>OV884059.1:185788460-188323302 GCA_930367215.1 Pollenia angustigena
TTGGGTTTAATGAAATAAATTTTAAGATTAAAGTGCGAGTTTATTTATATAATGGAAAAATATCTTGTGCAACTTTAATAGCTCGTTCCGCGCATATATTACTACGCTGCTGAAAACTATCACTGTTTCATATATCCGCCAAACAACTCATCTATCACAACATCTATCATTTGCAATTAAAATTTAGTTGATTAAAAAACCGCGAAATAGAGTCGCGATTTTTTTTGTGCCCTTCTTCCGTACCAATGAAATACTTAAAATTTTGTAATTAAATGTTTATTTTGTATAGTAAGGAGAAAAATTCAAATTCAAAACTTTATCGCGTTTGGTGCGGAAACTTTGTTCACGATCGCGAAAAAGTAATACATAATTTCTTAATATTTTTTCACGGCTATGCGATGAAGAATTTGATATTCGCAAAAATTGCAAAAAGTACTTACCCTAATACACATGTTGTTTTTAATAGACTTTTAAAATCGAATTTTTTACTTTTTTGTATCATACAAAATTCCCCCCCCCCCCCCCCCCCTAAGGCTCAAGCTAGATCCGCGCCTGATTAATACACAATCTTTAATACTATTTTCACGAAAGTAAAAAGCATAATGCAGTGTTCTGTTTTTCATTATAAAACAAAACAGTAGCATTAATTCTGTAGACGTACATTTTTTGCCAAGCCCACAATGTCGACAAGAACATTTATTTATTTTTTATTTTATTTATTTATTTATTTGTCTTTGGAATATAATCCTTACAGACTTCTTAATTAAATACAAATTAATTTTACAAAATATATACAAATGTGAAATAAAAATTACAAAACTTATGTGTTTAAAAAGAATAATAATTTAGTTTTAATATGTGACTAGAAGAATTGTCAATAAATTTATAAAACTTGTTGAACTCAATACACATCCTTCTTAACGGATCACTATTAGCATAATTAGCTCTTAAAAATTGAACTGATAATGGAACCAAATGACGTGATGGGCGTTGAGGAACATTAAATGTTATATTGTTTATTAGGCATCCAGAGCATACGTCGCCAACAATTACGTTAAAAATAAACGAAATGTTCATCACAGTTCTACGGCTCTTTAGAGTTGGCAGCTTGATGAGGGCTAGTCTTGCAGAATAAGACGGCATATTCCATTGGTTAAAGTTTAACCCACGCAAAGAAATTGTTTTTGAACTGATTCAATTTGGTCGGAATAGTTATTATATATTGCGCATATTTATTTTAAAAACAATAATAAAAACCGAAATTTTGTTTTCAATATAAATATCCGAAAGATATCGTAGGCCAGGCAGTATATTTTAATGTTTTTTACATCGATGAAGGAACATTTTATCAACACTTCTCTGTAGTATTCTTGTTGTTACCTGGCAAGTTGCAAGACCACAGTACAAATGTGCCTGTGCTTGTATTACTATATACATGTTTTGTTTTTGTAAAAATATTTTGGTTATTTTGGTCATGTTTATTAAAGAGTACTGAGAACAACTGCCATAAACGAGCATTAATGTACTGAACCAAAGACAACGAAGTTTGTGGTTTTTTGCTAAAAACCGAACGAAATGAAATATTCTCATCTTTATATTGAATTGGATTAGTAAAGTTTTTGTATTATGTACATGAATCACAAACAGAGAATTATTTCGTTTAAGGTATTTAAACTGAAAAGAAAAACCAATCCATCCGTACCAAAATCAATCCGAAGCGGTATCAATAGTATTGATCAAATACAGAAAGATTGATTCAAGTACGGATTATTCAAGTGCGAAATAATCCGAAAATCTAATTGATTTAAGTAAAACTCAGATTGATTCAATCTCAAAAAGCGCTTGATTCAAGTTTTTTAAAGATGATTTAACCCTGAATTCGTATTTGAAATAATCCAAAAGTGAAATTAGATTGGTTCTAACCTAAAACATTTAGACAGAGAAGAATATTATGTTTTCAACTTTAAAATTGTGTGTGCATATGTAACTAAAAATATAAACTAAATAAGAAGTTTTGCTGAAGATTTTTAATTTGAACATGAAAATATGTATGTATGAATTTCAAAAGATTTTGTTATTCGTGCTTAATTCCCAGTTTTTATTCTTGATAAAAACACTTGAAATTCATTGTTTATGGGATAAGCTATTCCTATGCATTTCACTGGTTGCTTAGGCCAGATCATCAGAAAACTTCATCCATAAAGATTTTAGAAAAACTAAAGATATTAAACCAAATAAAACTGTTAAACGTATAAGACTTATAGCAACAGTTTTACTTGTAACAATATCAAAGCTTTAACAAAACACATCAACAATAAAAAAGTGGGTTTATCTCATCTTACATTCCCCACTACAATTAGTTGAAATTCTCTCAACATTAATTGTAGTTGTAAGTAGGTAAAGAAAAACAAAATAAAAAACAAATAACAACTTACAAAAGATGTTGTCAATTAAGTGTTTTTTTAGGCCGTGCACTTGCCTGTTTATTATCAAAAAGTAATTTCAATTTTTGGGAACACAAAATTTTAATTTCAAAAGATTTTGTTATTCGTGCTTAATTCCCAGTTTTTATTCTTGATAAAAACACTTGAAATTTATTGTTGATGGGATAAGCTATTCCTATGCATTTGTAGTGGGGAATGTAAGATGAGATAAACCCACTTTTTTATTGTTGATGTGTTTTGTTAAAGCTTTGATATTGTTACAAGTAAAACTGTTGCTATAAGTCTTATACGTTTAACAGTTTAATTTGGTTTAATATCTTTAGTTTTTCTAAAATCTTTATGGATGAAGTTTCCTGATGATCTGGCCTAAGCAACCAGTGAAATTCATAGGAATAGCTTATCCCATCAACAATAAATTTCAAGTGTTTTTATCAAGAATAAAAACTGGGAATTAAGCACGAATAACAAAATCTTTTGAAATTAAAATTTTGTATTCCCAAAAATTGAAATTACTTTTTGATAATGTATGTATGTTTTTTTCTCGTTCTGTTGTTTTTTGTTGTTTCTATACAAAATAAGCGAATGTTTTTTTTACCAACTTTTGTGGTGTTGTTGTAGTGTATACAACAAACTTTGTTAAACACAAGCTTATGCACGCATAAAGAATTCAATTCTGAGAGATGAGACTAATTTATATGAGATGGCTTTGTAATTTAACTCTCAGAGTGGCACTACCAACGAAAAGTTCAATCTTTTTTTTCTTGGCTTATTTTAAGAATTTTAAGTACGTTCTAGTGTTATTCGTACTTAAATTCTTAAGTACGCATAAAAAACTTAATTAATCCCGAGTTTTTTTCTTTCTGTGTACTACCCAAACACTGTAAGCATTTGCGTTTTTCATATTTTTACCGTACCGAACACTAAACAACATTATTTAATTTTTATTTTCGAACACTGCTTTTTAACTTTTGTCAACATCTTCTACATAAATAGTATTTACCATATTAGAATAAGTACAAGGTAGGTTCATCAGGGAGAATCGTCATTGTATACTAAGAAATGTCAAATTCATCTATTTGATTTTTGACGTTTGTTTTAACTTTTTTCGTTGTTTTGTTTTGTTTGACGTTATAATGGTTTCAAAATTGGGAACACAAGTTTAATGATTTCACCTTGTACTTAATCTACCATGGTATTTACTGCATATTGAGAATCTAATCCGCAAAGGTTTTTATGCAGCTGATACAATTAAATAAAAAAAATTCCGGCAATTTCTGCACAAGTTGCCTTCCCATTTTGTTGAAGGTCAGTCCATAATTAACCATAGGCACCGCATAAAGTCTACTTTCGGAAAACACTTTATTACCCTTAAGCCGTAATGAATAATGTTATTGTAGTAAGCTTTTTTCGATCATATTAACATTTTTTGGGTTGTTTTAAGTACTTTTTGGTTTTATTCGTACTTCAATTTTTATGTAAGAATCGTATTCAAAATAAAGAGAAAAAACTTGCATTAACCAAGAGTTTTTTCATTCTGTATATCAGTCAGTGCTCCTTACACCGTAATGAATATTGATATTGAGGTTAAAACTGGCCTGTCATTGTTTTATACGACTAGAAATTACGCTCCAACATTTATTAAGGAGTCATCCATACTTTACCATAGGCACCATACAAGGTTAACTTTTGAAATAGAGTTCAATACGCCTTAAACCGCAAAGAATTATAATACTGTGACTGTGAGATTTTACTAATATTGGCTTTTGATTTTAAGATATAAAAAGCACAAGTCTAAAATATTCTTACTCTCGATGGAGGGTATGTTTAATTTGACTTGTGCCAAGTTACAAAACATCAGCCATCAAACATTCTTTGCAGTCAAAGTCAAAAATGTATCATCATGTTTAAAGATGAACAGTTTGCGATAACTTTTTTCTTGCGCCTTAAAACAGATAACATTATAAAATTCAACACGGTTGCGTTGTTGTTTTATTGGATTTTATGAATATTTCAGTTATTAACGAACTTTTTTCATTTTAACTGTTAACAATTTTGCAAGTTTTGGCTTATTTTATGATTTAAACGATTACTTTCTGACTCTTTCCAACTTTTAAATTTATGACATGTTTGTAATTAAAAAAATATTTTAAAAAGTTTTTTTTTTTTTTAATTCATGTTTAGGGTTATTAAATGTTCAGGACCTCTTAAGCAATCACTTTAAGTCCAACCAAGAGAAATGAAAAAATATATAAAACAAAGCTTTAATTTTGTTGCAAAGTGTTAACATTTCAAAATAAATTTTAAGCAAAAAGTTGTTTTGCATTCTTTTTTTATTATTACTTTCTAACAGTTTTTCCAATATCCTTTTTAACAACAAGTTAAAGTGTAGAAACAACAACTCTGCATATTTGGTAAAGTTAACACACAAGTCCCGTCTGCAGCTGCAGCATGTCCTTGTAAAAATAAAACGTTTATCTAAAATGATTGTCCGGAAAAAAGAATAGTTTTAGTTACCAGAGAAAAAAGTAGCCTTGACTATGACTTTAAAATAATTGAGTATTCAGTTCTGCACAGGAATCCTTGGGAAAAAAACATATAATATATATTACATTGATATATTTACACATACATATAACACAGATTTGCACATGCACAAACTATTCACATATGCTCACACGAAAATATTTACAGTGTAAACAACTGGATGGAAAGTGTTTAGAGTTGTGACGTTTAATTCTATGAGAATAATTCTGTCAGAAGTATAAAAAAACAAATGAAATTTAATAACCAAGGCGAATTCATGTAAACGGTGGTGTCGATACATCAACAAGTAACAACACCAAAAACAAAACAATGTATTTTGTTGCTGCTTTCGTTGGCCGATATGTCAAAAACACAAGTAACTTTGACATTCCTCTCTCTAATTTAAAAAAAAAAGTAGCACAGCTGTGCTTTCAACGCCACCTGAAAAATGAATTCGCCTTGGTAATAACATTATTTCATAGTAAATCAGGTGTTTTATGAAATGACAAAATAAAGTCTTGTGTGCAAGCTTTTAAGATTTCACACAAAATCTCTAAAGAACCATTAGGTCATACTAACATAACCTCTAACTCTCGCTTCGGAAACTTTTCGATTGATATGTGAGAAATGAAACAAGAATGCCATTCATTAAAAAAAAACAACTGTTTTTCTCACTTAATTGCCTCTGTAACATTTTTGGTGAGTTATAGCTGTTACGTAGGGAAATTACTCGTTAATTTACAGAAAAAGTGTGTCTGTCTAATTTTTGTGTGAAAGCTCCCGCTTTGAACTAGGGAATGGTAAATCGATTTCGATTCCAATCGAAAATCGATTTTGTGGTAAAGAAAATCGATTTTTTGCAATCGAATCTACGTATGCGATTTTATACCGAAATCGATTATTGGGCTTTTAAAATCGATTTTTTTTTATTTTTATCAAAATTTTGGCAATTTTTAATTTTAGTCTTAAGCCTGGTACTCTGTTCAACATTTCACGTGAAATGCTGTCAAAACGCATATGAAAAAAACTTGTGCGGGATATCTATGAAATAATGTTGATAGAGTTGTACTCTGTTCATTTTGTGAAAAAGTTCCGAAATGTTTCAGGCAACATTTTTTTACTACTGCGAAATAAAGTAAGCTGCACTTATTTCACGTGGAATTTTAAGCAAAAGCAAAAAAGGATGAACTGATTATTTAATAAGAAATAAAAAATTAATATAACACAACCGGGTACAGTTTTTTATCCATATTTACTTTCTTTTTTATTAAATTTTTTATTAAAAAAAATTATTTTTTAGTAAAATACATGTGCGGTTTGTTTACATACGCAAAACAATGTCGCATACTTTGCAGGAATAAAATCGGCAAATTGTACAAACTCGTATGATAGGTGTTCAAACATGTTCAAATTTGTGAAGAATGTTGAGAAACATTTATTATTTCACAAGAAAATTTTGACATGTATCAATGTTACCTATATTGCGAGTTTGTACAATTTGACGTTTTTCTTCCTGTAAAGTATGCGACATTGTTTTGCGTATGTAAGCAAACCCTACATGTAAATATGGATAAAAAACTGTTACCGGGTGTTATATTAATTTCTTATTTCTTATCAAATAATCAGTTCGTATTTTCTGGCTTTTGCTTAAAATTCCACGTGAAATAAGTGCAACTTACATTATTTCGCAGTTGTAAAAAAATGTTGCCAGAAACATTTCGGAACTTTTTCACAAAAGGAACAGAGTACAACTCTATAAACATTATTTCATAGATATTTCGCACAAGTTTTTTATACCCACACCACAATAGTGGAGAGGATATTATGCATTTGTGCTGATGTGTGTAACGCCTTAAAATATTGGTCCTATACCCACCTTAAAGTATACCGATCGTCTTAGAATCACTTTCTGAGTCGAACTAACGATGTCCGTACGGCTGGCTGGCAGGCTGGCTGGCTGGCTGTCCATGTAACCTTGTGCGCAAAGTACAGGTCGCAATTTTGGAGATAATTTGATGAAATTTGGGTCGTAGGTTCTTATTGGCACAAGGACCAAGCCTATTGAAAATGGACCACGAAGGAAGATAGGGGGAAATTTCTTCCTCTCAGAAACTATCAAGCCTATTTAAATGAAATTAAAAACGTAGATAGAAACCTATCTATATAGACACAAAATGTATGCATTTTTTAAAAAATAGGACCACGAGGGGAGATAGGGGCAATTTCTGCCTCTCAAACCGATTTTAATGAAATTTAAAACATAGATAGATCCATATCCATAGGGACACATTAGCTATACAGTTTTTAAAAAATAGGACCACAAGGGGAGGCAGGGGGCAATTTCTGCCTCTCACAAACTTTCAAACCGATTTTCATGAAGTTTATAAACATAGATAAATCTATATTTATATGGACACATAAGCATGATGTGTTTTTAAATACTGTGGTGTAGGGTATCATATGGTCGGGCTTGACCGACTATACTTTCTTACTTGTTTTCATATGTGTTTTGACAGCACTTCACGTGAAATGTTGAGCAGAGTACCGGGCTTCAATTAAATCGATAAATTATAGGCATGAACAATAAAACTTATTTTTTTGTGTGCGTACATACATACGTCTGTACGTATGCTTATGCAGTTTTCTAAGTCTAAAGTTGTGGTTTTACGTATTTATCAATTAGTAGCTTTGGTATACTTCCAACTTTAATATATGGGATCTGGTTCTTCAGAAATTAAAGTCATCAATGGACAGTGAACAAAACAGTCCTAAACATATCGTACCGAATCAAACATGAAAGTCAGCTTCGTAAAAATCAACATATGTATTATAGAAACACAACAGGTGAATAAAGCCATGGCATTCCTGTGGAAATACGCTAATATTCAAACAGACCAGAGTGTGAATGATATTTTAATCTAGTTATAAGCAGAGTGAAAAAACAAAAAGTATGTAATTTATCCTATCAAATACGAAATTACATGGAAATATCTCTGCATCTTTCTGACATCAATGACATGCAAACTTTTGTTTTCTAAACTAACTTAATAGTAACTTAGCAAAGAAACAGTCGCCACCGATCAGGAACTATTTTCATAATACTTTGAAATACTATCCCTACATTCAGACTTGTCACAGAAATCAATTCCGATCAAAAGTGATTTCGTTTTATGTGAAGCAAGATACGAAATCACTTCTACTTTCGACCGAAATTAATTTGTGTGACAGGACTGATTGACTATACAAGAATACAAATTTAATATGTGCAATGTACATGCACTTGTTCCCCTAAGGGACATCTCAAAATTCTGTGGTTTTCATGGGCAACCGCGTATGTCTTAACCCATTATTGGCCGCTACCATAAAACGCAGGAATTTTTTAAATCCCTTGCAGGGAGGTGCTTTTGAGACTTCAATTAAGAATATTTTTCCCAAAATTTTATCTCCCGATTTGTAGTTCTCTTTGTATGGACTAGTCGAAAAATCGACCAATGGCCGAAGACATTAAAAAAAGTTATTTTATTTTTTTGTAAAAAATATTTGTTTAGGCTTAATTTATAAGAATTTATTAAAAAATGTTTTTTTTATAAATCTTAATGGAAGCCTTTGTAAATGGGGCTATCAGCGCAGAAGTGGTGTAACCCCAGACTACTTGTTAGGAGATAATGAGGAGTTAACACTACTTTTGGTTGTAACGGCCTGGCAAAAGCTATGTTTCTAGAGCCATCTGTTTTGGATATAAACAGTTGGCTTACTCGACTATTGCACTGTAAAGAACATATCTAAAACCAGAACCGTACTCTGCGCTTCTTACCTCAAATATATGAATTTTTGCATGTAAATATACAAAGTGTGTGTCTAAAAATTGAGTTGATTATGGCAAATTAAGGAGTATGAGTAAAAAAGAGTTACATAAGCACCACGATGCGACAACTTTCTAAGGTCTCCCTTCCCGTGACTTTGAGTATAAACCAATGGTTAGACCGGAGTCTTGATTCCAGGGGCTAATGACTACTCTGATACCAGATAGGTCTCTGGTCAGCCGCGATCTGAAGAAATATGTCAACTTTTAACTATGCGAACTACCCGATTTGCCCAGAGGAAGTAACATAACAAGATGGCATATCCTTCAAATGTTTTCACACATCCTTTGGGTATTTAGGAAAATATAAAAATGCTAAATGTTAAACTGTATTGTGACTTCAGGTCGAAAACCAATTTATGAAAGAGCGACATTGTCATGAAAGCTGACACCATCCATATCATGATTATACTCCTGCATTGCTTTTGGATGTAAAATACCGCTTAACATTAGCCATTGGTTCTACTGAGGAGTTATTGATTATTACATTGGCTACAGCGCTGTTATTCCCACGCTTATTCAATAAATAGATGAGATGATAAGAAAAATTTGTCAAAAAAAAAAAAAAAAAAAAAAAAAAAAAAAAAAAAAACTATGTATATGACAATCGGGATCAGGTACGTTAACTATCCAATAACAACAGAACAGTTTAAGCCACCATCTAAGCTAAAGAATAAATCTTCACTTTGGCAGCATATGCAAAATGCTTTAAATCCAGTACGGATTGGTTTTCTCATAAACTGCATTAAATTGTTATTGGGAACATCAACAAGTTGGCGACCTTTGACAAAACAATATGTTGTACATTAGCGACTATTACCTGAATCTGAACCGATTGCGAATTAGTGATAAGCTATTGTAGTGCTTCCGGCCAGTGGTCGATTTTTCGACCACCAAAGATTATGGGCATTTATAAGTCAGAAAACTTATCAACTTCAAATTGATTTTTGTCGATTCTTATAATATATTATTTATGCTTTAAAAATAATGAAAAACAAAATATTTAATTTTATATTTTTTAATAAATTTTTTAAATGGAAAAATGTGTCAAAAATGGGCTTTTTTTTAATCCTTTTACCAAAATATTTTATAAAGTCCTTAAAAAATCAATTTGTTAATAATATATTAAAAATCATTTCAGATTTTATTTTGTGAAAACAGATCAAAAAAATTATAGTAAACTTTAAAGATATACGCTAATAAAGGTAATGGTCGAAAAATCGACCGGTGGCATAAGATGGGTTAAAATAAAAATTTTCAGGAGAGCCGAAAAAACCATTCTAAATCAAACTATGAGTAAGGTATTGCACCTTTTGAACTTTGTAATAGAGTTTAAACATCGGAATGAGTCTATCAGTTTTTAAAAATTTTTAGAACCATGTAAAGGGCGTTTAAAATTAAACAATATGGCATCAACATTTTAAAATCGAAAAAATAGACATACGCGGTTGCCCATGAAAACCACAGAATTTACACATTTCATTGTGTAAATTAATATCTTCCCACTGTAAAAATCTCAGTTCAATTTCTCTAGTAGTTTGCCAAAAAAATGCTAGTGTATCCCCCTTTGTGATATAAGGTATTAGTTTGCAAATTAATATAAACGATTTTGAAATCGATTTTGAGGTTCGAATAATAGATTTCAAAAACCGATATAAAAAAGTCGATCGAAAAATCGAAAATCGATTTTGGAATACATTTACCATTCCCTTCTTTGAACTGTCAAATAAACTCACGAATAAAAACGGGGCGAGAAGAGATTTTAACACTCACAAACATATTACAAATACAATAAATAATAATAAGACTTTGTTCTTTGCACATTTTTTCATTGTTTAATTATTTTGCTTTTAACATTTTTATAAAATACACGAATATCATTGTGTAAACAAAAAGAATTAAATTCGCAATTAATATTATTTGGTGTAGCCAACGGTTGTATTTTCGACGCCGTCGTTGAAAATCTTTAAATTTTAGTAAATTTTGGTTGCCGTCAACCATATGTGTGACTGGCGTTCTCAACGTCTGCAATGTCACATCGGCTTCGAGTTCAATGTTATGATACTTATAACGTAACGACGTAATCTCTTTTAAAAGTTTTCGACATGAGTTATTGACAAACTTTTGTCAATATTTTGTTTCACATATTTAAGATGCAAGAGGTTCTCACCAAAGTTACAGAACATGGGTACAGTTTATTTAAAATAAAATCATAAGTTGTATTAAAAAATATTGGCACTCTTATTTCATTATCCTTATGCTTTTTTCTTTTTTAACTTTAAGAATTTCTAGTTTCCATAAAACACATGCTTCTATCTATCTGCAAGAATGTATTTCTTACCATCACACAAAGTTCTATTAGGTACTTAGAACAATGTTGTCGGACAGCCATCGTTGAGCATCCGAGTTCTATCTGTATTTTTTTATTTTTTTATTTTTAAGACTCAACTTGTGCAAAAACTAATCAAGTTGCATGGACAATTTTATAAAAAGATAATAATATTTCAGGACAAAATTCAAATAATTCAAAAACTGTATTTAAGTTTATTGGAAAGAGACTAAGTAAAGCGATTAACAATATTCAACCTTTGTTTCCTCAAAACAAGTGCTGGTTAAAATAGAACCTTCTTATTCTAAGGTAAAATCGCTCATTTGCTGCAACATCGTCATAACTCAAAAAATTTAATTTTGGAGTTAATGATGCAGAATTGTTTCTTTTAGATTGTATGTAAAATTAATCTTTATACTTTCTTTCATACTTTCCCCGTTTAAAGAGAAAGTGTCGTTAGTTTTTCTAAGTGGTGGAAGCAAATCAAAAACTTGAAGCACGTTTATTTCAAAATGTATTTATTTGAGTTACGACGACATTGCGGCAAAGGAGCGATATATTAAGAAGCATTTTTAAACATAAATTTTTCTGTTATGTCTGCACGTTTTGGTTGCACTGTTATTTCTAACAAATGTGCATGTTTTAAATTTTGCACTATTTATTCAATGCTAAAGTTTATTTAAATTTCAAATATACTAAAACCTCATGCTTGAATTTACAATTTATTATGCTGTTGTGTTGCTATACACTTACACTTGCTTGCACAGAGTCACACAAGTTTTAAAACAAACATTGACTCCGGAATAAACACACTTTCATTACCAACGGGAAAAGAACATAAGTCGGATGGGATTTTCGTGAATATTTTTATGGAGGATCTTTGGCACTGGTTGAGAATAGTGTGCCCTTTAACGCCCCCATTTGTGAGTGCAACCAAAACACACAGATGACTATCTACCCTCCGCTGCTTTAAGGCAAGCAGCATCTTTTAAATAGCAACAGCGCCTAGAGAAATCCGAGAGCAGGCCGACCTTCCCCTAAAGCTAGAAAATCAACTTACCACGTGATCGCCGAAGAGTCCAAACTAATACTCAGCCTGGAACCGAGGTTCCAGGATCTCTGTTAGGAACTCTTGTCAGCTGCGATTTCAATATACCTGTCAATTTTGAACTGACCATTAATTGCATTTGATTGCTCCGGAGGATCTAACACCAAACGTTGAAATATTCTTAGAAAGTATCCCTTCATATTCCTGGGGGAGCGGGAAAAGAACAGTTGAAAGAAGTTTTTATTGGTCAATAGCTTGAAATCTTATTTCGATCCAATTCTTAACATTGGAGCAAGGACTTATCTATTCGCTTCCTTTGCACTCACGATCTATGATATTAATATCGTTCAGTAGGTTATTTCAGTGACTTGTTACAAATAGTCAAAAAGGTGCCAATTGACACCTCTTCTAGGGCATCGCCATGTTAAAGTGACAAGTCCTCTTCATATAAAATGTTAGAACACGAACCAGTCCCTGCCACGTCTTAAGCTTGATGTTCAATTCCTTTCTTCTAGAGAAGCGGTTCATGCGTAAATTATCGAGGAAAATACTTATAAGAAGACATTAAAAACTTAAAAAAAATCTTTTAGAAGCTCTTGAAAACGTTTTGGGCGGGAAATTTCGTGAATGTCGGAGTAAAATTGTAAACTTATGTTTAAAATGACGTTAAACTGAAAAAAAATATTTTGGATTGCAACAAATGCCAGCCAATCTCATCGTAGTTTTGGGGACTGATGAAAGGTTCGGTTTTACGTTTAAACAATATTTTTTATTTTAAACAGACACTGAAAGATGTTGACTCGAACGTCTATTATAATAAACTTTTTTAACTTAAGCAACAAGAGTGCAGTTATTGGGATTAAATATACAGACATGTTCTGGAAATCGAAATCGCGTGAAATTTAAATCGAACAAATTTTGTTTCCTGCACGCAGGGAAGAAATAGGGTTGGGCATGGTTACGGCAACTACACTATGGCAGACTTCATAAACGCAGTATTGCAATGCAACACATAAAGGAATAGATTCATAAGCTCCACAACTTTTCTGTAGACGATACTTTGAGTTAATTATAGCATGGTAACTGTTTTCCAGGCTTGCCAGTTTAGCACGTTTAGTGCTAGATTAAGCACATTTTTTTCTGAATTGGCTTAATGCATTTCGAAAAAAGTGCTAAGTGCTAGTTTAAATAGCATTTTTTTAGAATCCCTAAACAATTTAAAAAGTCACATAAACAATTCAAGTAAAGTATCAATTCTTTAAGTGTATCAAGAAAAATCGATACATATTAGCCATATAACTTTTTACAATTTTTGCAAATAGGAAAACTTGCATGGCATAGTCGAATAGCTCATTTTTTTTAAATCATATATATTTTTAAATCATTAAATTTTAACTGCCGTATTCATAAAAAATTAAAGTGGATTTGAAATATATTTTAAGAAAAATTTGTATGAAAATTTTGCCTTAAAACACATTTCAACTTATTTTATTTTTTATGAATATGGCAGTCATAATTTTATTTGTGAAAAAAAAAAATTTAAAAACTGATATAAGTGTGACATGCAATACTTATATGAATTGGTCAAAGCTTTTAAATACCTTTAAAAAATATTATTTTCCCTTCAATAAAATAAGAGCAATGCCAGCACTCAGTAATGCTCGTTAGATTTCTGGCACTTTTGTCTTTTATACTTATTCCGGAATATCAATTGCAATTATTTGCTATTTGTTAATTTGTGTGTGATGCTAAGAGCGAAGTCCGGGTTTCTGATCTTAATAATTTTCAATAATTTCGCCACACTACAAAAATCACTGTCCGGCCTTACATAGGGTCTTCACCTGACAATTTTTTGTCATACCAAACGTCAAACTTCATATAAAAAAAAACGCTGACAAAAATTTTAAAGTTTTTTATACCCTCCACCACAATTAGTTGTGAAGAGGGTATATTAAGTTTGTCATTCCGTGTGAAACTTTTTTATTATTCATCTCAGACCCCATAAAGTATATATATTCTGGGTCCTTGAGTAATTCTAAGTCGATTTACCCATGTCCGTCTGTCTGTCCGTCTGTCCGTCTGTTGAAAACACGCTCACTTTCGAACCACTCAAAAGAAATGAACAAACTTGGTGCCAAATTGCTTGTAGTTATCCTAAGCAGTTTGGGATTGAAATCCAGCAAAATCGGTTTTAGTAGGACCAGAGCTATGAATCAAAATGTGGAACCACCACCTAAAAAAATTGATAATTTTGTTACAAAAAATAACATAAATGCTGGAACAAGACACGGAATGAGATAAGATTTTGCAAAAATTTGTTTAAGTTGACTGGAAATCACGCTGTTAAATTTCGTGATGATCCCGCCATAATTTACCCTAAGCCCCATATAAACAATACTCCCGGAAAACAGTTTAGTACGCCTAAAATCGTAAAAAATAACGCTAGCGTAACAAAATTTGGTACGTCGCAGTTTTATAGGACTACAAATGACACTGTGAAATTTCGTGAAGATCAGTACATAATTTACCCTAGGCCCCATAGAAACCCTACTCCCGGAAAAGAGTCTAGTACGCCTAAACTCGTAAAAAATACTGCAATCATAACAAATTTTGGCTCGTCACAGTTTTGTAGGACTAAAAATGATACTGGGAAATTTCGTGAAGATCGGTACATAATTTACCCTAGGGCCCATAGAAACCCTACTCACGGAAAACAGTTTAGTACGCCTAAAACCGTAAAAAATAATGCTAGCATAACAGAAATTGGTACGTCACAGTTTTAAAGGACTAGAAATGACGCTGTGAAATTTCGTAATGATCGGTCCATAATTTACCCTAGGCCCCATATAAACCCTATTACCGGAAAACAGTTTAGTCGCTAAAACCATAATTAATAAAAATCGTCACAGTTTAAGATAATAATAACATCCTACAGATATTACTCCTTAAACATTCGAACTGTCGGTGGAGGGTATCAAAGATTCGGCACAGCCGAATATAGCACTCTAACTTGTTTTATATGGACTTTGACGTTTGGTATGACAAAATATTGTCAAGTGAAGACCTTATCTTAGAGAAGCAAATGAATGTTTGTTCAGCCATTGGGAAAAAAACATCAGCTATTCAGAAAGCTCAGCTAGGCAACCTCCTATTGGACCAAAGACCTATTGGATAGACCTTTCTGCGAACTAGAATGAAGACAGAACTATAACGTTCCGTTATATGCATAAAAGAAGCTGCAAAAGTGGACAACGTTTGTTGCCACACTTTAAACAAATCTGACGATATTGAAAAAAAACGGTTCATCTGAAAATGAGTTGGTATATGAGGAAGATGAAAATGACATAATTAAAATTTTAAGCAATTGTAAGAACTTTATTTATAATAGTGGTATTCAAACCGAACTTGTTAATTTGTTACTCGGTAGTTTGTTAATTTGTTAAAGTTACCAACTGTGAACGACCCCCTTTTTAAAACTTTGTTAGTCTGGTAACTTTAAAATAAAAAAATCATTTAATTAACATACTCACTCTCAATGTTCACGAAAATTGCCAAAACACAAATAATTTATAGTAATGTATCACAAACGTCTTTTTTATTATATTTATTTAGAAACTGCAACAGCTGATTGTGAGTTACCAACTAACAATTATTTTATCAGATGTGCCGTGTCGTTAATTTGTTAAATGTTAGTCCGGTAGCGCGTTAAATATACAAAAACAAAATGCGTGTAAAAAAGTAACGATTAACGACTACAAACTAACAAGCTCGGTGTGAAACGGTTGCGAAATTCGTGCCTTCTAAACGCATTTGTTTTTAGTGATGCTTTGCAAAACTGCGTTTATGAAACAAAAAATTGCTATTTTTATTTAATACTAGCTTAACCCGGTGCGCTTCGCTACGCTGCTTTAACCAATTCTTCAGTTGAGAGATATTTAATATATGCATCCTATGGAAGGTATTTCCCCCCTCAAAAGTGTAGTATACCATAAGAGTGACTTCTGCCAAGTTTGGACATTCTCACTATAAAAGTTCTTAAGATATGCGATATTAAAAATTGGCGTCCTATGGGGGGTACCATTTCCCCCGCTGCTATTTTATTTAGATTTTGGGGCTCTGAAGATCCTACCACCAAAAGTTCAACAAAATGCGTGCAGCGGCTCTAATTAATATTTCTATCAATGAGGGGTACTGCTCCTCATCTGTCAACCCCGCCCATTTTTATATTGAAATTTATAGTTTACCATAATAGTAGCTTTAACCACGTTTGAAGACTCTCCCTTTAATAGTTCTTCAGTTGAGCGATTTTTTATATATGCATCCTATGGGATGTATTTCCCCCCTGCGCCTACCCTATTTATTTTTATTTTCAATAGAGTAGTATACCATAAGAGTGACTTCTGCCAAGTTTGGACATTCTCACTATAAAAGTTCTTAAGATATGCGATATTAAAAATTGGCGTCCTATGGGGGGTACCATTTCCCCCGCTGCTATTTTATTTAGATTTTGGGCTCAGAAGATCATACTACGAAAAGTTCAATAAAATGCGTGCAACGGCTCTTATTAACATTTCTATCTTATTAAAACTTTTAAAAGAATGCAAATATTAGCGACTTTTATTCAGCTTAATTGGCTCAACAGACCTGAATAAAAAGGATGATTTTTATTTATTTTTTATATTGACTTAAAAACATATTCAAAAAAATTAACAGCGTTACGATGCCTTCCTCAAAAACTGCAAATTAAATTATTTAGAATACATACCTTTAAAAATTTGAATTACAAAATGCCTGGCGTTATTTTCCCGCTGGGTACTCATGACACCAAGAGCATGTAAAATGGAACAGTTTCCTTTATAGCTTTAAACACACATTTTTTAGTATTTTTCCAGTTTTGTGTTTTGCTCTTTGTTCATATTTTAGCTGGTTATTTTGTTTTGCCTCAATTGAATTGAATGCAAATATTTCTACGTATGTATATGTTTATGGTTAACTAAGGACGAAAGCCAGTTGAACTAGTTACTAAATCTATGCTACTGTGGTGGGCTCTTGTATGCCTTACTAATATGGCGGTAAAAGCAACCCTTAATATTACATCCTAGAACGGAATTATGATTGGGAATAAAAAGTCCTTACGCTGCCCGAAAAAATCCAAATTGTCTCAACAAAAATTCTTACAGCTTTTAAACCATGATATAGCATTTGGCTGAAATTTTTTTTACAAAAATCACCTTAATGAGTCTTCTCTGATTTGTCACTGAAGCTGATTGAAAAATGATTAATTTATAATTCATTGACGAACAAATAAAAAGATTGGCTAAAAAAGAAGCCCAAAAATTATAGTCAATTATTAAAAATTAAAGTTAGTGCGAATGGGTTCTTCTTTTCTTTGCGAGAACCCGATGACTTTTGTTTGGTTCAAAATAAAGTTTGTTCAAATAACTAATCAAAAGCTATAATGTTGCTGCTTTAAACGAAAAAAAAAAATTAAAAACAGGACAGTTAAAAATATTTGAAACATAAACAAAAACTATATACATAATTTACGATTGAAATATAAGACGGAAAATACATAAAAATGATTATTAAAACTACCACCAAATTGCACAAAAAAACAGTAAAAAATTGTATCACAAATTATTTTAAGGTGATTCATCGGTAGGGTACCATTTTTTCACAACGAAGGTATCATTTAAGGTCGAAAAATGAGGTCATACACTGAAAGAATTTTCTTCGCAATACCAATGATTTTTGACATTAATCCCATGAAAAATTGCATTAAAAAGGAACCTATGCAGCGCTTCGTAGGATCAATGAAACCTGTTTCATTAAAAGGATTTAAAGAAGCATAACATTAGATCTATGAATATTATTCATTGGATGAATACTTTCCATAAAGTAAAAAATTTTTTTTTTTTTTTTTTACTATTTTTTTATTTTTTATTTTTTCTTGTTTTATTTTACTTTATTTAAATTTTTTTTTTCTGTCTCTGGCGGGAATCGATCGCGTAACCTCGGTGCTGAAAGACTAGCTCACTACCAGCTAGTCTACCGGGTCAGTCTAGTTTTACGATAAAAAAAACTATGTTTTTTACTCAATTAAGAGCGTAAATATGAGATTTAATTGTCCATAATAACAATAACAACGTTGATTGAAAGTGGATTGAAAGTTTTTGTTTCATTACTATAATGACATTTTGATTGTCATAATAAAAATTTTAATTTATGAAGGCAATTATTGAAATATGTATGTTGCTTTTATAAAAAAAAATTTTGATTTCATAAATTTAATGGCATACATGTAACATTAGATGTATGAAATTATTAAATCTTATATTTTTTAATTAACAATTAAACATTAGTGGTATTCACACCGAACTTGTTAATTTGTTACTCGGTAGTTTGTTAATTTGTTAAAGTTACCAACTGTGAACGACCCCCTTTTTAAAACTTTGTTAGTCTGGTAACTTTCGTAGTGAAACAACTGAAATATTGCTCTGACACAATTTATTAATCTGGAAAAATTAAAACATGCCACGAGAAAGTGTAAAAAAAACAATTGTCAACCATTTAATTACTCATGCTTTGACACAAATAACGTTTGCCGACGGTAAGTAGTGAGTTACCAACTAACAACTATTTTATCAGGGGTGCCGTGTCGTTAATTTGTTAAATGTTAATACGGTAGCGCGTTAAATATACAAAAACAAAATGCGTATAAAAAAGTAACGATTAACGACTAACAAACTAACAAGCTCGGTGTGCATTCCGCTATTATTTTAAGGAAACTATAATTTTGTATTAATTTATGAATATAATTATGTTTGTATATTGTTTTTTTATATTCCTAATTAAAATTTTTTGTTAAACTTGGACAAATTTAAGTTTTCATATATCCAATGAAAATTTTTAACGTAATTACGAAATCCAATGAAGCCGCTATACATACATATTAGGTTTTCAAACGATTAACCGTTTTTCGATTAATCGATTAATTTTGGGTGATTAACTGTTCCATTAATTTAAAATTGCTTATTTTCGGTTAACGAATAATTCGAATAATTTATGTCGATTAATCGAAAATTTGGTTTTTCACAGTATAATTTTTTTTTTGTTTTATGTAAAAAAAAAACAACCCGGTACGTTTAGGTTGTTCAGTTAGTAAAATTTCCTTCGAGTAAAAATTTTTTTAAATACATATAGAAAAAAAAATACATTTTTAAAATGCTTAGTACAGACTTTTACCACAATGATTTAGATGAAGAGGATGATATTAATGAGACGAATGGAAACATTCTTCTACCAGACCCTTACAAGACTATTAAAACAATTTCAATTGCTAAAAAATCAAAAAGAGATTCAAGTGGTATATTGGAAAACTACCAATTTTAAGAAAAGACAAGAAAAAGAACAGAGAAATTGGATATGCTTTATAACGCATTACTTTCAATCTCTCCAACGCACTATAGGAAAATTTTCCCTTTTTTTGGCCAAAAGTAAAAATTTGAATTTTTTGCAAAGTTTATTTTTTTGCGTTAAGTAAACATAGCTTTTTAAATTTTTCCAAAAATGTAATTTCTGTTATCGGAAAACCTTTAAGTTCAGAGAATTTTGTGAAATCTTCTAATAAAAGTTTTCGTAACAAAAATTTATATTTTTGAAAAATTAAAAAATGGGAAATAATGCCGAAGGTAAGTACTTTTACATTCTATAGCAAAATGTTGGTAAACTCATCTATAAAATCGATTCAATTACAAAAATTAAAGTGACCTTAAAATGAACTAACGGAATTATGAATTAGAATTTTATATAGATTTAAAAAAAAAAAAAATTTTCGGGTTACTAACGACTTTGTGCCAAATTCAGAATTATTCAATATATCGAGCCCTATTTGCGATTATATCGTAAGCGACAAAAGACAAATTTTACAGGAGATGGATTTTTATTAATTTTTTTCTTAAGCAATGCAATGCCTTATTCGGATTTAGATAGGCTTTTTGTCCGCAACAGTACAAATTCAAAGTCTATGAATTTGTTCGCCATTGTAACGAGTACTTATTAACTATTTGCAAGAAAAAAGTAAAAGTTCGATAAGTTTTTGAAAAACTTTCAAAAGGTTTTGTTATTCGTGCTTAATTCCCAGTTTTAATTCTTGATAAAAACACTTAAAATTTATTGTTGATGGGATAAGCTATTCCTATGCGCATTTCACTGTTTTTTTATGCCGTGCACTTGCCTGTTTAATATCAAAAAGTAATTTCAATTTTTGGGAATACAAAATTTTAATTTCAAAAGATTTTGCTATTCGTGCTTAATTCCCAGTTTTTATTTTAAAAAAACACTTAATTGACAACATATTTTGTAAGTTGTTGTTGTTTTTATTTTGTTTTTCTTAACCTACTTGCAACTACAATTAATGTTGAGAGAATTTCAACTAATTGTAGTGGGGAATGTTAGATGAGATAAGCCCACTGTTTATTGTTGATGTGTTTTGTTTAAACTTTGATATTATTACAAGTAGAACTGTTGCTATAAGTCTTATACGTTTAACAGTTTTATTTGGTTTAATATCTTTAGTTTTTCTAAAATCTTTATGGATGAAGTTTCCTGATGATCTGGCCTAAGCAACCAGTGAAATGCATAGGAATAGCTTATCCCATCAACAATAAATTTCAAGTGTTTTTATCAAGAATAAAAACTGGGAATTAAGCACGAATAACAAAATCTTTTGAAATTAAAATTTTGTATTCCCAAAAATTGAAATTACTTTTTGAAAAACATCATGCTGTTTGGCTTAAATCCCGTACTTCGATCAGAAATCATGAAACGCAGTGTGCCTCCATTAAATCGAAACCTGGACGACCGCAAATACCTTTTTGCCAAAAATCTGAGAGAACAAAAGACGAGTTGCAGCAGAAATCTCTAAAGATCATTATAATAAAGTGGAACCCATAATTCTTGCTGCAACTGCGTCTTCCCGTTAATGTTACCAATTAGATTTAGCAGTGGTTTTAAAAGAGGCTGTCAGTTCTCCAACTAGAGCTTCAAAAATACGGAAAATAATTACGGACTAGCCTTTCTTTTAGAGAACAACTTTTCAAAAGAGCAATATTGCAATATAAGATAAGAAAATAAAATCAAAAATTGCGATATATATCCTCTAAATAAAGATATTACATATAATAAATATTAATGCAGACCAGAAAATACCGAAAGCGCAGATGAAGAAATAGAGAGTGGTGGCATTTTGAACCCATGTATATTGCATTAAGTTGACGGTTTGAAACTCGAAAATCAAATTGTTGAATTAAATCCTTTTTAAACATGACTTTGTTTGTTACTTCATTAAATTGGTAAAATTTATTTCTACTGTTATATTCGAAAGGTAAGTGTACACTCGAAAAAATTTTAAAAAACCAGTTAAGAAAATAAGTTAATCTATCAAAGATCTAAAAAAATTTTGGATGCAGGAACCTATAACCCGTAACCCCTTCTTAGAACTAATTTTTTGGTAATTTTTTAGTTAAATTTACTTATGTTATTTTCTCAGTGTATGAAAATTTTTTGCGGTCACCGCTCTCTCTTAAAAGTTCACCAATAGTCAAATCCAAAAAATCGTTCAAATCGGTCCACCCGTTTGGCTGTAATAAGCATAAACATTTAAAATGTATACTCTTTCATTTCAGCACGATTATTTTAGAAGATTGGCTTAAACCTATCGGGTGATTTTTTAAGAGCTATAGGAAAGTTTAAAAAAACACATAAAATTCAGAAAAATTCATGAAATCTTCATTTGAATCGATAGTACGGTCCATATAATTTAATGATTGAAGATTATTTCATGGAAATGTTAACCGTGACTGCGCCTCAAATGGTCCATCCGCTAAGTCCAATTTTGGCATACTGTTTCCAACATTTCGGCCGGAATCTCATGAATAAATGCTTCAATGTTGTCTTCCAATTCGTCAATTGAAGCGGGCATGTGTGTATAGACATGAGCTTTAACATAGTCCCACAAAAAATAATCTAAAGGCTTTAAATCGCACGATCTAGGAGGTCAATTGACCGGTCCCGAAAGTCAAATAAAATGTTCACCGAACTCGCCTCTCAGTAAGTCCATTGTAAAGCGTGCTGTGTGGCATGTGACACCGTCTTGTTGAAACCACATGTCATGCAAGTCAAGCTCTTGCATTTTGGGCAAAGAAAAGTTGGATATCATCTCACGGTAGCGCTCACCATCTTTGAAGAAGTACGGTCCAATGATGCCACCAGCCCATAAACCGCACCAAACTGTGACTTTTTCTGGATGCATTGGTAGCTCTTGCAATGCTTCTGGCTGATCTTCACTCCAAAATCGACAATTCTGCTTATTAACGTACCGAATAGCCGCTTCAGTGGGTCAATTAAACTGACCATAAAATGGAAGAAGTGCGCGATGAACTTTCTTAACAGAGCACGCATTTTGATAATAAAATTCAATAATTTGCAAGCGTTGTTCGTTTGTAAGACAATTCATGGTTAAATTATAGACCAAACTGAAGATGTTTGACAGTGAAACGAAACAGGAAACGTGCGTCAGCTGTTTAAGCCAGTGCTGCCAAAAAGATAATAGCTAAAAAGTTACCCGATAGAAAGATAATCTGCGTAAATTTTCCGCATGCACTTTCGAAATATTGCTATTTCTTTTTAATAAGTTTAATAAGTCGCTGTGCACTTCAGACATTTCATATATAAACATGTTTTAAATTTTGTATTTTATTTTTTTTATATATAAATGTAAAAATAAAATCCATATTAGTTTGCTCGAAGTCGAATTACAATTTATAAAGCTTTTATACTTTAATAGTCTTGTTCCTTCAATATTTTTGTTTGTATATTTCTGTTACGTGGCTTACTTTAGCTATCATTTGGCTAGCAATGAATTAAATGTAAAGAAAATTTATAGAACTTTAAGTGTTTGCGTCAGTGTTGCCAGTGAAATAAAGAGTAAGATAAATTTTAGTTGCCAAAAAGATACACTTTTTCCCAAAAAGATACATTTTGAAACAAATTTTAAAACCTTTTTATAACGTTTAACATTTATTAACATACTCTTTTATTTCATATTTAATGAATATTGTAAAGAAAACGTATATTTTAGGTTTCGACTCGAATTGAAAATGAAAAATTTTTTGAATCCGCATAATTCATAAATTGGTGCTCCCAAATCCATATGTTTTCGTGTATTCAAAGTTTTTGTTCGAAAAAACTTCAGTTGAACTAAATATCGCTGATTTGCTAACCACAGCATGATAGCAAAGTCTTATATTTATTAATAATCGTGATAGCCGTTAAGAATCACAGGAAAAAACGCTTCTATCGCGAATATGGATAAAATTCGTGAAAAATTGCAAACTTTTAAACAAATACTCAATTAATTTGAAATCGCTAAATGGGTTAAAAAACAAAATGTCGGAAAGTAACGAAAAAAATTCCAAAAAAGCGAAATTTCGCAAAAGTTTTTAAAATTTCGCCATAAAATTCATTTTAAGTCTCTAAACAATAAAGAATGGCAAAATATAACTAAATTATTATTATTATATTTATTATTAATCGTTTAAGCTGTAAAGATTTAGAAAACTTACAGGAACAAATCGCGTTTATCGTGAAAAATTGCAAAATTTAAAACAAACTCAAAAACTAGTTTAAGATCGCTTAATCGATTAAAAAAACAACTTGTCGGAAAATAACACAAAAATTGTTAAAAAAAAATTAGCTATAATTAAATCAAAGTCAATGAAAAGGTCGATTTAAAATTTTGGGTTAGCTAGGGCCTTTTGCGATTTAGGTAACGAAAATACCCGGATACCATATAAATTCATTTTTATAATTATTTAAGTCATAAATATTAGGTATGTTTTTACTTAGGCGATTTTATTAAAAAGTTCATATAAATTTCCTGAAAATAAAAAAGTAATCATCGATTTAAGTGGATCGTATGTTTAAAGATCCTTTATGCTTTAATTCTTCATTAATAAAGCTGCTATTGTATTAGTATTGAGTCGGCAACGATGATCAGTCTTCTAATATTTTATTTCCGTACATTTTGCGTACAGATTCAAAAGATACGAAAAATGTCAGGATTATATATGGTACTTGAGGTCATCAAAAGATACGAAAAATGTATCTTTCGTATCCTAATGGTAACACTGGTTTGCGTGCAAGGCGGAAAAAAATGAAATAAAAAGAAAATTTGGTATTTTGTTTAATTTTAAAAAGATTTGCTTTATTTACCTTAAAAATTCGTAGTGAACGTTTGGTAGTTATGTCAATAACTAACTTTAGATACAACAAAACTTGAAGATGGCGAAAACAATGTTTTATTAACCGTTAACGGTATTAAGTATATAAGTTAGCACTCCGAAAGAATAAGGTTGCTAAAAAAGGGAAGCAAACCTTAAACCTTAACCGAGCAACCAGTTATTATTTCAGTTAACTTAAACAATAAGATACCAGCAGAATGTAATGTATTTTCTGGCCCGCTACGGCCTTCGTCAGCATTCGTTGTATCTCATTCCTAGATAGTGCTTATTGTAAATTTTATGTATTTAACCTAATTATTTAAACAAATAGAATCTGGGAATTTATTTCTCATGGTGTATGGGTCTCAGGAACGGTGAATTGCAGTTATCCAGAAATATAAAACTCAAATACTCTCCATGTTAGAGTTAACGGTAGGTAGGTAGTTGACTCTAAAATGTCATACCAATATTTTCATATTGAAGTGCTCTTTCGGAAACTATGTGGTACTAAAAAATGATCTCAACTTCACAACTAAGATCTATTTCTCTACGAAACGTTTAAAAAGTTTCGCCGTCTTAAAATAAAACTCTTTTGGGGCATTTTTTTATTCCGACTCAAATTAAACTCGTTCTATTTATTTCCTTCATTTTTACAGTCTCTTTTTAATTGCGTTTATCTAATATACTTATAATGTTCAATCCAATGAACAATATTTTTACCAAATTTTCTGTGCAAACATTTAAACGTAGTTTACGCAATACCAATTTAAGAGCAGAGAATGCTCTTTGCATGTTAACATGTGTTGAAGTAACACACTGTACAGTTTTCCGAATTTAGATAAGCACGGATAATGTATTTTATTGGCTCCCAGAACATAAAAACTGGTTAATCAATCGATAAGTACATTGGAAAAAATTATAGATTTCATGGAAAGCTTTTTTTCATTCTCATTATAATTTTTTCGCTTCCTTGTTCCCTATCAACATTTTGTAATAAATTGTAATTATCTGACCAGGAGCAAGGTTTGGGAGTGAATTTACAAAATAATACTTTTATAAAACTCCTCAAATAATATTTTTTTTTATGATGGCCAAGTAAAACTTTTCTTTGAAGAGTTTCATCTGACCTTTTATTTTTACGTTAAAAAATTAAGGTTTTAATAGTACTTTTTAATTTACAACATAACTTTTATCAAAGAACTTTTTTGATAACAATTATAACCGCTAAGGATTAGCCTTTTTCCATTCTCAGGTCAAGTGTGTGCTTTATGGTCAAAATTCTGAGAAAAAATAACAAGTAAAACTTTCAAAGCTTTTTTTTTTTTTTGCTTTTGTAATTACTTAGCAAAGTAATTAATTTTAAGCTTCTTATAAATTGAATTTTTCTTAATTAAAAATAATGAAGAGTACAAAAAATATAAAGTTCAATTACTGTAGTAACTGATTACATTAATTTCACTTTCTGCTTTCATTAAGGAAAATGTTTGGAAGATTATGCTATGAGGGAATTTTGACTTGGGACATTTGTCAATGTGTAAGATTGTTTATTGTTTGCTTTTTTCTAGCCGTACTGAAATTTGGCTTGGTCTAGCGTTTCAATTTTATTCTATTCATGTATAAGTTAATTTTAAAATTTTCATGTACACATTCGTTTCTACGTATGTATGTACGAGTCTATGTATGCATGTGTGCATGAAATTTTTGTAAGGTGGCATTTTAAATTTGTTTGCAATTGTCATGCTGCGGTTAAATGGTTTCGTTTTGTTGCATTTATTTAAAGACTTGGTCATATTTAGTGCTTTTTTTTATTACTTCTACTAGGGTTTGTGCACAATGGTTACTGTCCATGACCATGCCAACGAGGGTAAAACCAAAATTAGTTTAAAATAAAAGAATTTCCTTATTAAAAGTCTATAACGTACATGATAAATCCCTCAAGTATCAGGTTATTTGTTACAAAATGTACAGCCAACCCTCCTATATACATATGTTTACAAGTAGCCACGCACAATCGAATAGGCCTTGTAAATATGTGCGTATCATAGTTTAAGTGTCATTTTGGTTGGCGCATATGGTTGCGACATGTTGTATGATGGCGTTTCATGTCTGTCATTTCAGAACCATTTTTCACTGTTGTTTGATGGTGTTCGTGTAACAATTAATTGCTTTTTACAACTACACCACTACAACTGCACGCACACACTCTCACAAAAATATAGCAACATTGCATCCAACGCATATTATTACTCTTGCACAAATGAATATCAATTTCTGTTTGAAAAATGTGTTCCACGTACTGCATACAAGAATATAATAATAAATTGTTGATTGGTTTCGATTCAAAAGGACACACAAACATTTTTCAGAGTAATTATTATTAAATAATATGACCATAAAAATAAAGTCCTATTTAATACACCTTTGTTAAAGAGATTTACAAACATAAAATAAAAATTATTTTTATTTAAATTATTTTATTTATTGTTTGGCTGCCTATATATGTTTTTATATATATGTATGTATATAGATATCAAACGATTAAGGAGGGTTTTAACTTGACATTAATACATTTTAGGTTATGCCATGACATGGCATTAATGGGGTTAACTCTGGTAGTTTTGAAAATGTAATAAAAATTACGTACGTACGTGTTACACTTGAGTGAACTTAAAATAAAAGAGTTTAGAAGAAATACGATTTTATTTATTTTTATCTTTATTACTGAAGCGTATTAACAAGATGATTTCGAAAAATAGAAGTTAAAAAGAAATTATAATCGATAATAATTGTGATGTTCTACAGTTGACTGGGAATTTTTCTGTTGAGTTGGTTAAAATTATCCAAGAATTTTGTTAGTTTTTTAATTGTATTTGCTTCGCTACGAGGTCTGGCTTTTAAAACAGATCTCGTATGTTGACAATGAAGAAATTTGTACCGAATAAGGTTACTTTTACCACTACTGTTCTCAATATATACAGACATGTATATTGTGTTCATATTGAAGGTGCAACCATAGGCCTCTTTCTGACAGATGGGTGTATAGAAAACCAAACTAGTTGCTCCAAATTAGGGATGCCAATCCCGAAATACCGATCTCGAAAATCCCGGGATTTTTGGAGTTCAGCAAATCCCGAATCCCGGGATTTAAGTTTTGAAATCCCGGGATTTAGTTAATCCCGAAATTGTTAACAAAATTTTCTTGCTTTGCCTTTTTTTATAAAAAGAAATTCATCATGACATTCCCCCTTGAGAGCATAGGGAACAAAATACTGATCTTTAATATTTACTTGATTATTTCTGTAAATACTGTCATTGAAAACGAAACAAAAAGTTAAACTTTGTTTTAAGCGTGTCCTACAATTATAAAGAAATTTTAACGAGAAGTGAAGAAAATAATTAAAGAAGAAAATTAATAAAGAATATGTCTTTCGAAATGCAAAAAACATTCCACTGGTGCGCCAAATTCGATATTAAAACTTTACTATTTACAGGGTAAGAATTATAAAAGCAATTTATGGAACGATTTTATAATATTAAGAAGTGTTTTTTTAAAACACTACACAATTCCTACCACTTTGTGGTGGGTATATAAAAATGTTTTTTTTGTTAAAATAAGATTTTTATGGTTAACTAAAGAAATTGAATTTGATAAATAATTTAGAATTCAAATTTGAACTATTAATCCTAATTTACTTAATAAAAATTTTAATAGAATCTTACAAATAAATCAATTACATACAAGTTTGCTGTATTCAATTACAATTAGGGTTTTTTCCCGGGATTTCCCGTCCGTTTCACTTATTATATTTCCCGTTTTCCCGGAATTTTTGTTGCGGGATCCCGGGAAATAAAAAGTTCTTCATAGTTTCAGAAAACAGCTATTTTTACTCTGAAATTTAGTTTTCTTTTCTCTAAAAATTAGCATCTGTGGATGGGTTGTCGATTTGATCAATTATAAGAAATGTGTACAAACGTAAATCAATGTCTCCTGCGGCAATAAATCTATTAAAAGCAGAATGGGCAGTGCGACAGTTGATAATTAATAAATTTAGTGAAGTGATGAATTGATAAAGAACATAAATTCAAAATAAGATGCAGGCAGTAAATTCTCATTGACCATGGACAAGTCTTAAAAATAGGATATACATAAACATATCGCTCCGTTATTGCAACAAAAAATCGAGCTTGGTAATATATCCGGGAAGTGCGGGGAAACCGAAATAAAAAAATAATGAAACTCGTGTAAGTTACTAAAACATACAATTTGAAAAAGACATTGTCCTAAAGATTACAGATGGACCTAATGAAAAGAAATAGTTTGTAAGAAGTAGTCCGGATGATGCTATTTTTTGCATCAACCTTGACATTAGAAGCATGCAACAACGGTGCACTTTTAATTATTTGTCCAACCTCGGTAAAAAAGTAAACGAAATTTTTCGGAAACATGGTAATCAGTAAACAAAATCAGAAATATACTCTTTGGCAACCACTAAACGCTTTGAGTGTGTCAGAAAGTAATTTCCTACGCCGTTAAAAAATGTTAATATATTTATTAAAATATTTTATATTTTTTATGATTTTACTTTCTGATCTCATATCTTGAGTACCTCAATTGTTATGTTTATTTTATCTTGAACTAGATCATCATAATACGGAATTTACTTATAATAGCCAAAGGTAATAATAATTCAAGTTCCGCTTTCTTCAATTAATTTTTGTAGTATTTAAGCATTTATTTTACTAACTTTGTAAACAAGTTCCCTCACGTTTGTTTATAAAAGTTTTTTTCATTAATAAAACCAAGTTTACTTTGTATTATTTGTATGGAGCGGGATCCCGGGATCCCGGGAAATTTAAAAATTTTTCCCGCTTTCCCGGGAATCGAAAAACTCCGGGAAAAAAAACTCTAATTACAATATTCAATTTTATTTATTTAGTTTGAATCAACTGAGGTAGTTGAATAAAATATAGATTTTATGGTAATTATCAGTGAAACCAAAAATATGCTATTGCATGTTTTTCCTTGTGCGACTAATGAAGACAGAAAGAATATATGTATCCGTTTTAGAGCTTTTTATGAATTTTGGCATCGATTTGTTAGTGCATATTTTTGCATATTTTACCGTTTGCAGCATATTTTAGTTAAAAGAGCCTTTTTGCAGCATCTTTTAGGTTTATAGCGCATATTTTGCCTTTTTAATGCATATTTTGATACATATTAAATTTTTTTAGATTCCTGCAATAGCTTTCGCAGCAAATAAAAAAAAAATTTTTTTTTTCGAAAATCTGTTATTTTGATTTCGACATCTACATTTAATTTTTACTCTTAAATTGTAAGACAAAGCAGGTTGTCCTTAAGAATAAATGTTATGCGATTTGTATCTAAACCAATCTTTTAGTATTCCGATCGACTCAGAATCACTTTTTAAAGTGATCTAATGATGACCAACCATCCGCCTGGCTGGTTGTCTGTCCATGTTAGCCTTTTGCGCAGAGTACAAGTTCTAATTTTGAAGATTATTTGATCAAATATGGACGAAGTCTATGCAAATGGTGAGAATCGTTCTGTAATTTCACATCCAAATTAGACTCTTTGTGTCCGCAAGCTATCTAATTACGATGGTATTTAAATTTATTTCTTGCCACAAATATTTTACTTCAAATTAAATTATTTTCGAATCGGTTCACATTTGCTCAAAGCTCCCATCCTTAATTAGCTTTAAATTCCTTTTAAATGTTAACGTTTGTTAACAATTTAGCGACCGTACCTAAAATCCCTTTAAAACAAAAATAAATAATATTCGGCGAAAACATCTCTTATATGAGTTTTAACCTTTTTTAGGTTTTTTTTAGATTTTGTTATTAAATTGTTGAATATTGTGTTTAAATGAGCAATTTTTAATTTTTAGGGCATATTTTTAACATTTTTGAGGGCGTATTTTCAAGCTTTTACTGCAGTATTTAATGAACATAAAACGTGTTTTTTAGAGCATATTTCTGGTTTCCCTGGTAATTATTTTTAAGTTGAATCAATTAACACATTGTTAGAAATCGTACGTTGTTTTTTTATCATATTTTTAATTAAATAAATCATTAATTAAGAAAAAAAAAATCGCCGTTTTCAATATTTTTAAATGTTAGTGATAAATATAACATTATCTTTAACCTTAAAATAACAAATTTAATAACAAACTTTTGCTTGTAAACCGCTATTAAGGACGTTTTTTTTAATAAATTGTATCTATAAAAATCATTTATCCTCTAATCTTCAAAAACCCCGAATCCCGAAAAATCCTGATATCCCGTAAAATCCTGGGATTTGCGAAAACCAGTCCCGATTGTAAATGTATAAACTTTTACTGTGAGCGTTCTCTAGATATGTATGTATAGAAATTTATATGGTCTATATATGGGAGGTGCCACGCCCACTTTTCAAATTGGGCCTACTTTTTGACAGATGTTGTGTTTTAATATCAAAGTAATGGTAAGTTTGCACTTATGTGTTCTGGGCCATAACTTAAAAATTTGATATATAAAAATCTGGGACCGTAACGGTTATAAGCTGTGTTGCCAAAACTTGGTGAAATGGTGAAAAATGGCTAAATTTACGGAAAAAATTGCTAAAAATGGGCTAAAAAATAGCTAAAAGCTTTTTTAAATAATAACACATTAAATTTCAATAACAAAAACGAAATAACTCATTTAAAATTGTTTACGATGAAATTAAAAGTTTAGATCAATTTCTAAAATAAGAATAAGCGTTAATTAATATTTTGATAGAGATTTAAAAAATTAAATCATCGATAAATTCGATGTCGTTATTGTTCATCTCATAGGAATCACTCGTGCCCATTAGTTTTAAATAACACCACGTGACAAAATTTCAGCAAAGTAGTGACCAAATGAATCTGACAGCTAATCATTATGTAAAATTTTCCGCTGAATGCGAATATTCAAAAGTAGAACAGTTTTTGAAATATTCCAAAATAACCGTTATTTGTGTTTTTTTTTAAAAAAGATGATGTGACTGAAATGCAAATATCTTAAAAAATTTTAAACGTGAAATTCTAGTGAAAGGTTTTAAAATTCCTAAAACAATAATGGATTGCTTGTGAAGATTGGTCAAGAAATGACAGAGATACAGGGGACAAAAGTTTAAGCTTCATTGAAAATTTTACGATTTTGTTAAATTTTGCTCCATTCAAGTTATTTTTTTTTAAACCAATGATTTAAAAATCCTAATGTTTTATTGCATGCGACATTAGATTTTTATATGAACATTTTGCGCCCAACCAGATAAAGATTGGTACAAAAATGACAAAGCTACAGAAGATTTAGTAAATTAACCCACATAGAAATTCAATAGTTTCAAGCAATTTTTAATGTTTATTGTTACTAAAAATTTAGTTTTGTATATTAATTTGTTCTGGGTTAGTTTAATTAATCTTCTGTAACTTTGCCATTTTTGCACCGATCCGGATTCTATTGGGCACAAAATGTTGGTATTGAAATAGGCTAAAATTTTATTTTTTGGATATTTACATTTCAGTCACAGCATCTTTTTTAAAAACACAAATAACGGTTATTTTGGAATATCTCAAAAACTGTTCTACTTTTATTCGGATTCAGCGGAAAATTTTACATAAAGATTAGGTGTCAAATTCATTTGGTCAAAAAATTGTCACGTAGTGTAATTTGAAGGTAATTAATAATTAAAATAATAATTTACCTAACCTTTTGAGTCCAGATCTACAATAAAAAAACAAGTAGAATTTTATCAAATAATCTCCAAAATTGAGACCTGTACTTTGCGCACAGAGTTTACATGGACAGCCAGCCAGCCAGCCAGCCAGCCAGCCAGCCAGCCAGCCAGCCAGCCAGCCAGCCCGCCGGACAAACATTGTTAATTCGACTCAGAAAGTGATTAACAAAAAACAGTAAAGCACAACTTAAAATTATTACTACAGAATTAATTATATTGCGGTTCCATAACTAGCGCTTATGTTGCCGATATATTCATTGTGGTTCATTGTTTTCATTATTTTTTGTTATATTCTAAACCTTTCGATCGTATATCTTTTCCTCTTCCCTGGTTCAAAATGTATAATTACCAAATTGATTGAATCGAATTAACGGTTGCTAAACGTAACCTATTTCTCAAATTACGTTAAACGATGTTTACTCAGCTAAATACCCTCTATACTTCAGCATTAGACCAAGAAAGTAAGAGAAACTTTATAGTCAATTCTGAAATTTCTAAAAAATTTTGTTTAAGCCTGCATCTCTTTATTGAAATACTTGCAACCAAAAAGAAACACCGATGTTTGTGTTAATCCAGTTTATAAATTTAATATTGGAAAACTGTTCTTTTATTTTGAAAGATGTTTCATCATTATCGTTTACAGATAACCCGGTTAATTACCCCACGTTTAAATGCCATTCACGCTTATTTACCTCAAGTTTTAAATCCCCGTTTTTTTCTTCCATTTTTTAAACAAAAATCCACGTTTAATTGCCATACGCTTAATTACCCGATTCGGATAATTGCCTTAAAAATTTAACTCCCAAAACAAAATTATATCTAAATTTCATTTGTTTAATTGCCTCAGTACTATTTGACAAAAACAAGGCAAGTAATGCAACCAAATTTTACATGTTAATAATTTGAAAATATGCACTAAAATTTTTTTTAAAAAATATGCCTAAAAAACAAAATATGGCTTGATTAAAAGCAAAATATTCAACAAATTAATATTTGCATTAAAAGTTATGTTATGAGGTCAAGATTCATATAAGAGTTATATATTATCTAGATCCACCAAATTTATGAGATATTTTGTCTTAAAGTTTGAAGTTTGCATGGGGACTATGTGATATTATAGACCGATTCTTACAATTTACATAGGTTATGTTCTTATGACAATTAAACGTATTTACCCAATTTTTATCAAATTATCTAAAAACTGCTACCTTTACTTTTCGCACAAGATTTACATGGACATACAACCAGCAAGATGGACGGACAAGAAAAGATTACTTAAACAAGTGTTTCTGATTCGATCGTTTACTAAACGATGCGTCTAGGTTTCTATGTTATAAGTTTTTTTTTTTTTTGCTTAACATGTATTTAAATATGTTTTAAAAACTTAAAATATGTGTGCAATAAAAATGCAGCAATGGTTAAAATATGGAAATTATTTACAAACAAATCGATACCAAAATTCATTAAAAGCTCTAAACGCATAAATATATTGTTTCTACATTCATTGGTCGCACAAGAAAAACCATGCAATTGCATATTTACGGCTTCCATGAGTAGTAGTAGGATATCATAGGACATCTCAAAAAGCACTACAGATAAAATTTAAGACAACAAATCCCATTGTTTTTATTGCTATCTCTTAAGATTTAGCTGGTACATGTAAAAATTCCTTTCTTAAATTTTTTCATACATTAAAGTTAAGTTATCTTGTAAATAAATACGACTAATTACCTCACTGAGATATTTAAACGAATTCGCTTAATTACCTCAACGAGGTAGTTAAGCGTATTCGTTTAAATGCTTACCTCGCATAATTACCCAAAATTATTGGCATTTTTGTCGAGGTAATTATCCGTGGAATACTGTATAACGATTTTTAACAAAAAAAAATATATTCTTTTAAAAGAAAAACGGCAAAAAAAAATTTTATTGCTAAACAAGTTGAAAAATGGCTAATGGCTAAACTCATTTTTTAATGGCTAAGCAGGGTGAAAAATGGCTTAATCTTAGGAGTGTTATTTTTTTCGTCTACAGTCAAACTCATTTGAGGAGTTTTTTTTTCGTCAGAAACAAATTTGCATATTAAAACAATTTATTTTGCACCAAGTTCATTGCAAAAGTCTGCTTTTTTTCAACAAATAATTTTTATTAACTTGTTAATTTGTTTTTGACATTTAAAAATATATTCAAGCAAATAAATTTTCAATTATCAAACACCAGCAGATTGGGCCGATATGTTTTTCGTCAATTTGCCAACTTTTGTTTCTTTTGAGTTGTTTGGTGTCTCTTTATTTTTGTTTATTTATATTTTTTGTAAAGTCATTTTGTTTTTTTTTTTTTTTTTTTTGTATTGTTGCATTGTTGTATTACTGAGGTCACTTTACTAATGCACTTTTGCTTTAATCAACATAAATGTGTGATTTTTGCTTCTTCATCTTTCTTGTTGTTGCACACCCTCCTAAAATGAGTTTTATTTAAGACGGAAAAAATAAAACTCTTCAAATGAGTTTTATTTTAGACGAAAAACATAAAACTCCTTTTTTCAAGATCACCACAGATTCTGAAAGAGCTCGTCAGAAAGAATCTTCTGATATATGACACTATAGGTATCCGTTGGCTCTAACATGAAGAGTTTTTATGTTTAAATTTTCCGGATAACTATTATTTACGGTCCCTGATGTAAATCGATATTGTCTTTTATGGAAGTTGCCACGCCCACTTCACATATATTCTAAGCCTCCGTCAGTCGAAATTTGTTTTTGTTTTAAATGTAAGTTGAACGGAGGAGTTTTGCGCTCGTGTTCTATAAACCACACATTAACTTTGTTATCAAAAAAAAAAAAAAATCTTACTCTATGATTGTGTTAGTGTCCAGGAAAAACTTCTCTTAGCGAATATTGTAATGTGAAATTTCGTTTAACACTGCTTACTTTTAAATTACAACAAATTATTTGTTTTACAAGGAATGTCCTAATTTGAACGCATTTTTAATTTACTACAGGAAACCAACTTTGTAAGCAGAAACAATACGTCAGCTCGTTATTGGCTTTGCGCATTTGCCAAAAAGTTGTAATGGAGAAAAACGACAATACAGGTATACATGAAGTTTTCTGAAAACATACCCGATAGAACTTTTTTCTATTTTTACCACTGCTTCTGGCATATGTTTTAGGGAAAAATTTAAGTTTTTGTGAAAGTTAATTAACGAACTTAAAAGTTAATAGTATTTTATTGAAAGTATAAATAATTTTTTTTGTGCCGCATACGCCACTTTTCTAAATTTGGTTCCAAGAAGTAGCACTTTGTGCTCCATACGAATATGTACTGATGTTTATTTAATTGTTGAAATTTTATTTTGCTTCGACTACTACTTTTTTCTTGCCGAAATGAACACAGAAAACAATTTTTGTGACAGTAAAAGAATTAATCAAAAATAAAATGAGTTTTAATTATATATTTAATCAGGTGAATTAAACTTTTAATCAAGTGTATTAAATGTTCAATTGAAATATTGTCAATTAATCATTTAATACACTTGATTAAAAGTTTAATTCCCCTGATTAAATATTTAATTAAAACTGATTTTATTTTTGATTAATTCTTTTACTGGCCCAAAAATTTTTTTCTGAGAAGCGAAGCAAAAGTAAAATTTATTTTCTTCTTGTAATTTTATTTTGCTCTCGCCTTAACTACTTGTTTTTTCTTACGTCAATGAAGCAAAGCAGGAGAAAAATTTATTTTGTACGTTTTTGTACGACGCATTTGCAGGATTCGCCAATGAATTGGGAAAGAAAGCCATCCAAGTGCAATAACACCATAATCGCTTAATAGCCAAAATGGAAATAACGCCATAACAGTGTAATTGTTATGGTAACAAATTGCCAAAAGAATGAGTTGCCATTGTCAAGTGTTGAATAAATATGGTACATTAGGTGGAAGGGGCAGGAGAGGGATCGCGTCCGGGCGATCGTGGCGGGCCCGCCACAACATGTTTACAAACTCCAAGGCATAGCCGGCCTTTGGCCGGGTGCAAGGATTTTCTCCTCTATGGTTTAACAAATACCGGCTTCGCTAACTAAAGCTTCTCTGCATAGTCGGCCTTCGTTCGAAAACAAGGCAGATTTTAGAACCTTTACTTAGCGAAACCGGTACTCGTTATACCATAGAGGAGGTTATACCATAGAGGAGAAAATCCTTGCGCCCAAAAGTGTTTTCGTTATATTTTTAATATATACACCTAGAGAAAAAACAACAAAACAATTTTTGAATTAAAAGCATTCTAACAAGATCAGTTTTTCACTTGTTCTCTCTCCGTTTTTTGATTTCAGCATGGTTTTGTAGCATTTGCAATTTCGGCTTTCGTCGAAATTCGAACACCGATTGTTGACCGATTAGCAATTTTTGACCGATAGCAAAGCCGAAGCCGTTTAATCGAACGCACACTACAAATAAGCTTTCAACCGTAAAGAATAAAATATTATATGAGTTAACACCAACCCGTTAGTTGTTAAATTCGTAGTTACGTGATAATTTTTATTTCTTTATTTAATTTGAAAAATCGGTAAAAGATTTAAAAAAAAAAAATTTTTTATTCTTTAAAATTTATTTAAAATTATTTAAAAGTGTAAATAATATGCCACAAAAGAATTCTTAATTTGACAATTTTTTAATAAATTTTGTTTAGCGTTTTTTACTTCGTTAATAATAATTTGTTAAAAGTTTAACCCCCATATTTTTAAAAAAGATTTTCGATTTATTAAACAAATTTTCAAAGGATATATGGGGGTAATTTTATAATTCTAAAACAAGAAAATATAATTGAATCTTTTCCATTAAAAAGTTTTTCTAATAGTTTTCAAGCTTTGAAGGCTTATTTAAAAGAAAATATTTGTGTGAATTATTTAAACTGCTAATGAGTTGGGTTTAGTTTATACATATAACTAATATTTTCTCAAAGGAGTTAACGTATTTGCATTTTAAACTTAAATGTTGACTTTAAAAGAAACTTGTGCTTTAACTTTTAAAATTTAAAAGAAAACAAAAAATTAACATAAATATTTCTTTACACTTTTACTCTGATTCAAATATTTGCTTAAAACAAAATCAGTACAACTTATTTTTCTAATATAAACACAAAATAGTTCAACAAAAAGACAAAAACTGTTAAGCTGTGGTCACACTTAACAAATAGTTGACACCATAAACGTAGCCACTTATTTTATTAGAACATTTGTTCGTTTTCACGTGAAAATAATGTACATTACGTTTGTTAGATCAAACTTCATTTAACAAGTTATAATTTACATTTTCCTAAGATTTCGTTGACTGCGTTGTTCAACTACGTTAAAAAAAACTAATGAAGGAATATTTTTATACCCACACCACAATAGTGGAGAGGGAATTATGCATTTATGTTGATGTGTGTAACGCCATAAAAAAATTGGTCCTAGACCCACTTTAAAGCATACCGATCGACTCAGAATCACTTTCTGAGTCGAACTAACGATGTCCGGCTGGCTGGCAGGATGGCTGGCTGGCTTGTGTGTACTTTGCAGGTCGCAATTTTGGAGGTAATTTGATGAAATTTGGGACAAAGGTTCTTATTGGCACAAGGACCAAGCTTATTGCAAATGGGCTAAATCGTAGGACCACGAGGGAAGATAGGGGGAAATTTCTTTCTCTCAGAAACTATTATACCGATTTTAATGAAATTTAAAACATAGATAGATCCATATCTATATGGACACATAATCTATACAGTTTTTCAAAAATAGGACCACAAGGGGAGGTAGGGGGCAATTTCTGCCTTTCCCAACCTTTCAAACCGATTTAAATGCAGTTTATAAACATAGATAAATCCATATTTATATGAACCGATTTAAATGCAGTTTATAAACATAGATAAATCCATATTTATATGGACATATAAGCATGATGTGTTTTTTAATACTGTGGTGTAGGGTATCATATGGTCGGGCTTGACCGACTATGCTTTCTTTCTTTTTTTTTTTTTTCCAAATGAAGTTGTTTGAAATAAGGAATTCTCGTGAACCTGGCTTTAAGATATAAAGTTTGGTAAAAAAAAACCGAATTGTTGAAAAGAAAGTAAATATTAGATGGTCCAACCATAAGAATTGTGAGTCACACCTTAACGTCAAGTTTTTTACCCAACATAATTTGACATTTCTTTGTTTCAGAGTTTAACAAATTCAATCAGAGAGGTAAACAATTAATCAACGCGTTAAGACTCTTGAAGCCTCTTACGAAAATGAGCGTTTAAATCAAAATGCATTTCGTCCACTTCCTGATTTGTTTGGTCAGCATAATCGACTTAATGTGTCCAGAATTGGGGAATTGAGCACAAATTTTAGCAAAGTGATTGTTAGAAGGCAAATGCATCCACAAAGTGTGTCTGTTTGGTGGGGTTTATGGGATGGCAGTGTCATCAGTACGGCCCTTCTTCGAAAATGAGGTCGGCCAAGCAGTTACCGTGAATGTTGTTCGCTATCGCGCGATGATAACGGACTTCTTGTGACCACAAACTGACACAGCCAACGAAACAATGACTCTTTTACGCGAGAAATTCAATGGCCACGTTGTCTCACGTCCTGGCGATGTTAACTGGCCGTTACGATCACGTGATCTCACGCCGTTGGACTTCTTTCTTTAAGGATATTTAAAAGAAACGGCACATTAACGACATTGAACGTTAATTTTGTCTCAGAGTCATATACAATATGGACTATCGGGTAGAGGTATGTCACCGAAGCCGTGGGGAGCATTTGGCAGATATTTTGTTTGACACAAAATTGTCATAGATCCTTCTATGATAATAAAAAATATATTAAGACAATTCTCTGAAAATTTTTTGTTTTATTATAATTAACATCGCGGGTTTAGTTAACAAATTAAGTGGTCGCGTTTTTTTTAGGTTTTTTCGTCAAACATTTGGTAAGTGTGAAAATACAGGAGGACAGGGATTCGTTTTTTTTGAAATGTATGTAAAAATAAACACAAAATCACAAATAATTTTATTCGTATTTAGTTTTATAACAAAAAGCATAAAATTGTTAATAAATATAAACAACAATAAGCCAAGATAAACAACAAAGGCAACAGCAACCCCACACGACGCAAAAACAATTTAAAATCAAGTTAACAAAGTTACTTAAATCGCAAAGACATACGATATAAATATAAATGTATTTGTGAAGGCGAATATGTGCAAGTGGGTGAGGGTGTGGGGGAGTGCCGTTAACATATTTAAAATAAAACGAGTCAAATGGACAGAAATAATTCTGAATCTTTTAAATAAGCCCTGATTAAATATTAAAATAACTCAGTTGTATAACCATGTTATGCACGTCAACACAAATACAAAAAATATACAAATGTTTGGGCAGAGGCAGGCCGAAAAGTTACTTCAATATGTTAGAAAAGTAAACAATATATATATGTATTTGTATGTATTTTTAAAATGAGTCGAAAAAAAGTTGTAGCAGTCACCCCCTAGAATGACAGATTTTTCAATGAAGTTTCTTAAACTGGAAACATTTTTATATATAGCGCTGCCATTTAAATTCCGATCTCATCATAATGCATGTGGATTTTTATGGCTTGACAGTGGCTTAATTTATTGTTTTATTTTTAATCTGACATCAAACTTTGGGCATCAATTATGCTATTTCCGATCCTTTCCCCAAATGTCCAATTCTACCTAGCTTTTAATTACTCGCCCAATTTAATTAGGAGTTAGGTTTTTTTAAAATTAGTATAACTAGAGGAAGACCTTTTCCGAATGTCCTCGTTTAGATTTATCTTACCAATTTTAAACACATGCTCTCAAGAAAGCCAGACATTGTTGTTAAACACCACCTTCTGCTTAAATGGATTTAGACAGGGACCTTAACGATTGGAAATTTTATTAAAAAATATTTTTTTGTTTGTTTGTTTTACTTAAATTCTTAAAATAGAAATTATTTTTTACTCTATTTTTTACCCAAAAGTTAACAGTTATTATATATGGGCATTTCCGTCAAAAGGTCCACCGTGACCGAAAATTATTAAAAGTTATTAAAAGCTGATTATTTTACGATATTGTTATAGAGAAATATTTAGATTTTACTAATTTTATAAATTTACCCATAAATTTGTTTACTTATGGTGTTTTCTTTTCTACAAAAAATGTGACATTTTATTTTTAAAAAAATGGCATGGTGTATGTTTCTTAAAAATTTTGCAAAGGGTGGCTTGCTTTATTCTAAAAAACTCACCCTTTTCGGGAGTAAAATTTTTAAGAAAGACACCAAATTGCATTTTTTCAAATAAAATGTCACATATTTTTGTAGAAAAGAAAACACCATTAGATGAACAATCAGACTGCAAAGTTATGCAAACGTTATTTCTTATATGTGAGAATATTTTATTGAATGTTTTCTTTAATATTTATCTTTCTTAAAAGAGGTGATATTTGATAAAAATTATTCCAAAAAAATTTTCTTACATGGTCTGTAATCTAAGAAAGAGTTCAAAGAGCAATATGTTGTTCGGATTAACGGTAAATTTTTATTTTGTTTTAATCATTATTCAGTTAAATTATTACGAAAAAAATGTCACGTTCGAAATGTCACGTATCGACCCAGATTTTGGCTTTAAAAAAAAGAAAATATAGAAGATTTTGGAATCAAACCAAGACATTTAAATGTTACATTGCTACGTAAAATTCTGAAAGTAGTTTGACTAAAAAATTGTGCCAGGTTTCGTTGAATTAAGCCTTTTTATACATGGCCACAAGAACTACTTCTGTTTTTTTCACGTTCGAACCGCTACTTCTTTTGCCATTATCTTTGACCTAGAATCGCGCCTTCCATAAACTTTAGCATAGATAACAGTGCTTTCTTAGTACTAAAATTTAAGGGTTAAGAAAACGTAAAAATATTTTTTGCTTAATATATTTTTGCATTTTTAATGCGTACGACTGTCACGTTCAACACTTTGGAATTACCCATATTAGATACATACTAGATTTATTTTTTACTCTAACAATATCTTTATTTTAAATATTTTTCTTTCCGCTAAGCAAATAAAAACTGTGACAAACTCTGAATATAAATTTGACTTTTACTCATTTCTTTTTATTTATTAATTTGGGGTATTCACAAGGTAGTCAGAAAGTTATAAAGTCATATGTCCTAAAATAATTACAAGAAATATATGGGGGATTTCATGTCAAGTGACCCAATTTTTAAATAGATGTCTTCCGAATTGTTAACAAGATTCAACAAATAGTTTCTGAGTTAGAGGGGGTCAAAGTTTAGCATTTTGGCCAAAACAACCTTAAAGGAAAAGACATAAGCTTTCTTTTGACCAAAAACATACATTCCGGATAAAAAAAAAAAATAAAAAAATTTTTGAAAACAAACAAAAAAAATTTTTTTTTAAAGATTGATCAAATAGCTATCGAAGCTACGTGGGACAAATTTTGCTACCACCAATAGGTAATAAGTTACATGGATGAGAAAGAACACCTGTTTGGCCAAAATGTCAAACTTTGACCCCCTCTAACTCAGAAATCGGAAGACATCGATTTAAAAATTGGGTCACTTGACATGAAATTCTCCATATATGACTGCTGTGGTCAACCGCATATCGCTCATTTGCTGCAAGACCGGCATAACTCAAAAAAACGATTTCGAGATAAACGCATTTAAAGTTCTTGATTTGTTCTGACTACTTAGAGAAAAAGAAGACACATTCTCTTCAAACTGGGAAAGTATTAAAGATATAAAGATGAATTTAATACACAATATAAAGAAAAACAAAGCGAAGAATTCTGCATCATTAGCTCCAAAATTTTATTTTTTGAGTTATGCCGGTCTTGCAGTAAATGAGCGATATAATTTAGATTTCTACTGTAAAGTTATGACGAATTGGATTAAAATTTTTATTTTGTTTGAAACACAACAACTATTTTTTTAAGCAATTGTAAAATATTATTTAGGACATTATGACGATATGACTCGATAGCACACCTTGTGAATCCCCTAAATTAGAGGATTTATTTATTTTTTATTGTTTCACAAACAAAATTCTCCAAAATTGTATACCAATTAAAGCATTAATAACACATAAAATCAGTTCTTATAAAAAATGTTATTAAGTGAATTAAACGTTAAATCAAGTGAATTAAACGTTTAATTGATTGATACTATTAATTTGTTTACTGGTGCAAATTTAATTAATTTTTTAACTAATATGACAAATTTTTTAATTAAAATAAATTTTTATTTTTTCAACATCTGCTAAAATATTTAAATTAAATAAATTTGTTAAACAAACTTTGGCAAAAGGTATTTAGTAAATGAATGTAAAACAAAAATATTAAAAATTTTTAGTTTTTTTATTTATATATCGACCCATTTGCGCGAAATAATCGTATGTTACAAAAACCAAATTTTACAGGAGAGCCATTTTTATACTTTTCTCTGCTATCACTTGCAATATAAATATGAAAATATAAATTCAATTTTTGGAGCAACGAAGTGGAATTCGCCTACAGTATTTTGTCAGGCGACATCTCTTTGAATGTAGAACAAGATTGCATCAAAAACTCAATTTCAAAAAAATTGGCATATACGATAATTTCGCGCGAATGGGTCGATATGTTAAGCAAAAATTCAAATTCGAAAAAACGGTTTTTCCAGAAGGAAAAGTAAATAAAATTTAATATGTACTGCTTAATTCCGGATAATGGTGGTGGGGTGTATTTCTGTTTCATGTAGCATTTTTCCTTCAATGTGGTGTTTTAGTTGAAATTTCAAAAATATATTCATTACTTACGGTCCCTGGTTTCAAACAATAAAAGCTCAGCAAAAAACAATTCATTCGTCTGCTTTTAAGTTAAGCAAAAGTAAATAGGGAAAAATAAATTCAACAAAATACCATACAATGGAGCTCTACGACAAGCCAGTAACATTAAATTGGGAGTAAAATGGAAAAAAAGAACATTGAAAGACAGAAAGACACACTGACATCAAACGACGTTAAGTCACTCGAGTTAGTTTTTCTATTACGTTGTACTTTTTCCATTTATTTTGTCAAATAAGCAAGAAAGCATGATTTTAACATGAAATAAAATCAAATAAGCATTTTCTTCTCTATAACATATAAATACACGTACATTCAACATACTCACACTCAACCAAACAAACTCACATACGCATCTCATCACTAGCAAATCTCACTTTGATAGTCGTTGGTTGCATTCATTCGTTATTTTCCTTTACCTGTTGTGGGAGTTCAAATGTTTGTGTGTATGCCGGAGTACGTGTGTGCCTGTTTAAATTATATTAAAATTACTCTGTCACATATGACGTCTGTGTTAACTTAAACGTAGGATTAAGGATAAACTATTTTCCTCTATTTTTTTTTTATTCTTGTGCACACAGTTTTCCTAGAAACCTTTTTAAAGTTTAATTGGTTTGACGTTAATTGTCAGTTATAACAGTTTAATTTTGAGATGTGACTTTAAAGCAACAAGTTTAAAACATAATAAACGTTTTATGTATTACGTAAATGCTTAAAACAAGAAGAGTTTAAAAGAAATTCAAATGGAAACTTGGCAGTAGCATAGTTCTGATGATAATGTTGCCAAATAATTGTTTCAATCACCCCTATATGTAAGGCGTTGTCGACGTCGACATTGATTTTTAATTGTTGTCACATCAAGGCGACAACTACATCACTTCGACGTTAGTTTGGTATTTTATAAGAATGTTGTGTCGACGTCGACTAGTTATCGAAAATTTGACAAAGAAAAAATCCCATCTCCAATTATTTTTTTTTTTTTTTTTGTTCTTCACTTACTTTTTAACGCTATTTATGCTATTTTCCGACATGTTTTTTTAACCGATTTAGCTTTTTAAAGTAAAGTGTAGAGTTTGTTTCCAATTTTGTATTTTTTCGAGAATTTTTGGCATGTTTTTGATAAAAGATTTTTTTACTGTAAGTTTTCTGATTCTTTTTAGCTTTAACGTTTATTAATAAATATAAGACTTTTCTTTCATTCTTTTTTGTCATCTGACATGTCAAATTTCCCACTGCAAAATACATACATGTCGTGTGTTACCTTTTAAACTTTGCTTTTGTAAAAGTCAGATGCAAAGTCATCTGACAAAATTTAAATTAGAGCATGCTCTATTTTCTTCTGACAAACCATCTGACATCAGAAATCTATGCCGAGAGGAAACCGGCAGCGGCGTCCACTATTGACGGAATCATTAGCCGGCTGAAGTTAATATTTTACAATACCGAGATATGTATGATCAATCCCACTATTGAATAGAATTTATGTAAATATATATATAAAAACCGTTTCATTATAATATCCTAAATTGGTATCTTTGAATTAAAAGAAAAATGTGTTAAGATGGCTAAATTATTTTACGGCGTATATAAAAATTTTCGTGGCGGCATTTTTATTTTGGTTTTTGCAACAACTATGCGAAAAAAACAGAGACAATGTCAGATGCAAATTACATGTACGTTTGTGACCGAATATTATAAACCTTCTCTAAAACAGCCATTATGACAGACATGCACAATTACATGTGACTTGAAAAGTTGACAAGTCAGATGTAAAAAACATGTCGTCTACATGCACCTTTAAGGAACTTTAATCAATTTTATGGTTTTTTTTATATATTAAAAATGTTCGAGAATTTTCGCTATTTTTGCATATATTTCCGAATTTTCGCAATTTTGGCTCTTTGAGGAAACTTTTCCGAACTTTCGCAATTTTCGCGTTAAATTTACTAATTAAATTTGTGCCCATAACTTCTTTTAAATTTGCATTTTTTTATTTTAAGTGTTTTCAATAAATATGTTTAAATCTTCTTTCTTTCATTTGAGTCGTCGAAAAATTTCCTGTCGACTAAAACGGGGATAATACACTGAAAGAAAAATGCTTCATATATTTAATGAATCATTTTCATAAAAAAACTTTCCTTGGGCAAATGAAAACGTTCATTGTCTAAATTGAATTTCATAGTTATAATGAAGTATTTTCGTTAAAATCGCTTCATTGGATTTCGTTATTACGTTAAAAATTTTCATTGGATATATGAACTCTTAAGTTTGTCCAAGTTAAAAAAAAAAAATTTAATTGGGAACATAAAAAAACAATATACAAACATAACTATATTCATAAATTAATACAAAATTATAGTTTCCTTAAAAATATTTTTAATTGTTAATTAAAAAATGTAAGATTTAATAATTTCATACATCGAATGTTACATGTATGCCACTAAATTTATGAAATCAAAAAATTTTTTTATAAAAGCAACAGATTTCAATAATTGCCTTCATAAATTTAAATTTTCATTATGACAATAAAAATGTCATTATAGTAATGAAACAAAAACTTTCAATCCACTTTCAATCAACGTTGTTATTGTTATTATGGACAACTTAATCTCATATTTACGCTCTTATTGAGTAAAAAACATAGTTTTTTTATCCAAAAACTACACTGCCCCGGTAGACTAGCTGGTAGTGAGCTAGTCTATCAGCACTGTGGTTGGGGGATCGAATCCAGCCAGAGACAGAAAAAAATTAAAAATAAAATAAAGTAAAATAAAATAAAAAAAATCAAATAAAAATAATTAAAAAAAATAAAAAAAAAAATAATTTAAAAAAATAAAAAAAATAAAATTTTATTACTTTATTGAAAGTATTCCTCCAATGAATAATATTCATAGATCTAATGTAATGTTTCATTAAATCCTTTTAATGAAACAGGTTTCATTGATCCAACGAAGCGCTGCATAGGTTCCTTTTTAACGCAATTTTTCATGGGATTAATGTCAAAATTCATTGGTATTGCGAAGAAAATTCTTTCAGTGTACTAATCAATTGACTGTCAATAGTCATCGATAATTGTCAACAACGACTCAGAAAATACCATTACTGTTCAGGTGCCGTCGACTTGTGTCGACGTCGACTTTCATAATAGGGGTGATTATATTTTATTACCTGTACATAGTTTGTATCCTCTTAAATTGATATATGGCTCAAAATCACCAAGGTGCAGAATTGGTTTTGCTAGCAAATTAATGTATTAAATCTTGACTTTATTGAAAAAAGAAAATTTATAAATTACTATAACTAACCTGTTTTATGTGTAAATCAAACAATAAATTAAATTAAAGAAGTAATTTTTACACTAAATCAATATGCATGCAGAGCAAGTCATTTCGGGAACGCGTCCTAATTACGATCTTCAAAAACAAGTCCAAGATATTAATGAAAAATTTAAGTTATTAAACACCAGTCATTACTGGTGGGGTGTCACAAAGCCATAGGACATAAAGCCATAATGGCTTTATGTCTCAATCCAAACGGACATAAAGCCATAATTTTGATATGGCCTTAAGTCTCATATCAATTTTAGTGGAATGGGACATAAAGCCATTATGGTGTTATGTCCCATTTGATGTGTTGCGTTACAAATGCTTATATGGTATAACAAAGACCTGATTCGCTAACTAAAGCTTCGCTGTATAGCCGGCCTTCGGCCGGGCGCAAGGTTTTTCTCCTCCATGGTATAACAAACACCGGCTTCGCTTACTAAAGCTTCTCTGTATAGCCGGCCTTTTGGCGGACGCAAGAATTTTCTCCTTTATGGTATAACAAGTACCGATTTCGCTAAGTAAAGCTTCTAAAATCTGTCTTGTTTCCGAAAGAAGGCCGTTTACGCAGAGAAGCTTTAGTTAGCGAAGCCGGTATTTGTTATACCATAGAGGAGAAAATCACTGCGTCCGGCCGAAGGCCGGCTATGCAGAGAAGCACTTGTTAGCGTAGCTTTTTCGGGTTTTTCCATATATGAACGACGCACAGTGTTGTGAGCGTGGCCATAAATAGAAAAATCCAATTATGGAAATTATAAAAATGGCTAATGGCATTTAATAAAAGACACTTTTACTAATAAGCGTAAAAAAAATTAGATTGAAATAATAATTTTTTCTAAAGATATGGCTCTTCAAAATTGTGGTTTGAAATAACTGCAATTTTGTATAAAAAAGGAATAAAAATGAGCATGTACTTCATAGGGTTAAATAATTGAATTTAGTTGGCAAATAAAAAAAATTTGTACTAGATTAGTTGTTGTATTATGTTTTAAGTATATAAACGGTATTTTTAATTACATATGTCGATAACAGTGTATGCATCATTATTAGAATGATATTAATAAAACAAAACAAAACTTGTTGTGATAAGCAAACATATAATAGTGAATAAAAAATAATTTTCAAGTATTACCGGGATAAATTTTGTTTCATTTTATAACAAAAAGTATGTTAATTTATAAAAATAAAAATTTAGCTGCGCTTAAGTGCGCCAATTTAAATAATTCTTATTTTTTTAGTGTCGATTCAAATGAAAATGCGAGACTTTTTTAATTCTTGGATTGAGTTAAAGGAAAACAAAAATGTAGTTAAAAATTATTAGGAATTGTGGGAGCTCGAATAGGGAAATCTTTGGAAGCGAAAGACGTTCGAAAAATATATATCGTCGGTCTCATGTAGAAAGGCCCTAACTCGATTTTTTTCGAAATTGAGTTTTTTAGTGATTCCAATACATTTCCCACAAATACACCTCGTCACAAAAATTTAATTCAATAGCATCAAAAATATCAGTTTAACAAGCAATTGAAGAAGCCATTTTACATTAAGATACATACAATTTCTATTATGTTTTTGCCTTCTACTGTAAAGTTGCATTTATGTGAGTTAGGGCCTTTCTATATGAGACCAACGATATGTAATTTAAATTCAAAATTAAAGCAGATGTGGTCCGATTGCAACCGAAAAAGGGACCGGTTCGTGTGTGAGTTCGGTGACTGGCTAAATACCGATTTGCCAATACACGGAGTAAATTTGAGTGATGTTTGTATTTTTTTAAATTAGTTACTGTATTGTGAATGCTGCGAGTAGGTCAAAAAGAAGAAAGGTTCAAAAATTAATTTCAGCCAACTCTGCGGAGGCAATTAAGAAAGCAGCAACGAAGGTTGATCCCTGTATAGAAAAAACAATTTCTGTAGAAAAAGCTTTGGCTTTATACATTGATATGAACCTTTCATATCGACAATATAAAATGATGAGGTCTGTTGTAAATTCCGTTCATAAAAATTGTTTTCCGTCATATTACTGTATTGCTAATGCAAAGAAAAATTTTATACCTGATGATATTGTTGCTACAGAAAAATCCGCAGAAGTTCCCCTCCAAAGCATTTTAAATATAACTGCAAAAAGTATTTTGGATTTACATAATTTTGATTTAAAAAATGATATACTATTAGAGTGCAAATGGGGATTTGTTTACGCTTATTAGTAAAAGTGTCTTTTTATTAAATGCCATTAGCCATTTTTTTAATTTCCATAATTGGATTTTTCTATATATGAAAATAATATTTTTTATAATTTTAGAATTTGATTGATGCAGTTTTATTAAATAGATTTCAAATAACAATAATCAAAAATAAGTTTTAAAATATGTTAATATATACTAAAGTTAGAGCTAATCAAATTTGAATGTTTTAGGTGAATGTGCAGCATGCAAAGAAAAATTTAAAATAGTGCGAATATGCTAAAGGGTTAATATGATATAAATTGTCGATAAAGCCGGCAATATTTGCATTTATATTATAGTGTGATATTACTTAAATATGGTAAGGCACTTTTTTATCCATTTAGCTATCATATGTATGTGTTTTACCGTTGTTCTGAATGTGAACAAAAGAAAGTAATAATTATTTACAACTTGCAAGTTAACCTGGCAATTAAAAGAAAACTATAAAAACTCCTTTTTTTATAATTTAGTATAATATTAATTCAAGTATTTATATTATAAAAAAGTATATGACATTTGCGAAACGTTGCGAAAATTTAACTTTTTTCATTTTTTCAGTGTCATCAAAGGTACAAATTAGAGAATTTTCAATATTTGACAAGCAAACATAATTCTTACAGAGCAGCCCATACTGAAATAATTAATTTTTTGGAAAAGAAATTTAAGACTAAAGTGGAAAAAGAAACAAATACATTTTTATTTTATTACTGTTTTGAATTTTATGAAAAAGGACATTTTTCAGCTAGGCGTGTCCATGTTCCGATTTGGATAAAATTTGATCAATCAAATTTGGTGTATCAAGTCCAATAACTATACGAAATTTCATGAAGTTTGAACTCTTTGTCTATCTTTTATGACATTTTTTTATTTTCAGGATATATGGGAAGGACATGAATCCTTGCTCCGAAAATTTAGAAATTTTAAATTTTGTTATCTTTTATCAATTAAAACATTTGTGCCAAATTTCAACTCTTTACAATAACGTCTTCTATTTATGGCCGCTCGTTATATGAAAACACGACACTGTGCGACGTCCCCAAATTTAGGGGCATAGTTCATTTTGGGTTTGGGGAGTTAATTCATTGGGGACTTAGTTCATACCGCCATTTTTGACATAAAACAGGGCGACATGAAACAACAAAGCATTTTGTACATGAAATAGGGTGAAATACAATCATTATCAAAAATATGGCTTTATGTCTCATTTTACGGAAAAAATTTACGGCGTTAAGTCCCATTATATTGAGACTTAATGGCATATGCCCTTATGGCTTTATGTCCTATGGCTTTGTGACACCCCACCGTCATTACTAAATACACCGTAGTTATTATACAAAATCTAGTTTTGAAAAGGTAACTTTCATTATAAAAATGCAAAAATAGTTTGTCCGATAGTGCACAAGTCATTTCAGTGAACGCATCGATAATCGAAAAATAATTATTTTAAGTGAACATAGCCATCAGGTGTTAAACGGCAGTAGAAAAAGAAAACAATAAAAAGGCCAATTGTCAATGCATTAATCGTCAAATAAGTTATATTAAAGTGGAAAGTAGCTTTCAATTCATTATTCGTAGTGCGTACATCAATAGCCCGTCATTTCGTGAACGTGTTTATAAAATGTAATTATTAATGAAATTCTTGTTTACGACAAGCAATAATAAAGTAGCCCCAAATATTTTACTATTGACAAAGTCAGGTCGCATTTTAACTGGCCGCTGTAGAAGCAAGTCGCGCATTTATTTGAAATCGTCATTTCGTGAACGGTCATTTCGGGAACGTTTCCGTATATTATGACACGTTCCCGAATTACTGTTGCGTTCTCGGAATGATAATTATTGTTTCCTAGGGCGACTCACTTACAATTTTATATGGATAAGATGACTGAACAACATAAAGAGATTAAATGGCAACATCTCTTCGTCAGCAGAATAAATCATTGATTAAAAAAGAAATAACAAATGGAAAATATTATTATTTGATGATTTTTTTTTTTTGTTTGGTATTTTTTTAATATTGTTTTGCTAACTTATCGTCTAAATAAATAACTTTTATATTTAAACCGTTGCACAGTGGTCGATCCCATTGGCCAAAAATAAAAAAATCCAAGTCAAAAGTTTGTCACCAAATGTGGCACCACAATTTCTTATAAAAACAAGGTTTTAAAATGTACAGTTGTTTTTGTTTTATTTCAAATGTACCCTTAAAAATCCGTTCAAAAAGAGAGCGCGTTAATTGTTGATTTTTGCAGTGTGAAAAAGTGAAAAATTACCTACAACTTTAAATTAATTTAAATTAACAAAAAAACTTTTGTGTTGAAATAAATTAAAATGAATATTGAATTAGAAGGTATTAAATAAATTTTAAAATACTACCAATGTGTTTAGCTTGTTGTGGATTTGTTAAAAAAATTTTATTTATCCAGTGTCATTGTTAGTGTTTGTTCGTCCAAATATTTAAATTTCAACTAGAGTTTTAGTTTTGTTCCCTAATGGGATTTTTTTTAGTTTATTAGTTAATATTCCAATATTCTAAAATTGGTAATATCAGATGCTCACTTTTGCTCGTCTTTGCGTTATCTCCCACAGACCAAATCGGCCCTGTTGTTTTTAAATCCAACTTTGAATTTTTGTGTGGTGTTTTGTTAATTTATGTTCGCGTTGATCTGTTATTGTTATGCATGTAAAGAAATGTGTTTTTTTTTTTCATTTACACGGACTTTTAATTTTATTTTTGTTTTTAATTTTATCCTTGTTATGAATTGTTTTCACAATAGGCACATGTTATAATTGCAAAATTTCGCGATCACATATTTTTGATATTTGGTGCTTAGAAAGACGTACAAATGCTGAAAAAGCTAGAAAAGTGAAGGATATCGTGAAAAGCTATATTACAAATGAGGGCTACACATTTGAAGAAAGTCAATTAGGAACACGCTTAAATTATAATTGTAAAAAAATTTCAGAATTTTGGCAAAAATGCAATCGCATAAAAACAAGAGTTCAAAATATATATTCTGATTGGCTTGCCCAAATGGAGTCGATTTTATTAACCTCACAAAAATCTGACTTGAATCAATTTCGAGGACGTCATAGATTAAGTTTCGGAGAGTGTTCAAGCAGGACAAAGCGACGACGAATAGCAGAAATTGCAGAAATTGCTGTCTCCGCTGCTGATGATTTGCGATTTGCTACTTTACAAAAGAATCCATCGTTTTTGCAAGCAAATGTTAGTGAAGTAATATCGCTCATAACTGAAGCAGGTTTAACAAAACATCAATATTTGACAATAAGACTTCTATATAAACAGTAAACTCATTAATAATAATTTTTTCCCTTGCTACGACAACATTTTGAAAGAAAAAAAGAAAAGCTACCCAGACAAAATAACTGTCAGCGAATCTAACGCTGAAGTTGAACTTCAAAGTTTATTAGACCATACCGCTACTCGGAAGTTAGAACTACAAAGCGATGTTATTAATACAGTTTTGGATGAGCCCGTAAATAGCCTTACATTAATAGGATAATGGGGGTTTGATAGCAGTTCGGGACACAGCGAGTACAAACAGAAAGTTGAAAATAGTATTTTGGATGATAGTAATTTATTTGTAACGTCATATGTCCCGCTCCAACTTGTAACAAATCCAGATAAGGCTCAAATTACCAAAATAATTTGGAAAAATCCTCGCCCATCGTCCACACGCTACTGCCGTCCTATCAGGTTCCAATTTTAAAAAGAGACAGTTCAAATGTCCATCGACGAAGAGACATATTACAAGAAGAAAATTGAACAGTTAACTCCCACGAAATTCAAAAATGATCAGAAAGCGATACATATTAACCATATTCTGCAACTAACAATGGTGGATGGCAAAGTATGTAATGCCTTAACTCAAACTTTATCCGCAAAGTGTTACATATGTAATTCAAAACCGACCGAAATAAACAATATTGAAAAATGTCTGCAAAAAGGAGTTAAAATATGTCACTATAAATTTGGATTGTCACCTTTGCACGCATATATTAGATTTTTTGAGTATTTTCTTCATATATCGTATAGGCTTGAACAAAAACAATGGCAAATTAGGACCGTAGAAGGAAAAGCAGAATATCTCAAAAGAAAACAGAATATTCAATTACAATTCCGAGAAAAAATGGGACTTATAGTCGGCATGCCAAAAACTGGAGGGGGTGGGTCTTCCAATGATGGAAATACGGCACGAGAATTCTTTAAAAATGCTAGCTTGTCTGCAGAAATAACAGGAATTGATAAAGAATTAATTAAGAGATGTGTAACATTATTACAAGCTTTGTCGTCAGATTTATGAAATTTACGAAAAATTTATGAAATATGCGCTGGACACTGCTAAGGAGCTGACAAATAAATATTCGTGGTACTATCTTCCCACCTCAGCCCACAAAATTTTAATTCATGCTTCAAATGTTATTAAACATGCACTGGTTTCGATTGGAGAGCTCTCTAAAGAAGCTGCAGAGTCCAGAAACAAAGATATAAAGAAATTTCGACTCCAGCACACGTGTAAAATTTCACGCATTTCAACAAATACTGATTTGTTTAATCGTTTACTTTTAACTTCGGATCCTTTTATCACGTGACAACGAAAGTTACCATGCAAGGACAAATCCCTTTTTTAAAATCTGTTTTTGAATTGCTAGATTAATTTTGAAGTCGATTTTTATTTAAGGGGGTTGTAACTAAAAAACCGCCTCTAGTCTCAACCCCCCTTGTTCCTTTTATTATTTTGTATTACATATTATTTTATACATATATAATTAGTAAATATTTTTATTTTTTAAAACTAATCTTGTAAACAAATTTCGTACATTTTTTCTTAATATTTTGCTTATGTGGGGTGAATGTGGGTGCTAGGGTACGGTTGGGGGTGGGTTGAAGTCATCAACCACTCCCATTTTATCATTTAAAAGTTCTGACATATTTATAAAGCCGTGACCAAAGTTTCACGATTATACCTATACTAAAAGTATTTATGGCCGCCGACTCCATACAGCTCCGACCAGTGTGCGTTGCTTACAATTCAAATATTTCCTTACTTATACCTTATGATATCAATATCATCATTTCGGTAACAGTTTTGTTATTCCGGGAACGATTGATCATGTCCGGGAACATTAATATTTTTTAATAAAATACGCATAAATTGAGCTTTTTTTACAAAATACCCAGTAAAAACTTCGCTTACTTTTTCAAAACGAATAGATTCTTTAACTCATTACTTAGTAGCTTTCTTCTATAACTACTTCTATAACAACTTCTATAACTACTTTTTTCTGCATGTATGTAAGTAAAACCATAATGACTTACTTTTAAATGCGTAAATTTTGGGACATGCCTTGCAAAATTCATTGGTTCTTTCGGTAGAATTGTAAGTAGTGCCTTCATATTTTTCTGATTACTCAACACATTATTTTGTAGGCGAAGTTTTTACTGGGTACATAGTTTATTTTATAACAGAACTTTGATTCTTTTCATGTAACGTTAATTCGATCATAAGAGTTTTGAATATTTTGATTTTTCTAAAAGTTTATGCACGATAATAGCAACTTCTTTAATTTTTTGGCGTATTTTGCTTGAAAAGGATTTTGTATGTATTGTTTTTACTTATGTTTATATAATATAGATTCATAATAAACCCGTGTTATAAAACAATGCTTAAGTTATGTACTTTGTTTTGTTTTTGTTAATTTAATCAAACTTAGAAAAACGTTCCCGAAATGATGGTTTTCTGAAAGATATTCACTTAAAAGTAGTTTTATAAAAAAAAGTTTGGAATTGTGTCAAAGTTTATTAATATACAAATTTTGCAAAAGTATAAACTAAGAGCCATCATTATAGCTTAAATTTTTTCTGGCATAAAATCAATCATGAAATTTACAATCTTGGTGATTTTGAATAAACATAAATTTAAGTTTCTAAATCCTGTTTTAAAGTTGCTTATCAAAAATATGGACCACCCTTTCTTTTTTCAAACATAATGCACGATGTTAATTGTGAGTCACAGATTAACGTCAAATTTTTTACCCAACATTTCTTTTTTGTTTCCGTGATTGACATATTCAACCATTGTGAGGTACCCAATTGAGCAGCGCGTTAAGATTGCTGAGCCTTTTACGAAAATAGGCGTTCAAATCAAAATGCATTTCGTGCACTTCGTTATTTTTTTGTCAGCACTATCGACCAAATGTATCTATAATCGGGAAAATTGTTCAAAAATTTCAGCAAACCAGGTCTGTAGGTAATGCGAAAACACCTGATCCTGCTCACCCAGTTCTTTCTGTGAAAAACATTGCTGTTGTTCGCGAATGAGGTCGGCCAAGCAGTAACCGTGAATGGTGTTCGCTATCGCAAGACTAAAACGGGCTTCTTGTGGCCAGAAAATGGAGGATATGGACCTGGACGATGGTGCCACTTGCAACGCAGCCAACGAAACAATGGCTCTTTTGAGCGAGAAAATCTAGGGCCCTGTTATCTCACGTCGCGACGTTGCAGCAAATGAGCGATATGAACATCATTCTTAAGGTATCATTATCCTTATCAGAAGTACTTTCAAACTCAGAAAAAAACAAGTAAGAGTGCTATATTCGGCTGTGCCGAATCTTATATACCCTTCACCATTGTGCGAGCAGAATACAGAGCAACTAGACAAAAACTAAATAAAACTGGTAAATATTTTTTTTTTTTAAATAAGAGAGAACCGGTTTTGAACTTCGCTTTTCATAAGGGCCCAGAATATATGTACTTTATAGGTTGCAGGATCAATATTGTATATACCTTTTTACCTTCGGTGAAGGGTATAAAAAGAGTAATTTTCGGGAATTCAGGGTTCTAATCACTGCATTCGATACTATCGTATCGAATAAACTATTGCATTTTTTTGCATACGATAGACACTGGCGTATCGAATGAAAACTCGATAAATGTAATGTCGAGTTACTCGATGTCGAATGCTATTATTTCAAATTCAATACATTTCATTCGATATCGAGTTTCAAGATACCAAAATAAATAATTTCGATGAATTTTGCTCGATGTCGTATGCGGTGATTAGACCCCAGTATTTCTGTTATAACTCATACAAATTTCCGACATTTTGATATATAAGTCATATCCATAGGACGTATAGCAGCCCTAAAATTTAGGTTTTTATAAAAATGTTGATGTTTTTTAGCCCATTTTTGGAGTATTTTGCTCATAAATTACCCATTGTCTAACCGATTTGATAGTTTTATATACCGACGTGTTAAGGAAGAATTTTACCATTTACTTAAGTTATATTTATATATAAACTTGTAAATATATATTTTAACAAAGTTAATTATAAACAAGTTAGAGTGCTATATTCGGCTGTGCCGAATCTTTGATACCCTTCACCGACAGTTCGAATGTTTAAGGAGTAATATCTGTATGATGTTATTATTATCTTAAACTGTGACGATTTGTTATTAATTATGGTTTTAGGCGACTAAACTGTTTTCCGGTAGTAGGGTTTATATGGGGCCTAGGGTAAATTATGGACCGATCATCACGAAATTTCACAGCGTCATTTCTAGTCCTTTAAAACTGTGACGTACCAATTTCTGTTATGCTAGCATTATTAATTATGGTGTTAGGTGTACTAAAATGTTTTCCGGGAGTAGGGTTTCTATGGGCCCTAGGGTAAATTATGTACCGATCTTCACGAAATTTCCCAGTATCATTTGCAGTCGTACAAAACTGTGACGAGCCAAAATTTGTTATGATTGCATTATTTTTTACGGTTTTAGGCGTACTAAACTGTTTTCCGGGAGTAGGGTTTCTATGGGCCCTAGGGTAAATTATTTACCGATCTTCACGAAATTTCTCAGTATTATTTGTAGTCCTACAAAACTGTGACAAGCCAAAATTTGTTATGATTGCATTATTTTTTACGGTTTTAGGCGTACTAAACTGTTTTCCGGGAGTAGGGTTTCTATGGGGCCTAGGGTAAATTATGTACCGATCTTCACGAAATTTCACAGTGTCATTTGTAGTCATATAAAACTGTGACGTACCAAATTTTGTTACGCTAGCGTTATTTTTTACGATTTTAGGCGTACTAAACTGTTTTCCGGGAGTATTGTTTATATGGGGCTTAGGGTAAATTATGGCGGGATCATCACGAAATTTAACAGCGTGATTTCCAGTCAACTAAAACAAATTTTTGCAAAATCTTATCTCATTCCGTGCCTTGTTCCAGCATTTATGTTATTTTTTGTAACAAAATTATCAATTTTTTTAGGTGGTGGTTCCACATTTTGATTCATAGCTCTGGTCCTACTGAACCGATTTTGCTGGATTTCAATCCCAAACTGCTTAGGATAACTACAAGCAATTTGGCACCAAGTTTGTTCATTTCTTTTGAGTTGTTCGAAAGTGAGCGTGTTTTCAACAGACGGACAGACAGATGGACATGGCTAAATCGACTTAGAATTACTCAAGGACCCAGAATATATATACTTTATGGGGTCTGAGATGAATTATAAAAAAGTTTCACACGGAATGACAAACTTAATATACCCTCATCACAACTAATTGGGGTGGAGGGTATAAAAATAGTAATTTTTGTGGATTCAGTATTTCGGTTATAACTCTGCCATTTTTTAACCGATTTGGCAGATTTATATACCGACGTGTTGAAGAAGAAATTTACCATTTACTTTAGTTATAAAGCTTGGACTCGGGGAGATCTATGGTTCCCGAAAGTGGGTATTTAAAAAAAAAATTTAATTTTGGTCATAACTTTTTTGTATCTGAACCGATTTTTCCGAGTTTTTTATAAAATATGTTCTACTAAAAATTTCCGATATTTTGATATATAAGTCATATCCATAGGACATATGGCAGCCCTTAAATTTAGGTTTTTATAAAATTTTTAATTTTTTTGTACGGGAGGTACCACGCCCACTTCTCCAATCCCGCCCACATTTTGTAGGATGGTGTGTATTGGCAACTTAAATGTGTGTACCTAATTTGGAAACTTTGGCTCTTGCCGTTCTCAAGATATACAGAAATAAAAAAATACAACAACAAGGGATTTTTGGAAAAATTTAGAGGTAGTCGTGGTTTTTTGCTCATATCTACGTCATTTTGGGACCGATCTGGCTGAATTTCAATAGCAAGAAATGTGGACTGTATGTAACATAAATGTAAAACAACTTAGCCGCTTTCATGTCTGGATTATCCGGAAAACACATATCAAACGTAAGACGGACAGACGGACAGACGCTCAGACGGACATCGTTAAATCAACTTCTCTTCTCATATGGACCCAGAATATATATATACTTTATGGGGTCTAAAATCAATATTGTTGAAATTACAAACGTTATGACAAACTTATATATACCCTTTTACACCTGTGGTGAAGGGTATAAAAACTTAAACAAGCTGAATGAATGAAAATCTTCATTGATTTGCATTTGATTCGATTTTCTTCTTCAGAACAAAGCCGATAGTTTTATAGAAGAAATTGTTTAAGAGAAATTTTATTGTCATGGAAGCTGACTTTGTTCCAGGGTATTCTCGTGGCTTAAGCTGTTTTATACAAGCAAATTTCCACACAATATCAATATTTATTGCGCTTCAAGGCTTATTTAACTGATTTCAAGAGAGGTCTTGATATGGGGCTTTAGGTGAATTGACGTATAAAACGAAGTTGTTGAAATTTAATGATAATCAATGTAACCAATTTATGTAAGTTTTTGTCATGAAGGAGATCTAAAAACCATTTGACACACAAGTTCTTTTCTGTTGTGTGGCTTAGAAGTTAGCGTATTTTTAACAGACAGGTTAGGCTAAATCGACTTGGAATTACTGAGGGACACAGAAAATACATATGTAACTACTTTATGGGACCTTAGATGAACATTTAAAAAGATTCACATGAAGTGACAAACTCAGTATGCCTTCATTCACAAGTACAGTACTATAACTGTAATTGTAAATCAATATATTATAAAATACGGTGAATTGAATATCTCCATAATGCTGAATTTGTTAAACGGTGAAATTAATTTATAATTCCTACTTCTAATGTTGAGTTTCTAGTTCCAATTCCCCCTTCAAGAAATTATATTCCACTACAACTGCATTACTTTCGGAAATAACCGTACATGGAAGCATCCCTCTATTTATGAAAAAATTTTAACTCAGGTTTCAAATACAAATCAGTTTTAAAAAAAATTTAAGTCTTGAAAAGGTTTGTTAGACTAAATTTACAGAATGTTTTTTCAGAAATGTCTAACAAACACTATTGTTTTTAATCAAAATTTTTAATATTCTCAATTAGGCTAAAGATCATCAAATTTAATTTTCATTAAATTATTTTTACGAAGAAAGGAATTTCACAACATGAAATTGATTAAAATTTATTGATAATCTTTCATTCCTGACTGAAGCTGGGCTCGAACCCAGGCGTTTTAACGGACAGGTTACCCCTACATGTTTCGATTGCAACCACTCAATCTCTTCAGAGGGGTTTGCCGTTTAACACTCGCAGCCATCGACGACTGCTGACGTCAATAGTCAAACATCAATCCTTAAACCAAATTGTATTCAAGCTTTGGTAGATCGAAATTTGCCTTGAATGATTATTCATTTTAATTTATTTTACATGTTTTTCCCTATCTCCGTTTTCTCGTACTTCTGTCTAGAATTCTTCTTGAAGTCCAAAGTACATTTTTTTCTGTTATTCATCTTTTTGTCCTTTTTTTCCTTGTTGACCTTTTTCAGCACAACTTGAAAGACAAATGCAAACATAGAGCTCGTGCCCTAGCTTTAACAATAATTAGTATTGTGGTTATTCTGTTGAACTATTTATGGTTTTCAATCCAAATTTTTAATATTCTCAATTAGGCTGAAGTTCATCAAATTTAATTTTCATTAAAAATCTTTAAATTATTTAGCTTAATTTCTTCGACCTTCTTAATATTATTTCCTTTTAATAATTTATCAAGCTCAAGGTCCGTTTTATATAAAAAATATTTATTTTAAAATGTATCCAATATTTCGCTATCTCAATGGATAGCTTCTTCAGGGATTTACGTTTTTGTTTTAATTGTAATATGTCAACACTATCTCTATTATATGTCACTTTAATCGTAATGCCCAAACTTTATTGGATGTTGTGTATAGATAACCAAGATGATTGAACCTTATAGGAAACTTTGGCTCTTGTCGATCTCCAGATATATACAAATCTACAATGTCTTTGTATTCAATACCACCCGTATTTTTAAAGGGGTTAAAAAGGGGGATGTTGTGGATTAAAGTTATGTTTTTACCTAATTGGGAAACTTTGGCTCTTTTCGTTCTCCACATGCAAAAAAAAATTTAAAGTGTGTTTGTGTGAGAAGTGCCTGTAATCCTGCCAATTTTCTTAAAGAGATTTTGTATTGTTAACAAAGATCCTTGTACCTGATTTTGAAATAAAAGAAATAAAAAAACTGCAAGGGACTTGTGGTTAAAATTTGAGCCAGTCGTGGTTTTTTGCTCATATTTCAGTCATTTATAGACCGATCTGGATAAATTTGTATAGAAAAATTTAAATGAGCATATCTGACGTAAATTTATACAAACTTAGTCCTCATCATATCTGCTGTCTTCGGAAAACCCATTTCAACAGACGGACGGACAGATGGTCAACCGAACTTGAACTTCTCTTCTCATAAGGATCCAGAATATATCTAATTTATAGGGTCTTGGATCAATATTGCGCACCTTTTTAACTTCGTCTTTGATTTGTAAAATTCAAAAATAAGGCTTGTTTTTTAGGGTTTCACAATTTTGAATTGGTATCACTGCTTTATTTAGGCACCCATTTAACAGCTGATATATGCTTTTTGTTTAATTTGCTTTGAAATTTCATTATAAATTGACTAACACCAGAGCAACGCGTGCAAATTGTTGAAATTTTAATTCAAAATAATTGTTCTATTCGTCAAACTCATCGTGCACTTTTTCCATTTTCAGACCACATTTACTGTTACTGATAATGTGCATCCTGTGAGATGCCGAACAGTGCGCACTAAAGAAGCGGTAGCTGCTGTACAGGAAAGCATTTTAGATGCTCCTAAGCAATCAATTCGTCGTCGTTCTCAGTAACTGGGGTTGTGTCCTTCCACTTTATGAAAGATTTTACGAAGAGATTTTTGCTTAGCTTTCATGATTCAACTTGTGCAGGAATTAAATCCAAACTACCAAACAGCACGGAACCACATGCCACACAGCGGCCGCTACAATTGATTTACTCAAAGAAACTTTTGATGAAAAAATAATTTCACGTTATGACCCAATTAATTGGCCACCAAGATCGTGTGATTTAACACCATTGGATAATTATCTTTGGTGCTATGTAAAGCAGTGTTGCCAAAACTTGGTGACCAAAAATGGCTAAATTTACGGAAAAAAATGGTTAAAAAATGGCTAAAAATGGGCTACAAAATGGCTAAAAGCTTTTTTAAATTAAAACACATTAAAATTCAATAACAAAACAGAAATAATTCATTTAAAGTTGTTTACGATAAAATTGTGAGTAAAGATCAATTTGTTAAATAAGAATAAACGTAAACTAATATAAAAATAAATTAATATTAAAAAATTATATCATCGAAAAATTCGATGTCGTTATTGTTCATCTCATAGGAATCACTCATTAGTTTTAAATAATCATAAGTTTTAAATAATTTGAAGGTTAATCATAATCACGAAGTTTGGATAAATACCTTTTGAGTCCAGATCTACAATAAAAAACAAGTAAGAAACTATACTTTCTTTAAACTTTCTTTAAACGTTAAACTCGACTTTATGATAACCTACACCACATTAGAACCTTTGTACCAAAGGCTTACATGAACAGCCAGCCAGCCGGACAAACATCGTTAATTCGACTCAGAAAGTGATTCTGAGTAAATCGGTATACGTAAAGGTGCGCTAAGAACCAATATTTTAAGGTGTTACAGACATCAGCACAAACGCATAGTACCCTCTCCACTATTGTGGTGGTGGTATAATATTGTATTGTTATGGTAAAAATATTCACCTAATTGATAAAATCGAATTAACGGTTGCTTAATGTAACCGATTTCTCAAATTACTTTTAATGATGTTTACTTGGCCAAACACCCTCTCTACTTCAGCATTAGACCATGGAAGTGAGAGCAACTTTATAGTCAATTCTGAAATGTCTAAAACAATTTTGTTACCGCCTGCACCCCTTATTAAAACTCTTGCAACCAGAAAGAAACAGCGACGTTTGTGTTGATCCATTTTATAAATTTAATAGTGGAATACTGTTCCTTTATTTTGAAAGATGTTTCAGCGTAATAGTTTATAGCGATTTTCAACATTTGTAAAAGTTGTGATTTAAATTAAAGGCGTTTTAATTGTTCAAAATGTTTATTTTACTTTTATAAATTTTTATAATAAAATAAAACTTATTCTTTTAAAAGAAAATCGCCAAAAAAAATGTATGGCTAAACAAGTTGAAAAATGGCTAAAAAAAATGGCTAATAGTTAAAATTAATTTTTTAATAGCTAAACATGGTGAAAAATGGCTAAATCCAGCCACTAAATGGCTTAATTGGCAACACTGCTGTTAAGTCACAACAAGTAAACAACAAACAATTGAACACCTGGAAATCAACATTCGAAGAGTTATCGGCGAAATCCGACCGCAAATGCTGCGAAAAATTGTTAAAAATTTGTGTTCCAGGTTGCGCTTTCTACACGCCAGCTGTGGCGTTCACATGCCAGAAATTATATTTAAACATTAATTTCATAAAATCTTCTTTTCAATCAAGCCCATTTCATTGATATTAAATATATATTTTCTTGTTTTATTATGATCTAAACATGTGTCACTCTATAAAAACCACACACAAAAAAATATTACCCAGCTAGCATTTGGCTGATTTTTTTTTTTTTTTTTTTTAAATCACCCAAATGATTCTGTTCATATTAGTTTTGATGATTAAAAACTGATTTATCACCTGAGTGATTAAAAAAAGGATTTATATATGATTCATTTACATGTTAAAATAATGATTTTTAAATATTTTGAATTTTTGTTTTTGCCAAATGAAAAAATATAAAATAGAAACTTTCATGTCAGCCAAACAAATAAAAAGCTTGGCTAAAAAAGAAGCCCAAATATTATTGACACTTTATAAATTACCAATTACTTTTGTTTGGTTCAAAAGCCATAATGGTCCTCATTTTTCAGAGAAAAATTAAAAAAAAATTACAATTAAAAAATGATATGTAATACATACATACAATCAAAAACTATACAATTTACGATTAAAAACTGAGACAGAAACGATTCAATAATGATTAGAAAAACTAACATTAAATTGATCAAAAAGGAATCAGAAAACTGTATCTCAAATGATTCTTTCAGGTGATTCATCGGTAGGGTACCATTTTCTCACCACAAGAGTATCATTTATGATTGAAAAATGAGCTCATATAGGGGTATTTTGCTCTTGAAGCTGATTCCTAAATGATTAGATTATGATACAAAATGCTAGCTGGGTTATAATATATATTTGAATATCATATTTAATATACATATGGGCAGTTCCAGCGAAAACTTTTTGTAACGTAACGCCAGAAGTCATTTAAATTGTTTCTCAAAAAATTGTATATGTATAGTTTACTTTTTTATATTTTGGTGTAAAGCGCAACTAGTTTTACATTTAGTTACAAAAGGGATAACGGTTGAACAACATGGTCCGAAAATACAACCTTATTTGCAATTTGGCGTTACATTAAAACAAGTTAGAGTGCTATATTCGGCTGTGCCGAATCTTTGATACCCTCCACCGACAGTTCGAATGTTTAAGGAGTAATATTTGTATGATGTTATTATTATCTTAAACTGTGACGATTTGTTATTAATTATGCTTTTAGGGGTACTAAACTGTTTTCCGGTAGTAGGGTTTATATGGGGCCTAGGGTAAATTATATACCGATCATTACGAAATTTTACAGTATCATTTATAGTCCTATAAAACTGTGACGATATCGTTATTTTTTACGGTTTTAGGCATACTAAACTGTTTTCCGGGAGTAGTGTTTATATGGGCCTTAGGGTAAATTATGGACGGATCTTCACGAAATTTAACAGCATGATTTCCAGTCAAATAAAACAAAGTTTTGCACGAAAACATCGGACAACACTGCATTAAATATTAAATCATAACTATTTCCGTGAGGATGACCAACAAAGTTGGTCGAAATATTGGAATAAATAAATAATTAAAAATTAAAACAGAACAAGAGTTTTTATTTTTATTATAATTTATGAAGCAGACCTCAAGCCGAATAATATTAATATAACACATTTCACAAGTGAAAAGGTCTACATACACACATAACAAAACAGTTTTGCAAAATCTTATCTCATTCCGTGCCTTGTTCCAGCATTTATGTTATTTTCTGTAACAAAATTATCAATTTTTTCAATCCCAAACTGCTTAGGATAACTACAAGCAATTTGGCACCAAGTTTGTTCATTTCTTTTAAGTTGTTCGAAAGTGAGCGTGTTTTTAACAGACGGACAGACAGACGGACATGGCTAAATCGACTTGGAATTACTCAAGGACCCAGAATATATATATACTTTATGGGGTCTGAGAAGAATAATAAAAAAGTTTCACGTGGAATGACAAACTTAATACAGTGGTATCCAGGTTTAACGTATACTCAGTTTAACGAATTCGCGATTTAACGTACGGTCATATTTTTTCCATTGAGTACCTTGTATTACGAACAAGCAGCAAATTTTTGTACTCTATATAACGAATTTTTACAAAAAAATTTGAAAAAACAAAATAGATAGAATGCAAACATATTTGCATCCATTCTCTTTTGTTTTTGTATAAATTTTTACCATATATTAAGAGCGATTTTACTGAAAACAGCGAGTTAAGAGAAGTTTTTTCTTTTCTTACAAAGAAAGCAAAGAAAATACTTGCTCGTCAAAAAAAAATTATTGTACGGTTGACATCAAAATGCCCAAAAGAAAACGTTTAATTCTTAAAGGAAAATTAAACATTATTGAAGACTATGAAAAGGGCCTGCAACTTAGTGGTTTATCTAATAAACATCAGCTGCCAAAGTCATCAATATGCACAATTATAGAATCAAAACGGAAACTTTTGAGCGAAATGGAAAAGACTAATTTCGGATCAAAGAATAGAAGGGCCTTAAAAACAGGTGAGTTTCCAAGAATGGAAACAGAATTGTTTAATTGGTTCTTCCTGGGAAAACTTAAAAATAACTTGAATATGTTTTACGTTTTTTAAGTTCATTGTTATTAGTTTTGTTCTCCACTATTGGAAATTATATGAAGTATTTATTTTTTGTTTGTGTTATGAATGGAACTAAACGAATTTACTTTGTTTTATTAAAATATAATTGTTTTATTAAAAAAATATATTAAAAAAAACTTCGGGATTTAACGAATTTTTCGATATAACGAAATGGCCTGAAACCGGGATACCACTGTATACCCTCTTCACAACTAATTGTGGTGGAGGGTATAAAAAGTAGACTTTTCGCAGAAAAAGACCATATGTACTTTAAAACGAGCAAAGATTTTTAAATTTAATAGCTTGAAAAATAAATCCATATAAGTCCAAAGCTTACTAAAAAATGTTTTATACAAAACGTCTTGCTCAATTCGCAGTCTTATTCAGTTTTGTAATGCAAGTCAAAATCAACTTCCGTTTTTTTAGTGTCACGCCAGCGCATATTTTTGCTTATATCTGCAATTCGTTAGCGTCGATTTCTGTAATTTTTTTTCTGAATATATTGCTACACAGAAAAAAATCTCCAAATTTTTCACCAATTAAAGCATTAATCAAAAATAAAATCAGATTTAATTAAAAATTTAATCATCAAGTGAATTAAACGTTTAATCAAGTAAATTAAACGTTTAATTAATACTATTAACTGCTTTAATTGATACTATTAATTTGTTTACTGGTGCAAATTAAATTAATTTTTGAATTAATATCACAAATTTTTTAATTAAAATCAATTTTTATTTTTTTCTGTGTACTTCATTACTTTGTATATATAGAACCCCTTTTTGCAAATTTGACTTCATAATTAAATTTTTTTTACATTTTGTGGTACAAATATCACGACACGTCAAAATGGAAATGCCCATATTTTAAATAATATGTATATTTAATGAAAATTTTTCGCTAAAACAGACAATAAACACAAAGCAAAAAAGATGTCATTTTAAAAAAGGTTCAAACAAGTGTCGAAATAATTTTAAAGCAAGTTTATTTACAAAAGGTTTTTTAAAGTAATATTCGCTTGAGAATACAATTTTAACGAATTTAGCTTAAAATATATTTGAAATGCTGAATAGAATTTTTATGAATACGGCTGTATAAAATTTACTATGTAAACTTAAAAAATATTATAAATCTTTTTTGTACCTAAAAATCATCTTTGATGAGCAATTTAATCAATAACAATATCTATTGGATTCTGTTTAAATGTAGTTTCTAATTCCTCAAAAAGTTTACAAATATTCAACGTAATTAATTGATTTAATTAACTAACAAGTAAATCTTCGTACATGCAAGCGAAAGAACTCTTTCTTTCGCACAACTACATTTAATACACAAACAAATTCTTAAAACTTTGTTTTTGATTCAAATGTTCTTTCAATATCGTGAAATTGGCAATAAGTTTTACACGTAAGCTTCTGTGTAGGTGTAAAGCCTAGAACACATATAAAACGTAGATATTGAGAACGACCAATTCGTTCCTAAAAAACTTTCTCTATTTGTGCTCTTATGTATGTGTTTACTTTTTTTTAAAAGGTTGTAGAAGTTTTCTACAAACAAAAATTACAATTTCTATAAGTTTTACAACAAAACTTATTCAAGCATCTACATATAAACAACCAACTTTTATATAATATTGGGCTGTGAAGAATATTTAAAGCCTTACATAGCAAATAAAAATAAAAAATTTGTAACAAACGAATACTTTAAAAAAACTTTTTGTTTGAGGAAAAAAATTTTTTAAATAATATAAAATAAGCTTAAAAACAATTATCAGCTGAACCCAATCTTTGATACTCTTTACAATGAATTAAAATAATCTATAATCTATGTATATGTAATCCATAAACCTAGAAACAAATGAATCTTGGTGTATTGGCAAAAGAAAATTCAACAAAACGGGGTAAAAATTCGTACTTTTGGTACTTTTTGAAAATATGTTTTTTTTTTCTTAAAAATAATTTTTCTCCAACGTGTTCTTTGACAAATTAAAGCAATTACAGTGGTGAATACGAAGTGCATATGCAAGGAAAAGGGATACAAATGGTACAAAGAAGTAAGAGTGCTACATTGGGCTGTGCCGAATTTTTGATACCCTTTGCCGGCAGTTAGAATATTTAAGGAGTTGGCCCTATATGGGATCTATAAATTATTAATTAATCTATATTTAAACGGACGTCAGTATTTAAATTCGCCGCGGTTTAGACCTTCATTTGGTAATTTATTGGCCGACATACAGAAAGCATTAGCTTTTATTTCCATAGCCATAGCCACAAAAAACTTAACCCATTAGTGCATACGGACCAGAGATCAGCAAAGAGTAGTTAAAAAGTGAGTAGAGCTAAATCATGACTCATAAATTCTTGTACTTATACGCACTCATACTTATTCCAATGTTATTCAAACTCATATTCACTCAAAAGTTTAATTTTAGTCATCGTACTCATACTTACGGCCTGTTTTTAGAAAACATGAACAAGTGAGTGAGTGAGAAATAATATTGAAAACAACAATAAAAAACGAAAATTTGTTTTTGTTTTCAATATAACTTCTCACTCACTCACTTGTTTACGTTTTTTAAAAACAGGCCGTTAGCAACATTTGTAGTGTTTGATTTAGAATCTACTCAACTTAATGTGTATAGGCGAAGCAAAATGCGAGGCTGCCAGATTTGTCCCCGAAATAGCAAAGTGACGATTTGGCAATTACAGTTTACTAAAGTTACATGTATGAAGTGGACGATTTTTCTGCAAATTTATCTGGCAGCGCTGATTATTAAGTTGTGTGTTTTATCTGTTGTGTTAAAACGGTAAATGGATGAGCTAAATGAGTTGAATCATTGTGAGTCTTGTAAGTATTTTCTTGAAATTATAAATCAAGCTGGCGTCATTTATGAGTATGCGTATAATGTCGACGTCGAACTCATAAATATTTCTCTTGTGAGTATGAGTGAATCTACACACTTATACTTACAATTGCATGAGTCAGTATGAGTAGCGAAAAAACGATTCATTGCTGATCTCTGATACGGACCCTTTTAAAGGACGCTCTTTTTTCCATTGTACAGCAACACGAAGAATTAAAAATTAAACTTTCATTTAGCATATCATTCTCTTGTGTGCGATCGTCATAACTACAAGTGTTTTTTTTTTCAACTTTATTCTATTGAGTGCGTTATACTGTGCAAAAAATGTAAAACGGGAATAATAAAATTCGCACCACACGTGAAGGGTATGTAAGAATGAAAAAAATTAACAGTTTGTTGCTTTATTTATATTTTTTTAAAGTGTGTTTATTAAAATGTGTTTAAGTAACTGAATTGTTAAAGTTTTAAAATATAAATGATTTTAAAAATATTTGCAATTGGCGTTTTTTATTCATGTCCCTTTTAAGGGGCATTATGCTCTATGGTAATATTCATTGCTATTATTAAACAGAAATACAGCTTACATATTGGAGCACTTATAATATATAGACGACAACTTGCAAAATACCGACATATTTGCAATACCCCCTTTGGATGGAAGATTATCATATTATTTACAAACATTTTTTCAATTGAAAATTTAAATTTTTCTTATATAAAGGTTTTTATTGATAATTATTTCACATCCATGAAGCTTCTTCGGCATTTGCCAGCTTCTGGAATATGCTCATCTGGTACAATAAGAGATAGTCGAACCAAAAAATGCCCACTCCGTCCCGTTTCGGAAATGAAAAAGATCAAAGAGGTTCTACGGAATATCGTTTTTCCCGTATACGCGTCGTACGATGGAAAGACAATAACAATAAAATTGGAACGTGTTAGCCTTATGTAAGAGGACAAGGCGCCATGCAGATACCACAACCAAAATTATTTCAACATTACAATCAAGACATGGGTGGAGTAGACACAATGGACCAGTTAATTGCTGTTTATCGGTCACGTATAAGACAACGTAAGTGGTGGTGGCCAATTTTCGCATATCTGTTGGATGCTTCCGTTGTTAATGGTTGGCTACTAATGAGAAAGCTGCATCCAAATGATCCAGATTGCTCAAACTTGTTGCAATTTCGTAGATATATAGCCACTTCTTACCTAGAAACGTACGGTGTTCCCTCTGTAGGAGGTGACAGACCATCGATTTTCAGTGCTGACATTTGGTATGACGCACAGTGGTATTTTATTGGCAAAAAGTCTATTTTTTACAGTTATTTTTTAGAAATCTTATGATGCAATTCTGTAGAGAAATGTTTCATGAGTAGAAAACCATGATTTGTTTTCGAAAAAAATAAAATTTTGTATAAAAAAGAGTGTGGTAAAGTTATCTAAATATTATACAACGAAAACTAATGAAAATTTTACTACATTTCAGTTGGTTATACAATAAATATGGTTTAACTACGAATAGTTTTAGAGCATTCTTATTAAAATATAGTATTTTAAATTTAATATGAAAGAAAAATTATTTAAATTACATATATAGTTTAAGAGATCTGAGCAAATCAAAATGACTCCAAAAAACTTAGCATTTGCAGTTTTCATTAGAAAAAAAATAAGTTAGCTCGGTCTACCTCCGTGTTAGTACTACTACTAAATTAAAGTTTGGAATGTTTTCTTTTATTTTATGTAAAAAAATTCTGCGACTTTTTGCGATTGCTGAACAAACTTATAAATTTTGTGATAAAACTCACGTATTTTTTGTGAATATTTACAATAAATTGCAATGCATATTAACAGTAAAAGGTTTTATATACTTTTAGGCTTTTACTTTTTTATAACTGGACAGCAATATCGAATAAGTGCATAACAAAAAAATAAAAACAAAACCATTTGATTATTTGAAATAATAATATTTGCAAAAAAAAGTTTAAGAAAACTATTAAACCAAACTGATTTTTAAAATGGGTTGCTTTTGTGTTTCATATAGTGAATTGTGCAAGGAACTTATTGCAATAATAATGCGGATTTATTAACTGATTTCATTTTGGGTTCTATGGGCGGTGGGTGGAGGGCGTGGCCAATTTTGATAAAACTTTATATTTTTCTTAATTGAGCTAAATAAAGGCTCAGAGCAAAATTTCAAAAACTTTGGCCCAAAAAAAATTTTGGGTTCTATGGGCGGTGGGTGGAGGGCGTGGCCAATTTTAATGAAACTTTATTTTTTATTAAATTGAGCTAAATAAAGGCTCAGAGCAAAATTTCAAAAACTTTGGCCCAAAAAAAATTTTGGGTTCTATGGGCGGTGGGTGGAGGGCGTGGCGAATTTTGATGAAACTTTATATTTTTCTTAATTGAGCTAACCAAAGGCATAGAGCAAAATTTCAACATTCTACGAGCACTCCTTATATTTTTTGCCAAACATTGTATGGACAAATCCCTCTGTGTGACGGTAGAAATCACATAATAAACTACTCCAAAACGGATAAAAGATGTACAAACTGCGGTAAGAAGTCTAATTTTATATGTATGAAATGGACCAAGGGACCCCTTCTAAAATCTTTAAAAAAAATTTCATTTAAATAAAACTTCTAAAAATTATTTTAAAAGTTGTTTTAAATTACGTGTTCAAAAATAATTTTGTTAAAAAGTACTTGGGGAACTTCATGCACTAATGGGTTAATTTGAACGAAGGGAGAGAAAGAGATATACAACAGAAAGCTTGAGAATACAACAAAATATAATGAAAACAATGAAGTACAATGAAGATGTTGACAACATTAGCGCTTGTTATGGAACCGCAATATAATAAATTCTGTGATAAAAATTTAAAGTTTTGTTTTTTGTGTTTGTCCATTTCGATGTTTTTAATGTAAAATAATATATATATTTTTTGTAAGTTGTGTTTGCTTGTTGTGAAAAATATTTTGTATTAATGTTGTCCTTTTATTATTTTTATTTAAAAAGAAGACCCTTGAAAAAGTCATCAAAAAAAGTGACGAAACGTCGGGTGAAATGTAATAAATTTATTTTATTTACATCAACATCATTAGGTTTTATTAGCTTATAAAGAAAAATAAACTGAAAATGAATAATCAATTGGCCAAAGAAATAAATACGAATAAATTTGAACAAATTTTAGTAAAATATCATTAGTCACAAAATTCCAGAGTGATTTCTGGTATTAAAAAACCTCAATTAGAAAAAATTTCGGTATAGTCGTGAAATTTGTTATGGTGTTTTTATACCCACGCCACAATAGTGGAGAGGGTATTATGCATTTGTGCTGATGTGTGTAACGCCTTAAAATAGTGGTCCAAGACCCACCTTAAAGTATACCGATCTACTCGGAATCACTTTCTCAGTCGAACGAACGATGTCCGTCCGGCTGGCTAGCTGGCTGGCTGTCCATGTAACCTTGTGCGCAAAGTACAGGTCGCAATTTTGGAGATAATTGTAAAAATTTGGGTCATAGATTCTTATTGGCACAAGGACCTAGCTTAATGAAAATAGGCCGAACCGTAGAACCACGAGGGAAGATAGGGGGAAATTTCTTCTTCTCAGAAACTATCAAACCGGTTTTAATGAAATTTAAAACATAGATAGAACCATATCGATATGGATACAAAATGTATAAATTTTTAAAAAAATCGGACCACGAGGGGAGATAGGGGATATTTCTGCCTCTCAAGCCGATTTTAATGAAATTTAAAACATAGATAGATCCATATCTATAGGGACACATTAGGTTTACAGTTTTTAAAAAATAGGACCACAAGGGGAGGCAGGTGGCAATTTTGCCTCTCACAAACTTTCAAACCGATTTTCATGAAGTCTATAAACATAGATAAATCCATATTTACATGGACACATAAGCATGATGTGTTTTTAAATACTGTGGTGTAGGGTATCATATGGTCGTATTGTTTAGTTTTAAAGTAGATTTCAGAAAGCTACCTACTATGGGACCTAAGGTAAAATATGGACCGATCACAAAGTTGCTTGGTTTTATTTCTGGCCATATAAAGCTAGAGTGGACCATCAATGAAGAGAAAATTTAAAAAGTCATCTGTTTCAAAAAAGTAGACTAGTTTTGTGTTAGGTTAGGGTAAAAAAAAAATTGGTTAAAATATGAGCTCGATCGGTTGAAAATTGCATTGAAATCTGTGAGGCTAAATGAAAAGAAAAACTCCCGTTACTACCGAGGAGTTACCCCTAGAGATGTAAAAATGTATATATCCCCAATATTTCTCTAGAACAAACTTATCCTCCATCTCCAACCCTTCATATGGTCCCCATACGAAAAAACCGACTCTAGAACCGAAGGACGGACAGCCAGACGGACATGAAATCCAAGATTAAAAAACGGAACCAATTAGAATGTAATCCAATCCTATTCCGTTTTTTTAATCTTGGACTTCAATTTCATTCTCACAGATTTCAATGCGCGTGCGGCACGGCAATTTTCAACCGATCGATCTCATTTTTTACCAAATTTTTTTTTGAACCTAACCTAACATAAACTTGTCTACTTTTTTGGAAAATCGAAAAAAAAATTTGTACCCCCCTAATGAAGCAAAATTTTACCACAATATCTATATATCATTAGCTAAAATGCAAAAAGACGTAACTAACAAAAAATTCAAAATCGTGTTTTTGATTGATTATTATAAATGCCATTGAACTACATGTCTTCACAAAATTTTACACTTCTGCGATCAAAAATTGCGCTTTTATTAACAAAAAACAAAGGGACGTAACCACAAGTGTGTTTATTTTATAAATGAAAAACTACGTAATAACTCATTTTTTTTTCAACAACATATAATGAAATGGTTTCCTTTGAAAACTGTTGAAAGAATTCCATGGATGACTCATTAACGCATGTTTTCTGACATGTTTATAGTTTTCATTTAATGAAGTTTTTTGCTTCTCCTGTAAAATTATATTTTTGTTAGTTACGTTCTTTTGCATTTTAGCTAACGATATGCTACTGTTTAGGTGTATTTAAGTAATTTACCATAGTGAGCATTTATGAGGCCTATGATAAATCATTAAACGTTCTTTACGACATATTCTACCGTGATTTAAAGCCTTATGAAACTACGAAAGACCAAATTCTGCTACAAAAAACATTATTCCTAACGGTTTACCGAGAGAAGGCTTTATATGGGGCCTATAGTAAATTATATACCGATCTTCATCAAAGTCCGCTAATGCTGTAACGTACAAAATTGTATTACAATAGCATGACTTGTTACGTTCTTAGACGTTCTAAATTTGTTTCCAAGAGTGTATGGGCCCTATGGTAAATTATGGACCGATCTTCACGAAACTTAACAGTATGATTTCTAGTCATATAAAACGAATTTAAACCAAATCGTATATCACTACGTGCATTATACCACCATTTATGTTAGTTTTTGTAACAAAGTTATTAACTTTTTAGAGGGGTGGTTCCACATTTGGATACATAACACTTTTCCTACTGAACCGATTTTCCTGGATTTTAATCCCAAACTGACTTGGATAACTAGAAGGAAGGAATTTAACACCAATATTGTTCTTTGTGTGCGTGTTTTCGACAGATGGATATGTTTAAATCGACTAAGAATGGTTTTCAGTACGGACATATATTGCTTAATTTTGAACGCTATTTACATGGTTCTTCCAAATTCTGAAAAAATAAGGCCCAATTCCGTTTTTTTTACGTATTGACCAACTTTGAAAAGTTCAATACCTACACGTAGTGAAAAACATATTAAATATGGTCACCTTCAACAAAACTATTTTAAAAGAAAATTTTAATCATATTATGTTAAATTTAACCATAATGTTGTTATCGACAACCATATTATGGTTAAAGTAGTCCTCCATCAAGAAGCCACAACCATATTATGGTTGCCTCAGAACATGTTATGGTTATAAATAACTTAAATATGCTTAAAACTTATAATAGCATGGTTGGCTCTCAACCGCAACATGTTGCTCTTGGAAAAGAGAAAATACTATTGTAAATTTAAAAACAAATTTTTGTGATATATAACCATAATATGGCTGTGGCTTCTTGATGGTGGCCTAATTTAACATTAAGTTTAAAAATAGTTTTGTTGGAGGTAACCATATTTAAACAAGTTTTTTCTCTAGCTGTAACCCATAGTTTGATATAGAATTGTTTTTCGGCTCTCCTGCAAAATTTAAATTTTAGGATATACGCGGAATGACACGATCAGTATACCCTCATTTTCAACTAGTGGTGTTGGAATTTTTATACCGAGAATTTTATTATTTAGTGACCTCTAGTTTGAAAAGCTTAATTAATTTTTTTGGAGCGACAAACAGGCTTTTTTTTTGTTGGTACTTTTTGTAAAAATCAAAATTTTTAAAAAATAATTTTACAGAAACCTAGAAATAAAAGCTCAAGTTCAAGGCACAATTAATGTTAATATTTAACGTTAAATTCTTTTTAGCAAAAATCCATTAAAGAACTTAAAATATGAAAATAGATTTACTTTTAATAAGAAAAATTATCGAGAACATTAAACTAAAAAAAAATAAAAAAGCGTGGGTACGTTTTTCATTAGAAAAAGGAAACATTTGTATTAATTTACGGTAATAAAACTATTCGTTATAATTCGATGAAATTTAACAAAACTAAGGAATGCTTAAGAATTTTTTAAAAATAATTTTGTATGTTCTATTGTGTCATATTGCTTGTATTCGCTATAATTTTATGAATGTCATAATAGAACACTTTGAGAATTGTCTTATTCTTAATAATATGCTTTTGCAATTTATCGATTTTTTTAATAAACCCTTAAAATCACAGATTATCGTTAAAAAACTAGTTTGTATGAATTCCATGATAGAAAATAAATTAAGTGTAGTTTATTTCTTCCGATTATGTAGAAAAAATCGTTTAAAATTTTTTTTTTTAAATCTTAAGACTCGCCCAAAATTTGCAAGAAACTTATATCACATCTACTCACTGTTGAAATCTACACCATTTGTTCTACTCTTATGCCAAATACTATAGTTGCATCACTCTTCTTGATATAAAAATAGCTTTTCCAGAGTCAACTTAAGAAAAATATTTTGAGTTGTCCCCAAATGTAAGCAAATACGAGTTTTCTTTCAACTAAAACGAAATATTTTAAATTGTGCTAGTGTTTATGTCAGAACGGCTTACCTTCATGATGATGTTCTATTTTGTGTTGTCTCTTTTAAATTGTTATAGGTAAGTTTATAATGCTGTTATATTTCGCTTTGTATATTTATGAAATGGTACCACTACTTAATAGAACAAATTTCACATAAAGGGGATCAACTCAAAAAACATATTTTTTTTTTTTTTGAAATTCCCTGAAAAAATTACTAAAACAACTACCGTTGTATACTTCTTACTCGTATTTCTTTACAATGCCATAAATGTTTTCAACTTTAATTTTTTTATATTTAAAAAAAAAACTGTTTTTTGCTTCTACTGAAAATTTGTAAATTTTGAGTTGACTCTCTTTAGAGGAACCAGTGCGATATGACTTACGAACATTTTGCTTAAAATTTTACGGTCAAAAACCCCTCTTTTGAAAAACGCACATATTTTAAAACGAAAAATACAAATATATAACTATCAGGCGCGGATTCAGGGGGGGGGGGGAAATAAGGAAAATTTCCCCCCGTAAATTATAAAAATATGTTTTGTTAATTTCGATAATACACAAATTCCCAACAATAATATTTTTTTTAATGTAAAAAATTTTTGGAAATCCCAGCAAGGTTTTCTTTTATGGAATCTCTAACGAAATTTTCAATAATTATTTTTTTATTTTTTTTATTGAATCTCTAACGATTTTCAATAAGTATCCATATCGTAATCCTTATAGTTATTTTTTAGATATTTCCAAAGAAACATCTAGTTTACAGTATTCAATTACTTATTATTCTAGATTCAATCCCAGCAGGTGCCAAAGACTAAACGTTTGACTTGATATGCGTGCGGTTGAATTATTAAAAAGCCTTAGTTTTTTGCAATATTTATGTATATATTTATGTGTTATATGAATCAAAATTCTATTCGACAATTTTTGACGATAGCACGGATTTGTCGGGGAAAAGCCAGATTTCCTTATCTTTAAGATATTTCAACATACAACAAAAAGTTTTTAGGGAAGAATTTATTGGCTTTATTGTAAACGCATTTGAAGAGGCTTCAAAAGATATTGATAACGTTGATGTGTCAATTGATTTTGGTCTTGACCTTAAGAATTGTGTAGGAGATGGAATAGATGGGTGTCCTCTGATGCCAGCAGAAAATGGAGCTGTTCAAAATTTCTGGAAAAGCGACAAATGCGAAACAAACGCCTTGCTATTCCCATAAAACGAACAACTCCATTTCTAAAAGCAATAAAGTGCCATTTGTACAAAAAGTTGTATCATTTGTTAAAGAAACGCCAAAATTTTTTTAATATAATCATCCCAAGTGAAAAACAGTTTTAGCAAAGTATTTGGGAGCCAAACTCTCTTCAGTATACGTCTTTGCAAGAAGTGTACATCATATAGTAGAAGCTTTGGAAAAAATATCTGAATGGAAAGGTAGTATCTTTACCTTTATATTAAGGAACTCACTTAGTACTTTTGAATTTATTTGCGGAATATACATATTAAGTGTGATTGATACCTATTGTAACACAGCCACATAGTATCATTTTACAAAAGCAAGATATAGATCTTCAAAAAAATCAAGCCTTATCAAAATTTTAAGCATGTGCCTTGAAGAAAAAAGAAATAAAGCCGAAGAACAATTTAAAGCGATTTTTGAAAAAGTTAAAGTTATTTGCGTTCAAATCGAGGTTCCTATCGAAAAGACAAGATTTGAACGAAATAATCACATCCAAAATGTTGAAGATTACTACCGAGTTGTAGGTTACATTCCTCTTAGTGAATTTATTTTAGAAGATCTCACAACAACTTTCCCAATAGATATCCCAAATGTATTGAACATACCTAAACGTCTACCTCAAAGTGTAATCAAGTCATAAACAGATACAAAACTGTTAAAACCACAACTAGCTGATGAGCTGATTATATTTGATAAAAGAAATAACACCTACTAAGATCTAAACTTGAGCCTGATCTATCAGATAACGTTGTAGATGCTTTAAGAAACTGTGATGAAGACATCTACCCAAATCTGAGAAAAATATTTCAAATTTTCGTTTCAATGCTCGTCAGTAAAGCTACCAGCAGTAGGTCATTTCCTACTCTTCGTCGAATAAAAACATGGCTCAGATCAACAATGGCAGAAGATAGACTGTACTGTCTAAATTTGGCTCACAAGGAAATCATAAGTTGCTTATTTAAAAAGATTAATGTATATTGAACTGATCTTTATTTATGGTGTTTTCTTTTCTACAAAAAAATGTGACATTTTATTTAAAAAAATGCAATTTGGTGTCTGTTTCTTAAAAATTTTACTCCCGAAAAGGGCGAGTTTTTAAGAATCAAACAAGCCACCCTCATCGGGAGCAAAATTTTAAAGAAACAGACACCAAATGGCATTTTTTTAAATAAAATGTCACATTTTTTTGTAGAAAAGAAAACACCATTAACCTTTTTGTTGAGTTTTTTTAATTAGGGTAATGACTTTTTTTGGACAAAATTTCTTCATCCCACCACGCGATGCGCAATTTAGTATTGATAATGAAAATAATTTTTTTTAGGCCATTTTGGCCAAAAAAGTTTCCGCACCAAATGCAATTTCTAAAGCTCCTCAAAAAAATTTTTTTTTTTAATTTCCATACACATTATATGTGGTACATTTATTGTTTATATATGCTATATATTTTAGCCCCCATATTCATAAATGATTATAAAATTTAATAATCGTTTATTAAGGAAAATTTCCAAAGAAAATTTGGTTTTCAAGCCTTTTTTAAATGTAAAATATTTTTATGAATACAGGCATAAATACATAAAATAAGCAACCGTATAACAAAAATGTAAAGCTATTTTTTTGGGTTTAATGAAATAAATTTTAAGTTTTAAATGCGAGTTGATTTACATAATGGAAAAATATCTTGTGCAACTTTCATAGCTCGTTCCGCGCATATATTACTACGCTGCTGAAAATTATCACTGTTTCATATATCCGCCAAAAAACTCATCTATCACAACATCTATCATTTGCCGTTTAAATTTAGTTTAATAAAAAACCGCGAAATTTTTTCCGCCCTTCTTCCGTACCAATGGTAAGATCTTGTTATATTCATGAAATTATTAGAAAATAGTTAAAATTTTGTAATTAAATGTTAATTTTGTATAGTAAGGAGAAAAATTGAAATTCAAAACTTTATCGCGTTTGGTGCGTAAACTTTATTCACGATCGCGAAAAGGTAATACATCATTTCTTAATATTTTTTCACGGTCTATGCGATGAAGAATTTGATATTCGCAAAATTTGCAAAAAGTACTTACCCTAATACACATATTGTTTTTCATAAACTTTTAAAAACTAATTTTTTACTTTTTTGTATCATACAAAATATCCCCCCCCCCCCCACCCCCCTAAGGCTCAAGCTGGATCCGCGCCTGATAACTATAGAAAATTGCCTTCTTAATGCTATGGTAAAGGGTATCTAACATTCGATAAAGCCGAATTAAGCACTCCCACCAGATTTTTAAACTTAAACATAAACAAGCAGTAAAGAACAATTTGCTGTCACTGGAAAAATTAAAGAAATGATGAACTTATTTGATGACCATGATGATGTGGATGATGTTGCCAATAAAGAAGATGTCTCAATGTTGTTCTATGATGTACTTGAAAAAAGAGCATAAAATAAAAAGAACGAAAACGAAAGCAGCTGCTAGTAAATTATCAAAATAAACTTCAATGGAAAGATGGCTGAAAATTATAGAGAAATGTGTATTATGTGGGTAAGAAAAACAAAAGGAAAAATGGGAAGTTACAGAACAAACAACTACATATTTGAGAATAATAATATTAAAGAAATTACACCTCCATTTAGGAGTAAATTTACTTCAGAGTACGATATATTACAGAAGTGGGAACTTGAGTGAGTGAGCAAAAAATCATAAGTGCCATTTTTTTCAAATAAGCACAGTGTTGCCAATTTAGCCATTTTGTGGCTAGATTAAGCCACTTTTCTTCTCGTTAAGCCATGAGAAATTTAACTTTTCCATTAACCAATTTTTTAGCCGTTTTTGTTTAGCAAAATTTCTTTTAAGTTTTTAGAAATTTTAAAAACAATAATTATGCAATGTAAAAATTTTTAAAATTAAAATATTTATGCACACGTTTAATATGATAACAAAAATTCCATTTAATCGACATCTTATATGAGGGGTTTAAAGCACAAGGGGCTAAAGTGACTTTTTCTAAAATTGAGTTTACATATGGAATTAAAGGAAAAGTTCGCAGAAGTTGTTCAGAGCACAAGAGGAGAATGTAGGATTCTAATCCGGACGCTAGATATGGTGAACAATTCAAGCACTTGACATTAAAATACCGTTTTCGCTTGGATCACAAGCGAATTAACCGCTTAAGTCTCATTATTTAAAATAAGTCACTTGAACCCCTTGTGCTTTAAGCCCCTCATATATGTTGTTGTTGGTTCAAAATTTTACCTTTAGTAAGTACGTTTTGACCAAAACGAAATCTAGCATATACGAGACTTTGATCCAACTCTTGTTGTGTCTAACAAGATCGAAGGGATGAAAACACGGTTATTAAACAAATATGTAACCACCCTAATTATTTCAACAATTAAGAACATTACACCCCGTCCACAACAGACATGAGTTGCTGTTAAAACATAATATTCAGAATTTATATTTATATTAAATTTATATTAAATTTTTAATATCTCGTGTTAATTTTTGCCCAACTCAAATCGTGATATCAATTAAAAACAGCAACAAAATGACTGCTTTCAACCTTGAAAGTCATTTAATTTATAAAAGAGTTGTTAGAACACATGTTTTAACAAACGTGTTAAAACATGAGCAAATCTCTAACATGATGAGTGTATACCTAACACTTACATCATATTAGTGTTAATGCAACAAACGCTCCGTCAAAATCAGATTTTCTAATTTCTAAGCGTTGCCGCTGCGTTACCGCCGTGTTATTTCGGTTGTTACACAGAAAAAAATATATCTTAGGAATTTTCAAGAACACAGTTTGTTAAAAATAAAATTTTTGGTCAACAAAGTTTTTATTTGATTCAATGCAAAAATTTATCAAAATTACGCTTTGCAAAATAGCACCCAATAAAGCATATTTAATAATGAAATAATTAAATGTTTCTTCATATTCAATAAAAAAAAATATTTGAATCAAAGTAAAGACAGTATTTTTACAACTAATGTCCATTTTTCAATACCTTTGATATCGTTGCAAGTAAGACTTGGGTGCTTGTAATTCTCATTCGCTTTACAGTTTTATTTGGTTAATATCTCTAGTTTTTCCAAATTCTTTGTGAAATAGTTTCCTGATGATCTGGCCTAAGCAACCACCGAATTGTGCATAGAAACGTGCTTATCCCCTAACAATACATTTTAGTATATTTGTCAAAGAATTAAAATTGGGAATTTAGAACTTCATAATTAATAAACAATTAAATAAAGATTTAATAAACATTTTGTGTGATTTATTCAAAATTTCCAACAATTTATTTTAACAAATCACGTAAACATTTTGTTGAAAAAAATTGTTTTGTTCAACAACTTTTTTATTGACTCAATAAACTTGGTTGTTAACTAAAAATTTAATAACTTTTCCTACCAACTTTTTTTTATCAACACTGCAATAATAGTCATCGCAGAAAATTCAAAAATTTTTTTAATCAAATATGGGATTTTCGTATTCAAATACCTATAAGAATTATTTTTTTCTGTGTACATACAAATTGTATAGGCATGAGAATTTTTGGCAGCAGTATGGCTGTACGATTTATCGTCATTTTGCCGATTTTTCGTTCCGAAATTTGCAAAATGCCGATTTGCTGACTTTTTTCAAAAAGTGACGATTTATGCAGTCTCTAAAAAAGCAAAATATTTTCATAGAAAAAAAAATTTTGTAAACAAGGCAGCCATAATTTTAATGTTTTCTTTTCCCTAAAAAATCTACGGAGAAAAGCCAAATTTCAAAGAAAAAAACTGTTCAGGAAAAAGCATCCAGAGACTTCTAAATACGTACTAGCCGCACTAAATAAAGAATTCTTTAACTTCAAAATAAAATTAAAAAAGACTTTTAATTACACACATCATCATGGATAGATAAATTTATGCTTGAACAACGCCACCAAATTATCCAAATTTACTTTGAAAATCAGCCATATCGATTTTCGCAAAAGGCGAATTTATGATTTAAATGACGCAATTTTTTTCACAAATGAAGGCGATGTGTTGAATTAGAGAAAATAATCTGTCAATTATACTTCAAGGCCGTACGATGTGACACGATGTGAAGTCACTGGCTTATGCTGATAAACCAGCAACAATTGATATATTGGAAGTCAACATTGCTAATTTATTTTTTTATACCCTTAACCACAGGTGGAAAAGGGTATATATAAGTTTGTCATTCCGTTTGTAATTTCTACAATATTGATCTTAGACCCTATAAAGTATATATATTCTGGGTCCTTATGAGGAGAGAAGTTGATTTAACGATATCCGTCCGTCCGTCCGTCCATCCGTCCGTCCGTCTGTCCGTCTTACGTTTGATATGTGTTTTCCGGAGACTCCAGACATTATAGCGCCTACGTTGTTTTACATTTATGTCACATATAGTCCACCATTTCTTGCTTTTGAAATTCAGCCAGATCGCTCTAACAATGGCTGAGATATGACCAAAAAACCACGACTGCCTCTAATTTTTCCAAAAAATCCCTTGTGTTTGTTGTATTTGTATTACTTTTTTTGTATATCTGGAGAAGGGCAAGAGCCAAAGCTTTAAAATTAGGTACAAACATTTAGGTTATAAATATACACCATCCTACAAAATGTGGGCGGTATTGGAGAAGTAGGCGTGTTACCTCTCATACAAAAAGTATTAAAATTGTATAAAAACCTGAATTTTTTGACTGTAATATGACCTATGGTTACGCCTTATATATCAGAAGATCGGAAATTTTTAATAGAAAATATTTTCTGAAAAACTTGGGAAAATTGGTTCAGATACGAAAAAGTTATGACCAAAATATTAATTTTTTTTTTGAAAAATACCCATTTTCAGGAACCATAGATCTTCCCGAGCCCACGTTTTATAGCCAAAATAACTGGCAAATTTCTTCTTTAACACGTCGGTATATAAATCTGTCAAATCGGTTAAGAAATAGCAGAGTTATGACCAAAATACTGAAATCCCAAAAATTACTCTTTTTTATACCCTCCACCACAATTAGTTGTGAAGAGGGTATATTAAGTTTGTCATTCCGTGTGAAACTCTTTTGTTATTCATCTCAGACCCCATAAAGTATATATATTCTGGGTCCTTGAGTAATTCTAAGTCGATTTAGCCATGTCCGTCCGTCTGTCTGTCCGTCTGTTGAAAACACGCTCACTTTCGAACAACTCAAAAGAAATGAACAAACATGGTGCCAAATTGCTTGTAGTTATCCTAAGCAGTTTGGGATTGAAATCCAGCAAAATAGGTTCAGTAGGTCCAGAGCTATGAATAAAAATGTGGAACCACCACCTAAAAAAATTGATAATTTTGTTACAAAAAAAAAACCATAAATGCTGGAACAAGGCACGGAATGAGATAAGATTTTGCAAAAATTTGTGTTATTTGACTGGAAATCACGCTGCTAAATTTCGTGATGATCCCTCCACAATTTAACCTAAGCCCTATATAAACAATACTCCCGTAAAACAGTTTAGTACGCCTAAAACCGTAAAAAATAACGCTAGCGTAACAAAATTTGGTACGTCACAGTTTTTTAGGACTAGAAATAACACTGTGAAATTTCGTGAAGATCGTTACATCATTTACCCTAGGCCCCATAGAAACCCTACTACCGGAAAACAGTTTAGTCGCCTAAAACCATAATTAATAACAAATCGTCTCAGTTTAAGATAATAATAACATCATACAGATATTACTCCTTAAACATTCGAACTGTCGGTGGAGGGTATCACAGATTCGGCACAGCCGAATATACCACTCTAACTTGTTATAATTAAGATTGTTTTTTATACCCTTCACCGAAGGTCCTACACCCTATAAAGTATATATATTCTGGGTCCTTATGCAAAGCGAAGTTGAAATCCGGTTGTCGTCTCTTCTTCAACCCCCCCCCCCCCCCCCCCCCCCCCTTCGTATTTGTTTACATATACTAGCATAATTCCCAATATGATTTTCGTTATCACCCTTCTTTATTATTTCATAATAAAAAATATTTACCAGTTATCGCTTTTTAAATTTCATTTATAATGAAGTTGTAAGTATTGTAAATATGTATGTATATGTATATGTAAAAATTATTTAGTTGCTCTCTATTCTACTCGCACAATGGTGAAGGGTATATAAGATTCGGCACAGCGGAATATAGCACTCTTACTTGTTTTTTATTAAAAAGAGTAACAATAGATGTGCATTAAACGACTGCCCGCTAATCCGTACAATAAAGATCGGATTAGCGGGCAGTCGTTTAATGCACATCTATTGTTACTCTTTTTAATAATAAAAAAAAAAAAAAAAAAAAAATTCTATATTTTTATCCTGAAGATGTTTCCCGTAGGGTTACGAAATATTGAGTATTAAAATAAATAAATAAAATTTATTAAAAAACTAAGGCCTTGAGCTTGATTATTCGTTTACTTATTGAAATTCATAAATATGTAATATGCATTTTCCAATTAATGCACAAGGTGTTGTATCAAGTCATATCGTCATAATATCCTAAATAAAATTTAAAATTGTTTAAAGTAAATATTGTTGTGTTTCAAAAAAATCAAAATTGTAATGCTGTGTTCATTGATTCGTCATAACTGTATAGTAGAAATAGATATTATAAGCTGTAGCTTACAACAGTCATATCGTTGGCTTAATATGCAAACCTGCTAACTCACTTTCAGCACATTTTACAGGAAAGAAAATAAACTTTTTATTTTTCCTATTTGAAGCTTGATAGAAAATTAAAATTACAGTCAGTTTTACACACTTCAAGACTTAAATAGAAGAAAAACTACATGCTGGTCGACGAGGCGTATCTTTCTCTACCACACGGCATCAAAATCTCAATTTCCATAAAAAGTGGATTTAGCCGGTTGGCATATTAAACCGACGATATATATTTCCTGTAATTATTTTAAGACATAAGACTTTATGACTACCTTGTGAATCCCCCAAATATTTACATATTTATACAAAAATAAACTGAGATAATTTTAGTAGTTATTTCAATCGTTAAAGGAGATCTTATAAAATGATCTTTAAGAAAAGTTATTTATTTTAAATGTTTAGGATTAAAGCGACTCTTTTCTTTAGTTCAACAAAATTTGACTTGGAAAATATTATTTCACTTATCGAAGATAAATGTCTAATTTTTCAGTCCTTTTCCAGGATTTCTCTTAACATATAAAATACTCCATTACGCCATTAAAGTTGTTTTAAATTTTTAACACCTCTAATTGTTTCGGTTAATTCTGTTAAAAGACTGATATGAGAAGAAACAAATAACTAAACACATACATATAAATAGTACGTGAAACAAAAAAAGTGTTGGCAATCAAATATTTAACCCATTTTTCGACACATTCCTGTTGATCGATGAGGAAGATAAAAAAACATTGAAAAACATTGTAATTTTAGTCATCGGTCGGCGGAAAATGGGTTAAAATTAAGATAACTGAACACCTTCTTTGTTAGTATGAAAAAATATTTACTAAACAAATACATTTTGTATATGAGACGAAACAAATAAATAAAAACACAAAAAAAATATGTTATAATACTACAAAATATTGAAAATTTTGTTACTTCGGTTAATCGACTGAAATTAACGGGTTTAATCGTTAATCGAAAAAAAGCCACGTGGTCTTTTACACGATTGAAAATGGTGGCTGGTTATGAAGTATGTTTTTGTTTGATTTATTTTTTTATAAAAATCGGCATAGTAAAAATCGAACAAAAAGGGTTAAAAGAACTAAATTTTAAATTGGCCGATTTGTTGATGGTTTTTTATTTTTTTCCCCAGGTTGACGATTATTTCACAAATTTATCTGGCAGCCCTGGCTGTGCGTTAAGAATTTTGTTACTTCCCAACAAACACGAAGTCAAACGTTTGATATGAAATGACTTTATCATTTGATATTAAACACAATTCTCAAACGTTTTTCAATTCTTTGATTTAACATTTAAATTCAAATTGATAATGATTTGAAAATAAACATTTGATATCAAATGTTATATCAATTTGATGTCAAATTTTTGTCAAATGTTAAATTCAAATCAAAAATAAACTTGGCAATACTAAAGCGCAAAATAAATGTAATCATTAAAAATGGCGATTAAAGTTACATTTTTTACTTTGTGGTTACATTTGTTTTACTATTAAAAATAAATTTTAATATAAAGTGAACGGCTTATTTCTTGTGAAAAATAAAAATTATTTGTGAGTAATTACAATGATTAAAAATACGAAAAAAAGGAAAATAAAACGGGAAAGTGAAGAAAGTTTGTTGAACGATCGTGGTGCTACAATCCTCAAAATAAAAGGGAGCCAAGTTTCCAAGAATTATAGGATAGAAAGACCATTTTTCATCTTTTAGCTATGGTGCCGAATGTTTTTCTCACAGTTTATTTAAACAAATAATGAATTTAAATTAAAACAAATAAAATATTTTTATTTATATTACACATTGTATTATAATCCACATTAAAAAAACATTTGAGAATTACGTTTGAAAGCAAGTTGAAAATAAAGGCATTTTTCAATTTGAAAATAATTTCCCCTTTTTGTTGAGAACGCTATGATTTTCAAATGATTTTCAAATCATTATCAAACGTTTGTCGTTTGAGAAAACGTTTGATTTTAAATCATTTTCAATTTGATATCAAACCTTCGTGTTTGTTGGGTTGGTGGCCACACGATAAAGTTTTGCCTTTCAATTCCTTTCAATTTGCAATACACTCTCAGTTTTTTACTAACACACTCACACTTTTTAAATTGACCACGAGATGGCTTTCAATTTCACCTTTCCATTTGTTTGGCAATTTACTTTCAATTAAACAGCTGAGTACAAGTTTGTCTCTGTTGTTGTTGACATCTTGGAAGTAAATTGCTTACAAATTGAGTGGAGCCTACGTCACAGCTTTCAATTAATGTTAATTTTGACAAGCAGTATATGTAAAAGACTATCAAGAACAACTTGAACGTGTGGCCGCAGGGTTAGGGTTTGTTTGGTTTATCTAATAAATGTCTATCGGACTCGGCTTTTATGGCTGCCTTTCTCTGCTTTAAGCATACTACGACTTGAATGAAAAATATAATACTTTTTTAACATAAACTTCAGCAATTTTTTTAAATTTAAGAACCTAAATAGAAACTTTGAGACACTCTGTTGTAAAATGATTTAGTGGAAGATTGATGCTCGCAATGAAAACTTTAGTCAAAATAAATTTTAAAGGGAAACTAAAAAAAGTTTTAGTTATTTTGGTAATATAATGGTTAAAACAAAAACAACTTCAAAAAGAAAGTTTATAGTTAAACGCAAATAAAACAAAAAAACTGAAATAACAGGAAAAATTAACGAAAGGAAGAAACATTTTTTTATTTAATCAACTAACCGAAAATAATAAAAAATATTTCCAACCATATATTTCTCAGAATTTTGTGGGTATTATGGAAGGAAAATTGCATGTTCAAGAAACTTATAAAACACTTAAAATTATAAAAGAGAAGTGGAATTGTTATTGGGAAATGTGGACATTAAACATTCGTCCAAAAATTTTAAGTACACATTAAGCAATTATAATTGATGACGAAAACAGAGACATTCGGAAAAAATTTTTAATTTAATTCACTTCTTTCGACATCAGTGATGCCGTTTGGTTACATTTGTTACATTTATAATTTTGCTATATTTGACTATATTATCACTGAAATATAGAATAATAAAAAATTATTATTTATTATTTGTTATAATCAGAAACATTAACTATTTAACCAAGAAATATGTCAAAATTTATCTTTTGACGAAAACCCGTACCTTTTTGAAATAAAAGGGTTACCTTTGTTATTCTTCCCCTGGCCACCTGGCTGGCATCGACCATACGAGAAATAGATTTCGAATTTGACTTTTAAAATAACCAAATTTATATTTAAAAATTTTAGTTTTTTGTAGGGGTTGTAGGACACGGCCGTCAAGCGTTTAGAAGCGATAGATAATTTTTAAAATTTTTAACGTTTCTTATATTATTCAGATAAAAAAGCAAATTGTTTAGATTATGTACATTTTCGCGAAAATGCAGGTTTTTTATTTGCATGAAGAGTTAGTTTGATCTAGAAAAATATTGGGGAAATTAAAAATGGATTTCGCGAATATACTTTAACTCCCTAGAGGAGACTCCTGAGTAGTAACGAGCCTTTTTCTATCCATTTTCCCTCAATTTCATTCTCAAGAATTTAACCTCGAGCTCAAATTTTTGCTTATTTTTTCACACATTGTTACGAAATAAGATTTATCTTAGAATTTTTATAGTTTTTAGTTTAATGTTATCTTGTAAATTATAGTTGATGTCGTATTAGTTGAAAATTGTTATTTGCTCCACTGTAATTGTGGACTTTAGATTTAGATGTAAAACAGTTATATTAAAACAATTCGAGCAGAATATTCTGGAATCTACTGGAAGGTTCTTGAATCTAGTGAAGTGGTAGTGAACCAAAAATACAGGCTAACTTATATACACAGAAAAAAATAATTTTCATGTTTGAATACGAAAATCGCATATTTGATAAAAAAAAAAAAATTTGAATTTGCTGCGATAACGATTTTTGCGGTATTGATAAAAATGTTTGTAGGTATAATTATTGAATTGTTTGTCAACAACAAAGTTTATTGAGTCAGTAAGAAAAGTTGTTGCCCAAAAAAAAATTGCTTTCAATTAAATGTTTACATGATTTGTTAATATAAATTGTTAGAAATATTTAATAAATCAAACAAAATGTTTATCGAATCTTTATTTATTTATGATGATGTAAAAATTCCCAATTTTCATTGTTAGATAAATACACTTAAATTGATTAAGGGGGGGGGGGGGGGGGGGGGGGGTTAGCTAGTTCCTATGCGCATTTTCAGGCCAGATCTTCAGGAAACCTTTTTCCAAAGACTTTGGCAGAGCTAAATATATTACACAAAAACAAACTGTAAGACGAATGAGAATTACAAATGGAAAAGAGTTGTAAAAATACTGTATTTACTTTGATTCTTTATAAAGTAACACTATCCAGTGAGACACAAAGAATGCTGACGAAGGCCGTAGCGGGCCAGAAAATGCATTACATTCTGCTGGTGTCTAATAATTGTAAAATTTTTCTGTACATTCAATATACCTCATTGCTTTCCAAAGGAAGGCTAAGGTAAAATGTAGAAAGAAAATACAATATAATAGTCTGGTAGTGTATAAAGTCATTTCTGAAAAATTGAAGGAATAGAACTATTACAAAAAAGCTTTATACAATACATAACTGAAGTTTAGCTCATAGAATAAATTCGAACAATTAAAAATGTTGAATATTATTAAATATGTTTTATTGAGCTGCTTTTTTTTTTGCAAAGTGTAATTTTGATAAATTTTTTCATTGAATCAAATAAAAAGTTTTTTGACCAAAAATTTTATTTTGAACAAACTGTGTTGTTTTCTTAAGATATTTTTTTCTATGTATTTATGTTTAGTTTAATTTGTTTTGAACTATTTTGTGAACAATATTATTTATAATTTTAATAAAGTTTGTTAAGTAAAATAAGTGTGTGTATTTATTTTGATTTGCAATTAAAAGAACTAAAAGGTTTATTTCCAATAAAAATTTCGCCTACAAAAATGTGTTGAGCAATCAGAAAAAAATAAAAATACTTCTTACAATTCTACTGAAAGAACCAATGAATTTTAAAAGGGATTTAAGTTATTTTTTTAAGTTACAGAAGAAAGCTACTAAATAATGAGTCAAAGAAGCTTTTCACTTTGAAAGACAAGCGAAGTTATAAACGGTTATAAAGGGAATAAAACGAAACGCGTGCTATAATATAAAAAACGCAACAATATGTATGAAAATAGTACTCATATGTTCAGTTCGCACCAGTGTGACCATATTAGCTTTTTTGAGCTAAATTTAGCTTTTTTTCCTGAGATATTGAGATATTTCATTTAGTTTTAAGCTTTTTTCAGCTTTTTTCAACGATGCATTTAGCTTTTCCTAGCCTTTTTCAAATTCAATTTCGTGTTTATTTATATTCTAAAATAAGTAAAACAGTTTACCCGAATAAACTTATATGTGATAGTTCATTTAGCGATGAAAGCAAATTTGTAATATACTCAACATGAAAAAAATTAGTTTTTGGTTTAGATATCAGGGAAAAAATATCTTGTTAGGCCTTCTTATGAGTGTTGTTGTCGTGGTCAAAATATAGTCACTTTTAAAAATTGGTATTATGATTGACGCAAACGACAAATGTACGGCGAACTTTTTACTTATGTGTTTTACATTGTCGTGATTTCCAATTTCAAACGGCTACGACTTTGATCACGACAATGACTTCCGTCAACTATTGTTTCAAAATTTCTGATAGTAAACATTTTAGTAGCTAAGTTATGTTCATACCTATTAAATATTTTACGTCCCTTGTTTTAATAAAAAAATTATTTATTTATATTACTACAAGTAGCTATAAAAAAATGTAGCTTTATTTTTTGCCTTTAAATTTTCTTCTTTAGGTTTTTTTAGCTCCATTTCAAACATGATTTAGCTTTATATTTTTAAAAAATATGGTCACACTGGTTCGCACACTGAATCATCAACAGGCACAACTCAAAATTTATCAAATTCGCTTTTTTTTTTTTTTTTTTTTTGTTATAAACCAGTACTATATTCTGTAAGTCTGAGTTCATACTGCTCATATCTTATTGACAAGATTCTTCCTTTTTCTTCTTTGGACATGAATTGGCGTTCAAATGATTCATGTCATGTTGACGACATGTTTTTTATTTTGTTTTATTTGATATTGAAAACAAAAACAAAACTAAACAACGAATAAGTAAGCAAAACGTAAAGATAGTACATGCATCTGTGTACTCGTTCCTTTTCACCTCGTCCCTCTCGCTTATTAAAGGTGCTATCAGACGGGATGTATTTTACATATGTACTGTCACTTTTCTTTCCCATACGTAATTCCGTATGTATGTCAAAATTCCCATTTTACATACGATTCATAATTTTTGCTATCACACCTGCTTATGTTTTTCCTTATGACATAACCTATAAATGTAAACAAAAGCTGACTTTTGCTTACGTTTCAAAACAAACCAGCTGTTTTGTTTATGTTTGCCACAGGAAAATAGAGCGTGTTCTAATCGAAAAATTTACATATGTGTTTCCACATGTATTTTACACATGCAAAGTTTCATATGTATCACACGATGTGTACAACTTTTACAGATGGAAAATTTGACAGTACATATGTAAAATACATCCCGTCTGATAGCACCTTAAGTAGCAATCTTGTCAATAAGACATGAGCCGTATGAACACAGACTAACTGAAGTGAGTTTCGAAAAGCGAGAAAAAAATGTGTCTGTAACTCATGTCGAAAACTATCAAAAGATATTACGTTCGAAACGTTACAAATGTCATAACATTGCACTCGAAGCCGATGTGACATCGCAAGCGTTGAGAACGCCAAACACACATATCGATGACGGCTACCAAAATTTATTAAAATTGAAAAATTCTCAACGACGGCGGCTAAAATACAACCGTCGGCTATACCAAATAATGTAAAGTGCGACTTTAATGTTTGTTGTTTGCAAACGAGCTTTGAAAACCAAGGCGAATGCAACAAGGTAAACTTAACTCGTCAGCCGTTCATCAGCTGTCTCCGCGGCGAATTAAAAAAAATAGGGAAACGTCAAAATATAATTTTGTTTATGTTTTGCAGTGTTCCCAGTTTTGGGGATTTATCCCCAAATTGGGGATTTTTTTTTTGTAATTAGGGATAAAAATTTCGTGAAAATCCCCAGGGGATTTTTTGGGGAAAAGCGCTTTTTTCGCTGGGGATTTTTGGGGATAATATATTATTATAAATTTAATTTTTGCAATGGCAAGACCGATTAAGTCAAGATGTGGGTCTTTTTTGCGGTTTAAAACTTTTTCAAGAACTTGTTGAAATAGTTTTAAATATGGGCATTTCCATCATGTCGAACGTGACCATCGTACACATTTAAAGTTAAAAAAAAAGTCAAAATTAAACGTATATTTATTTTGGCAATAGATTCAAGTCATAGCTTTTAATTAGCCCTATAATTGGTGCTATTGTTCATTTTGATAAATTGTTTCGTTTTCAAGAAAATTGCAAAAAAAAACAAGGCATTTGCACGTGACGAAAACAGAAGTGGTTTTTGTGGCCATTTTTTCGAATTTCGATTTCAGCGAAACCTGAGGCAATATTTGAATGCAAAAAATTGTAGAATGTTATGCACTCATCTCTCTTAAATATGGCTGTTTTTTTAAATAAAAATAATGTATACTTTTTTTTATTTAGCTTTAATCGCTGTCGCACGTGATCTGTCGCACATGACATTTTTTCCATCATGATATATATGTTGATTAGACCGGGTCGACCTCCATACAAAAAAAAAAGTTGTGCCAGTCGCCCCCTAGAATGAAAGATATGTCTATGAAGTTTCTAAAACAGGAAACATTTTTTTTTGCCACGTCCCAAAATACAGCCCTTTTGGTTTTTTATATTTAGCGCTGCCATTTAAGGTCCGATCTCATAATATTGCATATCGTTTTTCATAGCTTGATAGTGGCTTCATGTTTGTCTTTAGTGACTTTTTAATCCGACCTCAAATTCTGGGCGCCACTTATGCCATCTCGGATCCTTCCCCCAAATGTCCAATTTTTTTACGTGCCAAGAAAGTCCTTCTAAAACTACGTATGTATAGATTTTAATATGCCCACTTTTATTACACGCCTACAAATTAAGCCCCTTTTTTCTTTTTCACACACATACTACATTAAATCAGGTAGAAGCCAATACAAGCAATAATATTTTCATCAGTCACGCCCTAAAATAAAAGGTATATTTATTAAGTTTGAAAAACAATAATTAGTATTGTGGTTATTTTGTTGAACTATTTATGGTTTTTAATCCAAATTTTTAATATTTTTAATTAGGCTTAAGTTCATCAAATTTAATTTTCATTAAATTATTTTTATGAAGAAAGGAATTTTACAACATGAAAATTAATTAAAATTTACTGATAATTTTTCATTCTTGACTCAATCTGAACCATAAATAGTTCAACAAAATAACCACAATACTAATTATTGTTAAAGCTAAGGCACGAGCTCTATGTTTGCATTTGTCCTTCAAGTTGTGCTGAAAAGGTCAGCACGAAAAAGAAAGACAAAAAAAATGAAAAAACAAAACAAAATATGTACTTTGAACTTCAAGAAGAATTCTTGACAAAAGTACGAAAAAACAGAAGTAAAGGAAGAACATGCAAAATTAATTAAAATAGATAATCATTCAAAGCAAATTTCGATCTACCAAAGGTTAAATAAAATTTGGTTTAAGGATTGATGTTTGACTAATGACGTCAGCAGTTGTCGATGGCTGCGAGTGTTAAACGGCAAGCCCTCTGAGGAGATTGAGTGGTTGCAATCGAAACATGTCAGGGTAACCTGTCCGTAAAAACGCCTGGGTTCGAGCCCAGATTGAGTCAAGAATGAAAAATTATCAGTAAATTTTAATTAATTTTCATGTTGTAAAATTCCTTTCTTCATAAAAATAATTTAATGAAAATTAAATTTGATGAACTTAAGCCTAATTAAAAATATTAAAAATTTGGATTAAAAAGTTTGAAAAACTTTAAAAAAATTGTTTTTGCCACGCTCTAAATTACAGCCCTTTTTGTTTTATATACATATATATCATCGTATCGTATATCATTGTTAATGGCTACAATATGGCTTTATTTTTGAATTTAGTGCTTTTTTTTTGCTCATCTAGATTTAAATGATTGAAATGTATATATTAACATAAATAAATCATTTACATATATAAAAAATTATTTTCAAATTATTAATTTTCACACTTACGATGTCGCACGTGAACAACTTTATATAAGTACCAAGATCACAAATCTTGCTATTTTACAGAATTTTTTTTATACCCTCCACCACAATTAGTTGTGAAGAGGGTATATTAAGTTTGTCATTCCGTGTGAAACTTTTTTATTATTCATCTCAGACCCTATAAACTATATATATTCTGGGTCCTTGAGTAATTTTAAGTCGATTTAGCCATGTCCGTCTGTCTGTCCGTCTGTTGAAAACACGCTCACTTTCGAAAAACTCAAAAGAAATAAACAAACTTGATCTCAATTTGCTTGTAGTTATCCTAAGCAGTTTGGGATTGAAATCCAGCAATATCGGTTCAATAGGATCTGAGCTATGAATCAAAATGTTGAACCACCACCTTAAAAAAAATTTATAATTTTGTTACAAAAACTAACATAAATGGCGGAAAAATGCACAGAATGATATAAGATTTCGCAACAGTTCGTTTTATTTAACTGGAAATCACGCTGTAAAATTTCTTGAAGATCCGTTCATGATTTACCCTAGGCCTAATATAAGCCCTACTCCCGGAAAACAGTATAGTAAGCCTAAAACCTTAACAAACAATGCTATCATAACAAATTTTGGCACGTCACAGTTAAATAGGACTAGAAATGAAACTATTAAGTTTCGTGAAGATCGTTCCATAATTTACCATAGGCCCCATATAACACCTACTTCCGGAAAACAGTTTAGTACGCCTAAATCCGTAAAAAATAATGCTATCATAACAAACTTTGGTACCTCACAGTTTTATTGAACGAGAAATATGACTTAAAAATTTTGTGAAGAGCGGTCCATCATTTACAATAGGCCCCATATAAACCTTACTCCCGGAAAACAGCTTAGTACGCCTAAAAACGTAAAAAATAACGCTATCATAACAAAATTTGATACATCACAGTTTTATAGAACTAGAAATGACACTGTGAAATTTGGTGAAGATCGGTGCATAACTTACCATAGGCCTCATATAAAGCCCACTCTGGTAAAATAATTAAATACGCGGTAAACTTTCTTCCAGTTTAGCTTCATATGGCCAGAAAAAATGTTATGCAATTTTGTGATATACGTTCCATATTCCAATTTTCCTTAGATTCCATTTTAGCAGCCTTCTGAAATTTACTGCAAACGCTTAAAATAATTGCATCGCTGTATTGAAATTTATGTTTTTTATACCAGAAATCGTTCTGCAGAATTTGGGATGATTGGTTCATAGCTTACCATGGCTTTTATATAATTTGTTCTCTTGAAAATCATTTAAGTTCAGCTTAAACTGATATTCTACTCAAACTTTTTAAAATTGAGTCTGATTGTCGATCAATAGTTCTATATAGGTCTAGATAAAAATTTTGCTTTATGCTGACGACATTGTCATACTATCTGACTCGCCGCGTGGTCTGCAGACTATGATTGACTCTCTTTACGTGTACTGTAACTTATGGCATCTAAAAGTCAATCTGACAAAATCCAAAATAGTTGTTTTTCGCAGCGGAACAAGGCTACCCGAAACACTAACCTGAACTTTTGGAGAAAATGTGGTGGAAATTGTTAATTCATATAAGTATCTTGGAATTGAACTCAGTTACAATTTATCATTTAATAATCATTTATCAAGCAAATTATCCACATCAAAAATGGCTTTGTGCTCTTCGTGGTCTAAATACATAAACCACCCAAAAATATCTAATACAAATAAACTTAAAATCTTTAGTGCTGCTTCGCGTTCTATTATGTTTTACGGTGCCCAAATATGGGGCTACAAAAAATACGACATAGTTGAAAAACTGCTTCGTTTTTTCATTAAAAAAATGTTAAATTTACCTATCAATACCCCAAACTACATGCTATTATTAGAAACCGGATTAAACTCTTTATATGTCGATACATTAAATCTGCATTTTAATTATTTAAACAAAGTACTGAATATGCCTTTTAGTAGATTACCTCGCCAACTTGCGGAAAAAATAATTGATAAACATACTTTTTGGGCTGAAGATTGGACGAATTTGTGTAGTAAAATAAACTTTGTTCCGGCAAATACTTCCGATATACTCAGCAAACACTGCAAGTCAATTCTTCCCCTCGTTGTTTCCTATGAAAAGCAAGACTTAATCACTGCAGCAAGAAATTCTCAATTCCACGACTTATACTCACAGTTAAATTACTCTCCATTGCAAATTGCTATCTCTAATCTATCATCTCGTGCTATAAGTATCCTAATTAGAGCAAGAGGAGGTCTGCTAGACATAAATTCTAGACCTTTCAGAAGTACAACGGTCGGTTTATGCACACTTTGTAACCTCGATGCTACAGAAAACACACTTCATTTTATTGGCATTTGTCCTATCTTTAACGGATACAGACGTAAATACTTCAACAAAAAAATCCTAAACTTATCAGAAGTCTTAAGCATCCTTATTGGTCAGTCCTGTAATTATAAAAGTCTTGTGAATTATTTAGACTCCTTTTTAAAATACAGAAAACTGTCACTTCATGAATTTGTATAGCTTTAGATGATACCCTAAAATAATAACATTTGTGTAATGTAGTTCTTTTTAATTATTTTTCTCATGTATTTTAACAGCAATTATTTTGCCATCCTGGCTCACAACTACAAAGTTAAGCCAGTTATAGATATTTATCTATAGTCAAATGAATTTTGTAAATAAATTTAGTTTAATTTTTGTAAAATATGTATAATATATCTATTAAATAAATAAATAAAAAAAATAAATATAGGTCTAAACCGCAACAAATTTTAATGCAAATGTCTGTTTTTACAAAGATTATAATAATAAATAGACATCATACAGATATTACCCTTAAAACATTCGAAGTGTCGGTGGAGGGTATCAAAAATTCGGCACAGCCGAATATAGCACTCTAACTTGTTTTTATTTTAATATTATAAAAAATCTCTGTTTGACCTGGTAATTTGATGAGCTTTCTACTTTTACTTTCGACGCATTGATAGAAAATGATGTTTTTCAATGTCGCACATGACATCGAAACAAAAAAAAAAATTACAGTTATTTGCAATCGCATTCTATTTTGACTCTGTATACCTTCCGAAAGGTTTTAGAGAGAAAAAGTCAATGCATTATGTCTCTCTTAAAGAACTGTTATCATAGCAAAACGTACAATAGAAATATCCAAATAAGAAAAGTTGTACTTGTTCCACTTTGCATTCACAAATCTTGAAATGGGTTATAAATAAATATAAAATTTGTTTACTTTTATTAAATTTGATTGTTTTCCTGTTAAAATATGATAAAACAAAGTCTTTTCAAGAACTTATAATTTTTTTGTTGCGGTGGACCTTTCGGTGGAAATGCCCATATGCTTTTTGTACCAACTAGCGTTTCTTCTGTTGAACTAGCTTTCTTCTGTAATGAATACAACCAAAATCAATATTTAAAACACAATACAATATGAGTTATAAGGAGCTCTTCTTAGAATAAATACACACTTTAAAATAATGCAGCTTGCTGTGACAAATTTATTCCATAAACTCAAATGCACTTTTTAAACAGACAACATGTAACACAAAATTGCATTGGCTTATGAATTAGAAGATTATGATTCCCTAGTTTTGGAAGGTGGCATGTCATAACGTCCAGTGTTATAGTGTCCATGGACGTTATGACACTTTTGAAAGTGTCATATGGTGTTTTCTTTTCTACAAAAAATGTGACATTTTATTTAAAAAAAATGTAATTTGGAGTCCGTTTCTTAAACATTTTGCTCCCGAAAAGGGTGGCTTGTTTTATTCTAAAAAACTCACCCTTTTTTGGAAGCAAAATTTTTATGAAACAGACACCAAATTGCATTTTTTTAAATAAAATGTCACACTTTTTTGTAGAAAAGAAAACACCAATAGTGTCCATGGACATTATTACACTTTCTAAAGTGGCATAACGTCCATCAAAGAAATGTCATAGCGTCCGCGGACAACGTCCACAACTAAACTTATAATGAAAAATATTAAAATGTGTTAAATTTGTTTTAAAATTTCAAAATAAGTAAGTACAATGCCAAAAATTCTTACAAGCAAGAATGTAAACAAATTTGGGATCATAGCCGGCCTTCGGCCGGGCGTAAGGATTTTCTTCTCTATGGTATAACAAATACCGGCTTCGCTAACTAAAGCTTCTCTGCACAGCCGGCCTTCGGCCGGTCGCAAGGATTTTCTCCTCTATGGTATAACCAACACCGGCTTCGCTAAGTAAAGCTTCTAAAATCTGCCTTGTTTCCGAACGAAAGCCGACTATGCAGAGAAGCTTTAGTTAGCGAAGCCGGTGTTTGTTATACCATAGAGGAGAAAATCCTTGCGCCCGGCCGAAGGCCGTCTGTGCAGAGAAGCTTTAGTCAGCGAAGCCGGTGTTTGTTATACCATAGAGGAGAAAATCCTTGCGCCCGGCCGAAGGCCTTCTGTGCAGAGAAGCTTTAGTTAGCGAAGCCGGTATTTGTTATACCATAGAGATGAAAATCCTTGCGCCCAAAAGTGTTTTCGTTATATATTTAATAGATACACCCAGAGAAAAAGCAGCAAACCATTTTTTTAAAATTTTTTTACTATATTATGTTTCATTTAACCAAATCATTGTCACCGACAACCATATTATGGTTAAATTAGTTTCTTTAAAAATAGTTTTGTTGGTTGGGACCATAATGAAACATGTTTTTCTCTGTGTGTATGCAGATCGTTTTTTTGTATTTAACTTCTTTAGTAATTATGGACCCAATGACACTTTTGAAAGTGTCGTAATGTCCATTTGCAAAGTGTCATAGTGTCCATGGACGTTATGACACTTTTAAAAGTGTCACAATGTCCATGGACACTATGACACTTTTTGGAGTGTCATAACGTCCATGGACACTATGACACTGGACGTTATGACATGCCACCTTTTGGAAATTATAAATATGTATTGACGCATAATTTTTTTTCTTTTGCGTTTTTACGTTACCCTTGTACATAGATACGCAGAACTCAAAAATAACATAACATTACTTTTAATAATATATTACACAAATGGATTTACTTAAATAAATGAATGTATGCATATTTTTCCATTGACATAATATTATGTATTTTATTTTTAAGAAAATTTTGGGGATAAAAAATGGCAATTTTGGGGATGAAAAATCGCAAATTGGGGATAAGGCATAAAATAAAACTGAGAACTCTGATGTCTGATAACCGAAAAAAATTCTTAGAAAAACTGCGAATAATTAAAGTGAATTTAATAATTTCTTTTATAGCCCAAACAAAATTTTTATATTGTTTTTTAATCAAGTTTTGCCTTGTCAGCATTTTTGACAGACGGCTATTAATTTGCAAAAAAAAAATACATTAGGCATTTTGTAGTTGTAGAGTTGCACTTACCTTTTTAAATTCCACTTGTTTGAAAACATTCGTATTATTTTATAAAAATGTTAAAACCAATATAATTAAACAATGAAAAATTTAAAAAATGTGCCAAGAACAAAATATTATTATTAATCGCATTTTGCATTTTTAATTGTTTTTTAGTGTTAAATTTTTTTCCCACAGAAATTTTACAGACACACTTTTTCTGTAAATTGGTGAGTAATTTCCTTACGTGACAGCTAGTACTCGCCAAAAAAAAGTTACAGACACAGTTTAGTGAGAAAAACAGCTGTTTGTTTCAAACTATGGCAGTTTTGTTTCATTTTGCACATTTCAATCAAAAAGCTTCTCGACGCAAGAGTTAAAGAACATGGGCAAAGTTCACAAATCAAATCTATAGCGACCACGATAGTTGTATTGTGTGAAACACAATTTAATTAAAAAAATTGCGAGCATGTTTTTAAATCCAGTTTTCGGTTTCTCCTTAACATTTTTGCCTTTTTATATTTAAGTGTGCGATATGTATATATAAGACACATTTCTGAAATTGAATATCATGATTCTTTTTCGTTTTAGGCGCTTTAAATTGCCCTCTGGAAGACGAATTAATATGAGACTTCTGGTAAATTCTGCACCGATCATCACAAGATCCATTAAGTGTAATTTCTAGTCTCACAAAACTAAATTGGACAACAATGCAGCACAACACCATTATTTGTAGCAGTTTAAGACGTATTTAAGTGTATCCCATAAGTAAACTTTACAGGAGATCTATGGTTAAATATGGATTTCTAGCCCTACAAAAAGAATTTAATTAATTTTGAATTTATTTGCTCAATTCAATTACTTTCTTTATAATTTTGTTATTTAATTTTAATTGAAGTTGAATAAAATAGAGATTGTTTTTTTAATTGTTCGAAATCGCACAGTTTTTTGAATATATTTTTTATTAAAATTGAAAATATCATGTATTGAAAAATTGACGATTTTCCATTTTTACAATTTTTAGAAATCATTTAAATAATGACTCTCCGAATTTGGTGATTAAAAACAATTTTTATTTTCTGTGAACTCTTATAAATGATATTTGTAGAATAAAAAAAAAATATAATCTGAGCATTACATTGTACGATTTGGCTTATTTATTGTCTTTATTTGCTGTATTTTTACGAATAGTAGCAGTACGCTACAAAACTAACAAGTAGATATAAAAATAAATTTTAAAAGGAAACAAATACATAAATTAACGATACCAATACAGAGCTGTAAAACCAAATGTAATATAAGACTCCCAAACGCATTATTTTTTATATTTTCCTTTCAATAAACAAGACTATATGTAAACAATTTGTTTGCAAATATTCAATCGTGAAATGGAATACACAACATTGTGCCAAATAAAAGGTGTCTCATAAATAACTCCCCAGTAAAAATGGAGCTTCCAAAGAAGCAGGTTTGTAAGGGAGAAACATAAGAGTTGCGCTTACCATTGCGCATACGGAAGACATGAATTTTATATGGCGAGTTCCCACTTTGAAGCAATACATTTTTGACACATGAAGCGCATTATTCAGCGCATAAAAAATTGTTGGTTGTAACGATCAGCTTTACACACTGAATGTTTTGATACAGTTATTTTTTAGTATTCTCCCTTACAAACCTGCTTAGTAGTAAGGGAATGCCGTAGCACTTGAAATGTTATTTTTTTTTATAAAAGTTGTTGAGAGTTTTTTCACTTTCTTTACTGCATTTCTGTATGTCTTATTGCGTAGCGCATAATTCTGCGCTTATTTTTTTAAATGTACCATTAGTGCTTCGCAATATGATAAAATTTTTTATTGGGTCAGAACTTAAATTTGCCACTATTTGCGCAGTAAACTGTGTTGTTAATTCTCAAAAACAAAAACTATTAAACAGCTGACAGTTTAATGATCTTTACATGGCTAACAACTGCTCCTGCATTTTAAGAGGAAATGTTAGCAAACAAGTGCCTTTTTGTCAGCGTAGCCTTAACTGTTAGCGCATTATGTCATTCCAAAAATAACCTTATCCATTGTACTAAAATCCGCCTGTATAAATTTCAATTGTTGCGTTGGTTTTTGATGACCCTATACAAACTTACATACTTAAATGCTGTTTATACGCAAGTTTTAATTCCCTTAGTCACAGCCGTTTGCAGAAAATATATTTTTTTTCGAATACTTCTTTAATTAATCGAATATCCTTGGTTTTCATTTTTCTTTTTGTATAATAAATGGTATCAGATGTTTGCGTTGGGTTAAACAGTTTTTTTTCGTTTTGATTATTTTACCATTTACGGGAGCTTCAAAGAGAGGTGATAGGTTTATTGATGTATATGTACTTTCAGTTTTTTCACTCAAATAAAATGATAGTAGGAAAACTCAATACCAGTGTTCGAAAATTAACAGTACTTTATTTAGCGTTCGGCTCACACACCCCAGAACGATGTCTATTTTTTAGTGATTGTGTAGACGAACACAACCCTTAATACCGTTAACTATTTTAAAGAAAGAGCTGAATATTATAAAGTGTTCTGTTCTTCGTTAAAAACAGAACAATTATAGTGATACTGTAGACAAACATTATATTTTAATGTTCTATAAAATTTTTTTTACATTGATAAAGAAATGAACAAACAAAAAATGTTAGCAACGACCGCACCACGAAGAGCTTATGTGTGTAGTGTGTATATTGTGTATAGCCACAAGCTACGAACATTAATGAGCCGAACAGAACAATAAAGTGTGGTTTTTTAAAAAACCGAACGGAATTAAATGTTCTCATCTTTTGTTAAGTTGGATAAAAATAGTATTATTTTTGTGTTCGAAAGATGACAAACAGGGAAACGTTATTTTTTTAAATGATTTTCTACACAAACACTATTAAAAACGTCAATTACGTCCCTCAGAGGGTATGGAATGTATTAGGGATTGGATATGGTTGTACTGCAAGAACACCAGATGCCCAAGTGCTCGGTGTTGGTTACAAAGGTAACAACAAATCTCGAAAAAAAGGAATAATAAAAAAAGGTAATTTTTTCGCACTAAAAAATGTTTCTCCAAATAAAAACACCTTCCTTATTTGGTTTAAACGTTATAAAACTTTATTAAAACTTTGAAATTAAAAAACTTCCACGATTAAGAAATATTGAATTGCTCGCTATGGCGGTTATACAATGAATAATCAAAAAATTTTCTCTAGCACAACTTCATTTTCTCAAAATAACTATATAAAAAAAACTTAACGAAAATACATACAAATTCAAATAAGAACTTAAAATAAACTTCTTTCTGACGGTGGCGCCGCAAGATGTCAAAGATCAATCTTATTAGACCCCTGGGCTGGAAAAATCGATTTATTTTAGTTTAGACGTAAGCACTATTAAGGTACATAACTCGCGTTAGGGCGCGCGCTCTCTGTAGACTTCTGTCAAAAAAAGATAAACTTGTGTTTTTCATAGAACAAGTAACATGCAAAATTATTTAACGCGTTTGAGCCAGAAAGTTGGTTAACTTTGAACTTTTTTAACGCATTGTGTATTTTTGACAAGTAATCAGCTGACAACAAAAATTAAAAATTTACCAAATTTGTGAATCATGAAATAAAAACTTATTGAAGAGGTTAAAAACATACAATTCAAGAAAAAAAAAACTTGATAAATTTTTGAATCCGTTTTTAATGTACAAATAAGTAAACAAATAAAAAAACAGCTGACAGGAATGGCTTTTGTAACGCGCGTTGTGTAACTTGCAATTTTTCATACGCTAAAGTTTTTAAACGCACGACACACGTCGACGAATTAACGCATGTTATGTACTTCTACCTTTAGCGTTTGTTTTTTTCACAAATCTACCGAACACTAAAGAGCGATATTTAGTGTTTATTTTTGGACACTGCTCACGACTGACATCGTTAAATTTCTAAGACATAATTTTTATATATATTGCTTGGGGAAGTAGACAAGCAGACATATTGCGGTATGTGCGTCTTAAACAAAATACAAAACAATTTCTTTCTAAAGTCTTAAAACCTTTTTGTGTCCACAGCACAACAGTGGAGAGGGTATTATGCAATTCTGCTGATAAGTGTTAAACATAAAAATATTAGTTCTAGGCCCATCTTTCATTATACCGTTCGACTCAACATTGCTTTCTTAGTGGATCAAACGATATCCATCCAGCTGGCTGGCTGTCTGGCTGTCTGACCATGTATTATTTGTAATTAAGAAGTTAATTTGATGAAATTTGGTACATACGTCATTACGACAAAGTCTGTTGAAAATGATGAGAATCGGTCCCTAATTTCACATGGCTCCCATCAATTAGAACCTATGTATCATATTTCATCAAATTACCTCCAAAATTGCTACCTTCACTTTATGTATAATGTTTACATGAACAACCAGCCAGCCGGACGGACATCGCTAGATTGAGTAGTCAACAAAATGACACCCACCTAAGAAAATATTTTTATTTGAAGGGCCATCTTAATACGCACACACGATTTTTTTTTTCGTCTTTCTTCCTTATCACAAACCATTAATATTTATATTCACACAACTTTTTTTATAGAGCCTTTTTCGTTGCCGTGGCAACATTTATCCGCAAAAAGAAAAACTTTTCTCATAAATGTAATGCCTTTAATACTTCATCAAAAATGAATAATTTTTATAACTTCTACCACCACAAATGGTAAAAAAAAGGTTACATATGTATATTACGTTTGTTATTTCACGTGTAACACCAGCAAATAAAGGAAGTATTTTGAAGGACGATAGAACTTGAAATTGCAAAAACTAACAAAAAAAATTGATAACAATCAAAAGATCAATGCATTTCAAAAAAAATTGAAAGTGATTTTGGGCACCGCTGCTGTAGCATTAAGCAAGCTTATTCTGGACATCTTATTTTCTTCAATTTTAAAGAAGTGTAAGCCGTATTAAACGGCGCGCATTAATAAAAACTAAACTTTAAGCATTAAGTTTAGCTTTGAAAAACCTTTTAAAAATATTTACTACGAAGTTGAAGTAAAATCATTGGTATGCCTCCCACTACTGTTTTAAAATTTATTTCTACATTTTTCTAATTGCAAACTTCAGTCTTAAAATCTTCTGCAAATATTCAACACTTACTTTTAGGTGTCAGCACCCCATAATAACATTGCCAGTCGTGGTAGGTGGCGTCACAACACTCGGCCCTCACAGGAAAAACCAAAATTTCTCAATTTAACATTAAAAGCAAAAGTGACAACAGAAACAATAAAGACACAATTTAATCGTTATAGTCATGATACATTAAAGGCGAAAGTGAAAAAATAAATAAAACAAATAAACAGCATGATGCCCAACAGCAACATGAACAAGCAGCCAACATATTGCTGCTTTAATACTGCTGGTATTAAAGTCTCTTAAAACTGGAACTCAAATTATAAATGTTTCCAACTGGTTGCCTACAATATTTTCTTCTTTTTTTCTAGAAATTACTTGAGTATGTGCGTATGTATGGGTCTATGTAGGAGGGTTATGTTTTTTCTTAAACCTTCGTTACAACTACATCAAGTTAAAGCAACAAGTTTTTCCGTTTTATTTGAATTTATTTTTTAATTTTCTTATTCACTCCTACTCCTACGCCCTTGTCCTGTTTCGTTAAAGCTCGTCTAGCTTACAGTTTTAATGGGTTTTTCTTTTGTCGTTCGTAGTTCAGTTTGCCAGTTGCCTCAAAGCCAGCGTTGCCGATTTTTGTGTAGTTATCAAAAAATGGGGTGAAATAATTTTTCTTGGACATGTTTGTGTAATTCCGCCTTTATTATTAAATTATTATTTCATACACAAGTAAAATGTTCAAGCAAACATTTTTCCTTTTTTATGGTTTGAATTTTTTATAACTTTCTTAATTAGTATTTTTCTTTCTTGTCCACTTTTTCACTATTTGATGTGTGTTGAAGCCCATTTTCTATTTAATGGCAACGTCAACAAGCAAAACTGCAGAATTTGGGTTATGGAGAATCCAAAAGCAGTTCAAAAGCGAAAACTACATACACTTCAGTATACTGTTCGGTGCAGTGTATCGTTCAAAAAGGTAATTAGCCCATATTTTTTTTTTTGAACATGACTTTGGTGTTTCAATCTCTGTCAACGGTGGTGCACATCTAAAGTTTGAGGTCCACACCAATCTTTTTCGGCTCAATGCATTGCATGATGTTCATACCTTACTTGTGTTCTAACTTTCAAGTTACATGCAACGTTTTTATGCGTCATCACCACTAGACAAAATTAATTTTAATTTGTCAAAATCAGCTGACTGGCTCGAACACTGCTTATTACTCTCAGTGCCGGTTCACACATGTCAAATTTGAATCGACAAGTCTTGAGTTTTTAGAAAAGAGAGGAAAAGAAATAGCATTCTCTTTTCCCTTCTCTCCTAAAAGCTCAAGACTTGACGAATAAAACCTGACGTGTTTGAACCAGCACTAACAAAAGAAGAAAGTTAACCTATTTTCGCATTCTACGCCTCAAGGCATTCTACGCATTTGTACATGTAACTTTCTACATAAAACTGACCACACACTAGTGATTTATTCGTGTGATTTGTTAACGTATCATTTCTCCACACACAAAGAACAAATCACAATAACCTTAAACGTCAAAAAGACATCATGAATTGTGAAGCGTATGATGCAATTGCACTTTTTATAATTTATTTCTGTACACAAAAAAAAAAAATTTAAAAAAAGAAGACAATCGAAGAAGAATACAAACAATTTGTGTATGCTAAACAACTCTCTAATAGTTACAGTTCGACGTTTTATTGTACACTAAAATGAAAAAATTTTAAAATGTTCGCGCACAATCCCACTAACACATCGAACAAATCTCAAAAAATTCAAAATTTTTAATTACTTAGAGATTTGTGCGCGCACAGCCCCATTAACAAGTAACAAGACGTCGAGCACGCACAAATCACTAGTGTAATAGGCAGCGATAAAGCGAAGAGTACGTGGTGCGAGCCTTCAGCTTAACGATGTTAGAAAATTTGGTTGTGCCTCCTGTGGAAAACCTTGGATGGTTTCACAACACATACTGCAGGTGCCTCGATGGCCTTGGTAAGAAAAATATTCAGCGAACGCATTATTTCGCGTACAAGCGTATTTAAATGGACGTTTACCGGATTTAAAAAAAGAGTGTAGTTAACAAGATAATCATCATCCAAAAACGTAATTCGAAATGAAACCATGGACATTACACCCGAAAAATGTTTAAAAAAAAAGAGTACGTACATGTACGGTGACTAAATTTGTTGCTAACCTGGAGGCTTATTCTGAATTGCGATGCGAAAATCAATACGATGCGCAAATGAAATGCGATGCGAAAGAAAATTGGTATTCTGTTAGACTTTCGCAATCGCATTCGCAATTTATTTCAAATTGTGGCAACGCTGCTCAAATATACGTCAGTGTCAATAAACATCAAATTAAAAATAAATAAATTGTTTGTGTTTCGCTGTGAAAATTGTTTAATTAATTTATTTAGGACATTTTGTAATAAAAAAATAATAAAAATGGATTTTGTGGCACTGTGGTTAGACGACGAACAACATGAAAACGTTTTGTGTGTACTTTAAAATCGGCCCAATCCTATTAAAATTTAAGTTAAAGTCAAATATTTTTGAACTGGTTTATATATTTCATACTTTTTCCATCCTGCAGCTTCTCTAATAGGTGGTCCATTGATATTTAGTTCTTCAGTTAACGTTTGCCACAAAGTATTTGCCGACTGATGTGCATTTGGCTGTGCTTATTCATATATGTACATATTCTATCATTATTTCAAATTAACGCGGTTTGGTGGTTTTATTGCTTGCTTCCCTGAATTAAATAATAAATATATGATGAATAAATAAATAAAATATTCAGGTATGTGATGGAAAACGATTTTGAAAACAAAACGATTTGAAAACGATAATATCGTTTTCGGTATCTTTAAAAATTGATTTCTAATACATTTTCCTCCGTTTTCATTTATATATTCTGTTAAATTCTTTATTAAATATAGTAATTGAACTGTATTTTGAACAAATAATAAAGAATTTACTTCAGAAATGGATTTTAAAATCGGTCGAAATTCATCACACCTGCTAAAAACTATCAGTTTGAAAACGATCGTTTTTCATCACATACCTGAATATCTTTCACTAACATGTTTGTACTTTGCGAATGCTATTTTGTTGTCGAATAAATTTTGCGAATTTGACGTTTGTTTTCGCAATGTAGAATACCGACTTGTCACCTTTTCGCATTCGAAATGCGATTAAAAAGAAAAACTTTGCGAATATCGCAATACAGAATAGCAACTGTTCGCATTTATGCATTTTCGCATCGCATTGATTTTCGCATCGCAATTCAGAATAAGCCTCCTGGGGTTTACACTTGCAAGTGCAAGTTCGAAAAACTCAATACACTCACACATTTTTACTAACACCACCACTTTTTTTGTACTTGCAGCCCAACTTGCAAGAGAATTTGCTTGCAAGTAAATTTTTGACACTTGCAGCATGTAAAATGACAAATGAAGAAACAGTGTTACCATGGATGACTTTTGTATCAATTTGCTAGTACTAAGTAATTTAAAAGTTAGGTTTATAGCGGATTTTCTGGGTATTTATAAAAAATAACACGTAAAAAAGAAAACAACTATACAACAACCCATCTCAATGTTAATTTTATCATAAATTTCAAGCATTTTGAAAAAAAAAATTGTTAATCAAAATATTTTCTCAGTAATATTATGAAATCGCCACTACGGCAATACTGGTGTCAGATATTTTATAAAATAAACATCATTTTTTCATCAAGATGGACCGAAAATTAAATTAAGAAGGAATTATTAAATTTATTTTGTTATAACTTGTTAATATTTTTAATATGGTAATGTTGTTAAACCGAAAAACAAAGTTTTTTTTAAAAGGATGTTTTCGCTTCGAGAACATTTGAAAAATTGCAAGACTTTCGGCTTTTTATTCGACTTTTTCGTTGATAATACGTATATACTACTTGCAAGTAATTACTTGCATGTGTAAAGGCAGGGTAAAAGCAAAATGCAGAACAGAAGTTTTTAATTAGTTTAAGACGCACAAAAATATGAAGCTGTGCAAATGGATCATCTAAATGACACAGAAAAAAAGAATTCCAATGTCTGCTTAAACTACTCGGAATGGCATCTTGCAACTAGGGGACAGGACCAAGTTTCAAAAGTTTATTTTTAAAATGTATCCAATTTTAAGTTTTTAAAAACCCTAAATTTAAAAAAAAATCAGCAAACTGAACTCTTAAATTAGAAGAGTATTAAATAATAATTTCGATAACGGGATTTTCAAAATTACAACCAAAATTTAAAAAAACAGATTATAACTTTCAAGAAAATCGAAAGTATTTTTTTTTTTTTTTTTTTTTTTTGCAAATGTTCCTTTTTATTTCGTTAGTGTCAAACCAAGTTTACCCAAACCTTGAGCGCTCCTTCTATATTCTATAGAATACATAAGGCATAAATTAAGATTTTTTACATTTTTAAAGTTATTGTTCCTATAAAATTGTTCAAAAAACAAGAAAAATTGTGCATGCTTTTAGTAATGAGAAAATAAACAATTTTAGATTTTTTACTGTAAAGTAGTTCACCCAGAGTATAGCTATAAAATGCAGTACTGTTCTGTATAATAAGAACGGATAATCACCGTACGTTAGTGCGAAGCAGAAACGTACGATGATGATTTTTCAAAGCTAATCAAAAAAAAAATTCAAACTAAAAAAGTTTACAATAATTGCATGAATAAAAAATTATAGATAATTTAAACCAAATAAGTAGCTCGTTCTTTGCCACCCTGTTTAAATTCGTAAATTAAAAGTGTTTTTTTTTTTTATCAAAAACATAAAATTGATTTTGTGTAAGTTATAACATTGTGGATAATTTTGTATAAAATTGAATTTAGATTCCGGCAACACTGCTCTAAACCAACTTAATCAAGTATGTGATGAAAATCGATCGATTTCAAAACGAACGTTTTTAAAAGGTGTGATCAAGGCGAATTAACACCAGGGGAACTTATCTTGCTACGTAAGCAACAGCTGATTACTAACCTTGTGTCAAAATGGTATACCGTCCTGTTGGTTCTGGGGAATCTTAACTAAATTCTATAATTTGCTATTAAAATTGTAAAATTTAAAACTTTTTTAAGTTAAAACATTTCAAAAAACACAATTTAATATAAAAACAAAATCAAATATTTGTTTGAATTTTTGACACAACGTTAAAATATTTTACAGTGCTGTAAAACGTTTTCAAAATAAGACCACCTTGTATGAATTCGCCTTGGGTGTGATGAATTTCGACGGATTTTAAAATCCATTTTTGAATTATAGTCTAAAAATTTCGTTCAGAATACACTTCAGTTAACGTATATAATATAAAATTTGAAAGAATTAAGACTGAAAATAAAAGGAATATGCATTTAAAATCCATTTTAAAAGATACTAAAACCATATTTTCGGTTTCAAATCGTATCGTTTTTAAAATCGATTTCCATCACATACCTGAATGCCTATGGACCAGTGTTGCCGGTCCATGTGTAATTACACATATTGTGTGTAATTTTTACTTGCATGTGTAGCCCATGTGTAATTGGTTTCATGTCAAATCTATGTGTTATTCTATTTTAAGTTCTATTTTTTCACTTATTTTTAGACATGCTCCATCACAGTTACGACGAGGGGAAAAGAAACGAGTACACAGATGCATGTACTGTCTTTACGTTTTGCTTTATCATTCGTTGTTTAATATTGTTATTGTTTTCAATATTAAAAAAGCACATGTCGTCAACATGACATGAATCATTTGAACGCCAATTCATGTTCAAAGAAGAAAAAGGAAGAATATTGTCAATAAGACATTAGCCGTATGAACTCAGACTAACGAACGATTTCCGTGTTTTGTCTAAAACAATTCCCAGTTTTTATTTGTTAAAATAATTTAGTTAAGCACGTCAAATTTTTAAAGTTAAATTATTGGTAACCATATCGGTCATGCTGTGGTGTTTTATGATTGAGAGTACTTCTGTAAACAACGGGTCCAGAGCTACAAAACTAAAACAAACATGTATAATGGGCTAAGAAAATAATAATATTATCGCTCTCATTAGAAAAACAAGCAGACGGGAGTCTGTTTTTTTTTTTAGAAATTTGGCTCTTTTGTGGAGTAAACAAAAATTATTGAATTTTATAAAATAACTGAATATTCCTTTGTTTTTACGGAATATTCAGTTAATTTTTTGATAGTTATTTTATATAAAATAACTGAATAATCCTTTGTTTTTACGGAAGATGGGGTTGAATTTTTGACAGTAAAATTTAAATATTATATTCGTTAAAAATAAATGAAAAATAAGTAGACATGTTTTGAACTGAATTTTCATTTATTTTATATTATAATTTCAGTTAATTTTACGTGCAGAATAATTAATTAATAATATTTACTACACAATATTTGTGAGTGCTTTATAGTCTTATGTCGATAAGTTTTTGTCAAAAAGAACCACTCACACCGAATTTTTCAAATTTATGCTTCTTAGGCTTGTTATAAAGCATTTAAGTGCTGTTCTTTGGCCGACGTGGCTGCTTAAGTTCTTTCTTAATACAGCTTTGTGAAAACTTAACGATTTAATTGCAAATTAGGAATATGAATAAGGTTTTGCATTGGGAATTCATTCGAGCAAAGCTACTTTTTCGAATTGTATGTGTAATTTTGCTCTAAATGTGTAATGTAGTACACAGTAGGGATGCCAAGCGGGAAATCCCGGGACTTTTCGGGATTGACAAATGTATATAAACGTTTGTGTACAAAAATTTTCGTTTTTATTGAATTTTTATATTTCTTTATAATTTCTTTTTGCTGGAATATTTTAGACACTTTTTTGCTAACAGATCAAAGCATGATCAATTGCATAGCTTACGATTTGATTCATTTTCAATGGCACTTCTTGTCGGAAATTGTTAATACCAACATATAAACCTTTGCCGGCTCATGCGCAACAACTTTACTAAAGACCATAGCATGATCAAATTATATAATTTATTTTGAGTAATTTTCAATGGTGCCGCCTATCGGTCATACCAACCTAGAAACCTTTGTATGGTAATGCTCAAGAATGATAAAAATAAAGATTACGCCTTGTGCATGTTTTACCGTTTGATGACGTAGTAGTTCCCTTGTAAAGATTACCAAGTCTCTTTTATATGTGAAAATCGTAATTTCTTACAAAAAATGTATGTATTACGTGATAGTTGGCAACCCTGCAATTAATTTACTCAGAGAGTTCAAATAAAAAATATTAAATCAATTGTCAAAATACTAACCCCCGTATTCACAAACGATTATTAAATTTAACAAACGTTTATTAAGGACAATTTTCATAGTAAATTTGCTCTTTAAACCTTTATTAAATTTAAAATTTTATTATGAATACAAGCATAAGAATTTTGCTTAATATTTTATATAAAAAATGTTATTACAATAAATAAAATTTTTAAAAGTGTTCAAACGTGTGTTAAAAGTAGCATTATTAAGATAAATAAAATCTAAATAAAAATAGAAGAGAGCAGAAAAGAGAACAAACATAAAGTGTGCAGTGGGCAGATGCCAAAAAATTAACCGCAAAAAAAACAAATGGAAAATTGTGCGAAAAACTAAAGTGTTGCGTCCTTTTAATTAAATGTCTATATTTTTAACTATAGCTTATAAAGAGATAATATATATTTATGTAAGTCAAAAATAAAATTATGAAGAATAAAGGAACTTCTTTTAATAAATTTTCAGTTTTCAAATAATTTAAATAGAAAAATAATAAATTGTTCCACTGTCATGTTTATACATCAACATAACAGATGGCAAGTTAAAAATTATTAGCCAATGAGAACGAAAATTTTATGTCTGCCTGATGTCGTAATCTTTATTTCTATCATTCTTGGTAATGCTCAACAGCTGTGCTAAAGTTCATAGCATGATCAAATACACAGTTTATGATTTGACTCATTTCGAGTCATTTTCAGTGGCGCCACCTGTCTGAAATTGGTCATATAAACTTACAAACCTTCGCCGGCTCGTCAAATGTAGAGTTTACGATTTAATTCAAACTGAGTAATTTTCAATGGCGCCACCTATTTTAGATTTTTTTGCTATTCTTCTTACTTAGTCAGAGACCATTCCGAATTGGTACGAATCATCGAAATCTGTCCAGCGGTTCTTTAGTAATAAACGTAGTAACTAACGCCACTTTCTTTTACACATATACATATATAGAAGAAGATAAATACAAAAAAAAATTATTAATAATTATATTTCAGTTGTATTTTTTATTTTTACAATTTTTATTTTTCTTTTTTAAAAATATATGTTATATATATACAGTAGACGCTCGGTTATATGAACATCCAGAATAGTGAACAACAAAATTTGTACACATGAGGTTCTAAAGAGTGAATACAACCTATCTCTATTATGTAAACAACTTGCAACCATTGATTTTTTTGTAACTACTATTTGTTGCAAAGGGTGTTTTTAGCATATCACAACTTTGAATTGGCATCACTGCTTTATTTTAACACCCATTTAACAGCTGAGAGTTGGTTTTTGTTTAGTTTGCTTTGAAATTTCATTATGAATCGACTTATCGAGCAACGCGGAAATACATATTTGAAATTTTTAATCAAAATAATTCGGCAAATGAGCTGAAGCACAAATTGATATTGATTTTGGATTTCCACTTAAAATTTTATTTTCCGATGAAGCCCATTTCTGGTTGGAGTGAATAGAATCCACAACAATTACTGTTTGGTGCGCTTTATCGGCTGGCGGAGTCAATGGCCCATTTGTCTTCAAAAACGAGGAGGGTCATAATGCGAAAAGTTGTTGAAAATTGGCGCGAAATGTGTATATACGAATGCAAAGAAAAATGTATAAGATGGTTGGTGTTTGTAAAGTTAATGCTTGAAGTGAAAAAAATATAAATAATGATATTGGCATTGCGAAAATGCAGGGACAATGCATTCCAGAAATCCCTTAAAGCAAAAAACTATAACCGACTACTTTCATGTACATTTTTTATTAACAAACTAATTTAAAATAAAAACTTAATATAGGTTATGTATGTTCACATATTAAAAATGATTTGAAATACTTATTTTATATTGTCTCGATTATATGAACTTTTCCATTTAGTGAACAGGCCCTGTCTGAATTAGTTCATACAAGCGAGCGTCTACTGTAATACCTTTTCAAAATTCATAAATAAATAAATAGTGTTGTTTATTTAAAAAAATCCCGAAAAATCCCGGATCCAGAAATCCCCGAATTGCGGGATCGGGATTTTCTAAAATCAATCCCTAGTACACAGTCATGTGTTTTTTCAGAATTCTTTATGGACTACAAAGATTTTGCGCTTATATTTTTTCTTGTTTGATCTTTTATTACTTTTTATTTTTCTTATTGTTGTTAGTATATGTGAGTGAGCATTCCTAACGAGGGAAAAGTACTAATTAACGCGTCATGTCATTGGAGACCAAGACCTTGCCGTCTCGCATCTACTTTAAAGGCTTCTAGATTAGGGCTGCCAGATGTTTGAACCTGTCAACCAGGACACATGGAAAAAATGGATAAAAAATTATACCAACAGAAAAGTTTTTTTTTACATATGTATGTAGTATATCGCACCCTAAATACTAAAGGGCCACAACTCAAAATTTTTCATAAATGACTTTTCATAAACTAATTATCAAAAGGCATAGTATAACTTTCTTCAAATTGGACTTTTTTAATAAGGGAACTAATTTCTTTTTTTAAATATTATCACCATTTTTACATAAACAGTTTTTTGGCTCTCCTGAAAATTTAAGAATTTTGAGTTGTTACCTTTAAGTATTTAGGGTGCGACATGTAAAAACCATCCAGTTTTTATTTTTAAATCCAACAATATATAGAGAAAAAAATTAACGTGTACTTCACGTACATAAAAACGATGAAAAAAATAAAAAGTTGAGCTTAAAATGTTCTAAACTAAAATAATTTTCAGAAGACTGCACTTTTTCTAGAACTGCATTTCGGTCTTTGATATAGTTATAAAACAGGCAGCATGTCATATTAAAATCAAACTTACATTGAATAATACTCTCCAGTGTTTCAGTCTTTAACGAGTTTCTTTCTTTTGTCCATTGAGCAGACTAAGTACTCAACTTGAAAAAAATAAAACTCTTTCGATTTTTCTTCAACCAACTGGACAACTGTCAAACTAATCAATTGGCTAAGCCATACACGCTTTGATTTGGACAACAATCGACTCAGTTGACAATTGAATTTAAACGTGTTTTCGATAAATTATAAAAGTTGTTTACACGGTATTACTTTTTACAGTAACTAGTTGAAACAAAATTTGAAAGAGGATTGACTATCATCTAATATTATTGAAAGCTTTTCCAGCTTACAGTTACAGTTACAGTTACAGTTGAATTTAATTAAAGTTCTTTATATAATTACCTAATGTTAGCAGAGTTATAACAGAAATCTTAACATTTGTTAACAACAAAAGCAAAAAACAAATTTGTTTGTCTTGACCTGTCCAAAAAAACCAGGACAATTTAATAGTGGACCAGGACACCAGGACAAGTAGTCTAAAACCAGGACAATCCTGGAAAACCTGGACGTATGGCAGGCCTATTCTAGATGGCCCTTTTAAATTAGGTAAGAATTAAGCCTTATCTCAGCATAATTTTTGTTGCTAATACAGTACACGCTCGGAAATTCGAACCACTTTGTTTTAAGGGCGATTCGAATTTCAGAATTATTCAAATTTCTGGACGGTTTTTTCACAAAAATGTATGTAAATTTGACCATAAAGATATACAAAACTATGCTTCTTTTTAATTTTAGTTTATTTTACATACAAACTTTAAAAAAACTTAACGAACGAAATATAAAAAAAAATAACCATTCAGTTTATTTGACTTTAGTTAGTATGTGTAATACAAACCCCAAAAAACTGACTTTTAAACTCTAACAACATCAACAACATCTGTAAATCATCTTTTAAAATGGGATTTCCCTTTTTACTTTGTATTTGGTTAAACAAAATTGTCAAAATTTTAGTGTTTACAATAAAAAGAAAAAACCGCTCGGAAATTCGAATTTTGGATTCTTATTTTGGATTCTAATTTTAGAGCGCCAAATGTTATATAATTTCTGATTCGAATTTCTGAAAATTCGAATTTCTATGCGTCTACTGTAATTCAAAGTGAGTAAATTAATAACAGTTTATGTTGAGTATTTTTAAAGTAATTCATGTACATTCCCTAGTTATGTGGGAATTTTGATAGGACTTATCTAAGAGGGGGTTTACACGGAGTCTTTCCAGACATGTCTGTTTTTAACATTCTCTTTTGAACATGTTTCCAAAAACCTATTGTCTATTCACGATGTCTTTCCAAACATGTCTGTTTTCATGTATAATAGTCTAATATACATATACATACAAATTTAAAACATGGAAATTCATATAAACAAACTTGAAAACTCATTTCATGTCTGTTTGGCAACCCCTTTATCTTCTCTACCCCGATCGCCTACAAACAAAACAAACGTGTTTGTTAGACATGTCTGAATAGACACCGTGTAAACTCCCTCTAAGAATTAAAATTTTAATTTTAAAGACATTTTATAAAAGACATTCTAAAATACCTTTCAAAAGAAGGCAGAGTGGAATGAGTAAAAAAAATCGTGATTGTGTTAGTAAGAAATTTGCTTACTTTGTTGTTGCATATTTATATGTACAGTAGTTATTTGTTTCGTTTTAAGAGAGAGCTTCGAGTCTAATCAATCTTTTAGACAGTAGGCTTTCTTAATAATTTGTGTGTACATATACATACTTCTTTTTTATTTATTTTTTTTTTTTTTTTCTCAAAAAACCACTGGACTTTGATTTTGTTTTCCTGTTTCTTTCGTTCTAATTGCTCTGTGCTCTTAATTAAAGCGTGAAAATTAAATTTTGTGATTCTTTTGTTACTTCTCAGATTTTTTTCATTTGTTCTTTTAATTTATTGGCAGAGGGCTTAACTTTGTGTTTCCTTTTTGTTTTGTTTCTTCTTGGAGATTAATTGAAAAGGTTTCTTTGTGTTTTTTCTTAATTAAAATTGACTTCTGGTGAGATAATTTTGTGATTTTTCTATTTTTGCTTTTTCTGTACCATTCCTGCACTGAAAAAAAAACGTTGTTTACTATAAACGAAAAATGTCGTACATTGTAAGAATTTCGCATTACGAAATTTCTCTGCACAATGTACCAACAACTAAAGGCCGTTTTACACTATCCCACAAAGTCATAAGTTGTTTACGAAAATGCTTCCCTGATCTAATTATTGTTTGAAAAAATTTTCAAAAAACATTAACAACTAATCATGGCAGGTTGGTGTTTTTTTTTTTTTTTTTTCAAAATATAATAAGAAATATTAAGAAAATATACTAAAAATAATTGGTATTTCTTCGAAATTAAATTTCGTTTACAATGATAGCAGCAATTTTGTTTTTCTTCTATCTTATTTCGTATATTTTTCCTTAATTTTTCCAACAAAAATGTAATTTAAGCTGTTTTAAAAAGTTGAATCTACTTCAGCAACAATTCCTATGAAATTATTAGTGACGTTTATAAAATTTTTATTAGTTTTGAATAAAAATCTTAAGAAAATGTTTTAAATAAATATAATATCAATTGCGTAATATTGTTGTGGGTTGCTTTATTGCGAACACCAATTGCAAATGTTGCTCCTATGGTGAACGAAGCTTTAGTCTTCCTCTATTTCAGCAACAATTTGTATGAAGTTTTAAATGATAAATATAATATTTTTAATTAGTTTTACATAAAAATTTCAACAATATACATACATATGTGACAGTTTCAGTTAAAAGGGATGGACCTATGGGCAAAAAATTAGTTTTGGAGAAAAACGATTTTAAAGTTAACAAGTTCATTTTTTTCTTATCAAAGGCGTATTTTAAAGCTCGCTTATGACAAAAGTAATGCAGTTAGAAAATTGCGGTTTGCTGCATTAGAAAGAGCGTATTGTCTTTTTTAAGGATCACCAAAAAAGTAAAAAGTGGTTTTTTGCATCAATAGGTCCCTTTTAACTGAAACTGTCACATATTTTAAAAAATAATGATAAATACGTGGTATCAATGGGAAAAATTTGATAGCGTTTTCTTGGCTTGAAATTGTTGCTTTATTGTGAACCATTGTGAAGGAAGCTTTATAAATAAAATTTTTTTATCTATTTTTGTAAATTTAAATAAAAACCATTTATAAAGCAGAATTATTTTCGCGGTAATACGATGGCGGAGTTTATGTTATGTTGAACAGAGGTTGTTTTGCAAAATATAAAAAGCTTTTTAATGTTTCCGAGAAACTTACAATCAACAAATTCGTTTGTTTTGTAAAATTACTAATGGCTTGTTTACTATTTTCGTAGTATATATGAAACTTTTGTGAATTATACGGAAAAGGAAGTTAAAGGAGTTTGTTTCTTAAATCGTGGCATGAACTATTTTCAGTGTAACTAAGTTGCCTAAGTTGCCACAAGCAAGTCATTACTTGTATTCGTATTATTAAAGAAAATCAGGAGAAATGTAAAAACACCGAGCAAGTTTATTTTTAAAATTTCGTCAACAAGTAAACTTCTAGCAAATCTTAAATTTCTCAATTGTTAACTAAGTGTTGCCAGGTAGTCAATATGTAACGTTACCCGTAGACATATTATTTGTTATTAAATTTTTTTTATGAAAAAGTGATAATAATGTTAAAACTTACCTTTAAAAAGATAATGTTTAGCAATGTCTTTGTTTTTTATTTTTCATAAATGCACAGAAAATCAGCTATAAAGTTAATGTTTATGTTACTATGTACTAGTAAATTGATACAAAACTCATCTACGGTAACACTGTTTCCTCATTTCTCATATTACTTGCTGCAAGTGTAAAAAATTAGCTTGAAAGCTAATTCTCTTGCATGTTACAAGTTGCAAGTACGAAATATGTGATGGCGTTAGTGAAAAAGTGTGAGTGTATTAACTTTTTGTGCGTTAATTAAAGTGCGTAATATTTTTGACAAGTGATGCAAACTTAGCCCATTTCTAAGCACCTGAAACGAGAAAAAATGTTTAGCCCTAAGCTAAAAACCCCTTTATGTTATTATTATTGTGGATATATCAAATAATGAAAAATATTTAAAGATGTAAAACGGGCGGAAAAAAAAGCAATTTATGTAACGTTCTAGTTTTGCTATAAATAAAGGGTGGTTAAATTAAAGGGCCGATGTTGATTTTGAATAAAACACAAACTATTTAGGAAATTATTGTAATTTTATTTTATTATGATATATTGGTATTACTCAACTATGTATGGAACAAAATATCGGCCAAATGGGCGCCGCGACCACGGCGGCACACCTCCATCCGATGGTCCAAATTTTCGATGACCCTGAGGCATAATGGAGGTTCTATGCCGTTAATGTGCCAAATTATCTCATCCTTTAGCTCTTGAATTGTTGCTGGCTTATCGACGTACACCTTTTCTTTCAAATAACCCCAAAGAAAGAAGTCCAACGGTGTCAAATCACATGATCTTGGCGGCCAATTGACATCGCCATTACGTGAGATAACACGGCCATTGAATTTGTTGCGCAAAAGAGCCATTGTTTCGTTAGCTGTGTGGCAAGTGGCACCGTCCTGCTGAAACCACATATCGTCCACATCCATATCTTCCAATTCGGGCCATAAAAAGTTCGTTATCATCTCACGATAGCGAACACCATTCACAGTAACTGCCTGACCGGCCTCATTTTGGAAAAAATACGGCCCGATGATGCCGCCAGCCCATAAACCGCACCAAACAGTCACTCTTTGTGGGTGCATTGGTTTTTCGACAATCACTCTTGGATTCTCATTCGCCCAAATGCGGCAATTCTGTTTATTGACGAATCCACTGAGGTGAAAATGTGCCTCATCACTGAAGATGATTTTCTTCGAAAATTGATCATCCACTGTTGCCATTTTTTGCCACCATTCTGCCCATTCACGACGTTTGGAATGGTCAAGAGGCTTTAGTTCTTGAGCCAATTGCATCTTGTAAGCGTGTAAATGCAAGTCTTTATGCATAATGTTCATCAACGACGAGCGTGAGAGGTGCAATTGTTGGGCACGACGACGAGTTGAGGTGGACGGCTCTTCAGCCACACTATCGCGAACAGCAGCAATATTTTCTGCAGTACGAGCTGTACGAGCATGCACTGGTGTTCTCACATCTTCTACAGACCCGGTTTGCTCGAATTTTTCCACGATTTTTGCGATTGTACGCACATTTGGACGATCAAATTGACCAAAAAAATCACGAAGTGCACGATATGCATTTTGCTTTGAACGCCCATTTTCATAATAAGTCTGGATAACTTTAACACGTTGCTGGATTGTGTATCTCTCCATGGTTCAAATTGAGTAAGTCTGAAATAGAGAAATGTCAAATAAAATTCGGAAAAAAACTTGGCGTTTAGGTGTGGTTCACATTCAACATCGGCCCTTACAATTTAACCACCCTTTATAATGATGTATTTCAAGTCAAACGCTGAAGCAAGGAGGGCTTTTAGAATCATGAATTTATTTAAAAGTAAAATATCGTTGAAGACATTTAATTGATTATAAATATTGTTTAAAACAAAATAACTATAGTTGTTCAACTTACAAAATGCATGAATCGTTATGCTTAAACATTAGTTTAAACGAAACATACATAAAGTCACAAGAAGAAGAGCATGACCAAGACTTAAACGTTTTATTTAATAATGAGCAATTTAAATAGGATGTAAATTAAATTTTAAGCTAATCTTGTAAATCTATATTCAATTGAATGTAATGTGATATCATACTCAGTTTTAACTTGTAATTAACAGTTTTAATTTGTTTTTATTTAGCCCTTTTTCAAATGTCTTCACGCGTTAATAACCTTTTTACACTGATCAACATCAAACATCTACCATCAATTTGCGAAGATGTTAACATCTTTCCATAAAAAATACATAGGGCTAAAAACCAACATCTTTAAAAGATGTTCCTATCTCATTTGATTCCATTCTACATCTTTCGATTATTTTAGTGTCATCACTAGAAAGTGGCAATAAGTTCTATTTTTATTGTGGCATCACTGACAAAAAGAAGTTTGTTTTGAAAGCAGCGTTACCATTTGTCAAGTTTTCTCTTTTATTGCAATGTTTTTGTGTTAAGTATTTTTTATATTTTTAAACAAATTGAACTTCAAATACATTTTTGTGTTTTCTTTTTAAATTTTGGCACTTTTGTGGCAAAAAACAATTTTTATTTTAAAAACATTTTTTTAAAAAATGGTAACATTTTTGTTTGGTGGTAGATGTTAGATGTGAGCAATCTAAACGAGTGTTTCACATTCTCTACATCTTTGATAGAAGATGTTGGATGTTGATCAGTGTAAAAATCCTATAAGTGTCCCAAAAGATGGCATCACTGCGTATGAAGGAGTGTTAATTCGAATTAAATATTAATTATACGCAACCACTGCACTTTTCGAAGCAAAACTTAATGGCGTTATTTAAATTAAGTGCAGAGTTTTTAATGCAAATTAGCCTTAAAAATTATAAATTGTAAGTTTTCAAAATATACAGCGAGTTTGTTAAAGGCATACAATTTTCAATAGAAATAATATACATACATACATAGATTTAATAACTAATTTGAAGGAAACCTAATGACTAGGGCAACCAAAAAAAGCAAATGCAACCAAAGCAAATTTAATGAAATTTTGTACATACCAGTGCTGCCAAAAGTAGGGAAAATCCTTACATGTAGGGTTTTTGTGTTACTAAAATAGGAGCGTAGTGAAAGTCGGACAGATTTTTTCCATTCGCCAAAATGTGAGTATTTTTTCTCATATTGCGTTGTAATACGAAATAAATGCTTAGAAATGTATTTTTAATTATGATTTAATATTTAAAGAAATGTAATTCTTAAGTCCAGAACATATTTTTGGACAAAAAAAAAGATGAGTACAAATTTCCACTAAGACAATACTTAACAATTTAAGCCTTAATGATCATTTGTTTGAGTGTTGAACAATCGCTAAAATTAATTTTCTGAAATTGTGAAACTAATTTGTTTTGAAACATGGATTTGTAACACTTTAAGATAAAAATGATAAAAGGTAAAACTATAACGACGAGGTTGTTTTTCCAAATTTATCAAAACTAATTCGGATTTTGTTTGCTTTACCCAATGAAAATGGTGATGTAGGGAGACAACCAAAAAGCTAAACAAATTGAGCCACACAACTTTAAGTTTAATTTGTATTATAAGATATCTTATGCAAAAAATGGTTCTAGCGGAGACCTTACTTCTACCTAGCACTGACCCAGAATCAATCTTCTTAAGCACCAGCCATAACAAAGTTAGTGTAAGACCAAAGGTCATCCAGCTCCGTGCCAATTCATCGGCTGTTTCATTACCGTTGATGTAGCAATAAGACTATCAAATATTGCCCGACTTGTATAAACTTCAAAAACTTAAGATTTTGTACATATTTCCAATTTCCATATTGACTAAGGATGCTCCACAATGGCTTAAATACACATGTATGTGAATCAGTCAAAGTGGGCCCATCGTGGTAAAGCTTAATCAATAAAAAAAACCCTCTTAACTTTTCATGTATTACAACTACTGATGAAACATTATCTTTTGTTTAACAATTAATTTTAAAAAAAATACACAAAGGTTTTTTTAAGTTTAAGAAAACTGCAAATGGTAAATTCTAATTACAACCTGGTTCTATGTTTCCCAGAAAACATTAACTCAAGTTGTGTTTTTGACAACTCGTCGTGCCGAAGTTATCTTGCCGTATATCACAAAAATTTTTTTTTGGGAAATCGAATCTTAAGGTTTAAATTATTATTCACAAAAATTTACGTGAAAAAAGTCGTCCAATATTTTTGTCAGATATAGTATTTGAAGTTCTTTATCGATTTACGTAAAAATATCCAAGGTCATGGAAAAAAATTTTTAAGTTATAGCCATTATCACGTTTGAAAAAATTTTTCAATTTTGTCGTATACGCCACTTTTTGCGATATATTTTTTAGTTTGTGGGATATAAGTCAAAATAAGGTATTAAAAACCTACATTCACGTGTTTTACCAATATTGAAAATTAAGTTATAATAATTTTCGAAACGAAAATTTATGCAAGTGACAAATATATTAACGTATAGTTATAGTTTTTATATAATCGAATTTCCTTATGTATGAATAATTTTAAGGTTTATTACTACTTAAGGCCGAGGCCACGCAATGAGCGGCTAAGCGTCAAGCGGCTGAGCGATGAGCGTCAAAGCGTCAAGTTTGAGCGGCAAGTGGCTTATTACTGAACGTCACTACTGAGCGGTTAATTGTTAAAATGCCATTGAAAAGAGTGGCTTGTTTAATGTTAATATGCGAAAATCGTATTCATAAAATTTAATGCGTTTTTGAAGAAAAAAAATTGCAGCTTGTTCGTCGATTTCGAGCGAAGATTTCGTTCGCTTAACTTACATTTAAAACAAAGAAATTATAAACAAGTAAGAAAGTACAGTCGGTCAATCCCGACCATATACCCTACCCTACACCACATTATTTAAAAACACATCATGCTAATGTGTCCATATAAATATGGATTTATCTATGTTTATAAACTCCATTAAAATTGGTTTGAAAATTTGTTAGAGGCAGAAATTTCCCCCTATCTTCCTTCACGGACACGGACGGACACCGTTAGTTCGATATAGAAAGTGATTCTAAGTCGATCAGTATACGTTAAGGTGGGTCTAAGACCAGTTTTTAAAGGCGTTACACACATCAGCACAAATGCATAATACCCTCTTCACTATTGTGGTGTGTGTATAAATATATTGTATTGGGAAGATTTGTATATAACTGGTTTAATTCCCCTTGCATGATTTAAAGGATTGGTGTATATCCTATAAATCAAGTTCCAAAAGAATGTGTCACACGGCCAACGAAACAATGGCTCTTCTGCTCGAGAAATTCAATGGCGATGTTAACTCGCCGTCACGATCATATGATTTGACACCGTTGGCCTTCTTTCTTTGGTGATATTTAAAACAAAAAGTGTACGTCAATAAGACAAGAACAATTCAAGAGCTAAAGGATGAGATAATTTGACACATTAAGGACATTGAACATCAATTAGGTCTCAGAGGCATTGCAAATATGGACCATAGGACAAAGGTATGCTACCGAAGCCGCGACGAGCATTTGGCCGATATTTTGTCTCACACCTTGTTATCATAGATCCTTCTATTATAATAAAAAATTCAGATAATTCTCTAAAAACTTTTTGTTTTATTAACAATTAATATTGTGCACTATGGTTGGACCATCCTGAATATTTAACCTTTAACTGCTTAACAATAAAGAGAATTAGGCAATATTTCATCAATATAAATAGCCGTTGTGTACTTCGTCCGTAAAATATCTTTACATATAAAAAAAATGTTAAAAGGTTACAGTAATATTAACAAGATAGTCTCTTTTTTGTAACATGCCTAATATACTTTGTTCACATACAGCAAGATAACGCAAGATTTTTTTAATTGAAAATTTTCATACGTTTTTTGTCGTATATCCACAATTATGCTACATACGATAATATAACGCATTAAATTTTTCGCAAAAGTGGATATACAACAAAATGGTTTCGAAATATCTCATTAACCATAATAGATAGAGACGTGAGGATTGCGCAGATCGATAGATCTGTTAAATTTACCAAAGGAAAAGGTCTTATGTCAATTTTTTCGATTTTGTGATATACGACTAGATAACTCCGGAACGACGAACTGACCTTTGATTTTTACAATTTTATGAATTTATTATTTAAAAAAGAAATCTTTGAAAATATTATTAAGACATGAAAATTTTGCATACAATAATTTAATTAATACAAAAATAATTTAAACTTAAAAAACATTATTTTTTTTTAATTATAAGGTTAATTTAAACTTTTTAATTAAATAACATTATTTGTCTTGTCTGACAAAAATTTTTCATGTATGCTACCACCCGCGCGGGTTTTGTTTCTTTTTGAATTTGTTGCACAAAAATACAAACGGTAAATGTGTTCCAAGTCTAACCTCCAGTTATATTTGAGGGTGAGGCTGCTTTAAGCACTTTTTTATGCGGGCAAGCAACATATTTTTCCTATTTACTTTACCCCCCAACCACACGGGCAATATGCAATAATAAAAATTGGAAATTTAGCACGTAATAGAGACATCTTATTTAGAATAAATCTTGTATTACCAAAAATAACTTTGATGAACAATTACCTTTTAACACAAGCTATCACATTCAATTGCCCTGTACTTCAGAGTTGTTTTTTAGGGCCATTATTACATTATTACAACTTGAAGTTAGCTAAAGTTAAGATTAAGTTGACAGATATTAATGTAATATCTGTCAAAAAGCGTATGTTATAATAATGGCCCTTAGTGTTAGAAGAAACTATAGTCGGCCAAGCCCGGGCATGATATCCTAAGCCAAAGTATTAAAAAAATTGACGAGAGTGTACCCTATTTGGGCGCAATGGGCAATCATGGGCCCACCAGAACAGAAATTTTTTATGAAGATTCGCTTAAAAGTTCTTTTGTGCCAAATATTATTAAGATATCCTCATCCACATGATATGAATATGATACCTATGGTTAATTTTGGCCATACCAGCACAATTTGTTGCCAATTTGTATGTAAATACCAACATTTCTAAGGAAGTTATGACATTAGAAGCTTTTTTCTTTGGTCGTATTTGTATGGGAGCTATTGGGAAGATGAATAAGATTGCAATAAAATAAGTTTGAATCAATTTTATCCAAATATCAACATAAAAGCGGAGTTTAGTATTATGCTTTCAAAAGAGAAAATGCAAAATATCGTCGCAATTAAATAAAATCTAACAGAATCCCTGTGTATTTTGTTTTTGAATTTAACAAAAGAGCTACTATTTTTCATTTGAACTTTTGCAAGCCTAATAATGAACTCCGCTAACAAGATGGTTTATGGGCTCAAAGACCCTATTTCGAAAAGAATCTTGTATGGGAGCTATGTAAATTAATAAACCAATTCTCTCCATATTAGAAACTATTTACCAAATTTCATAAAATGTATTTCTGTGGCATTTTGACAAAACATCTTAAGTCGAGATAAGATAGCAAAAAAGTTACAAAATAAACGCGGTGAAAAAATCATCTTTATCAAATAATAAAATAAACCAAAATTAAAGAAAAATTTCGTTTATAATACAAAATTTTAAAAACATAAACAAACATTTTTTTTAATGAAAATTTGTATGATTAACAACATTTTTTCAACTTTTTAAATTTGACTTAAGATGTTTTGTCAAAATGCCACAGATTTTTTTATTTATTCACATAAAATCGTGAGCCAATACATTAAAATATATAAAAATTGTCTCCAAAATTGTAACCTGTACTTTGCGAACAAGTTTAACATGGATAGCAAGCAGAACGGACGAACGGACAGACATCATCATATCGACTCAAAAAGGTATTCTGTGTCGATTGGTATACTTTTTGGGTCAAGGCCCAATATTTCAAGGTGTTACAATCATCAGCTCAAACGCATAATAACCTTTCCGATATTGTGGTATGGGTACAAAAAAGTAAAAAAATTAGGAAAAAGCTAATTCAAAGCAAAAACAAAGTTAAAAATATTATATACAGTTTGTTTTTGCTTTCTAGTGAAATTCATACTGAACTTTTAAATTTCTTGTATGAATTTCTGTATAAAGCAACAAAAAAATTATAAAATATTTTGACTTTAGTTGCGTTCGAGAACACAAAAGTTTTTACTAGTTTTTACTGAACTTTACTACATTTTACGAAATTGCGTTCGAATACACAAAATGCAGTAAATGAGAACACAAATTGGGAGCGTAAAGTGACAGTTCTTGTCTGAGTATTTACAAATTTTTACTGCAGAAATTTTTGCAGTAATTTAGTAAATCAAACAAACATATGTTTCAAAAGGTAAACAAACAAAAGTAACAAATAAAAAGCAAACAAATTGTGGAAAAATTGTTAAATAAAAGAAAATTTGAAATAAAAATTAAACCAAAACAAAAAGTGAATAAATATTAATTAATACAAATACAAACTTTTGAAATTTTTTTTTTTTGTTAATTTTTTAGAGTTGTAAAAGTGTTTCGTGTTCTTTTAAATAATTTAACCCTCTAGAAATTAGTAAAATCAAATAAAATAAAAAACAAACAAATATGAAAAGATTACATAAAATAGTTTGTTTGTATTTTCCAAAAATGTTCGTGTTATAAAAAGTATTTAATCGAGTACCGATAAGAAAACGAGTTAAGTAGTCAAAAGTGTCAATATTTTTCGACACTTCAATTATTTGCCATCAGCTGTTGCCTTTATTTTACCAATTTTTGCGTTAGCGTCCTTTTTTGGACAACAGGGTTTTGTGAGAGCAATTTTTTCAGTTTACTCATTTACTGCATTTTACTGTTAAAGTACTCAAACGCACCTTTTGTTTTTGCTCTCAATGTAATTTTTGGCGTTGCGTTTTACACAATAAGGGCCTTAGTTATGTATTTTTAAACCACTACAAATAAAAAAAACCGAACAATTACTTGCTTTCAAAACAGGTAAATACCATGAATTAAAGAAACCAAATTGCGCATTGCGCAGTTCCGTTATTTTTGTGTGTGACCAAGAAATAGACTTTGTGTATGTGCATTTGTGTATGTCTTACATTTTTTACAAAAAACACTCATATTTAGTCAATGATGACGTTGATTCGTAGTAGAAATTTTTTTTTTGTACGGCTGCGTGCGCAATCTTGATTCATGGGTAAATACTAAAGCCCTGCACAAATGCATTTGTTTCTTGTTCACAGTTCTCCACACCAAGTTATTGTTGTTTCAAACACTATGGGTGGTATTATTGATTCCGTTCCGCAAGTGCGGAAAGCAATTTTTGTGCGGAAGTCAAATTTGTAAATATGCATTCCGTTTGTGCGGTATCCTTCCGTTGTTGCGGTATCATCTCTACCTTATCGGTATTGCCATAGTATTGATTCCGCAATGTAGATATATTTCTTCATTTTGCTTACGCTTAAATTTTATAACGAAAAGCTAACGAAAAGAACAAAAATGTAAGGAATTGTAAAATTTGTAAAATTGTTTTAATATAATTTAATTTTAGGAGTAAAAAAGAAAAATACTCAAGTAATTTGCAAATAGCAGCAATGGTTGATAATGAAAAAAATCAAGACATTGCTTGTGGTATTAAACATATAATAGCTTTATCCTGAAATTCTTTTTATTTTTGAACATACTCTCTATTCTTCATTTGTAACACATCTTAAGATTTATAGCGTAAAACTCTTCTTTCTTACCGCATGTCCAAGTTATCATCGTCGAAAAAGGCAATTTTATCCATATTTTAATTTTATATTAACTGCCTTTTAAAATTTCACATTTTCAATTTCTAATCTTGTCTTGAAATGTCTTTTTTCCATCAGCTGACACAAAATAAACTCGTAATTAATTAAAACAGGGATGTTAAATTTGCTTCGCAGAAAATGTATACCGCAGGAATAAATAATTGCTATTTTCATATGGATCAGGCGCGGATTCAGGGGGGGGGGGGGAATAAGGAAATTTCCCCCCCCGTAAATTATAAAAATATGTTTTGTTAATTTCGATAATACAAGAATTCCCAATAATAATAGTTTTTTTAATGTACAAAATTTTTGGAAATCCCAGCAAGGTTTTTTTGTTTTTTTTTTACGGAAGTTCTAACGAAATTTTCAATAATCCAAATAGTTATTTAATAGATATTTCAAATGAGTAGGTGAGTTTCAAAACTCGTTCGTTACAAAATTAAAATTTTTAAATGAAAAATGATTCTCACAGTACTTTTGGTGCTTTATGAGAAGAAATATGCGGATTGTATAAATGCATGTCCTTGGAAAAACATGGACGAGGACATGGATTGACACAATAAGTATACTTCTTCTCAAAAATCGCCACAAGAACAGTTAGAGTAAATTTTCATTTCGTATTTTTAATTTTGTAACGAACGAGTTTTGCAACTCACCTACTCAAATGAAAAATCTAGTTTACCGTATTCAAATACTTACTATTCTACATTCAAAGTCAGCAGGTGCCATCTTTATTCGAAGACTAAACGTTTGACTTGATAATGCGTGCGGTTGAATTATTAATAAGCCCTAGTAAATGCAATATTTATGTATGTATGTGTTATATGAACCAAAATTCTATTCGATAATATTTGACGAAAGCACGAATTTTTTAATGAAAAGCCAGATTTCCTTATCTTTAATATATTTCAACATGCACCAAAAAGTTTATAGGGAAGAACTTATTGGCTTGATTGTAATCGCATTTGAAGAGGCTTCAAATGATGTTGTTGACGTTGGTGTGTCAATTGATGCGAAGGCACGATCATCAATAGGTGGCATGTCATAAAGTCCAGTGTCATAGTGTCCATGGACAAGTACCATAAAGGATTTTCTCCTCTATGGTATAACAAACATGATTATTGGCCGGAATCATGGATTTTCTCCTCTATGGTATAACAAAAACCAGCTTCGCTAACTAAAGCTTCTCTGCGTAGTCGGCCTTCGTTCGGAAACAAGGCATATTTTAGAAGCTTAACTTAGCAAAACCGGTACTTTTTATACCATAAAGGAGAAAATCCTTTATGGTACTTGTCCATGGACACTATGATACTGGATATTATGATATGCCACCCATCAATAGTGCTTAAAGCTTTGACAAATTTTGGTATTGACCTAAAAAATTGTGTAGTAGATGGAACAGATGGGTATCCTCTGATGTCAGCAGAAAATGGAGCTGTTAAAATACTATGGAAACTGCGACAAATGCGAAACAAACGCCTTGCTATTCCCATAAATCAAGAAACTCAATAAATTGCCATTAATACAAAAATTTGTATCATTTGTTAAAGAAACGACAAAATTTTTTAAATATAATCATCCCAAGCGAAACACAGTTTTAGCAAAGTATTTGGGAGCCAAACTCTCTACATTGTGCGATCACGACTCAATTTAACACTTTGCAACAAGTGTACATAATATAGTAGAAATATATATATATATTATATATAATATACCTTTATATTTAGGAACTCACTTAGTACTTTTGAATTTATTTGCGGAATATACATATTAAGTGTGATACTTGATGTAACACAGCCACTTAGTATCATTTTACAAAAGCAAGATATAGATCTTCAAAAAGGATCAAGCCTTATCAAAACTTTAATCATGAGCCTTGAAGGGAACAGAAATAAAACAAAAGAATATTTCAAAGCGATTTTTGAAAAAGTTTAAGTTATTTGCGTTCAAATCGAGGTTCCAATCGAAAAGTTGAAGATTACTACCGAGTTGTTACATTCCTCTTATTGAATTTATTTTAGAAGATCTCAAAACACCTTTCCCAATAGTGAACATACCTAAACTTCTACCTCAAAGTGTAATCAAGTCATATACAGATATAAAACTGTTAAAACCACAATTAGCTGATGAGCTGATTATATTTAACAAAAGAGATAAACACCTACTAACATCTAAACTTGAGCCTGATCTGTCGAAGATGCTTTAATAAACTGTGATGAAGATATCTACCCAAATCTAAGAAAAATATTTCAAATGTTCGTTTCAATGCTCGTCAGTAATGCTACGAGCGGGAGGTCATTTCCTACCCTTCGTCGAATAAAAACATGACTCAGATCAACAATGACAAAAGACATACTGTACTGTCTAAATTTGCCTCACAAGAAAATCAAAAATTGGTTCTTTAAAAAAATTAAAGATTAAATTTAAAAATAGTAATGTATATTGAACTGATCTTATATTTTATTTAACGTTTTTGTTGAGTTTTTTTTTTAATATAATATACACATATTGTTTTTAATAAACTTTAAAAAAAACAAATTTTTTACTTTTTGTATCATACAAAATTTCCCCCCCGTAAAGCTCAAGCTGGATCCGCGCCTGATATGGATCGATATTTTTTCCGCAAAATTTTTCTTTCCGTGCGGAATCAATAAAACCACCCCGTATTTTTTTTTTTTTTTAATCAGTTCGAATGATACATAATGAAAAACCAAATCAATGTTAAACAGTTGGTTTCAAACAAATCCGTGTTAAGCAGTAGTTTGATTTAAAAAAACAAATCAACGCAATGTATAATTGGATGTGAAAGAAAACACAACACACAACACACAACAATTGTGTCTTTAACAAGGAATTCTATTTCTTTGCACAATTGTGTATACCACTAATAACACATATTTTTATGCTCTTCAATTCAGTCGTCGATGTGACTTCAACAAGTGTACTTGTCTGGCGGATGCCACGTTATTTTAGCTTTTCATTTCTTTTTTACTTTTAATAAAATATTTCATAATATAATTTTTTAGCTTTTGAATAAAATAATTTAAAATAAAAACTTAATTTGATCCATACAAATTTACTAGTTATACCTAATAATAAAAAAATTAGATAATTCATATCATCTATTTTGCTACTGTTGTTTGGTGTGATTTGGTGTAGTTAGTGTGATTTGTTTGTTTCGTTGTTCTGTGGAGTATATTCCGTCGTCTTTACACTTCGTATTTGGTCGTTTATAACACACTTATTAAAATTCATTTGCATTTGTGTGTTTATATTTATACCCACACCACAATAGTGGAGAGGGTATTATGCATTTGTGCTGATCTGTGTAACGCCTTAAAATATTGGTCCTAGACCCACCTTAAAGTATACTCAGAATCACTTTCTGAGTCGAACTACCGATGTCCGTCCGGCTGGCTGGTAGGCTGGCTGTCCATGTAACCTTGTGCGCAAAGTACAGGTCGCAATTTTGGAGATAATTTGATAAAATTTGGGACATAGATTCTTATTGGCACAAGGAGGACCAAGCCTATTGAAAATGGGCCAAATCATAGGACCACGAGGGAAGATAGGGGGAAATTTCTTCCTCTCAGAAACTATCAAACCGATTTCAATGAAATTTAAAACATAGATAGAACCATATCTTTATGGACACAAAAGGGATGCATTTAAAAAAAAAAGGACCACGAGGGGAGATAGGGGCAATTTCTGCCTCTCAAATTGATATTAATGAAATTCAAAACATAGATAGATCCATATCTATATGGACACATAAGCTGTACAGTTTTTCAAAAATAGGATCACAAGGGGAGGTAGAGGGCAATTTCTGCCTCTCACAAACTTTGAAACCGATTTTAATGAAGTTTATAAACATAGATAAATACATATTTATATGGACATATAAGCATGATGTGTTTTTTAATACTGTGGTGTAGGGTATCATATGGTCGGGCTTGACCGACTATACTTTCTTACTTGTTTTTTCGTGCTTTATGTGTTTTTCACAACATAGTATTTGATTCGTTAGCAAAGAGCAATCGACAATCAGCATTTAAAAAAACGGCATTCAAATGCTATCGTGCAGGGCTTCTCTAAATACTTATAATTTTTATATTTAGCGCTAACCTTTTTCCTCGCTATGAAATTATTACACAACCTCACTTCAGCATATATATTAATTTATGTTCTTAGAAAAGTACGTGTTTACCACCTCAAGATATGAGCTTGAACATTAGCAATTTGACGCAGCTATTTTGCCGGCGGGGAAAACTCGGAACACCTTCTTACTTCAGGCCTTTTTAAAAAGTTTTTTTGATTTAATTATTATTATTATCTAACTGCTAAAGAATGCCTCATAGAAGGCCTCGGCTCTTTGGTATTAAAGATAAGATACACCTTCCACACTCGCTTCTATGAGAAGGGAGTAGAGAACGAGTAACATTTTTGTATTGTTTTTTTGCACAAGCAAAATAATTATTTTTTTTTGTTCCCGTTACCATTCTTGTGTACCTGCTGAAAAAGCGAGAGCGGAAGGCCTACTCTGCAATGATAACGTGGCCTTGTATATCCAAAAGATGGGGTACAAATGCCTTCTAGAAGGCATCCGCGCTCCTTCTTTTTCCCGCTGGGTAGAAATTATTTTGTTCGTAACACTTTATAAGGGTGTGTGTAACATGTTAAAAATATTACACATACACACATAAGGCATCACCACAACTGATTTCATAATAAAAACAGCTTAACAAATAATACAAAATCTTATTAAAACAAAAATTTCTTTCGAAAAGTTTCAAACTAAAACCAATAACATTTCTAACCATAATTTATCAAGATTTTATTTTGTTAAAAAATAATAATGAAAACTTTTAAAAGAGATTTTAAATAAATTAGTTTTTCGGAAATGTTATTTTCAAGAAAATGGCGCGTATTGCATACATACATACATACATACATACTTTACATAACTTTAAATTCCTTGTACGGTATTGCAAAAGAATTCTTTTACAAAAACAAAAACAAGATCTTGCGTTTTTTTTATTTTGCTTAAGTTAAAAAAACCCCAAGTGATTAAAGAGAAAATATAAAGAAGAAAAACTTTTTCGAACCATTTTTTTTTGGTAGAATGAAATTAATTAAAGTTTTGTATTTTTTTATATATTTTTACTTAATTTTCATTAACATTTTTTGGTTTAATTCTTACGTTAAACAGTGATGGGCATGTAAGAAATTTTCTCTGCACTAGTGCTTAGGCAACCAAATTCTGCTTGCTCTGTCGGCTAAAATAGATGAAAAGGGTAAAACCATTTAGTTCAATTAAAAATACGTGAACTTGTTTGGCTCTGTTGTTGCTTTGTTTTTGTTTATTCACAGCAACTCTGCTGATTTACACATTCAATCGTAGAACGTACTTGAATGTAATAAAAATTATTTCACGCAAAAAAGAACTAATTTTATTTTACTTTAAAGATTTAGTTTTTCATCCTATTTTTTCTTTCCCTTTTTGTAATCCTTCTTTTTTGTCCTGTTTGTCCGTTAAGCTGGGATCACACGATTGCCGCAATGCACCAATTTTCAAACTTTTTAATACACCAATCGTGTGACTGCACAATCTATTGGCTCATGTACCAATCGAGGACAATATTGTGCTTACTTTTACCAATCAAATGCAACTCTGGTGCGGCAATCGTGTGACTGTTTGCTATGCAACCGCGCGTCAATAAAAATAACAAAAATGCACCAATATTAATTGCCTACTTGTGCGGCAATCAAACAGCACAATACGCGCCAATATTTGCCTTTTTTTATAAATTTTACGTTTTTGTGTTTCCTTTAGCAAACGTTAACACTCGAAATTGTTGAACTAATTTTTGGAATTTCATAAATTTTTCTTAAAATATTTCAAATAAAACTATTTAACAAACAATTTTAGAGTACCTATGAAGAAATTTTTCGTTTTTAATGAACATACCAACTAGAACTTCCAAGCAAATCAAAAAGCTACCACAACAGCTGTTTTCGCAGTTGTCAAGTAATAACAATCGTGTGACTGTGCTGCGGCAATTATTGTACACATTTCACTTTGTACCAACTAGCGGCAATTAAATTTGTATAAAACAGGGCAATCGTGTGATTTCAGAATATTTGATTGGTGCAATTTCTTTATTGTACGTCAATAAAGCACAATCAAAATTGTGTCATATTGGTGCATTTGGGGCAATCGTGTGATCCCAGCTTTAGACACATAAAAGCTTTTAAGAGTGTCGCAATTTATTTAAAATGATATCTACTAGTTTATAAAAATACAAATGAAATTTAAAAATAAAAAAAATAGAAAAAAAAGGAAACACCAGCAACTAAATACAATGGCTGCAACAGTTATAATATCCGTTAGAAAACATGACAAACTTTTAGTTTCATTTAGTTAAGTGTAGCAACAGGATGATGATGACGATAATAATGCTGATAGAGATACAAAAAGGTATGTAATACTCTTATTAAATCTCAATACAAAATAATGTTAAGAGAACGATTCCTCTAGTAAGCGAAGGCTAGCCCATGAATGAATACACAGTCGGATTGTGATGCTTGATGTATACATATTCTATTGAAGTTATTGGTTTTCCATCTATGTGTTACTGTTTAACAACGAATTTCTCTATTGAATATTGTAGACCCTATGGACATAGAAAACGACTAGAATCGAAACCGTTAATTTTTATTTAAAAAAAATATATCGAACACTAAATTATAAACAGGCATAACTCAAAATTCTAAAAGGTTTAGGAGAGGCAGAAAACTAACTGGCTTTAAAAACATGGTAGCAATTTCTTATTCAAATTGAGTTTTACAACTGTTAATGAAGAAAAGTTGAAGAACACAGTGACGCAAACGAAATTTTTCATTCGCTATAGATTTGGCATATTAAAAAAAACAATTTTTAAACAATTTTGAGCTGTGCCTGTTTATGACTTAAGGTGCTATCAGACGGGATGTATTTTACATATGTACTGTCACTTTTCTTACCCATATGTAATTCCGTATGTATGCCAAAATTTCCATTTTACATACGATCCATAATTTTTGCTATCACACCTGCTTATGTTTTTCCTTATGACATAACCTATAAATGTAAACAAAAGCTGATTTTTGTTTACGTTTCAAAACAAATCAGCTGTTTTGTTTATGTTTGCCACAGGAAAATAGAGCGTGTTCTAATCGAAAAAGTTACATATGTATTTCCACATGTATTTTACGCAAATTTTCATATGTATCACACGATGCGTACAACTTTTACAGATGGAAAATTTGACAGTACATATGTAAAATGCATCCCGTCTGATAGCATCTTTAGTGTGCGATATTTGGATTACATTCTTCACAGAAACTAGTTGTGTGTGAATTGAACACACCTGAGAAGAACAAGAAAAACGCGAAATTTTAAATCCCTATTAGAAATGGCAATAGTAAAGTTGCAATAATTAACTATTGACTTTATCAGTCCGAGCTTAGACGAGCGAACATTTGGAAGGAAAACATCTGAAATTCTCTTTTGTTTTTTCATTCGCGGTAATACAGACGAACATGTTGCCGGAAACATTCTGTTATTTTTGTTGTTTTTTGCTCAAAAAGCAAAGTAAAAGAAACAAAGAAAATTAGAACAAAGCATGTCGCCGAGTACCGAACACAAAAATCATTCTCTCTTCCCCACCCGTAGTTTGATTCCAAACAAATTGTTTCCCTTCCAAATGTTTTTCTGTCTAAATGGGCACTTACCAGTACTACTGATTAACTTTAGAACAGACAATACTTAGTGCAAAAGACATTTAACAGTTGAAAGTCCACTACTGACCTGACAACTTTCGACTAGGTAGTACTTGTGGGACCATATAGGGACATTGGAACCAGGGGCCTGATTCTGGTAGTCGTGATCGAGTACTTTCTCGATTCGAAAGCAATTTAATATCTAATTATTTCAGTCAACACTGAACGAATCGCAATTATTGTTTTTTAGTATTGTAAAGCATTAACTTGAGCTTCACAATACTGAAAAAATATTTTTGATTCGTTCAGTATCGACTGAAAGAATTAGAAATAAAATAGCTTTCGAATCGAGAAAGTACTGTACAAATTTTTTTGAATTTTTTTTTTTCCTTACAGACTTTGTTGTTGTCGGCAAGTAACTTGCCGAGTGTGAAAGGGGGCTTACCAATTGTGTGTTCCAATTTACAGTCATGAAAACAGCTGATTGCAATTTTAATGACCAAACTTTTCGTTTGTCTTTATTAGCTGTTTTCTTGATGACATCTTGAAAGTAAATTGCTTAAAAATTGCGTTCAGCCTACGACAAAGCTTTCAATCTTAGAGTTAGGTTTTTTTGAAAGCTGACTTATGTCTTTTTTGTAAGCGTCATAAGTAACATACGAGCAAATCAGCTGAATAAGACAAATAAAATGTGATTTTTACTTGCGGTGATGCCGCGTAAAATGTTAACTAATTTGGTAGGAATCTAGAACTCCATGCTGGCAGTAAAAGCTTTATTGAGATCTTAAAATACTTAAATATATTGTCGATTTAATTAAAATGCTGTCTCAACCTTATTTAATCTTACCTACAGGTATACTTCCCCTAATTTTCTATAAAAAAATTTTTTTACTGTCAACAAAAAATATATCCCATGTTTAAATTGATGTCTCCTTATTCTCTCTGTGTCTGTTTTGTCTGTTAGAAAAAGCAAAAAAAATCAAACTTGTTCAAACATCAAACGAAGCATGGCAACTTCTTAGTTTTATTCACATCAATTTGTTGTTCACTCCTCCCTGTTTGTTACAAAGAAATTCAAAGTTTGGAATGCTGTAATGTCTGAAACAGACAAATATAATAGTGAAGTATACATACCCAAGTATCGTTCAAATTCTATTAGGTTTTATTGTGAAGTGTTTACTAAAATCGTTCGAACGCAACAGGCATGTATGTGCCTTAATTTAATGAAATGATATTAAAAACATTCAACTTTAAGTTATTTAATAAATTTTTCAATTTAATTTTTTAAAACAGTAGAAAATTTAGTTTTAATGCTTTTTAGGTTTTCTTTAGAATTGAGAAGTGAGGAGGGGACAAAGTTTCCAATTGCATTAAATACCTTGAAAATAAGATTTTATTAAAGAATATATCAAATTGAAACTCCAACTATTAGGTTTCAAGAAAAAACTCAAGTAGCATTTTATTAGCAAGGGATTAAAATGATGCAATTATTTCTTGTAGTGGACAAAGAAATTAAATTTCATTTCCGTAAATGTTTTCGCTTGAAAGCTTTAAGTTGCTTTCGGAAAATTTAGTGTTTTAATGAAACAAATTGTGAAACAAAACTGCTGGTTAATTTATTTTTCTTTCATATTTCTCTTTAAAAACACAATTTCATTTTTCCAAATTATAAACAATTCCACTTTGTTTTAAATTTTTATTGTTTGTTTTTTTTTTTTTTTTTTTTTTTTTTTTTTTTGTTAATTTTCTTCTAATAAACCATGGCAACGCCAAATGGCTTTTTTTATTGTTTTTTCTTTTGCAGAAGAAAACATAACTAAATAAATGACAAAACAATTTCCTAAGATTTCTTTGTACATTCATCCGAAAATTATATTTGCTCCAACGAAAAATGCCATACATTTTTAATGTGAGAATTCAAAAAAAATTTATAAATTTAATGTTTCCAAAGCGATTTCAATATAACTAACAATCGACCTGCTATCATCTATTGCACATATCGTGTTTATTATATCATCATCCATAATTTCATAAAATTATGAAGCTTGGATTTTTAAAATCTACAAAGAGTTGTTGTTGAAATAAAAATGTAAGACTTCTGCCGACCGTACACGCAGAAAAACGCAAGTAAGACATTATGCCGGCCGAGCCCGACCAGTTGATACCCTACACCACAGTATATACTAGAGATGACATTACCGATCCCGAAAAATCACGGAATTTTTGGGATTCAGCCAAGACCGAAATTGTAAACTTAATGTTTTTCATCATGGCCAGCGTTGCCACGACCAAAAAAAATTTTGTAACCAAAATGTAAAAATAAAGTAACCAAAAGCGAAAAAAAGTATCCAAAATTATTTTGTATCAAAAGTATTTTTTTATTCGCACTTCTGTTTAAAAATTGTGTGCCTTAAGAAGAAATAGTGTTAGTTTGTATCTTGAAGGCTCATTAAACGCTGGACCGATATTTTTTTTTAAGTTTTGACAGTATATTACAGATTGTCGGGAAAAAAACAATAAATAGGCTACATAATTTTTAGAAATTTTTACTTATTTTTGTCAATTTTAAAAAATGTTTGAGCTAGAGCTTTCAACCTTTTTTATAGGGAGCTATCACAAGTAAAACTGTATAAGTCTTTCTGTGCGTTATGGTTTCAAAATGCAAAATTTGACTTAATTATGCGGTTGATCTTTTATATATATTAAGATGATTTTTTCCCGGTGGAAATATAATCATCAAGGCCCGGATTTTTATGCAAATGCATATTTGTTCTCGTCAGTCGGAGATAACCATGTACAAAATATCTTGGCGAATCAAGAGATTTGCAGTAAAATGGCATCGATTTGTTAGTGCATATTTTTGCATATTTTGCTTTGAATGCATATTTTTGCATATATTGCTGATATTGCATATTTTTGTTGCATATTTTGAAAAACTTGTTTTAATTGCTTTATTTTACCATGCACTCTTCCGCAGAAGAGATAAAAGACAACTTCGATGATATTTATTTATTGATTTCTAATGGGAACAATATTTTGTAAAGCCCCTTCGCGTGTTGCCGCATATAAAAGAATTATCCGGATTAATACGTAAGCAATAATGTATTATGCTGAAAATGGATTCAACAATGGATACTGACATAAATAAGATGTATTTTGTGGGCGGTAACTTAAGTTAACAAAGTCCAGCAAGCTTGATAAAGTTTAAACAAAAATTAAGGATTACAATTTATTGTTTTAAATCCTTAGCTGCTTGCATATTTAATTTAAATTGTTTTTAAAAACAGCGTAGTGAAAATGAATATACCATAGAGGAACTATCAGCATTTAATCATGCACCTAACACATCCGTTTTATTTTGTTTTGAAAAAATGTATGGTCAAATATATTTCTAAAGGCATTTTAAAAAACAAAATCAATAAACATTTGATTCGTATGTAATTGCGATCAGTTTCGCAGTTTCAATATGGTTTGCAACTTATGATTAACATGTATTCGCACAGTTGCTCTAGTCTACTTATACATATTACAAGTGCCTTAATTTACATAATTGTCTTACTGTTTCTTTATATATTTGTGCTTTACTTTATTTTAACTTCTACTTTTGTTGTTATTGTGCCTTACTTACGTTTATGAAACTGAATTTTAACGTTCTTCATGCTATTTTTGTTTTTTCTTGTTATTTTTACGTTTTTTTTTTTTTTAACTAATAAAAAAAAATTTAAGATAATTTTAACTGCATATTTTTTAAAATTTTAGCGCAAATATTTCTATTTTTAGTGAATTTTTTATGCGCATAAAACGCGATTTTAACTGCATAAAAGTCCGGGCCCTGATAATCATATTAAACGGTATGGGATCAGAAGGGCCTTTAACCTTTTCGTTTATCTAGAAAAGTGTTTCAGATAGACCTACAAAGCATTAAGAATTGCAGATAATAGCCATATACACTTCAAAGTATATATCTTATGTGGTTGAGTTAAGAGTCTGTTAAAGTTTAAGTTTCTAAAAAAATAATATTTAAGTAGATGAAAAATGTATTGTTTTTAGATGCAAAAAATTTCACACATAATTTTAAGGGTCAAAAAAGCGGAGCGGGTAGCTCTTGTTCCAAAACAAAAAATTGGTTTTTTTTGTGTTGAGCAAAAGTAACCAAAATGGAAAAAAAGTACACAAGTACACATTGGAAAATAAAGTAACCAATTTTGGTTAAAAGTAACCAAAACGGCAACGCTGATCATGGCATTCCTCCTTGAGAGGATAGGGAGCACAATATTGATCTTTTATATATATTTTTTTAGCTCTGTTACTACTGTCATTGAAAACGAAAGAAAAACTTTGAACTTTGTTATTCTTTTTAAGCGTGTCCAACAATTGAAGCACAGCCGCGAATAACGTTGTAAACGCCACATTTTGCAAAAACTGTTTTTTTGCAGATAACCGTTGACCTTACTCTCTTACACAGTTTAAACATCAAATCAACCAAAACTGTGCACATTAACGCCTTCAAAATGGCGTACAAAGTGTCAGCCAGTGGAAGAACATTGCAAGTTACTAACAAAATGACGAAACCGAAATGGTTTTGCAGTGCGGAATAATGTTTTAAAAGCCTTTTGCGTAAAAGTTTTTATTATCATTAATTTTAATAATAGAAATAAAAATTTTTAAATTAAATATTGCTGTCTGTCAAAAAACGTTTTCTTGCTCTCCTGAAAAATTATTATTTTGTAACTTAAAACGTTATTCGCGGCTGTGCTTCAATTATAAAGAAATTTTAACTTGAGAAGTGGTGTCAATAATTAAAGAAGGTCATTAAATTGAGAATAAAATGTCTTTTATAATACAAAAAAACATTACACTTTTTCACCAAATACAAAATTTAAGATTTACTCTTTACAGGGTTAGGATTATTAAATTATTTTCCGAGAGTGGACATAGGACCATACACTACGTAACTGCTTCCATAGAAAAATTCCGGTACCCCGGGTTTTTGATTTTTTGTTATCCCGAATCCCGGTATCTGCGAAAGCCAGTCCCGATTGCCATTCCTAGTATATACAGTCAAATTTTCGAGAGCGTACCCCATTTGCGGTCCATTGCCAATCATCGACCTGGCAAAACAAAATCATGTAATACGGCTAATACTATGTTCACACTTGGGTTCTTAAACGCGTTTAAGCAGCTCGAACGTGATTAAGCTCTTATCACTTCAAAATCGAGATGATTACCCATACATTGAAGTGATTTGTTAATCACTTCAAATCGACATGATTACAACTAAATCACTTCATAAACCACATAGAATCCACTGAACATACCTCAAATGTAGAATCGCCAACAACCGTGTACAACCGGCCAAGATTTCTGCTTAATGTTTTTATTTCTTTTTTTTCTTAAATAATTCATACATTTTCACAATTACATCATTAAAATTATTAAAATAATCTTCTGATAACTTTATAAAAGTGTTTTTATCCATTTTTAATACTTTAAAGAAATTTAAATTTGTTTGTTGTTTTTTTGTGTGTTTGTGTGTGTGTTTTTTCTTAATCATCTCAAATGTAATGTGAACGGCTTTGATTAGCTAAATCAACATTTTGCTTAAACGCGTTTAAAAACCCAAATGTGAACATAGCATAAGATTCATATGCGACTTCTTAGAGCCGTATATTATATAAATATCAACCTCAGACGTTTTCCTTTCTTGTACTTTTTCATTATTAAAATTCTCGGGAATTCCCGCTTAATACAAATTATTTAAACAGAAAACAAATAACAATTCATGAGGCCTATTAAATAAGTTAATCAATACATTAAACGTTAATTGAAACAAGTGTGATTGCAGACCCACGTGTCTCAGTTAATGAATGAAAAAAAAAGTTATTAAAATAATTAAAAAAGAGTGTGTGAACATTAAACGTTAGTAAAAAAAAACAGGTTATAGTAGTGCTGGGAAACTATCAATAGTACTACCGACACTATCGATAGTCTTAAACTATCGAAAATATCGATAGGAAAAATATCAATATCGATATTATTATTATTTAAAATACAGCCATGAAGACATGTTACAGCAGCTATACACACACAGTTGTTTGCCGCAAGTTTCTACTTGCTATTATTAATTCGCGCAGAATTACAGCAATGAATACAAACAACAAGAATGGCAGGTGGTATGGATTGCTTAGCTGTGCTTTTTTACTACTAACTTAAGGCCTTTATGCCGAAATTTTTATATGTTTACATACATAGGGACTGAAATGTCAGATAGTTTTATGATGTTGTTAAAAAAAATATCAAATAAAAATGCAATTGCTAGCATAGGATAAAACAATGAACGACCATTAAAAGAAAAGTCCGCTTGATTGATTACCTTTTGGGTTGAGAATCAAATCCAATTTAGAACATTATCTAAAGTTGCAACAAAATATCTTAGAGTCCCTGTTACTTTGGTTCCTTCAGAAAGGTGCTTATCAGCATCACAATTTTTTAAAACTGTCATCTAAAATAACGTGCGTACATAGATACGTCTCATACATTCAATAAAGTGATAAAAACCACGAACTTTAACCTGATGAATAACTAGTTAAAGATTTCCTACTTGAGTACAAACATTCTGTCGATAGTAATATCGATATATCGATAGTGAAATCTGAAAAAATTGTAGTTTAAAGATATTTTCGGGAATGGTATGTAGTTGTATGGAAGCTTTGGTCAAATATGAACTGATTTTTAGGGCCGCTTCTCAACATTTTCAATGGGAACTAAAACATATGTACCAAATTTATTCAGGTATTCAGCTTCTCTATAGAACAAAGCAACCATAATTTTGTTACTTAAAACACACATTGTGTTGTTGTATTTTATAAAAACTATGGTTGTAGCTTAATTTTGTTTAAACAATTAAATCAGTGATAACCAAGCCCCGAACTAAGAAAGCCCCGAACGCACGCACACAATGATATTATTTGCTTGTGTGCGGTCGCAGAGACTGATGATAGTCTGATGTTTTGAAACGAACAAAGTTGTAATATACATGTGAATTGCCGACCGTGTCTGTGTGAAAAATACGATTATTGACTGGCTCGCGAGTCTATGGAGTGGTTATCACTGCATTAAATGCATCTATATTCGAAGTTTCAAGGGGCGTAAACATTTTCTGCCGTATTCATAAAAAATAAAATAATTTTGAAATGTGTTTTAAGGCAAAATTTTCATACCAATTTGTCTTAAAATGCATTTCAAATCCATTTTAATTTTTTATGAATACGGCAGTTTATGTTTTCTTTGAAAGGTAGAGTAGCACAATACCCTCTTACAAACGTGCTTACACGAGGCATGAATTTTATATGGCGAATTCCCACTTAGAAGCACTACTTTTTCCTCTCTGTTAAAAAAATTTAATGTCTAATTACGTAATAAAAATGTAATTTCGATGTTCGGTAATATTTCGGTAATGATCGTAAACACATTTTAAAATAATTTCAATACATCCTGCTTCAATGTAAACGATTTACAAAAGCACTTATAACTTTATTCGTGCATTTTTTCTTTAAAATAATGATTTCATTTATTCACTTATAACCTGTTTACCTATAAGCGATAGTTCGAAGTTATTCAATAATTTTTATATACTTAAATTAAAAATTCACTTCAATGATTTTCGCTTCCCTGCTGCTGCTAATTATTAAATATGTAATACCGGTGCATATGCATATCAACCCTCATGTACTTTCTTCCGGAAACATTAAAATTTTTCACTGGGATCCAACGAAAAATTTAAGGGAAAAAAATAACTATAGCAAGCCATAAGATGCCCAGCTTTTGCACATGCTGTTTTCTTCGTTTACAAGTTTTAAATTAAAAATTTGATTACTTGTTTTCGTATAGTGAAAGGGCAAAATAAACCACACAAAATGTTTGGCAAACACACAATTTGTTTCCGTTTTTTATTTTTGGTTTGTTTTTAATGAGTGCAGACGCCGATAGTGCTGCGGCAATTTTTTTCTTTTTATAATTTTTTTTTTTTTTTTTATTTGAAAAATTTTGTAATAATAAAAGTCTTCATGGACAAACCATAATATTACAATAGATAATTTTTAAAGTTCAATAGGGAACCCTATATTAATAATCTAAAAATATTTTTAACTAATATTATATGGCATCAACTTACAACAATTTGTAAAACAAATATAATTAGTAAATATAACGCAAAATTAGATCACATTGTCAACGATTTTATTTAAATGGTATTGAAATACTCAAGTAAAGCTTTCTGATAGCTATTAGGAGACAAACGATAATTCCTTAGTATATGAGGCAAATTATTCCACACTCTGGCAACCCTTACAAGGACTGACCTTTCAAAAAACGAGTTATAAATTCTGGGTATAAAAATTTGCATATTTCTTGAAGAATGCATAAATTCAAAGCGTTGAACTTTATAAGTTTGTAAAAGCTCAAAAGAATTTTAATGGTTAGAAAATCAGAAAAATTGCAACCCAAGAATTGGAATACATGGGCTGTAGTAAATTTTGTTGCTTTTTGCTTAAAACGGAGAAGAAATATTAAATAAAGGCAAAGAATTGAATGTAAAAAGTGATTAAAACAATGAGCACGCAATAATGCAAAAAAAATTTAATTTACTATTTAAAATTATTTTAAAGCTTCTTTTTCAACGTCTTCACTCTGCAAAGCTTTCTCTGAAATGAACACATTTAGCATTACACGCCACAAAAAGTTTGAGAAATATCCAACAACATGTCTGCCAAACATTAAAAAGTTTTAATATTTCTACAAACAATGCTTCAAATGTTTGTCCAGACAGCAAACACCACATTTAACAACACAAAATATATGTAAAAACGCAAAATTTTGACATGTTTGCCAAGCCATTTGTGTAGTTTATTTTGTCCTAAAGTCAGAATTTTCGTTTAAGCAGTCCCAGCCTGGAGCATCAAAATTGAGCTATGTATGGCCGGCATTAAAATTAGATATGAAGAATTGAATGCAACAAATAACACGTGTCATATGGAGTGTTTATAAAAACAAGTAATTTGTGTATGTTTTCTTTTTTATTTTTCGTTTTCTTCTTTAAGGTTATTATTAATTTCCTTTACTATCATGGCAGCTACATAAATTATTCATCAATCGATCAATGCCAGAAATTGTCATGAATCCTCAAACAGGAAAAAAATTTTAAAATTTACTTAAAATAAGACAATTCAAAAAGTGTTCTATTGCGTAGTATTGGATGTATTTGCTATAATTTTATGACTTCCTTAAAAATTTTATAATACAATTTGTATTTTCAAATAATATAAAAGTACAGGTAAGCCTCGGTTTACATCGTTTTTAGACCAAGAATTTAACATATTGTGTAAATCAAGACATGAGATACTTATAAAATTTAAATTATTAGTTGTTTTTGTTTGGCTGTAGGTCCACGTAAATAAATAAAATAAAAAATAAAAATTCGTGATATTTTCGTTTTTTATATTTTGATTATTTTCCCAATATTTCGGTAAGCATCGCTAACCATCTTCAGGGGTCTGAATAAATAAATACAATACAGTATTTATCGGATATAAGAACATCTCATATAAGAACAAAACGCTTATAAGAAACATTTTCAAAAACACCATGTCTTTTTTGTGAATTTTCTAACAAAAAAGGTTTCATATAAGAAAAACGCCTATAAGAAAAAAACTGATAAAAGAACATATTTCTTAAACACCAAAATTACAAAATGTATAGAAAAACAATTTATATAAGAAACTTCCAACGGCAAAACATAATTTATGTAGTTTGCATGGATAACTCTGTTTTATGACAGTTTTACAACAAGAACAAAGTTTTTTTTTTACTTTTAGTTTTAGATGAGCGAGCTGATACTCATGAGAAGCTTTGTGTTTTTTGCCAATAAAAACAAAAGTTAAAATTTTAAAAGAAATACAAAACGGTATAAAAAGAAGCGAAATTGCAAAAAAAAAATATAATATTGGACTTTCAACGTTATCTAAAATAGTGAAAAACTCAAAAGACATAGAAAATAATTATTTAAAAGTTAGAAACGTTAACATGGGGTCTTCACCTGACAATTTTTTGTCATACCAAACGTCAAAGTTTGCAACTTTTCGTTTTTTGTTTTTGCCTTTACTGCGACTGTTTTCATTTAATGAATCAAAAGTAAAAGCAACGGTTTATTTTTGTCCAAGGCGAATTCAACTACAGGTGGTGTCGGAACTACAACAATCCAAAAACAACAGAAACGACATAGGGTTTTTTACATTGCATTGTTAGTGCCATTAGCTCGAAATGTCAACAATTATTAGCAAAACACTAACAAATCAAAACAAATAAGATCGAACTGTCAAAATCAGATGCCGTTTCGACACCACCTGTAGTTAATTCGCCTTGTTTTTGTCTAATGAAAAATCAGAAAGTGGAAGAAAAAGCAATTTTTTTGATTTTGACTGCAGCTTTTATTATGTTAAAAACATAATAACTGGCGTCGAGTTCAGCAAAATCTTTTTCATTATTTCGAATATAACGAAAGGTCGAAATAATAATAATATTTTTTTGAACACCACCTAAATGTCACATAGTTTTTAATCATTTTCGATAAATTGTTCCTAAATTACATACATACTTATAAAAACAATTTAAATTGAAAAGTATTTTATAAAAACTGTAATTTGTTAAAAAAAAAAACTATATATATAAAATTTCTTTTACTTACCCAAATTTTTTGTTGAGTTACTTTGTACTTTATTAATTACTCTAGGAATTACTTTTTTTGGTATTTTGTTTAACAGATGTCCAAAGCAGGAAGTTTTTGGTTTTACTCTTTTTTAATTTTGTTAAAATTTTTTTTTTTTGTTTTTAATTAAAAAATTCTTGGAAATGTTGCATAATTTAAAATATTGAAATTTTTGTTCAAAACTTTTTTGTACTTTAAGTTATTTTTTGTTCTCTTTTTATCTAAAACAAGCAGAATAATTGTAAATACACGCTTTTTTATTTCAACATCAAATTCTAATCATTTTCAAAAGGAATAGAACAAGTTTAACAATCGGTTTCAATAAATTGCCAATGCACTTTTTATAACAATAAAGTATCCGCCACTTTTGCATCAATTTTTTCTTTTATGTATTTTCTTATTGTTTAGTTTTTTTTTTTTTTAATAAACAATACTCAATAGTCTTAAGACTTATTTTTTTTTTTGTTTTTTATCATTGAAAGTTCTTAAAAATAGGTTTAATAATATGACCTTTTTATTATAAAGTTTTTCATATTAAGGGGGGAAATATAAAAGAAATAAGTTTCGTAAGTCTGGGTTTCCACTATGAAAGTTTTCTTTCAGAAAGACTGAGTTTATTGGTGAGAGGGGAAGATAATATGCCACTTTTCTCTTCCCTCTCTTCAACAAACTCAGACTTTCTGAAAGAAAATTTTCATAGTGTGAACCCGGACTAAATAAAGTAACATTTTACTTTAATATTTTTTTAATTTCATGTATTTTATTTGACCTTGATTATTTTCATGTATATTATTAATAATATTGGTTTAAATAAATGTAAAAAGTTTTGCAAAAAATAAGACCTCAAGCAGGGCTGCCAGGTATATTTTTCGTTCTCCCCAAAAATCCCCCGACGAAAGAAAAATCCCCAACATATGCCCCTGAAAAAAATTCACCATTACTTGTACCATGTTCTACAAGAGATAATTTTTATTTTTTTTTTGTTTTTTAAGCAAATATATTATGAATCTGCATGGGACTATAAAATCACTTAATTTTTAAGAATCTTCATTATACAGAATTAAATTTATTTCCACTTTTGTAAAAAAAAAAATCCGGAATTTCTAAACGTGCAACGTTTATCCATTTGAACATTGCCATATTATTTTTCCTTAAAATAAAGGTTTGAAGCCTTTTTCTTGCATTCTACATTTTAAGAATTAAGGTTGCTCTAGCCGACCGTAAATGTATTGCATTGCAATGTATTTTCTGGTTTTTTTTTTTTTAATAAAAAACTATATTGCACAAATCAATTATCAAATTACATATGTTTAAGGTGTGTGTAACAGAGAACTGCAAAATCACAATTTTTCTTGATTTATTCATACGCTCAAATTTACATTCACTCTTTCACTCTGCAAAACCAAGTTCAACGTTGGTAATTTTTACATCGTTTCGTACACATTTGATTTGTGCATGGATTCGTTTTTTTTTTTTTTTTTTTTGAAAGTGCTTTGTTTGCATTTTTGTTGCGCACGCAATATAACACACTTGTGTAAATTCAAGAGGCACACATTCTTATACTTTTGCATTCAAGTAGTCATTGTCCACTCGATGAGACGCTTTGTTAACATTAACAACAATAAACCACTCGATGAGACGCTTTGTTAAAATCAACAACAATAGCAAGAATACATTGTACATACAGAACTACTGTACTTTTTAAGATGATAAAAAAAAAATATTCTATTTCTATGGAAATTGTTTGTACCTACATACATATGTACGTTTAGTTTCATTTAAATTTTTTTTCTTGTACTACATATGTATGTAGTAACTGCTGAATGTCTTCATGAGTAATAATTGCATGATTTCTGGCTTATTTGTTTGTATTTTTTTTTTTTTTTTTTTTTGTTTCCAAAACAATCATTTTCGCACCGATCACACAAACATCTTTATTAAAAAACGAAGCTAACGATGGTATAAATAACAAAGCACGATGTGCATTATTTGAATGACTGCAAACCAGCAGCGAATGTTTGCGGTTGCGCAAGTTTGATTGTATGACCGCAAGCGAGTGTATTTGTTGCTGTTCATTTAATACGATTTTTTTGCAATTGCACAAAGCCGTTCTCTGGTGTGTAATAATTGGCACATTAGTGGTATTGGGCATTAGAATTTATTATTTTATTATTTATTAATCAGAGACCGTATATTTATTTATTTTAATTAAAAAATCAAAATGTATGTTATTTTCTGGGTTTTTTTAATATTTTTTTTTACTTCCCTGAAGGAAACCTGGGTGCAAGTGTCTCCAAGTCACCACTTTCGTCGGCTTTTTTGGTGACAGTGTCAACGAAGTGTCTACACTACACTTCATGCGCTACACTACAATCAGTACAGATTCATTAGTGACATTTCTTGCAGGGTTCTCTTTTATTGATGGTATCAAATTGGTTACAAATTTAACAAAATTCTTTGAAATATCAAAAGTAAATTCCAGAAACTTTATGAAAACAAATTAAGACAAATTAATATTATTCGATCAAACAAATTTAAGTTTTACTAAGCTATTTGCATAATGCATTTTTTGTATTCACACTATTTATAGGGTTAATGCATTAACAATGCATTATTTATTCATGATGTGTTGTAAAAGTTCACCTTTGTGGTATTTTAAAAATATTGCACTACTTTGATAACAAATAATGTAGTGCAAAAAATAGTGCCTTAAAAGTTTTAAAGTTAGTGCTAGTGCAATAATTTTGCACATTTTTGATCAATTCTATGCTAATGCAAAAGTAGGGCCAAACGTCTAGTTCTGTTTAGAACAGAAGATTTTATTTATGTATTATTAAGATGCAGCTGGATCACATCCCTTTGAAGATTTAGAAAATTTGGTCCGTGTGTTGAACAAGTTTTTCGACAATTAACGTAATTAGAAGAGAACCATTATATAGGTAGCATTTTGACAAAACATCTTAAGTCGAGATAAGATAGCCAAAAAGTTTTTATAAAAACTCTGAAAAAATAATTTTTAATAAATAATAAAATAAAACAAAATTAAAGAATGTTTTCGTTTATAATACAAAATTTTAAAAACATAACGAGGGTTACTTTTCAAATAGTGCTATCTGAAGTTTTTCAAAAAATTTTTTTTATAGAAACGTCTTCACTGACGGAAGGGTCATCTGTTATTTAAATTTGAAAAAAAAAAATTTTCCCTAAACGTTTTTTTTTTCATAAATATTCCCAGCCAGCAAAATACTTCGACATTGTCGGAATCAGACATTTCGTGCAAATGTCTGAATTCATTCTTAAAGATTTCGTTCAGATTTCTGTCAGACAATGAATATTCTTACTGTCTGGCCGATTTCTGATCGATTTCGAATGGATATATCGGGGGGAATTTATGTACAGATATGTCCAATAGAATTCCGACGGAATTCATTCATTCATTTGTCTAAAGAAACTTATTGTTTTTTTAAAATAATGACAATTGTCATTCAGTTGGAAATAATTTTAATTTTATTTTATTTGTTCAAGATAAAAAGCATAAAAAATGTACGTACGTGTAAAATTTATAATTATGTACATATTTTGCAATAAAATTATTTCTTTCAGCTATCAGTTCGAAAGCAAAAAAATCTCGGCTAACACATCAGAACTTCCCATGCGTTTTTCATTAGATTTCTGTTAGATATCTATCAGAAATGCCGACAAAAAACCAAAATTTCCCACGACATGTCTGTCAGAATTCGTGTCAACCACTTCATACGTTTTTGGGTCAGAAATCTGACAGAATTCGTATACGATTTCGACTTTTTTGCCGACGTTTCTCTCAGATATCTGAACGACGTCGGATTATTTTGCTGGCTGGGTTGTTTGTGCTATCTAACACACACGTTCTTTTTTCTTTGTAAAAAAGTGCTATCTACATAAAAAATATTTCTTCATATAATAAAATGATAAAAAGTGTTATTACAAAGTAGACATATTATACATCAAAGGTTTGGGAATTGTTTCTAGATTTCATAAACTAATATAATTTTTTAATTCGTTGTAGAAATTTTGCAAAAAATTGTTTTATGAGTTTTTGTAAACAATATAAATTTTAATTTATCTAATAAAATCTTTGTTAGCTAATATTATTTAATGAAATTTTACAAGTAAATACATGTTTTAATGCTTAATACAAACCAGCTCAAAATTTTATTAAACTTACAAAATGAATCCCACAATTCCAAAAAAAGCAACCGAAAATTCCCTAAAATTAGAGTTTTTTTAGAAGTATAATGGCTACCAAGCACGGTTCTTAAGGGACCCATACACTTACAATATTATTGTATATGATTTTCGCCATATTATTTCAATTTTGTCCTATATTATGCAATAAGTCGCACAATGGTTTCATTCATTCAAAAAAAAGGTGAACATATCCTATAGGAATAACATAAACAGCATTGTGCAATGTTGCCAACACATTTCACGTTATTTTTGCTATGCAATAAAAATCGAAAGTCTTTTTATTGTTGCCAATATATTGTGCTACCATCGAATATCACATACACATTGGCGATATAATTGTACAATATGTAAAATTTAACAATTTTATTGCAAGTGTATGAGCCGCTTTAGTATTCATATTACACAATTATTATACACATATCGGCTCATACAAAGTCGAACGATTCGCCCAAAATTGGACCGTCCGAATGGACCACCTCAGACAAAGTCATGGCCAAAATTTACTTGTACATGATATTATACAAATAAAACTGTTAAGCGAATTTATTTGTATAATATCTTTAAATTTTCTAAACTCTTTGGATGAAGTTTCCTGATGATCTGGCCTATGCAACCATTGAAATGCGTACATTAATAGCTTATCCCATCAGCAATAAATTTCAGTGTTCAAAAATAAAAATTAGGAATTAGGCACGACAAACAAAATCTTGTTGATAATTCACAAAAACATATTTCAAACAAATTATGATAAATTTGAGTCTTATATTTCCAAAATACTGGACCAATTATGGAGTACTCGGCAAGCGCATTTCTCTAAAAAATTATTTTTAGCATCCAGCTAAAATAAAGAATTAAGGATCGTTTTTAGTTTTTGTTATACCTGAGATGTCCTAATTTGGGAACCTATAGCACCTCTCCTGCTAAGTCTACAGACCTTAAATCCAAGACCTAAACTCGACTACAACTTTTTAATTTTCACCTCAAACTGCATTCCAATCGGACCAACCGTTTATAAAATATAGAATTATTTCCATTTTTTTCCAAATTTCCCACACTGTGCAGCGATCATATAAATAGAAGCGAAACCCTTATAATCTGGCCCACGTTCTTTTCAACTAAGCAAACGGATGCATTTCCAAGCCATTGAAGTCTGCTATTTCGCAAGAATATCATTATTTTTATGATAATTTAAAATATGTGGATAAATTATTTATTGCTTTTCAATAAACATAAGTCTAAAATTTTAACTTGATTTCGAGTTCAGTTAACATGATTATGCGTTTCTTTAAATTTTACTAATTATTTTAATAAAAAATCGTGTAACTTAATTAAAGTTTCAAAAAGTATTCATTACAGCTCATTTTATTTTTGTTCAAATAGTGCTATCTGCTTATTTCAATGTTCAAGTCGATAAAATTTTAATTTGTAAATAGTGCTGTCAGACATATAAGCGCGAATAACTGGAATTAAAAAAAATTAATATATGTATGATTTAGACGTTAATTTTCAATAACATTGTAAAATAAAGTTTAGTTATTACTCCTAGAGTTATCGAAAAAATCAGTTTTTCCGCTCTCCTGCAAAATTGTGATTTTTCAGATAGCACTATTTGAAAAATAACCCTCGATAAACAAAAATGTTTTTTCAATGAAAATTCGTATGATTAACAACATTTTTTTCAATTTTTTAAATCTGACTTAAGATGTTTTGTCAAAATGCCACAGTCAAGTGACCCAATTTTGAAATCGATGTCTTCCGATTTGGATGAAATTTGCACCAAGGTTAGTCCTATTGGATAGTAGTTTATTTTTCAACAAGATCGGTCTTAAAGTTTCTGAGTTAAAGGGGGTCAAAGTTTGACATTTTGGCCTTATCCATGTAACTTATATATAACCTATTGGTGTTAGCAAAATTTGTCCCAAGTAGCTACGATAGCTATTTGATCCATCTTTTGAAAAAAAATTATATATATATATATATATATAGATATATATATATATATATATATATATATATATATATATATATATATATATATATATATATATATATATATATATATATATATATATATATATATATATACGTCCTTTATTTATATAAAAATAATATGAATACAAGAAATTTAAAATAAAATATTTTAATAAATTTTAAATTTGTTGACGTTTCTGTAATTGATTGGGTGGGGTGATTAGGCCAATGCCTCCGATCCTAGAGTGGGGCTGCTAACAAACCGCTAGGCCGACTTAATACATTTGAGTTTCAGCGACTTATTGTTATCGGATTGTCAAAGAGTTTCCAGAGACGCATCGGTGCTAGCATGCACTGTGGATACTCGGTACTGTACGCCTTCCCACTTTAACTGCCATCAGACGGAAGCCTGAATGTCATTACCAGGGAGCACTTGATCTAAGACCGGAAGTTGTGAGATGCTTGTGAATTGAACCTTTATAACGACTCAATAATCATTTCAAAAGTAATTTAATTTGTTGCGAAAGAAATGAAAAAGCCTTTTAACTCTAGAAATATTTAACAGAAGATTAAGTAGGATGATAAAATTGAGAACGTTTTAACTGTGTTAATCAAATCAACATTTATTGGGGTTGTGTAAAATCTTAAAGACAAATAAAGAAAAAGTTGCAAACGAAATTAAATACAAATTGTAAAATGATTGAAATTTAAGTGTAGTTAGTGGGGATTTTTGGGGATACAATTTGAAAACAACTGACAACCCTGGTCAACATGAATAGTACATATTAGGGTATTCAATTAATCGATGTTTTGTATTTATCGATTAATCGAGCGAATAATTGTTTGAGGTTAAAATTTAATCGAAAAATTTAATTTTAAGAAAAGATAAACTCACTGTTTATTGTTGGTGTTTTATTTAAGCTTTGATATTGTTACAAGTAAGACTTAGAGTGTTTATAACTCTTATTCGCTTTAGGGTTTTATTTGTTTAATATTTTTGGCTTTTCTAAAATCTTTGGAAAAGGTTTCCTGATGAGCTGGTCTTAGCAACCGGCGAAATGCGCATAGAAGCTAGCTTTCCCTCAACAATAAATTTCAGTGTATTTATCAAATATGGAAAACTGGGAATTTAGCACGTCATACGGAAATCGTATTAATAATAAACTTTGTATTCCCGAAAATAACTTTGATAATTTTATTCGGTTAATTGAAAAATTTTAATTTTGTATAGTTTAAAAGTTAAAAAATAAGACCAAAAATTATATATTTTAACATAAAAATTTTATCAAAAAAGTAACAACAATTTAACTAAAGGTACTACACGTAATAAAAGAGGAAAACTTTTTTAAACAAAAATTGTATTAAAATTTAAGCTAATCTTCTGAAATAATCTTTCAAAAAAGAGTGTACATGTAATGTTTCAAACGATTTCTTTCTTTTGAATTCACTCAAAAGCAAACAGATCTCACATAGATGAAGATATCTAAATAATATTCGGCACAAAGTACTTTTAAATGAATATTAACCTAATAAAGAAATTTTTTTGGTTAGTCCCATTTTTGCCCATGTAACCCAAATGGCTCTCTTAAACTTGTTTTTAAAACTGTGGTGTAGGGTATCATACGGTCGAGCTTGACCGACTATTCTCTCTCACTTGCTTTTTATTTGGTAACAAAATTATTTGGCCTCTTAATTAATACATAGTTCGACTTCCTCTTCAAGTGGTATTCCACCAGTAAAATTATAAAATTCAGGAATTATGAAAATCACAATGTTAATGTTAAACCACGAAGAACCGTAACGCGGTACAGTTATCCGTCGCCAAGCCTTTATTAACTTTAAAATAAATTTTTTTGTAAAAATTATGAGCTTATTTACGTTTCATACTTTTTTACAACTCACATGTCAAATACATTTAAAAACACGTTTTAAAAAAAAAATTTCAGTAAAAATTCTTTTTTTTTTTTTTTAAATTTTTTTCGATTTGCTTTTAAACTATTTTGAACCGTTTTTCCTTTGAGAAAAGGCCTGACTTTTCTCAGCTTAATATCAAGCAACTATGTTTACAGAGAATATTACCATTCCCATTACAATAATTACCTTTACGCAAAAATCATATTCGACCGCACACACAAAACTCTTCCCATAAGAAAAATCCTTTAAATCCAGTAAATTTTTGAAATCGATTCTGACTAATAAACTTTTTATGGGCTCTATGCTTAAGAAAATATTTTTTAGCTTAAATTAAACACAGTATCCCTTAATCGCATTTTAAAATTAATGCTGCTTGCACAATTATATAAATTTAATTTTTTAAGTTAAAACAACGTTTTTTTAATTCTTATTATAAACACAATTAAATTTTTAACCAGATTTTGCTTGCATTTTTCTCTTTTAACACTAAAATTGTAACTGGTAAAAATATTTAAGTTAATTTTATTATTATTTTTTATACATATCCTTTTTTTAAAGTTTCCACATAAAACTCTTTTTTTACTTTACTATCAATTTGCTTCAATACTATTTTGCAACTCCTTATTTGTTTTTATTTATTATCATTTTTATTTTGCACTTTTCTTTAATAATTTACATTCCTTTCATTTAAATCCAACTGTTGCTTATTCAAATACTTTCACTACTTTTTTATGTTTTCTATATTTATTCCTTTTTCACTTGAATTTTGTGTTTAGTTCCTTTTATTTGTTTTCTAAAAACGTTGTTGAATGTTCAAAGAATCTCTGTAGACTGAATGTGTTTTCCAGATGTATCCTGTTAATATAGGAAACAAAAACATAATTGTGTATGTTGATGTGGATTTTGCAAATGTTTCACAAGGATACTAAAATTTCGTTTCATTTTTTGATTACAAAATGTCTATGGCGTAGTGGTATATACTACATACATTTGTGTTTGTGTGTGTGTCTTTATGAGTGTTTGTTTACCAGAAGATGTAAAAGAAGCAACAGTGTTAAAAAATGTCCTTAAAAATAATTACATATATCCCGAGCCATACAAACTGCATAAGCTCAAATTCAAATAAAAGCTTCATATGTACATCTATTAGCATGGACATTAACCGTGTCATAACTCAAATTTTGTAAACATTAAAGCTTTTATTATTTTATTGAAATAGTAAAGGTATTAACGTCAAAAGTTGCACTCTTGCAAAAAAGCAAAACCAAAACGATCCAAAATTGTCAGGGTCTAATTTAGTGCAAGATTATCACAGTAAGTGCTGGTTTACACTCTTCAAGTTTTAACCGTCAAGTATTGAGTTTTTGGAGAGAGAGGAATGGAATGGAATTCGCTTTTCCCTTTTATCCTTAAAACTCAAGAATTGACGGCTTAAACTTGAAGAGTGTAAACCAGAACTAAAAGTAAAAAGATTTTGCAAATTTTCATGACATTGCCAAATCGAAAAAAATGTTAAAAAAGTACTCCAAAATCAACTCTACACTAAACAACAATGCAGGAATACCATTTTAACGTACTGTAGACAAAGTGCTGGTTCACACAGGTCAAGTTTACTTGAACAGTTTTATTTAAATTTTCTTTTGAACTTGCGTTCACGTTCATGCACAAAATTAATTTTTGTTTTCTTTTCCTTCAACTTTGTAGCTTTTTATTATATTACGGATGAAAAAAGAAAAGAAAAATACAAAACTGACTGGTACGGTCAAGTATGTACCCCTTTCCATTCTCTTTACCCCTCTCTCCTAAAAGCTCGAGACTTGAAGAGTCAAACTTGACCTGTGTGAACCAGCACAAACATAAAATTTTAATGTTCTTTACCCAAGGTCTACACCAAAGATAAATATCTTAGAAACTGGGAATTATTTCCTTCCGAAGGTTACTTTATATTATATTCAAAATTTTTCATTTTTCGAATTTATTCTATGAGCTAAATTTCAGTTATGTATTTTATAAAGCTTTTTTGTAATAGTTCTATTCCTTAAATTCTTCAGAAATGACTTTATACACTACCAGAATATTATATTGTATTTTCTTTTTACATTTTACCTTAGCCTTCCTTTGGAAACCAATGAGGTATATTGAATGTACAGTAAAATTTACAATTATTAGACACCAGCAGAATGTAATGCATTTTCTGGCCCGCTACGGCCTTCGTCAGCATTCTTTGTGTCTCACTGGATAGTGTTACTTTATAAATTGAATGTATTTAACTCAACTATTTCAACAAATAGAAACTGGGAATTATTTCCTTCCGAAGGTTACTTTATATTATATTCAAAGTAATAGTCTGGTAGTGTATAAAGTCATTTCTGAAGAATTGAAGGAATAGAACTATTACAAAAAAGCTTTATAAAATACATAATTGAAATTTAGCTCATTGAATAAATTCGAAAAATGAAAAATGTTAAATATGATAAATATCATAACAATTTGGCAATTAAGTCGGCAGAATAACAGAGCAATTTTTCTTAATGCTCGGCTTATGTTAAAGGCATGTAAAAACGTATTTAAGTTAACTCAAAATTTGAAAATAATCAAGGAAGAAGGTGCAGTGTAAAAACTGACGGCATTTTGCAAAAATTATTTTTATTAATATTAATTATTTCTTATTTGAGATTATTATTTTACTGTACATACATACATATGTACTTTCGCGGTAAAGGCTCGAAATGCATACATATTTTTAAAATACATGTTTAGACATAAAACAAATACATCATAAATTTCGTATATACATACATTAAAATTTAAGCGTTACAGGGCATTTTAATGAAAAAATTAGGTTTTACAAAAGTTGTTATAGAAAAAATTGCCATAGAAATTCTGTTCCATATTCGGTTCATAAGGCCTCTTTTTGTTACAAATTATACGTATTCTTAAAAAGTTTTCAGATGTTGATATTGTGCGCTGACAGTCTATATTCTGATAAACTGTTTTATTTATTTTGAAATAAATAAAATACAAATTAAAGAAAAAGATAAATGCATTTTTAAAAATAGCTGGGAAAAAAGCTAAAAGCTAAATGAAATATTTCAAGCTTAACATTAAAAAATAAAGCTAAATTTAGCATGAAAAATATGGTAACACTGATTATAGGTTATTGAGATCGTTCGCAGATTTTATACTCAGAAATTTGCAAATTGCAGATTTGAAGATTTTTAGCTTAAAAATTCAGTTTTTTTAACTCGGTGGAAACTTCTTCACATTGTCACTTATGTTCGTACAATTCCACCTTTTGTATTGAAAAAAAACTGAAAGGAAACTGAAAAATTCGTGTTTTTGAAGTATTGATATTTACCGTACTTACGGAGTTTTTTGCAGTAATAGTACAGAAAATAATAAAATATGATTGCGTTGGAAAAATATAAATATCGATTGTCGCACCACTCGAACAGACTTTGCGCTAGAAAAGTTTAAAAGAAAGTCATAAAGAATAACATAAATAGTTTAACTATGACCTCAAACCGTTTGGAAATTAATTCATTAGTAAAAATTTTATATATAAAAGGTTACTTAAAAATTCGCATTGTTTTGATACATTAACATCGCCGGACTTATGTCATCGAATTTTACACAAAATAATACGTATATATTCATTTGGCCTTATAAATATTTGATCTCTTTTAACCCATTTCGTCCCAGCGATTTTTTTTCGAGTAACTTTATAAAACTTGGTGGTTAATTAGGGACTAGAAAACACGAATCTGAAGTCCAAATTTTTTTTAGATTTTTTGTTTTTGAGAAAAATCGTGTTCGATTAATCGAACGTTGGGCACTATTTAGCATTTTTATTTTATTGCTCCCATAGATTGTAAATATAGAAAACCTAAATTTTTTATAAACTGAAACTAATAAATTTTATTTTATTATAGAAAAATAGAACAAGGCATTTATTAAAATTGAAAATATACAGTTGAACCTCGATTATCCGACTCGCACAGGACCGTGATGAGCATTGATAATAAAAAATGGTTTATAGATAAATCGGGTGATTCATCGTGAAGCTTAATTTATAATGTAAAATAAAACACATAAATTTGAAAGTGAACTTAAAAATATTTATTATCGGTTAAAAGAATAATTTAAGGCATTTACTTTATGAAAATGATATCATGGAAATGTTTGCAATGACTTCGTCTGAGGTGGTCCATTCGAAAAGTCCAATTTCGGGAGACTCATTCGAGCAGAGCGAATGGTATCTCGCGAATAATATGAGTAATGTTAGCTTCCAAAGCGTTAATCGGTGCTGACTTATTCCTGAAGACAGTCATTACATATCCCCAGAAAAAATGGTCTAAGGTGTGATATCCCAAGTTCTAAGTGGAAATTTTACCATAGAAAGACATGAAATTAAATGCTCACCAAAATGTATGTCTCGTAGCGCCGTCTTACTGAAACCAGATCTCACCGAGACCATGACCCTGATTTTTAAGTTGATATACTGGTGCTGTGCCATTTACCATTTTGGCGAAAGTAAGGTAATTGCTTACGATATTTTCAAGGCGTTTGACAGAGGCTGGTATGGTCAAGTCAAATCTTATTGCATTTGGAGTCGGTGATAATTTCTCTCGATTTATATTGAGTTTTATCAGAGGTCGCACTATACAAGTAGTTTTAGTTAAGCTTTCGTCAAACGAGTTCAAAATTTATTCAGGGGTGCCGCAAGGCTCCGTTCTTTCTCCTACTATTTATATTTCTTATTTTTTTAAATGGCCTCCTATGTCAAACTTTCATACATTTTATCAAAATGGATCAGGTGGTCCAATTTTATTTGAAGGGCACATGTGCGGTGTTTTGCAGACCTCTGGTATAAAACGACTCGTGAAGAAAATCATCTGCCAATTAACGATATTTATATATCCGGAAAGTATAATACTATATAAAATTGTGCGACGCTTTAAGAAATTAAGGCCCAAAATTTGTAAAACGCAACGCAATCCCAAAAATAACATTGAAAGCAAAAACAATGTCAAAAATTTTTCAAAATTTTGTTGTTGCTTTCTACAGAAATACATATTGCGTTTAAAAATTATCAACGCCACAAGATATGCAGCGTTAAAAATTTAAAAATTCAATATTAACTTCTATAGAAAACAACAACAATATATAATTTTTGGCGTTGCTTTTGCGTTTTACAAATTTAGACCCTTAATTTCTTAAAGCGTCGCACAATGTTATATAGTATTATAGTTTCCGGATATATAAATATCGTTAATTGGCAGATGATTTTCTTCACGAGTCGTTTTATACCAGAGGTCTGCAAAACACCGCACATGTGCCCTGCAAATAAAATTGGACCACCTGATCCATTTTGATAAAATGGACTACTCCATGGACTGGTCCGATGTAATGCAAGCATGGACCATGTCATTGTTAAAAAGTGTTTATAGTGAGACGACATGTCTTCGTTTTTTAACGACATGCTTTCGTTTTGAAACGACTTCAAAACTAATCCTCTTGAGTATACCATGGAGTAGTTTTAAAACTACTCCTTAGTGGTCCAAAGGTGGGTTATATGGTCCTCTCCTAGGACATCGTAATGTTAAATAGACCAGGTTTTTTCCATACGTTTGGGTTAGTTTTGGACTAGTCCTGGTCCCTTGTGGACTACTCTTTACACGCGTGTTCGGACTGGTCCTATTATTTGCAGGGTGGGAATGCTCTCACACTAATAAAGAGAGCATGAGAAAATAATTTGTATTTTTACTAGATAACAGTGTTATCATAACACTGAACCAGGGATTTCCATTTCTTTGCACAATTGTGCACACCAATACTTACGCATATTTTTATGCTCTTCAATTCAGTCGTCGATGTGACTTCGACAAGTGTACATGTCTAGCGGATGCTATATTATTTTGTTTCAGCTAACACTCAAAAAATATTGTGCGGTCAAATATGCTTTTGGTAACATCCAATGCCTTGCGTGCAATTTTTATTTAGAGTTTAAATTTTAAGACTTAAATGTAGAATAATATAACATTTCATAAGTTTACATGCATAGCAAAGAACTTTGTAAAATTGTAATTATGTATTTGAGATTTAAAAGAAATTTTTAATAATTCAGATAAAAATGCGTTAACCAAAATATTTTTAAGGAAAAAATATTGTATTCTAAGTTGTGTGTGTTACGTTACATTAATTTGTAATTTTCAGAAACAAAAAGACGTATTATCAACGAAAGTATATTAGTATTAAGTGAAACAAACATTTAAAATATTAAATGTGTTTTGTTTAAACTTTGATATTATTACAAGTAGAACTGTTGCTATAAGTCTTATACGTTTTACAGTTTTATTTGGTTTAATATCTTTAGTTTTTCTAAAATCTTTATGGATGAAGTTTCCTGATGATCTGGCCTAAGCAATAAGTGAAATGCATAGGAATAGCTTATCCCATCAACAATAAATTTCAAGTGTTTTTATCAAGAATAAAAACTGGGAATTAAGCACGAATAACAAAATCTTTTGAAATTAAAATTTTGTATTCCCAAAAATTTAGAAGATTTTATTTTATAAGTTGTATAACACAAGGGAACAAAATGAAACATTTTTTGTGTTGCTAGAAAATGTGTAGCAGTTCTTTACTAATTCAATATCGCTTATTTTAAAACTGCACTTTTTTCTATCAGCTGTGATTTGCGTGCAATATTTATTTTTTATGAATTTTTAAAACATAAAAATCTTAAATTTTTTTACAATTGTTTGATAAGATATTTGAAACTGATTTAGAGTCAAGAAGCTTCCGAATAAAAAAATGCAGTTTTAAAATCAGCGACATTGAATTGGTACAAATATTTTATCAACACAAAAAATTTTTATCTTGTACCTTTGTGTTATACAACTTTTAAAATATATTACTAACATTTTATTTCGGCTGTAAATGAATGCATTCTCTCAATTTTTTTACTCTCTCCCTGCAAATAAAATTGGACCACCTGACCCATTTTGATAAAATGGACTACTCCATGGACTAGTCCGATGTAATGCAAGCATGGACCATGCCATTGTTAAAAAGTGTTTGTAGTGAGACGACATGTCTTTGTTTTTTAACGACATGCTTTCGTGTTTAAACGACTTCAAAACTAATCCTCTTGAGTATACCATGGAGTAGTTTTAAAACTACTCCTTACTGGTCCAAAGGTGGGTTATATACCATGGAGTAGTTTTAAAACTACTCCTTAGTGGTCCAAAGGTGGGTTATATGGTCCTCTCCTAGGACATCGTAATGTTAAATAGACCAGGTTTTTTCCATACGTTTGGGTTACTTGTGGACTAGTCCTGGTCCCTTGTGGACTACTCTTTACACGCGTGTTTGGACTGGTCCTATTATTTGCAGGGCTGGTACTCACTAATACACAACAAAAAAAAATTTTTGGAAATGCCTGCACCAGGGATGATAAATGAGAAAACCAATATCGTACCAATGAACTTTTGAAATTGTACTTTTTCGGTCCCAATAGTACTAAATCTTTTTTTTAATTTTAAAAACAAATATTATGTGCAACAAAAACAAAAGGTACTTAAAATGCATATGTTCTATAAGTCATTCCAAGAAACTTTGCCAAAGAAACCATGGGTCAAAAATAAATTTCGAGCTCCGGATTTTCAAAATAGTTAGTTTTCCAAAATATTCAAAAATAGAGGCAAACAAATTGTATTTGATCTAGCCAGACCTGCATCATGCGGTCGAGAAATCCATTAATTTTTATTTTTGATTGCCGCCAGAGAGCGTTTTCACACACTTTTTAGAATTTATCGACGAATATTTTTCAAAATGCAATTTTGAATTTTAAACGAAAGCGTTTTAAGCGTTCTAAAAATATGTTAATACGAACATCTTCGGATTGCATTTCCAAATTTATTGTGTTTACAATTTTCAATATGTACTGCAGAAACAGGAAAGGAGTAGAAAATTCCGAATATAATAAAATTTAATTTAGCTCTTGTAAAATCTCCTTAAAAATAATTCGGAGTAAAAGAATGGAATGGGCTCCCACTATTACAAAATTCTGTTGATTTCTTCTTGACGTGACAACCATCTTGTTGAAGAATATTTGAAAATATAATTGAGAGAAATTCGTCTGTTCTACTATGTAGAACTTTTGCAGAAGTGGTTTCCTTTATATTTTAAGAACTTGTCAATATCATTAGAAAATGCACGCTTATATGCTGCCACTGATACTAAATTTAGAATGTGGCTTAAGCTATCGTTCAATCAACAAGTGCAAAAATCTATTCACAGTAGCGGAGTTAAGTGTTTGGTGCAAATGGTCTTGTAAAAGAGCAAATGCGAAATATCATAGCTGTTTTTTTTAAGTCCAACAATAAATTCATTTGACAGTTAATACGAGTTGCCATTATATATCAATTATAAATATGTAAAAAAAAATTGGAAATAGTACCAAAAGAGTCACGGGGGTACCAGCGTACTTTTTAGTTTTTAATTGTACCAAAAAAAGTACAATTGTACCAACTTTATCAACCCTGGCCTGCACTGAACAAACAAAAACAATTACGCTCAAAAAAAACAACCAAGAGAAACAAGAAATGTGAATGTATGCCCTGCAAATAATAGGACCAGTCCAAACACGCGTGTAAAGAGTAGTCCACAAGGGACCAGGACTAGTCCACAAGTAACCCAATTGTATGGAAAAAACCTGGTCTATTTAACATTACGATGTCCTAGGAGAGGACCATATAACCCACCTTTGGACCACTAAGGAGTAGTTTTAAAACTACTCCATGGTATATAACCCACCTTTGGACCAGTAAGGAGTAGTTTTAAAACTACTCCATGGTATACTCAAGAGGATTAGTTTTGAAGTCGTTTAAACACGAAAGCATGTCGTTAAAAAACGAAGACATGTCGTCTCACTACAAACACTTTTTAACAATGGCATGGTCCATGCTTGCATTACATCGGACTAGTCCATGGAGTAGTCCATTTTATCAAAATGGGTCAGGTGGTCCAATTTTATTTGCAGGGTGTGTTTGGCGGACTCCGTTTAATGCTTACGAGCAGGGTTGTCAGATTTTTTTGAGCTCCATCGCCAAACCGGATGTCAGAAATCGCCAAAAATCGCCAAACGTCGATTTTGTTCAGTTTTTGTAAAATTTTCTTTTTTTTTAATTAAATTTTGCATACAAAAAACGCTAGTATAATTTTTCAGTCAAAAATCGCCAAAAACTGAGAAAAAATACAAAAAAGTCGCCGAAGTAAATTTTGTTTTTAATAAGATTTCCGTATGATGAGATAAGCTCCCAATTTTTCATATTTGGTAAATACACTGAGATTTATTGTTGAGGGAAAGCTAGCTTCTATGCGCATTTCACTGGTTGCTTCGGCCAGCTCATCAGGAAACCTTTTCCAAAGATTATTTGTTTTGATTCTGTAATTTTTTTTAAGAGATCATATACGTATTCAGTTAAAAACTTAAACTAAGTACACAAGTCTATAAGATCGTACACTTCAGTCTCACCGATTTCATTACTGGAGTTTTGACCTTCATACTATTAGAATTACATACATACTATTAGAATAAAATAATGACTGCATATAAAATTCACTTAATATGTTTTTTTATATTAGTAATGATAACAAAAATGACAAGTTGTTAAACAAAATTGCCGAAATAATATAAATGGTAAAAATAGCCAAGTTAATCGCCAGTTATATCAGAAATCGCCATAAAAGTCGCCAGTCGCCAAATGGGAAATCCCATCGCCAAACACTTTTCAAAATCGCCACGTTTGGCGAGAAATCGCCATATCTGACAGCCCTGCTTACGAGTCGAGCAGAAAAATCTTACGAGTCGTAAAATATTTGTGCTCGCGAGCAGTGATGAAAACTTTTTGAGAACAAAAAGCACTTTCAAATTTAAAAAAAAGCACTAAAAAGCACTATTTCGAGCCAAAAAAAAGCGTAAAAAGCACAAAGCTATTTTTACAATTTAATTAAACACAAAACAAATTGCATTCGGATGTGCCGAATATTATATACCTCCAAAATTTAAAAAAAGGCGACAGCGTTGATGGGGACCATTTTCATTTAAGATTAAATAATAAATATATTTACATTTGTATATAAACATTTTTACATGTATTATTATTATCTTCAATAAAAATAATATCATTCAAATCATTTACAGCCGTATTCATAACAAAAAGTTAGCCACAGTTTGTACACTACGTACAATGAGCTGCTAACAAGAATGCCGATTAACTTAGCAGCTTGTTGGCACAAAGTTAATTCATAACGAACTTTTCTCCATCTGCCAACTTTTAATAAATCAACTCGGAATTTTTATGATGCCACATTGTATTACTCAAAAATGTAATTGTCATTTTTTTGGTTTTTCCCTTCACATATAAAAATTTTAAAAGGTTTTTAAAATTAAAATAAATTAAGTTAAATACAGTAAATTGAAAAAAAAAACAATTAATAAAAAAACGAACAAAATTGTTTGACATTAAACGGCTGTTTTTCACAAGTTGGCAAACGTTTGGCAGCTCGTTAACAAGAGTTTAGCAAAACGTTGGCCAGAGTTTGGTTAGTGTATTATGAATAAACTTTTTGCTAACTTTATGCCAAATTTTCATTATGAATACGGCTGTTAGAGTTTAAATTGGCCATAAAACAGTTTTAAAGTAATACAGTGCGAGCTCGATTTTGGTAACTCGAAAAAATATGGCCTGTTGCATTAAACTTAATGACAGCCCATATTTGATAAAAAAAAAAACTTATATTTTATCGTTTAAATAAATCTAAATTAAAATCGTGCAAAGTTTAATAAAACAATTGGCATATGATATTATAAAATTATTTTAACATATGTACGCTTCTGAATAAAGAACACACATAAGGTGTAAAATAGAAAAAACATGTACATATGTTTGCAATCTGATACTTAGTCAAACCTTTTTTCAATAGCACTAGAGGTAGAAGTGCACAACACTTGGAAAACTAAAGCGCTGTTTTTAATTTATTTAACACTTTGCATATACCAAGCTACGGCTCTTTTTCTGTTATTGAAGTCTTTGCGTTTTTTGTACGGTTTCCGACTGCATTTTTTTTTTTTAACAATTCCAATATTTTTAATCCATATTCTATTTTTGAAACAGTGTCTACATCTTTAACAAAATGTTTACCGAAATAAATCTTTTTTATTACGATTACTAAATATGTTGTCAACGCTAAAATGTGCAACGTTTCGTAAAATATCCAAATTGGTAGGAAGCCTAGCTCTAACCTCGTAAATAAAGTTTTTGGTAAAACGAATGTAACTTTAATTTATCACTTTTTTATCATTTGAAATCTTAAAATCTTTACAAGCCTTCTGAAAATTGTACCGCAAATAGCAAAGTTCAACTAAATCATCCTCTATATAATCGTATTTTTTAAAAATGGTAGAAAACAAGTGACGCTTGTCAATTTCAATACGAATTGTCATCAAAAAAAAAAAAAAAAAAACAAATTAGAGTGCTATATTCGGCTGTGCCGAATCTTTGATACCCTCCACCGACAGTTCGAATGTTTAAGGAGTAATATTGGTATGATGTTATTATTATCTTAAACTGTGACGATTTGTTATTAATTATGGTTTTAAGCGACTAAACTGTTTTCCGGTAGTAGGGTTTATATGGGGCCTAAGGTAAATTATATACCGATCATTACGAAATTTCACAGTATCATTTATAGTCCTATAAAACTGTGACGAGCCAAAATTTGTTATGATTGCATTATTTTTTACGGTTTTAGGCGTACTAAACTGTTTTCCGGTAGTAGGGTTTATATGGGGCCTAAGGTAAATTATGGACCGATCGTCACGAAATTTCACAGTGTTATTTCTAGTCCTTAGAAACTGTGACGAGCCTTGTTCCAGGATTTATGTTATTTTTTGAAACAAAATTATCAATTTTTTTAGGTGGTGGTTCCACATTTTTATTCATAGCTCTGGTCCTACTGAACCGATTTTGCTGGATTTCAATACCAAACTGCTTAGGATAACTACCAATTAGGATGGCACCAAGTTGTTCATTTCTGTTGAGTTGTTCGAAAGTGAGCGTGTTTTCAACAGACGGGCAGACAGACGGACATGGCTAAATCGACTTAGAATTACTCAAGGACCCAGAATATATATACTTTATGGGGTCTGAGATGAATAATAAAAAAATTAAAAAAAAAAAATTTTTTTTACAAATAGAAACTGGGAATTATTTCCTTCCGAAGGTTACTTTATATTATATTCAACATTTTTCATTTTTCGAATTTATTCTTTGAGCTAAATTTCAGTTATGTATTTTATAAAGCTTTTTTGTAATAGTTCTATTCCTTAAATTTTTCAGAAATGACTTTATACACTACCAGACTATTATATTGTATTTTCTTTTTACATTTTACCTTAGCCTTCCTTTGGAAAGCAATGAGGTATATTGAATGTACTGTTCACTTGTTGATTGAACGATTGCTTATGCCACATTCTAAATTAAGATCAGCGGTAGCAATAAGAAGTGACGAATTCATCTCAATAATATTTTCAAATATTCTTCAACAAGATGGTTGTCACATTAAGAAGTAATCAGCAGAATTTTGGAACAGTAGGAGCCCACTCCATTATTATTATACTCCGAATTTTTTTTGAAGGAGATTTCACAAGCGCTAATTTAAATATTATTACATTCGGACTTTCTACTTCTTTCCTGTTTCTGCAATACATATTGAAAATTGTAAAAACAATAAATTTGGAAATGCAATCCGAAGATGTTTGTATGCACATATTTTTAGAACGCGTAAAATTTTTATTTTATTTTAAAATTCGAGATTGCATTTTGAGAAATATTCGTAAATTTTCCACAAAAAAGACGATAAATTAAAAAAAAAATATGAAAACGCTCTCTGGTGGCAAGCAAAAATAAAAATTAATGGATTTCTCGACTCTAAAAACCGCATGAAACAGGTCTGGCTAGATCAAATACAATTCGTTTGCCTCTATTCTTGAATATTTTGGAAATCTAACTATTTTGAAAAATCCGGGGCTCGAAATAATTTTTTGACATATGGTTTCTTTGGCAAAGACTTATAGAATAATAATCGCGATGTGCTTTTGATGCGAAAAAATTTTACCCAACCTATTATTATGTATAATTAATGTGCAAATGGATTTTGAGTACCTTTTGTTTTTGTTGCATTAAATTTTTGTTTTTAAAAATAAAATCAAAAAAATTTATAAAAAAAGATAAAAAAAATGCAGGTGTATCCCCCTTTGTGATATAAGGTAGGTAGGTATAAGTTTGCAAATTTATCTTAAACGATTTTGAAATCGATTTTAAAATTGAATTTGAGGTGTGATAATCGATTTCCAAAATCGAAATAAAAAAAGTCGAACCAAAAAATCGAAAATTGATTTTGGAATTTATTTACCATTCCCCAGGGCTGTTGGACAAAGGTTAAAGAATGTTATTTAGGTGATTGGGGATTTAAAAAAAAATCGGGAATTTTTTGGGGATTTTACACATCTAATAAAAATGAAATGTTGTGTGTTGCTGATCGCATAACTTGAGAACGGCTTGACCGATTTGAACGATTTTTTCTTTAAAATGATCGCCATGGTCCAACTCAGGTTTATAAGAAAATTTTGCCCCGCCCACTTTTTTCGATTTACCTAAAATCAGAAAACGGCTTCATCGATTTGACTAATTTTTCTTTCAAATATTCGTTTTAATCCATTTTAAGTTTTCATCGAAAGAAAAATTTACCACGCTTACTTTTGCGCCCTATTTTTCTATTTATCTAAAATAATAAAAATGAAATGTTGTGTGTTGCTGATTGCATAACTTGAGAACGGCTTGACCGATTTGAACGATTTTTTCTTTAAAATGATCGCCATGGTCCAACTCAGGTTTATAAGAAAATTTTGCCCCGCCCACTTTTTTCGATTTACCTAAAATCAGAAAACGGCTTCATCGATTTGACTAATTTTTCTTTCAAATATTCGTTTTAATCCATTTTAAGTTTTCATCGAAAGAAAAATTTACCACGCTTACTTTTGCGCCCAATTTTTCTATTTATCTAAAATCGGAAAAAATTTGCACCGATTTTGCGAAACCCTAAGGGAATCAGTTCGAACAAATTTTCCACTGTTGGATCGAAAACAAAAATATGCATACGATAACCTCATGAAAGCTGTGAAAGATGAAGCTGGAGGGATTTTTTTTCTAAACGCTCCCGGTTGAACTGGGAAAACTGTTTTAATCGCGTTAATTTTGGCAACGATACGCTCGAATATTGATATTGTACTTGCACACGAATCGTCAGGAATTGCATTTACATTGTTGGAAGGCGGTCGAACTGCTCATTCAGCACTTAAGTTGCCATTAAATGTGCTAACCAATGAAAATCCAGCATATCGAAGAACAGTGCGAGGGCCAAAGCTTTGCAGCAAAGCAAACTGTTCGTTTGGGATGAAAGTACAATGGCGCATAAAAATCTTTGTAGGCATTAGACAAAACGTTGCAAGATTTACGAAACAATCAAAGCCGATCATAGTACCTCCATGATTTGTTGTCAGGTGATTTTCGGCAAACTCTGCCAGTGATACCACGATGAACGCCCGCCGATGAATTTAATGCATGTTTGAAGTCGTCTGCCGTGTCTCTGAACATGCGAGTCGAACTGCAGAACAATCAATCTCGAGACGTAGGAAACGGCAAAATTCCGGTGGATATTTCAATTTCTGCCAGTTCACCGAATCAAAGTCCGAACTCATCCGAAAGCAGTGATGCCAACTTATTGCTTTGGCACTATTTATGGTGCTTTTTGATACCTCAAAACGCCAAAATTTTATCCATAGTGCCAAACTAAAAAAAGCACTAACTTGGTGCTTTTTAAATTTTTCGTTAGTGCCTTTAGTGCCTTTAGTGCTTTTTACAATTTTTATTTTTTATACCCTCCACCACAATTAGTTGTGAAGAGGGTATATTAAGTTTGTCATTCCGTGTGAAACTTTTTTATTATTCATCTCAGACCCCTTAAAGTATATATATTCTGGGTATTTGAGTAATTCTAAGTCGATTTAGCCATGTCCGTCCGTCTGTCTGTCCGTCTGTTGAAAAGACGCTCACTTTCGAACAACTCAAAAGAATTGAACAAACTTGGTGCCAAATTGCTTGTAGTTATTATAAGCAGTTTGGGATTGAAATCCAGCTAAATCGGTTCAGTAGGACCAGAGCTATGAATCAAAATGTGGAACCACCACCTAAAAAAATTGATAATTTTGTTACAAAAAATAACATAAATGCTGGAACAAGGCACGGAATGAAATAAGATTTTGCAAAAATTTGTTTTATTTGAGTGGAAATCACGCTGTTAAATTTCGTGAAGATCCGTCCATAATTTACCCTAAGCCCCATATAAACACTACTCCCGGAAAACAGTTTAGTACGGCTAAAACCGTAAAAAATAACGCTAGCGTAACATAATTTGGTACGTCACAGTTTTTTAGAACTAGAAATAACACTGTGAAATTTCGTGACGATCGGTCCAGAAATAACACTGTTAAATTTCGTGACGATTGGTCCATAATTTACCTTAGGCCCCATATAAACCCTACTACCGGAAAACAGTTTAGTACGCCTAAAACCGTAAAAAATAATGCAATCATAACAAATTTTGGCTCGTCACAGTTTTATAGGACTATAAATGATACTGTAAAATTTCGTAATGATCGGTATATAATTTACCCTAGGCCCCATATAAACCCTACTACCGGAAAACAGTTTAGTCGCTTAAAACCATAATTAATAACAAATCGTCACAGTTAAAGATAATAATAACATCATACAAATATAACTCCTTAAACATTCGAACTGTCGGTGGAGGGTATCAAAGAGTCGGCACAGCCGAATATAGCACTCTAACTTGTTTTTTTTTTTTTTTTTGATGACAATTCGTATTAAAATTGACACGCGTCACTTGTTTTCTACCATTTTTAAAAAGGACGATTATAAAAAGAATGATTTAGTTGAACTTTGCTATTTGCGGTACAATTTTCAGAAGGCTTGTAAAGATTTTAAGATTTCAAATGATAAAAAAGTGATAAATTAAAGTTACATTCGTTTTACCAAAAACTTTATTTACGAGGTTAGAGCGAAGTCGGCTTTCGTTCGGAAACAAGGCAGATTTTAGAAGCTTTACTTAGCGAAACCGTTATACTTGGTATTCCATAAAGGAGAAAATCCCTGCGCCCAAAAGTGTTTTCGTTAAATGTTTAATATATGCACCCAGAGAAAAAACAACAAAACCATTTTTAAAAAAATGTTGACCATATTATGTTTAATTTAACCAAATCATTGTCACCGACAACCATATTATGGTAAAATAAGTTTCTTTAAAAATAGTTTTGTTGGTTGTGACCATAATAAAACATGTTTTTCTCTGCGTGTATGTAGATCTTTTTTTGTAATTAACATCTTTAGTAATAATGGACCTTATGACATTTTTAAAAATGTCATAATGTCCATTTGCAAAGTGTGTTAATGCCCCCGGCAAAAGCTATAGTCTGTTTTGAGTTATTGATTATAACTATGCAGTGATTAATTAAAATTTTAAACTATTGAAGAGTGCACAAAGTTTGGCGGAGGGCTCAAATAAGTATTACTGTCCATACTGCCCTTTTTCGTTTTTTTTTTTTTTTTTGGGTAAAATTTCATATATAACTTTTTGGGTCATTTTTCATGTTCTTTTGGGCGATTTTTAATTTTTTTTTTTTTGCCATTATTCTTTGGGCGATTTTTCTTACAGCCTTACAGTTACCGAGCAAAAACTTACATTGCAAAGTAATGAGTTAAAAAGCTAATATAACGACTCTTCACTACTTATACATTGGCATTTTAACTCATTATTTTAACACGGTGATGTCATTGGAGGCAAGTACTTACCACCCTCGCTTACAAATAGGGAGTTAAATAACTCATTACTCCGATGTCACCAAAATTACAACTAACATGTAATGACTTTAAAAAAATTTTTTTTTTTATTATTTTTATTAATTATTTTTTTTTTTTTTCTATTTTTTCTTATTTTATTTTACTTTGTTTTATTTTTTATTTTTTTCTGTCTCTGATGGGATTCGATCGCTCAACCTCGGTGCTGATAGACTAGCTCACTACCATCTAGTCTACCGGGGCAGTATAGTTTTTAGATAAAAAAACTATGTTTTTTACTCAATTAAGAGCGTAAATATGAGATTAAATTGTCCATAATAACAATAAAAACGTTGATTGAAAGTGGATTGAAAGTTTTTGTTTCATTACTATAATGACATTTTTATTTTCATAAAGAAAATTTAAATTTATGAAGGCAATTATTGAAATATGTTGCTTTTTTAAAAAAAATTTTTTAATTCATAAAATTAATGGCATAGATCTAACATTAGATGTATGAAATTAATAAATCTTAAATTTTTTAATTAACAATTAAACATTTTTTTTAAGGAAACTAAAATTTTGTATTAATTTATGAATATAGTTATGTTTGTATATTGTTTTTTTTATGTTCCCAATTAAAAGTTTTTGTTAAACTTGGACAAACTTAAGTTTTCATATATCCAATAAAAATTTTTAACGTAATTACGAAATCCAATGAAGCGATTTTAACGAACATACTTCATTATAACTATGAAATTCCATATAGACAATGAAAATTTTCATTTACCCAAGGAAAATTTTTTATGAAAATGATTCATTTAATATATTAAGCATTTTTTTTTTTCAATGTAATAAAAAAAAAAAAAACAAATTGTAAGAATATATATTTAAAACCAATTTGTATTAGATTTGAACAAAATTAAACCGTAGATGCATTTTATTATGAATGAATTATAAATTTCGTTAATCAACTCATACACAAGTACTTAGGTATCAGATTATATGTTAGACATTACTAAACTTCTTCTATGTAATGCAGATGGTATGAAGTAGTCATTGAAAAGTAAGTGGTTCAGTAATGGCAAGTCATTACCAAGTTTTTGCTGGGTAGTAGTAAGATGTTACGTCTCAATCTGTAAGAAATAGCAATTTGGATATTTTACGAAACGTTGCACATTTTAGCGTTGACGACATATTTAGTAATCGCAATAAAAAAGATTTATTTCGGTAAACATTTTGTTAAAGATGTAGACACTGCTTCAAAAATAGAATATGGATTAAAAATATTAGGAATTGTTAAAAAAAAATGCAGTCGGAAACCGTACAAAAAACGCAAAGACTTCAATAACAGAAAAAGAGCCGTAGCTTGGTATATGCAAAGTGTTAAATAAATTAAAAACAGCGCTTTAGTTTTCCAAGTATTGTGCACTTCTACCTCTAGTGCTATTGAAAAAAGGTTTGACTAAGTATCAGATTGCAAACATATGTACATGTTTTTTCTATTTTACACCTTATGTGTGTTCTTTATTCAGAAGCGTACATATGTTAAAATAATTTTATAATATCATATGCCAATTGTTTTATTAAACTTTGCACGATTTTAATTTAGATTTATTTAAACGATAAAATATAAGTTTTTTTTTTATCAAATATGGGCTGTCATTAAGTTTAATGCAACAGGCCATATTTTTTCGAGTTACCAAAATCGAGCTCGCACTGTATTACTTTAAAACTGTTTTATGGCCAATTTAAACTCTAACAGCCGTATTCATAATGAAAATTTGGCATAAAGTTAGCAAAAAGTTTATTCATAATACACTAACCAAACTCTGGCCAACGTTTTGCTAAACTCTTGTTAACGAGCTGCCAAACGTTTGCCAACTTGTGAAAAACAGCCGTTTAATGTCAAACAATTTTGTTCGTTTTTTTATTAATTGTTTTTTTTTTTAATTTACTGTATTTTACTTAATTTATTTTAATTTTAAAAACCTTTTAAAATTTTTATATGTGAAGGGAAAAACAAAAAAATGACAAATGCAGCGATGATTGATGCAAAACGTGTTACATTTTTGAGTAATACAATGTGGCATCATAAAAATTCAGAGTTGATTTATTAAAAGTTGGCAGATGGAGAAAAGTTCGTTATGAATTAACTTTGTGCCAACAAGCTGCTAAGTTAATCGGCATTCTTGTTAGCAGCTCATTGTACGTAGTGTACAAACTGTGGCTAACTTTTTGTTATGAATACGGCTGTAAATGATTTGAATGATATTATTTTTATTGAAGATAATAATAATACATGTAAAAATGTTTATATACAAATGTAAATATATTTATTATTTAATCTTAAATGAAAATGGTCCCCATCAACGCTGTCGCCTTTTTTTAAATTTTGGAGGTATATAATATTCGGCACAGCCGAATGCAACTTGTTTTGTGTTTAATTAAATTGTAAAAATAGCTTAGTGCTTTTAACACTTTTTTTGTCTCGAAAAAGTGCTTTTTTTAAATTTGAAAGTGCTTTTTGCTCTCAAAAAGTTGGCATCACTGTCCGAAAGGTGTTTCCAAACATTACAAAATTACTGAAATCATGATTGGTTGAGCAAACGTGCTATAAGCTGCGTTGAACGTTGATGTCGACGAACTGAATTATAAGATTCAAAGTGAAATCGCTGGCGAATTAAAGACGTACAAATCGGTAGATTCCGTAACTTCTCAGAACGATGAATTTCAATAGGAAAATTATAATAAGAATACCTGACACAAAGATACCCTTACCTTCGGTGAAGGGTATAAAAAACATAATTTTTGGGATTTCAGTATTTTGATCATAACTTAGACATTTTTAAACCGATTTGAAAGATTAAAATACCGACGTGTTTAGGAAGAAATTTACCATTTACTTGAGTTATAAAGTTTGGACTCGGGGTGATCTATGGTTCCCGATAGTGGGTGTTTAAAAAAAAATTTAATTTTGGTCATAACTTTTTTGTATCTGAACCGATTTTCCCGAGTTTTTTATAAAATATATTTTATATATTTCCGATATTTTGATATATAAATCATATCCATAGGACATATGGCAGCCCTAAAATTTAGGTTTTTATACAATTTTTAATTTTTTTTGTATGGTAGGTACCACGCTCACTTCTCCAAAAAATTAGAGGTAGTCGTGGTGTTTTGCTCATATCTCAGCCATTTTTGGACCGATCTGGCTGAATTTCAATAGCAAAATTATAATAAGAATACCTGACACAAAGATACCCCAACCAAACCCCCATCATATCTGGGGGCTTCGGAAAACCCAATTCAACAGACAGACGGACAGACGGACAGACGGTCAGACGGACAGATGGACAACCGGATTTGAACTTCGCTTTTCATAAGGAGCCAGAATATATATACTTTATAGGGTGTAAGATCAATATTGTAGAAATTACAAACGGAATGACAAAGTTATATATACCCTTTTACCTTCGGTGAAGGGTATAAAAATAGACTGCAATGAAATTTGAAGAACTTAAAGTGGAACAGCTCACGAAGGAAGAGGCTATTAGATGAATTCGAGCGACGCAATATGGACATTGCGAGTTACGAATTTGAGGACAAAGAAGAAATAGAGGTATGTACTCGTGCAGTAGCTAGCAACATGGATTTTAACACAATGTTTGCCGTTATGATGGCAAAAATAGACGAAAATTCTAGAAAAATGGACGATAATTCTAGAAGCATGGTAATGATGATAAAATAATATTCTAGTGATATTCTAGCTGAAACTTCTAGAAAAATGGATAATAACTATTCTTGATGAAACTTCTAGAAAGATTGATAAAACTTCTAGAAATGTAGAAAAATGTTACCATATTAGCTGAAATTCAAGAGCATTCCAGAATAACAAACGAGAAACTTAAGTTGATTTCCACTGAAATAAATGAAAGAGTAAATGACATGGAAATTGAATTCAACAAAAAGTTGACTGCTGTTAGAATAGAAGTGGATGAAAAACTACACAATCTGGAAGCAAAAGTAAATAGTTTTCAATGCCAAGAGGGATCAGTACGGGTTATTCCAGAGGTTTCTAGTAGAATAAAGGCCCCTTGCTTTGACGGTAGTGTGCCATTAAATGTTTTAAAGTTCCAGTTAGATACAGTTGCCAACAGAAATGCGTGGAATAGTGAGGAAAAAGCCATCGAGCTAATTCTTGCTTAAAAGGGGACTGCGGCTGAAGTGCTTGAAAGTGTACCAGTTAGTTGCAGAAATAATTATGATGAAATTATGGTAGCACTGCAACGTAAGTATGGAGGTGAACACAAGAAGGAAATCTATAAAATGGAGTTGCGTGGCAGAGTGCAAAAGGCAAACGAAACCTTACAGGACTTCGCACTGGAGATTGAGCGGTTGGCACACTTAACTTACCCTGGTGAGAATCATCCATTGTTGGACAGCTTCAAAACAGAAGCATTCATTAACGGTATAAGAGATGCTGATGTAAAGTATGCGGTATGTGCAGCATTAAAGTCAACATTTGCAGAAACTGTTTCATTTGCCCTGGCTCAGGAAACCGCAAGAATAGTTGCAAAATAGAAGTCGTATAAGGTGCAAAGGCTCAATGTAACTGCTGATGATGATAGAGATTATATCATGAAGGAATTAAATAGCCTTAAAGAAGCAGTTTTGCGGGTGTTAAGTGAGAAGCTGGGCAAAAACAAATTTAAATGCTATAACTGCGGTAAGATTGGGCACATACAGCGTAACTGTAAAGCACAAAGAAAGCGAACAAGATCTGCTTCGCCGCCAAGAAACAACCAACGGGCTAGTCATCAGCCATCACAGTGTGCTACCTTTTGCATCTGAGGACTCGATAATAAATATATTAGTACCGAAGAGCAATAATAGTATTACGACATTTGGCTACATCGATGGTAAAAAGCGCATTTTGACCATCTAGACGTCTGGGCTAGAGTATAAATACTTGCGGTGGCTAACATAATGAAATCATTCTAAGTTCAGACTTTGTCAAAAACGTATCACGCTGAGAAAAAAAGTAAATAAAATAAAAGCTATAAATTAAGCTGCGTTCACAATCAAAAAAACATTTTCACTTGGTGTTCATAATAGAGCAACAATTTCTTTTGTAACTACACACATTTTGCATCAAGAAACCGTTTGCAAATTTTAGCCACAACAATATTATGCATTTATTTTTATTTCTGTAACCATTTTGTTAAAATTTTTATTAAGAACTAAATAAAATTATTTTAAACGTCAGAAACAATTTCAAACCAATTGTTGCTGAAGTTCCAGTTGACTCCACTTAAGTTACAACTTTAAAAAAATTTTAGTTACATTTTTAAAATTACAGTCAATATTGTTGATAATAATTTTATGCTGCTTATCCGTTATTTGTCAAGTTTTAAAATTTCTTCTTTCTTTTAATGTAAGATTTGTAATATTAATGATTTCGGTTTGTAACAACATGATCGTCACCTATTCTAGATACTTCAACCTTCCTAAATTTTGAGTGGTTTTTTCCACCTCTTTCATATACTGGGCCTGTTTGTATTTCTACGCTCTCCCTCTGTTTATTTAGTTTCTCTAATGTTTTCTCTTTTTGTTTAATGATTTTTTCTTTAATTGAAGGGTATTCTGAACTATTTATATTACCATTTCTAAAATCTATTGGTTTTCTACCGGTAGTTGAGTGTACGGAATTGTTATAGTATATCATGATTCTATACATTTTCTCTTCCACGCTTTCTATGTCGCTATTTTGATCGTGTTTTAAAATACGGATGTGCTCGTTTATAGTATTGTGGTGCCTTTCTATATCAGAATTCGACGTGTGATTATTATTAAAAGTATAATGAATTTCGATATTTTGTTCTCTTAAAAATTCTAATAGTGGTAAGGCCTTAAATCCAAGTTCATTGTCAATTATTAACTTCTTTACATTTCCCATTATGGACAGATATTGTGTTAATGCTGTTTTAAACTCGATCCAAGATCTACCTTTAATTCGGATAGCTTGAGCATATTTAGAAAACTTTTCAATGAATGTTAGAAATAGAGTTTTTTCAAGGCTATAAAATACGTCGGCATGAACTATTTCTCCTAGACTTTCTGGTGTTTCGGTTAATTTAAATTGTTGTTTTACTGGTTTTCTATCGTATTTTGCCAGATTACAAACGTTGCAATTATTGATGAATTGGTTTATACGCAATATCAAATTCGGATGATAGATCTCAGTTTTAAGTGTAGTAAAATTTTCATTGATGCCTCTGTGGTTGTTTATTATATGAGTTGTGGTTGTTTATTATGGAGCAGAATATGGAGAGTGGCTGGGACGGATTATTCCCTTATCCAGCATCTCCTGTATCTGCCTTTGTACCTCTTGCTTATGGACATATGGGTACCGATAAATTTTGGCAGTGATGGGTATATTATTAATCGTTCTTATTTCATGTTTTATGGCATTTGTAAAAGAGAGGTCGCTTTCCTCTAAGTAAAATATGTATGTTTCTAAATTTTTTTAATATTCCTTGAATCTTCTGTCTTTCTTCTTCATTTAAGTGGCTCAATCTAACATTTTCTATTGGGTCAATTCGAGGTTTTTCATTCCTTTCCATATTAAAAACGTTCTCCTGCTTTACCTTAAAACTGTTTCAAATTTCATTTGGATATTTAAGGGGAATTTTATTTTTAATAATTATCAAAACGTTGTCTCTCATGTTAACAATACCTCCTAAGTTTTTAATAATATTATTCCCTATTAACCCATCGTAGTAGTTATGAAATTTGCAAATTAAAAAATCAATTTTAGTGTGCGGTGTTCCGCCAAATTCCTGAAAAATTGGTACAGAAACCTTTTCTTTTATTTTTATAGTATTTGATAGAGTTTTAATTTTTATAATGTCACAGGGTACTTTCCATTTCGGATTACATATCCCTGGATTGATGACGGAGTGTATTGCTCCGGTGTCGATAATAAATTTTAACTGGCCTAACTTTGATTTAATTACTATATATGGAAGTTCTCCATATGGCCGAAAATTTTGCGCAGTGTTAATTTCCATCGGTTCCACTGCTTGATGTTATTGATTTTGGTTGTTCTGTCACTGCGGATTTTGTTGGGAAGTTCTATAGAACTGTCGCTGTTCGCCCTGTTGATTTTGTCTGGTAAAATGTTGGTGTTCTGCTTGTTGGTTTCTTCTGTGAAAATTATTTCCGTTATAGTTTTTCTGGAATCTTTGTGGCCGGTTATTATTTTATTATTTTTGTACCTTTGGTTTTCTCTGGGGCCTTTAGAATTGACTTCGCCCATCTTTTCCTATTTTGTCGTACCCATTCTCGTAGAGAATGTTCATGGCACTTTCGAGAGATTGAGGGTTTCTACAAGAATGAACCGTTTTCATTGGTTCTGGAATTTTGCTTTTGAATATGTTCAGAGCTGATCTCTGATTATTGATAGCTACCTGATTGGCGCCTTCGCCTTCTCCTAATATGAGGACGGATTTGTTATTTAATCGCCTCAGTCTATATTTAATATTATTGTAAAAATCTACTGTATTAGTTTTAAAAGTCACTGATCTTAAGTCATCGAAAAGCTCGTCACAGCTTTTCCTTTCGCCGAAATTATTATTAAGCACTTCTTTAATTTTATTCCATGACTGTGCTTGTGTGTTAATTTCGAGTATTTCTTTTGCCCTACCCGTAACTCTACTTTTTATTATGTCTGAGAAAACTAGTTGTGACAAACCATCATAAGTCGCAAGAATGGGGTGGATTCTATCAACAAGTTTTGTAAAAGTTGTCAGGTCGTTTATGTCTCCAGAAAATTGTGGGAGGTTATTAAGGTACTAAATTGGGTCTAATTGGATTTGAGGAGGGTTTTCCATTTTGACTAATTATTTACTTTAAAAATTTTTTCCTTTTCAAAAAAAAATTATTTTTTTTTTTTTCAAGTTTTAAAGACAAAATTTATTTCAAAAAGGAACAAAATTTGTTGGTTCTGATTTCTTTGTATAAAAATTCTTTCTTCATAAATTTATTAAATTTAGTGTATTTTCTTTCTTTTATGAAATTGTTTTCGGAAAAACTAACAATGTTTTGTTTATATTTAATGAAAGTTTAGACTTATTAAAATTTTCTTATTCTTATTTCAATTAAATCTTTAATGCACAACTTATATAAAATTATTTAGCTGCTTACTTTGTATTGCTTCTGTTTTGTTGATTGGTCATCTAAGTGGATTCTCTTCCTTCTATATAATTTCTTTGATTTGGCTGATTTGTTGTAATTTTTTTTTAGTTAAAGAATTTTCATCAAATAGATTTTTTTGCACAAAAAATAATTCTTGATTGTTTGTATTTAAAATTTTTTTTTTTGTTTTAAAGGATTTTAATTTTTTTCTTTACACAAACAATTGTTTTTAATTTTGAGAGTATTTTTACACAACACAAATTTTTTAATTTTAACTTTGCACAAACAATTGTTTTTAAATTGTGAGTATTTTTACACAACACAAATTGTTAACTTTTTAATTTTTGCACGAACAATTGTTTTTAAATTGTGAGTATTTTTACACAACACAAATTTTTACTTTGTACTTTTTGTGCAAACAATTCTTTTTAAATCGTGAGTAAGGATATTGAAATATCCCATCCTCGTCGCCAGTTATGTTTTAGGATTTTTCCTAAAATAAAAAAATGAAAGACTTTTGTCTTTTGGCTGTATTTTTACAACAGATTTATTTTTTAATTTTCAGTTTCTTAAATGCTAATTACAAATTCAAATTTTGCTTATTAAGTATATTTATTCTTAAAAGTTAAGTGAAATTTTATTAAGAGCACAAAACAAATATTTCTTGGAATCTTGTCTGTTGTGCAGGTGTTTCATCTGCACAAAACAAAGGTTCTAGAATTACATTTTCTGTGGGAATGGAAAAACAAAAGATTTTAAATTAATCATTAGTTTGCATTTTTCCATAAGAATGGAAATGCAGTTTAATAAAATAAAAAATTTTAAATTTATGATTCGATTGCATTTTTGGTTGACAAAAGTGCATTTTTATTTATCAAATTATGTTAACCCTTGTTATGGGTATAACAGGCGGTATTGTAACACCTAACCTCAACTTTTGCTGATGATACAGCTTTTCTAAGCGTACACGAGAACATTCATGAAGCATCTCGATACCTGCAGTATCATATATTTCAACTAGAACTGTAATAAAAACAATGGAGAATAAAGGTCAACTAGATGACCCGTGCGAATATTTCGCACCGTAATTTTTATCAATGAAAATATTAATTTTTCAATTTCTAATTATTTTTCGTCATTAGTGTTAGAAATAAGCTTTAAAATGAGATATCATTCATTAAATTTGATGCGGTGGTATGGGAGATATTTGCAACCGACAAAAAAAAGAGCTTTAGAAATAATATATAAGGTCAATGAGCAAAAATGCGTACATATCAGAGAATAGCTTTTTGCAATTGAAAAAAAATCGCATTTAATTAACGACAACAAATACACACGCTTACGGTCATACAGTCAAACTCGCGCAACCGCAAATATTCGCTGCTGGTTTGCAGTCATTGAAATAACGCACATCGTGCTTTGTTATCTATACAATCGTTGCCTTCGTTTTTTTTTTTATAAAGATTCTAAGTGTTCTGAGCGCAAATGATTGTTTGGTAAAGAAACAAAAAATACAAACGAAAGAGCCAGAAATCAAACAATCATTACTCATGTATTTATGCAGCATTAACTATGTACCCTGCAAATAAAATTGGACCACCTGACCCATTTTGATAAAATGGACTACTCCATGGACTAGTCCGATGTAATGCAAGCATGGACCATGCCATTGTTAAAAAGTGTTTGTAGTGAGACGACATGTCTTCGTTTTTTAACGACATGCTTTCGTGTTTAAACGACTTCAAAACTAATCCTCTTGAGTATACCATGGAGTAGTTTTAAAACTACTCCTTACTGGTCCAAAGGTGGGTTATATACCATGGAGTAGTTTTAAAACTACTCCTTAGTGGTCCAAAGGTGGGTTATATGGTCCTCTCCTAGGACATCGTAATGTTAAATAGACCAGGTTTTTTCCATACGTTTGGGTTACTTGTGGACTAGTCCTGGTCCCTTGTGGACTACTCTTTACACGCGTGTTTGGACTGGTCCTATTATTTGCAGGGTAGTACAAGAAAAAAAAAATTTAAATGAAACTAAACACACATACTTATGTAGGTACACACAATTTCCATAGAAACAAAAAGTACAGTAGTAGTAGTAGTAGTAGGTACAATGTATTTTTGTTATTGTTGTTTTTATTGTTGTTAATTTTGAAAAAGCGTCTCATCGTTGTTTATTGTTGTTGTTGTTAATGTAAACAAAAGAATAGAGAATGTGCTCTTTTGAATTTACTCAGTTGTGTTATATTGCGTGAGCAACAAAAATGCAAATAAAGCACTTTCAATAAAAAACGAATAAATGAAAATATCAAATGTGTACGAAAGGAAAAAAAAATTACCAACGTTGAACTTTGTTTTGCATGTATAGAGTTATTGTAAATTTTAGCGTATGAATAAATGCACAAAAATAGTGAGATTTGAGGTTCTCTGGTACATATTACATTCACCTTGCGTCGGGAAACATGCCCCCCTATTAAAATCAATAATCAACTAGTGCCTCAACAATCGCATGTCAAATATCTCGGTATTCATCTAGATCGGCGTTTGACATGGAAATGCCATATAGAAGCAAAATTAACCCAAATGAAACTAAAAGCGATTCAAATTAACTGGCTTACTGGAAGAAATTCTGTTCATAGTCTCGATTGCAAACTACTACTTTACAACTCTATTTTAAAGCCAATATGATGCTACGGTATTCAACTATGGGGTACTGCCTCGGCCTCAAATATCGAAAATATTTAAAGGCGCCAAAATAAACTTCTTCGAATAATCACAGCTGCCCCTTGGTACACGCAAAGAAAAAACATGGTTGTGGTAAACATATTCTAAGAGCAACATATTATGATAAGATTCATGATTGTAGTCATCATATTAAGATTATTATTGAATCATATTATAACTAAATATACTCGTAATATTATAACACTAGATGACCCGTGCGAATATTTCGCACCGTTAGTTGTCATTTTTGTAAAATAAAATGAAAATAATTAATAGAAATTTTAGTAACTTCAATACATTTTAAAATATAATTTTTATCAATGAAAATATTAATTTTTCAGTTTCAAATTATTTTTCGTCATTAGTGTTAGAAATAAGCTTTAAAATGAGATATCATTCATTAAATTTGATGCGGTGGTATGGGAGATATTTGTAACCGACAAAAAAAAGTGCTTTAGAAATAATATATATGATAATATTTTTCCTTTAATCATATTATTATTCTGTTAATAATACACAGTTAAGAAGTAATCAAATTACTGTCATGCTAATCATAATAAGTTAAGAACTAATCATATTATTGTCATGTTAATCATAATAAGCTAAGAAGTAAACATATTATCATCATGTTAATCATAATAAACTTAGAAGCAATCATATTAGGATACAGCCCCTTTCATAACTGTCATAAAAATACAAAATAAATTAAAACAATTTTTGCATCGATTTTTTATTTCGTGGCTTTTTACAATTGTTCTTAATGTAAATCAAATAGCGGAGTTCAATATAAGGCTTGCAAAAGAGCAAATGCAAGATCTGTGGTTTTGATGGGCAACCGCGTATGTCCATTTTGGCGATTTTGAGATGTTGATGCCAAATTGCCTAATTTTAAACGCTCTTTACATGTTTCATAAAATTTTTGAAAAAAGATGGTTCAATTCCGATTTTTTAACGTAATGACAAAGTTTTAAAAGTGCAATACCTAGCCCATTTGATCTTGAATGGTTTTTCAGCTTTCCTGAAACATTTGTTTTAAGACATACGCCGTTACCCATGAAAACCACAGAAATACCGTAACACTTTTATAAAATAGAACGAAATCTCTGTGTGTTTTGTTGTTTGATTTTACAAAAAACTACGATATTTTGCATTTGCACTATTACGTCACTAATACCGAATAAACTCCGCTAATATTTTAATTTCTTTAAACTTATTATTTTATGGGAATTTATCTTTAAGGGCCATTATTACATCTTGAAGTTAGCTAAAGTTAAGATTAAATTGACAGATAATAATGTGTTATCTGTCAAAAAGCGTCTGTTAACTGTCGGATAACAGCTAACGCCAAGTTATAATAATGGCCCTAAATAGTTTAACCGCTCACATATAAAATAAACGACACAACTGATTCAAAATTATTTTACAAATGACGCTAACATAATATTATAAGAGTAAAAATAGTTTGATTGCATCTTAAACATAATATGATTAATGTATAGAAAGTTATCATGTTATGGCTATTAAATATCATGATATGTTTGTGAGTAATATAATATGTTTTGAAAGTTATCATAATTTAGTTGTTAGAAAAATAATTATTTTTCGGTCAACAATACTCAAATTTATAATTGCGATTAACATTGATATGTTTACAGTAACTATAATATTGTTGATATTAAATAAAAATAACTATTATTTGTGTACGACAACAATATATTGTTACATTAAACATAGTGTTGTTGCCGTAACAATGCCCAACCATATTTTTTCGCGCGTATATGTTAAAAACTCAAATATCCACTAGGATCTCAATGTGCCATTGGTTTGGACTATTATTACGAAGTATGCGGTAAAATATTTAAAAAGGCTAGAGTTGCACCAAAACCAACAAGCTCGAAATATTTTAAATGATAGCGGCCACACTCGCTTAAGGAGAAGAGACACTGCAGCACTTACCTATTAAGATGAGCGATAAACACATAAGCAGGGAAACCAGAAATATGCAATTGCATGTTTTTCCTAGTGCGACTAATGAAGGCAGTAACAATATATGAATCCGTTTTAGAGCTTTTTATGAATTTTGACATCGATTTGTTAGTGCATATTTTTGCATATTTTACCGTTTGTAGCATTTTTTGGCATATTTTAGTTAAAAGAGTCTTTTAGCAGCATATTTTGCATTTTTAATGCATATTTTGATACATATTACATAAGTATGTTTAATTGTTAATTAAAAAATGTAAGATCTAATAATTTCATACATCTAATGTTACATGTATGCCATTAAATTTATGAAATCAAAAAATTTTTTTATAAAAGCAACATATTTCAATAATTGCCTTCATAAATTTAAATTTTCATTATGACAATAAAAATGTCATTATAGTAATGAAACAAAAACTTTCACTCCTCTTTCAATCAACGTTGTTATTGTTATTATGGACAATTTAAACTCTTATTTACGCTCTTTATTGAGTAAAAAACATAGTTTTTTTATTTAAAAACTACACTGCCCCGCAGTGATGTTAACTTATATTTTTTCATTGCCTTACGGCCCTCTAAAAATTACCGTTTTTGAGAAGAATTTACCGTACGCAAAGGTACCTATGCACCACAAACTTTCTTCACTTTCCCGTTTTATTTTCCTTTTTTTTGTATTCTTAATCATTAGAATTACTCACAATTCATTTTTAGTTTTCACAAAAAATAAACTGTTCTCTTTATATTAAAATTTATTTTTAATAGTAAAACACATGTAACCACAAAGTAAAAAATGTAACTTTAATCGACATTTTTAATGAAAAAAAAATATATTTTCCTAACGTAAAAAGTATCAAAAAAGTGGCAAGAATCACAAAAAGTACCACATTTGGGTGCATTTTGTAAAAGTGGCCAAATATTTAGTATCCAAGCAGTCGAAAAATTGGCAAATTGCCACTTTAGTGGCACCAACGGTAACGCTGTTTCTAACTCTGATTAAAATTCTCATTCACCATTGTCCAAATCAGGGCTGTCAGATATGCCGATTTCTCGCCAAACGTTGCGATTTTGAAACGTGTCTGGCGATGGGATTTCCCATTTGGCGACTGTCGACTTTTATGGCGATTTCTGATATAACTGGCGATTAACTTGGCTATTTTTAGCATTTATATTATTTCGGCGATTTTGTTTAACAACTTGTCATTTTTTGTTATCATTACTAATATAAAAAAAGATATTACGTGAATTTTATATTCAGTCACTATTTAATTCTATAAGTATGTAGGTCAAAACTCCAGTAATGAAATCGGTGAGGCTGAAGTGTACGATATTATAGACTTGTGTACTTAATTTAAGTTTTTATCTGAATACATATGAATATACGGGCCTGTTCTGAAAATCACGTGATTTCAAATCACGTGTTTTTGAAATCACACGTGTGATTTTCTGGTGTTTTGATAGTCATACCCTTTTTGTATTTTTCGGTGTGCTGTCGGCAATTAAAGATCACACCAAAACATACAAGAACGGGACCCTAAAATATCACACGTGTGATTTTAGTAGGCACATGTGATTTGAAATCACGTGATTTGAGTAAAAGTGATTTGCAGAACAGGCCTGATAATCTCCATTTTATTTAATTTAAAAAAAAATTATAGAAACAAAACAAAATTTACTTCGGCGACTTTTTTGTATTTTTTCTTAGTTTTTGGCGATTTTTGACTGAAAAATTATATTAGCGTTTTTTGTATGCAAAATTTAATTTAAAAAAAAAAGAAAATTTTACAAAAACTGAACAAAATCGACGTTTGGCGATTTCTGACATCCGGTTTGGCGATGGAGCTCAAAAAAATCTGACAACCCTGGGCCAAATATCCAAAAATAGAGTAGCAGCTTTACCACTTAATCGTCAAGTCTTGAGTTTTTAGAAAAGAGGGGAAAAGAAGTGGAATTCTCTTTTCACTTCTCTCCTAAAAGCTCAAGACTTGACGAGTCAAACTTGACGTGTGTGTGAACCGGCACTAAGTATCTTTTACATCAGGATTGCCAGAAGCATTTAAATTAAAAACCCTAAATCGACAAAAAAAATGCTAAATTGTTCTACAGTGAAAAACAAAAGTGCTAGTTTTGTTACATTGATTTTTATGAATAAATATAATAAAAAATTTACATTTGAAATTTTTTTTACATATTCATTTTGTTTAATATAAACACTTATTATATGTTACATTATAGCTTATTTAAAATCATGGTAGAATAAGTACAAGGTATAGTCATTAGACATTTTGTTCTCAATTTCAAAACCCATATAACGTCAAACAAAAGAAAATATGGAAAAAATTAAAACAAGCGTCAAAAATCAAATAAATTATTTTGGCATTACATGGGTAAATAATGACAACTCTCCCTAATGAACATACCTGGTACTTATTATACTATGATTTTAAATAAAGTTCTTACAACTGTTTCAAATTTCAATTATGTATGTCATTTTCATCTTCCTCATATACCAACTCGATTTGGTACTTTTCAGATGAGCCTATTTTTTTCAATATCGTCCGATATGTTTAAAGTGTGGCAACTAACGTTGTCCAATTTTGCACCTTCTTTTATGCTTGTAACTGAACATAATAGTTTAAAAGCTTTGACCAATTCATATAAGTCAGGCCTGTTCTGGAAATCACTTTAATTCAAATCAAGTGATTTCAAATCACATGAGCCTTTTAAAATCTCACGTGTGATATTCCGGTTTCCCGTTTTTGTGTTTTCGGCGTGATTTACAATTGCTGAAAGAACACCGAGAACCATAAAAACGTTGTGATTTTCAGAACACCGCAAAATCACATGCGTGATTTAAAAAGCACGTGAGTTTCAGAACAGGTCTGAGTATTGCAGTTTTTTATACCTTTTTACAAATAACTTTCAATTATAAATCAAATGGCTATATGATCTTATAAAAAAAGTTAATTGCGTTTGATGCGAAAACTTTTACCCTTATGTGAATGGCAAAAAAAAACACCTTTAACAGCATTGCAAGCGAAAAATTTGTGCATTATTACAGAAAATTACTCTGAGACTTACAATAGATGTTAATTTTTAGTAAAGTTTCAATATTTTGTAAACGCCGTGGGTTATGAAAGATCTCTCTAATATTTCTCTATGCATATAAAAGTTATCAAATGTGAAATAAAAAAGTTGTAAATATTATACCGGTAATTTCCGCTATTGAAAAGAAAGAGAAGAACATATTAAACGACTACAACACATAGGCAGAACGGCAAAAAAAAATTTAAGCATCGGAGCCATTTCGTGTAGAAAAATTAGATGCTGACGTCCACAAGTTAAATAGAGAACACATAACAGAGTTTCGGAACCTACTCACTTGCCGTTTTTTCTGCAGCAATGTCTGTCTGCAGATTCAAAATTATCTTACAGTGCATACGTTTTGAAACTTATGAAACCAGCTTATTACGAGCAGAAACAGAAAGCTCAAGACTTGACGATTCAAACTTGACGTGTGTGAACCAGAACTTAATAAACTTATGCTGTTTTTCTTGAGTGAGTGTTTTAAAAAGAAGAATTTAAAAAAAGACTCTAAAACCGTTGACAACACATACAATTTTTGAGTTTTTAAAGACAATTTCAAAGTATATTTATTACAAGTACATGCAAGTGATCAGCTGTTCAGTTGTTTTATATTCGATAGTGTCAAAATTTGCTTACATTTTAGTGCGCCATGATTTTTTTTTTTGCTTTCTTTACGCTGGGTCTCCACGTAGCAATTTTTATTGCTAAGTACAAGCAATAACGTCGGCAGAACAATGACAGACCAATGGAGCAATAATTGCTGATTATATTGCTGGAGAACACTTGAAATTGCTTTGCCATAAATTTGCAATTTTCACCGCGAGTAGTTGTATTAAGTTTTGTGGCTGTATTTATAACAAATGTTTTATGTTGTGTTTTGAAGTGGTTGTTAAATTTTTTTTTTTAATTAATAAAATTTATTGTAATTGTCGTAGCTGTGTTTTGTATTACTTTTGTGTTTATTTGCGTTTGCTTTTGTTGATATGGACGTTTATTTAAAAATATAATACATAAAAACTTTTTCTGTATTTTGTTGAAGTATTTTTTCACTTGGCGGCTTTTTCTTGATTGCTTTTTTAATAAATAAACACACAATAAATAAACAACCGTACAGAAAAATAAAATGGCACGCTTTGATTTTTGTTTAAACTATTTTTTGACGTAAATGGTGATATAATTTCAACATTTTTCATTTTTCGAATTTATTCTATGAGCTAAATTTCAGTTATGTATTTTATAAAGCTTTTTTGTAATAGTTCTATTCCTACAATAGAATAGAACTATTACAAAAAAGCTTTATAAAAAAATTGTAGGAATAGAACTATTACAAAAAAGCTTTATAAAATACATAACTGAAATTTAGCTCATAGAATAAATTCGAAAAATGAAAAATGTTGAATATAATATAAAAGTTACCTTCGGAAGGAAATAATTCCCAGTTTCTATGTGATATAATTTCCATTTTTGTTGTTATGTTGTATTTGTTGCCGTAACGATGCCACTTGCTTATTCCAACATGCTTGCATGTACTTGGTATAAATATACTTTGGACAATTTTCTAGCAAATATGTATGTCTTCCCCAAAAATAAGTAAATTTGATAGACAATATAATAAAGTTTGGGAAAAAGAATGCTGAGCTATTGGTAAGTTTTTATGACGCATCGAAGTATTAATTAAATGACGGATAGGTATATGTTTTTTTTACTATTGATTTTAAGGATGGCTAAAACCGATTTGTTTGTATTCAAAAACAGCATATGGTTCTGCTTGTAATTCCCCACTGGAATCGCATAAAAGTGATAAAAAAAAACATGCAGAAACCAGTCGATACAAGCAAAATAAAATATTTTTTTGACTATCTTTAAAAAAAAAATTAAAAGGTCAGAAAAAAAACAAAAAAAAATATAAGCTTTTTAAGGTTTTTTTATTTGGGGGATTTTTAAATTTTTTGGGGATAAGGAAAAAAAGTACCTGGCAGCCCTGTCATTCCCTAACCCAAATATTTGTGAATTTTGAGCTGTGGATGTTTGATTTATTGTGTGATTATTTTATTGATTCCAAATACATTTTAGTTTGAATTTATTATTTAGTGGGTAAAGTAAAAAAAAATATTTTAGTACATATTATGTATAAATTATTTAGAATTAAGTTAACTTATTGATAGTATAGCTCTAAATTCATTCCATCATGGATCTCATCTATAAACAAAGTAAATAGTTTTAAAATAACTTAAAAAGATTATAAAATACCTACAGTCAGATAATTTTATGTTGTCCTTGTAGATGGTATACCATTTCTTTAAAACTATTTTATCGTATTTTGTACCAGTTTGAGCAGCAATCAGTTTCTTGAGATCGCCAATGGTGTCATCCGGATTACATTTCACTCGAACCTATTAACGAACCAATTAACACAATATTGAACACAGTTAAAAAATTTTATACCTTTTTACCCAAACGATCGTTGCAAGTAATTTCTATCATTTTTATAATATTTTAATTAAACAAATTAAATTTCCTAAAAATTGTCTAAAATGCAAAACGTTATAACAAGCAATTAGTGACAATCAGCTGTTATTCTATAAATGCGTTCCACGAAGGCGAATTAAATACAGGAGGCGGCGAAAAGACAGCCGGTTTTTTGTCATGCCAGAAACAAGGCGAATTTACTTCAGGTGGTGTCGAAAAGACAGCCGGTTTTTTTTTGTTCAGGCCAGATGTGTCAAAAGTTTGTTTACATGTGCTTTTTAAAATTGAGTTTTTAAATTAACATTTTGCTTTACAACTTATAAATGAAAAAATTAAACAATAAAGAAATGATAAATTAAACTATGTATAAAAATTAAGTTAAAATCTTTTTTATATCACCAAAACTAATTTTTACCATTATAACTATAGCTTAAAGCTATTTCTATGATTATGTGCAGTTTAATATTTAAATGTATAAAATGAACACAGAAAAGAAACGGCTTAGATTATTTTAAATACAACATTAAATTCAACCGAATTTGGGAATTAATGCTCACAAAAATTGCTCAAGTTTATGTTAGAAAAACTATTATTTTCTTAATTCCAAAAATAATTATATTTTTTTTTTTCATTTTTTTTCTCAATTATTTTTGTTAATTTTAGTTTAGGGATGCCAGATAAATTTTTTCTTCAATCCCAAATTTAAAATAAAAATTACTTAAAATATCCCCTCTAAAAATAAAAAGCCACTAAATAATTCTTTAAAAAAAAAATTATTTAGTTTAGCATAGATAAGCACACTAAAACAATAATGTCATGTAACCAATTTTACAATTTGGTAATTATCTTACAAATTCTGACCAAAAATCTACGTTATTAAAAGAAGTGGAAGTTGTGATCAGTTAATCTAAGATATAATTAATAGATTTTAAATTTCTTGTTCCTATGACTAGTGGTAAAAATATAAACCTTAAAGCATCATGAGAACATTGGCAAACATGCTTCTAGCATTAATGGAGTCTGCCTGGAAATCCATGTTACACCATTTTATATCGTTTAAGAACTTGAAATGTTCACAACTTCAGAAAATTCCAAATGTGGAGAATTAGGGCTATAATAACGACCCACAAACTCATCCATTTAACGCGTAAAATATTAATTGGCTTAGCCATTCAAGAGTGTTCTTTAAATCGAAAAAGCAAAACAATAAAATTGTTCAGTTGTTTGTAATACTCTTTTAAACTAATTTGTATAATTTTTATTATAAAATTCAGTTTAACAAAGAAATAATTGTTTAATATTTGTCGTAAAATTAGTTTATCACGGAAATCTTATTAAAAAATTACATATACAATTTTTGGGTTTTTTTGTTTTCGATTTTCAGAACACCCCTGAATACGTTTAAAAGTATTTTTACTTCATAGAGTTTTGTCAACCTAAACAAATGGGGCAAACGTTTTTTAGATGAGAAAAATATGCTGCTGATTAATTTTAAATAAAAAACTGATATTTACTGATCAGCAAATCAGATTTTTCAGCCGTCCGATATTGTATTTGCGCTATAATTTGTTTCATATATATTGTATTAAAATGAGTTTTGTACATAAAAAGTCTTACAGATTTTATATATGTATGACGGCTTGTAACAGAAACAAATCTATCAATAATTTCCCTAAAAAGAAAAATGTTTTTTTTTACATTCTCAATTTAAGCCCGAAATTAATTGTTTTAAACTAATTTGAGATAAGAACCCCAAATCTGGTAGCCCTGCTTTAGTCAACTGTTTTATACAAAGCGAATTCATATATATATTAATTCGCCTTGTTTTTGACATTACATGACCGAAAAATAAAAACAAAATACATGTTGTTTTTTGTGTTGTTGACTTGTTGTAGTCTCGCCGCCATCTGAAGTAAATTCGCCTTGGCCAGAAATGTCAAAAGTTTCGTTTACATGTGCTTTTTAAAATTGTGTTTTTTAATAAACGTTTTGCTTTACATTTTATTAATGAAAAAATAAAACAATAAAGAGATGATTAATGAAACTATGTATAAAAATTAAGTGCAAATCGTTTTTAGATTACTAAAACTAATTTTAACCTTTATCACTATATCTTATGCGCCCCATACACGGTTCAATTCAGTTGTCAATTACAGACATAAGTTCAACCAACTCGACAACCGTCAAACTAATCAACTGACAAGGCCAAGGTATATTTACACAAGGTAGACTCATTTGGGAGTGTAGACATGCTGCTCTATAAAAGGAACGAATTGTCTTCATATAAAACAAAAACAATTTAACGCACACATGTAAAAATTTTGGCTCATGTACACGAAATTTGACGTTTGGGTTCCAACTAGGGGTAATCAGCTGACAAACATATGGGCCAACGAGTTTACCTTGTGTACATATACCTTGGACAAGGCCATACACCAGGGATGTCAGCGCCATACAAAATTGTGGAAATTAATTCACATGTACGCTTACGCTCTTTTATTTTGCGAGCGTAAAATATAATTGTTTACTGAGAAACACTCTCATTCAGCGGGAAATATCGCAAGGCCTGTTTTGAGGCCTCTAAACATAAATAATATATTAATAGTTGTGCAAGGCGAATTTATTACAGGTGGTCTTAAAAGCCCTGCTGATAACTTTTTTTTGTTAGCTTTATCATTGTTGGATGTCAAAATGTTGTTTATTATCTTGTTTCTGTTTTGTTTTATATCAGTTTTCTTTAGAAAAGATCAGTAATTAGGCCTCACAATAGGCCTCGCAACCGCACATTTCACCTGCTGGGAATGTAAGAGATAAAAGTAATCTCACCAACACAATCATAATTGACACCACTGCCATACACGCTTTGATTTGGACAACAACCGACTCAGTTGACAATTGAATTGAATCGTATATGGTCTGCTTTAAAGATATTTTATGTTTATGTGCAGTTTTTATATTAAAATGCAAAAGCTGGGCGCAGAAAAAAACGGTTTAGATTATTTTTAATATAATATTCAATTCAACCGAATTTGCAATTTAATGCTCACAAAATGTTCACAAGTTTACACTAGGGACATTTCTTGCCGGACATTTTTTGAATTCTCTTTTAATCTTACCTGAAGCGTTTACATATGAAACATTAGAAGTCAGACAGAAATTAATACTTGTATGTAAACTACGAAAAGTAAGAAAGGGAAATGAAAAAATGTCCAGTACAGATACTCATGTACTACACACTCTACCTTTTCGACCCCTCGCCTTCAAACTTCGTCTGTCCGACAAGAAATGTCTCTAGTGTAAATGGGGACTTATCAAAACTTTTTTTTTCTTAATTTTAAAAATTATACTTTTTTTTATTTTTTTTTATTCAAATGTTTTTAACAAATAGAAACTGGCAAGGCCCATCCATGGTGGAATAAGCAGGTGGCATCGTTACGGCAACAAATACAACAAAAATGGTAATTATATCACCGTTAAAGTCAAAAAATACTTTACACAAAAATCAAAGAGTACCACTGAACGTGATGAAATAAATAAATTTTTAGTCAATTTTTATCAATATCTTATTTATTTTAATTTAAAATTATCAAAAACTTTAATAATATACAATAATCACAGCACAAAACGTGGACTTTTTGTAAACATAAACAAAACTTTGACATAAACCTAGACAAACAATGCAAGAGCAAAAAATCGTCATCTGGCGTAGTGCTGCCACCTGTTTATTCCACCATGGGCCCATCTATCAGGTCTGCTTACTTGTACAAAGTGCTGGTTCACACAGGTCAAGTTTACTTGAACAGTTTTATTTAAATTTTCTTTTGAACTTGCGCTCACGTTCATGCACAAAATTAATTTTTGTTTTCTTTTCCTTCAACTTTGTAGCTTTTTATTATATTACGGATGAAAAAAGAAAAGAAAATACAAAACTGACTGGTACGGTCAAGTATGTACCACTTTCCATTCTCTTTACCCCTCTCTCCTAAAAGCTCAAGACTTGAAGAGTCAAACTTGACCTGTGTGAACCAGCACAAAAACTAAAAACGATTCTTTTTAGTTGTCAAAAATTTACTACCACATACCATGGTGGAATAAACAGGTGGCAGCACTACGCGAGATGACGATTTTTTGCTCTTGCATTGTTTGTCTAGGTTTATGTCAAAGTTTTGTTTATGTTTACAAAAAGTCCACGTTTTGTGCTGTGATTATTGTATTTTATTAAAGTTTTTGATAATTTTAAATTAAAATAAATAAGATATGGACCATAATTAAATAAAAATTGGCTAAAAATGTATTTATTTCATCACGTTTTGCGGCACGCTTTGATTTTTGTTAAAATAATTTTTTGACCTAAACGGTGATATAATCTCCATTTTTGTTGTAATGTTGTATTTGTTGCCGTAACGATGCCACCTGCTTATTCCACATACTGTACCAAGGCGAATTCATACAAGGTGGCCTTGGCTTGCTACGTAATCAACAGCTGATAACTAACTATCGGCCATTTTCACCAAGTTCGGTTATAATTAACTATCGGTTATAGCTGTCAAAACATATTGGTAACCGGAACTTTAATTGAAAGTTAGTTTTAACCGAACTTGGTGAAAATGGACGTATATGCCAAAATGAAATGTCGCTACTTTTGTTTTTGACATTTCTATTTAAATATTTATTTAAGAGGGAGTTTACACGGAGTCTTTTCAGACATGTCTGTTTTTGACATTCTCTTTTGAACATGCTTCCAAACACCTATAGTCTTTTCACGATGTCTTTCCAAACATGTCTGTTTTCATGTATAATAGTCTAATATACATATACATACAAATTAAAAACATGGAAATTCATATAAACAAACATGAAAACTCATTTCATGTTTGTTTGGCAACCCCTCTTTTTTCTCTACCCCGATCGCCTACAAACAAAACAAACGTGTTTGTTAGACATGTCTGAATAGACACCATGTAAACTCCCTCTAAGTTTCAAGATTTTTTTTTATGAATTGTAAATTAAATTCAGATTGGCTTTGGTTTTCGAGATATACCGTTATTTCGAAAATGGAGGAGGTTGCACAACATAAAAAAAATTACTAAAAAAAAACCGAAATTCCGCAATAAAATTTCCTTTAAAACTTAGTAAAACTTTTTTTTAATATGAGTAGTCGTTATTGAAACATAATTTATTTTTTTTGAAAAAAAATTAATTTTTTTATCAAAATTTCGAAATTTTTGTTTTTTAAAAATTCATAAAAAATTAAAAAATGCAGCTAGGCTTCTAATTTTTTGCAGACTTATAAAAAACGAAGCTACAAACAAAACAAGCCATAAATGATTAAAATCTGTTTGCAACTTTTGATTTTATTCACAAAAGTCGACAAATTTTAATTAATTTAAGAATTTCATAAAACGCAATATTTGTATGGGAGCCCCCTAAGGGATGGTGATAAAGGGAAAGTATAATTTGAGAAAATGTTAAGAACAAAAAACTAATGGAGGCCAGTCATACATTTTTTCATCCTAGGGGCAACTCCTGGGCATTTATGGGACTTTTTCTTCAATGTATTTCTAGTCTGCATTGAACATTTTGTATAAAAGCCCCCTTAAGGAATGGAAATAGTGGGGTTGGTCATACATTTGACCCATCTAGGGGCATCCTAGGCGCTGCAGGGGCCAAATTTAAGGCTAGGGTTCTACGCATATAAAAAACAAAGTTCCAAATAAAATAAGCTATAAGTGATTAAAGTCTGTCTACAACTTTTAATTTTTTCATAATAGATGAAATTTTTTTATTTTTTAAATTAACCGAACTTAAAAATTTTAAAACATTTATTTTTGTTGTTAATTAGTTAAAGTTAAAGTTTTTATTTAGAAATGTATTCTTCTTCCTCCTGCAGATTCCAACAAATATCCCCTAATAGCGAATCAAGTTGTTTGCCGCTATACCAGTGTTCGAGCCTGGCTGTTACTTGGTGAAATCTCTCGCCATGTTCATCAGACTCGGCTGGTGATTGTTCATTAAATTTTTCGGCATGGTAATGCAAAAAATGTATTTTCAATGACATTCTAACGTTTAATGGTGTTTTCTTTTCTGACAATAATGTTCCATATATGCTACCATTCGTGCGGGTTTTTGTTCCATTCTAAAAATATATGCAAAAATGTGAGAAGTTGTCGTTTTCCTTTCTAAACATGTTGCAACAATAAATTCAAATTTGTTCCATTTCTTACCCGCAGTTATAACTGAGTGTGAGATAATACCCTTTTTTGCATCTGCGTAAAGTACTTTTTTATGCAAGCAAGTATTTTTTTTCTTGTGTTTGCGGACAATTTGCGTTACAGTGCAGCCACACGATCAAGATTTTCTTGATAGTCTTTTACATATACTGATTGTCAAAATATGCAAAAGTTGACAGATGTGACGTAGGCTGCACGCAAGTTAAAAACAATTTACTTTTTCAAGATGTCGTCGCCGAGAAAACAACTCAAAATGTTTTGCTATTTTCCACTTTTGATTTTTCTGCACTGTAGGCTGTTCGAAGGGACTTTATTTTTTTCTTTACTTCTTCCACTGGCATTTTTGTTTCAGAAGCTATATATGATGAAAGATTCATGTTCCATAAGATTTCATGGCTTCTGTACAGCTCTATGAATCGCAGAACATCATTTTGCTTATTAATTTTATTAATAAACATATTTCACTATTTTTTTAGGTTTTTAGTTAAAATTTTAAAATTCCTGCAACAATTTGTAAAAAAAAAGAACTTTAGCTTTTGCCGGCAAAATATTTGTGAAAAAAAAAACAAAAACAACTTCAAAAGATTTGTAATAAGCTGTTTTCTTGAACGAAAATTGATACACTCACTGGCAAGAGAATTTTAGAGGCAAGTTCGTATCAATTTTTAAAAGTATGAGCGTATTGGTAAAAAAGTGTGAGTGTATTAAAACTTGATAGCCAAAACTTGATCGTGTAACCCTCAAGTTATACAAATTGTGATTTTTAGTTATATTGTGATGGATATAAAAACTTTTTGTTTTTCGTTTGTTTTACTTTTATTATATTTTTTTTTTGTCGCAAAATTTTTAACAACAGCTGACATTAATTATTGAAAATCAGTGCTGTTAACGCTTATTGGAATTGTAAGAAAATTTAATGTTGAAAATTGCTAAAAGCGTGGTGAATATCGCTTTTAGTACAAACTTTGCATTCAATATTTAACACGCTAAATACACATTAGTGTTGAGTGTAAAACGTAGCTATTATCTTGTTCCATTGTAATTTAGAAAAATGTATCACTTTGTAAGGGTTCGTGTAACCTAATAAATATATTACACAACTATAATGCATCATTATTTTTTAGAAAAGAAAACACCAGAAGTTTTTAAATGCGGTTAGCATATTTTTGATTAAAATTCGCCAGTTTTCAGACCGATGATTTCCTAATACATTTTCTTTTACTGATTTCACACAATTCCAGGCCAATAGCTCGATATCATTCAATGCAACCTCAAATTGATGGTCCTTCATAAGACGACGAATGTCCGGTCCATTAAGAATTCCTTTAAAATAAAAACATTATGATATGAAATATAAATCTAATTTAATAAAGTAGTTACAGTTTATACCTTCTTTTACTTTCATGCCGCTTAATCGTGGAAAAATTCGGCGCATATTTCTTTGGAATAGCATACATTTGAATATTTGTTTTTTTGTTTTGTATTGTAAATGGCACAAAAACCGCCTTTAAAAAATTTTACGTCAAAATGTTATTGAAAATAAATTTTCTGCATTGGCACATTCTTCATATATATGTACATAATTTTGAATAAAGAATTTAAAAATTAAAAAAAAATCCTGTGAAATGTTCCATATAAATTATATTCTTCATATATATTGAAGAAAAGGTTCCACAACTGCCTGGGAGTCACTCCTAGTGGGATAAAATGTATGACTGACCTTCATTAGATTTTTGTTCTTAACATTTTCTCAAATTATACTTTCCCTTTATCACCATCCCTTAGGGGGCTCCCATACAAATATTGCGTTTTATGAAATTCTTAAATTAATTAAAATTTGTCGACTTTTGTGAATAAAATCAAAAGTTGCAAACAGATTTTAATCATTTATGGCTTGTTTAGTTTGTGTGTGTGTTGATCCGACCGTAAATGTGGTTCAAAGTGTGAAGTCGTCTGACCAGAGGAATAATAACGAAAAACCTGGAACATCACGATTAGCATTAATAAATACAGGAGCTGTGCCAAAAAGTACTAAAGTGCAAACAGGCATGGACAGATATATTACAATAACTAAGAGAAAGTCTAGCCCTAGGTCCACCCAACAGGAACGCATGGCCAAACAATACAAAGGCTCTAACGTAGTCTCTTTGCCAACAAATGGTAACAGATTCTCTGTACTATCCATACCTGACGATGAAGAAGCAGAATCAGCACATGGAACAGCCACTAAAGAAGTTAAACCGCCCCCTATCTATCTGCGGGAGCAAACATCAAATAGCATAGTCAACATGTTGATTCAACTGGTAGGTAAGAATAATTTCTACGTCGTTTCTATACGACGCGGGCAAATTCAAGAAACCAAAATTCAAGCCAGTACAGAAACGAACTTTCGTATTATATCAAGACACCTGGACGCAGAAAATAAAAGTTACTATACATATCAATTAAAAAGTGCTAAGGGATTGATTATTGTCATAAAAGGCATAGATAGTTCTGTTCCTACAGAGGAAATAAAATCTGCCATAGAGCTAGAGGGGTATGAGGTAAAATCTGTTCATAACATTTTGAACAGGAATAAAGTTCCTCAACCAATGCACCGCGTTGACATATCATCGGTTCTCAAAACCAAAAATTCTGTTCATCCCATATACAACTTGCGCTACCTACTCAACAGAAGAATAACTGTTGAGGAGCCATTAAAACGAAAGGGTCCCTCCCAATGCACAAACTGTCAGGAATATGGGCATACAAAATCATATTGTAAATTGCCTCACGTATGTGTGGTTTGTGGCGACGCTCATAAAACCGCCGAATGTAATCGTTCTAAAGCTGACCCGAATGTTAAGAAATGCAGCAACTGTGGCGAAAATCACACGGCAAACTACAGGGGTTGTAGAGTCTTCTTGCATTTAAAAAAAACCTGTTTTAGTTCAAAAATATACTCACTCCCAATATGGTCCGTCACATGCGCCCACCCAAGCCGCTGGCTCTATTGCTAGTACTTCACAAACAAACAATCACCCTTATTCCGTATAGCGTCGTCGTCATCGTCATCAATTTAATATCAAAATCAATTTTTATCGACATCGTCATCAATTCGATACAAAACTTGTATGCCATAACAGCAATGTAACGATGTCGATTGTTTATCGTTTTTTAAACCACATCTCTAATAATTAAGACAGTTGGTTTGTGTTGTTTACAGTTTTTATTAAAAATTTTTCTTAATATTTTTAAACAAATAAAATGTTTTTTGTTCCTGTTTGTGATTCCGATCCAAATGATGAGGAAAATAAGTAAAACTTAGTGTTCCAAAGAAGATGTATAAGGCAGAAATCAAACATATTTCAATTACCTGACGATAAGTAATAAATTAAATGTTCTTTCTATTTGCCAGAAGGTAATTTCTTATTTGTTTGAAAGGTTCGAAAGTTGTTTTCGCTTAAATAAAGATGCATTTAAGTATGTGCTGGAGATGCGAAAGCACGAAATATAGTGGAAAGAACTATTGGAGTTCTTAAAAACCGTTTTCGATGCCTTCTTGGCGCTCGTCAGTTACACTATACACCGGCAAAAGCAATACAAATTGTTAATGTTTGCGCTGCACTTAACAATATATGTATTCAGTATGGTTTAGATAATCCAGATGAAGTAGTACATAGTATACAAAATTATATCGAAGTGTATGACGAGGCCGAAATTATACAAGGTTCTGAAGCAGCTCATATTAGAGATGAAATAAAACGAAGCTTTCTTTAATTTCAATTCAGTCTTTTAATTCATTTTCATTAAAACATAAAAAGTTAAATTATATACTAAAAAACATAAACAACAAAACAGAAAAAATTCATTAAAGCTTTTGATATAAAGGCACATTGCGTAGATTATTGTACATATTATAATGGTTTAAGGAGCAACATGGAAATTTTCTAGCCTATGTCCAACACATGCAACTCTTTTTCCTTAATTAATAATTTAATTCTTTTAATTTTCATCTCAGCATCATGCTGCTCTTTTTGTCTTTCATTTTCTTCCAACATTAATTGATGTTTTTTCTTTTCTATATTTAATAAATCTTTTTGGTGGCTACTTAAGTCTTTCAGGCTTCGCTTCATTGACGATATTGAATTATTAATTTCCTTTAATATCTGCGCCTGTTCATCACTGTGCTTTTGGAGCAATTCGTAATGGTCATTACATGGTCCGGGTTTCTTCAACTTAGATTTTTCGATTCCATTTAACCCTAGAATGGTAAACATATTTTTTAGCACTTAATGGTAAACATCGCCTGTGAGGCAATTTTTAAAAAAAACGCATATTTTACCTTCGAAAAAACCAAAATGTATTAAAACAAAAACAAAAACATATTTATTATATATTTGGTTACAAAAATAAACAAAAACAATTCATATTTTAAATAGCTTAAACATTTTATAGGCGTATTTGTAGATCACATATTTTTTTAGATTATTTGAAAAGATCTTTTACAAAAAAAAAAATTTAAAAAAAAACACAGCTTGAAATAAAAAAAAAAACTTCTGGGTCTTCTAGACCTGAGATCTAATTAACGTATAAAAAACTAATTCACAGCTTAAAACTTAAAAATAATTGTTGAGACTAAAATAAAATTTGTGGTTTTTTTACCTATTTTTTTTTGTCGCATTGCCAACAGTTTGGTGATCTGTGCTCTAAGCAGTATGTTTTCTTGCATTTTGCGCAGAAATATATGCTCATACGCTTCAATTTCGGAGGACAAAAATCACATATCGAACTTTTGCCCTTTTTGATACCGGGTTCATCTGAATCATTGTCAGAATTACGATCAATCACGTCATTTATTGCGGAACGAACTCTTTTTTGCATACGTGGCCTTTCTTCCAAACGCATGGCGCACCAGTCGCTGCATAGGTTCTTGCTTAATATCTTGAGGAATTCTCTTCTTGACATTGGCTTTATTTTCAAAACTTCGCAATTTGATACATAAATTACATAGCTGTTGAGACAAGCCATATTCAACATTCCATAGAACATGCAAAGTGGCCAACGCTTAGTTTTACGGCTACAGCTTGAATGACCACACATCTGATCAAAAGTATCCACAGCACCTTTTGTTTCATTATAAGATTGAATTATTGTGGGCTTACCGGAAACGGAGTCAACGGAAGGCTTGTCGTGCATGGTAGAGAGCAAAAGAACGGTCTTTTGGGGTTTCGGCTTATAGCTTACGAGAGTGAGCTTTTCGTGGAATCCAAATAGAGATGTCCCAACAGGACGTGACGAATTATGTTTGAACTCTGCAGGAATTTCTTGCTTATTATTTCGAATTGTTCCAATAAGAGTAAGGTTGTATGGTGGATGAAGCAATTGCTCAGCTAGCGGTATAGAAGTAAACCAGTTATCGGCGGTTAAATTACGATTAGTGCCATGTATAGACTTTGTAAGCAGCTTACAATAGTAGGAGCCTAATGGTTCGTTTATAGTTGTACCGGGGTTTTTTCCCAAATACGGTGAGGCATCAAACATATATTTCGATCTTACATCGCACACTAAAACAATCTTTATTCCGTATTTGGCCGGTTTATTAGGAATATACATACGGAATGGACATCGTCCCCTGAATGCCAAAAGTTGTTCATCTATTGTCACGTACGAGCCTGGTTTATACAGATCTCTACACTGATTGATAAAAATTTCCCAAATATGTCGGATAGGCGCAAACTTATCAGTTTTTTTTCTGTCGTCTCGAGTGTTACGATCATCGAAATGCAGACACTTGACAAGGAACTCAAACAGTTTACAGCTCATTGCAGCTAAACTTTGGGACCCACAAATTGAAGGATCAAATAACTCCTGTGTTGACAAGTGATTATTTTTCAACGCACCGCTCAAGATAAATATGCCAAGAAGAGCACGAAGCTCTTCTATTGTGACCTGTGATGTAGTGGTATTCCGAATTTTATACTTGGTAGCTGCTTGTTCCATATATTCATTAGTGCGCAAAAGTACTTCATCCATCAACTCTGAAGTAAAAAACAGTTCAAAACAATTCATGGGATCTACAATGCCCTTGGCTCCTTCTTTTGGCCCTGGCACAATATGGACTATGTTCCTCGAAGGAGTTCTGTTCGACTGTTTTTGTGACGAAGAAGGTTCGGAAGACCAAATATATTTGTTCTTACCCCTTATAACCGATGCCGATGGCATAATAATCAAATTCTTACAAGGCGGTTGCTCTTCATTTTGCGACGTGCCTACAGTTTCCTGAACATAAGTCGGTGTGGATTGTACACTGACATCATTTTGATTATATACATCAATATTCTGCATGTCATCGTCTGAATCAGCGACATAATTGGGGTCAGCCGCACTATCATCTGAATCGAAATCTACTTCCAAATCGTCGTCATGTTCACTTTCATCTACCGATATCTCCTCCAGCCATTTTAGTAGCTGAGCTTCAGAAGTAGCCATCTCAAAAAACTATAAAAATTATATGCAGACTTTATTTTTTAGCAAAAAAAAACAAAAAAATGCACAAGCAAATATGTTCAAAAAAATTACCGTTATTGGTAAACTTCGCCTCACAGGCGACACACTTGTCTATATCTCAGCAACGCAACGGAGAAAATAAAAACACGTCTGTGCCCAAGCTCGTACCACACTCAACTGAGTTGGCACGAGAGCACGCTTTGATACGAGTGAGCGATCAGGAAATATCGCAAAAAAAATAAATTGATTCGCCTCACAGGCGATGTTTATCATTCTAGGGTTAAAGGGGTTCCTTTTTTGACACTCTGAGAAGAGGTTGAAGGTCCTAATATTTCAATATCATTTTCATTTCCAAGAACCAAATCAGTACTTTCAAGAGCTTCTATATCTAAATTTTCACTCTCAATAAGTTGCACTCCCTGAATAATTCCTTCAGGGTTTAGTTGCTTCTGAAATTGAAGCAGATTTGCCACAGATTCTTCCAGGGGGCTAAGTATGTGTTGTTTATAAATTCCGCCTCCAGTAGACGTGCACTCTGCCTTGTTTGTGACTAATTTTTTTTCCACCTTAAATTTTAAATCCCGCCAAACCTTTAAGAAAAATTTTGTCATTCAACAATCCTTTGAGCACTATTCATCTTACCTTTTGCCAACCGTCACCTGCTCTTTTCGGTGGACCAAGGGCATTTAGTATTATTGCAATTCTTTCCCACTGCTCTTTAAAATCAAATGGAACACTGCCTTTTTGAAAACCCTTGGCAAGTGCAGGATTTTTTTCCATCTCCTGGACTAACATATCGAATTGACTAGTATTTGTAATTTTTTTTTCTTTGTCCATTTTTTTAAATCAAGATTATTGCTAAAAACAAAATTAAAAAAGGAATAAAACTGTTTCGACACTAACAAGACTGACGACAAAATCAGAGTCAATTTAAATCGATGCCGCCGTTAACGTTTCGTACGGCATACCAAAAATACATCGACGCTTATCGATAAAACTTGATATTGACAATGGGCATACCGATTTGCAAGAATCGACACAAAACGTTATCGTTTCGTATTGATGACGCTAAATGGAATAAGGGTGAATCAAAACCAATCATATGCCCAAGTCTTAAAAGGAAACCCTAATGCGAAAAATCCCCCGAGTACTTCTAACGCAAAGCAACCTCCAAACGCTAATGTTCCTAGGGACGGTCTACAGATGCCTTCTGGAAATATGCCTACCTCAATTGAAAATTTAATTCAAACTATGAATAACTTCATGGCCACTATGCAGAACATGTTTCAGGAAATGATGCGAAACCAGAACATGCTCCTGCAAGTTCTACTCAACAAAAAATGAACCAGTTAAAAATATGTTTCTGGAATGCAAACGGGTTATCCCAACATAAACACGAAGTTGCAAACTTTCTTCATAGTCATGAAATCGACGTACTTCTTGTCTCTGAAACACACTTTACTCATAAAAACTGCTTTAGGGTAAATGGTTACCTTACGTATGACACAAAACATCCCAGCGGACGAGCTTGTGGTGGCACAGCCATAATTGTGCGAAAACACATCAAACACTTACCATTGCCAGAGTTCGAAGAATATTGTATCCAGGCCACATCTATAAATCTTACTGATTTCAAACTAACGTTAACATCCGTTTATTGTCCCCCGAGGCACAAAATTCTACACGATAAATTTCTCAACTTCTTCTCCACATTGGGCCAGAAATTCATTGCTGCTGGCGACTACAACGCTAAACATACATATTGGGGCTCCAGACTTATTAGTCCTAGAGGTAATCAGCTATACTATACCGTAACTGCAAATAATTTTGATGTGGTATCGAGTGGTGAGCCTACCTATTGGCCAACCGACTTCAATAAGCTACCAGACTTTATTGACTTTGCTGTAATTAAAAACAGCAAGCGCGATCAGGTACTAGTTAGTTCCTCCTATGATCTTTCGTCTGATCATTCACCTTCAATCCTCATTTTAAAAGGTAACTCTGACGCTGCGGCTGCAAACTTTATTTCCTATCCAAACAGAAACACAAATTGGTTAAAGAATAAAATGTATGTGAGCTCTCACCTATCACAGTGCATTCCCCTAAAAAATTCATCTGACATCCAAATAGCTGTCGACCGATTTACAGAAGTCTTGGATACTGCAGCAAGAAATGCAACCCCAATCAAGCGGAAAATTAAACGTGCTCCTTACAATACATCGACGGATATAGAGACCCTTATCAGAGAAAAAAGGAAGTTAAGAAGACAATGGCAAAACAGTCGTTCCCCAACCACTAAGGCCCAACTACAATTATGCCTGACCACACTTCGCAACAAATTGAGACAGAACCACGAGTCCGCAATAGAAGGCTATCTAAACAGCCTAGACGCCACAAAAAACACCAATTATAGCTTATGGAAGGCTGTACGGCATATGAAATGCCCTATAACCCAAGAATCTCCATTAAGACTGGAAAACCGCACTTGGGCCAAAAACACACATGAAAAATTAAACGCTTTCGCGGGCCACCTTGAGAAAGTTTTCACGCCACATGATGCACATACTTGTTGCTGTCGTCAAATCATTCCTGATAAGGTAAACCATCCATTAAAATTTAACATAACTCAAGTGAAATCTGCAATAGAAAAAGTGAATATTAGAAAATCTCCCGGACCTGACCGCATCACAGGGTCAATGATAAGAAACCTACCATCGTCTGCTCCCAGAATCTTGCTGCTAATTTTTAACGCTATATTAAGAGTCGGATACTTCCCATCCTCATGGAAGAGGTCTATAATTGTTATGATTCCCAAGCCAGGAAAAGATGCTAGCCAGGTTGCGTCGTACAGACCGATAAGCTTATTGTCAATCCTATCGAAGCTTTTCGAAAAAATAGTCGTTTTAAGTATAACTCCTCATCTAAATGAACACGACATCATCCCGGACCACCAGTTCGGATTCAGAGCGAAACATGGTACAATAGAACAAGTGCATAGAATTGTCACCCTTATTAGATCGGCGTTTGAGAAAAAGCAATACTGCTCAGCACTGTTTATAGACATTTCCCAAGCTTTTGATAAAGTTTGGCATGATGGGCTACTCATCAAAATAACACGAATGCTTCCTCAAAACACTCACAAGCTTCTGGAGAGCTATCTAACAGGCAGAACATTCATAGTAAGGTCGCAAGATAAATACTCCCCCCTCAAGAAAATTACTGCTGGTGTCCCCCAAGGCAGCATATTAGGACCGCTTCTATATATAATATACACAGCGGATATGCCAACAAACCTGAGCACGCATACCTCTACATTTGCAGACGACACAGCATTTATAAGCGTTAACCATGACCCAAAAGTCGCATCGCAAAATCTGCAGTCCCACATCAGTGAACTAGAGGCCTGGCTAGAAAAATGGAGAATAAAGGTTAACCCGGCTAAATGTGCTCACTTAACTTTCACGCTCAGAAGACAAACGTGCCCAGCTGTAAAAATAAATAGCATCACTGTTCCGGTAGAAAACCATGTTAAGTACTTGGGAATTCATATAGATAGACGCTTGACCTGGTCGCGTCATATTGAAGCGAAAATAACGGCTATGAAACTTAAAGCAGCTCAACTACATTGGCTTCTCGGTCGAGTGCCCCGGTAGGCTAGCTGGTAGCGAGCTAGTCTATCAGCGCCGAGGTTGCGGGTTCGATTCCCGCCAGAGACTCTGGTTTCTTTCCTGCAGACAAGCATAGAGCTTCGTGGGATTAGCTTAGGAAATTAAAAAAAAAAAAAAAAAATAAAAAAAAAAAAACTTGTCCTTAGACAACAAAATTCTCTTATACAAGTCCATCATAAAACCAATATGGACATATGGCATCCAATTATGGGGTACTGCATGCGCATCTAACATCCAAAAGCTTCAAAGAAGACAGTCTAGAATATTACGACAAATTGTCGGCGCCCCATGGTATATACGTAATGATATTATCCACAGAGATCTCAACGTCCTCACTATCCAGGAGGAAATTAAAAAGTATTCAATAAGTTACATCGATAAACTAATGGCCCACCCTAACTAACTCGCTCGGGGTCTGCTTCAGTTCGAAGGTCACCAGAGGCTAAAAAGAACCGATACTTTGAGCCTAACTAGAAGACATTTTTAAAATTTGAATACAGCAGTTAGTGGTTACACTGGTAACAACTAATAAACAATAATAAAAATAAATTTAAAAAAAAAAAAAAAAAGTTACGCGAATATATGTTGTGCAACCTCCTCCATTTTCGAAATAACGATATATCTCGAAAACCAGAGCCAATCTGAAAAAACCGCGGGCACCACTGGATTCAGCGTCCCCGAATTATGTTAAAACGCCATGTGCCCGGCTTGTCTGTTTTTTCAACTAGCATAGTGTAATTAGTATTGTGGTAATTTTGTTGAACTATTTATGGTTTTTAATCCAAATTTTCAATATTTTCAATCAGGCTTAAGTTCATCAAGTTTAATTTTTCATTGAATCATTTTTATGAAGAAAGGAATTTTACAACATGAAACACGTAAAATTCCTTTCTTAAGCCTGATTGAAAATTTATAAAAAACTTGAAAAAACTTTAAATAAATTAAAAACTTTTTGGCATCTCAAAAAACTTGCAAAAAAGGGAAATCTTGACAAATGGCAACGCTGATTACATGACCGAAAAATACAAACAAAATACATGTTATGCACTTAACCCTGCGGCCACACGTTCAAGTTGTTCTTGATAGTCTTTTACATATACTGCTTGTCAAAATTAACATAAATTGAAAGCTGTGACGTAGGCTGCACTCAATTTGTAAGTTCCCTTTTACAATGTGGCAAGTGGTTGGGAGACAGACGAAGTTTGCTGGTGAGGGGTTGTAGAGGTAGAGTGTGTAGTACATGACTATCTGTACCATGGTGAAATAAACAGGTGGCAGCACTACGCCAGATGACGATTTTTTGCTCTTGCATTGTTTGTCTAGGTTTATGTCAAAGTTTTGTTTATGTTTACAAAAAGTCCACGTTTTGTGCTGTGATTATTGTATTTTATTGCAGTTTTTGATAATTTAAAATGAAAATAAATAAGATATTGACCATAATTAAATAAAAATTGGCTAAAAAATTATTTATTTCATCACGTTCAGTGCCACGCTTTGATTTTTGTTAAACGTATTTTTTGACTTAAACGGTGATATAACTTCCATTTTTGTTGTAATGTTGTATTTGTTGCAGTAGCGATGCCACTTGCTTATTCAACCATGATCTGTACTGGACATTTTTTGGTTATCTTTTACACTTTTCGGCATTTTCATGTTGTTGCTTCATATCATTTTTCTCACACCAATATAATTTTAGTATCAATGCCTGTTGAATGTTCATCTTCGTCAACAGCGAAAAGAACGAAAAAAGGAAAACAATTATTTCTGTCTGTCTATTAATTTCGCGATTGTGAAAGGTTTAGGCAAGTTTAAAAGAGAATAAGAAAAATGTCTGCCTATCAATTTCAACGTTGTAAATTGGGACTAAGCAATTTACTTCCAAGATGTCAACAACAACAGAGACAAACTTGTACTCAGCTGTAAAATTGAAAGTAAATTGCCAAACAAATGGAAAGGTGAAATTGAAAGCTATCTCGTGGTCTATTTAAAAAGTGTGAGTGTGTTAGTAAAAAACTGAGAGTGTATTGCAAATTGAAAGGCAAAACTTGTTCGTGTGGCCACCAAATAAGTGCAAGGCATATTTATAACAGGTAGCCGCGAGATTACAACAATTGTACAATAAAACAAACAACAGGGCTTTTTATTGTTGTTTTGTAATACGAACTGTCAAACAGCAAAGGGATTGAAAAGAGACAAAAAAGAAAAAGACAAAAACCTTGTTTACTGACAACATTTGACAGCTTGTATCACGAAACAAGCAAATAAAAAATAACCAGCTGGCTTTCCGAGACTACCTGCTATAAATATACCTTGCTTAAGTGTATTCAAGGCGAATTGACTTTCAGGTGGCGTTGAAAACACAGCTGTGCTACTTTTTTTTTTTAAATTAGAGAGAGGAATGTCAAAAGTTACTTGTGTTTTTGACTTATCGGCCAACGAAAGCAGCAACAAAATACATTGTGTTTTTGGTGTTGTTAATTGTTGTAGTATCGACACCACCGTTTACATGAATTCGCCTTGAGTGTATTGTTTTAGTCTCGCCGCCACCTGAAGTAAATTCGCCTTGCGTTCCACTATAGCTGACAGAGCTGATTATTTTAGCATATCAGACATATCAAAACAACTCTGCAAATGCTTTGTTTATTTGTTTTCTTAACAAATTGTGATAAATTTTGTATAAACAATTTCTGCGGAAACAAATTATTAAGTAAATAAAAATGTCTATGCTGCCATTTTTTCCTTCATTGCGGCCTCCAATAGCGAATCGCATATGGTTTGATAGTGCTCCCACTAATGAGGAAGCCGAAGTACTCAAGTATGAACGAGAACACCATAGTTGGGTATACATATTTTAATTATAGAGAATTTTTAAAAGTCAATTTTATTTAATTAATATTTTATTTTTTATGATAAGTTAGATGCCATGAAAAATGCAGCAGCTGATTTGTATCCCTTAGGAAAAGTTCTAACAATGCCTGGTCTTGAAACAGATGATGAAGATGGTAAGGTAAAATTTTGCACAATTTTATTTATTGTATTTTTTTATCTTTTATAAGCTAATGACGACAGTGATGAATCTGATAGTCATGACGATGATGATGACGACACTAATGACCGAGCTATACCTGGCTTACCAGAGCGTTCGGCTCTTGGCTTATATTCTCCGGGTGAAGAAATGAATTTAAACGATGATATACCATTATCTGTTGGCCCAGGATTTCAATAAAAATAAATTAAATTGAAAAAAAAACAATGTTTACTTAAATATTACTGTCTAGCACACAATGTCGATCATCACATCGCTAAAAATGACGACGGTCTTTCAATTGGCATTCTCTGTTTTTGTCTTTCTCTTATACATAGCTTCTGAGATATTTTTTTATAACTAGGTTTAACTTATTGGTTTGAGATTCAGGTAACAAGGTTCTAACTGATTGATTGAACCTTGTGAACATAGAAGCCTATACGTTAAAATTTTAATTGCAGATTCAAAATTTTATGTTGCACAAATATAACCAGCTGTCTTGAAACCTTTTCAAAAATGGTGTTGCTGTGTCTGAGTTGACAATCTTTGGTCGGTTTGCTGTTAAAGGACACACCAAACTCTAGGACCAAAATACAACAATAATCTCTAACTGCGGTCATAATTGTTCACATTCAGAACTTGATACTAATACCGTGCAAAATAAAAGTTCTTGAAATGTTCTACATATCATATACATACATAGGTAGTTAAAAAATATTAATAATTATAAATAGTAAAATAACAATGTATAGCCTATTTTGCCAATAACACTAATTTTGTGCCTAACTGTATGTACATAAAAAACAACAAGGGATTTTTTAATAAAATAAGAGCTGTCTCGTGGTTTTTTGCTCATATCTCCGCCATTTGAGAACCGATCAGGCTAAACTGCTTTTCAGTAGCAAACAATTCCGAACTATATTGAGCAAAAATGATGTAACCAACAAAAATAAGATTTTACAGGTTTTTTTTTAAATATTTTTGTTTCAAGGCTAGGTTTCGTTTGAAATTGCTTTTGCTCCTATTTCATTTCGTAACGGTACTTCCCAGAGATATGAGATTTTTAGAGATGATGCAAATTATCGATGATCGATTTTCATCAAAAAACAAGTCTTAAATGTTGTTGGTTACATCATTTTTGCTATTAGGGCTCGATAAGTTGTATAAGTATATAACAACCTAGTCCATCATATATGGGGTCTCCAGAAAACCCATTTCATCAGACACACGGACAGACAGATATCGTTTAATTAATTTTGCGGAATGATTAACTTACATATACCATTTTATCTTTGTCGTACTTTAAATACATTAATAAACATTAAATATTGTTCATATCATGATGGAATAAGTACAAGGTATAGTCATATAAAATTTTGTTCTCAATTTCAAAACCCATATAACGTCAAACAACAGAAAACATGAAACAAAATACTATGCAAGGCGGATTTACACCAGTCAAGGCCTATCCAATAGGTCTGCTTACTACTACAACAATACAAAAAACAACAGGCATTTTGTTTGTGTAAAATTCCTCGCCGTTGTCAAAATCTTACAACAGTATTATTCGGATATAACATCTAATATAAGGGCACTGCTACACGTTCAATAAATATCGTCATATTTCTATTATCACGATATTTATTGAACGTGTAGCATGCAATATTGATGGATCGCGATCCATATCGCAGAATGGCCTAAAATATGAAATCCAGAAATCCAGATCGCGGATCGTGGATCGCGTGATAAATATTGAACGTGTAGCATTTTCATGATATTAAATAATATTAATAAAAATTAATACGTCAGTAAAGTGTCAAAATAAAAGAAATAAAATACGAAGTGGAAAAAATTAAACAAATAAAAAGTAAAATAATTGACATGATACGCCAGTAAAAAGTGTCAAAATAAAAGAAATAAAATACGCAGTGGAAAAAATTAAACAAATAAAAAGTAAAACAATTGACAAAATTTGTGAAAAGTTTAATGAAATAAAGGGTAATGGCAGAAGACAGTGAAATCGAGCAAAATAGCTAAACAGGCTTTCTTTTGGTTTTCTCGCGACATTGATAAACGACCCGCACAGCACAAAAATAACATAAATACTGACGCGATAAATATTGAACATGTAGCATACGCTCGTGATCCATCAATATTTAAAAATGGATCGTGATCCAAATATCACGATATTTATTGAACGTGTAGCAGTGCCCTAAGAACAAAACGCTTATAAGAAACATTTTCAAAAACACCATGTCTTTTTTGCGATTTTTCTAACAAAAAAGGTTTCATATAAGAAAAAAACTGATAAAGGAAAATTTTTCTTAAACACCAAAATCACAAAATGTATAGAAAAAGAATTTATATAAGAAACTTCCAACGGCAACACAGAATTTATGTAGTTTGCATGGACAACTCTGTTTTGGGACAGTTTTACAACAAGAACAAAGTTTTTTATTTACTTTTAAGCTGGAGGTCCACACCACGCGTTACTCGCTTTTTCGCAGCTGCACAAAAGCCTAGATGCCTTGAGGCGAACAGAAGCTTTACTTTCTACTTTTGTAAGCGTCACAAGCAGTGTTCGAACAAATCAGCTGATTTTGACAAATTAAATTTTATTTTTACTTGTGCTGCATAAAAAGCGTTGCATGTAACTTGAAACGTAGAACGCAAGTAAGGTTTTAAAAGCATGCGCTGCGTGGAGGCGAAAACGCGTGTTAAGGACCTCCAGCTTTAGTTTTAGATGAGCAAGCTGGTACTCATGAGAAGCTTTGTTTTTTGTCAATAAAAACAAAAGTTAAAATTTCAAAAGAAATACAAAACGGTATAAAAAGCGAAATTGCAAAAAAAAAATATAATATTGGACTTTCAACGTTATCTAAAATAGTGAAAAACTCAAAAGACATAGACAATAATTATTTAAATGTTAGAAACGTTGACATGGGGTCTTCACCTGGCAATTTTTTTGTCATACCAAACGTCAAAGTCCATATAAAAAAAAATTTAAAATTCGTTTCATCGTTTTTTATATGAAGTTTGACGTTTATTAAAACAAAAAATTGTCAGGTGATGACCCTATGTAACAAAAAAAGAGACAGAAAACCAAAATATGAAAGTATTATTGCTATAGCTACTTATATAAAAAAATGTTTTTTATATAAAATAGTTGTATATAAGAAAGAAACGGTTATATGAAACTTTTTTCCTGAATTTTTTAAGTTTTAAATTTTAGAAATTGTGGGGAATGTCGGATGAGATAAACCCTCTGTTTATTGTTGATGTGTTTTGTTTAAAATTTGATATTATTACAAGTAGAACTGTTGCTATGAGTCTTATACGTTTAACAATTTTATTTGGTTTGATATCTTTAGTTTTTCTAAAATCTTTATGGATGAAGTTTCCTGATGATCTAGGGGGTTACCGCGTATTTCGATTCGAAAGAAATCATTTACGGATTCGAACAATTTGTACTGTGTATTACGATTTTCGTAATATTTGTTTCGAATAAACGGACGTTTTTCACATTTTATTGAAAACAAAAAATCACTTTCTTAAAAGAGACTCTCTATTACGAACAAAAATTGTTCATCAAATTTTCCATTTTTTTAAAAAATACAACCTCTGTCATCGTTTCGAACGATTACGAAAATCGTAATACACAGTACAAATTGTTCGAATCCGTAAATGATTTCTTTCGAATCGAAATACGCGGTAACCCCACTGGCCTAAGTAACCAGTGAAATGCGCATAGGAATAGCTTATCCCATAACAATAAATTTCAAGTGTTTTTATCAATAATAAAAACTGGGAATTAAGCACGAATAACGAAATCTTTTGAAATTGTTTTTGTTTTGAATGTAATTTTCTATGCGAACGTTAACGTGTGACTGGCTAATAGTTTAACAGCCTGTTCATCGATTTCGAACGTTAACGTTCGCATAGAAAATTACATTTAAAACAAAAACAAATTTTCGAATATTGTTTTTGTTTTAAGTATAATTTTCTATGCGAACGTTGACGTTCGAAATCGTTAAACAGGCAGTAAGTAAAAAAAAGAGCACCTAATGTTTATTTAAATTACACTATGCAACAAAATTAAACTTTTATCGTGATTTTTGATGATTTTTTTTCTATTTTCTTGTGCGTAACGGTCCTCTAGGTACAAAAACTTTGTCATTTGTAATATAACATGTTCAAAATTTTGCACACATATGCGTTATGATATAGGAAATAAAAAACTCTAATTTGAAATTTTTGTAGATAGGTTATTAGGTCTTTAAGATGACGATATGCCCTTCAACATGGTGCTCTTTAGATAAATCTAAAGAATACACAGAACTGTAAAAAGTGACGTGTGAAAGAGGCCCAAATCAGTTGCGAGGGCAGCTTTCGAAGAAAGAGACAGAAAGCTTTTTTTGGTAGTGAAGTGGCAAGGTGTAAAAACAGGCCCAAGGTATATTTATAGCAGGTAGCCGCGAGATTACAACAATTGTACAATAAAACAAACAACAGGGCTTTTTATTGTTGTTTTGCGATACGAACTGTCAAACAGCAAAAGGGTTGAAAAGACACAAAAAACTTGTTTACTTGTTTACTATACAACATTTGACAGTTTGTATCGGAAAACAAGCAAATAAAAAATAACTAGCTGGCTTTCCGAGACTACCTGCTATAACATATGACATATATACTGGAAAAGATAGTGACAAAGTAGAAAACCATTTAGGAGCAAAGGTGGTCACGAAATTGACAGAAAAATTAAAAGGAATGGAAGCCATTCATGTCACATTTGATAATTTTTTTTGCGGCTATGATATCATGAATTATCTCTATGCTAATGGTATTCTAGCCACCGGTACTGTACGCAGGCAAAGGGCAGACCTGCCAAAAATGGTAAAGAGCAAAAGAAAACTAAAATTAAAAAAGGGTCAGTATAAATGGAGAGTAAAAGGAGACGTTGCTTTTGTGATCTGGCAGGATACAAAGGAAGTTCTATTTCTAACTAATGCTTTCCACCCAAAAGTCAATGAAACATCAGTAACAAGAACACAAAAAGATGGTACAAAGGTTGAAGTTCGATGTCCACTAATAGTAAAAGAATATACGAAAAGAATGGGTGGAGTTGATCACTTCGATCATATCAAAGGTACGTATTCAGTTGGACGTAGAAGCAAGAGATGGTGGCTTCGCATATTTTACTTCCTGCTTGATACCTGCATCACAAATTCATTTTTGCTTTACAACAAAAATATAAATGCTACGAAACTAACTAACCTACAATTTCGTATCGCATTAGCCAGAGGTCTCATTGGAGGCTTTTCATCCCGAAAACGTCCTTCTGTAGATGTTAACTACATCGTAAGGAAAAAGGTTGCAGTTTCCGAAAATTATCAAAAGTTGGTTCATACTACTGCCCCAGAAATTCGCTTTGCTAACGTTGGAGAACACATGCCAGTTGATCTGCCATCATATCAAAGATGCCGATATTGTAGCACTAAGCTAAAGGATAAGCGGTCTAAGATCAAGTGTAACAAATGTCAAATTCCATTATGCATAACACCATGCTTTCTGAAATTTCACAAACAAACACCAACATAACTTTATAGCCATCCGAATACATGGAAGATATACTTTATAATCGTTTATGAAATTCTAATTTATAAAATTGATGAATTTAATTTGAATTTAAAATCGCTAATTTTCACAAAATGTAAATAAAAAAAAATAAAATCTAAATTTGTGTTTTTATTACATTAAATTGAACAATATATAAAAAGTGGACATGGTATTACTTTACCCGGTGGAGGCAGAGGGAATATATTTACCACCAATCAAAAACTAAAAAAAAAAATTTTTTTTTTTTATTTTATATTTTTAGTCATCAATAGTAACCCTAAATCAAAACCAGATTTTATTTATCCTATTCCGATCGCTATGACCGTAAAAGGGTTAAGAAACCGTTTGCAATTTGTATGAAATGGTTTCTGACGTTTAAAATAATTTTATTTAATTTTGAATGAAAATTTTAAAAAACTGTTTACAAAAATAAAAATAAAAGCAGAATACTGTTGTGGCTAAAATTTGCAAACGGTTTCTTAATGCAAAATGTGAGTAGTTACAAAAGAAATTGTTGCTGTATTATGAACACCAAGTGAAAATGTTTTTTTGATTGTGAACGCAGCTTTATTTTTGTTAATTTTTTTTTAAATATATCCTAAGGAAATCGAAATATCGATAATAAAAATATACGAAATATTTAAAATAAAAGTGACCTTAAGCTCAAATATTAATAAAGAAGTCGAATGATAATAATTAGATAGTATTTCTGTTAAATGTATAATTTTTGTAAAGTTTAAAGTCGAATAAGAAAACCAAGATCGTTTTTGAAATTGACTTCATTTTAAATCCACTTCATTTTGATTTCTAGAACACGCCCGTATTTTTTAACAAAACAGTTCAGGCGTTTCTCTATTTAGAATAAGTTTTTTTCAAAAATTGTACGAAAGATAAATCTAATAATGTTACATGTAACAGTTGTCCAAAAATGTATTGACGCATATATTCTATTCTGACTACAAAATAGTACTTGAAGAAGATGGTCCAACAACGAAACCAAAGGGTGCTTCAAGTGGTCCAATGAATAAATATTTTAAATTAGAACTTAGTTTCAAAAAATCAAGTTATATATATAGACTCTTTTAAAATCCAAGTGCCCGAAAGTGAAGCAATAATTTGAGCTACATTGAGAAGTTTTATTAAAAAAAAAGAATGTTTATTTACAATTTTTTTTAAAATTATCAAAAAAAAAATCTAGTAATTTATAAATTTCTGGATTTAGAATTATTTGATAATTTTAAAATTGCATTCGTTTAATCGAATAAGTTAAAAATGCCAAAAATCGATTAATCTTTTACTCGAACAAAAATAAAACTCGATTAATTGAACACCCTACCCACTACTCTAATCCCGCCCTATTTTTGCAGAGGTTGTGTATTAATAACCAAAATGCTTGTAAATAATTTTGAATCTTCGGCTCTTGCCGTTCTCCAGATAAACAGAAAAAAAGAAATAAAAAACAAGTCATTTAAGGTACCGATCTGTCTGAATTTTATTAGCAAAATTTAAATGAGCATTCTGACATTAATATATACTTCGCATCATTTCAGGGGTTTTTGCAAAAGCCATTTTGGTTGGACCACCCTTTTTTAACCCATTTGGACCCAAAAAAAAACAAACGGACAAAAAAGAAAATAATAATAATCCCCCTTATTGTGTTTGGCGTATTTTAAATACGCCTACGACAGTTTGGTAATAGATTAAAGGAAAAAAGTTCACGTTCTCTTTAATCTATTACCAAACAGTCGTAGGCGTATTTTAAATACGCCAAACACAATTAGGGTGATTAAGTTATAAGCAAAAGTGCTCCTTTATACCTTCTCTATATATGGGTAATTCCAAAGTGTTGAACGTGACAGTCGTACGCATCAAAAAGGCAATAACATTTTAAGCAAAAAATATTTTAACGTTTTCTTAACCCTTAAATTATAGCACTAAGAAAGCACTGTTATCTATGCTTAAGTTTATGAAGGGCGCGATTCAAGGTCAAAGATAATGGCAAAAGAAGTAGCGGTTCGAACGTTAAATAAATAGAAGTAGTTTTTGTGGTCATGTATAAAAAGGCGTTATTCAGGAGGCTTATTCTGAATTGCGATGCGAAAATCAATGCGATGCGCAAATGAAATGCGATGCGAAAGAAAATTGGTATTCTGTTAGACTTTCGCAATCGCATTCGCAATTTATTTCAGCACAGCCAATTGGCAAGAGGCCATTTGAAAACACCAAATGCACATCAGTCGGCAAATACTTTGTGGCAAACGTTAACTGAAGAACTAAATATCAAAGGACAACCTATTAGAGAAGCTGCAGGATGGAAAAAGTATGAAATATATAAACCAGTTCAAAAATATTTAACTTAAACTTAAATTATATGTAGGTTTGGGCTAGGGTTGCCAGACGTACTGTTTTTAGCAGTACATGTACTGATTTTTGTCAATTGTACTGTTTTATGCACAACACCCAAAACAGTACTCAAATGTACTGTTTTTTACACTTTGTACTGTTTTCTGTACTGATTTTTAAGTTTAGTGTCCAAAAAACAAAGATATTAAGAAAAATCGTTTTTAAATAAAACACATTTGGGAATTTTTAACGGTATGCTATCAAGCCATATTGTCATAATATCCTTATCTTAGAATTTATTTACTCTCTAACTCTCATTTTGAGGGGTAATTTTTACCCTTTTTCCCAACTCTTAAACAAAAGTATACAAGACGGCACTTATTAGGGTTAAAAGAATTCTCGAAATTTCGGGCATTGAAATTTTTGAATTTCTTGAAAGGGCGTTTGGTACAAGTCAAAAAAATATACTAAATGTACTTCTGATCTAAAAGACTATTTCAGATATCTTCAGTAGAATTGTATGGCAGTTCTTTTCATAGAATATATTAACCCTCTAACATTCATTTTAAGGGGTAATTTTTGTAATTTTTTAAACTTCTACACTAAAACGGTACGTTAGAGGGTTAAAATATTCTATAAATATTTTCTGCATCAAATTTCACTAGCGGTCTTCCAAGACCAAAAAAGCGTGCAACGTATGTAAAACGGGTTTTCGAAAAATTAAAAAAATTAAGGCCCGGAATTTCGAAAACCCGTTTTACTTGCATTTGATAATTTTTGGTCTTAAAAGACCCCTAGTGAAATTTGATGCAGAAAATATTGGTATAGCATTTTAACTCTTATAAGTGCCGTTTTAGTATCCTTTTTTTTAAGAGTTGGGAAAAAGGGCAAAAATTACCCCTTAAAATGAGAGTTAGAGGATTAATAAATTCTAAGAAAAGAATCGCAATACGATTCTACTGAAGACATCTACAATTATTTTTTATTTTAGTACATTTATTATATTTATTTTGACTTATACCAAACGCCTTTTCAAAAAATGTTAAAACTTTAGGGGCCCATATTTCGGGAGCCCGAACTAATTTTTCAAAACCTTTTGGCAGATTTGCTCTACTAGTAGTCTACTTTCATTTCGCGGTGCAAGTGTTGAGGCTGGTGGCGATGACCCTAATTTTGTTGTACACTCTATTTTACAATATTTAGTTTAAAGAAATTGTTGTTTTGCAAACAAAAAAGTTGTAAAATAATTAGAATTTTTGTACTGCGTCTATTGTTTTGTCAAAAATACACAGATTAAATAAGGAGTTGCTCACATCCTTCATATATTTTCGTGTTTTTATTTTAAGACATGTGACTACCGTTTAAATTAAAGAAAGAAACAAATATTTTCTGAAATTTATGCGATAGTTCGACAATATGTGTGTGGTGAAAATTGCTTTAAATACCAATATGTTTTAAGAAAATTCTACTAACCCAATCAATGAATAAGTTTTTTAAGTTAAATATAAACTAAGATATTTAAACATTATACATTGGAAAATGATACAATGGCCAAATGCTTCGTTTGTGGTGTATGCTTTATAAACGCAAATGGTGTGATTTTGTATATGAAATACCATTAAATGTAAATCTTTCCTTTGATGTTGATGTTTGAAGTCTATTTCTTTATATTATTGGTGTTCAAGAGTTGTAAACATTTAGTTATGGTTTCGTAAAAAATGTACTGTTTTTTTCTTGAATGTACTGTTTTTTCATAACCAATGTACTGTTTTTCCGAATTCAAAATCTGGCTACCCTAGTTTGGGCCGATTTTAAAGTACACACAAAACATTTTCATTTTCTTCGTCGTCGAACCACAGTGCCACAAAATCCATTTTTATTATTTTTTTTTTATTACAGAATGTCCTAAATAAATTATTTAAACAATTTTCACAGCCAAACACAAACAATTAATTTATTTTTAATTTGACGTTTATTGACACTGACGTATATTTGTGCAGCGTTGCCACGATTTGAAATAAATTGCGAAAGTCTTACAGAATACCAATTTTCTTTCGCATCGCATTGATTTTCGCATCGCAATTCAGAATAAGCCCCCTGAATTAAATAATAAATATATGATGAATAAATAAAAAAAAATATCTTTCACTAACATGTTTGTACTTTGCGAATGCTATTTTGTTGTCGAATAAATTTTGCGAATTTGACATTTGTTTTTGCAATGTAGAATACCGACTTGTCACCTTTTCGCATTTGAAATGCGATTAAAAAAAAAAACTTTCCGAATATCGCAATACAGAATAGCAATTGTTCGCATTTATGCATTTTCGCATCGCATTGATTTTCGCATCGCAATTCAGAATAAGCCTCCAGCGAAACCTGGCACAATTTTTTAGTCAAATACTTTCTGAATTTTACGTAGCAATGTAACATTGAAATGTCTTGGTTTGATTCCAAAATCTTTTGTATTTTTCGTAATAATTTAACTGAATAATGATCAAAATAAAATAAAAATTTACCGTTAATCCGAACAACATATTGCTCTTTGAACTCTTCCTTAGATTACAGACCACGTAAGAACATTTTTTGGGAATAATTTTTATCAAATTTCACCTCTTTTAATAAAGATAAATATTAAAAAAAAAATACAATAAAACATTCTCACATATAAGAAACTAGCTGACCCGACAGACGTTGCGTTCGATTTTTAAAATCCGTTAAAATGATACGAACATTTGAAAGAAAAATCCGTCAAATCGATGGAGCAGTTTTCTGATTTTAGGTAAATCGAAAAAAGTGGGCGTTAAAGTGGGAGGGTCAACATTTTCTTTCCATAAAAACCTAAGTTGGACCATGGCGATGGCGTCCAAATCGGTCAAGCCGTTCTCAAGTTATTCGCTTAATAGAAAAAGTGGGAGTAAAAGTAGGCGTGGTACATTTTTCTTTCGAAGAAAACGTAAAATGGATTAATACGAACATTTAAAAGAAAAATTAGTAAAATCGATGGAGCCGTTTTTGATTTTAGGTAAATCAAAAAAAGTGGGCGGGGAAAAATGTTCTTTCCGTAAAAACCTAAGTTGGACCATGGCAATCATTTTAAAGAAAAAATCGTCCAAATCGGTCAAGCAGTTCTCAAGTTATGCGCTTAATAGAAAAAGTGGGCGTAAAAGTAGGCGTGGTAAATTTTTCTTTCGATGAAAATTTAAAATGGATTAATACGATAATTTGAAAGAAAAAGTTCGAATTTCTGAGCGTCTACTGTAAGCTAAGTGACATAACATAAGCTGTGTTTAAGAAAACAAAATTTTCTCAACCGATATATATTTTTGGTTTGGTTTCATTTAATCAAAATATGTCATTTTCTTTTCAATGATTGTAAATAGTTCAAATTTTATTCACCCCTATTATGAAAGTCGACATCGACACAAGTAGACGGCTCAACATTAATGGTATTTTCTGAGTCGTTGTTGACAATAATCGATTACTTTTGACAGTCAAGTGATATTTCTTAAGGCGCTTTTAAGTCGACGTCGAGTAGTATTGTCCCCGTTTTAGTCGACAGGAAATTTTGCGACGACTCAAATGAAAGTTAAAGAAATTTTAAATGAAATGTTAACATATTTATTGAATACGTTTGAAATAAAAAATGCAAATTTAAAAGAAGTTATGGGCACAAATTTAATTAGAAAATTTAACGCGAAAATTCGGAAACATTTGCAAAAATATCGAAAATTAAATTAACGGAAATTCGCAAAAATTTGCTAACAGCGGCATGAAAGAAAAGTCTTATATTTATTAATAAACGTTAGCTATAAAGAATCAGAAAACTTACAGTAAAAATATATTTTATCAAAAACATGCCAACAAAATTCAAAATTGGAAGCAAACTCTACACTTTATTTTAAAAAGCTAAATCGGTAAAAAAAAATATGTCGGAAAATAGCATAAATAGCGTTAAAAAGTGAGTGAAGAACAAAAAAAATAAAAAAAACAATTGGAGATGGGATTTTTTTTGTCAAATTTTCGATAACTAGTCGACGTCGACACAACATTCTTATAAAATACCAAATTAACGTCGAAGTGATGTAGTCGTCGCCTTGATGTGACAACAATTAAAAATTAATGTCGACGTCGACAACGCCTTACATAATAGGGGTGATTACGTTTTTCCCCTCTCCTGTAAACTTTTGAAAACTGCAGATAGGTTATTTCGTCAAGGTGACGATATATGCAAGTTGAAGCTATCTCTTTTGAAAGACCAAAAAATGTTTATTGCCCTTATTACGTTTCACAACTCAACTCAGTTGAGTTGTAATTAAGACAACTGGTTGTGATCAGTTGTACTTTTTGTTCACCGCAAAAAGTTGTAAACCATAATACAAAAATTAAGAAGTTGAGTTGTGAACCGTAATAGCCTTATATATCAACAAGAAAACGCGGGTGAATGTAGCGTTAGTTGCGCAGGATTTGCCCTTATACATACATACCCATACATTTCTTAAAAAAAAAAATTATTATTAATTAATAACTTTATTGCTAAAAATCACTAAAATATTTAAAGTATGTTTCAAATACTACATTTTTACAAATAATAATATAAAAAAAGCGTAATTTACCTCATTTGTAACGTGTGAACTTAGAAGAATTTGATGTTTTTGAAGAAGTTAAAAATCTTGTAGTATTGCTGATTTTTTACTGATAATTGTTATGTATTTAAAAAACAAAAGTTAGCAAATTTAAATATAGCTGTGTAGAGTTCTGTACGCATCTAAACAGATCGTACACAACACAAGTAGTTAAATTAGGTAAGGAGAACTAAGAAAAGTAACTACTTACATTGCAATAAAATGATACATGTACATACTTAACTTAATATTAGGATAGTTTTGTAAAGAGCATATGTATGTATATGAATATTTTCATAATGAAAATAAACAGAATTTTTTTACAATTAAAAATAGAAAAATAAAAAATAAAATTTTTTCTATTCAAGAAAAATTATTTTTTTTTCTCTCATTAAGTTTTAAATTTAAATGTACTTAAGTAAACTTTTATATTCAAGAAAAATTATTTTTTTCTCTAATGAAGTTTAAATGTACTTAATTTTTTGTTTCTAAAAGAGCATTGCATATTTCGAAACATTGCCTATGTTTTTTTTTTTTTATTTAAAAAGCAAACGTGTATAATAAGAGTTAACTTTAATGGCGATCACGTGAATCCGATCGGCTACGTCTGTCCCGTGAAAAGCTGCGGGAGCGAGATCTTGAGCTGCGTCTTGGCGAACGGGATCTGTAAAAATATTCATTAAGGCAAAAAAATAATAAAATAATAAATTCTGTAGTTTCGGTAAAAAAAAAAATAAATTGTAAATGGTTAAGTTCGAAACTAAAAAGCTTAAAAGATAGAGTAATAAACAAAACATATTATGTAAGTATACAATTTGCTGAATAGCAAATAACAATTTTTTTTTTGGCAAATAACTAAAAACAAACAAAAATAAATAAAATAAAATAAAATAATTATGAATATAAATAAAAACAGTGACAGCTTTAAATTGTTTAAAAACCAGTTCGACTGGACGTAGACTACTGTCATTGTTTTGTTAAAAAAAAAAAATAAAACAAACCACAATTGTTGTTCTTTGGTTGGTTGGTTGATTAATTAATTGCTGATTGATTTTTTGTATGGCGGTAATGGTTGCTGAATTTTTATACTTGTGGCAGTGAGAATATAAATTCTTTAAATAATAATGATGTTGAGATATAAAAACAATATTTTGTTTTTAATATACATATTTTCTAAATTGCTATTGATTTGTTGTAACGATTGCTGATTGGTTGGTTGATTTTAAATATTGATTTCGGTAGGATTGGGTGTTGATTGATTTGGTTGGTTTTGATGATTTTTTTTTTGTTGCAGTTATAAGTTTTGCTAAATGTTGTTGTAGGAATTAAGGGCAAAAGGATGTAGTATAGTGAAGACAACCGTACGAACGACCGACCCGTGGCAATTCATAAATTACATACACAAATTCTTTTTCTTGTTTGCTTTGCTCGTTCTTAGATGTAGTGTGCAGATTATATACTTTCAAAGCTGGTGGATGATAAAAAAAATTTAAGCTAAGATTTACAACTTTTTCAAAAGGAAGTACATATGTATGTATTACTACTTGAAGTTTTGATGTTTATTTGTTGTGGCGGAAAACAAAATGAAGTAGAAGAGAAACCTCTTAAATTTCGCTGTTGATTGATAATAACGATGACATTTTTATTTAAGTGTTGTTGCTGTGTTATTTTAGCTTTTTTATTTTTCTTTTTCTGTATGTGTTGTTTGTTGATTGTTGTGGCCCAAAAACGATGTAACTTGACTGACGTGATAAAGCATGTTGATAAATTCAACACTCATTTGTTTTGTTTAAAAAGAACAGAAAAATAAAAATACAAAAAAAAGTGTTATTGTCATTATATCGAGTAACATAAAAATTGTACATAAAACTCTTCGAATCTTTTCTAAAGAGACAGAAAGAATCACAATTAATTTTTCACTCCTTAAAATTTAGAGAAGGAAATTTATTAAAATTTAACGTGAAAATTTTTCTATTTAAAATTAGCTATCTTCAGACATTAAAAAAAATATCATACTATACCCTTCATTCAATGCGATCGCTGATTGTAAGATGATTTTAATTGTGGTCGAGATGTGAATTTGACGATATGAAGAATTTGTTTGTTGTTAATCGTTGCTCAAAGTAAAAGCTGGGACTGTGAAGCGTTCTAACGTCGCTGTTGTAGCAGTTGAAACTAAGGACGTTTGTATTTTTTTAGCTAACATTTAATATACAACACATTTAGCGAAACAAGCCACAACATAAAATGTCCAATAAATTTGTCGTACTGTAAGTCTACGGGGGCAATTATCAATTTTTTATTTAGCAAATTAATCACCAATTTGTCGAGTTTTCTTTAATAAAACGGACCGACCATACAGTGTGCCTCATATAAGCAATTAAACACATTTTTGTGGCAGTATGATGATAGCAAATTTTTGGCCGTTAGGGGACAATTTAGGGGAAATTCCATAAAATTACACAAACAACTCAAGTAGTCAGTCTTTGTTTAATTAGTCTTTTAAAAGTCAAATGATGATGCTAATCCACTGTTAAAGTTGATTAATTGGATTTTAAAAGACTTGAATTGTTTTCGTTGTTGTTGTTTTTTCTAATATATAGGTGAAAATGATGACTTTTTTAAGGCTAATAATGGTGATTGTGGTTGATTGTAGAAGTGGTGGTTGTAGTAGTTGCTGTTGGAAGAAGACGGCTGCTAATTGAGTTGTTGAGATGTTGTTCAGTAAAGATAAACAAGCCAAAAACCCAACTGATGCAGCTGTAGACGACCAAAAAGAAACTGCGTTCAATAGCAGCATTTGAAGTACAAGTAGAAGAGCAAGTTGGTTAAAATAGGTTTTGACTGTAGAAGTGGTGGTGGATGTGGTGGTGTTGTTAATAATTTTTTTTTTACTACTGTTAAAAGGGCACGAGTTAATATTGATAATATTGGTAGTAGTGGTAGTAGCGAAGGTAGTTGTATTGGTGATTGTTTTGATGTTTTTAGTAGAAGTAGTAGTACTAGTAGTTTTGAAGGTGCTTATAATGGCGACTGAAGTAAAAGCATTTGAAGTTAAAGTTGCTGATGAAGAAAAGTACAATATTGTCAACGTTGAAGTTGAAGATTTAGAACAATTACAACATTTACGTTGCGGGAATCTACTACAATTGTAGAGATGTTTTTGGTTGTGTTGGTTGTGGTGGTGGTAGTGGTTTTGGTGATAGTTGAGATTTTGATGATACTGTTTAAAAACGACGACAACAACAACTACATTTATGTCAATCGTTAATAGTTCTCCTAAATGTCTCTGTTTTGAACAATGCTGAATATGATTAATGAGGAAAACAAAAATTATTAATAGATTACTATTGTTAATGACAGAATTTTGATTATATGTCAAAAATATAAATGAAATGAATGCAATAAAGTTGTTGTTTTTAGATATTAAAAATGTCGTGTAGTTGTTGCCGTTGAGTGTATGTTGTTTAGTGTTGTTTTTGTTGATAGTATTAGTAAATTTGATGAAGGGAAAAACTGTTGTGGTGAAATTGTTTCTATTGTTGTAACGGTAGTAGAAGTTGTAGTCGTTGTTGTTGAAGTTGTTGATTGGTTTGTTGTAGAAGTAGGAGGAGGAGTTGGTGGTAGTAGTAGTACTTGTAGTACGAGTAGAGGTAGTAGTAGAAGCAGAAGTTGTCTTTATCCTGTAAAAATGAGGAGCGTATACCACGTTTAAAATAAATAATCAATAGAGAACAAATTTTTTAATACAATTACAAATGTGTTCAAATAATTTTACAAGGACATGTTTGGTCTATTTGATATAATTTTTTAATTAAAGACACAAAGGAATAAACAAGAAAAAGTACGACATGATTAGCAAAAAAAGGACTCTGTGAAACATATGGTGATGTTTTTGGGCAGGTTATATATAAGACTAAACAATGTTAGAATGAACCACATGAAAACTAATTTAATGGCATGCTTAAAAAATTAAATTTTGGATATTAAATAACAAACAAATTATTGATGGAAAATTAAGTACGACCAATAAAGTTTAATCTATAAAACTTTAATAAAGCTTTATATTCTATAAATTTGAAACATAATAAACTCGTTTTAATTATTGAGAAAAAAATTTAAATATAATTTTCAGCAAGGATAAATTAGTCTTGAATTATCATTAAAACTTTGTTATAAATAAAAAAAGACTTTATAAAGTAAAAATTATGTTTGAAATATTGTTATTTACATGACGTTAAAAATAAAACAAAATAAAAAATATGTAAAGAAATAAAAAGTAAATAAAACGTACCTGTAACGGCCTCCACCACCACGGCCACTACTGCCGCTTTCGCCACCACCTCCGCGTCCGCCACTACTAGTGCCACCACGGCGCCTGTTATCGCGACGGGAACGGCCAGATGACATTTCAACACGTATGCGAGTACCACAACAGCGTCTAGGAAGTTTGAAAATTATATTTTTAAACTTTTAAATCAGATTTACGGCCAATTAATCAAGTTCAGTTAAAACTAGCAATTACTTTAACTTCCAGTCAAGGCCTTGTTTCCAGTTAACAAAATATGTTTTTGACAATTATTATAACAGATAATTTCCAATGAACTTGGTGATATTGGTTGTTAAACATTAACAAATTTAACTTACGTTCCATCTAAGCCTCTGGTTGCATCTTCAGCATCACGTCTATCTTCAAATTCAACAAAAGCAAATCCGGGTGGATTACGGGCAACCCACACATTACGCAAGGGTCCATATTTGCTGAAGGCATTTTCAATTTCATACTTTGAAGCAGATGATCCCAAATTTCCAACATAAACTTTGCATGCCAGATCCCATTCACGATAGCGTGGCATCTTTTGTGTAGTTTCTTTTGATCTTAAATCATAAAATTACCAAGGTTCATTAATACGCAATTCTTTTCCTTAATTGATTTTTATAAGACTTTTTTTATATGTATATACACAAAAAAACAAGATGGCGATCTACATATCTATATGTACAGATTTTTTCAGTACTTTTTAGCGATTTTGTGCATAATTATATTATCCTCTTTATAAATAATTTACTTTAACTTACTTCGAAATGATGAAAATTTTTTATTTTAATTGTTGAGTAAAATTGTTGTGCTTAAAACACTTTTTAAAAAATTAACACTTTTTTAAAAATTTACACTTTTTTCTTCGCAGTAAAACAATAATTACCACCTTTTCACTAGCAAGTCACTTTTAACAATGGCGGATTTAGATAAATAGAGCTTTCGTTTTTAGATATAGTTTAACAGGGTTGTATTTGCATTTATATAGACCGTGTTTACACCACAAATGTGACTGATTTAATTTAAAAGGCCTTTTTTTATTTCCAAAATTCCAAATCATATTATTTTTTATGTTATTATAGTATGAAACCACAAGAAGTAATAGTAATAGGGCCAATACACAATACCATCATGATTGTACAATCAAGTGATTGTGCAATTAAGCTTGAAGCACACAACACACCAGCATGCTGGTACAAAATTCATTTTTTACCAAAAATTGTGTGGAAAATGTTGTAATGAATAACAATAAAATTTGTGCTGCTGTTATTATTGCTATTATCCTAAAACGAAAACGAATAAGGAGTAAAAAAAAAAAACGTGTTTTAATTTAAATTTTGTTTTAAATTTTGTATTTTTTGATGTTTATGCCTTAACGATTTAACATTTATGAGCTAACTTTACAGCACACTATACAATCATGCTGGTACAATCAAAAAAATATCAAACTATTTTTGATAAAGCACCATCAGCTGGTACAATCACACCCCAAGCTCATACACGGTCCATCAGCTGGCACAATCACTTGATTGTACAATCATCATGGTGTTGTGTATGGGCCCTATAATACAATTTAATTTAAAAATTTTGTAAGATCAAAAAAATTAAATTAAAATCAATTTAAAAACAACAAAACTAACAAAAGTGCACATTAATTGAAAATTATCCAAAATACTTATAGAAAATACAATATTTAGCTTAAAGTGTTATTTATGAAGTTTACTTTGTTATAACAACATTATTCTACCCTTTTGCCATGAAATAATAACTAAAAGGGCCCATACACAATACCATCATGATTGTACAATCAATTGATTGTGCAATTAAGCTTGAAGCACACAACACACCAGCATGCTGGTACAAAATTTATTTTTTACCAAAAATTGTGTGGAAAAGGTTGTAATGAATAACAATAAAATTTGTGCTGCTGTTATTATTGCTATTATCCTAAAACGAAAACGAATAAGAGTAAAAAAAAACGTGTTTTAATTTAAATTTTGTTTTAAATTTTGTATTTTTTGATGTTTATGCCTTGACGATTGAACATTTATGAGCTAACTTTACAGCACACGATACAATCATGCTGGTACAATTAAAAAAATATCAAACTATTTTTGATAAAGCACCATCAGCTGGTACAATCACACCACAAGTTCATACACGGTCAATCAGCTGGCACAATCACTTGATTGTACAATCATGATGGCATTGTGTATGGGCCCTACATATAAGTTAATGGGCATTAATACTTTGAAAAATATAGCGAATTAAAAAAATATATAGAGAAATGTGGGCCCAATTATTTAAAAAAAGCGCTCTAAAATGTGATAATTGGTCAATAATTTAACATACTTACGTTCCATATAATGCGTACTGATAAATAATACTCAGTTACGCCTAAAACCCCAAAAAATTATAATTCTGTTAAAGAAGGTTTTAAATGCATTGGTTTATAACATATCATAAATTCAATATAAACCCCACTCCTGAAATATTCTAATTCTCATATCTCAAATTCGGCACAGCCAAATATACATAGCTATTTCTTATCATATCGTTTTTTTTTTTCATTGTATATATACTTATATAAATATAAAAAGAAGTGTACACTTTGATGTCACCACTAACTGCGAAAACGGGTAGACCAATTTCAACAAAAACGTTGAAGTAAGTTGGAAATATCTGTAGATGGTTTATGTAAAGTTTGCATGAAATTGGACCAGTGGTTCCGGAGATATGGCATTTAGATTTTCCTATATATTCCCAATTCGATATACGAAGACGAAAATGGACTTGGATTGGTCATATTCTTAGAAGACCACAAAACGATATTGCTAGAGAAGCTCTTGATTGGAACCCTCAAGGTCAACGCCGGCAAGGACGACCTCGCAACACATGGATACGTTGCACAAGAAAGGAACTTGAATCAGCACAAACAACTTGGAATCAAATCAAACTACTTGCAAGAGACAGAAATAGTTGGAGAGAATTCATTAACGCCCTATGTTCCTCGTGAACATTATATTTAAGTATGTACTTGTTATATTAAGGTATAAGTACTGTTCATATTTAAATAAATAAAGGACATATATATATATATATATATTCCCAAACAAATATCAACAAAATGCCCTCCATTTTGAGTTCCTTTGAAACGGCTTGAATGATTTTTATGAAATTTTGTATGTGTTTTTGTTACGCTGGCTCCACGTAGCAATTTTTATTGCTAACACAGCGTTTACATTTGCCAGTACTGGCAAGACAGTAAGCATATACATATTAGTTGGCAAAACAATGCAAAAACAAAATAGCTGTAAAAGTGTTTATGTATTAGTGAAAAAGTTTGAATGAATTGCTACACAGAAAAAAAAATTTTTAAAATCAAAAAGAAACAATCTTATTTTAAAATAAAACAGCTGTGAAATCGAGCCAAGCTGGGTTTCTTTTGTTTTAAAAGTTTTCGTTTTTATTTTAAAAACTGCAATTTTTATAAAAAAAATTTTATATCAAAAATAAAAATTTTTGATTTAAAGTGAAAATCAATTTTAAAAGAAAATATACCATTTTTGTATTAAAAATTATAGTTTTTAAAACAAGAATAAAGCCCCTTTAAATCAAGAATGTAATATTTTTAAATTAAAAATGTGTAATTTTAAATTAAAAGTACCTAATTTTGAAGGTATACGTTGCTTCATACTTACCTTTACACCAGGCAAAAAGTAATTAACTCATTATTAAATTTTTAAGGTTTATTACAGTATAGAAATATACAGCTTAGTACAACTTAAAAGTTATTTAATCTTATTTGATTTATAATTATAATTTGTAATTGAGGTCTTTTTGTTTATAAAATATTATATTTATTTATTGACCTTTGTTTAGCATCGTCAGTTAATCAATTCACATGAGGGCTTTTACGACGTCGTTTTATCTTGATTCCCTTTTAAAGCAACTTCCAAAATCTCTTTGCGTTCATACGATGATTTTTGGTTGCATGTCTTTTTTTTATTTACAGTATGGCCTTGATTACCCGTCATTCGATTAACCGGCAGCTTCAATAAAATGGAAAACAACATTTTTTTGCACTGATTTAAATTTAAAATGCCTCTATTATCCGAAATTATAAACAGATTCAGCAACACTTTTAATATTTCGAGCTTGAAATGTAAATTTTAAGTTGAAAAATATTAAAATTTTTTTAAAAACCAAAATAAGAAAGGCAAAAAACACAAAAATGATTAGTGTGATTTTTAAGATGTATGAATTTGAGTTCATCAAACAATAATAGGGGCACACACAATTAGTGTAAAGCTCCAATTAGACGTGACATTACCATAATGCGACAGCCGTAACGGCGTATTTAGAAACCAAAACTGGGTAATTTGTTTTATAACTGTCAGATTAAAAATTATCGCATAAGAAAAAGTAATAAAAGTCCTAAAAAATTACATAAGCTGAATCCATACACATACGTATGTATTAGGGCTTCCAATCGGGATTGGTTTTTCTGAATCCCGGGATTTTCGGGATATTTTGAATCCCGGGATTCACGGGACTTAAAAAAAATTCGGGATATTTTGGGTTTTTAAAATTTTGTGTATACGAAATATATAAAAAAAAAAAATTTAAACTGCTTAAAACGCAACTTAATATTCGATTTAAAATACACATTTCATGAACGTATATTATTTATTTGTAAAATTGATCAAAATTCATAAAGACAATGTAAAGCGGCTCATACACTTGCAATAAAATTGTTCAATTTTACATATTGTACAATTATATCGCCAATGAATGTGCTATTCAAAGGTGGCACAATATATTATAAACAATTAAAAACTCTTGGTTTTTATTGCACAACAATAAAAGTGAAATGTGTTGAAACATTGTACAATGCTGTTTATGTTATTCCTATGGGTTAGTTCACCTTTTTATTGAATGAATGAAACCGTTGTGCGACTTATTGCATTAAGCCTGGTATTATTTTTAACATTTCTCGTGAAATGCTGTCAAAACGCATGTGAAAAAACTTGTGCGGAATATCTATGAAATAATGTTTTTGTTAACCGCACGAACACAGAGTTGTAAATCATAATAAAAAAATTGCAAAATTTCAACTTAACTAGAGTTGAGTTGTATTAAAGACCAACATTTTAAGCAAAACTAAGCTGTTCCGTCAAAATTATGTATACAAACTTTGTTATGGCAGCACAAATATATTTTCAGATAAACTAAACCTAGTTTAACTGCGTCTCAAAAACCAAATATCCAAATATTTTAAATTTGTCAATTATATATTAAAATTGTCCGAATATACCTATTAAAATTTTTCAAATACAATTTAAAATTGTCCATATGAATTTCAAATCTATTCAAATGAATTTTAAATTTTTTTTGTCAACAAATACACGTATCTTTATACAAGTTATTAAAAAAAATGTAAAATAATAAAGAATATAAAAAAAAATCGGGATCCCGAAAATCCCGGGATTAGAAATCAGAAATCCCGAGATTCTGAATTCGCCAGATCCCGGAAATCCCGGGATTTCCCGATTGGAAGCCCTAGTATGTATTCTTTCGCATAGGACTGTTAAAAATTTTGCAGCCTACCCCATTGCACTCCCAAACGCTAAGAATTTCCAAGAAAAAATGGCAACATCTGCAGGTCCTTGGATTTGTGAACTAATATATGTATGTATGTATTTCCATTTTAGTCTGGGATCACACTATGAAAGTTTTCTTTCAGAAAGTCTGAGTTTATGGGTGAGAGGGGAAAAAGGAACAGCATGTTTAAATTAGAATGAAAAATATATTTTTTTAAAATCAATTCATAGCTAAATTAAATTTTTTAGTTTAAACCACTACTCATTAGTAATTAAAATCTATAATTATAATATCTATAATATAAATTCTCCACATTGTTAAATGCAGTACTGCCTGCGCTGCATCAGAAAAGCAAACTTATTTTACCATGTCGACGCAAACCTAACGATGCTACATATTAATCGTGTGATTATCATATATACACACAAAAAAAATCACAGGTAAAATTACCTAAAAATATGGTATAAAATTAACTAAGCGCAAGGTTAGCATGGCAGTATCTTAGTTTCTTAAGTAATAAAACGTTTAACTTAGGTAATTTCTATGTTCTAAAAAGTATCTAAATATTTTGTTAAAATTACTAATGGCGATTTCTTTTCTGAGAAAAATGTTGCATTAATGTTACATGTTCTACATTTTTGTGTTCGTTTGTACATAAAATACAACTGTGGGAAAAATTTTCAAGTTCTTTTGTGAATATGTTGATAAAAAACATGCAAAACATGTTGCATGTTTTACCCTTACTTTTACTTAAGGTGTTCATACTGCCCTGTCTTACAACTTTGGTACTTACTACTTTGTTTGTACAACCAATGTTTTATTTTGCTTGTCATAATTCGTACAGCTCATAATTTTGTAAAAAAAATTATTTTAAAAGAAAATATAAATATATTTACACATTAAAATCAAAAAAAGTCTATTTATATTATAATCGTTTAAATTTTTCTAAGCCATTAGTGATGTCAATATTTGTTTTCAAGCCATAATTGCGTTCAGAAACCGCTCAAATAGCATTAAAAATCGCTCATGAAGTACATTAATTGTGAAAGTGTAATAGTTGTAAATAAAAGCAGCTAATTGTGTTCTATTAAAATTGCACAACATGTAACACTTCCAGTGATTATAGGTAACATTAGAAAATGTTACATGTATATACTGTAGCATATTGTTTTCAGAAAAGAAATCGCCATAAGAAACTGTGAAAATTTTGCAATGATAGCGAAGATAGTTTAAATTTATATTTTAGAAAAGTTATTTAAGTTAAATTTTGTACAAGAACATAGGTTTTAGGTAAATTTACTACTTTTTTTTTAATAAAAAAGCATTTTTTAAAAAAACTCTATGTACTTTTTTTAGTTACATACTCTAAATAAAATTAACTACATTTTTAATTTCATTATATTTTATTTATCAATTCATAATGTGTACCAATTAATTAAATGATCTACTGACACTTTTATATTAATTTTAACCTGTGAGCCCATAGTTTCCAAATAGGGTTAAATCTGGAAAAATTTTGCCTCTTCCTTTGCAAGAAATTTGTGTGAAATAGTTATTGTAGCTTGATATGCGAGCAATTAGGATTACATTAATAAGGATTAAAACTAATTTTGTCTTTGAAATCTATATTGATCCAGCATCGTGCCGTCCAAATTAATCATCTTCAATAAAAGTAATAAATAATTATTGGTTTTATCGTTGATATACATATATTCTGTCTTATTTTTAAAAAGTTCAACGGAGTTCCTTATCTTGGCGTCGTTCGTAAATTATTGTGTTCTATATGGTTATATTTTACATATATATTATTTCTAAAGCGCTTTTTTTTGTCGGTTGCAAATATCTCCCATACCACCGCATCAAATTTAATGAATGATATCTCATTTTAAAGCTTATTTCTAACACTAATGACGAAAAATAATTAGAAATTGAAAAATTAATATTTTCATTGATAAAAATTACGGTGCGAAATATTCGCACGGGTCATCTAGTTTTACATATATTATAGAGCACAATAATTTGCGAACGACGCACAGAGGAGTATTTGGCCTGAAAAGCTGGCCAAAATTATTAAACGTGTTTTTTGAATTAAAAGTTTTAGTTTTTTGATAGTTTTAGGTGATATAAAGAGTCTAGTGGCAGATTTTGAAAAATTACACTGCGCAACAAAAGTACTCTCCGCAACAAAAAAAATTGTCTCTACTGTAGAAATAAAAGTATGTGGACTATATGGATTTTGATTCCCTTAATTCAAATCTGTTTTCCGTTTTTCTCTAGTACGTAAGGAGTTTCTTTCAAAGGCGTGGCATACTTCACCCCCTAAATCGTTGGGTTGCCTTACATATTTTGCCATAACTTGAAAATGTGTTCTCCGATTTTAATATCAGGAGGATCAGAAGATGCACCGGAAAATTCTGCTAAAACTAACCATACACCTTTATTTTATATCTATTACTAATTTGGAGTTATTAAAAATTTAACGGCGAAAAAAAATTTACATGCAAAATGCGTCAAATTTTTTGTTTTCAAAATGCAATAAAAAAATTTAAGAACCAAAAAGTTTAAATTTTAAAGATTTTTCTAAAAGCCACATTCCTAAGGAATAAAAGTTGGTATAAATCGCAAAACTCAATTAACAAATGTTGATTTTAAAGGTTTAAAGTCTTGCTTGACAGACTGTATGTACATATATACATACATATGATTTACAGTTTAATTAAAAAAAAAAATTTGAAAATTGTAAGGCTCTTATAAAACAGTATTTTTTTTATGAAAAAAGGCTTTATTATGTTTATTTTATATTATTTATTACTTTATAAACGGAAAAGTTAAACTAATAAAAATTCCTTACTAATTATTATGTCGTATGTGTATCCTCATTAGCTGCATCATCGGTGTCAGGAAGAAGAAGTGTGATGGTTTCTGATGAAAAAGCTTTTTTATTATTCCGTTCTCTTTGCGTACTGTAGCTTATAAAAGGGTCACTGCTCAGAAATAACCTATTCAAGACATCTCGATTTGTATCGCTTCTGCTGAATTTCTTCGAATAATTCTTGCGATATAATCGTAAGTTCTTATTTCTGGCCTCGGCAGCTTCTTCTGACAATTGTCCAATTGGCAAGATTGCTTGCTTTATAACACTACCGCCATGAATAAGAATCTTGTGCATCGTAGGACCCATGGGGTGCCAGTTGTAAAGTTGCACATATATTTCGGCAGTTTTATGTGCATATTCCTCAAATTTCTCAATATTAATTCGGTGTCCGCTAGTTATTGCTTCCAATATTATTTTCAGGCGGTTGATTAATTCTTCATTTATTCCAGTGATTTTCGATGCAGTTGCTGGGTCCGAAAAAAATCTTCTTGATGTGTTGCCATCATTAGTGCTACCGTATCCTAGTTTTGGAACATCTACAAGTATTCCTATCTCGTCTTTAAGTCTTTTTTGGATGAATATCTTCCTCTCTTTAACAATTGCTTTATCTTCATCGCTCCTTGCTTGCACCTTTTTAATTCGCAGTTTATATGAGAGATGAAGTATTGATTCTAAAAAGCGTATGCGTGCATGTAAAGTTGATAGTCCAAAACTCAAGGCATCACTGTTCAGACGAACATTCTTCTGCAACGTGTCAAAATCTTTCGAAGTTTGACCGCAAATGTAACACCTTATTGTCGATTTTGTGTCCGTTGCAGCATTGCATACTTTTCCGTCGACCATTGTCATTACCATCGTGTGTTTAATTTGTGCAATTTTTCCACTACACGGTACTTCGCTTTTCTTTAAAAATTCAATTTGCTAATATGTCCCATCCTCTTGACATTTTGAAATTTCGCTCAATTTTCTGACCAAAAAATCCAATTTCTCGTCCATGGTTCCAGCATTAGATTTTTTCACTATTTGGAATAGCTGTAATCTTGTGTAAACTTGTTCCATGTTGACTCTCGAAGATACAAAACGGTTTTGATAAAAAATGGGTGCAATAACCCTTTATAAGTATTTTCAAGCGCATGCTTTTATGCCTTAATTGGATGGTAGCCTGATACCTGGGTGCCCATTTATTTTTTATGTACCTATATTTATTTTTTGTAAACTTATTTTTGTTTTTTAGACCAGGTATATAAAAATATCTTTTATGGGGATGTGTGGGACATTCCCTTAAAACTATTTTGGATAATTAAGAATTTTTGCAATTTATAAATACATATAGGCAGGTATTAATATTGTGAAGTGTTAAAAGTGATGTGAATAACAGTTGAAATCAATAATTCAAAATACATAAAGGTGTAAGAGCAAAATAGAAGAAATGTGAAAATTTAAAAAAATCGTCAAAAATAATGGCGCAATTTTGCGCACACTTTTTTTTTGGATTCTAAAATTAGAGATTCCAAATTTTATTGTGGTATCAAACATAATTCGTAGACATGCTAACCTCACCTTTAAAAACCTCTTCTTTTCCTTTTTTTCCAAAAAAAAAAAGTGTATAATTTGTTTTTTTTTAGCTTTTGAACGAATTGTTTCAACATGAACATTCAACATATTTTAAATTTTTTTTGCTGTTTTAAATAACTTTTGATCAAACCTTTCAGCGAAAAAAAATCTTTGTTAAACCTTTATTCGTTTAGCCGCAAAAAAATAGCATATAAACATCCAGAAACCGAACAAAAACATTTAAATCTCATATAATTTTCTTCACTTTCCTGACTTAAGCAGGGTCTCAAAGCTACAAATCGCAACTAAAAGTCTTCAAAATTTACAATATAATGTAAAATATTGTTGTCTGTCGAGCTGCGTACTTAGTTCTTAGGATTTCTTAAAATTCAGTTTTGCCTTTTTGGCCAGCTTTTCAGGCCAAATACTCCTCTGAGCGACGTTATGTTAAGGCCAGTTTACACGGTAATACAATGTATTACGACTTTGTAGAATAAAAATAATATGAAATTCTCTCCGTGTTTAAAAGAAAATAATAAAAGTCTGTTGGGAGTATTCTTTATGTTTACACGGATGGTGGAAGTAAAATCAAAAATAATAACAAAAAAGCAGATGGTTGCAGTTTTACAAATTTTACAAAAACAACATGAAAATTTCCTGAGTTGATTTTAGTTCTTTTTGTAATTTAAAGAGAGTCCAGAAAAGAGGCTTACATCTCATCCCGCTGAATGTGCCTCAGCAATTTACGTTTATAAGTAGAACTAGAATACTCAAAGAACTTTAGTGTTCTTGGTAATTGATTGAAAATTCGTGCAACCCTTACATGAAATGATCTCTCCACTAGGGAAGTTAGCTTAGGAATCAAAATTTGACAATTGCGTCTAGACCGACTAAATGAAAACAATGCAATCATATATTCAATAGTTCCCTTTTTAAACATATTGTAAAAGCAAAGCAAAAGCCTTATTTTTACATAATTATAAAATGAACAGCCAAGAAACTTTGAAACATATGTATATAGAAACATGATTTTGAAGACTTAAGCAATAGAGATATCTTATAACTCTATTAAATAGCACCAAAAGTTTCTTCATATGACACCCAAGTGTACCAGTATAAACTTCAATACCATACAAAAATATAGGCATAACCAAGGAATGAATAATTGTAGTTTTGATATGCATTGGTAAGCATAAGTTGACGTTATAAATTCTACGTTATGAATAATTAACTCTAGAAGTAACAAAATTAATATGTCTTTCAAATGTTAATTTATTATCCAACCATAGGCCCAGACAATACATATGATCTACAAATTTAATTTTCGTACCATGAATATCAATATCTAAGTTTGGAACGGAAGAACCAAAAAACATAGCCTTTGTTTTAAGAGCATTAATATAAAGTCTATTACGCACCATCCAGTTTGATAAATTGGAAATACAAAAATTTATCATTTGTTGCAAAACATCCTCAAATTGTCTCTCACCACTAGAGTTTTTTTTTTCCCGGAGTTTTTCGATTCCCGGGAAAGCGGGAAACATTTTTAAATTTCTCGGGATCCCGGGATCCCGCTCCATACAAATAATACAAAGTAAACTTGGTTTTATTAATGAAAAAAACTTTTATAAACAAACGTGAGGGAACTTGTCTACAAAGTAAGTAAAATAAATGCTTAAATACTACAAAAATAATTGAAGATTGAAAGCGGAACTTGAATTATTATTACCTTTGGCTATTATAAGTAAATTCCGTATTATGATGATCTAGTACAAGATAAAATAAACATAACAATTGAGGTACTCAAGATATGAGATCAAAAAGTAAAATTATAATTTAAAACCATTTAAAATAGTATAAAAAAGAAAAATCTATTATATGTATATAAGCAATTATTGTTGCAAAAAAAGGAAAACCAAATTTAATTTGACTAAGATCACAGTTCTCTAAAAAACAATTAATAATCCCTGACAATAATTTATTCAGCATATTTGCTAAGCAAAAAATGTACGATATATGTAAAAAAAAATAACTTAATTGAAACGATAATATAAGGCTGTATTCCACTCTTGTACCCTGCAAATAATAGGACCAGTCCAAACACGCGTGTAAAGAGTAGTCCACAAGGGACCAGGACTAGTCCAAAAGTAACCCAAACGTATGGAAAAAACCTGGTATATTTAACATTACGATGTCCTAGGAGAGGACCATATAACCCACCTTTGGACCACTAAGGAGTAGTTTTAAAACTACTCCATGGTATACTCAAGAGGATTAGTTTTGTAGTCGTTTAAAAACGAAAGCATGTCGTTAAAAAACGAAGACATGTCGTCTCACTACAAACACTTTTTAACAATGACATGGTCCATGCTTGCATTACATCGGACCAGTCCATGGAGTAGTCCATTTTATCAAAATGGGTCAGGTGGTCCAATTTTATTTGCAGGGTAGTGAGACGACATGTCTTCGTTTTTTAACGACATGCTTTTGTTTTTAAACGACTTCAAAACTAATCCTCTTGAGCATACCATGGAGTAGTTCTAAAACTACTCCTAAGTGGTCCAATAGACCATGTTTTTTCCATACGTTTAGGTTACTTCTGGACTAGTCCATGTCCCTTGAGGGCTACTCTTTACATGCGTGTTTGGACTAGTCCTGTTATTTGCAGGGCATACCTTACAAATGCATGTTCATTGCAAAGTATATTAATACAAAGTACATGCAAGTGATCAGCTGTTCATCTCTATAGTGTCAAAATTTGCTTACATTTTTAGTGCGCCATGATTTTTTTTTGTTTTGCTTATGTTTTGCTGTTTGACAGTATCAAGAGTTTTTACACAAACAAAATGAATGTTGTTTTTTTATTGTTGATTTGCTGTAGACTTGCGTGTACTTGGTATAAATATACTTTGGTTCATTGTATACCTTAGTGCCCGTCTACAACTGACATGATTTGCTTAAGTTATAAAAGCGTTGTTAAAACATTTGCATTAACAACCGTGTTATAACATGAGAAAACTTCTAAGTGCCGGTTCACACACGTCAAGTTTGACTCGTCAAGTCTTTAGTTTTTAGGAGAGAGGGGAAAAGATATGGCATTCTCTTTTCCCTTCTCTCCTAAAAGATTAAGACTTGACGAGTCAAACTTGACGTGTGTGAACCGGTACTAACATGATGAGTCTATACCTAACACTAACATCATATTAGTGTTAAAGTTAAGCATTTCATGTCAGTTGTAGACTGCATGTTACAAATACAAGCTTGCATCACTGATATAATCGTTATAGTTTGTTTTATTTTGTGTTTTTTATACCCTGCAAATAATAGGACCAGTCCAAACACGCGTGTAAAGAGTAGTGCACAAGGGACCAGGACTAGGCCAAAACTAACCCAAACGTATGGAAAAAACCTGGTCTATTAAACATTACGATGTCCTAGGAGAGGACCATATAACCCACCTTTGGACCAATAAGGAGTAGTTTTAAAACTACTCCATGGTATTCTCAAGAGGACTAGTTTTGAAATCGTTTAAAAACGAAAGCATGTCGTTAAAAAACGAAGACATGTCGTTAAAAAACGATTACATGTCGTCTCACTACAAACACTTTTCAACAATGACATGGTCCATGCTTGCATTACATCGGACCAGTCCATGGAGTAGTCCATTTTATCAAAATGGATCAGGTGGTCCAATTTTATTTGCAGGGTATGCATAGCCGATATGTATGTTTTGAAACTAATGAAGATCACATAATATCAGTTTTACAACGAAGGCTAATTTCGGTTTAAATAGAATCAAAAATTAGGTGGAAGGTAGAAAAATTTCAATTTAAAGCCGTTCTTTCTTTTCTTTTATGGTACAACATTTTAATAACCACATGTACGAGTGTAAATAAATTGCATTCTCTTTCCCTTCTCTCCTTCAAGCTCAACACTTGCCGAATCAAACTTGAAGTGTGTGAACCGGCACACACTCATACTTTTAATAATTGAAACGTACACCCCTTTCACAGTCGGCAAGTTACTTGCGCAAGTCTATTGCGCAACCAAGGACCGGAAAATGTTTTTTTATTTTGTTTCTAAAAAAATATTTATTGTGCAAGTTTAAAAAATTCTACATTTTACAGAAAATAAAAAATATCTAAAATAGTTTGGAAAAAAAGCCGTCGAAAAAATAAAGCTTTTAAAATAAAACGTTTTCTTAAAAACATAAAATAAAGTTTTTAAAATAAAACGTTTTCTTAAAAACATTAAAAACAAAAACAAAATAATTGTATTTAAGCATTGTCATAAAAATTTCATTCTTCAAAACAAATTTAAATAAAATTTATGAAGAGGTTTCTGAGAATACATAAAAAATTCTAAAAAAAAAAACGTTTTAAGAAATATTTTTCAACAAAAAAAAGTTTTTAAAAAATTTTTATTTGTTTTTTATTTTAAAAATAAAATTTAGTTTTGTGTTTTCCGTTCGTAATTTCCGGTCCTTGTGCGCAACTCTTGGTTTGTAGACATCAGCAGTAAGGTCGGCGTAAGAAAAAAAAATTTTGTACAGACTTTGTTGTTGTCTGCAAGTAAATAGCGCAAGTAACTTGCCGAATGTGAAAGGGGTCGTACTTGCCTTAAGTGAAGGTTCACACACGTCAAGTTTGACTAGTCAAGTCTTGAGCTTTTAGGAGAGAAGGGTAAAGAGAATGCCATTTCTTTTCCCCTCTTTCCAAAGAACTCAAGACTTGACGAGCCAAACTTGACGTTTCCTTTAAATTTGCAATACACTCTCACTTTTTTTTAACTCACTTACACTTTTTTGATTGACCACGAGAATGCTTTCAATTTTACCTTTCCATTTGTTTGGCAATTTTACGTTCAATTTAACAGCTGATTACAAGTTTTTTGAAGACATCTTGAAAGTAAATTGCTTAAAAATTGCGTGCAGCCTACGTTACAGTTTTAAATTTTTGGAAATTTTGACAGACAGTATATGTAAAAGACTATCAAGAAAAACTTGAGCGTATAACTGCAGTGTGAGTGCCGGTTCACACACGTCAAGTTTGAGTCCTCAAGTCTTGAGCTTTTAGGAGAGAAGCGAAAAGAGAATGCCATTTTTTCCCCCTCTTTCCTAAAAACTCAAGACTTGACGAGTCAAACTTGAAGTGTGTGCACCGGCACTAAGCAATAATTTCTCCAACAATCAGTGGGGTAATTCTGTAACTTTTTAACGACAAGAAATTGTCGTTAAGTAGAAAATTTTTATTTAAAAATACTTACAATTTACTACTTTACGGCACATTTTTGTCGTTAAAAAGTTATAGAATCACCCCACAGAAGAGCAATCATTGCGCAATAGACTACCACTCATGGCGATATGAGGCCCACACGGCGCAAATTTAATGGATCAATCAAATTTTACGTTTGCCGCAATAAATATTGCTGCGTGGAGACCCGGGGTTAACCCTAGGTCTACACTAAAGATAAATATCTCAGCCAGTTGGCTATAACGTCGGCAGAATAACAAAGCAATATTTCTTATTGCTCAGCTTATGTTACCCCGGGTCTCCACGTAGCAATATTTATTGCGGCAAACGTCAAATTTGATTGCTCCATAAAATTTGCGATGTATAGACCGCATATTGCTATGAGTGGCAATCCATTGCGCAATGATTGCTCTTCTTATTGCTTGAGCAATTATTGCTTAGCAATCTGCTGTCAAATCAGTTGTAATTTATCTGACATTTCATTTCTCTGTACGGTTGTTTATTTGTTAGTGTGTTTATTTATTAAAAAAGCAATTAAGAAAAAGCCGCCAAGTGAAAAAATACTTCAACAAAATACAGAAAAAGTGTTTATATATTATATTTTTAAATAAACGTCAATATTAACAAAAACAAACGACACATTTGTTTTTTTTTTTTTTTTGTATATTTTTATTTTTTCAATAGAACAATACAAGTTTTAGGCTTTTTTTCATACGCAAGTTAACAAAATAGTAATACAAAACACAGCTACGACAATTACAATTAATTATTTTTTTTTATTAATTTAATTTATTGATTTAAAAAGAAAATTTAACAATCACTTCAAAACACAACATGAAACATTTGTGATAAATAAAGGCACAAAACTTTATACAACTACTCGCGGTGAAAATTGCAAATTTATGGCAAAGCAATAACAAGTGTTCTCCAGCAATATAATCAGCAATTATTGCTCCATTGTTCTGCCGACGTTATTGCTTGTACTTAGCAATAAATATTGCTACGTGGAGTCCCAGCGTTATAGGCATGGGAAAACGTATTTATGTTAACTCATAATTTGAAAACAATCAAGGAAGAAGGTACAGTGTAAAAACTGGCGCTATCTTGCAAAAATTATTTTTATTGATATAAATTCTTTCTTATTCGACTTTATTATTGAAATGTACATTAATTTGTTTAAGTTTGAGTTCTTTTTTATATAAAAACATTAATTTTACTTTAGCAAAAAAAAAAACTAATTAATAAAATTAATATTTTTATATAAAAAAGAACTCAAACTTAAACATATTTATATAAATTTAAATGATAAAGGTCGAATAAGAAAAAAATTATATTAATAAAAATAAGCAAATTTCGATCTACCAAAGGTTGAATACAATTTGGTTTAAGGATTGATGTTTGACTAATGACGTCAGCAGTCGTCGATGGCTGCGAGTGTTAAACGGCAAGCCCTCTGAGGAGATTGAGTGGTTGCAATCGAAACATGTCAGGGTAACCTGTCCGTAAACACCTGGGTTCGAGCCCAGATTGAGTCAAGAATGAAAAATTATCAATAAATTTTAATTAATTTTCATGTTGTAAAATTCCTTTCTTCATAAAAATAATTTAATGAAAATTAAATTTAATGAACTTAAGCCTAATTAAAAATATTAAAAAAAATTTGGATTAAAAACCATAAATAGTTCAATAAAATAACCACAATACTAATAATAAAAATAATTGTTGTAATTTTATTTTAGTGTTTATTTAATCTCTTTAATTTAATTCTTTTACTGCAATTATAATTTGCTACTATTTCACAAATATAATTTCTTTCTCACACAATTTGCTTTTATATTTTTCTTTTTTGCTTTTTTTTCTCAATTAACAACCAAATTTGACGTTTTATGTAAGCAATAATTGTCAACGAAAATGGACTAACAATTATTGCAACATAAATTGTCGGCAATAAATATGTACAAAAAATTAAAGATAACATAATTTTGACATTTAAGGTAGAAGTACATAACACGTGTTAGTGCGCGCGCGCTCTGTCGTCTTCTGTCAAAAAAAGTTAAACTAGTGTATTTTCATAGAACAAGCTACATGCAAAATATTTTGACGCGTTTGCGCCAGAAAGTTGGTTAACTTTGAACTTTTTAACGCGTTGTGTATTTTTGACAAGTAATCAGCTGACAATAAAAAGAATAATTTAACAAATTTGTGAATCATGAAAGAAAAACTTATTGAAGAGCTTAAAAAACATACAATATTTATAAAAAAAGAATAAATTCAATAAAATAACAAAATCTTGATATACTTTCAAACCCGTTTTTAATGCACAAATAAGTAAAACAAATAAAAACAGCTGACAGGAATGGCCTTTGTAACGCGTAACTTGCAATTTTTTACGCGCTAAAGTTTTTAAACGCACGATACTCGTCGACGAACTAACGCGTGTTATGTACTTCCACCTTTACTGCAATATATGTCGCAATAATTATCTCTGGTATAGACAGGCAGTAACAAATCAAAGCAATTAGGTTCGAATAGTCAAAATCAGATGGCGTTTCGACACCAACCTGTAGTTTAATGCGCTTTGAATAAAGCCTACTTCCCCAAAAAACATCTCTGTTGCTTATTGTTTTAAAAAAATTGACGTCGCTCAAAAGTACTCGCCATTATTTGTCTTGTCTTCTCCCGTGTTCCGTGATTTACGTGGATTTCTGTCGTTTTCTTCTTTCTTAGTTTATTGAAAATAGTTCATTTGATTTTTTTAAATTAACCTAACAAGTAATAAAGTGACAAGAAATTTACAAATAATAAACAAATATTAATAACTTGTAGACCGGTGGTAATAAGTGCATGAACAGCATAAAATATAAGCGAAAGTCCGCAGAACACCAGCCCCAGTCAAAAAGACCACTATAAGAGAAACAAACAGAAATGAACATCCCAAACGAATATATTTCAAAGACAGAAGATGTGGCGGATCAGGTAAATTTCCAAGATCAAAATTGTTGCGATAAAAACTTGTAAACCTATTATCGCCTATACATATGTTAGGTTACTGAAACTTACTAAACTAATAAAAAGACAGCAGTATGTTATCAGCAAAAAGATAAGTTGGAAAAACTTATTTTACATTTACTAATCTATATTTGACGTTTGTTCGACTCTTAAATTTTTACACATAATTAAGAGACTACAAGTTTGGAGAAAAAATAATTTAAACATTTAATGGGGCTCGTATTTTGGCGAGCAATAGTTATGGATTACGAAAAAACTGTCAACGTCATCCATTGGCTCACGAATAGTGCATAGTGGTTAATTATTCGGAAATTAATATTTCGGAGTTGAGTTATGTAGAAAAAACAGTATGCAAATACCTACATATTTTTTATTTTACTGGAACTTTTATTTGAAAGCTTACGTAGGTATGTATAGATACATATGTATCTATCTATGTAGATATTTAATTGGGATTTTATTAAATTTTGTGACTTTCTCTACAATTATGTACAGCGTTGCCAGCAGTTTTGGAGTGAAAATCATCATTCGGCGAAAAATGATCTCGTTTTTTTCAAAGATTTTATTACAAAAGCGACAAAAGTAAAATTTTAAATAAAAACACCCAAATTTATTTTTGAACGGTTTTGACTTAAAACGATCAAATTCAGACGGCGAAGTCGAATGTTGTCAAGCCGTCTCAGCCGCCGCCGAAGTTTCTCCAGTATCTTGGTAGTCTACTTTCACACGTTTCATCTTTTGATGCTCAACTTCTTTTCAATTCCCTTTTAAAGATACCAACATAATCACACGCAGCAATCGGTTTCAACTTTTTTCGGTTCAAAACAACAACAATTTCATTAACAGCGAATCAAAGAGAAAAAGAAAAGAAAAAAATTACATGCAGCCATTGCTGGCATATACCAACGAATAAAAACACAAAGCGTACTGACCGAGTACAGGCATCTCTGTACTAACCCCCTTTCTTCTTTCTTCTCTCACCTAAAAACATAAGAGTTGAGCATCAAAAGATGAAACGTGTGAAAGTAGACGTAGGAAACATCTGCAATTCTCTTTTGTTTTTTCATTTGCGTTCACACAGACAAACATGTTGGAGGAAACATTCTGTTACTATTGTTGTTTTAATCAAAAAGCAAAATTAGCTTTTCGCCGAGTACCGAACACAAAAACCCATTCTCTCTTTCCCAACCGTAATTTGCTCCCAAATAAAACGTTTTCCTTCCAAAGGTTAGTGAAAATGTGATTGTTTGTCTGAGTTCATACGGCTCATGTCTTATTGACAAGATTGCTACTTTATAGGCGATATATTGTTTCAATATCAAATGAATCATTTGAACGCCAATTCATGTTCAAAGAAGAAAAAGGAAGAATCTTGTCAATAAGACATGAGTCGTATGAACTCGGACTTTGTGTGACACCGACGCGTTCATGAGTGAATTCGACTTTATGTTATGCATTTTGATCGGGTATGGAGCTCTTAAAATTTGGACTTTTTTTTTAAAAATGTGTAACAAAAATAAAAAACACAATCTCTATAAAAAAAGTTTCTTTGAAAGTTATTTTATATAATACTAGCTTAACCCGGTGTGCTTCGCTACCCCCATCGTTATAAAATATATAAGTATTTTTAATATATTTTAACAAAAATTTATTTATTAAATTATTAACTGCTTCGTAGTAAGAGAATTCCGTGGCATTCAGTAGTTTAATTTTATGGGGGGTATTGCTCTCCCTCCGTCAACCCCGCCCATTTTTCTTTTAAAATTTACCATTATAGTGGATTTTTCCACGTTTGAAGACTCTAGCTATCATAGTTCTTCAGTAACGTGATATTTAATATTTGCATCCTATGGGGGGTACCACTTCCACCTCTGCTATTTTATTTCAATTTTGTGGATCAGAAGATCCTACTACCAAAAGTTCAACAAAATGCTTGCAGCGGCTCTTAAAATATGAGCTATTTATTATTGACATCCACAAAAAATATGGCACCGCCCCTTTGTCCAACCACACCTTTTTGAACCCAACGACACATTAATTCAGAACAATAGCCTTCTGTGAAAATTTAGTGACGATCGGTTCAGTAGTTTATTAGATATAACGTTTTTTACTTTTTCTATAAAGGGGCGGGGCCACGCCCACTTTTTTAATTAAACTTATTTCTGTTCATGCCAACAAAAAATATACCAAATATTATCGCCGTAGGCCAAAAAATGTCATAAATAACACGAATTTAAATTTTCGGTTGTATGGGCGTGGCATCGCCCCTTTGCCCAGTAACAATTTTATATAGCCTAATGTCTCTTCCAGGGTCACAGTTACATGCTGTGAAAATTTCAAGTTCATCGGTCAAGTGGTTTGGCCTCCTATAAGGCACAAATATATATATCGCACCTGTTCATCAAAAGTAACACAACTCAAAAAATTCTATTTTCCACTTTTTTGAAGGAAACAGTGTATGATTACCATATCTAAGTCCCCATTTACACTAGGGACATTTCTTGCCGGACAGACGAAGTTTGTCGGCGAGGGGTCAAAAAGGTAGAGTGTGTAGTACATGACTATCTGTACTGGACATTTTTTCATTTCTCTTTCTTACTTTTCGTAGTTTACATACAAGTATTAATTTCTGTCTGACTTCTAATGTTTCATATGTAAACGCTTCGGGTAAGATTAAAAGAGAATTCAAAAAATGTCCGGCAAGAAATGTCCCTAGTGTAAATTGGGACTAACGACTGTAAAATTTTTGGTATTCTATTTGTAATATTTCATGAGAGAAATGCCTTTATGTCTTTCTTTGCGTACTCATATTGTTTGTTTTGATTCAATTAAAGAGTTGTAATTTTAGTTGCGTTGAAGTGTTCAAGGGTTATGGTGCTCAAATGAATCAGCGAAACTGTATTAATTCGAGTTGTGATTGTTTTCATGTTAAAAATCTGTTTATCAATAGCTGTTGATTTTGGGTTGTGATAAGCATAACTTGAAATAATATTGACATGTAGATCAAAAAATTTCATGAAAACTGTATTAAATCAAAAATCCGTAATAATTTCGGAAAAAGGAAGAAGAGAAATAAATTTTGTGATTTTATTGAAATATTAGTGAGTTTCCTTTATAACATTATATTCGTTTATAACAATAATTCCATCATATTGGCGGAATTAGTTTTTTGCCTCTACTGAAAACTTGTAAATTTTGAGTTGTGTTACTTTTGATGAACAGGTGCGATATGTACAAATATATATACATACATTCACTTTTATATATGAGCCGTTTATTTTGAAAGTGGCATTAGTCACTTTTTCAAAAAAATCGAGTTAATAATAAATATAATAATTAATAATAATAATAAATAATAATAATAATAAATACTGAGAAAAATATCATTATCATGATGTATCAAATACAAGTGAATCTTCTCGAAAGTTAGCATCCATATTTTTAAACGTGTTAAAACGCAAACCCTTAAATATCTCGACTTAAAAACCGAAATGACTTATGCCACTTTCAAAATAAACGGCTCATATATAGATGTAGTTCGAAAATTTACAACACACAAATGGAAAAATATGGTTTTTGTTTTACATGTAAGTTAGGCGAACGATGTCTTCGTTCGAAATCGATGAAATGTAAAGGATACAATCACTTAGCAAGAGAATGCAAAAACAAAGAAGTGTGCTTAAAATGTCATGGCGATCATAAAAATAAGGATTGTAACAAGGAGCAAATAAATAAGTGTATAAACTGTATAAGAGTAAATAATAGTCTTAATATGGGATTAGATGAAAATCACTATACTAATGATAGAGAATGCCAAGTGTACCAAAACAAATTGAATATGAAAATGAAAAGAATGGGGTTTGCAATGTAACAATCACAGAATATTCGAGCACTTTATACCAATGTACAAGGATTAATAAATAATTTCAGTCAACTAGAAGTAATTGCAGCATCAGAAAACTTGGAATTTATTATATTATCAGAAACACATTTAACGGATCAAGTAAATGAAAATGAAATTATGCTACATGAATATGGCAACATAGTATCGTTATCTAATTCTACGAGAACAGGAGGTGTTATAATTTATTACAAAAAAGGATGGAAGGTGAATAAAATTATTGAAAAATGTTTAGATTATAAATACTGGATTATGGTTTGCACTGCTGAATATGACAATATTAGTATGATAATTGTAGAAGTATATAGGTCCCCAAGTTGTAGGAAATCTGAATTTTGTGATATATTTGAAAATATTTTAGAAATAATATGTGAAAACAGCTGTGATATTATAATTTGTGGAGACTTTAACATAGATTGGATGAATAATATTTTTTATAAAAACAGAATAAAAGAGAACTTAAATGATCATGGTTTGAAACAAATCGTTAATAACTTTACTCGTATAACAAAAGATACTAATACTCTAATTGATTATGTGATAACAAATAGCCATAAAGTAACAGTAGAAATTAATGACAATAATATAGCTGATCACGAGTCTCTATACATAAATATTGAATGTGAAAAAAATTATCAAAAGGATACTAGTATAGAAACCCATAAAATATTTAAATATAATAAAAATAAGTTTAATAGAAATCTGAGTGCAATAATAGAATATAAGGAAAACAGTAACGTCAATGAAAACGCATTAATGCTAGATAAATGTTTCGAAGAGGTAATAAACAAATGTTCAATAACAAGAACAATAAGTAATGCAAATAATGTGAATAAATGGTTCAACAATGAACTACGTTTATTAAAAAGAGATAAAATTTTAAAACAGCAAATCGCAAGACTCGAAAACACAAATGAAACATGGGCAAATTATAGATCAGTGAGAAACCTATATAAAGTAAAAATTGAAAACGCGAAAAATAATTATGTTAACAATAAAATAAACAATGCCAAAGATCAAAAACAAATGTGGAAAGAAATTAAAACTTTAGTGATGAAAAAGAAGAAATCTGTGATAAAAAATGTGATATTTAACCTAATAGAATATAAAGAAAACAATCAAATAGCTAATCAATTTAATAAATATTTTGTAAGTAGTATAATGGAAATAAGAGACTCGATAGAAGAAGTGCAATACGTTAACAATATTAATAATACTAGTCATACTTTCAAATTCCGTGCAATAACAATCTTAGAACTTAAAAACACAATAAAGCAACTTAACAATAAGCCAGACTATACAAAAATATCAAACAAAATTATTATTGACAATTGGAACATAACGGGAAATATCTTGTTAAATATAATTAATAAATCACTTAATAATGGAGAATTCCCAGAAAACTGGAAAGAAACAATGGTAACACCTATTGAAAAAGTGTCTTACACAAACAAATGTGAAGAATTTCGTCCTATAAATATTTTAAAAACGTGTGAGAAAATATTGGAAAAGGTTGTGAAAGATCAATTAGAATACTACATAGAAGATAAATCTATACTATCAAAATACCAATCTGGTTACAGAAAAAAATATTCATGTGAAACTGCAGTAAATTATGTTATAAATAGATGGAAAAAAATTGAAAAAAATAGAAAAATTATGGCAATTTTTTTAGACTTTAAAAGAGCGTTTGAAACAATTGACAGAAAAATAATGTTCAAAAAACTTCATATGTACGGAATAAAAAATAAAGAACTTAAATGGTTTAAATCTTACTTATCAAATAGAAAACAAATAACAACAGTTAATGGTGTACAATCTGAATCAATTGAAAACGAATTTGGTGTTCCACAGGGATCAATCCTAGGTGCACTATTATTTAGTATTTACATTAACGATATGCCAAACATCTTGACAAGAAGTGAAATAATTTTATATGCAGATGATACTCTGATATTTACGGAAGGGGATAATGAAGAACAGTGTCAAAATAATATGATGGAAGACATAAACAACATAATTATTTGGTTAAATATGAACAAATTAAAATTAAATGAAACAAAAACGAAAATAATAGAAATAAACATGACTAGTAACAGAAACTTTATAATTAATAATGAAATAATTGAGAAAGTTGAACAAATAAAATATCTTTGCTTTATAATTGATAAAGAACTTAAATTTAAAGAACATATGAACTATATTTGTAAAAAAATTGGTAAAAAAATTGGGTTTTTTAAAAGAATTAGAAAAAAATTATCAACAATAACAGCAATTAATATATACTAGTGTTCGCCTAATGGTCAAACTTCGACCATAATTTTTTTTGTAAATATGAAGAAAACATAATTCATCAAGTATATATGAATTTATTTGTTTCGAGCATTTATTTTTTCCTTCAAAGTGGATCGCTTTGGCGAGGGACCAACCTCCGGTTCATATTTTATCTTCTACGTGATTTAATTTAATTTTGTAAGTTCAATATAAAAAATACCAATTGAAAAACAAAAAAGTATCAAAAAGTCTCCTTTATATATTGTCATGCATTCAGGACGTTGCACGTTTAATTTTATGTTTCTATGTCTAGTATTGACGAAAATTATTCAAAGCACCAGCTGTTGAACGTAAACTTACCAAAAAGCTCCCCTTACATGTTCTTGTTCACTCAGTTTAATGTATAATTTGATCTTTATAGGTCGAATATTAACGAAAATTCAAAAAAGTTCGAGATGAAAAACAAAAAATACCAGCATTTTTTATCTTATAGGTTATCACTCACTCAGGACCCTACACCTATAATATTATGTTTCTGAGTTCAATATTATAGAAAATTTAAAAATTATCACATGAAGCACAGCAAAGTAAAAGAAAGAAATTTATTTTCCCGTATTTCCCTTTTTTTCTCCCCATAGAGGTTCGGATGACAAACAAAGGAAGAAAGCGTTCTTAACTGTTTTGACTGGCCTGATTTATACATAAGATTTATATAGTCGAAATATTCGAAAACCAGTTTCTGAAAAATATCGAACAATCGATCACCCTAATTGTTTATTATTTGATAATTAAAAATAAATTTTTATTTATTTATTTTGCATTTGTGTTAGTAGCAATTTTAAACGCTTATAACTCTGAAATTTTTGAACAGATTTTAATAAAATATATATTGTGCACTTCTGTGAGTAAATTTCTTTCAAATGGTGTATATTTTATTCAAATCGGTTGGCATACAGAGGCGAAAAGTGTTCTTAACTGTTTTGCCTTAGCCGATTTATATATAGATAATACGATTATTAAACCACATTTTGAATTTGGTTCAACAATTATTTATACATGTTGTACGAAAACACAAATTGAAAGACTACAAAAATTACAGAATAAGGCAATGAGAACAATTTTAAAATGCAACATTTATACTCCAATTGAATTAATGTTAAATGCACTTAAGTGGTTAAAGATAAATCAAAGATTGGAATTAAATACCATACTTTTTATACAAAAGATGAAGATGGGAAAGGCGCCAGAATATCTATGTGAGCAAATTAACTACGTAGGAGACGTGCAACCGTATGGGCTGAGAAATGCGGGAGACTTTAGACTGCAACGAGTAAACACAACAGCGATGCAACGATCACTTTTCTATAAAGGACTTCAATTATATAACTCATTACCAAATAAAACCAAAGATCAAAATAATAAATACATTTTTAGAAAAGATTGTGTAAATTTTGTAAGAAACAATGTACATAGCTTAGAATCTTAGAGCAAACACAAAAATGTAAATTTATGTAACCACAGGGTGAATTTTAAAAGTATGAAAATACTAATAATAAAAATAAACAAACAACAGGCCATTGGAAATAATTCTAATTTCTAACCGTCTTTCTTTTCTAAAAAAATTTCGTTTGTAAAAGGCTTTTGAAACGGACTTTCTATGAAAATTTGTTTTATAAACCCTGTTTTATTTTTTTATAAATAAGGCGGTAAAAATAAAAAACCATTCGAGGAAAAAATCGCCAAATTGTATATTAGTAAAAAACAAATAAGAGTGCTATATTCGGCTGTGCCGAATCTTATTTACCCTTCACCATTGTGCGAGCAGAATACAGAGCAACTAGACAAAAACTAAACAATTTTTACATACCTATACATTAGACTGGCCATAGCGTTATATAGAAAAAATTAAAAATGTTAAATCCAAAAGTTTTCGCACTGAAAAATATGAGGTTGGAGATAACAATAATTATGCATATTTTTTTTTTTTTTTTTTAATTCCGAGTACCTCCGGGTTGAGCCCAAACTTTTATTACATTACCCATTTGTCACTATTTTTGTTCCTGTTTGTATTTAAATAACAAAAAAAATCTGACTTTATGTTCCCAACTGAATTTCTTCGATACCTTTAATTATTACCTTTCCAACGAGCCGCAATAGTCTGCTGATAAACTACAGATAATCTTGCCCGGAATACCCAAAAACCAAGGTCCAAAAAAAAAAAAAATTTATTTTTTAATTTTTTTTTAAATTTTTTTTTATTGCTGATAATATTATACTAATGAAGATTTATTGTGGGATGAAAAGTTTTTTCTGTAGTGCTCCACAACTTGAAGCAAATACTGCTTATCCTCTTCGTCGTATGTCAATGCCCGATTGAAATCTGTTATTAGTTTTATTGCTCTTTCTGCCGGGTCATTTACAACGGTTAAGTGTTGGCATATTCGTTTTGCGGTGCAGTATTCTTCTTGGTCCTTCCAAATCGATGGATCCAATTCAAAAAATGTCACATCGATTTCTAAACGATGAAAAAAACGCTTGGTGCGAGGAGTAACGAAAGAACTTAAATCCTTATTTTCAAACGATTTCACTTGTTCCAGCGTTAAGTTTAATCTTTTTGGAATAACTTTGTCATTTTCGTCAACATGATTGCCAAGAGCTTCAACCGTTTTACGCTTCACTTCAATAGATATAGTTTCATCGAAAAATCCAAGAGCCACCGCCTCTTCCGATAAATACCATAAATGGTTTTTGAATTTTGACAATAAGGCATTTGAAACATTTAGATCGAAATATGAAATAACGTCTTTAATAAATTGTAAATCTTGACGCGGTGCAGATACAGCGTTAACGCATCCGAACCAATACGAAACATAAATTCGCGTCAAGAAAATGCAAATGTTTCGAATGCCTTTCAGCTCGGAGGATGTCATCTTGAATTGTTCGCGAAGCAAAAAAATCTTATAGCAGTATAAAGCTTTGGACATAAACCTTGCATGAATTGTTGCGCCAGGCAAACGCAGCTGCGTAAAATTTGGTACTTCCTTACCAAGAAAAATTAGCGAAAGTTGCAACAACTCCTTATAATCGGCTCGCACATAATGAGATTTCAACGCCTCAAGACAAAAGTTCTTGTGCGTCTCTATTTCGGCTGCTGTTAAGTTTTTTTGCACTGCTTCATCCAATACTCCACTCTTGAAAGTATTGATATTCATATTTTTCCAGTCTTTTGAAAAACGATTAAAGAGAGTGACTTCTGGTGCTGATGTTTTTCCGAAATTTAAATCAAACACAGCTTTAATAAGCAATTCGCTGATATGATGGCGACACGGTAGAAAAAGTAAATCGCGACCCAATTTACTTTCAAGCAAATATGCTGAGCCTTTTTCAATACCAGTGTTTGTAGATGTTGTGTCAAAAGCCACAATTTGCACTAAATTATCAATCTTCCATTTGCGTAGGAATTTTTCAATGCCTTCAGCAATATTTTCACCACAAGATTCTTCAAGTTTTGCAATGCCAAGGAGTTTTTCTTCGTTCTCTGCGGTTATAACGAGAGCCAATCGATCAACTTTGTCCTTGCCTTTCATATCTGGAAGCATTTTTCCGTCCCAGTGCAAGACAAATACTTCAGGAATCTATGTTGAAATTAAATATTATGTTCATTTCCTTCAAGATATTTATTTATATTTAATTATTAAATATGTACCTTGAATTCATCTATGATCTGGTTCGCTTGTCTGCGCCGATATTCCTTTCGCATTGTTTGAAACGATGTTCGGTTAAAGACGAAATCTTCCACTTTTATGTCGTTTAAGTCAGGTTGCATTTCCTGCAACTTCCGCAAGACGGCTGTAATTGTAGCAGATGTTAAATGCATTGCATCGCGATCACTGATGCGGCATTTATCCATGCTTGCTAACATTCGATCATCAACGAAATGGATTTTTCCGCGGGATCGATGGATTCCTTGATGTTGGTCCTTCATAAAATCAACTTCCGGAGCTGAATTGTTCATTTCTACACCTTCGTATATAATAATTTCTCAGGAATCTGTATCAGACGCAGCCTCATCTTTTATGTATGTATAGTATACATACATATTTACAATACTTAAAACTTCATTATAAATAAAATTTAAAAAGCGAAAACTGGTAAATATTTTTTTAAATCGTTTTTAGAACATAAAAAAATAAAAATAATAATATTTAAAAAAAAATTTTCTTTTTTAAAAATCAAGATTCGAACAAGAGAACTCTCAGTTTCTAACTTAACACACCCCCTAGACAACTGAACCATGAAGGAACGTTAATTGAATATCATTAAAATGAAATATGGCACGTTTACTGTTCACAAAATTCAACACAGTAGAGTTGTAATTACTTTTGATGTTTTTGTTCACCGCATTAGCAAAGTTGTAAACCATAATAAAAAAATTACAAATCAACTTATTTAAGTTGTGAACCGAAATAGGGAAATATATTCACCAAAATAGTTTGTGCCATGTATGTGTGTTTGTTTGTTTTCTTTTATCTTTTTTGGCGAGTTTTTAAGAAGCAAAAAACACAAAAATTCCTAGTTTCTATTTTTTAAAATTATTTCGTTAAATAGATGAAATAATAAAGAAGGGTGATAACGAAAATCATATTGGGCATTATGCTTGTATATGTAAACAATTAAAAGTTCAAGTTCTCTCCTCATAAGGACCCAGAATATATATACTTTATAGGGTCTTAGATCAATATTGTAGAAATTACAAACGGAATGACAAACTTATATATACCGTTTTCCACCCGAGGTGAAGGGTATTAAAAGAGTAATTTTTGGGATTTTAGTATTTTGATTATAACTCAGCCATTTTTTAACCGATTTGACAGATATATAAACCGACGTGTTTAAGAAGAAATTTGCCAGTTAGTTGGGTTATAAATCTTGGAGTCGGGAAGAAATATGGTTCCCGAAAGTGGGTATTTAAAAAAAAAATTATTATTTTGGTCATAACTTTTTCGTATCTGAACCGATTTTTCCGAGTTTTCAGAAAATATTTTTTACTAAAGATTTCCGATCTTTTGATATGCCAGGGATATCCATAGGTCATATAATAGTCCAAAAAATCAGGTTTTTATAAAATTTTTGATATTCCTAGTTTCTATTTGTTAAAATTATTTCGTTAAATAGATGAAATAATAAAGAAGGGTGATAACGAAAATCATATTGGGCATTATGCTAGTATATGTAAACAATTGAAAGGGGGCGGGGGGGCAGAGGGGCATCACATGGTCAAATCAAGTTCTCTCCTCATAAGGACCCAGAATATATATACTTTATAGGGTCTTAGATCCATATTGTAGAAATTACAAACGGAATGACAAACTTATATATACCCTTTTCCACCCGAGGTGAAGGGTATTAAAAGAGTAATTTTTGGGATTTTAGTATTTTGATTATAACTCAGCCATTTTTTAACCGATTTGACAGATTTATATACCGACGTGTTTAAGAAGAAATTTGCCAGTTAGTTGGGTTATAAATCTTGGACTCGGGAAGAAATATGGTTCCCGAAAGTGGGTATTTAGTGAGTTTTCAGAAAATATTTTTTACTAAAGATTTCCGATCTTTTGATATGCCAGGGATATCCATAGTTCATATAATAGTCCAAAAAATCAGGTTTTTATAAAATTTTTGATATTTTTTGTACGGGAGATACCACGCCCACTTCTCCGATCCCGCCCACATTTTGTTGGATGCTGTGTATTAATAACCTAAATGTGTGTACCTAATTTGAAAGCTTTGGCTCTTGCCGTTCTCAAGATATACAAGAAAAAGGAATAAAAATACCACAACAACAAGGAATTTTTGGAAAAAATTAGAGGTAGTCGTGGTTTTTTGCTCTTATCTCAGCCATTTGTGGACCGATCTTTCTGAATTTCAATAGCAAACAATTCCGGACCATATGTGACATAAATGTATAATAACCTGGCCCCCATCATATATAAGGGCTTCGGAAAATCCATTTCAACGGACTGACGCACGTTGGGTTGAATCGTGTTCAAAGTGGCGCTTAATTGATTTTTTAGAATTATTATTTTTTTTATCATCAGTTCGGTTTGTGCTTTGTTGTGATACAGACGTGTATTTTTAGCCCCGCATACGATTTGAACTATTAATTAATCACATTTGATTTTGTAATACATAAATATAAGCAGCGAATGGACGCTTAAAAAAAAAAAAAAAAAAAAATATATTTTGTTATTTAAATTACTTAACATAATAGTGAACAATTTAAAACGATAAAATTAAATAAAATAAAACAGTAAAAATATATATGTATGTACGTATGAATGTTCATACATGTGTATACATATTCTGAACATAACATTTAAATTCTGGTTTTTTCTTTTGTTGTTGTAAAATACAATAAATAATAAAAATATTAAAGCAAAGCAAAACGGTGAAAAACAAAAACAACTCTTTGCATGAGTACAAACAGTGAAACAACACTAAGACAAAATGAAAGAAACGTTTACGTTTTAGTTAATGCAAATGAAAATAATGCAGAAATAAATAAAACAAAACAAAACAATATTAACTACCTAACGGCTAAGCCAATTACTCGAACACGTTCCCTCTCACCCTCGGTATTTACACAAACGGTGGATAGTAATTCATTAAAAAAACTACAACAAGATTTGGTGACAAGTGTTGCCAGGCCAGCAAGTATTGCCGTGACGTCAAAAACAAATTTAGTGGGAAATTATACCATGAACTCAAACACAAATGCAATGGAAAACCCCCCTGTAAAAAGTTGTCAAAAGCCTACAGTACAAGTTGGTATGGACAGGTACATAACAGTGCTTAAACGGGGACGCAGCCCTACCTCTGCAGCAGTTGCTTCGGCCTCAAAAGTACCATCTTTTGATAAAATAAATACTCAAAATCGTTTTGCAATTCTGGAGGATGAATCCTCTGAAGCACCAAACGTCATTAAACCATCCAAGCCTCCCCCGATATATCTAAGGGAGCAAAATTCAAATGAGCTCATAAAGAGTTTGATATCGGTGATAGGTGAAAATTCGTTTTACGTAGCGGCTATAAAGCGTGGAAGTATAAACGAGACAAAAATACAAGTCAATAATGAGAATGATTTTCGCAAAATAGTAAACAACTTCGAAACGCTTAAAAAAAACTTTTATACCTACCAACTGAAAAGCAGTAAAGGTCTACAGGTAGTGATTAAGGGTATTGACTCATGTGTGGACCCAGAAGAGGTTAAAACATTCCTAGAAGAAAAAGGCTTCAAGGTAAAACATGTAGTAAATATTAAAAATAGAGAAAAAATTCCCCAACCACTTTTTCGAGTGGAGTTTGAACCCGGCGACGTAAAACTTAAAAAAAACGAAACACATCCTATTTACAATTTAAAATATATTCTCTACAGAAGAATAACTATAGAAGAGCCGCACAAAAAAAATGGACCTGTTCAGTGCTTAAACTGCCAAGAATTTGGCCATACCAAGGCATACTGCTACTTACCCTCTGTCTGCGTAGTATGTGGTGAACTACACGGTACAGTTTCTTGCGATAAGTCTAAAACCGACCCCAACGTAAAAAAATGTAGCAACTGTGGCGGTAATCACACTGCCAATTATAGAGGATGCCCTGTATATAATATCGTCAAGCAGACGGTTGGACCGAACACAAATACCCCTCAAATACAGGTTGCAAATCAAGTAAACACAAATGCAATTCAAGCCCCCCAGCCTAGTAATAACAGAACCTCTTACGCTAACGTCCTAAAATCAAACCATCAGCCAATGCAAGGTGCCTCGCCAAGTAATGATGAAACTCCGGTTTCTAATTTAAGTCGTTTAGAAAAAACCATGGAAACATTAGTGCAAACAGTAAATAATTTTACGAACACAATGGGTAATATGATGCAGGAAATGCTTAGAATGCAATCGATGTTATTGCAAGCTGTACTTAACAAACCATGAACTGTTTAAAAATTTGTTTTTGGAACGCAAACGGCATCCGCCAACATAAAAATGAATTAGAATACTTTCTTAAAAATAAACAAATTGATGTCATGATGATTTCTGAAACTCATTTGACCTCAAGAAATACGTTTAAAATCAATGGTTATATACTATATGATACCAAGGACCCTCGAGATAGAGCTTGTGGAGGTTCTGCCATCTTAATAAAAACTCGAGTCAAACACTACATTATGTGTGATCACCGTGAAGACTATCTGCAAGCAACGACTATTTGTGTTGAGGAGCTAAATCGAAACATAGTAATTTCTTCTTTATACTCTCCACCTAGATTTTCCATATCAGAAGGCCAATATTATAAATATTATAAATCATTAGGACCCTGTTTTCTGGCCGCTGGCGATTATAACGCTAAACATACCTTCTGGGGGTCACGACTTATAACACCAAAAGGTCGTGTTTTGTTTAACACAATCTCTAAAATGGGTTTAAATGTGGTCGCGAGCGGGCAACCAACATATTGGCCTACTGATCAGCAAAAAATTCCAGATGTTATCGACTTTAGCGTGGTTAAAAACATCCCCACAGAAACGATTCATGTTGAAGCTTCCTTAGAATTATCATCCGACCACACACCTACAATTGTTACTATATCGAACCCAAATAGAATTGTATTTCCGTCAGGTTACTTAGCGACGCCAGCCACACAAATAAATTGGTTAAAATATAAAAAAATTCTCAGTGCCCATTGCACAGAAAATATTCCGCTTAGTACACCGGAGAATGTGGATCTCTCTCTTGTTAACTTTGACAGTTATCTTAAACTAGCTGTTCAACACTCCAGCGTTACCCCCAAAAAAATTAAAAATAATAAAATATGTTCTTCAGATGTCGAGCGGCTCTTGACTGAAAAAAGGAGAGTTCGAAGAGAGTGGGAACTTTACAGATCCCCGCAACTTAAGATTTTATTAAAAGAATGCACAAAAAGGCTAAGAAAGTTGCTACAGAATCAGAAAACGGCTTCTCTAGAAAAATATCTTAAGGAACTTGATGCAACTCCACAATCTGACTACTCATTATGGCGTGCAGCTAGAAATCTAAAAAGGCCAGTTATATCTAAGCCACCATTAAGAAACTTGAATGGTAGTTGGGCAAGAAATGATAATGAAAAAGGAAACCTGTTTGTAAATCATTTGAAAAACGTATTTACACCAAATATATCTCAAATACTTTAATAAATTCTTCAAGCTTAAGGTCACTTATTTATAAAATTAATTAAAATATTTTTATTTTCAATATTTCGATTTCCGTTGGAAATCTTCTTCAGGAAATTTTTTTTTTTAAAACAAATAAAATTTGACAATAAATGGAAAAATAAAATATGGAAAAATAAATTTTAAAATTTCAAAAAACAAAATTATCATAATAAATTTAAAATTCCATTCTACAAACTTTAAACAAAAAGACAAACAAACAAAAAAGGAAAACAAAATTTTTAAATTTATTCAAAGCCTAAAACCTATTTTAATGTCCCTTTCCGTCAATAATAAGCTATGCCATCTGAAATTTATTTTAAAAATAATCAAGGACAAATACCTATTTTAATTATCCCTTACATCAACCTATTTATTTTTATTCAATAAATGTCTATAAATTTGAGCTAAGCCCTCAGTATCTTTTTTAAAATTAATCCTTTTCTCAAATGGAACATTATTTATCTGCAACATTTCTAACATATATCTACGTTTCTTAAAACTTTCCGTATTCAAAATTGAAGTGTTTTCAAAATCAGGATAATGACTAAAATCCCTACAATGAGTTGATAACGCCGTTCCATGGGCTGAATTATAATTCCTATATTTTTGGTCATGTTTATGTCCAGCTAATCTAATTTTTAGTTTTGTCCCAGTTGTTCCTACATATATTTTCCTACATTGTTCATTATCATTGCCACCACAATGCATCTTATAAACTAAATTCGACCTATCTGACTTTAGTAATCTATCCTTAGTTTTTGTGAATAATTTCCCTACATTATTAACCACCTTATGTGCCATTCTGTATTTCCCTTTATCGTATATATTCGAGTTTTCTAATCTTTCTGAAAACCCAGGTACATAAGTTAATGACTTATAAATACGTGGTGCCGAAATCTCATCAATATTACGAGATCTATCTATATTGTATTGTCTTATTAATTTGCAAATTAATTTGTTGGGAAAACTATTATTCCTAAAAATATTCCCAATAATTTCCTTATTTTTCCTATGAAATCTATTGTCACTAATTGTTAATATCCTGTCTATTAGATTCCTAGCTGTGTTAATGATAATTCTCTTTGGGTGTTTAGAATAATAATTTAAAATTCTACCTGATGAAGTTGGTTTTTGATACCAATCTACCAATAATCTACTTCCTTTCCTTATCACCAATGTGTCCAAATATGGAATTGAAAAATTCAATTCCCTTTCAATAGTGAACTTAATATTTTGATCAAAAGAATTAAACGTTGATAAAAGATTATCAATCTCATTCTCATTAACTATAACAAACAAGTCATCTACATATTTCGTTATTATCTTTGGTTTAATTGTCAATTTTCCTAAACATGTATCTAATAATTTCTCCATAACAATATCAGCAACTATTGGAGATGCTGGAGAACCCATAGGTAGCCCCTTTTTTTGTGCATATATTTTCTTATCAAATTGAAAATATCTATTTGTAACGATAGTAGATAATCATTTAAATAAAATGTCATTGGATTGTAGGGATAGATTTACAATAAATAAAGTGAAATTGAGTGAAAAATTTCTTAGAAATAATAGGGAAATAATGATTTTGAAAGCGGATAAAGGTAACACAACGGTAGCTATTAATAAAAGAGATTATATGTCTAGAATTGAAAACATTTTAAGTGACGATACTACTTTTCACACATTAGAAAAAGATCCAACAAGCAGATTTGAGAAAATTAATAATAAATTTATTGAAGAACTTTTTAAATTAAGCGTGATAACATTAGTGGAAAAAAACAAATTAAAAACTTTCATATCTGTAGCACCAAAATTATATGGATTACCAAAAATTCATAAGGACAATTTTCCTTTAAGACCAATTTGTTCGTCCATAAATTCACCATCACATAATCTTTGTAAATATATTACGAATTTACTTAAGAAGATAACGGAGAATTCTAAGTATAATGTTAGTAATTTTATACAATTTAAACAAAAGTTGGAAAATTTAACAATTCAGGATAATGAAAAATTAATATCACTTGATGTTGTTTCATTATTTCCTAGTATTCCAGTGGACTTAGCTATTAGAATTATTGAGGAAAATTGGGATAAAATTTCAGGGTTAACAAATATTAATAAGGATTTATTTTTGAGAATTATTAAGTTCTGTATAGTAGATAATAGATATTTTCAATTTGATAAGAAAATATATGCACAAAAAAAGGGGCTACCTATGGGTTCTCCAGCATCTCCAATAGTTGCTGATATTGTTATGGAGAAATTATTAGATACATGTTTAGGAAAATTGACAATTAAACCAAAGATAATAACGAAATATGTAGATGACTTGTTTGTTATAGTTAATGAGAATGAGATTGATAATCTTTTATCAACGTTTTATTCTTTTGATCAAAATATCAGCCCAATTATGAATACAAATTCCCCGGGAGTTTTTTCCCTTTTCCCATTTTTTCAATTCAATTTACATAGGAAAAATGGGAGAAGGGAGAAAACTCCCGGGGAATTTTTATTCATAATTGGGCTGTTAAGTTCACTATTGAAAGGGAATTGAATTTTTCAATTCCATATTTGGACACATTGGTGATAAGGAAAGGAAGTAGATTATTGGTAGATTGGTATCAAAAACAAACTTCATCAGGTAGAATTTTAAATTATTATTCTAAACACCCAAAGAGAATTATCATTAACACAGCTAGGAATCTAATAGACAGGATATTAACAATTAGTGACAATAGATTTCATAGGAAAAATAAGGAAATTATTGGGAATATTTTGAGGAATAATAGTTTTCCCAACAAATTAATTTGCAAATTAATAAGACAATACAATATAGATAGATCTCGTAATATTGATGAGATTTCGGCACCACGTATTTATAAGTCATTAACTTATGTACCTGGGTTTTCAGAAAGATTAGAAAACTCGAATATATATGATAAAGGGAAATACAGAATGGCACATAAGGTGGTTAATAATGTAGGGAAATTATTCACAAAAACTAAGGATAGATTACTAAAGTCAGATAGGTCGAATTTAGTTTATAAGATTGTGGTGGCAATGATAATGAACAATGTAGGAAAATATATGTAGGAACAACTGGGACAAAACTAAAAATTAGATTAGCTGGACATAAACATGACCAAAAATATAGGAATTATAATTCAGCCCATGGAACGGCGTTATCAACTCATTGTAGGGATTTTAATCATTATCCTGATTTTGAAAACACATCAATTTTGAATACGGAAAGTTTTAAGAAACGTAGATATGTTGGAATTTCCTTCTCTTCTAGTCCTTTTTATGTTACAGCAAAAATAAAAAACACACAAAATCCGGCTTTTAGATTTTATATAAAAATGGCTGTTTATTATACAAATAATTTTCACAGAATGACAGAAATTTCATATTCACAATAAATATAAAGCAAAACTATATTGATTGAAAATTAATATTTCTAAAAATAATAAACAAGGTATTTTGTATTGCAAAGTACAATTTCAAAATAATTCAACATTTCCCCTCAATACAAAATACTAAAATTAAAATATTATTTTAATCCCATTAATTCAGTAAATTTGTAATGTTTAACTTTTCCTAAATTCTTAGTTAGAACATCAGCTATCATTTCACTAGTTGGCACATACTTTAAAATAATTTCATTGTCCTTATATATATTCCTAACATAATGATACTTAATATCAATATGTTTACTCCGCGCATGGTATACTGGATTTTTGATGAGTTGTTGCGCGCTTAAATTGTCACCATGTATAACAATTGGATCTTGAGCATTCTTTATTCCAAGTTCGTGGAATAATTTCTTCAAATATACGGCTTCCTTAGCTGCGGCACAATATGCAATATACTCAGCTTCAGTGCTGCTGAGAGCTACTGTTGCTTGCTTTTTTGACTCCCATGAAAAAATGGATCCAGCATAGAAAAATACATATCCTGTATATGACTTTCTTTCTATCTGATCACCACCCCAATCTGCATCTACGAAGCCTTCGATCGGTTTACCAGTTTTGCGGTAATGTAACTTGAAATCTTGAGTTTTTGCTAAATAACGAAGAATGTGTTTCGCTGCTGCTTCATGTTCAGTATGAGGATTCTTGTTTCTTTGTGAGAGTTTACTAACTGAGTGTAGTATATCTGCTCTTGTTGTAAGGGCTAAATACATTAATGTACCCATTAATGATTGATAATTTGTTTCATTTACCTTACCACAGTCATCACTAGAACATTTTAACTGAAAACCTTCATTAAAAGGAGTGGACATTGGTTTACAATCGTTCATCTTATATTCATTTAAAGTTTCTTTAATGTAGTTCTTTTGACATATGGTAATCGAGCCAGTTTCGCCATCCCTTTCGATTTCCATTCCTAAAAAATACCTAAGGGGACCTTTGTCAACAATTTTCAACTTACTTGATATTTGTTTCTTGATTTCATTTAATTCTGTTTTATCTGAAGACGCTACAATAATGTCATCTACATAAACAGCAATATAATCACGTTTCTGATTGTGATGTTTCGTATATAAACATGGCTCACTTGAACAAGCGACAAATCCAATTTCTTTCAAAACATTATCTAATTTGAAATTCCATTCACGTCCGGACTGTTTAAGTCCATATAAAGATTTGTTTAGCTTTAGAACTGTGTTAGGAGAACTTTCGGTTTCAAAACATTCTGGTATTTTCATAAAAACGTCATCATGGAGCTCACCGTTAAGGTAAGCAGTTGCGACATCCATTTGATGTACATAAAGTTCATATTCTACTGCTATAGCGAATAACAATCTGAGATTTGCATAACGAATAACTGGTGAAAAAGTTTCTTCATAATTTACACCAAACTTTTGACTACATCCCTTTGCTACCAGCCTCGCCTTAAACCTCTCTATCTTATCATTTATGTCTTTTTTCAAAGAAAAAATCCACTTACATCCAATAGCCTTTTTATTTACTGGCAGTTTAACTACGGACCAAGTATTATTTTCAGTTAAAGAATTATACTCCTCTTTCATGGCTTCTATCCATTTGTCCGCATAACGCCCATTAATTGCTTCTTCTACAGTTTGAGGAATGACTATTTCTTTTTCCGTCATCACATTTAAAGATGTTTTGTACTCTTTTCTAGGTCTCCCAGGTTTACCTGTTTTGATTATCTTAGGTCTACCCCTATGAATTTTTAAATCAGTTGTTCTATCTACTTCTTCAATTTCAGAATCATCCTGGGAATTTTGTTCAACGTTTGTATCTATTGCTCGCGAAGTTGATGGAGTTTCATTTAAATTTTCAATCGTTTCAGCATCTTTTGTATTTATTTCTATTAAAACATTTTCACAAATGTTGTGATCTTCATTTCTTAGAAATTCTTTTTCAAAAAATTTTACGTCTCTTTTTATAACTACTTCCTTTTTTTCAACATCATATAACCGATATGCTTTCGACTCTTCAGAATATCCTACCATTATATAATCTTTGCCTTTCGGACGAAATTTTTTCTTAACTGTTTTATCCAGAGCTATTGCTGTTGAACCAAAAACTTTTAAATGTGCTACTGAAGGCTTTCTGCCACACCAAATTTCTTCTGGAGTCTTATCCTGATTTATTTTTGTTAATGCTCTATTACGAATATAAACTGCAGTAGATATTGCTTCTGCCCAAAAATACTCTTCTAAATTAGCATTTACAATCATACTTCTAGCCATTTCAATTAAAGTTCGGTTGGCTCTCTCAGCGACACCATTTTGCTGAGGTGTATGAGGTACAGTTAATTGTCTTTTAATACCATTTTCTTTCAAAAAATTATTAAACTCGCAACTCGTATATTCTCCGCCATTGTCAGTACGAAGTACTTTAATCTTCTTACCGATTTCGTTTTCTACCATGGCCTTGAAATTTTTAAAAGTTTGAAATACTTCACTTTTTTCCTTCAAAAAATATACATACATCCTTCTTGACATATCATCTATAAACGTAATGAAGTATCTTGACCCACCAATAGATTTAACATTCATTGGCCCACATACATCGCTATGTACAATGTCTAATAAATTTTCTGATCGAGTTTCAGATATAGGAAATGGTTTAGAACAAATTTTGCTTTTTACGCAAGTTTTACAAACTATATCTGGGGGAATATTTTCTATCTTAATACCATATACCAATTTTTTCCCCGATATATCTTTTAATGTTTGAAAGTTTATATGGCCATATCTTTGATGCCATATTTCCGGAGATTCCTTCTCAGAATTTGAATAAAAATTTGTATTTTCTTCAACTTTTACTATAAATAAATCATTTTCCTTCGTTCCTTTCAAAAATACTGTATCATCTTTTTCAATAAAGAGAACTTTCTTTGAATGAAACACAACTTTTATTCCATTCTGTACAGCGGATACAACAGAAATAAAATTTCCTTGCATATTAGGAACATACATACAGTTTTTTAGATTTAAAGTGTAACGACCACTTTTAAAGGATACTTGACCTCTACCTTTTGATTCTATGGTATGATCACCAACTAATCTTATAGTTTCATTAAATTCTTTAAACGATGTGAATAACCTACGATCGCAACACATATGTGATGTTGCACCACTATCAACGCACCAATTATTTTTGTTCAAAGGATTTGTTCCGAATGCATAACTAGCTAAAGCCTTTTGATCGGACTTTCCAGGCGTTTTATTCCGTTCTCGACATTGCGAAGCAAAATGTCCTTGACGACCACAATTAAAACATTTACCTTTCTTCTTTTTGAAATTTGATTCTTGAACTTGTTTCTTCTTTGATGCAGAAAAAGCTTGTTGATCTGAACGTTTAACTTCTAACGAACGTCTTTCACCCTCTTCTAGAACTTTAACTTTCAGCATACTCAAGGTTGGCAAAATATCACGCGTTTCTACAGCTACAACAAACGATTCGAACGACTTCGGAAGACTTGTCAAAAGAATAATTACAACTAATTCTTCAACAATTGTCACATTAATTTCAGCTAGCCTTTCAACTACTCCAAAAAATTTATCTAGAAATTGTTGAACGTTATCATCTTCCTCCATTTTAAGTTGCATTAATTGTTTAAAAAGTGTTACTTTCCTTGCAGGACCACTAGGAAGAAAAATGTCTTTCAACTTACTCCATGCTTGAAATGATGTTTTGCAATTCTTAATGTGATTTATCTGTGTTGGTTTGATACACAGCACAATGGTTGCCAAAGCCTTTTCATCTCTTAATGTCCATCGTTCCAATTCATTAGCATCTTGCGGCTTCCTACATTCGCCATTTGCAATCTTCCATAGTTCGGAATGAACCAATAAACTCTTCATCTGCAGACACCAGGATTCATAATTACTTGAATCCAATTTTTCAATTTGAAATCCGGAACTCATTTTTGGATTTTTGTATTAGCTGGCTCACACAATTTATTTTACTATAACCAAGACTCATAGGCCCATAACCTGTTGGAATTTCCTTCTCTTCTAGTCCTTTTTATGTTACAGCAAAAATAAAAAACACACAAAATCCGGCTTTTAGATTTTATATAAAAATGGCTGTTTATTATACAAATAATTTTCACAGAATGACAGAAATTTCATATTCACAATAAATATAAAGCAAAACTATATTGATTGAAAATTAATATTTCTAAAAATAATAAACAAGGTATTTTGTATTGCAAAGTACAATTTCAAAATAATTCAACAAGATATATGTTAGAAATGTTGCAGATAAATAATGTTCCATTTGAGAAAAGGATTAATTTTAAAAAAGATACTGAGGGCTTAGCTCAAATTTATAGACATTTATTGAATAAAAATAAATAGGTTGATGTAAGGGATAATTAAAATAGGTATTTGTCCTTGATTATTTTTAAAATAAATTTCAGATGGCATAGCTTATTATTGACGGAAAGGGACATTAAAATAGGTTTTAGGCTTTGAATAAATTTAAAAATTTTGTTTTCCTTTTTTGTTTGTTTGTCTTTTTGTTTAAAGTTTGTAGAATGGAATTTTAAATTTATTATGATAATTTTGTTTTTTGAAATTTTAAAATTTATTTTTCCATATTTTATTTTTCCATTTATTGTCAAATTTTATTTTATTTTAAAAAAAAATTTCCTGAAGAAGATTTCCAACGGAAATCGAAATATTGAAAATAAAAATATTTTAATTAATTTTATAAATAAGTGACCTTAAGCTTGAAGAATTTATTAAAGTATTTAATATAAAAAAAGGTCGAAGAAATAGGACTATAATTTACCAAATATATCTCACAATATTGCGGTCGAGTTACCACCTGTTGATGCTAGAGCATCTATTCCCCTCAGATTTGAGATAAGAGAAATCGAAAAGGCTTTTTGTGACTTAAACACTAAGAAGGCACCTGGTATTGATAAAATCAGTAATAAAATGCTTTTGGAGCTACCTCGCATAGCAAAGAAAATTATTCTTTTTATTTTTAATGCTATTTTACGCCTTGAATACTATCCTGAAAAATGGAAGGTTTCCTTAGTTACCATGATACCAAAGCCAGGTAAAGATCATACAAAAGTTGAGTCTTATAGACCTATTAGCTTATTATCAAATATGTCAAAGCTGTTTGAGAAATTATTAGTTTCAAAATTAACACCAATTTTAAATGAAAATAGATGTATTCCAAACCATCAGTTCGGATTTAGAAGAAAACACAGCACAATCGAGCAGACTCATCGAATAGTAAATGTCATAAGAAAAGCATTTGAAGAAAAGAAATATTGCTCAGCACTCTTCATCGATGTTTCGCAAGCTTTTGACAAAGTCTGGCATGAAGGCTTATTACACAAATTGAAGCAAAATTTACCAGCAAACACACACAAGCTGCTAGAAAGCTACTTAGTCGGTCGTCAATTTATTATTAAAGAAGGAAATTTCTTAAGTTCACCTCAGCCCATTGCCGCTGGAGTCCCACAAGGCAGCATCCTGGGCCCCCTATTATACTTAATTTATACTTCGGACATGCCAACAAGCAACTACACACAAACTTCAACATTTGCAGACGATACAGCTTTTCTAAGCGTCCACGAAAATCGTTATGAAGCATCGCGTTACTTACAGCATCATATATTTCAACTAGAAATATGGTTAAGACAATGGAGGATAATGGTCAATGAGCAAAAATGTGTACATATAACATTCACTTTGCGCCGGGAATCTTGCCCCCCTATTACAATCAATAATCAAATAATTCCTCAACATTCGCATGTTAAATATCTCGGTATACATCTGGATCGGCGATTAACGTGGAAATGCCATATAGAGGCAAAATTAACTCAAATTAAACTAAAAGCCATTCAAATTCATTGGCTTATTGGAAGAAATTCTGTCCTTAGTCTCGATTGCAAGCTTCTACTTTACAACTCTATCTTAAAGCCTATCTGGTGCTACGGTATTCAACTATGGGGCACTGCCTCGGCCTCTAATATCGACAAAATTCAAAGGCGCCAAAATAAACTTCTTCGAATAATCACAGCCGCTCCCTGGTATGTTAAAAACTCAAACATTCATAAGGATCTCAATGTGCCATTAGTGAAATCTATGATTACAAAATATGCAATAAAATATTTAAAAAGGCTTGAACAACACCCAAATCCACTAGCTCGAAATATTTTAAATCATGGCGGCCACACTCGCTTAAGAAGAAGAGACACTGCAGCACTTACCCAATTAGATGAGCGATAAACACCTATAAAAGTGAACATAACCCGTGATGAAGAAAATTTTGTCTGGCACTGGCAGGAGATAAAATAACGTATTAGGTTAAGATTTGATTAATTATTGTTAGTTCATATTTAATATATGAAGATTCAATAAAAAATAATGACAAAAAAAAAAAAAAAAAAAAAAAAATTTTTTTTTTATTAAACCGGATAAATGAAGACAAAATTCTACCTCACTAGTACTAAAATGGTTATTCTAAGTTGAATACTTTTTCTGCAGTATACTGTCAAAGTGGATGCATTTTTTCTAATTTTGGATAAAGTGAAAAAAGTTTAATTTAAACTTTTTAATATTTTTAATTAGGCTTAAGTTCATGAAATTTAATTTTTATTAAATTATTTTTATGAAGAAAGGAATTTTACAACATGAAAATCAATCCAAATTGTCATTGATAATCAGTCATTCTTGACGTGGCTCGGGCTCGAACCCTGGCCGGCAGGTTACCATGACATGTTTCGATCGCAACCACTCGATCTCCTCAGATGGATTTGCCGTCTTACACTCGCAGCCATCGACGACTGCTGACGTCACTAGTCAAACATCAATCCTTAAACCAAATTGTATTTTAACATTTGGTAGATCGAAATTTGCTTTCCTGAATGATTATCCATTTTAATTGATTCTACATGTCTTTTCCTTTACCTCTGTTTTTTCGTACTTTCGTCAAGAATTTTTCTTGAAGTCCAAGTACATTTTTTTGTTTTTTCACTTTGTCTTTCTCTTCTCTGTTGACCTTTTTTAGCACAACTTGAAGGACAAATGTACACATAGAGCTCGTGCCTTAGCTTTAACAATAATTAGTATTGTGGTTATTTTGTTGAACTATTTATGGTTTTCAATCCAAATTTTTAATATTTTTAATTAGGCTTAAGTTCATGAAATTTAATTTTTATTAAATTATTTTTATGAAGAAAGGAATTTTACAACATGAAAATCAATCCAAATTGTCATTGATAATCAGTCATTCTTGACGTGGCTCGGGCTCGAACCTTGGCCGGCAGGTTACCATGACATGTTTCGATCGCAACCACTCGATCTCCTCAGATGGATTTGCCGTCTTACACTCGCAGCCATCGACGACTGCTGACGTCACTAGTCAAACATCAATCCTTAAACCAAATTGTATTTTAACATTTGGTAGATCGAAATTTGCTTTCCTGAATGATTATCCATTTTAATTGATTCTACATGTCTTTTCCTTTACCTCTGTTTTTTCGTACTTTCGTCAAGAATTTTTCTTGAAGTCCAAGTACATTTTTTTGTTTTTTCACTTTGTCTTTCTCTTCTCTGTTGACCTTTTTTAGCACAACTTGAAGGACAAATGTACACATAGAGCTCGTGCCTTAGCTTTAACAATAATTAGTATTGTGGTTATTTTGTTGAACTATTTATGGTTTTCAATCCAAATTTTTAATATTTTTAATTAGGCTTAAGTTCATGAAATTTAATTTTTATTAAATTATTTTTATGAAGAAAGGAATTTTACAACATGAAAATCAATCCAAATTGTCATTGATAATCAGTCATTCTTGACGTGGCTCGGGCTCGAACCCTGGCCGGCAGGTTACCATGACATGTTTCGATCGCAACCACTCGATCTCCTCAGATGGATTTGCCGTCTTACACTCGCAGCCATCGACGACTGCTGACGTCACTAGTCAAACATCAATCCTTAAACCAAATTGTATTTTAACATTTGGTAGATCGAAATTTGCTTTCCTGAATGATTATCCATTTTAATTGATTCTACATGTCTTTTCCTTTACCTCTGTTTTTTCGTACTTTCGTCAAGAATTTTTCTTGAAGTCCAAGTACATTTTTTTGTTTTTTCACTTTGTCTTTCTCTTCTCTGTTGACCTTTTTTTAGCACAACTTGAAGGACAAATGTACACATAGAGCTCGTGCCTTAGCTTTAACAATAATTAGTATTGTGGTTATTTTGTTGAACTATTTATGGTTTTCAATCCAAATTTTTAATATTTTTAATTAGGCTTAAGTTCATGAAATTTAATTTTTATTAAATTATTTTTATGAAGAAAGGAATTTTACAACATGAAAATCAATCCAAATTGTCATTGATAATCAGTCATTCTTGACGTGGCTCGGGCTCGAACCCTGGCCGGCAGGTTACCATGACATGTTTCGATCGCAACCACTCGATCTCCTCAGATGCATTTGCCGTCTTACACTCGCAGCCATCGACGACTGCTGACGTCACTAGTCAAACATCAATCCTTAAACCAAATTGTATTTTAACATTTGGTAGATCGAAATTTGCTTTCCTGAATGATTATCCATTTTAATTGATTCTACATGTCTTTTCCTTTACCTCTGTTTTTTCGTACTTTCGTCAAGAATTTTTCTTGAAGTCCAAGTACATTTTTTTGTTTTTTCACTTTGTCTTTCTCTTCTCTGTTGACCTTTTTTAGCACAACTTGAAGGACAAATGTACACATAGAGCTCGTGCCTTAGCTTTAACAATAATTAGTATTGTGGTTATTTTGTTGAACTATTTATGGTTTTCAATCCAAATTTTTAATATTTTTAATTAGGCTTAAGTTCATGAAATTTAATTTTTATTAAATTATTTTTATGAAGAAAGGAATTTTACAACATGAAAATCAATCCAAATTGTCATTGATAATCAGTCATTCTTGACGTGGCTCGGGCTCGAACCTTGGCCGGCAGGTTACCATGACATGTTTCGATCGCAACCACTCGATCTCCTCAGATGGATTTGCCGTCTTACACTCGCAGCCATCGACGACTGCTGACGTCACTAGTCAAACATCAATCCTTAAACCAAATTGTAATTTAACATTTGGTAGATCGAAATTTGCTTTCCTGAATGATTATCCATTTTAATTGATTCTACATGTCTTTTCCTTTACCTCTGTTTTTTCGTACTTTCGTCAAGAATTTTTCTTGAAGTCCAAGTACATTTTTTTGTTTTTTCACTTTGTCTTTCTCTTCTCTGTTGACCTTTTTTAGCACAACTTGAAGGACAAATGTACACATAGAGCTCGTGCCTTAGCTTTAACAATAATTAGTATTGTGGTTATTTTGTTGAACTATTTATGGTTTTCAATCCAAATTTTTAATATTTTTAATTAGGCTTAAGTTCATGAAATTTAATTTTTATTAAATTATTTTTATGAAGAAAGGAATTTTACAACATGAAAATCAATCCAAATTGTCATTGATAATCAGTCATTCTTGACGTGGCTCGGGCTCGAACCCTGGCCGGCAGGTTACCATGACATGTTTCGATCGCAACCACTCGATCTCCTCAGATGGATTTGCCGTCTTACACTCGCAGCCATCGACGACTGCTGACGTCACTAGTCAAACATCAATCCTTAAACCAAATTGTATTTTAACATTTGGTAGATCGAAATTTGCTTTCCTGAATGATTATCCATTTTAATTGATTCTACATGTCTTTTCCTTTACCTCTGTTTTTTCGTACTTTCGTCAAGAATTTTTCTTGAAGTCCAAGTACATTTTTTTGTTTTTTCACTTTGTCTTTCTCTTCTCTGTTGACCTTTTTTAGCACAACTTGAAGGACAAATGTACACATAGAGCTCGTGCCTTAGCTTTAACAATAATTAGTATTGTGGTTATTTTGTTGAACTATTTATGGTTTTCAATCCAAATTTTTAATATTTTTAATTAGGCTTAAGTTCATGAAATTTAATTTTTATTAAATTATTTTTATGAAGAAAGGAATTTTACAACATGAAAATCAATCCAAATTGTCATTGATAATCAGTCATTCTTGACGTGGCTCGGGCTCGAACCCTGGCCGGCAGGTTACCATGACATGTTTCGATCGCAACCACTCGATCTCCTCAGATGGATTTGCCGTCTTACACTCGCAGCCATCGACGACTGCTGACGTCACTAGTCAAACATCAATCCTTAAACCAAATTGTATTTTAACATTTGGTAGATCGAAATTTGCTTTCCTGAATGATTATCCATTTTAATTGATTCTACATGTCTTTTCCTTTACCTCTGTTTTTTCGTACTTTCGTCAAGAATTTTTCTTGAAGTCCAAGTACATTTTTTTGTTTTTTCACTTTGTCTTTCTCTTCTCTGTTGACCTTTTTTAGCACAACTTGAAGGACAAATGTACACATAGAGCTCGTGCCTTAGCTTTAACAATAATTAGTATTGTGGTTATTTTGTTGAACTATTTATGGTTTTCAATCCAAATTTTTAATATTTTTAATTAGGCTTAAGTTCATGAAATTTAATTTTTATTAAATTATTTTTATGAAGAAAGGAATTTTACAACATGAAAATCAATCCAAATTGTCATTGATAATCAGTCATTCTTGACGTGGCTCGGGCTCGAACCCTGGCCGGCAGGTTACCATGACATGTTTCGATCGCAACCACTCGATCTCCTCAGATGGATTTGCCGTCTTACACTCGCAGCCATCGACGACTGCTGACGTCACTAGTCAAACATCAATCCTTAAACCAAATTGTATTTTAACATTTGGTAGATCGAAATTTGCTTTCCTGAATGATTATCCATTTTAATTGATTCTACATGTCTTTTCCTTTACCTCTGTTTTTTCGTACTTTCGTCAAGAATTTTTCTTGAAGTCCAAGTACATTTTTTTGTTTTTTCACTTTGTCTTTCTCTTCTCTGTTGACCTTTTTTAGCACAACTTGAAGGACAAATGTACACATAGAGCTCGTGCCTTAGCTTTAACAATAATTAGTATTGTGGTTATTTTGTTGAACTATTTATGGTTTTCAATCCAAATTTTTAATATTTTTAATTAGGCTTAAGTTCATGAAATTTAATTTTTATTAAATTATTTTTATGAAGAAAGGAATTTTACAACATGAAAATCAATCCAAATTGTCATTGATAATCAGTCATTCTTGACGTGGCTCGGGCTCGAACCTTGGCCGGCAGGTTACCATGACATGTTTCGATCGCAACCACTCGATCTCCTCAGATGGATTTGCCGTCTTACACTCGCAGCCATCGACGACTGCTGACGTCACTAGTCAAACATCAATCCTTAAACCAAATTGTAATTTAACATTTGGTAGATCGAAATTTGCTTTCCTGAATGATTATCCATTTTAATTGATTCTACATGTCTTTTCCTTTACCTCTGTTTTTTCGTACTTTCGTCAAGAATTTTTCTTGAAGTCCAAGTACATTTTTTTGTTTTTTCACTTTGTCTTTCTCTTCTCTGTTGACCTTTTTTAGCACAACTTGAAGGACAAATGTACACATAGAGCTCGTGCCTTAGCTTTAACAATAATTAGTATTGTGGTTATTTTGTTGAACTATTTATGGTTTTCAATCCAAATTTTTAATATTTTTAATTAGGCTTAAGTTCATGAAATTTAATTTTTATTAAATTATTTTTATGAAGAAAGGAATTTTACAACATGAAAATCAATCCAAATTGTCATTGATAATCAGTCATTCTTGACGTGGCTCGGGCTCGAACCCTGGCCGGCAGGTTACCATGACATGTTTCGATCGCAACCACTCGATCTCCTCAGATGGATTTGCCGTCTTACACTCGCAGCCATCGACGACTGCTGACGTCACTAGTCAAACATCAATCCTTAAACCAAATTGTATTTTAACATTTGGTAGATCGAAATTTGCTTTCCTGAATGGTTATCCATTTTAATTGATTCTACATGTCTTTTCCTTTACCTCTGTTTTTTCGTACTTTCGTCAAGAATTTTTCTTGAAGTCCAAGTACATTTTTTTGTTTTTTCACTTTGTCTTTCTCTTCTCTGTTGACCTTTTTTAGCACAACTTGAAGGACAAATGTACACATAGAGCTCGTGCCTTAGCTTTAACAATAATTAGTATTGTGGTTATTTTGTTGAACTATTTATGGTTTTCAATCCAAATTTTTAATATTTTTAATTAGGCTTAAGTTCATGAAATTTAATTTTTATTAAATTATTTTTATGAAGAAAGGAATTTTACAACATGAAAATCAATCCAAATTGTCATTGATAATCAGTCATTCTTGACGTGGCTCGGGCTCGAACCCTGGCCGGCAGGTTACCATGACATGTTTCGATCGCAACCACTCGATCTCCTCAGATGGATTTGCCGTCTTACACTCGCAGCCATCGACGACTGCTGACGTCACTAGTCAAACATCAATCCTTAAACCAAATTGTATTTTAACATTTGGTAGATCGAAATTTGCTTTCCTGAATGATTATCCATTTTAATTGATTCTACATGTCTTTTCCTTTACCTCTGTTTTTTCGTACTTTCGTCAAGAATTTTTCTTGAAGTCCAAGTACATTTTTTTGTTTTTTCACTTTGTCTTTCTCTTCTCTGTTGACCTTTTTTAGCACAACTTGAAGGACAAATGTACACATAGAGCTCGTGCCTTAGCTTTAACAATAATTAGTATTGTGGTTATTTTGTTGAACTATTTATGGTTTTCAATCCAAATTTTTAATATTTTTAATTAGGCTTAAGTTCATGAAATTTAATTTTTATTAAATTATTTTTATGAAGAAAGGAATGACTAGTGACGTCAGCAGTCGTCGATGGCTGCGAGTGTAAGACGGCAAATCCATCTGAGGAGATCGAGTGGTTGCGATCGAAACATGTCATGGTAACCTGCCGGCCAGGGTTCGAGCCCGAGCCACGTCAAGAATGACTGATTATCAATGACAATTTGGATTGATTTTCATGTTGTAAAATTCCTTTCTTCATAAAAATAATTTAATAAAAATTAAATTTCATGAACTTAAGCCTAATTAAAAATATTAAAAATTTGGATTGAAAACCATAAATAGTTCAACAAAATAACCACAATACTAATTATTGTTAAAGCTAAGGCACGAGCTCTATGTGTACATTTGTCCTTCAAGTTGTGCTAAAAAAGGTCAACAGAGAAGAGAAAGACAAAGTGAAAAAACAAAAAAATGTACTTGGACTTCAAGAAAAATTCTTGACGAAAGTACGAAAAAACAGAGGTAAAGGAAAAGACATGTAGAATCAATTAAAATGGATAATCATTCAGGAAAGCAAATTTCGATCTACCAAATGTTAAAATACAATTTGGTTTAAGGATTGATGTTTGACTAGTGACGTCAGCAGTCGTCGATGGCTGCGAGTGTAAGACGGCAAATCCATCTGAGGAGATCGAGTGGTTGCGATCGAAACATGTCATGGTAACCTGCCGGCCAGGGTTCGAGCCCGAGCCACGTCAAGAATGACTGATTATCAATGACAATTTGGATTGATTTTCATGTTGTAAAATTCCTTTCTTCATAAAAATAATTTAATAAAAATTAAATTTCATGAACTTAAGCCTAATTAAAAATATTAAAAATTTGGATTGAAAACCATAAATAGTTCAACAAAATAACCACAATACTAATTATTGTTAAAGCTAAGGCACGAGCTCTATGTGTACATTTGTCCTTCAAGTTGTGCTAAAAAAGGTCAACAGAGAAGAGAAAGACAAAGTGAAAAAACAAAAAAATGTACTTGGACTTCAAGAAAAATTCTTGACGAAAGTACGAAAAAACAGAGGTAAAGGAAAAGACATGTAGAATCAATTAAAATGGATAATCATTCAGGAAAGCAAATTTCGATCTACCAAATGTTAAAATACAATTTGGTTTAAGGATTGATGTTTGACTAGTGACGTCAGCAGTCGTCGATGGCTGCGAGTGTAAGACGGCAAATCCATCTGAGGAGATCGAGTGGTTGCGATCGAAACATGTCATGGTAACCTGCCGGCCAGGGTTCGAGCCCGAGCCACGTCAAGAATGACTGTTTATCAATGACAATTTGGATTGATTTTCATGTTGTAAAATTCCTTTCTTCATAAAAATAATTTAATAAAAATTAAATTTCATGAACTTAAGCCTAATTAAAAATATTAAAAATTTGGATTGAAAACCATAAATAGTTCAACAAAATAACCACAATACTAATTATTGTTAAAGCTAAGGCACGAGCTCTATGTGTACATTTGTCCTTCAAGTTGTGCTAAAAAAGGTCAACAGAGAAGAGAAAGACAAAGTGAAAAAACAAAAAAATGTACTTGGACTTCAAGAAAAATTCTTGACGAAAGTACGAAAAAACAGAGGTAAAGGAAAAGACATGTAGAATCAATTAAAATGGATAATCATTCAGGAAAGCAAATTTCGATCTACCAAATGTTAAAATACAATTTGGTTTAAGGATTGATGTTTGACTAGTGACGTCAGCAGTCGTCGATGGCTGCGAGTGTAAGACGGCAAATCCATCTGAGGAGATCGAGTGGTTGCGATCGAAACATGTCATGGTAACCTGCCGGCCAGGGTTCGAGCCCGAGCCACGTCAAGAATGACTGATTATCAATGACAATTTGGATTGATTTTCATGTTGTAAAATTCCTTTCTTCATAAAAATAATTTAATAAAAATTAAATTTCATGAACTTAAGCCTAATTAAAAATATTAAAAATTTGGATTGAAAACCATAAATAGTTCAACAAAATAACCACAATACTAATTATTGTTTAATTTAAACACAATTAAAGTAATTTATTTTTTGCTAAAAACTTTTAAAAGCTAAAATTTAATGATGGAACCTTCAACTTCAGGTATTTAAGTATATGGATAAAAAAAATTTTTTAGATTATTTTTGTCCAAGTGTTTTTGTTGTTTTATTTTGTAATGCTCCAAATTTGGAGTATTTTCTACTTTTGATGGATAATAACTAAAAAAGTTTGTAGTTGTTTGTTTTTAAACTTTATAATAACAAAAGTAAAATATTTAGGCTTTTATTTTAACAAAAAAAAGTTTGCGCATACTTGCGCGCCTTTCTTTAAAATAAGATTTTATGAAAAGACTCGCGCTGTTTGAAATAAAATGAATATACACATATTTTGTTATTACATTTTTTTTTTATTTTGTTATTCTTTATTGTTTATTATTTTTGTTATTATTCTTATTGATAATCTGTTTTGTTTAATTAGAGATGTACGCGTGAGTATGATGAAGTCACGTGGTTTGTTTACATATTTGTATATCTAATTCTTTCTTCCATTCAATCAATCCTAGAAAAAAAAAATACAAAAACTAGTAATGATAGTGAAGATTATGATGAGGAAGGTGAGGATGAACTTAATGATACAGATGAGGAAGATTATGATGCAGATTGTTAAAACAATTAGTGCATAATATATAATTTTTTTCTTAAATACAAACAAAATGCATAAAAAAATCAAAATATTATTTTTTATTTACATTTTATACAAATTTTAGAATTCATGAAATTTTGTCGTAAGGACAAATAGGAGCTTAAATCAATTATGTAGAAATATTTATATATGTATATTATTTTTAATTTATCTTTTTAATAATATATTCAATATATTTTAATTTTAAATTTTATTTAATCATTTATAGCTCTGTATTTTAAATTTACAATAAAATTTGTAAATTAAGCCCATTTTCCACAAAATTGAAAAAACATTCCCAAACAGACAAAAAAAAATTTTTTTTTTAATTTTTTTTTGTTTAATATGGTTTCTTTTCAAGTGTATGACAATTATTGATAAACAAAAAAAAATTATAAAAATTTATTTCGTTACTTTTTTAAAAAAGTTGTAAAATTCTCGAAATCCTTCAAATCCCAAATTCAGACTTTTAATTAAACTTATGTTCATATTTATGCAAAATATATATTTATTTTTTTATGTTTTAGAAAGAAGACAATAAAAGCTTTCGTTTGCTTCTCATTTTTTAAAAAAATCACTTCCCATTTTGAAATTACGGCGAAAATTCTGAAACAAACTATAATTTTCCGAAAAATAAAAATGTCTATAAAATTGTAAAAAAAAATTTTTTTCCGTGTATCTTTTTTTCAGAATATGCCTTTTAATGTATATTTAACGATTTGAAAAAAAAAATTCAAAAAAATTTAAATTACGGCTCCCATGAATTAATCGCCAGTTTCGGTGTCATCGAACCCACTGTGTGACGGACATGGTTAAATCAAGTTCTCTCCTCATAAGGACCCAGAATATATATACTTTATAGGGTCTTAGATCAATATTGTAGAAATTACAAACGGAATGACAAACTTATATATACCCTTTTCCACCTGAGGTGAATGGTATAAAAACATCAAAAAAATATAAAAAAATTATCGTTCTGGCAACGCTAATTATGTACATACTATGTTGAAAGTTGTACATACTTTTTTTGTTTTTATTTTATCTTTTGCAATTTTGCGTATATATCAGTGTTGCCATGTAATGTCCCAAAAGAACCATTTCCATAAAATATCGTTAAAAAATTCAGCCTATTGTCGTTTAAGGCCCCTATTACGGTTTACAACTCAACTGTTGTTATTTTTATACCCTCCACCACAATTAGTTGTGAAGAGGGTATATTAAGTTTGTCATTCCGTGTGAAACTTTTTTATTATTCATCTCAGACCCCATAAAGTATATATATTCTGGGTCCTTGAGTAATTCTAAGTCGATTTAGCAGTGTCCGTCTGTCTGTCCGTCTGTTGAAAACACGCTCACTTTCGAACAACTCAAAAGAAATGAACAAACTTGGTGCCAAATTGCTTGTAGTTATCCTAAGCAGTTTGGGATTGAAATCCAGCAAAATCCGGTTAAGTAGGACCAGAGCTATGAATCAAAATGTGGAACCACCACCTAAAAAAATGGATAATTTTGTTACAAAAAATAACATAAATGCTGGAACAAGGCACGGAATGAGATAAGATTTTGGAAAAATTTGTTTTATTTGACTGGAAATCACGCTGTTAAATTTCGTGAAGATCCGTCCATAATTTACTCTAAGCCCCATATAAACACTACTCCCGGAAAACAGTTTAGTTAGCCTAATACCGTAAAAAATAACGCTAGCGTAACAAAATTTGGTACGTCACAGATTTTTAGGACTAGAAATAAAACTGTGAAATTTCGTGACGATTGGTCCATAATTTACCTTAGGCCCCATATAAACCCTACTACCGGAAAACAGTTTAGTACGCCTACGACCGTAAAAAAATAATGCAATCATAACAAATTTTGGCTCGTCACAGTTTTATAGGACTATAAATGATACTGTGAAATTTTGTGAAGATCGGTACATAATTTACCCTAGGCCCCATAGAAACCCTACTCCCGGAAAACAGTTAAGTACACCTAAAACCATAATTAATAATGCTATCATAACAGAAATTGGTACGTCACAGTTTTAAAGGACTAAAAATGACGCTGTGAAATTTCGTGATGATCGGTCCATAATTTAAACCATATAAACCCTACTACCGGAAAACAGTTTAGTCGCCTTAAACCATAATTAATAACAAATCGTCACAGTTTAAGATAATAATAACATCATACAGATATAACTCCTTAAACATTCGAAATGTCGGTGGAGGGTATCAAAGATTCGGCACAGCCGAATATAGCACTCTAACTTGTTTATAAATAAAGCCTAGTAACTCTGTTAAAATTTCTGAAAAATGTTGAGCAACATTAATTATTTCACACGAAAATTTTGACATGTATCAATGTTACCTATCATGCGAGTTTGTATAATTTGACGATTTTTTCCTACAAAGTATGCGACATTGTTTTGCGTATGTAAACAAACCCCACATGTATTTTACTAAAAATAATTTTTTTTAATAAAAAATTTTATGAAAAAGAAAGTAAATACATATGGATAAGAAACTGTTATCGTTTGTGTTATTTTAATTTTTTGTATCGTATTTAATAATCAGTACATACTTTTTGCTTAAAATTCCACGCGAAATAAGTGCAGCTTACATTATTTCGCAGTTGTAAAAAGATGATGCCAGAAACATTTCGGAACTTTTTCACAAAATGAACATGGTACAGTTTTATCAACATTATTTCATAGATATTCCGCACAAGTTTTTTTCATATGCGTTTTGAACAGAGTACCAGGCTTAAGGCGGTAAAAATTAAAAACCATTCGAGAAAAAATCGCCAAACTGTATATTAGTAAAAAAAAAAAACATCAAAAATATAAAAAAAATCATTGTTCTGGCAACGCTAATTATGTACATATGTTGAAAGTTGTACCTTTTTTGTTTTTATTTTATCTTTTGCAAATGTGCGTATACATCAGTGTTGCCATGAGAGGAATAAAAAAAATGCACTTCTCAAAAAAATTCAATTTTCATCAAAAGTTAAGCTTCGTACAGACGATGGTCAGATCTTACAATATTGGTAAGCAGCGCAACGCTGCTTACAATATTTAAATTGCATTAAAATTGGCTAAAATATCTTACAACTGTGTGAACATTGTAACCTCATTTGTATTTGCAGATGTGCAAAATTAATGCATCTGACAATGGACCATTGTCAGAAAAATTTTGCTGTTGGCAACGCCTGCTTACAATATTGTAAGATCTGACCATCGCCTGTACGAAGCTTTACACTTTGAAATATTCCCTGACAAAATGGTCTAGTGATTATTTGGTTCCAATATCTACATATTGTCCCAAAAGAACTACCTAGTCAATAGTATACATAGAAAATATGTAATAAAAAAGTAAAAAATTTCCATAAAAATCGTTTTTTTTTTAATTTTACACACAGTGATTGAACGTGTAGTAAAATTTATATGAAAAGCACTCAGTTTTTTTTACAAATAAGTTTTATAGTTTTTTTAATATAATTCTGAACCATCTAGCCAGGGTCTCCATCTAGGTAATACTGCAATATTACCGATTTGGCTTCCAATTTTCTCCGCAAAGCGGTGTTACCCATGTGCCAACAAGTAATTTGTAAAAGTTTTGAATAAAATATGTTAAGCCCATTGACAACCTTAATTAACCATGTAAGGAGCTGCATCGGTTAAAAGGGGACTCAATACCTACTACACATGCAGGAACTCCATCGGTATGAACTGGCGTCTGAGGCCGGATATGGTCCAGTTTGACACATCGGTGATTAGGCCTATACTTTCCTATGAATGCACTGTTTAATGGGGTGCGTTGAAAGTGGATAGCTATAGGAAGATGCTCAGCAAGGTTCAAAGGAGTGCATCTCTTGACATCACAGCCGCAAGAACAAGCACTACACAGGCAGCGCTGGACATCCATCTATATCTGTCCCCTATTGAGCATTATTTGAGAAGAGTGATCTAGGCGGGATGATCACACGAGAATTTTGTACGAGGTGGAATTTCGGATCATAGGACTATGACCCTGGACTTCGGTGTAATACCACCTGTGGAGTTCCCGGATAGGGAAATTTGGCGTGGATCCAATGGACTGTTTGAGGGTGGGCAGTAGGGTGGCCGTTATAACTTTTTCATGCGTGAGTGTTTATACTTTGTGTGATGGTGTTAACACAAACTGTCATGTTACATTAGAATTTTTGACAGTCGCATCAAAACTCATTAGATTTCTATCTCACAAAGTATTATGGAATACGTAAGACTTGTGAGATAGTGTAATCTAGGCTTAAGGGGTTTGCCAAGTGAAAATACGAAAAAAAATTGCCCATATAACTTGCGGCCACACTAGTGGGCAGTATTTACGCATGGATCCAAATTGGATACCGGCACTGGTGCCGGTGTATATATATAGCGGACATCGAAGTGAAATGGTCATTCAGACTCCCTGATGAGTGCAGTGTCTTCCAGGCAGAGATCCTAGCGATCTGGAGGGCGACGGAAGTGATACTGGATAATATTGTGGGTGGGTCCGTGGTGACAATTTACGTTGATAGTCAGGCTGGGCTTGGGGCATTGACAAATTATACGGTGCGATCGTGCCTGGTCGCTCGGTGTAGGAATGGTCTAGGGAACTCATGGAGGCATTCAATGTAAGACTGTGTTGGGTACCTAGACACTGCATGGTTGATGGAAATGAGGTGAGGGACGAACTCTCGAGAGGAGGTTCGAATCTGGACTTGGTGGTAAGGAACAGAGGGGCAAAGCCCTCCCTACGTTACTACTATGGGGTGATACGGGAAAAATTCCGTGATGACGGTAACCAATCCTGGAGGGACAGAACGGATTGCAGGGTGTCAAGGGCATTATGGCCCAGGTTGAACGCGGGGGCAACCAGGGTTCTACTGGGATTGGATAGGGGTGGTCTTAGAACACGTATAGGGTTCTTGACGGGTCATTGTCCTGTAAGGACTTTTACGGGCAAATGGGACAATACCATACCGGACTTCTGCAGATTATGCGATGATTCTGAAGAGCTGGAGACGATCGAGCATGTACTGTGCCAATATCCTAGGATGCATGGTCTCAGACAGAAATGGCTAGGTGACGAACTGCGTTGCATTGCTGGATGTAACCCGGCTGGTCTACTGGGGTTTGTCAGTGCGGTTGTTTCTGTATATTCACCCTTATTGTGCTTGGCGTATTTAAAATACGCCTACGACTGTTTGGTAACAGATTAAAGAGAACGTGAACTTTTTTCTTTAATCTATTACCAAACTGTCGTAGGCGTATTTTAAATACGCCAAACACAATAAGGGTGAATATTCTGTATATAATAAACCACTCGATGAGACGCTTTGTTAAAATTAACAAAAATAAAAACAACAATAACAAGAATACATTATACATACAGAATCTTCTGTTTCTATAGAAATTGTTTGTACCTACATATGTGCGTTTAGTTTAATTTCAATTTTTTTTTTCTTGTACTACATAGTAACTGCTAAATGCCTAAATGAGTAATAATTGCTTGATTTCTGGCTTTTTTGTTTGTATTTTTTTTTTTCTTTACCAAAACAATCATTGTCGCGCCCCTACAAATAATAGGACCAGTCCAAACACGCGTGTAAAGAGTAGCCCACAAGGGACCAGGACTAGTCCAAAAGTAATCCAAACGTATGTAAAAAACATTGTCTATTTAACATTACGATGTCCTAGGAGAGGACCATATAACCCACCTTTGGAATACTAAGGAGTAGTTCTAAAACTACTCCATGGTATACTCAAGAGGATTAGTTTTGAAGTCGTTTAAAAACGAAAGCTTGTCGTTAAAAAAACGAAGACATGTCGTCTCACTACAAACACTGTTTAATAATGACATGGTCCATGCTTGCATTACATCGGACAAGTCCATGGAGTAGTCCATTTTATCAAAATGTTTCAGGTGGTCCAATTTTATTTGCAGGGACCGAACACACAAACATCTTTATTAAAAAACGAAGCTAACGATGGTATAAATAACAAAGCACGATGTGCATTATTTGAATGACTGCAAACCAGCAGCGAATGCTTGCGGTTGCGCAAGTTTGATTGTATGATCGCAAGCGAGTGTATTTGTTGCTGTTCATTTAATGCGATTTTTTTGCAATTGCACACAGCCGTTCTCTGATACCTACTAACTTTCTGACTTTCTTAATTCTATCCACCTCTTACTTCTTTTCTTAACTTTTCTCATTCTCTACCTTTTTTCATTGAAGGGATTCACAATGGACCGCATTGGTCTCCGAGTGGAAGTGTGCCCTTGGGCACATAACCCTTCTTAACCTAACCTAACCTTTCGGTTAAAAATAGAAAGATCTTTTGTCGAAATATTGAAAATCTTTTATTTTAAGCAGAGCTCCAAAGGAATTTATTTATTGATTTAAAAGTTTTTTTTGTGTATTTGAAAATTTTGAAGAGCTTTTTTCATAATATGGAAATTAAAAAAAAAAAACGATCAAAAATTTCGAAATACAAAACATCGACATCGTTCTTAGACTATCGACAAAAAAACATACATTTGCATGAAAATAGCAGCGCTAATAATAAGTCACTAGTATTGGTGACTGTGTCTGTTAAAATTACCTTTTGAATAGGTACAATTCTAAAATAGAAACGTTTTGAGAAATAACTGTAAAATGTTGGGCAAACATTATAAAAAAAATTCATTATTCAAATTATTAGGTCATTCGTCGCGGAAAAAATATCCTGCCAACAGTTGCACGTTTGTGTCTGATAGCCACCTTTTTTGAAGATGGGTTACGCATGTACTTCCAGTGGAATGAACAATGTGAATACATGGATATGAGCTGGGGTTGTGGTAAATTTTTGGCAACCGTATTTGTTTTAGTTAATTTAGTTGGACAACTTGGAGGCTGTGGAATGGTCATTGCTAGATTTAAAGTTGACATTGCCGTTGGTATTCTATTTTTTATTGTTGTGTTGCAGGTAATAAATAGATTTAATTGATATGCAGAGTATTTTTAGGAATTTTAATCAATTATACAATTCTTTAGATAATTGCCTATTCGATATTGTGGGATATTAAATTTTTGTTGCGTAATCTGGCTCTTATCGGTGCATTATTATTGGTATTAGCAGAATCCCGCGTTGAAGGTCGTAGTCTATTTGCTGGTGTACCCACTATGGGAGACAATAAACCCAAAAATGTTATGCAACTCGCTGGTCGTATTTTGCTAGCATTCATGTTTATTACATTGATTCGTTTCGAACTAAGTTTCTTGCAGGTTTGTAAAATCTATTATTGCCGATTGTATTTTAATTATAATAAATTTTTATATTTTAGATCCTTCAAGATATTGTAGGTTCAATTTTGATGGTCTTAGTAACAATAGGTTACAAAACGAAATTGTCTGCATTGATTTTGGTTGCTCTATTGACTGTTTTGAATTTGTATCATAACGCGTGGTGGACCTTTTCTTCTTACGCATTTTTTAGAGATTTACTTAAATATAACTTTTTCCAAGTACGTACAGCCATACATGTTAAATTAATAATACAAACAGAGTATTTAATCTAATTTGCAAAATGTTAACCTCTTTTTAGACTCTTTCTGTAATTGGCGGCTTATTGATGATTGTATCCTTGGGACCCGGTGGTGTATCTATGGATGAGCACAAAAAGAAATGGTAGATGTGCCAAAAAAAGTTTTTTTAGTTTTTAAAGTTCTAACCATCGACAAAACATAAGAGCGATATTAATTCTTACACATTTTTATTTTTTATTATAGTCGAAGGAAAATTTTTAAACCTTTTTTATAAAATATAAAAAAACCATAAAATGGCTAAAAAAATAATTAATAAAAAAAATAGTAAACTTAAAAAAGTAACCATCTGATATGAAACCCGCATTTTTTGATAAACCTACATAGAAATTTTAGTTTTTTTTAAATATTGCAATTGTAAATTGCTTGTCTAAATCTACATGTTCAAAGTCTGTGAGGTGATTTTATTTTCGAAAATTTGTTTTACATTTATATATTTTGTCTGTTAATTTCATTTTATTTATGTAGTTTTCTTTTGTGTTACGTTTAATAATTTTAAATATGAATATTTCTTATGTAATTTTAAGTATAAATAACAAGCGAACATATTTTTTATAATGCCAACAGGACTTGAATTAAAAAAAAAGATTTTTTAAAACACCTTAAATATACAAGTTTACGTATTGAAAAAATATCAAATAGACAGGTTCCAAATGAGATGTGTTTTAATTAAGGGTTTTAAGAAGAAAGGGTTTGGTACACTTTAAATATTTAATATTGAAATAGTAATTTTATATTAACACTCATATGTATGTACGAAAACTGTAGCTCGTTTCTGTATTTCTCGTATCGTAAAATTTCTTACATAAAGTGTGAAACAAAAAATACCATCGTTTCTCGATTTATGAGATAAAAGTGTTTCTGCATTTGAATGCGAAAACAGACACAACAAATTCTGTTTATACCAGAGTACCGAAACGTTCGCTTATTTTTCAGTCATGAGCGAGCCTGAAAAATTTAAAATTTTACTGTTTTTTCACATTCATGAGGGTGAGGAAAAAAAATATTTTGAATTTCCTCATTCATGAAAAATGAGCAAATAAAAAAATTCATATGTGAATTTGTCAGATATGAAAAATTTAAAAAAATTCACATTCAAATTCCTCAAAGCAGAGGTGTACACTTAATACAAAGAGTGAAAACCGCTATTATAATTAAAAAGTATTTTAATCTCCTTAAAATGAGTTTTTTTACAATGAACAAATTTAGCAAATAAAAATTTGACTCATATAACATTACATGTATATATCGAATTTTTTCAAAAGAACTCCGTATCGCATTCTTAAAACGCTTAAATTTTAATTAGTTAAAATTTCTGAAAAATAATAAGAAAAAGGAAAGCGTAGTGTTGATAGCAGCTCCCATATTAAGTTAACATAAATGTTGGACAAAGTAGTAGTTCTCCAAAGAAAGATATTATTACAATTGAATAATTCTAAAGGATTAACACAAAATAAAGCTAAACAGTCTATATTTCACTACTTTATAAAAAAATAAAAAAGGCAATTATTCCAAAAATTAAGAATAACTGTCTTTTTGAGGATATTGATGAAGGGCCACTTGGAAGAATGCAATCCTAATAAAAAAAAACAGATTATTTAAAAAAAAACTAATAAAAATATTTCTTTTGTATTATAAACTTTTTATATTATAATGAAGAAATTTTATGGTCCCATACAGATTCATTATAGGGAAGTTAGACTTTATTTAAATTTATTAAAAAGGAAATACATGCCTAGATATTATAACTCATAAGGATACTAACATAATAATGATGACAGTCTGATGGAAACAAAAATCTGAGGACCTGCAGATGTTGCCATTTATTCTTAGAAATTTTTTGCGTTTGGAAGTGCAATGGGGTAGGCTGCAAAATTTCAAAATTTCTAACAGTCCTATAAGGGAGAAGCTGATAGTCACACTTATTCAGCCCAATTATGAATAAAAATTCCCCGGGAGTTTTCTCCCTTTTCCCATTTTTCCTATGTTAATTCAATGGTAAAAATGGGAAAAGGGAAAAAACTCCCGGGGAATTTTTATTCATAATTGGGCTGATTATAAATTTTATAATACATACATACGTATATGGCTTCGGCTTTTATAAGTTTACAGCACTTTTATTGATTATACCCACACCACAATAGTGGAGAGGGTATTATGCATTTGTGCTGATGTGTGTAACGCCTTAAAATATTGGTCCAAGACCCACCTTAAAGCATACCGATCGACTCAGAAATCACTTTCTGAGTCGAACTAACGATGTCCGTCCGGCTGGCTGGCTGTCCATGTAACCTTGTGCGCAAAGTACAGGTCGAAATTTTGAAGATAATTTGATAAAATTTGCGACATAGGTTTTTATTGGCACAAGGACCAAGCCTATTGAAAATGGGCCACAAGGAAAATGGGCCAGGGTTCGAGCCCGAGCCACGTCAAGAATGAAAGATTATCAATAACAATTTTGATTGATTTTCATGTTGTAAAATTCCTTTTTTCATAAAAATAATTTAATAAAAATTAAATTTCAAGAACTTAAGCCTAATTAAAAATATTAAAAAAAATTTGGATTGAAAACCATAAATAGTTCAACAAAATAACCACAATACTAATTATATTAATGTGTTCTTATAAAAAGAATTACAAACTCTGCTAATTTTTTTTTGAGTGTGATTATACATTTTATTTGTTAAAAAAATTGTATTTTTGATGAAACGTAATTTTTAATTTTGTAAATAACTTGGATATTTTTTTAGGTAGCAGTTTAAAATTTTATAAAAATATGTAATGTGAATCGTAATCAACAAAACAAATAAATTTAAAATTTTCTAAAATTGTTTCGCATATAAGCTAACGATATGTTTTTTTTTTTTTGTGTAAACAATTCTTTGGTGCCTTTAAAAAGGGTCACTTTTTCTTTCGTTAAAAAGACGTACCTTTATGCAGAAATTATTGAGAAAAAAAATAGACACAAGAAGTTGTTGGTATTTTGTGTTTGTAAAAATATTTTGGTTTCTGTTCCAATCGCGACGATGGGTTTTTATTGCTGAAAACACTTTTCTTACGTAGGTAAAGTTATTTGGAAAACACTAACAAAGTTATGTTTCGCCACAAGCAAAGCGACCGTAAGTATAGTTGATGGGTAAGAAAATTTGTTTTATTGTTGCATTAATGTAATTTTATTGTTTCGCGCCAAATTTACCAGTTTTTGAAAGTTCAATGTAATGTTTTAAACACCGTTGCGCTTGGTCCAGAAACAAAATTTTTTTCACAAGACTTCATCTTCAGTTCTTGCAGGTAGTAATTTTTTTCAATTGTTTTTGCCTTTATGTCTTTTAAAGGAAAAACAACAGACCCTTTTGGAGGCATCAACAAATTTTTTACAAAATCAAAACACATTTTAGTTTACCAGCCAACAAATAATTTTACAAAACACACACAGGCTATCGTGCTGCATAGCGGGAAAAATTGCGAGCGCTTTGACTTTTCAGGCCTTAAAGAAGGTTTACAACTAGATTTTCAATAAACTTTTACTTATTCCGCTCTGCCTTCTTCGAAATGGTCTTTTATACTGGGTTTTATGAAATATTTTACAAACTCAAATTAACTTTTCTGAGATAAGGCCTGTCGAAATAGTTTTATAAGCAGTTAGGTTGGAATGTGTAACAAGTTTAGTTATAAATTTACTCACTTTGCGTTATTAGCAACAACAATTTGCGACCTTAGGTCAACAAGGATCTATATGCACCTAAACAACATGTGAGATAGAACCTTGTTCTCCTAATACAGTTGGAATGCGGCTGGAAAACTTAATATCGGTAAAAAGGCCTTCTTTAAGACCTCGTTACTACTTCATTTTACCGCTGTTAATGGTCGGGCAAATCGGTTTTTTTCATTATGAGGAATTTGAATGTGAATTTTTTTAAATTTTTCATATCTGACAAATTCACATATGAATTTTTTTGTTTGCTCATTTTTCATGAATGAGGAAATTCAAAATATTTTTTTTCCTCACCCTCATGAATGTGAAAAAACAGTAAAATTTTAAATTTTTCACGCTCGCTCATGACTGAAAAATGAGCGAACGTTTCGGTACTCTGGTATAAACAGAATTTATTGTGTCTGTTTTCGCATTCAAATACAGAATAAAGACCTGCACGAGTGTATCAGTAAGTATTGTTGAAACAGATACACCAGATATATATCTGTTACTACTGATATAAATGAGAGAATGAGTGTAACTGATATTGTATGGTTTTGCTTTTGCCCACTCACCATATCTTAAAAACAAAAAAAAGATGCTTATGGTTTTGGATTGAGTGCGTCATAACATTTTTTTTTTGCTTACAAACATCTGTTGTCACCATAAGTATTTCTACAATATCTGTGGTAATCTGTTGTATTTTTAAATATTGTTGGCGAGTTGATGAAAATAAGAGAGTTTGTAAAAATTTGTATAAGATCTCAACCAGGGTTGCCAGATGGTTTTAGTAAAAAATCGGCATATTTTCAAAAACAAATCGGAAATCAAATTATGAAAAAACGGCAAATTAATATTACTGTTTTAAACACAATAAAACATATTTTTAATGACAAAAACAACAAAGCAGAACCATTAACCATTACATAATGCTTTAAAAAAAATAAATAAAAATAAATGTTTTATAAATAAATTTTATTTAATTAAAAAAATACGGGGTATCTGATAGCAGATTTATATTTTCAAACTTAAATAAAAATTTTAATAATTGACACAAAGTTTTATTAAAAGCATTGAACGGTAGAATGGAAATGCGGGTTTTATTTTTTAAAGAGTATGTCATCCACATGTCTTGTGTCGACTTGAACACACTGTTCAAAACGGAGCCTTGTTTTTCGAGAATTTAAAAAAATAAATGACCCAATTTTCTCATGCGTGGATAAGGCACACCAAACATTTACCCTGGGGCAATGTAAAGGTATTTGATGTTTCAATCGAAGGTTTTAGGTTCTTGGAGACCAGTAACGGTAGATTTGTTTGTTGACGTGGCTATTTAAGTGAAAATTAACTTTGAACAAAATTGTCGACGAGCAATTACGTAAGAATCATTACCCTTAAAAAATGTCTCCTCAGCGAACTGTGACTCACAAATCCTCCCAATCGATAATTCCAACGGCGCCGACCTTCCTCCGCACCGTTTATTACTATTTGAAATAATCGCATTTAAAAATATAATTTTGCCACCAGACACCCTTTATATGAATAGATTTTACTTAAAGGTAAATTGCAGGGACCGTTAATAAGAGTGAAGCATATAATTTTAGCTTGAAAACTCTCCATATTAGAGTCAGCGGAGACCTACATATACTGTCTTATATTAAGGTTCGTCTCATTAAGAACCTATGGTGATCTAGAATAAACGATCTTAACTCCACAGTTAAAAATAATTTTTCAATGAAAAATAAAAGTAGCTATGGATGAACTCTTAAAAAGAGAGTTTGATTTCGCAGTCATAAAATAATGACAATTAGTTTAATTGCAGTGCAAGCTGATTAGATAACAATGCTTTACAAATTGTAGTGATCTGACCAGCTACAAGCTTTGGGTGTCCAAGTACAAAATATGAATTTAATTAAATGTCGGTTAAAATCAAACTCCTGAAATGAGTTTTAATTTATGACGGCTTAATAAAACTCTTTTTTTAAGAGTTAAATTCGACCTTTTATGTTTACGTTGAAAAATAGCTGTTTATATGGACTTTTTTGTTTTTATTCCAAAAATAACTCAGGGACTAAAAATAATTACTTTTAATATTTTTTGTAAAGGTTACGAGAAAAAATTCCTTTATTTTCAATTGGGAGCCTTTAACCATTATCGTTATATATATTTTTTTTTGGTTGTGGTAACCAATTAAAGTAAAATTTATTTATTTTTGGTTATTAATAACCTAAGTAATTTTTTGTTTACAAATATCTATTGGAAAAAATTATTTATTTTTCTTGTTACAATTCTTAGCTTAAGTAAAACATATGTACCACATTTCTTTAAGCTTCTCATATGAAGTTGTATATTTTTCAAAATGTGTTTGTTGGGTTAGACGCAATACAAACACTGCATATCGATGCCTTACTTTCTCAACCTCGTAACTTAAAAATACGATTTGACTTTTTCATATCAAACGACTGCTATTTTTGTGTTGTAACACTGCAACAACTTATTATTTCAATACAATTTACATAGATGTAATCAATTCTTTAATAATTCCATTTTAACTTTAGCCCAAACACAGAAGTATACAAAGATAAAACGTTTTTTTTTCTCTCCTAAAAAGTTGTATTTTTTTAAGATACGAGGTTGAGAAAGTAAGGCATCGATATATAAAATAAATATGTTTTTTCCTTAAGTATCAGCGCTAAATTAATAAAAGTTGTCTCTTTGTGTAACAAGTTACCCAAAATTAATAATTTGTATAAAACAAACCAAAAATTACCGTGCTGTAAGTGTTTATCAAAAAATATGCACTTTGATAATTTAGAGGAAAAAAATCGTCAAAATGCAGATTTATCGGTAAATATGGTAGGCCTGATTACAACGCTTCCTGCTAGTTTTTATTTTTTACAAACACAAAGTATGTACACGTGTTTAGTTCTTTCAGAGTTTTTTTTTCAATAATTTTTGTCTACTTGGCACTTGAACGAAGAAAACGCAACCTTTCAATTTCATGAAAGAATTTTTTACACAAACAAAATACATATCGGTACCGAAAATTTCAAAAATGTTTGCCTTCCAAAAAAAAAAAAACAAGCAACACATTTTGTTCTTGTAAAGTTTTTTTTGTTTGTTTTTTTTTGTGCTCGAACCACATCACGCAAAAATGATTGAAAAAATAACTGTTCATGTGTACATATTTTGTTTTTGTAAAAAATTATTTTTTAGCCAGCCAAAGGGTCGGCTCTTTTGCGTTCAAAAATAATTGAAAATAACGGTATCGTACAATAAGTAACTTATTGTATTCCATCAGCATCCACTAGGATCTGCTTTCGCGAAACAGATATTAGCAGATATGATACTCTCTTTCGCTTTTGTATCAACTTACATCCACTCTTTTACAAATCATATCAAGATCAACTTATATCAGAAACACAAGAGCACTCATCCATACGCATCAACTTTAGAAAAAACACAGAAACAGATACAAACAGATGTATCTGTGCAGGTCTTTAATACAGAAACACTTTTATCTCATAAATCGAGAAACGATGGTATTTTTTGTTTCACAATTTATGTAAGAAATTTTACGATGCGAGAAATACAGAAACGAGCTACAGTTTTCGTACATACATATGAGTGTTAATATAAAATTACTATTTCAATATTAAATATTTAAAGTGTACCAAACCCTTTCTTCTTAAAACCCTTAATTAAAACACATCTCATTTGGAACCTGTCTATTTGATATTTTTTCAATACGTAAACTTGTATATTTAAGGTGTTTTAAAAAATCTTTTTTTTTAATTCAAGTCCTGTTGACATTATAAAAAATATGTTCGCTTGTTATTTATACTTAAAATTACATAAGAAATATTCATATTTAAAATTATTAAACGTAACACAAAAGAAAACTACATAAATAAAATGAAATTAACAGACAAAATATATAAATGTAAAACAAATTTTCGAAAATAAAATCACCTCACAGACTTTGAACATGTTGATTTTTTATAAAAAACTAGCAATTTACAATTGCAATATTTAAAAAAAACTAAAATTTCTATGTAGGTTTATCAAAAAATGCGGGTTTCATATCAGATGGTTACTTTTTTAAGTTTACTATTTTTTTTATTAATTATTTTTTTAGCCATTTTATGGTTTTTTTATATTTTATAAAAAAGGTTTAAAAATTTTCCTTCGACTATAATAAAAAATAAAAATGTGTAAGAATTAATATCGCTCTTATGTTTTGTCGATGGTTAGAACTTTAAAAACTAAAAAAACTTTTTTTGGCACATCTACCATTTCTTTTTGTGCTCATCCAAAGATACACCACCGGGTCCCAAGGATACAATCATCAATAAGCCGCCAATTACAGAAAGAGTCTAAAAAGAGGTAAACATTTTGCAAATTAGATTAAATACTCTGTTTGTATTATTAATTTAACATGTATGGATGTACGTACTTGGAAAAAGTCATATTTAAGAAAATCTCTAAGAGGTTTGTAAGAAGGAATGGTCCACCACGCGTTATGATACAAATTCAAAACAGTCAATAGAGCAACCAAAATCAATGCAGACAATTTCGTTTTGTAACCTATTGTTACTAAGACCATCAAAATTGAACCTACAATATCTTGAAGGATCTAAAATATAAAAATTTATTATAATTAAAATACAATCGGCAATAATAGATTTTACAAACCTGCAAGAAACTTAGTTCGAAACGAATCAATGTAATAAACATGAATGCTAGCAAAATACGACCAGCGAGTTGCATAACATTTTTGGGTTTATTGTCTCCCATAGTGGGTACACCAGCAAATAGACTACGACCTTCAACGCGGGATTCTGCTAATACCAATAATAATGCACCGATAAGAGCCAGATTACGCAACAAAAATTGAATATCCCACAATATCGAATAGGCAATTGAAGAATTGTATAATTGATTAAAATTCCTAAAAATACTCTGCATATCAATTAAATCTATTTATTACCTGCAACACAACAATGAAAAATAGAATACCAACGGTAATGTCAACTTTAAATCTAGCAATGACCATTCCACAGCCTCCAAGTTGTCCAACTAAATTAACTAAAACAAATACGGTTGCCAAAAATTTACCACAACCCCAGCTCATATCCATGTATTCACGTTGTTCATTCCACTGGAAGTACATGCGTAACCCATCTTCAAAAAAGGTGGCTATCAGACACAAACGTGCAACTGTTGGCAGGATATTTTTTCCGCGACGAATGACCTAATAATTTGAATAATGATTTTTTTTTATAATGTTTGCTCAACATTTTAACAGTTAAATGTAAAATTTTTGATCTCAAAATTAATGATTTGAATTAAAACTAAGTCGTAATTTCTCAAAACGTTTCTATTTTAGAATTGTACCTATTCAAAAGGTAATTTTAACAGACACAGTCACCAATACTAGTGACTTATTATTAGCGCTGCTATTTCCATGCAAATGCATGTTTTTTTGTCGATAGTCTAAGAACGATGTCGATGTTTTGTATTTCGAAATTTTTGATCGCTTTTTTTTAAATTTCCATATTATGAAAAAAGCTCTTCAAAATTTTCAAATACACAAAAAAAATTTTTAAATCAATAAATAAATTCCTTTGGAGCTCTGCTTAAAATAAAAGATTTTCAATATTTCGACAAAAGATCTTTCTATTTTTAACCGAAAGGTTAGGTTAGGCTAAGAAGGGTTATGTGCCCAAGGGCACACTTCCACTCAGAGACCAATGCGGTCCATTGTGAATCCCTTCAATGAAAAAAGGAAGAGAATGAGAAAAGTTAAGAAAAGAAGTAAGAGGTGGATAGAAATAAGAAAGTCAGAAAGTTAGTAGGTACCAGAGAACGGCTGTGTGCAATTGCAAAAAAATCGCATTAAATGAACAGCAACAAATACACTCGCTTGCGATCATACAATCAAACTTGCGCAACCGCAAGCATTCGCTGCTGGTTTGCAGTCATTCAAATAATGCACATCGTGCTTTGTTATTTATACCATCGTTAGCTTCGTTTTTTAATAAAGATGTTTGTGTGTTCGGTCCCTGCAAATAAAATTGGACCACCTGAAACATTTTGATAAAATGGACTACTCCATGGACTTGTCCGATGTAATGCAAGCATGGACCATGTCATTGTTAAACAGTGTTTGTAGTGAGACGACATGTCTTCGTTTTTTTAACGACAAGCTTTCGTTTTTAAACGACTTCAAAACTAATCCTCTTGAGTATACCATGGAGTAGTTTTAGAACTACTCCTTAGTATTCCAAAGGTGTGTTATATGGTCCTCTCCTATTACATCGTAATGTTAAATAGACAATGTTTTTTACATACGTTTGGATTACTTTTGGACTAGTCCTGGTCCCTTGTGGGCTACTCTTTACACGCGTGTTTGGACTGGTCCTATTATTTGTAGGGGCGCGACAATGATTGTTTTGGTAAAGAAAAAAAAAATACAAACAAAAAAGCCAGAAATCAAGCAATTATTACTCATTTAGGCATTTAGCAGTTACTATGTAGTACAAGAAAAAAAAATTTAAATTAAACTAAACGCACATATGTAGGTACAAACAATTTCTATAGAAACAAAAGATTCTGTATGTATAATGTATTCTTGTTATTGTTGTTTTTATTTTTGTTAATTTTAACAAAGCGTCTCATCGAGTGGTTTATTATATACAGAATATTCACCCTTATTGTGTTTGGCGTATTTAAAATACGCCTACGACAGTTTGGTAATAGATTAAAGAAAAAAGTTCACGTTCTCTTTAATCTGTTACCAAACAGTCGTAGGCGTATTTTAAATACGCCAAGCACAATAAGGGTGAATATACAGAAACAACCGCACTATTTCGCTGACAAACCCCAGTAGACCAGCCAGGTTACATCCAGCAATGCAACGCAGTTCGTCACCTAGCCATTTCTGTCTGAGACCATGCATCCTAGGATATTGGCACAGTACATGCTCGATCGTCTCCAGCTCTTCAGAATCATCGCATAATCTGCAGAAGTCCGGTATGGTATTGTCCCATTTGCCCGTAAAAGTCCTTACAGGACAATGACCCGTCAAGAACCCTATACGTGTTCTAAGAACACCCCTATCCAATCCCAGTAGAACCCTGGTTGCCCCCGCGTTCAACCTGGGCCATAATGCCCATAATGCCCTTCTGTCCCTCCAGGATTGGTTACCGTCATCACGGAATTTTTCCCGTATCACCCCATAGTAGTAACGTAGGGAGGGCTTTGCCCCTCTGTTCCTTACCACCAAGTCCAGATTCGAACCTCCTCTCGAGAGTTCGTCCCTCACCTCATTTCCATCAACCATGCAGTGTCTAGGTACCCAACACAGTCTTACATTGAATGCCTCCATGAGTTCCCTAGACCATTCCTACACCGAGCGACCAGGCACGATCGCACCGTATAATTTGTCAATGCCCCAAGCCCAGCCTGACTATCAACGTAAATTGTCACCACGGACCCACCCACAATATTATCCAGTATCACTTCCGTCGCCCTCCAGATCGCTAGGATCTCTGCCTGGAAGACACTGCACTCATCAGGGAGTCTGAATGACCATTTCACTTCGATGTCCGCTATATATATACACCGGCACCAGTGCCGGTATCCAATTTGGATCCATGCGTAAATACTGTCCACTAGTGTGGCCGCAAGTTATATGGGCAATTTTTTTTTCCTTAGAATGATTCCAAATTAGAAAAAAATATATATAAAATTTTTTAGATCGTTTGCATAGTTATTGGCCGTACCTTGAGCCCACAAAGTTTGCTAAAATTCCATTTTTCTCACTATGTGTTGCTTTATTTGTTGATAACTTCCGTAATATTTATTTTAGAGAAAAACCTTATTCACAAATACAAAGCAAAATTGAACAAAATCATAAAATTTATAATGAAGTTTGAAGTTTCGTCCACTATAATTCTGCCATTTAATGACTCATCTCTTCAAACGACCCATGGTTATTTAAGAAATTTTATAACCTCTCAATGAAAAGAAAGAAATACTTAGTTCGTTCAAAATTGCTGAAGATATTTGCATTTCAGTCAAATCATCTTTTTTGAAAACACAAATAACGGTTATTTTGGAATATCTCAAAAACTGTTATACTTTTGACAATTCTGACTTCATATTCGGATTCAGGGGAACGTTTTACATAAAGATAAGCTGCCAGAATCATTTGGTCACGACTTTAATAAAAATTTGTCACGAAGTGTAATCAACAGGCAAAGAATGCGAAGATATGTGAAATTTTCGGTGTTATTTTTTAATTTAGTTTTTTCTGGATTAAATATTCATGTTAAAGAAAACTAATACAGAGCAACATTGTTCATTAGATATAGCCATATAATATTTGTGAATAAGGTTTTTCTCTAAATTAACTTTGTGGGCTCAAGCACGGCCAATAATTATGCAAACGATCTAAAATTTTGTATATATTCTTTTCTTCTAATTTTGAATCAATCTAAAGGCTAGATTACACTATTATACTTTGTATTAACTTTGTTATTAATACGACTTCATTGTTTTTTGAAAAATTTTAAACTATAATACTTTTCATTGGATCAGGGTTGCATTTTTTTTCATGCGTGAGTGTTTATACTTTGTGTGATGGTGTGAACACAAACTGTCATGTTACATTAGAATTTTTGACAGTCGCATCAAAACTCATTAGATTTCTATCTCACAAAGTATTATGGAATACGTAAGACTTGTGAGATAGTGTAATCTAGGCTTAAGGGGTTTGCCAAGTGAAAATACCGGGAACTCCACAGGTGGTGTTACACCGAAGTCCAGGGTCATAGTCCTATGATCCGAAATTCCACCTCGTACAAAATTCAAGTGTGATCATTCCGCCTAGGTCACTCTTCTCAAATAATGCTCAATAGGGGACAGATATAGATGGATGTCCAGCGCTGCCTGTGTAGTGCTTGTTCTTGCGGCTGTGATGTCAAGAGATGCACTCCTTTGAACCTTGCTGAGCATCTTCCTATAGCTATCCACTTTCAACCAGGGTTGTGAACTATTTCTAATCAAAAAGCGCCGTGTCTCCAATCAAAAAGCGCTAAATAAAATTTAAATAAAAAACTTAATGACATGTTTAAGATCCAAGTTTTAAAAAAATCGTTTTAAATAAAAATTTATGAAAAACAAAGATACTACTGCGCTAAATTCAAATCCGTTTTCAGTTGTTTCTATCATGTCTTGTTCTTTTATGGGCTAGACTTATATTTTGACCGAAATAAGGCATTTATGCTACATATATTTTATCATAACTTGTGAACGATATTGATATTTTACAAATAATTATTTTATATTTTATATTATATTTTTCCATGCAAATTAGTATTTTTATCATTTATCAGAAATCCAGGTATATTATGAATAAACAAAGCAAGAAGTCAGTAAACAAAATGTTAACTAGACGTGTTTGAATAAACTATTTGCATTAAGCACGCTAAAGTGAATTAAAATCACATAATCAAGTTCTCTAGATCGACTTTTTTTTAGTTTTTTGCCGAGCAGTGTTAATAAAACATTAATATTTTTTAATAAAATATCGTTAAAAAATTCAGCCTATTGTCGTTTAAGGCCCCTATTACGGTTTACAACTCAACTGTTGTTATTTTTATACCCTCCACCACAATTAGTTGTGAAGAGGGTATATTAAGTTTGTCATTCCGTGTGAAACTTTTTTATTATTCATCTCAGACCCCATAAAGTATATATATTCTGGGTCCTTGAGTAATTCTAAGTCGATTTAGCCATGTCCGTCTGTCTGTCCGTCTGTTGAAAACACGCTCACTTTCGAACAACTCAAAAGAAATGAACAAACTTGGTGCCAAATTGCTTGCAGTTATCCTAAGCAGTTTGGGATTGAAATCCAGCAAAATCCGTTTAAGTAGGACCAGAGCTATGAATCAAAATGTGGAACCACCACCTAAAAAAATTAATAATTTTGTTACAAAAAATAACATAAATGCTGGAACAAGGCACGGAATGAGATAAGATTTTGGAAAAATTTGTTTTATTTGACTGGAAATCACGCTGTTAAATTTCGTGAAGATCCGTCCATAATTTACTCTAAGCCCCATATAAACACTACTCCCGGAAAACAGTTTAGTTAGCCTATTACCGTAAAAAATAACGCTAGCGTAACAAAATTTGGTACGTCACAGATTTTTAGGACTAGAAATAAAACCGTGAAATTTCGTGACGATTGGTCCATAATTTACCTTAGGCCCCATATAAACCCTACTACCGGAAAACAGTTTAGTACGCCTACGACCGTAAAAAAATAATGCAATCATAACAAATTTTGGCTCGTCACAGTTTTATAGGACTATAAATGATACTGTGAAATTTTGTGAAGATCGGTACATAATTTACCCTAGGCCCCATAGAAACCCTACTCCCGGAAAACAGTTTAGTACACCTAAAACCATAATTAATAATGCTATCATAACAGAAATTGGTACGTCACAGTTTTAAAGGACTACAAATGACGCTGTGAAATTTCGTGATGATCGGTCCATAATTTAAACCATATAAACCCTACTACCGGAAAACAGTTTAGTCGCCTTAAACCATAATTAATAACAAATCGTCACAGTTTAAGATAATAATAACATCATAAAGATATAACTCCTTAAACATTCGAAATGTCGGTGGAGGGTATCAAAGATTCGGCACAGCCGAATATAGCACTCTAACTTGTTTATAAATAAAGCCTAGTAAAATTTCTGAAAAATGTTGAGCAACATTAATTATTTCACACGAAAATTTTGACATGTATCAATGTGTCCTATCATGCGAGTTTGTATAATTAGACGATTTTTTCCTACAAAGTATGCGACATTGTTTTGCGTATGTAAACAAACCCCACATGTATTTTACTAAAAATAATTTTTTTTAATAAAAAATTTTATGAAAAAGAAAGTAAATGCATATGGATAAGAAACTGTTATCGTTTGTGTTATTTTAATTTTTTGTATCGTATTTAATAATCAGTACATACTTTTTGCTTAAAATTCCACGCGAAATAAGTGCAGCTTACATTATTTCGCAGTTGTAAAAAAATGATGCCAGAAACATTTCGGAACTTTTTCACAAAATGAACATGGTACAGTTTTATCAACATTATTTCATAGATATTCCGCAAAAGTTTTTTTCATATGCGTTTTGATAGCATTTCACGTGAAATGTTGAACAGAGTACCAGGCTTAAGGCGGTAAAAATTAAAAACCATTCGAGAAAAAATCGCCAAACTGTATATTAGTAAAAAAAAAAAACATCAAAAATATAAAAAAAATCATTGTTCTGGCAACGCTAATTATGTACATATGTTGAAAGTTGTACCTTTTTTGTTTTTATTTTCTTTTCAAAAAAATTCAGTTTTCATCAAAAGTTAAGCTTCGTACAGACGATGGTCAGATCTTACAATATTGGTAAGCAGCGTTGCTTAAATTGCATTAAAATTGGCTAAAATGTCTTACAACTGTGTGAACATTGTAAGCTCATTTGTATTTGCAGATGTGCAAAATTAATGCATCTGACAATGGACCATTGTCAGAAAAATTTTGCTGTTGGCAACGCCTGCTTACAATATTGTAAGATCTGACCATCGTCTGTACGAAGCTTAACACTTTGAAATATTCCCTGATAAAATGGTCTAGTGATTATTTGGTTCCAATATCTACATATTGTCCCAAAAGAACTACCTAGTCAATAGTATACATAGAAAATATGTAATAAAAAAGTAAAAAATTTCCATAAAAATCGTTTTTTTTTTTAATTTTACACACAGTGATTAAACGTGTAGTAAAATTTATATGAAAAGCACTCAGTTTTTTTTACAAATAAGTTTTATAGTTTTTTTAATATAATTCTGAACCATCTAGCCAGGGTCTCCATCTAGGTAATACTGCAATATTACCGATTTGGCTTCCAATTTTCTCCGCAAAGCGGTGTTACCCATGTGCCAACAAGTAATTTGTAAAAGTTTTGAATAAAATATTTTAAGCCCATTGACAACCTTAATTAACCATGTAAGGTGCTGCATCGGTTAAAAGGGGACTCAATACCTACTACACATGCAGGAACTCCATTGGTATGAACTGGCGTCTGAGGCCGGATATGGTCCAGTTTTACACATCGGTGATTAGGCCTATACTTTCCTATGAATGCACTGTTTAATGGGGTGCGTTGAAAGCAGAGTTGCCAATTTAGCGCCTTTGGCGCTAGATTAAGCGCTTTTTAACTGTCGAAAAGGCGCATATTTTTTCCTTAGCGCTTTTTTTAAAAAGAGCGCTAAATTAGCGCTTTTATTGATACCCAACATTTTTGTACTTTTATTTGCATACATTAAAATCAATACACATTAAACCAAAATTTGTTTCCGTTTTGAAAATACTTTACTCTGAAAAGCATTCTATACAAGGAAATAAGTTTATTTTCTAAAGAAATCCATTTCGTTTCTTAAAACAAGAAAATTCAAAACTAAATAACTGATTTTAACTTATTTTGTTCGTATTAAGTAAAAGTTTCTTAAATAAAGAAACATTTTCTCATGATTAAAAAATTCACGTTTTTGGTATATGATAAAAAATTTCAAGAAGCATTTACATATTTAATATTAGTCTGATTTTAAAATAGAATCAAGAAACAAAGTTTTTTTTTTTATAAACTAACTAGTGCTATACGTTTTTATGGAAAAATTTTAGGCTTTTCTTCTGATTTTGTAAAATAAAAAGCAAAGAAAACTTGATTTAAGTAACTATTCTATAGTTGAATGAATTTTTTAGCTGTATTTTAGTAAATTTTAGTTCGCGTTGAGTCACAACTTTTTGCTTATGTTTATATACAATAAGAAATTTTTGGCTTGGACGAGAATAGTGCAAAATTTTCGTGGTTCAAGACATATTTTCTGGTAAATTAGTAAATAATTCTTTCCGTGTATAGTTGAAATTATATTACTTTAATCTTTCTTAAATATCAGAAAAGGCTTTTTAAAAATATTAATGTTTTATTAACACTGCTTGGCAAAAAACTAAAAAAAAGTCGATCTAGAGAACTTGATTATGTGATTTTAATTCACTTTAGCGTGCTAAATGCAAATAGTTTATTCAAACACGTCTAGTTAATATTTTGTTTACTGATTTCTTGCTTTGTTTATTCATAATATACCTGGATTTCTGTTAAATGATAAAAATACTAATTTGCATGGAAAAATATAATATAAAATATAAAATAATTATTTGTAAAATATCATTATCGTTCTCAAGTTATGATAAAATATATGTAGCATAAATGCCTTATTTCGGTCAAAATATAAGTCTAGCCCATAAAAGAACAAGACATGATAGAAACAACTGAAAACGGATTTGAATTTAGCGCAGTAGTATCTTTGTTTTTCATAAATTTTTATTTAAAACGATTTTTTTAAAACTTGGATCTTAAACATGTCATTAAGTTTTTTATTTAAATTTTATTTAGCGCTTTTTGATTGGAGACACGGCGCTTTTTGATTAGAAATAGTTCACAGCCCTGGTTGAAAGTGGATAGCTATAGGAAGATGCTCAGCAAGGTTCAAAGGAGTGCATCTCTTGACATCACAGCCGCAAGAACAAGCACTACACAGGCAGCGCTGGACATCCATCTATATCTGTCCCCTATTGAGCATTATTTGAGAAGAGTGACCTAGGCGGGATGATCACACGAGAATTTTGTACGAGGTGGAATTTCGGATCATAGGACTATGACCCTGGACTTCGGTGTAACACCACCTGTGGAGTTCCCGGTATTTTCACTTGGCAAACCCCTTAAGCCTAGATTACACTATCTCACAAGTCTTACGTATTCCATAATACTTTGTGAGATAGAAATCTAATGAGTTTTGATGCGACTGTCAAAAATTCTAATGTAACATGACAGTTTGTGTTCACACCATCACACAAAGTATAAACACTCACGCATGAAAAAAAATGCAACCCTGATCCAATGAAAAGTATTATAGTTTAAAATTTTTCAAAAAACAATGAAGTCGTATTAATAACAAAGTTAATACAAAGTATAATAGTGTAATCTAGCCTTTAGATTGATTCAAAATTAGAAGAAAAGAATATATACAAAATTTTAGATCGTTTGCATAATTATTGGCCGTGCTTGAGCCCACAAAGTTAATTTAGAGAAAAACCTTATTCACAAATATTATATGGCTATATCTAATGAACAATGTTGCTCTGTATTAGTTTTCTTTAACATGAATATTTAATCCAGAAAAAACTAAATTAAAAAATAACACCGAAAATTTCACATATCTTCGCATTCTTTGCCTGTTGATTACACTTCGTGACAAATTTTTAATAAAGTCGTGACCAAATGATTCTGGCAGCTTATCTTTATGTAAAACGTTCCCCTGAATCCGAATATGAAGTCAGGAGGCTTATTCTGAATTGCGATGCGAAAATCAATGCGATGCGAAAATGCATAAATGCGAACAATTGCTATTCTGTATTGCGATATTCGCAAAGTTTTTTTTTTTAATCGCATTTCAAATGCGAAAAGGTGACAAGTCGGTATTCTACATTGCGAAAACAAATGTCAAATGCGCAAAATTTATTCGACAACAAAATAGCATTCGCAAAGTACAAACATGTTAGTGAAAGATAATATTTTATTTATTTATTCATCATATATTTATTATTTAATTCACTTAATTAATTTAGACCACCAAACTGCGTAAATTTCAAATAATGATAATGATAGAATTTATGAATAAGCACCAAATGCAAGTCAGTCGGCAAATACTTTGTGACAAACGTTCACTGAAGAACTAAATATCAATGAACCACCTATTAGAGAAGCTGCAGGATGGAAAAAGCATGAAATATATAAACCAGTTAAAAAATATTTGCCTTCAACTTTAATTTTAATAGGTTTGGGCCTATTTTAAAGTACACACAAAACATTTTCTTCGTCGTCGAACCGCAGTGCCACAAAATCCATTTTTATTATTTTTTCTTATTACAGAATGTCCTAAATATATTTTCTAAACAATTTTCACAGCCAAACACAAACAATTTATTTATTTTTAATTTGACGTTTATTGACACTTACGTATATTTGAGCAGCGTTGCCACAATTTGAAATAAATTGCGAATGCGATTGCGAAAGTCTAACAGAATACCAATTTTCTTTCGCATCGCATTTCATTTGCGCATCGCATTGATTTTCGCATCGCAATTCAGAATAAGCCTCCAGAATTGTCAAAAGTATAACAGTTTTTGAGATATTCCAAAATAACCGTTATTTGTGTTTTCAAAAAAGATGATGTGACTGAAATGCAAATATCTTCAGCAATTTTGAACGAACTAAGTATTTCTTTCTTTTCATTGAGAGGTTATAAAATTTCTTAAATAACCATGGGTCGTTTGAAGAGATGAGTCATTAAATGGCAGAATTATAGTGGACGAAACTTCAAACTTCATTATAAATTTTATGATTTTGTTCAATTTTGCTTTGTATTTGTGAATAAGGTTTTTCTCTAAAATAAATATTACGGAAGTTATCAACAAATAAAGCAACACATAGTGAGAAAAATGGAATTTTAGCAAACTTTGTGGGCTCAAGGTACGGCCAATAACTATGCAAACGATCTAAAAAATTTTATATATATTTTTTTCTAATTTGGAATCATCCTAAGGGGTTTGCCAAGGGAAAATACGAAAAAAAAATTGCCCATATAACTTGCGGCCACACTAGTGGGCAGTATTTACGCATGGATCCAAATTGGATACCGGCACTGGTGCCGGTGTATATATATAGCGGACATCGAAGTGAAATGGTCATTCAGACTCCCTGATGAGTGCAGTGTCTTCCAGGCAGAGATCCTAGCGATCTGGAGGGCGACGGAAGTGATACTGGATAATATTGTGGGTGGGTCCGTGGTGACAATTTACGTTGATAGTCAGGCTGGGCTTGGGGCATTGACAAATTATACGGTGCGATCGTGCCTGGTCGCTCGGTGTAGGAATGGTCTAGGGAACTCATGGAGGCATTCAATGTAAGACTGTGTTGGGTACCTAGACACTGCATGGTTGATGGAAATGAGGTGAGGGACGAACTCTCGAGAGGAGGTTCGAATCTGGACTTGGTGGTAAGGAACAGAGGGGCAAAGCCCTCCCTACGTTACTACTATGGGGTGATACGGGAAAAATTCCGTGATAACGGTAACCAATCCTGGAGGGACAGAACGGATTGCAGGGTGTCAAGGGCATTATGGCCCAGGTTGAACGCGGGGGCAACCAGGGTTCTACTGGGATTGGATAGGGGTGGTCTTAGAACACGTATAGGGTTCTTGACGGGTCATTGTCCTGTAAGGACTTTTACGGGCAAATGGGACAATACCATACCGGACTTCTGCAGATTATGCGATGATTCTGAAGAGCTGGAGACGATCGAGCATGTACTGTGCCAATATCCTAGGATGCATGGTCTCAGACAGAAATGGCTAGGTGACGAACTGCGTTGCATTGCTGGATGTAACCCGGCTGGTCTACTGGGGTTTGTCAGCGAAATAGTGCGGTTGTTTCTGTATATTCACTAGTGTCCGACCGAACGCACTTTTTGAGACTGAACCCGAACCCGAACTTCGGTAAATTTTGACAAGTTCGGCCGAACCCGAACCCGAACCCGAACTTTTTGTTAATAACTCTGAACAATTGTACTTTTTTTAATGTATTTATTTAAAACAAGATAAAATTTCGGGAAATTATTACATTTACACTTTTGGAAGGATGCAACATGGACATTATAGTATTCAAAACTATTTTATAGTTAAAAAATAATTAGTAATTGCTTGTTTTTAAGAGGAAAAATAAAGTTCAAGTTTAATACAGTATACATTAGGGCTATAACTTTTTCACACTTTTTGCGAAAATCAAAAACGGCCTAGTATAGTCGTGTAGAACATTAAAAGTTATTAATAAAAAATATGATAATTTTTTCGGACTGTTAAAAAAGTTCACGCAGGGATCGGGAATTTTAAAAAATATACACCTGATATTTGTATATATTCCTATACGTATCACTTAAATGCTATTTTGGAATTTATCCACTGCTTTAGATTTAAAAATTTTCCTACGGTTTAAAATTTCAAAATTTCTTAGAAGGTTTTAAAAATTTGCTTCGCTGCGTGAGGTTTTTTTCGGAAAACGACGGGAGACAGGTGTTTTCATTACTAAAACATTATTGGCCACTCCGTCGTACTATGCCAATAATTTGGTTATAGCCCTAGTATACATATTAGTACTCAAACCTCCACAATGTTTTTTTGAATTCGTTGGGGTGTATTTTCTCTAAGTGGCGTTTAAAATTGGCGGTAGTTTGTTTGCTTGGCAACGAACTCCCCATTGACATTTGTTTGGTGCAGCATTTGAATTTAGCGCTTGCTAAATTTTTTTCAAAAAAACTCCAAAATGGATTGGATGACATTTTTAACTGGAACAATGTATACTATAAAGTTTGGATTGTGGTTCACTCAAAACTATAGATTATCTTACCATTCGCAGAATATAAATAGAGTATTTTTTTGCAAAATAAAATTAAACCGGTTTTTTTTTTGTTGTATTTTTTACCGTCTTATAAAAATTACACATATAAAGTCATTTTTATACACTTAAGCCTTTTATTTAGTCATCGCTGTATTTTTTCGTTATGTTATTATGTTATTTCATAAAAAAGTTCGGTGTTCGGTAAAGTTCGGTAAAAATTTTGCCGAACACCGAACATAGGCCGAACATCTTTTTTTGCCGAACTCCGTAACCGAACCCGAACGTTCGGTCGGACACTAATATTCACCCTTATTGTGCACAATAAGGGTGAATATTCTGTATATAATAAACCACTCGATGAGACGCTTTGTTAAAATTAACAAAAATAAAAACAACAATAACAAGAATACATTATACATACAGAATCTTCTGTTTCTATGGAAATTGTTTGTACCTACATATGTGCGTTTAGTTTAATTTCAATTTTTTTTTCTTGTACTACATAGTAACTGCTAAATGCCTAAATGAGTAATAATTGCTTGATTTCTGGCTTTTTTGTTTGTATTTTTTTTTTCTTTACCAAAACAATCATTGTCGCGCCCCTACAAATAATAGGACCAGTCCAAACACGCGTGTAAAGAGTAGCCCACAAGGGACCAGGACTAGTCCAAAAGTAATCCAAACGTATGTAAAAAACATTGTCTATTTAACATTACGATGTCCTAGGAGAGGACCATATAACCCACCTTTGGAATACTAAGGAGTAGTTCTAAAACTACTCCATGGTATACTCAAGAGGATTAGTTTTGAAGTCGTTTAAAAACGAAAGCTTGTCGTTAAAAAAACGAAGACATGTCGTCTCACTACAAACACTGTTTAACAATGACATGGTCCATGCTTGCATTACATCGGACAAGTCCATGGAGTAGTCCATTTTATCAAAATGTTTCAGGTGGTCCAATTTTATTTGCAGGGACCGAACACACAAACATCTTTATTAAAAAACGAAGCTAACGATGGTATAAATAACAAAGCACGATGTGCATTATTTAAATGACTGCAAACCAGCAGCGAATGCTTGCGGTTGCGCAAGTTTGATTGTATGATCGCAAGCGAGTGTATTTGTTGCTGTTCATTTAATGCGATTTTTTTGCAATTGCACACAGCCGTTCTCTGGTACCTACTAACTTTCTGACTTTCTTATTTCTATCCACCTCTTACTTCTTTTCTTAACTTTTCTCATTCTCTTCCTTTTTTCATTGAAGGGATTCACAATGGACCGCATTGGTCTCCGAGTGGAAGTGTGCCCTTGGGCACATAACCCTTCTTAGCCTAACCTAACCTTTCGGTTAAAAATAGAAAGATCTTTTGTCGAAATATTGAAAATCTTTTATTTTAAGCAGAGCTCCAAAGGAATTTATTTATTGATTTAAAAATTTTTTTTGTGTATTTGAAAATTTTGAAGAGCTTTTTTCATAATATGGAAATTTAAAAAAAAGCGATCAAAAATTTCGAAATACAAAACATCGACATCGTTCTTAGACTATCGACAAAAAAACATGCATTTGCATGGAAATAGCAGCGCTAATAATAAGTCACTAGTATTGGTGACTGTGTCTGTTAAAATTACCTTTTGAATAGGTACAATTCTAAAATAGAAACGTTTTGAGAAATTACGACTTAGTTTTAATTCAAATCATTAATTTTGAGATCAAAAATTTTACATTTAACTGTAAAAATGTTGAGCAAACATTATAAAAAAAATCATTATTCAAATTATTAGGTCATTCGTCGCGGAAAATATATCCTGCCAACAGTTGCACGTTTGTGTCTGATAGCCACCTTTTTTGAAGATGGGTTACGCATGTACTTCCAGTGGAATGAACAACGTGAATACATGGATATGAGCTGGGGTTGTGGTAAATTTTTGGCAACCGTATTTGTTTTAGTTAATTTAGTTGGACAACTTGGAGGCTGTGGAATGGTCATTGCTAGATTTAAAGTTGACATTGCCGTTGGTATTCTATTTTTCATTGTTGTGTTGCAGGTAATAAATAGATTTAATTGATATGCAGAGTATTTTTAGGAATTTTAATCAATTATACAATTCTTTAGACAATTGCCTATTCGATATTGTGGGATATTCAATTTTTGTTGCGTAATCTGGCTCTTATCGGTGCATTACTATTGGTATTAGCAGAATCCCGCGTTGAAGGTCGTAGTCTATTTGCTGGTGTACCCACTATGGGAGACAATAAACCCAAAAATGTTATGCAACTCGCTGGTCGTATTTTGCTAGCATTCATGTTTATTACATTGATTCGTTTCGAACTAAGTTTCTTGCAGGTTTGTAAAATCTATTATTGCCGATTGTATTTTAATTATAATAAATTTTTATATTTTAGATCCTTCAAGATATTGTAGGTTCAATTTTGATGGTCTTAGTAACAATAGGTTACAAAACGAAATTGTCTGCATTGATTTTGGTTGCTCTATTGACTGTTTTGAATTTGTATCATAACGCGTGGTGGACCATTCCTTCTTACAAACCTCTTAGAGATTTTCTTAAATATGACTTTTTCCAAGTACGTACATCCATACATGTTAAATTAATAATACAAACGAGAGTATTTAATCTAATTTGCAAAATGTTTACCTCTTTTCAGACTCTTTCTGTAATTGGCGGCTTATTGATGATTGTATCCTTGGGACCCGGTGGTGTATCTTTGGATGAGCACAAAAAGAAATGGTAGATGTGCCAAAAAAAGTTTTTTTAGTTTTTAAAGTTCTAACCATCGACAAAACATAAGAGCGATATTAATTCTTACACATTTTTATTTTTTATTATAGTCGAAGGAAAATTTTTAAACCTTTTTTATAAAATATAAAAAAACCATAAAATGGCTAAAAAAATAATTAATAAAAAAAATAGTAAACTTAAAAAAGTAACCATCTGATATGAAACCCGCATTTTTTGATAAACCTACATAGAAATTTTAGTTTTTTTTTAAATATTGCAATTGTAAATTGCTAGTTTTTTATAAAAAATCAACATGTTCAAAGTCTGTGAGGTGATTTTATTTTCGAAAATTTGTTTTACATTTATATATTTTGTCTGTTAATTTCATTTTATTTATGTAGTTTTCTTTTGTGTTACGTTTAATAATTTTAAATATGAATATTTCTTATGTAATTTTAAGTATAAATAACAAGCGAACATATTTTTTATAATGCCAACAGGACTTGAATTAAAAAAAAAGATTTTTTAAAACACCTTAAATATACAAGTTTACGTATTGAAAAAATATCAAATAGACAGGTTCCAAATGAGATGTGTTTTAATTAAAGGTTTTAAGAAGAAAGGGTTTGGTACACTTTAAATATTTAATATTGAAATAGTAATTTTATATTAACACTCATATGTATGTACGAAAACTGTAGCTCGTTTCTGTATTTCTCGTATCGTAAAATTTCTTACATAAAGTGTGAAACAAAAAATACCATCCTTTCTCGATTTATGAGATAAAAGTGTTTCTGTATTTGAATGCGAAAACAGACACAACAAATTCTTTTTATACCAGAGTACCGAAACGTTCGCTCATTTTTCAGTCATGAGCGAGCGTGAAAAATTTTAAATTTTACTGTTTTTTCACATTCATGAGGGTGAGGAAAAAAATATTTTGAATTTCCTCATTCATGAAAAATGAGCAAACAAAAAAATTCATATGTGAATTTGTCAGATATGAAAAATTTAAAAAAATTCACATTCAAATTCCTCATAATGAAAAAAACGCGATTTGCCCGACCATTAACAGCGGTAAAATGAAGTAGTAACGAGGCCTTAAAGAAGGCCTTTTTACCGATATTAAGTTTTCCAGCCGCATTCCAACTGTATTAGGAGAACAAGGTTCTATCTCACATGTTGTTTAGGTGCATATAGATCCTTGTTGACCTAAGGTCGCAAATTGTTGTTGCTAATAACGCAAAGTGAGTAAATTTATAACTAAACTTACTACACATTCCAACCTAACTGCTTATAAAACTATTTCGACAGGCCTTAGCTCAGAAAAGTTAATTTGAGTTTGTAAAATATTTCATAAAACCCAGTATAAAAGACCATTTCGAAGAAGGCAGAGCGGAATAAGTAAAAGTTTATTGAAAATCTAGTTGTAAACCTTCTTTAAGGCCTGAAAAGTCAAAGCGCTCGCAATTTTTCCCGCTATGCAGCACGATAGCCTGTGTGTGTTTTGTAAAATTATTTGTTGGCTGGTAAACTAAAATGTGTTTTGATTTTGTAAAAAATTTGTTGATGCCTCCAAAAGGGTCTGTTTTTTTTTCCTTTAAAAGACATAAAGGCAAAAACAATTGAAAAAAATTACTACCTGCAAGAACTGAAGATGAAGTCTTGTGAAAAAAATTTTGTTTCTGGACCAAGCGCAACGGTGTTTAAAACATTACATTGAACTTTCAAAAACTGGTAAATTTGGCGCGAAACAATAAAATTACATTAATGCAACAATAAAACAAATTTTCTTACCCATCAACTATACTTACGGTCGCTTTGCTTGTGGCGAAACATAACTTTGTTAGTGTTTTCCAAATAACTTTACCTACGTAAGAAAAGTGTTTTCAGCAATAAAAACCCATCGTCGCGATTGGAACAGAAACCAAAATATTTTTACAAACACAAAATACCAACAACTTCTTGTGTCTATTTTTTTTTCTCAATAATTTCTGCATAAAGGTACGTCTTTTTAACGAAAGAAAAAGTGACCCTTTTTAAAGGCACCAAAGAATTGTTTACACAAAAAAAAAAACATATCGTTAGCTTATATGCGAAACAATTTTAGAAAATTTTAAATTTATTTGTTTTGTTGATTACGATTCACATTACATATTTTTATAAAATTTTAAACTGCTACCTAAAAAAATATCCAAGTTATTTACAAAATTAAAAATTACGTTTCATCAAAAATACAATTTTTTTAACAAATAATCAGCCCAATTATGAATAAAAATTCCCCGGGAGTTTTTTCCCTTTTCCCATTTTTACCATTGAGTTAACATAGGAAAAATGGGAAAAGGGAGAAAACCCCCGGGGAATTTTTATTCATAATTGGGCTGAATGTATAATCACACTCAAAAAAAAAATTAGCAGAGTTTGTAATTCTTTTTATAAGAACACATTAATATTTTTAAACGTCAAAACTGGGTAATTTGTTTTATAACTGTTAAGCCTAGATTACACTATCTCACAAGTCTTACGTATTCCATAATACTTTGTGAGATAGAAATCAAATGAGTTTTGTTGCGACTGCCAAAAAATCTAATGTAACATGACAGTTTGTGTTCACACCATCACACAAAGTATAAACACTTACAGGGTGTTAGTGGAATTAGTGATCAGACTAAAAATTATTGCAAAAGAAAAACAAGTAAGAAAGTATAGTCGGTCAAGCCCGACCATATGATACCCTACACATCATGCTTATATGTCCATATAAATATGGATTTATCTATGTTTATAAAAGTCATTAAAATCGGTTTAAAAGTTTGTGAGATGCAGAAATTTCCCCCTACCTCCCCTTGTGGTCCTATTTTTGAAAAACTGTATAGCTTATGTGTCCATATAGATATGGATCTATCTATGGTTTAAATTTCATTAAAATCGGTTTGATAGTTTCTAAGAGGAAGAAATTTCCCCCTATCTTCCCTTGTGGTACTACGATTTGGCCCATTTTCAATAGGCTTGGTCCTTGTACCAATAAAAACCTATGTCCCAAATTTTATCAAATTATCTCCAAAATTTCGACCTGTACTTTGCGCACAAGGTTACATGGAAAGCCAGCCAGCCGGACGGACATCGTTAGTTCGACTCAGAAAGTGATTTCTGAGTCGATCGGTATGCTTTAAGGTGGGTCTTGGACCAATATTTTAAGGCGTTACACTACCGCATAGGCAAAACAAACGGGAAAATGTGTTTTGTGTGCATGTATGTGTGGCAAAAAACCAAAAAAGTAAACAAAAATATACACGTATAAGGAAAATGTAAACAACTTTTGATATCGTTGAGGAATAAACCAAATAAACATCTGGCTTCTTAAGCAGACCTATTGGATAGACCTTGGTTTTCTGCTTTGCATGTAAAATTATGAAATGTGATGTTACATTATTCTGTATTTAAGATGACGGACGATATGTGCAAATCCAACAAACACTTTGGCTGGTTGCCTTTACCAAAAATATTTTACACAAACAAATACACACAGTCATTTCGAGCTGTGGTCATGCAAACTGTCAAGCAACAACAACATTACTAGTGAGGATCGTTTCTAAAACTTTTTTTTTCCTCATTTTTCATGACTGAAGAAAGGCGAAAATTGATTTTTCCTCAAAAACATGAATGAATTTGGCAAAATATTAACAATTCATTTATGACTGTGAAAAAAAGTTACATATTTTACATTTTTCATTTATGAACAAATTCAAGAATGGTTGAATATGAGCGATCACATTTGAATCACAGATAGGGTTGCCAGACGTACTGTTTTTAGCAGTACATGTACTGATTTTTGTCAATTGTACTGTTTTATGCACAACACCCAAAACAGTACGCAAATGTACTGTTTTTTACACTTTGTACTGTTTTCTGTACTGATTTTTAAGTTTAGTGTCCAAAAAACAAAGATATTCAGGGGTGTCATAGAAACCGATCTTATCGGTATTGGATTTGAAACCGACGAAAAAAATATGTTGGTGTCATGAAATCCAATGTTGTCGGTTTTTTGTTCGAACTAAAATTTGTTTCGGTTTTAGGTGTCACAGAAACCAATGTTATCGGTTTTTTATTGAAAATAAACCAAGCAGCTAACAGCTCTTGTTTTTTTATTGGAAATAAATAAAGTTGTTAAAAGCATAATTTTTTATTTTATTTTTTTTCAAAAGTTAGGTTTTTTTCCGAAAATAGAAGTAAATAAAATTGATAATTTGGTCAAATAGTACTTTTTTGCATGTTTCCGGTATTCTCCGGCAGCGGGCTGCTGCAAATTCGCAAGTCTTCTCCTCACTTTTTCTGCAAACAGCAAATATGCAACAGCAGCAGAGGTCATTTTACTTATTTATAACGTTAAACAACAAATTTGTTTATATTTTTAATAATTCGCTTTATACCTACATACATATTTTTACAAAACAATAAAATTACACAAATGTAAACAACAAATGCAATGCAAGTATGTACATACATATGTAATACAACGATGGCATTTATTTCATATGTTTACTGTATGTATTACCACTTCTTATTTTCTTTTCCATACTTTTCCTTCAATAAAAACACAGGTTTTACAATATTTTAGAGCAAAACTCATAATTTACAAAATTGTTAAAACAAAAATTGCATTTAACGCTGTAAACACATGAGCCAAAACATTAAACAGCTGATTCGAATATCGCTTTTATTTGTATTCGAAAATAACAAATCCGACTTGTTTTCATGACACCAAATGAAACCAATATTGGTTTGCAAAACCGACAATGAGCAAAACCGACTTGGATTCTATGACACCCCTGATTAAGAAAAATCGTTTTTAAATAAAACACATTTGGGAATTTTTAACGGTATGCTATCAAGCCATATTGTCATAATATCCTTATCTTAGAATTTATTTACTCTCTAACTCTCATTTTGAGGGGTAATTTTTGCCCTTTTTCCCAACTCTTAAACAAAAGTATACAAGACAGCACTTATTAGGGTTAAAAGAATTCTCGAAATTTCGGGCATTGAAATTTTTGAATTTCTTGAAAGGGCGTTTGGTACAAGTCAAAAAAATATACTAAATGTACTTCTGACCTAAAAGACTATTTCAGATGTCTTCAGTAGAATTGTATGGCAGTTCTTTTCATAGAATATATTAACCCTCTAACACTCATTTTAAGGGGTAATTTTTGTAATTTTTTAAACTTGTACACTTAAACGGTACGTTAGAGGGTTAAAATATTCTATAAATATTTTCTGCATCAAATTTCACTAGCGGTCTTCCAAGACCAAAAAAGCGTGCAATGTATATAAAATGGGTTTTCGAAAAATTAAAAAAAATCAAGGCCCGGAATTTCGAAAACCCGTTTTACTTGCATTTGATAATTTTTGGTCTTAGAAGACCCTTAGTGAAATTTGATGCAGAAAATATTGGTAGAGCATTTTAACTCTTATAAGTGCCGTTTTAGTATCCTTTTTTTTAAGAGTTGGGAAAAAGGGCAAAAATTACCCCTTAAAATGAGAGTTAGAGGATTAAAGAATCGCAATACGATTCTACTGAAGACATCTACAATTATTTTTTATTTTAGTACATTTAGTATATTTATTTTGACTTATACCAAACGCCTTTTCAAAAAATTTAAAAACTTTAGGGGCCCATATTTCGGCAGCGCGAACTAATTTTTCAAAACCTTTTGGCAGATTTGCTCTACTAGTAGTCTACTTTCATTTCGCGGTGCAAGTGTTGAGGCTGGTGGCGATGACCCTAATTTTGTTGTACACTCTATTTTACAATATTTAGTTTAAAGAAATTGTTGTTTTGCAAACAAAAAAATTGTAAAATAATTAGAATTTTTGTACTGCGTCTATTGTTTTGTCAAAAATACACAGATTAAATAAGGAGTTGCTCACATCCTTCATATATTTTCGTGTTTTTATTTTAAGACATGTGACTACCGTTTAAATTAAAGAAAGAAACAAATATTTTCTGAAATTTATGCGATAGTTCGACAATATGTGTGTGGTGAAAATTGCTTTAAATACCAATATGTTTTAAGAAAATTCTACTAACCCAATCAATGAATAAGTTTTTTAAGTTAAATATAAACTAAGATATTTAAACATTATACATTGGAAAATGATACAATGGCCAAATGCTTCGTTTGTGGTGTATGCTTTATAAACGCAAATGGTGTGATTTCTTTGATGTTGATGTTTGAAGTCTATTTCTTTATATTATTGGTGTTCAAGAGTTGTAAACATTTATGGCGATTTCTTTTCTGAGAAAAATGTTGCATTAATGTTACATGTTCTACATTTTTGTGTTCGTTTGTACATAAAATACAACTGTGGGAAAAATTTTCAAGCTCTTTTGTGAATATGTTGATAAAAAACATGCAAAACATGTTGCATGTTTTACCCTTACTTTTACTTAAGGTGTTCATACTGCCCTGTCTTACAACTTTGGTACTTACTACTTTGTTTGTACAACCAATGTTTTATTTTGCTTGTCATAATTCATACAGCTCATAATTTTATAAAAAAATTATTTTAAAAGAAAATATAAATATATTTACACATTAAAATCAAAAAAAGTCTATTTATATTATAATCGTTTAAATTTTTCTAAGCCATTAGTGATGTCAATATTTGTTTTCAAGCCATAATTGCGTTCAGAAACCGCTCAAATAGCATTAAAAATCGCTCATGAAGTACATTAATTATGAAAGTGTAATAGTTGTAAATAAAAGCAGCTAATTGTGTTCTATTAAAATTGCACAACATGTAACACTTCCAGTGATTATAGGTAACATTAGAAAATGTTACATGTATATACGGTAGCATATTGTTTTCAGAAAAGAAATCGCCATTAGTTATGGTTTCGTAAAAATATGTACTGTTTTTTTCTTGAATGTACTGTTTTTTCATAACCAATGTACTGTTTTTCCGAATTCAAAATCTGGCTACCCTAATCACAGAGTATACAGAGGCGTCACGAGACAGAAAATATTGTGCTTTTTTTCTTTCTTTTTCTTCGAAAGCTGCCTTTTTTGCGTTTTTTGTTTTGATTATGCAATTTGTGTAGATAGTAGCGGCCTGTTTTTACGCATTGTCACTTCACTAACAAAAAACGTTTTCTTTCTCTTTCTACGAAAGCTGCCCTCGCAAATGATTTAGGCATTTTTCATACGTCACTTTTTTCATCTCTGTATACTTTGTGATTTGAATTTCTCTGAACTCTGGTTTATACTGGAATATTTCCAGAAATGAAGTGTCAAATAAAAGCGAAACGTCAACAAAAGAAATAAATATAATAAAAACAGTGCTGCCAGATTCGACGATTTATAGTAATTTTGACGACTTTCTTGTTCCGAAATTAACAAAGTGACGTTTTTATTATTTTTTCTAAAAAAGTGACGAAAGCAAAAACAAAATCAAAAATATTATATAATTTTGTTGTTACTTTTTATAGAAATTCATCTTTAATTTTTAAATTTCAAACACTTCTATTTTGTGGCGTTGAAAATTGAAAAAAAAAACTATATGAATGTCTGTAGAAAGCAACAACAAATTTATAAAATATTTTTGATTTTGTTTTTGATTTTAATGAAATTGTTGGCGTTGCGTTTTACACTAAAAGCCCCTTAGTCTTCGAAATAAGATAATTGTAAATATTTTTATATGTTTGTTTATTAGAAAAAAAGATATCTTTAGAAACAAGGGTTAAATTTTTATATTTATCCCTATTGTGAAAATTGTCCTCGAAATTCTTTGTCTTTTCCCTGAAAAATGTATCGGCAAAAGCAAAATTTCGAGGGAAAGTAATGGACCGACTTGGCTTATTTTGAACATTTAATACTTCCTTTATACATATACAAAATATGACTGAAATTAACCGGTTTAATCGTTAATCGAAAAAAGCCAATTTGAAATTAACTGATCAGTTAATCGGGTAGTAATTAATCGGTTGACGCTTAACCGAATGAATACCCTAGTATTTAGATTAACAAAAATGACTTCATTGATTTCCAACAACAAAACTCTTGGGTTCAGATCAATGAGTTACTATTTTCCTACCTAATTTGAATACTTGTTTGGGTCTAGATGGTCAACCCATTTTATCCCACCCCTTTGGTATTTAAATACCACCGTGATTATATTTAACCAAAATTTAGAAATATACAGCCATGTCACAGAGTACAATTCCGTTCGGAAACGGAATTCATTCCGTAATTTTGGTGCTTCAGAAAATGACGAAAAAATGTTTCGGAATGAAACCATTTTTGTTTTCATGAACGGTATGAGTGTTGTCTGTATCTGAAAGGCCATAAAACTATCAAAATACACTTTCCATCAACAAACAAATATGTTTTCTTCAATTCCGAACGGAATCATTCCGAACGGAATTGTACTCTGTGACATGGCCTATAATCCCAAAAATGTCCCAATTTTACTGCAATTTTATTCCATCTTAACCTTCTTCCCTCACAACCCAATTTTAATAATTTAATGTGCCATATTTCTTATGTGCATTTTAAAATGATAGTTATTTCATTTATTAACATTTTAATAACAAAAAAAAAAAAATTTTAAGATCTACAAACAATATTTCAGACTTGTGTCCATGCAATCTTAATAACAATAAAACTATTTTGAATTATCTAAAACTTATTTAATGTTTTAATTTTTCCAAAACAAGGACAAATACAATTGCACAATTAAACACAAAATAAAAGTTAAATAAAAAGAACTTACAAACTGGGATCCCACGATGATATGTACATATCAGCGTTTCACACACATTCTTAACAATTTAAAAATACGATTATATGAATAGATAAGGCAAAAAAAAAAAAATTAAAAACACAAAATAATTCGTTTTAAAATATTAAGGATATTTGCCTTCATATGCTTTGCTATTCAATATATTATTTTATTTTGCATTAGCCTTCTTAGCTTAAGGAATTCCACATTGATACTCTTTATCTATTTTTCTTATTTCTCTTTATTTTCGTATGTTTCACAATTTTATTTTTTTATTCTGTATCTCTTGTAATTTATATCTTTTCAGTTTTGTTTCTTTTGAATTTCAATATTCTTTTAATTTTGTATCTTGGTACGAAACCATTCTAATTTAATATCTTTTCTATTTTTTGTATCCTTTTAATATTTTACTATTTTAAGGATATCTTTTATTACATTTAAGTATTTCAACAAAACTCTTCACACCAATAATCCAAATTAAAAAAAACCTCCTTTTTGTTTCAACATTTCCTTTTTCAAAAGAAACTGTTCACTTCAAAATTTAAAACGTGTGTGAAGATAAATATGAAAAGTTAAATATGTTTTAAAAAAATATCGCATGCGATAAAAAATATTTTAAAAAAATATCGCATGCGTATTATAAAGAAAATACGACTATTTATACGAAATTTTACAGTTTTTATGAAAAATTAATAATTTTTATTTAATATTTAAAACTATTTAGATATTTAGTTAGTCTTTTTATATTAAAATTTATGATTTTTGAAAAAATACGACTTAGAGTGAAATTCACATGAAAGTGCTGTGTGAGGGATATGGCCACTGTGTCCAAACCCTTCGATCTCAGGGAATCAAACCTAATGGAAAATGAAGACTATGGACAGGGCTACAATAACCTATAAGCACTTTATCCCAATTGTATTTGTGAAAATTTTTATACATTTTTGAAAATTTGACTTAGAGTGAAATTCTCTTGAAAGTGCTGTGTGAGGGATATGGCCACTGTGTCCAAACCCTTCGATCTCAGGGAATCAAACCTAATGGAAAATGAAGACTATGGACAGGGCTACAATAACCTATAAGCACTTTATCCCAATTGTATTTGTGAAAATTTTTATACATTTTTGAAAATTTGACTTAGAGTGAAATTCTCTTGAAAGTGCTGTGTGAGGGATATGGCCACTGTGTCCAAACCCTTCGATCTCAGGGAATCAAACCTAATGGAAAATGAAGACTATGGACAGGGCTACAATAACCTATAAGCACTTTATCCCAATTGTATTTGTGAAAATTTTTATACATTTTTGAAAATTTGACTTAGAGTGAAATTCTCTTGAAAGTGCTGTGTGAGGGATATGGCCACTGTGTCCAAACCCTTCGATCTCAGGGAATCAAACCTAATGGAAAATGAAGACTATGGACAGGGCTACAATAACCTATAAGCACTTTATCCCAATTGTATTTGTGAAAATTTTTATACATTTTGAAAATTTGACTTAGAGTAAAATTCTCTTGAAAGTGCTGTGTGAGGGATATGGCCACTGTGTCCAAACCCTTCGATCTCAGGGAATCAAACCTAATGGAAAATGAAGACTATGGACAGGGCTACAATAACATATTAGCACTTTATCCCAATTGTATTTGTGAAAATTTTTATACATTTTTGAAAATTTGACTTAGAGTAAAATTCTCTTGAAAGTGCTGTGTGAGGGCTATGGCCACTGTGTCCAAACCCTTCGATCTCAGGGAATCAAACCTAATGGAAAATGAAGACTATGGACAGGGCTACAATAACCTATAAGCACTTTATCCCAATTGTATTTGTGAAAATTTTTATACATTTTTGAAAATTTGACTTAGAGTGAAATTCTCTTGAAAGTGCTGTGTGAGGGCTATGGCCACTGTGTCCAAACCCTTCGATCTCAGGGAATCAAAACCTAATGGAAAATGAAGACTATGGACAGGGCTACAATAACCTATAAGCACTTTATCCCAATTGTATTTGTGAAAATTTTTATACATTTTTGAAAATTTGACTTAGAGTGAAATTCTCTTGAAAGTGCTGTGTGAGGGATATGGCCACTGTGTCCAAACCCTTCGATCTCAGGGAATCAAACCTAATGGAAAATGAAGACTATGGACAGGGCTACAATAACCTATAAGCACTTTATCCCAATTGTATTTGTGAAAATTTTTATACATTTTTGAAAATTTGACTTAGAGTAAAATTCTCTTGAAAGTGCTGTGTGAGGGATATGGCCCTGTCCATAGTCTTCATTTTCCATTAGGTTTGATTCCCTGAGATCGAAGGGTTTGGACACAGTGGCCATATCCCTCACACAGCACTTTCATGTGAATTTCACTCTAAGTCGTATTTTTTCAAAAATCATAAATTTTAATATAAAAAGACTAACTAAATATCTAAATAGTTTTAAATATTAAATAAAAATTATTAATTTTTCATAAAAACTGTAAAATTTCGTATAAATAGTCGTATTTTCTTTATAATACGCATGCGATATTTTTTTAAAATATTTTTTATCGCATGCGATATTTTTTAAAAACATATTTAATTTTTCATATTTATCTTCACACACGTAAACTTAAATCTCAATTTTTTTTGTGACTGGGGGAAAGATATTAAATTAGAATGGTTTCATACCAAAATACAAAATTAAAAGAATATTGAAATTCAAAAGAAACAAAACTGAAAAGATATAAATTAAAAGAGATACAGAATAAAAAAATAAAATTGTGAAACATACGAAAATAAAGAGAAATAAGAAAAATAGATAAAGAGTATCAATGTGGAATTCCTTAAGCTAAGAAGGCTAATGCAAAATAAAATAATATATTGAATAGCAAAGCATATGAAGGCAAATATCAAATAAAACAGTGACAAATGAATAGTGCAGAATATATTAAAGGATGAAGAGAATAACAGTTTTACAACATAACCCAGCAAAAAAAGACATGCAAAAGAAGTAGTAAATTCATGGGTTCCGCGGATAATGCACTGGTTCTTTTTAGGTGAAACATGCATGATTTTAACATTAGCGTGTCGTTGGCGAGCATGGGTTCACATTTAGGTAAACGGCTCGTCATAAAAAATATTGCTTAGAAGCAATGAAAGTTCAGTGATTAGATCGGGGTTTTCATTGATCTGGAATATTAACTGAATTGAGTGTAATTGAAAAGCAATGAATCTTTAATGATTTTAATACGTATTTTCATTGGTGCTCGATATTAATTTTTATATGCATTATGGGAATTTATTATAAATTAAATTTTTCCTTTTGTTTTTCCTATGTAGTAGTAAGATTTTGACAACGGCGGGTAAATTTTACACAAACAAAATGCCTGTTGTTTTTAGTATTGTTGTAGAGGTAAGCAGACCTATTGGATAATCCTTGATATACGCAATATAACAAATTTAAATACATATTAAAATTAAATGTATTTACATATGTATATATTAAAAAAAATTCAACTCAATCATTAAAGTCAATTGTATATAATATTCGTCCCCTTTCAATCCAAAAAGAATACATAATTATAGTGAAAAATTGTAATTCCTACATAAGATTTGAATGGGTGCATTGCATGTAATTTTCATGGGTTCACTTATTTAAAATTTATTCGAATTTTGGAACGCATTGTTAATTCATTCAAGTAGTTAAGTGCTAAGGAAGTCATGAAAATATCCCTTCTACTTGAACAACTTCAAAAGTTTTTTGCTGGGAATCAGTCAATAATGCTAGAGCTTTTGAAATTGTAACCTATTGATGAATTGCTGCCGTGTTCTTGTGATTGATTATTTGTGGATTAACGTACCTAAACATAACCTTGTCCTAAATTGTTGATTAAATTTTGTTTTCCTTGTAATAATTCACTGTGTTTTTTTTTTCAATAACTTGTGTGTTACTAATTACTTAAATTATTTATTAATGGTTTTTTTTGTGTCCTTAATATTTTAAAACGAATTATTTTGTGTTTTTAATTTTTTTTTTTTATTCATATAATCGTATTTTTAAATTGTTAAGAATGTGTGTTAAACGCTGATATGTACATATCATCGTGGGATCCCAGTTTGTAAGTTCTTTTTATTTAACTTTTATTTTGTGTTTAATTGTGCAATTGTATTTGTCCTTGTTTTGGAAAAATTAAAACATTAAATAAGTTTTAGATAATTCAAAATAGTTTTATTGTTATTAAGATTGCATGGACACAAGTCTGAAATATTGTTTGTAGATCTTAATATTTTTTTTTTTTTTTTGTTATTAAAATGTTAATAAATGAAATAACTATCATTTGAAAATGCACATAAGAAATATGGCACATTAAATTATTAAAATTGGGTTGTGAGGGAAGAAGGTTAAGATGGAATAAAATTGCAGTAAAATTGGGACATTTTTGGGATTATATTTCTAAATTTTGGTTAAATATAATCACGGTGGTATTTAAATACCAAAGGGGTGGGATAAAATGGGTTGACCATCTAGACCCAAACAAGCATTCAAATTAGGTAGGAAAATAGTAACTCATTGATCTGAACCCAAGAGTTTTGTTGTTGGAAATCAATGACGTTACAAATGGCGCCCAACGGGAACATGACATTTTGTTTGAGTGTAACTTACTGTTAAATTAATTTTGATCAATAATTGTACAGTTTTAGCAAATTTGTTTTACGAAATTTTTAATGCCGCATCCTTTGATATGTATGCATAACGTACCAAAGTTGTGTGATAAAGTTAATTTACTAGAGAGTTTCAATTTTATTATCCTATGTGTCGTTACCGATTTTAAAACTAACAGTTGTAATGGAATTGAGATTCTGTATGTAAATTTTATATTTTGCAGTGGATTTGAATACTTGTTTATATTTTTTATGTTAGTTGTTTTGCTGTAATTCCATTTTAAACTTTGAACTTCACAACCCGGCTACATATTTTATTGATTGATTTGTTTGGATTTTGTTGATTTAAGAAAAAAAAAAAATAAAAGAAACTGTTATTTAATTGTTATTTTTTTACTACAGTATTGTTTTTTTTGTTTGTCACTGTTTTTAGTTAGAATTTTCGTTATCCGCGAGTGTTTTTTAGGAAAAAAATTGTATCTTTGGATGATTACGTTTTTTAAATTTTTTTTGTTTTATTTTAAATATATATATGGCTTCGGGAAGGCCGGTAACACGTGGCTTTGCTAAGTCATTAGAAGATATGGGAAAGCAATTAGCACAGAACAGGGATCTGCTCGGGTTGTTAATGAGGCAGATCTTAACTCTACCGTACGAAATATAGATGAAAGATTATTAAGGGATGATGACTTAAAATTACCAAATACCTAGTTTTAATATGGATAGTATGAAAGAGTTTATTGACGTGGTTGTTCAAACTCAAGTTACCAATCTAATGTGCAATTTGGAGGAAAGTCTGTTTTTGAGAGTGAATGAGGTTATTTCCCAGCAAGCTTTACAGGGAAATTCAAATCAGAGGGAAAATCGTCAGCAGGGAAATTGCGTGAATGAATTAAAATTATCTGATGAACGACGTTCCATTAATAATAAACCATTAGAAATGCATAGATGGAAAGTTTATTTCTCGGGTGATGACAAGGAACTACGTATAGACGATTTTATACGTAGGATTGAGCATATTGCATTTTCTCAGGGGGTCTCGAGGTTGCAAAGAATTTATATATGCTATTGAAGGGTCATGCTGCCAATTGGTATTTCCAATGGGCTCAGCGCAATCGGAATATCACTTGGGGATCACTGAAATTGGCGCTAGGTGTTCAGTTTAGATCTGGGGAGAGTGATTATGATTTAGAACATAAGATGATGAATAGGTTACAGAGATCTAATGAAACTTTTGATCAATTTTATAACGTTATGATAGATTTAAATTCTAGAATGAGTTCTCCAAGATCTGATAAAGATTTAATGGAAATTATGAAACGAAATATTTCTAGCAAAATGCTTATTTTCATTCATAATTCATAAAATAAGTGAAGCGAAGTTAGTTGAAGAAGTTTCTCCAGAAGTGGAATCAAATGAAGAATTTGTTGAGGCAATTACTCATAAAAAAACCTCAGTAAATGTTTGTGATATAACCTGTTTTGATTGTAAAGAAAAAGGGCACTTCGCTTTTAATTGTACGAAAAAATCTGGCAGGGTATTTTGTTATAAATGTGGACGAGACTATTATGTAGTTTCTAATTGCCCTTTTTGTAGTGAGGGAAACTTGAAAAAGAACAGGGGATCCGGGGGTCCTGTTCAGTAAACCAAGCCCGGAATTCGGATTTGGAAAAACTATCAACGGACGTACAAGCAAATTTTCATGATAGGTGGGTGAAGTATAATGAGATTCGGACGAAAATTTTTAGTGGGTTTACAGAGACAGAATCTGGACTTATATCGGACAAAATTATGAAGGTTAGGAAAAGACATAAGGAGCTTAGGAACGAACACAGAATTGTTGAGGGAGCTATTATTAAAGGGGATAATGATGTCATACGACCGTTTGCGGAGGTTGAAATTTTTGGTGAAAAGATAAAGGGATTGTTGGACAGTGGTGCTACCATTTCTGTTCTGGGAGCAGGCTCTTTGGAATTTTTGAGAGGTCATGACATTGAAATGAAGGAATTTAGATCTGAGATAAGAACGGCTGGTGGAAAAAATTGATACAGGAAAAATTGATACTATGGTAACATTTAATGACAGATCTGAATCGGTGACTATTTATGTATCTCCTGGACTTTCGCAGAAACTTTATTTGGGTTTTAATTTTTGGAAACTGTTTGGACTAGACTCGTCTCTAAATTTAGAAATTAATGAAATTAGTAATAAAATTGATCAAAATGAGCATTATTTGACAGAACTGCAAAATAACGATCTTAAAAGGGTAATCGAGAATTTCCCTTCCTCTGAAATTTTAGGCTTGGGAAAAACTTTTCTTTTAGAACATGTTATTGATACGGGTGATGCAAAACCAATGAAACGTAGGCATTATCCGATTTCTCCAGCTAAACAAAAATTAGTCTATGAGGAACTAGATCGAATGATTAGTTTAGGGGTGATTGAAGAAAGTTATAGTGCTTGGTCTTCACCTGTGACTGCTGTCTAGATAGCCGTGAACTAAATAAAATTACACGTAAGGATGCATATCCCATTCCAAATATTGAAGGTTTATTAATGAGATTTGAGGATACAGTTTATATTAGTTCAATAGATCTCAAGGACGCATTCTGGCAAATTCCGTTGGAAAAATCCAGCCAGGAAAAGACTTTCTTCACAGTTGCTGGTAGACCTCTTTATAATTTCAAGGTAATGCCATTTGGTCTGTGTAATGCGCCGCACTGTGGCTGAAAATTGAATTTCGTCGGCCAAAAGTCCAATTTTTTGTCATCGCCGATTTCAAAAATTTTAATGCCATTCGATAGCAAACATATTAGAACTAAGGTATCCAAAAAAACTAGATTAAAATATTGATAATTGTGGCTGTGGCATGCTGCTGGAAACAAATATTTTATGTTGTTTTAGAAAAAAATTAATTTTTGTAAATTTGATCAGAACTAAATTATGATTTCTCGCAAACCGTTATCAATAATGGGTCAATTTTTTTTGGTATATTAGTGGGATAGTAGTCTTTAAAAATTGGTTCATTACATCTCTGTATCATTTATACCTGATGTGTTATTAAATGTTTCCCCAGGTTCTATATTTTAGTTAAATCCGAATTTTAGAGGAGTAGAACTTGTTAGGGTCAAAATGGGTTAAAGAGATTTTATTACCATCAGAAAGCTGAAAGTGTCCTCTTTAACCCCATATATACTTGTTCAACTGTTTGAAACTGTCTGTTCAACACTTTTTTCATTTTATGGAATTACTCGCAACATTTTTTTTTGCTATTTTTATTTAAGCTGCTCATATGACTGAAATATAACACAAGGGTTTACGAACGTTTTGTTTTGAAAAATTATTTTGCTTCTTATGAACGGCTGAACATATTTGAATGAAATTTTAAACTGTCATAGCCGGATAGCTTTTGAGTTGAATTGAAAGAATGGAGGGTCGGGAGTGTGACTTGCGGACCTCTAAAATTGGTAGCCTCGGAAATTCAAACTTTTAAAAAATTCACCAAAAATATTTTATGGATTTCAAAAAAAATTAAATTTAAGGTGTGCTACAAAAAATATGCTTAAATTTTTAGGTTATCTCCTTTGCCTTTGGAGATATTCGGATAAAACTGATTTTTTGGCTTGATTTTATAACGGTTTTTCTAGTTTTTTAATCGGATGGATTATGTTTTATGTCAAACTCTTATCAATAGTGGGTTCAACATTTTTTATATTGGTAGTAAAGCAGTCTTCAAACAATTTTATGTTGTATTACTGTACCGATTATACCTTCTGTGTTATTAAATATTTTTTCAGGTTCAATTTGACTACAAAAATTGAAATTCAGAAGTATAGAATTTATGAGGGTCAAAAGGGGTTAGAGAGATTTTACTAGCTGTAGGAAGGTGAAAGTATCTACTTTAAACCCAAATGCACTTTTGTACCTGTTTGGACCAGCCTATAGAACACTATGTTAGTTTGTGTAAAATTATTCGCAACATTTATTTTGCTCTTTTTTTACCTATTCATATGACTGGAATATAAATGTACCAAGCCAAGTTGTGCTAGGTATTTTATATTATATAATTATCAATACCTGTGGGATTTTAAGCGTATCCTACTTTAGCCCAATTTAGTTTTTTATTCTACCTTATTGTGCTACCTAGGAACACAGTATAACGCAAGCTATGTATAAAAGCCAGTGGTATTCGAATAAAATCTCAGTTGTTAAAATATATCTAAGCAATAAAAATTTAATTTTTAAATATCTATAAAAATGGGGAGCTTCAGCTATAAAGAATTATCCGAAGAGTATTTTAAAAATAAAAAGGATGAAGATGTTTTAAGTTACATTGAAGGAAAACTCAATTTATATTCCTGCAGCACTGAAATACGATCGGAACTGCAAAATAAAATAATCGATTTCGTCAAAAACTTAAAAAAGCGGTTCAAACAAGTTGGATGGAGTAAACCTAGATTTTACAACAGTTTTGCAAACTGGTTAGATGGCGAACTCAGTGTCCAGATATCTTCAGAACGTACAAATTAATCTAAAAAGTTTTCTAGTGGAACTGGTTCCAGTTGTACCTGTTGTAGAGTTGATAATGTAGAAACCTATTCACAAAATGATCACAAATTATATTAAAGGTATAGTGGCATATACGAGGCGAATGTATATGCATATAAAGGTAATATGAATACGAATTTCTCCAGAAATATATAAAAATGTTTATATTTTTCAAAAGAAAACATTTATATGTATGCATGTAGAAGCAATTTATAGTCAGTTTGACATTTTTACTCCCATATGCCCTATTCCAAATCAAATTTTTAAACAAAAAAAAAATTATTTGAGTAAAAAATTCTAATAATTCAGCACAACGATTTTTATACATTTAGAACAGTAATGTTTTCTAATATGTCCATTATTTTCTAGAAAATTCTGAGCAATATCGAATGGTAAATTATATTGCCTTTATTGAACAAAAAAAAAATTTAACGCCGTTTTCCGGGATTGGGAATTTGGGTATTTGTTTATCAAAAATGGGGATGTTTTTCAGTCCACTGTTTTAAGAACTTTTTAATCTACATAACTGCCAAAATTCATTATGATACCTTTATTCATGTTAGATTTATAGAATGTCAAACATTAAAATTATTAAAATATAGTGTAAATGAATAAAAGGGCTTTCAATATGAGTAAAAAATAATATTTTTAAGGTTTGACATTCTATAAATCTGACATGAACGAAGATATGCTAACGAAATTCGGCAGTTATTTAGATTAAAAAGTTCTTAAAACAGTGGGCTGAAAAAAAATCCCACTTTTTCAATAAAAAAATACCATAGTTCTCAATCTCAATCATTAGCATTTTCATACTAAATGCTAAAAAACATAAAAAGTTCAACTTTGACCTTAAATTTCTCAACAACTACTGAACGGATTTTAACAAAATTAAAACTGTAAAAAAGTTCAAGAAGTCTTCTCTCCTGCAAAAAAAAAATTGCAAAATTATCTCTATCGGTTCAAAAGTAACAAATTTTTGGCCGATGAAAAACGATTTTCAGCCACTGTGCGCCGCAGACAATGATGAGATTAATGGATAAAGTTATTCCGACAGAGTTGAGGGAACGAGTGTTTGTTTATTAAGACGATCTGTTGATATTTTCGAAAAATTTTGATGAACATTTGCATTTATTAGAAAAAGTAGCAGAATGTTTAAGAAATAGTGGTCTGACTATAAACGTTTCTAAGTCAAAATTTTGTATGAAGGAGGTGAATTATTTAGGTTTTATTGTAGGTGGAGGTGTAATTAGAACCTCGGATGAAAAGGTAGTGGCCATTCGAAATTTTAAAATTCCTAGAACCGTTCGCGAAGTGCGTCAATTTCTTGGTGTTGCTAATTATTATCGAAAATTTGTTTCTAATTTTTCTACTTTGGCATCGCCTATAACGGACCTAATAAAAAAAGGGAAAAAATTCGAAATGACTGCGGAAGCATTAGAGGCCATATCAGAATTTAAAAGTGCATTAACTACTGCTCCGGTATTAGTTCATGCAGATTACTCAAAACCATTTATAGTGCAATGTGACGCATCTAATTCAGGTATTGGTGCCGTTTTATGTCAGATGGACGCGGAAGGTTTTGAAAGGCCAATTTACTTTTATTCAAAGAAGTTGAATAAATCACAAAAAAATTATTCAGTCACTGAACTGGAGTGTTTGGCAGCTGTGTCTGCAGTAAAGAAATTCCGTCCATATTTAGAAATGCAACCTTTCAAAGTAACGTGGATTCGTTACCGGACATGAAAGTTTCAGGAAAATTTGTGTATAAGAAAGTAGGATTTTCTGATGGAAATTCAATTTCCGATACTTTAGCCTGGAAGTTATGGGTTCCAGGTGCTCTTACTCACGGTCTAATTATATCAGCTCATAACCCACCTCAGGCTTCACATGGTGGAATTGCAAAAACTCTTTTTAGACTTAAGGAAAAATATTATTGGCCGAATATGGCTGTGCAACAGAGAATAGCTTTTTGCAATTGAAAAAAAATCGCATTTAATTAACGACAACAAATACACACGCTTACGGTCATACAGTCAAACTCGCGCAACCGCAAATATTCGCTGCTGGTTTACAGTCATTCAAATAACGCACATCGTGCTTTGTTATTTATACAATCGTTACCTTCGTTTTTTTTATACAGATTCTAAGTGTTCTGAGCGCAAATGATTGTTTGGTAAAGAAACAAAAAATACAAACGAAAGAGCCAGAAATCAAACAACCATTACTCATGTATTTATTCAGCATTAACTATGTAGTACAAGAAAAAAAAAATTTAAATGAACCCTGCAAATAATAGGACCAGTCCAAACACGCTTGTAAAGAGTAGTCCACAAGGGACCAGGACTAGTCCAAAAGTAACCCAAACGTATGGAAAAAACCTGGTCTATTTAACATTACGATGTCCTAGGAGAGGACCATATAACCCATCTTTGGACCACTAAGGAGTAGTTTTAAAACTACTCCATGGTATATAACCCGCCTTTGGACCACTAAGGAGTAGTTTTAAAACTACTCCATGGTATACTCAAGAGGATTAGTTTTGAAGTCGTTTAAAAACGAAAGCATGTCGTTAAAAAACGAAGACATGTCGTCTCACTACCCTGCAAATAATAGGACCAGTCCAAACACGCGTGTAAAGAGTAGTCCACAAGGGACCAGGACTAGTCCAAAACTAGCCCAAACGTATGGAAAAAACCTGGTCTATTTAACATTACGATGTCCTACGAGAGGACCATATAACCCACCTTTGGACCACTAAGGAGTAGTTTTAAAACTACTCCATGGTATATAACCCAACTTTGGACCACTAAGGAGTAGTTTTAAAACTACTCCATGGTATACTCAAGAGGATTAGTTTTGAAGTCGTTTAAAAACGAAAGCATGTCGTTAAAAAACGAAGACATGTCGTCTCACTACAAACGCTTTTTAACAATGACATGGTCCATGCTTGCATTACATCGGACTAGTCCATGGAGTAGTCCATTTTATCAAAATGGGTCAGGTGGTCCAATTTTATTTGCAGGGTACAAACACTTTTTTACAATGACATGGTCCATGCTTGCATTACATCGGACTAGTCCATGGAGTAGTCCATTTTATCAAAATGGGTCAGGTGGTCCAATTTTATTTGCAGGGAAACTAAACACACATACTTATGTACATAGGTACACACAATTTCCATAGAAACAAAAAGTACAGTAGTAGTAGGTACAATGTATTTTTGTTATTGTTGTTTTTATTGTTGTTAATTTTGAAAAAGCGTCTCATCGTTGTTTATTGTTGTTGTTGTTAATGTAAACAAAAGTATAGAGAATGTGCTCTTTTGAATTTACTCAGTTGTGTTATATTGCGTGAGCAACAAAAATGCAAATAAAGCACTTTCAATAAAAAACGAATAAATGAAAATATCAAATGTGTACGAAAGGAAAAAAAAATTACCAACGTTGAACTTTGTTTTGCATGTATAGAGTTATTGTAAATTTTAGCGTATGAATAAATGCACAAAAATAGTGAGTTTTGAGGTTCTCTGCTGTGCAAGTAAGAAATTTCAAAGCAGATTGCGAAATCTGTAAGTCTTCAAAGGCCCCTAATTTCATAATGAGACCACCAATGGGAAAACAAACTGTTACAGAATGACCATTTCAGAAAATTTTTATTGACCTACTTGGCCCATATCCTCGCTCGAAGCTTGGTTATACATACTTGTTAGTTGTGTTGGATCATTTCAGTAAATTCTGTTTTATTCATCCCTTACGTAAAGCTGACTCTAATAATATAACACAATTTCTACAATGTAATGTTTTTAGTGTATTTGGTGTACCGGAAACAGTGCATAGTGATAATGGAAGTCAGTTTGCGTCTAATCATTTTGCTCAAATGTGTAAGGATTATGGAATACTCCAAATTTTTAGTGGATCGTATGCACCTCAGAGTAATGCTTCTGAACGTGTAAATAGGTCAATATTAGCGGCAATTCGATCTTATGTAGATGGTTCACAAACGTCATGGGATGAAAATATTTGCCACATTAACCAATCTCTTCGTAGTTCTCTTCATTCTTCAATTGGAATGCCACCGTTTTTTGCTTTGTTTGGTAGAAATATGATATTGCATGGTTCAGCCTACAATATTTTAAGGAACTTAGACACGGTAAACGATGGAGAAGTGGAAATTATTAACAAATCGGATCATATGAAAATTATTGATGATTCAATACTTAAAAATTTGGAGAAGACGTATAGGAAAAGTGAACGTACTTATAATTTAAGGGGATGTCGAAATATAAGGTACGAGCCTGGTCAGGAAGTATTTAGGAGGAATTTTCAACAAAGTGACTTTTCGAGACAATTTAACGCTATGTTGGCTCCAAAATATGTAAAGGCTCGAATTGAGTCGGTAGTAGGTAACTGTTTATATAAATTAACAGATTTGAGTGGGAAATTCATCGGAGTATTTCATGGAAAGGATCTTAGACAATAATGTTTAAAATAGCCCGGCTTCTTATGTGGGTCGTGCCACACGTGGGAACTTTTGTCATGTTCATATTATTTTAAATTTCACATAGTCCCAAAACATTTCCTTTTTATTGGCGTTGCTGTAAATGTTTTGGTTTGTTCCGGGTGGTTAAAAACTTTCTACTTGTTTACTTTTATACTTGATTTAAATTTGAATTCATTAGGTTTTTGTAATTTAGTTGCCTTTGGTTTTGGAAATTATTTTGCATTGATATATTGTTTTAACATTTTTTTTTATTAAGAATTTCAGGTATTACTTGTTTAGGAAAACAAAATTGTAACGGGTAGGCCATTCTTTTGGAAATAAAATTTTAAAACAATATATCAATGCAAAATAATTTCCAAAACCAAAGGCAACTAAATTACAAAAACCTAATGAGTTCAAATTTAAATCAAGTATAAAAGTAAACAAGTAGAAAGTTTTTAACCACCCGGAACAGACTTACTTTTGAATTCGTTCATTTTGGTACAACCCTTGTAAAATTCATTAGTTTTTTCAGTATAATTGTATGTAGTGCTTTTATGTGTTTCTGATTACTTAACATATTATTTTGTAGGCGAAGTTTTTACTGGGTCTTTAACCCGTTTAAGACGTATAAGCAACAGTTCTCCTTGTAACAATATCAAAGTTTAAACAAAACACATCAACAATAAACAGTGGGTTTATCTAGTGGGAAATGTAAGATGAGATAAACCCACTGTTTATTGTTGATGTGTTTTATTTAAACTTTGATATTGTTACAAGTAGAACTGTTGCTTATAAGTCGTATACGTTTAACAGTTTTATTTGGTTTAATATCTTTAGTTTTTCTAAAATCTTTATGGATGAAGTTTCCTGATGATCTGGCCTAAGCAACCAGTGAAATGCGCATAGGAATAGCTTATTCCATCAACAATAGATTTCAAGTGTTTTTATCAAGAATAAAAACTGGGAATTAAGCACGAAATCTTATGAAATATTTAAAGAAATTATTAAATACCCATGAACTTTAACTTGGTTTTTGTTTGATTATGTTTTAATAAAAGTCGAAACAAATTTGTTTAAAATTTATTTTAAATTGCACGATTTTTAAAACAAAAAAGACGATATTTTTCTCAGGAAATCGACGATTTTGACACAAATTTAATGGCAGCACTGAATAAAACCAAATCAAGGAAAGGCTAAAAAAAAAATTTAAAATAACAAAATATAACAATTGTGTTTTGTTTATTTTCATCATATAAATTATGCATTCATCATTTAAATTCCTTACATTTTTTATTTATTTAAAAAAAATAGAATGTAAACATATTTTTAATTTAAAATATCCACATTTTGTTTTTCTCGCACCAATTTCAAATGCGACTAATTTTGACAGTTCTTGTAAGAAACTACTCGCAAAATATTGTTACAGACACACTTTTTCTCATTTCCTTCCAATAAATGCTGGAAAATTATTTAAATGACAGATAATTCTCGCAAAGAAAAGATACAGAAACACTTGTGTAAGAAAAACCATTTTTTGTTTCATTTCACACTATTTTTGTTGCAATTCACACGTTTCATGCGAAAAGTTTTACGATGTGAGAAATACAGAAACGGTCTACTGTTGTACATTGTAATGCTGGGTACACACTATGCAACGCATTTACGCAATCTAGTGAATTATATTCATTTTCATTCATTCCAGATTGCATCAACATCAAAACGCTTTGATATTTTGAGGTTGCATTGAAACAGATTGCACTGTGTGTACCCAGCATAAGAAAACGGTCGTTTGCAAAATTTGAAAATGCTTAAGAAAATATAATTTTATCATAATGTTTCATTTAAAGGGTTCTGTATATGAAAAAAATATCACATGCCTGCCTGCAAATAATATTGGACCACCTGATCCATTTTGATAAAATGGACTACTCCATGGAAAAGTGTTTGTAGTGAGACGACATGTCTTCATTTTTAACGACGTGCTTTCGTTTTTAAACGACTTCAAAACTAATCCTCTTGAGTATACCCAGAGCTGTCAGGTACTTGTTTTCGTCCTCCCCCAAACTTAAAAAAAAATTTCCCCAAAAATCCCCCAATAAAAGAGAAAATCTCCAAAAATAAACCCCTGTAAAAAATATACAATTTTTAACGGATAATTTAATTATTTATTGTTGGGAAATATGTAGTTGTATTAAAAACATATGTGACGCGAAAAATAGAAAGGGACCTAAGGGTTTTGCCATTTTAATACGTGTATATTTGGTGTACCATCACTGAGCGTGTTGGTATTGGTCTCATTTCAAAGCGACACATCTCAACCTTGTTGGTCAACCTTGAAAACGCGCGTAGGTCGTCCCTACCTCTTGTTTTGTGTAGTTGGTTTTTACTGTTCCCTTTACCTTACTGGTCCCTTTCTCTATGCGCTGTCACATATATAGTTTATAAATATGTATATACAGTCGAACTTCCCTATAATGAATCTGCATGGAAAACATAATTGTATCTACACTTTGATTACTTTATCATCTAGAAGAAAAGTTTACGACATTTAACAAATTGACAAATACTTAAATAAGAGATTTTTTCGCCTTGTATTCACTTTTCAACTTATCAATCGACTTTTCTTCACCCAATCGTCATCAAACTTCATAATTTTTGTTTTTATATACAAGGAAACAAAATTAGCCCATTCATTGACTTAAGAGTTCATTTTAATTTTTTTATCACCTCTAATAAGTATATGTACATTAGGGTGGCCGTTATTTTTTTTCGTATTATCACTTGGCAAACCCCTTAGATTGATTTCAAATTAGAAGAAAAAAATATATAAAAAATTTTAGATCGTTTGCATAGTTATTGGCCCTGCCTTGAGCCCACAAAGTTTGTTAAAATGCTATTTTTCTCACTATGTGTCGCTTTAATTGTTGATAACTTCCGTAATATTTATTTTAGAGAAAAACCTTATTCACAAATATCTTTATCTTATGAACAATGTTGCTTTGTATTGGTTTTTTTTTAACATGAATATTAAATCCAGAAAAAACCAAATTAAACAAGTAAGAGTGCTATATTCGGCTGTGCCGAATCTTATATACCCTTCACCATTGAGCGAGCAGAATACAGAGCAACTAGACAAAAACTAAATAAAACTGGTAAATATTTTTTAAAATAAGAGACAACCGGTTTTGAACTTCGCTTTTCATAAGGGCCCAGAATATATATACTTTATAGGGTTTAGGATCAATATTGTCGAAATTACAGTTATATACCTTTTTACCTTCGGTGAAGGGTATAAAAAGTTTAATTTTTTGGAATTCAGGGGTCTAATCACCGCATTCGATACTATCGTATCGAATAAACTATTGAATTTTTTTGCATACGATAGACACTGGCGTATCGAATGAAAACTCGATAAATGTAATGTCGAGTTACTCGATGTCGAATGCTATTATTTCAAATTCAATACATTTCATTCGATATCGAGTTTCAAGTCACCAAAATAAATCATTTCGATCAATTTTGCTCGATATCGTATGCAGTGATAAGACCCCAGTATTTCGGTTATAACTTATAAAAATGTCTGATATTTTGGTATATAAGTCATATACATAGGACATATGGCAGCCCTAAAATTTAGATTTTTATACAAATTTTGATGTTTTTCAGCCCATTTTTGGAGTATTTTCCTCATAAAGTACCCATTGTCTAACCGATTTGATAGTTGTATATACCGACGTGTTAAGGAAGAATTTTACCATTTACTTAAGTTATATTTATATATAAACATTTATATATACTTGTATACATACTATATTTTAACAAAGTAAATTATAAAAAAGAGTAATTTTTGGGGATTCAGTATTTCGGTTGTAACTCAGCCATTTTTTAACCGATTTGACAGATTTATATACCAACGTGTTGAAGAAGAAATTTACCATTTACTTGACTTATAAAGCTTGGACTCGGGGAGATCTATGGTTCCCGAAAGTGGGTATTTAAAAAAAAAAAAATTTAATTTTGGTCATAACTTTTTTGTATCTGAACCGATTTTTCCGAGTTTTTTATGAAATATGTTCTACTAAAAATGTGGACCGATCTTGCTGAATTTTAATAGCACGAAATGGTGGACTTTACGTGACATAAGTGTAAAACAACCTAGCCGCTATCATGTCTGGAGTCTCCGGAAAACACATATCAAACGTAAGACGGACGGACGGACAGACGGACGGACATGGTTAAATCAAGTTCTCTCCTCATAAGGACCCAGAATATATATACTTTATAGGGTCTTAGATCTTTATTGCAGAAATTACAAACGGAATGATAAACTTATATATACCCTTTTCCACCTGAGGTGAAGGGAATACCAGTTGTAGAACTAAAAAGCTAAACAAAAATATCAAATTTCCCGTATTTCCTTTTTTGGTACTATTTTTCCCCCCATTAAAGTATCAAGTAGTACGAATATGTCAAAGAATGGAGGAAAATGTTTTGTAAAAAAAGTACCAAAAATAGTTACGATTTTCATCCCTTAAATGTTCGAATTTCGAAAAAGTACCAGATTTGTATTCGTGTTTTTTTGATAAGTTTAGAATGTGGTATAAACTTTGATTCTATGTTTATTGGTTCAAAAGATAGATGGAGTGTCAAAAAAGTACCAAAATTCAGGTTTTACCCGTTTACTCCATAAAAGGGCCGAATTTCAAAAAAGTACCAGACAACTGTCCGCTTATTTTTCTAAAGAGCAACGATAAGTGTTACATTTTTTTTGTATCTCTTTTAGTTTTGGAGATAAAGGGTGGTTAAATTTCAAGGGCCGATGTTGATTTTGAATAAAACACAAACTATTTAGGAAATTATTGTAATTTTATTTTATTATGATATATTGGTATTACTCAATTATGTATGGAACAAAATATCGGCCAAATGGGCGCCGCGACCAAGGCGGCACACCTCCATCCGATGGTCCAAATTTTCAATGACCCTGAGGCATAATGGAGGTTCTATGCCGTTAATGTGCCGAATTATCTCATCCTTTAGCTCTTGAATTGTTGCTGGCTTATCGACGTACACCTTTTCTTTCAAATAACCCCAAAGAAAAAAGTCCAACGTTGTCAAATCACATGATCTTGGCGGCCAATTGACATCGCCATTACGTGAGATAACACGGCCATTGAATTTGTTGCGCAAAAGAGCCATTGTTTCGTTAGCTGTGTGGCAAGTGGCACCGTCCTGCTGAAACCACATATCGTCCACATCCATATCTTCCAATTCGGGCCATAAAAAGTTCGTTATCATCTCACGATAGCGAACACCATTCACAGTAACTGCCTGACCGGCCTCATTTTGGAAAAAAATACGGCCCGATGATGCCGCCAGCCCATAAACCGTACCAAACAGTCACTCTTTGTGGGTGCATTGGTTTTTCGACAATCACTCTTGGATTCTCATTCGCCCAAATGCGGCAATTCTGTTTATTGACGAATCCACTGAGGTGAAAATGTGCCTCATCACTGAAGATGATTTTCTTCGAAAATTGATCATCCACTGTTGCCATTTCTTGCCACCATTCTGCCCATTCACGACGTTTGGAATGGTCAAGAGGCTTTAGTTCTTGAGCCAATTGCACCTTGTAAGCGTGTAAATGCAAGTCTTTATGCATAATGTTCATCAACGACGAGCGTGAGAGGTGCAATTGTTGGGCACGACGACGAGTTGAGGTGGACGGCTCTTCAGCCACACTATCGCGAACAGCAGCAATATTTTCTGCAGTACGAGCTGTACGAGCATGCACTGGTGTTCTCACATCTTCTGCAGACCCGGTTTGCTCGAATTTTTCCACGATTTTTGCGATTGTTCGCACATTTGGACGATCAAATTGACCAAAAAAATCACGAAGTGCACGATATGCATTTTGATTTGAACGCCCATTTTCATAATAAGTCTGGATAACTTTAACACGTTGTTGGATTGTGTATCTCTCCATTGTTCAAATTGAGTAAGTCTGAAATAGAGAAATGTCAAATAAAATTCGGAAAAAAACTTGGCGTTTAGGTTTGGTTCACATTCAACATCGGCCCTTACAATTTAACCACCCTTTATAAGGTTACCGTATTTTCCAATTTTTACCCTTTTTTACCCCCTAAACATTTGAATTTCCAAAAATGCCGTCTTAGTGGATCGATTTGGTGGGTGACCAATCTCTGGTCTAAATTTCAAGTTTTTAGCTTCAGGCGTTTAGGCTGTACGATGATGAATCAGTCAGTGAGTCAGTCAGTAACGTTACAATTTTATATACAGACTAGCATTTAACCCGCTACTTCGTAGGCGTCTCCTTTTTCTTCGTGGACATATTTTTATGCCAAAGTTTATTTTCAAAAAAGTACCAGGCACCTGTCCCCTTATTTTTTTTTAACGAACAACAATAAGTGTTAAATTTTTTGAATCTCTTTAATTTTGGATTTTTAAGGTTAGCGGAATCGATTTGGCGAGAGGCCAACCTTCGGTCCAAAAGTCAGCTTTTTAGCTTCAAGAGTTTAGGATGTGCGATGATGAATCCGTCAGTTACTTTACAAATTTATATTATATAGAGATGGAGAAAAATGTTGAGAAAACAGTAACAAAATTAGGAACGATTTTCACACCTTAAACGTTTGAATTCCAAAAAAGGTCCAAACCTGTTTTGTTTTTTTAGATAAGCTAAAAATGTGATACAATATTTATTTACCCTTTTACACCCCGAAAAGGCCTTCCTTCAAAAAAGTACCAGACACCTCTCCGTTTATTTTTTTTAATGAACAATAATTAGTATTCAATTTTTTGTATCTCTTTTTGTTTAGGAAATATACGGTTAGCGAATTTTTCTAATAAACAAGAATAAGTGCTGATGTTTTTTATCTCTTTTAGTTTAGGAGGTTCGCGGGATCGATATACATAGGTACAATTTTCACCCCTGAAACGTTCGAATTTCGAAAAAGTACCAAATTCGCATTTGTATTTTTTAGATAAGTAACAAATGTTATTTAATTTTTATTTCTATACGTATTGGCTTAAAAGCTAGATTTACTACCTAAAACGACCGAATTTCGTTAAAGTACCAGACACCAATTTGCTTTTTTATTTAATGCACAAAAATAAATATTAAATTAAAAAAATTACCAGTTTATTTTAAAAAAATACCAGTTAGAGAACGAAAAAGTAGCAAAAAAGCCCTCTTACAGATTTTCATTCACTTAGGACCTTGCATGTTTTATTTTATGTTTCTAGGTCCAATACTAACGGAAATTCAAAAAGTACCAGTTAAAGAACAAAGAAGTACCAAAAACTTCCCTCTTATATATTCTTATCCACTTAGGGCATTGCATCTTGAATTTAATGTTTCTAAGTCCAATAATAACCATATATTCAAAAAGTACCAGTTTAAGTACATATAAGCGCTTTTAGAGATTCTCATTCACTCAGGACCATGCAGGTTTAATTTTATTTTCATTAGACCAACATTAGCGAAAATTTAAAAAAGGACCAGTTAAAAAACGAAAAAGTACCAAAAAGATCTCTCTAACAGATTGTCATTCACTCAAGACCTTCCATGTTTAATTGCATGTTTCTGGGTTCAATACTAACGGAAATTCAAAAAGTACCAGCTAACGAATAAAAAAGTACCAATAAGATCCCACTTAAAGATTCTCATTTACACAGGACCGTGCATGTTTAATTTTATGTTTCTAGGTCCAAAACTGACGGAAATTCAAAAAGTACCAGTTAATGAACAAAAAAAGTACCAAAAACTTTCCTCTTATAGATTCTTATCCACCCAGGACCTTGCATGTTTAATTTTATCTTTCTAGGTCCAATACCAACGGAAATTCAAAAAGTACCAGTCAAAGATTAAAAAAGTACCAAAAAGTTCACTCTTATAGATTCTCATCCATCCAGGGCATTGCATATTGAATTGTATGTTTCTAGGTCCAATACTAACAGAAATTCAAAAAGTACCAGTAAATGAACAAAAGAGTACCAAAAAGTTCCGTCATAGATTCTTATCCACTCAGGACATTGCATGTTGAATCTTATGTTTTAAGGTCCAACATAAACGATAATTTTAAAAATACCAGTTGTAGGACCCAAAAGCTAAAGAAAAATATTAAAGTATCAAAAAATTCGGTATTATAGTGGGGGCTCATTATTAATTACGAGTATGTTAATGAATGGAGAAAAATGTTTTGTAAAAAAAGTACCAAAAATAGCGACGATTTTCACCCCTTAAATGTTCGAATTTCGAAAAAGTACCAAACTCATATTCGTATTTTTTTCATAGGTTTCGAATGTGGTATAAACTTTGTTTCTATGTTTATTGGTTCAAAAGATAGATAGGGTGTCAAAAAAGTACCAAAATTCAGGTTTTACCCGTTTACTCCCTAATAGGGCCAAATTTCAAAAAAGTACCAGGCACCTATCCGATTTTTTTTCTAAAGAACAACGATCAGTATTATATTTTTTTGTATCTCTTTTAGTTTTGGAGATATAAGGTCACCGCATTTTCCCGTTTTTACCCTTTTTTACCCCCTAAACTTTCGAATTTCCAAAAATCCCGTCTTAGTGGATCGATTTGGGGAGTGACCAATCTCTGATCCGAATTTCAAGTGTTTAGCTCCAGGCGTTTAGGCTGTGCGATGATGAATCAGTGAGTCAGTCAGTCAGTCAGTCAGTAACGTTACAATTTTATATATGTATATAGATTAGTATTGTGGTTATTTTGTTGAACTTTTTATGGTTTTTAATCCAAACTTTTAATATTTATACCCTTCACCTCAGGTGGAAAAGGGTATATATAAGTTTGTCATAACATTTGTAATTTCCACAATATTGATTTTAGACCCCATAAAGTATATATATTCTGGGACCTTATGAGGAGAGAACTTGATTTAACGATGTCCGTCTGTCCGTCTGACCGTCTGTCCGTCTTACGTTTGATATGTGTTTTCCGGATAATCCAGACATGATAGCGGCTAGGTTGTTTTACATTTATGTTGCATACAGTCCACCATTTCTTGCTATTTAAATTCAGCCAGATCGGTCCAAAAATGACGTAGATATGAGCAAAAAACCACGACTACCTCTAAATTTTTCCAAAAATCCCTTGTTGTTAAATTTAAGGGCTGCCATATGTCCTATGGATATGACTTATATATCAAAATATCGGAAATTTTTAGTAGAACATACTTTATAAAAAATTCGGGAAAATCGGTTCAGATACAAAAAAGTTATGACCAAAATTAAATTTTTTTTTTTAAATACCCAACTTTCGGGAACCATAGATCTCCCCGAGTCCAAGTTTTATAACCCAACTAACTGGCAAATTTCTTCTTAAACACGTCGGTATATAAATCTGTCAAATCGGTTAAAATCAAAAATCATGAGTTATAATCAAAATACTGAAATCCCAAAAATTACTCTTTTTATACCCTTCACCTCAGGTGGAAAAGGGTATATATAAGTTTGTCATAACGTTTGTAATTTCCACAATATTGATTTTAGACCCCATAAAGTATATATATTCTGGGACCTTATGAGGAGAGAACTTGATTTAACCATGTGATGTCCTTCTACACCCCCCCCCCTCCTTTCAATTGCTTACATATACTAGCATAATGCCCAATATGATTTTCGTTATCACCCTTCTTTATTATTTCATCTATTTAACGAAAATATTTTTACAAATAGAAACTAGGAATTTTTGTGTTTTTTGCTACTTAAAAACTCGCCAAAAAAGATAAAAGAAAACAAACAAACAAACAAACACACATACATGGCGCAAACTATTTTGGTGAATATATTTCCCAACTTTGTGGTGAACAAAAACATCAGAAGTAATTACAACAAAAATTTGTTGAATTTTGTGAACAGTCAACGTGCCATATTTCATTTTAATGATATTCGATTAACGTTCCTTCATGGTTCAGTTGTCTAGGGGGTTTGTTAGAAACTGAGAGTTCCCGGTTCGATTCTTGGTTTTTTAAAAAGAAATTTTTTTTTTTAATATTTTTATTTTTTTTATGTTCTAAAAAAGATTTAAAAAAAATATTTACCACACACAAAAAAATAATTTAGGTAATTTTACCAAGGCGTGCATAGGTAATTTATTTTTATATCTAAAGAAAAAACTAAGTTTTATTGTCTTTAATAATTGGTAATTTATACAATAAGTATTGCCTAAAATTTTTGTTAATATTACTAATTGGGTCAGGTATCTTCTTCGAATTTTTTTATAATATGTATGTATGTTTATTTTATTTTTCAATTGTGAAAAAAAAACATTCAAATATAAATTTGAATTTAGAATTTTTAAATATAAAACTAAAAAATTAAATTAAAAACTATTCGGGGGTTGCTTTAAAATCATGTGAGATAAGGCCATTATGGCTTTATTGCTGAATTGAATGGGAGATAAAGCCATAATGGCCTTATTGCCCAATCATTGAGAGGTAAGGTCATATTTAAAATTTTGCCATATTTTTTCGCAAATGAGAGATAAAGCCATATTTTTTCAGAATATTGTTATGCATGGTGTTAACATTCTGTAAAAGGGAAAATCCTTAGTTATCATTAAAAAACCTTTTTTTATTCTTGTGACGCACGCAGGAAAACTTTATTCAGCGAAGCCACCTGCCGCGCCCTACTGGAGAAAAAACCCCACGCAGAAAAAGTTTAGTATGCGAAGCCAGATTTCAATACTTAACTTTAGTGTTTCCGGAACTGAAATAAGAGATAAAGCCATTTTCTAATATTGCTAATGTGAGCTAAGGCCATGATGGCTTTATCTCCCATTCAAATGAAAAAATAATAAAAAAAAATTGAATGAGAGATAAAGCCATCATGGCCTTATCTCACATGGTATTAAAGCACCCCCAACTATTCAATAAAGGATAAAAATACAACGCATGTAAGTGAGTATTATTAACATAGGATAAAGAACTCCGCTGAACTTTTTAAAAAAAACAAGACAGAATATCGACCCTTTGCGCGAAATTACCGTATGTTACAAAAACCAAATTTTACAGGACAGCCACTTTTCTCTACTTTTCTCTGCTTTCGCTTGCAATATCAATATTAAAATATACATTCAATTATTGGAGCAACGAAGTGGAATTCGCCTATAATATTTTGTCAGGTGGCGTCTCTTTGAATGTAGAACAAGATTGCATCAAAAACTCAATTTCAAAAAATTGGCATATACGATCATTTCGCGCAAAGGGGTCGATATATTTACAATAAAACCAATAATTATTTATTACTTTTATTGAAGATTATTAATTAGGACGACACGATGCTGGATCAATATGGATTTCCAAGACAAGATTAGTTTTAATCCTTTGACCTCAAATGAGCCCAAAAAACAGCCCGGAACTTTAAGAAACAACAAAAAGTTTCAGTAAATTATTAAATTAATTGATACACATTATGAATTGATAAATAAAATACATATTATGAAATTAAAAAGGTTAAAAAAGTATATAGTTTTTTTAAAAATGCTTTTTTATTAAAAAAAAAAGTATGTAGTAAATTTACCTAAAACCTATGTTCTTGTACAAAATTTAACTTAGATAACTTTTCTAAAATAAAAATATAAACTAACTTTGCTATCATTGGTAAATTTCCAAAGTTTCTTTGTAATTTTAACAAAATTATTAGATACTTTTTCGAACATAGAAATTAAACGTTTTATTACCTAAGAAACTTAGGTACTGCCATGCTACCCTTGCGCTTAGTTAATTTTATACCATATTCTTAGGTAATTTTACCTATGAATTTTTTGGTGTGCAGTTTTCGCTTTTTAAATTTTATTTATAATGAAGTTTGAGGTATTGCAAATATGTATGTATATGTAAAAATTATTTAGTTTTTGTCTAGTTGCTCTGTATTCTGCTCGCACAATGGTGAAGGGTATATAAGATTCGGCACAGCCGAATATAGCACTCTTACTTGTTTTAATTAGGCTTAAGTTCATCAAATTTAATTTTCATTAAATTATTTTTATGAAGAAAGGAATTTTACAACATGAAAATTAATTAAAATTTACTGATAATTATTAGTATTGTGGTTATTTTATTGAACTATTTATGGTTTTTAATCCAAATTTTTAATATTTTTAATTAGGCTTAAGTTCATTAAATTTAATTTTCATTAAATTATTTTTATGAAGAAAGGAATTTTACAACATGAAAATCAATTAAAATTTACTGATAATTTTTCATTCTTGACTCAATCTGGGCTCGAACCCAGGTGTTTACGGACAGGTTACCCTGACATGTTTCGATTGCAACCACTCAATCTCCTTAGAGGGCTTGCCGTTTAACACTCGCAGCCATCGACGACTGCTGACGTCATTAGTCAAACATCAATCCTTAAACCAAATTGTATTCAACCTTTGGTAGATCGAAATTTGCTTTGAATGATTATCTATTTTAATTTATTTTAACATGTTGTTCCTTTACTTCTGTTCAATAAAATAACCACAATACTAATAATTGTTAAAGCTAAGGCATGAGCTCTATGTTTGCATTTGTCCTTCAAGTTGTGCTGAAAAGGTCAGCAAGAAAAAGAAAGACAACAAAATGAAAAAACAAAAACAAAATATGTACTTTGAACTTCAAGAAGAATTCTTGACAAAAGTACGAAAAAACAGAAGTAAAGGAAGAACATGTAAAATGAATTAAAATAGATAATCATTCAAAGCAAATTTCGATCTACCAAAGGTTAAATACAATTTGGTTAAAGGATTGATGTTTGACTAATGACGTCAGCAGTCGTCGATGGCTGCGAGTGTTAAACGGCAAGCCCTCTGAGGAGATTGAGTGGTTGCAATCGAAACATGTCAGGGTAACCTGTCCGTAAAAACGCCTGGGTTCGAGCCCAGATTGAGTCAAGAATGAAGAATTATCAGTAAATTTTAATTAATTTTCATGTTGTAAAATTCCTTTCTTCATAAAAATAATTTAATGAAAATTAAATTTGATGAACTTAAGCCTAATTAAAAATATTAAAAGTTTGGATTAAAAACCATAAATAGTTCAACAAAATAACCACAATACTAATTATTGTTAAAGCTAAGGCACGAACTCTATGATTGCATTTGTCCTTCAAGTTGTGCTGAAAAGGTCAGCAAGAAAAAGAAAGACAAAAAAATGAAAAAACAAAAACAAAATGTGTACTTTGAACTTCAAGAAGATTTCTTGACAAAAGTACGAAAAAACAGAAGTAAAGGAAGAACATGTAAAATGAATTAAAATAGATAATCATTCAAAGCAAATTTCAATCTACCAAAGGTTAAATACAATTTGGTTTAAGGATTGATGTTTGACTAATGACGTCAGCAGTCGTCGATGGCTGCGAGTGTTAAACGGCAAGCCCTCTGAGGAGATTGAGTGGTTGCAATCGAAACAAGTCAGGGTAACCTGTCCGTAAAAACGCCTGGGTTCGAGCCCAGATTGAGTCAAGAATGAAGAATTATCAGTAAATTTTAATTAATTTTCATGTTGTAAAATTCCTTTCTTCATAAAAATAATTTAATGAAAATTAAATTTGATGAACTTAAGCCTAATTTTATATATATAGATACCCAGAAGTGTTGAATGCGAACATTGGTTTCGTCGGCAGCATATGTTTGCAATAAAATAAGGTATCAATTACACTGTGCAAGAAACTGACATTTTTTTTTTGAGACAAGCTGGGCACCTGGCGTTTTAACCTAATTGTTGGCGGTTTAATAAAATGCTTAAACTTGGCTCTTGCATCGCCTTGGATGCCCCTAGATGGGTCAAATGTATGACCGACCCCACTTTTTTTTCATCCCAGTCTTTTATTTCTAACATAGCAACCCGCTATATCTCTTCCTTAAGGGGCCTCCCATACAAAATGTTCAATGCAGACTAGAAATATATTGAAGAAAAAGTCCCATAAACGCCCAGGAGTCACCCCTACTGGGATATGATGTATTACCGACCTCAATTAGAAAGAAGTTATTTTAATTTTTTTTTGCGGGATTACGGTTTTTTTAGTTTGTTCAATAAGCTAAAGCGTTTTTGAGTAATGCGAACATATGTTGTGTAACCTCCTCCATTTTCGAAATAACGGTACATATCGAAAACCAGAGCCAATCTAAAAAACGGCGGCCACCACTGGATTCAGCGTACCCGAATTATGTTAAAACGCCATGTGCCCGGCTTGTTTGTTTTTTTTTTTTTAATTTATTTAAGAAGCTTTTTACAATATAAGTTTTAATACATAGTACTTCCATATTACTTTAAAAGAATACATTAAACTGTTTTATTTTGTAATGAGTTTAATTTTCTTTGTGAATTAATTTCTTTTAATACTTATACATAAAAATTATAATTATATGAATTTACAAATTGGCTTTTATATATGAAATCCCGAAAAATTCCGATTGGTCCCGGGATCCCGTTTTTTTAAATTAAAAATCCCGAATCCCGGGTTTCAAAAAACCTTGTCCCGTTTGGCATCCCTATTAAATACCTATGAACCACATACCGTCTAGGTCCATTTCCTCAATTTCTGGGTATAGAAAGTCCGTTATCATCTCGCGATAGCGAACACCATTCACGGTAATTGCTTGGCCGACGGCCCGATAACGCCGAAATGCTTTTGATTGAACGCCCATTTTCGTAAAAGGCTTGAACAATCTTAAAGCGCTGCTCAATTGTGTACCTCTCAATGGTAGAAGTTGTCAAATACTGAAACAAAGATAGGTCAATTTAAGTTGCGCATAAAGCTTGACGTTAAGGTGTGACTTACAATTAACATGGTGGATTATTGTTTTACCATCCTTTATTTAAAATAAATACATAGTGACATAGTTAATTTTTGGAATAAAAGGTGAATGAAGGTTGTTATCCTGAACGTTCTATAAAATTTCGATTCCTAAGATAAAAAAAATTTTTCGAAAGGAAATTGGTACTAGGTGGTAACTTAAAGTGGTCTCAATCTTTACACTTTTCGTTTTGCACAAAAATTCTAATAGGTCGTAGTTCTTATTTTATTGTATAGTACTAAAACACTAATAAGAAAGTTTTTAAATTCAGCTTTCTATTCCTTTATCATACAAACGATACAAATAGGTATCGATACTTTTTTTTCGATACTAAGTAGGTATCGATACTTTACTTTATTTCGAAAAATTTTGAAGTCGGATTCATGAATTTTTTGTGTGTACTGCGACTGCGACTCCGGCTCCGGTACAAAAACCTCAACTCCGACTCTTGATAACGTTGCCTAGACAAAATTTATTCTTATCAAAAGTATATATAGGGATGAAACGATACCTCTAAGGTATCGATACTTTTACTCGATGTGGTATCGCTCGTAAAGTTTCGATACCTACTTAGAATCGAAAAAAAGTATCGATACTTAGTTACTTGTATGGGTACTTGTATCGGTTTGTATGATAAAAGATTACACGCAAAGAAAAAACATGGTTGTGGTAAACATATTCTAAGAGCAACATATTATGATAAGAATTATGATTGTAGTCACCATATTAAGATTATTATTTAATCATATTATGACTAAATATACTGTTATTATTACATCATAATAATTTTGCCTTAATCATATTATTATTCTGTTAATCGTACTAAATTAAGAAGTAATCAAATCATTGTCATGTTAATCATAATTAGCTAAGAAATTCATCATATTATTGTCATGTTAATCATAATAAGCTAAGAAGTAATCATATTATCATCATGTTAATCATAATAAATTTAGAAGCAATCATATTATGATACAGCACCTTTCATAGCTGTCATAAAAATACAAAATAAATTTAAATATTTTTGAATCTATTTTTTATTTTGTGGCTTTTTACAATTTTTATTAATGTTTATCAAATAGCGGAGTTCAATATAAGGCTTGCAAAAGAGCAAATGAAAGAGCTGTGGTTTTCATGGGCAACCGCGTGTGTCCATTTTTTCGATTTTAAGATGTTGATGCCATATTGCCTAATTTTGAACGCTCTTTACTTTTTTTTTGAAAAAAGATGGATCGATTCCGATTTTTTAACGTAATGACAAAGTTTAAAATGTGCAATACCTAGCCCATAGTTTGATCTAGAATGGGTTTTCGGCTTTCCTGAACAATTTGTTTTAAGACATACGCGGTCGCCATGAAAACCACAGAAATATCGTAGCACTTTTATAAAATACTAGCAAACCCGGCGAACTCCGTTTCGCCACCAGATGGCTTCGTATTATGTAACATTTCGTTTGGTGATTAAAAGATGAAGAACAATTTTTTTTTGTAGCTGACCCGACAGACGTTGTTCTGTCCCAATTAGAAAACATTTTTGCGTTCGATTTTTAAAATCCGTTAAAAATGGGAAAAAAGTATTTTTAAATTAAAATGTTGTTCATATACATACATATGTATATAAGATTTACATTTGATTTGAAAATACATATTGTTACGTTTTTCCTTTAATAAACGCGTTCGGTTTACTCCCTTTATAATAAACCGTTGAGTTCTTTTAATTGCAAATAAAAACAAGTATTTAGGTAGATTTGATAAAGCATCAGATATAAATACCACAATTGGTTAACCTTGAAATTGGAAGGCCCTCTAATAAAAACAAAATACAAACGGTTTTATAGCTATTTTGATTTAAAAGAATTTACAGACATATTTAGACCAGATTATTTTTTTTATATTTTAAAAAAACAGTCATCATTAATTGCGTAAAAGTTAGTTTATAACAATTTATTTTAGTTTTAATCGCTAAAGCGGATCATACACTTGCAATAAAATTGTTCAATTTTACGTATTGTACAATTATATAGCCAATGTGTATGCGATATTCGATGGTAGCACAATATATTGGCAACAATCAAAAGACTTTTGATTTTTATTGCACAACGAAAAGAAAGTGAAATGTGTTGGCAACATTGTATAATGCTGTTTATGCTATTAAGTAGAGTGCTATATTCGGCTATGCCGAATCTTATATACCCTTCACCATGGTTTGGAAAGAACAGAAGTTTATATATATATTTAAATACATGTATATATACATGTATATTTATAAAATATATATCGTTTAGTTTTATTTAATTATTTGCACATGATTGCGTGCTATTAAATATATTAAAAGTTTAATTAATATATAGCACGTTAAGTTTTGATCGAATTTCAGTATTTGGTCATGCCGACATCTTAAAGTATAAAATTACCATTTACTTTGGTGATAAAACTTGTAGTCGGGAAGTTCTATGGTTCACGAAAATAGGTATTAAAAAAAAAACTATATTTTTGACATTACTTTTTTTTTTACCGATATTCCGAGTTTTTCTAAAGATTTCCGATATTTTGATATCTAAAACGTATGAATAGGTCATAATACAGCTCTAAAATTTTAGTTTTTATAAAAATGTTAATGTTTTTAGTCCTTTTTTGGAGTATTTTGCACATAACTTAACCATTTTTAACCGATTTGGCAGATTTATATACCAATGTGCTTAAAAATAATATTTCCATTAAATTGGCTTATAGGCATATATATATATACCTACATATTTGTACATAAATTTAAGCAAACTTAATTATAAAAAAAACAAACTTAATTATAAAAAAGAGTAACTTTTGGGATTTCAGTATTTTGATTATAACTCAGCCATTTTTTAACCGATTTGACAGATTTATATACCGACGTGTTTAGCAAGAAATTTACCATTTATTTGTGTTATAAAACTTGGACTCGGGAAGATCCATGGCTACCGAAAATGGGTATTTAAAAAAAAACCGGTTTTCCCGAGTTCTTTATAAAATATGTTCTACTTAAAATTTCCGATATTTTGGTATATAAGTCATTTCCATAGGACATATGACAGCCCTAAAATTTAGGTTTTTATACAATTTTTAAAACGTATGAATAGGTCATAATACAGCTGTAAAATTTTAGTTTTTATAAAAATGTTAATGTTTTTAGTCCTTTTTTGGAGTATTTTGCACATAACTTAACCATTTTTAACCGATTTGGCAGATTTATATACCAACGTGCTTAAAAATAACATTTCCATTAAATTGGCTTTTAGGCATATATATATATATATATATATATATATATATATCTACATATGTGTACATATATTTAAGCAAACTTAATTATAAAAAAAACAAACTTAATTATAAAAAAGAGTAACTTTTGGGATTTCAGTATTTTGATTATAACTCAGCCATTTTTTAACCGATTTGACGGATTTATATACCGACGTGTTTAGCAAGAAATTTACCATTTATTTGTGTTATAAAACTTGGACTCGGGAAGATCCATGGCTACCGAAAATTGGTATTTAAAAAAAAAAAAAATAATTTTGGTCATAACTTTTTTGTATCTGAACCGATTTTCCCGAGTTCTTTATAAAATATGTTCTACTAAAAATTTCCGATATTTTGGTATATAAGTCATATCCATAGGACATATGACAGCCCTAAAATTAGGGTTTTATACAATTTTTACTTTTTTTTGTACGGGAGGTACCACGCCCACTTCTCCCATCCCGCCCACATTTTGTAGGGTGGTGTGTATTGACAACCAAAATGTGTGTACCCAATTTGGAAACTTTGGCTCTTACCGTTCTCTAGATATACAGAAAAAAGCAATAAAAATACAACAACAACAAGGGATTTTTGGAAAAAATTAGAGGCAGTCGTGGTTTTTTGATCATATCTCAGCCATTTGTGGACCGATCTTGCTGAATTTCAATAGCAAGGAATGGTGGACTATATGTGACATAAATGTAAAACAACCTAGCCGCTATCATGTCTGGATTATCCGGAAAACACATATCAAACGTAAGACGGACAGACGGACAGACGGACAGACGGACATCGTTAAATCAACTTCTCTTCTCATATGGACCCAGAATATATATACTTTATGGGGTCTAAAATCAATATTGTGGAAATTACAAACGTTATGACAAACTTATATATACCCTTTTACACCTGTGGTGAAGGGTATAAAAAGAGTAACTTTTGGGATTTCAGTATTTTGATTATAACTCAGCCATTTTTTAACCGATTTGACAGATTTATATACCGACGTGTTTAGCAAGAAATTTACCATTTATTTGTGTTATAAAACTTGGACTCGGGAAGATCCATGGCTACCGAAAATTGGTATTTAAAAAAAAAAAAAATAATTTTGGTCATAACTTTTTTGTATCTGAACCGATTTTCCCGAGTTCTTTATAAAATATGTTCTACTAAAAATTTCCGATATTTTGGTATATAAGTCATATCCATAGGACATATGACAGCCCTAAAATTAAGGTTTTTATACAATTTTTACTTTTTTTTGTACGGGAGGTACCACGCCCACTTCTCCCATCCCGGCCACATTTTGTAGGGTGGTGTGTATTGACAACCAAAATGTGTGTACCCAATTTGGAAACTTTGGCTCTTACCGTTCTCCAGATATACAGAAAAAAGCAATAAAAATACAACAACAACAAGGGATTTTTGGAAAAAATTAGAGGCAGTCGTGGTTTTTTGATCATATCTCAGCCATTTGTGGACCGATCTTGCTGAATTTCAATAGCAAGAAATGGTGGACTATATGTGACATAAATGTAAAACAACCTAGCCGCTATCATGTCTGGATTATCCGGAAAACACATATCAAACGTAAGACGGACAGACGGACAGACGGACATCGTTAAATCAACTTCTCTTCTCATATGGACCCAGAATATATATACTTTATGGGGTCTAAAATCAATATTGTGGAAATTACAAACGTTATGACAAACTTATATATACCCTTTTACACCTGTGGTGAAGGGTATAATAAATGCACACACTTATTCAACTTTACAAACTTTATTGAAATTAATTATTTTGTTCACAATTGTTAGTTACGAACAGAACCGTTTTTCAAAACAGACTAAACTAATTTTACATGAGTCACCCCTTTTTATATTTCATAAATATTTCTAGATTTTTCCTGAACCTTCCCGTAAAAACTATTTATTATGTTCTATAACCATTTCTAGAAATTACTGGGAAATTTATATAGGAATTATTTTTAAAATAACAGTTGTGTTGAAAATTATACATGACAATTTTAAGTAACATAAAACTATAACCTACAAGATAACTTATAACTATAACTATAAATAATTCTTAGATAATTTAACTTTCGTAACACTGCCCTCCACTTAAGCCTGTTCGTCCCGAATAGGCTCAGATTCTCCTTTTCCATAATGGGCTAGTCGTTCTAGATGTATCACTTTCATTTTTGATCTTGGGCTCTTATATTTCTGGATCCGATACACCACGTCATTCAATTTCTTTATTACTTTATATGGGCCATCCCAATGAGTCTGCAGCTTTGGAGATAGTCCTTTCTTTCGTTGCGGATTAAAAAGTAAAACCAACTGGACCTCTTTGAGGCCTTCCGAATTTGCCACTCCATTGTTTCTGGCTTTCATCTGGTCATTTGATGAATTAACACGCCTTCGTCTTAACTCGTTTTTCTGCTCTTGGGTAGAGTCATTATTATTCGCTGGTACGGATAGTTCACCAAAGTTGTACTGCTGGACCGGATTTCTACTTTCTCCAATTAGACCACTGTCTGCAACGCACTGTGGGCATGTAATTACGCAATCAATCACGGCTTGCTTGCAACCGACCCAATAGTAACTTGCTTTTAACTTCTTTATGGTTTTTGTAACGCTAAGATGCCCACCAGCAGTACCTTCGTGGAATTTCTTCACAACTTCACATACTTTAGAAGTCGGTACTACAATAAGGTTTTTAACCGTTTTGCCATCAGTACTTTCCCACGTACGGTATAGGCAACCATTTATCATCCGCAGACTACTCCACTGCGCCCAATACGCTTTCATTAGTGGATCGTTCAATTTAATTTCTTCACAAGTCGGCCTTTCACCTTCTCTCTTAGCCATCATAATTTGCGCTAATAAGGGGTCACTTTTCTGCGTCGTTGACCAGTCTTCGCTGGGTTCCACATCTAATAAGCGAATCTCATTTATGCGTTTCTTGTTTTTAGACTCTATACCGTGCTTGCTTTTATGTTTACTGGGCCGTCTTGAATATGTGCTCGCTTTCCCACGTTTTTCATCGTTTCTTTGGGAGGACAATTTCTTATGATCACTAGTGACTAGTTGTCTTACAAGGGCTTTACCTCCATTCCCAACGTTAAGGGGTACTTCTAGACCATGCCAATTCATAATTTGTCGTCCCATGTCTAGACTAATGCCTTGACGAATCATAAAATCTGCTCCAATTATGACCTCGTCCATAATTTCAGCCACAATAAACTCATCAAAAACGATCATATCAGCCATTCTTATTTCCACTCTTGCTTTACCATAGACAATAACGGGCTCTCCCGTAGCTGTTCGCAAGTTTACACCACTTAGCGGCTCGACAGCTCCCTTTATCAAATCAGCTCTTATAATGGAATGTCCTGCACCAGTGTCGATAGTCAAAATGCGGATTTCACCATTTATGTAACCACAGGTCGTAATATTTCTGTTACTCGTTTTCACTACAAAATTTATTGTGGGACCTTCCGTTTCCTCTGCCCTGCTAGCTCTTCTCAGCTTAAGCGGTGGCTCCCGCGATGATTGTTGACATGCTCTTCGTTTGTTCCTTTGCGGCGAAGCAGATCTTGATCGTTGTTTGGGTGCTTTGCAGTTTCGCTGAATATGGGCAATCTTACCACAATTATAGCATTTCGCTTTGTTTTTACCTTGCTTCTCGTTTAAAGCTTGCATCACTGCCTTTTTTATGTCCTTTACAATATCTCTTTCTTCTTCAGCGGCAAAATCAAGTTTTCGCACCTTATACGCTTGTGGCCTTGAAATTATTCTTGCGGTTTCTTGGGCTAGGGCAAATGATACCGTTTCGGCAAATGATGGCTTCTGTGATGCACATACCGCTAGTTTCACATCAGCATCCCGTATACCGTTTACAAATGCTTCGGTCTTAAAATGATCTAGCAATGGATGACTTTCACCTGGATAGGTAAGCTGCACCAAGCGCTCAATCTCTAATGCGAAATCCTGTAGCGTCTCGTTTGCCTTTTGTACTCTTCCCCGTAATTCCATTCTGAATATTTATTTTCTGTGTTCACCACCATACTTTCGTTGCAGTGCTATCATAATGTCATCGTAATTGTTTCTGCAACTTACTGGTACACTTTCTAGAATTTCAGCCGCAGATCCTTTTAAAGCCAGAATCAGCTCTATGGCTTTTTCTTCATTGTTCCATGCATTTTTGTTGGCAACTGTGTCAAACTGGAACTTAAAAACACTAAATGGTAAACTGCCGTCAAAACTCGGGGCCTTAATTCTACTAGATACTTCTGGTGAAACTCGAGCCGCTCCCTCTTGGCACTGAAGACTATTAACTTTAACTTCCAGATGATGTAGTTTTTCATCGAACACCGTGACTTGTGTATTTACATCAGACAATTCCATTTCCATATCGTCCACTCTGTCGTTTATAACAGTAGAAATCTCTTGAAGCTTCTCAAGTTTTTCATTAGTAGCCTGAAGTTTCTCGTTTGTCACTCTAGAATTTTCTTGAATTTCGGCTAAGATGGTGCTTGCATTTTCCTTTACCATCTTCTCTATATTTTTAGAATTTTCTGCTATGATAGCTTTTGAATTTTCTTCCATTTTTCTAGAGGTTACAGCCGAATTTTCTTTTACCATTTCCTCCATTTTTCTAGAATTTTCTTCCATTTTTCTAGAGGTTACAGCCGAATTTTCTTTTACCATTTCCTCCATTTTTCTAGAATTTTCTTCCATTTTTCTAGAATTTTCTTCCATTTTTCTAGAGGTTACAGCCGAATTTTCTTTTACCATTTCCTCCATTTTTCTAGAATTTTCTTCCATTTTTCTAGAAGTTACAGCCGAATTTTCTTTTACCATTTCCTTCATTTTTCTAGAATTTTCTTCCATTTTCTCCATCATAGCAGCAAACATTGTACCAAGATCCATGTTGCTTGTAACTGCACGGGTAGCAACTTCTATTTCTTCTTTTTCTTCAAATTCATAAGTTGCGATGTCAATATTGCGTCGCTTAAATTCATCGATTAATCTTTTCTGCAGCTCAGCTTTATTTCCAGCAGTAGGCAGATCCAACTTGCCCAACTCTTTCTTGAGCTGTTCAACTTTTAGCTCCTCGAATTTCATTGTTGTTTGTATAGTTTTTTTTTAATTTGTTTATTTATTTTATTTTTATTAATTTTTTTTTTAATTTTTTTCTTTCTTTTTTTTTTATTGCAATTTCACTTCTGACACCAATTGTTACGTTTTTCCTTTAATAAACGCGTTCGGTTTACTCCCTTTATAATAAACCGTTGAGTTCTTTTAATTGCAAATAAAAATAAATGCACACACTTATTCAACTTTACAAACTTTATTGAAATTAATTATTTTGTTCACAATTGTTAGTTACGAACAGAACCGTTTTTCAAAACAGACTAAACTAATTTTACATGAGTCACCCCTTTTTATATTTCATAAATATTTCTAGATTTTTCCTGAACCTTCCCGTAAAAACTATTTATTATGTTCTATAACCATTTCTAGAAATTACTGGGAAATTTATATAGGAATTATTTTTAAAATAACAGTTGTGTTGAAAATTATACATGACAATTTTAAGTAACATAAAACTATAACTTACAAGATAACTTATAACTATAAATAATTCTTAGATAATTTAACTTTCGTAACAATATGTTTGTACATATATACATATATGCTGTGAATCTTATAGTATTCTATTTACATTTTAGTTGATAAGATCAATATTCAGGTAAACAGTAAAAAAAAGTAAAACTTATTCGGTTGCTTTGCTAGGATATCATAATTTTTTAATTGCAATGCTTTGTAAAATACAACGTTTTTTGTTTGGTTGTCTGGTTTGTTGACTGTCATTGCATATGCGAGCCTTACTGGAAACTAACTGCAAGCGTTAAAATTGAATGCCATGTCGGTTGGAATCATTGGGATCCGAGGTATCAAAACATTTTCTCCCTTGTACTTTCCTTTATGTATTGTTGCTTCGATGACGTTATTCATCAGTTTTTTTACCGTTAGTCGGGTGCCATTACAAAGACGTGGTTGGTTTATATTTCGTAATATTATGATTACCGATCCAACTTTTAGTTTGAATTTATGAGGAGGTAATCCGGGTAATCCCAGGGAGTTCGATTTGATAGTTGACGACATCGTTCTGAGAAGTAATGCAATCTAACGATTTGTACGTCTCCAATTTGCCAGCGATTTCACTTTTAAAATTCAGTTCGTCGACATCAACGTAGCTAATATAGCACGTTCGCTCAACAAATCATGATTTCTGTAATTTTGTGTAATGTTTGAAAACACCTTTCGGATGAGTTCGGACTTTGATTCGGTGAACCGGCAGAAATTTAAATATCCACCGGGATTTTGTCGTTTCCTATGTCCAGCAATTGTTTGGAAAATACGTTTCGAGATTGGTTGTTTTGCAGCTCGACCCGCATTTTCAGAGTCAATTTGAGCTTCCTAACGTGTTTCCACAAAGCAGACGACTTCAAACATGCATTTAATTCATCGGCGGGCGTTGATCGTGGTATCACTGGAAGTGTTTGCCAAAAATCACCTGCCAACAAATCATCGTACCTCCAAATCGGCTTTGATTGTTTCGTAGTAGGCGTAAAAGTAGGCGTGGTAAATTTTTCTTTCGATGAAAACTTAAAATGGAATAATACGAACATTTGAAAGAAAAATTAGTCAAATCTATGGAGCCGTTTTCGGATTTTAGGTAAATCGTACAAAGTGGGCGTAAAAGTGGGCGGGACAAAATTTTCTTGCCGTATAAACCTAAGTTGGACCATGGCGATCACTTTAAAGAAGAAATCGTCCAAATCGGTCAAGCCATCCTCAAGTTATGTGCTTGATAGAAAAAGTGGTCGTAAAAGAAGGCGTGGTAAATTTTTCTTTCGATGGAAACCTAAAATGCATTGATACGAACATTTGAAAGAAAAATTAGTCAAATCGATAGAGCCGTTTTCTGATTTTAGGTAAATCGAAAAAAGTGGGCGTAAAAGTGGGTGGGGAACAATTTTCTTTCCGTATAAACCTAAGTTGGACCATGGCGATCACTTAAAAGAAAAAATCGTCCACATCGGTCAAGACATCCTCAAGTTATGTGCTTAATAGAAAAAGTGAGCGTAAAAGTAGGCGTGGTAAATTTTTCTTTCGATGGAAACTTAAAATGCATTGATACGAACATTTGAAAGAAAAATTAGTCAAATCGATGGAGCCGTTTTCTGATTTTAGGTAAATCGAAAAAAGTGGGCGTAAAAGTGGGCGGGGAACAATTTTCTTTCCGTATAAACCTAAGTTGGACCATGGCGATCACTTTAAAGAAAAAATCGTCCAAATCGGTCAAGCCATGCTCAAGTTATGTGCTTAATAGAAAAAGTGGGCGTAAAAGTAGGCGTGGAAAATTTTTCTTTCGATGGAAACTTAAAATGCATTGATACGAACATTTAAAAGAAAAATTAGTCAAATCGATGCAGCCGTTTTCTGATTTTAGGTAAATCGAAAAAAGTGGGCGTAAAAGTGGGCGGGGAACAATTTTCTTTCCGTATAAACCTAAGTTGGACCATGGCGATCACTTTATAGAAAAAATCGTCCAAATCTGCAAGCCGTCCTCAAGTTATGTGCTTAATAGAAAAAGTGGGCGTAAAAGTGGGCGAGGAACAATTTTATATGCTATAAACCTCACGGAGCCGGAGACCTTTCCAACGAATGCAAAACCGTGGAAATCGGTTCGTGCGTTCTGGAGTTATAGCGTCAGGAAGGAAAACCCGACTTATTTTATACGAAGTCTCTGTGTGTTGTTGTTGGATTTTACAAAAAAAAACTATGATACTTTGCATTTGCACTATTACATCACTAATACTTGAATGAATTGCGCTAATATTTTTTTAATTTCTTTAAACTTATTTTTTATGGAATTTTATCTTTTAATTGTTTAACCGCTCACAAATAAAAAAAACTACACAACTTCTTCAAAATTATTTTACAAATGGCGCTAACATAATATGATTAGAGTAAAAATAGTTTTTTTCGGTCAACAATACTCAAATTCATAATTGCGATAAACATTGATATGTTTACAGTAACTATAATATTGTTGATATTCAATAAAAATAACAATTATTTGTGTACGACAACAATATATTGTTACATTAAACATAGTGTTGTTGCCGTAACCATGCCCAACCATATTTTTCTCTGCGTGTAGAGAGCAGAATTTAAAAACTCTCTCATTAGTGTTTTAGTACTATACAATAAAATAAGAACTTCGACCTATTAGAATTTTTGTGCTAAACGATAAGTGTACAGATTGAGACCACTTTTAGTTACCACCTAGTACCAATTTCCTTTCGAAAAATCTTTTTTATCTTAGGAAACGAAATTTTATAGAACTTTCAGGATAACAACATTCATTCACCTTTTATTCCAGAAATCAACAATGTCACTATGAATTTATCTTAAACGTAAATATGTATTTTATTTCCTTTCAATAATTTCTCAAGCTCAAGGTCCGTTTTATATAAAGAATATTTATTTAGAATTTATCCAATATTTTGCTATCTCAATGGATAGCTTCTTCAGGGATTTTTTGGTTTTTTTTTTGTATTTCAAACAAATTTTTAAAAAAAGGAAATAATATTTAGAAGGTCGAAGAAATTAAGATTAATAATTCATGTATTTTATTTTTAAATTGATAAATATATAATAAAGGGTGGTAAAACCATAATCCATGATGTCAATTGTGAGTCACACCTTAACGTCAATTTTTTTGCGCAACTTAAATTGACCTATCTATGTTTCAGTATTTGACAACTTCGATTATTGAGAGATACACAATTGAGCAGCGCGTTAAGATTAATAAAGCCTTTTACGAAAATGGGCGTTCAATCAAAATGCATTTAATGCACATCGTGATTTTTTTGGTAAGTATAATCGACCAAATGTTTCCACAATCGGGAGAATTGCGCGTAAATTTAAGCAAACCGGGTCTGTAGGAAATGGGAAAATATATGTGCATGCTCCCCAGTTAGTTCTGCAGCTGGCGGCGTCTTCGAAAATGAAATCGGCCAAGCAATTACTGTGAATGGTGTTCGCTATCGCGGGATGATAACGGACTTCCTATAGCCAGAAATTGAGGAAATGGACCTAGACGATATGTGGTTTATAGGTGTGGACTAGGGATGCCAAACGGGACCAGGTTTTTTGAAACCCGGGATTCGGGATTTTCCGGGAGTTCATATATAAAAGCCAATTTTAAAATTCATATAATTATAATTAAATGTTTATGTATAAGAAAAAAACAAAAAAAAAAAACAAATGAAGAAAATTAAACTCATTACAAAATAAAACAGTTTAATGTATTCTTTTAAAGTAATATGGAAGTATTATGTATTAAAACTTATATTTTAAAAAGATTCTTAAACAAATTAATGACGTCAAATAATTGATACCTTATTTTATCGCAAACATATGCTGCCGACGAAACCAATATTCATTCAACACTTCTGGGTGGTATCGTAAATATATAACTATATATATGCTATATGACAATATTTAATTTATTTTATCTCAATGGTATATATGCAAGTATTAATCTAATAAAATAAACTTATGTGTCAAAAGACTTTTGGTAGAACCCCCTAAAGTTGTTAACACCTTTTTGCACAACTTGCATTTTGCGTGCGCAGTTCTATTATCATCCACTTAAAAAAAGACCCACCATCAGATTTTGTTTTCGTGGTACATAATGCATTGCATGTAACATTTATTCACTTGTGGTTTTTTTTGTAACCAGCTAAAAATTAGATTCATGGCCAGTATGATTTAATATTAATTTTTACTAAGCCCAAAATCTTGGGATTTTTATATCAAACCCCGGGATTCGGGACTTAAATTTTTAGAATAATCCCGGGTTTTCGGTTTTCGGGATTGGCATCCCTAGTGTTTACTGGTCAAACAGTTCTTGATACCGTTACTGCTGCTCCAGCCTTGGAAAATAATCAAAAATTTAAGATTAATTTCAATACCAAAGTTAAACGATTACTTTTGACCGATACCGAGTATTTTTTTACCGATACTACTTGGTACTTTGTTGCTAAGTATCGATTACAAAAATACTTGGTACTTATATAAAAGTATCGAATATGTACTTGTATTTACTCGTATCGTTTCATCCCTAAGTATATATCGTTACTTTAATATAGAAAAGCCCTAACTAACATTTTCCTTACTTTACAGTAGAAGGAAAAAACCAGTGTTTAAAAATGCTTGACTATTTTTAATGCTTTTGTAATTGCTTAACTTTACTTAAGAAAAAGAACACAGTAAAAGCAACCACTAAAAAAATGCTGTTGCTGTAAGTAATATGTTTTTGTTTTTTTTATGTACCTAGTTGCTTGGCTGGCTGTTTAAACATTTTTTGACTTAATCGCTGTTGCTTGCTGCTGCAGTAATTAGTTTTGAAAAAATCTTTGACGGTAAGAACTAACAGAGCAACCTTAACAAGAGCGGCAAGCGTTTTTTTAAACATGCATATTCTATTGCCAATACATTTTCAATAAAATAAAACTACCAAGCTAACTATCAAATAAGATTTTCCAGCCGGGTGGTGTTAAATTCGCGTTCTAAAGGTTTGTTTCGTATAAAATGTATGAAAATGATAAGTTTTGACATAAAACTGACGCTTGCCGCTCTTATTTAGGTTGCTCAGTAAGAATTATGGCGCCGCGTGTAAATCGAAGAATTATTGACAAATATTTTGATTTTGATAATGACATATGAATGAAATACATATTGTTACGAAAGTTAAATTATCTAAGAATTATTTATAGTTATAAGTTATCTTGTAAGTTAAAGTTTTATGTTACTTAAAATTGTCATGTATAATTTTCAACACAACTGTTATTTTAAAATAATTCCTATATAAATTTCCCAGTCTGTTGTGTATTTTATTGTATAAACAAGAGTTTTTATTTAATTCAATTCAGGAAAATTGACATTACATTTTATATAAAAAGAAAAAAGTGCTAATAATAATATTCAAGTGCAGCGTTGTACAAAATGTTAATTGTCATTTATAAAATACTACTATTTCAGGGGTGATACGTAACAATTCTTCCTCCGCATCATGATTATGGTGTGTAACGGATTTAGGGCTTCTTTGTTCTCTGAGACCGCCTTGGGTCCGGTTGTTGTATGGGCTCTACATTGGGTCGCATCATTTGAGATTGGGATGATTCGTTGGTGGCACTTGAGTCTGCAGTACCTGGCGAATTCTGTGCTGATGGTGATATATTCAAGGCACTGGATTCCGCACGTGGTGTACCGTAATTAAATTCATCTTCAGATTGTTGTTCTTGTTTCTCGGGACTGTTCGGCATTTCCGTAAGGTAGTCCCCATTCGGATCTTGCTGACTTCTGGAGTCTAAGGTGTAATCGCTAACGTCATTGTTTTCAACATTCTGCGGCTCCATTTGCATACCTTCTCGTTGAGCCGGCTCACGCTTGTTACCACCCTCCGAATTTGGTGAACATGTCTCTTAAACTGTTTTTGTTTGTACTCGATCGCATAGTGAAGATCGCCCAATCTGCACGAAATTACTCCTGGTAGCCACTTTGTCATCCTAGGATTTCCAGACAGAAAATTCACCGTTTGGCCTATTCGAAATGTTCGATAGTTCGGATTGTAAAGAAGGAATTGTTTTCCAGTAACCTTGGCTGACGTTTCTTCTGGCCGAACTAAATCGAGCCGTGTTCTAAGGGAACGACCCATAAAGAGAGTGGCCGGCGACTCACCAGTAGTCGAATGTGGTGCATTCCGGTATTGTCGTAAAAAAGCATTTAGATTCTTTTGGGCTGTAGACTTTGTTGATCCCATCGCCTTTAATGCACTTTTGACAGTCTGTACACTTCTTTCCGCCTGTCCGTTTGTTGCCGGATGATAGGGGGCGGTTTGCTTATGGTATTTGACACCGCTCATTTTCAAAAATTCACGAAACTCCGCCGATGAAAAGTTTGTCGCATTATCAGATACGACAGTAACTGGCACACCATAAGCTGAAAATATTTCATCTAAAATGGCTGTTGTTGCTGCCGTCGTAGTGGATGATGTAATTTTAACTTCGATCCACTTGCTATATGCGTCAGTCACTATAAGAAACATGTTTCCTAAAAAAGGACCTGCGTAGTCAATGTGCACCCTCTCCCATGGTCCTTTAGGATAGACCCAATGATGTTCACCATATTTAGGAGGTACGTTCGCTTGCATTTCACACTCCTTACACGTTTTGGCACAGTTTTCAATATCTTTATCTATTCCACGCCAGTAAACAAAGGAGCGAGCTAGACCCTTCATTTTTACTATTCCCAAATGCTCATTGTGAAGGTCATCAAGCACTTTTTTCTGAAGAGATGTAGTTATAACAATTTTGCGGTCATAAGTAAGACAACCTGCAGTAAGTTTATAATTTTACTCGGGTGCAGTGTAGCCGGCTTTTTTAAGATCTTTTCCCATTTGTAGAAGCTTAAGGATATTACCTAAGTATTCATCTTTGGCTGTTGCCAGGGCTATTGTAGATGCTCTAAGGGGTAACTGATCGATTTGATTGATTATGAATTGATCAAATTCGTCGAATTCGTCAATAAGAATACTGTTGATTGAGTTCGATTTGTCTTACATAATACGGGAACAAAAATCCGCGTTTGCATGTTGTTTTGTAGGTTTGCATATGACATCGTAATCAAAGTTACTTAAAAAATCGGCATAATTCGCCATGCGACTTATGCATAGGTTAGGTAATGACTTTGCAGGGTGCAATATTTGGGCAAGCGGCTTGTGATCCGTAATAAGGGTAAAATGCCGTGCATACAAATATTAAAAAAATTTATTAACTGCCCACACAATTGCTAGTGCCTCCTTGTCCATCTGGGGGTAGCTTATTTCTGTTTTATTTAAGGCTCTACTAGTGTATGCTATCGGTCGTTCGGACCCATTACTCATTCTGTGTGATAATACTGCACCTTAGCCACACTTACTAGCATCCGTTGCCAAAATTAGGGGTAATTCAGGATTGTATGTAGTCAAAACTTGTGGAGAAACAAGAGCTGATTTAATGTCTTCATATGCCTCTTCCCCATCTTTGGTCCACTTAAATTCTTTTTCTAATAACATATTTCTCAGTGGTCGTGATCTTGTGGCCAAATCCGGTATAAAAGCATTATAATATGTAGCTTTTCCTAGTATAAGTTGCATTTCTTCTGGGGTTGACGGCTTAGGAGCATTCTTCACAGCTTCAATATGTTTATCAGATTTGTGAATGCCATGTTTATCCACCCGATGCCCTAAGAATTCTACAGAAGGTGTGGCAAAAACGCACTTTGAACGATTTAATCGCTCACCCTGACTCATACGTTTATTTAAAACTATTTCAAGTGAGGAAATCATGCATTCAAATGTCTCTTCATAGACGAGGATATCATCAAAGAAGCTCATTACGTTTGGTATATCCTTTAACATACCCTCCATACGTCTTTGCCATAATGCAGGGATATTTGCAGCCCCGTAAACAGCTCTAGTGGGCCGAATCAAGCCATGTGTTGGTGTATTTAACGTAAGAATTTGTGCAAACTCTTCATCAACAGGAAGATGAGAATAGGCATCAGTAACATCTAAATGACAGAATATTGTTGAATGTTTCATTTTATTAAGTAGATCTTCAACTTTAGGGATTGGGTTCTCATCAACAATTATTTTCTGATTTACTGTAGGTTTATAATTACCTGTTATTCTGATAGCACCGCTCTTCTTCGTTACTATATGTGTAGTTGAAGCCCATTCTGAATAATCCACTTTGTGGTATAGACCCTGTAGGGTATTTACGTATCATAGAGATCATTACCATTAAATCTCTTAACATGAGTAAAGCTTTATAAAAAGCTTTTGTCATTAAATGAACACCTGCAATGGAATATTGTATGTATCCATTTATTGACAACAACAACAACAGCAGCAAAGGGATGGCTGAGAACCCTTGCTGTCAAACTTAGTATTACATTTTATATTTTAAGCTCACTCACTTTTGGTACAGCAAATGAATTGCAGCCTAATAGAAGTAAATTAAAAGTTAAAATAAATAAAGTGAATAATTTAAGATTTAAAGTATAATAAACTCAATTTGTTTTATTTCGTAAAGGCTGAGTTTATTACAGTGGCGACGAGGTTAAAACAGTAATTAAAACCAATTTTATTTTCAATACAAATTGATTAAACGTGAACGTGGTGCAGCAGAAAGAATTGTTATTTTTTAATTAAACAACAAAAGTAAGATGGCTACACAAGATACACAAAATGCACAAATAATTGGTAGAGTTCCAAGTTTTGACCATACGCAAAATAATTGGGCAATTTTTGAAAATCAAATGGAACAATTTCTGGTGGCAAATGATATAAATAATATTGTTAAAAAGAAGGCAATTTTACTGACGTCATTATGTGAAACATCGTATATGCTGTTACAAAATTTAGTGAGTCCGATGAAAATAGAAGATGCAACAACAACTTATGGGGTGTGGGTAGAGATAAAAAGGAAGCAAAAAACAAGATGGTTCAGCAACAACAAAATAGAAACGAGCAACATTGTGAAGTCTGCGGTTTTAAAAATCACAAGAGCGAGAAATGTAAGTTTAAAAATTACAAATGTAATCAATGTCAGAAGAAAGGTCATTTAAAAAAAATGTGTAAGGCAAAAAATTTTAATTTTTTAGATAATATTGATAGAGATTTAAGCCTATTTTCCTTAACAAGTCCAAAAGATGGACCTATTAAAATTAGAGTTAAAATCGATAGTAAACCATTTGATATGGAGTTGGACACGGGTTCAGAAAATACTGTAATTTCGGAAAATACATACAATTCTGTGTTTAGTAATTATAGTCTGCGTAAAATAGATATGCTATTGAAAGCGTATAATGGTACAAATATAATTCCTATCGGAGCGTGTGATGTGTTTATTCAATACGGTAATAAGAAAAAACTCATTCCAATTATTGTGATTAAACATGGTGGTCCACCACTTCTGGGTCGGAACTTTTTAAAGGCATTTGGAATTGAGATTTGTAATATAAATTACACATCTGACCTGCAAATGGTAAAAAGTAATCCTATAGTTAAAAAATTTAACAAATTGTTTGATGGTGGGTTGGGACTGTTTAAAATGAGTAAGGCCGTGTTGAAAGTAAGAGAGGACGCCGTTCCAAAATTTTTTAGACCAAGACCTTTGCCTCTGACAATAAAGAACAAAGTGGAATCAGGATTAGATGATTTGGTAAAAATGGGAATTTTAAAACCGGTTGAGTATAGCGAGTGGGGAACACCAATAGTGCCAATATTAAAAAAAGACGGTAGCGTTAGGATTTGCGGGGATTTTAAAGTAACGTTAAACCCATTCTTAATGATAGAAAAGTATCCTTTACCCCGGATTGAGGAAATTTTTGCTAAGTTGCATGGGGGGGTTGAGTTTACAAAACTGGATTTAAGTATGGCTTATCAACAGATAGAGTTAGATGAAGGATCTCGCGAATTTACAACGATTTCTACTTCGAAGGGACTTTTTCAATATACCCGGCCTATTTATGGCTTAGCTTCAGCACCCGCAATTTTTCAAAGGATTATGGATTCGTTGTTGGCAGGAATTGAGGGTGTGGTGGTATTTTTAGATGATATTTTAATTAGTGCTCCCAATCGTAAATTACATAACGAACGTCTTGAACGGGTTCTTAACATTTTAACCAATGTAGGGTTTAAGTTATCACCAGCGAAATGTGAGTTTTTTTGTAAACAAATTGAATATTTGGGTCATGTAATTGACGGGCAAGGTTTGCATATGAATCCCAAAAAAGTTAGTGACATTTCTAGAATTCCCAATCCTGAAAATGTGAAGGAGCTGCAGGCGTTTTTAGGAGTTGTGAATTTTTATAGGAGATTTTTGCCAAATGTGTCCACGATGCTGCATCCATTGCATCGGTTACTCAGGGCCGATACAGAATTTAAATGGACTTCCGATTGTTCGATGGCGGTAGAAAGTTTAAAAAAGAGTTTAGTATCTGAAAATTGTTTGGCGCATTTTAATGCTAGTTTTAAAACAAAAGTGACTGTAGATGCTAGTCCTGTCGGCGTAGGGGCGGTGTTGTCACAGATTAATGAGAAGGGGGAAGAAAGGCCAGTTGAGTTCGCTTCAAGAACATTGACCGATACAGAAAAGAGGTATTCGCAATTAGATCGTGAAGCCGTTTCAATTTTGTTCGGTGTTAAAAAGTTTCATCAGTATTTGTATGGCCGTCAGTTTACTTTAGTTACTGATAACAAACCTTTGCATCACATTTTTAACCCTAAAAGGGGAATTCCTGTCATGGCATCGAACAGATTGCAACGTATAGCATTAACCTTGTCGGGTTATCAATTTGATATTGCCCATATTAAATCAAAAAGTAATGTAGCTGATTACTTTTCAAGATATCCAAAGGAATCTAATTTAAAATTGGATGATTTTCCACCAGATTTATACGTAAATTACGTAAAAGAGATACAAACGGATAAAAATTTTTTAAATTTTGAAACCATTAGTTCAGAAACTGAAAAAGATGAACTGTTGAAAAAAGTGCGGAAGAACGTTGAATCAGGCTGGCCTGCTAAGTGTTCCGAAACCGAATTACTTCCATATTTTTTGAAACGAAACGAATTATCGGTTGAATCAAATAGTTTGTTTTGGGGTTATAGGGTGATTATACCTCACAAATTAAGAAGTGCAGTTATTAAGTTGTTACATGCATCACATATGGGCATAGTAAAAATGAAATCTATGGCGCGTGAATGTTGTTGGTGGCCAAATCAGGGCAAAGATTTAGAGGAAATTGTTAAGGCGTGCGACTCCTGTTTAATGACACGACCTAATCCACCTCAACAAGAGCTAATTCCTTGGCCGAGATCGGAGGAAGTGTGGTCAAGACTACACATAGATTTTTTTGGACCGTTTTTAAAACGGTGGTGCCTAGTTGTGGTGGACAGTAGCAGTAAATGGGTTGAGTGCATTGATATGGCGGCGAATACAACTAGTAGCGCAGTTATTCAAGTCTTAAGAGAATTGTTTGCTAGATTTGGTTTGCCAAAATGCATCGTTTCGGATAACGGTACATCGTTTGTATCCAATGAATTTGGAATGTTTTTAAAGTTAAACGGTATTGAACACATTACAACTCCTGTAGGAAATCCGGCTACTAATGGACAGGCCGAAAATTCAGTTAAAACTCTCAAAAATGCTCTTAAGAGAAGTTTAAATAATGTACCAATATCAGAATTCCATAGTGTACTATGTAGATTTTTATTTGATTACAGAAACACAGTACATTCTAGTACTGGGGTTTCACCAGTTCAGTTAATGTTTAATCAACGTCAGTTGAGAACAAGACTTGATTTAATTAATCCAAATCGAGAAGTAGTTAAAATTGATAAAAACCAAATTAATTTAAATGCAAAAAACAAACAGAATAGTCAGATTAAATGTTATAAAGGCAAAAGGAAAAATATTTTTAATGAAAACGATAATGTGGTGTGCAAAGATTATTCAATTCCTGGAAAAGTTTCTTGGATTAGAGGCTCAGTACTTAAAAAACTTGGTAAGCAAACCTATTTAATAAAAACAGAAAAGGATAAAACCTGGAAAAGGCATGCAAACCAAATGGTATTGTGTACTGAACCTCCAAATGAAAAATCTGAAATCCCAACAACGATTTTAGATCCGTTACAGACATTTTCTGCAAGTATCCAACAAAGTATTGAAGATCAGGTTCAACCAACTAATATTGAAAATAAAGAAGAAGAAAGTATAGCTTCTAAAGAAACACCAAATGAAAATAAAATATCAAATGACAATGTAAAATATAATTTAAGAGAAAGAAAAACTAAAAAATTGTAAATTATATGTTAAATGTATATTGCATTTATAATTTATGGTTGTATAATTATACTTTGGTTGTATACATAAGTACATATAAAAAAAAAAATCTCTTTTTTTAAACATATTTATTTATTCTCCCCTCGTTAAAAAAAAAAAAAAAAAAAAAAAAAAAAAAAAAAAAACCCAATTGCAAATTTATATATTTTATAGATTTTATATATTTTTTTTTTTTACCAATAATTATTGTTCAATATATACATATGTATATTTATTTACTTACCCAGTATTTATAAGCGACATAAAATGAAATATTAAAAGATTGTATCACATTGGGCGAGAAACAAATTTATGAAGGGGGTAGTTGTAGGGTATTTACGTATCATAGAGATCATTACCATTAAATCTCTTAACATGAGTAAAGCTTTATAAAAAGCTTTTGTCATTAAATGAACACCTGCAATGGAATATTGTATGTATCCATTTATTGACAACAACAACAACAGCAGCAAAGGGATGGCTGAGAACCCTTGCTGTCAAACTTAGTATTACATTTTATATTTTAAGCTCACTCACTTTTGGTACAGCAAATGAATTGCAGCCTAATAGAAGTAAATTAAAAGTTAAAATAAATAAAGTGAATAATTTAAGATTTAAAGTATAATAAACTCAATTTGTTTTATTTCGTAAAGGCTGAGTTTATTACAGACCCGAAGATATTTTTGAATCGATTTCCCGTATGTAAGCATCTCTGAGTGCTATAGGAATATCCCTGGCTTTAGCAAAAATAGGTGTCGCGTTAGGTTTTAAATGTACTTTAGCCGGAGGACCGACTAACTTGCCAGGTTTACTACTAAAAATGGAATCAAATTGTTTAAGCACTTGCTGCAGCTTTTGTTGCTGTGTATGGTTCATCTCTGGTGGCGCTGTTGCAATATTATTTACCTGATTATTTGTAGAAAAAAGGTTTGCGAAATCAATTTCGTTAACAAATTTTGTAATCCATTCGCGTCCCATTAGAGTGTCAAGGTCTCCATCCAACACATATAAATTGAGCCTAGCTCCTGTTTTTCCCACTTTAGCATTCACAACAACACAGCCCAAACATTTAATTGTATGCCCCGAATAACTAGAAAATTTCTTGTTTGTTGGGTTCAGTTTAATGTACCTTTTAAATGCCCGTTAAGATTTCATACTAATTACAGAGCACGGAGCACCAGTGTCTAATTCCATGTTAAGCAAATGACCATCGACATTAACGTATACCATCTTTTTTGAATTACCTTTCACTGTATTTATTGAAATTACCTGATTCAGCATCTGCACTTGATCAGCAGGTGCTTCTTCTTCTTCTGATATTTGTGATGTTTTTGTTTTACACACTTTACCAATGTGACCTACTTTTCCACATACGAAACATTTAGCCTGTTTGAACTTACATTGATTACGCATATGCTGACCTCCACATCCAAAGTAAGAAGAAGAGCTGTAGGTACTACGTTCCTTTTGCAATTTGTTTTTGTTATGTTTTGTTTGAATTGGTGAATAACCTAGTCTGTGTAGCTCTTGGTTTGCTGGTAATGGTTCCTCCTCTTTCATTGCCCCTGTTGTATGACGAGTTAACTCCATTGTATGTGCAATGTCATATGCAGTCGAAAATTTATCTGGTTTTTTAGAAATTATTTCATCACATATGATTCGTGAATGTAAACCATAAAGTAGTTGCTCAATTAGCATACGATCTAAAAAATCTCCATACTCGCAAAAAGCTGCTGCTTGTTTAAGACGTAAAACGAAATTCGGAATGCTTTCCTCGTTGTCCTGTTGAATTTTACGAAATTTAATACTCTCTGCATATTTGTTCTTTTTTACATCAAACTGGTCGACCAACGTTTTCTTTATTTCATCGTAAGACAATGTTTCAGGACTGTTTGGTGAAACAAGTACTTTTAATGAATTATTCAATTCAGACCCCATATGAGGTGAAACTTTGCTTAGTTGTAGTGCCCAGTCAAAGTAATCCTGTACGGTGGTTCCATCAGTAGATTTGTACTCAACCACGCAGAATTGTGGAGCTTTAAATAAATTTGTAGATGACGTGGAATTACTCGAATTTGCCGCCAATGAGGCGTTCGTTGCCTCCACGACTGCTTGACGTATTGCGCTGGACAGAGAATCAGCCAATTGCTTCATCATGTTCGCATCCATTGTGTTAATTTAAAAATCCCATTTCTGACACCAATGTTGTGTATTTTATTGTATAAACAAGAGTTTTTATTTAATTCAATTAAGGAAAATTGACATTACATCTATATATATAAAAAGAAGTGTACATTTTGATTGTCACTCCATAACTCGAGAACGGCTCGAACGATTGCCATAAAATTTTTAGGGAAGGTACAGGGAGGAGTGATGATGGTTAGTTGATTTTGAAATCCAAAATCGGTCTAGCCATTATCTATATATATAAAAATGAAAAATGTTTGTATGTTTGTTTGTGTGTTTGTTTGTTTGTTTGTTTGTTTGTTGGCTTATAGACTCCGAAACTACTGAACCGATTTTCCTGAAATTTTTACAGTAACTTCACGTCAGCCCTAAAAATAAAATAGGCTACTTATTCGATAGGGGCAGGGGAATTGGTACCCCCCATAGAATGCCAATATTAATTATCGCATATCTTAAGAGCCGCTGGACGCATTTTGCTGAACTTTTTGTAGTAGGATCTTCTGAGCCCCGAAATTGAAATAAAATAGCAGCGGGGGTATTGGAATCCCCCATAGGACGCCAATGTTTAACATCGCATATCTTAAGAACTGTAATAGCGAGAATGTTCAAACTTTCTAGAAGTCACTCTTATGGTATACTACACTTTTGAAAATAAAAATAAAGCGGGTAGGCGCAAGGGGGGAAATCCCTCCCATAGGATGCATACATTAAATATCGATCAACTGAAGAACTTTTAAAGGGAGAGTCTTCAAACGTGGTTAAAGCTACTATTATAGTAAACTATAAATTTCAATATAAAAATGGGCGGGAGAGACAGGGGAGGAGCAGTACCCCTCATAGATAGAAATATTAATAAGAGCCGCTGCAAGCATTTTGTTGAACTTTTGGTAGTAGGATCCTCTGAGTCCCAAAATTTAAATAGCAGCGGGGGAAGTGTTACACTCCATAGGACGCCAATGTTTAATATCGGATATCCTAAAAACTGTTAAAGTGATAATGTTCAAACTTTGTAGTCACTCTTATGGTATTACACTTTTAAATATAAAAATAAAGCGGGTAGGCGCAGGGGAGAAATACCTTCCATAAAATGCATATATTAAATATCTCTTAATCGATAAAGTGGTTAAAGCAGTGTTGCGAAGCTCACCGGGTTAAGCTAGTTTTATATAAAAAGAAAACGTGCTAATAATAATATTTAAGTGCAACGTTGTACAAAATGTTAATTGTCATTTATAAAATACTTCTATTTCAGGGGTGATACGTAACACAGTCATTTCTAGAAATGGTTATAGAACATAATAATAGTTATTACGGGAAGGTTCTAGAAATCTAGAAAATCTAGAAATAATTATGAAATATAAAAAGGGATGACTCATGTATAATTAGTTTAAGCTTGTTTTGTGAAACGGTTCTGTTCGTAACTAACAATTGTGAACAAAATAATAAAGTTTGTTAAGTTGAATAAGTGTGTGTATTTATTTTTATTTTATTTTTAGTTGCAATTAAAACAACTCAACGGTTTATTATAAACGGAGTAACCCGAACGCGTTTATTAAAGGAACAAGTAAGAGTGCTATATTCGGCTGTGCCGAATCTTATATACCCTTCACCATTGTGCGAGCAGAATACAGAGCAACTAGATAAAACTAAATAAATTTTACATACCTATACATACATATTTACAATACTTAAAACATGGAAAAAATGTCGGCAGAAACTTCTAGAAAAATGGAGGAAATGGTCAAAGAAAATTCGGCTGAAACTTCTAGAAAAATGGAGGAAATGGTAAAAGAAAATTCGGCTGAAACTTCTAGAAAAATGGAGGAAAATATGGAGAGAATGCTAAAAGAAAACTCGGTTGAAACTTCTAGAAAAATGGAAGAAAATATTACAAAATTGGAAGAAAATTCTAAAAACATGGAGAAAATGGTTATGGAAAATTCAATCACCATCTTAGCCGAAATTCTAGAAAATTCCAGAATGACAAACGAGAAACTGCATAAGCTCCAAGAGATTTCTTCCTCAATAAATGAAAGAGTAGACGAAATGGAAGTAAAAGTTAATAGTCTTAATTGCCAAGAGGGAACAGCTCGAGTTTTACCAGAAGTCTCTAGTAGAATTAAAGCCCCGAGTTTTGACGGCAGTTCACCATTTAATGTTTCTAAGTTCCAGTTGTATACAGTAGCAAACAAAAATGCATGGAACACTGAAGAAAAAGCCATAGAGCTGATTCTGGCTTTAAAAGGAACTGCGGATGAAATTCTAGAAAGTGTACCAGTAAGTTGCAGAAACAATTATGATGACATTATGGTAGCACTGCAACGCAAGTATGGTGGTGAACACAGAAAAGAAATATTCAGAATGTAATTACGGGGTAGAGTACAAAAGGCAAACGAGACGCTACAGGATTTCGCATTAGAGATTGACCGCTTGGTGCAGCTTACTTATCCAGGTGAAAGTCATCCATTGCTCGATCATTTTAAGACCGAGGCATTTATAAACGGTATACGGGATGCTGATGTGAAACTAGCGGTATATGCATCACAGAAGCCATCATTTGCCGAAACGGTATCATTCGCCCTAGCACAAGAAACCGCAAGGATAATTTCGAAAACTTGATTTTGCTACTGAAGAAGAAAGAGATATTGTAAAGGACATAAAGGAGGCGGTGATGCAAGCTTTAAGCGAGAAGCAAGGCAAAAACAAAGCAAAATGCTATAATTGTGGTAAGATTGGCCATATTCAGCGAAACTGCAAAGCACCCAAACAACGATCAAGATCTGCATCGCCGCAAAGGGTCAAACGAAGAGCAAGTCAACAATCATTGCGGGAGCCACTGCTTAAGCTGAGAAGAGCTAGCAGTGCAGAGGAAACTGAAGGTCCCACGATAAATTTAGTAGTGAAAACGAGTAACAGAAATATTACGACCTGTGGTTACATAAATGGTGAAATCCGCCTTTTGACTATCGACACTGGTGCAGGACATTCCATTATAAGAGCTGATTTGATAAAGGGAGCTGTCGAGCCGCTATGCGGTGTAAACTTGCGAACAGCTACGGGAGAGCCTGTCATTGTCTATGGCAAAGCAAGAGTGGAAATAAGAATGGCCGATATGATCGTTTTTGATGAGTTTATTGTGGCTGAAATTATGGACGAGGTCATAATTGGAGCGGATTTTATGATTCGTCAAGGCATTAGTCTAGACATGGGACGACAAATTATAATTGGTATGGTCTAGAAATACCCCTTAACGTTGGGAATGGAAGTGAAGCTCTTGTAAGACAGCTAGTCACTAGTGATCATAAGAAATTGTCATCCCAAGGAGACGATGAAAAACGTGGGAAAGCGAGTACATATTCAAGACGGCGCAGCAAACATAAAAGCAAGCACTGCACAGAGTCTAAAAACAAGAAACGCATAAATGAGATTCGCTTATTACATGTGGAACCCAGCGAAGACTGGTCAACAGCGCAGAAAAGTGACCCCATATTAGCGTAAATTATGAAGGCTAAGAAAGAAGGTGAAATACAGACTCTTGAAGAAATTAGATTGGAGGGTCCACTAATGAAAGCATATTGGGCGCAGTGGAGTAGTCTGCGGATGGTAAATGGTTGCCTATACCGTACATGGGAAAGTACTGATGGCAAAACGGTTAAAAATCTTATTGTAGTACCGTCTTCTAAAGTATGTAAAGTTGTGAGGAAACTCCACGAAGGTACTGGTGGTGGGCATCTTAGCGTTACAAAAACCATAAAGAAGTTAAAAGCAAGCTACTATTGGGTCGGTTGCAAGCAAGCCGTGATTGATTGCTTAATTAAATGCCCACAGTGCGTTGCAGACGGTGGTCTTATTGGAGAAAGTAGAAATCCGGTCCAGCAGTACAACTTTGGTGAACTATCTGTACCAGCGAATAATAATGACTCTACGCAAGAGCAGGAAAACGAGTTAAGACGAAGGCGTGATAATTCATCAAATGACCAGATGAAAGCCAGAAACAATGGAGTGGCAAATTCGGAAGGCTTCAAAGAAGGCCAGTTGGTTTTACTTTTTAATCCACAACGGAGGAAAGAATTATCTCCCGAGCTGCAGACTCATTGGGATGGACACAATTAGGAGCGTTTAAAAAAATCTATCGGGTGGTTTTTGAGAAAATATACTGTAAACCTATTTTATCGTTTTTCTCAAAACCGACTTGATGGCTTATAGGCTAAAACAATAATCACCTGACGAAAAGATAAAGACAAAAAAGACTTTTTTACTATACAACATTTGACAGTTTGTATCACAAAACAAGCAAATAAAAAATAACCAGCTGGCTTTCCGAGACTACCTGCTATAAATATACCTTGATATGATTTATACAGAGAGTCGTAAAAGGTTCATTCGATGATGGTTTGACGAAAGATAAACAAAGTGTAACACTGTTGTTTTTGTACTTGCATATTACAGCCGTACCTAAACCAAAGCGGCACGCTTTGCAATTGTAAAACCCGATTTTGACAGCTCATTTAATAGTAAAGTCTGCTGCTATTGCTAATTAATAATGGCAATTAAGCTATTTTTTGGTCAATCTAACGTTTTTATCGCTATTTTTATTGATAGTTTGTGGGTTTTTTTAAACAAAAAAGATATCACTACTGTTCGTGACACAACGTTGACGCTCTTGCTTTGGTATTGCATATCAGCGTAAAAGCTAAGCCAAAGAAAACGTTCCGCCGTCCGCTTTTGGAAAGGTATGGCTGTTAAATATTCCAAGATTAAAAAACGAATTTGTTAGAAAATGTAATGTTTAATTCAGACTTTGGAGACAAAAATAAATCGTCACTTTTTAGAACAAAATCGGCAATTTGCTAATTTCGGAACAAAAATCAGCAAATCGGCAATTTGCTAATTTCGGAACAAATATCGTCGAAATGACTATAAATCGTCAAATCTGGCAGCCCTGGAGTATGAAATAAAAATGTAATGTTAATAAATGTTAAACGTTGAAATTGGATTTAAATTTTTTTTTTTTTAAATGTATCTTTTTGGGAAAAAGTGTATCTTTTTCGAAATTCCACTGGTAAAACACTGTAAAGCAGAGCCCGGCAACACATACATGCAAACTTTTTGTTTTTTGTGAGAGAATAATAACTCTCCCTCTAAGAAGCACTTAAAGGGAGAGTTATACATATTTACAATACTTAAAACATGGAAAAAATGTCGGCAGAAACTTCTAGAAAAATGGAGGAAAAGGTCAAAGAAAATTCGGCTGAAACTTCTAGAAAAATGGAGGAAATGGTAAAAGAAAATTCGGCTGAAACTTCTAGAAAAATGGAGGAAAATATGGAGAGAATGCCAAAAGAAAACTCGGTTGAAACTTCTAGAAAAATGGAAGAAAATATACCAAATTTGGAAGAAAATTCTAAAAACATGGAGAAAATGGTTATGGAAAATTCAATCACCATCTTAGCCGAAATTCAAGAAAATTCTAGAATGACAAACGAGAAACTGCATAAGCTCCAAGAGATTTCTACCTCAATAAATGAAAGAGTAGACGAAATGGAAGTAAAAGTTAATAGTCTTAATTGCCAAGAGGGAACAGCTCGACTTTTACCAGAAGTCTCTAGTAGAATTAAAGCCCCGAGTTTTGACGGCAGTACACCATTTAATGTTTCTAAGTTCCAGTTTGATACAGTAGCAAACAAAAATGCATGGAACACTGAAGAAAAAGCCATAGAGCTGATTCTGGCTTTAAAAGAAACTGCGGATGAAATTCTATAAAGTGTACCAGTAAGTTGCAGAAATAATTATGATGACATTATGGTAGCACTGCAACGCAAGTATGGTGGTGAACACAGAAAAGAAATATTCAGAATGGAATTACGGGGTAGAGTACAAAAGGCAAACGAGACGCTTCAGGATTTCGCATTAGAGATTGACCGCTTGGTGCAGCTTACTTATCCAGATGAAAGTCATCCATTGCTCGATCATTTTAAGACCGAGGCATTTATAAACGGTATACGGGATACTGATGTGAAACTAGCGGTATATGCATCACAGAAGCCATCATTTGCCGAAACGGTATCATTTGCCCTAGCACAAGAAACCGCAAGGATAATTTCGAAAACTTGATTTTGCTACTGAAGAAGAAAGAGATATTGTAAAGGACATAAAGGAGGCGGTGATGCAAGCTTTAAGCGAGAAGCAAGGCAAAAACAAAGCAAAATGCTATAATTGTGGTAAGATTGGCCATATTCAGCGAAACTGCAAAGCACCCAAACAACGATCAAGATCTGCATCGCCGCAAAGGGTCAAACGAAGAGCAAGTCAACAATCAGTGCGGGAGCCACTGCTTAAGCTGAGAAGAGCTAGCAGTGCAGAGGAAACTGAAGGTCCCACGATAAATTTAGTAGTGAAAACGAGTAACAGAAATATTACGACCTGTGGTTACATAAATGGTGAAATCCGCCTTTTGACTATCGACACTGGTGCAGGACATTCCATTATAAGATCTGATTTGATAAAGGGAGCTGTCGAGCCGCTATGCGGTGTAAACTTGCGAACAGCTACGGGAGAGCCTGTCATTGTCTATGGCAAAGCAAGAGTGGAAATAAGAATGGCCGATATGATCGTTTTTGATGAGTTTATTGTGGCTGAAATTATGGACGAGGTCATAATTGGAGCAGATTTTATGATTCGTCAAGGCATTAGTCTAGACATGGGACGACAAATTATAATTGGTATGGTCTAGAAATACCCCTTAACGTTGGGAATGGAAGTGAAGCTCTTGTAAGACAGCTAGTCACTAGTGATCATAAGAAATTGTCATCCCAAGGAGACGATGAAAAACGTGGGAAAGCGAGTACATATTCAAGACGGCGCAGCAAACATAAAACAAGCACTGTACAGAGTCTAAAAACAAGAAACGCATAAATGAGATTCGCTTATTACATGTGGAACCCAGCGAAGACTGGTCAACAGCGCAGAAAAGTGACCCCATATTAGCGCAAAGTATGAAGGCTAAGAAAGAAGGTGAAATACAGACTCTTGAAGAAATTAGATTGGAGGGTCCACTAATGAAAGCATATTGGGCGCAGTGGAGTAGTCTGCGGATGGTAAATGGTTGCCTATACCGTACTGTGAAAGTACTGATGGCAAAACGGTTAAAAATCTTATTGTAGTACCGTCTTCTAAAGTATGTAAAGTTGTGAGGAAACTCCACGAAGGTACTGGTGGTGGGCATCTTAGCGTTACAAAAACCATAAAGAAGTTAAAAGCAAGCTACTATTGGGTCGGTTGCAAGCAAGCCGTGATTGATTGCTTAATTAAATGCCCACAGTGCGTTGCAGACGGTGGTCTTATTGGAGAAAGTAGAAATCCGGTCCAGCAGTACAACTTTGGTGAACTATCTGTACCAGCGAATAATAATGACTCTACCCAAGAGCAGGAAAACGAGTTAAGACGAAGGCGTGATAATTCATCAAATGACCAGATGAAAGCCAGAAACAATGGAGTGGCAAATTCGGAAGGCTTCAAAGAAGGCCAGTTGGTTTTACTTTTTAATCCACAACGGAGGAAAGAATTATCTCCCGAGCTGCAGACTCATTGGGATGGACTCAATTAGGAGCGTTTAAAAAAAATCTATCGGGTGGTTTTTGAGAAAATATACTGTAAAACTATTTTATCGTTTTTCTCAAAACCGACTTGATGGCTTATAGGCTAAAACAATAATCACCTGACGAAAAGATAAAGACAAAAAAGACTTTTTTACTATACAACATTTGACAGTTTGTATCACAAAACAAGCAAATAAAAAATAACCAGCTGGCTTTCCGAGACTACCTGCTATAAATATACCTTGATATGATTTATACAGAGAGTCGTAAAAGGTTCATTCGATGATGGTTTGACGAAAGATAAACAAAGTGTAACACTGTTGTTTTTGTACTTGCATATTACAGCCGTACCTAAACCAAAGCGGCACGCTTTGCAATTGTAAAACCCGATTTTGACAGCTCATTTAATAGTAAAGTCTGCTGCTATTGCTAATTAATAATGGCAATTAAGCTATTTTTTGGTCAATCTAACGTTTTTATCGCTATTTTTATTGATAGTTTGTGGGTTTTTTAAACAAAAAAGATATCACTACTGTTCGTGACACAACGTTGACGCTCTTGCTTTGGTATTGCTAAGCCATGGAAAACGTTCCGCCTTCCGCTTTTGGAAAGGTATGGCTGTTAAATATTCCAAGATTAAAAAACGAATTTGTTAGAAAATGTAATGTTTAATTCAGACTTTGGAGACAAAAAAAATCGTCACTTTTTAGAACAAAATCGGCAATTTGCTAATTTCGGAACAAAAATCAGCAAATCGGCAATTTGCTAATTTCGGAACAAATATCGTCGAAATGACTATAAATCGTCAAATCTGGCAGCCCTGGAGTATGAAATAAAAATGTAATGTTAATAAATGTTAAACGTTGAAATTGGATTTAAATTTTTTTTTTAAATGTATCTTTTTGGGAAAAAGTGTATCTTTTTGGAAACTAATGGCGATTTCTTTTTTGATAAAAATATGGTACAGTACATACATGTAACATTTTCTAATGTTACCTAAAATCACTCGAAGTGTTACATGTCGTGCAATTTCAATAGAACACAATTAGTGCTTTTATTTACAACTATTACACTTTCATCATTAATGTACTTAATAAGCGATTTTTAAAGCTATTTAAGCAGTTTCTGCATGCTATTACGGGTTGGAAACAAATATTAACATCACTAATGGCTTATAAAAATTAAAACGATTATACTATAAATAGACTTTTTTTTATTTTAATTTGTAAATATTTTTATATTTTGTTTTAAAATCAATTTTTAACAAAATTATGAGCGGCATGAATTATGACGAACAAAATAAAACATTTGTTGTACAAACAAAGTATAGGGTGGTTAAATTGTAAGGGCCGATGTTGAATGTGAACCACACCTAAACGCCAAGTTTTTTTCCGAATTTTATTTGACATTTCTCTATTTCAGACTTACTCAATTTGAACCATGGAGAGATACACAATCCAACAACGTGTTAAAGTTATCCAGACAAATTATAAAAATTGGCGTTCAAATCAAAATGCATATCGTGCACTTCGTGATTTTTTTGGTCAATTTGATCGTCCAAATGTGCGTACAATCGCAAAAATCGTGGAAAAATTCGAGCAAACCGGGTCTGTAGAAGATGTGAGAACACCAGTGCATGCTCGTACAGCTCGTACTGCAGGAAATATTGCTGCTGTTCGCGATAGTGTGGCTGAAGAGCCGTCCACCTCAACTCGTCGTCGTGCCCAACAATTGCACCCCTCACGCTCGTCGTTGATGAACATTATGCATAAAGACTTGCATTTACACGCTTACAAGGTGCAATTGGCTCAAGAACTAAAGCCTCTTGACCATTCCAAACGTCGTGAATGGGCAGAATGGTGGCAAGAAATGGCAACAGTGGATGATCAATTTTCGAAGAAAATCATCTTCAGTGATGAGGCACATTTTCACCTCAGTGGATTCGTCAATAAACAGAATTGCCGCATTTGGGCGAGAGTGATTATCGAAAAACCAATGCACCCACAAAGAGTGACTGTTTGGTGCGGTTTATGGGCTGGCGGCATCATCGGGCCGTATTTTTTCCAAAATGAGGCCGGTCAGGCAGTTACTGTGAATGGTGTTCGCTATCGTAAGACGATAACGAACTTTTTATGGCCCGAATTGGAAGATATGGATGTGAACGATATGTGGTTTCAGCAGGACGGTGCCACTTGCCACACAGCTAACGAAACAATGGCTCTTTTGCGCAACAAATTCAATGGCCGTGTTATCTCACGTAATGGCGATGTCAATTGGCCGCCAAGATCATGTGATTTGACACCGTTGGACTTTTTTCTTTGGGGTCATCGAAAATTTGGACTATCGGATGGAGGTGTGCCGCCGTGGTCGCGGCGCCCAATTGGCCGATATTTTGTTCCATACATAATTGAGTAATACCAGTATATCATAATAAAATAAAATTACAATAATTTCCTAAATAGTTTGTGTTTTATTCAAAATCAACATCGGCCCTTGAAATTTAACCACCCTTTAGTAAGCACCAAAGTTGTAGAACAGGGCAGTATGAACACCTTAAGTTAAAGTAAGGGTAAACCAGGCAACATGTTTTGCATGTTTTTCATCAACATATTCACAAAAGAACATGAAAATTTTTCCCACAGTTGTATTTTTTTGTACAAACAAACACAAAAATGTAGAACATGTAACATTAGTGCAACATTTTTCTCAGAAAAGAAATCGCCATAAAATGTATCTTTTTCGAAATTCCACTGGTAAAACACTGTAAAGCAGAGCCCGGCAACACATACATGCAAACTTTTTGTTTTTTGTGAGAGAATAATAAATCTCCCTCTAAGAAGCACTTAAAGAAATTTTTGTGTTATTTTCTTGTTTTTAAAATCAATCTGGCTGTTAATGTAAAAACTCAAAACATAAGTGTATGTTTTATATATGTAAAATAAAAACAAAAAATCATTAAAACTAAAAAAATCACATTCTTCAAGAAAAAAAAAAAAAAACTATAATATCATTTAAACGTGTTAATCTATTGAAACAAAATTCAGAAATTAATTACTTGCGTTCATTAAACTTAACTTAAACGATTCTTCAAGGAAAATAAAAAAAAAACTATAATTTCATTAACATTCGGGCTTGCCAAAAAAAATTTCGGCAAACAAGAAATTAAATTCCCATTCTTCTTTAAACATTTCTCGCAGTGGAATTCTAAAGCATTTTCAAATATGGTAGAAAGGAAAAAAACACCCAAACTTTACTATGCCGGGGTACTTGTAGCTTATTACAATTTTTAAAAATCAAAAAATAATAGTTTTAACTCACTTTCTCATTGATTCATTTTTAGTAACTGCAATTGACAATTTTTAATATTCTGCCGATTAAATACAGATACAGTATTATTCGGATATAAGAACATCTCATATAAGAACAAAACGCTTATAAGAAACATTTTCAAAAACACCATGTCTTTTTTGCGATTTTTCTAACAAAAAAGGTTTCATATAAGCAAAACGCTTATTAGAAAAAAACTGATAAAAGAACATTTTTCTTAAACACCAAAATCGCAAAATGTATAGAAAAAAAGGTTTATATAAGAAACTTCCAACGGCAACACAGAATTTATGTAGTTTGCATGGACAACTCTGTTTTCTGACAACGCTTGTTTGAAAATTTTTTTAATTTCTATAAATTTTTTTACTGATTCAAACAATATTTTTGTTTGATTTTTATTTAACCAACAAAAATGTAGACAACTCTTCAAAAATATAATAAACGCGTTATTGCTGTCAAGTTTTCATAATTTTGTATGAAATATTTACCGCTCTTTAACGTTGTCGTCTTTTTGCATTTTTTTATTTGATCGCAAGCAACAGTTCTTTATGTGAAATATAAGAACAACAACAAAAACACACACAGTCTATTTTTGGACGCTTTAAAAAAGTGCAACTATAAGAAAAACAATAGCAGAAACAACATTACAAGAGACAAAATCCCGTATTCATTTTTTTAAAACTGTTTGGTTAAATACATCAAATACAAAAATATAATGATGACGAAAAACATATCGAGTCGGTCTGCTGCGATTTTTGGTTACATTTCTTCTTTAGCAAAGGAAAGGATACAGCATTAGAGAGTGATAAAGAAAAACCTTGTGTTGTATGTATGTATAAATGAAAGTTCGTTCAAAAATTATTCCAACAAAAAAAATGTGTCTCAAAGCCAGTCGGCGGCTCTGCTCTGCCGTCATCTTCTCATACAGTGCTTAAGCTGGAGGTCAACACCACGCGTTACTCGCTTTTGCGCAGCATACGCAGCTGTCAAAAAAGAAGAATCTGTGTAGTTATACGTAGTAAGTTACATGCACAAAAGCGTAGATGCCTTGAGGCGAAAAGTAGGTTTACTTTCGTCACAAGCAGCGTTCGAACAAATCAGCTGATTTTGAAAAATTAAATTTACTTTTTTACTTGTGCTGCTGCTGCATAAAAAGCGTTGCATGTAACTTGAAACGTAGAACGCAAGTAAGGTTATAAAAGCATGCGCAGCGTGGAGGCGAAAACGCGTGTTCCGGACCTCCAGCTTTACTTGTGTGCGCGTTATTGCTTGTGCAAAAACTTTTTTTTTTATTATTTTGAAATTTAGTATATGAATTTCAGTAAACTTTTTGTTTGATTCTGTTTAATTTTTTGTTTGAAAAAATCAGTGTTTTTTTCAATAAACAAAATGCAAATAAATTGTTTGAATATGCAAATTTGTTTATAGGACCGATTTCAGACAAAAAATTTTTTGATTCTACAAATTTTTTGTTTGAATTGGAAAAATAATTTTTTCTGTGTAGTAAGTTACATGCACAAAAGCGTAGATGCCTTCAGGCGAAAAGTAGGTTTACTTTCTACTTTTGTAAGCGTCACAAGCAGCGTTCAAACAAATCAGCTGATTTTGACAAATTAAATTTTATTTTTACTTGTGCTGCCGCATAAAAAGCGTTGCATGTAACTTGAAACGTAGAACGCAAGTAAAGGCCTAGTTAGGCGAACGTTGCTGTACCCGTAATGTACCGCACCGTACTGTAAGCACGTTGGTGCACTTATAGAACATTTAAAAACGTGGTTACCCTGCAAATAAAATTGGACCACCTGACCCATTTTGATAAAATGGACTACTCCATGGACTAGTCCGATGTAATGCAAGCATGGACCATGTCATTGTTAAAAAGTGTTTGTAGTGAGACGACATGTCTTCGTTTTTTAACGACATGCTTTCGTTTTTAAACGACTTCAAAACTAATCCTCTTGAGTATACCATGGAGTAGTTTTAAAACTACTCCTTAGTGGTCCAAAGGTGGGTTATATACCATGGAGTAGTTTTAAAACTTCTCCTTAGTGGTCCAAAGGTGGGTTATATGGTCCTCTCCTAGGACATCGTAATGTTAAATAGACCAGGTTTTTTCCATACGTTTGGGTTACTTTTGGACTAGTCCTGGTCCCTTGTGGACTACTCTTTACACGCGTGTTTGGACTGGTCCTATTATTTGCAGGGTAATGTTTTTCCTATACATAAACAAAAAACAATAGTATACATAAAGCAAATCACACAGTGATGGGAATCAAAAATGTTTTAAAAAGTACCAAGTGGTTAAATGGTATTAAAAAAGTATTTTGTGTATGTAAAAAACGTTAATAGTTTAATGTTTATATTATAGATTTTCAATAAACAAATTTGTATTTTAGCATATATATTATAACAATAGATATATTGTATTGTGGTGTATGCACCAAACAAGGTTTTGCTACCATTTAAAGCCTTTTATTCTTTTCACATTTCCATTGTATGTGTATCATAGATGGGCATTTTTCAGTACCAGTACTTTTTCAGTATTTTCTTTTTTTACTGATTACTGAAAAAAAAAAACAGTATTCAGTAAATATTTTATATATATTTAATATATAAAAATATGTACATATTTAATTTTTATTATTTATAATAATTTAATAAGTAATTAATATTAGTATTTAATTTTTATGAAAAATTTAGACAAAATATAAGAATAATCTTTTTATATATATATATATATTTACTGAATACTGATTTTTTTTCAGTAATCAGTAAAAAAAGAAAATACTGAAAAAGTACTGGTACTGAAAAATGCCCATCTATGATGTGTATATGCATTTGTTTATATGTATTGTACATCTAAACATAAATATATTTGTTTATATGGAAATATGTTGTATATTAAGTTGTTTTGTCTCAATTCCATAGCTTAACTGAAAAAAGTACAAAAAACGAGCAAATATACCCGCACTCAATTTAACATACAAGCAGCCCATCACTGCTTTACAACTGTCACGTAACAACAATATACAAATCTGTTTAATACAGATCGAGACGTTCCGTCAACGTGACATTTAAATTCAGTAAGCATTTGCATTGTTTGCAAATGACAAAACGAACCAGACGTTCCATTAGGGGACGTGAACGTTAGGCTAACTCTGCCTTAAGGTTACAAAAGCATGCGCTGCGTGGAGGCTAAAACGCGTCTTATTGACCTCCAGCTCTAGTTTCAGATGAGCGAGCTGGTACTCATGAGAAGCTTTGTGTTTTTTGTCAATAAAAACAAAAGTTAAAATTTTAAAAGAAATACAAAACGGTTAGGGTCCCGGGAATTCCCGGGAATTTCACTTATTATATTTCCCGTTTTCCCGGGATTTTTGTTGCGGGATCCCGGGAAATAAAAAGTTCTTCATAGTTTCAGAAAACAGCTATTTTTACTCTGAAATTTAGTTTTCTTTTCTCTAAAAATTAGCATCTGTGGATGGGTTGTCGATTAGAATGTGTACAAACGTAAATCAATGTCTCCTGCGGCAATAAATCTATTAAAAGCAGAATGGGCAGTGCAACAGTTGATAATTAATAAATTTAGTGAAGTGATGAATTGATAAAGAACATAAATTCAAAATAAGATGCAGGCAGTAAATTCTCATTGACCATGGACAAGTCTTAAAAATAGGATATACATAAACATATCGCTACGTTATTGCAACATAGTCGTACCTACAAAAAAAAAAATCGAGCTTGGTAATATATCCGGGAAGTGCGGGGAAACCGAAATAAAAAAAATAATGAAACTCGTGTAAGTTACTAAAACATACAATTTGAAAAACACATTGTCCTAAAGATTACAGATGGACCTAATGAAAAGAAATAGTTTGTAAGAAGTAGTCCGGATGATGCTATTTTTTGCATCAACCTTGACATCAGAAGCATGCAACAACGGTGCACTTTTAATTATTTGTCCAACCTCGGTAAAAAAGTAAACGAAATTTTTCGGAAACATGGTAATCAGTAAACAAAATCAGAAATATACTCTTTGGCGACTCACTAAACGCTTTGAGTGTGTCAAAAAGTAATTTCCTACGCCGTTAAAAAATGTTAATATATTTATTAAAATATTTTATATATTTTATGATTTTACTTTTTGATCTCATATCTTGAGTACCTCAATTGTTATGTTTATTTTATCTTTTACTAGATCATCATAATACGGAATTTACTTATAATAGCCAAAGGTAATAATAATTCAAGTTCAAGTTACTTTGTAAACAAGTTCCCTCACGTTTGTTTATAAAAGTTTTTTTCATTAATAAAACCAAGTTTACTTTGTATTATTTGTATGGAGCGGGATCCCGGGAAATTTAAAAATTTTTCCCGCTTTCCCGGGAATCGAAAAACTCCGGGAAAAAAAAAAACTCTAAAAACGGTATAAAAAGAAGCGAAATTGCAAAAAATATAATATTGGACTTTCAACGTTATCTAAAATAGTGAAAAACTCTGAAGAAGTATATGTATATTGGGTGTTTTGCGCCAATGTGAACAAAAAGTCGTTAAAAGGTCAACTTCCTATAGGTTTAGTATGGGGGAAAGTAATAAAAGCCATTAAAGGTCATCGTTGATTTTTTAAGTCGTTAAAAGTTTTTTTAAGTCGTTAAAATGTCAATTAAAATGTCATAAATTAAAAACAGCCATTAAAATGTCATAAAATTTCAAAACAAGGTAATAAAAAAGTCGTTAAATTTTATAGGATAGCAATAAAGCTGAGAATTTGGAAAAATTAGGGGGGAAATTCATGAACACGTGTTAAAGTAGATCAAATTATTAGTATTGTGGTTATTTTATTGAACTATTTATGGATTTTAATCCAAATTTTTAATATTTTTAATTAGGCTTAAGTTCATTAAATTTAATTTTCATTAAATTATTTTTATGAAGAAAGGAATTTTACAACATGAAAATTAATTAAAATTTATTGACAATTTTTCATTCTTGACTCAATCTGGGCTCGAACCCAGGTGTTTACGGACAGGTTACCCTGACATGTTTCGATTGCAACCCCTCAATCTCCTCAGAGGGCTTGCCGTTTAACACTCGCAGCCATCGACGACTGCTGACGTCATTAGTCAAACATCAATCCTTAAACCAAATTGTATTCAACCTTTGGTAGATCGAAATTTGCTTTGAATGATTATCTATTTAATTTATTTTAACATGTTATTCCTTTACTTCTGTTTTTTCGTACTTTTGTCAAGAATTCTTCTTGAAGTTCAAAGTACATATTTTTTGTTTTTTTCATTTATTGTCTTTCTTATTCTTGTTGACCTTTTCAGCACAACTTGAAGGACAAATGCAAACATAGAGCTCGTGCCTTAGCTTTAACAATTATTAGTATTGTGGTTATTTTATTGAACTATTTATGGTTTTTAATCCAAATTTTTAATATTTTTAATTAGGCTTAAGTTCATTAAATTTAATTTTCATTAAATTATTTTTATGAAGAAAGGAATTTTACAACACGAAAATTAATTAAAATTTATTGACATTGTAGATCAAATTTTTTAAAAAATTTCAAAACAAAGTCGTTAAATTTTATAGGATAGCAATAAAACTGAGATTTAGAAAAAAAAATGTTGGGGGAGCAATGCAGAAGTGTTGGGTGCATTGTTGAAGCCTTTCTTTTGTTGTGATCGATAGACGGGCTTACTGTGTAGATGAGGAAGAAATTGGAAAAATATATATTTTTTTATTTTTTGTGTGTGTTTATGGATTTTTTTGGGAGAAAAACAGACATTTCTGATAAGCCCTTTTTATTTTTGTGTGTTTATGGGTAGCCAGATGGTGAGATGTTGTTGTTTTGCTTGTTTGGATGATCGACTGACGATCAACCAGAATATTATTGGATGGACAGACAGACAGACTGACATACAGACAGACCTTGAGGAAGAAATTGGAAAAATATTTTTTTTCTTTATTTTTAACTTAAGCAATTTTAAAAAGGCTGTATTTTCTTTTTTGTGGACCATTTTTTCAAAGCGCTGATATTAAAACTAATAAATTATGGGTTGTGAGATGATTAGGGTATTGTATTGGAGTGTGTCTTGAACATGGATTGAATCATGGACATGGAAAATTCATGAGCAAGTGTAAAAGTAGGTTAAATTTTTAAAAAAATTTCAAAGTCGTAAAAACTCGTTAAATTTTATAGGATAGCAATAAAGCTGAGAGTTAAGTAGAAAGAGCAATGAACTATTCTTTTGCTGAAAGACAGACAGACAGGAAGAAATTCTAAATGTGGGTCAAGTTTCTGTGAGAGGAAAAAATGTTAAATAATAGAAATACAAAGAATTTATGTGTATACATAAAAACCATGTCAATAATGCTATCAGAATGTTGTTTTTTGCTTGTTTAGGTGATCGACTGACGATCAACGAGAAAATTATTGGATGGACAGACAGACAGACTGACAGACAGATAAATCTTGTAGAAGAAAATTGGAAAAATATTTTATTTTTTTATTTTTGTGTGTGTTTATGGATTGTTTGGCAGAAAAACGCACATTGCTGATAAGCCTTTCTTTTAGTTTTTTGTTCTCAATTAGGTGTTGTAAAATTAATTGAGCTGTTGACATGTGTTAAAAGCGCTAGTAATTGTATGTCAACATTTTTCTATTATAAATTATGATTTTGGGCCTGTTCGTAAATGCATCACTGCAGTGCATCACACAACCAAACATTGCTTTGCACGGCCAATTTAAGTTTGCTGTTAATCTTTTTTGGCAGAAGCCATTTCTCCACTCCGTATTTAAAACTTGGTTGTGCGTCATCTGCTTAAGCAAAGTTTTTTAGGGCATTTAAATTTTCATTTGCAGCGCAGTGATGCATTTACGAACAGGCCCTTTATTGAGTTATTAAAATTTTTTTATAGAAGCAAATGATGTTTCAATTTTTGTATAGGATATGAAACCATATAGACGTATAGACCTTGTAAAAGAAATTGGAATATATTATTGATAAGGCTTTCTTTAGTTTTTTGTTTCTAAAATTGTTGGATTGACAGAAAAAATAAAAAATAACTAATTAAATTGTGAATTTATTAAGTTATTAAAATGATATAGAATAGATATAATTTTGTTTGTTTTGAATTAGGTGATGAAAATTGATAAGATGAACAGTTTACATGGATTTTTACTAATATTAGTTTAAAAAAAGTAAAAAGGCTTAGTGGAATGTTTTTCTGAAAACTAGGTTTAGTTAAATTTTAACACTAAAGAGTAAAACATGAATTCGAGTCAAAATATATTTGAACTTGTGGACGAAAATTCTATAGAAGCTGTAGAGGATAATACACAGGCACGTATAAATGCGTTAATCGACGCAGCTTTAGAGGATTTCCAATTCGTTTCAACCTCAAATTTTGCAATCCCCAACAACCAGATGGGATATTATGACTTCTTGTGGGAAATTGAAAATTTCCTGGATAATGAAGAGGGGGATGCCATCATCCTTAATATAAATGATGCATTTTACACTGATGAAGAAGGTGATCGCTACATCAGAGAATTAGATTTTTAGTTTTAATGAAAATATATAAAATTATTTTATAAAAACATATATTTATCTACATATAATAAAACTATTTAAATTTAACTAAACAATTTTATTTTGTTTGCAATGGGTGTGGTGGGTAAAAATTTTATTTTGTTTACAATGGGTGTGGTGGGTAAAAAAAAAATCAAAAAAAAAACATTATCGATAACTTTAATGAATTGTAGCAAATAACATATGTTTAAACTATGTGTAACCAGAAATTTTTTTCTATAAATTGTGAATTTATTGAATTATTTATTACATTTCATTATATATTATCAAACGATGAATATTAACGCGGAATTAATTGCTTCATTCAATAAATTAAATATGAAACATATTTTAAGTGTAAAAAATATGGTAGATGGAAAGGACTATCCTATTACAGGAGCTGAACGGGTAACTACAAAATATGGAGATGTTATAGTCTTGGAATTGGATGGAGCTATGCTTTATCTTCCTAAAAGGTTTAATGCCTTTACTGAAAACGATGTTGGGTACCTATCAACTGGCTCATATATCATTTCAAAGATTCCTTTAGATGACGAAAAGGATACCATTAATTATAAGCTGGAAATTAAGACGGCTGCTCCTACGAAAGGATATTACCCTTATACTCATTTAAATACTTTTAAATAAAATAATTTTTCAATAAAAAAAAATTTGTATACAATAAATTATTATAAATTCTTGTGTTTTTCTTTTTTTTTTATTAGTATACAGATATGTATAAATATATAAAATATAGAATAATTAATATTTCTATAAGTTGTAAATGAAATCTTAATGTGGAAAGATGGAGGTTATTGAAGCTTTTCTACAAGAATTCGGAAGTGTTATCTTTGAAGAACATTTGGAATTATTATGTGCATTCAAAAGAGAATATACAGATTTTAATGTATATAGTATACCTTGCTCTCACGAAAGTACAAGTGGAGATGTCGTGGGTTTGTGTGGATGTATCTTTTTCTTTAAGAGAAAGAAGGAGGTTATGAGAATTATCGAAAACTATAAAAAAATATTAAAACATCTAAAATGTCTAAATTTATGTGCAAGAAAAACAAAATAATGAATTTGATTAAACTTTTTTTTTTTTTATTACAATTTAATAATAAATGTACCTTATTTAATTATAGTTAATACATATACATGCATATAGTTTTCCAAAAAAAAATTATAAAAGCGCATTTTTTCTTTAAATAGAGATTTTCAAAGTAAAAATATTATTAGTATACATTTAAAATTCATCGAGAATGTTTCATCTCAAGTGAAACCCGAAAATACACGATATGGTGTTTGAACTGGAGTATTTTCTAACTTTAAAGTTAAAAGTTGCATGCGGTTTTTCAACATCCCTTGGTTTTAAGCCTATTGTCTGGTTGCATTATAAGGATAGGAACTTCATTGGATTGGACCGGGATGAATGGATAAACCTTATGAGCTATAAGGAATACATTCAGGCAACACTTAATCAGTATGAATTCCTAGATTGTATGAATCTAATTAATAAGGATGAAAAGAAGGATGTTCAATATACATTTCAGTATAGGAATAATATTTGCTATCTCATCCTACAACAGGGAAACTATAAAATTAAAATTGATTCTGAGACATGGAAATCTCTAACTCAAATGGGAATATTCTTGACGACATTTTTAAGCTGGAATACAATTCTTCGCAAGCAAACCTTATATTTTTATTATGAACATTATATTCCAAATTGCTCTATTTTAAATAAAACAAATGTACAATATTATGAAATTAAAGATATAAATGAAAGAGATATAGAAATTGATTTAACCAGGCTTTGTTATGAGTTTGGAAAAAAAAATGCAAAATAAAATTAAAACAGATGTTAAAATCTATAGATTATTATTAAGAATGGATAATAAATAAAAAAACAAACAAAAAAAAATAATAAAATATATAAAAAACAAACAAATGTTTGAGTTTTTTATTAATTCTTTATTTTGAAATTTATTAAAAAATTTTATTTCAAAAGATTTTGTTATTCGTGCTTAATTCCCAGTTTTTATTCTTGACAAAAACACTTGAAATTTATTGTTGATGGGATAAGCTATTCCTATGTATTTCACTGGTTGCTTAGGCCTGATCATCAGGAAACTTCATCCATAAAGATTTTAGAAAAACTAAAGATATTAAACCAAATAAAACGGTTAAACGTATAAGAATTATAGCAACAGCTCTACTTGTAACAATATCAAAGCTTAAACAAAACACATCAACAATAAACACCAGTGGGTTTATCTCATCTTACATTCCCCACTACAATTAGTTGAAATTCTCTCAACATTATTTGTAGTTGTAAGTAGGTTAAGAAAAACAAAATAAAAACCACACAACAACTTACTAAAGATGTTGTCAATTAAGTGTTTTTTAGGCCGTGCACTTGCCTGTTTATCAAAAAGTAATTTCAATTTTTGGGAATACAAAATTTAAATTTCAAAAGATTTTGTTATTCGTGCTTAATTCCCAGTTTTTATTCTTGACAAAAACACTTGAAATTTATTGTTGATGCACGGCCTAAAAAACACTTAATTGACAACATCTTTTGTAAGTTGTTGTGTTGTTTTTATTTTGTTTTTCTTAACCTACTTTCAACTACAATTAATGTTGAGAGAATTTCAACTAATTGTAGTGGGGAATGTAAGATGAGATAAACCCACTGGTGTTTATTGTTGATGTGTTTTGTTTAAGCTTTGATATTGTTACAAGTAGAACTGTTGCTATAATTCTTATACGTTTAACAGTTTTATTTGGTTTAATATCTTTAGTTTTTCTAAAATCTTTATGGATGAAGTTTCCTGATGATCTGGCCTAAGCAACCAGTGAAATGCATAGGAATAGCTTATCCCATCAACAATAAATTTCAAGTGTTTTTGTCAAGAATAAAACCTGGGAATTAAGCACGAATAACAAAATCTTTTGAAATTAAAATTTTGTATTCCCAAAAATTGAAATTACTTTTATTAAAAATTTTAAACATAAATGACCACAAATAAATGTATTAAATTTTTGATATCTTAAATAGTTATATTTAATGTTTTTACCCAAGTATCTTAAAACTTCCATAGGTGGTTGGAGATTACCAAAACTATCAAAGTATTCTACATTATCATTATTTTTATAAAATGCTACCCAATGTGTTCCATATTCTCTATTTGAGTCCAAGTTTATAATTCCATTCTCTATTCGGTGTGGAGTTTAAGGAAGTTTATCCCTCATATTAACTCCTCTAAAATAAGGAATATACTTCTTCCCAAATGTTTTCAAGTCCACATCTGTTAGTGGTCTATTAGGTAGCTGTTTCAATAGTTTTTTGATGAGGTATAAAATATTCCATAGCCTTTTTTATAAGGTTTAAGATATAGACCTTTACCCATAACTATTGACTCTAATGTTTTGTTATGACGCTTACTTTCTTCGAGCTGTTGTCTACCATTTTTAGCTAAAGTAATAGTTTTAGCGATTGCTGACCCACCAGAAGCTATTGCTCCCAATGCTCCAAGTGCTGTTAGAATAGGAACAAGTGGTAGAAAACCGCCAAGTTTAGGTATGTTGATAATTCTAGGAATTTTTACTATAGATTTTTTCCAAGAAATGAATGTCCTATAGCTTTTCGTGCAGTTTAAATAGCGGTTTTGATGCCATTTGGTTTTTCCTTTTTTAAAATATCGGTTGCTGATTTAACGGCATTCTTAAAAATATTTCGTCTACACTTTTTCTTTTGGTTACCAGTTTTAACTCCCAAGCCTAATTTAACTTTTGACTTCATTGCGTTAGTGACAAGGTATGCGTTGAGTTTTTCTCCAAAAGTACTATCTTTAGCTTTAACTCTACTCCAAGCTTTTTCTGCTAGTTCTTTATCTGCTTGATGTCGATTATGAATATCAGTGTTCTGGGAATAAGCAATATCATGAATTTTGCAAGCTGCATCCAAAGGATTGATACCTTTATCACCCCTTTGTAATCGTTTTTCTAATTTAGTTCCTGGTCCACAAAATTGATAACCCGGCAAATGAAGTTCAAGAGGTAGTCAATTAATTAAGCTATTAACAAGTCCTTTTCCAAGGACGAATTGTTTTCTACTAAATTTTTTATTTTTATACACAATCATTTATATATAAAATTGCTTTTCTGAAATTAAAAAAAAAATCGAAAGTACATAAAACATAACATTAAGCAAACGTATGCTTTCAGTTATAAAGATGCGTTTGGTAAAACAACAATCGAATATTTCCGTGAGAAACTTGGATTTAACGGACAACAGAAATGGTTTTAAACATAGCTGCCTTTTACCAAATTCTATTAGAGCACTAATAGTTTGTCCCTCAAACTGTGGCAAAACAAATATAATGCTAAGTTTAATTGAAAGTCCGAATGGTTTAAAATTTAAAAATATTTATATATACTCAAAATCTTTAAATCAACCAAAATATAAATATCTATCAAGATTAATTTCATCAGTAAAGGGTATGGGACTTTATACATTTTCAGATAATGAGCATGTCATACCACCCGAAAAAGCTAAAGTAAATTCAATTATGATATTTGACGATGTTGCTTGTGAAAAGCAAAATAATATAAGATCATATTTTTGTATGGGTAGACATAAGGATATTGATTCTTTTTATTTATGTCAGACTTAAGCTAAGATCCCACTATCGGCGCAATGTCCCAATTTTTGTCTTATTTCATGTGCCGATAGTGTGAACGGTCAATATTTTTTAATTTGCGACAATCTGTGCCGAAATTGTACTGACTGTGGTCAATCAAAATTAACCTTGATGCGCCGATAATGTGAATACTCTTTTGTACAATGTGGAGCAATCAAATTGCTTAATTTGTACCGATTTTTATCGGCCACTTGTGTGCCGATCACAGTCGCCAATCAGCGCCGATACAAGGGATGGCAAAACGAAATTTTTAAAGTGCACCAACTGGCTACTAAAATTTTACTTTTTTGAGCTTAATTGTACCAAAATTACATTTTTTTTTATCTATTATTTATGTATTAAAAAGTTAAATAGTACATTTGTACTGTAAAATGAAAGAAAACAATTTGCTTTTACGAAAACATTGCAGTTGTATCGATGTTGCCATCCCTGCATCTGTTTACAGAACAACAATTACAACAAAAAAGTGCAGTAAGTTTGAATAAAATTGAATACATTTTTAATTTTATATTAATATATTATTTAAAATTGCTAGGAAACTAATAATGGAATATTCAGACGGAGAATATTGCAAATTTTTAAAGTAAAATTATGTCGCCAACAAACAAATAAACCACCAATTTTTTCCTGTACATTTTTCTGGTGTTCGGGTTGCGAGCAATGAATTAACCATTGTTGAGGTTGAATTTTAGCATTACAATCCTCACACATAGTAAAAGCAAAGACTATAGATTTATAAAGGCCATGTCAGATAAAACTTTTGCTTCGCTTTGCGTCAGAGATTCGCTTTGACATTTAAGATGAAATATACATACTTATACGAAACATGTCACATAAAGAACTTTTAACGCAAAGCGAAGCGAAAAGTTAGGCAACTCTCATCTTTTTGCGTGCTTTGACAATCTACTAGTAGAAATTTTTTTTGTTTATTTTTTTTTAACACACAATGCGTGAGTGTTGTCAAAGTGTTTATTGTGACATACACCTTTTGCGTTACGCTTTTCAGTCAAAGTTAGAAACGTCACGCAAAGCGATGAAGTTTTATCTGACATGGCCTTAAAGATATTGCACGACCATACAAAGTTCATGCATTTTTCTCTCTATATTAATTTTTCTGGTGGATTTAGCCGCTAAATCCACTTGTGAGAGTAAATTACAGTCTTTATTATTACTCTCAGAGAATTTTTCTCACTTATCAGCGTATATATATGTGCACACGAGTGTGTGTGTTTGTATGTGTATACATTGCATTAAAAAAATAAAAACAAACTAAAAGAAGTCTGGTTTTCTCGTTGAAAACACATTTAAATAATAAAAAATGTTTTGTTTGCATTCCATTTCTGTGCAAATAACCTACGTTAAACCAAATGTGACAGATTTTAATTGTAGGGCAATAATATGTATTTTATTGTTGTACAGATGAAATTGTATCGATTCGCACCGAAGTTCAAATGCTGTTATTGTCTAAATTTAAACAATTGTAGGCATATAGAAAATAATTTTTCTGAAAGAATAAACTGCTTTGTTCATAAAAGATATTTTATATTTTCTAAAGCGACATGGCCACACATTAACATGCCTCATCAAACTCACAATTTTGTAATAAAAAACTCACAAGTATGGTTCAATGTGAATTTGATGATAATCAAAATACTTTTAATTTTCATAAAAATTTGCCACCAGTTTGATGTGTATGAACGTAATTTCTTTCAATTTTATTGTTATTAAAATTGTATTATTTGAAAAATTATTAAATCGTTTCCGCCGAAAAATCCAATTTTATTTATTATTACAACAAATTATTATCACAAATTATGCAACAGATTCAGGCTTTGGAAGTTTGTGTGATCCCTCCGTCTTACTTTTTGAAGTTTGTAAAATTCTTTTAAAGGTCTGCAAAAATGTTTTTACAAGATAAAGCAAGAAGCACTACCAACTAGCCCCGAATATTGCGTAGTCTTCTGCACAATTTGAGGAACTAAATTGCATTATTTTTAAAGATAAAAGCTTGGCCATTGCGATGTTGAATTCGTGAACAGAAGGGTTTTTGCAATGGCCACCTTTGGCGCGTACATATGAAAATACGTTTTCTAATGGGTCTTGGTTAAAACGGCTGTTTAAAATGGTAAGTAAATTAGAATTTTCTTGTACCATTTCCTCGGTTAACGATAATATACCACTGGTGGTTTCGATTAGTCCACTGATGCAGAATATTTTGTTACCGAGATATTCAACTTGCCGTATGTACGAAACTAGCTCTTGCAGTACTTCCCAAGTTTTATTATTAAGCCTTAACCCACGCTTCAGCGGGTTGGGATCATTGAAATTTTTACTATTAAAACAGTCAAAGTAGTTATCGAGTTTTTTTTAGAAGATACTCAAAGTACTGGCAGTACATCAGAGAGTACTTACACCCCTGAAATAGAAATCGCAGATATGTATATACAATAATGTGCCAATAGAATTAACATCGAGTCGATATTTTGTTGGTTACTTAGTACAACGAATATCATGCGTTAAATGTCGTATGGATATAATAAAACCAGCGCAAATTTTGTCATATCCTTCAGAAAAGTTTATTCATGCAAAAAATTATCAAGAAGAATCCGACTTTGGAGGTTTGTGTGACCCCTCTGACTTATTTTTTGAAGTTTGTAAAATTCATATACATACTTACATAAAGGTCTTTGAAAAAATATTTTTACAAAATAAAGAAATGAAAGGCATAAAAAAATTTATTGTTGAGCAATGCGTGAGTTGTACCAAAAATTCAATTTATTCTTTTTGGTTTGAGGAGAATGACGTATGTTATAAACACAGGATGGAGATGCTTAATTTCCTAGTTCTAATTATTATTACGGAAGCATTAGTTCTAATTATTATTACAAATACAAATTATTTAGTACTGAAAAAGTTAAAATTTTAAACCATTAAACTTGTAAAGAGCTCATACGTAAAATTAATAAATACTCATAGTAAATAGTAAGAAAAAAACTATCTTTTTATTTTTAAATTCGTTTGATATATGGGCAAATCCCAGAAACAGTCCACCAACCAAAAATTTTTCAAATGAATTTTTTTTAATGGAATATAAGACTAGATGTATAATTTCATTTTTATATTAAAAAAAATGTATTTCAATGATCATTAATGCAATAATTTTTACCAAATCCTACCCCACTGCTGACTTCTTAATGTTATACGTGAATTTAGCATTATTTTAGGTGATTTTTGGGCTTAGAATAGCACTTACAGCAGACTTATCAAAATATAAATTTCGTTAAAAAAAAGTTGACATTCATTAGTTAAGAAATTAGTTTAAGAAATGCAATTCATAAAAATATAATTTGTTTTGTTAAAATAAATAAAATATAATAATAAAATACTACTGGAAAAACTGTAGCGTGCGTTACGTAGCGTGCGTCACAAAGGGTTCACGGCTTTTGTCAAAAAATCACAACTTTTTGGCTGCAAATAAGTGCGTTTAGAATTCTCTTTTAGTCATCTTTCTTTTAGGAATTACACGCAAAGAAAAAACATGGTTGTGGTAAAAATATTCTAAGAGCAACATATTATGATAAGAATTATGATTGTAGCCACCATATTAAGATTTTTATTTAATCATATTATGACTAAATATACTCGTACTATTACATCATAATATTTTTCCCTTAAACATATTATTATTCTGTTAATCATACTAAGTTAAGAAGTAATCAAATTATTGTCATGTTAATCATAATAAGCTAAGAAATTAATCATACTATTGTCATGTTAATCATAATAAGTTAAGAAGTAATCATATTATCATCATGTTAATCATAATAAATATAGAAGCAATCATATTATGATACAGCACCTTTCATAGCTGTCATAAAAATACAAAAAAAATTTAATTATTTTTGAATCGATTTTTTATTTTGTGGCTTTTTACAATTTTTCTTAATAAGGCTTGAAAAGAGCAAATGAAAAATCTGTTTTTTTCATGGGCAACCAAGTGTGTCCATTTTTTCGATTTTAAGATGTTGATGCCATATTGCCTAATTTTGAACACTCTACAGTTTTTTGAAAAAAGATGGATCAATTTTGATTTTTTAACGTAATGACAAAGTTTAAAATGTGCAGTACCTTAGCTATAGTTTGATCTCGAATGGTTTTTCGGCTTTCCTGAATAATTTGTTTTAAGACATACGCGATTGCCCATGAAAACCACAGAAATATCGTAGCACTTTTATAAAATATAACGAAATCTCTGTGTGTTTTGTTGTTGGATTTTACAAAAAAAAACTATGATATTTTGCATTTGCACTTTTACATCACTAATACTTGAATGAACTCCGCTAATATTTTAACTTTTTAATTTCTTTAAACTTATTTTTTTTATGGAATTTTATCTTTTAATTGTTTAATCGCTCACAAATAAAAAAAACGACACAACTTCTTCAAAATTATTTTATAAATGGCGCTAGCATAATATTATTAGAGTAAAAATAGTTTGATTGCATCTTTAACATAATATGATAAATGTATAGAAAGTTATCATGTTATGGCTATTAAATATCATGATATGGTTCTGAGAAATATAATATGTTTAGAAAGTTATCATAATTAAGTTGTTAGAAAAATAATTATTTTTCGGTCAACAATACTCAAATTCATAATTGCGATAAACATTGATATGTTTACAGTAACTATAATATTGTTGATATGAAATAAAAATAACAATTATTTGTGTACGCCAACAATATATTGTTACATTAAACATAGTGTTGTTGCCGTAACCATGCCCAACCATATTTTTTCTCTGCGTGTAGATTTTGTATACCTTATCATGCCAAATTCGCTAAAAATTAGGAAAACGCACTTCAACCTTTGAAGTTACTTCCACTTTTTGTAGCGTGCGTCACAAAACTTTGTGATCAATTATTTCGCAACAAATACTTGCTAAGAAATTTTAATATATGCCCTTCGTAAGTAAATATTAATGTCACTAAATACTATATAAAAGTTGAAGCTATCTTTTTTAAAAGACCAAAAAATTTTAATATTTCAATCAGAAAACGCGTGCGAATGTAGCGTTCGTCACGCAGGATTTGCCCATATGTATACTAGGGCGGTTCGATTTTTTAAATCGTATAGCAAACACGTAATCTACATAAAATTTTAAGAAAATTCTCCGAAGAAACCATGGGTCTAAAATAAAATCCTAATCCGCGCCTCTTGACTTAAAAATTTATATGCCCGCCTCTGCAAAAAAAAAATTTTTTAAAAAATAGTTTTTTCCAAAAAGAAATCGAATTTTTTGAATAAAATTGTTTAGTAACGTAGTTCTTTTGCACTTTTTATTTTTTTACACTAAAAATTTTTTTTACATTAAAAAAAATTTTCAGCCAAGTAAAAAAATGTTCAAGTCGAGAGGCGCGGATTAGGATTTTATTTTAGACCCATGGTTTCTTCGGAGAATTTTATGTATATTACGTTTTTGCTATACGATTTTTAATTTTTTTTTCATCCATACAAATCAACTCGCCCTAATGTATACATACACACATGGTAAGTACGTAATTAAATAATCTAAAAAATGGAATTATAATTCGGTGCAAATCGATATAGTATAATTTTTACAAAAATAAAACACATACTGCTGCCCTACAATTACGCAATTGGTCGCATTCCCTCTTACGTAGGTTATTTGCACATAAATTGTTTGAAAACAAAACGAAATCAATTAAAAAAAATACCAAAAACCGGTTTCAACGAAAAAAAACACAAACACACACACTTTGGCTGGCAAAAACAGCAAACATGTGTATGTATTAATGCATGTGGTTTCTTGCTCTCTTTATTTCTCTGAATGTGAGCACGAAGTTTTTGCTTTCTTGTTACTTCCCCCCCTCATCATTAAGAAACACAAAATTTTTTAAAATTTCAAACGTACTAAGTGCAACATCTTTATATATTTATAGTCTTTGGTAAAAGTTTCTGCATATAACTCAGGCTGTTGTTGTTTACATGGTATATTTGATTGCAACATCGATATACGCTTCCTAGATGCAGTCGATGTTGAAGGATATTCATTTATTTCTTCTACTTGTTGTTGGTGTTGTTGCGGTTGTTGATGTTGTTGCGGTTGTTGATGCTGCTGCTGTTGTTGCGGCTGTTGTTGTTGCTGTTGTTGTTTTTGTTGTTGTTGTTGACGAAGAAAATCTATATGAATTTCAACATGTTTCTTTTTTTCCATATATGTCATGGATATATGATTACATATATCACATGGCATATGAATTGTTGTATGTTTTTTTAAAATGTTTTTATTTTTGTATATATTTTGGCATATTTCACATATGATAACACTAGCCATTATTATTTTTTAATTTTTATTAATTTTTTTTATTTTTAAAATTGTAAACTTTCTTAAGCAAGTATACTTTAAAAACTAATTGAAAAGAATATATTAAAAACCTTATATATACTTCAAATATCTATACAGTCGATCACCCAAACAAGCAAAACAACAACATCTCACCATCTGGCTACCCATAAACACACAAAAATAAAAAGGGCTTATCAGAAATGTCTGTTTTTCTGCCAAACAATCCATAAACACACACAAAAATAAAAAAAAAATATTTTTCCAATTTTCTTCCACAAGATTTATCTGTCTGTCTATCTGTCTGTCTGTCCATCCAATAATTTTCTCGTTGATCGTCAGTCGATCACCTAAACAAGCAAAAAACAACATTCTGATAGCATTATTGACATGGTTTTTATGTATACACATAAATTCTTTGTATTTCTATTATTTAACATGACCTACATTTTTTCCTCTCACAGAAACTTGACCCACATTTAGAATTTCTTCCTCAAGGTCTGTCTGTCTTTCAGCAAAAGAATAGTTCATTGCTCTTTCTACTAAACTCTCAGCTTTATTGCTATCCTATAAAATTTAACGAGTTTTTACGACTTTGAAATTTTTTTAAAAATTTGACCTACTTTTACACTTGCTCATGAATTTTCCATGTCCATGATTCTATCCATGTTCAAGACACTCCAATACAATACCCTAATCATCTCACAACCCATAAATTATTAGTTTTAATATCAGCGCTTTGGAAAAATGGTCCACAAAAAAGAAAATACAGCCTTTTTAAAATTGCTTAAGTTAAAAATAAAGAAAAAAAATATTTTTCCAATTTCTTCCTCAAGGTCTGTCTGTATGTCAGTCTGTCTGTCTGTCCATCCAATAATTTTCTGGTTGATCGTCAGTCGATCATCTAAACAAGCAAAACAACAACATCTCACCATCTGGCTACCCATAAACACACAAAAATAAAAAGGGCTTATCAGAAATGTCTGTTTTTCTCCCAAACAAATCCATAAACACACACAAAAAAAAAATATTTTTCCAATTTCTTCCTCAAGGTCTGTCTGTATGTCAGTCTGTCTGTCTGTCCATGTTCAAAACACACTCCAATACAATACCCTTATCATCTCACACCCCATAAATTATTAGTTTTAATATCATCGCTTTGAAAAAATTGTCCACAAACATTTTTTTCAAAATCAAGTGCATATACAAGTACTCAGTATGTCTGTCTGCCTATTGATCTACATGCATACATATCCACAAAACTAAATTACATCTTTCTCAAGTGCATCAACACAGTAAGACCGTCTATCGATCACAACAAAAGAAAGGCTTCAACAATGCACCCAACACTTGTGCATTGCTCCCCCCCAAACATTTTTTTTTTCTAAATCTCAGCTTTATTGCTATCCTATAAAATTTAACGACATTTTTTTACGACTTTGTTTTGAAATTTTTTAAAAAACTTGACCTACTTTAACACGTTTTCATGAATATCCCCCTAATTTTTTTTTCCAAATTCTCAGTTTTATGGCTTTTTTTAAAATTAACGACTTTTTTATGGCTTTCTTATTGCTTTTTTTAATTTATGACATTTTAATTGACATTTTAACGACTTAAAAACACTTTTAACGACTTAAAAAATCAACGATGACCTTTAATGGCTTTTATTACTTTTCCCCATACTAAACCTATAGGAAGTTGACCTTTTAACGACTTTTTGTTCACATTGGCGCAAAACACCCAATATACATATACTAAAAGACATAGACAATAATTATTTAAAAGTTAGAAACGTTAACATGGGGTCTTCACCTGACAATTTTTTGCCATACCAAACGTCAAAGTCCATATAGAAAAAACTTTAAAATTTTTGTCATCGTTTTTTTTTTATATGAAGTTTGACGTTTATAATAACAAAAAGTTGTCAGGTGATGACCCTATGTAACAAAAAAAGAGACAGAAAACCAAAATATGAAAGTCTTATGGCCATAGCTACTTATATAAGAAATAAGTTTCTTATATAAAATAGTTGTATACAAGAAAGAAACGCTTATAAGAAACTTTTTTCCTGGATTTTTTAAGTTTCTTATATCCGATAAATACTGTACCGGTAATATTGCAATTATACTTTAAAATTAATGTTACATTCACAATGAACAAGATCCATGACGAAAGAACAAATTTATAGTTCGATTAGCGGTATATTTTTGTGTTTGTTTTTAATGCTATTCTAATGTAACGTACGTGGTGCGAAAACAACATTTATCTTTGTCATATGAAATTGGTAAGTCTTAGATATTTCAAAATAAAAGTTCAAAGCAAGATTTGCTGCAAAAAAATATTGATCGGAATTTTTTTTTTTAAATTGGAATAATAAAAATTTTATAAGCTTTTATAGCTCGTCACGTACTATATTGTAAGTACTAAAATGCAACTAAATGCATCATCTTATTATGTTGGTATTCAGTTTAAATTTGGTCAAACCTTATTTTATTACAATCAAAGTCATCTTACAAAATTTTTTTGGAATCGGTCCATATTTGACCATAGCTCCCATACAAGTGCTACTCCCGAAAACAGCTTTAAGTGCCATAACTTCCTTATAAATGTTGGTATTTACATAAAAATTTCCGACAATGACTTTTACGATAGTACTATGTCATGACAAAATGTTGTGCTGGTAGGTCCAAAATTAACCATAGGTCCCATATAAACCTCCTTCCTTAATTCGGCTAGGGGCAAACAAGTCTCATATTAATGGAGATAACTAAAAAATATTCCTCACAAATAACTTTTATATAATTCTTAACCTCATAGCATAATTCTGTTCTGGCGATCTTGATTGGCCACGGGCCCCAAGTAGGGTACACTCTCAAAAACGGACGGGCTTGACCGACTATACTTTCTTACTTGTTTGTTTTAAGTTTTTATATACATATATTTACAAAAAATATATTTCATTCCATGTAAATACAATAAGACCATATTTACATTATGCAATTAACGCCGCAACTTGCCGCAACTTTCGCTTGCAACTTTTTGTTTGTTAGCAAGAGGTGTAGAGAAGAAAACTGGGTTGAAAAAGTTGAAAAAATGCTTGAAAAAAATGTAAATGTAAATGTGAAAAGAGTTTCGTAGAAACTACTTTAAAAGAAAATAGAAAAAAAAACTCGACGTTAATTGCATAGATGTAAATGCCGTCTAAGAGAAAAATCTGTCACGTACGGTATGTCACGAACGATATTACATTTTGTTCATTATAAAACCATCCAAAAAAATTATTTTTTTTCTAATTACGGATTATAAAGAAAAAATATGTGGTTTAATGTATGAAATTAAAAAAAGGAGAAAAACCTCCCACAATTCGCAGATTTTCGTATTTTTTTACATTCACCCAAATATCACTTCCGTTTTATGTCACGTACGATATGCACTAATTTTGCCCGATATTTTGGACAACAAGGTTCCGAATTTGAAAATTTTTTTTTTCATACATATATAGTTCCCTCTAAATGAAACATAATTATACAAACAATTCTCCAGTTAATACTATTTTTGCAAAACGATGACATGGAAATTCCCATATGTACTATACATGGAACTCAAAGAATAAATAATATTAGTTTTATCAAAGTTATTTACGGGAATGCAAAATTTATTATTAAGATTTTTGTATGACGTGCTAAATTCCCAATTTTTCATATTTGATAAATACACTGAAATTTATTGTTGAGGGAAAGCTAGCTTCTATGCGCATTTCACTGGTTGCTTAGGCCAGTTCATCAGGAAACCTTTTCCAAAGATTTTAGAAAAGCTAAAAATATTATACAAATAAAACCCTTAAGCAAATAAGAATTTTAAACACTCAAATTCTTACTTGTAACAATATCAAAGCTTAAACAAAACACCAACAATAAACAGTGAGTTTATCTTTTCTTACATCCCCCTACAATTGGTAGGGTTCTTTCCGACTCGAATTGTAGTTGTAAGTGGGTAAAAAGAAAAAACAAAAAATGAAAACAAATTGTTTCATTCTCTTGTCTTCGCAAGAAAACAACAAAAAAAAAAACCAATTTGGCAATTCAGTTTTCTGCACGGGCACATGCAAGTATATTATCAAAGTTATTTACGGGAATACAAAATTTATTATTAAGATTTTTGTATGACGTGCTAAATTCCCAATTTTTCATATTTGATAAATACACTGAAATTTATTGTTGAGGGAAAGCTGGCTTCTATGCGCATTTCACTGGTTGCTTAGGCCAGATCATCAGGAAACCTGTTCCAAAGATTTTAGAAAAGCTAAAAATATTACACAAATAAAACCCTAAAGCGAATAAGAATTTTAAACACTCAAAGTCTTAAGGCTCAACCATAATATGCATAGCCTTGCTTAACCTTCTGTCAAAAATTAGCAAAAAGTCTCTCAAATGTATTTAAAAAAACAAAAACAAAATAAAAAAACATTTGATTCCGTACGGAATGTGCGATTAGTTTCGCACCTTGCTTAAGCAAATGACAGTTAAAAGTTTCCTTAAGTTCAATATGGTTTGCCTCATATAAGTAACATGTATTCGCACATTTGATTAAGCCAACTTAAGCACATTGTGGTTGGGCCTTAACTTGTAACAATATCAAAGCTTAAACAAAACACCAACAATAAACAGTGAGTTTATCTTTTCTTACATCCCCCTACAATTGGTTGGGTTCTTTCCGACTCGAATTGTAGTTGTAAGTGGGTAAAAATAAAAACAAATTGTTTCATTCTCTTGTCTTCGCAAGAAAACAACAAAAAAAAAACCAATTTGGCAATTCAATTTTCTGCACGGGCACATGCAAGTATATTATCAAAGTTATTTACGGGAATACAAAATTTATTATTAAGATTTTTGTATGACGTGCTAAATTCCCAATTTTTCATATTTGATAAATACACTGAAATTTATTGTTGAGGGAAAGCTAGCTTCTATGCGCATTTCACTGGTTGCTTAGGCCAGATCATCAGGAAACCTTTTCCAAAGATTTTAGAAAAGCTAAAAATATTATACAAATAAAACCCTAAAGCGAATAAGAATTTTAAACACTCAAAGTCTTACTTGTAACAATATCAAAGCTTAAACAAAACACCAACAATAAACAGTGAGTTTATCTTTTCTTACATCCCCCTACAATTGGTTGGGTTCTTTCCGACTCGAATTGTAGTTGTAAGTGGGTAAAAAGAAAAAACAAAAAATAAAAACAAATTGTTTCATTCTCTTGTCTTCGCAAGAAAACAACAACAAAAAACCAATTTGGCAATTCAGTTTTCTGCACGCGCACATGCAAGTATATTATCAAAGTTATTTACGGGAATACAAAATTTATTATTAAGATTTTTGTATGACGTGCTAAATTCCCAATTTTTCATATTTGATAAATACACTGAAATTTATTGTTGAGGGAAAGCTAGCTTCTATGCACGTCAAGAATGAAAGATTATCAATAACAATTTTAATTAATTTTCATGTTGTAAAATTCCTTTCTTCATAAAAATAATTTAATAAAAATTAAATTTCATGAACTTAAGCCTAATTAAAAATATTAAAAATTTGGATTAAAACCCATAAATAGTTCAACAAAATAACCACAATACTAATTATTGTTAAAGCTAAGGCACGAGCTCTATGTGTACATTTGTCCTTCAAGTTGTGCTGAAAAAGGTCAACGGAAAAGAGAAAGACAAAGTGAAAAAAAAAAAAAAACAAAAAATGTACTTGGACTTCAAGAAAAATTCTTGACGAAAGTACGAAAAAACAGAAGTAAAGGAAAAAACATGTAAAATCAATTAAAATGGATAATCATTCAGGAAAGCAAATTTCGATCTACCAAATGTTAAAATACAATTTGGTTTAAGGATTGATGTTTGACTAGTGACGTCAGCAGTCGTCGATGGCTGCGAGTGTAAGACGGCAAATCCATCTGAGGAGATCGAGTGGTTGCGATCGAAACATGTCATGGTAACCTGCCGGCCAGGGTTCGAGCCCAAGCCTCTTCAAGAATGAAAGATTATCAATAACAATTTTAATTAATTTTCATGTTGAAAAATTCCTTTCTTCATAAAAATAATTTAATAAAAATTAAATTTCATGAACTTAAGTCTAATTAAAAATATTAAAAATTTGGATTAAAAACCATAAATAGTTCAACAAAATAACCACAATACTAATTATAAATAAAAAGTAATAAAATAAAGTGCCAAAAATTGTGATTTTTTGAAATGTTTGTATGGGGAACCCCTAGGGGAGTTCCAGGGGGTGTGCCAGTGGCATGGGTGGATCGGTCTTCCAAAGTTAGTGGGGGTCGGTCATACATTTGGACTCGATTGGGGCACTCTAGATGGGTCAAAGTGGGATTTTTCAAAACTTGACCCTACGGGACAAAAGTCAAAAGTTTGGGGGGTAGTAGAATTCGTTTTAGAGGTATGGTTCCTTCGGCAAAGTTTCTTATTTTGATCCCTAGAATACGATTTTCACTGAGCCGTGGGCGATTTTTTTGCCTCCCCACAAATCGACCCGGCCTAATATACATACCTATGTACTTTGCAAATTGAAATGAACATACATATTATGTTCTGTTTACTTTTAGAATAATGAGCGATAAACCTAAATTTTTAGCTCTCCTTAAAAGTTGGGATTCGACTTGACATTAATCAATATAGGTGCTCGATATGCAGTTGTCGAACAATGAAAAATATCAAAAGCATATATATACATACATAAATCTAGTTTCTGAACTGAATTTTAAATTGTCTTCCTTCCTACAAAATAATGCCAAGCATTAATGTAGAATTATGAAATAGGTATTACTGATTGGTAATCACCTGCAAATAAATTGAGATAATTTCGTTTTGTTTTTATCATTACATTTCATGTTATTTTTATTAAACTTAAATCAATTATGAGATTTAAATTTATAACTCTTTTTTTTTCATTAATGGATTTTTTTGAAGATGTGTGTGGTAATTATTAAATCTAAACTTTAAATTGAATGCAACGACAATTTGCTGTTGAACTTAGTTTTCGCATTTTTATAAGTTTCTTCTACTTCGTAAGTCGTTTTGCTTACAGCAGAATAGCGGGATATTTAATCCAAAGCGGCAGCACCAGAGATAATCTCAATCAATTCACGAGTAATAACAGCCTGTCTGGTACGGTTAAATGTCAATGTCAATTTTTCAATCATTTCACCTGCATTTTTAGAGGCATTGTCCATGGCAGTCATACGGGAAGATTGTTCAGAGCATGCACCCTCCTTCATGGTGTAGAATATCAGAGAAGCTAGAGAATATTCCAAATAGCTTTGAATAACATCAGCATCCAAAGAATCGTAGACAGCCAATTTTTCGGACTTTTCTACGACCGGTGCACTGAAGATAGGCAATTGAGAGCATTGGTATGATACAACCGACTTAAAACGGTTGAAAACAATTTGGCCTTCGGTAAAATCATAACCGCACTTGAGAACTTCATGAGCAATGCGAGAAGCATCTAAAAATGTAGGGGGCAAACGTCCTATTTCATTGGCAACCATCAAGATGTTCTTTCCGTACAAGCGGGACAAGATACCACGGGACTTATCCCCGATGCAAATAATTTTGGTCTTGGAATCATCCTTGCCTAATTCATTACGAATGTAACGGGCAACACCAGTATGGACTGCACCGCACAAACCACGATCAGAAGTCATGGCAATCAACAACTTTTTGGGTTCAGCCTTCTCGTCGGCTTTAATTTCAGTTTTCTCAAAGAATTGTTGTGCACCGACACCATAGGGGCGAGCAGCTTTCAACTCACGTTCCGCACGAGTGTATTTGGCAGCTGACACCATCTTCATGGATTGCGTAATTTTTTGAATGTTCTTTACAGACTTAAGGCGCATGGAGATATGCTTAAGTGTAGCCATACCACGCTGTTGTTGGGCTTGTAATGTAGCCTCAACAGCCAAAGGGACCAAAATAGCAGCACGTTGCATAAACATATTGGTTGATAGTTCAAGAGTTCCGTGCAATTATCTAAAAAGGCAATGAAATAATTAAAAGCCCTTCCTTTAATTTTAAAACAAATAAAAATTTGATTATGCAAAACCGACTGAAAAATTTTTTACCAGAATTTTTCACGACACGACTGAAACAGTGACAGAGCCTAGGGTCTCTTATGTAAGTGTGAATAGAATTGCCAGATTAAAAATAAAGTAAAATTTGCAAAAACGTCAGAATATAATAAACTTTATTTATTAAAATCGTGAACAATTGGTAAACTATCGACAATTAATTATTACAAATCTATTAAAACTTATTATTTTAGTTAATTTACCTTTATTTGCTTAGTTATAAAAATAAGTTTGAGAGCAACTGTTTGGTTCTTGCTGGCAACTGTTTAATTTTGATGACAGAAGTAGGGTTGTCAGATTGATTTTGATCTTTTTCGCCAAATTCAATATCAAAAATCGCCAAAGCCTTTGTTTAAAAGTTTTTGACAATAAAATACATATTTTTTAAATTATTAAAAATATTTTTTATAAATCCTAATAAACTAAATTAGTTCCGTATCGCTTAAATACGCAAAAAATTCAAAAAAAAGTCGCCATAATTTATATTTTGCTTAATTTTTATTTAGAGCGAAATAAAAATAGTAAATGAACACAAAAAAGGTATGATGTTTACTAGAAAATAATTTATAGTAGTCCTCTTAAAGCAACAAAAAAACATTTTTTGCGGCTAGTTAAAACTTAATATTAAGTAAATTTTTATAATAAGTTTTATCAACACGAGAAAGAAATATAAGCAAGTCTTTTATGTCTCTATTTTTATCGCTGGAAATAAATGATGGTTTCGATATTTTCAAAACATTCGTCAACAAATTCTCAGGAGTTTTCAAACAATTTTTTGATGCAGACTTAACCAAAATTGAATTTTTATATTTTTCCTCTCTGGTAGAAGTTTTGTAGTATAAACATAAATCATTATTTTAACTGTATAGAAGTACTTTAATTTTAGCAAAAGGGACTTTTCGAAAGTCCATTTTATTTGCTTCCAACGAGTATTTGCGAAAATTTTCCGGAAGCATTTCCATAACTTTAAGTTTTGTTATATTTTTGGCATTGTTTTAAGCAAATTTAGTAAATGAAGAGGACTATGAATTTCAATATTCTTTAAGTACCGGTCAATAACACCATGGACACAGTCCACTTCTTGAATTAAAGAATGTTCTGGTTCTGAAGACTTTTGTATTACGGCATCAAAATTATTTTGTTTAAAGAACATTTTGATTGCGGTTGCGTTAATTTGATTTTTATTTTGAGGTACGCAAGAATCGCTCCATAATGTCAAAGTTTTAATAAGTGGACAATATTTTATTAATTCATTTAAAATTTTAATTTAAGCACTAGCAAAATTTTGAAGCATTTCCCTTAGATAGGCTAAAAACACAAATAATAGCAAACCGTATATAAAACTATTTTTCACAAATTTATTTTCTTGTTGTCATTTTACTTTGCTTTTGCTTTAACTACTTTTTTTTTTCTTACGGCAATGCAGCAAAGCAACAGTAAAATTTATTTTGTACGTTTTTGTATGAAGAATTTGCTGCAATCGCCAAACAATGGCTTGTAGAGCAAAACAGTACTTAAAAAAATTTGAAACAGTTGATATGCAGCCAAATTAATGCTTTATATCTCAGAAACCATAAAATTTTTCGCGAAACAGGTTTTCGATTTAGAAAGAGGGTATTAAAAAAATATATTCCTCATACCTAACTCATTTTTTTTTTAAATGGTCGGTAGGTCAAACCAGTAATGAGCTGACGATATGCTAGCAAATTATATTGCAACAAATAAGTTAGCATACAATTTTGGTGTCTACACGATATGTTGAATTTCGTGTGTTGTTATGTATGTTGAGTAAAGAGAACATTTGTTTAAAAATTAAAAATTCATTTGACAATTCTCTTTTTTTTATTTTATTTAAAATTTGTTATCAATTATCGCCTTTATTGTAGAAATGAATAGTTTTAGTGTAATTAACACTTAAAAAGTAAGAGTGCATAATTGGGATAGGTCAAATCTGCAAAAAATTAAAATATTTAAGGACTGGATTGATCTTAAAATTATTAGTTAAGTCTCACAGTTAATTATTTATTTCAGTTCTACCCCTATGGTAAATTATGTGCCCACCAGATGAATGTTTTATGGATTCATTTGATACCCACACTACCATAGTATCTGTAACACCTAAAAATATTGGTCCTATAACCATCGTTTAGTATACCGATCGACTCAATTGCTATCTGAGTCGATATAAGAATGTCCGTTCGGACGGCTGGCTGGCTGTCCACTTTGTAGTGCGCAAAGTACATGTCGCAATAATTTGATGAAATTTGGTACATTGGTTCTAATTATTTATTGTAATTAAACGATGTGGAACGGTCCATAATTTCTCAAAGATCCCACAAAAACTTCTTTTCGAATAAGAGTCTTTGCGCTCATAAACCATGTTCTTTGTTGGTATTAAGACTAAATCTGGGTCAAAAAGTTTTATTGTAAATCTATTGTTCCCATACAAATACCACTCCCAAAAATATTACCAATACCATAACGTCCTTAAAAATGTTGATCGGTTGAGTAATTTTTAGTATTAAAAAAAATAAATAAGACCAAATTTCAATACAAAACACTTGTATGTTTGTGAGTTTTTTTTTGCCGATTATAACAAAATCGCATCGTGTTATTTCTAGCCACTTAAAGCTGGACTATATTTTTCCACAATATCAATATTTTTACGGTTTTGGCGTATTTAAGTGATTTCCCAGAGTGGGCTTTATACGGAGCATATGGTAAATTGTGGGCCGATCTTCTCCAAATTTAGTTGTGTTATTTCTAGTTGTTTAAAAATATGACCGACCCAATTTTACTATAATAGCGTTATACGGTACGTCTTAGGCATATTGAAGTATTTCCGAGAATGGGTTTAACATGGGGCCTATGGTAAATTATGGAGCGATCATCTTAGTGTAATATCTAGTAAGAGAAAGTTCTTCGGTTCATTCTGTCGCGAATACCTTATACCTTATATCGACAAAATTTTGAGATAAGAGCCATTTTGACAAATTACATTAGAAACTAAAAATATTTTTTTAAATTGGTTCTTAATGGGTTAATAATTTTGCATGTTTTATATACCACGTGAAAGGTATTTGGAAACACGCTTCAGCGCTACCCATATTGCTGAGATCAAATTTATACTTCATGAGATATTGGTTAAGAATTTTTCAACTTTTATGATCTATATCTCTAAAACAAAGTTCGTTGACCAACATTTTTATTTTCAAAGCACTTTGTTTGCCGATGAGCTAGAAATCTTGATAAGTTTCGGGGTTATGTACAAAATTAAACAAGTAATTGAAAGAATACCAATTTTTATCTATTTTATATGTTACCAAATTTGCCGTATGCTGAAAAGCTTGCATACGACTTTCAACAAATATCATATTTGTCAACATTCGTAGAAAATTTGTTGAAAAGTAAAAATATTATGTCTAGACGATATGCTATAATTGTGAACAAACGTTTGCTGACTTCGTTAACAAATGCCTGTCATATGTTGGTAAGCATACGTTTGTTGAAAAAATTTGGTGTCTACACGATATGTTTGCGCTGAAAGCAAATTTTTAACATCAATTTGCTGATTCAACATATCGTGTAGACTAAGCTTAACATTTATTCAACGAAAGTACAAAAGAAGTACAACGTGTACTATTCCCATTTATATAACTTATCACGCATGTTCTGAAAATCACTATTTGTGAAAGTGATTTTAAATCACAAAAAAGGTGTTCTGAACAAAATGCTTTTTTCATAATTGTGATCTTAAACCAGTCAGCTAAGTGGCCGCCGACTTAAAATTACTTGCTTATTTGCTTCCACCATTTTTAACTAAGTTAAGACTTTTGTGGTTTTCAAAACACCCATTAATCACAATTGTGATTTTAAAATCATAAGTGATTTGAAATCTTGGATTTACAGAACATGCCTGTATAATTTCTAATAACGTGTCTAGAAGTTGGTATTGCATTCTAATTCGAATGCGAGTTTTAGTGGAGTTTATAGTTTCATCACAGCTATTACTTGTTGTAATAACCGCATATTAAGGACAGCCAAAGTAAAGTCCTTAAAATTTTACGTACCTGTCGTATCCTTGTAGCTTTAAAATGTTGGCCTAAACTTATTTAGTTATATTTCCAATTAACCAACGCTTATTTTTTCCATTGTGTTTTATAAACGTCCAAAGCTATGATAGGATTCTTAAAAATCTTTCAAATATCACTAACAACAACATATTTTATCTGTGATAATAAATTGCCACATACATATACGTATAATTTGAAAATTTTTATAGACTTAACACATATTAGTGTTTTAAGGAATTTTATTTATTGATTTTTTCAAGAGGAATTTTATTAATAAAAAACACTTTTCTAGAAGATTTTCATTTACTTCATCAGCCATTTGAACATACACACAAAAAAATAATTTAGGTAATTTTACCAAGGCGTGCATAGGTAATTTATTTTTATATCTAAAGAAAAAACTAAGTTTTATTGTCTTAAATAATTGGTAATTTATACAATAAGTATTGCCTAAAATTTTTGTTAATATTACTAATTGGGTCAGGTATCTTCTTCGAATTTTTTTATAATATGTACATACATTATTTTATTTTTCAATTGTGAAAAAAAACATTCAAATATAAATTTGAATTTAGAATTTTTAAATATAAAACTAAAAAAATTAAATTAAAAACTATTCGGGGGTTGCTTTAAAATCATGTGAGATAAGGCCATTATGGCTTTATTGCTGAATTGAATGGGAGATAAAGCCATAATGGCCTTATTGCCCAATCATTGAGAGGTAAGGTCATATTTAAAATTTTGCCATATTTTTTCGCAAATGAGAGATAAAGCCATATTTTTTCAGAATATTGTTATGCATGGTGTTAACATTCTGTAAAAGGGAAAATCCTTAGTTATCATTAAAAAACCTTTTTTTATTCTTGTGACGCACGCAGGAAAACTTTATTCAGCGAAGCCACCTGCCGCGCCCTACTGGAGAAAAACCCCACGCAGAAAAAGTTTAGTATGCGAAGCCAGATTTCAATACTTAACTTTAGTGTTTCCGGAACTGAAATAAGAGATAAAGCCATTTTCTAATATTGCCATGATGGCTTTATCTCCCATTCAAATGAAAAAATAATAAAAAAAAGCATTTATCTCCCTATTGAATGAGAGATAAAGCCATCATGGCCTTATCTCACATGGTATTAAAGCACCCCCAACTATTCAATAAAGGATAAAAATACAACGCATGTAAGTGAGTATTATTAACATAGGATAAAGAACTCCGCTGAACTTTTTAAAAAAAACAAGACAGAATATCGACCCTTTGCGCGAAATTATCGTATGTTACAAAAACCAAATTTTACAGGACAGCCACTTTTCTCTACTTTTCTCTGCTTTCGCTTGCAATATCAATATTAAAATATACATTCAATTATTGGAGCAACGAAGTGGAATTCGCCTATAATATTTTGTCAGGTGGCGTCTCTTTGAATGTAGAACAAGATTGCATCAAAAACTCAATTTCAAAAAATTGGCATATACGATCATTTCGCGCAAAGGGGTCGATATATTTACAATAAAACCAATAATTATTTATTACTTTTATTGAAGATTATTAATTAGGACGACACGATGCTGGATCAATATGGATTTCCAAGACAAGATTAGTTTTAATCCTTTGACCTCAAATGAGCCCAAAAAACAGCCCGGAACTTTAAGAAACAACAAAAAGTTTCAGTAAATTATTAAATTAATTGATACACATTATGAATTGATAAATAAAATACATATTATGAAATTGAAAAGGTTAAAAAAGTATATAGTTTTTTTAAAAAATGCTTTTTTATTAAAAAAAAAAATTATGTAGTAAATTTACCTAAAACCTATGTTCTTGTACAAAATTTAACTTAGATAACTTTTCTAAAATAAAAATGTAAACTAATGGCGATTTCTTTTCTGAAAACAATATGCTACAGTATATACATGTAACATTTTCTAATGTTACCTATAATCACTGGAAGTGTTACATGTTGTGCAATTTTAATAGAACACAATTAGCTGCTTTTATTTACAACTATTACACTTTCATCATTAATGTACTTCATGAGCGATTTTTAATGCTATTTGAGCGGTTTCTGAACGCAATTATGGCTTGAAAACAAATATTGACATCACTAATGGCTTAGAAAAATTTAAACGATTATAATATAAATAGACTTTTTTTGATTTTAATGTGTAAATATATTTATATTTTCTTTTAAAATAATTTTTTTTACAAAATTATGAGATTTATGGGTTATGACAAGCAAAATAAAACATTGGTTGTACAAACAAAGTAGTAAGTACCAAAGTTGTAAGACAGGGCAGTATGAACACCTTAAGTAAAAGTAAGGGTAAAACATGCAACATGTTTTGCATGTTTTTTATCAACATATTCACAAAAGAACTTGAAAATTTTTCCCACAGTTGTATTTATGTACAAACGAACACAAAAATGTAGAACATGTAACATTAATGCAACATTTTTCTCAGAAAAGAAATCGCCATAACTTTGCTATCATTGGTAAATTTCCAAAGTTTCTTTGTAATTTTAACAAAATTATTAGATACTTTTTCGAACATAGAAATTACCTAAGTTAAACGTTTTATTACCTAAGAAACTTAGATACTGCCATGCTACCCTTGCGCTTAGTTAATTTTATACCATATTCTTAGGTAATTTTACCTATGAATTTTTTTGTGTGTACCTTCATATACCTATCATACATATGATTTCCTGAAATTTCATTCATAAAAATACGAGAATTAAAATAATATTATTTCTAAGTATTGAATTTAACGAATTTTAAAACAAATAAAAGGTCATCAAAAAGAGCCAGTTGGCGATTTTAACTATTTTATAAATCGCCATGTCGCCAAATCAAAAATTAGGTCGCCAAACATGTTTGAAAATCGCCACGTTTGGCGAGAAATTGCCACATGTGACAGCCCTGGATAGGGTTCAGGGTTGTCAGATTTCAAGCAAGATTGGCGACCTAATTTTCGATTTGGCGACATGGCGATTTATAAAATAGTTGTCGATTATGTTGTCTATTTTTGATTCGTTAAATTCAGTACTTAATAAATACAGTTCCTTAGAAAATGAATATATTTCAAGTTTACGAAAATTTTTCCATTATAAAATGTGGAATTTATAAATAATTATGCTTATCAAGCTCGAGGCCAGTATTGAAAAAAAATTTTATTTTATTTTACTAATTGCCGATATTTCGATACTCTTTGATACTCTTTTAATTTATATTTACCACGAAAAAATTAATTACTGTTTATTTCCTTTCATCGTCTGCTAGTCAAATTTCGTTGACAATTATTGCTAACATAAAACGTCAAATTTGGTTGTTAATTGAAAAAAAGCAAAAAGAAAAAAAAAACAAATTGTGTGGGAAAGAAATCAGGTTTGTGAAATACATAGTAGCAAATAATAATTGAAGTAAAAAAAACAAATAATTAGCACGAAACACTTACCTAATTTTTTTTTTAAAATAAGCACTAAAATAAAATTGCAACAATTATTTTTGTTAATATAATTTTTTTCTTACCGATCTTAATTATTTAAATTTATATTAATAATAATTTTATTTATGTATTTCATTCATTTATGCAATATCAAGCCTTAGAGGCCAAATTTTATTTTATTTTATTTTAACAAAAAAAAAAAAAAAAAAATTTATAAAATTACTATTTTTATATAAAAAAAACCTCAAACTTTAACAAATTATTAAACATTTTAATATTAAAATCGAATAAGAAAGAATTTACATTAATTTAAATTATTTTTGAAAGATGGCGCAGTTTTTACACCTTCATTCTTGACCTTTTGCCATGCCTTAAATCCTGGTCTCCACGTAGCAATATTTATTGCAGCAAACGTGAAATTTGATATCTTGTTTCACTCAAAAGAAAGAGAGCAACAAAATATGTCTCTCTTCTCCACACTAAAATTGAGTATTTCTGGCTGAGCAGAACTAAACTTAAGGGCATAATAAACCACACAAAATGCAAACACACACATTGTTTCCGTTTGGGGTTTGCCAATAAACAACACAAATATTGTCCGTACAAACATTAATTTTCATTTTTGTTTTGTTTTAAATGAATGCAGACGCCAATAGTGCTGCGGCAATTTTGTTGATTTTTGCTTAAAACGGAGAAGAAATTATAAAATAAAGGCAAAACATTTAAAGTAAAAAGTGATTTAAACAACGAGCTGTTTTGTGGCAAGCAATACCACTAAAAAAATTTATTTTAAGATTAAAAATTAATTGAATTGAATACATTTAGCATTAGACGCCACAAAAAGTTTGACAAATATCCAACATGTCTGCCAAATATCAAAAATTTTTAATATTTCTGCAAACATTGCTTAAAATGTTTGTCCAAACAGCAAACACCCCAATTAACTACACAAAATGTTTGTACAAACGTAAAATTTTTACATGTTTGCCAAGCCATTTGTGAGGTTTATTATGCCCTTAAGGTGCGGCCAAGTGTAAATAGCGAAATATTGTGAATAGATATGGCAACTTTAGCCATTTTATAGAGAATAATAACTTAACGCACATAGCATAGGTAGACGACACGAGATGGAAGATATGGTTTTTTATGTATGCATGTAAGTATGGATTTGTATGTTGTGTTAATAAGAAAGAGTGTAACCGCCACTTAATACATTTAGCGCTTGCTTAGACGCCTTTCTGTAACGTTTTAAAATTCAAACATTTCTTTTTAATAAGTTGTAAAGAAGAGTTTTTCTTTAAAAATTGCATCCAATAAAATACGCCTACGACTGTTTGGTAATAAATTAAAGAAAACAAATTCATGTTCTCTTTAATCTATAACCAAATAGTCGTAGGCGTATTTTAAATACGCCAAACACAATAAGGGTGAATATTCGATTAAAACGTACATGTAATTTGCCCCTCGTGGTCATAGTTTGAAAAAAATACATAGCTAATGTGTCCAAATAAATAAAAACCTTTATATTTTTTAAATTTTATTGAAATCTATTAAATAGTTTCGGAGAGGCAGAAATTGCCCCCTATAACCCTTTTAGTCATATTTTTTAAAAAATACAAAGCTTATTTGTCTATGGAAATATGGAAATATCTATGTGTAAATTTCATTAAGATCTGTTGGATAGTTTTGGAGAGAAATAAATTGCTCCCTATCTCCCCTCGTTATCCTATTTTTTAAATAAATACATAGCTCAAGTGTCTATATAAATATGAATCTATCTATTTTTTAAATTTCATTAAAATCTGTCAGATAGCTTCGGAGAGCAGAAATTGCTCCTTCCCACCCCTCGTGGTCCTATTTTTTATAAAAATGTATAGCTTATGTGTAGTTTTACATAGGTACTGCTGATGTAACGGACAAATTTATTTCAAATATCATAAATAATATGTACATAGTCCCATACCTGCCTAGTGACAAAGCACCCCTACAAGAAATGCATAACCAAAACCAAAAAAATTACTAACACACTTGCAACAATTTAAGATTAGTTGTTCCACTCTAACATATATGTTAGAATGGTTCAACTAACATTTCCCAAAAAATACCAATATTTTAATATATTTTTGTCATACGCGTGTAAAAATTTGTGAAGTTCTTAAATTTAATATTTGCGATTGGTATCAAAGAAAAAAATCAATTAAATTAAATTTATAAATTTGTGACTAAGGTAGTGAGATAAAAAAATTACTAAAAAAAATTCTATTGAACTTCACTCATTTTTTCTTTTGGCTAAGGGGCCAAAATAAGGACATCCTCCTAAGGTTGGCTATATGTGGCGTATAGGTAAGACCTTAAGCTTCATTTTGGTTTACAACTTATTTCAAACTTAAGTTTTTTTTAGAACAAAGTTTGAAAAATTAAATTTCTATTGAACTTCACTCATTTTTTCTTTTGGCTAAGGGGCCTCCGAAGGTTGGCTATATGCGGCGTATAGCTAAGAACTTAAGCTTCATTTTGGTATACAACTTATTTCAAACTTAAGTTTTTTTTAGAACAAAGTTTGAAAAATTAAATTTCTATTGAACTTCACTCATTTTTTCTTTTGGCTAAGGGGCCAAAATAGGGACATCCTCCGAAGGTTGGCTATATGTGGCGTATAGCTAATTACTTAAGCTTCATTTTGGTATACAACTTATTTCAAACTTAAGTTTTTTTTAGAACAAAGTTTGAAAAATTAAATTTCTATTGAACTTCACTCATTTTTTCTTTTGGCTAAGGGGCCAAAATAAGGACATCCTCCGAAGGTTGGCTATATGCGGCGTAAAACAAAAATCAAGCGTACTGCTGAACGTGATGAAATAAATAATTTTTAACCAATTTTTGTTTAATTATGGTTAATATCTTATTTATTTTAATTTAACATTATGAAAAACTTTAATAAAATACAATAATCACATCTCCGTGAACATAACAAACTTTTTAACAAACTTTTTTTTCCACTCATTGTGCAGAGAGAGTGTGCAGAAATCTCTCATGAAAACAATATGGCGAATGAGTATTTTATGCGTTGCAGACAAAATTTTAGTGCTACCAAGATCGAAAAAGTGTTTTTAGTACATATTTTCATACGTTTATTGTGAATGCCTGTTCTTCTTCTTATTTGCTATATGGGAGAGAATTTTCGGTTTTCAACAAACTTTTTAACAAACCTGCGCGAATTTAATAATTCGTTAGGATTTATTTTATTTAATAAATGATTTTAAAGTGTTTTTAATTAAAAATTAATAAAACATAACAATGCATTATAAAAAAGCATTTTTTTATTTTACGAAACCCATAACTAACAAATATACTCTGAGCAAATAAGAGTAATCCTTTTATGAAAACAACCGATCACCTATTTGGCCGATTTAGAAAAATTTAGGACTTGTGACAAAAATGTGAAAACGGGGCGTTATAGAGGAGGGTCTTGGCTACATTTCCTCATATTCAGTTTTTTTCGTTAAACTTTTTTGTAGAACGATTTTTTTCCAACAAACTTTTTTCAAAAGTCACTCATACTATATTTGGACCCATTATGCAAAATTTAGGACTTGTGACAAAAATGTGAAAACGGGGCGTTATAGAGGAAGGTCTTGGCTACATTTCCTCATATTCAGTTTTTTACGTTAAAGTTTTTTGTAGAACGATTTTTTTCCAACAAACTTTTTTCAAAAGTCACTCATACTATATTTGGACCCATTATGCAAAATTTAGGATCTGTGACAAAAATGTGAAAACGGGGCGTTATAGAGGAAGGTCTTGGCTACATTTCCTCATATTCAGTTTTTTACGTTAAACCTTTTTGTAGAACGATTTTTTTCCAACAAACTTTTTTCAAAAGTCACTCATACTATATTTGGACCCATTATGCAAAATTTAGGATCTGTGACAAAAATGTGAAAACGGGGCGTTATAGAGGAAGGTCTTGGCTACATTTCCTCATATTCAGTTTTTTACGTTAAAGTTTTTTGTAGAACGATTTTTTTCCAACAAACTTTTTTCAAAAGTCACTCATACTATATTTGGACCCATTATGCAAAATTTAGGATCTGTGACAAAAATGTGAAAACGGGGCGTTATAGAGGAAGGTCTTGGCTACATTTCCTCATATTCAGTTTTTTACGTTAAACTTTTTTGTAGAACGATTTTTTTCCAACAAACTTTTTTCAAAAGTCACTCATACTATATTTGGATCCATTATGCAAAATTTAGGATCTGTGACAAAAATGTGAAAACGGGGCGTTATAGAGGAAGGTCTTGGCTACATTTCCTCATATTCAGTTTTTTACGTTAAAGTTTTTTGTAGAACGATTTTTTTCCAACAAACTTTTTTCAAAAGTCACTCATACTATATTTGGACCCATTATGCAAAATTTAGGATCTGTGACAAAAATGTGAAAACGGGGCGTTATAGAGGAAGGTCTTGGCTACATTTCCTCATATTCAGTTTTTTACGTTAAACTTTTTTGTAGAACGATTTTTTTCCAACAAACTTTTTTCAAAAGTCACTCATACTATATTTGGACCCATTATGCAAAATTTAGGACTCGTGACAAAAATGTGAAAACGGGGCGTTATAGAGGAAGGTCTTGGCTACATTTCCTCATATTCAGTTTTTTACGTTAAACTTTTTTGTAGAACGATTTTTTTCCAACAAACTTTTTTCAAAAGTCACTCATACTATATTTGGACCCATTATGCAAAATTTAGGACTTGTGACAAAAATGTGAAAACGGGGCGTTATAGAGGAAGGTCTTGGCTACATTTCCTCATATTCAGTTTTTTACGTTAAACTTTTTTGTAGAACGACTTTTTTCCAACAAACTTTTTTCAAAAGTCAGTCATACTATATTTGGACCATTATGCAAAATTTAGGACTTGTGACAAAAATGTGAAAACGGGGCGTTATAGAGGAAGGTCTTGGCTACATTTCCTCATATTCAGTTTTTTACTTTAAAGTTTTTTGTAGAACGATTTTTTTCCAACAAACTTTTTTCAAAAGTCACTCATACTATATTTGGACCCATTATGCAAAATTTAGGACTTGTGACAAAAATGTGAAAACGGGGCGTTATAGAGGAAGGTCTTGGCTACATTTCCTCATATTCAGTTTTTTACGTTAAACTTTTTTGTAGAACGATTTTTTTCCAACAAACTTTTTTCAAAAGTCACTCATACTATATTTGGACCCATTATGCAAAATTTAGGACTTGTGACAAAAATGTGAAAACGGGGCGTTATAGAGGAAGGTCTTGGCTACATTTCCTCATATTCAGTTTTTTACGTTAAACTTTTTTGTAGAACGATTTTTTTCCAACAAACTTTTTTCAAAAGTCACTCATACTATATTTGGACCATTATGCAAAATTTAGGACTTGTGACAAAAATGTGAAAACGGGGCGTTATAGAGGAAGGTCTTGGCTACATTTCCCAATACTCAGTTTTTTACGTTAAAGTTTTTTGTAGAACGATTTTTTTCCAACAAACTTTTTTCAAAAGTCACTCATACTATATTTGGACCCATTATGCAAAATTTAGGATCTGTGACAAAAATGTGAAAACGGGGCGTTATAGAGGAAGGTCTTGGCTACATTTCCTCATATTCAGTTTTTTACGTTAAACTTTTTTGTAGAACGATTTTTTTCCAACAAACTTTTTTCAAAAGTCACTCATACTATATTTGGACCCATTATGCAAAATTTAGGATCTGTGACAAAAATGTGAAAACGGGGCGTTATAGAGGAAGGTCTTGGCTACATTTCCTCATATTCAGTTTTTTACGTTAAACTTTTTTGTAGAACGACTTTTTTCCAACAAACTTTTTTCAAAAGTCAGTCATACTATATTTGGACCATTATGCAAAATTTAGGACTTGTGACAAAAATGTGAAAACGGGGCGTTATAGAGGAAGGTCTTGGCTACATTTCCTCATATTCAGTTTTTTACTTTAAAGTTTTTTGTAGAACGATTTTTTTCCAACAAACTTTTTTCAAAAGTCACTCATACTATATTTGGACCCATTATGCAAAATTTAGGACTTGTGACAAAAATGTGAAAACGGGGCGTTATAGAGGAAGGTCTTGGCTACATTTCCTCATATTCAGTTTTTTACGTTAAACTTTTTTGTAGAACGATTTTTTTCCAACAAACTTTTTTCAAAAGTCACTCATACTATATTTGGACCCATTATGCAAAATTTAGGACTTGTGACAAAAATGTGAAAACGGGGCGTTATAGAGGAAGGTCTTGGCTACATTTCCTCATATTCAGTTTTTTACGTTAAACTTTTTTGTAGAACGATTTTTTTCCAACAAACTTTTTTCAAAAGTCACTCATACTATATTTGGACCATTATGCAAAATTTAGGACTTGTGACAAAAATGTGAAAACGGGGCGTTATAGAGGAAGGTCTTGGCTACATTTCCCAATACTCAGTTTTGCCCCATCAATTTATTTTTTTCGAACAAACTTTTTACAAAAGTAACGCATTTTTTAATTTGTTCAGGTTTTGCAAAAAGTTTGTTGAAAGCCGAAAATAAAAAAAGAAGAAGAAGAACATGCACTCACTGTAGTTTTAAAAATGTTTGCTTTATGATATTGCCATATAAATTTACGTGCACTTAGATTCAGGGATGGAAATAGTTTGTTAAAAGTATCTAAATGGTCATTAAATTATTTTTCTGCACAGAAAATAAGTTTGTTAAATAATTAAAACAAATAAAAGATATATGTATATAGTATTTATATCGATATATATATATTTATAGAATTTCATGATTTTTCTTTTCAAAATATGAATTTTTGCAAATGATGATTTATTACCAAAACTTCTGGCAACGCTGATAGCAATAAGCAATATTTAGTACCATTTTAAACTTGGCAGCACGTATAAATATTTTTCATACATATCGTCACCTAAAAGACGAAATAACCTTTCTGCAGTTTTCAAAAGTTATAGAAGAGGGGAAAAACCTTATAAAATTGGAACTATTAGCTTTATTGATGATTTCGCAAAATCATCACCACTTCTTAATGAGCCCGCTTTACTAGCTCTTCATAAAGATTTATGTGATATAACTTTTTTAAAACGTTTTTAAAAACGCATAAACTTTTTTCAATGTGCGAAACAATTCTTTCCTTCGGACAATTACATTTAAAACAAAAACAAATTCTAGAAATATTGTTTTTGTTTTAAATGTAATTGTTCGCAGGAAAGAATTATTTCGCATATCAGAAATAGTACAATTTTTGTTTTGTAAACCTTTTTTAAATTTAAAATTTTTTTATAAATACAGGCGAAAATGTTTTAAGCGTTGTTAGCCTTTATTTAAAAAATTTAGAGGAATACTTTTTTGATTAAACTTGAATTACATTTTTTAATTAAATACTATGCTATTGGCGATTTCTTTTCTGAGAAAAATATGTTACAGTATATACAAGTAACATTTTCTAATGTTACCTATAATCACTGGAAGTGTTACATGTTGTGCAATTTCAATAGAACACAATTAGCTGCTTTTATTTACAACTATTACACTTTCATCATTAATGTCCTTCATGAGCGATTTTTAAAGCTATTTGAGCGGTTTCTGCACGCTTTTATTACGAATCGACGGATCTAATCGTTACCTAAAACGCAAAAGGCTCTACCTAACATTTTGAAAAGATGACAAGAGAAGCAAACAACTTTTTTAAATGATAAATTGCCTTAACTGTTAATAATTTAGATTTCTAATAAAAAACCTACAAGTTTTGTTTTGACAATTTGGCATATTATGCACACGGTTAGTTTGGCTTTAAGCGTTTATCATTTAATGTTTTGTAGATTTTTTTGTTTCTCAAAATATTGCTGACATTTCTGTTGATGCAATACATCAGAACCAACGAAAAACACGATTTTTGGTTAGTAAGGGCCTTTGCGTTTTAGGTAACGATATATAATTTCTTTTTTCAATCGCTTAATTGAAAATTCATCAAATTGGATCTTAGAAGATTCATTTAGATAATAATAATAAAAAATTATCACGCAATTGCTAGCTGGGATGGCATTCAATAAAAATAAATTAATTTAAAAATATAAAAAAAAACGTCAAACCGATGAAATATTCTAAAATACACTTTTAATAAAAAATTGTTTGATTTCCAAACATTTTCCTGCATTAATTTCTTATACAAATTTAATTATTTCTACGAGAAATTAATTTTATTTTGCACAAAACTATTAGGCAAACTGTGAGTTAAAACCGGATTTAAAAAAATCTGCTGTTAATAGTTTTAGGCCTGTTTTCACAACTTAGAGAAAGCTAAAGGTAGGATTTTATCGGCTGTGTAAAAAGTGTTCCATTGTTACAACTTAATTTTAATCTACTAGGTAGGATGAACCTTAATCTACATTATGGTTCACTTTAGGTTAAAATTAAAAATTTAAATAAAATTTTATTGAATATTTATTGCATAGCCAAATTTTAGAAAATTAGATTAAGTGTGTTTAAAACAACTTCCAAATTCTTGCGTTTTACGTTTTCGTTTTCCAGCACACCCCTGTAAAAATAACGTTCTTATTAGAGTTGTCAATTATTCGCCTTTCAACTTTGTTCGAATAATTCAAATAATTGTTTTTGTTCGTTGGATCAAACGATTAAATCTAAAAAATTATTCGATTAATCGAGGAGAATATCGAATAAAAAAATTATTATTACAAAAAAATTAACATGGAAAATCTTCTATTCCATCCGCTATGGCTTCTTCTTTTTTTTGATGCATAACATTTTTCATCTTAACTATATATCGTTGTATTACTTAAAGGCATCGTTAAACCCTTAATTTCTTAATAATCCGATTTTCGATTTCTTTTATAGAACAGCCGCTGTCTCTCTTAACCCACCGACGCGCCGTAAGGTCCCTGTGGACTTTTGACATTTTTAAACAATTGTCATTTAAAAACGGATGGGGAGAATGGCTAAATATTTCATGACTTCTATTATTCGAGTGTTATTAGTGTTTTAATACTAATTCCAGAAGATTTCTTATTTGCAGAGTATTTTATTTTAAAGACTTTTAAACAATTGTTTAAAATGCATATTTAAAATAATAACATCAAAATTAATTAAAATATATATACATTTTAGCAAAATTCAATGCATTTTCATATAAGGTCCCTACGGACCTTAACGCTCAACGACCGAATAAAAAATTACCGCTCGTCGGAGGGTTAATGTATTTTTCCACTACACTACACTACATCGTTTTCAATGGTAATATTGTGACACTTACGCAAATGGAAAAGATATACATACTTACATATATAATTAAAAAAAAAAAAAAAAATACAATAACAACATTTTCTACTTTCAAGATATGATTTATATAAATCAATTCTTTATTTTTAAGCTTTTTGTTTATTTCTGAATGTTTGACCCGAAATTGATTTAAAAATAAAACAGCTGATACAATTGAGAAGTTAAGTTGCAAAACTCGTTTGTTGCAAAATTAAAATACGAGATGGCAAATTATTCTTTTAGTTCTTTTGGCGCTTTATTAGACGAAATATTCTAATTGCATCAATGCATGTCCGTGCTAAAATCACGAAAGAGGACATGCATTATTGATAAACTATTAGAAGCAATTGTCCTCTCGTATTTTTAATTTTGTAACGAACGAATACAATGAGTACTCAACACGGTTTTTGCTTTCTAAACATTGAGATTTATTACAACCAGCAATATTTTTTAACTTTCCTACATTTGTATAAAATCACTAAAAACGTATGAGAATAAACTTAATTCTAAGCTTTTATTTAATTTATTTTTTAATAAAAAAAATTATTCGATTAATCGACATTAATTAATCGATTTATTCGTTATACGAAAATTATCGTTTTTAAATTATTCGAACAAGAGTTTGGTTTTGTTTGATCGATTAATCGAATTATTCTTAATCGGTTGACAACTCTAGTTCTTATCAACACAATTTTAAAAAATCGATTCGTTTTACTCTCACCTAGAAAAACAATTTTGAAAACAAAACGATTTTAAATCGATAATGTCGTTCTAGTATCTTTAAAAATTGAATTTTAATACACTTTTTACTCTTTTCTCGTCTTTATTCTTTTAAATGTTATATGTATATCGTCACCTAAAATGCAAACGGGCGTAACAACAAAATAATTAAAAATCGAGTTTTTGACTGATTAGTGCATCATAATTAAATTACATGCCCCTATAAAATTAAAAAAATAGTGTTGTTACGCCTTTTTGCATTTTAGGTGACAATATGTGTTCATGTTTATAAATATATGCCTATAAACACACAAACTTGTAAAAGCAGTGTGATCAATTTTGATTATGACATTAGCCACCGAGTCTTCCAATGAAAATATTTCAATTTCAACTGTACCAGCATTGGCGCAATTTTGCAACAACTCATTGGCATTATCCGACCATTTCCCATGAGGCTAACGGACAGTAGAAGCTTGAACCAAGGCTAAACGGCAGGGGCGGATAAAATCATGCCTTTTGAAACTGAAGCAGGACTATCAATTTTCAGTTCTTTCGGCTGAAAACGCACATCAATGGTGGTATGTAGACATTTTTAAAAAGTTCTTTTATAGGTCGAGTAAAAATTTCACCTACATGTCTGTTATACAAATTAGTAAAATACGCACTATTTTAGAATATGGTACATTTTGCGATCATGTTCAGTATCATTAATTAAAGTGCGGGTGAAGTAATTGGCGTAGAAGGCTCCAGCAATAATGATTTTAAATATAATCGCCTTTTCACGATCCATCCAATGAACACGTTGGTAGGTGGTTTGCTCTTTAAAATTCATTGAGGCGTTCTCTTAGTTCTTTAACAAGCTAATGCATTTCCTTAATGGCACGCAAATTAATAAAAAAAACTCTTTGTCTATCCTATCTCGACCATAGAATCTCGACTTCCCCATTTTTCGCACATTTTTTTCCAGGTCTTACACAATTTTTGATTTTAAGGGATTTTCTTTTTTTTTATTTTTAATTATTATTGTAAAGACCTTGCAAACCATAGCCAAAAAGACAAGGCGAATTCACCCCAGGTAATCTCGGTACTACAAAAAGTACAACTCAAGGCGAATACGCCTTGGTACAACTCGTACAAAAACCACAAGCAATTTGTTTTTGTAAAATCATTGTACAATGTCAAAAACAGAAATAAAACAAAACAGAAACAAAGATAATAAAAGAGAATAAACAAAATTTTGACATCCAACAGTGATTTTAGCTATTATCAGCAGAGCTTTTAAGACCACCTGTAATAAATTCGCCTTGCAAAAAGATAATAATATTTTGTGCTGCCAAGTTTAACGTAGTACTAAAAGTTTTTACATTTTCTGCACATTACCAGTTTTATGCGTGTTGCCAGATTCATGTTAAATTTTGTTTTTTTAAAAATTCAATAGTTTTTTAAATAGTATTCTCTGTACAGTGCGAGAATTATCTCTAATTTTTGTTATTTTCCAAGAAATACGTGTATGAAAAAAAGTTTTTTTGCAACAGTAGTGTGTTAGGAGTTTTGGAACAAATATAGTTTACAAACGCACCTCCAAATAAAAAAAATTTAAAAATAAAAGTAATACAGTACTTTTCGCTTATAGTCACATCCTTTAGTTGCAACTATAAAGTGGACTATATCGCTAATGTGACTATAAGGCTAATTCACATATATGCCACTATGACGCATATAACCGAATTCGAATATAATCAAGCTATGTGAATAAAGGAAATTAAAAATGCATATAAATTACACCGACATCAGGCTTATGGTTTTACAACAGAGTTACATACTGTATAAAAATAGTTAAAATAATAACAATATATTTCCTAACTGATACCAACGGCAAAAACTAATGTTTTACGAGTAGAGAGTTGATGACAAAAATTAAATGATTTAATTCATTCTTTCTTTGGATAGATTTTTTGTTCAAAAACTAAAAAGAACTTAGTCAATTTTGCTTATGTGACTATAACGCCATTAATTTGCTTTACTTATCCCTTTGATGACTGTTGATGGATGGCATATATGGCAAATGTGCTTATATCGCTAAATGGACTATAACGTTAATATTTTATATTAAATTAACTTATAGCCACAAAATAAACAGATAAAATGGACTATATGTCATGTTCGCATTATTAAATTTTCGAAGTTTTCAGATATATATATTTATGCAATTTTCTACTACATTTCTGAGCATGTGTCCAATATTGGTATCATTTGAAAGCTTTAAAGTAGAAATGTAACGATACGTCTTTTTGCTGACACGATACAGATACTCAAAAGGAAATATCGGCGATACGAACATAAAATTTAAGTTTAAGGTAAAATTAACAAAACTCATGTAGAGCAATTTCTTTATTATATAAAATAATTGTGTAAGAGATTATAAATATTTATAATTGTATTAATAAGATTTAAAAATTACGAACTTAATTTGAAAACCAAAAGTTAAATTTCTTTTTAAACAAGAAAAGTGTAAAGGTAAGTTCAGACTAATGAAATATTTAGTGAAAATATTTGTTCTGATATTTGCTTCAAACTCTGTGAAAAAATAAAATATTTTGATTAATGTTCAAACTAAGCTCAAATATTTGACAATTTTTGTTTGTTAAAACAGTTGGCTAATAGTGTCAAATAAATTAAATCTTGTTTGCCATGCGTTCAGACTAAAACAAATATTTGCATCAAATAATTATTTAATGAAATTGTTCAAAAATAAAAATATATTTCAAAAATAGTAAAAATGAGTGCAGAAGCTAATTTATTTGTTTTATTCTGTGGAGCAGCATCTCTTATAGTGTAAGAACAAGAGAATATAAAAGAAAAGAAAAAACTTGAAGACAATAGGAAACGGGAACATGGCTGAAATTTGCGAAAATTGCGAACTTGAAAACAAACCCTAATATATATATTTGAAACCGCTAAATCTGTTAAAAAACAAAATGTCGGGGGAAAAACAAGAAAAAAATGTTGCAAAAACAGCGAAAATTCGCGAAAAATTTTGATATTTCAAACAAGCCCTAAAATTTATTTAAAGTGCCTAAAACTATAAGGAATAGCAAAAATTGAATAAAAATTGCTAAATTAGCGGAAATTCGCAAAAAATTGGTAATAGCGGCATGATAGCAAAGTCTAATAATTATTTAATATCTTTAAAACTGTAAAAAATCCTAAAACAGGAAATAAAAATACAACAGGGAAGATAGGGGGAAATTTCTTCCTCTCAGAAACTATCAAACCGATTTTAATGAAATTTAAAACATAGATAGAACCATAGATATGGACACAAAATGTATAAATTTAAAAAAAAATCGGATCATGAGGGCAGATATGGGCAATTTTTGCCTCTCAAACCGATTTTAATGAAATAGATAGATCCATATCTAAATGGACACATAAGCTATACAGTTTTTCAAAAATAGGACCACAAGGGGAGGTAGGGGGCAATTTCATTATCACACAAACTTTCAAACCGATTTTAATGAAGTTTATAAACATAGATAAATCCATATTTATATGGACATATATGGCCGGGCTTGACCGATTATACTTTCTTTCTTGTTTTATTTAGTTTTGAATTAAAATTTTAACAAAATGTTCCAACAAATAATAATAAATACATAATATTGTTCTGGGCACAATTTGCAAACGGTTTCTTTATTTAAAATGTGTGTGGTCGCGAAAAAAAATTGATGCTCTATTATGATTACCAGTGAAATTGTTGCTGCCTATTGTGAACGAAGCTTAAGGCTACTATTTTGAGTTGTTTCTTCATCAATAAAAAAAATTGACTATCAATTTGTATGCAGCATGTGCCACTTGAAAGAGATTTAATAAACATACCTTGCATCGTTCTTATGCAACCAGAATATATGAAAATATTTTGATGTATGTATTTGAAACTTCGAAATGAAACCCTAAACACGACTACACACTAAAAAAGTATGGTTGCTTAACATGTGGCAAAGTGTGTACCTAACATTATTAAGGGTTTAGAAAAATATATATGTAGAAAAAATGTGTTGTCTATGCCTTTTCTATATTTGTTCGGCATAAGTTACAATTGTCTCTTTACATAAAAATTCAATATATATGAATTTAAAATATATTAATAAAGAAAGCGAATAAAACATTTCTTGCGATATAATAGTTTTTTATTATTAATAAAAGTTATACATAAAATAATTTGTACTCCTGTTAGTTTTTAAGTTATGGAATTGTTGGTTTTTTATCAGATTCATAGTAATAAATTCTTTTCGATATGAACCCAATGGAAATATTGCCTTTTAAGATGAACTAGGTCATTTTTAATTTTTATTTATTTTTAATTTTAATAATATTTTAATTTCCCATTTTGTTTTGCTGTTTATAAGTTTTCAATTCATAGAAAATATAAAACACATATATTAAAACGTTCACTTTTCACAAATATTTCACAATTGTTTATTGATAACAACATAATTTTGACATTTGATTAGTTTTATAATTATAACAATTGCTTTATAGATTATAATATGTAGAATTGTATTTAATAAAAATAAGACAAAAAATATTGCATTTTGTTATGCAGCTCCTCAAATATTAATTAAAAAATGGTTTTATGAATTGTCAAAATTAAAAAAGTTTAAAAAAATGCCAAAATTAAAAGGTTTATAATCCCTAGTTTAATAGTTTTTTTTAATCATTTTTTCCTTTTAAAAATCAACTTTCCATCTCTGAGTAACTTTATTTAATCTGGTAGCACAGCAAATTTTAGTCTGTAAAGCAAAATAAAAACACTCATTTCTATCTGCAACATTTCTCTGAGATTTACAATTTGCTCTCTTTGAATTGAGTGAAAAAAAAAGTTTGTCAGCAAAAGTTTGTTATTTTCTCGCGGGTAATAATCACAGCACAAAACGTGGACTTTTTGTAAACATAAACAAAACTTTGACATAAACCTAGACAAACAATGCAAGAGCAAAAAATCGTCATCTGGCGTAGTGCTGCCACCTGTTTATTCCACCATGTCATGTTCTTCTTTTTTTCAACATGGGAGAAGATTTTCGGCTTTCAACAAAATTATAAGAAAACCTGCTCAAATTAGAAAATTCGTTACCAACTTATTTTTAAACTTTGATAAAAAAAAAACTTAAGTTAAATATAAGTTATATACCAAAATGTAGCTTAAGTACTCAGCTATACACCACATATAGCCAACCTTCGGAGGATATCCTTATTTTGGCCCTTAGACAAAAGAAAAAATGAGTGAAGTTCAATAGAAATTTAATTTTTCAAACTTTGTTCTAAAAAAAAACTTAAGTTTGAAATACGCCACGTATAGCCAACCTTCGGAGGATGTCCTTATTTTGGGCCCTTAGTCAAAAGAAAAAAAAGTGAAGTTCAATAGAAATTTAATTTTTCAAACTTTGTTCTTAAAAAAAACTTAAGTTATATATAAGTTATACACACAAAAAAATAATTTAGGTAATTTTACCAAGGTATGCACGCCTTGGCAATTTATTTTTATATAAAAAGAAAAAACTAAGTTTTATTGTCTTAAATAATTGGTAATTTATACAATAAGTATCGCCTAACATTTTTGTCAACATTACTAATTGGGTTAGGTATCTTCTTCGAATGTTTTTTATAATATGTATGTATGTTTATTTTATTTTTCAATTGTGAAAAAAACATTCAAATACACATAAATTTAAATTTAGAATTTTTAAATATAAAATGAAAAAATTAAATTAAAAACTATTCAATTAAGGGTAAAAATACAACGTATGAAAGTGAGTATTATTAACATAAGATAAAGAACTCCGCTGAACCTTTTAAAAACAAGACAGAATATATCGAGCCCTAACAGCGAAAATAACGTAAGCGACATGATTTTCAATTTTCGTTTTTTTTAATAAATGACTTTATTGGCAACACTTGCATCATCTCCTAAAATATCATGGTCACATAAATGTACCGATTTTATAGCAAAAACCATTTTAGTGTAAGCGACAAATTTCATACAAAATTAATATGAAATAAAACAAAAAAGCTCTCTCCTGTAAAATTTGATTTTTGGCGCTTACATTATTTTCGCGGTTAGGGGTCGATATTAACAATAAAACCAATAATTATTTATTACTTTTATTGAAGATTATTAATTTGGACGATACGATGCTGGATCAATATGGATTTTAAAGACAAGATAAGTTTTAATCCTTTGACCTAAAATGGGCACTAAAAACCGCCGGAACTTTAAGAAACCTAAAAACAAATTTTTCAATGCCACTCTAATATACAACAAAAAGTTTCAGTATATCATTAAATTAATTGGTACACATACATATGAATTGATAAATAAAATACATATAATGAAATTAAAAATGTTAAAAAAATGCAGTTTTTTTTTAAATGCTTTTTTATTAAAAAAAAAGTAGTAAATTTACCTAAAACCTATGTTCTTGTACACATTTTAACTTAGATAACTTTTCTAAAATAAAAATATAAACTAACTTTGCTATCATTGGTAAATTTTCAAAGTTTCTTTGTAATTTTAACAAAATTATTAGATACTTTTTCGAACATAGAAATTACCTAAGTTAAACGTTTTATTACCTAAGAAACTAAGATACTGCCATGCTACCTTTGCGCTTAGTTAATTTTATACCATATTTTTAGGTAATTTTACCTATGATTTTTTTTTGTGTGTATACCACATATAGCCAGCCTTCGGAGAATGTCCTTATTTTGGCGCCATAGCCACAAGAAAAAAATGAGTGAAGTTTAATAGAAAGTTATTTTATTTTTAAACTAAAAATTGATATTTTTAAGGAATCCATCACAAACATTTGTAAACTAATTTATGTATATATATTAGTTTTTCTAATAGTTTGTTGCAATATTTTAATTTTTATTATAATATAAATAACATTCCCGGTTTTACTCTCCCATACACCGAAAACAAGAAGAAGATATTATTCTCTATAAAATGGCTAAAGTTGCCAAATCTATTCACAATATTTCGCTATTTACACTTGGCGCATCCAAGTCGAATTGACTAGAAGGTGGGGTCAAGTCAACATATGGTGTTTTTTTTTGTCGGTGGTCGACTTGTCAAAGTTTGTATACAAACTAGTTTTTTATGTAAACAAACCTGTTTTTTTTACTAGCAATATTTTTGACAACCCGACCACAGACGCATTGTAGTTGTAGAGTTGACCTCACCTTCTAGTCAATTCGCCTTGGCCGCACCTAAGTTTAGTTCTGCTCAGCCAGAAATACTTAATTTTAGTGTGGAGAAGAGAGACATATTTTGATGCTCTCTTTCTTTTGAGTGGAACAAGATTTACTTTGTTATGTTCTCGGAGATCTACTTTGTTATGTTCACGGCGATGATAAATCTGAACATTACATAGCGTCTTCACGCTGGATTTATGCCAATTGTTTTAAGGCCGTTTTTACAGTGTCAATAGTTATTGACAGCTGTCATACATTGTTTATTTATTTTAATCTGAAATTTTTATTTCTCTGCCATAATTCGGTAAATTTTTAAACTGAACTTTATCATTAATTGAAGTGTAAAGTTATGAGCAATCCCCAAGATGAGTTGTGCCCGCCACCTTCGGAAGATGATGAATTAACCCTGCCGCGTGCTAGTATTAATAAAATTATTAAAGAATTGGTGCCATCTGTTCGAGTGGCTAATGAAAGCCGGGAATTACTACTTAATTGTTGTTCAGAATTTATTCATCTTATAAGTTCTGAAGCAAATGAAGTATGTAATATGCGTAACAAGAAGACTATTAATGCGGAGCATGTTTTAGAAGCTTTGGATCGGTTAGGATTTCGCGACTACAAACAGGAAGCAGAAGCCGTACTGAATGATTGCAAAGAAGTTGCTGCTAAGAGACGGCGGCAAAGTACACGACTGGAAAATTTAGGCATTCCAGAGGAAGAATTACTGAGGCAACAACAAGAATTGTTTGAAAAAGCCCGCGAAGAACAAGCACAAGAGGAGCAACAACAGTGGATTAGTATGCAAGCATCTGCGATACAACAAAGTGCCAAACAAATGCGTGCGGGGGGCGGTGATGATGATGACGAAGATGACGACGACTACTAAAAATTAAAATCTTTTTAATTATTAAGTATTTTTTTAAGGACTGTTAATACAATTGTAATTATTCTTAAATTGAAATACAAATTTAAAATGTACAATTTTCAAAAGTTCGAATGAAATATATTCGATTGCTAAAATACTATTAAGCGTAAATATATCAATGAATCGAAAGTAATAATTATTTAATTAATTTTGTTAAATCAAATTACAACCTTACAAAATCTTATAAAGATTTATTGAACTTTGTTTTTCAATTTTTGCATTAATTTGTTATAAAATTCAATGTGAGTTTTAAAAATTTGGCGATGCAAACTAAAATTTTATAAAAAATAAACAAATCTCAGAAATAAACCTTTGTGTATAAAATTATTAATGTAAGAATATAAAAATCTTTATTTTTAAATATTTTGTTTTATTGATTAAATTTATAAATCAGTTCAGTCTATTATATTTAAGATATAAAGAATTATGTCGCTGGGTTTTTTAATATACGAATATATAATTTTGTTTAAAAATAGTTTAATATAAATTAGCAATTTTTTGTTGTTTAAGCAGCCATACATGTATGTATATTGGTTTTTACCAATTATTAAGAAAATCGAATCCTTTGCGTATATTAGAATCATTGTCCAATAAATGGACATCTTCTGCTTCTAAAGTTTTTTCATCATCATCTGATGTAGCTGCCGAAGAGCATGAAGCTGTAGTGAGATCCCTTTGTCCACAATGTTGCAGCAAATTAGAACTCTCTTCTGCATTGTTAAATGCATCAGAGAAAACCGCATAGTTAACTCCTATTTTTGGTGCAACATTATTTTGGGTTGAATTAATATAGTTTTTTAGCAATGATGTCTTTACATTTTTTGAACTTGATGACATAGAATCCTTATTTTCCAATTTATGAAAAGTCTCAGGGGATTTTATAATTTTACGATTCACTGAAATACTACTGGGTTTTATTGCTATGTAAGACGAAGATTTCTGTAAATCTTGAAATTTCTTTTCGTTAAGATTAATTTTAAGTTGATGTTGTAAACGATGGTAGTTGTTCAAAGCTTTTTCAGACTCTTCATCTTTAGCTAAACAATCAGCTTGCGATTGAAAAACTGCGTTATTTAAACTAGCTGCTATCTTACTAGAAATAAGAGTCTTTTGAGCTGCAAGTGGTTCGGCAATAGGTTGCAAAACAAATAAATTAATTTGTGACTTTGTTCTGTAACAAAATGGGTGTGAATGTTCATCGCGAAAACAGCCTAAAGCGTCATCCTGTATGACCTTAAGAGCAATTTTTTGCATTCCAAATGTGTGCAAATTGCGTCCATCGTACGAGTAAAAATTTTTCATGCCATTCGAGTTCAATTTTACACCATATGGTTTTAATGCAATGTTTTTTTTCCTATCTGCATTTTCTCGATCTGATTCACTATGTCTAGATGCAACAACATCCTTCAGTACTATTGCGGTTAAAGAATCCGTTGATGATTGATAACTATTTTGTGAAGAATTAGAGGGTGTCGGCGTGTAAAAATTGTCAAAGTAACGCAAAGAAATTTCTGGCTTTATCAATGTGTCATTAATAATATCGTTTTGTTCATGGTAATCCAATGTGTCCCAAAGTTGTCCATAGTTGGCTTTTGCTTCGTTTATATCATAAGCAATACGTTTTGCAATAGGATTTAATTGGGCAAAATATTCTTCAATTGCATCTAAGGAAAAAGAACTCAGACGACGATGATGCTGAATAGGATCATGGTAACCTGGCATACTAATATATTGTTAAATATTAATTATAAAAAATACACTTTCAGTAGATTTTTATAAAAGTACAGTTAAGGTATTTTTCGATATTTAAAAAAACAATTTATTTCTTTTTACTTGAATACTTTTCTCCAAAAACAAAATTAGATTTTATTGTCTTCTACGCTCAGAGCTGCCAGACCTTTGTAACTTTGCCAAAAAAGACGCATTTCGGATATCATGTTAAGTTTCAGTTGATACTAAAAACGAAACATCAGTATTGCGTGTTTTTTGAATACCTTTCTTGGAGGCCACACGATCAAGTTTTGCCTTTCAATTTGCAATACACTCTCACTTTTTAAATTGACCACGAGATTGCTCTCAATTTCACCTTTCCATTTGTTTGGCAATTTTACTTTCAATTTAAAAGCTGAGTACAAGTTTGTTTTTTAGCTTTGCAGATAACGAGACTAGTCCATACATGCATGTAAAGAGTAGGCCATAATGGAGTAGTAGTACTCCAAAACTACTCCAAATATATGGGTAAAAGGTGGTCCATTTAACATTACGAAGTCCTAGGAGGGCACCATATAACCCACCGAAGTAGTCCCTAAACAACTCCATGGAGTACTAAAGTGGGTTAGTTTTAAAAGTACTCCATGTTACTACAGTATGGTGTACATTTTTCTTTTTAATGTTTTACTAATCGGCTTTTATGGTGTGTACTGTAGTCTATTATGACTATTATTAAATATATTTACTTGGTATTTTTAAATTTTTTCCTCAAATTTCCAAACTTCACTTTTAAATAAACAATTAATAATGGACACCATCAGGGCTACCAATGTGTAATACTGTAAATTATAGAAAAGTATACATCATGCAGTTGTTGGCAGCACTGCATGTTAATTTCTTATAACCAACCCTACAAGAAATGAATGAGCGAGTAGTCACATTTTTCATTTTGGTGTTAAAACTTTATTTCGGTTATTTCTTTCTATAATTTGCTTAACACCAAAATGAAAAATGTGACTACTCGCTCATTCATTTCTTGTAGGGAAGGCCTATCCCGCTTACTGGCTATTTTTGATGACCTTTGAATTTGTTTTGAAATTCGTTAAATTCAATACTTAGAAATAATATTATTTTAATTCTCGTATTTTAATGAATGAAATTTCCGGCAATCATATGCATGATAGGTATTTGAAGGTACATATGTTCAAATGGCTGATGAAGTTAATGAAAATCTTCTAGAAAAGTGTTTTTTATATATAAAATTGCTCTTGAAAAAATCAATAAATAGAATTCCTTAAAACACTAATATGTGTTAAGTCTATAAAAATTTTCACATTATACTTATATGTATGTTGCAATTTATTATCACAGATAAAATATGTTGCTGTTAGTAATATTTTAAAGATTTTTATGAATCCTATCATACCTTTGGACGCTTACGGCAGGTACGAAAAATTTTAAAGACTTTACTTTGGCTGCCCTTAATATGCGGTTATTACAACTAGTAATACCTGTGTTGAAACTATCAACTCCACTAAAACTCGCCTTCGAATAAGAATGCAATACGAACTTCTAGACGCGTTATTAGGAGTTATACAGGCATGTTCTGTAAATCACAAGGTATTAAATCACTTATGATTTTGAAATCACAATTGTGATTAATGGGTGTTTTGAAAACCACAAAAGTTTTAACTTAGTTAAAAATGGTGGAAACAAATAAGCAAGTAATTTTAAATCGGCGGCCACTTAGCTGACTGGTTTAAGATCACAATCATGAAAAAAGCATTTCTTGACGGTGAAGCGTTTTAGATATATAATAAAACTGAAATATTGTATATAGTGAATTTCAAATATTTCTTTAGTACTAGACGAAAAAAATCTTTTTGTTGTTGCTTTAAGTAGACGACTATAAATTATTTTATAGTAAACATCGTACCTTTTTTGTGTTCACTTACTAATTTTATTTCGCTCTAATAAAAATTCAGCAAAATAAATATTATGGCGACTTTTTTGAATTTTTGGCGTATTTAAGCGATACGGAACTAATTTAGTTTTTAGGATTTATAAAAAATATTTTTAATAATTTAAAAAATATGTACTTTATTGTCAAAAACTTCTAAACAAAGGCTTTGGCGATTTTTGATATTGAATCTGACAACCCTGAATAAGAACAAAAAGTTAGCGTCGAATTTAGGAATTTAAAAAGGGGAAGTAAAAATAACTAATATTTTTAATAAAAATACAAAAATAGTTAACACAAATTAAAAAAAAAACTTAAAAAAAAAATGAACGATGTGTGCAAAAAATTGTTTGGTCTGTTCCCGAGATATTTGGGTTCATCCAAAATGGTTAGTAAAAAGCGTTGCTGATTTATCCCATGGAACACAGGCTTTTGCACGGTATAAACTGTATATAATCTGAAAGGTAATAGTTTTCCAGACAGAAAGAGCGATTCGTGCAAAAAATCGCCCGTTCCTGAGATATTTGCGTTCATCCAAAATGGTCAGTAAAATGCTTTGCTGATGTATCCCATGCATAGTTGGGGGTAGTGCACTAAATATTGATTTAAATCAGCAGTGCATTATCACTAAATAAAACTGCAAAAATATAATTTTTTGTACTAATTTTTATCAGCTTTAGTGATGTTTGCTATTTTTTTTTTAACTACCACTAAACCAATTTAGTGATATTGCAAATTTTTTCACTATCACTAAACGCTGATTGAGTGCAAAAAGTATGCACTCAATTCAAAAAGTGCAAAATTCGAACTTGCAATCAAAATAAAACTGCATATTCACATTCTCTCACTAATCTTTCCAAAATTAGTGGTCATGAAATTCTTGACGACAAATTCGAAAAATAAAAATTTTGATTATCATAACTTGAGAACGATATTGATCTTTTACAAATAATTATTTTCAAAATTATTTCTTAATTAGTGGCGGCAATTTTTCCATGAAAATTAGTATTTTTATCATTTATCAGAAATCCAGGTATATTATGAATAAAATAAGACAAGAAATCAGTAAACAAAATGCTAACTAGACGTGATTGAATGAACTATTTGGATTCAGCACGCTAAAGTGAATTAAAATCACATAATCAAGTTCCCTAGATCGACTTTTTTTTTGCCGAGCTATGTTAATAAAACACTAATATTTTTAAAAAGCCTTTTCTGATATTTGAGGAAATTTAAATTTATATAATTTCAAATATACACGGAAAGAATTATTTACTTAATCAGCAGAAAATATGTCTGAAAAGCGCTAAATCTAGCGCCAAAGGCGCTAAATTGGCAACTCTGATTTGAAGTTTTTGATCGAAAAAAAACTTTAGTTGAATTAAAGATCGCTAATATGCTAACTGCAGCATGACAGTAAAGGGTAATATTTATTAAAAACCTATGAAAGCTTTAAAGAACCACAGGAAAAAAATAGCTTCTATCGCGAACATGGCTAAAATTCGCGAAAAATTCCAAACTTTTAAACAAACAATTAAATTTATTTGAAATCGCTAAATGTGTTAAAAAACAAAATGTCTGAAAGTAACAAAAAAAAAAAAAAAAATAAAAAATTTGCAAAAATAGCTAAAATTTGCGAAAATTTTTAACATTTCAAACAAGCCATAAAATTGATTAAAAGTCCCTAAAACTATAAGGTATGGCAAAAGTTCGGTAAACAATGCTAAATTAGCGGAAATTCGAAAAAAATTGCAAACAGCGCTATGATGGCAAAGTCTACTATTTACTTAAACCAAATTGTCGGAAAATAACATAAAAAGCGTTAAAAAAAATTGCCTATTTTAGGTAACGATACATTTTTGATTAAATTGGATAAATAACATTTTAAACTAAAAACAAAATCATTTTATGCCCTTCACCGAAGGTAAGAGGGTATATATAACTTTGTCATTCCGTTTGTATGTTACACAATATTGATCCTACACCCTATAAAGTATATATATTCTGGGTCCTTATGAAAAGCGAAGTTCAAATCCGGTTGTCCGTCTGTCCGTGTGTATGATGATGTGGACTAGGTTGATGTATATTTATGACACATATACTCCGTTTAAGTTTGCTATTGAAATTCAGCCAGATCGGTCCAAAATGACGGAGATATGAGCAAAAAACCACGACTACCTCTAAATTTTTCCAAAAATCCGTTGTTGCTGTTGTATTTTTTTATTTCCGTATATCTTGAGAATGGCAAAAGCCAAAGTTTCCAAATTAGGTACACACATTTATGTTGCCAATACACACCATTCTACAAAACGTGGGCGGGATTTGAGAAGTGGGCGTGGTACCTCCCGTACAAAAAAAAATTAAAAATTGTATAAAAACCTAAATTTTAGGGCTGCCATATGTCCTATGGATATGACTTATATATCAAAATATATATATTTTTAGTAGAACATATTTTATAAAAAACTCGGGAAAATCGGTTCAGATACAAAAAAGTTATGACCAAAATTAAATTATTTTTTTTAAATACCCACTTTCGGGAACCATAGATCTCCCCGAGTCCAAGCTTTATAACAAAAGTAAATGGTAAATTTCTTCTTCAACACGTCGGTATATAAATCTGCAAAATCGGTTAAAAAATGGCTGAGTTATAACCGAAATACTGAATCCCCAAAAATTACTCTTTTTTATAATTAACTTTGTTAACATATATATTTACAAGTTTATATAAATGTTTATATATAAATATAACTTAAGTAAATGGTAAAATTCTTCCTTAACACGTCGGTATATAAAACTATCAAATCGGTTAGACAAAGAGTAATTTATGAGCAAAATACTCAAAAAATGGGCTAAAAAACATCAAAATGTTTATAAAAACCTAAATTTTAGGGCTGCCATATGTCCTATGTAATGTCGGAAATTTGTATGCTATTTGAAATAATAGCATTCGACATCGAGTAACTTGACATTACATTTATCGAGTTTTCATTCGAAACGCCAGTGTCTATCGTATGCAAAAAAATTCAATAGTTTATTCGATACGATAGTATCGTATCGTATGCAAAAAAATTCAATAGTTAATTCGATACGATAGTATCGAATGCTGTGATTAGACCCCTGAATTCCCGAAAATTACTCTTTTTATACCCTTCACCGAAGGTAAAAAAGGTATATATAACTGTAATTTCTACAATATTGATTCTACACCGTATAAAGTATATATATTCTGGGCCCTTATGAAAAGCGAAGTTCAAAACCGGTTGTCTCTTATTTAAAAAAAAAATATTTACCAGTTTTATTTAGTTTTTGTCTAGTTGCTCTGTATTCTGCTCGCAAAATGGTGAAGGGTATATAAGACTCGGCACAGCCGAATATAGCACTCTTACTTGTTTTAAGATAAATTAATAAAAAATGGAAATCATATAGATAATACTCCTAAAACATTCGAACTGTCGGTGGAGGGTATCAAAGATTCGGATCAGCCGAATATAGCACTCTGTTACCACATATTAGAATAAAGTCGATTTTTACTTTCACCAACCCCTTACCTCTAATTGAAAACGAATAAAAACATGTGGTTGTTTAGAGCTCAGTCCATGGTCTTACATAAATTTGCTTCGAGCAATTCAAGCTCAAAACAACCTCAAATCTGCAAATCCCATTATTTTGGTATTTCGGTTTCCCGGTTTTTAAATTCCCAAAAGTCGACGCTATCTTAGCTCACCTCGAGTTTTTACAAATTTTGTTCGCATACTTTTTTGTACGACAGCTTTTTGTGAGAGCAAATTTTTAACTTTACTCATTTACTGCATTTTACTGTAAAAATTCTCAAACGCACCTAATAATTGAAATCAAAATCTCGTTCGATTTCAATTCCACTTCAATTCGATTTGTAGAACATGCCCGATAGATCTTTGACAACGGTGGTACAAAACGCAGCAGTTTGCCGATAAATTCTGAGGGCTAAAAAAAGCCAACCATTTTTTTTTTAATTTTTTTAAAATTTCAAGACCACAAATATTAAAACATTTTCAATAATAACATAAGAAAACATTTACACATTTTATAATAAATCTAATATTATTAGGTTTAATTTGTTTGTTTTACACTTTTATTTATCTTGAAGTTTGTTATTTGCACTTTGTCACTAACCCCCGTTTCCACATGCAAGTGCAAGTTCGAAAAACGCAATACACTCACACTTTTTTTCCGACATTCACACAATACTTGTACTTTCAGCCTTTCGGCTGTTTGCTTGATTTTTCGTTGATAATACGTATGCACTACTTGCAAGTAATTACTTGCATGTGGAAACGTAGGGTAACAAAAAAGCTTTCGAACAATTTCCTAACGATTTTTACATAACTGACGTTTGTTTTCGTAATACGGAGTTGGAGTTTCGAAAGTGATTTTTATTGTTCGTAATAAAGAGTTTACATTACGAAAGGGACTTTTTGTTTTCGAAGAGGGTAAACAACTTCCGTTCATTCGAAACAAATAGCACGAAAATCGTAATACACAAAACAAATTTTTCGAACTCGTAAATTATTTCTTTCGAATCGAAATACGCGGTAACCACCCAGGCGTAGATGGATAAAAGAATATGTGCCTATTATTTCACGGAGAAGTAAATGGTTCACCAAACAACGAGCTATAAAAGCTGGCGAAGTTGTATTTATAAAGGTAATAACAGTTAACAAGTTGAAGTCGGTAGAATTCCTCAATTTTTCTTTTGGTTACAGACCCCTTTAGTGAAAATGTGTTTGTATGTGTCACACCGGCGAATGTTACATCCAGCACACGCCCTGAAAATAATAGGACCAGTCCAAACACGCGTGTAAAGTGTAGCCCACAAGGGAACAGGACTAGTCCAAAAGTAACCCAAACGTATGGAAAAAACATGGTCTATTTAACATTACGATGTCCTAGTTTTAAAACTACTCCATGGTATACTCAAGAGGATTAGTTTTGAAGTCGTTTAAAAACGAAAGCACGTCGTTTAAAAACGAAAGCACGTCGTTAAAAAACGAAGACATGTCGTCTCACTACAAACACTTTAACAATGACATGGTTCATGCTTGCATTACATCGGAACAGTCCATTTGATCAAAATTGATCAGGTGGTCCAATATTATTTGCAGGGCGTACATGAGTGAATTCGCCGACCCCTTTGAGGGGTCGGTACACGACCAAATGCTTGACGTCACGGCGAATTAACTCGTGTACGTGTGCTGTACGTAAAATTCGCCGTCATATCTAAATTTTTTGATTTTCCATCCAGCCCCAACAAACACGGTTTGATTTCAAATTGAAAATGATTTGAAATCAAACGTTTTCTCAAACGATAAATGTTTGATAATGACAACGAAGTAAAAATTTAACTAATCGCCAATTTTAATGTTACATTTATTTTTCGCTTTAGTACTGCCTAGTTTAGTTTTTATTTGAATTTAACATTTGATACCAATTTCACATCAAATTGATAAAACATTTGGTGTCAAATGTTTATTTTCAAATCACTATAAATTAGAATTTAAATGTTAAAATCAAAAATGGCTAGGCGGCTATCCGGTTGAAGTTGTTGATGTAAATTTGTATTTTTGGTTGTGCTGGTTATTGGGGTCAGGGAAACGGTGTTTTTATGTTTTTTTTGATAGTCTGTGGTATGAGAATTGTTTCATTTGTTGTGTTTTGATTTTTATTGTGGTTTAATTTCGTAGATTTGGTTTATTTTTAAATTGGTGTTAAAGTGCTGAGATGTTGTGTGCCCATTTGTTTTTTTTTTGTCAGCTGTTTATGAATTGGAATGTAGATTGGAAGTCCATTCTGGAAAAAGAGCTTTTTGTAGGAACAGAGTTGATAAAATATGTAGGATGAACTGAGGCAAATTAGTAATGGACTCGAGGAGACCTATGGTTCCCGAAAGTGGGTATTAAAAAAAAATTTAATTTTGGTCATAATTTTTTTGTATCTGAACCGATTTTGCCGAGTTTTTTATAAAATATGTTCAACTAAAAATTTTCGATATTTTGGTATATAAGTCATATCCATAGGACATATGACAGCCCTAAAATTTATGTTTTTATACAATTTTTAATTTTTTTTGTAAGGGAGGTACCACGCTCACTTCTCCAATCCCGCCATCATTTTGTAGAGTGGTGTGTATTGACAACCAGATATACAGAAAAAAGCAATAAAAATACAACAATAACAATGGATTTTTGTAAAAAAATGTAAAACAACCTAGCCGCTATCATGTATGGAGTCTCCGGAAAACACATATCAAACGTAAGACGGACAGACGGACGGACGGACATGGTTAAATCAAGTTCTCTCGACATAAGGACCCAGAATATATATACTTTATAGGGTCTTAGATCAATATTGCAGAAATTACAAACGGAATGACAAACTTATATATACCCTTTTCCACCTGTGGTGAAGGGTATAAAAAAGAGTAATTTTTGGGATTTCAGTATTTTGATTATAACTCAGCCATTTTTTAACCGATTTGACAGATTTATATACCGACGTGCTTAAGAAGAAATTTACCATTTACCTGAGTTATAAAGCTTGGACTCGAGGAGACCTATGGTTCCCGAAAGTGGGTATTAAAAAAAAAATTTAATTTTGGTCATAACTTTTTTGTATCTGAACCGATTTTGCCGAGTTTTTAAAAAAATATGTTCAACTAAAAATTTTCGATATTTTGGTATATAAGTCATATCCATAGGACATATGAGAGCCCTAAAATTTAGGTTTTTATACAATTTTTAATTTTTTTTTGTACGGGAGGTACCACGCCCACTTCTCCAATCCCGACCACATTTTGTAGAGTGGTGTGTATTGACAACCTAAATGTGTGTACCTAATTTGGAAACTTTGGCTCTTGCCGTTCTCCAGATATACAGAAAAAAAGCAATAAAAATACAACAATAACAAGGGATTTTTGGAAAAAATTAGAGGCAGTCGTGGTTTTTTGATCATATCTCAGCCATTTATGGATCAATTTTGCTGAATTTCAATAGCACGAAATGGTGGACTATACGTGACATAAATGTAAAACAACCTAGCCGCTATCATGTATGGAGTCTCCGGAAAACACATATCAAACGTAAGACGGACGGACGGACGGACATGGTTAAATCAAGTTCTCTCTTCATAAGGACCCAGAATATATATACTTTATAGGGTCTTAGATCAATATTGCAGAAATTACAAACGGAATGACAAACTTATATATACCCTTTTCCACCTGTGGTGAAGGGTATAAAAAGAGTAATTTTTGGGATTTCAGTATTTTGATTATAACTCAGCCATTTTTTAACCGATTTGACAGATTTATATACCGACGTGCTAAAGAAGAAATTTAACATTTACCTGAGTTATAAAGCTTGGACTCGAGGAGACCTATGGTTCCCGAAAGTGGGTATTAAAAAAAAAAATTTAATTTTGGTCATAATTTTTTTGTATCTGAACCGATTTTTCCGAGTTTTTTATAAAATATGTTCAACTAAAAATTTCCGATATTTTGGTATATAAGTCATATCCATAGGACATATGACAGCCCTAAAATTTATGTTTTTATACAATTTTTAATTTTTTTTGTACGAGAGGTACCACGCCCACTTCTCCAATCCCGACCACATTTTGTAGAGTGGTGTGTATTGACAACCTAAATGTGTGTACCTAATTTGTAAACTTTGGCTCTTGCCGTTCTCCAGATATACAGAAAAAAGCAATAAAAATACAGCAATAACAAGGGATTTTTGGAAAAAATTAGAGGCAGTCGTGGTTTTTTGATCATATCTCAGCCATTTGTGGACCAATCTTGCTGAATTTCAACAGCACGAAATGGTGGACTATACGTGACATAAATGTAAAACAACCTAGCCGCTATCATGTATGGAGTCTCCGGAAAACACATATCAAACGTAAGACAGACGGACGGACGGACATGGCTAAATCAAGTTCTCTCCTCATAAGGACCCAGAATATATATACTTTATAGGGTCTTAGATCAATATTGAAGAAATTACAAACGGAATGACAAACTTTTATATACCCTTTTCCACCTGTGGTGAAGGCTATAAAAAGAATAATTTTTGGGATTTCAGTATTTTGATTATAACTCAGCCATTTTTTAACCGATTTGACAGATTTATATACCGACGTGTTTAAGAAGAAATTTACCATTTACCTGAGATATAAAGCTTGGACTCGAGGAGACCTATGGTTCCCGAAAGTGGGTATTAAAAAAAAAAATTTCATTTTGGTCATAATTTTTTTGTATCTGAACCGATTTTCCCGAGTTTTTTATAAAATATGTTCAACTAAAAATTTCCGATATTTTGGTATATAAGTCATATCCACAGGACATATGACAGCCCTAAAATTTATGTTTTTATACAATTTTTATTTTTTTTGTACGGGAGGTACCACGCTCACTTCTCCAATCCCGCCATCATTTTGTAGAGTGGTGTGTATTGACAACCTAAATGTGTGTACCTAATTTGGAAACTTTGGCTCTTGCTGTTCTCCAGATATACAGAAAAAAGCAATAAAAATACAACAATAACAAGGGATTTTTGGAAAAAATTAGAGGCAGTCGTGGTTTTTTGATCATATCTCAGCCATTTGTGGCCCGATCTTGCTGAATTTCAATAGCACGAAATGGTGGACTATACGTGACATAAATGAAAAACAACCTAGCCGCTATCATGTATGGAGTCTCCGGAAAACACATATCAAACGTAAGACGGACGGACATGGTTAAATCAAGTTCTCTCCTCATAAGGACCCAGAATATAAATACCTTTTAGGGTCTTAGATCAATATTGCAGAAATTACAAACGGAATGACAAACTTACTAAAAATTTCCGATATTTTGGTATATAAGTCATATCCATAGGACATATGAGAGCCCTAAAATTTAGGTTTTTATACAATTTTTAATTTTTTTTTGTACGGGAGGTACCACGCCCACTTCTCCAATCCCGACCACATTTTGTAGAGTGGTGTGTATTGACAACCTAAATGTGTGTACCTAATTTGGAAACTTTGGCTCTTGCCGTTCTCCAGATATACAGATTATACAATTTTTAATTTTTTTTTGTACGGGAGGTACCACGCCCACTTCTCCAATCCCGACCACATTTTGTAGAGTGGTGTGTATTGACAACCTAAATGTGTGTACCTAATTTGGAAACTTTGGCTCTTGACGTTCTCCAGATATACAGAAAAAAAGCAATAAAAATACAACAATAACAAGGGATTTTTGGAAAAAATTAGAGGCAGCCGTGGTTTTTTGATCATATCTCAGCCATTTGTGGACCGATCTTGCTGAATTTCAATAGCACGAAATGGTGGACTATACGTGACATAAATGTAAAACAACCTAGCCGCTATCATGTATGGAGTCTCCGGAAAACACATATCAAACGTAAGACGGACGGACGGACGGACATGGTTAAATCAAGTTCTCTCCTCATAAGGACCCAGAATATATATACTTTATAGGGTCTTAGATCAATATTGCAGAAATTACAAACGGAATGACAAACTAATATATACCCTTTTCCACCTGAGGTGCAGGGTATAAAAAGAGTAATTTTTGGGATTTCAGTATTTTGATTATAACTCAGCCATTTTTTAACCGATTTGACTGATTTATATACCGACGTGTTTAAGAAGAAATGTACCATTTACCTGAGTTATAAAGCTTGGACTCGAGGAGACATATGGTTCCCGAAAAAGGGTATTAAAAAAAAAATTTAATTTTTGTCATAATTTTTTTGTATCTGAACCGATTTTCCCGAGTTTTTTATAAAATATGTTCAACTAAAAATTTCCGATATTTTGGTATATAAGTCATACCCACAGGACATATGACAGCCCTAAAATTTATGTTTTTATACAATTTTTAATTTTTTTTGTACGGGAGGTACCACGCTCACTTCTCCAATCCCGCCATCATTTTGTAGAGTGGTGTGTATTGACAACCTAAATGTGTGTACATAATTTGGAAACTTTGGCTCTTGCCGTTCTCCAGATATACAGAAAAAAGCAATAAAAATACAACAATAACAAGGGATTTTTGGAAAAAATTAGAGGCAGTCGTGGTTTTTTGATCATATCTCAGCCATTTGTGGCCCGATCTTGCTGAATTTCAATAGCACGAAATGGTGGACTATACGTGACATAAATGAAAAACAACCTAGCCGCTATCATGTATGGAGTCTCCGGAAAACACATATCAAACGTAAGACGGACGGACGGACGGACATGGTTAAATCAAGTTCTCTCCTCATAAGGACCCAGAATATAAATACTTTATAGGGTCTTAGATCAATATTGCAGAAATTACAAACGGAATGCCAAACTTATATATACCCTTTTCCACCTGTGGTGAAGGGTATTAAAAGAGTAATTTTTGGGATTTCAGTATTTTGATTATAACTCAGCCATTTTTTAACCGATTTGACAGATTTATATACCGACGTGCTTAAGAAGAAATTTACCATTTACCTGAGTTATAAAGCTTGGACTCGAGGAGACCTATGGTTCCCGAAAGTGGGTATTAAAAAAAAATTTAATTTTGGTCATAATTTTTTTGTATCTGAACCGATTTTGCCGAGTTTTTTATAAAATATGTTCACCTAAAAATTTACGATATTTTGGTATATAAGTCATATCCATAGGACATATGACAGCCCTAAAATTTATGTTTTTATACAATTTTTAATTTTTTTTGTACGGGAGGTACCACGCTCACTTCTCCAATCCCGCCATCATTTTGTAGAGTGGTGTGTATTGACAACCTAAATGTGTGTACCTAATTTGAAAACTTTGGCTCTGGCCGTTCTCCAGATATACAGAAAAAAGCAATAAAAATACAACAATAACAAGGGATTTTTGGAAAAAATTAGAGGCAGCCGTGGTTTTTTGATCATATCTCAGCCATTTGTGGACCGATCTTGCTGAATTTCAATAGCACGAAATGGTGGACTATACGTGACATAAATGTAAAACAACCTAGCCGCTATCATGTATGGAGTCTCCGGAAAACACATATCAAACGTAAGACGGACGGACGGACGGACATGGTTAAATCAAGTTCTCTCCTCATAAGGACCCAGAATATATATACTTTATAGGGTCTTAGATCAATATTGCAGAAATTACAAACGGAATGACAAACTTATATACACCCTTTTCCACCTGAGGTGAAGGGTATAATAAAATCATTATGATAGAGAACGTCAAATAGTAAAGTCTGAAAGTACAGTGAGTTGCGTGAAATTATAATCGGAAATCTTAGAGAGTTGAGTGGTTTGTGTAAACATTTTTATTCAACATTTTGTTTATTTTTCGAATTTAATCTATGAGCTAAAGGAATAGAACTATTACAAAAATTTCAAAGAAGAAAATAGTGGAAAAGACCCAGTGGAAAATTTTAGAGAGGAAAAGTGTTCTCAGTAGTGATTAAGTTAGGTATTAGTCTTAATAGTAATTTAATAATATTTGCCGTATTCACAAAACCCTTTGTATCGTTGTATCAATTGTATGTTGTATTTAAATTCATAGCTTACTATTGGTTTTTTATACAACATACAATGGATTCAACGATACAAAGGGTTTTGTGAATACGGCAATTGTGTTTTATGTGTTAAATTTTGTATTTTTTTTATATATTAAATTGTGTGAAAGGGATTGTTTGAGAAAAAGTAAAAGTACGAGAATAAAATAGAAGATAAATTTTCTTAAACTGTTGTAGATCGATAAGTACCTCAGAGAGCTCTTTTAGGGAAAAATATCTTTCGCAGTAATATCGGATAGGCAGACAATTTTGAAAGGCCTGGTTTTATAAGATCCTTGCAATCCTTTAATAGTTTTATTTGACAACTATATTTATATATGTTAAGTGTTTGTGCATGTCTCATTTGTAATTTTTTTTAGTTTTATGTATGTATACTAAGTTTATTTTTGATAGCTGAGAATTAAGGGCAAGGTGGCTAAGGGCAAAGTGGCTAAATAAGTAAAGGGCAGTTTTTAATAAATTTATTGTGGTTAAAAATTAAGAAGAAAAAAATAATAATATCAATCAGAAAGGAAATAAAAATTAATATACAGTCAAATCCCGATTATTCGTACCCCGATAAATCGTAATTCCCGATAATTCGTAATAAACTGTCGGTCCCTTGAAAAAATCTCGTTAATTCGTAAAATTTCCATACATTTTGGTCCCCTCGATAATTCGTAATTTTTTTTTTCAAATAAAATCTTCTTTACCGATTTTGCCGAGTTTTTTAAAAAATATGTTCAACTAAAAATTTCCGATATTTTGGTATATAAGTCATATCCATAGGACATATGAGAGCCCTAAAATTTAGGTTTTTATACAATTTTTAATTTTTTTTTGTACGGGAGGTACCACGCCCACTTCTCCAATTCCGACCACATTTTGTAGAGTGGTGTGTATTGACAACCTAAATGTGTGTACCTAATTTGGAAACTTTGGCTCTTGCCGTTCTCCAGATATACAGAAAAAAGCAATAAAAATACAACAATAACAAGGGATTTTTGGAAAAAATTAGAGGCAGTCGTCGTTTTTTGATCATATCTCAGCCATTTGTGGACCGATCTTGCTGAATTTCAATAGCACGAAATGGTGGACTAAACGTGACATAAATGTAAAACAACCTAGCCGCTATCATGTATGGAGTCTCCGGAAAACACATATCAAACGTAAGACGGACGGACGGACGGACATGGTTAAATCAAGTTCTCTCCTCATAAGGACCCAGAATATATATACTTTATAGGGTCTTAGATCAATATTGCAGAAATTACAAACGGAATGACAAACTTTTATATACCCTTTTCCACCTGTGGTGAAGGGTATAAAAAGAGTAATTTTTGGGATTTCAGTATTTTGATTATAACTCAGCCATTTTTCAACCGATTTGACAGATTTATATACCGACGTGCTTAAAAAGAAATTTACCATTTACCTGAGTTATAAAGCTTGGACTCGAGGAGACCTATGGTTCCCGAAAGTGGGTATTAAAAAAAAATTAAATTTTGGTCATAATTTTTTTGTATCTGAACCGATTTTCCCGAGTTTTTTATAAAATATGTTCAACTAAAAATTTCCGATATTTTGGTATATAAGTCATACCCACAGGACATATGACAGCCCTAAAATTTATGTTTTTATACAATTTTTAATTTTTTTTGTACGGGAGGTACCACGCTCACTTCTCCAATCCCGCCATCATTTTGTAGAGTGGTGTGTATTGACAACCTAAATGTGTGTACCTAATTTGGAAACTTTGGCTCTTGCCGTTCTCCAGATATACAGAAAAAAGCAATAAAAATACAACAATAACAAGGGATTTTTGGAAAAAATTAGAGGCAGTCGTGGTTTTTTGATCATATCTCAGCCATTTGTGGCCCGATCTTGCTGAATTTCAATAGCACGAAATGGTGGACTATACGTGACATAAATGAAAAACAGCCTAGCCGCTATCATGTATGGAGTCTCCGGAAAACACATATCAAACGTAAGACGGACGGACGGACATGGTTAAATCAAGTTCTCTCCTCATAAGGACCCAGAATATAAATACTTTATAGGGTCTTAGATCAATATTGCAGAAATTACAAACGGAATGCCAAACTTATATCGCTGGCTTAACATGTAAAGGCTCTAAGTCCATATTTGAAAATTTTACAGGAGAGACAAAAAACAATCATTTATTTACCACGTTGGCATTAAAAAAAATTAGCGCACATTAATTATTATAAAACAGTTAGTGAATTTTTTTAATACATGTGATGGAACAATTTAAGAGAAATGGTTAAACTGTACTTTTAATTGGGACTTAGAGCTTTTTCTATTGATAAATTGGACTTAGCGCTTTTACTCATCACTACAAAACAACAACAAAAAATTAGATAAATGTAATTTTTTCTTTGTAAACAATGTATTTTTACTTATTGCACATTACTGCATTAAAATCTCAATTTCTTAAAAAAGTGGACTTAGAGCCTTTACATGTTAAGCCAGCGATATATACCCTTTTCCACCTGTGGTGAAGGGTATTAAAAGAGTAATTTTTGGGATTTCAGTATTTTGATTATATCTCAGCCATTTTTTAACCGATTTGACAGATTTATATACCGACGTGCTTAAGAAGAAATTTACCATTTACCTGAGTTATAAAGCTTGGACTCGAGGAGACCTATGGTTCCCGAAAGTGGGTATTAAAAAAAAATTTAATTTTGGTCATAATTTTTTTGTATCTGAACCGATTTTGCCGAGTTTTTTATAAAATATGTTCACCTAAAAATTTACGATATTTTGGTATATAAGTCATATCCATAGGACATATGACAGCCCTAAAATTTATGTTTTTATACAATTTTTAATTTTTTTTGTACGGGAGGTACCACGCTCACTTCTCCAATCCCGCCATCATTTTGTAGAGTGGTGTGTATTGACAACCTAAATGTGTGTACCTAATTTGGAAACTTTGGCTCTGGCCGTTCTCCAGATATACAGAAAAAAGCAATAAAAATACAACAATAACAAGGGATTTTTGGAAAAAATTAGAGGCAGCCGTGGTTTTTTGATCATATCTCAGCCATTTGTGGACCGATCTTGCTGAATTTCAATAGCACGAAATGGTGGACTATACGTGACATAAATGTAAAACAACCTAGCCGCTATCATGTATGGAGTCTCCGGAAAACACATATCAAACGTAAGACGGACGGACGGACGGACATGGTTAAATCAAGTTCTCTCCTCATAAGGACCCAGAATATATATACTTTATAGGGTCTTAGATCAATATTGCAGAAATTACAAACGGAATGACAAACTTATATACACCCTTTTCCACCTGAGGTGAAGGGTATAATAAAATCATTATGATAGAGAACGTCAAATAGTAAAGTCTGAAAGTACAGTGAGTTGCGTGAAATTATAATCGGAAATCTTAGAGAGTTGAGTGGTTTGTGTAAACATTTTTATTCAACATTTTGTTTATTTTTCGAATTTAATCTATGAGCTAAAGGAATAGAACTATTACAAAAATTTCAAAGAAGAAAATAGTGGAAAAGACCCAGTGGAAAATTTTAGAGAGGAAAAGTGTTCTCAGTAGTGATTAAGTTAGGTATTAGTCTTAATAGTAATTTAATAATATTGTGTTTTATGTGTTAAATTTTGTATTTTTTTTATATATTAAATTGTGTGAAAGGGATTGTTTGAGAAAAAGTAAAAGTACGAGAATAAAATAGAAGATAAATTTTCTTAAACTGTTGTAGATCGATTAGTACCTCAGAGAGCTCTTTTAGGGAAAAATATCTTTCGCAGTAATATCGGTTAGGCAGACAATTTTGAAAGGCCTGGTTTTATAAGATCCTTGCAATCCTTTAATAGTTTTATTTGACAACTATATTTATATATGTTTAGTGTTTGTGCATGTCTCATTTGTAATTTTTTTTAGTTTTATGTATGTATACTAAGTTTTTTTTTGATAGCTGAGAATTAAGGGCAAAGTGGCTAAGGGCAAAGTGGCTAAATAAGTAAAGGGCAGTTTTTAATAAATTTATTGTGGTTAAAAATTAAGAAGAAAAAAAATAATAATATCAATCAGAAAGGAAATAAAAATTGATATACAGTCAAATCCCGATTATTCGTACCCCGATAAATCGTAATTCCCGATAATTCGTAATAAACTGTCGGTCCCTTGAAAAAATCTCGTTAATTCGTAAAATTTCCATACATTTTGGTCCCCTCGATAATTCGTAATTTTTTTTTTCAAATAAAATCTTCTTTACCTCTTATAAATCGTAATTGTTTGCTAACTACCACTTATAATTCGTAATAAAAACAACAAAAACATGGAAAGAATGCTTTTATGCTTACCATTTTTTTATTTTTGCGTGGGTTTTTGCTTGTGAGTGTATTTATTTTCTTAAGATCAGTTTGTTACATGCATAATTTTTATGTATAATTTTTATATATTTTATTTTTAGCAATTGTATTTTATGTTTTTTTATCGTTTTAGTAAATAAATTGAAAAACCCCGTTTATTCGTATTTATTTTAACCCCGTTAAATCGATACCCCGCTAAATCGAAAACCCCTATAATTCGTAAGAAATGGCCGGTGCCTTGCGATTACGAATTATCGGGATTCTACTGTATAAACATTTTGAATGCCACTTTTGGAAGTTAACAGGAAATTTAGAAAAGGAAAAAATTGATTTGTTTAAGTTTTTGGTTATTTTTAGGTTTTATTAAATTACGTATATTTTGTGTGACTAAGAATTTTAAGTGTTAATTTTATTTATTATTAAAAATAATTATGTATAACTTAAATAATATTTAATAAATGGTATAATAAAAAAAATGAATAATTTTGAGTAGATTAATAATTAGGATTATTGAGTGATAGGACGGATTATGGGGCCCGTAAGGTATGTGTAATGGATGCGGTACGGCCATGGTAGGGTGGGCGATTGGAGATTGTCATCTTTCTCCCTATGTGTGTAAGTTTCACCCGTTGTTTGTCAATTTAATGTTTGTTTTTGTGTTATTTGAATTCATATTTTATTTTGTAACGGACCTCAGCCATCAAAAGACTTGAGAACCGCTCCCCGGGATCATGCCCCGAGAGCTAGTGGGAATGGTGGAATCCGGAAGCTAACAGGAGGTTCGTAACAGAATTGTGTTTGATGTCAAATGATCAAGTTATTTCATATCAAAGGTTTGACTTCGTGTTTGCTGGGGTATCGTCAGTCACACAAACAAACACATTTTCAGTACCTACTACCATAGAGCTTGATGAGGTTTGAATCTGTTGTGTTTTTGGAAGCAACATTTAAAAGGAATTCAAAAAAAAGCATGTGAGAGTGCTATATTCGGCTGTGTCGAATCTCATATACCCTTCACCATTGTGCGAGCAGAATACAGAGCAACTAAATAATTTTTACATATAACACACCCCTAGACAACTGAACAAACGCTGTTTAAATATCATTAAAATGAAATATGGACCGTTTATTGTTCACAACTCAACACAGACGACAACCGGATTTGAACTTCTCTTTTCATAAGGACCCAGAATATATATACTTTATAGGGTGTAGGACCTTCGGTGAAGGGTATAAAAAACAAACTTAATTATAAACAAGTAAGAGTGCTATATTCGGCTGTGCCAAATCTTATACCCATCACCATTGTGCGAGCAGAATACAGAGCAACTAGACAAAAACTAAATAAAACTGGTAAATATTTTTTTAAAATAAGAGACAACCGGTTTTGAACGTCGCTTTTCATAAGGGCCCAGAATATATATTGTAGAAATTACAGTTATATATACCTTTTTTACTATCGGTGAAGGGTATAAAAAGAGTAATTTTTGGGAATTCGGGGGTCTAATCACCGCATTCGATACTATCGTAAACTATTGAATTTTTTTGCATACGATAAACACTGGCGTATCGAATGAAAACTCGATAAATGTAATGTCGAGTTACTCGATGCCGAATGCTATTATTTCAAATTCAATACATTTCATTCGATATCGAGTTTCAAGATACCAAAATAAATAAATTCGATCAATTTTGCTCGATATCGTATGCGGTGATTGGACCCCAGTATTTCGGTTATAACTCATAAAAATTTCCGATATTTTGGTATATAAGTCATATACATAGGACATATGGCAGCCCTAAAATTTAGGTTTTTATAAAAATGTTGATGTTTTTTAGTCCATTTTTGGAGTATTTTGCTCATAAATTACCCATTGTCTAACCGATTTGATATTTTTATATACCGACGTGTTAAGGAAGAATTTTACCATTTACTTAAGTTATATTTATATATAAACATTTATATATACTTGTATACATATATTTTAACAAAGTAAATTATAAAAAAAGAGTAATTTTTGGGGATTCAGTATTTCGGTTGTAACTCAGCCATTTTTTAACCGATTTGACAGATTTATAAACCGACGTGTTTAAGAAAAAATTTACCATTTACTTGAGTTATAAAGCTTGGACTCGGGGAGATCAATGGTTCCCGAAAGTGGGTATTTAATATTTTTTGGTTATAATTTTTTTGTATCTGAACCGATTTTCCAGAGTTTTTATAAAATATGTTCTACTAAAAATTTCCGATATTTTGGTATATAAGTCATATCCATAGGACAAATGGCAGCCCTAAAATTTTTTTATACAATTTTTATTTTTTTTTTTACGGGAGGTACCACGCAAACTTCTCCAATCCCGCCCACATTTTGTAGGATGTTGTGTATTGGCAACCTTAATGTGTGTACCTAATTTGGAAACTTTGGCTTTTGCCGTTCCCCAGATATGCAGCAAAAAGTAATAAAAATACAACAACCACAAGGGATTTTTGTTAAAAATTGGAGGTAGTCGTGGTTTTTTATTCATATCTCAGCCATTTGTGGACCGATCTTGCTGAATTTCAATAGCAAACAATTCCGGACCATATGTGACATAAATGTATAATAACCTGGCCCCCATCATATATGGGGTTTTCGGAAAATCCATTTCAACGGTCAGACGGACCCTTCGATGAAGGGTATAATAAAAAAAAAGAGTAATTTTTGGGATTTCAGTATTTTGGTCATAACTCTGCTATTTCTTAACAGATATGACAGATTTATATACCGACGTGTTAAAGAAAAAATTTGCCAGCTATTATAAACTTGGACTCGGCAAGATCTATGTTTCCCGAAAATGGGAATTTTTCAAAAAAAAAAATTAATATTTTGGTCATAACTTTTTCGTATCTGAACCGATTTTCCCGAGTTTTTCAGAAAATATATTATATATATTTTACTAAAAATTTCCGATCTTTTGATATATAAGGCGTAACTATAGGTCATATTACAGTCAAAAAATTCAGGTTATTGTACAATTTTTTGTATGGGAAGTACCACGCCCACTTCTCCAACCCCGCCCACATTTGTGGGTTGATGTGTATTTATAACCTGAATGTTTGTACCTAATTTGGAAACTTTGGCTCTTGCCGTTCTCCAGATATACAGAAAAAAGTAATAAATATATTGCAACAAGGGATTTTTGGAAAAAATTAGAGGGAGTCGTGGTTTTTTGGTTATATCTCAGCCATTTGTGGACCGGTCTTGCTAAATTTCAATAGCAAGAAAACAACCTAGCCGCTATCATGTCTGGAGTCTCCGGAAAACATATAAAACGTAAGACGGACGGTTATCGTTAAATCAACTTCTCTCCTCATAAGCACCCAGAATATATATACTTTATATGGTCTAAGATCACTATTGTAGAAATTACAAACGGAATGACAAACTTATATATGGGCATTTCCCAGAATGGTCTACCAGGATGAAAAAACAAAATGTTGATTACCATCGTCTTTAATTGTTTATTATTAGAAAAAAAGTCTATGTTCTCATAAAAGAATAATTTCCTAGCATATCTGAGCTGTTTTACCTGAGAAAATTGGGCTGGAAACTGGAAAATTTTATAATTTCCTGTATTTTCTACTTCTATAGACATTTTTATATGCTTATTTTACATGCAAAAAATATGTTATGTTTACATTCTTTCTTCATAATCTCTCCATTACAATCAATTGTAAAAGGAATATTAATTTTTTTTGTTAAAGAAATTTGAAGACATTTATGGTAATATGCATGGTGATAATAATAAAAAAAAAAACATATGGAAAAATCGTACGTTCGCGACCGGTACATAAGCCAATTTAATAAAAACCAAGAGAGATATTTTATTTTGTAAATACTGGATGGAGACCTACATTAGTACACTTTTAAAATAAATTAATCACTTTTGAAAATTCCGTTTCATTACGCAGATTTTTACATTTCACTACTGTCAGCCGAAGTTGACTTCTATATTGCGTACGTTCGTGACCACACGTTTATAACTTTTATTATGAAAACTTAAACTCGATGAAATCCATCTTTTGTACTAAACATAGAGCTACCCAAATACTATTGAATCGCAAAAAAATGCTAGGAAAAGTTTTGTATTCTATGTTATTTGTACATCAAAAGTGTACGAACGTACGTTCGTGACCCAAGGAAATGCCCATATGTATACCCATTTCCACCTGTGGTGAAGGGTATAAAAAAGACTTAATTTTTAAATCACGGGCTGAATCTGGAGAAAGTGTGACTGTTTGTTGCGGTTTATAGGCGGGCTCGTCATCGGGCCGTACTTCTTTGAAAATGAGGTCTGCCAAGCAGAAATTAAGGGTATGTACCTAGGCGATATCTGGTTCCACTTGCCATACAACCAACGAAACAATGGATCTTTTGCGCGATAAACTCGATGACCGTGATATCTCACTTCATCGCGATGCTGTCACGACCATGTGATTTGAAATGGTTGGCCTTCTTTCTCTGGGAATATTTAAAAAAAATTATACGTTAATAACCCTCAACAGAGACCTGCGCCGTGGGATTTCATCGGCGGCGGCGGCTGACGCAAAAAATGATCGGCGGCGGCTCGCTCCGGCTGTTAGCCGATGTGGCTGTTAGTCGATGGGATATGTATATTAAAATTATATGCATGTACATTTGCATATTTTTCGTACTATAATTCTGTTTAAACAAGAATCACATGTTTTCAATGACACAGGAAATAAAACATTAATTGAATAATTAGCTATTCCAGAGTACAAAATTTAAAATTTTTACATATAAAACACACAATCGTTTTGAAAACGGTCTCCTAAAAAAGGACAAAATGTGGTACAGTAACATACCAAAATTTCGACCACGTTGAAGGGTAGTTGAAGGTGTTGACGCAAACAAACATATTTGCGTTTTACTCTTAAATTCATTTTTCTTGTTAAGCATATTTTCGTAATGCACGAAATCTGAATTGAACTCGCTGATCTAGGCAACCGTATCACTGGAATCAGTTTCATCTTTAATTTTGTTATTCTCATAAATATTTATTTAATTTTGAATTGCTGCCAAATATATAGTTTTGAAAACAATAAACACTTAAGGCTGTTTAACAAAAGTGATTTGGTCAAATTTTTACAGAGTTAAAACTTTTCGGCGGGAAAATACACAGAATAGTTATCACAAAAATAATCAACGATTGCACCAGTGTTCACACATTTTCCTATATGTCGTTATTTTAAAAATTTTGATGAAATTTTGGTGCTTTATAAACAAGAAACTAAGAGTTACACTTTTTAAGGATAGCAAAACAAAAAAGAATGTGGCAAGGTGTGAAAAAAAGAGAATAAAAATTATTTACAAACTAATCGGTGGCTAAGCTGCAGCCGATTTTTAGCCGAAGAAATTTCGGCGGCGGTGGCTACAAATATTTTCATCGGCGGCTGGCTAACAGCCGGCTAAGCCGCTTCGGCGCAGGTCTCTGACCCTCAATTATGTCTCAGAGCTATTGAAAATATAGATATCGGATAGAGGTATACACCATCGAAGCCTTGATGAGCATTTGGCCGATATTTTGTTTTACACATAATTGTCATAGATTCTATTATATTAATAAAAAAAAATTAAGATAATTTTCTGAAAACTTTGTTTTATTTACAATTAACATCGTGCGTTTTGGTCGGGCGACCCTTTATTAAAAATGCGTGGGATATGTTTGTATATATAAATCAACTATCCCCTAGAGATAACTTTTTTATTTGTCTCGTTACTAATTCCGGGTAACTTAAAATTTCCGATTTGTATTCATATTGTCCCGGTACATATTTTCCTAATAACTCGGCGTGTTCTTTCCAAAATGTATCCCTTATCATATCTTCGTGTATTGGTACTATCAGTTGCCTTTTATTAGTAACATCTTCACCTATAGCTACTTTTTTCCTTAATAGTATGGTACCCTTTCTAAACATTGCCGGAAGACTATTGTAATTTATACCAAACTTTGAAAATAATAATTCGTTTTTGTCTGCCGAAAACGTTCCTCGTAATTCTGCTTCGGCTTCCTGATTAGAAAGACCACCTTTAAGAACCAAACTCCAAAAGACTGTATTATATAAATTATTGATGTGTACGTCGGCTTGACGCCAACTTAAGTAATCTCTAAGATTTTGATCTGAGGGATACAAAACCACACGCCCATCAAAACAGGGTGGATATTGTAATTTTTTCTCTTCCATCCAATTGGCCCAATTTAAAACATAAGAAGATGTAAAAAGACTAGTAACGTAAGATAATAACTTGGACAGCCTTCTATTAAATAAATTTGTTTCTTTACGAAAAACAAAAGAGAATTCATCACTTTGTCCAAAGGAAATTATAATATCACGAAATTCTTCCATAACTGTTTGGGCTGCAGTGTTCATAAGATTTAAAGCTAAATAATTTTTAAAGTTAGGAAAGATAATTTTCAATAACATTATTTAAATACCATTTTGATCATTTGGTTTTTCAAAGTCATGAATTTTGGAAAATTTGTGAAAGCCCTTTCCGTCCACTCGAAGTATTATCCATACATTAGGCAATATACTATCATCTTTTTCATATCCTTTAACATATTCATAGCGACTACAAGCCATTGAAGCAAAGGTATTTACTAATCGCTTTTTATTAATAAATCGTTTGTTTAAAATATTAAAAATTCTTAGCAATAACTTCATTAAAAATTCCAACACAATCAAATAGGGATGGCTAATAAATATCGATATACATATTAAAATATCGATTTTTAAACAAAATCGATATATATCACCGATATTTAGTATACTGATATATCGATATTTATTAATGGCTGGCGAATTTGATATTTTTAAGCACTTTTTATTAAATCATTCAACATTTCCATCTGTTGAAAACACGCTCACTTTCGAAAAACTCAAAAGAAATAAACAAACTTGGTGTCAAATTGCTTGTAATTATCCTAATTGAAAATCGGTTCAGTAGGATCAGAGCCATGAATTAAAATGCGGAACCACCACCTAAAAAAAATTGATAATTTTGTTACAAAAACTAACATAAATGGTGGAATAATGCACAGAATGATATAAGATTTTGCGTTTTATACGACTGGAAATCACTGAAAATTTCGTGAAGATCCGTCCATAATTTACCCTAGGCCCACATAAGCCCTACTCCCGGAAAACAGTATAGTACGCATAAAACCCTAATTAACAATGCTATCATAACAAATCGGCGCGTCATAGTTTAAAGGACTAGAAATGACACTTATAAAAATACTCATCAAGCATTGTGGAAGTACTAGTGAAAATGTATTCCTATGGGTGACCAGTGGTGGATTAACGCCTAGGGCCGTTAGCGCCAAAATTTAAAATTTTTAAAAATGATAAATATTAAATTTAATACCATAGAACACGATACACAAAATCTTTAAAATATTTTGGCGATAATTACAATTTTGAAGTCAAATTTTTAAATAAAATACAGGATTTTTTGATAATGCGGATTCAAAACTCCGTTTTTTTTTTGTAAAGTTGGCGACTTGTTTCATAAAACTTTTACTCCGTAGAATTTCCACTCTCCAAAAAAACGTTATCTATATGAAGTCTATTTCCAAAAACGTGTTTAAATTAAAACAAGTAAGACTGCTATATTCGGCTATGCCGAATCTTATATACCCTTCACCATGATGAGATAAGAACAAAAAGTTATATACATAAATAACGTCCTTTAGATAGGTTTAAATAAATATTAATTGAGCCACGCCTATTTTTCATTCGGCATGCCGAAGAATATAAAAAAACTAAAAATTAATATATGTACCTAAGCCCGTTTCCTCTTTTGCCAAAGTTGATGTTTGAAATTCGTTTTATAATCTTTAAATCGTTTTTTAGAACATAAAAAAATTAAATAAAAAATATAACAAGTAAGAGTGCTATATTCGGCTGTGCCGAATCTTATATACCCTTCACCATTTTGCGAGCAGAATACAGAGCAACTAGACAAAAACTAAATAAAACTGGTAAATAGTTTTTTTTAAATAAGAGACAACCGGTTTTGAACTTCGCTTTTCATAAGGGCCCAGAATATATATACTCTATACGGTGTAGGATCAATATTGTAGAAATTACAGTATAAAAAGAGTAATTTTCGGGAATTCAGGGGTCTAATCACAGCATTCGATACAATCGTATCGAATAAACTATTGAATTTTTTTGCAAACGATAGACACTGTCGTATCGAATGAAAACTCGATAAATGTAATGTCGAGTTACTCGATGTCGAATGCTATTATTTCAAATTCAATACATTTCATTCGATATCGAGTTTCAAGATACCAAAATAAATAATTTCGATGAATTTTGCTCGATATCGTATGCGGTGATTAGACCCCAGTATTTCGGTTATAACTCATACAAATTTCCGACATTTTGGTTTATAAGTCATATATGTACATAGGACATTTATTTAATAAAATATGTTCTTCTAGAAATTTCCGATATTTTGGTATATAAGTCATATCCATAGGACGTATAGCAGCCCTAAAATTTAGGTTTTTATAAAAATTTTGATGTTTTTCAGCCCATTTTTTGAGTATTTTTCTCATAAATTACCCATTGTCCAACCGATTTTATAGTTTTATATACCGACGTGTTAAAGTAGAATTTTACCATTTACTTAAGTTATATTTATATATAAACATTTATATAAACTTGTAAATATATATTTTAACAAAGTTAATTATAAAAAGAGTAATTTTTGGGGATTCAGTATTTCGGTTATAACTCAGCCATTTCGTAACCGATTTGGCAGATTTATATACCGACATGTTGAACAAGAAATTTACCATTTACTGTAGCTATAAAGCTTGGACTCGGGGAGATCTATGGTTCCCGAAAGTGGGTATTTTTAAAAAAATAATTTAATTTTGGTCATAAATTTTTTGTATCTGAACCGATTTTCCCAAGTTTTTTTATAAAATATGTTCTACTAAAAATTTCCGATATTTTGATATATAAGTCATATCCATAGGACATATGGCAGCCCTAAAATTTAGGTTTTTATACAATTTTTAATTTTTTTTGTACGGGAGGTACCACGCCCACTTCTCAAATCCCGCCCACATTTTGTAGGATGGTGTGTATTGGCAACCTAAATGTGTGTACCTAATTTGGAAACGTTGGCTTTTGCCGTTCTCAAGATATACGTAAATAAAAAAATACAACAACAACAAGGGATTTTTGGAAAAATTTAGAGGACGTCGTGGGTTTTTGCTCATATCTCTGTCATTTTTGGACCGATCTGGCTGAATTTCAATAGCAAACTTAAACGGAGTATATGTGACATAAATATACATCAACCTAGTCCACATCATTTCTGGGGTTTTCGGAAAACCCATTTCAACATACACACGGACAGACGGACAACCGGATTTGAACTTCGCTTTTCATAAGGACCCAGAATATATATACTTTATAGGGTGTACGATCAATATTGTGGAACATACAAACGGAATGACAAAGTTATATATACCCTCTTACCTTCGGTGAAGGTCAGTCCGTTATCTAAAAATTTGTTAAGAAAAAGGTAAAATAATTCATATTTAATGAAGAATCCCCAGGATATCGTTATCCTTCCTGCAATGGGTATGCCATTCATTTTTATTTTATGCTTTAATCAAGAGGATCAAAATAATATATTGAATTTTTTTGTGCACACTGGCCATAAAAATAAAAAATTATAACAATTTTTTGTTTGTTATACAATCTTAGAGGTAATAAAATTTGGGTTCACAATTCATGGAGAAGTCCTAAAGGACATAATTATAAGTCATTACATTTATAATTTACACTTTTTTTAATTTGTATGTACATTTCCATTTATTGCAATTTTTAGAGATCTTAAAACGTTATTCGATTTCGCTTAAATTTGGAACATATGTTGGTGTGGTTCATACGCAATGATCCAGCCTTGAAGAGTTGACTATTTTGAAGCCCCCTAATAAGTATGTATATATATTAATAAAAACGAATACACAATAATTATAGTATTTAATTTTTTTGATAATCACGCCTATATAATCAAAAAGGGCGGCATATTAAAGAGTGCCTAGGGAGGAAGCAGGCTTAAATCCGCCACTGTGTGTGACACCAACGATGATGGATGGAAAATCAGAAAAATTTATATATTATGGTTTACTTATGCACATCCAGCACGCGTGAATTTGCCAGTATCACAAGCATTTGACAAGTGTATTTTGCGCTTTACTGATTAAAGTTTGTATTCTTATTGTGATGATAATATTTTTAGTTGAAATCGATCATTTAAATATGTATATAAAAAGAAGTGTACACTTTGATGTCACCACTAACTGCGAAAACGGGTAGACCGATTTCAACAAAAACGTTGGGGGATAGTCTGTAGATTGTTTATGTAAAGTTTGCATGAAATCGGCCCAGTGGTTCCGGAGATATGGTATTTAGATTTTCCTATATATTCCCATACAAATATCAACAAAATGCCCTCTATTTTGAACTCCTTTAAAACGACTTGACTGATTTTAATGAAATTTTGTATGTGTTTTTGTTAGGTATGAGAATATGACGTAAATTATATTTTTTATCGCTAGAGGAAGCAAAATATGGCACAAGCTCGAGGAGTAAAAGCTCCCCCTTCCTATATTTTGTTAACTAATTAACTGATTTTCTTGAAATTTGGCGGGCAAATAGTGTAACATCTGGAAAGAACTAAAACCAATAATTTGTATTATCTTCTTAACTAATCAACCGGTTTTCTTAAAATTTGGCATGTAGGCACTGTAACATCTGAAAGAGAAAGAGCATGAAATAGGGCAAGAGGAGTAAAAGCTCCCCCTCCCTATATTTTCTTAACTAATCAACTGATTTTCTTGAAATTTGGCGGGCAAATAGTGTTACATCTGGAAAGAACTAAAGCCAATAATTTGTATTATCTTCCTAACTAATCAACCGGTTTTCTTAAAATTTGGCATGCAGACACTGTAACATCTGAAAGAAATAAGTTATTTGGCAAAACAACGTTTGCCGGGCCAGCTAGTATGAGTATAATTATGAATGAATTTTTCTTTTTTAATTTTTATATCCACACCATAATAGTGTAGAGGGTATTATGCATTTGTGCTGATGTGTGCAACGCCTTAAAATATTGGTCCTCGGTATACCTTAAAGTATATTGATCGACTCAGAATCACAGAATCGAACTAACGATGCCCATCCTGCTGGCTGGCTGTCCATGTAATCTTGTGCGCAAAGTACAGGTCGCAGTTTTGGAGATAATTTTATTAAATTTGGGACATAGGTTCTTATTGGCACAAGGACCAAGCCAAATCGTAGGACCACAAGGGAAGATAGTGAGAAATTTCTTCCTCTCAAAAACTTTCAAACCGATTTTACTGAAATTCAAAACATAGATAGAATCATATCTTTATGGACAAAAAAGGGATGCATTTTTTAAAAAATGGAACCACGAGGGGAGATAGAGGCAATTTCTGCCTCTCAAACCGATTTTAATGAAAATAAAAGCATATATAGAACCATTCCTATATGGACACATACGCTATACAGTTTATCAAAAATAGGACCACAAGGGGAGGTAGGGGGCAATCTCTGCCTCTCACAAACTTTATCAGATTTTATAAACAGGCAACTTTACAGATTTTATTTATATTAAAACATTTTTTAAATATTGTATATATGAAGTTAAGGCTCAGTTAGGCCAATGTTGCTATACTTGTTATGCACCGCACCGTACTGTAAGCACGTTGGTACACTTATAGAACATTTAAAAGTGTGTCATATGTTTTTCCATACATTCAAGGCAGATACGGTACAGCAACGTTCGTCTAACTGAGCCTTAAAATTTAGAATCTTGTAAAATAAACCGTTTTCACTTTAAATTCGGTACAATATCTCAAAAACGACATATGTGAAACACTTTCATAATTTTTCTGTCTGTTTTTATTTCTTAAGCGGCTCACACACTTGCAATAAAATTTTTTAATTTTACGTATTGTGCAATTTTATCGCGTATGTGATATTCGAAGGTGACAACAATTAAAAGACTTTATTAATCACAAATAAAAATATTTGTATTGCACAACGAAAAGAACGTGAAGTGTGTTGGCAACATTGTACAATGTGAAAAATGTGACTACTCGCTCATTCATTTCTTGTAGGGTACATGAACAGCATTATACAATGTTGCCAACACACTTCACTTTCTTTACGTTGTGCAATACAAATATTTGCATTTTTGTAGGGTATATTCCTATAGGTTATGTTCACCTTTTTTATTGAATGAATGAAACTATTGTGGGACTAATTGCATAATATAGGACAAAATGGAAATAATACGGCGAATATCATATACAATAATATTGCAAGTGCATGGGCCGCTTTATAATAGGTGCGTTTGTTTACGCACCTATGAGCGAGTAGTCACATTTTTCATTTTGGTGTTAAGAAAATGATAGAAAGAAATGACCGAAATAATGTTTTCGAGCACATTCGGTCATTTCTTTCGATCATTTTCTTAGCACCAAAATGAAAAATGTGACTACTCGCCAATTCATTTCTTGTAGGGTATCTATGAACTATTTTTTAGTTTCTGTTTTGTGAGTTTCAACTTTAGTTAGTCCCCTTTTACAATGTGGCAAGTGAAAAGCAGACAGACGAAGTTTGTTAGTAAGGGGGCGACGCTGTATGCGTAACACACTTTACTTTTTTCCTCTCGCCTACAAACTTTGCCTGTCTGCCATTCACTTGCCACATTGTAAAAGCGGACTTATGATTTCTGAATATGCGCCATGAATATTTGATTTTTGATATTCGGTACCGTGAATAATATTCAGTAAGAAGTTTTCATATGTATATTTATTAGGTTTACATCTCTAAAATATTAATGCGATGCTATTTATATTAAATTTAAGTTACTTTTTATAGACTTTTTGTTTGCAAATTGTATGTTCTTTCTTGTTTACTATATTGAATCATATGTTTTTGTTTTCTACTGGATTTTACAGGCAAACATTTGTTCAGTAAAAATTTGCCGGCTCTCTTTTGCAAATTTATGTGTACACGATGGCATTTCAATAAGATACAGTACAAATTTGTACAAATTTTGAGGTAAACGAACGCAGCTAATGCCATTTCTTTTCCCCTCTCTCCTAAAAACTCAAGACTTGACGAGTCAAACTTGATGTGTGTGAACCGGCACATACACATGCTAATCAATATTGATAAGCTTACGGCTGATTTAGATAAACAAAACCATCTAAACCGCAATATAATTGCGGTTGAAAAAAGTTGTGTTGTTCTCATAGATAATATTTAGCTAAACACGTGTTAACGCTCGAGTTTGTAAATTGAAAAAGAAAATTATTTTTAAAAGGGTATACACAAAAAATTTTAAATAAAAATAATGGTAGTAATGGCATCTGTTAAAAAACCAAAACATAGTACCTCTTTTAAAAAGAAGGAAGAAAATAAATTAGATATTGTAGTCAACAAAGAGTATGGTGATGGCAACGAAGGTTGTGAAGTGCCAGAAGATATACAGATTATAGCCCAAGAGGTCCAAATTGTCAAGTCTTTGGCATGCAACGATTTAACACAAAGGAATAGGCAAATGAAAAAATTACGCAAATGGCTCCAGTTAAGAACAAAATCGTCTTTCCTATTTTGTCAAGAAGATTTTATAAGAATATGGAAGGGGCTTTATTACAATATGTGGTACTCAGACAAACCTTTAGTTCAAGAAGAACTTGCGGAACAACTCGGAAAACTCTTGGAATGTTTTGAAGGCAATTTGCAATATAGTGTTGACTTCTTTGGAGCATTTTTGAAAACAATGTGCATTGAATGGTTTGGTATCGATCAATGGCGAATTGACAAGTTTTTAATGTTAGCCAGACGTATGATACGTTATATGTTTAAGTTGTTAAAGACATCGGGATGGAGTTGTGATGCTATAGACGTGTTTAATAATCATGCAACTGAAACAGTTCTATTTGAAAACGTCTCAGCTAAGGGCTTAACTATGCATTATTTTGATATTTTCTTTGAAGAATTGGCTAAAGTATCGGAGGGAGAAATATCTGCAAAAAAAGTTGGTGTATTTGTCAAACCTTTTGTAAAATTTATGGCAACGCAAAGAGACTTTAACTTGATATCACACTGTCGAACTAGAGTATTTTATCATTTGCTTTACCAAAGTGCTCTAGGTAGGGAATACAGCGAAAAATATAATGCCTGGAAAGAAATGGGATTCCCGACTAAACATATCGATGATTTGGAGAAAGTAGAAGATATTGAAAATGAAGAAAACATTGATGAAGATAGTGCAGAAGTAACTATTAGCAATAAACATCTGGATCCACGTGCTGGTAATGTTGATGTTTTCATGCCAGAGTTAACATTGGATGCTCAGTCAATTATTAAAGAAATTGAACTGTTTCTATATAAAGAGGAGTGCGCGACAAGGCGCAGAAAGATACTTAAAAAGTTGTTGGATTTGTTTATAACTTATCAAAATGGAGAATTTCCATTAGGAATTAAGACTATGCCACGATTTGAATGTAAATCGGAAAAACCTTTGATGAAGGAAAAAATAAGGCAACTAGAAAATTTAGAAAATGAACTCTATGGCGTTGATAGAAAATTAAAACAAATGACAAAACGGAAGAGAAGAAAATTCTTAAAATCTCTTAATTTCGACGAAATTGATGAAAACAATTACAAGCAAACTCTGGAAAAAGCTTTGCCAAAAGATTATCTTAAGGAGCGTAGAAAGAGGTCACACAAATCTTTTATGTCTGGCTGGATAGAAGAAGAACTAAGCGAGGAGGACTTTAAACCGAAAAAAGCAAAGAAGGAAAATGCCACCAATGAAAATAAATCTGCACAAAAAATTCAGATTAAAAAAAATAAATTAAAATCGCAAAATTCAGAAAATGAGGAAACTGATGAACCTGTTAAGAAGATAAAAAAACTCGAAAAATCAAATAGCAATGAAATGTCTACCGGTCATATGCCTGGCAAATTAAATAAAAACTCGAAAAAAAATATAGAGGATGTAGTAAAAAATAATTTATATGAATCCGAAAACAAATCTTTAGGTAAGAAACAACAAATTTTAAAAATATCTGACGCTGAAGGCCATGCTGCCCACAAAGGCAAACCAAAAGAATCAAAAGTGTTAAAAATATCTGATGACCATGAACAGGCAAAACCTGAATTAAAAAAAAAATCTGACGAATGGCACGAGCCCTTATGCGAAGGTGAGATAGAATATTTTTTACCTTCCCGTAAATTGCAAGCAAAAAAAGCAAATTCAGGTTTAGTACTAAATCCTTTGGCAAAACAAGGACTTACCGATAACTATTCTACACCCGTTAACAGTAAGAAGAAAACTTCTTTTTCCGCAGCCAACACACCTAAAACACCAGGCAGCATAAAACGTGTAAAAATTGCTTTAAAACACAACACTTCACAAAATCCTATTGACTATATACAACAAATCAAAAGTTCACCCAATATACCATACGACGCTAAGAAAAAACCTGGCAAGGGATTGCTAAAACCAAACGCTGTGCCAAGTCCAATTAATCCTTTTTACAAGAAGAAAATTGGTTTAAAATTGTTAAATGATACTATTTGATATTGTTGAAATAAATTTCCTTTATATTAATTTTTTTTTTATTGTTTATTACAAAATTTAAAAATTTTAAGCTTTTTTTATTTAATTGAATAAAGAGTTTATCTTTGAAAGGTAATTTATTAACAAAATGATTATGTTTTATTAAAATGTTGTTTGGATTACGTTTTTAAATATTGTAAGGCTCTTGAGTACAAAGGCAGCTATGGTTAATCAAATTCGAATACTGGTTTACCCTGAGCGTCCCAAGTATTCTTGCATTTGCGAAAAGCACATACTAGATAAATTGCTAAGAACGATGAGAAAAAACATTTTTAACAAAATTTCAATAAGTAATATTGGAAGAAGCTAAAAATGCTTCCTAAGATTTACCACAATTTGGGTCTCAAAATGAATTTAAAAAATACTTCATGTATTACTTACTTGCTGCTTCCCATTCACATTTTGTTAATGAACCATAAGGCCTGCCAGAATTCCCCTTAATACATCGTTTAATATGAGCATATTGTTCATCATTGCCAGTACGATTAGCATATACAGTATCTAAACAATTCATGCGTTGTAAAAGGACTCTTCCTATGAATAATGAATGAATACAATACTTAAAAAATTCAAAGAAAATTCTTTAAAACATACCCTTATCTTTATTTTCTTTATAATAATCCGCAAACGTAGTCTTTCTATCCAATTTTAAACCGTACTTACGGCAGAGTTTTACTAGCGTTGGAAAATGTACTAGAAATTCTGGACAATCAACAACACCCTCTAAGTGAAACTGATATTTTGCACCAAACAAGGGTGGGGGATTGGTGTCGCAAACAAATTCGATACTATAAACCTCATTCCCAAAACTGCGTCCATTGCTAGAGGCTCTTAAACGCTTCATTAGCTCATATGCATCTGGCATAGTTGCTATAAAGAAACCACCTGGTTGTAAGCATTCGGCTGCATTCCGCACCATACACTCTGCTTGTGTAAGTGACTCAAACGAATAATGAAAGGCAAATTGACAAGAAACTAAATTAAGCTTTAATGAAGGATCTTTAAATCGTTCCCTCAGACGTATTAAAGTAGAATCACATGCAAAAAACTCGGCTTCGAATTTGTGGGGAAATTTTGATTTTTCCGCTCGTATACAAATATCTTCATAACGTTTTTTACATTGTTCCACTGAAACTTCCGCAATGTCTGTACAAATGAGGTAGGTGATCATGGCCTTTTCCCATTTAAGCAAATCTCCCCCTTTGCCACAACACATATCCAAAACACGCATGGGTTCCCCAATTCGTTGACTTTCATTTATGCGCTTCAAGTATTCCGATATCAGCTGAGATTTAACCCAGTTATTAAAATTTCGCATATGAAATATACGAGATTTGAAACGTTCTTTTCTGCCAGTTTCCTTCAGTTCATTGTAATGTGAAGCCACCACTCTCATATTACCATCTTGTTGTGCCTGTGAATGTTCTTCAGAGTTTTCCCTCCATTCAAGATCATTTTCGTCATCCTGTGAATGCATATTACTTCCTCTTGGTTGTTGACTTGTGTCTGCTTGTGTTAAATTGTGTTTTTCATAGCGGTATGTTTTATCAGAACCACGCACATCTGTATCATCATCACCACTGCTGTTTTCCTCTAAGGCTTTCCGTTTGAAACCCTGTGATAATTCACTCATATTACCTTTAAGATCCTAAATGTTATTAATATGATATTTAATTTTACTAACTTAATTGAACGAACGTCTTGTCAATTTTAATTTTTTTTGACCAATAATCATTCACAGTAGTGATTAGTAATTCGATAATTTGTCACACTCTTTTTACACGACATTTACTGCCTGTCTATCAGTGATGCCGTTTGGCTACATTTCTTCAAACCACCAAGTCGGTTTTGAGGAAAACGATAAAAAAGGTTTAAAATCAATTTTCTTAAAAAACACTTGACAAATTTTTTTGCTACGTATGTTTTTAACAAAACTAAATATTTTCATGAATTTACATGCAATAAATCCAAAGTTTTAATAAGTTTTCTAAAACAACATTTTGTCGTTTTGTGCTCCATATCAAATTTTATTTCGTATTATTATGTTTTCTTTGACGTGGAGCAAAGTAAGCCCATGGCAAAAACAATGAAGTTGATAGTTAATAGAGATTTATAAGGATTTTAATTTTACTATAAAATATAAAAAAATCAGTATATTGTTATTAAAATATCTTTAAAAAACTTAATTGACTAATTTAAATTTTTGTTTGCTTAAATGAATATTGTTTTATTAAAATTAAAACTTTGTCTTGTTCTTGAAGAATGCCAATGCATTTTCAAAAAATTTATTTTCAGATTCCACTTTGATTCCATATCAAAAATATTTGAGATTTATTTTTTGAAATCTTTACTTTACGTTTATAATTTTTTTTATTTCGTCGAGCTATTCTTCCTTTCACATTGTTTATTTTACTTTCTGCAATATTGACTTGAGCATATAGTGAACTAAATACGTCTTAATTAGGTATTGTTATTATACTCTGATATTCTGAAGCATATTTTGCTAATATTGGCTGTGGTGAAAGTTATAAAGGGTTATTTACAAAATTTATGGAAAAATTACAATAGATTGTAATTATAGTTATAGTTTAACTTATAGTTTCTGCACACATAAATAAAGCTTAGACATTTTTCTTTAAAATTATTTCCTTAAAAGTGAAGAAAATCGTGGTTTTGACAAAGTTATGAAAAAAGCTCAAAAAAGACTGTCAAACCCTTTTTTCGGCAAAAACTCGACTTGACCGACCTCTTCGAAAAAATCTGAAAAAAAAATCTAAAATACTTTACCCTATAACAGTGTTGAAAAAATCAGTACTTTGGTACTTTTTTCAGTACTTTTTCGTTTTTTTTCGACAAGCCGCGCCGCCGCCGATATACTAGGCTGATCGACGGCTCAATTGCTAGCTGATTATATTTTTTTCTATTTTTTTATTTTTGGTATTTTTTAATATTATTTAAGTTAGTGAATACTTACGAAAATCGGTATTTAATTAATTTTGTAGCACTGTTGCTTTATACAAATACTTAAAGAGTTTTAACGAAACTTTTTTGTATTTTGCATGTGGAAAAGGTGGTTAAGGCCCGTTTTCACAACTAACCGTATATAAGTGTACCATTATTACAACTTTACTTAAACATACCAGGTAGGATAAACCTTAATTTACTTTATCGCTCTTAACGATTGAGCTTTGAGTTTTAATAATGGAAAACTTTTTAAAAGGCCGGTTAAAGTCTACTTTTAGCTATCGGTAAGTTGTGAAAACGGGCCTAAGTGCAGTGTTTAAAAAGCTGCAGTTGAGATAGTAAAAGTCATAAGATTGTGCTGTTACTTCGACTTCTTCATTTGTCATTGGACAAAAATAAACTTTTGCCTTTACTTCTGATTCATTAAATAAAAACAGTCGCAGTCAAGGTAAAAACAAAAAGTTGTACACAACAAAGAACATCTGCAGTCGACATGTTCGTTAATTTTCCCTAAAGTAGTTACACAAAGGTAGGGTTGCCATTTTTGAAATTAGAAAAATCAGTACATCGTAAGAAAAATACCAGCACATTCGAAAAAAAACCAGTACACAAATTTTGACCCAAAATTTTACTGAATTCATTAGTTTTAGAAAATTATTTATTTATTTATTTATTTGTCTATGGAAGATTATCCTTACAGACATTTTAAATTTAATATTCTTAATTTAGTGTACATTAAACATAAAATACAATACAAAATATATAAAATGATTATTTAAAACAATAAAAAATAAAAACTATGAATTTAATGAAATAATAATTTTATTCTTAATGACATTTGAACTTGAAGAAAAATCAATAAAATTATAGAATTTGTTAAATTCATTGCACATTCTAATAAGAGGATAAGCATTAGCATAATTAGCTCTAAAACATCGAACTGATAATGGGATAAAATGACGTGATGGGCGTTGAGGAACATTAAACGAAATATTGTGTATTAGAAATCCAGAGCATACTTCACCAGTAATTATGTTGAAAATAAACGATATGTTTAACATTGTCCTACGACTTTTCAGGGTGGGCAGCTTTATAAGAGAGAGTCTAGAAGTATACGAAGGCAAGTTTACTGGATTAAAGTTTAGTCCACGAAGACAAAAGAGCAAGAATTGCTTTTGGACGGATTCAATAGCATCGGAATGTGTGTTATATATAGGGTCCCATATTATAGATCCATACTCTAGAATAGGTCTTACAAGTGCAGTATACAAAGTTTTTGTGACATATGGATCATTAAACTCTTTAGCCCAACGCTTGACGAAACCAAGTACACCCCTAGCTTTATTTACTATCATAGTGATATGCGAAATAAAATTAAGTTTCGGATCAAACAGAATTCCAAGGTCTAAGAAATTGATGGCCATTTCCAGCTGACTACCACCAAGATGATATTGTGCAGGTATCGGATTCTTTCTGACAAATCGCATATACATATTTACATTTCTTAAGATTTAACTCCATAAGATTTATTAAGCACCATGAATAAAACGAATTTAAGTCATTTTGGAGACGTTGTTGGTCAGAAACTTGACCATAACTAAGAAAAACTTTTACATCATCAGCAAACATTAAAATATTAAAAATTATTCATTTTTCTAGTTTTTAAGGCAAGAACTCAACAAAATACATATAATAAAAACATCACGTCAAATTATTAAAAATATATATGTAGAAGTAATGTCATTGATCAGCACATTTGTTGTAAATGCACAAAAAATTCTAAATTCATACAAATTATTGTCAATATAATGAGGGTATTCACGAGGTCTCCTATCTAGCCATATTGTTATAGGTTATAATTTTAAATCCACTTAAAATTTTTTGTTTTTGAATTTTGAAAAGCACTAATGACACTTATATTTATTTGAATACAAAGTATATGGTAAGTTAAGAGTAAACAAAAATAAAACGTAAGACTGAATTTTAACTGGGTGATTCATAACAAATCAAAAGTAATAAGGGAAGTAAACCAGTTTTAAACAAGTAAAATTATTTGAAGGCAAAATTTAAAAAAAACAGTACATTTGCGTACTAATTTGGGTGTTATGCATAAACCAGTACATTGAATAAAAACCAGTACGTGTACTGGTAAAATCAGTACGAATGGCAACCCTACACAAAGGTGTGACGAAATATCGGATTAAATAAAACAAATATTTTTATAAAAAATAATGGACCACAAACTTAATTAATAAATAACAAAAAAAAAAATAATTAATTTACTATTTAAAAATGCCTGATGTTTCTAAAATTTAAGAAAATCTTATTGCAATATCTTTTAGTGACCGTAGTACAACTAACAAGGTATTTGCTGTAAATAGTTTTTTTTATTCTAAAAATTTAATTTATCTATATATATAAAATTGTATCGTTACTGACTGACTGACTCACTGACTGACTCACTGATTCATCATCGCACAGCCTAAACGCCTGAAGCTAGACACTTGAAATTTGGACCAGAGATTGGTCACTCCCCAAATCGATCCACTAAGACGGGATTTTTGGAAATTGGAATGTTTAAGGGGTAAAAAAGGGTAAAAACGGGAAAATTCGGTAACCTTATATCTCCAAAACTAAAAGAGATACAAACAAAATTTAATACCTATCGTAGTTCTTTAGAAAAATAAGCGGACAGGTGTCTGGTACTTTTTTGAAATTCGGCCCTATTTGGGAGTAAACGTGTAAAATCTGAATTTTAGTAATTTTTTGACACCCTATCTATCTTTTGAACCAATAAACATAGAAACAAAGTTAATACCGCATTCGAAACTTATCAAAAAAATACGAATATAAATTTGGTACTTTTACGAAATTCGAACATTTAAGGGGTAAAAATCGTAATTATTTTTGGTACTTTTTTTAAAAAACATTTTTCTCCATTTTTTGAAATATTCGTACTAAATTATGGGCTGCCACTATAATACTGAAATGGGGTGAAAAATAGTACCAAAAAGGGGGAATACAGGAAATTTGATATTTTACTTAACTTTTTGTTATTTTTTAAATTATCGTTATGTTGGACCTAAAAACATAAGATTCAACATGCAATGTCGTGAGTGGATAAGAATCTATGACGGAACTTTTTGGTACTTTTTTGTTCTTTAACTGGTACTTTTTGAATTTCCTTTAGTATTGGACCTAGAAACATAAAATTCAATATGCAATGTCCTGGATGGATGAGAATCTATAAGAATGAACTTTTTGGTACTTTTTTATTCGTTAGCTGGTACTTTTTGAATTTCCGTTAGTATTGGACCCAGAAACATGCAATTAAGCATGGAAGGTCTTGAGTGAATGACAATCTGTTAGAGAGATCTTTTTGGTACTTTTTCGTTTTTTAACTGGTCCTTTTTTTAAATTTTCGCTAATGCTGGTCTAATGAACATAAAATTAAACCTGCATGGTCCTGAGTGAATGAGAATCTCTAAAAGCGCTTATAGGTACTTTTTAGTTATTAAACTGGTACTTTTTGAATATCCGTTATTATTGGACTTAGAAACATAAAATTCAAGATGCAATGCCCTAAGTGGATAAGAATATATAAGAGGGAAGTTTTTGGTACTTCTTTGTTCTTTTACTGGTACTTTTTGAGTTTCCGTTAGTATTGGACCTAGAAACATAAAATTAAACATGCAAGGTCCTGAGTGAATGAAAATCTGTAAGAGGGCTTTTGGTACTATTTTGTTCTTTAACTGGTATTTTTTTAAAATAAACTGGTAATTTGGTGTCTGGTACTTTAAAGAAATTCGGTCGTTTTAGGTAGTAAATCTAGCTTTTAAGCCAATCGTTAAGAAAATCGTTCCTAATTTTATTACTGCTTTCTCAACATTTTTCTCCATCTCTATATAATATAAATTTGTAAAGTAACTGACGGATTCATCATCGCACATCCAAAACTCTTGAAGCTAAAAAGCTGACTTTTGGACCAAAGGTTGGCCTCTCGCCAAATTGATTCCGCTAACCTTAAAAATCCAAAATTAAAGAGATCCAAAAAATTTAACACTTATTGTTGTTCGTTAAAAAAAATAACGGGACAGGTGCCTGGTACTTTTTTGAAAATAAACTTTGGCATAAAAATATGTCCACGAAGAAAAAGGAGACGCTAACGAAGTAGCGGGTTAAATGCTAGTCTTTTATAAAATCTTTACTTTTTAAACGAATAAATCATTATTTGTCTTTTTGTTTTGTTTATCTATATGTTTACTGTACATAAGTTCGGCGCAGCCGAATATTTTTTTAGACGTCAAAAAAATCGGCGCAAAGCAGCTCAGCCGCCGCCGCCGATATTTTTGGACTTCAGCCGCCGCCGAAAATTTTTAATCGGCTTGCTTCTCTGCCCCCGCGTTGTTTTCAGTACTTTTTTATCCTTTGAGCTTTCGATCGTTTCGATAGCAAGCTTCGGTTATCATGTGCTTGATGCATTTCAGAACTTAATATATTTAAATTTATTGGAAAAATATAGCCAATATTAAGAACGAAACTAATGTTTGCTGACATTTCACATATTGCTTTTGGTATTTTATCGATATGTACCACATTTCTGAGCATCAATTGAACGCACATTTTCAAATGCAAAATTATGTAAAAGCAAAGGAAGAAATCGTATACACGTACATAGAAACTGTTTCAAGTTTGCTAAAAACTAAAGATCTATTAAAATCTGGTAGTTGCTGTTGTAGTTATATTTCTTATGATCTCTTAAACTCAATTTGCTTTATCTTTTAACACTGAATTAAAATCTTTATTTTTTAACATAAATGTTTTATACTTTTTTTAGAACTAAGTTCTAAGTGTGTAATATATGTCAAAGTCTAACTTTGCAAAATTTAAAATATAAATACCAGTATAAGTTTAATATATGAAATACTTCAAATATTTTTTTTTAGAAAATACTGAAAAAGGGTACCGTAATCTGCTCATAAACTTGCAATAAAACTGTTCAATTGTATCGCCAATGTGTTTGTGATATTCGAAGGTGAAACAACCCTGCAAATAATGGGACCGGTCCAAGCACGCGTGTAAAGTGTAGTCCACCCCTGAAAATAATAGGACCAATCCAAAGACGCGTGTAAAGAGTAGCCCACAAGGGACTAGGACTAGTCCAAAAGTAAATCAAACGTTTGGAAAAAACATGATCTATTTAACATTACGATGTCCTAGGGCAGGACCATATAACCCATCTTTGGACTACTAAGGAGTAGTTTTAAAACTACTCCATGGTATACTCAAGAGGATTAGTGAAGTCGTTTAAAAACGAAAGCATGTCGCTAAAAAACGAAGACATGTCGTCTGACTACAAACACTTTTTAACAATAACATGGTCCATGCTTGCATTACATCGGCCCAGTCTATGAAGTAGTCCATTTTATCAAAATGGATCAGGTGGTCCAATTTTATCTGCAGGTACAAGGGACTAGGACTAGTCCAAAAGCAAATCAAACGTTTGGAAAAACATGGTCTATTTAACATTACGATGTCCTAGGGCAGGACCATATAACACATCTTTGAACTACTAAGGAGTAGTTTTAAAACTACTCCATGTTATACTCAAGAGGATTAGTGAAGTCGTTTAAACACGAAAGCATGTCGTTAAAAAACGAAGACATGTCGTCTCACTACAAACACTTTTTTACAATGACATGGTCCATGCTTGCATTACCATGGACCAGTCCATGGAGTAGTCCATTTTATCAAAATAGATCTGGGTGTCTAATATTATTTGTAGGGAATATATTGGCAAGAATCGAAATCAAAAAAGAAGTGCAATATACTGTGAAATGTTGTTTTGCTTTAAAGGTTTTTTTATACCCTCCACCACAATTAGTTGTGAAGAGGGTATATTAAGTTTGTCATTCCGTTTGAAACTTTTTTATTATTCATCTCAGACCCCATAAAGTATATATATTTTGGGTCCTTGAGTAATTCTAAGTCGATTTAGTCATGTCCGTCTGTCTGTTGAAAACACGCTCTCTTTCGAACAACTCAAAAGAAATGGACAAACTTGGTGCCAAATTGCTTGTAGTTATCCTAAGCAGTTTGGGATTGAAATCCAGCAAAATCGGTTCAGTAGGACCAGAGCTATGAATCAAAATGTGAAACCACCACCTAAAAATATTGATAATATTGTTACAAAAAATTACATAAATGCTGGAACAAGGCACGGAATGAGATCAGATTTTGCAAAAATTTGTTTTATTTGACTAGAAATGACACTGTTAAATTTCGCGAAGATCGGTCCATTTTTACCTTAGGCCCCATATAAACCCTACTACCGGAAAACAGTTTAGTACGCCTAAAACCGTAAAAAATAATGCAATCATAACAAATTTTGGCTTGTCACAGTTTTATAGGACTATAAATGATACTGTGAAATTTCGTGAAGATCGGTACATTATTCACCCTAGGCCCCATAGAAACCCTACTCCCGGAAAATAGTTTAGTACACCTAAAACCATAATTAATAACAAATCGTCACAGTTCAAGATGATAATAACATCATACAGATATTACCCCTTAAACATTCGAACTGTCGCACAGAGGAGTATTTGGCCTGAAAAGCTGGCCTAAGGCAAAACTGAATTTTAAGAAATCTTAAGAACTAAGTACGCAGCTCGACAAACAACAATATTTTACATAATATTGTAAATTTTGATGACTTTTAGTTGCGATTTGTAGCTCTGAGACCCTGCTAAAGTCAGGAAAGTGAAGAAAATTATATGAGATTTAAATGTTTTTTTCGGTTTCTGGATGTTTATATGATATTTTTTTTAGCGGCTAAACGAATAAAGGTTTAACAAAGATTATTTTTTTCGCTGAAAGGTTTGATCAAAAGTTATTTTAAAAATAAAAAATTAAAATATGTTGAATATTCATGTTGAAACAATTCGTTCAAAAGCTAAAAAAAAAACAAATTATACACTTTTTTTTTGCAAAAAAAGGAAAAGATGAGGTTTTTAATAGTGAGGTTAGCATGTCTACGAATTATGTTTGATACCACAATTAAATTTGGAATCTCTAATTTTAGAAACCAAAAAAAAGTGTGCGCAAGTTTGCGCCATTATTTTTGACGATTTTTTTTAATTTTTACATTTCTTTTATTTTTGCTTATCGGGCACTTTTTCTTATACCTTTATATCGTCATAAACTTTCATGTATTTTGAATTATTGATATCAACTGTTATTCACATCACTTTTAACACTTCACAATATTCATAATGTAATTATAAATTGCAAAAATTCTTAATTAAGGAGCGATGAAGATAAAGCAATTGTTAAAGAGAGGAAGATATTCATCCAAAAAAGACCTAAAGACGAGATAGGAATACTTGTAGATGTTACAAAACCAGGATACGGTAGCACTAATGATGGCAACACATCAAGAAGATTTTTTTCGGACCCAGCAACTGCATCAGAAATCACTGGAATAAATGAAGAATTAATCAACCGCCTGAAAATAATATTGGAAGCAATAACTAGCGGACACCGAATTAATATTGAGAAATTTGAGGAATATGCACATAAAACTGCCGAAATATATGTGCAACTTTACAACTGGCACCCCATGAGTCCTACGATGCACTAGATTCTTATTCATGGTGGTAGTGTTATAAAGCAAGCAATCTTGCCAATTGGACAATTGTCAGAAGAAGCTGCCGAGGCCAGAACTAAGCACTTACGATTATATCGCACGAATTATTCGAGGAAATTCAGCAGAAGCGATACAAATCGAGATGTCTTGAATAGGTTATTTCTGAGCAGTGACCCTTTTATAAGCTGCAGTACGCAAAGAGAACGGAATAATAAAAAAGCTTTTTCATCAGAAACCATCACACTTCTTCTTCCTGACAGCGATGATGCAGCTAATGAGGATACACATACGACATAATAATTAGTAAGGAATTTTTATTAGTTTAACTTTTCCGTTTATAAAGTAATAAATAATATAAAATAAATATAATAAAGCCTTTTTTCATAAAAAAATACTGTTTTATAAGAGCCTTACAATTTTCAAATTTTTTTTTTTAATAAGACTGTAAATCATATGTACATATATATGTACATACAGTCTGTCAAGCATGACTTTAAACCTTTAAAATCAACATTTGTTAATTGAGTTTTGCGATTTATACCAACTTTTATTCATTAGGAATGTGGCTTTTAGAAAAATCTTAAAAATTTAAACTTTTTGGTTCTTAAATTTTTGAAAACAAAAAATTTGACGCATTTTGCATGTAAATTTTTTTTCGCCATTAAATTTTAAATAACGCCAAAATAGTAATAGATATAAAATAAATGTGTATGGTTAGTTTAAGCAGAATTTTCCGGTGCATCTTCTGATCCTCCTGCTATTAAAATCGGAGAACACGTTTTCAAGTTATGGCAAAATATATAAGGCAACCCAACGATTTAGGGGGTGAAGTATGCCACGCCTTTAAAATAAAATCCTTACGTACTAGAGAAAAACGGAAAACAGATTTGAATTAAGGGCATCAAAATCCATATAGTCCACATACTTTTATTTCTACGGTAGAGACAATTTTTTTTGTTGCGGAGTGTACTTTTGTTGCGCAGTGTAATTTAATAATTTTGGCCAGCTTTTCAGGCCAAATACTCCTCTGTGTGTCGGTGGAGGGTATCAAAGATTCGGCACAGCCGAATATAGCACTCTAACTTTTTTCCATATCTCCATATTTTAATTGAAACCATTGTGCCACTTATTGAATAATATAGGGCAATATAGAAGTAATATGGCTTGACGCTTATGTATAACAGAAATATTATTTACATGTGTACCTCAAATATATACTGGCTATTAAATACTTTGATAAATTAAATCCAATTTCCAAATTTCAATTTTACAACACTGATTTGAAATAACAAAATAAAACAATTGTGTTTTGTTTATTTTATTAAATACTTTGATAAATGAAATCCAATTTCCAAATTTCAATTTTACAACACTGATTTGAAATAACAAAATACAACAATTGTGTTTTGTTTATTTTCATCATATAAATTATGCATTCATCAATTAAAATCCTTCTATTTTTTATTTATTTTTAATAGTAAATATATAAACATATTTTAAATTTATAATATCTACATTTTGTTTTTCTCGCACCAATTTCAAATGTGACTTATTTTGACAGCTCTTGTAAGAAACTTTTCGCAAAATATTGTAACAGAAACACTTATTCTCACATCCTTCCAATAATTGCTGGAAAATGATTTAAATGACAGATAATTCTCGCAAAGAAAAGATACAGAAACACAGCTTCCCTCTGATGCAGATGGCAAGGGTCAGTTGTAACTCTAGCCTAGTCCGTGCAAGCCCTCACTGCGCGATACGGTCCTTTTTCGTACGTGCAAACTCGTGGGACCAAAAAACTGGACAATTTTACAAAAAACAAGAACGACACGACTTTAGGACGCGGTGCAGGGAATGTCTCTGACAACTCGTCAGGTTCGGTGTCAGATCCAGACTCCGATTGGATGAGTATTCACAGGGATATTCTGCTGCAGGAGAGTCAGTTAATAATACAACTGACAGAGACGGACTCCCCAGTTGGCTCCCCATCTCGAACAGTGGCCTCGGAAAGACTCGGTGGTCTAACTCTAGGCTCTGATGATGAGCATGGCTGATGATCAGTACCAAAGGGCTGGACCATCGGCTTCTGAGATCACAATCGAGATGGAAAGTGGATTGGCGAGTGTATCAAAACTCATTGTTCGGCAGGATGTGACAGAACAGGTCACATCAGAAAGCCGAACGAGCTACGAAGAAGCCAAGAGTTGTGTAAGAGTCTCCTTACCCTTTCTAGAAAAGATAGCTAAGAAAAACTTCTCACTACACGATGGGCGGGTTAGGCATTTTCTGAGGAAGCACCGAAAGAACGTTGCTAGATTCAAACGAATCCACGGCTCTGTCGGTGATATCCTAGGCATACCCTATTCTGCGGGATACAAAGCAAGGGCTGCTGAGGACTCAAATGTTGTCAGTAAAGACAACGAATCCTCAGAAACCCCTGCTGAGGAATCCTCAAATAAAGGAGCGGACAAGCAAAAGGAGGGTAAAGAGTCATCACCTGGCCCTCTTAACCGTGACAGCATGGTAACGGCTAGGGGAGCTAAGGCTGTGAGCGAATTACCCACTACTAGTCGCTCGATGAGGACTGAAAAAGTCTAAAGGAATTACCGGGACAAACCAGTCAACATCTGCAAGGAAATCGGGTGATCACCGACAGAGCTCTGCTAAGGCCCCCAATAAGGGGGTAGTTAAGAGAGTTAGGTCTGGTGATGACCAGAAATCCCCAGCGGCTAAGAGAACTGTCTCAAGAGAGGGCCAACCCTCCACGCTAAAGATGCTAAAGGAGTCGTCAGGTAATGACATATTCTGGCGGCTTTCATTGTTCGTATGATCCCGATGGAAGGATCAGTGTCGAGAAATGGCAGGTGCTAGAGACCAAACTACTCGACGAAATCTTTAGCGTCAAAGGAAGGCCGAACGAAGTATCGTTCAAAGGGGCTGACTGGGCAAGAGGTGTCAAAACTGTCAGTTGCGCAAACAAAAAAACCTTGAGTTGCCATTAAGGCCGGTAGTCACGGTATGGATACATCCACCTATAAAACCGGTGGAGGTCGTACTGGGGTTACTGGCCAACCCGAACGATGGTCTCATTACAGGCCAGTGGAAGTTGATAGCTTCAATGGGTTGCAAGGAGAACCAAGGGAGAGACTTCAGGTTCGCAGTGGACCAGGAGTCTCTCAAAAAGCTGAAATCAATGGGAGGGGTTGCTGTATTCGGGTTGGGATCTATTATCTTTAGGAAACCTAAATCAGTGCCCATGTTCTGTAACTCTCGCGTCGAGAAAGTTTTCGATTGAAATGTGTGAAATGAAACAAAAATGCCATAAATTGAAACAAACAGCTGTTTTTCTCACTTAACTGTGTCTGTAACTTTTTTGGCGAGTACAAGCTGTCACGTAAGGAAATTACTCGCCAATTTACAGAAAAAGTGTGTCTGTAACATTTTGGTGAGAAAAGTTCCCGCTTTGAACTGTCAAATAAACTCACGAATAAAAATGGGGCGAGAAAAAATGTTAACACTAAAAAACAATTCAAAATGCAAAGAATAATAATAACATTATTTTGTTCTTGGCACATTTTTCATTGTTTTATTATTTTGCTTTTAACATTTTAATAAAATATACGAATGTCTTCAAAGATCATTTGCAAACAACAAACATTAACGTCGCTCTTTACACAATTTGGTATAGCCGACAGTTGTATTTTCGCCGCCGTCGTTGATTTTGGTAAATTTTGGTCGCCGTCAACGATATGTGCTACTGGCGTTCTGAACGTCTGCAATGTCACATCGGCTTCGAGTGCAATATTATGACATTTATAACGTAACGACGTAATCTCTTTTGATAGTTTTCGACATGAGTTACAGACACACATTTCTCTCACTTTTCGAGAAACGATGGAATATTTTGTTTCACATCTTTTCGATGCAAGAAGTTCTCGCTAAAGTTACAGAACATGGGTACAGATTTCTTTTTCGGGATTGGTACAAAGCAGAGTACGAAAACAAACAAAACGAAACGTTTGAGTAAAACAAAAACAAAACCAAAACAGTGAGAATGATTGTGCCATTTTGTTTTGTATTATTTTTGCTCCTGAACGCAAATTGTACATTTATATAAACGTACACAGCTGGAAAAGAAAATATTAAGAACAATATTAAAACATTCAGAGAAAAACGTTTGACAAACGTTTGGTAATTGATTTACTCACTACTATTGCTTCCAAGTGAAATAAAAAGAAAGGTTTTTAGGTTTTTTTGTTTTTATTAATGATTATTTTGACTACCATAGTAATAAAAAAAAAAAATAAATTAAATTAAATAAAAAGTAATTCAAAGAAAAAATAATAAAAAATAACGTAACAAATCATTTTTTGGACGAGGCATTGTGGAGTTTACTCTTGTTATGCCACTACAAAAACCAAACAAGAACTAAATCAATTACTCAAAACAAAACGTTTCTCTATCTGTTTTGTACTCAGATGTACGATTGTAACGGTAAATTAAATAATGCAGATGAGTGGAATGCCAATTGTTTCGTTTTCTCTCTTTGACACTTGAAAAGTTTTTGTTTTGGTTTTGCTCATGTTCAATACAATTTAAAAATTTTTAATAGTTTTGTACATTTTGCAAACGTTTGCGAAATGGTTTGTTTGTTTTCATACTCTGGTACAAAGTAACCTTAGAGTTACACGGGACTGGGGGTCGACTCCGACCGGTGTGGAGCAACTGGTAAGCATCTTCACGGGGGTACTGACCAGTAGCTATGAGCGATCCTGTCCGTTGAACTTTCCGGGCAGGCGCACACAGCTAATATGGTGGTCGGACGAGTTGAGGACTCAAAGGTCCACTATCAGAAGGTTGTTAAATAGGGCGAAGTATACGCGTAGGGAGGAGGATTGGAGTAACTACAGATTGAGTTACAGGAGGTATAAGAAAGATATTAGAAGGGCGAAAAGGGACTCTTGGATTAAGTTTAGCGAGTCAGTTGAGTCTGTGAATGAGATGTCTAGGTTCAGGAGAATTTTATTCAATGACCCGGTAGTCCCTGGATTTATTCAGAGACCGGACAACTCTTGGACGGAATTTGGCTCTGAATCTATTTGTCTGCTTATGGAGACTCACTTTCCTGGGTGTGTAGATCTTGGGTCGGGGGAACAGGTTGTATGTATGTGGTGACCCCCTCTCTGGGTCGGCCTCAGGCGGTGAGGAAGGGGAGACGGATATGATCACCTTGGATAACGTAACATGGGCGGTTAATACCTTTGGGTCTTACAAATCGGCGGGACCAGATGGTATCTTTACGGCGATGCTACAGAATATCGGGAAATCATCACTCCTGTTGTTGGTTGAACTGTTTAGGGTATGTGTGCTGAACGGGTACATTCCTAGAGGGTGGAGGGAGATCAGGGTAGTTTTTATACCCAAGGCTCACCGGCCACTCTAAACCCAAGGATTTAAGACCAATTTTAGTCCTTTCTTTTGAAGACGTTGTAAAGACTGATTGATCTACATCTGAGGACGAAGATTGACGCCGGCTTCATCAGCGGCGCTCAACACGCCTATCTTAAGGGTAGATCTGTTGAGAGTGCGCTACATGATTTGGTTGGTTATGTGGAGCGGGAATTGCGAAACAAGGAATACACCTTGGCGGAATTCCTGTACAGAGAGGGCGCCTTTATCAATTTGAGAATAGAGGCTATTAGGCAGGCACTGGTTGATCTGGGGGTTGTTTTTGACCGAATGGATAACTATGATGCTTAGCAGCAGAGTTATTTACTCGGACTGGAGAAACGAACGTTTGAGGATATCGTTGAATAGGAGTACCGCACAGGGGGGAGTTCTCTCTCCCTTATTATGGCTCTTGGCCGTCAATGTCGTTCTTAGACTTTTTGACAGAATGGGTCAGAAAGTCGTGGCCTACTTGGATGATGTAGTGATATAGGTGTCGGGCAAGTTTCCGCCGACAATTAGCGAAATCATGCGAGGGGTGCTGGGTGAAGTGTCGGCATGGCCGAGTGATAAGGGACTGGGAGTTAATCCGGAGAAGACGGAATTGGTTCTTTTTACTAGGAGGTACAGGGTGGAGAATTTAAGGCTACCGGTACTAGGAGGAGTGGAGCTTAGACTTTTTGATAGTGCTAAGTATCTAGGAGTTTTTCTGGAGAGCAAGCTGTCATGGGGAAGGAATACTCAGGAGAGATTTAAGAGGGGTCTCAATGCCTTCTATGCTTGCCGATCATCTATAGGTAGGAGCTGGGGACTTCGGCCGTCAGTAGTGGGATGGCTGTACACTTCGGTGGTTAGACCCATTCTTACGTATGGATGCTGTGTTTGGTGGGAGTCATTGAGATTGGCTAGTCGTAGGAACCTTCTTTCTAAGGCTCAGAGGTGTGCTTCAATCGGCATGACAGGTGCCATGAGAAGTACTCCTCAAGCGGATGTCATTCTACATCTTCTGCCTATTGAGCAGTATGTGATGGGAATGGCAGCCAGGAGCATTCTTAGACTGAGGGAGTTAGGATTGATGGGGAATGTCACGCAGGGTCACTTACGGATCTTGAGTGAGATTGAGGCTGGTGGCTATCGCCTAGGATCACCCGGCTCCACTGATTAGGTGGGCACTAGGGTGGATTTTGCTTTCAATTTCACCTTTCCATTTGTTTGGCAATTTTAATTTCAGCTGAGTTTGTTTTTATAAATTGTGTTCTTGTTGACATCTTGAAAGTAAATTGCTTTCAAATTGAGGGCAGCCTACGTCACAGCTTTCAATTTATGTAAGTTTTGACAAGCAGTTTTCACTTGCTATAATTAATTCGCGCAGAATTACAGCGATGAATACAAATAGCAAGAATGGCAGGTGGTATGGATTGCTTAAGGCCAGTTTACACGGTAATACAATGTATTACGACTTTGTAGAATCAAAATATAATGAAATTCTCTCCGTGTTTAAAAGAAAAAAATAAAAATCTTTTGTAAGTATAATTCATGTTTACATGGATGGTATAAGTAAAATAAAAAATAATAACAAAAAAGCAGATGGTTACAATTTTACAATTTTTACAAAAACAACATGAAATTTTCCTGAGTTGTTTCTGTAATTGTAAAAAAGTGCTACCACCTTCAATATACTTCGTTAAAATACACCCCTGGTGCGATGAACATACATAAGTTTCTAAAATGGTTTAGAAAAATAGCATTAACCGACCGCTTGCCAGATTTTGTATTCGTATTCTCTCTTACTCAATACATTTTGCTTTTACATGATAAGATTTTTCTCATTCTACTTTATTTTTTGCAATGTCGTAATACATTTTATTACCGTGTAAACTGGCCTTTAGCTGTGCTTTTTTTACTGCTAACTTAAGTCCTTAATGCCGAAATTTGTATATGTTTACATAGGGACTGAAATGTCAGATATCTTTATAATGTAAAAAAATCAAATAAAAATGCAACAAATGCAATTGTAATTGCGAGCATAGGATAAAACAATGAACGACAATTGGAGGAAAAGTCTGCTAGATTGACAACCTTTCGGGTTGAGAAACAAACCCAGTTTAGAACATTACCTTAAGTTGCAATAAAATATCTTATAGTCCCTGTTACTTTGGTTCCTTCAGAAAGGTGCTTATCAGCATCACAATTTTTAAAAACTGTCATCTAAAATACCGTGCGTGCATATATACGTCTTATAGGTTCAATAAAGTAATAAAAATAACGAACTGTAGCCTGATAAAAAACTAGAAACAGTTTTCCTACTTAAATACAAACATTCAGTCGATAGTAATATCGATATATCGATAGTGAAATCTAAACTATCGATAGTGAAATCTAAACTATCGATAAATGTCGATAGTAGAAAATATCGATAGTAGAAAATATCGATAGTAGAAAATATCGATAAATATCGATAATATCCCACTACTAGTGGGCATAGCACCTACGGTAATGTAAGGCACGATTTCACGAAATTAAGTACATTTTCGCTTATAGTCACATCCTTTAGTTGAAACCATATCGTGGACTTTATCGCTAATGTGCCTATAAGGCTAATTCACATATATGCAGCTCATGGTGGAATAATCAGGTGGCATCGTTACGGCAACAAATACAACATTACAACAAAAATGGAAATTATATCACCGTTTACGTCAAAAAATACTTTAAACAAAAATCAAAGCGTGCCGTTGAACGTGATGAAATAAATAAATTTTTAGCCAATTTCTATTTAATTTTTAATATCCTAAGCTAATCCCGCGAAGTTTTTTCGCTTGTCTGCAGGAAAGAAACCAGAGTCTCTGGTGGGAATCGAACCCACAACCCCGGTGCTGATAGACTAGCTCACTACCAGCTAGCCTACCGGGGCACTTAATTCTTATTTATTTTAATTTAAAATTATCAAAAACTTTAATAAAATACAATAATCACAGCACAAAACGTGGACTTTTTGTTAACATAAACAAAACTTTGACATAAACCAAGACAAACAATGCAAGAGCAAAAGATCGTCATCTGGCGTAGTGCTGCCACCTGTTTATTTCACCATGTATGCAACTATGAGGCATATTACCGAATTTGAATACATATAATCAAGTTATGTGAATAAATAAAATAAAAAATTCATATAAATTACACCGACATTACCCAGCGAGAAAACTCAGAAAACCTTCTTACTTCAGGCCTTTTTAAAGGCCTGCTTAAAAATTTTTTTGATTTATTTACTATTCTTACGTAACTGCTAAAGAATGCCTCATAGAAGGCCTCGGCTATTTGGTATGAGAAGCGAGAAAAGGAGTAACATTTTTTGTTTTGTTTTTTTTGCACAAGCAAAAGCAAAAGAATTCAGATCCCTTTACAAAAACAAAGTAAAATATGTTGTAAATCATTTTAGTTGAAGTGGAATAGAGAAAGAGTAAAACATACGTTTGTAAAATAGGTATACATATGTATATAAAAGGTTAAGTGTCTTCAGTCTTCTAATTTCATTTGTAAGGAAATATTCCTTAATGTTTTAGACTGATAGCCCTTCAATATGACCTTTAATGCATTTGTAGAAGGATGGTCTGAAAGGCCTTTTAAGAGCCATTAATTGAAAGGCCTTTTGACATACCTTTCTTAAAAACCCTTCAAGATAACCTTTTTGCTAAGGCCTTTTGAAAGTCAGTCTCTGGAAAGCCTTCTAAGAGCCATTTATTTGAAGGTCTTTAAGAAGCTCTGGGGAAGAAAGGAAAGCGGAAGGCCTTCTCCGCAATGACAACGCGTGTAAAAAAGATATGAGTATGGAATGGAGCGAGAAGGCATTTTTTATCCAAAAGAAGGGGTACAAGGCCTTCTGGAAGGCCTCCGTACTCCTTCTTTTTCCCGCTGGGTAGGTTATGGTTTTGCAACTCAGTTGCTTAGTCAGTGTTCATACGGCTCATGTCTTATTGAGCCAATTTATACTAGACTAATTTTTAGTCGGATGAACTTTTGTTCTTTCCAAACTACACTGGATTAATTATTCTGGCATAAAATTGTATACGTACACGCAGCTTTGTATGTGTTAGTATTTTTTTGTTTATTTGACGTTTGGTGTTCGTTCGCTGTAAACATAAAAACACTGAACCTGCCCAGCGGGAAAAAGGAGTACCCCTTCTTCTGGATAAACAAGGCCTTCTCGCTCCATTCCATACTCATATCTTTTTTACACGCGTTGTCATTACGGAGAAGGCCTTCCGCTTTCCTTTCTTCCCCAGAGCTTCTTAAAAGCCTTCAAATAAATGGCTCTTAGAAGCTTTCCAGAGAATGACTTTCAAAAGGCCTTAGCAAAAAGTTTATCTTGAAGGGTTTTTAAGAAAGGTATGTTAAAAGGCCTTCCAATTAATGTCCCTTAAAAAGCCTTTCAGACCATCCTTCTACAAATGCCTTTGATTAAAGGTCATATTGAAGGGCTATCAGTCTAAAACATTAAGGAATATTTCCTTACAAATGAAATTAGAAGACTGAATAGGCTTCATGTACATATCAGATCTCCAATATAGAAAATGAAACAACACTTAACTTTTTATATATTGACCCCTTTGCGCGAAATTATCGTATGTTACAAAAACCAAATTTTACAGGAGAGCCATTTTTATACTTTTCTCTGATATCACTTGCAATATAAATATGAAAATATACATTCAATTTTTGGAGCAACGAAGTGGAATTCGCCTACAATATTTTGTCAGGCGACGTCTCTTTGAATGTAGAACAAGATTGCATCAAAAACTCAATTTCAAAAAAATTGGCATATACGATAATTTCGCGCAAATGGGTCGATATAATAAATAAGGTGAAAAACAATTTCGTTCGAGACCCAAAATCGTTCTTTGCATTCGTCAACTCAATCTAATGGATATCCATCAGTTATGAAATTTCGTTGCCAAGAATCTGGAGATTCTCAGGTCATATGTGATATGTTTGCCGATTTTTTTGCCACGACTTATTCTGATGCTGTATACGATGATAGTAATGGTTATCCCTATATGCTCTCATCAAACCATGCAATCTCTTTCCCTACTTTTAATAGCAATGATATTTTGGTTAACTTAAAAAGGCTAAAGATGTCTTTTAGTCATGGTCCTGATCTTGTTCCAACGTGTATTTTAAATCAATGTGCTGAATCATTAGTTACGCCATTAACTTTTATGTTTAAGGCGTCGATTATATGTGGTTATTTTCCCGTATTATGGAAAGATTCGTATATAAAACCTTTATTTAAATCTGGCAATAAATCGGATATAACAAACTATAGAGGAATTGCCAAATTGAGTGAGATTCCAAAACTTTTTGAAAAACTAGTTACTGATTTCGTCCTTACTGGCAGCTTGCCAGCATGGTTTTAGAAAAGGCTGTTCAACTACAACGAATGTACTTCATTTAACAGCTTTAATTAATTGTGCATTTACACAAAAGAAACAAACTGATGCTGTTTATACTGACTTCAGTAAAGCGTTTGATAAAGTTAACCATCACCTTCTTCTTACTAAATTGGATTTATTAGGTTTATCCCGTAGAAGTTTATGCTGGTTAAGTTCTTATTTAATTGGAAGAAAGCAAAAAGTACAATTCAATAATTGTATATCCAAGTACATTTATGTTTCGTCCGGTGTTCCCCAAGGCAGTCATCTTGGCCCACTTTTATTTTCGCTGTTTATTAATGATCTGCCCAACGTTATCAAGTTCGCCAATATATTGATGTATGCTGACGATGTAAAAATTTTCCATTCTTTTAATTGCTTCGCTGATCATTTTTATCTTCAATCGGATCTTAATAACTTCTTTTTATGGTGTAATCATAATATGATGGAGCTGAATCTTGTGAAATGCAAATGTATGCGTTTTTATAGAAATAACTGTATTGCTGTTAATTATGCTTTGGGTGGCCATCAACTGGAGTTGGTTAATTCGTTTCTTGATCTTGGAGTCTTACTGGATCCTAAATTAAACTTTGTTTCTCATATAACATTAACTGTGAATAAAGCTCGAGGTGTTCTTGGCTTTATTAAGCGCTGGGCTAAAGAATTCACCGATCCATACATAACGAAGCAACTTTACGTATCACTCGTTAGACCAATCTTAGAATATGCGTCAATGATTTGGGACCCATTTTACAACATTCACAATTCTCGTATTGAATCGGTCCAAAAACAATTTTTATTATTCTGTTTACGTGATCTACATTGGAGTTACTCGACAAACTTTCCTTCATATGCTAGTAGACTGGCATTAATAAAATTACCATCGCTCAAAAGTCGTCGTACATTGTTAAATGTTTCTTTTATGGTTAATCTTATTAATGGTAATGTTTGTTGTGATTTTTTGTTAGAGTCTGTTAAATTTAATATACCTAGTCGGAATACGCGTCATTATAATCTGCTCTTTGTTAAATTTTATAGAGAAAATTATGCTTTTGCTGATCCTTTTTCAAGGTTATGTAGACAATTTAATTCTCTGTCACAATTTGTTGATTTTTCTTTATGTTTAAATTCCATAAAGCATAAAATTATTGTTTTTCTTAATTCGTAAATTTGTATGTACATATCAAAGTATATTAAGTAACACGACTCTTTTTTTTAAATTTTATTCTCTCACATGTACATGTCCTGTGTGAACTCAACACACTTGAGAGAAACAAAAACCAAAGAAATGTCACGAATTTTTGCGTCAAATATTTTGGAAAATTGGGATTGTTCCAGATTTCTATTACATAAACATCTAATTATATTAATTTTTTATAAATATTTTTCACATTTTAATAGCTAAAATCAGTTCTTATTGCACAAATAAAAAAAAAAAAATTTATAATTTTTGACGTAAAATTTTTTTGTGGTAGATTTTAAATTAGTTTATCAGAGTTGCTAATTTTAGTATTAATGTGTTTAAAAAGAGGGATAAAAAATTAAACTTGGAAAAGGTTACATAAACTTTTTAAATGCTTAAATTACATTGTTCAACACATAATTTCAAAAACAAAGTTATGGTTATTGAAATGTGTAACTTTAAGATAACTCCTATTTCACAAAAACACACAGACGGACATTGTTAAATCAACTTCGCTCATCATAAGGACCCAGAACATATATACTTTATAGGATCTAATATCAATATTGTAGAAATTACAAAAGGAATGACAAACTTAAATACACACATATATTCTTTTTCACCACCTGTGGTAAAGGGTATAATAATGACTTACTTTTTAATGTATTCATTTTGGGGCTTCCCTTGTAAAATTCGTTGGTTCTTTCAGTAAACTTTTTACTTTTTCCTGATTACTTCACAGATTGTTTTGTAGGCGAAGTTTTTACTGGGCTCTGTATCGCCATAAATTGCAAAGTATTTTCTTTTATTGCAGAGTAACATTTCTATAACTCTATCTAATCATGTCCGTTCAACTAGTTGACTGCCTGAGTGTTAATGTTACATCCGTGTTTAAAGTACTTTAAAGTAATTTGATGAAATTTTGTAAAAGGGTATATAAGTTAACAATATATTTTTTTCTTTATAAAACTTATCATGAAACAAATATATGCCGAATTTTATATACCCTTCACCATGGTTCAATACGGACAGAAAGTTATGTTAATAGGTCCATATAAATATGGATATATGGTGAAGGGTATAAAAATTGTAAAATTAAATTAATTTGTATAAATTTACATACAAAAGTGGCACTTATTTTAACATACATAATTAAATGAATAAAAATTAAAAATGTTATAAATAATGTAGCGTAAAATTATCAAACAACAATTAGTAAATTGCATTTAATAACTGATCAAAAAAAGGTATATGAATTGGTTTTTTTACGTAATACCAACAGTAATTAAATGAAATACAATTTAAAATAATTTTAAAACCAGTTTTTTAATGCAAATCTTTATTATATACTAGCATATACCCGCTACTTCGTAAGCGTCTTCTTTAAACTTGTTTAAATTCTGGCATTTATCCCGCTACTTTAGTAGCGGGTACTATATTTTTCCCCCATTAAAGTATCAAAAATTTCAGTATTTTAGTGGCAGGCCATAATTTAGTACGAATATGTCCATGAATGGAGGAAAATGTTTTGTAAAAAAATAGTTACGATTTTCACCCTTTAAATGTTCGAATTTCGAAAAAGTACCAAATTCATATACGTATTTGTTTGATAAGTTTCGAATGTGGTATTAACATTGTTTCTACGTTTATTGGTTCAAAAGATAGATGGGGTGGCAAAAACGTACCAAAAATCAGATTTTACCCGTTTATTCCCTAATAGGGACGAATTTCAGAAAAGTACCAGACACCAGTCCGCTTATTTTTCTAAAGAACAACGATAAATAAATAAATAAATAAAAATTAAATAAATTACAAAATTTAACCCCCACCGTTTTTGGAAAAGACTACAGAACATTGTGCTTGTAATACGGTCGACATTTCCTGCTCCACGACGTATGTGCCCGAAAAAGTGTTCTAAATTGTCTTGTGTTAATGAATAATTCACGATAATACCCTATTGAATATTTGCAACTATTTGTATTTTTTAATTTTAAAATTTTCAAGTATTATTTTCTGTTAATGATTTATTTTGATTTTGACATCGAGGTAAAAAAACAGGTGAAAATGTATTCTTAAAGAAATTATTAAAGGTAGCAAATTTTTTTTACAGTACATTTTTTTTAAAATAATATTAAATTTAAAACGATTTTTGTATTCATTTTACGTTAATGTTAATGTTAAATTACTGCGTTTTATATGCATATTGACATACTTCTTAATCAATGCGATTTGAAAATATTTTTGTAAAAAAAAGTACTAAATAAAAAAAAAAAAAATTTAATATATTTTATGAAACCCTGTATGTCCCCTGTAGTAAATTAAATAGTCAGTTGCAAAAAACACTACCTATAAATTAACTTTTTTTTAAATCACTACAAATTGGTTTAAATCTCATGCAGATATCAACCAAAAAGGCACACGTAAAACACAAATAAAAGCAAAATAAGTAAAAAAAAAGCATGCCATGAAGTCAAATGAAAAAATATATACAAACATTTTAAAATAATTAAAAATTAAATCAACACAAATCTGTTTATGTACTAGCAATTATGTGGCGTATTTATTTCAGGACTACTATACATCATCATTTTGGGCAGTTTCATGCAAAATTTTCATAAATAATTATTTCTATATCAAAATATATAAAGATATACATATGTATGTATGCATGTTCATATGTACATATATTTTTTTGACAAAAATTATTTAAAATTTAAATAATTTTTTATAAACTGACAATACTTTTAATTAATTACAAATAGGTTAAAAAATAAGTAGTTAGTAGTCAGTTAAAAAGTCATGCAAAGATGGCCAATTGACTACTGCCTATGACATGCCTATGTTAAAATAGTGAGTCGTCGACAAGGAAAAAAGTCACTTAATCAACTAGATGTGGTTATAAAAAAACCAGTTTGAAGTTAGTTATAAATGTGTTTGACTTCCTACAGGGTCTGGTGAAAAATAAAAATGTATCAATACATGTACATTTTTTTTCACTAACACATATTTGAGTTATGTACTACTACCCAGCCAGCAAAATACTTCGACATTGTCGGAATCAGACATTTCGTGCAAATGTCTGACTTCATTCTTAGAGATTTCGTTCAGATTTCTGTCAGACATTGAATATTCTTACTGTCTGGCCGATTTCTGATCGATTTCGCATGGATATATCGGGGGGAATTTATGTACAGATATGTCCAATAGAATTCCGACGGAATTCATTCAGATTTGTCTAAAGAAACTTATTATTTTTTTTAAAATAATGACAATAGTCGTTCAGTTGGAAATAATTTTAATTTTATTTTATTTGTTCAAGATAAAAAGCATAAAAAAGGTACGTACGTGTAAAATTTATAGTTATGTACAAATTTTGCAATAAAATTATTTCTTTCAGCTATCAGTTCGAAAGCAAAAAAATCTCGGCTAACACATCAGAACTTCCCATGCCTTTTTCATTAGATTTCTGTTAGAAATCTATCAGAAATGCCGACAAAAAACCAAAATTTCCCACGACATGTCTGTCAGAATTCGTGTCAACCACTTCATACGTTTTTGGGTCAGAAATCTGACAGAATTCGTATACGATTCCGACTTTTTTGCCGACGTTTCTCTCAGATATCTATCCGACGTCGGATTATTTTGCTGGCTGGGTAGGTACCTGCTGAGAGGGATTGTCAAAGAGTCGTGTTACTTAGTATACTTTGGTACATATATTCTGTAAAGTGTAGTATATTTTAAAATGCTTATTGTTATTCATTAATTTTAAGTCAATATTGTTATTAGTCAGTAAGGATAATATCCATTGATTAAATAAATAAATAAATAAATAAATATGTATACCTATTTTACAAACGTATATTTATATATTTTATTAAACTTATTGTGGTTTAATAACACATGTGATACCTATTTTTTTTATTGAAATAATCAAATTTACTAAATATTGTAAAATAGATTGTAAATAAAAGTATACCTAAAAAACTCAAACTAAAATAATTTACATTATTGTTTTTATTTTGTATTTTAATATGCACCTACCAAGGTCTATTCAATAGGTCTGCTTAAGAAGCCAGATGTTTATTTGGTTTTTCCGCAACGATATCAAGAGTTGTTTACATTTTCCTTACAGTGCAGCCACACGATCAAGATTTTCTTTATAGTCTTTTACATATACTGATTGTCAAAATATGCAAAAGTTGACAGCTGTGACGTAGGCTGCACGCAAGTTGAAAGCAATTTACTTTTTCAAGATGTCGTCGCCGAGAAAACAACTCAAAATGTTTTGCTATTTTCCACTTTTGATTTTTCTGCACTGTAGGCTGTTCGAAGGGACTTTATTTTTTTTTTTACTTCTTCCACTGGCATTTTTGTTTCAGAAGCTAAAGACTCGTAGGCTTTTATTTTTAAATCATTTCGCCTATATGATGAAAGATTCATAAAATTTCATGGCTTCTGTACAGCTCTATGAATCGCAGAACATCATTTTGCTTATTAATTTTATAAATAAATTTTATTGATAAACATATTTCACTATTTAAAAAGATTTTGTTATTCGTGCTTAATTCCCAGTTTTTATTCTTGATAAAAACACTTGAAATTTATTGTTGATGGGATAAGCTATTCCTATGCATTTCACTGGTTGCTTAGGCCAGATCATCAGGAAACTTCATCCATAAAGATTTTAGACAAACTAAAGATATTAAACCAAATAAAACTGTTAAACGTATAAGACTTATAGCAACAGTTTTACTTGTAACAATATCAAAGCTTGAACAAAATACATCAACAATAAAAAAGTGGGTTTATCTCGTCTTACACTCCCCACCACAATTAGTTGAAATTCTCTCAACATTAATTGTAGTTGTAAGTAGGTTAAGAAAAACAAAATAAAAAAACAAACAACAACTTACAAAAGATGTTGTCAATTAAGTGTTTTTTTAGGCCGTGCACTTGCCTGTTTATTATCAAAAAGTAATTTCAATTTTTGGGAATAAAAAATTTTCAAGAATAAAAACTGGGAATTAAGCACGAATAACAAAATCTTTTTAAATTAAAATTTTTTATTCCCAAAAATTGAAATTACTTTTTGATAATAAACAGGCAAGTGCACGGCCTAAAAAAACACTTAATTGACAACATCTTTTGTAAGTTGTTGTTTGTTTTTTTTATTTTGTTTTTCTTAACCTACTTACAACTACAGTACTTTTCGTTTATAGTCACTACGCTTATAGTCACATTAGCGATATAGTCCATTTTATCTGTTTATTTTGCCGCTATAAGTGAATTTAATATAAAGTATTAACGTTATAGTCCATTTAGCGATATAAGCACATTAACCATATATGCCATTTATCAACAGTAGTCAAAGGAAAAAGTAAAGCAAATTAATGGCGTTATAGTCACATTAGCAAAATTTACTAAGTTCTTTTTAGTTTTCGAATCAAAAATCCATTCAAAGAAAGAATGAATTAAATCATTTAATTTTTGTCATCAACTCTCTACTCGTAAAAAATTAGTTTTTGCCGTTGGTATCAGTTATGAAATATCTTGTTATTATTTAAACTATTTTTTATACAGTATGCAACTCTGTTGTAAAACCATAAGCCTGATATCGGTGTAATTTATATGAATTTTTTATTTCCTTTATTCACACAACTTGATTATATTCGATTTCGGTTATATGCGTCATAGTGGCATATATGTATATGAATTAGCCTTATAGTCACATTAGCGATATAGTCCACGTTATGGTTGCAACTAAAGGATGTGACTATAAGCGAAAAGTACTGTACAATTAATGTTGAGAGAATTTCAACTAATTGTGGTGGGGAGTGTAAGACGAGATAAACCCACTTTTTTATTGTTGATGTATTTTGTTCAAGCTTAGATATTGTTACAAGTAAAACTGTTGCTATAAGTCTTATACGTTTAACAGTTTTATTTGGTTTAATATCTTTAGTTTGTCTAAAATCTTTATGGATGAAGTTTCCTGATGATCTGGCCTAAGCAACCAGTGAAATGCATAGGAATAGCTTATCCCATCAACAATAAATTTCAAGTGTTTTTATCAAGAATAAAAACTGGGAATTAAGCACGAATAACAAAATCTTTTTAAATTAAAATTTTTTATTCCCAAAAATTGAAATTACTTTTTGATAATAAACAGGCAAGTGCACGGCCTAAAAAAACACTTAATTGACAACATCTTTTGTAAGTTGTTGTTTGTTTTTTTTATTTTGTTTTTCTTAACCTACTTACAACTACAATTAATGTTGAGAGAATTTCAACTAATTGTGGTGGGGAGTGTAAGACGAGATAAACCCACTTTTTTATTGTTGATGTATTTTGTTCAAGCTTTGATATTGTTACAAGTAAAACTGTTGCTATAAGTCTTATACGTTTAACAGTTTTATTTGGTTTAATATCTTTAGTTTGTCTAAAATCTTTATGGATGAAGTTTCCTGATGATCTGGCCTAAGCAGTGTTACCAACAGCAAGATTCAAAATTACACTTGAGATGAAGCAAAATTACCCGATTTAAATGAAATTACACCTGATATAAAATTTAAGTTTAATTTAATAAAAATACATTTACAAAGAAGCAAAAACACAACAAACTCATTAAAACAAGATCAATATTACATAGAAAAAATTCTACAAAATTGTTCACCAATTAAAGCATTAATCAAAAATAAAATCAGCTTTAATTAAAAATTTAATCAAGTGAATTTAACGTTTAATCAAGTAAATTAAACGTTTAATTAATACTATTAACTGGCTTAATTGATACTATTAATTTGTTTACTGGTGCAAATTTTTTAATTAATATCACAAATTTTTTAATTGAAATCAATTTTTATTTTTTTCTGTGTAGTCAAACTGTTAATTTTATTTAAATTAACAAAAAATAAAATTAAAGACTTAAGCTACATACGTTCACAATCAAAAAAACAATTTCGTTTTTTCTTCTATCTTTATTCTTCCCAAAGTATTTCATATATTTTCCTTTCATTTTTAGAACAAAAATGTAACTACAATTTTTTTAAAAATGTAACTAAAGTTGAGTCAACTAGAACTTCAGCAACAATTTGTATGAAATTGTTTCTGACGTTTAAAATTATTTTGTTTAGTTTTGAATGAAAATTTTAACAAAATGTTTACAAAAGCAAAAATAAATGCATAATATTGTTGTGGCTAAAATTTGCAAACGGTTTCTTGATGCAAAATGTGTGTAGTAACAAAAGAAATTGTTGCTCTATTATGAACACCAAGTGAAAATGTTTTTTTGATTGTGAACGCAGCTTTAAAAAAATTAAGGCCCTAAATTTGTAAAACGCAAAAGCAACGCCAAAAATTATATTGAAAGCAAAAACAAAATCGGAAATATTTCATAATTTTGTTGTTGTTTTCTATAGAAACGAATATTGAATTTTTAAATTTTTAACGCTGCATATCTTGTGGCGTTGATAATTTTTAAACGCAATATGTATCTCTGTAGAAAGCAACAACAAAATTTTGAAAAATTTTTGACATTGTTTTTGCTTTCAATGTTATTTTTGGGATTGCGTTGCGTTTTACAAATTCAGAGCCTAACAAAAACATAAAATAAAACTGCTAAAATAATGAGTTTAACTTCCACATTTGGTTGATATATCTTGGGAAGATTTAAAATGTTCCTTGTCATTGCTTTATCATGGATGCTTTTTAGCCCCATAGAGTTTACGAAAGGTTAGCTGTCAAACGAACTGTTATACTGTTTTCACTTTTTGATCAGGCATATCATCATGAATAGATTCATGCTTGAACAACGCCAAATTATCGAAATATACTTTGAAAATCAGCCATCGATTTTCGCAACTAAAGGTGACTTCATGACTTAAATGACGCAACTTTTTTTCACAAATGAAGGCGATGTGTTGATTAAGAGAAAATAAACTGTCAATTAGACTTCAAGGCCGTGCGATGTGACACTTATTTTTTGTTTTCCGTAGGGTTGTGAAGTCAGTGGTTAATGCTGATAAACCAACAACAATCGGTGTCCTGGAGGTCAACATTGTTCATTTCATTTGAAAAGAGAAACAGAATTGGACGTCTGCAATGCGTTTCGTCAAGGACAGGCGCGGTGTCTTTTTGTTTTAAATCAGTTTCAAATGGTTATGCCGTATATCAATCTGCGATTAAAATTAATTTTTTTTGTGTTGTCTACCATTTTAAGTTTCATGGTCTTAAAATATACCCTTTAAAGAAATAAAATTAATTATATGTTGCAATATTGGAAACATATCTTCCCCCAGACAAGTTTTTAGTTTGAATAACTTTTTTCAATAAACTTCAGGTTCTAAATCACTATGAAGTCATCTTTATCCAAATCTAAGGGTCCATCTTGCGACATTCATTACCAAACATTTGAAAATATATGTATGTTTATTAATTGAAGTCGTTTCTTAAAAAGAAACCGAGACTTTGGTTCAGAAGGATGTGCATTTCTTAGCAACAATATTAAAGAAGAAATAAATGTCATCACTGGAATCGCATCTTGATTTTATTTGGGCATCTGAAGTAAAAATTTCAAATTATACCTAAATTACACCTAAGAAAAATTACCCACGCTCTACCCACGACCGTAAAAATTAACCCAAATTGGGGTAATTACCCACAAAGTGGCAACACTGGGCCTAAGCAACCAGTGAAATGCATAGGAATAGCTTATCCCATCAACAATAAATTTCAAGTGTTTTTATCAAGAATAAAAACTGGGAATTAAGCACGAATAACAAAATCTTTTTAAATTAAAATTTTTTATTCCCAAAAATTGAAATTACTTTTTGATAATAAACAGGCAAGTGCACGGCCTAAAAAAACACTTAATTGACAACATCTTTTGTAAGTTGTTGTTTGTTTTTTTTTTTTTTTTTTTTATTTTGTTTTTCTTAACCTACTTACAACAACAATTAATGTTGAGAGAATTTCAACTAATTGTGGTGGGGAGTGTAAGACGAGATAAACCCACTTTTTTATTGTTGATGTATTTTGTTCAAGCTTTGATATTGTTACAAGTAAAACTGTTGCTATAAGTCTTATACGTTTAACAGTTTTATTTGGTTTAATATCTTTAGTTTGTCTAAAATCTTTATGGATGAAGTTTCCTGATGATCTGGCCTAAGCAACCAGTGAAATGCATAGGAATAGCTTATCCCATCAACAATAAATTTCAAGTGTTTTTATCAAGAATAAAAACTGGGAATTAAGCACGAATAACAAAATCTTTTTAAATTAAAATTTTTTATTCCCAAAAATTTAAATTACTTTTTGATAATAAACAGGCAAGTGCACGGCCTAAAAAAACACTTAATTGACAACATCTTTTGTAAGTTGTTGTTTGTTTTTTTATTTTGTTTTTCTTAACCTACTTACAACTACAATTAATGTTGAGAGAATTTCAACTAATTGTGGTGGGGAGTGTAAGACGAGATAAACCCACTTTTTTATTGTTGATGTATTTTGTTCAAGCTTTGATATTGTTACAAGTAAAACTGTTGCTATAAGTCTTATACGTTTAACAGTTTTATTTGGTTTAATATCTTTAGTTTGTCTAAAATCTTTATGGATGAAGTTTCCTGATGATCTGGCCTAAGCAACCAGTGAAATGCATAGGAATAGCTTATCCCATCAACAATAAATTTCAAGTGTTTTTATCAAGAATAAAAACTGGGAATTAAGCACGAATAACAAAATCTTTTTAAATTAAAATTTTTTATTCCCAAAAATTGAAATTACTTTTTGATAATAAACAGGCAAGTGCACGGCCTAAAAAAACACTTAATTGACAACATCTTTTGTAAGTTGTTGTTTGTTTTTTTATTTTGTTTTTCTTAACCTACTTACAACTACAATTAATGTTGAGAGAATTTCAACTAATTGTGGTGGGGAGTGTAAGACGAGATAAACCCACTTTTTTATTGTTGATGTATTTTGTTCAAGCTTTGATATTGTTACAAGTAAAACTGTTGCTATAAGTCTTATACGTTTAACAGTTTTATTTGGTTTAATATCTTTAGTTTGTCTAAAATCTTTATGGATGAAGTTTCCTGATGATCTGGCCTAAGCAACCAGTGAAATGCATAGGAATAGCTTATCCCATCAACAATAAATTTCAAGTGTTTTTATCAAGAATAAAAACTGGGAATTAAGCACAAATAACAAAATCTTTTTAAATTAAAATTTTTTATTCCCAAAAATTGAAATTACTTTTTCATATTTCACTATTTTTTTTAGGTTTTTAGTTAAAATTTTAAAATTCCCGCAACAATTTGTAAAAAAAAAGAACTTCAGCTTTTGCCGGCAAAATATTTGTGAAAAAAAAAACAAAAACAACTTCAAAAGATTTGTAATAAGATGTTTTCTTGAACGAAAATTTATACACTCACTGGCAAGAGAATTTTAGAGGCAAGTTCGTATCAATTTTTAAAAGTATGAGTGTATTGGTAAAAAAGTGTGAGTGTATTAAAACTTGATAGCCAAAACTTGATCGTGTAACCCTCAAGTTATACGTGTATATTTTTGTTTACTTTTTTGGTTTTTTGCCACACATACATACACACAAAACACATTTTTCCTTTTGTTTTGCCTATGTAGTAGTAAGATTTTGACAACGGCGAGGAATTTTACACAAACAAAATGCCTGTTGTTTTTTGTATTGTTGTATTGTTGTAGTAGTAAGCAGACCTATCCCAGTGGTATGGCGTACTAGCTCAGAACGTGTATATTCGCTAGCTCATTAAAAACTACCGCTAGTCCCACTACAATCTACCTCACATGCTTTTGAGTGGCGAATTTAACACGGGGATGTCCTACGAGGTGGCGATGGATCCCTCTCTGCATAATCTCTACCTACCATAAGGGTTAGCTACTTATATCTTCAAAGCGTGCTAGCAAAAAGCATGCGATTTTGTTGTTGTTCTAATAACGGGATCTATTTCGGATACACATTTTTTTGTGTTGTCGTTGAAAAAAAATTGTTTTCTGCATTACTTGGAGCTATAGAATTAGCTAGCGAAAAGTGGGTACCTATTTTCAAATGTTAACACTAGATATTGGTGTCTAGGGAAAGATTTAGGTATGATTTGAATGCCACATCAGTAGACCCTGGTACAAATTGTGTGAAAGTGCTAACTATTTCGCCTGTCATTGGTGGCGATTGCTACTTTTTATACCACTGGGATTGGATAGGCCTTGGCACCTACTTTGTTACTTTGTTTTTATAACGGGATCTGAATTCTTTCGCTTTGGCGAAAAAAAACAAAACAAAAAATTTTACTCTTTCTCTGAATTCTTTTGCTTGTGCAAAAAAAAAAAAACAAAACAAAAAATGTTACTCCTTCTTTTCTCGCTTCTCATAGAGCCGAGGCCTTCTATGAGGCATTCTTTAGCAGTTACGTAAAAAGGCCTGAAGTAAGAAGGTCTTCTGAGTTTTCCCGCTGGGTGTTTTTTCATAAGTGTGTACCCAACAAACACGAAGTCAAACCTTTGATATGAAATGACTTTGTCATTTGACATCAAACACAATTCTCAAACGTTTTTCAATTGTTTGATTTAACATTTAAATTCAAATTGATAATGATTTGAAAATAAACATTTGATATCAAATGTTTTATCAATTTGATGTCAAATGTTTGTCAAATGTTAAATCAAATCAAAAATAAACTTGGCAATACTAAAGCGAAAAATAAATGTAATCATTAAAAATGGCGATTAAAGTTAAATTTTTTTCTTTGCGGTTACATGTGTTTTTCTATTAAAAATAAATTTTAATATAAAGTGAACAGCTTATTTCTTGTGAAAAATAAAAATTATTTGTGAGTAATTTCAATGATTAAAAATACGAAAAAAAGGAAAATAAAACGGGAAAGTGAAGAAAGTTTGTTGAACGATCGCGGTGCTACAATCCTCAAAATAAAAGGGAGCCAAGTAGTTTGTCTTTCCAAGAATTAGAGGACATTATTTAATCTTTAAGCTATGGTGTCGAATGTTTATCTCACAGTTTATTTAAATAAATAATAAATTTATATAAAAAAAAAATAAAATATTTTTATTTATATTCCACATTGTATTATAATCCACATTTGAGAATTACGTTTGAAAGCAAGTTGAAAATAAAGGCATTTTTCAATTTGAAAATAATTTCCCCTTTTTTTTGAGAACGCTATGATTTTCAAATGATTTTCAAATCATTATCAAACTTTTGTCGTTTGAGAAAACGTTTGATTTCAAATCATTTTCAATTTGAAATCAAACCTTCGTGTTTGTTGGGTATGAATTGGGTTTGTTCTGCTAATGCGGGGTTGAAGCTGGATTAAAAATTATGCCAACCAAAAACGACTCTCTTCACCTCTTTCGCCTAAAAACTGTCGTTTTCTGCCAGAACAATTAGTCTAGTCTAAATTGGCTCATTGACAAGATTGCTACTTTATAGGCGAGAGGGAAGAGGGGAAAAGAAACGAGTACACAGATGCATGTACTGTCTTTACGTTTTTCTTTCTTATTCGTTGTTTAATTTTGTTTTTGTTTTCAATATCAAATAAAACAAAATAAAAAACATGTCGTCAACATGACATGATTCATTTGAACGCCAATTCATGTTCAAAGAAAAAAAGGAAGAATCTTGTCAATAAGACATGAGCCGTATGAACTCAGACATACTGTAAAAAAAATTGTTAAAATTATACCAACATATTTCATAGCTGCAAAAACTAATTTTTTAAGAGTAGAGAGTTAATGAGAAAAATTTAACGATTTAATAAATTTTTATTTGGATGGATTGTGGATTCGAAAACTAAAAAGAACTAAGTAAATTTTGCTAATGTGACTATAACGCCATTAATTTGCTTTACTTTTCCCTTTGACGACTGTTGATAAATGGCATACATACATATTTGGCAAATGTGCTTATATCGCTAAATGGACTATAACGTTAATACTTTATATTAAATTAGCTTATAGCGGCAAAATAAACAGATAAAATGGAGTATATCGCTAATGTGACGATACGCGGTAGTGACTATAAACGAAAAGTACTGAAGTGTATTTTATACACTACACCACTGGTGGTGGTTGGTATAAAAATGTGTGTTGGTAAAAATAAGATTTTTATGGTGAACTAAATAAATTGATTTTGTTAAATAATTTCGAATTCAAATTTCAATTATTCATTTTATAAAAATTGAATATAATCTTGCAAATAAATCAATTACAATATGAGAAAGCTGACTGTAACATACAACATCATCCGTTACATTTTCTCTTTAAAAAGATTTGATCGCTGCACTCTTGTCGTTTATTCAATTTGTCATTTTCAAACTATCTTCAATTCAAAAAATTAATATTACAGTAGACTTGCGATAACATGAACTAATTAAAACATTAAAAGAAACTCTGTCCTTAGTCTCGACTGAAAAATTCTACTTTACAACTCCATCTTAAAGCCAATCTGATGCTATGGTTTTCAGTTATAAGGCACTGCCTCGGCCTCTAATATCGAGAAAATTCAAAACCGTCAAAATAAACTTCTTCGAATAATAACAGCTGCCCCCTAGTGTGTTAAAAACAAATATTCACAAGGATCTCAATGTTCGATTAGTTAAAACTATGATTACGAAATATGCAGTAAAATACTTAAAAAGGCTCGAATTGCATCCGAACCCATTAGCTCGAAATATTTTAAATGATAGCGGCCACACTCGTTTAAGGAGAAGAGATACTGCAGCACTTATCCATTAAGATGAGCGATAAACACCTACATATGTGAACAGAACCCGTGCAGTGGCGGATTTAGGCCTGCTTCCTCCCTAGACACTCTTTAAGGAGTGATTATCCAAAAAAAAAAAAAAAAATTTAAATACTAAAGTTATTATGTATTCATTTTTATTAATTTATATACATACTTATTAGGGCACTTCAAAATCGTCAACTCTTCAAGGCTGGGTCATTGCGTATGAACCACACCCAATATGATCCAAATTTAAGCGAAATCGAATGACTGTTTAAGATCTCTAAAAATTGAAATTTTTCGAAATTTTTGTCTGGAAATGTACATACAAATTAAAAAAAAAGTTTAAATTATATATGTAATGACTTAGAATTACGTCCTTTAGGACTTTTCCATGAATTTTGAATCAAAATTTTATTACCTCTAAGATTGTAGAACAAACAAAAAATTTTTATAATTTTTTATTTTTATAGCCAGTGTGCACACAAAAATACATTCAATATGTATATCGAGGGTTATTTTTCAAATAGTGCTATCTGCAATTTTTCAAAAATGTGTTTTTTATAGAAACAAGTTCACTAACTGAAGGGTCATCTGTCATTTTAATTAAAAAAAAAAAAATATTCCCAAACCTTTTTTTTTTTTTCAAAAATAAATATTGTGCTTCTAACACACACGTTTTTTTTTTTGGTAAAAAAGTGCTATCTACATAAAAAATATTACTTCATATAATAAAATGATAAAAATTGTTATTTCAAAGTAGACATATTATCAAAGGGTTGGGAATTGTGTCTAGATTTCATAAACTAATATAACTTTAAGATTCGTTGTAGAAATTTTGCAAAAAAAAACTGCAAAAAATTTGTTTGTGAGTTTTTGTAAACAATATAAATTTTAATTTTTTTTAATTTATGCAATAAAATCTTTGTTAGCTAATATTATTTAATGAAATTTTGCAAATAAATACATTTTTAAATGCCTAATACAAACCAGCTCAAAATTTTATTAAACTTACAAAAGAATCCCACAATTCTCAAAAAACAGCCGAAAATTCCCAAAAATTAGTGTTTTTTGAAATATAATGGCTATTAAGCACGGGTCTTAGTATTCATATTGCACAATTATTATTACCTCATCGGACCGTCCGAATGGTCCACCTCAGACGAAGTCATGGCCAACATTAACATGATATTATACAAATAAAACTATTTAGCGATTTTATTTCTATAATATCTTTAGTTTTTAGAATTTTTTCTTCCCATAGGGAGGAATTTTTAAATTGAAATCTTACTTTAAACTTAGATATTCTAGATTAATTTTTCAACTTATTTTTTTTTTGCTCCAATGGATTTTTCCATAAGGAGGAATTTTAAATATAAACAAAATAAAAAAATTTTGAGTAATTTTAAATAAAAAAAGAGAATTATATAAAGTTGATTATATTTTCTTCAATGAAGAGAAATTTAAAAATGTGTACAAATAAATTGTTTGAGTATTTTAAAATAAGATAGAGTAATGTGTAATATATTTAGAATATGCAGCATATGTAAGTATAGAGATGAACTCAATTTGAAAGTTTGCCATTAATATAAAAAGGCTTAGGGAGTATATTAAACATCATTATTCTAATTGCCACTTTAAAGGAAACTTAATAAAAATGGTAAGCATTTCGTACATAATAAAGGTATATTTAATTATTTATTTTTTGTTTTCAGATGTATAAAAAAATTGTGAATATTGCCCAAGGTATTAAGCCTGAGTATATTAGAATAGATGATATACCTTTAAACCAGTCATAACCACTCCATAGACTCGCGAGCAGTCAATAATTGTATTTTTTATACAGACACGGTCGGCAATTCACATGTATACAACAACTTTGTTCGGGCCACTCCATAGTCTCGCGAGGCAGTCAATAATCGTATTTTTTACACAGACACGGTCGGCAATTCATATGTATACAACAACTCTTTTTGTTGCTTGGTTATCACTGCTTTGTCAGGGTAACCTGTCCGTAAAAACGCCTGGGTTCGAGCCCAGATTGAGTCAAGAATTAAAAATTATCAGTAAATTTTAATTAATTTTCATGTTGTAAAATTCCTTTCTTCATAAAAATAATTTAATGAAAATTAAATTTGATGAACTTAAGCACAATTAAAAATATTAAAAATTTGGATTAAAAACCATAAATACAGTATTTATCGGATATAAGAAACTTAAAAAATCCACGAAAAAAGTTTCTTATAAGCGTTTCTTTCTTATATACAATTATTTTATATAAGAAACTTATTTCTTATATAAGTAGCTATGGCCATAAGGCTTTCATATTTTGTTTTTCTGTCTCTTTTTTTGTTAACATTTCTAACTATTAAATAATTATTTTCTATGTCTTTTGAGTTTTTCACTATTTTAGATGTTTTTGCAATTTCGCTTCTTTTTATACCGTTTTGTATTTCTTTAAAAATTTTAACTTTTGTTTTTATTGGCAAAAAACACAAAGCTTTTCATGAGTACCAGCTCGCTCATCTTAAACTAAAAGTAAAAAAAACTCTGTTCTTGTTGTAAAACTGTCAGAAAACAGCGTTGTCCATGCAAACTACATAAATTCTGTGTTGCCGTTGGAAGTTTCTTATATAAATTCTTTTTCTATACATTTTGTGGTTTTAGTGTTTAAGAAAAATGTTCTTTAATCAGTTTTTTTCTTATAAGCGTTTTTCTTATATGAAACCTTTTTTGTTAGAAAAATCACTAAAAAGACATGGTGTTTTTGAAAGTGTTTCTTAAAAGCGTTTTGTTCTTATATGAGATGTTCTTATATCCGATAAATACTGTAGTTCAACAAAATAACCACAATACTAATTAAAAGAAAAAACTATATGCTTTTTTTGTAGACTTCAGAGCAGCTTTTGACAAAATGTCAAGAAAATCGCTTATTTACAAACTTTATAGTACTGGAGTCTCAACAAAAATGAATAAAATTATTGAAACTATGTATAGTCATACCAAATTTAAAGTCTGGAATGTAGAAGAGGTGTCTGATGAATTTGACACAAGTTCCGGAGTGAAACAAGGATGTTTGCTTTCCCCAACTCTTTTTTCTATATATCTCAATGACTTGCATTCATTTATAGGGGGTGGAGTAAATGTATGCTCAACGCATATTCGATTATTAATGTATGCAGATGATATTGTAGTCCTAGCAGACGATATCGTAACAATGCAAAATATGATTAATAAACTTGAGAGCTACTGTAAAATGTGGAATCTGGAAGTAAATCTCAGCAAATCAGAAATGATGATATTTAGAAGAGGAGGTAGAATTTCTAAACGTGAAAAATTGATATTTAATTGAGCGCCTATAAGAGTCGTAAATGAGTACACGTATCTGGGTGTTACATTGACAACAAAAATGTCATTTAGAAAACACTTAGAAAAGAGAAACTTGTCGACAAAAAACTGCATAAACGTAACGTGGAAAGACTTTCTGGCCAAAAGAGATATAGATATAAATGCAAAATGGAACTTGTTTAAATCAATATGCCGTGCTATACAAACGTATGGTGCACAAATATGGGGTTTTGCGTTATTTGAAGACGTAGATAAGCTACAACGATATTTTGCCAAAAAAGTTTTGAAATTGCCACCATTTACACCCACATATGCTTTGATGTTAGAAACAGGTATGGAAAATAATTACATTTACACACTCGATCTACACCTCCGATATATCATAAAAACGTTATATGAATACGATAATAATCGACTACCAAACTAGCTTACAAAACATGTAATACAGAAAGGAACGTATTGGTATGAGCACATTGACTCGTTGTCTAGAGACGTTAACGCAACTGGAATATCACAATGCGTAACAAGAGAAAGTTGGGAACTTCTGTGAAGCAATATTATTACTGGCTTAAAAATTAAGGAGATGGAGTTGTACTTACATAAGGCAGCTAGTACAAGTCGTTTTTTATTCAAAAATGAAGTACATAGAGTCGCAATCTTATTTGGAAATTAGAAATATGACAGAATTAAGTTATACATATATTCAAAGCTAGATGTGATTTAATTGAGTTGAATGGTACAAGGTTTCAGCAAAACAGACCCCGTATATGCTCCTTATGCAATCTTAACGAAACTGAAAACATTCTGCATTTTATAGCCAAATGCCCTATATTAGGACAAATAAGATTCCAAAACTTTAAAAAAACTATCTTAACAGAAAATGAGTTGATTAATATTCTAAATGGTAAATACAATAATTAATATTGTGGTTATTTTGTTGAACTATTTATGGTTTTTACTCCAAATTTTTAATACTTTTAATTAGCCCAGATTGAGTCAAGAATGAAAAATTATCAGTAAATTTTAATTAATTTTCATGTTGTAAAATTCCTTTCTTCGTAAAGACAATTTTAAAAATTTATCCCGCTATATTATAAATGCGATAGGCTACAGAAAGATATTAATAACTGAATTTAATTATTAATTTTTATGTAACATAAAACAATATTTGTTATATATATATAATAACCTTTTCCGACAGACGACGTCATGTCATAGTCGTATGTTCAATTTTGATTACTGAAAATGAATTCAAAATAAAGAACAATTAACTAAACTAAAAACTAACTAAAAATATTAAAACATCTTTTGAAAATACCTCGTAAAACATATATTTATTTACTTATGCACGTATTTTTTATTTTGGTATATATATTTAATGTTAATCAAAGCATATTTTGAAAACTGATCTATGATTATTGAACTTTTAAGAACATTCTGGTAAAAAGTAAATATACAATTGTTATTGTGGAAATTAAAAGTCAATAAATTTCTCGTTATGCTAAAAAGTGCAATCGTATGCATTTTTAAAGTTTAAACATTAACCTGGGGGTCGATTCTGGTTCTGTGAAACTGTGAAATGAAAAAAAACTTTTCATTTTCGTTTTCATAAGAACTTTTCATATTATCATTTCACAATTACAGAAATTGCGATTCCCGTTCTTTTAATGAAAAAGTGTTTCATTCCATTGTAGCCGTGAAACTTTTGTAACTATGTTAATAAAATTTAAAAGTCAAATGCAGATATCGAAGCTTAGCAAATTTGAACAGGCGGTAAGCCGCAAATGAGTTTTTTTTGACTGATTAAGCCGCATGTATTTATTTTTTGCTGAATGCTTTCTAAACATGTTTTATCCATTTTTATTCGATTTTTTAGTTAAAAATATTAAGTATTACTTACAATAAGAATGCATATACTATACTTAGGCATATTATTGTAAATACATTTTTTATCCACTGTACATAATATACTTTGTTTATAAAAAATATTTTTAATCAATTTTTTTAATTGTAGAAAATATTCATAAAATGAGTATTGTAATTTGATTTTTTAAATCAATCAAACCAAGGCATATTTACACAAGGTAGACTCGTTGCTACAACAAGTACAACAAGACAAAAACAACAGGCAATTTGTTTTTGTATTTTCTACCGAGACTTCAAAAAAATAGCAACACTGTGCCGTCAGCAAAACAAAATAAAAACAAATTGAAAAAAAGCAAAACAACACGTGCAGGAAAATAATAAAAATTTTTTGTAAATTAATAAATTTTATTATTTGTATTACAAAAATATATATGTAAATAACACATAAAATAGAAGTATATATACATGGTACAACTCCACATGTACATAAATCAATAGAAATTTATTAAATTATAATGTATCATCTAAAGTCGGCCGCATTAGATGGTAAAACTACACAATTTAAGAAAAATTGGAACGTTCGTGGAATTTGTGCAAATATTACAGCTAAAGTATTGGCAACATAGTAAACAACCTAAGCACTAATAATGGAGGTGCTGGTGGTGGTAACAGCAGCAACAATAGTGGTATTAATGTCTCTGGTATACGCCCTTCATGACTTAGACGAATTCGGTTTGAATTTTCGCAAAGATTTGTATTTGGTCCATGAGCAAATTTATCCGCAAGCCTACGGAAAGATCTCTGACAATGCTGTTAAAAAGACAAAGAAATTGGAGAACTCATACAATTTAAGTGGAACCATGGTAGGCTCATTACAATGGGTTGGTCCGATATGGAAGAGTTAACTAATATGCGTTCAAGACGATGCTATAATTTTTACATACGATATGTTTGGTAATGTAAAAGATTTCATTTGGATTCCAAAATATTCCAGTCATCAACTTGAACTGCCTTTAGGGCGAGATCGTGAAGTCATAGCAACTTAATTGGCAAGCCTTTTGAACGCTTCATTATGATGTCGGTATCTTATAATCACCAAAATTTAGCTTTGTATAAAAATAATGAAATTTTATGGTTGAGTTATATTGATTCGAAACGAAAATTTTGTGAATTTGATACAGGCCGCTAAGATATGCCGAAACAGAATGCATTATGAAGTTCTAATTCAGAATATATTAATATACAGATTAAAATTCATTACAATATATATTAAAATAAACAAAAAAAAGGCACAATGTTTTTAATAGTTTAAATATAAATTTTTACACACATCAAAGTTTTTTCACAATCTCAATCTTTTTATTTTAAATTTATTTTAAATTGTAAACAAACAGGAAAAAATGTAAACAAACATGAACATTTTTTTGACGTTTGGGGTTTAACTGGGGAAACAGCTGACAAACATATGTGGCAACAAGTCTACCTTGTGTACTTGTACCATGAATCAAACCTTTGAATTTTTTTTTTTATTAATTTTGTTTAATAAATTTAATTTCGTATAAATGTTCTTTCATTAATAATTGGTGAACCCGACGTGATAATTACGCAAAACCTCTATTACCAAAATACAATGGAAGTTTCCTAGTATGAAAACTAAATTTTGGTAAATAATAAAAGGGAAACAATATCTACACGCAGAGAAAAAACATGATTAATGAATGGTCACTATGACCATTTATATTCATATTTGCCTAGTATGTTTACCCTAATAAATTTGTTATAGTCTTAATATAACTTCTAAAAATATTTTTTTTGTCCTTAACATTTTTAAATTCACTGTAATAATATTATATGGTGTTTTACACCTAAAAGGTTACTCTGATCTCGCTAAACATATTAAATTATGTGAAACGTTTGCTACTATAATATATACTTTTTCAAATTTACAATTAAAATCATAACATAAGTTGCAAACAAATAGTATGTTTAATACCATAATTTATGTTTGCTTTAAAACACATTCTCTTAACGAGCAAACATTTATTGTCATAATAAACAGTGTGTGTTTATAAAGAAAATAAAATTTTCGCGCCGCGAGCGTCATTTAATCAGTAAACATTTGTGACTACAAAGTAATTAAAACTTTTTTGGAGAGAAAAAGGCCATGCTGCCTTGCAAATTCAGCCAAATAAATTATTATTCATTTGTTGAAACAGGTAAGTAATTTATAAAATTAAAAATTTTTAAATATGCAATTACGTTGTCTTTCTTGCAGCCAAAAAAACCTACAGTATTGAAGGCCACATAGAAATTTTTACCCAACATTTTGTTATTATCCCTGAATTTTTTTTCATTTACTGTTCAACAGCATATCGATATAGTGGATTTTATTATAGAAAAAAAGGTAAGTTTGTACATATATGACTTTATTTTTACCATTCTTTGGTGCTCGGAAAAATATTAAAAAGTAAACAGAATAAAAATAACTTTGTCACTACCTAGGTATAAACTTACGTTTCTACATATGTTTTAAGATGTTTTGTCAAAATGCCACAGATATACATACTGTATATATATATAAATGTATGAATAAAATGTTATTTTTTAATAAAAGCTATATTTTATATGTTTATATAATACAAAGTATTTGTACATACATAAATGCATACATATGCATTTTAAATAAACAACTAATTTTTAAAATAAAAGTTTTATTGTGAGAACCATATACTATGTTGAAATAGACATGTTGCATGGTCTTAGGAAATATAGAAACATGTTCTAAAAGATCGTTTGCATTTTTTATGAACATAATAATATTTTTGGGACAATCATTAGCAGTAAACATTATGTCTAAACATATATTGTTGCTTACGACGTGCTTGACACAATCATAACCACAAACATTAATGATAGTTTGCGATTGTGATTGTATCAACCATGTTTTTTCTTTGCGTGTATCTATTCATCTTCTCAAACCTGCAATTTTTGTAAATGATAATTTACAAGAACAAAGTTTAAACAATGAAAACGTACAAAACTCTAAAACAAGGTCGAGCAGAAATATAAAACTTCCTAAACGATTTCAAGTCCATTAAGAGGGGAGTACAATGTTTTTTAACTAAAATTCATCTAAAACCTGAATTATGATTTTTTTTATAAATACGACTGTCGTAAATCCACGACTGAACCCGCGATGAAGAAATTTTTTTGTCTGGCACTGGCAGGACATAAAATAAATATTGTTAGCTCATATTTAATATATGAAGATATTCAATAAATAAATAATGGAAAAAAATTATTATGAGAAACTTTTGATTGAAATGATTAACATAAAAACTTTATTCAATTCAAGAAAAGATTTCTACATGTACAAATCAAATGTTTTGATTAAAAAAAAGAATGGTTTGAATAAATCAAGCTGCTCTTTGTATTTTTTAAAATATAAAGCAACGAATACTTGATTTAAGTAACTATAGAATTAAAATAAATTTTTTTTAGCTGTATTTAAGTAAATTGTTGTTCGCTTTGAGTAATAACTGTTTTCTTAAAGCCACACATATATATGAGAATCGTGCAAAATGTTCTTGGTTCACGCCAGGGATGGAAATCATGAAACAATTGTACTTTTTTTTTAGTACATTTAAGACCTTGTTAGTACCGCGGTATACCTGGTACAATTAAACCAACTCAACGTTTAGCTTTATAACAACTTTAATTTTGTTTTTTGTCAATGAAAAAAAAAATAATTGATTTAATAAACATTTTAATTGTATTATAATTCTTTTTAAATTTAATTGATAAAAAAAGAAATAAATATTTTTCCTTCAAAAGATTTATTGAAGTCAATAAAGAATTTCTTACTCACAAGATTTGAACTGATTCATTTGATTCATTTTAAAAGTCAACTGTACAAAATATCCTCTGGGAAGCAGCGCTTATTGTCTCCTACATATTCATCTATTGAAGTCAACAAATTAGTGTTGCTTTTATTTTAAATATCCGAAAATTTATTTAAAAATAGTTTATAAATAACTAGCTGACCAGACAGACGTTGTCCTGTCCAAATTTGCTTTCGATTTTGAAATCCGTTAAAAAGATACGAACATTTGAAAGAAAAATTAGTCAAATCGACGGAGCCGTTTTCTGATTTTAGGTAAATCGAAAAAAGTGGGCGGGGCAAAATTTTCTTTCCGTTAAAACGTTAGTTGGACCATGTCGATGATTTTAAAGAAAAAATCGTACAAATCGGTCAAGCCGTTCTCAAGTTATGCGCTTAATAGAAAAAGTGGGCGTAAAAGTAGGCGTGGTATATTTTTCATTCGATGAAAACTTAAAATCGATTAATACGAACATTTGAAAGAAAATTTCTCAAATCGATGGAGCCGTTTTCTGATTTTAGGTAATTCGAAAAAAGTGGGCGTAAAAGTGGGCGGAGCAAAATTTTATTTTCGTATAAATCAAAGTTGGACCATGGCGATCATTTTAAAGAAAAAACCGTCCAAATTATATAGATGTCATTGGTAATATATGAAAATTGGATTTTGCCACGCCCCTCCGCTCGCAGACCGAAAATCAAAAATCAGACTTCACAGTGTCACTCGCCTGAATATTTTGAAGATTCCCTGAAAATTTCATCAAAATCGGCCCATTATTGTACTAGCCATTGTTTTTTTCCATTCCATTATCAATATTATTATTGTCCAAGACCGAAATATAAAATTGCAAGTCTTTATTTTCTCTCCAATTCTCCAATAAGTGAGTAGATAAAAGTATTCTCAAATCATGTTTCGGGTAAACACCAAAATTGATAGGAATTATATCTGGAACAATATCATGTGTTCGTGTGAACAGCCGACTCATCTCATAATGATTCTATGAATTTCAAAACTAGATGTCATTTCAAACACTTATTTATTTTTCAATTCTTACTTCCCAACAAACACGAAGTCAAACCTTTGATATGAAATGACTTTATCATTTGACATCAAACACAATTTTCAAACGTTTTTCAATTGTTTGATTTAACATTTATATTCAAATTGATAATGACTTCCAAATAAACATTTGATATCAAATGTTTTATCAATTTGATGTCAAATGTTTTTCAAATGTTAAATTCAAATCAAAAATAAACTTGGCAGCACTAAAGCGAAAAAAGCATTAAAAATGGCGATTAAAGTTAAATTTTTTACTTTATGGTTACATGTGTTTATAATGTGTATATAAAGTGAACAGTTTATTTCTTGTGAAAATTAAAAATTATTGAGTAATTCCAATGATTAACCCCCATATTCATAAAAAATATTTTTAAACAATAAAAGGTTTATTAAACAAATTTTCATCGAAAATTAATTTCATAAACCTGTCATAAACCTGAAATATTTTTTATGAATATGAGGGTAAGAATACAAAAAAAAAGGAAAATAAAACGGGAAAGTGAAGAAAGTTTGTTGAACGATCGCGGTGCTACAATCCTCAAAATAAGAGGGAGCAAATGTCGTCTTTGCAAGAATTAGAGGACGGAAAGAACCTCATTTCATCTTTTATCTATGTTGCCGAATATTTATCTCAAAGTTTATTTAAATAAATAAAAAATTTAAATTAAGAAAATAACATATTTTTATTCATGTTCCACATTGTATTACTATCAACATTTGAAAAACATTTGAGAATTACGTTTGAGAGCAAGTTGAAAATAAAGGCATTTTTCAACTTGATAATAATTTCCCCTTTTTGTTGAGAATGCTTTGATTTTCAAATGATTTTCAAATCATTATCAAACGTTTGTCGTTTGAGAAAACCTTTGATTTCAAATCATTTTCAATTTGAAATCAAAGCTCCCTCCGTGTTTGTTGGGTTGTACTAAAAATGAATTACAGTATGGAACATTTTTGGGATTATTGTCTGGGGGGTGAGAAATTCCAAGTCAGGGTGATGGTACTAGGTCAGTATAGTAAAACCCTCAAAGGGTTTGGCGTTCGTATGTGTCAGTTTTTTTTTATGACATTTTAAATTTTTTCCTTATCTTGATGTTTTTTTGTTTAACATAACTCGAGAACCACTTGTCCGATTTTGCTAAAACAAACTCACAACAAGATGTGGTGGAGGAATTGGTTCCTTTATAAAAATGCAAAAAAGTTTATAACATATACGCTATTTTTGGCAATTATTTGCCGTTTTAAGCAATTAGATAAAATTAGTTAGATAAAATTTAGTGAATTATATGTCTTGGAATATATCGAGACAATTTAGATCAATACCTTACCTTTTGTTTCAAAATTTTAAGCAAGCTTAAAGTTGCGAATTGTCACATACAGCCCTAACAAAATACTAACTGAAAATCTAAAAAAAAAGTCACACACAATCTTCAGTTCACTAAACTTACAAAAGTACGTAAAACCCTGAACATAAACAAGTAGTTTTTAGCCAGAAAAACAAAAAAACTTAATAAGAAAAATTAGCGAAAATGAGCCGCTGAGAGATGTTTGAAAATAGCTAGATTTCCCGCTTACCGCTAGAACGTATTTTTTCCCGCGATTGACAGTTCAAAAAAGCTAGATTTAGCGGGAAAATCTCTAAATTGGCAACAGTGGCCCAGAGGAAAGAATATTTGTGTATGTTCAATAAAATAAAAACCCCATAACTCGGTCATTTTTGTTGGAAGAGAAATTGGGCTTTAATTCTCTTTTGTTCTAACCCTTTTAGATCGGTTTAATGTTATACAGAGTCAGTTATCTCTTAACGTGTTAAATCATTCTCTTTAAACTGCGCAGCACTTCAACATCATTTGTAACAACCTGTTAAGAGAAAGCAGAATACAATTTTCCTCCAGTTTAAGATTTAGCCACATGATAGCTTTCTATGCATAATTTATTCCATTTGTGTGTTTACAAAAGTTTAGCAACATAATCGCTGAGTTTCCTTTAGCGATTTTTTCCAACAAAAGAAAAGGCAAAAACCAAAAACAATAAAAACAAAACATCAAACGTCAATAATAAAGAAGAAAGAAGCAATGTAAAAAAAGAAGACCTGATAACATATTTCCACGAAATAAAAAGGAATAAAACAAAGGATAGAAGTTAAAATCAAAACAAAACAGTGAACGTGAAGCAGAAACCATATTCAATTATAGAGAAGAAAGGGAAAAATAATTTTAATAAAAAAAAAGAAAATTAGTTTAAAAGAATAAAAAAAAAAAACAAAATTACAACATAATAAAATAATTTTAGATTCGCAAGAGGTGAAAATCAAATTTAATAACAAAAAAATAACTTTAGGCCCGTTTTCACAACTTACCGATAGCTAAAAGTAGACTTTAACCGGCCTTATAAAAAGTGTTCCATTATTAAAACTTTACTTTAACCTTAAGTGAACGATTAAGTAAATTAAGGTTTGTCCTACCTGGTAGGTAAAAGTAAAAATGTAATAATGGAACACTTTTCATACGGCCGATAAAATCCTACCTTTAGCTATCGGTAAGTTGTGAAAACGGGCCTTAAACTTTTAATTGAACTATAAATTTTTCATACAGCAGAATACACCAAGCAAACAATTCGACAGGAATTCAAATGAGGATCAAAATTTTTTGTATATTTCCATCCATCAAAGAAAAATAAATAAAACTTTAAGGAAAGAAATATATACCAAGCCGAAATTACTGTGAATACTGAAATATTTTATTTTTTATTTTTTAACAATTTAATAAGTTTCCGCCAAACTTATTATATTTTCTACATGATTCAATCCATTTAAAGGTACATTCTATTTTTAATCCAAGAAATTAAACCCAAACAATAATTTATTAAGAACGACGTTTTTAATCGTAACAGTGGTTTTAGTTCATATCATCAGCAAATGTTATTCAATTTAATACAAGTTTAATAAATTTGTGAGACAGTTCAAATCTTAATAAAATTTGTCATCATCGAAGTGTTTTCTCATCCATATTATCATCAGGTCTTGTTCAATTGAAAGAAATACTGATAAACCGAGTGGTAATTACAATATCATTTCTTTTTGGAAAATTTGGTTACATTTATTTATAAACCATAAACCTCACCGTATTGTTGTTAGATCTAGTTCTATACGTATTTAGTATTCATTCATTCATTTACACCTAGTCAGTAGTTCCCAATCATTTCACTGAGCGAGAAAGTTTCGGAGAATTAGTTTATTGATATAATCATTCATTCATACAAATCAAGTCAATGGTTCACAATCAGACAACATAAGGAGAAGCCTACGGGCTTTTATTCATTCAATCGCATTAATTTACTTATAATCATCAAAATTACTTGGCGCCCGAGCAGGGACTTATCCAATTCAATTATTCATTTGAATTTTAGTATTTATTTATACATTTATTTACCCATTCAGTGATTCATAATAATTCGAACTGAAAGTAACACCATTTGCGACCTAATCGCACGTCTGCGTATAATCCCATAACTTAAACTTGTAAATTGAACTGTTATTCAAATCCATTATACGAAATGGCATTGCTACAGCAATTTATTAGATCTACAGATGGTCTGATTCAATTCGATGCCGAATTCGACGACAGATATATGGCGGATGTATCACACTTCTCAATTGGGGTTCATCGCGATGAGATGAAGTCAATATGGGAAAAAGTAAAGTCAGTTTACGAGAAATGCCTTGCTGAATTATATGAAAAACATGATACCAGTGATGATCAATCAAACGTGCAAGAAACAATAACATCACGATATCAAACTGCATATGCTACATATGTGCGATTTGTATATCGATTAAATTTCCACATTCAGCAGCAGGCAAAAGTAAATTCTCTTCATAGTCCACAGAATGGTCATGTGACACCGATATCTTTAAGGGTGACTACCATTCCTGGCCAACTTTCCGAGACCTCTTTACTGCCCTTTATATTAATAATCCACGACTCAGTAAAATAGAAAAACTATTTCATTTGAACCGTAATACTACAGGCGAAGCTAAAGATATTGTTCAGAAATGTCCCCCAACCGATGAAGGTTTTGATATGGCATGGGTAAATTTAAAAACGCGGTTCGAGAATAAAAGATTACTAGTGAGTAGTCAGCTAAATATTCTATTCAGCCTTTCGAAAATTGATATTGAGTCTTGTGAAGAAATAAAGAATATACAAAGATCCATTAACAGTTGTATATCTGCTCTTAAGTCATACAAAGTGGATATTAATAGTTGGGACCCTATATTTATTCATATCTGCGCAGTAGTATGTTTATGTACCTTCGGTACCACTTTTCCCATACACATTTGGGAGCATGGTATAACCCAGCAAACAATCACTTGTTCCATACACATTTGGGAGCATGGTATAACCCAGCAAACAATTTCATGTAAAAACTATCCTCTATATATCCCTATGTATCCCCTTCCTATCTTGGAGGCGATATCGTAGTGAGCATTCGCTATCAAGATTTTATTTTCACCCTACAGTTGGTTGGTTAACTTAATAAGTTCATCGATTTGCAAGCTCCACCACTTTTATTGTCTGTGTGTGTATGTGCGTGTGTAAATGTGACCGTCTGGCAACCCTATGCGGGCTCTTTGTTAGATGTTCGTAAAGAGTAGGGTGTGTGTGTGTGTGTATGTGCGTGTGTAAATGTGACCGTCTGGCAACCCTATGCGGGCTCTTTGTTAGATGTTCGTAAAGAGTAGGGTGTGTGTGTGTGTGTATGTGCGTGTGTAAATGTGACCGTCTGGCAACCCTATGCGGGCTCTTTGTTAGGTGTTCGTAAAGAGTAGGGTGTGTGTGTGTGTATGTGTGTGTAAATGTGACCATCTGGCAACCCTATGCGGGGTCTTTGTTAGATGTTCGTAAAGAGTAGGGTGTGTGTGTATGTGTGTGTAAATGTGACCATCTGGCAACCCTATGCGAGGTCTTTGTTAGATGTTCGTAAAGAGTAGGGTGTGTGTAGATACAACCATGTCGGATGGTATTTTTTATATAATATGTAACCCTTTTATTTTTCAAATGAATTGTACATACGTGACAAATTTAAATTTCATAAAGCTTTTTTTTAACAGTCCTCCTCCAAAAATTCTTGGAAATACAAAGAAATTTGAGTATTAGTTGAGCAGATGTGTAGGTGTTTAGAATTCTTAAAAAAACAAAACAAAAAAATAACTAAATAAATATTTTATAGAATCAGCTCCTTTTCATAATTATCTTTTTTATGTAATATAAAACCTTTTTATTTTTTTCAAATGAATTCGACATTTATTCGTAATAAATTTATTTTATGTTTGTAATATGATTTCATAAAAAAAGAAACTATGTTTATGAATTAGAAAATAAAACAAATAGTTTGATATATGTATGTATGTATATGTTTACATTTTATTAAAAATACAATTTTTACATTTAGTTAAATTATATTCATTATTATTATAATATTCCATGATTTCTTTAGCTTCTTCTATGACAGTTTCTTTTGTTTTCTTAAAGCGGGAGCAGGAACAAGTATCTGGACCACACGTATTATTTTCATATGACCAAGCACAATTATTGTAATGTTCCCCATATCGATTAGTTATTGTATGAAATTTGTTTCTATCCTCCAGATATGATTTAATGTTCATAATTTTATTTTTATGTTTATCAGAAATAACGTTAGAAAATTTTTTTAAAAAAGTATAAATCTCTTTGATAATCATTGTTGAATATGTTACTGAATACCTATATGTAATGTTTGTGAATAATCATTAATATTGATTGCTCTTCTATTTATATAATTTTAACTACGTTCGAAGTGGACTTGTTTCAAAGTCACTATTTCTATCATTGAAGTATATGAAGAGTAATTTCACAATATTATGAAATTTATAAAAATACTTACTTACTTATAATATTAATAAACAAACAAAATAAATAAGAACAAAAGATTTTTAATAGAAAAAATTATATATATTTATTTATTTATTTTATTTCTATTTTACATTAGTTTTTTTATTTCATTTGTAAGTGGTATGTATTCGAACATTTTATCATGTATAATTAAACAATATGCGGCCGTATTAGCTGGAATGTTTGTTAAAGTTTTCATCTCAATGCGAATATCGATTGGTCCAGTTTTTACTGATTCATTTTGATGAGTCACATCTAACACAATTAAAGGAGCATCGGATTTAAATTGTTCTCGTGTTAGTAATGGTTGTGGATGACGTAAATAATAGCTTTGTTGGAACTTCAAATACATTTCGTATAGCAGAGCAAAACGATTTCTATCAAATTTGAGATTTAGATCATCATATGGATAAGTATCAGAATTTAGATAAACTTTTATATCTGACAAATCGCAATGTATAAACTTGTTGTTAGTAGTGTTTCGAAATCCTAAAAGAAGAAAACGAGGTCTTTCATTTTCGTTGGCTAGCTTAACATTCCACAAAACAGTTGTACTTTCTGGTAGCGAAGGATAATAATACATATCCCAACTTCGAAATGATATATTTAATGGATGACGATTGTTGATGGTTTTAAATATATACAATTTATATGTATCAGAAAGTTGAACATGCGGTACTTTCCATGTAATATTAAGTATAGTTAACTTAATTCTTTCTGTGGCAACGCTAGATTTGAAAACTTGTTTATCATCTTTGGAACGTAAAAGAATCAATTCATGTTTTGAATTGACTATTATTTTGTTAAAATCTTCAGCAAATCCAAGTAACATCTTTAATGGCACACAAAAGTTAAAATATCCGTTTACAAGTGTCAAATCATTATTATTAGAGGGTGCCCATCCTGCATTTAAGAGGTTATCACTTTCAGATTTATTAAGTGAGGCGTAGTTTTTTATTTCTGTTGCAATACCCAAATGTCGTGTACGATCAATCTCTACACCGTTTAATTCATATCGAATTTCATCAAACAAATGTGCTATACAATTATTTAAGAGCCGTATATTTGAAGAGATTGTTGAATCTTCCTTTGATGCTAACCCTTCAACATATAAGAGACTTTCATGTGGTAATACGTATAAATCCTGATTTTGAATGGCTATACGAATTTCATCATTATTCTTAAACGATTGTAAATATGATGAGTAGCTATGATACTCCTTTTTGATGATTGAATTGTCGAATTTAGGTTTTTGTAAAACATCAATAAAATGATTCATTTTTTTAAATGTTTTAATCGAAATCCCAAGTTTTTTAAAAATTCTTGATTATTCTCGCTTAGACTAAGTCTTAAAATTTTTTCAGCTTCTTGCTCCTTTGAACGTAAATGTGTGAATGATGACTCCTTATACAAATCACTTGTATTTTTATTACTATTGTTATTATTATTATTGAATATAATCATTCTTTTATACTGGTTTTAAATGTAATCGTATAGATATTTTCTCCTCACGAAAATTTATTAAATTTCCGTCTTGATCGATTACTTTTAAAACTAAAGTGTTTATACTTTTAGTGTTAACGGGTAAATATATAACATTAGCCGGTGTCTCTGTTATTTTATAGCCGGGACTGACAACAAGCGAAAACTGATGAAGGGTATGCGCAGATGTGCTATTTATATAGGATCCGTTAACAATATTACATTCAACTATAATATTGTTTATTTTTGTAATCTCTATAGTTTTATCTGAAAAATGTTCTTGATTCTTTTCCAAAATTTTCTTACTAAAGCCCAATAGGGAACCGATTGATCGCTCCTTGTTAAAATAAATTGTATCGGTTGTACATTTTATAGACGTTTGTAAAGTATTATAATTAGCTTCAATAATAAGATTTCCTCTTGGATTAAGGGTGTTATATTTATCTATAATCAAATCAGCTATATCCGAGAATTCATATGATCCAACAGGTATAACTATTTCATAATCACCAATATGAAATCTATTGTTTTCAACATCAACATTTGGTATAGAATGATATGTATCAAGACTAATTAATCCGCAAACGTAATTTCCATCAAGTTGAATGGGGGGAAAATAGTTGGCAACTAGAAGTGAAGTATCACCATTTAATGTTAGCGTTATTGACATCTTAAAGTTCGGTGTATTAATAAATTAAAAATTTTTTAATGCTCTTTATATAGGAGACGAATCGTTTACATTTATCCAAGAGTTATGATCTGATGTAAATCCCAACCATTTAACATATAACATATTTCCTCTTCTTCTTAAAATCTTTTCAACCAAATACGTTTCTGGATATTTAGTTTTCATTAGTTCAAAATCATAAAAACCACCTTTAATATCATGTCCTTTATAATCTTTTAGTATATAAGTGGTAGGACTTGTGTATCTTACAGTTTTAACTTTAAAGATTTCTGTAGTTCAATTCGGTGTATAACCTTTTTCAAACACATGTTTATATTTACTTATTCGAACATTATCACCAACTTTAAACTTCGGTCTTTTAAACACTTTTAAATTGTTGTAGACTGTATCCAATAGTGATTTTTCATTTGATAAATTTACTTGATTTGGTGTCATTTTTATTGTTCTATGGTAAGTATTATTATATTTATTAACAAGTTCTTGATAAATGTGTATCCATTTATATGTTCCTTGATAACTAAATTCTTTCCACATTAGTCCCTTTAATGTTCTATTAAATCGTTCAATGATGGAAGCTTTTAAAACGCTATATGTTGAATAGTGATTTTTATGATTTAATTGCATCAATCGATGAAATTGATTATTGAAGAATTCTTTACCATCATCTGTTTGTAGGTTTTTCGGTTTTCTATGATTAATATTAAATATATTTTTAAAAGCGTTCAGTACACTTTCACCACTTTTATTTTTTACTGCAACAGCCCAAGCTTTTTTCGAAAATGTATCTATTACGGTTAAAAGATAACGATATCCATTGTTAAATGTTGCATAACTTTCCATTTCTACTAAATCCGCTTGCCATAAATCATCAATTCCTTTTACAACAACTCGCCTTCTTTTAAAATTTTTTCTCGCTTGTCTATGTAGTTCATTAACTATTGTTCTTTTATCTGCATTTAGATTCATATCTTTTATTTTTGTATTATGTCTGAATTAATATATATTTATGGATATTTAGTTATCTTTATCGGAGGACGTTTATCAATATTTTTAAAAAGGTAATCTTCAATATTGTTAAATCTTTCATCTATGCCATCCAATTTTAAAATATATTCTTCTACTTTATTAACTCTTTCATCCACTTTTTTCATATATTCTTTATTTACTTTTAATATTTGTTTCTCAACTGATTGTTCAATAACATTTTCCTCCTTCTTTATATGATTTGGAATGGCAATACTAATAGCTTCTACATCTTTATAGAACTTTTCAATGTTATTAACGATAGCTTGATTAATTTCATTTTTTAAGTCTGATATTTTCTTTTCGAAATCTTTGTAAGCAGTGGTAATGACTTCAACATCTTTATACAGCTTTTCTATGTTATTAACGATAGCATGGTTAATTTTATTTGTTAGCAGTTGTATTTTAGTTTCAACATCTTTAACTTCATTTTATTGTTAGTAATTCATTCAATTCAATTCATCTATTTTATTTGTTAGTAATTCATTTGTTCGTTTTAAATAGGCTTTTGTAACAGCATCCTTAGGTTCGATCGGTGTGGCTAGATTAGTAATTCTTTTTTTTTTGTATATCAAAAACATGATTGTTTACTTCAACATCAAGCATTTTTAATAGATTTGATCTTAGTTTTGAATCGTTAAATTTATACTTAGGTGTTGAGCTTTCTCCAAATTTATTTATAAAACTCATGTTTTTAATATATTATATTAGCCTCTCTTAGTTCCTCAATAATTGAAATTATCTCGTTTTTATGATTATTATGACCAGCACCTTCCGATGAAAGGAGTAAACGTAATCTGTCGACTAATTCATTAGGATCATCCCAATATATATAGTTTGGTTTACGTTTTTCTACTAATTTTAAGGATAATCCACTACCTTTAGTAAGAATATTACCCTTTGTGTTGAATAATTTTTTTATAATGCGTTCATATTTAAATGCTTTAGTTCCTTTAATTTGTTTATTTGACTGATAGTTACGTCTGTGTACATTTGTATTAATAAGAATATCTTTATATTTTTTTAAATCTATTTTATTATAATGTAAAGGTTTTATGTGGAATAATAGATCAAATAATCCTGGTGTCAATTTCAATTTTTTATCGCCTATATATAAAGTGTTATCGTTATTAAATTTTAGTTTGTTTGTTCCATATCGCCAATTTCCAGCATGATCTATATTAAATCCATAGATTCTATCAATCATTTCATTATTTATTAACAACATAATATTCTTATAAAGAGGTGATTCATTTAATTTAGAATTACTTAATTTAATTCGTTTCTTATCGGTATTTAATTGTGTTTTACTTTTACGTTTGGAAAATAAATGTGTGATTTTGTTGCGTTTTCTATCACCATCTTCATCGAAATTTGAAAGCAATGAATAATTCTTTCTTTTTAGATTTTTTGATTTTTATCATTCTTCAATTGTGTTGTGGATGTTGTTGTTTTTGTTTTTAGTGAAATGTGCTTTTTAGTACTGATAGGTTTTGATGATTTCGTTGTTTCTGTTGATTGTAAAATTTTCATATTATTTTTCTTTCTCTTTATATTAGGTAGAGTAGATGTGTTATTGCTAAAGGTTCTTATTCTTTTTAAGTTGTTTAGGTATTGGACTTTGTTATCATTATTATCTTCATTGTAATGGTCATCATCATCAATATCCATGTCGTAATTGGATTTATTTTCTTCATTTAACCTCATCAAACTAGATACATTATCAATATCATCATCATAATCCATATTGGAGTTAGATCTATTTTCTTCATTAAAAACAGCAAAACCAGCTTCGTTATTATCAATTTCATCATCACCATAATCCATATAAGAAAGAACATTACTAGAAGCATTATCCTGATTTAAATTAGGTCTATATAGTGATAGAGAAGATGGTGTATATAGTGATTGATATGATGGCGCTCGTACTGTTCCAGAAGATTTATTTGTCTTATCAAGTTTTTTTATTATATGTTTTAAAGGTTTTGTTATAGGTTTAAAGGTATCTTCTAACATATTAACTTTATCTATTTCATTAAGTTTAATATTTTGTAATTTTTCCTTTAATACCGCTCTGGTTTCAACAATATGTTTTAACAATTCATTATTCTTATTCATGATTGCTGAATGCATGTGTTTGTATTTTAAATTATAAACGAGCTGCTTGCAATCTGCTTCTGATCTGCTTTATATCTGCTTTTGATCTGCTTTATATCTGCTTTTGATCTGCTTTATATCTGCTTTATATCTGCTTTTGATCTGCTTTATATCTGCTTTTGATCTGCTTTTGATCTGCTTTATATCTGCTTTTGATCTGCTTTATATCTGCTTTTGATCTGCTTTATATCTGCTTTTGATCTGCTTTCGATCTGCTTTACATCTGCTTTCGATCTGTTTTATATAAAATCTTACTTATAATTGAATAAAATTATTAAATCCCTTCCTATAACGACCGCCATTAATTGGATCGTCCTTACTGACAACAACAAAACCATAATTATCTTTCCAACATTCCTTACAAATTGTTATAAACTGTTTAAATGACATATCACCGATAACATAATCATTATATATATGCTTTAAATTCATTTCATCTTGTTTAAATATTATAATCATATTTGCATTATCACGTATCAAATGTTTAGGAATTTTTGTATATGTTTGACATAAATAGAAACAATCTATATGTTTATGTCTACCCATACAAAAGTAATCTCTTACAGTGTCTTGTTTACCACAAATAACATCATCGAATATTATTATAGAGTGTGGATTTGCTTTAGCTGGACTTAAAACTTTTTCATTTTCCGAGAATGTAAATAGATTTATATCTTTTATGGGTTTAATAAGTTTTCTTAAATAACAATATTTCGGTTGATATAAGGATTTAGAATATATGTATATGTTTTTGAAACAAAGACCATTAGGACTTTCTATAAGACGAATCATTACATTAGTCTTACCACAGTTTGATGGTCCAACAATTAACGCTCTTATTGTGTTTGGTAATAGTGTGCTATGTACAATTTTAGATTTTTTTCTTTTTCAACATCAGCATTTCTAATAACAATTTGTTTCGTTTGTTTAACTATTCGCATATTGCTGTGCTCTGCTTTATATCTGCTTCTGATCTGTTTTATATCTGTTTTCGATCTGCTTTATATCTGCTTCTGATCTGTTTTATATCTGTTTTCGATCTGTTTAACTATTCACATATTGACGAGTAATAAAATAATTAACTATAAAAGTAATGTTTTACAAAAAAGATAATTATTACAATTTTAAGCGCTGAACATATAAAATGGTTATAAGATATAACAATATACACAACACTAATCAGTTTAAAATTGGACGTGGAGTAGTCAACAACTTAATTAACAAATTACCAATTGAATAACATTTACCTGGATATCAGTTTTGCGGACCGGGTACAAAACTTAAAGAACGATTAGCAAGAGGAGATAAAGGAATAAATTTATTAGATGCTGCTTGCAGAGAGCACGATATTGCATATTCAGAAACTGACGATATAACTAAAAGACATAAAGCTGATCAGATATTAGCTGAAAAGGCTTGGCAACGAGTTAAATCTAAAGAAAGTAATTTAAAAGAAAAAGCTAACGCTTGGTTTGTTACGAACGCTATGAAGGCAAAAGTAAAATTTGGATTAGGTATGAAGAATAATATAGATCGAATATCAAAAAAAGGAAAAGGTGGAAAGAAAAGAGTGTGTAGTAAGAAATTATTCTCTAGCACTGTTTAAAATACTCTAAAACTATTGAGAAAGGAGAAACCTACCAATATAAATGATGCTGTTTTAATTGCACAAAAAGCAGTTCGCTCTGATTTTAAAAGAAAAAAGAAAGCTGATATAAGTATACCAAGAGTTATTCCAGTGCCTAAAGTTGTAGGATTTCTGCCATTGATTCCTGTTTTAACAGCCTTGTCAGCTCTTGGAAGTTTAGCTACAGGTGGATCAGCAATAGCTAAAGCTGTTAATGATATAAAGCATGGAAAAGAACAATTGGCAGAAGCAACACGTCACAATAAATATATGGAATCAATTGCTATGGGAAAAGGTTTATATCTTAAACCATATAAATCTGGTTATGGACTTTATTGTACATCAGCTTCAAAAAACTTTTAAGTAACCTACCCAGTCGAGCGTTAACAGATGTAGATTTAAATAAATATGGAAGAAAACTAAAACATTTTAGAGGTGTTTTTATGCGTAATTCTTTACCTAAAAAAGCCTTAAAGAATGAATGTGGAATTGTTAATCTGGATGATATAAAAGGTCCTGGGACACACTGGGTAGCATATTATAAAAATCACAATTATAAAGAATACTTTGACAGCTTTGGAAACTTGCAACCACCACTTGAAATCATCAACTATTTAAAATTGCCCATCGAATATAATTACGAACAAAAAAAAATTTCAATACATTTAATTGTGGCCATTTATGTTTAAAATTTTTATTCAATAAATATGGTTTGAAATAAAAACAACATTTTAACGTTTTCTTTTTTCATAATTTTTTTATATTACAATTTTTCTAATCATATAAAAACTTAAAATTAATTAAAAATCTATATTTACATTGAGAAGAATGTCATCATCCTCTTCCATAAGTTCATAATAGTAATTTATTCTATAATGACCCCATGCAAAAGTATCAACGCCATTATCTCTAATAAATCTCTTATCATCTAAATAACTTAATGTTAGTTTTCTTATATTTTGAGTATAAATTTGATGTATTTTAGATCTAAATATATACATTGAATTATAATATAATTTTTTATCTAAAAGACATTTTCTAAAGTCATTTATACTTAATTTACTAGTTACACATTGCTTAACGCCCTTAATTCTTTTAATTTCCTTATCTTCTCTATCAATTTTCACTGAGTACATTTTAGCTCTTAACCCAATGAATTCCTTAATAATTTTACCATTACACTCATCCTTCATCATCCCTAAAACTTTTTTATTAAGAAGTGGGATATTGTAGACATTATCTATTGGATATGCAGATGTATCAAAATGAGTATTTATGTCATTTTTAATATCTCTGTATATATCATCTGTTTTAATGTCGTAAATAAAGGAATCAGTATCCATATAATTGAGTTTAATGTTTTCACGATATTTAGGCTTTATGTAATCATAATGAAAACTGTACATTTTAAATTTGGATATTTCTAATACTGCAAATCCAACATAAATAGGTTTGTTGTATTCAGTTTTAATTCTACTCATTTGGATAGCATGCATATCTTCATGAATTTGAAGTGAACTATGGAAATTGGGTTTAGCTATAAGAGCACGGGCTCCTAAACGTTTACCTCTATTCTCCCATTGACATACTATTTTAATGTCTTTCCTCTTATCAACATTTTCCATAGTTTTCCCGTATACTGCATTATTCAACAATTTAAAAAAATTTTGTTCAAATGAATTTTTTGCTAGTGTTCTGTGATGGTTATTTAAATCAATATATTTTTGTAACCAATTTGATTGGTCAAATTGAAGAATTCTATGTATTTTCTTTAAAACTAAACCATGTTGAATACATTGCTGAAGATTTCGATAATGCATTATGTAATTAGTTTTACAATTTAAATCAGTTATTAGTTTCTTTTGTTTCATGGTTTCAATTTTTTTATTCTCAGCACAAAATGGTAAATCATTATGATAGTCGTGTAATGTAGATGGATATTCTAGATCTACCTCTAATATATATCCTAATGGAGAATCTTCAGCTATATTATTAACGTTGAAATGGTTATAATTTTCAACCCATTTAAAATTTTTATAGGGGAGGTATTGTGACATTGCATAGCCATACAAGTTATTAACATCTAAATATATTAAGTAGTTTGATTCTTTGTTAGAATCATAATTACTAATATATTTATTATTAGCAATTGAATGTCGATTAGAACATTGAACAATACCTCCCCTAATGCCCCGAAGGACAAAATTATATATATTAATATCAGTCAACAACTCCAATTCTATTGCAGTTGTTTTCAACATTGCATCCCAGGATAAACCTGGGGTAGTATAATATTGACATGGATCTAAATTATAAATGTTTGCACAAACTTTACGGAAATTTTCAAATATATCGCAAAGTAAAAGAATATCTACTTTTAAATATAAAAGTAGATAATCTTTTAATGTTCTACATTTAAATGTTTTCCATACTTTTTGTGCATGTTCATAATCCTCCACACTACACGACTCATTATTTAATTTATTGAAAAATATTGAACGAGGTGGTAATGGAATTTCATCAAGACGATTCATTGAATCTAAATAATCATACGGAAAGACACCCTTACGTTTCATTAAATTAAATTCTTCATCATTTGGATAGCTTGATTTTACTACCGTTAAATCACTGTCGGACAAATAACTTGCTAATTTTGCTATACTCGATGGCATAAACCTAAATGAATCGAGAAAACGTAACTCAATTGTATATTTTTCATTTACAGAAATTCTTTTTGATATAGACACATAAAGCTCCTTATTTAAAGGTATAATATTTATATCGCCTTCAATTGTTGAAAGCTCTCTAACAAACAGGTGGCAATCATATGCCGAAAGATTATGAAAGAATATGGGATGAAATTTGCAATTTGATATTCTAAATTACATTGATTATGAGCAGCACCCCTATATTGACCAGTTAGATGACAATGGTCAGCTACTTTATCTTCATTAGATAAAGATTTCGTACAAATATAACAAGTCTTGCTTTCATAATGTTGTATCTGTTGCAGGGGTGTTAAGGAATTCATTGGTTTAATAACACTTAGATGACTAGTGTAAATAGCTAAAATGTCGTCAACTAAAGTTTTAAAAAAATGTTGTGGCGCATCAGTTCCAGTATAAATTTTAAAAATATCTAAGTCTGAGTTATACGAACATTTAATAAAATAACTATAAGCAAATGGAATATGCTTTTGTGTTGATTTTACGTTCTTAGAATTTTGAATGTTTACTGTTTCCAGAATACATTCAAAATCAGCGTATACAACAAAAGGCACATCCATTTGCTTTTTAAAATTTTTAAAACTAAGCTTACTTTTATCTATACTAGGCATCCTTGTAACCATTTTATTACATTCCTCTTTATGTTTAATTAACGACGTCTCTGTACGAAAATGGATTAAGCATGTATTGCAGATGTATACTTGATTCTGCCGTTTCGTCAGTTGACTACGTATCAATCTGTAATTAATAGGAAAAAAGAAAATGATTTAAATTAATATAATATATTCATATATAAATAGAATATAAATATTGTGAACCTACTTTGAAATATTTTTGATCCATACGTAATGGAATCTTTCTCCATCCTCTATCAGCATTAAGTTGATGTGTTTGGACTTTTCTTCTTTGGTGAAGTAGTATGGTCCCACTACAACATCATCTTCTAGTCCAAACACATTCACACTTATTTCAGGATTCATAATCTCGAAATCTTTTATTTGATTAATCGGAAGAGGGAAATTTAAGTTGGTGAAATTTAATTTGATTCCATTATTCAGCAAAATGATGTCATCTTCAATATTATTTATTTTATACGATGAACATCTCTTTGTATAATCAGGATCGACTGGGTATAGTGCTGATATTATAGCCCACTTGAAGCAGTACTCGTCTCTATTTTGTACGTTGACACATGCTTTTTTCTGCATTATTTTTGCTGGCAAAGGAAGGTATTGTGATCCTTTGATACTTTTATATTGATTTATGTTCATCTCCAAACGTGTTATTTCAATTAATGCCCAGCCACTATCACGCTCCTGAAATTCGCTCATCTTTTTTATTATAATATTACATTGTTCGTTGTAAACATTTAGGATATCATCTCTTGTTGAAATCATAGTAAGAATGTTCATTTTAGTCTGATGGGATTTTATATCCACCATACAAGAATCTTCACCTTCCTTAATCAGCACATATTCACCATACAGTTCCATATTAAATTTTATGTTTCCGTGTTTTTGCATGGTGTCTGTTAATAATTTTATTAATTTCTCTCTTATTTCCGTTAAAAATTTTTCAGGTATTAAATTATTTTTATTGTTGTTTTCAATTAAAAATGTGACAATTCTATTGTTAAATGATGATTTTATGCATTTAACATCACTATTATTATCTGCTTTCCCAGCACAGTTAAGTTTATGTGCATTTGATCTTATATGGTAATGCCAATTTGTTTTTATACCCTCCACCACAATTAGTTGTGAAGAGGGTATATTCAGTTTGTCATTCCGTGTGAAACTTTTTTACTATTCATCTCAGACCCTATAAAGTATATATATTCTGGGTCCTTGAGTAATTTTAAGTCGATTTAGCCATGTCCGTCTGTCTGTCCGTCTGTCCGTCTGTTGAAAACACGCTCACTTTCGAAAAACTCAAAAGAAATCAACAAACTTGATGTCAAATTGCTTGTAGTTATCCTAAGCAGTTTGGGATTGAAATTCAGCAAAATCGGTTCAATAGGATCTGAGCTATGAATCAAAATGTGGAACCACCACCTAAAAAAAATTGATAATTATGTTACAAAAACTAACATAAATGGTGGAAAAATGCACAGAATGATATAAGATTTCGCAGCAATTCATTTTATTCAACTGGAAATCACGCTGTGAAATTTCTTGAAGATCCGTTAATAATTTACCCTAGGCCCCATATAAGCCCTACTCCCGGAAAACAGTATACTAACCCTAAAACCCTAACTAACAATGCTATCATTACAAATTTTGGCAAGTCACAGTTACATAGGACTAGAAATTAAACTGTTAAGTTTCGTGAAGATCGGTCCATAATTTACCATAGGCCCCATATAAAACCTACTTCCGGAAAACAACTTAGTACGCCTATAAACGTAAAAAATAATGCTATCATAACAAAATTTGGTACATCAAAGTTTTATTGGACAAGAAATAAAATTGTGTTATTTCGTGAAGATCGGTCCATAACTTACCCTGGGCCCATATAAACCTTACTCCCGGAAAACAGTTTAGTACGCCTAAATTCGTAAAAAATAATGCTATCATAACAAAATTTGGTACATCAAAGTTTTATTGGACAAGAAAAAAAATTGTGTTATTTCGTGAAGATCGGTCCATAATTTACCCTGGGCCCCATATAAACCCTACTCCCGGAAAACAGTTTAGTACGCCTAAAACCGTAAAAAATAACGCTAGCGTAACATAATTTGGTACGTCACAGTTTTTTAGGACAAGAAATAACACTGTGAAATTTCGTGACGATCGGTCCATAATTTACCTTGGGCTCCATATAAACCCTACTACCGGAAAACAGTTTAGTACGCCTAAAACCGTAAAAAATAATGCAATCATAACAAATTTCGGCTCGTCACAGTTTTATAGGACTATAAATGATACTGTGAAATTTCGTGAAGATCGGTACATAATTTACTCTAGGCCCCATAGAAACCCTACTCCCGGAAAACAGTTCAGTACACCTAAAACCATAATTAATAATGCTATCATAACAGAAATTGGTACGTCACAGTTTTAAAGGACTAGAAATGACGCTGTAAAATTTCGTGATGATAGGTCCATAATTTACCCTAGGCCCCATATAAACCCTTCTACCGGAAAACAGTTTGGTTGCCTTAAACCATAATTGATAACAAATCGTCACAGTTTAAGATTATAATAACATCATACAAATATTACTCCTTAAACATTCGAACTGTCGGTGGAGGGTATCAAAGATTCGGCACAGCCGAATATAGCACTCTAACTTGTTTTTATATATTTTTCACAATCTTCACAGTAAATATTAGTTTCTTCATCATCGAAAAATGTAAATTACATGTTTGGCATTTAAACGATGATGATGGTCCATCATGATGCAATCGAACATGTCTTCTTAAATTTGTATTCAAAGTGAATACTTTATCACAAAACTCACAAATAAAACCGCCAGCCATTTCACTTTTTTAGTATAGAACACACAGATTTAACTATCAGAACAAGAATGATTCTGTCTCCTCAGGAGTAGTCGTATTTATATCAAAAATTGTTGATGAGGGGAGTAATAAGTAAGGGTTAAGTGTCACATAAGTTTATATAATCAAAAACCGCAACATCAGCGGTTTCTTTGTTTTTCCAAGAATTCTAAACAGCTGCATATGCATGTCTCATACTCCTTTGTTTTTCCGAGAATTTGTTTTTCTGAGAATTTTGAGACTACAGTCCTAATCAAAAACCGCAGCATCAGCGGTTTCTTTGTTTTTTCCAAGAATTCTAAACATCTACACGTGCATGTCTCATATTTCATTGTTTTTCCAAGAATTTTGAGATGAGGACTCATTCAAAAAAAAGATTTATGAAATTTAAATTTGTCCGTACATATGTAGAATTCATTCGAAAAATAAAAAGGTTTTATATTACAAAAAAAATTAGCAGATTTTTTAAAATATTTATTTTTTTTTTTCTTAGTTTAAATTATTGCATTAGTTTATTTCATATAATCAATTTTTTGAAATTTTAATTTGAAATATATCATCGATAACATCAAAAACGATCAATAACAATATATTCTTTACTAAATAGTGCTTACAAATCTTCTTTCCCTACGCCAATAAATCAATAGTCTTTTTAATTCATGATGAAATGTCTAAAAAGCTTCTTAAAGTCGAAAATAAAAATGTACACGACACACCAACACCAGAAGATGATCATCTACTATCTTTAAAGATCATCTTGAAAAGGTTATATCAAATTCTAAAAAATTTTATAAAGCCTTTGAATTGTCTTGAACTCATTTAATAAAACTATTGTTTTATTCTTAGAATCCCGGGAATAAGATTTTTTTGTCTCGTTTCCCGGGAATAGAAAAAACCCGGGAAATTAGAAACCCTAATTAGGACAGTTACACCTAATTTTCACGATGATTTTAAAGACATGTCTTTTTTGTAGTTCTTTTTTAAAGAAACTTCCAAAAACATGTTAAATTTTCACAATGTTTCTTATTTTGTTTGATTTTTTTTGTTTTCCTTAAATATGAATGTATGTATTGAATTTTTTTATATTAAATTTGTTTATTTTTTTTATATTTTAAAAAGCAATTGTCATTTTGAAATAGAAATACAACATAAATTAAAAAACAAAATTAAGTACAAAGAAGAATGTCAAAAAAATCACAGAAAATACGATTCATGTCTTTTTTTCTACCCTGCTTACTTCTCTCCCCCGCTCGCTATCAAACTAAAAAAGACATGTTTCAAAAATAGGGGAAAAAATCATCATGAAAATTGGGTGTTACAAAAAAAGCTTTATGAAATTTAAATTTATCACGTTCAAATGAAGAATTCATTTGAAAAATAAAAATGTTTCATATTACAAAGACAATTATAAAAAGAAATAATAAGCAGGTTTTAAAAAATATTTATTTATTGTTTTTCTTAGTTTTAATTCTTGCATTATTTTATTTCATATAATGAAAAATTACAACACCTACACATCTGCTCATCTAATACTCAAATTTCTTTGTTTCTTCCAAGAATTTTGAAATAAGGACTTTATAAAAAAAGCTTTATGAAATTTAAATTTGTCACGTATGTACAATTTATTCGGAAAGTAAAAGGGTTTCATATTACAAAAAATGTACCATCCGACATGGTTGTATCTACACACACCCTACTCTTTACGAACATCTAACAAACACCCTGCACCTCAACCACGACAGTCGCATATATACACACACACACACACACAGCCACGATAACCACATTCACGCACACACATACACAGACAATAGAAGTGGAGGTGCTAGCAAATTGCAACCCTGTAAATGATAGGACTAGTACAAACACGCGTGTAAAAGGTAGCCCCCCCCCACAAGGGACTAGGACTAGTCCAAAAGTAACCCCAACGTAGGTAAAAACATGGTCTATTTAACATTACGATGTGCTATGGCAGGACCATATAACCCCAGCTGTGGATTACAAGTAGTTAAAAATCGAAGACATGTCGTCTTACTACAAACAATTTTTAAGAATGATATGGTCCATGCTTGCATTACATTGGAACCAGTCCAGGGAGTAGTCCATTTAATTAAAATGGATCAGGTAGTCTAATATACACACATATACGGCTCAGTCATCTCATAAGACATATAATGTAGTGCTGGGATGACCCCAATAAGAAACTAACTTAAACATATTAATGTTGCATTAACATTCACACACATAGTGAAAGATGAATTAATGACCTTAATTAACTCAACTGTAGCAAACCGACCGACTAATCATATATGCCGACTCAAACCACCGTAGCGTAGGTATCATCCCACATTCGAAAATTAAAAAGGTTTAATATTACAAAAAAAGTTTCATCCCAGGGATGGAAACACGGGTTTAACTTATTCTCATTTGTTACATACAAAAAAATTTTTTAAAGATGCAAACACAAGTTGTTTTATTTTCAAAACCAGCCATTCAGACGGACAGACGGATAAATAAAAATTATTTTGCTTGTACAATTATAATTACTTACTCAAATCCAGGCATAAATCATATTTTCTATGGATCCAAATACAACATATTTATACCAATTCTTATTAGAAATGTATACATACTCCCATCTATGGATGATCCCAAATTTGTATGGAAAAAGTGCCGTAGGACCATCCTAAATATACTACTCTGCGCAAATCGTCTTCCGGAAATTACACTAAGCATTTGGGAACAATCCATAACTAACAGAACTGAGCTCCAAAGGTGGTCCCAAATGGATAACTTTCTTACAAATCTTTACCAGACTTTAGAATGCGGTTCTGAAGTTAAAAGAACTTCCCTTAGCAATCCCATACAGTTAGGGTTTGGCATTACGGACGAAAGTTCTAACGTAAGAGGAAATTCCAGAAGGCAAAATAACAATGTTAGTTCAACTTCATCCAATTTAAATTTTCAATGTCATCTTTGTCCAACTGACCAACACCCAATCAGACAATGTCCGAAATTCATTCAAATGTCTGTAGACGAACGGGTGTCTATAGTTAAACAACAGAAATTATGTTGGAATTGTTTTGCTGGACATCATACGGTTAAAGATTGTTCAAGCACGTTTAATTGTCGCATATGCCGAAAAAGGCATAATACCCTTCTCCACAAAGATGTGGTACCGCCTGTCCCTTCGGCAGTTATCACAGGTCAAAGCGACTCTCAAAATAATCCATCAATTGTAAGAAATATTCGCTCCTGTTTTGCGTCAAATTCAAAATCTATAATTCTAGGTACCGCTATGGTGCAAATTCATTACAAGGGTATTAAGTTTCCTGCAAGAGCACTCATAGATTTAGGTTCAGAAGGAACCTTTATTTCAGAGCGTCTATTTCGACGAATAAACTTGCCGTTCAATAGCATAAATGCACAGATAAGTGGATTAAACGGAACTATTTCAGCACGGTCACAGATAATCTGCAAGATTGCAGTTGGATCTAATGGTTATAGTGAAAAACAAGTCGAAATAGGTGCTTTGGTATTAAAGGAACTTTCGGGAAACCTTCCAAGCTCTTAAATCGATCCGAAAATTCGGGAAAGTATTCCAAATATGCCTTTAGCTGATCCATATTTTTACAAAACTTCGCAAGTTGATATTCTAATTGGTGAAGATAATATTGATCAATTCGAACTAGACGGTTTTAAAAGAAATTTATTCGGACGCTTAAAGGCTAAGGAAACAATTTTTGGATTGGTTCTTTCTGGGAATTTAGAGCATTCTAACTCAAATACTACTCATGTAGTGACATGTGCATCCAAGGTAAGCTTGGAAAAAACGCTAAGGCGTGTTTGGGAGGTCGAGGATATTCCTCATAAACATATTTTGTCCCCCGGCGATCGATGTTGTGAGGAATTTTATGCTCGGACAACGAAACGGCAAGATGATGGCCGATATATTGTTTCACTTCCATTTAAGGAGCGCTTTTTAAAGGGGCTAAAGCCATTAGGAAATTCCAGAAATAGCGCTTTATCCCAATTTCTTCGTAACGAATCAAGATTATTAAAGTATCAGGACTTAAAGTCACAATATGATAGCGTAGTCGCAGAATACCTTCAACTAAATCATATGAAAAGAGTTTCATTTTCTCCGCCTGAAGAGCTGGAAAATTATTATCTTCCACATCATGCCGTGATAAAGCCGGAAAGTTCTACAACTAGGCTTAGAGTAGTGTTCAATGCGTCAAGTCCATCTTCTAATGGCCTATCTCTAAACGACGTCTTGTATTCTGGCCCAGTATTACAAAATGACCTTATTATTCTACTTCTTAAGTGGAGATTTCATCAGTATGTTTTCAATTGTGACATAGCGAAAATGTATCGCCAAATTCTTGTTAACCCCGAAGACAGACATTTTCAACGTATAGTGTTTCGTAGTTCTACACACCGAAAGATTGAAGACTTTGAACTGCAAACTGTAACCTTTGGCATTAACTGCGCACCTTATCTTGCGATACGCACTATGATTGAGCTGACTTCTGATGTGGGTAAAACACATCATATAGCATGTGATATTTAAAAGAACTGTATGTATGTTGATGACGTTCTCTATGGCTCACCCGATGTAGTAACAGGGATAAAAGCCAGGGATGAGTTGATTAACGCTCTTGGATTAGCAGGGTTTAATCTCCGTAAATGGACGTCGAACTGTCCAGCAATATTAAACAGTATTCCAAAGGATCATCTATTACAAGAAGATTTCTACGAATTTGAGAATAACAGTAACGTAAAAAGTTAGGTGTTCGATGGAATGTCAAAACTGATGTATTTTATTTCACAGCAAAATCTCTTTCCAATCGTAAGAATATTACTAAACGGCAAGTTTTATCCGAAATTTAAAAGTTATTTGATCCTGCAGGTTGGCTTTCACTTTTCATTATTCTATCTAAAATTTTAATGAGACAAATTTGGGAGACTAAGTCCGATTGGGATCACGTCCTGACAGACGATTGTTTAAAAAACTGGAACCTATTTACATCGCACTTCCCCAACATTAATTTAATTAAAATACCAAGATGGATTTCTTTTACTCCAAAATGTCAAGTACAGATGCATGGGTTCTGTGATGCTTCGGAGAAAGCTTATGCCGCGGCCATTTATATTCGAATTGTTGAGAATGATTATATTTCCGTCCATCTTTTAACTGCAAAATCCAAAGTCGCTCCCGTAAAAAGTATTTCACTACCTAGGCTGGAATTGTGCGGCGCGGTGCTTCTTTCCCAAATGATTGACAATATTCTTCCGTCTCTGAATATACCGCAACATGTAGTTTACAAATGGTCAGATTCTACCATAGTGTTATCCTGGCTTCAAAAGTCCCCAAGTAATTGGAAAACATTCGTCGCAAATCGCGTTTCGAAAATCCTTCAAACTGTTGGTTGTGATAATTGGTTTCACGTGCCATCACAATTTAACCCTGCTGATATTGCCACGAGGGGCCTATATCCAGAGGACTTAGCCGCAAATTCACTTTGGTGGAATGGGCCAGAATGGCTTAAACTTCCCCGTTCTAACTGGCCTAAATTCACATTTAATGCTTTAGAAACCACCGAAGAAGAAAAGACAATCAAGGTTAACTTTACGTATTTCAATAACTTCCATGACATCTTGGAAAGGTTCTCAAACTACTTTACTGCGATTCAAACGTTAGGCTACGTTTTTCAATTTATTCGACGAATTCATCCAAAAACTCGAAATAATTTCCACTATGCATCTACAGAGCTTTCTCAAGACGAAATAAATAACGTTCGGAACCATCTTATCCTCATAGCCCAGAAAGTTGCATACCCAGAAGAGTTTAGGGCTATTCAAAATAATGAAAACATTCCTAAATCTAGTGCCATTCTAAATCTCAATCCATTCGTAGACTCAAACAAACTTCTTAGAGTAAATGGGCGCTAAGCGTATTCTCAAACCTTATCTTATGATGAAAAATTTCCTATCATTCTTCCTTATAACTGTCAATTAACAAGACTTTTGGTACATTTTTGTCACACACTTTCACTTCATTGAGGAAATCAGCCAGTTCTTAGTCTGGTTCGAATGCAATTCTGGGTACCTAAATTAAAAAACTTGGTAAAAACTACGATTCACCAATGTAAGACATGCGTCTTACATAAAGCGAAGGTAAAGACTCAAATGATGTCTGCGCTTCCTGCAGAACGGACTGAATTACAACGTCCGCTTTATAATACTGGAATCGATTTCGCTGGCCGCTTGTGTGTTTTTCAACAAAGGCAATTCACCTGGAAGCCACTACTGATTTATCCACTGAAGCATTCATAGCAGCATTTCAAAGATTTTCATCAAGACGTGGACATCCATTAAACTTATATTCCGACAATGGGAAACATTTTGTAGGTGCTTCTAAACAGATCGCCAAACAGTTCCTTCAATTATCAAGTTCAGAATTGATATCCAAATATACGTTCCATAATTTTCAATGGCATTTTATTCCACCAGCTTCACCTCACATGGGAGGTCTTTGGGAAGCGGGAGTTAAGAGTTTCAAAACTCATTTCCGCAAAGTTGCCGGTGCCTTTAAATATACGTTTGAAGAGTTCTCTACATTATTCGCAAAAATAGAATATTGTTTAAATTCTCGACCAATTTCGCCAATGTCCGAGGATCCTCTCGACTTAAATGCATTGACTCCTGGCCATTTCCTAAGAGGATCTCTCCCCCTTGCACCAGCTGACCCGCAAATTGAGAATCAACCGATTTCAATAATTAATCGATGGCAACGACTCAAAGCCATTCAACAGCAATTCTGTCAGCGCTGGAAATCTGAATATCTTAAGGAACTTCATAAGAGAACAAAGTGGAAATCTCCAGAGAAAAATATTTCGGTAGGAGATATCGTAGTCATTAAGGACGATAATCTCTCGATTAATGAGTGGAGACTAGGCCGAATTACCAAAGTACTCCATGGACCTGATAACAATGTTCGGATAGCAGATGTTCTTACACAAAAAGGAACTATTACGCGCCCTATAGTAAAGCTTGTAATACTACCGGCATGACCGAGATTTGTTCTCAATTCCATTATTTACTAATACTGACCATAAGTTCATTTATATTCTATTATTTGTAGTTCATAAATTTTCCACAAAACCTATTTTTTCTAGATTTTTTCCTTTTTTATTTATGCTAATTCACAATTTATTTTTCTTAACAGGTGAGTCATGTCATCGAAAAGTCTGGCGCTCATTAGAAATTCATCAACAATTGAACCGTTTCGATGCAGACTCTGTAAAGGATATCACGCACTCCGGAAGTGTCAAGTTTTTTTAAAAATGAACGTCGAGAAACGCTTTCGAGCTGTAATTTTGTTTGACTACTGCCCTAACTGTCTCGCCCACGAGCATTCAGAAAGCTCATGTTTCAAGGATACTGGTTGTCACATCTGTACAAAGAAACACCACACCTTGTTATACTCTGATGGCAGAACTCGAACCTATCGTGAACAAGGAAGTACAAGCCGTTCTGGAGGAATTCGCAAACGTGAAAACACGTCCAATCGTAGAAGTAGTGTCGTGTCAAGTTTAAGTTCAACCTCATCACTTTTCGCACACCAAAAAATGTCGTTATAACCCACTGTAACTGTTGTGTTGATAACAAATCAATATCGCCAATCCGTTAGAGCACATATCGATGTGTGTTCACCATTCAGTAAAATTGATGCACAACTTTCCAACAAGCTTAAATTAAAGGAATACAAAATTGAAATGAAACATTACCCAATTAACTCTTACATCAAAAGTGGAACCACAAATACGAATTCAGGTAGATGCCAAAAATACGAGATTGCCAATGAAAACTCCAATATCAACTGTAAATTCTTCAATTATAAATAAATTTTCGCATATTATGTTAGCCGATACGAAATTTTACGACTCACAAGGTATATCCTTATTACTTGGGAATGACATATGCGGCAAAATATTTAAAGCTGGCGTTATCCCTGCAGAAAATGGCCTTCCCCTCGCTCAAGACACCATATTTGGATGGGTACTATCGGGTACAATCGCCCACTAAGAATCACATTGATACTATGAAGTTCAAGCTTCAACTTACGTTTGTATAAATTTGTTTCCTTTTGTTCTTACCATTCTTTCTCTTATATTACCATTTAGAATATACTTGCTTTATAATGAATTTTAAACTGTTCACTAATAATACATGAAATTGAATTAATAATTAGCAATTGTATTAAATATAAACCAGTTAATCTTGAAATATCTTTCTACAACTTTCAACTTTTCAATTATATTGCAGTTCCTGCAACAGGGCCGGTAATGTTCGTGTGAACAGCCGACTCATCTCATAATGATTCTATGAATTTCAAAACTAGATGTCATTTCAAACACTTATTTATTTTTCAATTCTTACTTGTACTAAAAATGAATTATTAACATGTAAAATATACTTTAAGTTAGTTAAGAAAAGACCTCAGATTAGTCAGCATATACCTAATTACAACTGAAATAAACGCATATTATTAAATAAGAAAATCCAACCACTTATAATTTATTCTGAGGAAACTAGCTTAATTCTGGTCCTTCATCTACACATCTACATTATGTATTTTTCCGAGTTCCTTTTTTTTCTATTATCATTCACTTTGAAGGTTGAAATTTAAAATGTATGTAGTTCACTTAGTGCTTTCACCACAGGAGCTACAGCAGATTTCCAGTCATAAATATGAACATCGCCACAAAAATAGTTTTAAATATACGATAAAAAAACAACAAATATGTCAAACAAGTTCACAAATTTGCATTTGTAAATTCCGTAATTCGATAGATATTTGATCAAATTTTTAAAAAGTTTTTTTTTTTTAAATTTAATTTTTTTTTTTATTTATTTTTTTATGCGGAATGTTTTTTAAAACCCTTTACCTAAGGCAAAAGGGTATATATAACTTTGTCATTCCGTTTGTAATTTCTACAATATTGATCCCACACCCTATAAAGTATATATATTCTGGGTCCTTATGAAGTTAAAATCCGGTTGTCCGTCCGTCCGTCAGTCTCTTGAAATGGGTTTTCTGAAGCCCCCAGAAATGATGGTTGGTGTATGCATCTGTCAGGTATTCTTATTATAATTTTGCTATTGAAATTCAGCTAGATCGGTCCAAAAATAGCTGAGTTATGAGCAAAAAAACGACTACCTCTAATTTTTTTACAAAAATCCCTTGTTGTTGTTGTATTTTTATTACTTTTTTCTGTATATCTGGAGAACGGCAAGAGCTAAAGTTTCCAAATTAGGTACACACATTTAGGTTATCAATACACAGAATCCCACAAAATGTGGGCGGGATTGGAGAAGTGGGCGTGGTATCTCCCGTACAAAAAATATAAAAAATTTTATAAAAACCTGAATTTTTGGACTGCCATATGACCTACGGTTATCCATTACGGCTGTAGGAAAAATCGCCCAAAGAAAAATGGCCCAAAAAAATAAATGAAAAATCGCCCAAAAAAATTCCATGTGAAATTGGGCTTGAATTCATATGAAAAGTGACCCAAAATGTTCGGGTTATTTTTCGTTTTTTAAATTTGGTGATTTTTCATTATGAAAAATCAGCCAAAAATATTATATGAAAAATAGCCCATTTTTCGGGCCATTTTTAAAATTTCGTCAAAATCTTACATAATATTTGTCTAAATCATTCATTATTACTATACGTCGAATTCCTAAATGTTATTTATAAAAATAACGCGACATATTGCAAAAAGGTGGCATGTCATAACGTCCAGTGTCATAGTGTCCGTGGACAAACTCGAAAGCATAGCCGGCCTTCGGCCGGCCGCAAGGATTTTCTCCTCTTTAATAAAACAAGTACCGGCTTCGCTAACTAAAGCTTCTCTGCACAGACGGCCTTCGGCCGGGGGCAAGGATTTTCTTCTCTATGGTATAACAAAAACCGGCTTCGCTAACTAATGCTTATCTGCGAAGTCGGCCTTCGTTCGGAAACAAGGCAGAGGAAACAAGGCCGTCTGTGCAGAGAAGCTTTAGCTAGCGAGGCCGGTCTTTGTTATACCAGAGAGGATAACATCCTTGCCCCCGTCCGAAGGCCGTTTGTGCAGAGAAGCTTTAGTTAGCGAAGCCGGTTTTTGTTATACCATAGAGTTAAAAATCCTTGCGCCCTGCCGAGGGCCGGCTATGCCGAGACGCTTTAGTAAGCGCTGCCGGTATTTGTTACACCATAGGGGAAAAAATCCTTGCGCCCAAAAGTGTTTTCGTTATATGTTTAATATATGCACCCTAGAAAAAACAACAAAACCATTTTTAAAAAAATGTTGACCATATTATGTTAAATTTAACCAAATCATTGTCACCGACAACCATATTATGGTAAAATAAGTTTCTTTAAAAATAGTTTTGTTGGTTGTGACCATAATAAAACATGTTTTTCTCTGCGTGTATATAAATCTTTTTTTGTATTTAACATCTTTAGTGATCATGGACCTCATGACATTTTTAAAAATTACATAATGTCAATTTGCAAAGTGTCTTAATGCCAATGGACGTTATAACATTTTTAAAAGTGCCACAGTGTCCATGGACACTACGATACTGGACTTTATGGCATGACACCTTGCAAAAAGCTATATTCTGTTTTGAGTAATTGATTATAACTATGCAGTGTTAAATTAATATTTAACACAAAGTTTGGCGGAGGGCTCAAATAAGTATTACTGTCCATACTGCCGAGCAGCTGTTGAAGATACAATGCAATTTTTTACATAAAACTTACATTTGTATGTGACCAAATTCATATGAATAATAAACACTTTTTTGCAAATTGGGTCATTTTTTGTTTGGGCCCTTTTTCGTTTTTTTTTTGGGCAAAATTTCATATTTAACTTTTTCATTATTCATGTTCTTTTGGGCGATTCTTCATTTGGGCGATTTTTCATTTTTTTTGGGGGCCAATCAAAAGATCGTAAATCTTTAGTAGAAAATATTTTCTGAAAAATTCGAAAAAATTGGCTCAGATACGAAAAAGTTATGGCCAAAATAAAATTATTTTTTTTAAAATACCCATTTTCGGGAACTATAGATCTTCCCGAGTCCAAGCTTTATAACTCAAGTAAATGGTAAATTTCTTCCTAAACACGTCGGTATTTAATCTGTTAAATCGGTTTAAAAAACATAGCAAACAATTTGGTGCATATATTTCCCTATTTCGGTTCACAACTCAAATAAGTTAATTTGTAATTTTTGTATTATGGTTTACAACTTTGCTATTGCGGTGAACAAAAACATCAAAAGTAATAACAACTCAAGTGTGTTGACTTGTGAACAGGAAACGGGCCATATTTCATTTTAATGATATTCAAATAACGTTCCTTCATGGTTCAGTTGTCTAGGGGGTGTGTTAAGTTAGAAACTGTGAGTTCCCTGGTTCGAATCTTGGTTTTTTAAAAAGATATTTTTTTTTATATTTTTATTTTTTTATGTTCTAAATTTAATTTATAATGAAGTTTTAAGTATTGTAAATATGTATGTATGTATATGTAAAAATTATTTAGTTTTTGTCTAGGTGCTCTTACTTTTTTTTTTTTTGTTTTGCTTAAAAGAAAGCTTATTTCTTTTCCTTTAAGGTAGTTTTGGTCGCTTTTTGGGATGCGAGTGGGATATGTATAAAAAAAAATAATTTCGAACTCAAGACATATCCCACTCGCATCCCAAAAAGCGACCTAAACTACCTTAAAGGAAAAGACATAAGCTTTCTTTTAAGCAAAAAAAAAAAAAAAAAAAAAAAACATTCCGGATAAAAATAAAATAAAAAAAGTTTTAAATTAAAAAAAAATATAAAAAAAAATTTTTGAAAAAAACAAAAAAAAAAATTTCAAAAGTTTGGTCGAATAGCTATCGAAGCTACTGGGGACAAATTTTGCTAACACCAATAGGTCATAAGTTACATTGATGAGAAAGAACACCTGTTTGGCCGAAATGTCAAACTTTGGCCACTTCTAACTCAGAAACTTTTTGACCGATCTTGTTGAAAATTCTAAGCGTCTAATCTACTATCCAATAGGACTAACCTTGGTGCAAATTTTATCCAAATCGGAAGATATTGATTTAAAAATTGGGTACCTTGACATGAAATCCCCCATATTTCTTCTCATAAAGTGCTAAAAGATTTATTAGCTTTAATTGTTCTCAATTTTTTAATTTTTGAAACGAACAGGTTTTGAAACTCACCAATGTTAAAATTTAAATTTTCTTATTTTGAAAAATATTAGAAAAGTTTTTGGAGTCGGAGTCGCGGGTTTTTGTGGGTACTTCGACACCGACTCCGGTACAAAACCTGAACTCCGACACCACAGCCCTTGAATTTTCATACACATTTTTGTTTTTAATAAAAATTCAAAAATGCTCTAAAAAGTACATTTTGTTTTCACTGGTACAAAATCATAAAAGAAATTTTCCATCCCTGGTTCAAGCCATATTTCCTGGTGATTTAATAAATAATTCTTTCCGTTCACTTAAAAAGTTAAAACGTTAGGCTACGTTTTTCGATTTATTCGACGAATTCATCCAAAAACTCGAAATAATTTCCACTATGCATCTACAGAGCTTTCTCAAGACGAAATAAATAACGTTCGGAACCATCTTATCCTCATAGCCCAGAAAGTTGCATACCCAGAAGAGTATAGGGCTATTCAAAATAATGAAAACATTCCTAAATCTAGTGCCATTCTAAATCTCAATCCATTCGTAGACTCAAACAAACTTCTTAGAGTAAATGGGCGCTAAGCGTATTCTCAAACCTTATCTTATGATGAAAAATTTCCTATCATTCTTCCTTATAACTGTCAATTAACAAGACTTTTGGTACATTTTTGTCACACACTTTCACTTCATTGAGGAAATCAGCAAGTTCTTCGTCTGGTTCGAATGCAATTCTGGGTACCTAAATTAAAAAACTTGGTAAAAACTACGATTCACCAATGTAAGACATGCGTCTTACATAAAGCGAAGGTAAAGACTCAAATGATGTCTGCGCTTCCTGCAGAACGGACTGAATTACAACGTCCGCTTTATAATACTGGAATCGATTTCGCTGGCCGCTTGTGTGTTTTTCAACAAAGGCAATTCACCTGGAAGCCACTACTGATTTATCCACTGAAGCATTCATAGCAGCATTTCAAAGATTTTCATCAAGACGTGGACATCCATTAAACTTATATTCCGACAATGGGAAACATTTTGTAGGTGCTTCTAAACAGATCGCCAAACAGTTCCTTCAATTATCAAGTTCAGAATTGATATCCAAATATACGTTCCATAATTTTCAATGGCATTTTATTCCACCAGCTTCACCTCACATGGGAGGTCTTTGGGAAGAGTTAAGAGTTTCAAAACTCATTTCCGCAAAGTTGCCGGTGCCTTTAAATATACGTTTGAAGAGTTCTCTACATTATTCGCAAAAATAGAATATTGTTTAAATTCTCGACCAATTTCGCCAATGTCCGAGGATCCTCTCGACTTAAATGCATTGACTCCTGGCCATTTCCTAATAGGATCTCTCCCCCTTGCACCAGCTGACCCGCAAATTGAGAATCAACCGATTTCAATAATTAATCGATGGCAACGACTCAAAGCCATTCAACAGCAATTCTGTCAGCGCTGGAAATCTGAATATCTTAAGGAACTTCATAAGAGAACAAAGTGGAAATCTCCAGAGACAAATATTTCGGTAGGAGATATCGTAGTCATTAAGGACGATAATCTCTCGATTAATGAGTGGAGACTAGGCCGAATTACCAAAGTACTCCATGGACCTGATAACAATGTTCGGATAGCAGATGTTCTTACACAAAAAGGAACTATTACGCGCCCTATAGTAAAGCTTGTAATACTACCGGCATGACCGAGATTTGTTCTCAATTCCATTATTTACTAATACTGACCATAAGTTCATTTATATTCTATTATTTGTAGTTCATAAATTTTCCACAAAACCTATTTTTTCTAGATTTTTTCCTTTTTTATTTATGCTAATTCACAATTTATTTTTCTTAACAGGTGAGTCATGTCATCGAAAAGTCTGGCGCTCATTAGAAATTCATCAACAATTGAACCGTTTCGATGCAGACTCTGTAAAGGATATCACGCACTCCGGAAGTGTCAAGTTTTTTTAAAAATGAACGTCGAGAAACGCTTTCGAGCTGTAATTTTGTTTGACTACTGCCCTAACTGTCTCGCCCACGAGCATTCAGAAAGCTCATGTTTCAAGGATACTGGTTGTCACATCTGTACAAAGAAACACCACACCTTGTTATACTCTGATGGCAGAACTCGAACCTATCGTGAACAAGGAAGTACAAGCCGTTCTGGAGGAATTCGCAAACGTGAAAACACGTCCAATCGTAGAAGTAGTGTCGTGTCAAGTTTAAGTTCAACCTCATCACTTTTCGCACACCAAAAAATGTCGTTATAACCCACTGTAACTGTTGTGTTGATAACAAATCAATATCGCCAATCCGTTAGAGCACATATCGATGTGTGTTCACCATTCAGTAAAATTGATGCACAACTTTCCAACAAGCTTAAATTAAAGGAATACAAAATTGAAATGAAACATTACCCAATTAACTCTTACATCAAAAGTGGAACCACAAATACGAATTCAGGTAGATGCCAAAAATACGAGATTGCCAATGAAAACTCCAATATCAACTGTAAATTCTTCAATTATAAATAAATTTTCGCATATTATGTTAGCCGATACGAAATTTTACGACTCACAAGGTATATCCTTAGTACTTGGGAATGACATATGCGGCAAAATATTTAAAGCTGGCGTTATCCCTGCAGAAAATGGCCTTCCCCTCGCTCAAGACACCATATTTGGATGGGTACTATCGGGTACAATCGCCCACTAAGAATCACATTGATACTATGAAGATCAAGCTTCAACTTACGTTTGTATAAATTTGTTTCCTTTTGTTCTTACCATTCTTTCTCTTATATTACCATTTAGAATATACTTGCTTTATAATGAATTTTAAACTGTTCACTAATAATACATGAAATTGAATTAATAATTAGCAATTGTATTAAATATAAACCAGTTAATCTTGAAATATCTTTCTACAACTTTCAACTTTTCAATTATATTGCAGTTCCTGCAACAGGGCCGGTAATGTTCGTGTGAACAGCCGACTCATCTCATAATGATTCTATGAATTTCAAAACTAGATGTCATTTCAAACACTTATTTATTTTTCAATTCTTACTTGTACTAAAAATGAATTATTAACATGTAAAATATACTTTAAGTTAGTTAAGAAAAGACCTCAGATTAGTCAGCATATACCTAATTACAACTGAAATAAACGCATATTATTAAATAAGAAAATCCAACCACTTATAATTTATTCTGAGGAAACTAGCTTAATTCTGGTCCTTCATCTACACATCTACATTATGTATTTTTCCGAGTTCCTTTTTTTTCTATTATCATTCACTTTGAAGGTTGAAATTTAAAATGTATGTAGTTCACTTAGTGCTTTCACCACAGGAGCTACAGCAGATTTCCAGTCATAAATATGAACATCGCCACAAAAATAGTTTTAAATATACGATAAAAAAACAACAAATATGTCAAACAAGTTCACAAATTTGCATTTGTAAATTCCGTAATTCGATAGATATTTGATCAAATTTTTAAAAAGTTTTTTTTTTTTAAATTTAATTTTTTTTTTTATTTATTTTTTTATGCGGAATGTTTTTTAAAACCCTTTACCTAAGGCAAAAGGGTATATATAACTTTGTCATTCCGTTTGTAATTTCTACAATATTGATCCCACACCCTATAAAGTATATATATTCTGGGTCCTTATGAAGTTAAAATCCGGTTGTCCGTCCGTCCGTCAGTCTCTTGAAATGGGTTTTCTGAAGCCCCCAGAAATGATGGTTGGTGTATGCATCTGTCAGGTATTCTTATTATAATTTTGCTATTGAAATTCAGCTAGATCGGTCCAAAAATAGCTGAGTTATGAGCAAAAAAACGACTACCTCTAATTTTTTTACAAAAATCCCTTGTTGTTGTTGTATTTTTATTACTTTTTTCTGTATATCTGGAGAACGGCAAGAGCTAAAGTTTCCAAATTAGGTACACACATTTAGGTTATCAATACACAGAATCCCACAAAATGTGGGCGGGATTGGAGAAGTGGGCGTGGTATCTCCCGTACAAAAAATATAAAAAATTTTATAAAAACCTGAATTTTTGGACTGCCATATGACCTACGGTTATCCATTACGGCTGTAGGAAAAATCGCCCAAAGAAAAATGGCCCAAAAAAATAAATGAAAAATCGCCCAAAAAAATTCCATGTGAAATTGGGCTTGAATTCATATGAAAAGTGACCCAAAATGTTCGGGTTATTTTTCGTTTTTTAAATTTGGTGATTTTTCATTATGAAAAATCAGCCAAAAATATTATATGAAAAATAGCCCATTTTTCGGGCCATTTTTAAAATTTCGTCAAAATCTTACATAATATTTGTCTAAATCATTCATTATTACTATACGTCGAATTCCTAAATGTTATTTATAAAAATAACGCGACATATTGCAAAAAGGTGGCATGTCATAACGTCCAGTGTCATAGTGTCCGTGGACAAACTCGAAAGCATAGCCGGCCTTCGGCCGGCCGCAAGGATTTTCTCCTCTTTAATAAAACAAGTACCGGCTTCGCTAACTAAAGCTTCTCTGCACAGACGGCCTTCGGCCGGGGGCAAGGATTTTCTTCTCTATGGTATAACAAAAACCGGCTTCGCTAACTAATGCTTATCTGCGAAGTCGGCCTTCGTTCGGAACCAAGGCAGAGGAAACAAGGCCGTCTGTGCAGAGAAGCTTTAGTTAGCGAGGCCGGTCTTTGTTATACCAGAGAGGATAACATCCTTGCCCGCGGCCGAAGGCCGTCTGTGCAGAGAAGCTTTAGTTAGCGAAGCCGGTTTTTATTATACCATAGAGTTAAAAATCCTTGCGCCCTGCCGAGGGCCGGCTATGCCGAGACGCTTTAGTAAGCGCTGCCGGTATTTGTTACACCATAGGGGAAAAAATCCTTGCGCCCAAAAGTGTTTTCGTTATATGTTTAATATATGCACCCTAGAAAAAACAACAAAACCATTTTTAAAAAAATGTTGACCATATTATGTTAAATTTAACCAAATCATTGTCACCGACAACCATATTATGGTAAAATAAGTTTCTTTAAAAATAGTTTTGTTGGTTGTGACCATAATAAAACATGTTTTTCTCTGCGTGTATATAAATCTTTTTTTGTATTTAACATCTTTAGTGATCATTGACCTCATGACATTTTTAAAAATTACATAATGTCAATTTGCAAAGTGTCTTAATGCCAATGGACGTTATAACATTTTTAAAAGTGCCACAGTGTCCATGGACACTACGATACTGGACTTTATGGCATGACACCTTGCAAAAAGCTATATTCTGTTTTGAGTAATTGATTATAACTATGCAGTGTTAAATTAATATTTAACACAAAGTTTGGCGGAGGGCTCAAATAAGTATTACTGTCCATACTGCCGAGCAGCTGTTGAAGATACAATGCAATTTTTTACATAAAACTTACATTTGTATGTGACTAAATTCATATGAATAATAAACACTTTTTTGCAAATTGGGTCATTTTTTGTTTGGGCCCTTTTTCGTTTTTTTTTTGGGCAAAATTTCATATTTAACTTTTTCATTTTTCATGTTCTTTTGGGCGATTTTTCATTTTTTTTTTGGGGGCCAATCAAAAGATCGTAAATCTTTAGTAGAAAATATTTTCTGAAAAATTCGGAAAAATTGGCTCAGATACGAAAAAGTTATGGCCAAAAAAAAATAATTTTTTTTAAAATACCCATTTTCGGGAACTATAGATCTTCCCGAGTCCAAGCTTTATAACTCAAGTAAATGGTAAATTTCTTCCTAAACACGTCGGTATTTAATCTGTTAAATCGGTTTAAAAAACATGGCACAAACAATTTGGTGCATATATTTCCCTATTTCGGTTCACAACTCAAATAAGTTGATTTGTAATTTTTGTATTATAGTTTACAACTTTGCTATTGCGGTGAACAAAAACATCAAAAGTAATAACAACTCAAGTGTGTTGACTTGTGAACAGGAAACGGGCCATATTTCATTTAAATGATATTCAAATAACGTTCCTTCATGGTTCAGTTGTCTAGGGAGTGTGTTAAGTTAGAAACTGTGAGTTCCCTGGTTCGAATCTTGGTTTTTTAAAAAGATTTTTTTTTATATTTTTATTTTTTTATGTTCTAAATTTAATTTATAATGAAGTTTTAAGTATTGTAAATATGTATGTATGTATATGTAAAAATTATTAAGTTTTTGTCTATTAGCTCTTACTTGTTTTTTTTTTTGTTTTGCTGAAAAGAAAGCTTATTTCTTTTCCTTTAAGGTAGTTTTGGTCGCTTTTTGGGATGCGAGTGGGATATGTATAAAAAAAAATAATTTCGAACTCAAGACATATCCCACTCGCATCCCAAAAAGCGACCTAAACTACCTTAAAGGAAAAGACATAAGCTTTCTTTTAAGCAAAAAAAAAAAAAAAATACATTCCGGATAAAAATAAAATAAAAAAAGTTTTAAATTAAAAAAAAAATATTAAAAAAAAATTTTTGAAAAAAAAACAAAAAAAAAATTTCAAAAGTTTGCTCGAATAGCTATCGAAGCTACTGGGGACAAATTTTGCTAACAACAATAGGTCATAAGTTACATTGATGAGAAAGAACACCTGTTTGGCCGAAATGTCAAACTTTGGCCACTTCTAACTCAGAAACTTTTTGACCGATCTTGTTGAAAATTCTAAGCGTCTAATCTACTATCCAATAGGACTAACCTTGGTGCAAATTTTATCCAAATCGGAAGATATTGATTTAAAAATTGGGTACCTTGACATGAAATCCCCCATATTTATTCTCATAAAGTGCTAAAAGATTTATTAGCATCAATTGTTCTCAATTTTTTAATTTTTGAAACGAACAGGTTTTGAAACTCACCAATGTTAAAATTTAAATTTTCTTATTTTGAAAAATATTAGAAAAGTTTTTGGAGTCGGAGTCGCGGGGTTTTTGTGGGTACTTCGACACCGACTCCGGTACAAAACCTGAACTCCGACACCACAGCCCTTGAATTTTCATACACATTTTTGTTTTTAATAAAAATTCAAAAATGCTCTAAAAAGTACATTTTGTTTTCACTGGTACAAAATCATAAAAGAAATTTTCCATCCCTGGTTCAAGCCATATTTCCTGGTGATTTAATAAATAATTCTTTCCGTTCACTTAAAAAGTTCGGCTATTTTTATACTCTTCACCGAAGGTAAGAGGGTATATATAACTTTGTCATTCCGTTTGTATGTTCCACAATATTGATCCTACACCCTATAAAGTATATATATTCTGGGTCCTTATGAAAAGCGAAGTTCAAATCCGGTTGTCCGTCTGACCGTCTGTCCGTCTGTCCGTGTGTATGTTGAAATGGGTTTTCCGAAAACCCCAGCAATGATGTGGACTAGGTTGATGTATATTTATGTCAAATATACTCCGTTTAAGTTTGCTATTGAAATTCAGCCAGATCGGTCCAAAAATGACGGAGATATGAGCAAAAAACCACGACTACCTCTAAATTTTTCCAAAAATCCCTTGTTGTTGTTGTATTTTTTTTATTTCTGTATATCTTGAGAACGGCAAGAGCCAAAGTTTCCAAATTAGGTACACACATTAAGGTTGCCAGTACACACCATCCTACAAAATATGGGCGGGATTGGAGAAGTGGGCGTGGTACCTCCCGTACAAAAAAAATTAAAAATTGTATAAAAACCTAAATTTTAGGGCTGCCATATGTTCTATGGATATGACTTATATATCAAAATATCGGAAATTTTTAGTAGAACATATTTTATAAAAAACTCGGGAAAATCGGTTCAGATACAAAAAAGTTATGACCAAAATTAAATTATTTTTTTTTAAATACTTACTTTCGGGAACCATATATCTCCCCGAGTCCAAGCTTTATAACTACAGTAAATGCTAAATTTCTTCTAAATATAACTTAAGTAAATGGTAAAATTCTACCTTAACACGTCGGTATATAAAACTATCAAATCGGTTACACAATGGGTATTTTATGAGCAAATACTCAAAAAATGGGCTAAAAACATCAACATTTTTATAAATTTTTTTTTAAATACCCACTTTCGGGAACCATAGATCTCCCCGACTTCAAGCTTTATAACCACAGTAAATGGTAAATTTCTTCTTCAACACGTCGGTATATAAATCTGCCAAATCGGTTAAAAAATGGCTGAGTTATAACCAAAATACTGAATCCCCAAAAATTACTCTTTTTATAATTAACTTTGTTAAAATATATATTTACAAGTTTATATAAATGTTTATATATAAATATAACTTAAGTAAATGGTAAAATTATTCCTTAACACGTCGGTATATAAAAATATCAAATCCGTTAATTTATGAGCACAATACTCCAAAAATGGGCTAAAAACATCAACATTTTTATAAAAACCTAAATTTTAGGGCTGCCATATGTCCTATGTATATGACTTATATACCAAAATGTCGGAAATTTGTATGAATTATAACCGAAATACTGGGGTCTAATCACCGCATACGATATCGAGCAAAATTCATCGAAATTATTTATTTTGGTATCTTGAAACTCGATATCGAATGAAATGTATTGAATTTGAAATAACAGCATTCGACATCGAGTAACTCGACATTACATTTATCGAGTTTTCATTCGATACGCCATCGTGTCTATCGTTTATTCGATACGATAGTATCGAATCCTGTGATTAGACCGCTGAATTCCGGAAAATTACTCTTTATATACCCTTCACCGAAGGTGAAAAAGGTATATATAACTGTAATTTCTACAATATTGATCCTACACCGTATAAAGTATATATATTCTGGGCCATTATGAAAAGCGAAGTTCAAAACCGGTTGTCTCTTATTTAAAAAAAAAATATTTACCAGTTTTATTTAGTTTTTGTCTAGTTGCTCTGTATTCTGCTCGCAAAATGGTGAAGGGTATATAAAATTCGGCACAGCCGAATATAGCACTATTACTTGTTAATTGCACAAGTTGAATTAAATGCATTTTAATTGGTGTGCATATATGTGCATATTCATTAAATATATTATTACCCTTTTTTAAGTTACCTATTTTAAATAAATTTCGACCGGCAATCAGGGCTGTCACGTATGGTGATTTTTCGCCAAACGTGGTGATTTTGAAACGTGTTTGGCGATGAGATTTTCCATTTGGCGACTGGCGACTTTTTTTTTGGCTATTTTTGATATAACTGGCGATTTACTTGGCTATTTTTATCATTTTTTGTTATCATTACTAATTTAAAAAAAAGCAGGCAACTTTTTTTCACATGATTTTTGTTTTGTTATCATTTTAAGTGAATTTTATATTCAGGCACTATTTAATTCTTATACATAGTTTGTATGCAGGGGTCTAATCACCGCATTCGATACTATCGTTTCGAATAAACTATCGGATTTTTTTGCATACGATAGACACTGACGTATAGAATGAAAACTCGATAAATGTAATGTCGAGTTACTCGATATCGAATGCTATTATTTCAAATTCAATACATTTCATTCGATATCGAGTTTCATGATACCAACATAAATAATTTCGATCAATTTTGCTCGATATCGTATGCGGTGATTAGACCCCAGGTCAAAACACCGGTAATGAAACCGATAAGGCTGAAGTGTATGATCTTATAGACTTGTGTTCATAAATTTAGTTTTTTTTTAACTATATATATATATGATCTCCATTTTATTTTATTAAAAAAAAATAACAGAAACTAAACAAAATTTACTTTCGGCGACTTTTTTGTATTTTATCTCAGTTTTTGGCGATTATATATTTTAATAGTTTTTGTGTTTGCAAGACTTAATTAAAAAAAAAAAAAATTTACGAAAACTGAACAAAATTGACGTTTGGCGATTTCTGACATCCTGTTTGGCCATGGAGCTCAAAAAAATCTGACAAAACCTGCCGGCAGAGAAGCAAGCCGTCACGGCGCGGCTGACGGCTAGCCGCGCAGCCGATTTTTTTCGACAAGCCGCGCCGCCGCCGATATACTCGGCTGATCGACGGCTCAATTGCTAGCTGATTATATTTTTTTCTATTTTTTTTATTTTTGGTATTTTTTAATATTATTTAAGTTAGTGAATACTTACGAAAATCGGAATTTAATTAATTTTGTAGCACTGTTGCCTTATACAAATACTTAAAGAGTTTTAACGAAACTTTTTTGTATTTTGCATGTGGAAAAGGTGGTTAAGGCCCGTTTTCACAACTAACCGTATATAAGTGTACCATTATTACAACTTTACTTTAACATAATATTTTTTTAGACGTCAAAAAATCGGCGCAAAGCAGCTCAGCCGCCGCCGACGAATATTTTTGGACTTCAGCCGCCGCCGAAAATTTTTAATCGGCTTGCTTCTCTGCCTGCCGGCAATTATTTTCTCAAAACTAAATAAACTTAAAACAAGTATGAGTGCTATACAGGGGTGCCAGATAATTTTGATACAAAATCGGCATATTAAAAAAAAAATCGGCATTATCGGCACTTTATTATAAAAAAAAGGCAAATTAAAAATTCCTATTTTAAATGCAATAAATCCTATTCTTACTTACAAATAAGAACAATTCAGAATTATCTAATGTTTATAACTTATGAAATTTCAAAAGAATCAATCAAAATAAACGTTTTACAAAGAAATTGTAGTTAAATATAAAGTTGTTTTTAACTTTCTTATAATTAAATATATTCCATATACAAATATTTGAGTTTGACATTTTTATTAAATCCGTTTTAATATTAATATCAAAACAGTTTAAATTATTAATTTTTAAATAATCTTTAAAAAACGAATAACTTGCAAAGATAAATTTTCCAGTGAACATCAAAACTCTGTTATATTAAAAAATTCTTTCCACATTTGCGGAAGAATGTGGAAGGACCAAAAATTGTACCAAATGCTGCCATAAAATGTTCACGTTATAAATCTTATAAAAGTTTGCAAATTTATTTAATTTTCCTTACATAAGAATTGGCTATTTAATTTATGTACTAACATCGTCCTCAATTGCGCTATAATATTAAAAAAAAATTATTTAATTATCAAAGTAATTATTATTTAAATTATATTCATTGATAGTGAATATAAATTTATCTTACCTTTATTCTTTTGTAAGTATTTATCTATCCATTTTCAAACACAAATATAAAGTGTTTTATATGTTCCTAATAGAAAAAGAAATTTTAACTGAATTATTTTAGGTTTAAAAATTATTTCTTTTTTAACTTTGGCCTTTAATTCTTCATAGTGGAATATTTTTCAAATAAAAATGTATTAACCCAACACACATTACAAACACTGCATTTAATATTGAATAAAACTAACCCATTTTTCTTTAGTAGAAGCGCTGACTTAATAACAGTTGTCTCTTTTCAATGTTACAACTGTTTCAGTATCTCTTAAAGTAAGTGTATTATTATCAAACAAACAAAAAGTAATCGCCTTTTACGTGTTAGTCAAAAAATCGGCATTTTTGGAGCAAAAATCGGCAAATAGGCACTTTGATAATTTAGGGGCAAAAAATCGGCAAAAATGGCAGGCCTGGTGCTATATTCGGCTGTGCCGAATCTTATATACCCTTCACCATTGTGCGAGAGGAATACAGAGCAACTAGACAAAAACTAAATAAAACTGGTATATATGTTTTTAAAATAAGAGACAACTGGTTTTGAACTTCGCTTTTATTAAGGGCCCAGAATATATATACTGTATAGGGTGTAGGATCAATATTATAGAAATTACAAACGGAATGACGAAGTTATATATACCTTTTTTACCTTCGCTGAAGCGTATAAAAAGAGCAATTTTTGGGAATTCAGGGGTCTAATCACCTCATTCGATACTATCGTATATCGAATAAATTATTGCATTTTTTTGCATACGATAGACACTGGCGTTTCGAATGAAAACTCGATAAATGTAACGTCGAGTTACTCGATGTCGAATGCTATTATTTCAAATTCAATACATTTCATTCGACATCGAGTTTCAAGATACCAAAATAAATAATTTCGATTAATTTTGCTCGATATCTTATGCGGTGATTAGACCCCAGTATTTCGGTTATAACTCATAAAAATTTCCGATATTTTGGTATATAAGTCATATCCATAGGACGTATGGCAGCCCTAAAATTTAGGTTTTTATAAAAGTTTTTATGTTTTTTAGCCCATTTTTGGAGTATTTTGCTCATAAATTACCCATTGTCTAACCGATTTGATAGTTGTATATACCGACGTGTTAAGGAAGAACTTAAGCTATATTTATATATAAACATTTATATATACTTGTATACATATATTTTAACAAAGTTAATTATAAAAAGAGTAATTTTTGGGGATCCAGTATTTCGGTTGTAACTCAGCCATTTTTAACCGATTTGACAGATTTATATACCGTCGTGTTGAAGAAGAAATTTACCATTTACTTGAGTTATAAAGCTTGGACTCGGGGAGATCTATGGTTCCCGAAAGTGGGTATTTAAAAAAAAAATTTCATTTTGGTCACAACTTTTTTGTATCTGAACTGATTTTTCCGAGTTTTTTATGAAATATGTTCTACTAAGAATTTCCGATATTTTGGTATATAAGTCATATCCATAGGACATATGGCAGCCCTAAAATTTAGGTTTTTATACAATTTTTATTTATGTTTGTACGGGTACCACGCTCACTTCTCCAATCCCGCCCACATTTTGTAGAATGGTGTGTATTGGCAACCTAAATGTGTGTACCTAATTTGGAGGCTTTTGCCGTTCCCCAGATATACAGCAAAAGTAATAAAAATACAACAACCTCAAGGGATTTTTGGAAAAAATTAGAGGTAGTCATGGTTTTTTGCTCATATCTCAGCCAGTTTTATACCGACGTGTTTAAGAAGAAATTTACCATTTACTTGAGCTATAAAGCTTGGACTCGGGGAGATCTATGGTTCCCGAAAGTGGGTATTTAAAAAAAAAAATTAATTTTGGTCATAACTTTTTTGTACCTGAACCGATTTTTCCGGATTTTTTTTAAAATATGTTCTTCTATTTTGGTATATAAGTCATATCGATAGGACATATGGCAGCCCTAAAATTTAGAATTAGATTAGAAAAATTAGAGGTAGTCGTGGTTTTTTGCTCATATCTCAGCCATTTGTGGACCGATCTGGCTGAATTTCAATAGCAAACCAACCAAGTCCCCAACATATCTGGGGGCTTCGGAAAACCCATATCAACAGACAGACGGACAACCGGTTTTGAACTTCGCTTTTCATAAGGACCCAGAATATATATACTTTATAGGGTGAAGGATCAATATTGTAGAAATTACAAACGGAATGACAAAGTTATATATACCCTTTCTACCTTCGGTGAAGGGTATAAAAACGAAAACAGTAAAAAAAGTAATAGTGCTGTATTCGGCTTAGCCGTAATTTAGTACTATTTTTTTACTACCATTTACCCTTTTAACTTCGGTGAAGGGTATACAACGGGAATTTCAGCTCTTAATTTTGTTAGTTAATAATTAATAGGATTCACTAGCAGGCAACAGCTAAACTAAATTAAAGCCGAACGTGTTTTTCTGCAAATCCCCATTATGTATTTGGATATTTTTGTGTCCCGGGTTGAAACATTCTAAAGTCGGCGCTATCTTGGCACTCGTAAAAATATTTATATTTTGTTATCTTTTACTTCGGATGAGTGGCAGAAAACAAAAATGTATGTACGTATGTACCATACATACATTATGTTAAGAAAATTTTATTACATAGTAAAAATAGTTTTGTTTGGCCTTTTATCATTCAAAAAAACAATATCTACGTAGGTATTTCATTTTTACTATTTTTTTTATGTATTAATTAATAAAACTTGCAAACACCGCTAAGTTAAAAAAGTTTTTTTTATCTGTAAAATTCCTTTGTGTATTTCCAAAAATTAAAACATAAACCTGGAGATAATTAAAATTGAGAACATTTTACTTATATGTATTTAAGTTTTCAGAAACACTCAACTACAGTTGTGTAATTTTTCAGTCATGTTCGGAAATCGAATTCGCGAGATATAATGCACGTCCTACTTTAAGTACCACTTATCTTTAATACTCGTTTAAAACTACACTCATTTAAAAAAATCAATTGAAAATCTCTATTAAAACTTCGTTCATTTAATTTCGTTTATAATGTTACGTTTTTCCTTTAATAAACGCGTTTGAGTTCTTTTAATTGCAAATCCGAATAAAAACACACACTTATTCAACTTAACAAACTTTATTGAAATTAATTATTTTGTTCACAATTGTTAGTTACGAACAGAACCGTTTTTCAAAACAGACTAAACTAATTTTACATGAGTCACCCCTTTTTATATTTCATAATTATTTCTAGATTTTTCCTGAACCTTCCGGTAAAAACTATTTATTATGTTCTATAACCATTTCTAGAAATTACTGGGAAATTTATATAGGAATTATTTTTAAAATAACAGTTGTGTTGAAAATTATACATGACAATTTTAAGTAACATAAAACTATAACTTACAAGATAACTTATAACTATAACTATAAATAATTCTTAGATAATTAAACTTTCGTAACACTGCCCTCCACTTAAGCCTGTTCGTCCCGAATAGGCTCAGATTCTCCTTTTCCATAATGGGCTAGTCGTTCTAGATGTACCACTTTCATTTTTGATCTTGGGCTCTTATATTTCTGGATCCGATACACCACGTCATTCAATTTCTTTATTACTTTATATGGGCCATCCCAATGAGTCTGCAGCTTTGGAGATAGTCCTTTCTTTCGTTGCGGATTAAAAAGTAAAACCAACTGGCCCTCTTTGAAGCCTTCCGAATTTGCCGCTCGATCGTATCTGGCTTTCATCTTGTCACTGGACAGCTTAATCCGACTTCGCACGAACTCATGAAGTTCATTAAGGTCATCTTGTTCCTGTGAGGTAGAGCCTTCATTGCTGCCATCTGTTGGTCCAGGCTTAACACCAAATTCTAGATCTCCGGGTAGTCTGAGCTCCGTTCCAAAGACAATTTTGGCAGGTGTACGAGAGGTGGAATTATGAACAGCTGATCTATATGCCAACAGAAACTTTGGAATGTGTTCATCCCAGTCCTTCTGATGAGTGCTTACTACTTTACGCAAGTGTTCCTCTAATGTGCGGTTAAATCTTTCAACCATGCCATCGGATTGTGGATGCAAAGGAGTTGTTCTAGTTTTCCTTATTCCGTACAATTCGCACATTTTTTTGAACACAGCAGATTCAAAATTTCTGCCTTGGTCAGAGTGTAATTCTATTGGAACTCCGTAGCGGCACACCCAGTTATTCAAAAATACGTCCACAACGGTTTTGGCTTCTTGATTTGGGATGGCATACACCTCTGGCCATTTACTAAAGTAATCGATAACAACTAACACATAACGGTTGCCGGCATCACTCACAGGAAAAGGTCCGGCTATATCCATTGCGATTCGCTCGAATGGGGCACCCGAATTGTACTGTTGAAGCGGTCCCCGACTTCTCCTTGTTGGTCCTTTGGCGGCAATGCATTGGGTGCAATTTGATATCCAATCGGCCACAGCTTGTTGGCACCCAACCCAGTAGAAACGTTGTTTTAATTTTTCTAGTGTTTTTGTTACGCCAAGATGGCCACCACTTGGACCATCATGGAATTCATTTAAAACTTCATGTACTTTTGACGATGGCACTACAATGAGGTTACGAACTGATTTTCCATCGGCACTTTCCCATGCTCGGTACAGGCAGCCATTTATCAACTGTAGGCTGTTCCATAGGGCCCAGTAGGCTTTTGTTAGGGGACTTTCAGATGATATTTCGTTTCGATTCGGCCTTCTGCCTTATTCTTTGGCCATCATAACTTTCTCTAATATAGGGTCAGCTTTCTGTGCCATTGACCAGTCTTCGTTGGACTCTATCTGCAGTAGGCGAACTTCACAGTTGTATTCCTTTCCTTCAGCCTTTACACAATGCTTGCATTCCAGTTTGCAGGGTCGTCTTGATAGAGCATCCGCATTGCCATGTTTTCCACCTTTTCTGTGCCCAATGGCAAAATCATAACTTTGTAGGCGCTCAATCCAGCGAGCTATCTGACCTTCCGGATTCTTGAATTGCAGCAACCACCTTAGTGCAGAATGGTCTGTTCTTAACTCAAAATGTTGACCATACAAATACTTGTGGAAATGCTTTACGCACTCTAGTACTGCCAGAAGCTCTCTTCGCGTCACGCAGTAATTTCTCTCAGGCTTCGAAAGTATTCGGCTGTAATAGCCCACGACTCGCTCTACGCCATCGACCACTTGGGAAAGCACACCTCCAATTCCGTATCCGCTCGCATCGGTATCAAGCACAAATTTCTCTCCAGTAATGGGGTAAGCCAAAATTGGTGCTGAGCACAACAATTCCTTTAGTTTCTGAAATGCTGTTTCCTGTGCTTCATTCCAGATGTATTTTTGCGCCTTTTTAATCAATTCGTGTAAACTTGCAGCAATATTTGCAAAGTTTGGCACAAAGCGCCTGTAGTATGTACATAGGCCTAGAAAACTGCGTAATTCATGAATATTTTTCGGGCGTGGCCAATCCATTACAGGTTTTATTTTATCGTCGTCCGTTGAGATGCCTTTGGAGGTTACACGATGTCCCAGGTATTTTACTTCCTTCTGGAACAGTGAGCATTTCTTAGCATTTAGTTTTAGTCCTGCCATTGATATACGTTTCATCACCTCTTCTAGGTGTTTCAGGTGTTCATCAAATGTTTTCCCCATTACAATAATGTCGTCAAGGTACACCAAACATGTCTTTCGGTGAAGGCCTTTTAACACCTGCTCCATTAAACGCTCGAATGTAGCCGGAGCATTGCAGAGTCCAAATGGCATCACATTAAACTGCCATAAGCCATCACTTGCGCTAAACGCAGTTTTCTCCTTATCATTTTCCGCAATTTCCACTTGCCAATAACCGCTCTGCAAATCCAATGTAGTAAACCATTCCGTTCCGGCTAACGTGTCCAAGGTATCATCAATTCTAGGCAATGGATAACTATCTTTTTTCGTGACGTCATTCAGTTTTCGGTAATCTACGCAGAATCTGGTACTCCCATCTTTCTTTTTCACCAAAACCACTGGTGAGCTCCAAGGACTTGACGATGGTTTAATAACTCCGTTCTTTTCCATCTCGCTAACTAGCTCTTTTACTTCATTGCGCTTTGCTAGAGGAATGCTTCTTGGCGCCTGTTTTATTGGCTTAGCTTCGCCTGTGTTGATTTCGTGTTTCACAATTGACGTTCTGCCTTGATTTTGACCTTTCAAAGCGAATGCAGAGGCATATTTTCTTAGTAGTTGTTTGGCCTTATTTTTGCAAGGCGGTGTTAGCTTTTCGGTCCATTTTCGCACATGTTCCTCTAGTGGCTCGTGGTCTTTGCTAATTCTCCTGGCTACGCCTTGATGCTGCTCGCAATTAATTACTGCCTCTGTTGAAGTACATTGTCCAATCTTGAAGTTCTGCGTAAGGAATTTTTCACTGCTGGATAAATTTAATACTCTCACAGGAACTAGACCCTTGCTGGGTTTTACGAGGGCATTCGCTGTTACGATATCTCCTTTAACTTCTGCTGGCTCTACCACCCATAAACTGTTGTCCTCACAATCTCCCTCCATTCGCGCCCATACTAAGATTTCTGATTTGGGTGGCAGTTTTTCACGTTGAAGGGCGATTAGCTGTCTTACATGGGCCTTGGTTTCGTATCCAACTTCAAGGGGTATTTCCGCATCACGCCAATACATAATTTGCTGACCCATATCCAAATGAATACCATGTTCAATCATGAAATCTGCGCCAATGATTACCTCGTCTACAATATCAGCCACAATAAATACGTGATGGGCGATTGCATTGGCCATACTTAATTTTGCTTTTACTTTTCCATAGACAGTGGCAGACTCGCCTGTAGCTGTTCGCAGACTTACCCCGCTTAGTGGTTCGATTGATTTTTGTATTAAATCGGGCCTTATAATGGAATGTGATGCCCCAGTGTCCACAGTAAGAATGCGTTTTTGACCATTAATGTAACCACAAGCAGTAAGATTCCTGTTACTCCTTTGCACTACTGATATAGAGATTGTGGGGCCCTCAGATGTGGAAGCTAGCCCATGCCCCGCGGTGCTAGCTATTTTTAGTTTAAAGGTGACTCTTGTGCCATCTGGTGACTAGCACGTTGGTTGTTTCCTGGTGGCGAGGAAGATCTCGATCGTCGTCTTGGTGCTTTGCAGTTTCGCTGAATATGGCCAGTTTTACCGCAGTTATAGCATTTTACTTTGTTTTTACTCTGCTTCTCGCCCAAAGCCTGCAAAACTGCCTCCTTCATGCTTCTCATTTCCTTTAAAATATCTCCTTCGTCTTCGGCTGTTATATCGATCTTGCGCACCTTGCACATATGCGGTTTTGAAATTATTCTAGCGGTTTCTTGTGCTAGGGCAAATGATACCGTTTCTGCAAATGATGGCCTCTGTGATGCACATACCGCTAGTTTTACATCAGCATCCCGTATACCGTTTACAAATGCCTCGGTCTTAAAATGATCTAGCAATGGATGACTTTCACCTGGATAAGTAAGCTGCACCAAGCGCTCAATCTCTAATGCGAAATCCTGTAGCGTCTCGTTTGGCTTTTGTACTCTACCCCGTAATTCCATTCTGAATATTTCTTTTCTATGTTCACCACAATACTTTCGTTGCAGTGCTATCATAATGTCATCGTAATTGTTTCTGCAACTTACTGGTACACTTTCTAGAATTTCAGCCGCAGTTCCTTTTAAAGCCAGAATCAGCTCTATGGCTTTTTCTTCATTGTTCCAAGCATTTTTATTGGCAACTGTGTCAAACTGGAACTTAAACACATTCAATGGTGAGCTGCCGTCAAAACTTGGAGCTCTTATTCTATTCGAGACTTCTGGAAAAACTCGCACCACTCCCTCTTGGCACTGAAGACTATTTACTCTTTCTTCCAGATGATGAAGTTTTCCATCAAAATCCGTGACTTGTGTTTTTACATCAGTGACTTGTGTTTTTACATCAGACAATTCTATTTCCATATCGTCTACTCTTTCGTTTATAACAGTAGAAATCTCTTGAAGCTTCTCAAGTTTGTCATTAGTAGCCTGAAGTTTCTCGTTTGTCACTTTAGAATTTTCTTGAATTTCGGCTAAGATGGTGCTTGAATTTTCTTTTACCATCCTCTCAATGTTTTTAGAATTTTCTGCTAGGATAGCGTTTGAATTTTCTTTTACCAACTTCTCCATGTTTTTAGAATTTTCTTCCATTTTTCTATAGGTTACAGCCGAATTTTCTTTTACCATTTCCTCCATTTTTCTAGAATTTTCTTCCATTTTTTTAGAATTTTCTTCCATTTTTCTAGAATTTTCTTCCATTTTTTTAGAAGTTTCTGCCGACATTTTTTCCATTTTCTCCATCATAGCAGCAAACATTGTACCAAGATCCATGTTGCTTGTTACTGCACGGGTAGCAACTTCTATTTCTTCTTTTTCTTCAAATTCATAAGTTGCGATGTCAATATTGCGTCGCTTAAATTCATCGATTAATCTTTTCTGCAACTCAGCTTTATTTCCTGCAGTAGGCAGATCCAACTTGCCCAACTCTTTCTTGAGCTGTTCAACTTTTAGCTCCTCGAATTTCATTGTTGTTTGTTTTTCTTTTTTATCCTTTTTTTTTATTTGTTTATTTATTTTATTTTTATTTTTTTTTTTTTTTATTGCAATTTCACTTCTGACACCAATTGTTACGTTTTTCCTTTAATAAACGCGTTTGAGTTCTTTTAATTGCAAATCCGAATAAAAACACACACTTATTCAACTTAACAAACTTTATTGAAATTAATTATTTTGTTCACAATTGTTAGTTACGAACAGAACCGTTTTTCAAAACAGACTAAACTAATTTTACATGAGTCACCCCTTTTTATATTTCATAATTATTTCTAGATTTTTCCTGAACCTTCCGGTAAAAACTATTTATTATGTTCTATAACCATTTCTAGAAATTACTGGGAAATTTATATAGGAATTATTTTTAAAATAACAGTTGTGTTGAAAATTATACATGACAATTTTAAGTAACATAAAACTATAACTATAAATAATTCTTAGATAATTTAACTTTCGTAACAATAATATAAAAATCACATTCTTGACAAAAAGCTAAAAATTATTTGGTTGCGGTTCTGTTTTCGATAAAGTATAAAACAACTTTCGTTTATTCGAAATCGTAAATAATTTCTTTCAAATGTAAATAAAAAAGTTAAAATTTAACAAAACGTAAATTGCAAGTGTGTCAAGAAAAACTTATAATTATTTAAAAATAACCAAAATGAAAATAATAATTATTGTTAGAAATAACATACTGTATGTATACTAGGGTATTCATTTAATTTTGCTTTAATCGGTTAATCGCTCGATTTATTAACAGAAGTTTCGGTTTAATCGGTAAATTATCGGTTTGTTTTTTTTTTGATCGCTTAACCGATTATTCAAGTTTTTTATAAATGTTTTGCAATGTTTCGCGATAAACGTTATTTGCTCATGTAAGTTTTCTAATTCTTTACAGCTTAAATATAATAAAATTAATAATTTAGTAATATTTAACGAATTTTTGCCATTCCTTATTGTTTAGGGACTTAAAATGAATTTTATTGCGTAATATAAAATTTTTCGAGAAATTTCGCTTTTTTGGAATTTTTTTTGTTACCTTCCGACATTTTGTTTTTTAACCCATTTAGCGATTTCAAATTAATTTAGTTTTTGTTTAAAAGTTTGCATTTTTCCCGAGTTTTAGCCATATTTGCGATAGAAGCGTTTTTTCCTGTGATTCTTAACAGATTTCACGATTTTTAATAAATATAACCCTTTGCTATCATGCTGCGGTTAGCAAATCAGCGATCTTTAGTTCAACTAAAGTTTTTTCGAACAAAAACTTCGAATACACGAAAACATGTGGATTTGAGAACACCAATTTATGAATTATGCGGATTCAAAAAATTTTTCATTTTCAATTCGAGTCGAAACCTAAAGCATACATGTTAATAAATGTTAAACGTTATAAATAGATTTTCAAATTTTTTTCAAAATGTATCTTTTTGGGAAGAAGTGTATCTTTTTGGCAACTAAAATGTATATTTCTCGAAATTTCACTGGCAACACTGTTTTACTCACTTTCAGCACATTTTACAGGAGAGACAAACAACTTTTTATTTTCCCTTTTTGCAGCTTGATAGAAAATTTTAAATACAGTTAGTTTTACACACTTCAAGACTTAAATAGAAGAAAAGCTACATTCGACGATGCGTATCTTTCTCTACCACACGGCATCAATATCTCAATTTACATAAAAAGTGGATTTGGCCGGGTTGCATATTAAGGCTGGGTTTTTGAGATCTCAGTTAAACTAGGTTTAGTTAATCTGAAAATTGATTTGTACCGCCAATACCAAGTTTTAAAACAAAATGTTGCCGGAACAGCGCAGACTTGCTTAAAATGTGAGTCTTTAATGAAATAATAGAACAAAAATCAAATTTCACCGGAAAATCCGAGTTGCAGAGAACGTTAAACTAAGTTTAAACTTAATCCCCATCTCAAAAACCCGCCCTAAGCCGACGATATATACATAGGTATTTCTTGTAATTATTTTAAGACATAAGGGTGCGTACATAGTGGCCGCTTGTTGCCGAACCGAGCCGACTTGTTTGGGAAACATTTAAAAAAAATTAAAAACAAAAATTTAAGAAAAAGTAAATAAAACGTGAATCAAAAAATTAATTAAAAATAATACAAATTAAACAAAAAAATAAAAATTCAAGAAATAATAAAAATTATAACAATTATAAAAAAAAACTTAAAAACTTAATTTAAAAAAAAAATGTAATACAAATTTCAAGAATAATTGAAGAAATGCGTTCGTTAATAAGTAAAATTTTAATGTCAGTTTTGTTTCTCAACAAAACAAAACTCAAATCATAATTTCAGTAGACGCTCGTAAATTAGAACCACTTTGTTACTGGGGTAGTTCTAATTTTCGAAAAATTCTAATTTCCAAAGGCTTTTTTTAATAAAAAGTATCATAAAAGTGCACCTTCGTTTAGAAAATACACAAAAAAAAAAAAAAAAAAAAAAAAAAACACTCATACAAACGACTTTCCATTTTAGGTTATAATAGATAAAATATCAGCGCTGATTCTCGCATCCACTATGCACACTCAAACTTGTTTCTCGCATGATCAAGTTCTCGCAATAAGCATCAGTCGGATCGGCTGGGCAACAAGCGGCCACTCCGTACGCACCGTAAGACTTTATGAATACCTTGTGAATCCCCTAAATATATATTTATAAAAAAAAATAAACTGAGATAATTTTATTAGTTATTTCAATAGTTAAAGGAGATCTTATAAAATAATCTTTACGAAAAGTAATTTGATTTAAATGTTTAGGATTAAAGCGATTCTTTTCCTTAGTTTTGACAAAACTTGACTTGGAAAAAATTCTTTTACTTATCGTAAAAAGTACTTGGAACAAAAAAAGGTGTTGACAACCAAATATTTAACCCATTTTTCTCCACATTCCTGCTGATCGATGATGAAGATAAAAAAACATTGTAATTTTAGTCACCGGTCGGCGGAAAGAAGTTAAAATGAAGATCACTGAACACCTTCTTTGTTTGTATAAAAAAATATTTTCTAAACACATACATTTTGTATATGAGACGAAACAAATAATTAAAAACACAAAAAAATATTTTATAGTACTACAAAATATTGAAAATTTTGTTACATCGGTTAATCGACTGAAATTAACCGATTTAATCGCTTTCGAATCGAATAAAGTATTCGATCACGACTGCCATAATTTGCCCCCAGGTTTTAGATGAATTTTAGTTAAAAATATTTTAAGCTTAAAAAAGCTTTTTTTTTAATTCGTATTCATAATCAGCATTTTAACTAATAAACGTTTTACCGTATTTTTTAATTGGATGGTGGCAACGCTATCTCTTTTATTTGTCACTTGAATCATAATAATGGAAAACAGTGGTTATTAATTCATACTCGTACTCGTATGTATCTAAATTTTTTTTTGTCGTGTGTAGAAATTTTTTTTTTTATATATGAATAGTTGTACGATAGTTTCTCTTATATTTATAAAAATAAAAAGAGTTCAAACAAAACAAAACAAAGTGCAATTTAGACAATGATTTTATTGCTGATAACAAAAGGTATTCAAATAACGAGTTTTATTTTATTTGTTTTGATTGTTTACACATCACTAGTTCATAATATACAATTAATAATTTTTTGAGCTTTAATTTGTGAAATTTAAAAATATATTAATAATATACATTTTACATACATACATATTTTTGAATTTCATATTATTTTTAATGTATAAATACTAGTGCTGGGATACTATCGATATTTTCTACTATCGATATTTATCGATAGTTCAGATTTCACTATCGATATTGCTATCGACTGAATGGTTGTACTTGTGCAGGAAAACTTTAATTATTTTTTTATAAGGCTACAGTCGGTTTTTTATCACTTTATTGAATGTATGAGAAGCATGTATGTATTTACGCACGTTATTTTAGATGACAATTTTTTAAAAATTGATAAGTACCTTTCTGAAGGAACCGAAGTAACAGGGACTATAAGATATTCCATTGCAACTTTAAAATATTTTCTAACTTCTTAACCCAAAAAGGTTATCAATCTAGCGGACTTGTGCTCTAATGGTCGTTCATTATTTTGTCCTATGATTGCAATTGCATTTGGATTTGCATTATTTTACAACATTAATAATATTTGACGTTTCAGTCCCTATATAAACATGTCCAAATTTCGACTTAAAGGCCTTTAATTAGCAGTAAAAAGCACTGCTAAGCAATCCATACAACTTGCCATTCTTGTTGTTTGTATTCATTGCTGTAATTCAGCGCGAATTAATAATAGCATGTAAACATTTGCGGCAAAAAACTGTGTGTGTATAGCTGCTGTTAGATGTCTTCATAGCTGTATTTTAAATAATAAAAATATCGATATTTATATTTTTCCTATCGATATTTTCGATATTTTAAGACTATCGATAATATCGATAGTCTATCGATAGTTTCCCAGCACTAATAAATACATAATAAAGTATTGACGTAAAATTTCTCGCAAAAATGGCCATAATGACCATAAACACACAGCAAAAAAGCAAAAATGTCTTTTTAAAATAGGTTTAAACAAGGGTCGAACCAATTTTAAAATTCGCTTATTTACACAAGGTTCAAAATAGGGATTTTAAGGTAATATTCGCTTATGAATACAATTTTAACGATTTATGCTTTAAACAGATTTGAAATGATGTTTAAAATGTTTATGAATACGGCTGTAAGTTTTTGCGTTTTAAATGGCAAAAAAAAAAAAATAAGAAATAATATACTATATATGTATGTATATAATATAGTATGTATAAATTGTGCTCTGTGGTATAAATATTATAGCTTGGTAGAACAAAAATAGTTTAAATATTTTTGAGAAGGCAATATGTGATGCAACAAAAACTTTTTATGTATATTAATTTTAAAAAATTAAGAAGAACGAAATAATCAAAGTAACATTTCTTCATTTCTTACATTAATAGAACGAACAATTGAGATAATAAAAGTCGGAACAATTACAAGTGCATACCTATGTAAGTACCACATACATACATACACATGTACAAGTTTGTACATACATATGTATATAATAGAAAATTCTGCATATTAATTTCTAAAAAAAATGTTTTAGCATGAAGGATAGTCTAAAGAAACAATTGTTAAACTTAAAATTATCTCACACAAATAATGAGGCAAAATTTGTTCCCAACGAAACTAATGATCCAGCTAACAAACCCTCACAAGGTTAGTAGTTATTGTTAATTGAGAAAGGCATTAAAATTTATTTTAAGATGTATTGTAATACAAAAGTTATTTGCAATTTATAGTTAAATAGCTTTACCCGGTGCGCTTCTCTTCCCCCATTGAAATAGAATTAGTAAAATAGTACCAAATTAAGATATTTTTACTGTTACCGTTATACTAATAAACATATATTGTGCTTATATTTAAGTGTCATGCCCATTTCTCTAGTCCAGCCAACTTTTTGACAGATATTTTGTAAATAATATTTGTTGCAAATTTAAAAACTTTTACATACTGTGACCATTCCCCGAATATAAAGAAATCTAAATTGTCTTTGTATGGGAGGAACCACGCTCACTTCTCCAATCTAGCTTACTTTTTGATAAATGTTGTGTATTGATAACCAAGATTTTTTTCCTGTAACCGTTCTCCGGATCACTGTTATTTACACTATCTTTTAATGGAGAATCTACTCCTACTTCTCCAGTCCAGTCCACCTTTTGACCAATGTTGTGTATTGATAGCAGAGTTATTTGTTTTAAATTTGAAAACTTTTCTGTAACCGTTTCCCAGATATGTAGTTATTTATATTGTCTTTGTTTGCGAGGCGCCACGCTCACTTGGAATTTTACAAATATTTATAGTCTATTTTAAGTAATTCAACCCATTTTATCCTCTCTCTTAATCGCTGACCAAATTTCCTGTCTCTTACTTCAGCCGTTTGTTCTGCACTTGTCTAAGTCATACTGTTTATTCAACTTTTGCGTCTTATGGGGATATTGCTTCCCTATTTTTATTTGAAACGCGTAGCTTACCAAGAGAGTGGTTCCAACAAAGCTTGAAGGCTTTTGCCTTCAGATATGCGATATTTAATATTTTTGTTCTATAGGAGGTACAGCTCCTCCTCCCTCTACCTCGCCCATTTTTATTTTGAATTTTATAGTTTACCATAATAGTGGCCTTAACCACGTTTGAAGACTCTCGCTATTATAGTTATTCAGATATGCAATATTTTATATATGCATCCCATGGGGGTATTGCAACCCCTGCGCCTACCCTCTTTGTTTTTCAAAGCTGTAGTATACCATAAGAGTGACTCCTACCAAGTTTAAACATTCTCACTATAATAGTTCTTAAGATATGCCATATTTAACATTGGCGTCCTATGGGGGCCACCACTTCCCCTGCTGCTAACTCTTTTTAATTTCGGCGCTCAGAAGATTTTAATGCAAAAAGTTCAAGAAAAATGGTGTGGCGACACTTAAGATGTGCGATACTTAACATTGGCATCCTATGAAGGGTACCACTTCCCCTCCCCCTATCGAAAAACTAGAAAGCCTACAAACAAACAGACAATCATTTTTATATATACACAAGCTTAATCCAGTGCGCTTTGCTACCCCCATCGAAATAAAAATAGTAAACATTTTTTAAAACAGATCTCGTGCATTGATAACAAAACATCTTGTAGTAAATTTTGATGATTTTACAGTAATAGATATGTATAGAAACATTTCACGTGTGTTCGTATGGGAGGTGCCATGCCTACTTTTTTCCGTTTTCGATTTCAGAACACGCCTGTATGTAATTTATTTAAGAAAAGTCTTCCATGTGTTTATCCAAATATTTTTTTAAATCGTTATATTAAATGCAAACGGACGTAACTACACTTTTTATTTTTTTATAGGAGAAGCAAAAAAACTTTACAAAATCAATAACAACAAGGTGTAATTGACGTTTGAATTTCGTTAATAAAATCGCCATTTTTGATCGTATTTGCACGAACATGAATTTTGATAAAACGAACCATAATCGTTAAAAAAAACTCAATTTCGAAATTTTGTGTAGTTACGTCCGTTTGCATATAACATGACGATATGAACTACTTGAAATTACATGTACTTAGAAAATTTAATTTATATTCAAGTTTTTAGAAACACTAAAACTACTATTGTGTAATTTTTCAGTCATTTTATGAAATCGATTCCGCGTGATTTTATGCACTCTCTACTTTAAGTACTACTTAACTTCACTACTCTTAAAATCAACAAAAACTACGCTCATTTAAAAAAAAATTATTGAAATCTCCACCTATTAAAACTTGATTTGATTACGATTTCAGAAAATGGTCGTTTCTGATAAAATATCACATAAGGCATAATTTTTCTAAAAACAAGTTAGAGTGCTATATTCGGCTGTGCTGAATCTTTGGTAAACTCCACCGACATTTAAATTATTTCAGGAATGATATCTATATTATATCCAGGGCAAGGGACTTCATGCAAATGCATGTTTGTTGTCGGTACTCTGAGACCCACCTAAAGTTAATATCATTGCGAATCACAATATTTCCAGTAAAATGGCATCAATTTGTTAGTGCATATTTTTGCATATTTTTCTTTAAATGCATGTTTTTGCATATTTTGATATAAATGCATATTTTTCATCATATTTTGTTATAAATTCACATTTTCCGTCATATTTTGTAATATTTATAAAAAAAAATTGCTCTTTTCTTAGTTTTTTGTTTAGAAATATCTTTCTGTTCAAGGCGAATTCATTATAGGGTGTAGTCAGTGAATCAGCTGGTTATAGTTGTTTCAGCCCTGAAGCTGTCAAACAGTCAAAATAGTATGAGAAAATCTGCTAACTTCGACATTTTCAAGCAGCAAAAACAACATGTTGGTGTTTGGTACTGAATTACCTACATTTTATTATGAATTCACCTTGTTTCTTTTACTTTTAAAAAGTAGCACATACAAAAATTATACAATTTGTATAATTGTGCACATAATTGTAGAAGTTCGCGGTTTTTTTTACTTGAAGAAACAGCAAATAAAAATAATGTTCGGCGAAGAAAAAATAGAACTCAACATAATATTTCTAGTAAATCAGCACCTTCAAAACCAGAAACCCAAAGATTTATGATTTATGAAAACGTTTCGCAAACTTTAATTTCAAGAAAAGCAAATTTAGTTTTGAATTGTATAATGCTCTGGTGTCTGCAGATATACCTCTATATTAGCTAATCAACCAAAATTATATAATTTTTTTAAACAAATATAACAATGAAACCATTCCTACGGAAACAACCCTTATAAAAACTTATATCGCCAAGTTGTACACTATATAACTATGTGACATTGTTGAAAGAATTAAGTGACATAATTTGTGGCTGTCTATTATCGAAGCAATGGACACTGAAGGACGTTTCGTGGTCTACGTAATTGGGATCTTGAATGCAGAAGAATAACAGAGTAAACACAAATTTTTGTTAAATATTGTAAAGTTGGAAAAGGTGGATCATGCTTCAATAGCTCTAACTTTCAAAGATTCAATTTCTCTTTTAGAATCCTTTAATAAAAATAAAATTTTGATCTACTTGACCTTTTTTTAAGATATCTTACTCAAAAATGTTACATGTCACATGCTAGGCTCATGCCATGCATGCAAGTTTTTAAAGTCACCTTTGCGTTTCAACCATGTATAACAAGATGGGGTACCTGGTTTCAGGCAGTTGAGTATTATGCCAAAAATTTTTAAGAATTTAAAGATGTGGTAAATAATTTTAACGAAAATAATGTAGTCGCGATAAAAAAGTAAACAATATTTTAAATGTACCTAATATAAAGGCTCAATTAGAATTTATACACTCAAACAATGGGTTTCTAGTCGAGACAATAACCGAACTTCAGGGGTTTAAATCATTGAACACCTCGGTTAAACTCGTTGATGACGCTGTCATTAAAATAAGAAAAGTAGGTCAAATCGGCGAAAAAATAAAAGCCAAAATTTATGCAGTTTTAAAAAAGAATGCCGGATTTAAAATAGTTAAAGAAAATTGTAATATTTTTAATTTACCTTCCAGTAAAGAAAAAATTGTAGACAATGAATATTCTACAAAGGAGTTGACCACTTTTAAATATCCACCTATTACATCCGTTGATGTCGAACGAACCCTTTCAATGCTTAAAACTTTTTTCAGACCAAATAGAATGAGTTTTACATTTGATTACTTAAAAAAAACTTATTTATTTACATATGTAAATATATCTTTATCAACTACTACTTTTTAAACTAGGTTTTAAGTTTTTAAAACTGAATGAAATGTATTTTTGTTTTTTTTTGTTAAATATGGTTAAATAAATATATTTTTAATGCATATTTTTTACTTTTATTTTGCATATTTTACGATTTTTAGTGCATGTATTATGCGCATATTTTGCTATTTTAAGTGCATGAACTTCCTTGCCCTGATTATATCTTTTTATTATTAATTTGTTTTTATAAAAACCACACATATGCATTAAAATTGGTTGCGGTTTAGACATATATTAAATTATTGACCGACAATCAGAAAGTTTTATGCTTTTTTTTTTGCCAATTTTACCCTGCCTTTACACATGCAAGTAATTACTTGCAAGTAGTATATACGTATTATCAACGAAAAAGTCGAAGAAAAAGCCGAAAGTCTTGCAAGTAGCTTGAGTGTTTACACAGTCAATTGTAAGTTCATTTTTCAAATGTTCTCGAAGTGAAAACATCCTATAAAAAAACTTTGTTTTTCGGTTTAACAACATCACCATGCTTAAAATATTAACAAGTTATAACAAAATAAATTTAATAATTCCTTCTTTATTTAATGTTCGGTCCATCTTGATGAAAAAATTATGTTTATTTATAAAATTTATAAAATATCTAATATTACTGAGAAAATATTTTGATTAAAATTTTTTTTTAAAATGCTTAAAATTTATGATAAAATTACCATTAAGATGGATTGTTGTATAGTTGTTCTCTTTTTTACGTGGTATTTTTTATAAATACACAGAAAATCCGCTATAAACATAACTTTTATATTACTAAGTACAAAAGTTAACATGGAGTTTAAAATTTTAATAACTTTTTCGTTTATTAATTTTTAAAAAATATTTTTTTAGATTATATAAATAACACTTGGAGAATAAATAATGGAGAGATACACAACTGAACGAAGAACCAGAATAATAGAATTTAAATCCGGGATCAATTATTTTACTGCAAACTTTTAAGTCAAATTTTTGGAGAGCGAATAATTTCCAGTAGTTCTGAATTTATTTAGCAAGTGCGATCGCCAGATTTGACAGCACCCGACTATTTTATTTGGGGTTATTTGACGAAGCGAGTGCATGTGAACAAACCAGAGACAATCCTTACGCTGCAGCCACAAATTTTGAAAGATGTTATGGAAAATGCTCAAAACCGAGCCCATCAGTGCGAAGGTGAAAACGGTGGTCATTTAAAACACATTATTTTTCATACTTAGTATAAAAAATTACCATTTTGTATATTATATAGTCTGAGAAAAAAAAAAAAAAATTAATAAACGAAAAAGTTATTAAAGCTGTTATGATACTTGCTATTTTTTGTATTTTTTCTATATTGGAGAACAGTGCAAATATATTTGCATAGGAAAACTGACTAAGTGTAAAGAGTATGATTATATCATAAAAAATCTTGAAATGTCAAACAAATATACATGTGTTATCGATAAATAATCTAAGACTGTCAAAAAAAAATACAAACATTTTTAACTTAAAATTGATATTTCCAGATTAATTGTTAACACTGTTGGACATTTTTTTAATTTTTGATCGAAAGTAGCGGGTTTTAACTTTTCTTTTGCGATTTTTATCTTTTTGACGGGTTTTTGTGGGCAAAAAACGTGGGCAGTATTGTTTCAGAAAAAAGGGCTTGTTTATCAAATTGTATTTCTTGTTCTTTTTCGCATTTGTTGTTTCATTCAGTCAATCCTAAAAAAAATCCAATACAAAAAATAGCAAGTATCATAACACCTTAAACGTTTAAACCCCATGGTTACTTTTGGCCCACCCTGTACTAGTAAATTTATACAAAAGTCATCCATGGTAACACTGTTTCTTCATTTGTCATTTTACTTGCAGCAAGTGTCAAAAATTTACTTGCAAGCAAATTCTCTTGCAAGTTGGGCTGCAAGTACGAAAAATGTGATGGTGTTAGTAAAAATGTGCGAGTGTATTGAGTTTTTCGAACTTGCACTTGCAAGTGTAAACCCTAGGTTAACTAGCTTAAATGAACTTAAATGATTTTCAGGAGGGGGATTTATATTGGAGCCATGGTAAGTAATGAACCAATCATCCCAAAATTCTGCAGAGTGATTTCTCGTATTAAAAACATACATTTCAAAACAGCGGCCTTGGGTCAATTATGTACCAATCTTTACGAAATTTCACAGTGTCATTACTAGACTTATAAAACTGTGACGCACAAAATTCTATTATGATAGCATTATTTATTACGGTTTTAGGCGTACTAAATCTTCACGAAATTATACAGTGTAATTTCTAGTCCTATAAGTCTGTGACGTGCCAAATTTTGTTATGATACGTTATTAATTATGGTTTTAGGCGTACTAAACTGTTTTCCGAGAGTAGGATTTATATGGGTCCTAGGGTAAATTATGGACCGATCTTCACGATATTTCGCAGTGTAATTTCTGTGAAGCGACAAATTTTGTTATCATAGCATTGTTAATAAGGGTTTTAGCCTTACTAAACCTTTTTTTAAGAGTAGGGTTTACTTATATGTGTCCTAGAGTAACTTATGGACCGATCTTCACGAAATTTTACAGTGTCATTTCTAGTCGAATAAAGCAAACTTTTGCAAAATCTTATATCATTCCGTGCATTGTTCCACCATTTATATTAGTTTTTGTAACAAAATTATAAATTTTTTAGGGTGGTGGTTCCAAATCTTGATTCATAGCTCTGATCTTACTGAACCGGTTTACCTGGATTTCAATCCCAAGCTGCTTAGGATAACTACAAGTAATTTGACAACAAGTTTGTTTATTTCTTTTGAGTTTTTCGAAAGTGAGCGTGTTTTCAACAGACAGACAGACAGACGGACATGGCTAAATCGACTTAGAATTACTCAAGGAGCCAGAATATATGGGATGAATAATAAAAAAGTTTCACAAGGAATGATAAACTTAGTATACCCTCTTCACAACTAATTGTGGTGGAGGGTATACAAATTATACCCGCAGTGTATCTTAAAAGGGACAACCCATAAAACTGGTGTTATTTTCACAATTACATATTAAAAAATCTTAAAAAACTTTGCTGATTACTACCAACACTTTTTTTACGCTGGATTAATTTTTTTTATCAAAAATGAAACGTTTTTGAAAAATATAAAGCCGTGGATACAAAATTTCAAAATTTGTACTTTTATAAATTAAGCTAAGGGTTGCCCACTTTTATTTGCATCATTTTTTTTCACGAGTTAACTCCAAAAAATCTATGTTGATTAAAATATTGTTTTTTAACTATACGGAAATTTTCAATGCGGCCTGACTTGTACTTTCGCCTAAAAATCATATAAAGTGGTTGTATCTTAAATGATATATTGCGCATTCCACACAAATTAGGAATGTTGGCTGTTATTGTACCATAATTAATAATGCTATCATAATAAAATTTGGCACGTAACAGTTTTATAGGACTAGAAACGATACTGTGAAATTTGTTGAAGACTGGTCCATAATTTACCCTATGCCCGATATAAACCCTACACCCGAAAAACACTTTAGAACTAGGGATGCCAATCGGGATTGGTTTTCGCAAATCCCGGGATTCGGGATTTCAAAAAATCAAATCCCGGGATTTTTCAGGATATCGGGAGTCGAGGTTTTTGAAAATTAGAAGATAAATGCTTTTTAAAGATATTTATTAAAAAAACGTCATTAAAAGCGGTTTACAAGCTAAAGTTTTATATTTATTTGTTATTTTAAAGTTAAAGATAATGCTATATTTATTACTAACATTTAAAAATATTGAAAATTGTGATTTTTTTCTTAATTAATGGTTGATTTAATTAAAAATATAATAAAAACAACGTACGATTTCTAACAATGTGTTAATTAATTCACCTCAGTTGATTCAAACTAAATAAAAAACAATTGAATAGAGCAAACTTGTATGTGGTAGGAATTGTGTAGTGCTTAAAATACACTTCTTAATTTTGTAAAATCGCTCCATAACTCTCGTACAACACTTTAATAATTCTAACCCTGTGAAGAGTAAAGTTTTAATGTCGGATTTGGTGCACCAGTGGAATGTTTTGTGCATTTCAAAAGACATTTTTTCGTTTATTAATTTTCTTCTTTAATTATTTTCTTCACTTCTCGTTAAAATTTCTTTATAATTGCTGGACATGCTTAAAACAAACAAAGTTTAACTTTTTTGTTTCGTTTTCAATGACAGTATTAACATAAATAATCAAGTAAATATTAAAGATCAGTATTTTGTTCCCTATGCTCTCAAGGGGGAAGGAATGTCATGATGAATTTCTTTTTATGAAAAAAGGTAAAGCAAGAAAATTTTGTTAACAATTTCGGCATTAACTAAATCCCGGGACTACAAAATTTAAATCCCGGGATACGGGATTTGCTGAATCCCGTGATTTTCGGGATCGGGATTGGCATCCCTATTTAGTACGCCTAAAACCGTAATTAATAATGCTATCACAATAAAATTAAATACTTCATAGTTCTAAAGGACTAGAAACCACCTTGTAAAGATCGGTCCATAATTACCCCTAGCCCCCATTTAAACCCTACTCCCGGAAAAAAAGATATTAAATATTGAAAGTGGACCGATTGTCCAACTGAGTTAAGGGTTTTATACAAAATAAGCTACATAATTTAATAAAATTGAGCTCGAATATTCTACGGACCTAGCGTCCGTACAAATAAATATGCTCCCGGAATAAGGATTTTCGCGCGATGGCGCCCATAGCGTTTGAGCTTAATGGATACGATATGGTCCATACAAAAAAAGCTAGATGAATAAAATTGAGCTTAAAAATAAACTTTTGTTCTTTTGCAATCATCGTAAAAGTTTCATAAGGTTTGGTATAGCCGAATATAGCATAGAATTATAACATGGATGAAGACTATTGAAGTAAATAAGCGATTAAGGTATTATTTTTTTGTTTTATCTTATTCTATCTATCAAAGGCGAAACCTCAATTGTATCAAATTTAAACAGTATACAGAAAATTGTTCACGAACTATCAACATCGCCCGTTAAAAGTAATATTACTATAACAGATTCGTCTAACGTCCATTTGGGCAATAAAATTAATTATGATGGTAATCTTTATTTAAATCTTGTCAGCAACAATGAAACCGGAATATCGTTAATTCAGAATGATGAAAATAATGGAGTACTTATTAAAACAGGTAAATTATAAAAATATTTATCATTATCACTTTATTTTAAATTTTTAATCATTTTGTTTAAAAATTATTATTAGTATCAAATTTGCATATCTCGGATATACCAATAATTCAGAAAAGATTTTGGTCAACTAGAAAACCCAAAGAGGAATATTGCAAAATTAATGAACCAGTAAAATTGGTCATAATTTGTAAGCTTTTTGTATAAACTTTTAAATTATTTATGATAATCTAATATGTACATTAGAGTGCTCCAATGCACTTACGAATTTTGATCGCCCCCCCAAGAATTATTTTACGTATTATAGATACACGCTGTGTTAAATATTAGGGTAATACGATAACGTTAATTGGCACCGCAACGAGGCTGAAGTTTGAAGGTGCATTTGCAAGGGAAACAAATTAATTTTTTTCAGTGTTTGTAAAAATTTTGACATTAAATAATTACTTTTAAAATCCAATGCAATATAATTGAAAAGTGTACGTAGTTATCGTGATAATGAGATATAAAAGATAAAATTTGGTTGAAAAATTTTAAACTTATTAAAAATTCCCCAGGCCATTAACGTGTCTGAGGACACTTGAACAAGAAATGTGGGAACAAAATTAGTGCAATTTGAGAAATATTTAAAAAAGAGCAAATTTTTACATAACATAAACCTACCTTTATATACTTGTATATGAGTTTTTGTTTTCGTAGGTTGCCGTTAACCTAATCGCAGGCATGACCAAAACAAAATTATTTTTTTTAACGACAGTTTTAAAACTCCATTTTAAAATTTTCAAAAATTTTGTTAAACAAATTTCATAATTTTGTGATCATTACATAGGCATTTATTAAAGGAAAAGGAAATAATAGGAAATAAAAATATGAAAAAATTATGTTAATACCCCCCATGGTTTTTCCGTACCTGTGATTTAAATTTTGCGATATTCGGGAAAAACTAAATTTTTGGCCATATTTTTGGGAATGAGCCTAATTTATTTACTGTAATGAATTATAAGTGAATTCTATTCAGAATATTAGAGTCCAGTACTGAAATGCTTTAACTTTTTAACGACAAAAAATTGTCGTTAAGTAGTAAAAATTCTTAAGCTTACGATAATTGTCGTAAAGAGCTATTCTGTAACAAAATTTAAACAATTTTTATCGGCAAACAATGTCGGTAGCTAACGACACAAAAAAAGTTCTTGTTAAATAATAACGTTAAAAAATGTACTATATTGTTAACATAATAAAAATATAGAGCAAATAAGCCAATTTTTAAAACAAAAAAGTAAGAAAGTACTGTCGATCAAGCCTGGCCCTACATTACATTATTTGGGCGATCATGTTTCCGCCAAAAAAAAAGTTGTGGGTTAAGATTCACATAAGAGATTTTCGTGCCAAATATTATCTAAAGTATACCCAAATGTCTATAAAACAATGGCCACAAAACCCTATTCCAGAAAGAAGTTTGCAAGTGGGCTATGAAAAATAAATAACGGCTTCTCCGCTTTTGAAAAGGAGTCGACCTTGTGCGTTTAATATACATATGTGCTAAATTTGATAAACTATTTCCAAAATTGTGACCTGTAATTTGCTCACAAGGTTATCTTGGACAGACAACCAGCCAGCCTGATAGAAGGACGGACCTCGTTAGATGGATTCTGAAATTCATTCTGAGAACGTATATTTAAATGTGCAATACAAATTGGCCAGATAGTTCAGATTTCACTATCGATATATCGATATTACTATCGAATGAATGTTTGTACTTGCGCAGGAAAACTTTAATTATTTTTTTATAAGGCTACAGTCCGCTGTTTTTATCACTTTATTGAATGTATGAGACTTATGTATGTATATACGCACGTTATTTTAGATGGCAGTTTTTTAAACATTGATAAATACCTTTCTGAAAAAACCGAGGTAACAGGGACTATAAGATATTCCATTGCAACTTTAAAAAATTTTCGTAATTCTAAACCCAAAAAGGTATTCAATCTAGCGGACTTATCCTCTAATGGTCGTTCATTGTTTTGTCCTATGCTTGCAATTGCATTTGGATTTAAATTTTTTTTACAACATTACAAAAATATTTGACATTTCAGTCCCTATATAAACATGTACAAATTTCGACTTAAAGGCCTTTAATTAGCAGTAAAAAGCACTGCTAAGCAATCCATACCACTTGCCAGTCTTGTTGTTTGTATTCATTGCTGTAATTCAGCGCGAATTAATAATATATATATATATAATGTCCTGTGGTTCCTATTCGGAACAAAGGGCCACAACGAATCTATTCCATTCGGCCCGGTTTGATGATATACGTTTTATTTCTCCCCAGCTGAGATCGATGCGTCTAATTTCGATGTTCAATTGTCGACGCCAGGTGTGAGATGGTCTGCCTAATCTGCGGGATGTACCATGTGGATTCCAATCAATGGCAATTTTTGCTGTGTCAGTTGGAGGCCTACGTAGCGTATGGCCAATCCAGCGCCATTTGCGGTTAAGTATGTCAGTATGGATTGGCTGCTGATTTGTTTGACTCCAAAGTGCGTCGAAGACATCGATTAACAAACACTTGTAGAGTGTTTACGTCGTGATCTGTTGTATTCCATGTCTCACATGCATAAAGGAGCACAGACTTAACACAAGAGTTAAAAATACGAATCTCAGTGTCCTTGGATATGGCTGAAGATTTCCATACTGACCGAAGGGTACCAAATGCTTGGTTAGCTTTAGAGATTCGGTACGTGACATCATTACTAGAACCACCTGTGTTTGTAATGATGCTGCCGAGGTAGCAAAAAGACGTAACTTCTTCCAGGTCGGTATTTCCTATGCAGAATTTGTTGGTGTTTGTTGTATTGCAGCGCATCACTTTGCTCTTGCCTATGTTTATTTTTAAGCCAGCTTTTGCAGCTTCTGTTTCGATGCATTTCAACTTAGATGTCATATCTTTATAACTGTGTGCAAGCAGGCAGATATCATCAGCATATTCTAGGCTCTCGAGCTGTTGGTTAAGACCCCATCTGATACCTCTCTTTGCTTTAGTAGCATTGCGAACTATAACATCTAGAACGATGTTAAACAGCAAGGGAGACAGTACACAACCCTGGCGAACACCAGCTACAACATCGAAACTGTTGCTCAGAGCATTATTGTGGACAACACGACATTTAACATTACGGTACAGCTCCTGAGTAAGGCTTATGATTTTGGGTGGGACCCCTTTGCAAGCTAGAGCACTCCATATTGCGTTTTGATTCAGGGTATCAAAAGCTTTTTCAAAATCTATAAACAACAGGTAGAGCGGAGAACGAAGTTCTTTCGATTGTTCTATGATTATTCGGAGACTATTGATGTGGTCTATACAAGATTTTTGGGGTCGGAAGCCAGCTTGTTCGGGTCTTAGGTCCTTTAGTACAGTGTCAGATATTCTCTTGTTAATAATTTGTGCAATAACTTTATTGGTTGCGCTAAGGATGGTGATGCCCCGCCAGTTCTTACAGTTTTTCAGGTCACCTTTTTTTGGAATATTTACGATAAGGCCTTCTTTTAGCTTCGAGTCAAGTTCTTGTGTGCGCCAGAAGTTCTGGATAAGGGGAAGCAATATGTTGGCTGTGGTTTGAGAGTCGGCTTTAAGCATTTCGGGCGATATATTGTCGGCCCCAGGGGCCTTATTCGCTTTTAAGGAATCAACTGCATCAACAACTTCTGCTACATCTGGGCATTCAATGGAAATATCATGCCGTATTAAGTGAGAGTCGCAGGTACACATATTTGGGTGGGTGGGAGTTGTAGTGGAAAGCATATTGGAATAATGTTGCTTCCATATTTCTAGCTGATCTTGCGCGGATGTTGTGAGGTCACCTTGGGCGTTTCTTAGCAGTCTTGTGTTTGAGATGTTTTTCCCAGTGAGTTTTTTTGTGATGCTATAAAGGTCCTTCGATATATGCTCGGCTGAGGCTTTTTGTGCATCCGATGCAAGCTTATTATACCACATTCTTTTGTCGTTTCTGGCGCTACGTTTGACCAGCTTATCATGTTGTGTGTATGACTTTTTACGCGACGACTTTTCACCGAGAGTTCTGGCTGCGTTAAGTTCGTCTTTTAGGTCTTTCCTTTCAAGAATGAGGTTCCAGGTTAAATCAGACATCCAATGGGTTTTCTTAGGTACTTTGGGACCAATATGTTTCTTTGCAGCATCAACAAAACTTTTTTTAATTAAGGGCCACTCAGAGGAAGGATGGGGTTGTTGCACAGCTAATCCATTTCTCAGCTCTTGTACGTAGCTGTTAAGAGTTTGTGGATTTTTTAACTTTACTACGTCGTATTTACGTGCTACAGCCTCAGGTTTACGAATAGCAGCAACTTTTATACGTAAGCTACCAACAACGAGATGGTGATCTGAGTTGCAATCGGCACCGCGCCTAGATCGCACATCCAGGAGGCTACTTCGCCAGGTTTTGCTAATAGCTATGTGGTAGATTTGGTTTTCTGGCTCATTGTCGGGCGATACCCATGTCGCCTTGTGTACTCTTCTGTGAGGAAATAAGGTGCCCCCTATTACAAGATTAGCGTTGCCACATGCCTCAGCAAAGAGCCTACCATTTTCAGTAAGCCTTCCAATTGCGTGTTTGCCCATTATATGTTCTCGTCCTATATTATCGGGGCCAACCTGTGCATTGAAATCGCCCATCATTAGAACGATGTCACCGCGGGGTGACAGCAAGTAAAAATTTTCGGCAAAAACTGTGTGTATATCTGCTATTAGATGTATTCATAGCTGTATTTAAAATAATAAAAATATCGATATTTATATTTTTCCTATCGATATTTTCGATATTTTAAGATAGTTTCCCAGCACTAGTATAAACAGTAAGAGCAGAATGTTGAGCTAAAATTGCTCAGGCACCTCGAACTTTTTGGCTAAGTATAAAAAGATTTAAAACTAACATATTTGTTTAGAATTATATTTAATATTTATACGTTTTTATTCATGTTTTGTTAAAATAAATTTTTTACAATCCAATTTATTTTATATTTTTTATTAGTTTTAAAAAATTTTAACTTTGACGTTCTTATATTTTTACGGATATTTGTCGTTAATATTTCTAAACAAAAATATTTGTTTATTTGAAATAAAGAATAACAAATTCGTTAAAGTAACCGAGATTTCTCGTTACTTAACGATATCGATAGTTAAATTCAAAAAGTTACAGAATTGAGGTACAAATTATTTTAAATATACACTGAAGGTTTTACTAAAATCGCAAAACATTAAGCCTAAAGTCATGAAGGTCAAAGGTAAAATTTTGACATTTGAAATTTCAACGAAATATTCTATATACAGTGGTATCCCGGTTTAACGAATTATATATTGTCAGGCCCTTTTGTTATAACGAAAAATTCGTTAAATTCGGAAGTTTTTTTTAATACATTTTTATTAATAAAACAATAATATTTTAATAAAAGAAAGTAAATTCGTTTATTTCCATTCATAACACAAACAAAAAATAAATACTTCTTATCATTTTCAACTAAATGAGTACAAATGAGGGCTTTTGCTTTTAATATAGGACCACTAATAGGAATGTTCGTCTTCCTCTTGTTTTGAAACCAATTAAACAATTCTGTTTCAATTCCCTTCTATTCTTTGATCCGAAATTAGTATTTTCGTCCATTTCACTCAAAAGTTTCCGTTTTGATTTTATAATTGTGCATATGACTTTGGCAGCTGATATTTATTAGATAAAGCACTTAGTCGCAGGTCCTTTTCATAGTCGTCAATAATGTTAAATTTTTCTTTAAGAATTTAACGTTTTCTTTTGGGTATTTTGTTGTCAACTGTACAAAAACTTCACAAAAATTACGTAACATTTGAAACAGAAAACAAACATTTGTAACGTAAAATTTTTATTTTGGCGAGCAAGTATTTTCTTTGCTTTCTTTGTAAGAAAAGAAAATACTTCTTTTTACTCGTTCTTTTCAGTAAAAACGCTATTAAAATATGGTGAAAATGTATACAAAAGCAAAAGCGAATGGATGTAAATATTTTTGCATGCATTCTATTTTGTTTTTTAAAATTTTTTTGTAAAAATTCGTTAGATAGAGTACAAAAATTTGCTGTTTGTTCGTTATATAAGGTACTCAATGGGAAAAATATGACCGTACGTTAAATCGCGAATTCGTTAAACTGAGTATACGTTAAACCGGGATCCCACTGTAATTGTGCCGATATTCACTAAACTGGAGAAAAGTATACTCTAAAGTCATACGAAGATAAAAATTTAAAACAATGGAGATTAACCCTTCAATGCACATGGGGTCAAACGACCCAAAACTTTTTAACTTTCAAAATTAGTTAATTTGAATGTTGTTAAACATAATTAGATTAATAATGATAGAATTCTAAACAATTTATGTTGTGTATAAAATATAGACATTTTCAAAAGTTTGGGGTCATTTTGACCTAAAATGACTTCGTATGACTGCCTTAAGGGTATATTTTTTTCCAGTTTCATGAAAATCAGCACATAATCTTTCCTTTGGACATTACAAATACGTATGTCAAAACTTTATATTTGACCTTAGCGTTATTGTTTTCCGATTTGAGTAAAACCTTCTGAGTATATTTAAAATTATCTCTAATATTCTGAATAAGTTTGAACTGAAAAAAATTATTTTTTCCCCTTGTAAATGCACCTACAAACTTCAGCCTCGTTGCGGTGACAGTCACGTTATCCTATTATCCTAAACATTTACACAACGTATCAGAGAATGACAACAAGTACCCATAAGAATAATATACAGAGGTATTTACCCACGCTTTTCGTTATTGTGTATACACATATTTATAACGCAAAAAGTATGGTTATTACTTATACTTATGTAGGCAATATCTTCACGCAACCACATTCAGTAAACAAAAATACATGAATATTATGCAGATGTTATTCAATACCCATGAATGTGTTTTGGTTATCTGCCATACAAATAAAATATCCATGTTTAAAAAAATACATTTAGTATTTTTGGCAGTTCTGTGTAAAAATGAAAAAAAATTTACGTTGACGTATATCTACAATATATCTATATCTACAATCTTTTGGGGGGGGGGGGTGTCGGCCTGTGCCTTCAAATTTTTTTCGTACATACAATATTGGAGAACTCTAATGTAAAAATGTTTTATTGAAGCTCACACTGCCACTACTAGTTCAACAAATCAATCGAAAAATATTCAATTAATAAGAGATATACAGGTATGACACAACTTTTTATTAAATTGCCGTCAGTGTATGTACACAGAAAAAAATTGTTCACCAATTAAAGCATTAATCAAAAATTAAATCAGTTTTAATTACAAATTTAATCGAGTGAATTAAACGCTTAATCCAGTGAATTAAACCTTTAATCAAGCGAATTAAACATTTAATCGATACTATTAATTTTTTTTTTACTGGTGCTAATTAAAAATATCAATTTAACGTTTAATTCACTTGATCAAATGTTTAATTCACTTGATTAAACGTTTAATTCAATTGATTACATTTTTAATAAAAACTGATTTTATTTTTGATTAATGCTTTAATTGGTGAACATTTTTTTTCTGTGTATAACAAAACTCATAAAATTTTTAATTTTTATTTCATTGAATAGGCTTTTCATGTGGACACACATAATTGGAACGATATAGGCTATAATTTCCTAATTGGCTGTGACGGTACGATATACGAAGGAAGGGGATGGGGCGTTGAAGGTGCTCATACCTTCGGCTACAATAATAAATCGATAGGTGTTACATTTATCGGTTGTTTTATAAACAAAAAGCCCACAGAGGAAGCACTTAATGCTTGTAAAAATTTTCTGGAAAGGTTAACTTTTTAAACTTAATATTAACCAATTAATTATTTACTTATTAAATTTATTATAACATTGACCTTTAAATTATTACAGGGGCGTTATTAAAGGACACTTGGCAAACAACTATTATTTATTAGGTCATCGTCAGTGCTCAAAAACCGAAAGTCCCGGTACAAAATTGTATGAAGAAATTTCGGCATGGCAGCGCTTTTATAACAAATCGATTGATGAAGACTTAATAACAGATTAAAAGGGTATTTAAGACATCAAAACTGGAGAATTTATTTTTACGCTTATTTTTTTATTCTGTAACATCTGGCTTATTATTAATTGGCTACAAAAAAGTAGGATTTAATGTTGGTTTCAGTATTTTTATTTCAACATTGACAAATTGAATTAATTTATGAATGTTTTAAGTTTAACATTTTATTTCACACTTGATTAGAGGTCCATAACTAAACGCAACAATTCCGCTTTTTAAGTTTGGCAATAATTTTATTTTTATTCAATAACAAATATGTATAGTGGTTCGGATCAAAATCAAACAATCCCATTTCTATTCCGTAAACAACTTCGGTATATAAGTAAAATGTGAAGAGTAAAAAATGGTGTTTTTATTTTCTGTAAAACTTATGATATTAATTTAATTAACTAGCAGAAACTTGCAATAAGTGAGTAAGTTTAAAATTTACAAAATTTTTCTCACAATTACTAAAAAAAAACATTTATGTGTAAATAAACGCTTTACCAGCAAAAACTAGCAAGTTAGGCATTTCGACTGTATTCAGCTGTAAGATACTAGATTATTTCTTCAATTCAGTTAAATTCAATTGTTTTGAACTATTTGCGCAAGAATATAGTTTTTAAAAATTAAAAAAATTAATATTTTATGTTATTAAAAAACTTTTAATTTAAAAATTTAGAACATTACATATTTTTGTTTTGTCTCTCGTTGCAAGTGAACTAGTAAATATTATAGAAAATAAGCAATAATTTTCTGTAATATTTTTGAAACGTCGTAATACTTAAAATATGTAGTTCATGTCAAAACTCAACATTTCTATTGGGTTCATATCAAAAGGAACCACAAGTTTTTAAAAAATATGTACATATGAATGTATGCACATTAGACCGACTCACCTCAAATGGAAAAAAAAGTTAAAGTTGTACCTCCTGAAAATTATCCTTCACATTTTTTATGATGATTCCCAAAATGTTTGGGCTCTAGCGATAATCTCCTGTGAGCGTCACAAAGGGCCCAAAAATTATATTTTTCATGAATAAAAAATTTAAATCCCGGGATACGGGATTTGCTGAATCCCGTGATTTTCGGGATCGGGATTGGCATCCCTATTTAGTACGCCTAAAACCGTAATTAATAATCACAATAAAATTAAATACTTCATAGTTCTAAAGGACTAGAAATCACCTTGTAAAGATCGGTCCATAATTACCCCTAGCCCCCATTTAAACCCTACTCCCGGAAAAAAAGATATTAAATATTGAAAGTGGACCGATTGTCCAACTGAGTTAAAGGTTTTATACAAAATAAGCTACATAATTTAATAAAATTGAGCTCGAATATTCTACGGACCTAGCGTCCGTACAAATAAATATGCTCCCGGAATAAGGATTTTCGCGCGATGGCGCCCATAGCGTTTGAGCTTAATGGATACGATATGGTCCATACAAAAAAAGCTAGATGAATAAAATTGAGCTTAAAAATAAACTTTTGTTCTTTTGCAATCATCGTAAAAGTTTCATAAGGTTTGGTATAGCCGAATATAGCATAGAATTATAACATGGATGAAGACTATTGAAGTAAATAAGCGATTAAGGTATTATTTTTTTGTTTTATCTTATTCTATCTATCAAAGGCGAAACCTCAATTGTATCAAATTTAAACAGTATACAGAAAATTGTTCACGAACTATCAACATCGCCCGTTAAAAGTAATATTACTATAACAGATTCGTCTAACGTCCATTTGGGCAATAAAATTAATTATGATGGTAATCTTTATTTAAATCTTGTCAGCAACAATGAAACCGGAATATCGTTAATTCAGAATGATGAAAATAATGGAGTACTTATTAAAACAGGTAAATTATAAAAATATTTATCATTATCACTTTATTTTAAATTTTTAATCATTTTGTTTAAAAATTATTATTAGTATCAAATTTGCATATCTCGGATATACCAATAATTCAGAAAAGATTTTGGTCAACTAGAAAACCCAAAGAGGAATATTGCAAAATTAATGAACCAGTAAAATTGGTCATAATTTGTAAGCTTTTTGTATAAACTTTTAAATTATTTATGATAATCTAATATGTACATTAGAGTGCTCCAATGCACTTACGAATTTTGATCGCCCCCCCAAGAATTATTTTACGTATTATAGATACACGCTGTGTTAAATATTAGGGTAATACGATAACGTTAATTGGCACCGCAACGAGGCTGAAGTTTGAAGGTGCATTTGCAAGGGAAACAAATTAATTTTTTTCAGTGTTTGTAAAAATTTTGACATTAAATAATTACTTTTAAAATCCAATGCAATATAATTGAAAAGTGTACGTAGTTATCGTGATAATGAGATATAAAAGATAAAATTTGGTTGAAAAATTTTAAACTTATTAAAAATTCCCCAGGCCATTAACGTGTCTGAGGACACTTGAACAAGAAATGTGGGAACAAAATTAGTGCAATTTGAGAAATATTTAAAAAAGAGCAAATTTTTACATAACATAAACCTACCTTTATATACTTGTATATGAGTTTTTGTTTTCGTAGGTTGCCGTTAACCTAATCGCAGGCATGACCAAAACAAAATTATTTTTTTTAACGACAGTTTTAAAACTCCATTTTAAAATTTTCAAAAATTTTGTTAAACAAATTTCATAATTTTGTGATCATTACATAGGCATTTATTAAAGGAAAAGGAAATAATAGGAAATAAAAATATGAAAAAATTATGTTAATACCCCCCATGGTTTTTCCGTACCTGTGATTTAAATTTTGCGATATTCGGGAAAAACTAAATTTTTGGCCATATTTTTGGGAATGAGCCTAATTTATTTACTGTAATGAATTATAAGTGAATTCTATTCAGAATATTAGAGTCCAGTACTGAAATGCTTTAACTTTTTAACGACAAAAAATTGTCGTTAAGTAGTAAAAATTCTTAAGCTTACGATAATTGTCGTAAAGAGCTATTCTGTAACAAAATTTAAACAATTTTTATCGGCAAACAATGTCGGTAGCTAACGACACAAAAAAAGTTCTTGTTAAATAATAACGTTAAAAAATGTACTATATTGTTAACATAATAAAAATATAGAGCAAATAAGCCAATTTTTAAAACAAAAAAGTAAGAAAGTACTGTCGATCAAGCCTGGCCCTACATTACATTATTTGGGCGATCATGTTTCCGCCAAAAAAAAAGTTGTGGGTTAAGATTCACATAAGAGATTTTCGTGCCAAATATTATCTAAAGTATACCCAAATGTCTATAAAACAATGGCCACAAAACCCTATTCCAGAAAGAAGTTTGCAAGTGGGCTATGAAAAATAAATAACGGCTTCTCCGCTTTTGAAAAGGAGTCGACCTTGTGCGTTTAATATACATATGTGCTAAATTTGATAAACTATTTCCAAAATTGTGACCTGTAATTTGCTCACAAGGTTATCTTGGACAGACAACCAGCCAGCCTGATAGAAGGACGGACCTCGTTAGATGGATTCTGAAATTCATTCTGAGAACGTATATTTAAATGTGCAATACAAATTGGCCAGATAGTTCAGATTTCACTATCGATATATCGATATTACTATCGAATGAATGTTTGTACTTGCGCAGGAAAACTTTAATTATTTTTTAATAAGGCTACAGTCCGCTGTTTTTATCACTTTATTGAATGTATGAGACTTATGTATGTATATACGCACGTTATTTTAGATGGCAGTTTTTTAAACATTGATAAATACCTTTCTGAAAAAACCGAGGTAACAGGGACTATAAGATATTCCATTGCAACTTTAAAAAATTTTCGTAATTCTAAACCCAAAAAGGTATTCAATCTAGCGGACTTATCCTCTAATGGTCGTTCATTGTTTTGTCCTATGCTTGCAATTGCATTTGGATTTAAATTTTTTTTACAACATTACAAAAATATTTGACATTTCAGTCCCTATATAAACATGTACAAATTTCGACTTAAAGGCCTTTAATTAGCAGTAAAAAGCACTGCTAAGCAATCCATACCACTTGCCATTCTTGTTGTTTGTATTCATTGATGTAATTCGGCGCGAATTAATAATATATATATAATGTCCTGTGGTTCCTATTCGGAACAAAGGGCCACAACGAATCTATTCCATTCGGCCCGGTTTGATGATATACGTTTTATTTCTCCCCAGCTGAGATCGATGCGTCTAATTTCGATGTTCAATTGTCGACGCCAGGTGTGAGATGGTCTGCCTAATCTGCGGGATGTACCATGTGGATTCCAATCAATGGCAATTTTTGCTGTGTCAGTTGGAGGCCTACGTAGCGTATGGCCAATCCAGCGCCATTTGCGGTTAAGTATGTCAGTATGGATTGGCTGCTGATTTGTTTGACTCCAAAGTGCGTCGAAGACATCGATTAACAAACACTTGTAGAGTGTTTACGTCGTGATCTGTTGTATTCCATGTCTCACATGCATAAAGGAGCACAGACTTAACACAAGAGTTAAAAATACGAATCTTAGTGTCCTTGGATATGGCTGAAGATTTCCATACTGACCGAAGGGTACCAAATGCTTGGTTAGCTTTAGAGATTCGGTACGTGACATCATTACTAGAACCACCTGTGTTTGTAATGATGCTGCCGAGGTAGCAAAAAGACGTAACTTCTTCCAGGTCGGTATTTCCTATGCAGAATTTGTTGGTGTTTGTTGTATTGCAGCGCATCACTTTGCTCTTGCCTATGTTTATTTTTAAGCCAGCTTTTGCAGCTTCTGTTTCGATGCATTTCAACTTAGATGTCATATCTTTATAACTGTGTGCAAGCAGGCAGATATCATCAGCATATTCTAGGCTCTCGAGCTGTTGCTTAAGACCCCAGTTGATACCTCTCTTTGCTTTAGTAGCATTGCGAACTATAACATCTAGAACGATGTTAAACAGCAAGGGAGACAGTACACAGCCCTGGCGAACACCAGCTACAACATCGAAACTGTTGCTCAGAGCATTATTGTGGACAACACGACATTTAACATTACGGTACAGCTCCTGAGTAAGGCTTATGATTTTGGGTGGGACCCCTTTGCAAGCTAGAGCACTCCATATTGCGTTTTGATTCAGGGTATCAAAAGCTTTTTCAAAATCTATAAACAACAGGTAGAGCGGAGAACGAAGTTCTTTCGATTGTTCTATGATTATTCGGAGACTATTGATGTGGTCTATACAAGATTTTTGGGGTCGGAAGCCAGCTTGTTCGGGTCTTAGGTCCTTTAGTACAGTGTCAGATATTCTCTTGTTAATAATTTGTGCAATAACTTTATTGGTTGCGCTAAGGATGGTGATGCCCCGCCAGTTCTTACAGTTTTTCAGGTCACCTTTTTTTGGAATATTTACGATAAGGCCTTCTTTTAGCTTCGAGTCAAGTTCTTGTGTGCGCCAGAAGTTCTGGATAAGGGGAAGCAATATGTTGGCTGTGGTTTGAGAGTCGGCTTTAAGCATTTCGGGCGATATATTGTCGGCCCCAGGGGCCTTATTCGCTTTTAAGGAATCAACTGCATCAACAACTTCTGCTACATCTGGGCATTCAATGGAAATATCATGCCGTATTAAGTGAGAGTCGCAGGTACACATATTTGGGTGTGAGGTCACCTTGGGCGTTTCTTAGCGGTCTTGTGTTTGAGATGTTTTTCCCAGTGAGTTTTTTTGTGATGCTATAAAGGTCCTTCGATATATGCTCGGCTGAGGCTTTTTGTGCATCCGATGCAAGCTTATTATACCACATTCTTTTGTCGTTTCTGGCGCTACGTTTGACCAGCTTATCATGTTGTGTGTATGCCTTTTTACGCGACGACTTTTCACCGAGAGTTCTGGCTGCGTTAAGTTCGTCTTTTAGGTCTTTCCTTTCAAGAATGAGGTTCCAGGTTAAATCAGACATCCAATGGGTTTTCTTAGGTACTTTGGGACCAATATGTTTCTTTGCAGCATCAACAAAACTTTTTTTAATTAAGGGCCACTCAGAGGAAGGATGGGGTTGTTGCACAGCTAATCCATTTCTCAGCTCTTGTACGTAGCTGTTAAGAGTTTGTGGATTTTTTAACTTTACTACGTCGTATTTACGTGCTACAGCCTCAGGTTTACGAATAGCAGCAACTTTTATACGTAAGCTACCAACAACGAGATGGTGATCTGAGTTGCAATCGGCACCGCGCCTAGATCGCACATCCAGGAGGCTACTTCGCCAGGTTTTGCTAATAGCAATGTGGTCGATTTGGTTTTCTGTCTCATTGTCGGGCGATACCCATGTCGCCTTGTGTACTCTTCTGTGCCTCAGCAAAGAGCCTACCATTTTCAGTAAGCCTTCCAATTGCGTGTTTGCCCATTATATGTTCTCGTCCTATATTATCGGGGCCAACCTGTGCATTGAAATCGCCCATCATTAGAACGATGTCACCGCGGGGTGACAGCAAGTAAAAATTTTCGGCAAAACTGTGTGTATATCTGCTATTAGATGTATTCATAGCTGTATTTAAAATAATAAAAATATCGATATTTATATTTTTCCTATCGATATTTTCGATATTTTAAGATAGTTTCCCAGCACTAGTATAAACAGTAAGAGCAGAATGTTGAGCTAAAATTGCTCAGGCACCTCGAACTTTTTGGCTAAGTATAAAAAGATTTAAAACTAACATATTTGTTTAGAATTATATTTAATATTTATACGTTTTTATTCATGTTTTGTTAAAATAAATTTTTTACAATCCAATTTATTTTATATTTTTTATTAGTTTTAAAAAATTTTAACTTTGACGTTCTTATATTTTAACGGATATTTGTCGTTAATATTTCTAAACAAAAATATTTGTTTATTTGAAATAAAGAATAACAAATTCGTTAAAGTAACCGAGATTTCTCGTTACTTAACGATATCGATAGTTAAATTCAAAAAGTTACAGAATTGAGGTACAAATTATTTTAAATATACACTGAAGGTTTTACTAAAATCGCAAAACATTAAGCCTAAAGTCATGAAGGTCAAAGGTAAAATTTTGACATTTGAAATTTCAACGAAATATTCTATATACAGTGGTATCCCGGTTTAACGAATTATATATTGTCAGGCCCTTTTGTTATAACGAAAAATTCGTTAAATTCCGAAGTTTTTTTTAATTAATTTTAATTTTTATTAATAAAACAATAATATTTTAATAAAAGAAAGCAAATTCGTTTATTTCCATTCATAACACAAACAAAAAATAAATACTTCTTATCATTTTCAACTAAATGAGTACAAATGAGGGCTTTTGCTTTTAATATAGGACCACTAATAGGAATGTTCGTCTTCCTCTTGTTTTGAAACCAATTAAACAATTCTGTTTCAATTCCCTTCTATTCTTTGATCCGAAATTAGTATTTTCGTCCATTTCACTCAAAAGTTTCCGTTTTGATTTTATAATTGTGCATATGACTTTGGCAGCTGATATTTATTAGATAAAGCACTTAGTCGCAGGTCCTTTTCATAGTCGTCAATAATGTTAAATTTTTCTTTAAGAATTTAACGTTTTCTTTTGGGTATTTTGTTGTCAACTGTACAAAAACTTCACAAAAATTACGTAACATTTGAAACAGAAAACAAACATTTGTAACGTAAAATTTTTATTTTGGCGAGCAAGTATTTTCTTTGCTTTCTTTGTAAGAAAAGAAAATACTTCTTTTTACTCGTTCTTTTCAGTAAAAACGCTATTAAAATATGGTTAAAATGTATACAAAAGCAAAAGCGAATGGATGTAAATATTTTTGCATGCATTCTATTTTGTTTTTTAAAATTTTTTTGTAAAAATTCGTTAGATAGAGTACAAAAATTTGCTGTTTGTTCGTTATATAAGGTACTCAATGGGAAAAATATGACCGTACGTTAAATCGCGAATTCGTTAAACTGAGTATACGTTAAACCGGGATCCCACTGTAATTGTGCCGATATTCACTAAACTGGAGAAAAGTATACTCTAAAGTCATACGAAGATAAAAATTTAAAACAATGGAGATTAACCCTTCAATGCACATGGGGTCAAACGACCCAAAACTTTTTAACTTTCAAAATTAGTTAATTTGAATGTTGTTAAACATAATTAGATTAATAATGATAGAATTCTAAACAATTTATGTTGTGTATAAAATATAGACATTTTCAAAAGTTTGGGGTCATTTTGACCTAAAATGACTTCGTATGACTGCCTTAAGGGTATATTTTTTTCCAGTTTCATGAAAATCAGCACATAATCTTTCCTTTGGACATTACAAATACGTATGTCAAAACTTTATATTTGACCTTAGGGTTATTGTTTTCCGATTTGAGTAAAACCTTCTGAGTATATTTAAAATTATCTCTAATATTCTGAATAAGTTTGAACTGAAAAAAATTATTTTTTCCCCTTGTAAATGCACCTACAAACTTCAGCCTCGTTGCGGTGACAGTCACGTTATCCTATTATCCTAAACATTTACACAACGTATCAGAGAATGACAACAAGTACCCATAAGAATAATATACAATAATATATATAGTTTACCCACGCTTTTCGTTATTGTGTATACACATATTTATAACGCAAAAAGTATGGTTATTACTTATACTTATGTAGGCAATAGCTTCACGCAACCACATTCAGTAAACAAAAATACATGAATATTATGCAGATGTTATTCAATACCCATGAATGTGTTTTGGTTATCTGCCATACAAATAAAATATCCATGTTTAAAAAAATACATTTAGTATTTTTGGCAGTTCTGTGTAAAAATGAAAAAAAATTTACGTTGACGTATATCTACAATAAATATAAAAAATCTTTTGGGGGGGGTGTCGGCCTGTGCCTTCAAATTTTTTTCGTACATACAATATTGGAGAACTCTAATGTAAAAATGTTTTATTGAAGCTCACACTGCCACTACTAGTTCAACAAATCAATCGAAAAATATTCAATTAATAAGAGATATACAGGTATGACACAACTTTTTATTAAATTGCCGTCAGTGTATGTACACAGAAAAAAATTGTTCACCAATTAAAGCATTAATCAAAAATTAAATCAGTTTTAATTACAAATTTAATCGAGTGAATTAAACGCTTAATCCAGTGAATTAAACCTTTAATCAAGCGAATTAAACATTTAATCGATACTATTAATTTTTTTTTTACTGGTGCTAATTTAAAATATCAATTTAACGTTTAATTCACTTGATCAAATGTTTAATTCACTTGATTAAACGTTTAATTCAATTGATTACATTTTTAATAAAAACTGATTTTATTTTTGATTAATGCTTTAATTGGTGAACATTTTTTTTCTGTGTATAACAAAACTCATAAAATTTTTAATTTTTATTTCATTGAATAGGCTTTTCATGTGGACACACATAATTGGAACGATATAGGCTATAATTTCCTAATTGGCTGTGACGGTACGATATACGAAGGAAGGGGATGGGGCGTTGAAGGTGCTCATACCTTCGGCTACAATAATAAATCGATAGGTGTTACATTTATCGGTTGTTTTATAAACAAAAAGCCCACAGAGGAAGCACTTAATGCTTGTAAAAATTTTCTGGAAAGGTTAACTTTTTAAACTTAATATTAACCAATTAATTATTTACTTATTAAATTTATTATAACATTGACCTTTAAATTATTACAGGGGCGTTATTAAAGGACACTTGGCAAACAACTATTATTTATTAGGTCATCGTCAGTGCTCAAAAACCGAAAGTCCCGGTACAAAATTGTATGAAGAAATTTCGGCATGGCAGCGCTTTTATAACAAATCGATTGATGAAGACTTAATAACAGATTAAAAGGGTATTTAAGACATCAAAACTGGAGAATTTATTTTTACGCTTATTTTTTTATTCTGTAACATCTGGCTTATTATTAATTGGCTACAAAAAAGTAGGATTTAATGTTGGTTTCAGTATTTTTATTTCAACATTGACAAATTGAATTAATTTATGAATGTTTTAAGTTTAACATTTTATTTCACACTTGATTAGAGGTCCATAACTAAACGCAACAATTCCGCTTTTGAAGTTTGTCAATAATTTTATTTTTATTCAATAACAAATATGTATAGTGGTTCGGATCAAAATCAAACAATCCCATTTCTATTCCGTAAACAACTTCGGTATATAAGTAAAATGTGAAGAGTAAAAAATGGTGTTTTTATTTTCTGTAAAACTTATGATATTAATTTAATTAACTAGCAGAAACTTGCAATAAGTGAGTAAGTTTAAAATTTACAAAATTTTTCTCACAATTACTAAAAAAAAAAATTTATGTGTAAATAAACGCTTTACCAGCAAAAACTAGCAAGTTAGGCATTTCGACTGTATTCAGCTGTAAGATACTAGATTATTTCTTCAATTCAATTAAATTCAATTGTTTTGAACTATTTGCGCAAGAATATAGTTTTTAAAAATTAAAAAAATTAATATTTTATGTTATTAATATCGAGATAGGGTGATGCGTATGCCAGTTTTTTTGATGCTTTTCAATTTGATTTTAATGAAAATTAAAATAACTTAATTATTTTTTGTCCGATTTTTATTACTAATACGTCATTAGAAAGGTGTTCATGCAACGTCACCAGGCGCGGATCCAGCTTGAGCCTTAGGGGGGGGGGGGGGAAATTTTTATGATACAAAAAAAAAAATTATTTTTAAAAGTTTATTAAAAGCAATTTGTGTATATTATATTAAAAAAACTCAACAATAAGGTTAAATAAAATATTCAATATAAATTAAAATAAACTTATCTTTTTAAATAAGCAATTTATGATTTCCTTGTGAGGCAAATTTAGATAGTGCAGTCTATGTTCAGTTTGTCATTGTTGATCTGAGCCATGTTTTTATATGACGAAGGGTAGGAAATGACCTCTCACTCGTAGCATTACTTACGAGCATTGAAACGAAAATTTGAAATATTTTTCTTAGATTTAGGTAGATATCTTCATCACAGTTTATTAAAGAATCTACAACGTTATCTGATAGATTTTTAGATAATTTCCATGTTTGTTGCCAATGCTACAGTTCAGGCTCAAGTTTAGATGTTAGTAGGTGTTTATCTCGAGTTGTGGTTTTAAAAGTTTTATATCTGTATATGACTTGATTACACTTTGAGTAGAAGTTTTGGTATGTTCAATACATTTAAGATATCTATTGGAAAGGTGTTTTGAGATCTTCTAAAATAAATTCAATAAGAGAATGAAACCTACAGCTCGGTAGAAATCTTCAACATTTTGGATGTGATTATTTCGTTCAAATCTTGTTTTTTAGGTTGGAACGTCGATTTGAACGCAAATAACTTTAACTTTTTTAAAAATCACTTTAAATTGTTCTTCGGCTTTATTTCTTTTTTCTTCAAGGCACATGATTAAAGTTTTGATAAGGCTTGATCCTTTTTGAAGATCTATATCGTGCTTTTGTAAAATGATACTAAGCGGCTGTGTTACAATAAGTATCACACTTAATATGTTTATTCCGCAAATAAATTCAAAAGTTCTAAGTGAGTTCCTTAATATAAGGTTCTTGATGAAGTATCTCTACCTTTCCACTCAGATATTTTTTCCAAAGCTTCTACTATATGATGTACACTTGTTGCAAAGTGTAAAGCTGAGTCGTGACGGTCCACCCATCTTGTCTCGCATAATGTAGAGAGTTTGGCTCCCAAATACTTTACTAAAAACGTGTTTTGCCTGATTTACGGGAAATAGCAAGGCGTTTGTTTCGCATTTGTCGCGGTTTCCAGAATTTTTTAACAGCTTCATTTTCTGCTGACATCAAACGACACCCATCAGTTCCAACTCCTATACAATTTTTTAGGTCAAGACTAAAATTTGTCAAAGTTTTAAGAACTGTTGATGATAGTGCCATCGCATCAATTGACACATCAGCGTCATTATCACTATCCTGTGAAGGCTCTTCAAATGCTTTTACAACAAAGCCAAAACAATTCTTGCCTAACAACTTTTTGTTGTATGTTGAAATATTTTAAAGATAAGAAAATCTGGCTTTTCCCCGACAAATACGTGCGTTCGTTAAAAATTACCGAAAAGGATTTTTTTCATATAACACATATATACATAAATATTGCAAATACTAAGACTTTTTAATAATTCAACCGCATGCATTTTCAAGTCAAACGTTTACTCTTTGGTTATACATAGATGGCGCCTGCTGGGATTGAATGTAGAATAATAAGTTTTTGAATACAGTAAACTAGATGTTTCATTGAAAATATCTAATAAATAACTATTAGGATGAAGATTTGGATACTTATTGAATAAATCAACAAAAAAACAAAAAAATACTTATTGAAAATTTCGTTAGAGATTCAATAAAAAAACAAAAAAAACTTTGCTGGGATTTCCAAAAATTTTGTACAATTAATGGGTATTCTTGTATTATCGAAATAAACAAAACATATTTTTGTAATTTACGGGGGGGAAATTTCCTTATTTCACCCCCCCTGAATCCGCGCCTGAACGTCACTGTCTTACTTTTTTATAACATTCAACCAAGCGGTGGTCAACACCTTTCTAAGGACAAATTGGAAATGAAAATCGGAAAAATAACACTATGAAATAAATGGGAATTTCTTCAAATCCTATGGTAAGGTTTTTTTAAAAATTATTTTCTAAACTTTGAGAATAAATAAAAAACGAATTGCTAAATTAAAAATTACATTCATCTCGAGCGTTTGGTTAGATTTTTAAAATATTTTAAGGTATAATCAAAGAATTCCTAATTACCTATCAAATTTGGTAATTCGTTGTACAAAAAAAATTAACCGAATTTAATAATACATAATAATAATATGGTGGTTAAAATTTTTCTCGCTTCAAAAGCACATCGCGATTCTCGTTCTATTTATAATTCATTCCAACAACCTTTGCCATACACTACCTATTTTTCAAAATAGGTAGTGTATGGAAAATTGACGAAATTGTTGTAAAAATGGACGAATATTTAGCAAAATGTAATCTAAAATTTTAAACGAAAATAAAAATTTCAAGAGTTTCCAAATTTATTGTGCTTACAAATTTCAATACATATGTACTGCAGAAAGAGGAAAGACATTTTATTAGCTGGAGTAGAAAGACCGGATGTAATAAAATTTAATTAAGCGCATGTAAAATCTCTTTCAAAATCATACGGAGCAAAATAATAATGGAGTGGGCTCCCACTGTTCCAAAATTCTTAAAGTCGTCTCTTCTACTAGAACTTTTGCAGAAGTGATTAAGTATATCTTAAAGTTTTTCAATATCATCAGAAAATGCACGCTTATGTGCTACCGCTGATACTAAATTGAGAATGAGGCATATGCAATCGTCCAATGAACAAGTTCAAAAATCTATTCACAAAAGCGGAGTTCATGGTTTGGTGCAAAAATAGCAAATGCAAAATATCATAGCTTTTTTGTTAAATCCAATAAAAAAAAAACATAGTTTCACAAGATCGTTTGCACCAAACACTGAACTTTGAGGTTTGAAAAATTTGGAAATAGTACCAAATGAGTCACGGGGGTACCAGCGTACTTTTTAGTTTTGAATTGTACCAAAAAAGTACAATAGTACCAACTTTATCAACCGTGGTTTAGTCCCTTTCAGATAAGCTTTGCGCCAAACATTAGGTTAATGGCTTGAAATGAATGGTAGACGAATAGTATATGGCCCAGAATCAAATTAAGGGTACTTTTTATGAGGTAAAAACGGGGAAAATTGGTACTTTGGTATCTTTTCTCTGTTTGATAAATTTGCTATACAGATTGCATAAGGTCCAGATTAATATACATATAGGGTACTTTTTAAACGCATTAAAATTAGTACTTTTTAAGGAGTAAAAGAGGAATAAAAATGGTTCTCTTTTTTTTCGATAAATTTGATATTCATACTGGGAGCTGGGAGCCTAAATTAAAAAATCTGGAACTTTTGGAACTTTTTTACCTTTGGTACATTTTCTCTTTTCGAAAAATTCGATTCCGCTCTAGCCTTTATGCTAAATGTATATTGTCCTTATTGTACATTAAACTCATTCTTCAAAGCAATACCTTTTAAATGGTTAAATACATATATGTAACAAGAAAATGATCCTGTAAAAATTTGAAATAGATATTTTTATTCTTAAACGGGCCGAATCGAGCTTTAATATATATAGTTATTTACATATGCATAGTAGACTTGTTTTTATTTTGGAAAATATTAGAAATTTTTTTTAATTTTTTAAGCCGAAAAATTTTGGAGTCGGAGTCTCGAGTTTTTGTAAATACTTCGACTCCAACTCCGGTACAAAAACCTCAACTCCGACTACACAGCCCAGCTTAAAACTAATATGTGATGACGAAAAAAAATAAATCTTATAATGTTGCTTAAAAGAAATATTTAAACATAAAACAATTAGAAAACTATATAAAATTTTATAAATTTTTTATAGGATAAACCCTTTTCTTAAAAAATCTTGTTCGAATTTTCACTTGAACGAAGTCACGTTAAAAGCTAGTTTTTTAATAATTCCTTATTTTTTAAACGGGGTTTTTAATGGGGGCTTTGTAAAATAATACAAAGACATATTTGTACTAGCAAACTGGTAACTAATTTCTGAATGTAAAAGCTTCAGGCAAGATCAAAAGAGAATTAAATGAAAATGTCCGGCAAGAAATGTCTCATATGTAAAAGGGGACTTACAATTGATATACACATTAAATAAAAGCTTTTTGAGATGATAAGAATGTTTATTTATTTAACTAAAAAAAAAATTATAAACTGTTTTTTACATTATCTTTGGTCTTAACTAATTTATTTCACACTCTGTGTTTATTTGTCGTTTCACAATTTTCCATTGTATGCATTCGCCTTGGTGTATTGCTAGACGTTATAAAAACAATAATAATTTATACAAAATTTGTACGATCAAGATTTTTTAATGGTTAATCCATATTTACCAGTAAGTGATACATTTGAAGATAATGTTTCACTGGATTCATCTATTGTGGAACCAAGTATATTGGATTTTTCATCAGAAATAGATGGTACTTCTTTATTAATAGTCACCTAGAACGGGAACCACTTCTTCTTAATACTAAACATTTTTATTTGATTTTTATATAGTAAGCGTCTACTCACAACAATATAAAAACATCTCAGAACTGCCAATTTATAATCAAATGCTTAATTCAAACTCATTAAGGTAACAATTGGAGCAAATAACGCCATTAGCGACACACAATAATGTGTATTTATAAACCATTATTAAATTTAACAAACGTTTATTAAGAAGAATTTTCATACAAAATTTGTTTTGTAAACCTTTATTAAATTTAAAAATTTTTTATAAATACAGGCGTTAGTGTTTCAAATTCAACAAATGTCGTTTTGGAACTGTAATTAAAGTTAAAGGAGTTTTAAATGAATCACCAGATATTGTTGTTATTTGTAAGATTTTTTAATTCTAAACCCTACACCACCATAGTTGGGAAGAGTATTATACGTTTTTGCTTAAATTTGTAACTCAGAATCAGTTGTGAATCGATTGGAGCATGTCCGTCCGTCTAGTCAGATGGATATGTCTATGTTAACCTTGTGTAAAAAGCAAAGATGTTAATTTTGATGAAATTTGGTTTGTTGGTTCATGTACAAAGTCTACTGCAACCATACAAATGTCTTCCTGGAATAGAGCATTTCTCTTAACCTTCTAATTATTTAAGTACTTTAATCAAATTTAGTCCAAAAAATTTTTTTTTTGCTACTTTATAATATTTCCTCGACAATCGGTTCTATGCACCGGAACCGGAGTTCAAAGAACAACGACCAAGGATTTTCAGTTCAGCGAACCTGGTCTTTAGGTCAACAACAATCAAAATTAATGGAAATCGGTCCATACATACTTGCCCATAGCGCATGTCAAAAGTAATATTCAAAATAACTTGTAATTCATGAAAAAATTTTATGAAGGTAGATTCAGAATTTATCATAACAAAAACCCGAATAAATTTCATATAGATTTTGGTAACACAAATACATATAAGCGTCGTACTGTTGTTCAAATATCGGGCGATTTTTTAGCTATTATCATTTTGGCAACAGTGGTTTAAACAGCTGACGCACGTTTCGTGTTTTGTTTTACTGTCAAACATCTTCAGTTTGGTCTATAATTTAACCATGAATCGTCTTACAAACGAACAACGCTTGCAAATTATTGAATTTTATTATCAAAATGCGTGCTCTCAAGGTATACATATGTACACAAGGTAAACCAAAATTTGTACATGTGTGCGTTAAATTGTTTTTGTTTTATATGAAGACAATTTTGACAACTTTGTTCCTTTTATAGAGCAGCATGTCTACACTCCCAAATGAGTCTACCTTGTGTAAATATACCTTGCGTGCTCTGTTAAGAAAGTTCATCGCGCGCTTTTTGTGTTCAGCGACGAAGCTCATTTTTGGCTCAATGGGTACGTTAATAAGCACAATTGTCGATTTTGGAGTGAAGATCAGCCAGAAGCATCCAAAAAAAGTCACAGTTTGGTGCGGTTTATGGGCTGGTGGCATCATTGGACCGTACTTCTTCAAAGATGATGCGAATCGTAACGTAACTGTGAATGGTTAACGCTACCGTGAGATGATATCCAACTTTTTTGCCCAAAATGCAAAAGCTTAACTTGCATGACGTGTGGTTTCAACAAGACGGTGCCACATGCCACACAGCACGCTTAACAATGGACTTATTGAGAGACGAGTTCGGTGAACATTTTATTTCACGTTCGGGACCGGTCAATTGGCCGCCTAGATCGTGCGATTTAACGCCTTTAGACTATTTTTTGTGGGGCTATGTTAAAGCTCATGTCTATACACCCGCTTCAATTGACGTATTGGAAGGCAACATTGGATAATTTATTCATGAGATACCGGCCGAAATGTTGGAAAGAGTATGTCAAAATTGGACTAAGAGGATGGACCATTTGAGGCGCAGTCACGGTCAACATTTGCATGAAATAATCTTCAAACATTAAATTATATGGACCGTACTATCGATTCAAATAAAGATTTCATGCAGTTTTCTGAATTTTATGTGTTTTTTTTTAAACTTTCCTATAGCTCTTAAAAAATCACCCATTATAAGCGTTATACATAATTTTTGTTCTTAAAGGTCTTTAATTGCCCATAGGTCCCACATACGGATCACTCAGTAGTGTAGGGTATATGGTTGCACTGCTTGCCCGACTATACCGTGTTACATCATTACCTAAGGCTTTTTTAAATTTTTTTATGTCACAATGGTACTGACAGTTCAACTAGTTCAGCAAGAAATATGGAGATATTAAGAAATATTCAGGTTTGTTTGATATTCAAATATAAAATTGTTTTTTGTAAAACCAGCGAAATCTTGTAGTGGTGTCTTCTCTATAAAACGGAAAATAAAAGGGGAAAGTGGAGAAAGTTTGTAGAACGATCGCGGTGCTACAATCCTCAAATTAAAAGGGAGCCAATGTTTATCTCACAGTTTATTTAAATAAAAAATAAATTTAAATAAAAAAAAATAAAATATTTTTAACATTTAAGAATTAGGATTGAAAGCAAGTTGAAAATAAAGGCATTTTTCAATTTGAAAATAATTTCCTCTTTTTGTTGTGAACGCTATGATTTTCAAATCATTATCAAACGTTTGTCGTTTGATTTCAAATTGAAAATGGTTTGAAATCAAACCTCCGTTTTTGTTGGGTTGGTTGTAAATATTATGATTTTAATAAACTATTCTATTTTTAATTATATGTATTAAGAATACAATGTTCTTAATTTAAAAAAATTTGAATAGTGTTTTTCAATACAATTTTGCGATAACCAAAGCCGCTTTTACTTTTAAAGCAAGGACTCTTTCTTCTTACCAATTATTTAAAATGACAGTTATTAAAAAAAAAAAATAAAAAACAAATTTAAATAAAGGTTTTTAGTTTTTACTTAATTGAAGTAATGAAGAATGAGTTTTTAAAGCAAAAACAATATTTTTTGTTATTTATATTTTTCCAGGCAGAAATTTTTTGAGACTGTTTTCTAAGCAATTTTAAAAATTAAATTTTAACAAAAAACAAGTTAGAGTGCTATATTCGGCTGTGCCGAATCTTTGATACCTTCCACCGACAGTTCGAATGTTTAAGGAGTAATATCTGTATGATGTTTTTATTATCTTAAACTGTGACGATTTGTTATTAATTATGATTTTAGGTGAACTAAACTGTTTTCCGGGAGTAGGGTTTCTATGGGGCCAGAGGTAAATTATGTACCGATCGTCACGAAATTTCAAAGTATCATTTATAGTCCTATAAAACTGCGACGAGCAAAAATTTGTTATGATTGCACTATTTTTTACGGTTTTAGGCGTACTAAACTGTTTTCCGGTAGTAGGGTTTATATGGGGCCTAAGGTAAATTATGGACCGATCGTCACGAAATTTCACAGTGTCATTTCTAGTCCTAAAAAACTGTGACATACCAAATTTTGTTACGCTTGCGTTATTTTTTACGGTTTTAGGCGTACTAAACTGTTTTCCGGGAGTAGTGTTTACATGGGGCTTAGAGTAAATTATGAACGGATCTTCACGAAATTTAACAGCGTGATTTCCAGTCAAATAAAATAAATTTTTGCAAAATCTTGTCTTATTCCGTGCTTTGTTCCAGCATTTATGTTATTTTTTGTAACAAAATTATCAATTTTTTTAGGTGGTGGTTCCACATTTTTATTCATACCTCTGGTCCTACTGAACTGATTTTGCTGGCTTTCAATCCCAAACTGCTTAGGATAACTACAAGCAATTTGGCACCAAGTTTGTTCATTTCTTTTGAGTTGTTCGAAAGTGAGCGTGTTTTAAACAGACGGACATGGCTAAATCGAATTAGAATTACTCAAGGACTCAGAATATATATACTTTATGGGGTCTGAGATGAATAATAAAAAAGTTTCACATGGAATGACAAACTTAATATACCCTCTTCACAACTAATTGTGGTGGAGGGTATAAAAATAGGGAGATTGCGAACAAAACAAAAACGTTGAAGTTTAATTAATTTTTTAAATAATATCACAAATTTTTTAGTTGAAATCAATTTTTAAGCTATTTTTACAAATTGGAATACTTTCACTGCTACAGTACTCCAAATACGTAGAAATCTTTATGGTCATTGTATGGGAGCTGCACCGGCTACTTGTCCAATCCATCCAACTATTTAGCAGATGTCTTGTATTGATAACCAAATTATTTGTTTCATATTCAAAAAATCTTACTGAACCGTTTTAAAGGTACAGCTTATCTTTAGAGTGGGTCCTACAAAGCTTAAAGACTTTTGTTTTCAGATATTCGGTATGTAATATTTTCGTTCTATGTGGGTACTGCTACTCCTCCATCTACTCCGCCCATTTTTATTTTCAAATCTATAGTTTGCCATACTAGTGGCTTTAACCACGTTTGAAGACACTCGCTATAATAGTTATTAAGTTACGCTACAATATATCCCAAACGGAATGCTGCTCCCCCTGAGCCTACGCTCTTTATTTTTATTTATAAGGTGTAGTTTCTCATAAGAGTGACTACTACCAAGTTTGAACATTCACACTAAAACAGTTTTAACATTGGCATCCTATGAGGGCTACCACTTCTCTTTCAATTTCGGGGCCCAGAAGATCCTACTGCAAAAAGTTCAAGAAATTAGGTGCAGCGGCTCTTAAGATATGCGATACTAAATATTGGCATCCTATGGAGGGTTTCACTTCCCCTGCTTCTATCGAAAAAAGGTAGCCTATTTTATTTTCCGGGCTCAGCTGATGTTACTGCAAAAATCGGAAATCGGTTTAGTAGTTTAGGAGTATATAAACTGACAGGCAAACATTTTATAGATAGATGTACATATTATTATATGGTGTTACGAACTTGCTGTTAGCCTCCGGATTCCACCAATCCCACTAGCTCTCGCGGCATGATCCCGGGGAGCGGTTCTCAACTCTTTTGATGGCTGAGGTCCGTTACAAAAATAAAATATGAATTCACCTAACAACAAAAACAAACGCTTAATCGATAAACAACGGGTGAAACCTACACGTATAGGGAGAAATATGACAATCTCCAATCGCCCACCCTACCATGGCCGTACTGCATCCACTACACATAACCCTTTTACCCTAGACTCACACAAAAAAAATCTCCACACAAAGTTATATTTCCAAACAGATCTTTTTTTTCCTCGGTCACACTTGCCAACACAAATTTAACTTTTATTTCCGGAACCACTTCGTTTCTTCCTTTACAGAGCCACTGTTTATTCTAAAAAAAAATACATTCGTTACCTTTTTAAACCTCAATTCTTTTGATATTCCTTACATAATTCCTCCAGTGACTTCTTTTCCAAGCATATAAAAATCTAGATCTGCAGTGGACTTCACCCCTCAATCAAAGTTTAACGCAACATGTTTAGCAATAGACCTTACTCTCCGTCCGGGCAAAAAGGTATCCTACATAAACGTCACAATTTATATAAAATCTAATCACTTTCACATAATTTTCAAACACTTACTTACTTCATAAAAAGTATTAACTTTTTCAATCGTTTGACGTTCTCTATATTAGTGATTTTATTATTTTTAAAATTTTCTTTAAAACCGCAAATACCAAAAAAAACTTTAATGCGTTACAAAACAACAAAACTCGTACATAAAAACAAAGCACCGAAACCTAACACTAACATACATACATTCCTACAAAAAAATACGTCGGGATCAACAACTTTATTTCCTGTGGCCTTGAACTCAAAAGAAATTTCACAGAGAAAATATTTCTTAATTTTCTCTTCATTCGGACAAACTTATTAATATCAGTCCTTTACTAATTTGCCCTGGTTCATACCACATATCCTATCAACTCTGTTCATACAAAAAGCACTTTTTCCAGAATGGACTTCCAATCCCCATTCAACTTCATAAACAGCTGACATAAAAGAAAACAATTGAGCAAGGTATATTTACACAAGGTAAACTCGTTGGCCCATATGTTTGTCAGCTGATTACCCCTAGTTGGAACCTTAACGTCAAATTTCGTGTATATGAGAACAAATTTGTACATGTGTGCGTTAAATTGTTTTTGTTTTATATGAAGACAATTTTGGCAATTCGGTTCCTTTTATAGATCAGCATGTATACACTCCCAAATGAGTCTACCTTGTGTAAATATACCTTGCAATTGAGCACACAAAATCTCAGCACCTCAACACAAAATTAAATTTAAAATTATAAAACTAACCCTAAAACATTAAAAATAAAACAAATTGCATACATAATTCTCCTACGCCATCACTATCAAAGAAACAAGAAAACAACGTTTCCCTGACAACAAAAAAAAAAAAAAAACAAGAACCAAGACCAAACAGAAAAACAAAGTCACAACACTTGCAAACGGACAGCCGCCTAGCAATTAACACGTTAGTAAATACCAAAATTACTTCAACAGAACTAACTTTGTGTTTATTCTTTTGCCTCCCTAGAACCTTCATTGGCATTGAGCAACAAAACCCAGGGACTAAAAACAATCTGGCCCCCGAGTTAAAAAAAAAGTACACCCGCAACAATGGGGCCAATGAAAAATTTTTGTTGGAATTCCTTTATATTTGGCACACTTATTCACATCTACTAGAACTATAGTTATGCCGAATATAAAGGAATTCCAACAACATTTTTTTATTGGGTTTTTCGCTTCACAAATAATGCCTTATATATCTTATTAAAATCTTTTGAAGGAAGTTTTCTTGTTATCATACTTGCCGATTTCTAAGAAGAACATTTTTTGAGATTGGAACTAAAAGCTGTATAGAAATCTTAATTTAAATACACTTCTCTTTCCACGCCTTTTTTTTAACAAAAGTATAGTTTTACATACACGTACATAAATTAAGAACTGTAAACAATCGAAAGTCATTTTAAAGATATGACACACGCAGATAAATATTTTGAAGTGGGTGTAAAACTGGGCATGGTAGGTGTTATTCTCATCTACATTTCCATTTTATAAATTGTTGTGTCTTGTTGTTGACTGGAATTGTACTTTCATCACAATATTTAAAATTTTTTTTCCAAAAAACGTTTTTTAAGAAAAAGTACCTAGAGTGCAAATTGTTACCCTTTTCGTCCCACCAATTTAAAATTTTTCAAATCTATGCTTATAGTGATAGTGAAAATACACAAGCTTATACAATTTTGAGTCAATTGATTGCTTATTTTAGCCTTTAGTATGTTTTTAACACCTGATAATCAAATAAAAAGTACCAAAAGTACGTTAATTTACCCTGTTTTGCTCCTTTAAGCTACTTTTTCAAATCTATACCCTGGTAATCTATACCCTTTTAATATGTTAAATTTTGTAACATATTGTAGTCTAAGGCCCGTTTTCACAACTTACCGATAGCTAAAGGTAGGATTTTATCGGCTGTGCAAAAGGTGTTCCATTTAGGTTAAAGTTAAGTTTTAATAATGGAACACTTTTTAAAAGGCCGTTTTCTTCTTTTAGCTATCGGCAAGTTGTGAAAACGGCCCTAAATGGGTTTAATAAAATTTACCAAAAATTCCATTTTTACTCCTTAAGCGAATGATTTTCATAATTCATTTCTTTGACATGTGGTGTCTTAGCAATCGAAATTTATATGAAAAAAATTTGAGTTAGATCGGAGGTTTTCACAAAAAAAATATGTTCCAGTTTTGCTTTTTTGTATGTATATCCTTTCCTGGCCCGAAACTCCGGAAAAATATGACCTATAATTAGTTCGTTAGAATATTCTATCTTGATACCAAATATCGTTACATACAGTCTACAACTGACATGAAATGCTTAACATTAACACTAAAATGATGTTAGTGTTAAGTATAGACTCATCATGTTAAGAGGTTTTCTCATGTTATAACACGGTTGTTAATGCAAATGTTTTAACAACGCTTTTATAACATCATGTTATAACAGCAAATCATGTCAGTTGTAGACGGGGAGTTAACATCGGTTCAGCCGCTTAGCCATGGTATTCCAAATATTTTCCCTTATACACTATAAACCACAAACAAAGTTAAGTTCATTAAAACGCTTATAACTCATGAGCCAGCACTTACATACATACATACATACATACATACATACATACATACATACATACATACATACATACATACATACATACATACATACATACATACATACATACATACATACAGACATACATACATACATACATACATGTGTATTTACTTAGTGCCCGTTCACATTGTACAATTTTTGTCGTTGCGATTCTTACATTTTCGGCTAGAGGGGACAAAAGTTGCAGTGACAAAAATTAATAATGTAAATGGACACTTATTTTGAAGAAAAATTGGCACGCCCTTAATACGTATCTTTACCCGGTTTGCTTTTATACAACTTTCGTATCTTTACCACTTTTGTTATACCCTTCACCGAATATAAAAGGGTATATTTAAGTTTGCCATTCCGTTTGTAATTTCTACAATATTGATCTTAGACCCAATAAAGTATATATATTCTGGGTCCTTATGAGAAACGAAGTTGATTTAACGATTTCCGTGTGTCCGTTGAAATGGATTTTCCCAAGACCCCAGATAGGTAGTTATACACTCACAATATTATTACAGTAATGGATTGTAGTTTATTTAGGAAGTATTCCGTTCAGTCATTTTTAAAAAAAATAAAAATTTTAAATTTTAAGCAAATTTGTTTTTAACTGATTCTAACAGTTATTCAAAAAACTAAGTGCATATTATTACGGATTTTCAGTTGCAGTCAGTGTGACCCCAAATCAAAAAAAAAATTGGATGCTAAATGGGGATTAAAACAAACAATGCTAAAAATAAAATTTGAAAATGCTAAAAAAATGCTAAATTTCTTAAATAATTGTACCATTTTAATGAATGAATTATATACTAATTTACCTGAAAATATTATATTTCTTTAAAACAAAATGCAAGTTTATATAAAAAAAATTGTATACATACATACATAGATTTATTAAATAAAAAAAAAGTTTGCGATTTTTTAACCAAAAAAAAAAAAACAAAAGGCCCTATCTACAAAATATTACACAATAACGCTTAAAGCCCTAACCTACAGTTTGCAAAATATGCAACTGTTAAAACTGTTAAGGCGCAACCATAATGTGCTTAAGTTGGCTTAAGCAAATGTGCGAATACATGTAAATCATATAAGGCAAGCCATATTTAACTTAAAGAAAATTTTTGTTAAGTTTTATGAAACTGTCATTTGCTTAAGCAAAGTGCGAAACTGATCGCACATTCCGTACGGAATCAAATGTTTTTTGTTTTTGTTTTTTTATACCCTTCACCGATCGGTCCAAAAATGACGGAGATATGAGCAAAAAACCACGACTACCTCTACATTTTTCCAAAAATCCCTTGTTGTTGTTGTATTTTTTTTATTTCTGTATATCTTGAGAACGGCAAGAGCCAAAGTTTCCAAATTAGGTACACACATTATGGTTGCCAATACACACCATCCTACAAAATGTGGGCGGGATTGGAGAAGTGGGCGTGGTACCTCCCGTACAAAAAAAATTAAAAATTTTATAAAAACCTAAATTTTAGGGCTGCCATATGTCCTATGGATATGACTTATATATCAAAATATCGGAAATTTTTTTTTTTTCAAATACCCACTTTCGGGAACCATAGATCTTCCCGAGTCCAAGGTTTATAACTAAAGTAAATGGTAAATTTCTTCTTCAACACGTCGGTATATAAATTTGCCAAATCGGTTTAAAAATGGCTGAGTTATAACCGAAATACTGAATCCCCAAAAATTGCTCTTTTTATACCCTTCACCGAAGGTAAGAGGGTAGATATAACTTTGTCATTCCGTTTGTATGTTCCACAATATTAATCCTACACCCTATAAAGTATATATATTCTGGGTCCTTATGAAAAGCGAAGTTCAAATCCGGTTGTGCGTCTTAATGGCTTAAGTCGAAATTTCGTGTTTTGAGATATTAAGGGTTTTGTCTAAAATGTATTGTGTGTTGTATTGTGAAAGTTAAAATATAGTTTTATTAATAATGACATTTTATACTTGAAATTAAGCTGCGTCATAGATCTTGAAGAAGATAATAAGAATATGTAATAAAATTAAAAAGCCTTTAAGTCAACTTAAGCCATTATTATTTATTGCCACAGATATATATTATTAAATACAAAATATAAGTAAAAACAATAATTATCATTGAAAATATAAAAGGCTATTCAACAGCATTTTCAATAAATTTAAATTCATATTAAACACACTATTATATGAATAGTTTTCCTTAATTTCCAAAGTGTTGGTCAAAATACCATAAGAATATGATCTGGGTTCAGGGTTGCTATTATTATACATTTGTATAAACGTATAAATGACAAAATAAAATTATAGAGATTGACAGAAGTGATAAGTTATATTGTGAAATAGCAATATATACAATTTTTAAGATTAAAAAATGCTAAATAATGCTAAAAATATATTACAAAAATGCTGAAAATAATTCTAAATGCTATTTGAAAAATTCGCTGCTAAATCAAAATAAATAATGCTAAATTTAGCAGTGAAAATGCTAAAAGGGTCACACTGGTTGCAGTTAATGGCTGTAGGAAATATCGCCCAAAGAAAAATCGCCCAAATGAAGAATCGCCCAAGCGAACATGAAAAATGACCCAAAAAGGTAAATATGAAATTTTGCCCAAAAAAACGAAAAAGGGCCCAAAAAGAAAATGAAAAATGACCCAAAAAGCAAAAACGAATTTTTTCCCCAAAAAAAAAAAAAAAAATTACTAAATTTGCAAAAAAGTGTTTATTATTCATATAAATTTAGGTGACATGTCATAACGTCCAGTGTCGTAGTGTCCTTGGACACGTTAAAACTGTCATAATGTCCATCGAAGACGAGGACGTTATGACACTTTGCAACGTCCGCAACTTAACTTATTATCAAAAATGTGTAAATTTTTTTTTAAAATACCGTTAAAATTTCAAGTGATTTTTTTAAAGATACTTATTTAACCATAATATGGTTGTCGGTGACAATGATTTGGTCAAATTAAACATAATATGGATAAAATATTTTTATAGCTTTTACTCCGGGTGTATATATTAAATATATATATCCAAAATAATGATTTCATCTTCTATGGTATAACAAATACTGGCTTCGCTAACTAAAGCTTCTATGTATAGCCGGCCTTCGGCCGGGCGCAAGGATTTTCTCCTCTATGGTATAACAAAGACCGGCTTCGCTAACTAAAGCTTCTCTGTATAGCCGGCCTTCGGCCGGGCTCAAGGATTTTCCCCTTTATGGTCTAACAAAAACCGGTTTCGCTAAGTAAAGCTTCGAAAAACTGCCGACTACGCAGAGAAGCTTTAGTTAGCGAAGCCGAAGGCCGGCTATACAGAGCAGCTTTAGTTAGCGAAGGCGGTCTTTGTTATACCATAGAAGAGAAAATCCTTATTTTCGATATATATATATATATTTAATATATACACCCAGAGAAAAAGCTACAAAACCATTTTTAAAAAAATTCTACCGATATTATGTTTAATTTAACCAAATCATTGTCGCCGACAACCATATAATGGTTCAATTAGTTTCTTGAAAAATAGTTTTGTTGTCTGCAACCATAATATGTATGTAATTTATATAAAATAACTGAATATTCATTTGTTTTTACGGAACATGGAGTTGAATTTTTGACAGTAAAAATTAAATGAACTTTTCGTTAAAAATAAATTAAAAATAATTAGACCGGTTTTTAACTGAATTTTCATTTATTTTATATTACTATTTCAGTTAATTTTACGTACAGAATATTGTGTGTGTATATTTATGTCACATATACAGCCATGTCACAGAGTACAATTCCGTTCGGAAACGGAATTCATTCCGTATATTGGTGCTTCAGAAAATGACGAAAAAAAAATCGGAATGAAATCATTTTTGTTTTCATGCACGGAATGGGAGTTTTCTGTATCTGAAAGGCTAAAAAAACTATCAAAATACACTTTCTATCAATAAACAAATATGTTTTCCTCAATTCCGAACGGAATCATTCCATGGCTCATAGTTTGGAATTGTTTGCTATTGAAATCCAGCCTGACTACGTCTAATTTGACAAAAAAATCCCTTGTTTTTTATTTTTATGTATATCTGGGAAACTGCAGGAGCCAAAGCTTCCAAATTAGGTACAAGCTTCTTCTTAACACAGTACCCGATAAAATGTGGGCGAGATTTGACAAGTGGGCGTGGCACTTTTCATAGAAAGACATTGTAGATTTCTGTATATCTGATAAATGGCAGGAGGAAAAGTTTCTAAATTAGGTACAAGCTACTTGGTTATCAAAACACAAGACCCAAAAAATGTGGGCGGGTTTGGTACTTCCCATACAAAGACATTAAAGATTTCTGTATATCTGGAAACGGTTAGTGTCAAAATTTCTAAATAAGGACATACCTCTTGATTATCAATACATAACATTTGACAACATTTAGGTGAGATTGAACAAGCGAGCGTGGCCCTTCCCATACAAAGACATTAGAGATTTCTGTACTTCTGGATAACAGCAATAGCCAAAGTTTCCAAATTAGGTACAAGCATCTTGGTTATAATACCACAACATCGCGAAATTGGACAAATGGGCTGCACTTCCCAAACAAATAACGGCAGGAGCCAAAGTTTCCAAATTAGGTATCTTCGTTATCAATTCACAACATCCGAAAAAACGTGAGAGAAATTGGAAAAGTGGGCGTAACACAAGGTTTATGTATTTATATCTAAAGAACGGTATTTACAAACCTTTGTATTATTATGGCACCATGGTGAAGGGTATATAAGATTCGGCATAGCCGAACATAGCAATCTTACTTGTTATACCCTTCACCACAGGTGGAAAAGGGTATATATAAGTTTGTCATTCCGTTTGTAATTTCTACAATATTGATCTTAGACCCTATAAAGTATATATATTCTGGGTCCTTATGAGGAGAGAAGTTGATTTAACGATATCCGTCCGTCCGTCCGTCTGTCCGTCTTACGTTTGATATGTTTTTTCCGGAGACTCCAGACATGATAGCGGCTACGTTGTTTTACATTTATGTCACATATAGTCCACCATTTCTTGCTATTGAAATTCAGCCATTCAGAATTCGGTCCAACAATGGCTGAGATATGACCAAAAAACCACGACTGCCTCTAATTTTTCCAAAAAATCCCTTGTGGTTGTTGTATTTGTATTACTTTTTTCTGTATATCTGGAGAACGGCAAGAGCCAAAGCTTTAAAATTAGGTACAAACATTTAGGTTATAAATATACACCATCCTACAAAATGTGGGCGGGCTTGGAGAAGTAGGCGTGGTACCTCTCATACAAAAAGTATTAAAAATTGTTTAAAAACCTGAATTTTTTGACTGTAATATGACCTATGGTTACGCCTTATATATCAGAAAATCGGAAATTTTTAATAGAAAATATTTTCTGAAAAACTCGGGAAAATCGGTTCAGATACGAAAAAGTTATGACCAAAATGTTAATTTTTTTTGAAAAATACCCATTTTCAGGAACCATAGATCTTCCCGAGTCCACGTTTTATAGCCAAAATAACTGGCAAATTTCTTCTTTAACACGTCGGTATATAAATCTGTCAAATCGGTTAAGAAATAGCAGAGTTATGACCAAAATACTGAAATCCCAAAAATTACTCTTTTTTTTTATAATTAAGATTGTTTTTATACCCTTCACCGAAGGTCCTACACCCTATAAAGTATATATATTCTGGGTCCTTATGCAAAGCGAAGTTCAAATCCGGTTGTCGTCTCTTCTTCCTATCCCCTCACCCCCCTTTGTATTTGTTTACATATACTAGCATAATGCCCAATATGATTTTCGTTATCACCCTTCTTTATTATTTCATAATAAAAAATATTTACCAGTTATCGCTTTTTAAATTTCATTTATAATGAAGTTGTAAGTATTGTAAATATGTATGTATATGTATATGTAAAAATTATTTAGTTGCTCTCTATTCTACTCGCACAATGGTGAAGGGTATATAAGATTCGGCACAGCGGAATATAGCACTCTTACTCGTTTTTAACTAAAGTTTATACATAAATAAATTTCACAAATACATACATACATAGTTCGTATTGTTTAAAATGTTTTTTTAAAATGCAAGTGGTGTTCCGATAAAAACAGAAAAAGTCATGTAGAAAATATTTTTACAAAAAGTTAAAGTACATATTTATGTTGTATGTATACATACTTACTATTTACAAAATAATTACAAATAAAAAATTTTTTTTAAAGGCCAAAATCAAAAGAAATTTTGGAAGAGTTTTAAAAAATACTAACAATCAATTCTATAACACACAGTAAAATTATTTAAACAGAACAATAAAGATAAGATAAACTATAAATTAACAATCAATAATCCGAGAATATATTACAAACACAAATACAACATATTTGATTGATAAAGTCTAAAAGATATTTGATAGCCTCAGCCACATATTAAATGCGAATTTATTGGTTCAATAAAAAAAATGTCGAAAATACCAGCTAATAAAAATGACGAAATTAGAAGTTGGCTTAACTCAATAAATACAAATGGTTTTAAAGTTGATGATGAGGTTGAATCATGTACAAGTGTAGTGGGATCGAAAATATTAGAATCGTCAAGTTCTTCAGAATCTGGTGAGGAACTAGCGCTGGGTGAAACAACCTATGGCACGACGCGGTGTAGTGCATACGAAAACATATTACCCCAAATGCCAGCACTTATATTTAACAATGTTAATATATCGAATTCGACGAATGTTTATATGGGTCATATATACAATGTCAAAGGAACTTTAAATGTAAATGTGATTAAGAGCGAGGAGCGGCTGCACGAAGACGATTATTTATCAAATAAAGAACTGTCTCACAAAGAACGTTTGTTATAAATTACATACCTCTATTTAGTTTTACATCTTACTTTAGGTATTTTTTCAGCACCTGTTAACAGACCTGCCTGTTTGATTTTTCCTCGTTACAGATGGTTAGCGATGGACCCACTTTGTGATACTAAAAAAGTGGCTGAACCAGTTGAAATTGTAATAATAGGTAACACATACATAATTAGGAAAGTTTTAAGCTAGATAATATTTAATTTATTACTTTTGCTATACCAGGCTATACCGCTACCACAAGTTCAACTATACAAGCTAGAAATATAGGAATCATAAGGGATTATCAGGTGAGCATTATTATAATGAACTGAAGGGCACTTTCACAACATATCGAGCTTTTGCTGCAATAAAGTAATAACTCAAAAAACCAAATATTTGAGCTGATGTATTTAATTGTTTAATTCCCAGAGCAACATAGGGGCGCCTACAAGCTAATAATGTGGAGTAAATCGCCATATCGTTTCTTCATATTGTGTAAAAATTTCATACAAATATGTTATATACTCAACTCTAGAGAGAAGAATTAAATTTTAAGGTGCTAGAAAATTCAAAATTAAGATATTACTCTATTGCAGCAAAGCCTCGATATATTGTAATAACTTGAAAAAGATTGACCATATTCAGTTATAAAAATCCGAAACTCGGCAACAATATTATTGTCTTAAAGCCTTGCTTACATTGTTTTTAAATATATCGTTGAATTTTTGAAAAACAGGAAATATTTCAAAAAAACAAATTGTTTGTTCTTTAAAAATTCATTTGGGTAATTCCATGTCAAAACGACCAAGAGTGGGACACGACCCCTTCCGATTTTAATAAAATTTGGCGAGAAGGTTCCTTTTATTTTATTAGCAACATATATGAACGAAAAAAATTTTTTAGGTTTGTTTTTCGAAAGTTATGTCATATTCAAAATGTCATAATTTCGCAGAATTAGCCGAATGTGTTGAGCTTATTTCTTCAATATCTCGAAAACTACTTGACATACGAAGATGATTTTGATGTCATTTTAAAGAGAATACTTGGGGCTACAAGCCATAAATTGAAAAAAATTTTTTTTGAAAAATGTAATATCTGCAAAATGTTAAATTTTAAAAACGGGCTAAGTCAAAAACCTATTTTTTTATTTGGCTGATTTTTTTTTGTATCGGGTGTTTTTTTTACAGGTTTGTTTTTCGAATAGAGATAAAACTGGCATTTTGTGGTCAAATCTGGCAACTCTAATGTCATTTATGTTTAGTTTGGTTCGCCATTTCATCATGAACAGGTTGACAAAAGAACAACGCTTGCAAATCGTGCAAATTTATTTCGAAAATAACGGTTCAGTTCGCGAAGTTTACCGCAAGCTCCGTCCATTTTATGGTCGACATAATCGTCCATCAGAGCAATTAATTCGGTTAACCATGGATCGTTTTCGCACTACGTTTACTCTATGTGATAATACGCATCCGCAGAGACGTCGAACAGTGCGCACCGAAGAAACAATTGCCGCTGTAGAGCAAAGTGTTGAAGAGGACCCGAATGAATCGATTCGCCACCGTGCACAGCAATTGGAGCTTTGTCCATCAACTTTATGGAAGATTTTGCGCAAAGATCTTGGCTTGCGACCTTACAAGATCCAGCTTGTGCAAGAATTAAAGCCGCGAGACCATGCAATGCGTCGTGATTTTGGTGTATGGGCCGAAAATGAGATTGATCTCGATGCTGATTTTCATCGCAAAATTTTGTTCAGTGATGAGGCTCATTTTTGGTTGAATGGCTACGTCGACAAGCAAAATTGCCGCATTTGGAGTGAAGAGAATCCACATGAGACCCTTGAGACGCCATTACATCCACAAAAACTGACTGTTTGGTGTGCTCTATGGGCTGGTGGAGTCATTGGGCCATACTTCTTCCGAAATAATGCTGGAGAGGCAGTTACCGTTAATGGAGACCGGTATAGAGCCATGATAACCGACTATTTTGTTCCCGAATTGGATGGCATGAATGTGGATGAGTTGTGGTTCCAACAAGACGGCGCTACATGCCACACAGCGCACGCCACAATCGATTTATTGAAGGAAACATTCGATGAGCGCATAATTTCGCGGAATGGACCTGTCAATTGGCCACCAAGATCGTGTGATTTGACACCATTGGATTATTTTCTTTGGGGATATGTGAAGTCGCTCGTCTACGCCAACAAACCAGAAACGTTAGGGGAATTGGAAGCCAACATTCGTGGCGTTATTGCCGACATACGGCCCCATATGCTCGAAAAAGTGGTTGAAAATTGGACCTGTAGAATTGGCTTTATTCGAGCCAGCCGCGGCGGCCACATGCCTGAAATCATATTTAAACATTAATGGCATAAAATTATCCTTCCAATAAAGCCAAATTGATGGTCATTAAAACGATTTTCTTTTGTTTTATTTCAATTCGAAGTTCTATACCACTGAAAAAAACACCCGATATAATACCTCAAACGGTTCTTTAAAAATCCTGAAACTTTGAAGGAGGTGTTTTTTTTTTCTTTTTTAAGATATGATTTTTTTCCTTTCGCAACCGTTAAAAAATAATATTAAAATAGAATTTAAATATTGTAATTTTGAGCAATAAGTACACTGTGCTAGTTGGAAACAACAGACCAGCCGCGCACCTGGCATTTTGCCCTAATTGGGGACGCTGAATCCAGTGGTGTTAACCGTTTTTTTAGGTTAGCTCTTGTTTTCAAGATATATCGTTATTTTGAAAATGTAAGAGGTTGCACAGCATATATTCGCGTAACTCAAAAACGGTTTAGTTTATTGAAATAACTAAAAAAAACCGAAATTTGGCAATAAATAATAAAGTGGGGCTGGTCATACATTTGACCCATCTAGGAGCATCCTACGTAAACAGAAAAATTTGCTCTCACAAAAAGCTGTTGTCCAAAAAAGTACGCGAACGCAAAATTTGTAAAAATTCGTAAAATAAAGGCAACAGCTGATGGCAAATAATTGAAGTGGCTAAAAATGTTTACATTTTTGACTACTTAAGGCCAGTTTACACGGTAATACAATGTATTACGACTTTGTAGAATCAAAATAATATGAAATTCTCTCCGTGCTTAAAAGAAAAAAATAAAAGTCTGTTGAGAGTTTACTTTATGTTTACACGGATGGTATAAGTAAAATCAAAAATAATAACAAAAAAGCAGATGGTTGCAGTTTTACAATTTTTACAAAAACAACATGAAAATTTCCTGAGTTGATTTTAGTTGTTTTTGTAATTGTATAAAAATGATACCACCTTCAATATACACCGTTAAAATGCACCTCTGGTGTGATGAAAGATTTTGACAACGGCGAGGAATTTTACACAAACAAAATGCCTGTTGTTTTTTGTATTGTTGTAGTAGTAAGCAGACCTATTGGATAGGCCTTGTACACAAGTTTCTAAAATGGTTTAGAAAAAAACCATTTACCGACCGCTTGTCAGATTTTGTATTCGTATTCTCTCATACTCAATGCATTTTGCTTTTACATGATATGATTTCTCTCATTCTACATTATGTCGTAATACAATGTATTACCGTGTAAACTGGCCTTTAGCTCGTTTTCTTATCGGTACTCGATTACATAGCGTCTTCACTTGACAATTTTTTGTCATACCAAACGTCAAACTTCATATTAAAAAAAAGCTGACAAAAATTTTCGAGTTTTTTTTATATAGACTTTGACGTTTGGTATGACAAAAAATTGTCAGGTGAAGACGTTATGTTAAATACTTTTTATAACACGAACATTTTTGGAAAATACAAACAAACAATTTTATGTTAACTTTCATATTTGTTTGTTTTTTATTTTATTTGATTTTACTAATTTGTAGCGGGTTAAATTAGTCGCAATTTACACTATGGACATTTCTTGCCGGACAGAAAAAGTTTGTTGGCAAGAGAGGCAAGAAGTAAAGTGTGTCAAGCATACAGCGTCGCCCCTTACCAACAAACTTTTTCTGTCCGGCAAGAAATGTCCATAGTGTAAATTGCGACTTATTAAAAGGAACATGAATATTTTTTTTGCAATTAATTACTTAAGTACCCAAGTACTTCACACTGTTTCAACTCTAAAAAATTAACATAACAAAAAAATTCAAGTTTGTATTTAGCCAAATCAATGCTTCACAAACAAGTTTAATTAATTAATACAGTTATCTACTTTTTGTTTTGGTTTAATTTTTATTTTAAATTTTCTTTAATTTAACAATTTTTTCACAATTTGTATGCCTTTTATTTGTTACTTTTGTTTGTTAACCGTTTGAAACATATGCTTTTTTGATTTACTAAATTACTGCAGTAAAAATTTGTAAACACTCAGACAAGAACTGTCACTTTAAGCTCTCAATTTGTGTTCTCATTAACTGTATTTTGAGTACTCGAACGCAATTTCGTAAAATGCAGTAAAGTTCAGTAAGAAATAGTTAACACTTTTGTGTTCCCGAACGCAGCTAATTTTTAAACGAAAATTACACATTTTGATTAAAATGAAACCAGAAATATATATCGGTTGAGAAAATGTTGTACAGTTAAACCTCGATTAACCGGGCCTCTATTAATCGGTTACATCTATTAACCGGCATGCGGTTCTTTTTATTTTTTCCCTCTATTATCCGTGCTTCACCTCTATTATCCGTGCTTTAGACTTACACCTTTATTAACCGTGCTTTACATGTATTATCCGTGCAGTATTCATATGTTTTTTGTTATGTTAATCTAATTCCGGTGTTTCCCCTTTTTAAGTTCATGTGCCCACACATAAGAACATATTTGCGTTTGTATTCATTTAGCAAGTGAAATTTTAACATTTCGTCAGAAGAAATGCAAAAACAAAAAAGCATAACACGTTGTAAAATGTACAAATTTTGTGCATTCATGTAGTTTGATCAACCAAAGCATAATCAGTAAATATTTGATTTTGCATTGTCTATGGGAATTTGTATGTTTTTTAGAAAAATATGTGGTATATTTGAATCTGCAGTTCCATTAATTTAATGTTGAAATAAAAATTTCGATCTACCAAATGTTTAAACACAATTTGGTTTAGGGATTGATGTTTGACTATTGACGTCAGCAGTCGTCGATGGCTGCGAGTGTAAGACGGCAGATCCATCTGAGGAGATCGAGTGGTTGCGATCGAAACGTGTCATGGTAACCTGCCGGCCAGGGTTCGAGCCCGAGCCACGTCAAGAATGAAGGATTATCAATAACAATTTTAATTGATTTTCATGTTGTAAAATTCCTTTCTTCATAAAAATAATTTAATGAAAATTAAATTTCATGAACTTAAGCCTAATTAAAATATGTATTAAAAATTTGGATTAAAAACCATAAATAGTTCAACAAAATAACCACAATACCAATTATAATTTCTGTTTATATTAATATAACCTCTATTAACCGTGTATTTCGATTATCCGTGCTGGTGCCGGTCCCACGAGAGCCGGATAATAGAGGTTTAACTGTATTTCTAAACACAGCTTATGTTATTTGTCATTTGGTTATTTAGAAATGTAAAAATCTGAAACCAAATAACCTTTCTGCAGTACTAATTAGTATGAATATGAAATACATATGATTATTATATACACAGAAAAAATTGTTGCCGAATTATTTTCAAACAAACGCTTGTTTGAAAATTTTTTTGATTTCTACAAATTTTTTTACTGATTCAATCAATATTTTTGTTTGATTTTTATTTAACCAACAAAAATGTGGACAACTATTCAAAAATTTAATAAACGCGCTATTGGTTTGAAGTTTTCATTATTTTTGTATGAAATATTTAACGCTCTTGAATGTTGTCGTCTTTTTGCATTTTTTTATTGATTGTAAGCAACACTTCTTTATGATAAATATAAGAACTACAACAAAAAACACATGCATTCTATTTTTGGACGCTTTAAAAAAGTACAGCAATAAGAAAAACAAGTAAGAGTGCTATATTCGGCTATGCCGAATCTTATATACCCTTCACCATGGTTTGGAAAGAACAGAAGTTTATATATATATTTAAATACATGTATATATACATGTATATTTATAAAATATATATCGTTTAGTTTTATTTAATTATTTGCACATGATTGCGTGCTATTAAATATATTAAAAGTTTAATTAATATATAGCACGTTAAGTTTTGATCGAATTTCAGTATTTGATCATGCCGACATCTTAAAGTATAAAATTACCATTTACTTTGGTGATAAAACTTGTAGTCGGGAAGTTCTATGGTTCACGAAAATAGGTATTAAAAAAAAACTATATTTTTGACATTACTTTTTTTTTACCGATATTCCGAGTTTTTCTAAAGATTTCCGATATTTTGATATCTAAAACGTATGAATAGGTCATAATACAGCTCTAAAATTTTAGTTTTTATAAAAATGTTAATGTTTTTAGTCCTTTTTTGGAGTATTTTGCACATAACTTAACCATTTTTAACCGATTTGGCAGATTTATATACCAATGTGCTTAAAAATAATATTTCCATTAAATTGGCTTATAGGCATATATATATATATACCTACATATTTGTACATATATTTAAGCAAACTTAATTATAAAAAAAACAAACTTAATTATAAAATAAAATACAAACTTAATTATAAAAAAGAGTAACTTTTGGGATTTCAGTATTTTGATTATAACTCAGCCATTTTTTAACCGATTTGACAGATTTATATACCGACGTGTTTAGCAAGAAATTTACCATTTATTTGTGTTATAAAACTTGGACTCGGGAAGATCCATGGCTACCGAAAATGGGTATTTAAAAAAAAACCGGTTTTCCCGAGTTCTTTATAAAATATGTTCTACTTAAAATTTCCGATATTTTGGTATATAAGTCATTTCCATAGGACATATGACAGCCCTAAAATTTAGGTTTTTATACAATTTTTAAAACGTAGGAATAGGTCATAATACAGCTGTAAAATTTTAGTTTTTATAAAAATGTTAATGTTTTTAGTCCTTTTTTGGAGTATTTTGCACAGAACTTAACCATTTTTAACCGATTTGGCAGATTTATATACCAACGTGCTTAAAAATAACATTTCCATTTAATTGGCTTTTAGGCATATATATATATATATATATATATATATATATATATATATATATATATATATACCTACATATGTGTACATATATTTAAGCAAACTTAATTATAAAAAAAACAAACTTAATTATAAAAAGAGTAACTTTTGGGATTTCAGTATTTTGATTATAACTCAGCCATTTTTTAACCGATTTGACAGATTTATATACCGACGTGTTGAGCAAGAAATTTACCATTTATTTGTGTTATAAAACTTGGACTCGAGAAGATCCATGGTTACCGAAAATGGGTATTTAAAAAAAAAAAAAATAATTTTGGTCATAACTTTTTTGTATCTGAACCGATTTTCCCGAGTTCTTTATAAAATATGTTCTACTTAAAATTTCCGATATTTTGGTATATAAGTTAATTCCATAGGACATATGACAGCCCTAAAATTTAGGTTTTTATACAATTTTTAAAACGTATGAATAGGTCATAATACAGCTGTAAAATTTTAGTTTTTATAAAAATGTTAATGTTTTTAGTCCTTTTTTGGAGTATTTTGCACATAACTTAACCATTTTTAACCGATTTGGCAAATTTATATACCAACGTGCTTAAAAATAACATTTCCATTTAATTGGCTTTTAGGCATATATATATATATATATATATATATATATATATATATATATATATATATACCTACATATGTGTACATATATTTAAGCAAACTTAAATATAAAAAAAACAAACTTAATTATAAAAAAGAGTAACTTTTGGGATTTCAGTATTTTGATTATAACTCAGCCATTTTTTAACCGATTTGACAGATTTATATACCGACGTGTTGAGCAAGAAATTTACCATTTATTTGTGTTATAAAACTTGGACTCGAGAAGATCCATAGTTACCGAAAATGGGTATTTAAAAAAAAAAAAATAATTTTGGTCATAACTTTTTTGTATCTGAACCGATTTTCCCGAGTTCTTTATAAAATATGTTCTACTAAAAATTTCCGATATTTTGGTATATAAGTCATATCCATAGGACATATGACAGCCCTAAAATTAAGGTTTTTATACAATTTTTACTTTTTTTTGTACGGGAGGTACCACGCCAAGTGGTTAAACAAACAAGTTTAATTAATTAATACAGTTATCTACTTTTTGTTTTGGTTTAATTTTTATTTTAAATTTTCTTTAATTTAACAATTTTTTCACAATTTGTATGCCTTTTATTTGTTACTTTTGTTTGTTAACCGTTTGAAACATATGCTTTTTTGATTTACTAAATTACTGCAGTAAAAATTTGTAAACACTCAGACAAGAACTGTCACTTTAAGCTCTCAATTTGTGTTCTCATTAACTGTATTTTGAGTACTCGAACGCAATTTCGTAAAATGCAGTAAAGTTCAGTAAGAAATAGTTAACACTTTTGTGTTCCCGAACGCAGCTAATTTTTAAACGAAAATTACACATTTTGATTAAAATGAAACCAGAAATATATATCGGTTGAGAAAAATTTGTACAGTTAAACCTCGATTAACCGGGCCTCTATTAATCGGTTACATCTATTAACCGGCATGCGGTTCTTTTTATTTTTTCCCTCTATTATCCGTGCTTTAGACTTACACCTTTATTAACCGTGCTTTACATGTATTATCCGTGCAGTATTCATATGTTTTTTGTTATGTTAATCTAATTCCGGTGTTTCCCCTTTTTAAGTTCATGTGCCCACACATAAGAACATATTTGCGTTTGTATTCATTTAGCAAGTGAAATTTTAACATTTCGTCAGAAGAAATGCAAAAACAAAAAAGCATAACACGTTGTAAAATGTACAAATTTTGTGCATTCATGTAGTTTGATCAACCAAAGCATAATCAGTAAATATTTGATTTTGCATTGTCTATGGGAATTTGTATGTTTTTTAGAAAAATATGTGGTATATTTGAATCTGCAGTTCCATTAATTTAATGTTGAAATAAAAATTTCGATCTACCAAATGTTTAAACACAATTTGGTTTAGGGATTGATGTTTGACTATTGACGTCAGCAGTCGTCGATGGCTGCGAGTGTAAGACGGCAGATCCATCTGAGGAGATCGAGTGGTTGCGATCGAAACGTGTCATGGTAACCTGCCGGCCAGGGTTCGAGCCCGAGCCACTTCAAGAATGAAGGATTATCAATAACAATTTTAATTGATTTTCATGTTGTAAAATTCCTTTCTTCATAAAAATAATTTAATGAAAATTAAATTTCATGAACTTAAGCCTAATTAAAATATGTATTAAAAATTTGGATTAAAAACCATAAATAGTTCAACAAAATAACCACAATACCAATTATAATTTCTGTTTATATTAATATAACCTCTATTAACCGTGTATTTCGATTATCCGTGCTGGTGCCGGTCCCACGAGAGCCGGATAATAGAGGTTTAACTGTATTTCTAAACACAGCTTATGTTATTTGTCATTTGGTTATTTAGAAATGTAAAAATCTGAAACCAAATAACCTTTCTGCAGTACTAATTAGTATGAATATGAAATACATATGATTATTATATACACAGAAAAAATTGTTGCCGAATTATTTTCAAACAAACGCTTGTTTGAAAATTTTTTTGATTTCTACAAATTTTTTTACTGATTCAATCAATATTTTTGTTTGATTTTTATTTAACCAACAAAAATGTGGACAACTATTCAAAAATTTAATAAACGCGCTATTGGTTTGAAGTTTTCATTATTTTTGTATGAAATATTTAACGCTCTTGAATGTTGTCGTCTTTTTGCATTTTTTTATTGATTGTAAGCAACACTTCTTTATGATAAATATAAGAACTACAACAAAAAACACATGCATTCTATTTTTGGACGCTTTAAAAAAGTACAGCAATAAGAAAAACAAGTAAGAGTGCTATATTCGGCTATGCCGAATCTTATATACCCTTCACCATGGTTTGGAAAGAACAGAAGTTTATATATATATTTAAATACATGTATATATACATGTATATTTATAAAATATATATCGTTTAGTTTTATTTAATTATTTGCACATGATTGCGTGCTATTAAATATATTAAAAGTTTAATTAATATATAGCACGTTAAGTTTTGATCGAATTTCAGTATTTGGTCATGCCGACATCTTAAAGTATAAAATTACCATTTACTTTGGTGATAAAACTTGTAGTCGGGAAGTTCTATGGTTCACGAAAATAGGTATTAAAAAAAAACTATATTTTTGACATTACTTTTTTTTTACCGATATTCCGAGTTTTTCTAAAGATTTCCGATATTTTGATATCTAAAACGTATGAATAGGTCATAATACAGCTCTAAAATTTTAGTTTTTATAAAAATGTTAATGTTTTTAGTCCTTTTTTGGAGTATTTTGCACATAACTTAACCATTTTTAACCGATTTGGCAGATTTATATACCAATGTGCTTAAAAATAATATTTCCATTAAATTGGCTTATAGGCATATATATATATATACCTACATATTTGTACATATATTTAAGCAAACTTAATTATAAAAAAAACAAACTTAATTATAAAATAAAATACAAACTTAATTATAAAAAAGAGTAACTTTTGGGATTTCAGTATTTTGATTATAACTCAGCCATTTTTTAACCGATTTGACAGATTTATATACCGACGTGTTTAGCAAGAAATTTACCATTTATTTGTGTTATAAAACTTGGACTCGGGAAGATCCATGGCTACCGAAAATGGGTATTTAAAAAAAACCGGTTTTCCCGAGTTCTTTATAAAATATGTTCTACTTAAAATTTCCGATATTTTGGTATATAAGTCATTTCCATAGGACATATGACAGCCCTAAAATTTAGGTTTTTATACAATTTTTAAAACGTATGAATAGGTCATAATACAGCTGTAAAATTTTAGTTTTTATAAAAATGTTAATGTTTTTAGTCCTTTTTTGGAGTATTTTGCACAGAACTTAACCATTTTTAACCGATTTGGCAGATTTATATACCAACGTGCTTAAAAATAACATTTCCATTTAATTGGCTTTTAGGCATATATATACCTACATATGTGTACATATATTTAAGCAAACTTAATTATAAAAAAAACAAACTTAATTATAAAAAGAGTAACTTTTGGGATTTCAGTATTTTGATTATAACTCAGCCATTTTTTAACCGATTTGACAGATTTATATAACGACGTGTTGAGCAAGAAATTTACCATTTATTTGTGTTATAAAACTTGGACTCGAGAAGATCCATGGTTACCGAAAATGGGTATTTAAAAAAAAAAAAAATAATTTTGGTCATAACTTTTTTGTATCTGAACCGATTTTCCCGAGTTCTTTATAAAATATGTTCTACTTAAAATTTCCGATATTTTGGTATATAAGTTAATTCCATAGGACATATGACAGCCCTAAAATTTAGGTTTTTATACAATTTTTAAAACGTATGAATAGGTCATAATACAGCTGTAAAATTTTAGTTTTTATAAAAATGTTAATGTTTTTAGTCCTTTTTTGGAGTATTTTGCACATAACTTAACCATTTTTAACCGATTTGGCAGATTTATATACCAACGTGCTTAAAAATAACATTTCCATTTAATTGGCTTTTAGGCATATATATATATATATATATATATATATATATATATATATATATATATACCTACATATGTGTACATATATTTAAGCAAACTTAATTATAAAAAAAACAAACTTAATTATAAAAAAGAGTAACTTTTGGGATTTCAGTATTTTGATTATAACTCAGCCATTTTTTAACCGATTTGACAGATTTATATACCGACGCGTTGAGCAAGAAATTTACCATTTATTTGTGTTATAAAACTTGGACTCGAGAAGATCCATGGTTACCGAAAATGGGTATTAAAAAAAAAAAATAATAATTTTGGTCATAACTTTTTTGTATCTGAACCGATTTTCCCGAGTTCTTTATAAAATATGTTCTACTAAAAATTTCCGATATTTTGGTATATAAGTCATTTCCATAGGACATATGACAGCCCTAAAATTTAGGTTTTTATACAATTTTTAAAACGTATGAATAGGTCATAATACAGCTGTAAAATTTTAGTTTTTATAAAAATGTTAATGTTTTTAGTCCTTTTTGGAGTATTTTGCACATAACTTAACCATTTTTAACCGATTTGGCAGATTTATATACCAACGTGCTTAAAAATAACATTTCCATTTAATTGGCTTTTAGGCATATATATATATATATATATATATATATATATATATATATATATATATATATACCTACATATGTGTACATATATTTAAGCAAACTTAATTATAAAAAAAACAAACTTAATTATAAAAAAGAGTAACTTTTGGGATTTCAGTATTTTGATTATAACTCAGCCATTTTTTAACCGATTTGACAGATTTATATACCGACGTGTTGAGCAAGAAATTTACCATTTATTTGTGTGATAAAACTTGGACTCGAGAAGATCCATAGTTACCGAAAATGGGTATTTAAAAAAAAAAAAAATAATTTTGGTCATAACTTTTTTGTATCTGAACCGATTTTCCCGAGTTCTTTATAAAATATGTTCTACTAAAAATTTCCGATATTTTGGTATATAAGTCATATCCATAGGACATATGACAGCCCTAAAATTAAGGTTTTTATACAATTTTTACTTTTTTTTGTACGGGAGGTACCACGCCCACTTCTCCCATCCCGCCCACATTTTGTAGGGTGGTGTGTATTGACAACCAAAATGTGTGTACCCAATTTGGAAACTTTGGCTCTTACCGTTCTCCAGATATACAGAAAAAAGCAATAAAAATACAACAACAACAAGGGATTTTTGGAAAAAATTAGAGGCAGTCGTGGTTTTTTGATCATATCTCAGTCATTTGTGGACCGATCTTGTTGAATTTCAATAGCAAGAAATGGTGGACTATATGTGACATAAATGTAAAACAACCTAGCCGCTATCATGTCTGGATTATCCGGAAAACACATATCAAACGTAAGACGGACAGACGGACAGACGGACATCGTTAAATCAACTTCTCTTCTCATATGGACCCAGAATATATATACTTTATGGGGTCTAAAATCAATATTGTGGAAATTACAAACGTTATGACAAACTTATATATACCCTTTTACACCTGTGGTGAAGGGTATAAAAATGATAAAATAGCGTGACGAGGTTTGTAGTAAAAAAAAAAACAACAAAAGCAATAGCAGGTAAAAAAAAACGTTTCATTTTTTTTAAACAACAGAAAAAACACATTATAAGAAACAAAATAAATTTTTGGTTGGTTTCAAAGTTGGTAAAAAAAACAAAATCCCGTATTCAATTTTTTCAAACAGTTCGTTTAAATACATCAAATACAAAAATAGAATGATGGCGGAAAACATATCGAGTCGGTCTGCCGCCGTTTTTGGTTACATTTCTTCTTCATTAGCAAAGGAAAGGATAAAGCAACAGTGAGTGATAAAGAAAAACACTGTGAGTATAAATATGACTTCGTTCAAAAATTATTCCAACAAAAAAATGCGTCTCAAAGCCAGCCGGGCCGCTCTGCCAACAGTGCTTGCTTGTGTGCGCGTCATTGCTTGTGCCAAAACATTTTTGTTTGATTCAGCAAAAATATTTGTTTGAAATTTATATGAATTTCAGTAAACTTTTTGTTTGATTCTGTAAAATTATTTGTTTGAAAAAATCGGCGTTTTTTTTCAATAAACAAAATGCAAATAAATTGTTTGAATATGCGAATTTGTTTGTAGGACCGATTTTAGACAAAAAATTGTTTGATTCTACAAATTTTTTGTTTGAATTGGAAAAATAATTTTTTCTGTGTATACATTAAATAATAACAGTTATAGTTTCTTCTACTGGTTTAAGTAATAAAAATGAACCTACTTAATGTTTGTTTTAATTACAATACGCAACAAAATTTAACTTTGATCGCGATTTTTGATGATTTTTATCTCTTTTTTTTTGTGCGTAACGGTTTTCTAGGTACAAAAACTTTGTAATATTACATGTTAAAAATTTTGCACACATATGCGTAGGGAATGGTAAATGGATTCCAAAATCGATTTTCGATGGACTTTTTTTATATCGGTTTTTGAAATCGATTAATCGAACCTTTAAAAAATCGTTTAATATTAATTGCAAACTTATACCTTATATCACAAAGGGGGATACAACAGCATTTTTTTTTTGGCAAACTACTAAAGAAATTGAACTGAGAATTTACACAATGAAATGTGTAAATTTTGAGATGGCCTTTAGAGGAACAAGTGCATGCACATTTCACATATTAAAATTGTATTCTTGTATAGTCAATCAGTCCTGTCACACAAATTAATTCCGATCGAAAGTGAAAGTGATTTCGTATCTTGCTTCACATAAAACGAAATCAGTTTTGATCGGAATTGATTTCTGTGACAAGTCTGAATGTATGGATAGTATTTCAAAGTATTATGAAAATAGTTCCTGATCGTTGGCGACTGTTTCTTTGCTAAGTTACTATTAACTGCCTGTTTAACGATATCGAACGTGAACGTTCGAATAGAAAAATTATATTTAAAACAAAAACAAAATTCGACAATTTGTTTTTTTTTTAAACGTAATTTTCTATGCGAACGTTAACGTTCGATATCGATGAACAGGCTGTTAGTTAGTTTTAGAAAACAAACGTTTGCATGTCATTGATGTCAGAAAGATGCAGAGATATTTCCTTGTAACTTCGTACTTGATAGGATAAATTGATATTGTTACAAGTAAAACAAAGCTGAATGCGATTCCCAAACTTTTAAAAAATATATTGACTGATAGTTTATATCATCAAATCTCTTGAATTGTATCACCTTGTCAACATGGCTTCAGGAAATCACGTTCCACTGTTACTAATATTTTACAATTAACAACTATTGTTAATGAAGGTTTTAATAATAATAAACAAACCGACGTTATTTACACGGATTTTAGTAAAGATTTTGATAAAGTAAACCACGATATTTTACTTTACAACTTATCACGTATGGGATTTAGCAACAACGCAATAAGCTGGCTTAAATCTTATCTTTTAGATAGAACCCAACAAGTAAAATTTAAGAATGCTACCTCAAAATTTATCAATGTTCTCTCTGGTGTACCACAAGGAAGACATCTTGGTCCAGTTTTATTCACATTATTTATTAATGATCTGCCATCCGTTGTTCAGCACTCCAACATATTCATGTATGCTGATGATGTAAAAATTTTTAATTCGTTTAACAATATTATTGAGCAATCCTCTTTGAGGGCTGACATTGAACTTTTCTCTCAATGGTGTAATTATACTTATTGGATTTAAACTTGAAAAAATGTAAACACATGTCATTTTTCCGCTTATTAAAACTTGATACTACATAGTTAATTTCTAAATGGAACATTACTGGATAAAGTTCACAATATTATTGATCTCGGTATTCTATTAGATCATAAACTAATATTATGTGATCACATTTCATTGATGGTTAGTAAAGAATTTTCTGACCCATATAACACTAAACTTCTATATACGTCTCTGGTTCGCCCTATTTTGGAATATCGATCAATTGTATGGGATCCTTTCTTTAATACATATATCAACAGCATTGAATCTGTACAAAAACAGTTCCTTTTATTTTGTTTAAGAGGTCTTGGATGGAATTCGCTTGTATTACCTTCATATGACAGCAGACTTGGTCTTATTAAGTTACCGACGCTAAAAAGTCGAAGAACAATGCTTAGTATTTTACTTTTTAATGGGTCTTATACGCGGTGATGGCGATTCCGATTTCTTGTTGAGTAAAATTAGATTAAATGTTCCAGCTAGACCTTCACGAAACTTTCAGCTGTTAAGTTTAAGGTACTATCGTTCTGTTTATGATAACAACGACTCCTTTCGTCAAATTTGCGTTAAATTTAATAGTCTATCGGGCCAGTTCTGAAAATCACGTGTTTTTGAAAACACACGTGCGGTTTTCTGGTGTTCTGAAAGTCCTACCGTTTTTGTGTTTCTCGGTGTGCTTTCGGCAATTGAAGATCACACCAAAGCACACAAAAACGCGACAATAAAATATCACACGTGTGATTTTAGTAGGCACATGTGATTTGAGTAAAAGTGATTTGCAGAACAGGCCTGTATATCATCTAATTGGCTTTTCTGATAGTAACGATGTTTTAAAAAGAAAAATTATTGTTTATTTTAATTAATTAATAAAATAATTCTTTATTTATTGTACTCTTATTTTAGCACTTATGTCTGTAAGGATTTTTAATCTATAGACTGAAATAAATAAATAATAATTCTTATTCGCTTAACAGTTTTATTTGTATAATATTTTTAGTTTTTCTAAAATCCTTGGATGAAGTTTCCTGACGATCTGGCCTAAGCAACGAGTGAAATGCGCATAGGAATAGCCTATCCCATCAACAATCAACTTCAGTTTGTCAAAAGTATGAAATGGGAATTTAGCACATTATAACGAAACCTTGATAGTTAATTTTTGAGTCCCAAGGAAACTTTGATTACATACTTTTTGTTTTTTCACTCTGCTTATAAATAGATTTAAATATCGTTCACACACTGGTCTGTTGTGTTTCTGTAATACATACATATGTTGATTTTTACGAAGCTGACTTTCATGTTTGGTTCGGTACGATATGTTTAGGACTATTTTGTTCACTGTCCATTGATGACTTTAATTCTGAAGAACAAGAGCCCATATATTAAAGTTTGAAGTATACCAAAGCTACTAATAGATAAATACGTAAAACCACAAGTTTAGACTTAGAAAACTGCATAAGCATACGTACAGACGTATATACGCACACAAAAAAATAAATTTTATTATTCATGCCTATAATTTATCGATTTAATTAAGATTAAAATTTAAAATTGCCAAAATTTCGATAAAAATAAAAAATTCGATTTTAAAAGCCCAATAATCGATTTCAGTATACAATCGAAAACGTAAATTCGATTGCAAAAAATCGATTTTCTTTACCACAGCATATGCGTTATGATATAGGGAATAAAAATCCATAAGAAACTCAATTTTTAAATTTTTGCAGATAGGTTATTAGGTCTTTAAGATGACGATATGTACATATGTATATTTCATGAGGAGCTTAAAGCACGAGGGATTTAAGTGCCTTTTTTCTAGAATTGAGTTTACATATCAAAATAATAAGAGAAGTTCAGAGCAGTATTTAAGTATTTTAGGAACTCTATTAAATAAAAAGCAAGATTACAGATAGTAGCTCTGTTTCTTTACTTTTTGGGTAAAGTTCGTGAAAATGAGAGCAAGCATAAATTTCTCTCACAAAGAGACAAAATTACACAAAAGTACGGGAACAGAAAAATCCAAATTTTAAGCACAAAATAAAAAGTCCATTGCTTTCATAGTCGTTACAAAACGATAAAAGTGTATGCCACTTTTGAAAAATTTTATATTGTCTGTAGAAATAAACTAATTTTATCAAAAACTAAACAAAACACTTTTACAATAACTAACATTATTTTTTCCTAATATTTCAACATAAAACTTTATATTCAAGTACATTATTTTACTCTACAACGCTTTTTCCAAAATTTGGTTCATGATTTTTTTCCTTTGCATTTCATTGTTTTGTTTATGTTTTACAGCTGTTTGACAGTTTACACAATTTGCACGAAGAAAAAGTTTGGGCTGTTTCGTGCAAGAAGAAGAAGAATTTTATTTTCTCAAATTCGCTCTCTTTTACACAAATTAAAAGTACGGGAACGCTTTTCGTGCAAATTGGGATCCCGAGGGATCCCAAAGTAGAGTAAAGAAACAGAGCTAGTATCTTGAAGTTTTTATTCCAATTTAACTTTAATTGATTTTTTCTCATTATTTAATAAAAGTAACTTGAACCTCTTGTGCTTTAAGCTCTCAAATATAAACTAACAATAATTAATAAAATCTTATTCTCATACTTTCTTTTATGTCCTGCCAATGCCAGACAAAAAATTTCGCCGTCACAGCTTCTGTTCACACATGGGTGCTGTGTCTCTTCTCCTCAAACGAGTGTGGCCACCATAATTTTAAATATTTCGAGCTAGTGGATTTGGTTGCAGTTCAAGCGTTTTTAAGTATTTCGTAAAAATAGTTTTTACTAATGTCACATTGCGATCATTGTGGATAGTTGAGTTTTTAGCATACCAGGGAGCGGCAGTGATTATTCGAAGAAATTTAGTTTGCCGCCCTTGAATTTTTCTTGCATTAAGCCAATTAATCTTTATTTTTACTTTGAGCCAACACTCAGGGGATGCCCCCTACTAATGCAATGCATTGTGTTGGAATTAGGAAAATAGGTTATGGGGAGACGTTTAACGCCGCTCTAAATGTACACCGAGGTATTTTACATGCGAGTGTTGAGGTGTTATTTGATTATTGATTTTAATAGGGGGACATATTTCACGACGCAATGTGAATGTCATATGCATGCATTTTTCACGTTGATCTTTATCTTTCATTGTTTTAACCACTTTTCCAGTTCAAATATATGATCCTGCAAGTAACGAGATGCTTCATGACATTTTTCGTGTACGCTTAGAAAACCTGTATCATCCCCAAATGTTGAAGTTTGGGAGTAGTTGTTTATTGGCGCGTCCGAAGTATAAATTGAGTAAATTAGAGGGCCAGGATGCTACCTTGTGGGACTCTAGCGTCAATTTGCTGAGGAGATCTTGAAAAATCACCTTTAATAATAAATTTACGTCCGACTAATTAAGTAGCTTTTTATCAGCTCGTGTGTCTTTGCTGGTAAGTTTTGTTTCAGTTTATTTAATAAGCCTTCATGCCAGACTAAATCAGAAGCTTGGAAACTTCTATGAAAAGTGCTGAACAATATTTTTTTCTTCTATTCGATGAGTTTGTTCAATTGTACTGGGCTTTCTTCTGAAAACGAATTGATAGTTTTGAATACATCTACATACATATTTTCTGTTGAGATGAACGTTTATAGCCTTTTTACACTGATCAACATCTACCATCAATTTGCCACCATTTGCGAAGATGTTAACATCTTTCCATAATAGGCTTTTTACACTGATCAACATCTAGCATCTACCATCAAAGATGTAGAAAATGTGAAACACTCGTTTACATTGCTCACATCTAACATCTACTATCAATCAAAAATGTCACCATTTTTGAAAAAAAAAATTTTTTAAATTAAAAATGTTTTTTTCTCACAAAAGTGCCAAAATTTAAAAAGAAAACTTAAAAATGTATTTGAAATTCAATTTGTTTAAAAATATAAAAAATACTTAACAAAAAAAAACATTGCAATAAAAGATAAAACTTGACAAATGGTAACGCTGCTTTCAAAACAAACTTCTTTTTGCCAGTGATGCCACAATAATAATAGAACTTATTGCCACTTTTCTAGTGATGACACTAAAATAATCGAAAGATGTAGAATGGAATAAAATGAGATAGGAACATCTTTTAAAGATGTTGAAAGATGTTGGTTTTAAGCCCTATGTATGTCTTATGGAAAGATGTTAACATCTTCGCAAATGGTGGCAAATTGATGGTAGATGTTAGATGTTGATCAGTGTAAAAAGGCTATAAGACATACATAGGGCTTAAAACCAACATCTTTCAACATCTTTAAAAGATGTTCCTATCTCATTTTATTCCATTCTACATCTTTCGATTATTTTAGTGTCATCACTAGAAAAGTGGCAATAAGTTCTATTATTATTGTGGCATCACTGGCAAAAAGAAGTTTGTTTTGAAAGCAGCGTTACCATTTGTCAAGTTTTATCTTTTATTGCAATGTTTTTTTTGTTAAGTATTTTTTATATTTTTAAACAAATTGAATTTCAAATACATTTTTAAGTTTTCTTTTTAAATTTTGGCACTTTTGTGAGAAAAAATCATTTTTAATTTAAAAACATTTTTTTCAAAAATGGTGACATTTTTGATTGATGGTAGATGTTTTGCTGGGTACACACTATGCAACACGTTTACGCAATCCAGTGAATTAAATTCATTTTCATTCATTTCAGATTGCATACACATCAAAACGCTTTGATATTTTGAGGTTGCATTGAAACAGTTTCCATGTAGGTTGCACTGTGTGTACCCAGCATTAGATGTGAGCAATGTAAACGAGTGTTTCACATTTTCTACATCTTTGATGGTAGATGTTGATCAGTGTAAAAAGCCTATTATTTAACAAGTAAAAAGATAAAGTACATATGTATTTAAGAAAAGGCGGTATTTACAATAAGTGCGTTTGAGTACTTTTACAGTAAAATGCAGTAAATGAGTAAACTAAAAAATTTTTTCTCACAAAAAGTTGTTGTCCAAAAAAGTACGCGAACGCAAAATTTGTAAAAATTCGTAAAACAAAGGCAACAGCTGATGGCAAATAATTGAAGTGCTGAAAAATATTGACACTTTTGACTACTTATGTAACTCGTTTTCTTATCGGTACTCGATCAAATACTTTTTATAACACGAACATTTTTGAAAAATAAAAACAAACTATTTTATGTAATCTTTCATACTTGTTTGTTCTTTATTTTATTTGATTTTACTAATTTGTAGCGGGTTAAATTATTTAAAAAAACATGAATAATTTTTTTGCTATTGATTACTTAAGTACCCAAATACTTCACACTCTAAAAAATTAACATAACAAAAAAAAAAAAATTCAAAAGTTTGTATTTGCTTCACAAACAAGTTTAATAAATTAATATTTATTCAATTTTTGTTTTGGTTTAATTTTTATTTCAACTTTTCTTTTATTTAACAATTTTTTCACAATTTGTATGCTTTTTATTTGTAACTTTTGTTTGTTTACCTTTTGAAACATATGTATGTTTTTTTGATTTACTAAATTTTACTGCAAAAATTTCTGCAGTTAAAATTTGTAAATACTCAGACAAGAACTGTCACTTTACGCTCTCAATTCATGTTCTCATTTACTGCATTTTGTGTACTCGAACGCAATTTCGTAAAATGCAGTAAAGTTTAGTAAAAAATAGTAAAAACTTTTGTGTTCTCGAACGCAACTTATTATACGTACTAATACAATATAAAATAGTATATTACTAAATTATTACATCAGCTAAAAGAGTAAAATCATTATACAATATACAACTAACATTTCCACTTAAAATCTGTTTAAATTTTGACAAATAGCTTTAAAAATTAGGTAATAAGCTAATAGGCCTATATGACCCAACTTTTGTATGATCCTTTGCTGGCTTTGGTATCGTGGTTACTAAGGAATCCTTTTATTCTTTAGGGTAGTATTGAAGGCGTAAAACAGCATTAAAAATAAAAAGAATAATTTTCTTTGATATGCGAGGGAGCTCAAAAACCATTTTATTACTGATTTTATTAATACCGGGTGACTTCTTGGTATTTGAATCAAAAACAGCCTTTTCGATTTATCTTAACTCAAATCTTTGGGGAATAGCTGATCTTATATAAACAGGCGGTAACTCGATTGCTATATCTTGAGATATATTTGGGGTTGATACGTTTTTCAAATGATTAACAAATGTATTTTCTTTTTCAATATCCTAAGTCTGATTGTGGAGTTGCACCAAGTTCTTTGATATATTTTTCCAGCGAAGCCGTTTTCTGAGACTGCAGTAACTGTCTTGACTTTTTGTGCACTTTTTTTAATCAATTCTAATTAAGACTCTTTGTTCCAACTTGGAACCATAGAAATCAATATATATCATATATATTATTTCTAAAGCACTTTTTTTTGTCGGTTGCAAATATCTCCCATACCACCGCATCAAATTTAATGAATGATATCTCATTTTAAAGCTTATGTCTAACACTAATGACGAAAAATAATTAGAAATTGAAAGATTAATATTTTCATTGATAAAAATTACGGTGCGAAATATTCGCACGGGTCATCTAGTATATATATATATATATATGTATATATAAAGTTAAGGGGCTCTATGGAATTGCAACTCTCTCCTTTTTTTAGTCGAGCCGCTTACTTACATATTTTATTATTTTTTGGGGGTTATGCTGAAATGTTGTACAGCTAGTTTAAGATAGCGAAATATTTTCCGTGCAATGGGTACTAAGATATTTTTTATATTTTTATCAAATTTACATATTTGTGTGGCTGACATCGTTAAGTCATTAAGGTTCATTATAGTTACAATTTTAGGTGTGATCGAAAGATAATTTCAAGAAGTTTCTACATGAATCGTTTCTATGGGAATGTTTTTATCCACGCAAAAACCGATGACATCTGGATTTTTTTGCTGATTAGTAGGCCAACATGTTAATTGTATAATCGTCCATTTGATAATTTGTATTAAACAAAACAAGACCCTTTGCTTTTGAAAAGTATGTTAAGCGTTGTAATCGACAGCAACCAAAAAACAGGGTACTTATGATTTATAATATTGGCTTTCTGGTTTTGAGAATCTTGGTGGGGAGTATAAAGATGAAATTACTAGGTTTCGATTTAACTCTTCAACGCAAATGTTCGTTGCTTGCAGACCCAAACACATATTAAACTTTTGTAATATCTATATATTTAAATGTGGTTTGATATTAAAATATATTTTAAAATTTAATCTTTGTGTTCAGTAAGTAACAACAAAAAAAGTGTACCTAATTGGTATTTTTTTATATATGCATATACTATACATACATACATGTATTAAAAAATTCTTATTTTTTTATTTTTCTTCATTTTAGACTCTTAATGTGGAGGCACAAGGTTTCAATGATATAATTTTTAATTTTCTAATCGGCTGCGATGGTGTTGTATACGAAGGACGTGGCTGGGGTGTAGAAGGGGATCACACAAATGGCTATAATCACAAATCTATTGGTGTCGCTTTTGTAGGTAACTTCAAGCGCGATCTGCCCACAGAAAGAGCTTTAAAAGCTTGTCGAAATTTATTTATACGGTAAGTTTTTTAAAATACATATTTACTTTTTAATTTTTAATAACTTTAGATGTTTCTTACAGAGGTGTTATGGAAGGTCATCTTTCGAAAGATTATAAAATACTAACATCATGTCAATGTTCCCCAAATCCAAGTTTTAGTGTATTAGGCGAAGAATTAAAAAAATGGGATAATTTTTACGACTTAAAAAAAGCAAGTTAAACCATTGTTAGTCTATATACTTAGTGGAATTTATTTTTAAGATTCTTAGAACCAAGGACTTAATAGTTATTAATTTTATTCGATAAAAATTGCGAATATTTATTAAAAATAAGTTTCTTCTAAATGTCTAATGACTAAGATATATCACAACCTAACTCATTTTATATAATCAAGTTTAGTTACACAAATTGTTTTATAAAGGATGTTTTTTTTGTAGTTAGGAGGTTTAAATTGAAACAAATCAAAAAAATCATTCTTTTAAAAGAAATAACACTTGTTTACTTTAAATGATTGTAATAATCTGGAGTTGAAAATTATATTTTGTAAGTAATACATATTAATAAATAAATTAAAAAAATAAAAATATTGGTAAAATCTATAATTAAACTTTGAAATTGGTTTTTGCGATAAATTTAAAGTTCTGCGAAATGTCGGATCCAAGAATCCAGCACAATTCAAAATGTCATTGTTTATTAGTTCCATCTTCAGATGCTGAAGAAAGTCGCCAATTAAAACCTCTAAACCTCAAAATATGACTTAGCAATTTTCTACAATTTTGTTTCTTTCTTTATTCTTTGTAAACATACTTATCTCCAAAAATTTCATTATGCTTGTTGAAAAAACAGAGAAGCCGGGCACATGGCGCTTTAACATAATTCAGGTACGCTGAATCCAGTGGCGCCCGCCGCTTTTTAGGTTGGCTCTGGTTTTCGAGATATACCGTTATTTCGAAAATGGAGGAGGTTGCACAACATATGTTCGCGTAACTCAAAACCGCTTTAACTTATTGAAAGAACTAAAAAAAACCAAAAAAATTCACATGTGAATTTGTCGGATATAAAAAATTTAAAAAAAATTCCCATTCAAATTCCTCATAAGGAAAAAAAACGCGATTTGCCTGACCATTAACAGCGGGAAAATTAAGTAGTTAAGATGCCTTATAGAAGGCCTTCTGGCGATAAAAAGTTTTCAAGCCGCATTCCAACTGTATTTCTAAATAATAATTTACACGGTATGTCATTGGAGACGAAAGTCTTGCCTTCTTACATCTAATTGAAAGGCTTCTGGAAGACCTTCTTAAAATAATTAATAATAAAGCTTTATCCCATTGTAATTGTTGTTGCTTATAATGCGAAGTGAGTAAATTAGTGACTAAACTTGCTACACAATCTAACAAAGTACATACTAATAAAACGATTTCGACAGGCCTTATCTCAGAAAAGATAATTTGAATTTGTAAAATATTTAATAAAAACCATTCTAGAAGCCCTGTTCAAATAAGGCAGAGTGGAATTAGTAAAAGTTTATTAAAAATACACAGGCATGTTCTGAAAATCACATTTTGTGAAAGTGATTTGAAATCACAAAAAATGTGTTCTGGACAAAAAGCTTTTTTTATAATTGTGATTTTCAACCAGTCAGGTAAGTGGCCGCCGATTTATATTAACTTGCTAATTTGTTTCCACCATTTTTAACTAAGTTAAAGCTTTTGTGGTTTTCAAAACACCCATTAATCACAGTTGTGATTTCAAAATCACAAGTGATTTGAAATCTTGTGATTTACAGAACATGCCTGACAGTTGTTAACCTTCTTTAAGGCCTGAAAAGTGAAAGCGTTGGCAATTTTTCAAGACGGGCAACACGAGTCTGTGTTTTTTTAAATTATTTGTTGGCTGGCGAACTAAAATGTGTTTTGCTGTTGTAAAATATATTCTTTAATGCCTCTAAGAGGTTCAGTTTTTTTTTTCGCTTAAAGGACATAAAGGCAAAAATAATTGAAAACAAATTACTATCTGTAAGAACAAGTGACAAGTATTTTTTACTGTGAACTTGGTGAAATTGGCAGTCTAACGTATAAAAAAAATTTTACTTTTAAAATAAAAACAAAATTTATACCTTTTTTAATTTATATTTTTTATTTCGTAATTTATGCTTAAGGCTTAAAAATGTTGATACTAATTTTAAGCAGCTGGTATTTTGCAGAATTTAAGAATTGATAGAATCACACACGAATTATGAGGCAGCGGCTTGTTTACCTGTAAAAATTTTTTATAAAGTATTAGAAAGTATTCAAAACTTTTACATGTATTACATATCCAAACACAATTTGTTAAAACAAAAGTTACATTTTTAACAAAACATAGGTATATTTTGAAAATACAAACTTATTAATGTGCTATTTTTACAACACAAGTGAATTAATGTGTGATAAAATTTATATGAAAAGCACTGTTTTTTGATATAAATTTTGCTTTAGGTTCAATCACTTGTGCTGTGAAAGCCGCACCTAAGTTTAGCAAGTTTTTTTTTGTTATGACATTAAAATATATTAAATAAAAAAATAGGTATAATTAGTTATTCGTATTCAAGGAGTTGTAGGTATGTAAATACAAATTTTGAGTAATTGAAAAGAGACCAAATAATTTTTGAATTTTTAATTTGACTGTTCTAGGAATTTAAGGCAATTTAATAATTATTTATTGGAGACAATTTTTGGGGAAAACTAATGAACGAACAAGCTTTAACATATAGCAGCTTACTTTTTTTGAGAAAAGATCTTTAAAATAGAAGACCTATTTTAAAGTTTTCACTTTTCATCTGTAAAATTAATTATAAAAAAATAATAAATAAATAATTTTTATTTATGTAAAATTATAAAGCAGCTATAAAATAATGTTGAAGAAAATGTTTTCAAATTAAATTTTTATAAATTGAACTTTACGAAATTCCTTCCTAAGCCAATCGAATTGTTCCAAAAAAGAAGTTTTTAATAATACTTACGGGCTGGTTTGCCATCAGTCCATGGGGTGAATCTTACATGGCTATCGGTACGCTTGGCAGCCTCAGCTCGCAAATCCGATTTTAATGCTTGACGCAAAACTTTAGCGCAGATGTTAGAGTATTGAATGTAGCTAGAATAAGCATGTAATCCATGTATTGATAAATTTAAAAACATTTTTATACAAAACTTTTTTTCTGAAATCTGCTTGGCACTTGATGACGAAAATTACGTAATGTTTGCAACTTTTGCAAAATTACTTTAATTTTAATAATATTTCACAAGATACTTACGTAAGTCCAGCGGCTCTCCAAGCATTAGTCATTTTGCTATATTATTTGTTAAAACTCGTAAACTTTTTTAGGAAAAAATTTAATTTTTACCCTTTTTCTGCAGCAGCTCGTGTTTGCGGTTGAAGAAAAGTTTCTTAATAATCACAGTGTTGTATAATTAAAGTATTTAAAGAGATATGAAGAAAGTACTTTTTTTACATATTTAAAATGTATTAATCTACTGTATTACCGACACTATGTAGGTAGTACAGGATTTTTCAGGGTTCCCCGTTTTATTTTATACCATATCCATAATTTTAGATTTTTTATCCCAAAAAAATCTCTGAAATAGCTATATTCCTATCCCCACAGATACTTCAAAATTAAATAATAGTATGTCAAAGGAAAAATATGCATTCACATATTTATTTAATTAAATCCGTTTCTGTAATATTATTAAAATTATGTTTGTTGTTTGCAAACGAGCTTTGAAAACATTCGTATTTTTTATTAAAACGTTACAAGCTAAACAATTAAGCAATGAAAAAATGTGTCAAAGACATGAGCACAGGTTTTATATTGCCTCGGTAGGAGTAGAGAAAAGGATACTCCAGATAATTACAGTATGTATAGCTTATATGGCTTACTTGATAATCGGTAACATAAAAAAATCGATATAAAGTGAATGAAAAATAGTATAAATTTGGAATGCATTAATACTTTACACAATTATGGTATTGCTGAGCGGGTAACGGTAGAATTAACCCTGCAGCCCTACGACCAAGAGTACACATACTGCTTGTCAAAATTCACAAAAATTTGAAGCTGTGATGTAGGCAGCACGCAATTTTAAAACCATTTATTTTCAATATGTCATCAAGAAACCAATTTTAATAATTAGATGCTTTCTTGAACACTCAACTTTAAAGAGAAACTGAAAGCTAATTCGTTTTAATTTGAAAAAGTATAAGTAAAGTGATAAAAAAAGTTTTGAGGGTATTAAAACTAGAAGTGCAAAACTTGATCGTCTAATCCCTAATAGCCTTTTTACACGAAGATGTTAATCTTTTCATAAGAAATACATAGGGTTAAAAACCAACATCTTTCAACATCTTTAAAAGATGTTCCTATCTCATTTTATTCCATTCTACATCTTTTGATTATTTTAGTGTCATCACTAGAAAAGTGGCAATAAGTTCTATTATTATTGTGGCATCACTGACAACTTTTGAAGGAAACACATTTTTTATTTCAAAAACTTTTGTTTTTTTCAAAAATGTTGAAATTTTTGTTTGATGGTAGATGTTAGATGTGAGCAATGTAATCGAGTGTTTCACACCCAGCGGGAAAACTCAGAAGACCTTCTAACTTCAGGCTTTTTTAAAGGCCTGCTTAAACATTTTTTTTGTTTAATTACTATTCTTATCTAACAGCATAAGAATGCCTCATAGAAGGCCTTGGCTCTTTGGTATAAAAATAAGATACACCTTTCACACTCGCTTCTATGAGAAGGGAATAGAGAAGGAGTAACATTTTTTGTATTGTTTTTTTTTTTTGCACAAGCAAAATCAAAATAATTATTTTTTTTGATCCCCTTACCATTCTTATGTACCTGCTAATGAAGCGAGAACAGAAGGCCTACTCCACAATGACAACCTGTGTAAAAAAGATATGAGTATGGAATGGAGCGAGCAGGCCTTGTTTATCCAAAAGAAGGAGTACATAGGCCTTCTAGAAGGCGTCCGTACTCCTTTTTTTCCTGCTGGGCATTTTCTACATCTTTGATGGTAGATGTTAGGTGTTGATCAGTGTAAAAAGCCTATTAAGGTCCAATTAGACGTAACATAACCATACGCCACAGCCGTTACAATGACCATAGAAACCAAAATTGAATTGGTTTGTATGGTATGTTTATGTCGGCTTAATACGCGATATGTATATGTATTACAAATTGATGTATAGCTTACCAAATCAGATGCCGATCCAATTTTTTTTCTTATAAAGAATTTTTATCCACAAACCTTATTTATAAAAAATATTTGATTGGATTGGCAACAAACGGAGCTCACGCCATGACTGGTTCAGTGAGTAAGCTTATGGCATGGTCATCGATTTCGAATGAAGACTTCGTTCGCTTACCTTACATGTAAACGAAGTCTTCGTTCGGAAATAGAGGAACAGGCAGTTATATTACTTAGCAATGTAAAAAATATAAACGTTCTTCGTGATAATAATAAAAGTTTTTTTACTTAGTCCTAAAATCATTACATAAATAAAAGAATTTCAGGAATTCTGTTCTATATTAGGTAATTCTTATACAGGATGAACTTCTTTGAAGGGAGATAATGTAATAATTATAGAACTGTGGGATGCTTTGATACTGTATTTTGTATCATGTTTTTATAAAGTCAATAGTATAATAGCCGCAGAACTTTCAGAAAGTATGGGTAAATTTCAAAACGTCAGTTGCAGAGCAAATTTGAACGCATAAACAATAATACTACATTTACATTAGGCCGAAATCTTGTAGATTTCATTTAAAATCTTTTTCGGAATCTAGTGCGTTTACATGGCAGACATGTTGGATATTTAAACAATAATACTACATTTACATTAGGCCGAAATCTTGTAGATTTCATTTAAAATCTTTTTCGGAATCTAGTGCGTTTACATGGCAGACATGTTGGATATTTGTCAAACTTTTTGTGGCGTCTAATGCTAAATGTATTCAATTCAATTAATTTTTAATCTTAAATTAAATTTTTTTAGTAGTATTGCTTGCCACAAAACAGCTCGTTGTTTAAATCACTTTTTACTTTAAATTTTTGCCTTTATTTTATAATTTCTTCTCCGTTTTAAGCAAAAAGCAACAAAACTGCCGCAGCACTATTGGCATCTGCATTCATTGAATACAAAACAAAAATGAAACTTAGTGCTGGTTCACACACGTCAAGTTTGACTCTTCAAGTCTTGATCTTTTAGGAGAGAAGGGAAAAGAGAATGCCATTTCTTCTCCCCTCTCTCCTAAAAACTCAAGACTTGACTTGAACAGTTTTAGTGCTGGTTCACACAGGTCAAGTTTACTTGAACAGTTTTATTTAAATTTTCTTTTGAACTTGCGTTCACGTTCATGCACAAAATTAATTTTTGTTTTCTTTTCCTTCAACTTTGTAGCTTTTTATTATATTACGGATGAAAAAAGAAAAGAAATATACAAAACTGACTGGTACGGTCAAGTATGTACCCCTTTCCATTCTCTTTACCCCTCTCTCCTAAAAGCTCAAGACTTGAAGAGTCAAACTTGACCTGTGTGAACCAGCACTTATTTAAATTTTCTTTTGAACTTGCGTTCACGTTCATGCACAAAATTAATTTTTGTTTTCTTTTCCTTCAACTTTGTAGCTTTTTATTATATTACGGATGAAATAAGAAAAGCAAAATAAAAACTGACTGGTACGGTCAAGTATGTCCCCCTTTCCATTCTCTTTACCCCTCTCTCCTAAAAGCTCAAGACTTGAAGAGTCAAACTTGACCTGTGTGAACCAGCACTTAATGTTTGTACGGACAATATTTGTGTTATTTATTGCCAAGCATTTTGTGTGGTTTATTATGCCCTTAACAGTTTTTTCGTTACACATACAAACACAAAAAGATATATATGTACATTAAAAAATTTGCATTACCTTTTATTAATAATCAACGATATTTATTTTATCAATATTATTCGTCTTTTTTATTTTTTTTTTTACAATTTTTATAAAACTTTTTAATTTTTTTTTTAACAATTTTTTTTTTTTTTTTTAAATGTCATTTTTCTTGTGCATGGACGTATTTTTTAGTACTATGTATATTGAAAACACCATAGTTGCATCATTAAGTACTACTTGATTTTGAGTAGATTTCGTCGAAATCTAGTCACGAAGTAGATTTTGTTTTGTATGGGAAATCTAGTCAAAAACAACTAGATTTGGCTCGAAATCTCGTAAGTACTAGATTTTGCGTAGGTGTAAATGTAGTATAAGCTAACTACGCATTGTTAAACTCTTTGATCAATTTTTTACGTATCTATATATATAAAAAGAAATTTAAACTTTGATGTCACCACTAACTGCGGAAACGGGTCGACCGAATTTAATTTTAAATGTCAGGGTACGTTATGGATAGTCTGTAGATGGTTTATGTGAAGTTTGCACGAAAGAGATATAGCTCCGGAGATATAGCATTTAGATTTTGCTATATTTTCCTATACAAATAAAGGGTGGTTAAATTTCAAGGGCCGATGTTGATTTTGAATAAAACACAAACTATTTAGGAAATTATTGTAATTTTATTTTATTATGATATATTGGTATTACTCAATTATGTACGGAACAAAATATCGGCCAAATGGGCGCCGCGACCACGGCGGCACACCTCCATCCGATGGTCCAAATTTTCGATGACCCTGAGGCATAATGAAGGTTCTATGCCGTTAATGTGCCGAATTATCTCATCCTTTAGCTCTTGAATTGTTGCTGGCTTATCGACGTATACCTTTTCTTTCAAATAACCCCAAAGAAAAAAGTCCAACGGTGTCAAATCACATGATCTTGGCGGCCAATTGACATCGCCATTACGTGAGATAACACGGCCATTGAATTTGTTGCGCAAAAGAGCCATTGTTTCGTTAGCTGTGTGGCAAGTGGCACCGTCCTGCTGAAACCACATATCGTCCACATCCATATCTTCCAATTCGGGCCATAAAAAGTTCGTTATCATCTCACGATAGCGAACACCATTCACAGTAACTGCCTGACCGGCCTCATTTTGGAAAAAATACGGCCCGATGATGCCGCCAGCCCATAAACCGCACCAAACAGTCACTCTTTGTGGGTGCATTGGTTTTTCGACAATCACTCTTGGATTATCACTCGGCCAAATGCGGCAATTCTGCTTATTGACGAATCTACTGCGGTGAAAATGTGCCTCATCACTGACTCACGAAGTCCCCGTTGCGCATTTGATTTGAACGCCCATTTTCATAATAAGTCTGGATAACTTTAACACGTTGTTGGATTGTCTATTTCTCCATGGTTCAAATTGAGTAAGTCTGAAATAGAGAAATGTCAAATAAAATTCGGAAAAAAACTTGGCGTTTAGGTGTGGTTCACATTCAACATCGGCCCTTACAATTAACCACCCTTTATTAACCAAATTCCCTCTATTTTGAACTCCCTCGAAACGGCTTGACCGATTTTTTTGAAATTTTGTATGTGTATTTGTTAGGTATAAAAAAGGTCGTTTATTATATTTCATATCGCTAGAGGGCGTAAAATAGGGCAAAAGTGGAAAAAGCTTCCCATCCATACATTTCTTAACTATTCAACCGATTTTCTTAAAATTTGGCATACAGGAACTGTAACATCTGAAAAGTAATAGGGAATTCGGCAAGAGGGATAAAAGCTGCTCCTCACTATATCTGTTTAACTAATTAATCGATTTTCTCAAAATTTTGCAGGTAATTAGTGTTACATCTGGAAAGAACAATAGCCTATAATATTTATTATTTAGGGCGTGAAATAGGGCTAGAGTGGTAAGAGCTCCCCCTCCCTATATCTACTTAACTTTCTCAAAATTAGGGCAAGAGGGATAAAAGTTCCCCCTTCTTACATCTCATTAACTAATCAACCGATTTTCTTGCAATTTGGAAGGCAATTAGTGTAACATCTGGAAAGAACTAAAGCCTATAATTTGTATTATCTTTTTTAATAATAAATCGGTTTTCGTAAAATTTGGCATGCACACTGTAGTATCTGGCAGAAATAAGTTATATAACAGAACAACGTTTGCGGGTCAACTTATCTTATAAAGTTTAATACTATTTTTGAAAAAATGTACAAACTAAAGTTAATACATTTTGAATAATTTTTTATTTATCAAAACATGAATTTGAATATAAAAAGAAAAACTAAATAACAACAATAGTTGGTTTGTGTAAAGAATTATGTCTTCCTTGTGGCTGTTTAAAGAAAAAAGAGAATATAACGAACTTCTTGAAAATTGTTAAAAATATGCCCCAAAATATTTAAAAATGTTTAATTTGAAATAAAAATATTCAACAATTTAATAACGGTTCATCTTAAAAAAAAAAACAATTTTAAAATTATAATCGGTAAAGCCCAAACACCATAGTACCTACAGACGAATTTTCGAGATTTGAAACTATTTGGAAGCGATGGACAGCTATGTTAAGAGGTTTAAATTCATGTTAGAGTTATTTGTGCCAAATATTATCTAGACATTAACATCCATATGAGATTCTTGTCTTGAAGGGATTTAAGGGACAGTGGCTAAATTGTTGATTAATTCTAACATTTAAAAGAAGTTAAAGCTATTTATAGATGGAAGTTTTGGGCAATGTGAACTGATTCGAAAATAATTTAATTAGCAGTAAAATATTTGTTGCACGAATTTAATCTAAATACCAACATAATTAGATGGTTTACGGACACAAAGAGTCTAATTTGGAAAGAAGTTTGAATTAAAAATTATAATATAAAATTATAGACCGGTTCTCACCATTAACAAAGAATTCGTCCTTAGTACAATAAAAATGTTTTAACCAAACTTGATCAAATTATTTTTTATCTACAAGATTGCAACTTGTACTTTGCGTACAAAATAAACATGGACAGGCGGACATATGGTTATCGTTAGATCACTTTAAAAAGTGATTTAAATTGATCGGTATACTAAAAAAAAAATCTGACAACCTGCTTAATTTTACAATTTTCGAGTTAAAATTAAATGTAGATGGCAAAATTGAAGCAACACGTTGGGTATGCATCTAAAAGGCAGCTAAAAAAATTAATATGTATCAAAATGTACCTAAAAAAGGCAAAATATGCGCTAAAAACTTAAAAAATGCATCAAAAAGACTCTTAAATTAATTATGCAAAAAAACATGTTGTAAACGGTAAAAATATGCACTAAATATATTGTTTCTGTCTTCATTGGTCGCAGAAGGAAAAACATGCAATTACATATTTATGGTTTCCCTCCCTGGTCATAAGCCATGAAAATCGGTAGTCAAATGTTGATTTATAAAAGGAAACTTTCTTCCTAATAATTTAAGTAAGAAAGTATAGTCGGTGCACAAGGTTTACATGGATAGCAAACCAGCCGAACGGACTTCTTTAGATCAATTCAGAAAGTGATTCTAAGTATAGCTGTATACTTTAAGGTGTAACAAACATCAGTAGAAATGCATAATACCATCTAAACTATTGTAGTATTAAGATGCCCTGAAGGAAACCTGGGTGCAAGTGTCTCCAAGTCACCAGTTTTGCCGACTATATTGGTGACATTGTCAACGAAGTGTCTACACTACATTACATTTGTCACTATATTTGGCTTAAATACGAAAAAGATTTTATCAATAACAACTGAGAAGTACAATTCCTATAAAAGTTGAAGAAATAATAAAAAAAGATTATGATTTCGTATTCTTACAAAAAGTGTAGACTACTTTTACTAAAATGTACTAGCGATTCTCTGGTTCCAATGTCTACATATGTGCCCAGAGGAACTACCTAGTCAGTACCTAGTCGGTAGTACCAACATCAGTAGTAGATTTTTTTTTTTGGCTTTCTTAAAACTAAAATTTTTTTGGCGAACTAATCATAGTTATATTGCCAGGGTATCACACAAATTTTAGGAGCCTCAACCGCAAAGTCCTCGTTCGACCTAAACCTTCGCATAGGAAGGCGAGAGCTTCCAGAATCCGCTCCAGAGTATATTGGTCTCCACCAGTAATCTTCTGAGTTTTTTTCTTGGTACTCCACCAGTAAAACGTCTGAGTTATATTGGTTCTCCACCAGTCACATGAGTTATAAATGGTTCTCCACCAAACGAAACCTCAAATTGAGGTTAAAAACGATTGCATATAGTTAATGCAGATACCGCAAAAACTGTAACTCGGTACAGTTATACGACGCCGAAACACTAACCAATGCGGGGTGACACCGCAAAACGCAACAAAAGCAGACAAACAAAAACGACCTGTTTCCCTTAAGAAATAATGACAAAAAGCGCGAGCTGCTTCTCCACTTAGAGCAGTTTTACGAGTGTGTGAGTAGTAGATTTCCTTCAATTCTTTTATTAGTTATGATTAGTGCTGGGATACTATCGATATTTATCGATAGTTCAGATTTCACTATCGATATTTCTATCGACTGAATGTTTGTACTGTGCAGGAAAACTTTAATTATTTTTTTATAAGGCTACAGTCCGTTGTTTTTATCACTTTATTGAATGTATAGGACGTATGTATGTATGTATATCAGAGAACTGCAAAATCACTATTTTTCTTGATTTATTCATACGCTAAAATTTACATTCAATCTTTGCTTGCAAAACAAAGTTCAACGTTGGTAATTTTTACATCGTTTCGTTCACATTTGATTTTTGCATGTACATATTCATATTTTATTGAAAGTGCTTTATTTGCATCTTTGTTGCGCACGCAATATAACACAAATGTATTAATTCACGCGTTACTCGCTTTTTCGCAGCATACGCAGCTGTCAAAAAAGTAGAATCTGTGTAGTTATACGTAGTAAGTTACATGCACAAAAGCGTAGATGCCTTGAGGCGAAAAGTAGGTTTTCTTTCTACTTTTGTAAGCGATATTTGCGGTTGCGCAAGTTTGATTGTATGACCGCAAGTGAGTGTATTTGTTGCTGTTGATTTAATGCGATTTTTTTACAATTGCACAAAGCCGTTCTCTGATGTATATACGCACGTTATTTTAGATGGCAGTTTTTTAAAAATTGATAAGTACCATTCTGAAGGAACCGAAGTAAAAGGGACTATAAGATATTCCATTGCAACTTTAAAAAATTTTCTAAATTCTAAACCCAAAAAGGTAATCAATCTAGTGGACTTATCCTCTAATGGTCGTTCATTGTTTTGTCCTATGTTCGCATTTGCTATTGCATTTGGATTTGCATTTGTTTTTTACAATTTTACAAAAATATTTGACATTTCAGTCCCTATATAAACATGTACAAATTTCGACTTAAAGGCCTTTAATTAGCAGTAAAAAGCACTACTAAGCAATCCATACCACTTGCCATTCTTGTTGGTTGTATTCATTGCTGTAATTCAGCGCGAATTAATAATAGCAAGTAAAAATTTCCGGCAAAAAACTGTGTGTGTATAGCAGAGAACCTCAAAATTCACTATTTTTGTTGATTTATTCATACGCTAAAATTTACAATAACTCTATACATGCAAAACAAAGTTCAACGTTGGTAATTTTTACATCCTTTCCTATACATTTTATTTTTGCATTTATTCGTTTTTTATTGAAAGTGCTTTATTTGCATTTTTGTTGCTTACGCAATATAACACAACTGAGTAAATTCAAAAGAACACATTCTTATACTTTTGTTTACATTAACAACAACAATAAACCACTCGATGAGACGCTTTTTCCAAATTAACAACAATAAAAACAACAATAACAAAAATACATTGTACATACTACTACTACTACTGTACTTTTTAAAATGAAAAAAAGTCTGTTTGTATGGACCCAACAAACACGAAGTCAAACCTTTGATATGAAATGACTTTATCATTTGACATCAAACACAATTCTCAAACGTTTTTCAATTGTTTGATTTAACATTTAAATTCAAATTGATAATGATTTGAAAATAAACATTTCATATCAAATGTTTTATCAATTTGATGTCAAATGTTTGTCAAATGTTTATTTCCAATCAAAAATAAACTTGGCAATACTTAAGCGAAAAATAAATGTAATCATTAAAAATGGCGATTAAAGTTACATTTTTTACTTTGTGGTTACATGTGTTTTACTATTAAAAATAAATTTAAATACAAAGTGAACAGTTTATTTCTTGTGAAAAATAAAAATTATTTGTGAGTAATTACAATGATTAAAAATACGAAAAAAAGGAAAATAAAACGGGAAAGTGAAGAAAGTTTGTTGAACGATCGCGGTGGGACAAACCTCAAAATAAAAGGGAGCCAAGTAGTTTGTCTTTCCAAGAATTAGAGGACGAAAAGAACATTATTTCATCTTTTAGCTATGGTGCCGAATGTTTATCTCATAGTTTATTTAAATAAATAATAAATTTAAATTAAAAAAAAAAATAAAATATTTTTATTTATGTTCCACATTGTATTATAATCCACATTTGAAAAATATTTGAGAATTACGTTTGAAAGCAAGTTGAAAATAAAGGCATTTTTCAATTTGAAAATAATTTCCCCTTTTTGTTGAGAACGCTATGATTTTCAAATGATTTTCAAATCATTATCAAACGTTTGTGGTTTGAGAAAACGTTTGATTTCAAATCATTTTCAATTTTAAATCAAACCTCCGTGTTTGTTGGGGAAATTGTGTGTACCTACATATGTATGTGTGTTTAGTTTGATTTCAATTTTTTTTCTTGTACTACATAGTTAATGCTGAATAAATCCATGAGTAAGATTGCTTGATTTCTGGCTTTTTTGTTTGTATTTTTTTTTTTCTGTACCAAAACAATCATTTTCGAACCGAACACAAAAACATCTTCATTAAAAAACGAAGCTAACGATTGTATAAATAACAAAGCACGATGTGCGTTATTTGAATGACTGCAAACCAGCAGCGAATATTTGCGGTTGAGGAAATTTCATTGTATGACCGCAAGCGAGTGTATTTGTTGCTGTTTATTTAATGCGATTTTTTTTTCAATTGCATAAAGCTGTTCTCTGGTGTATAGCTACTGTTATACCATGTTTCCACGGTACGTGCTTCGCTCTCTATTCATGCTTCACATCCCAATCATGAACGAAGCAACTGCTTCGCCATACAAAATTTTGAGAGCGAAGCAAGTAGATTCATATTGAGGGCCTGTTCGTCGATAACGAATGAAGACTTCGTTCGCTTAAATTACATTTAAAACAAAAACAAATTATAAAATATTGTTTTTGTTTTGCATGTAAACTATGCGAACGAAGTCTTCATTCGTTATCGACGAACAGGCTATGAATCTACTTGCGAAGCACGAAAAATTACTCTCTTCTCTAATTTTTATCGCAAGGTTATCTGAACTAGCTGTAAAAATCGATTGTTTCAGAGTTGTCAACTCGGGGCGTTTCGCACCATATTGGTGCTTTTTAAATTTTGTTCTGCTATAACAATAATGATGAAAATATTAATTTTATTAATTTGGAATAATTAAAATAAATTTTTGATCACCTTTTCAAAAGTTTTAAACAGAATTTATTAAATCAATTTACGAAAATATATCATCTTGTACAAATGAATGCAAACATAAATACTATCCCTTATATTCATTAAAAAACGAATTTTTTATGAAAATTTGTTTAATAAACCTGTCATAAAATCAAACTATTTTTTATTAATATGGAGGTATGTATTTATGTAGAAATTTGTTTAATTTTTTTATAAAGTTTTTGGTTTTTCTTTTTTAACTATGTAAAAGGCTGTTTTATTGTTATATTTTTTATATGAAAATATTAAACTTCTTAAAAAATTATATATTTTTAAAAATATTTTAATAACACGATAAATACTGAACTGTTGCTAATTTAGAATCCTTACTAGATATTTAGTGTTGAATTCTTTATAAAAAAAATTAGATATATTTTATGCAATTAAAAAAAATTTACCTAGTATATACATATGAATGCCGAGTCGAATTCAACAAGGTAAACTCGTCGCTACAACAATTACAACTCTAATAAAAACAACTGAAGTATACATACTTCTTTTGTAATCAATTTAAATAAAATGAGTTTTTTCTCAAAAAATTTTAACTTCGACAATTAAATGTAATTAAAACAAAAAAATTAAAGAAGAACATTTTTTGACAAATTGGACTTAACAGCTGACAGGCAGTTGCTCTAAAGAGTTTACCTGGTTGAATTTGCCTTAAATGAATGCAAACAAATTTGTGTAGTTTTTTTATGTTTGATAAGTTTTATTTTTTTTCTAAAAACTCTGAACTGTAAAGACTTTTTTATTGTTATACAGTAGAATCGCAAAAAAGTTAACCGAAATATTCCAAGGGTTGTTTACTCTTTCGAAATATTAAATATTCTAAGGGGCATTATTATAACTTGGCGTTAGCTGTTATCCGACAGTTAACAGACGCTTTTTGACAGATAACTCATTATTATCTGTCAATTTAATTTTAACTTTAGCTAACTTCAAGTTGTAATAAAGGCCCAAAGTGGTATTTAATTGTAAAAAAAATGCAATAAAGCAAATTTTTCGGAAATAACACACTCAATTTATTTAAATTGCTTATTTTTAATAAATTAACTTAGATTTAATTTGCACCGGCTGGTTTAAAGAGCACAACTCCTCTTAAACTACAATTTACGATGCTATTGTATTTTTAATATAAACATGTTATGCAAAATTAATTCAATATTTTAAATTAAAAAAAAATCTAAACTTGCTGCGTTTTTTCTCCATTTTGGGTGGGGTTTGAAAATGCAAAGTTGACAACACTGATTTGTTTATTAAAGACAACTGTCAAATCGAAGCAAGTAGATGCGTCGTGTAAACACCATGATTCATTAACATGATTCAGAGAGCGAAGCAGGTGATTCAAATCGTCGTGGAAACATTGCATTAGATGTCTTCATAGCTGTATTTTAAATAATAAAAATATCGATATTAATATTTTCCTATCGATAATATCGATAGTTTCCCAGCACTAGTTATGATAACTAATTTTATTTAATACTTAAAATTAGTACAAATAGTATTGAAGTGCAATACCCCTGCAAATAATAGGACCAGTCCAAACACGCGTGTACAGAGTAGTCCACGAGGGACCAGGACAAGTCCAAAACTAACCCAAATGTATGGAAAAAACCTGGTCTATTTAACATTACGATGTCCTAGGAGAGGACCATATAACCCACCTTTGGACCACTATGGAGTATTTTAAAACTACTCCATGGTATACACAAGAGGATTAGTTATGAAGTCGTTTAAAAACGAAAGCACGTCGTTAAAAAACGAAGACATGTCGTCTCACTACAAACACTTTTTAACAATGACATGGTCCATGCTTGCTCCACAAGGGTTTGAGTTCCCTGCAAATAAAATTGGACCACCTGACCCATTTTGATAAAGTGGACTACTCCATGGACTAGTCCGATGTAATGCAAGCATGGACCATGTCATTGTTAAAAAGTGTTTGTAGTGAGACGACATGTCTTCGTTTTTTAACGACATGCTTTCGTTTTTAAACGACTTCAAAACTAATCCTCTTGAGTATACCATGGAGTAGTTTTAAAACTACTCCTTAGTGGTCCAAAGGTGGGTTATATACCATGGAGTAGTTTTAAAACTACTCCTTAGTGGTCCAAAGGTGGGTTATATGGTCCTCTCCTAGGACATCGTAATGTTAAATAGACCAGGTTTTTTCCATACGTTTGGGTTACTTTTGGACTAGTCCTGGTCCCTTGTGGACTACTCTTTACACGCGTGTTTGGACTGGTCCTATTATTTGCAGGGTTTGACCATACACCTAGGGATGAAACGATACGAGTAAATACAAGTACATATTCGATACTTTTATATAAGTACCAACTATTTTTGTAATCGATACTTAGCAACCGAGTACCAAGTAGTATCGGTAAAAATATACTCGATATCGGTCAAAAGTAATCGTTTTACTTTGGTATTAAAATTAATCTTAAAGTTTTGATTTTTTTCCAAAGCTGGAGCAGCTGTAACGGTATCAAGAAACCGTTTGACCAGTAAACACCTAAAAACCACATATCGTCTAGGTCCATTTCCTCAATTTCTGGCTATAGGAAGTCCGTTATCATCTCGCGATAGCGAACACCATTCACGGTAATTGCTTGGCCAACCTCAATTTCAAAGAAATACGGCCCAATAACGCCGCGAGCCGCAGAGCTAACTGGGCGAGCATGCACATATGTTTTCCCATTTTCTACAGACCCAGTTTGCTGAAATTTGCGCACAATTCTCCCGATTGTGGAAACATTTGGTCGATTCTGCTGACCAAAAAAATCACGATGTGCACGAAATGCATTTTGATTGAACGCCCATTTTCGTAAAAGGCTTTAACAATCTTAACGCGCTGCTCAATTGTGTACCTCTCAATGATAGAAGTTGTTAAATACAAAGAAAGGTCAATTTAAGTTGCGCAAAAAACTTGACGTTAAGGTGTGACTTACAATTAACATCGTGGATTATGGTTTTACCACCCTTTATTATACATAATTTTGACTTAGCTGTAAAATCTCCTTTGCACGATTTTTTGTGCAGATAAATCAAAAATTCAGCTATCTTAAATTTATTTGCTGCCTTAATGTGCAGGTAAGCAATTTTGGTTACCTGCATAACTAAAATAAAGTGTTTGAAAGAGGAGTAACAACGTTTTTATCAATGAATTGATAATAACAATGACGTTTAAACAACCTGTAGTCATCTGTTATGCATTTTTGTAATGAACGAGGTAGCCAAATTGGTAACAATAAAGTGGGGAACAGAATTTTCGCTGTAGTAAAACGTTAAGAATAGCGCTGCAAGCTATCAAAAGTTAAAAACGGCAGTTTCAAAGAAGTGTCAACAGAAGACATAGTTGTAGAAGTCGTTGCAGTTGTAACGCAAATTCGAAAACTAATTATAAGCTGAATTTTCTGTCAAAAGTAAAAAACAAATTATTTAATAACATATGTAAGTTTTAATATCATATTTAAAAAATATTTGATCCGATCAACATCGTACATATGGGCTAAAGCTGGAGGTCCACACCACGCGTTACTCGCTTTTTCGCAGCATACGCAGCTGTCAAAAAAGTAAAATCTGTGCAGTTATACGTCGTAAGTTACATGCACAAAAGCGTAGATGCCTTGAGGCGAAAAGTAGGTTTACTTTCTACTTTTGTAAGCTTCACAAGCAACGTTCGAACAAACCAGCTGATTTTGACAAATTAAATTTTATTTTTACTTGTGCTGCTGCTGCATAAAAAGCGTTGCATGTAACTTGAAACGTAGAACGCAAGTAAGGTTATAAAAGCATGCGCTGCGTGGAGGCGAAAACGCGTGTTATGGACCTCCAGCTTAACTCTCCAGCACGCTCTATAGACTCCAATAGATCACTAGTCCCGTTACAGTCTATATCCCACCTTCTGAGCTTATCCATCAAGTCCATTTTGGACTCGGCGGCTATAGATGCTATCGAGGGGTCAGTCATCTTATTACTCCTCTACCTAGGATAGGCCACCTATTGCTTCCTACTTCATTTGGATTTCTTAAAAACGCTGTGTTTCAAGCTCGTCATGTTCACCACTTATGAATTTAGCCCAATGCTTTCTCAGTTCCTCAACACTGCCCGCTTAGTCTAATTGGAACTCTTTTAGGCGCGATAAAAAATCTTTCCGTTTAAGGGAGTAGGTCCACGATGTCCTCAACATTGTCTGTGTTGGTCGGATAAACAACGTATGTATGTATTTTATAACACTAAATAATCACCCTTTTCGTGGTTGGCGAGTTTAAAATATGCTTGCGACTGTTTGGTAATAGATTAAAGAGAACTTGAACTTGCTTCTTAAAAGTTCGCCAAAGACGATAAGGGGGAATAATAAACGGAAGATAAATAATAAATAATAAAACACAAAAAATAGAGGTTATTGGAATTATTTTGTTATGAACACACATTATGTGTTAATTCATTTGCATCTATCATATATTCGGGTATAATCATATTTTTGTTTTCTAAAAACAATACTACCAACCAACTATATCTGTGGTTATAACTGATAGTGTACTAAAATTAAAATGTTGCTATCAAAAATATTATGCTAAGAATCGAAATTTTCAGTAATTGTAACCGAATTGTGTGTTAGTACATGCAACCGACGAAATTCGATTGGCGCCAAATTCGGTTGTGATTACGAACCTCTTTTCTCTGTGTACATTACGCATTATTTAAATGTTTCAAGGGCACCCAAAAACACCAATCTGTCTTCTTTTTTTTCTTTCGATTCGGTGAATGCAGAAACGTTATGCAGAATGGTGGTGAATTAAGCTTTTTTTTTAAATTTTAACATTATCTAAAAATTATTTCTATCTAACAAAAATCCTTTTGGCTGCGTAGATCGTACAAATACCCCTATGTGCATCGTAAAATCAAAAACATATACATATATTTAGTATACCATTTCCTCCTGTGGTGAAGGTTATAAAATAAAGTTTGCCTTGAATAGAAAAAAAATAAAAACGGCAAGATAAATTATTTAACAATGTATACGTAAAGTAAGCGTGTGATTACTTTAAATTTTGCTTCTTTTAATTTTTATTAAATTTTTTTATCTTTTTGCATAGTTACTTTTTATGTTCTTAATTTTTATACCCTTCATTACAGGTGGAAAGGTTTTAATAAGTTTATTATTCCGTTTGTTAGTCCCCATTTACACTAGGGACATTTCTTGCCGGACAGACGAAGTTTGACGGCGAGGGGTCGAAAAGGTAGAGTGTGTAGTACATGACTATCTGTACTGGACATTTTTTCATTTCTCTTTCTTACTTTTCGTAGTTTACATACAAGTATTAATTTCTGTCTGACTTCTAATGTTTCATATGTAAACGCTTCGGGTAAGATTAAAAGAGAATTCAAAAAATGTCCGGCAAGAAATGTCCCTAGTGTAAATTGGGACTTATTTGTACAAAATTATTCTAAGATACTACAACATACATATACATATATACAGGGTCCTTATGAGTAGCGAAGTAGCCTTATAGATGTCCGTTGGTCTGTTGAAATGGGTTTTCGAAGACACTAGAAATTATGGGAACTGGAATGCTTAAAATTCTGTTATATATGCTCCGTCAAATTTCGCTATTGAAATTTAGCAAGATCAGTCCATAAGTGACTGAGATTTGACCAAAAAACTACGATTTTTTTTTGTTTTTTTCTACCTCACGAATATATTACATGAGTTGCCGCAAAAAAGAGAACCCAATACATTTTTCTTTTAATTGTGTTTGATAATGTGTGTTAGTGGCTGAGTGATCTAAGACTCTGCATTACGTTAGGTGAAGTGTTTAAAAGAATCGGCACAGCCGAATACAATAATCTCACAGTTGTTTTTAATTCTGCGTTAGTGGGTGAGTGGTATGGTAAAGGGTGTTAATGACTCGGAACAGCCGAATATAGCACACTTACTTTTTTAACAACTGCTTTTTTATTTGGTTAAGAATTAATTATGACAGAAGTCATGAGAGATAAGTTGCTTAGCACTTCTTGTTATAATGTTTCATTTTGTTACGAATTTTCGAAAGATAATGTCTTGTATAATTAAAGGTTCAAGAACATGATGAGACTTAATTTTATCATATACATACATACAAATGTACACATAAAACACATTTTACTGGAATCTTCTGCCTATTTACTATGAGCAGTTAAGACGCAAATCATTTTTATCACTTGCAAAATACCTTGGTGTAATTTTTCATGCCTTTTTATTTATTTAAGCTAAAATTTTGTAAAATATCAAAAATTATTTTTATAAATACAGTTGTAATTAGTACATTCATACTTACTAGCGTTTTTCTTTGATTTTATTTAACGTTGCCATTTGTCAATATTTAGATTATAGATCGGAAATATGTTGACATTATGTTTTGAAGATACATTATATCTTTTAAATGGTGCCCATTGTTTGCTTCGATCTGAAGTGCTCCTTCTAAGCATTTTCCATGACTTTTTTTTAGAATTTCAAGCGCCAGAGACCTTAGCTTTTTTCGGATATTCGTCTTACCCTTTAAGTAACCCCAAAGAAAATCAGTTAAATAGGGCTAACGCGGTATTATTCGATCGCCAAAAAGAGCTATAGTTTGACGAGCTGTAGCTTCATCTTGTTGGAACCACAATTCTGGAATGTTCCCTACCTTGGGACTTATAAAAAGGTTCAATCATTGCCCGGTATTCACATTAACCTCGACTTATTCATTGTTTTTGAAAAAATATGATCCAATGATCTTTTCTTAAGCTATTCCACACCATAATGTGCATCTAAGTGGGTGCATTTGGTATTCAGCAATTAATTTTTCTTGGATTTTGGGTGCCCCATATTCTGCAATTTTGCTTATTCACCTGGTTATTGAGTTGAAAATGGGCCTCATCGCTCATTATTCGGTATGATCTTTCTGTCTGAATTATCGACTGCTGACTTTCAAAATAAAATTGAACAACTTTGGTTTTTATTTAAAACTTCTTTATTAAGTTTATTCTAAAAAACGATCACAATAAATTCATTCATTCACTTATTAAATCACAAGGTTCGTATGCGGCACCCTGTGCGTACGTAGATGATATGTAAATATTTATATTTGTTAATATGTTATGTTATATTTGCTTACATTTATTTCTGTGGTCAATTTATATATTTATCCGACTAACAAAGGTAAATATACAGATTACTATACATCTGGACCTATAGTAAATTATGGACCGATCTGCACAAAAGTTGACAGTGTGAAACTGCGATAAACCGAATTTTATTAAAAGAGCATTATTCTATGCGGTTTAACGCGTACTAAACGGTTTTTTGAGAGTTAGGTTTATATGGGGCGGCTGCAATTGTAATCCCCCAAAACATAATGAAATAACCCCTCCAAAATTTGTACAGTGAACAACTGCTACGATGCAAAACCATTTGCACAGTATTGTAAATATGGCTACTAACAAAAAAGTACCAAGTGTTTTCTTTATCCATCCCTTTTTGTCCTTTCAAATTAAATATTTTTTTTAGTAATGTTCTTCAGAAAATGTACCAATAATATAAATGTTTTTCTACCTTATATTTAATTTTTAAATCTTAAGTACTATGTTTATTGCAACAGATAATTAAATTCCATTTTTACCTATTTTGTCCTATAATTCGTTTACTGTACTCACATAATGTTACCTTTAATGCAAAACATGCTGATTGGAATCTTTAGCCTAAAATTAGAGATTTTATTACCAACAAATCAACGGTCCTGCCCAACAAACACGAAGTCAAACCTTTGATATGAAATGACTTTATCATTTGACATCAAACACAATTCTCAAACGTTTTTCAAATGTTTGATTTAACATTTAAATTCAAATTCATAATGATTTGAAAATAAACATGTGATATCAAATGTTTTATCAATTTTATGTCAAATGTTTGTTTAATGTTAAATTCCAATCAAAAATAAACTTGGCAATACTAAAGCGAAAAATAAATGTGATCATTAAAAATGGCGATTATAGTTACATTTTTTACTTTGTGGTTACATGTGTTTTACTATTAAAAATAAATTTTTGTGAAAAATAAAATTTATTTGTGAGTAATGATTAAAAATGCGAAAAAAAGGAAAATTTTACGGGAAAGTGGAGAAAGTTTGTTGAACGATCGCGGGGCTGTAATCCTCAAAATAAAAGGGAGCCAAGTAGTTTGTCTTTCCAAGAATTAGAGGACGGAAAGAACATTATTTCATCTTTAAACTATGGTGCCGAATGTTTATCTCACAGTTTATTTAAATAAATAATAAATTTAAATTAAAAAAATAAAGTATTTTTATTTATATTCCACATTGTATAATAATCCACATTTGAAAAACATTTGAGAATTACGTTTGAAAGCAAGTTGAAAATAAAGGCATTTTTCAATTTGAAAATAATTTCCCCTTTTTGTTGAGAACGCTATGATTTTCAAATGATTTTCAAATCATTATCAAACGTTTGTCGTTTGAGAAAACGTTTGATACCAAATCATTTTCGATTTGAAATCAAACCTCCGTGTTTGTTGGGTGTCTACAAAATATTACCCGGGTCTCCACGTAGCAATAAAATCAAATTTGATTGCTCAATTAAATTTGTGACAAATAGACCACATACATATTGCCATGAGTGGCAATCCTTTGCGCAGTGATTGCTCTTCTGATTTCTTGAGCAATTATTAGTTGCGTTCGAGAACACAAAAGTTTTCACTATTTTTCACTAAACTTTACACTGCATTTTACGAAATTGCGTTCGAGTACACAAAATGCAGTAAATGAGAACATAAATTGGGAGCGAAAAGTGACAGTTCTTTAGTATTTTCAAATTTTTACTGCAGAAATTTTTGCAGTAAAATTTAGTAAATCAAAAAAACATATGTTTCAAAAGGTAAACAAACAAAAGTAACAAATAACAAGTAAGAGTGCTATATTCGGCTGTGCCGAATCTTATATACCCTTCACCATTGTGCGAGCAGAATACAGAGCAACTAGACAAAAACTAAATAAAACTGGTAAATATTTTTTTTTAAATAAGAGACAACCGGTTTTGAACTTCGCTTTTCATAAGGGCCCAGAATATATATACTTTATAGGGTGTAGGATCAATATTGTAGAAATTACAGTTATGTAAACCTTTTTTACCTTCGGTGAAGGGTATAAAAAGAGTAATTTTCGGGAATTCAGGGGTCTAATCACCGCATTTGATACTTACGTATCGAGTAAAATATTGAATTTTTTTGCATACGATAGACACTGGCGTATCAAATAAAAACTCGATAAATGTAATGTCGAGTTACTCGATGTCGAATGCTATTATTTCAAATTCAATACATTTCATTCGATATCGAGTTTCAAGATACCAAAATAAATAATTTCGATGAATTTTGCTCGATATCGTATGCGGTGATTAGACCCCAGTATTTCGGTTATAACTCATACAAATTTCCGACATTTTGGAATATAAGTCATGTACATAGGACATATGGCAGCCCTAAAATTTAGGTTTTTATAAAAATGTTGATGTTTTTTAGCCCATTTTTGGAGTATTTTGCTCATAAATTACCCATTATCTAACCGATTTGATATTTTCATATACCGACGTGTTAAGGAAGAATTTTACCATTTACTTAAGTTATATTTATATATAAACATTTATATATACTTGTATGCATATATTTTTACAAAGTTAATTATAAAAAAGAGTAATTTTTGGGGATTCAGTATTTCGTTTATAACTCTGCCATTTTTTAACCGATTTGACAGATTTATATACCGAAGTGTTTAAGAAGAAATTTACCATTTACTGGAGTTATAAAACTTGGACTCGGGGAGATCTATGGTTCCCGAAAGAGGGTATTTAAAAAAAAATTTAATTTTGGTCATAACTTTTTTGTATCTGATATTTTGGTATATAAGTCATATCCATAGGACATATAGCAGCTAGTGCTGGGAAACTATCGATAGACTTCCGATATTATCGATAGTCTTAAAATATCGAAAATATCGATAGGAAAAATAGAAGTATCGATATTTTTATTATTTAAAATACAGCTATGAAGACATACACAGAAAAAATTATTTTTGCAATTCAAACAAAAAATTTGTAGAATCAAAAAATTTTTTGTCTGAAATCGGTCCTATAAACAAATTTGCATATTCAAACAATTTATTTGCATTTTGTTTATTGAAAAAAACACTGATTTTTTCAAACAAATAATTTAACTGTATCAAACAAAAAGTTTACTGAAATATACTAAATTTCAAAATCAAAAAAAAAAAAGTTTTTGCACAAGCAATGACGCGCACACAAGTAAGCACTGTATGAGAAGATGACGGCAGAGCAGAGCCGCCGGCTGGCTTTGAGACACATTTTTTTTGTTGGAATAATTTTTGAACGAAGTCTTATTTATACACACAACACAATGTTTTTCTTTATCACTCTCTGTTGCTGTATCCTTTCCTTTGCTAAAGAAGAAATGTAACCAAAAACGGCAGCAGACCGAATCGATATGTTTTTCGTCATCATTATATTTTTGTATTACAGTCAAATCCCGATAATTCGTACCCCGATAAATCGTAATTCCCGATAATTCGTAATAAACTGTCGGTTCCTTGAAAAAATCTCGTTAATTCGTAAAATTTCCATACATTTTGGTCCCCTCGCTAATTCGTAATTTTTTTTTTAAATAAAGTCTTCTTTACCTCTTATAAATCGTAATTGTTTGCTAACTACCACTTATAATTCGTAATAAAAACAACAGAAATATGGTGAAAAGGATTTTTTTACCATTTTTTTGCTTGGGTTTTTGCTTTTGCTCGTGTGTGTGTTTATTTTCTTAAGATCAGTTTGTTACATGTAATAATTATTTTTATTATATATTTTATTTTTAACAATTAATTTTTATGTTTAAGTAAATAAATTGAAAAACCCCGTTAAATCATATTTATTTTATTTTAACCCCGTTAAATCGAAACCCCGCTAAATCGAAAACCCCTATAATTCGTAAGAAATGGTCGGTCCCTTGCGATTACGAATTATCGGGATTCTACTGTATATGTATTTAACCAAACAGTTTTAAAAAATTGAATACGGGATTTTGTTTCTTATAATGTTGTTTCTGCTATTGTTTTTCTTATAGATTTTTTTAAAGTCCAAAAATAGACTGTGTGTGTTTTTTGTTGTTGTTCTTATATTTTACACAAAGAAGTGTTGCTTACGATCAAATTAAAAAAGTGCAAAAAGACGACAACATTAAAGAGCGTTAAATATTTCATACAAAATTATGAAAACTTGACACCAATAACGCGTTTATTATATTTTTGAAGAGTTGTCCACATTTTTGTTGGTTAAATAAAAATCAAACAATAATATTGTTTGAATCAGTAAAAAAATTTATAGAAATTAAAAAAATTTTCAAACAAGCGTTTGTTTGAAAATAATTCGGCCATAATTTTTTCTGTGTATAACAGCAGCTATACACACACAGTTTTTTGCCGCAAATTTTTACTTGATATTAATTATTCGCGCTGAATTACAGCAATGAATACAAACAACAAGAATGGCAAGTGGTATAGATTGCTTAGCAGTGCTTTTTACTGCTAATTTAAGGCCTTTGAGTCGTACATGTTTACATGTTTATATAGGGACTGAAATGTCAAATATTTTTGTAATGTTGTAAAAAAATCCAAATGCAATTGCAGACATAAGACAAAACAATGAGCGACCATCAGAGGATAAGTCCGCTAGATAGATTACCTTTTTGTGTTTAGAATTTAGAACATTTTTTAAAGTTGCAATATAATGTCTTATAGTCCCTGTTACTTCGGTTCCTTCAGAAAGGAACTTATCAATTTTTAAAAACTGCCATCTAAAATAACGCGCGTATATACATACGTCTAAAGCTGGGATCACACGATTGCCGCAAATGCACCAATATGGCACAATTTAGATTGTGCTTTATTGACGCACAATAAAGAAATTGCACCAATCAAAAATTCTGAAATCACACGATTGCCCTTTTTTATACAAATTTAATTGCCGCTAGTTGGTACAAAGTGAAATGGGTACAATAATTGCCGCAGCACATTCACACGATTGTTATTACTTGACAACTGCGAAAACAGCTGTTGTGGTAGCTTTTTTATTTGTTTGGAAGTTCTAGTTGGTATGTTCATTAAAAACGAAAAATTTGTTCATAGGTACTCTACAATTTTTTGTTGAATAGTTTTGTTTAAAATATTTTAAGAAAAATTTATGAAATTCCAAAAATTAGTTCAACAATTTCGAATGTTAATTTTATTAAATATCTTTGATAAAAATATTCGCACTTAGCAGCTACATACATAGTATGCTTGTGAACATACATACACGTACATACATATTTGTTAATAACAAAAATTAAAATGCATAATAAATAAATACATATTTATTTTTATTACTTGCTAAAGGAAACACAAAAACGTAAAATTTATTAAAAAAAGGCAAATATTGGCGCGTATTGTGTTGTTTGATTGCCGCACAAGAAGGCAATAAATATTGGTGCATTTTTGTTATTTTTATTGACGCGCGGTTGCATAGCAAACAGTCACACGATTGCCGCACCAGGGTTGCATTTGATTGGTAAAAGTAAGCACAATATTGTCCTCGATTGGTACATGAGCCAATTGGTTGTGCAGTCACACGATTGGTGTATTAAAAAGTGTGAAAATTGGTGCATTGCGGCAATCGTGTGACCCCAGCTTAATACATTCAATAAAGTGATAAAAACAACGAACTGTAGCCTTATAAAAACTTCATTAAAGTTTTCCTGCACAAGTACAAACATTCAGTCGATAGTAATATCGATATATCGATAGTGAAATCTGAACTATCGATAAATATCGATAGTAGAAAATATCGATAGTATCCCAGCACTAATAGCAGCCCTAAAATTTAGGTTTTTATACAATTTTAATTTTTTTTTGTACGGGAGGTACCACGCCTACTTCTCCAATCCCGCCCACATTTTGTAGGATGGTGTGTATTGGCAACCTAAATGTGTGTACCTAATTTGGAAACTTTGGCTTTTGGCGTTCCCCAGATATACAGCAAAAAGTAATAAAAATACAACAACCACAAGGGATTTTTTGGAAAAATTAGAGGTAGTCGTGGTTTTTTGATATCTCAGCCATTTGTGGACCGATCTTGCTGAATTTCAATAGCAAACAATTCCGGACCATATGTGACATAAATGTATAATAACCCGGCCCCCATCATATATGGAGTCTTCGGAAAACCCATTTGAACGGACAGACGGACATGGTTAAATCAACTTCGCTCCTCATAAGGACCCATAATATATATTCTTTATAGGGTCTTAGATCAATATTGTAGAAATTACAAACGGAATGACAAACTTATATATACCCTTTCTACCTTCGGTGAAGGGTATAAAAAGCATACAAATTGTGAAAAATTGTTAAATAAAAGAAAAGTTGAAATAAATATTAAACCAAAACAAAAAGTGAATAAATATTAATTGATAAAAGGTGTCTGTGAAGCATTTATTACAACAAATACAAACTTTTGAAATTTTTTTTGTTTTGTTAATTTTTTAGAGTTGTAAAAGTGTGAAGTATTTGGGTACTTAAGTAATCAATAGCAAAAAAATTATTCATGTTCTTTTAAATAATTTAACCCGCTACAAATTAGTAAAATCAAATAAAATGAAAAACAAACAAATATGAAAGATTACATTAAATAATTAGTTTGTATTTTTCAAAAATGTTCGTGTTATAAAAAGTATTTAATCGAGTACTGATAAGAAAACGAGTTAAGTAGTCAAAAGTGTCAATATTCTTCAACACTTCAATTATTTGCCAGCAGCTGTTGCCTTTATTTTAAGAATTTTTACAAATTTTGCGTTCGCGTACTTTTTTGGACAACATCTTTTTGTGAGAGAAAATTTTTTAGTTTAGTCATTTACTGCATTTTACTGTAAAAGTACTCAAACGCACCTATTGCTTAGCAATCTGCTGTAAAATCAATTGTCATTTATCTCACATTTCATTTCTCTGTACGTTTGTTTATGGTAAAGCAATTTCATGCGTTCTCCAACAATATAATCAGCAATTATCGGGCCATTGTTCTGCCGACGTTTTTGTTTGTGCTTAGCAATAAAAATTGCTACGTGGAGACCCAGTGTTATATAAAAAAGGCAATAATATAAGATAAGAAAAGTACCAAAACTACAAATGTTTACCTGTTTTGCCCTTAAATATACTATATTTGTTTCTGCCTTTATGTCAAAGTACATAGATTTTAAGTTTACGTAAACTTATATTCTATAAAATTCGTTAAAAAAAGAACCAAAAGTACAAAGGTTTACCCTGGTGATAGTTAAAGCATAACAATAATTTAACTTTTCAAATCTTGCAGTCTAAATGGGGTTAATTAAAAAGTACAAATAACTCCCTTTGTACCTCCTGAAAAGCTGACTTTTACAATTTTCTTTTATTGCGACATGCCACCGTAGTTATAGAAATTCATACAAACAAAAATTTTTAATTTAGGATCGCAAAAATGTTTAGAAAACCGCGTATTTCGATACGAAAGAAATTATTTACGGTAATGTGTACTGTGCCCTACGTTTTTTTTGTTTCGAATAAACTTAAAATTAGTGCAGTTTCTTCTAATTATATGATTAGTAAAGATAAGTGGTTGTTAAAGTAGGAAGTGTATACTATCAGGCGTAATCAATTACAGAGCATAACTGAAAAAGAAAAAATACGGAATGAATCCCGTTTCCGAACGAAATTGTACTCTGTGACGATAATGTATTATTTAAGAGCTTATGGAATATACTGTAAGAAAATGGCTGTGAATTTAAGAAATTGGGCCACTTTTTCAAGTATTACTGGCCGTATGTCTTTCTAGGTTAAATGGAGGGCGGCAATTTGTTTATTGACAAACCCATTAAAAATTAGCATTGCTTCATAAAAATCACAAATTCATCTTTTTATTGAACCGTTGTTCAAGCGTGAATCTATTAATGAAAATTTGCTAGAGTATACGAGTCACAAATGTCAAAAAGTAAACAACTTATCCTTTCATAAATTCTATTGGGCTTGAAAAACACCCTTTATATTTTAAAAAGTATACTTTCTGACAGTTAAACACGGAAATAGGTGTGAAATTGTCATGTTTTTTTTGCAATTATAATTATTACTCGTACATTAAATTTAAATCAATCTGTTTTTTTAACAATTGTCTAAAAACTTTTAACAATTATTTTTTTTAAATGAATTAGTTATGATTGATTTGCAATCTACTTATAATTAAAACTTAATTACTGCCATAATTAAATGCACACTTAAAACACTTTATATAAATTTAATAGCAATTACAAAATATTTAGCACAAAATCAAGTATAACAAACTATAACTGTGACCAGAACCAGCAGATGAAATGTTTAATTATTTTAAAATATTAACTATATTATTAATAACAAGCCATTGTTATGTAAGTTTGTAAATTAAAAAAAAAAAAAAAAAATTTGAAATTTAAGATAACTAAAAACGGCTCGCCTTTGAAAAAGGGTTCTAATTTCGTTATAGTGGCTGATGAAAATAGTTTCTTTCGAGCCTGTGATTCTCAGGACGATGGTGGCAATACAAAAATAAGTGATTTATTGGAACTTAACTTGAATAATAAATATGCTGATGATATGGAAACCCTTATTACAAATGGAAATATAACGGTTAAATTTGGGATACCGGATGATGTTTCATTGATGGTAAATAAAGAAATACAAATTCTTATCGATAGTTTTTTAAGCTACATAAAGTTTTAGTTGGATTTGGAACTTCTTGCCTGGAAACGTGGCAAGTGGGAAAAAACTGTATATTCCATGAGACGCAATGACTTCTGCAAAGCTATGTTTGATCCGAAGGAAATTTGGTATTCGCTGACAGCTCAAATACCGGAAAAAGATAGAGTTTGTCCACCAAAAAAGGGAGTAAGTACAATAAAAAACATAGCAACAAAAAAAAAAAAAAAAAACTAGTGCTATATTCGGCTATGCCAAATCTTAGATACCCTTCACCATGGTGCAATAACAACAAAGAGTTATATAAATTTATATATACATACAAATATATATATATATACAAAAAAAAGTTGTGCCAGCCACCCCCTAGAATGAAAGATGTGTTAATGAAGTTTTCAAAACAGGAAACTTTTTTTTTGCCTCGCCCCCAAATACAGCGCTTTTAGTTTTATATATGCATATAGCTCTGCCATTCTATAAACTTAATTGGGGAGCGGGGAGTATATTAAAATCTACATATTAAGATAGATCCGAGATATCATAAATGCCATCTTGAGTTTGAAGTTAGATTAAAAAAAGCATTAAATACAAAAATAAAGACATATTCTTGCCATTTACAATGATATACGATATAATTTAATTTGACTTTAAATGGTGATGCTGCACCCAGAGAAAAAACATATTTAAATGTGGTCACCTCCAACAAAACTATTTTTAAAGAAAAATTTAACCATATTTTGTTTACTTAAACCATATTATTGTCACCGACAACCATATTATAGTTAAATTTGTCCTTCAACAAGAAGACACAACCAAATTATGGTTGCCTTTAAACATGTTATGATTTGTAATAACTTAAATATGTTTAACACTTATAATAGCATGGTTAGTTTTCAACCATAGCATGTTGCTCTTATAAAAGAGAAAAATACTATTGTTAATTTCAAAACATATTATCATATTTAACCATAACATGTTTAGAGGCAACCATAATATGGTTGTGGCTTCTTGATGTAGTACTAATTTAACCATAATATGGTTGTCGGTGACAATAATATGGTTAAATTAAACAAAATATGTTTAAATTTTCTTTAAAAATTGTTTTGTTGGAGGTGACCATATTTAAACATATTTTTTCTCTACGTGTATATATGTATATATTAAACAAAAAACACTGTATTTTAGGGCGTGGCAAAACAAATTTTTTTAAGTTTTTCCAACTATACATTTTATTCTCTAGCGTGAGTGATGGAAATAAGTTTGGTTTATATTGACTTTTACCTGTTTTAATGTAATATATATGTGAAAGAGAGAAAAAGGGGCTTTGTTAGGAGGCGTGCCATATAGTGAGCATACTTAAAGCTATACATACTTGGTTTTAGAAGGACTTTTTTGACACGTGAAAAAACTTTACATATGGGGGAAGGATCCAAGACGGCATAAGTGACGCTCAGAATTTGAAGTCGGCGTAAATGAAGCCACTGTGAAGCCATGAACAAGTTTATGCGATATAATAAACCAAAAAAAAAACCAAAAAGGCTGTGTTTTGGGTTTATATTACTTGTGGATTATTTTCAAAAATTAAAAAATAAAAATTTCGAGTTAATACACTATTGTTGAACAAGTGCGATATGTTTAAACTTCTAACCAGTAGGAAGCGAGTAAAACGCAGCACATTGAACCACCTTACCCCACCCAGCCACTAACGCACATTACCAAAAAAAAAGCATTAAAATAAATTGAGGGCAGTTGCTCGTTCAATTCTCCTTTCTCTATTTAAGCGTCAAATCATGTGTCTTCGTTATGTATTAAATATAAAAAAAATAGAAAAAAGTTCAACACATTAAAAAAACCACAACAACCAGGGATTTTATGTATAAAAATTAGAGGCATTGTGGATTGCAATGGCTAACATTTTCGGACTATATGTGATATAAATAAAAAAAAAACGATATGAGGTCTTCGCAAAACACATTTTAAGGGACACCTTAAATGCAAAAGGACGTAACTACACAAAATTTTGAAATTGAGTTTTTGATTGATTTTAGTTCGTTTTAATAAGCTACATGTTCACGCGATCCCTGCGATCAAAAATCGCGACATTATTAAAGAAATTCAAACGCCAAGAACACCTTGTTGTTACTGATTTTGTAAAGGTTTTTGCTTCTCCTTTAAAAAAATACAAATATAGCTACATCCGTTTGCATTTAAGGTGACGATATATTCTTTATAGAGTCTAACACCTATGTTTTGGAAATTACCAACGGAATGACAAAATTATATTCATATGGCCTTTCCACCTATGGTGAAGGGTATATAAAACGTTAAGAAAAGATAGTTGCCAGTAATATTTTTCTAAATTTTTAGATAGTTTACCACTTCAATAATTTAAAAAATCGTGTTGAACTAAATAATGTACATGGTCTAGATCTGGAAGGACAATATAAAGTAATAGCACATTTCGTAGTTGATGCCTATTCGACATGTATTACTGCTGTTGTGGATATTTGGAAAAATTAAAAATTATATTGTAAGTTAAAACCTGAAATAAAGGAAGCGAAAAAAGTTATAACAACAAAAAGTATAACTATATTATAATATCATTTTGAAACTTAAAAATATTAGGGTTAACGTAGACCTATACTGTCGCCTAACAATAGATACGTATTGACGATCTCCTTCAGAATCTGTGGTGATCTTTAAAAACGATCTGAATTCGCAGTTAAGACTTATTTTTTAATGAAAAAATAAAAGTTCAGGTGTAACTCTTAAAAAGAGAGTTTTTTTTGCCGTCATAAAATAAAACGCATTTAAGGTGACCGTAGCTTAAGTCATATCTACGTAAATTGTTTTGCTTTAATTCAAATTACCTTTTTATTTCAAAAACTAATTTGATTTTTGTGTTTTTATTTATTCGATTTAAAACCGGTTAACCGGTTATTTTTCAAATGCTTAACCGAAAACCAGTTTTTTTAAAATAGCCAACTATCTATGCGTAATATTAGAAAACGAGTTTTTCAAACAGTCAAATAATCGATCTCCCTACACGGCGGGCAGGAAGCAACTTATTATTCCATAAAAATGGCGACAAAAACCAAGAGCGGGGATTTGTTTGTGATGAAAAATGTATTCTAAAGCCGTTTGAATTGAAATCCTAGCTGCTCCTTTTCTTGAGATATTCACTTTTTTCGAGTTTTGCGCAGGAAGAATTTTCTAAAAGAACATGAAGTAAGATCTTAGCCGATTTTGCACGTTCCCAAGGTGCGCCGCGTGGAATTTTCTTACATTGCACCTCTTTTTTAAAGTTTTTTATTTTTTTTAATTCTGTTTTTTTAAACTATTTTTTTTTTTTTTTTTTTTTTGTTAATTTAACTTTTATATATGAAGGGATGAAAAAGAAACTACTGCTTTTTTTAATCGGTTCTGGTAAGATGGATCTTCTATACTATTAATTTTGAATTTATCCCAAAACTTCTCTATGAATCGATTCCCCAGCTTGCTCAGACCAGACTCCTAAGCCATCGTTATTTATGAGCATTATAGCTTGTTTTAAATGATCTAAGATCACATGGATTTTAATGGTTTGAGTGACATCTGTACTCTTCAAAGCATTGCGGAGCTCGATGATGTTTTTACCAAAATCACTAAAATCTACTTTTTTGTAGAGAAGCAAGATTCTACAATTTTATTGATTGCTTTAAATGAAGCGATATAAGGCAGCATTCGATATGGTCCAACATTCTCATAAATAATAGGATCTTGTAGGGCATCCGCTTCTTTTAAAGTTTAGGACATTGATTTCCTTCAAAGGCATCGCCTTGGTAATTCTTAGGCTTAGCTTTTTGGGCCACAATTAAGCTTTATCACGACCTTCTACTTTAACTTTTCTCTATTGCATATGTATTGTCGAAATCATCATTATTCTCTTCCGCGAATAATGCAATATTAACTGTACTGTGACCTTCTTTGCTTCTTTTTTTTATCACAACCTAAACGTTGAAAGTGCAAATAATCTTCCTTGAAATTTTTGTACGTTTTTAAATTAAAATATTGGTCACCGTAGGTTTTTGAATCATTTTCTTCATATATTTGATTAAAGCCTACTAATTCACCCAAAGTTATAAAGCAATAAGGGCACGGGTATGTGGCACTCGCTGGCTGCTGTCCATTAAACATTAAAATAAGTTTAATTTAATTTTGTTAAATGAACTAAAGTTTTAAGATTGTCATAAGTCTCTTTAGTTTGTGGTACTATGCATAGTATAATTAACCGATTGACACTATTTAATTTGCGTTTATTTCCAATATTTCCCCTAGAAGAATAAAAGGATAAGTTTTTACTTTCACAGTCGTTTAAATCATTTTCTTCTTCTTCAGATAAAATAGATAACGAAATTTTGAAAAAATTTTGACCTCCATCTGCCAATAATTTTATTTTATTTTCCTGTATTTGCTCCACGTTCCGTTGTTCAAAAACAAAGTGAAGAAGTTCACTAGCGTTAGCATTAACAACCGGTCTTTGTGAATTTCCTTCTTTAGTCTCGAAATTTGAAAAAGTTTTTTGGTAAATAGCTTCCATTGACTTTTGTTTTTTTTACATAGGGTGGTTATAATTCGAAGGAACAGATTTCCTTCCAACTTTGCTACGAATGAATTTGACAAATTTTTTCATATAATTTGAAGATGATGCAGTATTAGCTTGAAAATTATATAATCTTTCAGGAGAAAAGATTATTTCCTTTGGAGTTTTTTTATTAATGGATATTCGAGTTTTTTCACCTGTTACATTATTCAAAAGTAGCTCATCATCAGTACTGGTTGGCGCAAAAATCGAAAAAAGTGAATATCTCAAGAAAAGGAGCAGCTAGGATTTCAATTCAAACGGCTTTTGAATACATTTTTCATCACAAACAAATCCCCGCTTTTGGTTTTTGTCGCCATTTTTATGGAATAATAAATTGCTTCTTGCCCGCCGTGCCTAGTAAATAATGACAACTCTCCCTAATAAGCCTACCTTGTAGTTTTTCTACCATGGATTTTTCTATTAATGTATAATATTTATATTTTCGAATAACGAATAGCAAAGCGCTGTCTCTCAAAACTAGAAGTCACAATTCTACAAGTACTTCCGTAAGATACAAATATAACCATTATTTAAAGACTTAGCCCCTTTATGCAAAAAAGTTAAAGTTTACAATAATTAACTAATACATAAAGCCCATCAAAAGTGAACTTTAACTATTTTTGCATAAGTGTGTTAGACGCAAATCTGAAATATACAGTACTAGCTTACCCGGCAAACGTTGATTTGCTATATAACTTATTTCTTTCAGATGTTTCTGCATCACAAACTTTAAGAAAACCGGTTGACTAGTTAAGAAGATAATTAATATTATAGGCTTTAGTTCTTTCTAGAAGTTACACTATGTGCCAGCCAAAATACAAGAAAATCAGTTGATTAGTGGAGAAGATATTGTGAGGGGGAGCTTTTACTCCAAATAATAAAAACTATAGGCTTAAGTACTTTCCAGCTGTAACACTATTTGCCTGCGAAATTTCGAGAAAATCGGTCGATTAGTTAAGTAGATATTAAGAGGGGGAGTTTTTACCCTTCTTGCCCTATTTCAATCCTATTCCCTATTTCCTTTCAGATGTTACAGTGTCTGCATGCCAAATTTTAAGAAAATCCGTTCATTAGCTTAAAAGATATAGGGAAGGGGAGCTTTTACCGCTATTGCCCTATCTAACTCCCTAATCCCTATTTTGTTTCAGATGTTACAGTCTCTGCATGCCAAATTTTAAGAAACCTGGTGGATTAGCTTAAAAGTTTGGGGAGGGGGAGCTTTTAACCCTATTGCCCTATTTCACGCCAAAAATAATAAAAATTTTAGTCTATAGTTCCTTCCAGATGTTACACTATTTTGTTGCAAAATTTCAAGAAAATCGGTCGATTTGCTCTATTTCACGCCCTATTCCCTTTTTTCTTTCCCAGTGTAACAGGGCCTGCATGCCAAATTTTAAGAAACCAGAATGATTAGGTAAGAAGATATTGGGCTCCCCCTCCCTATTTTGCACCCTCTAGCGATATAAAATATACTCTACGACCTATTCTCATACCTAACAAAAACACATTAAAAATTTCATAAAAATCAGTCAAGCCGTTTCGGAGGAGTTCAAAATGGAGGGCTTTTTGTTGGTATTTGTATGAGAATATATAGGGAAATCTAAATTCCACATCTGCGGAACCCCTAAGCCAATTTCTTGCAAACTTAACTTAAAGCATCTACAGACTATCCCCAACGTACCCTGAAATTTTGGTTGAAATCGGTCGATCCTTTTCCGCAGTTAGTGTTGACATCAAAGTGTACACTTCTTTTTATATATATTGAAGATTATAAGGATTAAACATTTTTCTAAAAAATATTTACAACATATTTTGAAACTGGTGCAGAATTATTTAAATCTGATGGCAGGGCAGATCAGTAATTTTTCAAATACTTGTATGTTTTTGAAAACAAATAAACATACGTTTTTTGTATTTGCATTTCAATTACATATTTAAAATGTATTTTGTTTTCACAAATATGTGTGATTTTCTCTTTTGTTTTTAAATGGAAAAATTTTCTATTTAACACTTTTAATGGTGTAAAGAACTTTTTATACAAATATTCTATTAGACATGTTTTGTAAATATTCTGATATTATTAAATGAAATGCAATAATTTATTGAAATTTCCATTTAGCCTTAAAGTACGACTTCAATTTGTTTGCATTTTTAAGTAAAGAGGAACAAATAAATTAATACAATTAAACTTTTTGTTTTGACAATTGTGCTTGCTTTTAAATTAACAACGAAAATAGTAAAAACAACAACAGGAAAATAAAAGTTAATGAAATAAATATGCAAATAAAATTGTTATATATTTTATAGAAAAAAAGTAAATATTAAAAAAGTTAAATGTAAATATGGGTCTGTATCTGTGTGTTTTAAATTTTCATTTCGTAATTAAAATTATAGCAATACTGATGATATGAATGATGTTCGGATGTTGTGTGTAAAGTTGTTCTTTGGATCTGTAAAATGCAATAATTATTATTCTTTTGTAACAGTAATTACGACAAAAAAAAAAAAAAAAAAAACACAAGACACAAAACACACGCTTTCTTACCAGGAAGGATAACACTTTCCCTAAAAGGTCAATAATAGCGGAATTTTAAAGGATTAAAAAATTAAGTTGGAATTTTGAATTAAGTCTACTAATAAAGCCGAAAAATATATGTATTCCTACACAGAAAAAATTAAAAATTGTCTCTTATCACCAAACTCATAAGGTGGAAGTACATAACACGCGTTAGTTCGTCGACGAGTATCGTGCGTTTAAAAACTTTAGCGCGTAAAAAATTGCAAGTTACACAACACCTGTTACAAAAGCCATTCCTGCCAGCTGTTTTTCATTTGTTTACTTATATGTGCATTAAAAACGGTTTCGAAAGTATATCAAGATTTTGTTATTTTATTGAATTTAAACGCGTCAAAATATTTTGCATGTAGCTTGTTGTATGAAAATACACTAGTTCAATTTTTGTTGACAGAAGACGACAGAGCGCGCGCGAACTAACGCGTGTTATGTACTTCTCTACCTATAGAATCAAGCAAACAATTTGTTGATTTTGCACCTATTACAAAAATGTAAAAATTTTAAATTTGTTTTTTAAATACACACATATATGGGTATGCATGTACTTATGTGTGTACATATGTATTTACATATCGTTAGCTAAAATGCAAAAAGACGTAACTAACAAAAATATAATTTTACAGGAGAAGCAAAAAACTTTGTAAACTGAAAACTATAAACATGTCAGAAAAACATGCATTGATAAGTCGTCCATGGAATTCTTCAACCAATTTTCAAACAAAACCATTTCATTACATTTTCTTAGAAAAAAATGTGTACTTACGTCGTTTTGCATACATCAAACAAAAAAACTTGTAGTTACGTCCCTTTGTTTTTTGTTAATAAAGGCGCAATTTTTGATCGCAGAAGTGTAAAATTTTGTCAAGACATGTAGTTTTATAGCATTCATAATAATCAATCAAAAACTCGATTTTGAATTTTTTGTTAGTTACGTCTTTTTGCATTTTAGCTAACGATATAACTTTCTGAATCGTTTGTTTTGGGATTTTTCATAGCTAAAACTCTTACTTTTTAATTAAGCTATCTAATCCTTTTGTAATTATATTTTAACTTTAATATATTTTAATTTTTATATACATACATTCATATATTAATTAATTTACAATTGTTAGTAGAAATTTGTAACCGATTATGGCCTTTAAAGGCTAGGTTATACGTAATGTAAAAATAAAATTAAATAAATTAAACAAATTATCAAAAAACTTTGCCGTTTCAAACAATGTGTTAATTGTTTTAGTTAAATTTAGCTCAGGTTTTGAAAGTTTCCAACAAAAATTCTGCAAGTTTAAATTATTTTATTTTACACGAAAAAATCAATGAAGATTTTTTTTATTTAATTAATATTTTAATTTATCAAAAAAATTATCAATAAATTTTAATTCATATCAAGTTGTAAAATTATTTTTGGTTTTTTTTTTTTTTTATTTTGCGAAATTAGTGCAATACTGTTTAATGTAAGTTGTTTTTTTTTTCATTTTTTGTTATTACAGTAATTTTTACTTAGCTGCACAATCTCAGGTAAATCAAAAATGCAGCTACCTTAAATGCATTTATCTGCCCTAATGCAGGTACGCAATTGTGGTTACCTGCATAAAAGTGCAGCTAAAAAAAGTGTTTGAAAGGGGAGTAACAACGTTTTTATTAATAAATTGATAATAACAAAGACGTTCAAAAAACCTCTAGTAATTTTTTATGCATTTTTATAATGAACGAGGTAGCCAAATTGGTAAATAAAGTGGGGAACAGAATAGTCGCTGTAGTACAACGTTAACAATAGCGCTGCAAGCTGTCAAAAGTTAAAACCGGCAGTTTCAAAGTATAGTCAACAGAATACGTAGTTGTAGTAGTCGTTGCAGTTGAAGCGCAAAATTCGAGATTTTGAACTTTGTTGCGCTACAGAGCATTCGTCAGCTTTAAATACTACAACTACTTTATTCTGTTCCAGGCCAAGATTTCCTTTCATATAATAGCGGTGAAGTTGCTGTAACCACAAGCCATATGCATAAATGAAGGTAAATGCAAACAAAATAAATGAATTATAATGATGCCAACTTGACTTGTTTGCGATTTTTGTTTTTAAAAACAGCTTAAATTAGATATTTATGTGAAAAAGTGTATTCTATATTTTTTCTATGTGTGCAGCTAACTTCGATGTTTTATATGAAAATATTTTGAGCTAAGCAGATCCCAGGAATTGCAACAGTTATTATCTCTTATTTTAAAAATGGAACAGAGGTTAAGAGAGAGGTTCCAACCATATTTCTTGTTGTAGCCTGAGGCAAATATTGCAATTGCAGCAACAGTGTAAACTCAAAGCATTAAAATCAAATGGAATTGAATGTATTCTTATGGTGTTTTCTTTTCTGACAATAATGTTCCATATACTTATGCTACCATTCGTGCGGGTTTTTGTTCCATTCTAAAAATATATGCAAAAATGTGAGAAGTTGTCGTTTTCCTTTCTAAACATGTTGCAACAAAAAATGGCAAATTTGTTTCTGAGTGTGAGATAATACCCTTTTTTGCATCTGCGTAAAGTATTTTTTTATGCAAGCAAGTATTTTTTTTCTTGTGTTTGCAGACAATTTGCGTTATATTGTGATTTTTAGTTATATTGTGATGGATATAAAAACTTTTTGTTTTTCGTTTGTTTTGCTTTTATTATATTTTTTTTGTCGCAAAATTTTTAACAACAGCTGACATTAATTATTGAAAATCAGTGCTGTTAACGCTTATTGGAATTGTAAGAAAATTTAATGTTGAAAATTGCTACAAGCGTGGCGAATATCGCTTTTAGTACAAACTTTGCATTCAATATTTAACACGCTAAATACACATTAGTGTTGAGTGTAAAACGTAGCTATTATTTTGTTCCATTGTAATTTAGAAAAATGTATCACTTAGTAAGGGTTCGTGTAACCTAATAAATATATTACACAACTATAATGTATCATTATTTTCTAGAAAAGAAAACACCATTAATGTTTTCTTTATTATTTGTCCCTTTTTTGTTGATTTAGGAAGTACTAAAATTGTTATTGGTTGTTTTATTATTGAAGTGAATATACCTATATTTTGTATACAAACACTATAGACCGGGCCGACCTCCATACAAAAAAAAATAAGTTGTGTCAGTCACCCCCTAGAATGAAAGATATGTCAATGAAGTTTCTAAAACAGGAAAATTTTTTTTTGCCACGCCCCAAAATACAGCACTTTTAGTTTTTTATATGTAGCGCTGCCATTTAAAGTCCGATCTCATCATATCGCATATTGTTGTTCATGGCTTGACAGTGGCTTCATTTTTGCCTTTGGTGACTTTTTAATCCGAGCTCAAACTCTGGGCGCCACGTATGCTATCTCGGATCCTTTCCCCAAATGTCAAATTTTGTTCACGTGCCAAGAAAGCCCTTATAAAACTTAGTATGTATAGCTTTTAATATGCTCACTTTTATGACACGCCTCAAAATTATTAATCCCCTTATTTCTTTTTCACACACATATTACATTAAACCAGGTAGAAGCCAATATACGCCAAAAAATGTTCATCAGTCACGCCCTAAGTAGTGTGTTTAGAGGGGTTCCAAATATGATTTTCCATACAAAAGTTGGGTGCATGGTGTAAGTGTTGCCATGTTTTTATTATATTGGCCATTTTAGTGCTTTTTTTTTGAAAAATAAAAAAAACGCTTAAAATATTTATAATAGGAATTTAAAAACCGGGAAACCAAAATACCAACAAAATGGGTATTTTGACGGGATTTTAGCGTCGACTTGAATATTAATTTAGGATTTTTAGTTGTTATATATATATATATATATATATATATATATATATAATAGGCAAATGGTTTGAAGGTTATCTATTTTGATTGCGCTGCATCGGCTTTCTAGCTACTTTTTCCATACAAAAGTGAGAAGAATAGTGGCAGAATTGCCAAGTTTTTATTATTGCATTTTAGCGCTTTTTTTCAGTACTATTATTATGGAAAAATAAAAAAACGCTACAAATTTTTAAAAATACTGTTTAGATGCAAATACGAATATGAGTGTAAAAGGGAAATGACGTGTAAAGAAAGTTGTTTAGGAGGTGTGATATTTTTGTTAATTGTATAATTTCTTCGTGTACGTGTCAGTCTTGAAGATTTTAAAAATTTTGTGAGGGATGATAATTTTACTTGTGCATAAGAATTTGTGGGAAAAATTTTTTTTATTTATTTAGTAGCAGGTGTTAAATTTCTTTGTGAACGTGTCTTGAAGATTTTAAAATTTTGTGAGGGATGATAATTTTACTTGTGCGTTTTCGTATTAACGATAAAACTGATCGTTGAATAATTATTTTTAGTTTTTCAGTTATTGTGTGTGTGTTTAGAATAGTTAATGACTTTGTTGCATAGGTTTTCTAGTGACTTTTTGCTTTGAATGCCTCGGTAGGCTTGTGGGATCAACCACTTTTTTTTTATATCAACAGCCACCAGCTGCACATTAACTGTGTTTACATAATTAATCAGCATAAATATTCAGAATTATATTACAAAAAGTAGAAAGTAACTTCTTGGTTAATATTTTTCCTTATCGTACTCTACTCCTCCTTATTTATAACAACAACAACTTAGAATATACATGAATAGAGCTGACGCAGCTGTGACAAGTCAAACAGAAAACAAATCCAAAAAAAACAAAATGATTGGTTTTCTGAAATTCTTAAATTCTACTAAAATAAGCCCCGCCCCTTATTTATAAATTTTTTAACTAATGAAATATGACGGGACTGTACCAAAAATATGATTAATTGTGAAATTAAAACTGTTGATTGAGCATGCTTAATCATGTTTATAATTGTTAAATATCACAAATACATTAATAAGACTAACCTAACAATATCAAAACCAAACATGATTGAACTTGAATATTATTTTTGTCAAGCTAATAGGGCCTAAATTTCTTCAATGTAAATAAAATTCAATTTTTATTTCAATATTTTGTTTAAAAGTAAAATTTTTATCTATAATAAAGAGATATAAATATTAAATGAAATAGAAAAAATTTTGTTCTTGTACGTGTCTTGAAGATTTTAAAATTTTGTGAGGGATGATAATTTTACTTGTGCGTTTTTGTATTAAAGATAAAACTGATCGTAGAATAAGTATTTTTTTAGTTTTTTTTCAGTTATTATGTATGTGTTTAGAATAGTTAATGACTTTGTTGCATAGGTTTTCTAGTGACTTTTTACATTGAATGCCTCGGTAGGCTTGTGGGATCAACCACTTTTTTTATATCAACAGCAACCGATATCACTTTTAATTACATTTAACAAATAGAAGGAGTTGTAATTTTTGGGTTTTGTTAATCTTAAATAGAATTATATATATATATTTTTTTTTTGCGCAGATTTAATTATCACAAGAGACTCTGGTCTGTTTCACTACAACGGACTAAAGGTCAAAGTAACTATTAATCGGTTAATTAAGTTAGCATATAATTTTTGTTGATAACACTTAATAAGCATTTTCTAAAAACATTTGCAGATAGTTTCACTATTACTCAATGTTTATAACCTTTTATTTATTTTTTTTTCTAGTTTGATACTCTATAATATAAGTTTAATGAAGAATTTCTATGGTTTGATACTCTACAATGACAGTATAGTTAAGAATTTAGTTCAATCCATGGATACACTGCATACAGTTAATAATTATACATTATACATACAAATACAATAAAATTTCCATTTTATTAACCATAGTTCATGGTTTATTAATTGTTTTGATAATATTTAGTAAAAGTTTATATATAGTATAAACTTGAAGTCGACTATACCAATAGAATATTAAATGTTACTGAAAAAAGGAAATCATATTACAAAATCAATTAAGATGATCTAAAAAAGAGTATTACATAGGAGTTTTGAATATTTAATAAGGAAATATCTATTATATCTGCTTATAATTATCAGTTAGGAATTTAAAGATAACAAATTTGTTTTATAATTAGTACAGCTTTACATGTTTTTTTTTTCTAGTTTATTAACCATACATTATCATACCATACCATTATAATCCATAGAATATAAAACAATTTAAAATAGTTAAATCCGCAAAGAAAATCACAAACTTTATTTATTTATTTATGTAAAACCTTACTCCATTAATCATTTATTTATACTTTATATATACTAATACCATGAAATGAATAGTTCAATAACCATATTATATGGTTTATTTAATGTTTTGTATACCGTTTTGTAATTCCTATAATTTGTTTTCCTATTATTTCCCTTATATATTTAATATTTATACACTTCCATACATCCTTAAATATACATTCTATTTTAAGCATTTCTACTATACATATATAAAAATTTTTTTTCTTATACTAACATTCTATATTTAATCTTAGTATTATAATCTTACTCTTGATTTTAATCTTAGTCTTAGTGTTAATCTTAGTAGTAGTCTTTTGATCTTGGTTTTATAGTTTCGGATTTCAATCTTGTTTTTTTTTGTTTATAGACTTGCAACATTACTCTTGTATTACTCTTGCGTGCTGCTTTGTTTACGTTTTCTTAGACTGAATACATATATGGAAATTTAAAATTTCTTTACTTACATGTAAAATATCTATCTACTGTTATACGAATGCGTTGAACTTAGTGTTTTCAATTGAAATATTAAACTTCGATTTTAAACAGACATATGCATCTTTTATTTTATATAGGAAATTAATACTCGGTACTAGCGACAACCTCGAAGCTTGCACCGACCCCAGTTTTCATAACGTGCAAGAATCGAGTTTCTACTATACTTCATTCTCATCAAACTAATCACACAAGGCGATTTTAAGAAAATCCATACTAATCCTTTCCATTTTATCAAATCTATCCATTATATTATTATTTTAATTTTAACAATTCTTATAAATTCAATTCAGTTCTCACATAATTTAATTCATTCTATATACAACCTTAACCAGTAACTCATATTTATATATACAGGTTTTTCAAACCACTTTTAAAAACATATTTTGATTTTTACTTGTCTACTATATTAAAAAATAGTCTATTAACTTAAATGAAAATTTAGGTTTATATTAAGTAATTTGATTATACGCTGAGATACGCTGATGGTTTTTCTACCTTAAATTTATATATTGGATAGAAAGTTACATCTGAATGTAGTGTTTCGATAAGAATGTCTCTATATTACTTTAAATCAGGTTTCTTATAATACAAAGTTTTTGAATGAAATATTAACAATCCTAATGTTAATTTCAATATAATTTCATTTAAATCATATATACATACATATAAATATTAATTTGTTAGAATCAAACCATCAATTAACATCATGATCTTATTAATGTCATATATTTTTTTTTTTTTCATTATTTTTATTATTCGTTAAAAACTTTATATTCTTATATATAGGAGATGCATATGATTTGGGATTTCTCCTTCATTTTAAAATTGTTTGATTTTACAATTTTTATATTAGTTATTTCAGCCTCTTCATTATCATTATGATCATTATCATAATCATCATAATTAAGATCAGTAATATTCTTTGATCCTTAAAAACAACAATTCATTATCTTATGTTTTTTTTTTCTAGTTTGCTACTCTATAATATTAGTTTAATGAAGAGTTTTTCTATAGCACGAAATGAATAGTTTAATAACCATATTATATGATTTATTTAATGTTTTTGCATACAGTTTTGTAATTCCTATAATTTGTTTTCCTTTTATTTCCCCTTCTATACTTAATATTTATATACCTCCATACATCCTTAAATATACATTATGTTTTGAGCATTTCTTTACTATACATATATATAAATTTTTTCCTTTACTAACATTCCTATATTTAATCTTAATCTTATGATCTTAGTCTTGATTTTAATTAATCTTAATCTTAGTGTTAATCTTGATAGTAGCCTTTTAGTCTTGGTTTTATAGTTTCGGATCTCAATCTTAGTTTTTGTATAGACATCTCATTTACAAACCTATAACTTCAATCTATATATTATATTAAGTAATTTGATTAAACACTGAGATACGCTGATGGTTTTTCTACCTTAAATTTATATATTGAATAGAAAGTTACATCTGAATGTAGTGTTTCGGTAAGAATGTCTCTATATTACTTTAAATCAGGTTTCTTATAATACAGAGTTTTTAAATGAAATATTAACAATCCTAATGTTAATTTCAATATAATTTCATTTAAATCATATATACATACATATAAATATTAATTTGTTAGAATCAAACCATCAATTACCATCATGATCTTATTAATGTCATATATTTTTTTTTTTCATTATTTTTATTATTCGTTAAAAACTTTATATTCTTATATGTAGGAGATACATATGATTTAGGATTTCTCCTTCATTTTAAACTTGTTTGATTTGAAAATTTTCATATTAGGTATTTCAACCTTCATTATTATTATACTCATCATAATCATCATAATTGAGATTAGTTATATTCTTTTCTCATTAAAACCAACAATTCTATTATCATAATCATCAAAATTGAGTTTAAATATATTTTGTTTTTATTTTTTCGTTGAAACCAACAAATCATAATCATTCTTATCAAAATCAGGTTTATATATGTTTTTTTTTTTTTTTACTCAAGATACTTTAACATCATCATAACCAGAAATATTATTTTTACAAATATTGATATTGTGATTTTAATTAAACTGGTTATAATCACCTAAGGTTGAAATGATAGAGATGTTATCCGTTTAATTCTGTTGACTAATTCACATTTATTAAGACATATAGATAATAACAGAATTGATAGAGGATTCATAATTGAATAACTTTGAATAAGAATTGAGCTTATAGTTGGATGTAAGTATGATTTAAACAATAATAACCGACATCGAATAAGTGATTCATCATTTTATTTAATTGACAACATACCACTTTACATCAAGATACCTTATTTTTAATCTGGTAGCATAAAGCAGTTACCTATTTTTGATCTGGTAACGTATAAACAGAGAGAATTAATATCAGATTTAAATAACAAACCAAATATAAGATACATTATATAATCCAACAACAACAACAACAACAATATATTCAACATGAATTGATTCGAAATAAAATACACACAATTCTTAAATACATTCAATTAGTTTGTCTTATGATTATACTTTAGCTGAGAGAGATTAATACCATATACATATTTACACGTTATGCACTTACAACATAAAATTCAAAGTTTATTAACCATAATATATGGTTTTATATAATGTTTTAACAGCAATCATTAAAAATTTATATATAATATAAACTTATAGTTGACTGTACCATCAGAATATTGACTGATAATATCACAATAGAATCATATTACACAAACAATATATAGAATTTTATAAAGAGAAAGGTATAAACTCATATGTCTATAGGTAACAGTTAAGAATTTTACAATATATTGGTTTAAGATATGTTATTTCTAATTAAGAGTTTAGTTTGATGGTTCTTGGAAGTTTATTTTCAATATAAATACATACATACATACTTGCTGATTTATTCCTATTTGATAATTTTTGATTTGATTGTTTTTTTTCTTTTTACCTACAACACATTAATGAAATGGATATACATTAATGATGATGTTTTTTAACACTTTTAAATATTTGTTAAATATAGCTACATCAACTTCTTAATACATCGAATCAACTTACTGAGAATTAATTTTTAAATTAATATTTTGATATCCGTATACCCAGCTGATAGGCTGGTTGTGTATAGGTTTACATGATAATCACAAATTTCTTTAAAATAATAAAATTTCATTGAATTAACTCTCAAATTGCAACCATACCCATAAAGTATAGATAGTACATCCCATATAAATTTATACTTTTACATTAAATTATTTAGTTTCACTATGTTCTCATCATGATTAATATAGAAAATCATATTTTCATATACCCACACCACAAAAGTGAAGAGTATATTAGATACACGTTAATACTAATCCTAGTTACCTTTTGATATACTAAATCAACTTATTTACTTAGAATTACTTTTTAAAACAATTTAAACATGAACCAATCCGACTGGTTGGTGGGCTGTTCATATAAAACTAAAAATAAAATTTGATTTTTAGGTTTACATGCACAGCTAGCTGTCTATTGTGTGATTTATAGAACACAAACGCAAAACTCATCAGTTCAACTTACATTTAAAACTGAAACAAATTTTGTTTTAAATGAAAGTTGAACTGATGAGTTTTGCGTTTGTGTTCTATAAACCACACAATAGACAGCCCACCAACCAGTCGGATTGGTTCATGTTTAAATTGTTTTAAAAAGTAATTCTAAGTAAATAAGTTGATTTAGTATATCAAAAGGTAACTAGGATTAGTATTAACGTGTATCTAATATACTCTTCACTTTTGTGGTGTGGGTATATGAAAATATGATTTTCTATATTAATCATGATGAGAACATAGTGAAACTAAATAATTTAATGTAAAAGTATAAATTTATATGGGATGTACTATCTATACTTTATGGGTATGGTTGCAATTTGAGAGTTAATTCAATGAAATTTTATTATTTTAAAGAAATTTGTGATTATCATGTAAACCTATACACAACCAGCCTATCAGCTGGGTATACGGATATCAAAATATTAATTTAAAAATTAATTCTCAGTAAGTTGATTCGATGTATTAAGAAGTTGATGTAGCTATATTTAACAAATATTTAAAAGTGTTAAAAAACATCATCATTAATGTATATCCATTTCATTAATGTGTTGTAGGTAAAAAGAAAAAAAACAATCAAATCAAAAATTATCAAATAGGAATAAATCAGCAAGTATGTATGTATGTATTTATATTGAAAATAAACTTCCAAGAACCATCAAACTAAACTCTTAATTAGAAATAACATATCTTAAACCAATATATTGTAAAATTCTTAACTGTTACCTATAGACATATGAGTTTATACCTTTCTCTTTATAAAATTCTATATATTGTTTGTGTAATATGATTCTATTGTGATATTATCAGTCAATATTCTGATGGTACAGTCAACTATAAGTTTATATTATATATAAATTTTTAATGATTGCTGTTAAAACATTATATAAAACCATATATTATGGTTAATAAACTTTGAATTTTATGTTGTAAGTGCATAACGTGTAAATATGTATATGGTATTAATCTCTCTCAGCTAAAGTATAATCATAAGACAAACTAATTGAATGTATTTAAGAATTGTGTGTATTTTATTTCGAATCAATTCATGTTGAATATATTGTTGTTGTTGGATTATATAATGTATCTTATATTTGGTTTGTTATTTAAATCTGATATTAATTCTCTCTGTTTATACGTTACCAGATCAAAAATAGGTAACTGCTTTATGCTACCAGATTAAAAATAAGGTATCTTGATGTAAAGTGGTATGTTGTCAATTAAATAAAATGATGAATCACTTATTCGATGTCGGTTATTATTGTTTAAATCATACTTACATCCAACTATAAGCTCAATTCTTATTCAAAGTTATTCAATTATGAATCCTCTATCAATTCTGTTATTATCTATATGTCTTAATAAATGTGAATTAGTCAACAGAATTAAACGGATAACATCTCTATCATTTCAACCTTAGGTGATTATAACCAGTTTAATTAAAATCACAATATCAATATTTGTAAAAATAATATTTCTGGTTATGATGATGTTAAAGTATCTTGAGTAAAAAAAAAAAAAAAACATATATAAACCTGATTTTGATAAGAATGATTATGATTTGTTGGTTTCAACGAAAAAATAAAAACAAAATATATTTAAACTCAATTTTGATGATTATGATAATAGAATTGTTGGTTTTAATGAGAAAAGAATATAACTAATCTCAATTATGATGATTATGATGAGTATAATAATAATGAAAAGGTTGAAATACCTAATATGAAAATTTTCAAATCAAACAAGTTTAAAATGAAGGAGAAATCCTAAATCATAGGTATCTCCTACATATAAGAATATAAAGTTTTTAACGAATAATAAAAATAATGAAAAAAAAAAAATATATGACATTAATAAGATCATGATGGTAATTGATGGTTTGATTCTAACAAATTAATATTTATATGTATGTATATATGATTTAAATGAAATTATATTGAAATTAACATTAGGATTGTTAATATTTCATTTAAAAACTCTGTATTATAAGAAACCTGATTTAAAGTAATATAGAGACATTCTTACCGAAACACTACATTCAGATGTAACTTTCTATTCAATATATAAATTTAAGGTAGAAAAACCATCAGCGTATCTCAGTGTTTAATCAAATTACTTAATATAAACCTAAATTTTCATTTAAGTTTATGGATTATTTTTTAATATAGTAGACAAGTAAAAATCAAACTATGTTTTTAAAAGTGTATTGAAAAACTGTATCTATAAATATGAGATAATGGTTAAGGATTGTATATACAATGAATAAAATTATGTGAGAACTGAATAGAATTTATAAGATTTGTTAAAATTAAAATAATAATATAATGGATAGAGTTGATAAAATTGAAAGGATTAGTATGGATTTTCTTGAAAAACAGAAGACAATCGTCTTGTGTGATAGGTTTGATTAGATTGAAGTTATAGGTTTGTAAATGAGATGTCTATACAAAAACTAAGATTGAGATCCGAAACTATAAAACCAAGACTAAAAGGCTACTATCAAGATTAACACTAAGATTAAGATTAATTAAAATCAAGACTAAGATCATAAGATTAAGATTAAATATAGGAATGTTAGTAAAGGAAAAAATTTATATATATGTATAGTAAAGAAATGCTCAAAACATAATGTATATTTAAGGATGTATGGAGGTATATAAATATTAAGTATAGAAGGGGAAATAAAAGGAAAACAAATTATAGGAATTACAAAACTGTATGCAAAAACATTAAATAAATCATATAATATGGTTATTAAACTATTCATTTCGTGCTATAGAAAAACTCTTCATTAAACTAATATTATAGAGTAGCAAACTAGAAAAAAAAAACATAAGATAATAGAATTGTTGTTTTTAAGGATCAAAGAATATTACTGATCTTAATTATGATGATTATGATAATGATCATAATGATAATGAAGAGGCTGAAATAACTAATATAAAAATTGTAAAATCAAACAATTTTAAAATGAAGGAGAAATCCCAAATCATATGCATCTCCTATATATAAGAATATAAAGTTTTTAACGAATAATAAAAATAATGAAAAAAAAAAAAAATATATGACATTAATAAGATCATGATGTTAATTGATGGTTTGATTCTAACAAATTAATATTTATATGTATGTATATATGATTTAAATGAAATTATATTGAAATTAACATTAGGATTGTTAATATTTCATTCAAAAACTTTGTATTATAAGAAACCTGATTTAAAGTAATATAGAGACATTCTTATCGAAACACTACATTCAGATGTAACTTTCTATCCAATATATAAATTTAAGGTAGAAAAACCATCAGCGTATCTCAGCGTATAATCAAATTACTTAATATAAACCTAAATTTTCATTTAAGTTAATAGATTATTTTTTAATATAGTAGACAAGTAAAAATCAAAATATGTTTTTAAAAGTGGTTTGAAAAAACTGTATATATAAATATGAGTTACTGGTTAAGGTTGTATATAGAATGAATTAAATTATGTGAGAACTGAATTGAATTTATAAGAATTGTTAAAATTAAAATAATAATATAATGGATAGATTTGATAAAATGGAAAGGATTAGTATGGATTTTCTTAAAATCGCCTTGTGTGATTAGTTTGATGAGAATGAAGTATAGTAGAAACTCGATTCTTGCACGTTATGAAAACTGGGGTCGGTGCAAGCTTCGAGGTTGTCGCTAGTACCGAGTATTAATTTCCTATATAAAATAAAAGATGCATATGTCTGTTTAAAATCGAAGTTTAATATTTCAATTGAAAACACTAAGTTCAACGCATTCGTATAACAGTAGATAGATATTTTATATGTAAGTAAAGAAATTTTAAATTTCCATATATGTATTCAGTCTAAGAAAACGTAAACAAAGCAGCACGCAAGAGTAATACAAGAGTAATGTTGCAAGTCTATAAACAAAAAAAAACAAGATTGAAATCCGAAACTATAAAACCAAGATCAAAAGACTACTACTAAGATTAACACTAAGACTAAGATTAAAATCAAGAGTAAGATTATAATACTAAGATTAAATATAGAATGTTAGTATAAGAAAAAAAATTTTTATATATGTATAGTAGAAATGCTTAAAATAGAATGTATATTTAAGGATGTATGGAAGTGTATAAATATTAAATATATAAGGGAAATAATAGGAAAACAAATTGTAGGAATTACAAAACGGTATACAAAACATTAAATAAACCATATAATATGGTTATTGAACTATTCATTTCATGGTATTAGTATATATAAAGTATAAATAAATGATTAATGGAGTAAGGTTTTACATAAATAAATAAATAAAGTTTGTGATTTTCTTTGCGGATTTAACTATTTTAAATTGTTTTATATTCTATGGATTATAATGGTATGGTATGATAATGTATGGTTAATAAACTAGAAAAAAAAAACATGTAAAGCTGTACTAATTATAAAACAAATTTGTTATCTTTAAATTCCTAACTGATAATTATAAGCAGATATAATAGATATTTCCTTATTAAATATTCAAAACTCCTATGTAATACTCTTTTTTAGATCATCTTAATTGATTTTGTAATATGCTTTCCTTTTTTCAGTAACATTTAATATTCTATTGGTATAGTCGACTTCAAGTTTATACTATATATAAACTTTTACTAAATATTATCAAAACAATTAATAAACCATGAACTATGGTTAATAAAATGGAAATTTTATTGTATTTGTATGTATAATGTATAATTATTAACTGTATGCAGTGTATCCATGGATTGAACTAAATTCTTAACTATACTGTCATTGTAGAGTATCAAACCATAGAAATTCTTCATTAAACTTATATTATAGAGTATCAAACTAGAAAAAAAAATAAATAAAAGGTTATAAACATTGAGTAATAGTGAAACTATCTGCAAATGTTTTTAGAAAATGCTTATTAAGTGTTATCAACAAAAATTATATGCTAATTTAATTAACCGATTAATAGTTACTTTGACCTTTAGTCCGTTGTAGTGAAACAGACCAGAGTCTCTTGTGATAATTAAATCTGCGCAAAAAAAAAAAAATATATATATATAATTCTATTTAAGATTAACAAAACCCAAAAATTACAACTCCTTCTATTTGTTAAATGTCATTAAAAGTGATATCGGTTGCTGTTGATATAAAAAAAGTGGTTGATCCCACAAGCCTACCGAGGCATTCAATGTAAAAAGTCACTAGAAAACCTATGCAACAAAGTCATTAACTATTCTAAACACATACATAATAACTGAAAAAAAACTAAAAAAATACTTATTCTACGATCAGTTTTATCTTTAATACGAAAACGCACAAGTAAAATTATCATCCCTCACAAAATTTTAAAATCTTCAAGACACGTACACGAAGAAATTTCACACCTTCCACTAAAATAAACAACTTGTAAATCATCAATATGAATACGCACAAGTAAAATTATCATCCCTCACAAAATTTAAAATCTTCAAGACACGTACAAGAACAAAATTTTTTCTATTTCATTTAATATTTATATCTCTTTATTATAGATAAAAATTTTACTTTTAAACAAAATATTGAAATAAAAATTGAATTTTATTTACATTGAAGAAATTTAGGCCCTATTAGCTTGACAAAAATAATATTCAAGTTCAATCATGTTTGGTTTTGATATTGTTAGGTTAGTCTTATTAATGTATTTGTGATATAAATTTTTCATATTATTCGAATGTGTTTTCTATGTCAAATACAATCCTCAAAAGCTTTTATACTTTAATAGTCTCATTCCTTTAATATTTCACAGGAATATTTTCTATGCACTATCAGAATTTTTGTTTGTATATTTCTGTTACGAAGCTTACCTTAGCTATCCTTTGGTTAGCAATGAAGTAAATTGTAAAGAAAATTTATACAACTATTAGATACCAGCAGAATGTAATGCATTTTCCGGCCCGCTACGGCCTTCGTCAGCATTCTTTGTATCTTATAACTGGATAGTGCCTATTGTAAATTTTATGTATTTAACTTAATTATTTTAACAAATAGAATCTGGGAATTTATTTCTCATGGTGAGTTACATTTTATTATATAAATTTTTCATATTATTCGAATGTGTTTTCTATGTCAAATACAATCCTCAAAAGCTTTTATACTTTAATAGTCTCATTCCTTTAATATTTCACAGGAATATTTTCTATGCACTATCAGAATTTTTGTTTGTATATTTCTGTTACGAAGCTTACCTTAGCTATCCTTTGGTTAGCAATGAAGTAAATTGTAAAGAAAATTTATACAACTATTAGATACCAGCAGAATGTAATGCATTTTCCGGCCCGCTACGGCCTTCGTCCGCATTCTTTGTATCTTATAACTGGATAGTGCCTATTGTAAATTTTATGTATTTAACTTAATTATTTTAACAAATAGAATCTGGGAATTTATTTCTCATGGTGAGTTACATTTTATTATATAAATTTTTCATATTATTCGAATGTGTTTTCTATGTCAAATACAATCCTCAAAAGCTTTTATACTTTAATAGTCTCATTCCTTTAATATTTCACAGGAATATTTTCTATGCACTATCAGAATTTTTGTTTGTATATTTCTGTTACGAAGCTTACCTTAGCTATCCTTTGGTTAGCAATGAAGTAAATTGTAAAGAAAATTTATACAACTATTAGATACCAGCAGAATGTAATGCATTTTCCGGCCCGCTACGGCCTTCGTCAGCATTCTTTGTATCTTATAACTGGATAGTGCCTATTGTAAATTTTATGTATTTAACTTAATTATTTTAACAAATAGAATCTGGGAATTTATTTCTCATGGTGAGTTACATTTTATTATATAAATTTTTCATATTATTCGAATGTGTTTTCTATGTCAAATACAATCCTCAAAAGCTTTTATACTTTAATAGTCTCATTCCTTTAATATTTCACAGGAATATTTTCTATGCACTATCAGAATTTTTGTTTGTATATTTCTGTTACGAAGCTTACCTTAGCTATCCTTTGGTTAGCAATGAAGTAAATTGTAAAGAAAATTTATACAACTATTAGATACCAGCAGAATGTAATGCATTTTCCGGCCCGCTACGGCCTTCGTCAGCATTCTTTGTATCTTATAACTGGATAGTGCCTATTGTAAATTTTATGTATTTAACTTAATTATTTTAACAAATAGAATCTGGGAATTTATTTCTCATGGTGAGTTACATTTTATTATATAAATTTTTCATATTATTCGAATGTGTTTTCTATGTCAAATACAATCCTCAAAAGCTTTTATACTTTAATAGTCTCATTCCTTTAATATTTCACAGGAATATTTTCTATGCACTATCAGAATTTTTGTTTGTATATTTCTGTTACGAAGCTTACCTTAGCTATCCTTTGGTTAGCAATGAAGTAAATTGTAAAGAAAATTTATACAACTATTAGATACCAGCAGAATGTAATGCATTTTCCGGCCCGCTACGGCCTTCGTCAGCATTCTTTGTATCTTATAACTGGATAGTGCCTATTGTAAATTTTATGTATTTAACTTAATTATTTTAACAAATAGAATCTGGGAATTTATTTCTCATGGTGAGTTACATTTTATTATATAAATTTTTCATATTATTCGAATGTGTTTTCTATGTCAAATACAATCCTCAAAAGCTTTTATACTTTAATAGTCTCATTCCTTTAATATTTCACAGGAATATTTTCTATGCACTATCAGAATTTTTGTTTGTATATTTCTATGATAGTGCATAGAAAATATTCCTGTGAAATATTAAAGGAATGAGACTATTAAAGTATAAAAGCTTTTGAGGATTGTATTTGACATAGAAAACACATTCGAATAATATGAAAAATTTATATAATAAAATGTAACTCACCATGAGAAATAAATTCCCAGATTCTATTTGTTAAAATAATTAAGTTAAATACATAAAATTTACAATAGGCACTATCCAGTTATAAGATACAAAGAATGCTGACGAAGGCCGTAGCGGGCCGGAAAATGCATTACATTCTGCTGGTATCTAATAGTTGTATAAATTTTCTTTACAATTTACTTCATTGCTAACCAAAGGATAGCTAAGGTAAGCTTCGTAACAGAAATATACAAACAAAAATTCTGATAGTGCATAGAAAATATTCCTGTGAAATATTAAAGGAATGAGACTATTAAAGTATAAAAGCTTTTGAGGATTGTATTTGACATAGAAAACACATTCGAATAATATGAAAAATTTATATAATAAAATGTAACTCACCATGAGAAATAAATTCCCAGATTCTATTTGTTAAAATAATTAAGTTAAATACATAAAATTTACAATAGGCACTATCCAGTTATAAGATACAAAGAATGCTGACGAAGGCCGTAGCGGGCCGGAAAATGCATTACATTCTGCTGGTATCTAATAGTTGTATAAATTTTCTTTACAATTTACTTCATTGCTAACCAAAGGATAGCTAAGGTAAGCTTCGTAACAGAAATATACAAACAAAAATTCTGATAGTGCATAGAAAATATTCCTGTGAAATATTAAAGGAATGAGACTATTAAAGTATAAAAGCTTTTGAGGATTGTATTTGACATAGAAAACACATTCGAATAATATGAAAAATTTATATAATAAAATGTAACTCACCATGAGAAATAAATTCCCAGATTCTATTTGTTAAAATAATTAAGTTAAATACATAAAATTTACAATAGGCACTATCCAGTTATAAGATACAAAGAATGCTGACGAAGGCCGTAGCGGGCCGGAAAATGCATTACATTCTGCTGGTATCTAATAGTTGTATAAATTTTCTTTACAATTTACTTCATTGCTAACCAAAGGATAGCTAAGGTAAGCTTCGTAACAGAAATATACAAACAAAAATTCTGATAGTGCATAGAAAATATTCCTGTGAAATATTAAAGGAATGAGACTATTAAAGTATAAAAGCTTTTGAGGATTGTATTTGACATAGAAAACACATTCGAATAATATGAAAAATTTATATAATAAAATGTAACTCACCATGAGAAATAAATTCCCAGATTCTATTTGTTAAAATAATTAAGTTAAATACATAAAATTTACAATAGGCACTATCCAGTTATAAGATACAAAGAATGCTGACGAAGGCCGTAGCGGGCCGGAAAATGCATTACATTCTGCTGGTATCTAATAGTTGTATAAATTTTCTTTACAATTTACTTCATTGCTAACCAAAGGATAGCTAAGGTAAGCTTCGTAACAGAAATATACAAACAAAAATTCTGATAGTGCATAGAAAATATTCCTGTGAAATATTAAAGGAATGAGACTATTAAAGTATAAAAGCTTTTGAGGATTGTATTTGACATAGAAAACACATTCGAATAATATGAAAAATTTATATAATAAAATGTAACTCACCATGAGAAATAAATTCCCAGATTCTATTTGTTAAAATAATTAAGTTAAATACATAAAATTTACAATAGGCACTATCCAGTTATAAGATACAAAGAATGCTGACGAAGGCCGTAGCGGGCCGGAAAATGCATTACATTCTGCTGGTATCTAATAGTTGTATAAATTTTCTTTACAATTTACTTCATTGCTAACCAAAGGATAGCTAAGGTAAGCTTCGTAACAGAAATATACAAACAAAAATTCTGATAGTGCATAGAAAATATTCCTGTGAAATATTAAAGGAATGAGACTATTAAAGTATAAAAGCTTTTGAGGATTGTATTTGACATAGAAAACACATTCGAATAATATGAAAAATTTATATAATAAAATGTAACTCACCATGAGAAATAAATTCCCAGATTCTATTTGTTAAAATAATTAAGTTAAATACATAAAATTTACAATAGGCACTATCCAGTTATAAGATACAAAGAATGCTGACGAAGGCCGTAGCGGGCCGGAAAATGCATTACATTCTGCTGGTATCTAATAGTTGTATAAATTTTCTTTACAATTTACTTCATTGCTAACCAAAGGATAGCTAAGGTAAGCTTCGTAACAGAAATATACAAACAAAAATTCTGATAGTGCATAGAAAATATTCCTGTGAAATATTAAAGGAATGAGACTATTAAAGTATAAAAGCTTTTGAGGATTGTATTTGACATAGAAAACACATTCGAATAATATGAAAAATTTATATAATAAAATGTAACTCACCATGAGAAATAAATTCCAAGATTCTATTTGTTAAAATAATTAAGTTAAATACATAAAATTTACAATAGGCACTATCCAGTTATAAGATACAAAGAATGCTGACGAAGGCCGTAGCGGGCCGGAAAATGCATTACATTCTGCTGGTATCTAATAGTTGTATAAATTTTCTTTACAATTTACTTCATTGCTAACCAAAGGATAGCTAAGGTAAGCTTCGTAACAGAAATATACAAACAAAAATTCTGATAGTGCATAGAAAATATTCCTGTGAAATATTAAAGGAATGAGACTATTAAAGTATAAAAGCTTTTGAGGATTGTATTTGACATAGAAAACACATTCGAATAATATGAAAAATTTATATAATAAAATGTAACTCACCATGAGAAATAAATTCCCAGATTCTATTTGTTAAAATAATTAAGTTAAATACATAAAATTTACAATAGGCACTATCCAGTTATAAGATACAAAGAATGCTGACGAAGGCCGTAGCGGGCCGGAAAATGCATTACATTCTGCTGGTATCTAATAGTTGTATAAATTTTCTTTACAATTTACTTCATTGCTAACCAAAGGATAGCTAAGGTAAGCTTCGTAACAGAAATATACAAACAAAAATTCTGATAGTGCATAGAAAATATTCCTGTGAAATATTAAAGGAATGAGACTATTAAAGTATAAAAGCTTTTGAGGATTGTATTTGACATAGAAAACACATTCGAATAATATGAAAAATTTATATAATAAAATGTAACTCACCATGAGAAATAAATTCCCAGATTGTATTTGTGATATTTAACAATTATAAACATGATTAAGCATGCTCAATCAACAGTTTTAATTTCACAATTAATCATATTTTTGGTACAGTCCCGTCATATTTCATTAGTTAAAAAATTTATAAATAAGGGGCGGGGCTTATTTTAGTAGAATTTAAGAATTTCAGAAAACCAATCATTTTGTTTTTTTTGGATTTGTTTTCTGTTTGACTTGTCACAGCTGCGTCAGCTCTATTCATGTATATTCTAAGTTGTTGTTGTTATAAATAAGGAGGAGTAGAGTACGATAAGGAAAAATATTAACCAAGAAGTTACTTTCTACTTTTTGTAATATAATTCTGAATATTTATGCTGATTAATTATGTAAACACAGTTAATGTGCAGCTGGTGGCTGTTGATATAAAAAAAAAGTGGTTGATCCCACAAGCCTACCGAGGCATTCAAAGCAAAAAGTCACTAGAAAACCTATGCAACAAAGTCATTAACTATTCTAAACACACACACAATAACTGAAAAACTAAAAATAATTATTCAACGATCAGTTTTATCGTTAATACGAAAACGCACAAGTAAAATTATCATCCCTCACAAAATTTTAAAATCTTCAAGACACGTTCACGAAGAAATTTAACACCTGCTACTAAATAAATAAAAAAAATTTTTCCCACAAATTCTTATGCACAAGTAAAATTATCATCCCTCACAAAATTTTTAAAATCTTCAAGACTGACACGTACACGAAGAAATTATACAATTAACAAAAATATCACACCTCCTAAACAACTTTCTTTACACGTCATTTCCCTTTTACACTCATATTCGTATTTGCATCTAAACAGTATTTTTAAAAATTTGTAGCGTTTTTTTATTTTTCCATAATAATAGTACTGAAAAAAAGCGCTAAAATGCAATAATAAAAACTTGGCAATTCTGCCACTATTCTTCTCACTTTTGTATGGAAAAAGTAGCTAGAAAGCCGATGCAGCGTAATCAAAATAGATAACCTTCAAACCATTTGCCTATTATATATATATATATATATATATATATAACAACTAAAAATCCTAAATTAATATTCAAGTCGACGCTAAAATCCCGTCAAAATACCCATTTTGTTGGTATTTTGGTTTCCCGGTTTTTAAATTCCTATTATAAATATTTTAAGCGTTTTTTTTATTTTTCAAAAAAAAAGCACTAAAATGGCCAATATAATAAAAACATGGCAACACTTACACCATGCACCCAACTTTTGTATGGAAAATCATATTTGGAACCCCTCTAAACATACTACTGCCCTAGAATAAAAGGTATATTTATTAAGTTTGACGCACTTTAAAAAAATCGTTTTTGTCACGCCCTAAATTACAGCTTGTTTTGCTATATATATGAAGACACTCCAGAAAATGCAGTCGAATTGCCACGAACGAAGACATTATGCACCGAATGATGGTAACATAAGATCCCATGATCTCACACTTGACTCCTTCATTTAGCCAGAAAAAGCATAGTGATATAAGCGACGAAGTTTAGGCTCTTTTAGAATAATAGATTTAAAATAAATAATAAATTAAAAATTAAAAAAATCATTTAAATTTTTTGTTAGTAAGGGCTTTTTACATTGTAGGTAACGATATACATTTTTCTAGCTTTCTTTATTTTGATTACTTTTGTGTTTAACTATATAAATAAAACTAAGTTTGTGATGAAATTAAAAACAGATTTAAAATAAATAATGAATTAAAAATTAAAAAAAATCATTTAAATTTTTTTGTTAGTTAGGGCTTTTTACATTGAAGGTAACGATATACATACATTTCTCTAACTTTCATTATTTTGATTACTTTTGTGTATTACTATATAAATAAAACTAAATTTGTGATGAAATCATTATATTATTTGACAAATATATATTTTTGCTCACCTCCATACAAAAATCCCCAGTGTGCGGCGTGGAACAGAACAGAAAGTATAGACTAATTCTACCTTAAGTAATTTTTGGTTTGGACGAGAATTATGCTAAATTTTCTTCAAGACATATTTAGTAAATAATTCTTTCCGTGTATATAGGTATATTCTTCAAAATAATAAATATTTAATAAGTTTTAAAAGTTAAAATTTTAAAGTTGCAAACCTTTTTCCTCATTTTATTCTAAGAATTTATTTAAACTTAGTTCGTTTGATAAAAATTTGAAAGCTATGCATTTACTTTTCTCGTATGTAATTAATGTTCACGTCTTAGAACATTTAACATGGCAGCGACAACATATTTACACGAGATGTTAGAAAATTAATTAACTATTATTAACAACTAAACAACTATTAGGTAATAAAATGTATAGACATAAATTAACACCAGAAGTTAGTAGTTTGTATGTACATAGTAATATCTAGATCAATAAAGGGAAATTTTAAGCACATAATCCCCTGCAACTATGTAAATTTAAGTGTTATCAACTATTAAATTTAAAAACGCACCAAAATCAAAATAAACGCAAATATTCTGTTGAAAGCACTAAATTAAATATTTTCAATTTATATTGAAATTAATTAAAAGGTGCGATACGCACCGAGCTGACAACGCTAAAATTTAGTTTGTTTATGGCACTTTTACACGATTTGTGTTTTGTAGTGAGAGATGTAAAATCCATATGTAATTGCACATGTCTGTCAAAATTAACAAATACAGAAGGTTTATAAGGTTTCATCTGACATAACCTAAAATCATTTATAACAGCAAATTACATACTCATTTATATTTCATTTCAGTTTAAATTGTATTTCATTAATAAACATTTTTGTTTTTTTTTTAAAGAATGTGTGAAAACCAATAAAAAAATAAAGTACATATGTATGCCGCCACAAAGAAATGATTTGCAAAACAGCTGATGTCAGATGGTTTGTCCGTTCAAAATAGAACACGCTCTAATTACAAAATTAAAAACTGCTAATTCGAACTTACTTTTAAAATAGTATTTTTCTTTTTTTGGTTTTACACGACATGTATGCATTTTGCAGTGGGAAATTGGACAAGTACACTGCTAAATACATATTGTGTAAAAGTGTTTTAAGCAACAAGTTAATCCGTATATTGTGAAGTCAGATGAATAATTTTCGTATCCCACTTGCGATTTGCATTTTCTCAAAACGATTGGTTTTGCCGTCAACATGTTTTTTATCCTGTTCCTTATATAAATTTGTTCCAATATAAAAGCATGATCAATTTCTGTTGCTGTCTGAAATATGTAAGTCTTTTAGCGGTAATGCCCATTTAGTGTATTTAGTTAAATATATGCGCGTTATAATATAAATCGAGTATGGGGGAGTGAGCGTGATTGCAATCTGAAACTTTCATAAGTACCTGAAAAAAAACTTCTGCTTGACTTTTTTAATATATTACATTTTATATCCCTTTAACAAAATTTTTCTCTTACGCAATTTATTTTTCGTTTAAAAATGTCAAAAACATAAAAATTATATTTATGTAAACATGTTAAAAATACAAGTTTTAAAAGAGAATAAAACACTCATAATATTATTACAGTAGCTGATTGTGGGTTATTAAATTCGTTTTCCGTACTGTTAAAATTTAATAAAAATTTGTATAGTTATTTTTCGATTAATTTTATTTTTTAACATTTATGTTTGTTATTCAAAAAACAAACTACCAAAAAAATAATGTTTTTCCGTTTGTTTTTTGTTATGTAGTTTGATTTTTGTCGGTTAAAATATATTTGTTAAAAGTGAAAACTATTCAACTTTCAGGAATATGTTGTTTAATAAATAAAAAATTTAGAAATTAATGTAAAAATCATTTGTTTTAAATGAAATGTAAATGATCCGTTTTTTAAATAAATTTTAAGTTATTTAAAATGAATTTTCGTTTTAATTTAACTACATAATATTTTGAGTGAAGAAAATTTCAGAAAGAAAACTTTCATTATGTTACTTGGTGGCCACACGATCAAGTTTTGCCTTTCAATTCCTTTCAATTTGCAATACACTCTCACCCTGGGTCTCCACGTAGCAATATTTATTGCGGCAAACGTCAAATTTGATTGCTCCATAAAATTTGCGACGTATAGACCGCATATTGCCATGAGTGGCAATCCATTGCGCAATGATTGCTCTTCTTATTGCTTGAGCAATTATTGCTTAGCAATTTGCTGTCAAATCAGTTGTCATTTATCTGACATTTCATTTCTCTTTACGGTTGTTTTTTGTTTGTGTGTTTATTTATTAAAAAAGCAATTAAGAAAAAGCCGCCAAGTGAAAAAATCCTTCAACAAAAAACAGAAAGAGTCCGCCAAAGTTTTATAAGTTATTTTATTAGTACAATTTTATATATGTATACTTTATATTTTTAAATATTATATTTTTCAATAAACGTCAACATCAACAAAAGCAAACGGCAAATTTATTTTTTTGTATATTTTTTCAATAGAACAATTCAACTTTTTTTTTTTTTAACGCAAATAAACAAAAAAGTAATACAAAACACAGCTACGACAATTACAATTATTTATTTTATTAATTTAAAAAAGAAAATTTCACAACCACTTCAAAACACAACATAAAACATTTGTTATAAATATGTACAGCCACAAAACTTTATACGACTACTCGCGGTGAAAGTTGCAAATGTATGACAAAGCAATTTCAAGTGTTCTCCAGCAATAAATTCAGCAATTATTGCTCCATTGTTCTGTCATTGTTCTGCCTACGTTTTTGCTTGTAATTAGCAATAAATATTGCAACGTGGAGACCCAGCGTCAGTTTTTTACTAACACACTCACACTTTTTAAAATTGACCACGAGATGGCTTTCAATTTCACCTTTCCATTTGTTTGGCAATTTACTTTCAATTTAACAGCTGAGTACAAGTTTGTCTCTGTTGTTGACATCACAGCTTTCAATTAATGTAAATTTTGACAAGCAGTATATGTAAAAGACTATCAAGAACAACTTGAACGTGTGGCCGCAGGGTTAACCCAAACCAGAAAACACTGAGCATGGTGTCAAAAGTTGTTTACTTTAATGCAAGGCGAATTTATAAAGGTGACCGCATCATGAGATAGAGTTATGCTAGCTATCCCTTTTTATTGAAAAATACTATGTATTTTGTTTTTGTAAAAAGTTAGAGTGAATGTCAAAAACATTTGTTGAAAATATAAAAAAGGAAATTTTTTTGTTAATAAAATTAGAAAGTCCTCAATTGCAAATTAATTTTGGTCCCACTAATTTCTTACACATTTTTATTTTCTTGTGTTTATATTTTGTATTCACTTTTTTTTTTTATAAAATTTAAATAAGTTTTTCTTCAACAATTTAAATTTTTATTGAATTTTATATTTAAATCAATTTTTTCACAAAATGTAAACAAAGCTTGAAATTCAGTATACACACAAAAAAATAAACAATATACAGATGACTCGAAAATGTCACCTTTATGAATTCGCCTTGCTTAAATGAAAGAATTGTTGAAAAGAAAAACAAACGTTGCTTAAAGTAAAAGTTTGAGATAGTATAATTGAACAAATGACAAAAAACTCTTAATATAAAAGACAAATATTTTTTTTTTTTTAATTTTGCCTGTAGTTTCTGCAATGTTGAAGAAATAATATGAAAACATTTTTTTTAAATCATTCTTTATATGAGACAAGTGTTTTCATTTTCCTTTCTCACATATTTATTTTATAATAATTGTGTTGTCGAAAGTTATAATTAATTAAATGAATGTTTACTTAATGTTGTTTTTTAAGTAAACATTTAAATAATATTATTGATCATTATTATATTGTTAAAACTTCTTCAAATAGTTTAAAACGCAATAACTTAAAATAATTTTGTAAAAATTGACAAATTATAACAATTAGAATCTATAATACTTGCTTAAATTCAAACAACGCAATATAATGGGGTTTTTCTAATAAAAAATAGTTGCGAAAATATTCTTAGAAACATTGATACGAACTATTATTAATCAGTTAAAAATTAATTTAAATAATGTTATCAATAAAAACGTCATTGAACGCAATTTATGGATCGATTATGTATGGCAACCAAACTTTAGTTGAGATGCTAGTTGCCGAAGATTTATTACAGATGACAGCCAATGTCAATTTCGGTTGCCAATTAATACATATTGAGGCAATTATAAAGTTTTGTTTGTTGTGTTGAATTTTTAAAAAAAGTTAATACGGTTTTTGTTTATACATATTTGGATATTCTGCTGTAACAAATGAAATTGTATCAACGTCTTGATAACTTTAAACAGTGGATACCTATACTGCTATTGACCGATGAATTTGTGATCAGTCCTTATAGAAGGGCTATGGAATACTTTTAACTCCGACTCCATCCGCTGAAATTTTTTAAGTCCGACTCGTACTCCGACTTCTTATCTAACCTTGATGCAAAATGTATATGAGACTGGTCATTATTTGACTTTAAACTCTTTTTTTAATACACACAGACAAAATTATTGGAAGTTTTTTTTTCAATTAATAGTGATTTTTGAATTTTAAAATAAATTAGATTACGTTCTTAATTGATTGAACTAAAAAAAAACATTTTTTTTCAATTAAAATTTTACTTGATTTTAACCTTAATTTTAATTATAAGTTTAATTGAATCAATCAACTCGGTTGGTTGAATTGAACACTTTGTTGCTTTCTCCTTGCTTTCCTCCCTCATCAACAGTTAGCGAAAAATGTTACAAGTGCAACCAACATCTTTATAAATTTATTGTCTTTGCCCTTACATGTACATACACACAAACACACATGTTTTTGTCATCAAAAAGAACAGTAAGCGTCGCGTGCAAAAAAAAACTGCCAGCAAGTAAAAAATGAACTGAAATTTTTTATAGACGAATTACAATTATGACCACCACCAATGTCAATAATGAGCCTACATACATATGTATATTATGCGTAAAATTTTAATCAATACAATTATTAAAATAATTAATTTTCTGTATTGTGGGGTTTTTCACAGAGGTGCACTTCGGTGTGGAACGCTATCTGCCTCTGCTGCCAATTCCTCTGCTGGATTTCCCAAGCAGCTCACTACTTCCGGTCCTTTGGCCAAGTATCCCCTGGTAATGACGTTCAGAAACCCGTCTGATGTCAGCTAGAGTGAGAAGGCGTACAGATATGAGTAACCTGAATGGCATGCGAACGCCGGTGCGTCTCAGGTAATTAGGTGGTAATCCGGACTTCATTTTACCTCTGAAACTCAGCTGTATTTTTTTTTTTTTTTTGCCTGCCTAGAGGTAGTTGGCAGCCCCAACACTAGGATCGGAGTGCAGTGGTCCAATCAGCCCTCACTCTTAAACTACTACGATTACAGAAACGTCGATAAATTTAAATAAGGATTTGACGCCCTATGTTCACACTGAACTTTATTTAAGTATTTATGGTGTTCAGAAATGTAATTCTATTTATATTTAGATAAAGAAAGGACATATATATATATATATATATATATATATATATATATATATATATATATATATATATTGTAATCAATTACGTTAGTAATTCATTCAATTAAAATATTGATTTTTATACCCTCCACCACAATTAGTTGTGAAGAGGGTATATTAAGTTTGTCATTCCGTGTAAAACTTTTTTATTATTCATCTCAGACCCCATAAAGTATATATATATTATGGGTCCTTGAGTAATTCTTAGTCGATTTAGCCATTTCCGTCTGTCTGTCCGTCTGTCCGTCTGTTTCACTTTCGAACAACTTAAAAGAAATGAACAAACTTGGTGCCAGATTGCTTGTACTTATCCTAAGCAGTTTGGGATTGAAATCCAGCAAAATCGGTTCAGTAGGACCAGAGCTATGAATCAAAATGTGGAACCACCACCTAAAAAAATTGATAATTTTGTTACAAAAAATAACATAAATGCTGGAACAAGGCACGGAATGAGATAAGATTTTGCAAAAAATTGTTTTATTTGACTGGAAATCACGCTGTTAAATTTCGTGAAGATCCGTCCATAATTTACCCTAAGCCCCATATAAACCCTACTACCGGAAAACAGTTTAGTACGCCTAAAACCGTTAAAAATAATGCAATCAAAACAAGTTTTTGCTCGTCACAGTTTTATAGGACTATAAATGATACTGTGAAATTTCGTGAAGATCAGTACATAATTAACCCTAGGCCTCATAGAAACCCTACTCCCGGAAAACAGTTTAGTACCCCTAAAACCATAATTAATAATGCTACCATAACAGAAATTGGTACGTCACAGTTTTATAGGACTAGAAATTACACTCTGAAATTTCGTGAAGATCGGTATATAATTTACCCTAGGCCCCATATAAACCCTACTCCCGGAAAACAGTTTAATACGCCTAAAACCAATTTTAACGCTGTTGTCTGTTTTTAAAAAGATAATAATAATAAATAGACATCATTCGATATTACTCCTTAAACATTCGAACTGTCGGTGGAGGGTATCAAATATTTGTTAACTCATTTAATTTAAATATTGTTTAATATTAATATTTTTTTTTAATTATTTTTGTAATTAAAATGTAAAAACTTTTTAAATGGAAAAAATCCTTGTTTTGCAATTTTTGCAAATTTGAGCAATTGGTATAATCATTTCGGTGATAGGTGCAAAATTAAACAATTTTTTACTTGTTTCAATTATTTTGGTGATCAATACCTTTTTTTACTTTTTTCTGTGCAGTTCCTTTTAAATGGTTAAATATTCCATTATATCGGTATCGGCGACATTTTGCTGTTGATTTTTTTCATTTTCTATGCTTTTTTTTTGTTTAGTAACTATGAAAAATAACACATTAAAAAGGAGAGTATAAAATTAAAGCTGTTTAATGAAATTCTTTCATATACATCCCAATTATGAGTACAAATTCCCCGGGAGTTTTTCCCTTTCCCCATTTTTACAATTAAATGTACGTAGGAAAAATGAGTGAAAAGTCCCGGGGAATTTTTATTCCTAATTGGCCTAATTATAAATGTAACAACGAAGATGGAAAAAAGTTCGGAGTCTCAAAATTTAGCTGACTTAGCATTAGCTCTAACTAAAATATTTGAGGATTAAGAAAATAATTATACCTATTGTTTATTTACAATGTTTGACACTCGATACAATGCTCATTATTTCAAAGACAATTGACTTCAAAACGTCCTATTGAGCTACTTAACATGTATCTGTATCTCACCACCTACAGGTGGTACAAGTTCTGATAAGTCTACAAGAACTGACCTTTGGAGCGTTTGTGAAAAAGCTATAAGAGTGCCCGAGAATGATTAGCCTCTTTCCATCCAATGATGTGATTCTGCTAAAGAAGTCCTGAGATATCCTATGGTGTTTTCATTTCTGCAAAAAATTTTTTTTTTTTTTTTTTTTTTTTTTTTGTCATTATTTTTTATTGAATCTTCATATATTAAATATGAACTAACAATAATTAATCAAATCTTAACCTAATACGTTATTTTATCTCCTGCCAGTGCCAGACAAAATTTTCTTCATCACGGGTTATGTTCACTTTTATAGGTGTTTATCGCTCATCTAATTGGGTAAGTGCTGCAGTGTCTCTTCTTCTTAAGCGAGTGTGGCCGCCATGATTTAAAATATTTCGAGCTAGTGGATTTGGGTGTTGTTCTAGCCTTTTTAAATATTTTATTGCATATTTTGTAATCATAGATTTCACTAATGGCACATTGAGATCCTTATGAATGTTTGAGTTTTTAACATACCAGGGAGCGGCTGTGATTATTCGAAGAAGTTTATTTTGGCGCCTTTGAATTTTGTCGATATTAGAGGCCGAGGCAGTGCCCCATAGTTGAATACCGTAGCACCAGATAGGCTTTAAGATAGAGTTGTAAAGTAGAAGCTTGCAATCGAGACTAAGGACAGAATTTCTTCCAATAAGCCAGTGAATTTGAATGGCTTTTAGTTTCATTTGAGTTAATTTTGCCTCTATATGGCATTCCACGTTAATCGCCGATCCAGATGTATACCGAGATATTTAACATGCGAATGTTGAGGAATTATTTGATTATTGATTGTAATAGGGGGGCAAGATTCCCGGCGCAAAGTGAATGTTATATGTACACATTTTTGCTCATTGACCATTATCCTCCATTGTCTTAACCATATTTCTAGTTGAAATATATGATGCTGTAAGTAACGCGATGCTTCATAACGATTTTCGTGGACGCTTAGAAAAGCTGTATCGTCTGCAAATGTTGAAGTTTGTGTGTAGTTGCTTGTTGGCATGTCCGAAGTATAAATTAAGTATAATAGGGGGCCCAGGATGCTGCCTTGTGGGACTCCAGCGGCAATGGGCTGAGGTGAACTTAAGAAATTTCCTTCTTTAATAATAAATTGACGACCGACTAAGTAGCTTTCTAGCAGCTTGTGTGTGTTTGCTGGTAAATTTTGCTTCAATTTGTGTAATAAGCCTTCATGCCAGACTTTGTCAAAAGCTTGCGAAACATCGATGAAGAGTGCTGAGCAATATTTCTTTTCTTCAAATGCTTTTCTTATGACATTTACTATTCGATGAGTCTGCTCGATTGTGCTGTGTTTTCTTCTAAATCCGAACTGATGGTTTGGAATACATCTATTTTCACTTAAAATTGGTGTTAATTTTGAAACTAATAATTTCTCAAACAGCTTTGACATATTTGATAATAAGCTAATAGGTCTATAAGACTCAACTTTTGTATGATCTTTACCTGGCTTTGGTATCATGGTAACTAAGGAAACCTTCCATTTTTCAGGATAGTATTCAAGGCGTAAAATAGCATTAAAAATAAAAAGAATAATTTTCTCTGCTATGCGAGGTAGCTCCAAAAGCATTTTATTACTGATTTTATCAATACCAGGTGCCTTCTTAGTGTTTAAGTCACAAATAGCCTTTTCGATTTCTCTTATCTCAAATCTGAGGGGAATAGCTGCTCTAGCATCAACAGGTGGTAACTCGACCGCAATATTGTGAGATATATTTGGTGTAAATACGTTTTTCAAATGATTTACAAACAGGTTTCCTTTTTCATTATCATTTCTTGCCCAACTACCATTCAAGTTTCTTAATGGTGGCTTAGATATAACTGGCCTTTTTAGATTTCTAGCTGCACGCCATAATGAGTAGTCAGATTGTGGAGTTGCATCAAGTTCCTTAAGATATTTTTCTAGAGAAGCCGTTTTCTGATTCTGTAGCAACTTTCTGAGCCTTTTTGTGCATTCTTTTAATAAAATCTTAAGTTGCGGGGATCTGTAAAGTTGCCACTCTCTTCGAACTCTCCTTTTTTCAGTCAAGAGCCGCTCGACACATATTTTATTATTTTTAATTTTTTTGGGGGTAACGCTGGAGTGTTGAACAGCTAGTTTAAGATAACTGTCAAAGTTAACAAGAGAGAGATCCACATTCTCCGGTGTACTAAGCGGAATATTTTCTGTGCAATGGGCACTGAGAAATTTTTGATATTTTAACCAATTTATTTGTGTGGCTGGCGTCGCTAAGTAACCTGACGGAAATACAATTCTATTTGGGTTCGATATAGTAACAATTGTAGGTGTGTGGTCGGATGATAATTCTAAGGAAGCTTCAACATGAATCGTTTCTGTGGGGATGTTTTTAACCACGCCAAAGTCGATAACATCTGGAATTTTTTGCTGATCAGTAGGCCAATATGTTGGTTGCCCGCTCGCGACCACATTTAAACCCATTTTAGAGATTGTGTTAAACAAAACACGACCTTTTGGTGTTATAAGTCGTGACCCCCAGAAGGTATGTTTAGCGTTATAATCGCCAGCGGCCAGAAAACAGGGTCCTAATGATTTATAATATTTATAATATTGGCCTTCTGATATGGAAAATCTAGGTGGAGAGTATAAAGAAGAAATTACTATGTTCCGATTTAGCTCCTCAACACAAATAGTCGTTGCTTGCAGATAGTCTTCACGGTGATCACACATAATGTAGTGTTTGACTCGAGTTTTTATTAAGATGGCAGAACCTCCACAAGCTCTATCTCGAGGGTCCTTGGTATCATATAGTATATAACCATTGATTTTAAACGTATTTCTTGAGGTCAAATGAGTTTCAGAAATCATCATGACATCAATTTGTTTATTTTTAAGAAAGTATTCTAATTCATTTTTATGTTGGCGGATGCCGTTTGCGTTCCAAAAACAAATTTTTAAACAGTTCATGGTTTGTTAAGTACAGCTTGCAATAACATCGATTGCATTCTAAGCATTTCCTGCATCATATTACCCATTGTGTTCGTAAAATTATTTACTGTTTGCACTAATGTTTCCATGGTTATTTCTAAACGACTTAAATTAGAAACCGGAGTTTCATCATTACTTGGCGAGGCACCTTGCATTGGCTGATGGTTTGATTTTAGGACGTTAGCGTAAGAGGTTCTGTTATTACTAGGCTGGGGGGCTTGAATTGCATTTGTGTTTACCTGATTTGCAACCTGCATTTGAAGGGTATTTGTTTTCGGTCCAACCGTCTGCTTGACAATATTATATACTGGGCATCCTCTATAATTGGCAGTGTGATTACCGCCACAGTTGCTACATTTTTTTACGTTGGGGTCGGTTTTAGACTTATCGCAAGAAACTGTACCGTGTAGTTCACCACATACTACGCAGACAGGGGGTAAGTAGCAGTATGCCTTGGTATGGCCAAATTCTTGGCAGTTTAAGCACTGAACAGGTCCATTTTTTTTGTGCGGCTCTTCTATAGTTATTCTTCTGTAGAGAATATATTTTAAATTGTAAATAGGATGTGTTTCGTTTTTTTTAAGTTTTACGTCGCCGGGTTCAAACTCCACTCGAAAAAGTGGTTGGGGAATTTTTTCTCTATTTTTAATATTTACTACATGTTTTACCTTGAAGCCTTTTTCTTCTAGGAATGTTTTAACCTCTTCTGGGTCCACACATGAGTCAATACCCTTAATCACTACCTGTAGACCTTTACTGCTTTTCAGTTGGTAGGTATAAAAGTTTTTTTTAAGCGTTTCGAAGTTGTTTACTATTTTGCGAAAATCATTCTCATTATTGACTTGTATTTTTGTCTCGTTTATACTTCCACGCTTTATAGCCGCTACGTAAAACGAATTTTCACCTATCACCGATATCAAACTCTTTATGAGCTCATTTGAATTTTGCTCCCTTAGATATATCGGGGGAGGCTTGGATGGTTTAATGACGTTTGGTGCTTCAGAGGATTCATCCTCCAGAATTGCAAAACGATTTTGAGTATTTATTTTATCAAAAGATGGTACTTTTGAGGCCGAAGCAACTGCTGCAGAGGTAGGGCTGCGTCCCCGTTTAAGCACTGTTATGTACCTGTCCATACCAACTTGTACTGTAGGCTTTTGACAACTTTTTACAGGGGGGTTTTCCATTGCATTTGTGTTTGAGTTCATGGTATCATTTCCCACTAAATTAGTTTTTGACGTCACGGCAATACTTGCTGGCCTGGCAACACTTGTCACCAAATCTTGTTGTAGTTTTTTTAATGAGTTACTATCCACCGTTTGTGTAAATACCGAGGGTGAGAGGGAACGTGTTCGAGTAATTGGCTTAGCCGTTAGGTAGTTAATATTGTTTTGTTTTGTTTTATTTATTTCTGCATTATTTTCATTTGCATTAACTAAAACGTAAACGTTTCTTTCATTTTGTCTTAGTGTTGTTTCACTGTTTGTACTCATGCAAAGAGTTGTTTTTGTTTTTCACCGTTTTGCTTTGCTTTAATATTTTTATTATTTATTGTATTTTACAACAACAAAAGAAAAAACCAGAATTTAAATGTTTTGTTCAGAATATGTATACACATGTATGAACATTCATACGTACATACATATATATTTTTACTGTTTTATTTTATTTAATTTTATCGTTTTAAATTGTTCACTATTATGTTAAGTAATTTAAATAACAAAATATAATATTTTTTTTGTTTGTTTTTTAAGCGTCCATTCGCTGCTTATATTTATGTATTACAAAATCAAATGTGATTAATTAATAGTTCAAATCGTATGCGGGGCTAAAAATACACGTCTGTATCACAACAAAGCACAAACCTAATGAAAAATGTGAAATTTTATTTAAAAAAAATGCAATTTGGAGGCTGTTTCTTAAACATTTTTAAAAAACTCACCCTTTTTTGGAAGCAAAATTCTTATGAAACAGACACCAAATTGCATTTTTTTAAATAAAATGTCACACTTTTTTTGTAGAAAAGAAAACACCATTAGATTTCCTAATATTTCTAGATACGCAGATTATACATAAACTTAAAGAAAATGGCGCAGGACATCTTGAGTTTTCCAATGAGTTCTGTCGCATCTGAGAGACTATTTTTCACTCGAGCTCTGGTTCACTCTCTGTCTACCTCCGCAAAAGTTGAGAAAACATATTTTGTTTATTAAACAAAAAAATTTTTAATATTTTTGTAAAAAAATTTTTAATTTTCACTGAAGGAGGATTATCAGGTTATGTAGTAGTATAAACCGCAACAAAATATGTATATTAAAAAAAAAAATTAATAAATGTATATTTTTTGTTAATATGTATAACATAATAACCATATAACCGGATAACCAGACTTCCGTGAACAACCCAACTGTAATTTTGTATAATAGATAAGCAATTTACTTTACTTGAGTTTTGTTAATTTTAACTTGTATTCAAATTCAATATGCGTATTGGTATCGATATCGGCGATATTTTTATTTGAGTATCGGTATCGTATCGGAAAAGCAGTATCGTTACATCCCTAGTAAGAATACACTTAAAACTAACAAGTATTTCTGAAGCAACTCTTTATAAAGGGTGGTCCAACGAAAACGCACTATGTTAACTATAAATAAAACAAAAAGTTTTCAGAAAACTATCTTTATATTTTTTATTATTATCAAAGTAATTTTTGTGGGAATACAAAATTTTAATTTAAAAGATTTTGTTGTCGTGCTTAATTCCCAAGTTTTATTCTTGATAAAAACACTGAAATTTATTGTTAAAGGGATAATCTATTCCTATGCGCTATTCACTGGTTGCTTAGGCCAGATCGTCAAGAAGCTTCATCCAAAGATTTTAGAAAAACTAAAGATATTAAACAATTAAAACTGTTTTTATTATTATAAAATTATTATAAAATTATCTATGACAATCATGTCTGAAACAGTTGCTTGAACCCTCAAAAAAAGAAAACCACCCGGCCCAGATGGCATATCCGTAGAGGTCATCAAGGAGATTGCAACGAATCGCAGCGGGATCTTACTTAAGGAGTATAATAGCTGCATAGCAGAGGGAATAATTCCAGATGTTTGGAAAGAACAAAAACTTGTCCTCATCAGCAAGGGTATGGGTGGCCGGGGATCATCGTTATCTTACAGACCGCTGTGCATGTTATCAAAGCTACTGGAAGTCTTTCAAGAAGGCAATATGGACTCCGACCTGGAAAATCAACAATGGAGGCTCTAAATGATATGATAAATATCGTAAAGGCTACCCAACATGGAAACCATTTTTCGAGAACTGTTATTCTCTTAGCTACCCTAGACATCAAAAACGCCTTTAACAGCCTAAGGTGGACGGATGTGATACATGCTTCGGAGACAATTTTTAATATCCCAGATTATTTAGCGAAAATTATCAAAGACTATCTAAGTTTTGATATATGACACCACCCAAGCAACTAGGAGAATGCAAATCACATCAGGGGCTGCGCAAGGATCTATTCTGGGGGCAGACCTCTGGAACGCAACATATGACGAGATTCTAAAGATAGAGATGCCGTACGACAAATTTCTTGTGGGATGCGCGGACGACATTGCGGCGGTCATCAAAGCGAGGGACACGGAGCAGGCCCAACGCAAATTTCGACAAGTTATGATCCGAACAAAGAGCAGGCTGGATTCCCATGTTCTGCAATTGGCCATGCACAAAACGGAACTGTTGTTACTTACCAGAAGACTCATTCCAACCGTGGTGGATATGTATGTGGGTGACCTTGTCATCCCCACTTAGCCATCGATCAAATACCTTGGATCAGACTGGATTCGAAACTGACTTACACAAGGCAGATGGAATATGCTACTTCAAAGACATCAAAGATAACAGCACAATTAAGCAGACTAATGGCAAACATTGGTGGACCTCTTCCAATTAGGAGAAAATTACTCACGGAGGCTAGTTACAGTATACTCCTCTATGGATCTGAAATCTGGCCCCCACTCTGGCAATTCAGACTAGAGCGGCAGAGAATGATGCCCATGGACTTTCAGGCAATTAAGCGCTGGAAGATCTTTAGCATGAAGCAAAACACGGCCCAAGCACACAACAAAGCGAGCATACGGCAGAAAGTCTTACAAAATTGACAACTTCGATGGAGAAATTGATAGCAAGGCAGATGGACATATAAGCTTACCTATTTGGAAATGGGGATAAACAGGAGAAGTGGCGAAGTGAGCTACTACGTAACCCAGATGTTAGCCGGTCATGGTTACTTCCTAGTAACCAGCGTCATACCAAAGGTCATACCAAAGGTATGACGCTGATCATACCTTTTTTGGTGTTGTAAATGGGCGGAGCGCCGCAGAAGGCTTGAGAGAGAAATCGGTCATATTTCAGTCACAAACATCGTGATAAAAATGACAAATAGCGAAGGAAGCTGGAATGCAGTAAGAAGTTTCGTGGAGCATGTCATCCGTGAGAAGAAATTGGACATGGACGCAGCGGCGTAAGAAAAAAATTTTAATAAAATAAAAAAGAAAAAATAAAAGCGGAGTCCGGACACCACATAGGGGGTCACCTTGAAGTATTGCTAAATGGTTTTTAGCCGATATCAAAGGAGTCCGACATAAGACGAGCTTGACGATCTCGTTAGATGCGTAACGCATTTTCCCATCTCGAGCCGCAAAAAAAAAAAAAAAAAAAAAAAAAATCGGCCCAATGTTTGCCACATTAGTAAAATCTAAGTTAAATGCTTTTTCCATTTTTTAAAAAATTAAAGATAAATCTGTGGATTTTTTTGTTAATTGTGGTACAAGACATCTTCCGAAGTGACACCAACACTGGTTCCCAAATTTTCCACTTTTTGCCATAACCTCAAAAAAGATATGTTTTCTAAGCAGTGATGTTAGATGTTTTTTTCGAAATATCGTCAAAATTTAAAAAAAAAAATCGTCAAAATCGTCAGTAGTTTTGAAAAAAACCGTCAAAAAATCGTCATATAAAAAAATCGTTCTTTTATAAACACGGATATATCACTCTATTAAAACATAAAAAAATATTAAGTATAAAATCATACAAAACCAAAAAATATAGAATTTTTAATACTTAAGACGATTTGGTGAGGCTTTGATATTGCTCTCCGGAGATTTTCGTCAAACAATTCCCGTCATCCCCAAATCTTCTGCTGCAGATGAACTTAACGCCTGCCTGAAATCGTCGTCTTTGTGGAGGCATGTCCAGAAGTTGCAATTGACCGCAAACATTAATGTCGTGTTGCAGAACGACCCATCGGCTGCTGAATTCTCGAGACAACTGCTGGAGCTTGGCAACGGCCAAATTCCTATTGATGTTTCGAATGGATTGATATCGTTCCCTGAAAATTTTTGTGAATTCACATCGTCCAAGGAGGAGCTCATCAGCAAAGTGTTCCCCGACATTGCACAAAACTACAAAAATCTCGATTGGATTGGTGAACGGGCAATAATAGCAGCGAAGAATAAGGACGTCGATAACTTAAACTTAATTATTCAAAGTTAAATCGCAGGACAACTACATATAGGGCTCCCAACTTTTTTTGTTGCAATTAAAGTACATTGATTATTAAAGGTTAAGAAAAAAAGTACACAGTATAAATATAAAGTCCAATTAATTTCTTTTTATTGTTATATTTAAAAATGTTTTTTATTGCTTTTCGCAAGTTTTATCAAACAATTACACTGTGCTAGAATTTGGCAACTGGCGCTTAAACCTTTTTCGGGTACGCTGAATCCAATACCGGTTCAAAAACGGTTCAGTTTATTGAAATTACATACTAAAAAAAAACGAAAATCCGCAATAAAATTTCCTTTAAACGTTAAATTTTTTTCTAACATGCGCTGTCGTTTTAGAAACATATCTTTTTTTTTTTTGGCAACAAAAATAATTTTTAATCAACATTTTGAAATTTTTGTTTGTTAAAAATCTATTAAAAATTACAGTTATAAATGATTAAAATCTGTTAACAACTTTTGATTTTATTCACAAAAGTCAAAACATTTTAATTAATTAGTATTGTGGTTATTTTGTTGAACTATTTATGGTTTTTAATCCAAATTTTTAATATTTTTAATTAGGCTTAAGTTCATGAAATTTAATTTTCATTAAATTATTTTTATGAAGAAAGGAATTTTACAACATGAAAATTAATTAAAATTGTTATTGATAATATTTCATTCTTGACGTGGCTCGGGCTCGAACCCTGGCCGGCAGGTTACCATGACATGTTTCGATCGCAACCACTCGATCTCCTCAGCTGGATTTGCCGTCTTACACTCGCAGCCATCGACGACTGCTGACGTCAATAGTCAAACATCAATCCTTAAACCAAATTGTATTTTTAACATTTGGTAGATCGAAATTTGCTTTCCTGAATGAGTATCCATTTTAATTGATTTTACATGTTTTTTCCTTACTTCTGTTTTTTCGTACTTTTGTCAAGAATTTTTCTTGAAGTCCAAGTACATTTTTTGTTTTTTCATTTTGTCTTTTTCTTTTCTGTTGACCTTTTTCAGCACAACTTGAAGGACAAATGTACACATAGAGCTCGTGCCTTAGCTTTAACAATAATTAGTATTGTGGTTATTTTGTTGAACTATTTATGGTTTTTAATCCAAATTTTTAATATTTTTAATTAGGCTTAAGTTCATGAAATTTAATTTTCATTAAATTATTTTTATGAAGAAAGGAATTTTACAACATGAAAATTAATTAAAATTGTTATTGATAATATTTCATTCATTACGTGGCTCGGGCTCGAACCCTGGCCGGCAGGTTACCATGACATGTTTCGATCGCAACCACTCGATCTCCTCAGATGGATTTGCCGTCTTACACTCGCAGCCATCGACGACTGCTGACGTCAATAGTCAAACATCAATCCTTAAATCAAGAATGAAATATTATCAATAACAATTTTAATTAATTTTCATGTTGTAAAATTCCTTTCTTCATAAAAATAATTTAATGAAAATTAAATTTCATGAACTTAAGCCTAATTAAAAATATTAAACATTTTAATTAATTTAAAAATTTCATAAATCGCAATATTTGTATGGAAGCCCCCTTAAGAAGTGGTGATAAGGGGCAAGTATGTCTCGAAAAATTGTTAAGGAGACTCCTTGGCTGTTATGGTACGTTTTCTTCAATATATTTCTAGTATGTATTAAACTTTTTGTATGGGAACCCCTTAAGGAATGGACATTTTTAAATTTTGTTTTAAATATTAGTTAAACGAGTCACTTTTGTGCTCGCGATCTAAAAGCAGGCAGTAATTTGAAGGAGTTTTGCACTCGTTTTTTAAAAGCAGGCAGTTATTGTACTCAAATAAAACAAACAAGTGAAATAGTGCTGTCAGATTATTTTTTTTTTTCGAAAAATCGTCCTGCCAATATAAAAAAAACATCAAAAAATGGCCCTGACTAATATTAACTAGTTGTTTTTTACAGCCAGTTCATGGATTTCGAACGTCTTCGTTCGCATAGAAAATTACATTAAAAACAAAAACAAACTTCGAACAATGTCCGAATTTTGTTTTTGTTTTAAATGTAATTTTCTATGCGAACGATGACGTTCGATATCGTTAAACGGGCAGTTAGTTTTTCTAAAAAAAAACTTGTACAATAATGGCTAATAAACCACTGATGGTTTAAACGCTGGTTTAGTTGAACTAAACTTGAATTTATATGTAGTTTAAACTCAGCAACTATAAATCATTTTCCCATGTGTTATATGTGGTAAAAAAATAACATGTGACAGCACTACGATAAATCTTATCAAATTCATATGGTCTGTGTTGGTAGTTTAAACGCCGAATTTTATGCGTTTAAAGATGGTTTATATATTTAGTGATTTATAGATTTTTGTACATCAAATCGCTCTCTACTGATTCCATTCAAATAAATCATATTAAAAATTTTAATATTTGTGTTGTATTATTACTCTAAAGTTTGTCTGAAGGCTTAAAATTGGGACGAGGCGAAGTTCGTCGAGTCCGCTAGTAGATATAAATATATATTCGCCTCTTTATACATATATTAACTACCCCCCGTTTCCACATGCAAGTGCAAGTTCGAAAACTCAATACACTGACACTTTTTCACTAACATTCACACAATTTTTGTTCATTCAGCCAATCGGCTGTTTCCTCGATTTTTTGTTGATAATACGTATACACTACTTGCAAGTAATTACTTGCATGTGGAAACTTTCGGTAAGAAAAAAACTTTACTTGACAGATTAAAGTGTTAAAAATTTGATGAAAGATTAAAGTTTAAACTAAATTTATTGACGGGATTAAATCGTCAACACCTAAGTGACTCTACATTCAAAATCGTCAATCGTCATTTTGGTAAATTCAGCGAAAAAAATCGTCAAAATGACGTAAAATCGTCACATCTGACATCCCTGTTTCTAAGCTAAATTATATGACATTTATTTATTGTTCTAAAAAAGCGTTTTTTGCAATTTATAAAGCTATTTGCAATGCTCTTCAGAATTGCGCACTGTCACAAAGGTATGTATTTCTATTTCAGTCCATATCTACTACGGTATTCATTCGGTTAACCGTTAATCGGTTAACCGATTAATTACTACTCGATTAACTGATCGGTTAATTTAAAATTGGCTTTTTTCGATGAACGGTTAAACCGGTTAATTTCAGTCGATTAGCCGATTAACCAATGTAACAAAATTTTTAGTTATTTGTAGGTTTAAACCATATTTTTTGTGTTTTTAATTATGGGTGAGTTCCAAATCGTCAGTTGCAAAGCAACTCGGTTTTATAAATGTGTTATACAATGCAAACTTGTACAATTTAACAATGTTGTCTGTACCAAAGTTCACCAAAAAAGTTACCAAAGTGCACCAAAAAAGTTGTGTTTAGAAATATTTTTTCATACACTATTTTTCCTTCTCCAAAAACAGAAATTCGGAAATGAACTTTTTTGCAGAATGTTCGGTGCTAAGCTTTGCCAGGCTGAGCTAGATAATGTCCTGACAACAGAATACACCGAAACAATTAGAAGTTTAAAATTTTTAAAAATAGATATTCTATATTATGGGTTGTTTTCGATTTCTCCAACATCTACGATAAGTGAAGGAATTTTTTCCAACTCAAGTTTTATCAAAACTAAATAATATCATAAATCATAAACATTTTAACCAGCTTATTTTTCTTAAAGATTATTTTATAAGATCTTAAACTATTTTAATTACTAATAAATTGATCTCAGTTTATTTTTAAATAAATACATAATACAGGTATTCACGTCAATTTTTTTACCCTTGCAACTGTTCAAAATAGCATAGTTGCAATTTTCAGATTTTCCGGAAAATTTTTTCGAACAACGCCCTTTCTATTTGACAATATCCCAAGATGAAAGCACTTGCGATTATTTTAAAAACTTATTAATGAATTTGAACCGTAAAAAATCCACAAAATTATAAATTGTATTAATTTACAAGTCGAATTTCTAACTTGCCATAAAAAGTTGCAAAATATTTATGCTTTTACTCTGATAATCTTGCACTTACTTAGACCCTTACAATTTTGCATCGTTTGTGCGAACTTTTGACGTGAAAACCTTTAATATGTATTAATTAAAATATATGTATTACATATTTATGAATTTTTTTTTCTCGTTTTAGTTCAACTACTGTTTTGTTATTGTTTACTTTTTACTAATAAACTTCAAAGAATTAACAATTTTTCATGTTCGTCACACTCAGCTCCTAAATTTGGGGGAAGTGAGTATAAATGGCTATAAAGAAAATACATTTGTTGTGACATGTGTGCTCCTGTATTATAAGAAAACCATTTAGACTTCAAATAATACTAATTTATTTAATATCGGGTGATTTTTTAGCTATTATCTTTTTGGCAACCCTGGTTTAAACTGCTGACGCACCTTTCGTGTTTTGTTTCACTGTCAAACATCTTCAGTTTGGTCTATAACTTAACCATGAATCGTCTTACAAAAGAACAACGCTTGCAAATTATTGAATTTTATTATCAAAATGCTTGCTCTGTTAAGAAAGTTCATTGCGCGCTTCTTCCATTTTATGGTCAGTTTAATCGACCCACTGAAGCGGCTATTCAGGCTATTGTGACTAAATTTCGCACCAAATTTACATTGTTGGACATTAAACCACCAACACGCTTACGTAGAGTGCGAAGTGAAGAAAATATCGCAGCTGTATCGGCAAGTGTTAATGATGACCATCAATTATCGATTCGTCGCCGTTCGCAGCAATTGGGCCTCTATTACTCAACAACGTGGAAAATTTTGCGGAAGGATTTAGGTGTGAAGCCTTTCAAAATACAGCTAGTGCAAGAATTGAAGCCGAACGACCTACCGCAACGTAAAATTTTTGGTGAATGGGCTCTTGGAAAGTTGGCCGAAGATCCACTTTTTTTTATCGAAAAATTGTGTTCAGCGACGAAGCTCATTTTGGCTCAATGGGTACGTTAATAAGCAGAATTGTCGATTTTGGAGTGAAGATCAGAAGCATTGCAAGAGGTACCAATGCATCCAGAAAAAGTCACAGTTTGGTGCGGTTTATGGGCTGGTGGCATCATTGTACCGTACTTCTTCAAAGATGATGCGAATCGTAACGTAACAGTGAATGGTGAACGCTACCGTGAGATGATATCCATTTTTTTTGCCAAAAATGCAAGAGCTTGACTTGCATGACATGTGGTTTCAACAAGACGGTGCCACATGCCACACAGCACGCTTAGCAATGGACTTATTAAGAGGCGAGTTCGGTTAACATTTTATTTCACTTTCGGAACCGGTCAATTGGGCGCCTAGATCGTGCGATTTTACGCCTTTAGACTATTTTTTGTGGGGCTATGTTAAAGCTCATGTCTATACACACATGCCCGCTTCAATTGACGCATTAGAAGACAACATTGAAGCATTTATTCATGATATAACGGCCGAAATGTTGGAAAGAGTATGCCAAAATTGGACTAAGCGGATGGACCATTTGAGGCGCAGTCACGATCAACATTTGCATGAAAAATCTTCAAACATTAAATTATATGGACCGTACTATCGATTCAAATAAAGATTTCATGCATTTTTCTGAATTTTATGAGATTTTTTTTTAAACTTTCCCATAGCTCTTAAAAAATCACCCATTATATTTGTATGTACCTATGGCATGAAAGTCTTAAATCATAGTTTTAATAAGTTAACTGTCACTATAGCTTCTGCTGTTTCCTAAAAACTCGCCTGCTACTTTCTGGAAAGAATTCCATTTAACTTTTATCGATTGCGATTTTGACAAGTTACAATAATTCTGAGCATTTTGACTCATAAGTTTAATACTGCCATCATCAGTAGAATTAAAGCTTAGGTCTAAATCTTCTTCTTAATTAAAAGTTAATCAGTCATTGATGTTAAAGTTATTGCTGGGGTCGCATACGATATCGAGCAAAATTGATCGAAATTTTTTTCAATGTCTATCGTATGCAGAATTGTACGATAGTTTACTTTATATAGATGTCGGTTATTACACCCCTGGAGTTTTCTGTTATGAGTACAGAAAATAATGTGAATCAATTTTTGTAACTGATTTTAACATCTATGCAACCGTTTAAATTTTGTAAAATTCAAATAAACAGTTCTCTAGATTTTTTGAAATGTCCGTCTGTCTGTCTGTCTGTCCGTCTGTCCGTCTGTCCGTCTGTTGAAAACACGCTCACTTTCGAACAACTCAAAAGAAATAAACAAACTTGGTGTCAAATTGCTTGTAGTTATCCTAAGCAGTTTGGGATTGAAATCCAGCAAAATCGGTTCAATAGGATCTGAGCTATGAATCAAAATGTGGAACCACCACCTAAAAAAAATTGATAATTTTGTTACAAAAACTAACATAAATGGTGGAAAAATGCACAGAATGATATAAGATCTCGCAACAGTTCGTTTTATTTAACTGGAAATCACGCTGTAAAATATCTTGAAGATCCGTCCATGATTTACCCTAGGCCCCATATAAGCCCTACTCCCGGAAAACAGTATAGTAATCCTAAAACCCTAACTAACAATGCTATCATAACAAATTTTGGCACGTCACAGTTAAATAGGACTAGAAATTAAACTGTTGAGTTTCGTGAAGATCGGTCCATAATTTACCATAGGCCCCATATAAAACCTACTTCCACAAAACAGTTTAGTACGCGTAAATCCGTAAAAAATAATGCTATCATAACAAAATTTGGTACATCAAAAATTTTTGGAACTAAAAATAAGTCTGTGAAATTTCGTGAAGATCGGTCCATCATTTACCATAGGCCCCATATAAACCTTACTCCCGGAAAACAGCTTAGTAAACCTAAATACGTAAAAAATAATGCTATCATAACAAAATTTGGAACATATAAGTTTTACAGGACTAGAAATAAGACTGTGAAATTTCGTGAAGATCAGTTCATAATTTACCCTAGGCCCCATATAAACCTTACTCCCGGAAAACAGCTTAGTACGCCTAAAAACGTAAAAATAGCGCTATCATTTGATACATCACAGTTTTATAGAACTAGAAATGACACTGTGAAATTTGGTGAAGATCGGTGCATAGCTTACCATAGGCCTCATATAAAGCCCACTCTGGTAAAATAATAAAATACGCGGTAAACTTTCTTCCAGTTTAGCTTCATATGGCCAGAAAAAATGTTATGCAATTTTGTGATATACGGTCCATAATTTTCCTTATATTCCATTTTAGCAGCCTTTTGAAATTTACTGCAAACGCTTAAACTAATTGCACCGCTGTATTGAAATTTATGTTTTTTAATAACAGAAATCGTTCTGCAGAATTTGAGATAATTGGTTCATAGGTTACCATGGCTTTTATATAATTTGTTCTCTTGAAAATCATTTAAGTTCATCTTAAACAAATATTCTACTTAAACTTTTTAAAATTGATTCTGATTGTCGATCAATAATTTTATATAGGTCTAAACCGCAACAAATTTTAATGCAGATGTCAGTTTTTACAAAGATTATAATAATAAATAGACATCATACAGATACATATTACTCCTAAAACATTCGAAGTGTCGGTGGAGGGTATCAAAGATTCGGCACAGCCGAATATAGCACTCTAACTTGTTTTTATATTTTTTCTCTGCGAGTGGAAACTATGTTCTTTTTTATTTATTTATTAAATTGAATTTATATAACTAAATTAAATTATCGCTTTTAAGAGCTGTAAAAAAATTTATGGCTAGATTTTACTAAAAATGCTTGAGACGATTGCAAAATATACTAGAAAGTGTTGAAATAAACATTCAGCATTAAATGCATTGTATAATTACTTCATCTATATAATTTTATTCTGGAGCACTGAATAAATTTTTCTATATTTTTTGGTTTTTAACGTGTGGTTGGTGATTGTATTTATAGTTTACAACTCTGCGTATAATTGATATTAATTATAATTTAATTAATAAATCTTGTAAATATCAATTATGCTTATAATCAAGTATGGGCTTGTGTATTATACACATCGTTCTTATAATCGATTAATTTACAGTTTTTACATTTTAAATAGTTTAAATATTTCTCTTTTGAATAAAAAAAAAAAACAACAAAACAAAAGATAGTAAAATGTTTTACATAATTTTCAAAAACTTATATCTTTTAATAAAATCAACTACTTTTTTTACTACTTACTCTATTAACAAACTTAAAAACAAATACAATTTTGAAAAAAAAATATTTTAATTAGACCTGTATAAATATTTAAAGTAACTTTTAAAATTGATGTTTACATAACGGATTAAATAATAAAATCAGTAAAAGTGCTCTGTTTTAATAAAATTTATTTCCTATACCCTGCAAAAAAAGTTAAAGTTACAGTGCACGTTTGTTAACCGATACACTTTTGCTAGGCTAAGGCCCGTTTTCACATGTAACCGATAGTTAAAGGTTCGATAAAAAAGTAAGATCTTAATTGTTTTAACTTATATTCGATTAAAATTGCTCATAATAATTATTAAAAATATATTTTTATCAAATAGAATCTAAGAATTTATTTCTCATGGTGAGTAACATTTATTATATAAATTTTTAAATTATTCGAATGTGTATTCTAAGTCAAATTACAATTCTCAAAAGCTTTTATACTTTAGTAGTCTTTTTCCTTTTTCAATTTTTATTTTTAAAAATAGATGATAACTATTATGGGTAACCAGGCGCGGATCCAGCATGAGCCTTAGGGGGGGGTGGGGAAATTTTGTATGATACAAAAAAGTAAAAAATTTGCTTTTAAAAGTTTATTAAAAACAATATCACCCGTATTCAAAACGAAAATTTGTGTATTCCGGCTATACTCCGTTCATCGAGTGAGCAACTAAAATGTTATTTAAGCTTAATCACCATTTGGTTATGTGTTTGTTCAAAACACTTTGAAATCGCCCGATTAAGAAACATTTTTACATCTCTGTTTTAGCAAAATTCAATTGAAAAACAGCAAATTGACAGCAGTTAATTAGGAGTTGAAAAGTCTTTGATCATTCGATAATCATAATTTATTAAAAAGTGTTTTGAATAAGAAATCCTTAATCAGGGGATATGCAGTAACTAAATTTTTGTTTTGAATACGGGTGTATGTGTATATCTATATATACATATAAAAATTAAAAATGTTTGTTTGTCTGTTTGTTTGTTGGCTTATAGACTCCTAAACTTCTGAACCGATTTTTCTGAAATTTTTACAGTAACATCATGTGAAATAAAATAGGATAAAAAAATAGGCTACTTATTTTTTCGATAGGGGCAGGGGAATTGGTACTCCCCATTGGATGCCAGTATCAAATATCGCATATCTTAAGAGCCGCTGCACGCATTTTGTTGAACTTTTGGTAGTAGGATCATCAGAGCCCCAAAATTGAAATAAAATAGCAGCGGGGGAAGTGGTACCCACCATAGGACGCCAATGGTTAATATCGCATATCTCAAGAACTTTTATAGTGAGAATGTTCAAACTTTGCAGAAGTCTCTCTTATGGTATTTTACACTTTTAAAAATAAAAAAAAGCGGGTAGGCGCAAGGGGGGGAATACCTTCCATAGGATGCATAAATTAAATATCGCTCAACAGAAGAACTATTAAATGGAGAGTCTTCAAACGTGGTTACAGTTACTACTATGGTAAACTATAAATTTCAATATAAAAATGGGCGGGGTAGACAGAGGAGAAGCAGTACCCCTCATAGATAGAAATATTAATAAGAGCCGCTGCACGCCTTTTGTTGAGCTTTTGGTAGTAGGATCTTCTGAGCCCCAAAATTGAAATACAATAGCAGCGGCCCTATGCTCCTTGCAGGAGTAAAAGGAACAATTATATATATATATATATATATATATATATATATATATATATATATATATATATATATATATATATAGCAGCGGGGGAAGTGTTACCCACCATAGGACGCCAATAATAAATATCGCATATCTTAAGAACCGTTATAGTGAGAATGTTCAAAATTTGCAGAAGTCACTCTTATGGTATACTACACTTTTGAAAATAGAAATAAAGCGGGTAGGCCCAGGGGGGAAATACCTTCCATAGGATGCATATATTAAATATTGCTCAACTGAAGAGCTATTAAAGGTATAGTCTTCAAACGTGGTTAAAGCTACTATTATGGTAAACTATAAATTTGAATATAGAAATGGGCGGGGTAGCCAGAGGAGGAGCAGTACCCCTCATAGATAGCAATATTAATAAGAGCCGCTGCAAGCAATTTGTTGAACTTTTGGTAGTAGGATCTTCTGAGCCCCAAAATTTAAACAAAATAGCAGCGGGGGAAGTGTTACCCCCATAGGACGCCAATGTTTAATATCGGATATCTTAAAAACTATTAAAGTTAGAATGTTCAAACTTTGTAGAAGTCACACTTATGGTATACTACACTTTTGAAAATAAAAATAAAGTGGGAAGGCGCAGGGGGGAAATACCTTCCATAGGATGCATACTTTAAATATCTCTCAACTGAAGAACTATTAAAGGGAGAGTCTTCAAACGTGGTTAAAGCTACTATTATGGCAAACTTTAAATTTCAATATAAAAATGGGCGGCGTAGACAGAGGAGGAGCAGTACCCCTCATATATAGAAATATAATTTAGAGCTACTGCACTCATTTTATTAAACTTTTTGTAGTATGATCTTCTGAACCCCAAAATTTAAATAAAATAGCAGCGGGGAAATGTTACCCTCCATAGGACGCCAATGTTTAATATCACATATCTTAAGAACTGTTATAGTAAGAGTGTTCAAACTTAGTAGAAGTCACTCCTATGGTATACTACACTTTTGAAAATAAAAATAAAGCGGGAAGGCGCTGGGGGGAAAAACCTTCCATAGGATGCATATATTAAATATCTCTCAACTGAAGAAGTGGTTTAAGCAGTGTAGCGAAGCGCACTGGGTTAAGCTAGTTATATATAAAAAAACTCAACAAAAAGGTTAAATAAAATCTGTGGCATTTTGACAAAACATCTTAAGTCGAGATAAAATAGCAAGAAAGTTTTTAAAAAAACTCGGTGAAAAAATTATCTTTCAAATAATAAAATAAACAAAAATTAAAGAAAAATTTCGTTTATTTTACAAAATTTTGAAAACGTAAACCAAAATGGTTTTTGAATGAAAATTCGTATGATTTACAACATTTTTTTAACTTTTTAAATTTGACTTAAGTTTATTTTGTCAAAATGCCCAGAAATATAAGATCAGTTCAATACACATAAATCTTTTTAAATAAGCAATTTATGATTTCCTTGTGAGGCAAATTTAGATAGTACAGTTTATCTTCTGTCATTGTTGATATCAGCCATGTTTTTATTCGACGAAGAGTAGAAATGACCTCCCGCTCGTAGCATTACTGACGAGCATTGAAACGAAAATGTTAAATATTTTTCTTAAATTTGGGTAGATATCTTCATCACAGTTTACTAAAGCATCTACAACGTTATCTGATAGACCAGGCTCAAGTAAGTTCTTAGTGGGTGTTTATCTCTTTTATATAATATAAACCAGCTCATCAGCTAGTTGTGGTTTTAACAGTTTTGTATCTGTATATGACTTGATTGCACTTTGAGGTAGAAGCTTAGGTATGTTCAATACATTTGGGATATCAATTGGGAAAGTTGTTATGAGATCTTCTAAAATAAATTCAATAAGAGGAATGTAACCTACAACTCGGTAGTAATCTTTAACATTTTGGATGTGATTATTTCATTCAAATCTTGTCTTTTCGATAGGAACCTCGATTTGAACGCAAATAGCTTTAACTTTTTCAAAAATCGCTTTAAATTGTTCTTCGGCTTTATTTCTTTTTTCTTCAAGGCACATGCTTAAAATTTTGATAAGGCTTGATTTTTTTGAAGATCTATATCTTGCTTTTGTAAAATGATACTAAGTGGCTGTGTTACAATAGGTATCACACTTAATATGTATATTCCGCAAATAAATTTAAAAGTACTAAGTGAGTTCCTTAATATAAAGGTAGAGATACTACCTTTCCACTCAGATATTTTTTCCAAAGCTTCTACTATATGATGTATACTTGTTGCAAAGACGCATAATGAAGAGAGTTTGGGTCCCAAATTCTTTGCTAAAACTGTTTTTCGCATGGGATGATTATATATAAAAAAATTTGTAGTTTCTTTAACAAATGATACAACTTTTTGTATTAATGGCACTTTATTGGTTTTAGAAATTCAGTTGTTCGATTTATGGGAATAGCAAGGCGTTTGTTTCGCATTTGTCGCTTTTCGAGAAATTTTGAACAGCTCGATTTTCTGCTGACATCAGAGCACACCCATTTGTTCCATCTCCTACACAATTTTTTAGGTCAAGACCAAAATTTGTCAAAGCTTTAAGAACTATTGATGATAGTGCCTTGGCATCAATTGACACATCAACGTCATCAATATCTTTTGAAGCCTCTTCAAATGCGTTAACAACAAAGCCAAAAATTCTTCCCTAACAACTTTTTGTCGTATGTTGAAATATTTTAAAGATAAGGAAATCTGGCTTTTCCCCGACAAATCCGTGCTTTCGTCAAAAATTATCGAATAGAATTTTGATTCATATAACACATAAATATAAACATAAGTATTGCAAATACTAAGGCTTTTTAATAATTCAACCGCACGCATTATCAAGTCAAACGTTTAGTCTTTGGATATAGATGGCACTTGCTGGGATTGAATGTAGAAAAATAAGTAATTGAATATGGTAAACTAGATGTTTCTTTGGAAATATCTAATAAATAACTATTAGGATAAAGATTTGGATACTTATTGAAAATTTCGTTAGAGATTCAATAAAAAAAAAAAAACAAAATAAACCTTGCTGGGATTTCCAACAATTTTGTACATTTAAAAAAAATATTATTATTGCGAATTCTTGTATTATCGAAATAAACAAAACATATTTTTATAATTTGGGGAGGAGGGGGGGATTTCCTTATTCCCCCCTGAATCCGCGCCTGTGGATTCCTCACGCATAACTATTACTTATTAATAGATACATATATTTCTTATCTACTTTTAATAGTTATGAATAAGAAATAATATAAAAGTAATAACTCATTTAATGAAATAAAGTTAAGTTACGTAAATTGTTTTACTAAGGAAAAGTTATTTTTAGGTAAGAACATGGTATATTTAAACAAGGTAGACTCATTTGGGAGTGTAGACATACTGCTCTTTAAAAGGAACCGAGTTTTCAAAATTGTCTCATATGAAACAAAAACAATTTAACGCACACATGTACAAATTTTGGCCCAAATACACGAAATTTTACGTTATGGTTGCAAACTAGGGGTAATCAGCTGACAAACATATGGGCCAACGAGTTTACCTTGTGTACATATACCTTGGGTAAGAAGAAGAAAAAATTTAAATAAAACATGAAAAAATAGATTTTTGAATTCATTGCTTTATTTAAAAAATGACCGCGCACATTAAAAATAGTTTTACCTTTCTTAAAGGAAATTTTTTTGCGGAGTTTCTATTTCTATTTTTCTATTTTCGAAATAACGGTATATCTCTAAAACCAGAGCCAACCTAAAATAACGGCTAGCACCACTGGATTCAGCGTTCCCGAATTAGGTTAAAATGCCAGGTTCCCAGCTTGTCTGTTTTTTCAACAGGCACAGTTTTATAATTGTAAATATAAAACTTTGATATTTTAATCGGGCTAAAACTCACAAAATAACAACAATTAACGGTGAGTTTATCCTTTCTTAAGGCGACCGTACACGACATGTTTTTGTCATTTGACATGTCAAATTTCTCACTGCAAAATACATACATGTCGTGTGTTACCTTTTAAACTTTGCTTCTGTAAAAGTCAGATGCAAAGTCATCTGACAAAATTTAAATTACAGCGTGCTCTATTTTCTTCTGACAAACCATCTGACATCAGAAATCTATGCCGAGAAGAAACCGGCAGCGGCGTCCACTATTGACGAAATCATTAGCCGGCTGCAGTTAATATTTAACAATACCGAGATATGTATGATCATCGCACCATTGAATAGAATTTATGTAAATATATATATAAAAATCGATTCATTATAATATCCTAAATTGGTATCATTGAATTAAAAGAAAAATATGTTAAGATGGCTAAACTTTTTTACGGCGTAAATAAAAATTTTCGTGGCGGCATTTTTATTTTGGATTTTGCAATAACTATGCGAAAAAAAACAGAGACAATGTCAGAAGCAAATTACATGTACGTTTGTGACCGAATATTATAAACCTTCTGTAAAACAGCCATTCTGACAGACATGCACAATTACATGTGACTTGAAAAGTTGACAAGTCAGATGTAAAAAACATGTCGTCTACATGCACCTTTACTTTCCCCACTACAATTGGTTGGAATTCTCCCAACATTAAATGTAGTTGTTAGTGAGTTAAGAAAAAACAAAATTAAAAACAAAAACAAATTGTTCATTGTTTTCGCAAGAAATTCCAAATAAAAACATAATTTCAAAATCTGTTTTTGTTTTGAATGTATGTAATGCTGGGTACACACAATGCAACCTACATGCAATCTGTTTCAATGCAAACTCAAAATATCAAAGCGTTTTGATGTTGATGCAATCTAGAATGAATGAAAATGAATTTAATTCACTATATTGCGTAAACGCGTTGCATAGTGTGTACCCAGCATAAGTTGAGCGTAGGGATGAAACGATATGAATAAATACAAGTACATATTCGATACTTTTATATAAGTATCAAGTATTTTTGTAATCGATTCTTAGCAACCGACTACCAAGTAGTATCGGTAAAAAAATACACGGTATCGGTCAAAAGTAATCGTTTCACTTTGGTATTGGCATTAATCTTAAATTTTTGATTATTTTCCAAAGCTGGAGCACCAGTAACGGTATCAAGAAACCGTTTGACCAGTAAACACCTTTAAACCACATATCGTCTAGGTCCATTTCCTCAATCTCTTGCTATAGGAAGTTCGTTATCATGTCGCGATAGCGAACACCATTCACGGTAATTGCTTGGCCGACCTCATTTTCGAAGAAGTACGGCCCGATAACACTGTCAGCCGCAGAACTAAGTGGGCGAGCATGCACATATGTTTTCCCATTACCTACAGACCCGGTTTGCTGAAATTTGAGCACAATTCGCCTGATTGTGGAAACATTTGGTCGATTATGCTGACCAAAAAAATCATGATGTGACTCACAATTATCGTGGATAATGGTTTAACCACCCATTATTATATATTTATCAATTTAAAAATAAAATACATATTAACATTGAAAATAACTTCATAGTAACATTGTCCATTTCTGAAATAAAAGGTAAATAAAAGGTTGTTATCCTGAACGTCCTATACAATTTTGTTTCCTAAGATAACAATGATTTTTCGAAAGGAAATTGATACTTGGTGGTAAATTAAAGTGGTCTCAAACTTTACACTTTGTGTTTCTAATGGGTCATAGTTAGAGTTTCCAGACGGCATGGATTGACCATTTGTCCAGTTAAAAAACTTTATTTAATTTTGAAAAATTATTTTTTTTTATTTATTTTTATTATTGTTTTGAACAAAATCATATACTAAGAAAAAATTGTAAGGAAACAATTTCTATTTTGTCGACAAACATTCCAATTAATGAGATATAGGTCCCGTTTTTCAAAAATGCTATAAATATAACGTACAAACTTATATAAATTGATGTCGTTTGTTAGTCATGCCATCTAGCAATACTGTTTGTACATGCACTTGAGGTATTTCTGACAATCTTCATTCACAAGAATCCATTCATATGACCGAATAAAGGCTACAATTTTAATAATACAAAATTTTGATGAAAGTTGCAAAATGTTTCAAACATTTTTAAATTAAATTCTTCAAATAACAATACAAAAAAAAAAAAAAATTCGAATTCGAGTGAAATCAAAATCGAACAAACTTTAAAAACGATCCAGTGTTTAAAGTTCATTAAATAATTTTGTTTTATATACTTCATACTATGAGTACATCTTATCTTAATTAGAACTTACCTCAAAATAAAAAAACGAAATCTCTATTGATTTCAATTTCACTCGTTTCGTAACATGGCTGTTTATGTACTTTTTTATTTGATTTAATTAAATATATACAAAGTTGAATTTATATAAACGGTGGCAGCAATACTAAAACAAAACAAAAACCACAGAAACAGCTGATGTTAACGTTTTGAAATATGTAAACTATTGATAAATAATTTATTATGAAACCAAAACAAATTGATTCGAACTGTCAAAGTCAACAGACTTTTCACTGCCAATTGTAGCAAATTCGCCCTGATTATAATTTTGTAATCTATATATATAAAAATAAAATAGGCTACTTATTTTTTCGATAGGGGCAGGGGAATTGGTACCCCCCATTGGATGCCAATATTAAATATCGCATATCTTAAGAGCCGCTTCACGCATTTTGTTGAATTTTTCGTAGTACAATCTTCTGAGCCCCAAAATTGAAATAAAGTAGCAGCGAGAGAAGTGGTTTTCCCCATAGGACGCCAATGTTTAATATCGCATATCTTAAGAACTGTTATAGTGAGAATGTTCAAACTTTGTAGAAGTCACTTTTATGGTATACTACACTATTGGAAATAAAAATAAAGCGGATAGGCGCAGGGGGGAAATACCTCTCATAGGATGCATACATTAAATATCGCTCAACTGAAGAACTATTAAAGGTAGAGTCTTCAAACGTGGTTAAAGCTACTATTATAGCAAACTTCAAATTTCAATATAGTAATGGGCGGGGTGGAGAGAGGCGGAGCAGTTCCCTTCATAGATAGAAATATTAATAAGAGCCGCTGCAAGCAATTTGTTGGGGAAATACCTTCCATAGGATGCATATGGGCATTTTCCCAGAACGGTCTACCAGGATCAAAAAATAAAATGTTGATTATCATCGTCTTTTATTGTTTATTATTATAAAAAAATCTTTGTTCTTATAAAAGAATGGTTTCATAGCATATCTCAGCTGTTTTACTTGAGGAAATTGGGCTGGAAACTGGAAAATGTTATATTTATCTGTATTTTCTACTTCTTAAGACATTTTTATATACTTATTTCACATGCAAGAAATATGTTATGGTTACACTCTTTCTTCATAATCAGTCCATTACAATCAATTGTAAAAGGAGTATTTAGTTTTTTTATTAAGGCAATTTTATGGGAAAATGCGTGGTGATAATAATAAAAAAACATATGGAAAAATAGTACGTTCGCGATCCGTACGTTCGCGACTGGTAACTAAGCCAATTAAACAAATACCAAGAGAGATATTTTATTTTGTAAATACTGGATGGAGGCCTACATTAATACACTTTTAAAATAAATAAATCACTTTTGAATATTTCGTTCCATTTTGAAGATTTTTACATTTCACTACTGTCAGCCAAAGTTGACTTCTATTTTGCGTACGTTCGTGACCACACGTTTATAACTCTTATTATGAAAACTTAAACTCTATGAAATCCATCTTTTGCACTAAACATGGAGCTACCCAAATGCTATCGAATCGAAAAAAAATGCTAGCAAAAGTTTTGTTTTCTATATTATTTGTACATCAAAAGCGTACGAACGTACATTCGTGACCCCAGGAAATGCCCATATATTAAATATCTCTCAACCGATAAAGTGGTTGAAGCAGTGTAGCGAAGCGCACCGGGTTAAGCTAGTATGATATAAGACTGAATTTTTTTTTATTGCAAAATAAAATCTGAAGTAAAATTTTATATTTTCTTATAGTTAAGTACTTTTTCAAATTGTCCAGTTATTTTTTTAATATCCAGGTGAATTTTTTCTATTGTTCAGTTATTTTACTTTTGATATCTGGGAACCCTAGTCGTAGTTCTTATTGTATTGTATAGTACTAAAAACCACTAATAAGAACGTTTTTAAATGCGATTTCTATTGTTTTATGATACAAACCGATACAAGTACCGATACAAGAAAGTATCGATACTTTTCTTCGATACCACATCGAGTAAAAGTATCGATACCTCAGAGGTATCGTTCCATACCTAGTTGAGCGTACGAGTTTTGCGCTAGTGTTCTACAAACAGGCAGTAATTTGAAAAAAAGTAAAGCATTCTAATAAAAAAATTAACCTAGTCAACTTAAATGCGCGCCGAACTATAAAGCTTTTTTTATGTCGAAAGTTCTTAATTGATTCAAACAAACCAATATAAAATCCATGGATGCTAATCGAGCTCTTACACTGATAGAAAAATGTATCTTCATATTGATGATGCCCTAATATCAGAATTGTGACATCAATGTTACTACAAATGGCATCAATGATGCAAAAAATACCTTAAATCCAATGCCTAGCGTCTTCGTACAATTTTGTAATTTTTTACGTGTCATCTATTTTATGACTATAGTGACATCAATTCGATGCCACATTTTGTATATTATTAACATTATTTTCATGATTACAATGTATTATAAGAAGCAAAAATTCCTATATTCTATTATTAAGATTTTTGTATGACGTGCTAAATTCCCAATTTTTCATATTTGATAAAAAAAGTGAAATTTATTGTTGAGCTTCTATGCGCATTTCACTGGTTGCTTAGGACAGATCATCAGGAAACCTTTTCCAAAGATTTTAGAAAAGCTAAAAATATTATACAAATAAAACCCTAAAGCGAATAAAATTTTAAACACCCAAAGTCTTACTTGTAACAATATAAAAGCTTAAACAAAACACCAACAATAAACAGTGAGTTGGGTTGGGTTCTTTCCGACTCGAATTGTAGTTGTAAGTGGGTAAAAAGAAAATTTTTGAAATTATTTAGTTAAATACATCAAATTTTTAAAGTAGAATAATTACAAAAACCATATGGGGCATGGTGCTGGTGTCTTATTATTGAGAGTTCTGCTGTAAACAAAGGTCGTAATTCAACAAACGTAAAACAAACATATGTAACGGGTAAAGGTGTTATGATACTTGTTATTTATTTTTATTGGATTTTTTTAGGATTGACTGAACGAACAACAAATGCGAGAAAGAACAAGAAATACAATTTGATAAACATATGCGGTTTCAAATCATAAATTTTCAATTAAAGAATATACCCCGATGTAATTTGTAATACATTACATTTTTTGCATTAAATTTTATTGTATCGGGTGTTTTTTTACAGGTTTGTTTTTCGAATAGAGATAAAACTGGCATTTTGTGGTTAAATCTGGCAACTCTAATGTCATTTATGTTCAGTTTGGTTTGCCATTTCATCATGAACAGGTTGACAAAAGAACAACGCTTGCAAATCGTGCAAATTTATTTCGAAAATAACGGTTCAGTTCGCGAAGTTTACTGATTTTCATCGCAAAATTTTGTTCAGTGATGAGGCTCATTTTTGGTTGAATGGCTACGTCAACAAGCAAAATTGCCGCATTTGGAGTGAAGAGAATCCACATGAGACCCTTGAGACAGCATTACATCCACAAAAACTGACTGTTTGGTGTGCTCTATGGGCTGGTGGAGTCATTGGGCCATACTTCTTCCGAAATAATGCTGGAGAGGCAGTTACCGTTAATGGAGACCGGTGTAGAGCCATGATAACCGACTATTTTGTTCCCGAATTGGATGGCATGAATGTGGATGAGTTGTGGTTCCAACAAGACGGCGCTACATGCCACACAGCGCACGCCACAATCGATTTATTGAAGGAAACATTCGATGAGCGCATAATTTCGCGGAATGGACCTGTCAATTGGCCACCAGGATCGTGTGATTTGACACCATTGGATTATTTTCTTTGGGGATATGTGAAATCGCTCGTCTACGCCAACAAACCAGAAACGTTAGGGGAATTGGAAGCCAACATTCGTGGCGTTATTGCCGACATACGGCCCCATATGCTCGAAAAAGTGGTTGAAAATTGGACCTGTAGAATTGGCTTTATTCGAGCCAGCCGCGGCGGCCACATGCCTGAAATCATATTTAAACATTAATGGCATACAATTATCCTTCCAATAAAGCCAAATTGATGGTCATTAAAACGATTTTCTTGTGTTTTATTTCAATTCGAAGTTCTATACCACTGAAAAAAACACCCGATATATAAAAATAATTGCTTGTGATTCCAAAATAAAATGTAAACAAAACAAACAATATTGCCCACGTTTTTTTCCCACAAAAACCCATCAGAAAAGATAAAAAAAATTAAAAACCGCTACTTTCAATCAAAAACTATAAAAATTGGCAACAGTGCTAACAATTAATCTGGAAATGTCAATTTTAAGTTAACAATTTTTATATATTTTTTGACAGTCTTAGATTTTTTATCGATAACACACGTATATTTGTTTGACATTTCAAGATTTTATATGATATAATCATACTCTTTACACTTATGGTGTTTTCTTTTCTAAAAAATAATGATGCATTATAGTTGTGTAATATATTTATTAGGTTACACGAACCCTTACAAAGTGATACATTTTTCTAAACTACAATGGAACAAAATAATAGCTACGTTTTACACTCAACACTAATGTTTATTTAGCGTGTTAAATATTGAATGCAAAGTTTGTACTAAAAGCGATATTCACCACTCTTGAAGCAATTTTCAACATTGAATTTTCTTAAAATTCCAATAAGCGTTAACAGCACTGATTTTCAATAATTAATGTCAGCTGTTGTTAAAAATTTTGCGACAAAAAAATTATAATAAAAGTAAAACAAACGAAAAACAAACAGTATTTATATCCATCACAATATAACTAAAAATAACAATATAACGTAAATTGTCCGCAAACACAAGAAAAAAAAATACTTGCTTGCATAAAAAAGTACTTTACGCAGATGCAAAAAAGGGTATTGTCTCACACTCAGTTATAACTGCGGGTAAGAAATGGAACAAATTTGCCATTTATTGTTGAAACATGTTTAGAAAGGAAAACGACAACTTCTCACACTTTTGCATATATTTTTAGAATGGAACAAAAACCCGCACGAATGGTAGCATATATGGAACATTATTGTCAGAAAAGAAAACACCATTAGTCAGTTTTCCTATGCAAATATAATTGCACTGTTCTCCAATATAGAAAAAATACAAAAATAGCAAGTATCATAACAGCTTAAGTAAATAATAATATTCTCTCACTTTGACTTAATAAGAAACTGTCATTAAATTGATGTTAATGTGTCTTTTCTCCGATGTTACTGCGTCATCGCACTGAAGAAATGTGTCATTTCTGTGATGCCGATGTGTCATCCCATTGATGACATAATTTTATTTTTACCCTGATGACACTTTGGCCAAGTGATGTTAAGGTTGACATCACCATGATGAAAAGTGTCATGAGGTCAAAAACGAAGACACTTGTCATAGTACTGATCTCAAAATACATCAGCGTTTTGACGCCTTTTCTATCAGTGTAGTTGGGGAAAAAAAGAAAAAAATTTAAAAAAAAATCCATAACTGCCAGAGAGCCACTTCTATCTCCATTCCAATCTCCCCCATACAAAAAGTTAATATATTTTGAAATTATAAAAACAAAGCTCCTAGGATGCCCCTAGACGGGTCAAATGTATGACCGACCCAATTTTATTATTCACCTCCAGCATGTGTTTCAATACAGACTAGAAATATATTGGAAAAAAGTCCATACGTTGCAGCCAACCAAAATTTATAAGAAAATTATGATGTTAAAAGCTTTTTGTGTGGAATGTTATTTGTATGAGAGCTATGGCCAAATAAGGACCAATTCAAAAAAACATTGGTAAGATGATTTAAAATATGTTTGAATCAAATTTAATAAGAAGCTTGAATGGGGGCTATGTGAAATAATGGACTGATTGTTATACCCACACCACAATAGTGGATAGGGTATTATGCATTTGTGCTGATGTGTGTAACGCCTTTAAATATTGGTCCTAGACCCACCTTAAAGTATACTGATCGACTCAGAATCACTTTCTGAGTCGCACTAACGATGTCCGTCCGGCTGGCTGGCTGGCTGGATGTCCATGTAACCTTGTGCGCAAAGTACAGGTCGAGGGAAGATAGGGGGAAATTTCTTCCTTTCAGAAACTATCGAACCGATTTTAATGAAATTTAAAACTTACATAGAACCATATCTTCAGGGACATAAAAGGGATGTATTTTTTAAAAAATAGGACCACGAGGGGAGATAGGGCCAATTTCTGCCTCTTAAACCGATTTTAATGAAATTCAAAACATAGATAGATCCATATCTAAATGGACACATAAGCCATACAGTTTTTCAAAAATAGGACCACAAGGGGAGGTAGGGGGCCCCTTACAAACTTTTAACCCGATTTTAGTGAGTTTTATAAACATAGATAAATCCATATTTATATGGACATATAAGCATGATGTGTTTTTTAATACTGTGGTGTAGGGTATCATAAGGTCGGGCTTGACAGACTAAACTTTCTTACTTGTTTTTTAATAAACTTGATCGTTATGACAATTTAAACGCACATGCCAAATTTCATTAAATTATCTCCGAAATTGCGAACTGTTCTTTGCGTACAAGAGTGAAGATGTGGTCGTGGCATATTCTGTTTCAAATTATTGTCTGTATGAATGAAGTTAAAGCTTCTACATTCGGTTTAAACTGAGTATTAGTATTTTTCATTTCGGAAAAAAACACGGGAAATTGGTCCGGGAATACCGGGTTTTTGTTTTATTTAATTATGGCAACTTGACTGCTGATATAATTGTAAGTAAATTTTGGCAAAAAATACATAGATTTAAATTTAAATCCGATAAGTAAGGCAATGTTTTTGTATTTTGGATGTCCTGAAATTTCGTACTTGTACAAGCAGAGGAGTAAAAATGTTTTTTACAGATCCAGATTTGTTTCATAAAAACAAAGCAAAAAATTTTTTATATGCCAATTTTATTTGCAGAGCAACTGCATAAAAGATTTTTTGGATTATATTCTGAAAATTATATAAGTACTATTTCTGTAAGAGATGATGACAAAAGTGAAAAATTAACAATTCAGGAAATTCTGAATGCAGCAGAAAAGAAAGCGCTAATTCGATTCAAAGATCATCATTTTCTTGAAAGAAAGAAGTTCTCGTTTTTGGAGGAAGCGGTGAAAAAGCGAAAGTTCATAGTTTATATTATGCTCTTTTGATTTCTGATTTGCTTGGTTTTTTCACAACTTTTATATTTTCTAAAAAAAATTGTATTTTATAAAAATATTATAAACATTGTTTTGTTTCAAATGTTCGAGTGATGAATTTATGAATGTTATTTTTGTCAAGCTAATAGGGCCTAAATTTCTTCAATGTAAATAAAATTCAATTTTTAATTACAATATTTTGTTCCCGACGTTTCGTCGACTTTTTCAAGGGATTGTCTATTTAAAAATTATAAAACAATAAAATAAGTACAATTATGTAACACATAAACAATAAAGACTTACAATATGAAATTTAATCACATTAAAAAGTTTTAGATGTACTCAGGAGCATACAAATATAAAACATAATTTTAATATTTAAATACATATAACTTTAAACTCTAAATATATCACAGCTCAAGTAATGGCAACAATATAACTCGCATTTATGTTGTCCGTGTCTTCCATCAATTTCATTGTTCTCTTAATTTGTTGTTGTATTCTATATCTGTATCTAGAATTTTCATTATTTTAAATGCTGCAAATCGTTTATTTAGGAACAACCTACCTAAATATTATTTCCACATCAAGACTAAAATATCACAATTTTCTTTTAAATTAAGTGTTTAATGTTTGCGTTTATTATCTAGAAACAGGGCACTAAGTACAAAATTAGACTAAGACGCTTGCGAAGGAATGAACAGAAACTGAAGTAATTACAGTGCAAAATGTAAATAAACGTGTGAATAACAAAACATGAGAGGTAAAAACGGTAAAACAATGGCATTTTATTTTTGTTCTTGCATTAAAAAAATTATTCTAGATTTTTGAGGTAAAAATTTTAAATTGTCCGATATGTTTTAGGTTCCGAATTATCGGAGTGAACCGACTAGGCCATGTCCGGACTATCGCAGTTGCACTGCTTTTAAATTTTACCTATTTTATTTCCATGAGGGAAGCGGCGAGCGCTCATTACAAACATTTTTACCAATTATTTATATTCCATATTGCTTAAATCGAATAATAAGCAGGGCTGGACAGTATTTGAAATACATGTAATTGAAATACTTTTTTAAAATACATGACGTGCAAGTATTTTGTATTTTGTATTTTACAAATTATATTTATTACAAGTACATGCAAGTGATCAGCTGTTCAGTTGTTTTATTTTTACTGGCTGTTTGACAGTATCAAATGTTTTTACACAAACAAAATGAATGTTGTTTTTTTTATTGTTGATTTGTTGTAGACTTGCATGTACTTGGTATAAATATACTTTGGTATTTTAAAACTCTACGTGTGAAAAGAGGCAAAAAGAACAAGTTAGAGTGCTATATTCGGCTGTGCCGAATCTTTGATACCCTCCACCGACAGTTCGAATGTTTAAGGAGTAATATCTGTATGATGTTATTATTATCGTAAACTGTGACGATTTGTTATTAATTATGGTTTTAGGCGGCTAAACTGTTTTCCGGTAGTAGGGTTTATATGGGGCCTAGGGTAAATTATGGACCGATCTTCACGAAATTTCACAGTCTTTTTCCCAGTTCTATAAAACTTTGATGTACCAACTTTTGTTATGATAGCATTATTTTTTACGGATTTAGGCGTACTAAACTGTTTTCCGGGAGTAGGGTTTATATGGGGCCCAGGGTAAAATATGGACCGATCTTCACGAAATAACACAATTTTATTTCTTGTCCAATAAAACTTTGATGTACCAAATTTTGTTATGATAGCATTATTTTTTACGTTTTTAGGCGTACTAAGTTGTTTTCCGGGAGTAAAGTTTATATGGGGCCTATGGTAAATTATGAACCGATCTTCACGAAATTTCAAAGATTTATGTTTAGTTCTATAAAACTTTGATGTACCAAATTTTGTTATGATAGCATTATTTTTTACGTTTTTAGGCGTACTAAGTTGTTTTCCGGAAGTAGGTTTTATATAGGGCCTATGGTAAATTATGGACCGATCTTCACGAAACTTAACAGTTTAATTTCCAGTCCTATGTAACTGTGACTTGCCAAAATTTGTAATGATAGCATTGTTAGTTAGGGTTTTAGGCTTAATATACTGTTTTCCGGGAGTAGGGCTTATATGGGGCCTAGGGTAAATTATTGACGGATCTTCACGAAATTTCACAGCGTGGTTTCCAGTTGAATAAAACGAATCTTATATCATTCTGTGCATTTTTCCACCATTTATGTTAGTTTTTGTAACAAAATTATCAATTTTTTTTAGGTGGTGGTTCCAAATTTTGATTCATAGCTCAGATCCTATTGAACCGATTTTGCTGAATTTCAATCCCAAACTGCTTAAGATAACTACAAGCAATTTGACACCAAGTTTGTTGATTTCTTTTGAGTTTTTCGAAACTGAGCGTGTTTTCAACAGACGGACAGACGGACAGACAGACGGACATGGCTAAATCGACTTAAAATCATTCAAGGACCCAGAATATATATACTTTATAGGGTCTGAGATGAATAGTAAAAAAGTTTCACACGGAATGACAAACTGAATATACCCTCTTCACAACTAATTGTGGTGGAGGGTATAATAATAAGAAGAGAAATTACTCCATGGCTAAACGCTAATTTACTAAAAGTAATATCTTTCAAGAAAAATCTATTAAAGCAGCGAAGGAAAAACCTGATAATGCAGATATAGAGGCAAGGTTAAAAAGAATTAGCAACATAATTAAGAAAGCAAGTAAAGATTCAATAAATAATTTTTACAGGAACAATGCAGACGGTTTTCAGAATGATCCGAAAAAATGATGGAAGTTTCTAAATGAAACAATGGGAAGATCTACAAGCAGATGTATCAATATTAAAGATACCCACGGTGATTTCATTACAGATGATTTTCAAAAAACCTGAAATTTTAAACAACTATTATCTGAAATCTATAAAAGATTTAAGGGTACAAATTGAAGAACTATCAATAGACTCTTTTATTTCTTAAAGAACAATTGCTCAACACAATATAAGATTTCATCTTGATTATGCAACAACTGATGATATTCGTAATGTAGTACTAAATTTGAAACCTAATAAAAGTGGTGGCCATGATTGCTGTTTTATCTGTTATTGAAAACGTGTTTGAAAGGAGTTTGCACAGTCAAATTTCGAAGTATATGAAAACTCATAACCTGTTGAATGATTTCCAATTTGGTTTTAGGGAAGGATGTGGTACAGAGGAAGCTGTAGTAAATGCTGTCAACTTTATTTGCAAAGGCCTGGATGATGGATTTTATGGAGTGGCAGGCATATTTTATGATTTTACCAAGGCTTTTGATCTTAAAGATCATGATATTTTGTTGGAAAAGTTGAAACTTTATGGTATTTGTGATAGAGAAATGTCTCTTTTAAGAAGTTATTTAATGAATCGCAAACAATTTGTTCAGAAAAATCCATAAAAAATCACTTGGTGCAGTTGAACATGGTGTGCCACAGGGTAGTGTACTTGGTCCATTATTGTTTACCATTTACCTTAATGATATAAACAAATCTTTAACTTTCTGGAAAACTCTTTATTTATGCGGATGATATTTGCTTATTCTACCCCTACAAATACGAAACAGTTGCCAAACTAGTTTTGAATTCAACTAAAACTCGATTAATGAGATTTAAGCCTTATTGTGATCACGGTCACTTTAGTGTATTTGTAGATGATAATGAGGTGCAGGAAGTCAGTTCCCTTAAGTATTTGGGTGTAGAAATACAAAATAATCTTTCTTGGAGTCAGCATATTCGTAATTTAAAGGCAAAAGCTGCTCAGGCTATAGGTTTACTTTATAAATTTAAAAATAAGTTTGATAAAAAAACGAAATTATTGCTTTATAATGCTTTAATTCAAAGCCATTTGAATTAAATACTTGGCTATATTGTATGGATATAAAAAGAGCACTGAACTTAAATCGTTACAGAGAATGCAAAATAAAGCATTAAAAGGTGTAGCTAACCTTCCCATTACATATCCAACGGTGTCATTATTCAGTAATATCTTTAAGAATGTTTTACCTATTTACGGAATTTACAAATTGCAGTTATTTATTTATGTTTTCAAATGTCTGCACAATATTGGTCATCACACCATAAGCTTTTCGAGGAATCTATCTTCATTTAATACAAGAAACAATAACAATTTATCAGTAGCCCGGTGGAGGCTGGAAACAACAAAACAAAGGATTGAATACATGAGTAGTCGTGAGTTCAATAATTTGCCTCATTAGTCGAAAGATATTGAAAGAATTTCAATATTTAAAAGAGATATTAAAGATTACACTACGTAACAATTTTTTGACCAAATGAATTTGACACCTAATCTTTATGTAAAATTTTCAAATTTCTTTTTTGAAAAGAGGCAAAAAGAACAAGTTAGAGTGCTATATTCGGCTGTGCCGAATCTTTGATACCCTCCACCGACAGTTCGAATGTTTAAGGAGTAATATCTGTATGATGTTATTATTATCGTAAACTGTGACGATTTGTTATTAATTATGGTTTTAGGCGGCTAAACTGTTTTCCGGTAGTAGGGTTTATATGGGGCCTAGGGTAAATTATGGACCGATCTTCACGAAATTTCACAGTCTTTTTCCCAGTTCTATAAAACTTTGATGTACCAAATTTTGTTATGATAGCATTATTTTTTACGGATTTAGGCGTACTAAACTGTTTTCCGGGAGTAGGGTTTATATGGGGCCCAGGGTAAAATATGGATCGATCTTCACGAAATAACACAATTTTATTTCTTGTCCAATAAAACTTTGATGTACCAAATTTTGTTATGATAGCATTATTTTTTACGTTTTTAGGCGTACTAAGTTGTTTTCCGGGAGTAAAGTTTATATGGGGCCTATGGTAAATTATGAACCGATCTTCACGAAATTTCAAAGATTTATGTTTAGTTCTATAAAACTTTGATGTACCAAATTTTGTTATGATAGCATTATTTTTTACGTTTTTAGGCGTACTAAGTTGTTTTCCGGAAGTAGGTTTTATATAGGGCCTATGGTAAATTATGGACCGATCTTCACGAAACTTAACAGTTTAATTTCCAGTCCTATGTAACTGTGACTTGCCAAAATTTGTAATGATAGCATTGTTAGTTAGGGTTTTAGGCTTAATATACTGTTTTCCGGGAGTAGGGCTTATATGGGGCCTAGGGTAAATTATTGACGGATCTTCACGAAATTTCACAGCGTGGTTTCCAGTTGAATAAAACGAATCTTATATCATTCTGTGCATTTTTCCACCATTTATGTTAGTTTTTGTAACAAAATTATCAATTTTTTTTAGGTGGTGGTTCCAAATTTTGATTCATAGCTCAGATCCTATTGAACCGATTTTGCTGAATTTCAATCCCAAACTGCTTAGGATAACTACAAGCAATTTGACACCAAGTTTGTTGATTTCTTTTGAGTTTTTCGAAAGTGAGCGTGTTTTCAACAGACGGACAGACGGACAGACAGACGGACATGGCTAAATCGACTTAAAATCATTCAAGGACCCAGAATATATATACTTTATAGGGTCTGAGATGAATAGTAAAAAAGTTTCACACGGAATGACAAACTGAATGTACCCTCTTCACAACTAATTGTGGTGGAGGGTATAATAATAAGAAGAGAAATTACTCCATGGCTAAACGCTAATTTACTAAAAGTAATATCTTTCAAGAAAAATCTATTAAAGCAGCGAAGGAAAAACCTGATAATGCAGATATAGAGGCAAGGTTAAAAAGAATTAGCAACATAATTAAGAAAGCAAGTAAAGATTCAATAAATAATTTTTACAGGAACAATGCAGACGGTTTTCAGAATGATCCGAAAAAATGATGGAAGTTTCTAAATGAAACAATGGGAAGATCTACAAGCAGATGTATCAATATTAAAGATACCCACGGTGATTTCATTACAGATGATTTTCAAAAAACCTGAAATTTTAAACAACTATTATCTGAAATCTATAAAAGATTTAAGGGTACAAATTGAAGAACTATCAATAGACTCTTTTATTTCTTAAAGAACAATTGCTCAACACAATATAAGATTTCATCTTGATTATGCAACAACTGATGATATTCGTAATGTAGTACTAAATTTGAAACCTAATAAAAGTGGTGGCCATGATTGCTGTTTTATCTGTTATTGAAAACGTGTTTGAAAGGAGTTTGCACAGTCAAATTTCGAAGTATATGAAAACTCATAACCTGTTGAATGATTTCCAATTTGGTTTTAGGGAAGGATGTGGTACAGAGGAAGCTGTAGTAAATGCTGTCAACTTTATTTGCAAAGGCCTGGATGATGGATTTTATGGAGTGGCAGGCATATTTTATGATTTTACCAAGGCTTTTGATCTTAAAGATCATGATATTTTGTTGGAAAAGTTGAAACTTTATGGTATTTGTGATAGAGAAATGTCTCTTTTAAGAAGTTATTTAATGAATCGCAAACAATTTGTTCAGAAAAATCCATAAAAAATCACTTGGTGCAGTTGAACATGGTGTGCCACAGGGTAGTGTACTTGGTCCATTATTGTTTACCATTTACCTTAATGATATAAACAAATCTTTAACTTTCTGGAAAACTCTTTATTTATGCGGATGATATTTGCTTATTCTACCCCTACAAATACGAAACAGTTGCCAAACTAGTTTTGAATTCAACTAAAACTCGATTAATGAGATTTAAGCCTTATTGTGATCACGGTCACTTTAGTGTATTTGTAGATGATAATGAGGTGCAGGAAGTCAGTTCCCTTAAGTATTTGGGTGTAGAAATACAAAATAATCTTTCTTGGAGTCAGCATATTCGTAATTTAAAGGCAAAAGCTGCTCAGGCTATAGGTTTACTTTATAAATTTAAAAATAAGTTTGATAAAAAAACGAAATTATTGCTTTATAATGCTTTAATTCAAAGCCATTTGAATTAAATACTTGGCTATATTGTATGGATATAAAAAGAGCACTGAACTTAAATCGTTACAGAGAATGCAAAATAAAGCATTAAAAGGTGTAGCTAACCTTCCCATTACATATCCAACGGTGTCATTATTCAGTAATATCTTTAAGAATGTTTTACCTATTTACGGAATTTACAAATTGCAGTTATTTATTTATGTTTTCAAATGTCTGCACAATATTGGTCATCACACCATAAGCTTTTCGAGGAATCTATCTTCATTTAATACAAGAAACAATAACAATTTATCAGTAGCCCGGTGGAGGCTGGAAACAACAAAACAAAGGATTGAATACATGAGTAGTCGTGAGTTCAATAATTTGCCTCATTAGTCGAAAGATATTGAAAGAATTTCAATATTTAAAAGAGATATTAAAGATTACACTACGTAACAATTTTTTGACCAAATGAATTTGACACCTAATCTTTATGTAAAATTTTCAAATTTCTTTTTTGAAAAGAGGCAAAAAGAACAAGTTAGAGTGCTATATTCGGCTGTGCCGAATCTTTGATACCCTCCACCGACAGTTCGAATGTTTAAGGAGTAATATCTGTATGATGTTATTATTATCGTAAACTGTGACGATTTGTTATTAATTATGGTTTTAGGCGGCTAAACTGTTTTCCGGTAGTAGGGTTTATATGGGGCCTAGGGTAAATTATGGACCGATCTTCACGAAATTTCACAGTCTTTTTCCCAGTTCTATAAAACTTTGATGTACCAAATTTTGTTATGATAGCATTATTTTTTACGGATTTAGGCGTACTAAACTGTTTTCCGGGAGTAGGGTTTATATGGGGCCCAGGGTAAAATATGGATCGATCTTCACGAAATAACACAATTTTATTTCTTGTCCAATAAAACTTTGATGTACCAAATTTTGTTATGATAGCATTATTTTTTACGTTTTTAGGCGTACTAAGTTGTTTTCCGGGAGTAAAGTTTATATGGGGCCTATGGTAAATTATGAACCGATCTTCACGAAATTTCAAAGATTTATGTTTAGTTCTATAAAACTTTGATGTACCAAATTTTGTTATGATAGCATTATTTTTTACGTTTTTAGGCGTACTAAGTTGTTTTCCGGAAGTAGGTTTTATATAGGGCCTATGGTAAATTATGGACCGATCTTCACGAAACTTAACAGTTTAATTTCCAGTCCTATGTAACTGTGACTTGCCAAAATTTGTAATGATAGCATTGTTAGTTAGGGTTTTAGGCTTAATATACTGTTTTCCGGGAGTAGGGCTTATATGGGGCCTAGGGTAAATTATTGACGGATCTTCACGAAATTTCACAGCGTGGTTTCCAGTTGAATAAAACGAATCTTATATCATTCTGTGCATTTTTCCACCATTTATGTTAGTTTTTGTAACAAAATTATCAATTTTTTTTAGGTGGTGGTTCCAAATTTTGATTCATAGCTCAGATCCTATTGAACCGATTTTGCTGAATTTCAATCCCAAACTGCTTAGGATAACTACAAGCAATTTGACACCAAGTTTGTTGATTTCTTTTGAGTTTTTCGAAAGTGAGCGTGTTTTCAACAGACGGACAGACGGACAGACAGACGGACATGGCTAAATCGACTTAAAATCATTCAAGGACCCAGAATATATATACTTTATAGGGTCTGAGATGAATAGTAAAAAAGTTTCACACGGAATGACAAACTGAATGTACCCTCTTCACAACTAATTGTGGTGGAGGGTATAATAATAAGAAGAGAAATTACTCCATGGCTAAACGCTAATTTACTAAAAGTAATATCTTTCAAGAAAAATCTATTAAAGCAGCGAAGGAAAAACCTGATAATGCAGATATAGAGGCAAGGTTAAAAAGAATTAGCAACATAATTAAGAAAGCAAGTAAAGATTCAATAAATAATTTTTACAGGAACAATGCAGACGGTTTTCAGAATGATCCGAAAAAATGATGGAAGTTTCTAAATGAAACAATGGGAAGATCTACAAGCAGATGTATCAATATTAAAGATACCCACGGTGATTTCATTACAGATGATTTTCAAAAAACCTGAAATTTTAAACAACTATTATCTGAAATCTATAAAAGATTTAAGGGTACAAATTGAAGAACTATCAATAGACTCTTTTATTTCTTAAAGAACAATTGCTCAACACAATATAAGATTTCATCTTGATTATGCAACAACTGATGATATTCGTAATGTAGTACTAAATTTGAAACCTAATAAAAGTGGTGGCCATGATTGCTGTTTTATCTGTTATTGAAAACGTGTTTGAAAGGAGTTTGCACAGTCAAATTTCGAAGTATATGAAAACTCATAACCTGTTGAATGATTTCCAATTTGGTTTTAGGGAAGGATGTGGTACAGAGGAAGCTGTAGTAAATGCTGTCAACTTTATTTGCAAAGGCCTGGATGATGGATTTTATGGAGTGGCAGGCATATTTTATGATTTTACCAAGGCTTTTGATCTTAAAGATCATGATATTTTGTTGGAAAAGTTGAAACTTTATGGTATTTGTGATAGAGAAATGTCTCTTTTAAGAAGTTATTTAATGAATCGCAAACAATTTGTTCAGAAAAATCCATAAAAAATCACTTGGTGCAGTTGAACATGGTGTGCCACAGGGTAGTGTACTTGGTCCATTATTGTTTACCATTTACCTTAATGATATAAACAAATCTTTAACTTTCTGGAAAACTCTTTATTTATGCGGATGATATTTGCTTATTCTACCCCTACAAATACGAAACAGTTGCCAAACTAGTTTTGAATTCAACTAAAACTCGATTAATGAGATTTAAGCCTTATGGTGATCACGGTCACTTTAGTGTATTTGTAGATGGTAATGAGGTGCAGGAAGTCAGTTCCCTTAAGTATTTGGGTGTAGAAATACAAAATAATCTTTCTTGGAGTCAGCATATTCGTAATTTAAAGGCAAAAGCTGCTCAGGCTATAGGTTTACTTTATAAATTTAAAAATAAGTTTGATAAAAAAACGAAATTATTGCTTTATAATGCTTTAATTCAAAGCCATTTGAATTAAATACTTGGCTATATTGTATGGATATAAAAAGAGCACTGAACTTAAATCGTTACAGAGAATGCAAAATAAAGCATTAAAAGGTGTAGCTAACCTTCCCATAACATATCCAACGGTGTCATTATTCAGTAATATCTTTAAGAATGTTTTACCTATTTACGGAATTTACAAATTGCAGTTATTTATTTATGTTTTCAAATGTCTGCACAATATTGGTCATCACACCATAAGCTTTTCGAGGAATCTATCTTCATTTAATACAAGAAACAATAACAATTTATCAGTAGCCCGGTGGAGGCTGGAAACAACAAAACAAAGGATTGAATACATGAGTAGTCGTGAGTTCAATAATTTGCCTCATTAGTCGAAAGATATTGAAAGAATTTCAATATTTAAAAGAGATATTAAAGATTACACTACGTAACAATTTTTTGACCAAATGAATTTGACACCTAATCTTTATGTAAAATTTTCCGCTGAATCCGAATTTGAAGTCAGAATTGTCAAAAGTAGAACAGTTTTTGAGATATTCCAAAATAACCGTTATTTGTGTTTTTGAAAAAGATGATGTGACTGGAATGCAAATATCTTCAAGAATTTTAAAGGGATTATGTAATTATTTCTTCCTAGTGAAAGGTTATAAAATTTCTAAGATAACCATGGGTCGTTTATAAACATTGGTCAAGAAATGACAGAGTTACAGTGGACAAAATTTGAAAAGTTATGAAATATTTCATGATTTTTTGCAATTTTGTTCTTTTGAAGTTATTTTTTTAAAATGAAACAACTGAAAAGTTTATTGTTTTATTACATGGGACATTAGTTTATTTTGATACGAACATTTTGCGCCCAACGAGACTAATTTCTGTGCAAAAATGACAAAGCTACAGAAGATTTATTGAATTAATCCACTTTTCGCTTTTTATCAAATCAAAAACGCAAATGAAGTAAATACGTAGAATTGAAAAAACAAACGCTGTAAACATTAGAAACATTGAATTTGTAAAAAAAATCACTTAAAAAAAGCTTATGTTAATAAAAATAATGCGCGAGAAAATATTTTTAAGAATGGAAAAGGGTTAAAAGTTCCATTCATTAAAGATTTTTCACAACAACGCCTTTTTTGTTGACATTGCTTTAATTGTCAACTTGCAATTGCAAATTATTTGATAAAAGTTTGAATTTTCTTGTAACGTAGAATTCTATCTAAATAGAACAAAATGCATAAGGCACAACGTGCTTTTATCTGCAAGAACAATCCAAACAAGTTTTGTTATGCTTGTGGAGTTTATAGTTTTGCGCAGCCATCAAATTTTTCAAGGCAATTACAAAATGCATTTTGGCTGTATTTTAAAGTCAATTCGGAAAATATTTCGAAATCTTATACCCCAAATACATTATGTAATTCATGCAAAACTCGTTTAACTATGTGGATGTCGGGCGCAAAGTAAGTATGCATTTCTTAAGTTTGTGTTAAAAAAATTTGCCTTCAGAATCTTAAGTTAATTTCCTATACCGCAGTCGGTATATGCTATTTCATTATCCTGCAATTTGGCGTGCACCTACGAACCACGAAGTTGACTGTTATTTTTGCTTAGCCAAGGTAAAGCAAAATGGACGTCATAAGTCTGTTCAATATGCAGATGTCAACTCATTCACAAAACCAACTCCTCATATGCCTGAAGTCCAATATTGCTGTTTTTTGTGCAAATGGGACAGCCGAGCGCGTCACGAACACTATGCCCGTAAAGATTGGCCGGATAGATTAAATTATACGCTTGGCCAAGATAATGTCAAATACAAAGCTCTGGTGCAAAATGAAAACATAATTTTGCCACCGTTACATATTAAGCTTGGCTTATTTAAAAATTTCGTGAAAGCATTGGTAAAAAGGGAAAACAGTGTCGCATTTGAATACCTTAAAACCATTTTTCCCAATGTATCAGATGCCAAAATTAAAGAAGGGGTTTTTGTGGGACCACAAATTACGAAGCTGCTGAAAGATTCACAATTTGATTCGATGTTGTGTGAAGATGAATCAAAGGCATGGAAGTCATTTGGTTTAGTTGTCTCAGGATTTCTGGGAAATTTTAGAAGTCCAAACTATAAAGACATCATTAAAGATTTGTTAAAAAACTATGAGAAAATAGGTACAGTTGTTTCACATGATTGTGGTTTTATTAATTTTAATTAACATTAATTTTTATATCTTACTTATTAAAAAAGGAGTAAATATGTCTTTAAAAATACACCTTCTGCATTCCCACATAAATTTCTTCCCAAATAACCTTGGCGATGAAAGTGATGAGCATGGTGAGCGCTTTCACCAACAAATACAAGAAATGGAGCGTCGGTATCAAGGGCCGTCTGATGAGGCGATGTTGGGCGACTATTGTTGGTTCCTTGTCCGAGAAACAGAAAATAATCACAAAAGGCAAAACAGTTCAACAGTTTTAAGCCATATTACATATTAGTTGTTACTACCATTGGCTTTGTATATTTACTGTTCTGTTCTGTTGTGTTTTTTTTTTTTTTTTTTTGATAAAAATCGCAAAGTGGGATAATTGAGTTAATCTAATGTAACTTTACCATTTTTGCACCGATCTAGATCCTATCGGGCACAAAATGTTCGTATCAAAATAAACTAATGTCCCATGTAATAAAACAATAAACTTTTCAGTTGTTTCATTTTAAAAAAATAACTTCAAAAGAATAAAATTGCAAAAAATCATAACATTTTTCATAACATTTCAAATTTTGTCCACTGTAACTCTGTCATTTCTTGACCAATGTTTACAAACGACCCATGGTTATCTTAAACATTTTATAACCTTTCACTAGAAAGAAAGAATTACATAATCCCTTTAAAATTCTTGAAGATATTTGCATTTCAGTCACACCATCTTTTTTAAAAACACAAATAACGGTTATTTTGGAATATCTCAAAAACTGTTCTACTTTTGACATTTCTGACTTCATATTCGGATTCAGCGGGAAATTTTACATAAAGATTAGCTGTCAGATTCATTTGGTCACGACTTTGTTGAAAATTTGTCACGTAGTGTTATTTATTTCAAAACATAGAAGAGATATTAATGTAAAAAGCTTAAATATTAAAATAGTATAAAGTTGAATACATACATATAGATTTATATAAAGTTGTAAATATATGCATAATTATATACATATATTATTATTATTTTTTTTTTCTCAATTAGTTTAAATAATACGTATACAACTGTTAATTATGTAATATTTAATTGCCAACTCGCCTCTACAATGCCTTTAAGGCGCAGAGACAACAAAATTAAAATGAATTATTTTATATGATAAATAAATAAAATAAAAACAGAAAAAAAAAAAATACATACAATAAATAGAAGTAGTTTGTGTTTTGTATTTTAAATACATAAAAAATGGGAGTATTTTGTAATTTAAAAACATATTTATCATAGACTCAAGTGACCCTATTTTTAAGATGCGAGCGGTTTATGTATAAAAATAATAATTTCCAACTCTAGAAAGGATTGTCAAAAAAATAAGGGCGATAAATAGGGAGGATGAAAGACTGGGTATTTGAAACTTAAACACTTCATCAGCTACAACAAATAAAATGTAAATGTAAATGTAAATGGATAAGAAAGAACACCTGTTTGGTCAAAATGTTAAACTTTGGCCGCCTCTAACTCAGAAACTAACCTTGGTGCAAATTTCATCCAAATCGGAAGACATCGATTTCAAAATTGTGTCACTTGACATGAAATCCCCCATATGTTTGATTCAAGTTTGATGAATTACGACCTTTGCTTACAGCAGAACTCTCAATAATAAGACACCAGCACCATGCCCTAGAGTATTTAACTAAATTCGACCACTTGACATTTACTTTCGAGAAAACCTGTGCGTTATACAACAAAAACGTACACATTTTAAAAGAACCATCTTTGCAGGTATGTAACATTTTAATTGTAAAAAATTTAGAAACAAAATATATTGTGCACATCTACACACAAACAGCTTTAAAATGATATATGTTTCATTAAAATCGGTGGACGATAAGATATTTAAAAATCAACCACAAAAAAAATTGTTCCCGTATTTATATAAAAGATAATTTAAAAAATAGAATATAGGAATTTTTGCTTCTTATAATACATCGTAATCATGAAATTAATGTTAATAATAAACAAAATGTGGCATCGAATTTATGTCACTATAGTCACAAAATAGATGACACGTAAAAAATTACAAAATTGTACGAAGACGTTAGTCATTGTATTGACATTACTTTTTGTATCATGGATGTAGTAACATTGATGTCACAATTCTGATGTTAGGGCATCATCAATATGAAGATGAATTTTTCTATCAGTGTAGAACTAGAATATTAAGAGGAATTCATTGTAGTTTTGAAACCTATTGCCACTGCTTTAGATTACCTTCAGGGTAACTACTGTTATTACGGAAAACTTTTTCCGACTTTAATGTCTGTTAGAACAAGATTTAATCGGGTGAATGGAAACAATTTAAGACATTTAAGTCCTATTTTACCACTACTAAAAGAGAGCTTGGAAAAAAGATTCGATAAGTTTTTTAAACAATCACCGGAAATAAATAAAGCTATTTTGGCCTCCAATTATCATCCTGGTTATAAGATGCGTTGGCAGCCAGAAAAGATCACGACAAAAGAAAGGCAAAGAATCCAATATCTTGCAATTTATACTCTGGAGGAAAATTACCAAAAACTAAAAATGACACCCGGAAATATCAAAAGTAGAAGCACCAGTAAAGAAGACGATGATTTTGTTGTTTTCGTAGATAGGGATGATGGTGAATCTAGGACATCAAATTTGGAGTTTACTCAGTGACAAGAGCAAAGACATTATCACTCTTGACAGCTATCCAAATATAAAAAGAGTATTCATAGAATTTAATACAACTTTGTGCTCATCCGGGACCTGTAGAAAGATTATTTTCTTTAGTAGGTTTTATTTATTCTCCAACAAGAAACTCTTTGTCTGATGCTACATTCAATAATCTGATATTTATTTGTTTGTTAATTGTTTGTTAATTAGTTTTATCAAATGTATTTTTTGGTTTGAATAAAAATGGTGTATAAGAGTTAAAACACGTCAAACCATCACGAAAAAATGGCATTTTCGGCATCATCATCTCCGATTTTAATGAAATTCAACACAAATGTTGTATGGAGGCTCGATTGGTGTCAGAGTTATAGACCAGAACGTGATTCTAAGTATGTTTTGTGTTCAAAAATCCTAAATGTGTGTACCTGGAAACTTTGGCTCTTGCCGTTCTCCAGATATACTGAAAAAAGTAATAAAAATACAACAACAACAAGGGATTTTTGAACACAAAACATACTTAGAATCATGCTCTGGTCTATAACTCTGACACCAATCGAGTCTAAACCTTTAAATTTTCTGCAAATGTAGAAGAGGGGTAATACTTGACATATATTTTTTTAAGAATTTTAAAAAATATACTTTTCCAGATATGGACCTTTGAACTCAAGACCCCAAAAATTGACCTTTGACCTTTTCATAAAAAAAAAAACACAATATGCATATCATTTTAAAGGGTGCACTTTCACCTTTGAAACGATACCTTTTGTAAGGAGACTTTTGTGTTTTTTAACATTTTTCACATCTTTTATGACGAATTTGGGGTCTGACACATACTACTCCCGGAATACATAGGGGCTAAAAATTATTATTTTAAATTAATTTTCTTTTTTGTTTTCCATTTTATTATTTTTTTATTTTTGTTCTAAATAGTTTTAAGATTTAGCTTTTAAGATTTTTTAGTACATATTAAGTTAATAAAATGTAGATACATCTCTACTTGTATTGCAAGGATTGTTTCATTCAATAATAATAATTTTTATACCCTCCACCACAATTAGTTGTGAAGAGGGTATATTAAGTTTGTCATTCCGTGTGAAACTTTTTTATTATTCATCTCAGATCCTATAAAGTATATATATTCTGGGTCCTTGAGTAATTTTAAGTCGATTTAGCCATGTCCGTCTGTCCGTCTGTCCGTCTGTGCGTCTGTTGAAAACACGCTCACTTTCGAACAACTCAAAAGAAATAAACAAACTTGGTGTCAAATTGCTTGTAGTTATCCTAAGCAGTTTGGGATTGAAATCCAGCAAAATCGGTTCAATAGGATCTGAGCTATGAATCAAAATGTGGAACCACCACCTAAAAAAAATTGATAATTTTGTTACAAAAACTAACATAAATGGTGGAAAAATGCACAGAATGATATAAGATCTCGCAACAGTTCGTTTTATTTAACTGGAAATCACGCTGTAAAATATCTTGAAGATCCGTCCATGATTTACCCTAGGCCCCATATAAGCCCTACTCCCGGAAAACAGTATAGTAATCCTAAAACCCTAACTAACAATGCTATCATAACAAATTTTGGCACGTCACAGTTAAATAGGACTAGAAATTAAACTGTTGAGTTTCGTGAAGATCGGTCCATAATTTACCATAGGCCCCATATAAAACCTACTTCCAGAAAACAGTTTAGTACGCCTAAATCCGTAAAAAATAATGCTATCATAACAAAATTTGGTACATCAAAAATTTTTGGAACTAAAAATAAGACTGTGAAATTTCGTGAAGATCGGTCCATCATTTACCATAGGCCCCATATAAACCTTACTCCCGGAAAACAGCTTAGTAAACCTAAATACGTAAAAAATAAAGCTATCATAACAAAATTTGGAACATATAAGTTTTACAGGACTAGAAATAAGACTGTGAAATTTCGTGAAGATCAGTTCATAATTTACCCTAGGCCCCATATAAACCTTACTCCCGGAAAACAGCTTAGTACGCCTAAAAACGTAAAAATAGCGCTATCATAACAAAATTTGATACATCACAGTTTTATAGAACTAGAAATGACACTGTGAAATTTGGTGAAGATCGGTGCATAGCTTACCATAGGCCTCATATAAAGCCCACTCTGGTAAAATAATTAAATACGCGGTAAACTTTCTTCCAGTTTAGCTTCATATGGCCAGAAAAAATGTTATGCAATTTTGTGATATACGGTCCATAATTTTCCTTATATTCCATTTTAGCAGCCTTTTGAAATTTACTGCAAACGCTTAAACTAATTGCACCGCTGTATTGAAATTTATGTTTTTTAATAACAGAAATCGTTCTGCAGAATTTGAGATAATTGGTTCATAGCTTACCATGGCTTTTATATAATTTGTTCTCTTGAAAATCATTTAAGTTCATCTTAAACTAATATTCTACTCAAACTTTTTAAAATTGATTCTGATTGTCGATCAATAATTTTATATAGGTCTAAACCGCAACAAATTTTAATGCAGATGTCAGTTTTTACAAAGATTATAATAATAAATAGACATCATACAGATATTAGTCCTAAAAAATTCGAAGTGTCGGTGGAGGGTATCAAAGATTCGGCACAGCCGAATATAGCACTCTAACTTGTTTTATATATAATTAAGTTTTCTTGAATTTTGATAAGCTAGTCGCATAACCAAATAAATGCTCATGAAATTAAAATAAAACGCTATAGTTTTAAGTTTTTCTTATACTTTTTAATGTTTCTAAACATTGTAATATGAAAAAAGAAGGTTTAATAAAGTTAACTAACTAACTAACTACATAACCTGAAAGTATTTTGTGTTTTAAATACCGCAAACCATGTATTTTGCCCAACACTGATAATAAGTAAATAACCCACAGTTTTTTTTTTTGGTTGATTAATATTTTGTATAAATTTGGACGTCAGTATTTAAGTAATGCATGCATTATAGCAAAAAAAAAAAAATTCTAAAATTAAAATTAAATATATGTGTTTATGACAACAAAAAATTTAAAAAATAAATTAAGTTGAAACTAATTTGTGTGTAAGCAATCGCAATTTTATAGTACAACCAACCTCATCAACAGTTGTACCTACCAGTATCTGTATCTCTGAGTTTGTCATTTTTAGTCGTTTACCTTGTAAAAATTGTACATGCTTAAATATTTAAGAACAACTAGAAAAACATAAATAAATAATTCTAGTTTTTTGTTAAAACTCAAATCGCTATAAATTCTTTAAAAATTATGTAGACATCACACATTTCGTACATGCGACTTAAAATGTCATATTTATGTTTTATTTACATTTTTTTAGAGTTCTATGAACTTGTTTAGCGCAAAAATTAAAAAAAGTGACAACAAACTAGATATATATACAATCAGTCAAGGCCGGCCAAATAATACCCTACAATTTATATAAGATAAAATACGCAGTGGAGAATAAGATGATACTGAACTAGATTATTAAATTACTTCAGATGATCGAAGAAAAAAAATTACCTTCAACTTAATTTATGTTTATAATAAAATCACAGTAGAAATAAATAATCTCTGTTGGACAGCAAAGAAACTTGTTAAATTGTTAACGTTAAGACAGAGAAGGAGACGCGGATAGTGTTGCCAATATTGCCACTTAGTTGCTAGATTTAGCCATTATTCATTTTGTTAAACCATAAGAAATGTACTGTGCTATAAGCCGCTTTTTTTGTTTAGCTAGATTTTATGGCTTTAAAAATGTTTTTAACCATACAACGTAAAAAAGTATTTAGAGAGGGGGGCAAAATTGCAATTCTTACTTTTTATTATTATTAGAAAATTATCTATTAGACCGTTTTTAAGGTTTAAATATCAAGAAAATTTTACATGAGAATATATAGGTGATGAGAACTGGCAGGGAGGCAAAGGAAGTGTTCTTGGGCCAATTTTTTATCTGATATACTCCTCTGATTTGCTCTATGCAGCAAGCTTAATATTTCCACGTTGAATCTAAATCCAAATTAATAAAACCCCTCTCCTTGAAAATTTGCCTTTTGTCGCTTACGATGTAATAGAAAATACAGGTGGTCTCGGAGCTACAGCAATCCAAAAACAACAGAAACAACATAGGGTTCGTTGTTTTTATCACTTTTTTGAAAGTACATATATATAACACATCAACAATAAACAACAGTGGGTTTATATCATCTTACATTCCCCACTACAATTAGTTGAAATTCTCTCAACATTAATTGTAGTTGTAAGTAGGTTAAGAAAAACATAATAAAATAAAATTGTCAAGAATAAAAACTGGGAATTAAGCACGAATAACAAAATCTTTTGAAATTCAAATTTTGTATTCCCAAAAATTGAAATTACTTTTTGATAATAAACAGGCAAGTGCACGGCCTAAAAAAAAACACTTAATTGACAACATCTTTTGTAAGTTGTTGTTGTTTTTATTTTGTTTTTCTTAACCTACTTACAACTACAATTAATGTTGAGCTTATCCCATCAACAATAAATTTCAAGTGTTTTTTGTCAAGAATAAAAACTGGGAATTAAGCACGAATAACAAAATCTTTTGAAAGTACATATATATGTATATATATTATACATATATACCTACATATGTACTTTATATATTATATAACCATATATTCTTTTAAATAAGACGTATGTCTGTATGTATGTACGCACATTATTTAAGATGACAGTTTTTGAAAAATGTTGCTGTTGTCAGTAGGGATGAAACGATACGAGTAAATACAAGTAAGTACATATTCGATACTTTTATATAAGTACCAAGTATTTTTGTAATCGATACTTAGCAACCGAGTACGAAGTAGTATCGGTAAAAAAATACTTGGTATCGGTCAAAAGAAATCGTTTCACTTTGGTATTGAAATTAATCTTAAATTTTTGATTAGTTATCAAAGCTGGAGCAGCAGTAACGGTATCAAGAAACCGTTTGACCAGGAGACACTAGGGATGCCGATATCGAATGCCAAAATCCCTGGATTATTCTAAAAATGTAAGTCCCAAATCCCGAGGTTTTGGGCTTAGTAAAAATTTAATAATAAATCATGCTGGCCATGAACCTAATTTTTAACCGGTTACGAAAAAGTCACAAGAGAATAAATGTTACATGCAGTGCATTTTGTACCACGAAAACAAAATCAGAAGGTGTGGTCCTTTTTCTAAGTTAATGATAATAGAACTGCGCACGCAAAATGCAAGTTGTGCAAAGAGGTGTTAAAAACTTTAGGGGTTTTTACCAAAGGTCTTTGGACACATATTTGTTTATCTATATATATATATATATGTATTTTTGAAATAAAATAAATTAAATATTGTCATAAAGCATATATGAAGCTATTTATTTACGATACCCCGAAGTGTTGAATGCGAATATTGGTTTCGTCGGCAGCATATGTTTGCAATAAAATAAGGTATCAATTACACTGTGCAAGAAATTAACACTTTTTTTGTTGAGACAAGCTGGGCACCTAGCGTTTTAACCTAATTGTTGGCGGTTTAATAAAATTCTTAAACTTGGCCCCTGCAGCACCTAATGAATGTATGACCGACCCCACTTTATTTTTCATCCCAATCTTTTTTTCTATCATACCTACCCGCCATCTCTATTCTTTAAGGGGGCTCTCATATAAAATGTTCAATGCAGACTAGAAATATGTTGAAGAAAAAGTCCCATAAATGGCCAGGAGTCGCCCCTACTGGGATATGATGTATTACCGACCTCAATTAGAAAGAAGTTATTTTATAATTTTATTGCGGGATTTCGGTTTTTTAGTTTTTTCAATAATCTAAAGCGTTTAGGAGTTACGCGAACATATGTTGTGTAACCACCTCCATTTTCGAAATAACGGTATATCTCGAAACCCAGAGCCAAAAAAAAAAAAAAAAACGGCGAGCACCACTGGATTCAGCGTACCCGAATTATTTTAAAACGCCATGTGCCCGGCTTTTCTGTTTTTTCAACTAGCATAGTGTTATCAGACGTCATTAATTAGTTTTAGAAGCTTTTTACAATATAAGTTTTAATACATATTACTTCCATATTACTTTAAAAGAATACATTAAACTGTTTTGTTTTGTAATGAGTTTAATTTTCTTCATGAATTAATTTGTTTTAATAGTTGTACATAAACAATCAATTATAATTATATGAATTTCCCGAAAATCCCGATTCGTCCCGGGTTCCAGTTTTTTTGAATTAAAAATCCCGAATCCTGGGTTTCAAAAAACCTGGTCCCGTTTGGCATCCCTAGTAAACACCTATAAATCACATATCGTCTAGGTCCATTTCCTCAAATTCTGGCTATAGAAAGTCCGTTATCATCTTGCGATAGCGAACATTGCTTGGCGACCTCATTTTCGAAGAAGTGCGGCCCGATAACGCCGCCAGCCGCAGAACTAACTGGGCAGCATGAGCGTATGTTTTCCCATTTCTTACAGACCCGGTTTGCTGAAATTTACGCGCAATTCTCCCGATTGTGGAAACATTTGGTCGATTATACTTACCAAAAAAATCACGATGTGCATTAAATGCATTTTGATTGAACGCCCATTTTCGTAAAAGGTTTTATTAATCTCAATAATCGAAGTTGTCAAATACTGAAACATAGATAGGTCAAGTTAAGTTGCGCAAAAAACTTGACGTTAAGGTGTTACTCAGAATTAACATCGTGGATTATTGTTTTACCAACCTTTATTACATATTTATCAATTTAAAAATAAAATACATATTACATAAATAAATAAAACAAATTAACATTTAAAATTAATACATAGTGACATTGTTGATTTCTGGAATAAAAGGTGAATGGAGGTTGTTATCCTTAACGTTCTATAAAATTTTGTTTCCTAAGATAAAAATGATTTTTCGAAAGGAAATTGGTACTAGGTGGTAACTAAAAGTGGTCTCAATCTTTACACTTTTCATTTTGCACACAAATTCTAATAGGTCGTAGTTCTTATTTTATTGTATAGTACTTAAACACTTATAAGAAAGTTTTTAAATGCAGCTTTATATTATTTTATCATACAAACGATACAAGTACCGATACAAGTAAGTATCGATACTTTTTTTTCGATACTAAGTAGGTATCGATACTTCACGAGCGATACCACATCGAGTAAAAGTATCGATACCTTAGAGGTATCGTTTCATCCCTAGTTGTCAGTTAAAAAATATATTTCTTTTTTTAAGTTTTACATTTTAAGAATCTCAAAGATATAAATACAGTCCTTTTCGCTTATAGTCCACTACAATAGTTGCACAACTTTTGTGGACCATAAGCGAATTTGGACTATAACCGATTTTTTTAATAAACCATTTTATGGATAAAAAGTGAAACCTAGTATAATCCACATTTTGAACTATATAAATATTATTTTCTTCAATAAATCCACTCATTTTAAACAAAAGAAAAGTTTATTTAAAACATAATCAAATATTGATTTATTTTAAATAAATAGTTAAAACAAAAATCTTTTTTATTAATTAATTCAAATGCTTTAAAAGATTTCAATAAAAACAAATGCGTATGAGATTAATTTTAATTCTTTGGATGACGAAATCAAACACAACATAAATATCAATTTCATAGGACCTTTACATGGGGTCTTCACCTGACAATTTTTTGTTATACCAAACGTCAAAGTCTATATAAAAAAACTCTAATATTTTTATTGGAGTTTTTTTTATGAAGTTGGATGTTTATTTAACAAAAAATTGTTAGACGAAGACACCATGTCATGAATGAAAATTGCGAAATTTTGCATTTATAATAGTTGCCAGAAAGGTAAATTAAAACATGTTGGCCAGTTGATTAAAAATATATAAAAAACAGAGTGGACTATTAGCGAACATTTTTGCATGAAGAATTATATACGCATGCTAAGAAAATGTGGCTTTTAAACGAAAATGGACTACAAGCGAAATTGACCTTAGAACAAATAATTTGTATGTAATTCGAAAAATCTGCATGTGAATATGACAGTTTTGGCTTATATCCGTTTTTGGCCTTTAAGCGGAATGGACTATAAGCGAAAAGTACTGTAGATATTTTTATATAAACTAAAATTACTTTAAATCACTAAATATAGCAACTTAAAAAAGCTCGATTAACCACTTAATTATATTTGCAACATACATATGTATGTGGCATGTGGGCTAAAAAAAATGCGTAAAGATTTATTTGAAAAGAAAACCATAAACATAATGTTTTATTTAAATATACTTTTTTTTATCATGAACTAGCTGGCCCGGCAAACGTTGTTTTGCCACATAACTTCTTTCTTTCAGATGTAACAGTGTCTGCTAGCCAAATTTTAAGAAAACATTATAGGTTATAGTTCTTTCCAGATGCTACACTATTTGCCTGCCCAATTTCAAGAAAATTAATTGATTAGTTAAGAAGATATAGGGAGGTGGGGCTTTTTCTCCTCTTGCCCTATTTAATGCCCTCTCCTCTTTCCGATGTTACAGTATATGCATGCCAAATTTTAAGAAAACCGGTTGATTAGTTAAGAAGATATAGGGAGGGGGAGCTTTTACCCCTCTTGCTCTATTTCACGCCCTATTCCTTATTCTCTTTCAGATGTTACATTGTCTGCATGCCAAATTTTAATAAAACCGGTTGATTAGCTTAGATGATTGGGGAGTGGGAGCTTTTACATCTATTGCAATATTTTGCGCTCTCTAGCGATATAAAATATACTCTACGACCTATTCTCATACCTTACAAATACACATAAAAAATTTCATAGAAATCGGTCAAGCCGTTTCGGAGGAGTTCAAAATGGAGGGCATTTTGTTGATATTTGTATGGGAATATAAATACATGTTTCGGAATGAAGGCAGTGATCACTAACATGGCTATAACTCAAGAAACAATACACATTTGAAGACCGTTGATACATAAAAACCTTGGTATTGACGAAACAAAATCGGTTCACGCATTTCAGAGAACATCAATTACTAACACAATGGAACTTATTTTTATATATGTATATAGATTATTTTAGTTATATCATCCATTTTTTTCTAATGTACTTCTATTAGTTGAATTTCAATTTATAAAGCTTTTTTACAATAGTCTTATTACCTCTATATTTCACATACTTTTTGCTTAAGCCAATCTTAGCTAAACATTGATAATAATATAATCCTAGCAAAAACTTTGCTTTCAAAATAAGCAGAAAAATAATGAGAATTTGATGAGCCGACTTCTTACTTTACTACTAGAAAAAGTACTTATTTTTGTTCGAGATGTCCCAAAATTAATCCTTTATAATTTGGCCTATTATAACCGAAAAAATAATATGTATTTTTTATACTCAAAATTTTTTTAAAAATATATAGTTACAAAAAGAGGCAAAAAATAAGTTATGGCAAATTAAACAAAAATGTTAAAACACACTAATTAAAATTGCTCTAATATGCACGAAATGTAAGAAACTCTAACACTGTACTACAAATGTGTGTAATGTAAAAATTATGTTGTTCAAAATACATCGTTTACATTAGATCGATATAACTACTAGTGTTCTTATAACAAAAATATACTGTGAGGGTAACTTTGGAACACATTTATGTATATAGTTACATACATTTGATTGATTTTTAGATTTTCCATGGATTAAACATCAAAATTATTGTTAAAATTATTTAAGGCTGTTTTACACTATCACACAAGTCTTAAGACTTTTGGTCTTACAAAATGAAATGATTTTTGGTCTGATTGTCAAAAAATCAAAGAGAATTTTTTTTTCATTACATTTTGCTTCTACACTATCACACTTCAAATAAAAAGTAAAATCTTTGTGATTTATGAGATCCACTTTAGATTACAAAATAAAGACGAAAAAACATTTTATTAAGCATTGGAACATTGTTCTGGCGTATTATTCACTAACTTGCACATTTAAACTTGCACCTTGGTCCTCAGATATATTTTTGCTTTATTTTTAATATTTCTTTAATATTTAATAATTTTTATTTTGATGTGGCCGGCAAATTATTCAACAGCTGTTTTTTTATTTTCTTCTAGGGTGGAAAAGTTGATACAATCATATTTTTTTATTTTTTTTTTCGTCTGTGTACCGTATTTAACGATTTTTTACAACAAATATTTGTGATTTATTTAAATTTTAAAAGAATTCACTTGAAATTTTATATTTTTTTTATCGTTTTGCAATTTTTTATTAGAAAAAATAATAGTGAATATTTGTGCACAAATTTTTAATTTTCCAGCCCTGATTTTCTTCTTGTGCTTTTGTAAAAACACAATTCTGATAAAATGAAAAATCTAATCGTTTAGAAAAATTTCAAAAAATAGAGAGAACCATACGACTGCCAAATTTCTTTACGTATTTTTTGACATTTCATTACAAAATGTTTTTACACTATTATAGATTATGAATTATTTGTAAGTTTTTGACATGTCTTAACACAAAGTATTATAGTCTAAAATGGCCTTTAGTATTACCGAATGTTTAAAGCTACGGTCACACTTATTAAATATTTGACCAAATAAGCATAACCACTACTTTTGTTATTAGTTAGTGAGATTTAAATTGGCGTTAATATCACAAAATGAACTAATTATACTAATAAAAAATGTAAAATGTGGTGTTAAAATCATCATAAATATTGGAACTAAAGGAAATAATTATTTAGTTTGCTTGTTGGTCCCGTTTTTTTCGTCAAATATTTGACTAGTGTGACCGTAGCTTTACAAATATTAACGGAATATACTGCAAATTTACTTAAATTTTTATTTAAAATCGTATAATAATAATAATTTTTTTTGTAATGTATATTTTAGATATACACACAGAAAAAAATACCCATGTAAAATTAACATGGAAAAATGTTGATTGAGAATCATGTTAAATTTCAGAAAAATTATGCCCTTTACTTAAATTTATCATTATTTCATATTAATTTTTAATAAAAAATAATAACCTTAAATTACGTTTATTTAATATTATTCACTGTTAAAAAAATAAAAAAAAAAATATTAAAATATAAATAAATCTGGATTCAATATTGAACCCATAAAAACCTGTTTTGTATTAAAATCAAAAGTTTATCTTGTTAAATTAACATGCATACCTACTTAATTATGTACATTTTTTATTTTCACTTTTAAAATATGTTATAAAAAGAAGACAATTCCCGTATTCTTTTAATTAAAATTGTTTATTTAAATAGTACATCAAGTTTTTAAAGTAGAATGATGACCATATCGGGCGATTCTGCTGATGCTTCTGTTAACAAAGGAGAATACAAAATAAGTGAAACATGTGTTACAGGGTTTTGAATTATTCTTACATAAATGCAAATGTTGTCTGAAGCTTCTTCACACTGTTAAAATACACTCAAACCCATTTGATTCTTCATGAAATTCACGTTGTTTCAACTGGAAATAACTTTCATTCAACGTGATTCCGATTGTTATTTCAATATAAATTACATTTTGCTCTAACTTTACTGCAATTTTAAGTTAACATGAATTATAGTTATATCAAAAGAAAAAAATGTTGTTCGCAGTTATTGTAAAATCAGGTTGAATTAACATGAAACCCGTATGAAGCAAAATCACCACCGAAAAAATTTAAATCAACCTTGTTTTCGACGTTTTTAACTTGATTTTTTTCTGTGTGTAATAATAAAGTTATTATTTAATATATAACTTATAATCCAAAACAGTGGCGAATAAAGCTACATAGTAATGAATTCTTGAAGTCATTGAAAGTAGGATTGTAAGTAAAGTTTTTGCTGGGATGTTCTAAATTGCGGCAAAAAATTGTGGTTATAGCTGCTGTTTGTGATTATAGCTGTATGTTTTCATAGCTGGATATTAAATAATAATAATATCGATATCGTTATTTTTCCTATCGATATTTTTTTGATATTTTAAGACTATCGATATTACTAAATATTATTAGTTTCCCAGCCCTAGTCGGAGGACATTTATTTGGGGACGATGTGAAATAATGGACCTAATTAGCTCATTGTTATTACCTAAATAGAATGAATATACGACCTTTAATTTAACATTGTAGCTCTTCTTTTATTATCATGTTTAATCCGGGAAGACATACAATATCGTTCACTTAATATAACAATAGCGTATGTGCTCATACGCTATTATTTTTTTATTTCATATTTAGAATCTCCATCATTGATTTTATGTCTGGTCAAAATTTCGTCAAATTCTACTTACGAAAAAGTGGGTCAAAATGTCGTTGGAAGAAATAGTGTATAATTTCTTGTTTAAAATTTTTTTTCAATAAGTGTGTAAGCTCATATGCGCTATTTACTTGAAATTGCCACTCCAAAGTTGTTAAAAGAATAATAGTGTATACGCATTATACTCCATTTTAGCCTGTAGAAAAAAATACAATTTATGAAAACTTTAACTCATAAAATAGCTTATAATAATATAAACTGTTGTTTAAGAAATAGTTTCATTCCGACCATCGATAGCTGCATGATCTCCAAAATTTGTGCAAGAAGAATGTAATTCCTCGTGGCTCGCAGTCATTTTTTTTTAACTTACAAGGTGGAAAGAAGCGAAATTGTTTAGATGAGCCAGATGAAGCAGAGGAAGAGAAAGAAGACGAATGAACTTCTAGTTATTTTGATTTACGCAATGTATACCTTAATTTGTCATAATATTTTGTTTATAATAACCCAAATTGGAAAGTTATGAATATGTGCCACTGAATTAACAAAACTATGAATTAATCACTGTTTTATAATGTTACAAATTTATATTTTTAAGATCAAATATTTTAATAAAAATACCGTAAAATTATTGAATAAAACAGGGTATACCATACAAAATAAAATAGTGTATCAGATACATCATACGAATTCCTTAAACAACAAAATAGCCTATATGGAAAACTTGCACTTTGAATGACATAATTATGGTCTTAAAAGATGCATAGAATAAAAAAAAAAATTGGCAAATTTAAAGACAAGAAACGGTATTATGTATTCGTCGAAAAATCCAATATGAAAAATTTTTATTTACCGCGAAAATGAGGTTTTAATAGACATTCGATTTGACAAAAACTTTAAACACGGTTTTCTCAAAACCCCAAAAAAATTATACTATTATTATATTGAGGGGGACGATATGTGCAGAGATTAGGTAAAATATTGGACCTTCTAAGCTTATTGTCAATTCTAAAAAATTTATTTCTTTGGATATGGAAAATATTAAGGCCAAGCCAAAACCTTTATTTCGGAAGCATATGTAACATATCGTCACCTTAAATGCAAACGGACGTAACTACAAGTAAATTCAAAATCGAGTTTTTCATTTTATCTTATTACATGCTGACACAAATTTTTAGACCCCTGCGATTCTAAATGAAAACGATGTATACAAAGTCATAAATTTGGATTTAGAAAAAAACACAGCAAAATTGAACTAACGCATAGACTAGAAAACGTCATAAAAAAAGACTTTAAAGAAAGAAAATATTGCTCTGCACTCATTATTGATGTTTAAAAGCTTCTGATTAATCTATTGCTTCCCCTTATCCAGAACTTCTGGCGCACACAAGAACTTGACTCGAAGCTAAAAGAAGGCCTTATCGTAAATATTCCAAAAAAAGGTGACCTGAAAAACTGTAAGAACTGGCGGGGCATCACCATCCTTAGCGCAACCAATAAAGTTATTGCACAAATTATTAACAAGAGAATATCTGACACTGTACTAAAGGACCTAAGACCCGAACAAGCTGGCTTCCGACCCTTAAAAATCTTGTATAGACCACATCAATAGTCTCCGAATAATCATAGAACAATCGAAAGAACTTCGTTCTCCGCTCTACCTGTTGTTTATAGATTTTGAAAAAGCTTTTGATACCCTGAATCAAAACGCAATATGGAGTGCTCTAGCTTGCAAAGGGGTCCCACCCAAAATCATAAGCCTTACTCAGGAGCTGTACCGTAATGTTAAATGTCGTGTTGTCCACAATAATGCTCTGAGCAACAGCTTCGATGTTGTAGCTGGTGTTCGCCAGGGTTGTGTACTGTCTCCCTTGCTGTTTAACATCGTTCTAGATGTTGTAGTTCGCAATGCTACTAAAGCAAAGAGAGGTATCAACTGGGGTCTTAACCAATAGCTCGAGAGCCTAGAATATGCTGATGATATCTGCCTGCTTGCACACAGTTATAAAGATATGACATCTAAGTTGAAATGCATCGAAACAGAAGCTGCAAAAGCTGGCTTAAAAATAAACATAGGCAAGAGCAAAGTGATGCGCTGTAATATAACAAACACCAACAAATTCTGCATAGGAAATACCGACCTGGAAGAAGTTACGTCTTTTTGCTACCTCGGCAGCATCATTACAAACACAGGTGGTTCTAGTAATGATGTCGCGTATCGAATCTCTAAAGCTAACCAAGCATTTGGTACCCTTCGGTCAGTATGGAAATCTTCAGCCATATCCAAGGACACTAAGATTCGTATTTTTAACTCTTGTGTTAAGTCTGTGCTCCTTTATGCATGTGAGACATGGAATACAACAGATCACGACGTAAACACTCTACAAGTGTTTGTTAATCGATGTCTTCGACGCATCCTAAAGGTTTTTTGGCCCAACACCATCTCCAATATGGAACTTTGGAGTCAAATGGCGCTGGATTGGCCATACGCTACTTAGGCCTCCAAATGACACAGCAAAAATTGCCATTGATTGGAATCCACATGGTACATCCCGCAGATTAGGCAGACCATCTCACACCTGGCGTCGACAATTGAACATCGAAATTAGACGCATCGATCTCAGCTGGAGAGAAATAAAACGTATATCATCAAACCGGACCGAATGGAATAGATTCGTTGTGGCCCTTTGTTCCGAATAGGAACCACAGGACATTATATATATTAATCTAGCATGAAGGCTAAATAATACATTGAATCTGAACTTACCCGTAAATACACACAAACTTTTTGAAAGTTAGGATTAGTCGGTCAAAAATGTAACATTAAAGAAGGCGATATTTTTAGAGGCAAAACGAATTCAGATGAAATTAACAATTTAAATTAGCAATTTAAATTAATTGGCTTATTTGAAGATATTCTGTTCTTAGTCTCTATTGTAAACTTCTTCTTTACAATTCTATTTTAATGCCAAAAAGTCAAATATTCACAAGGATCTCTATGTGCCATTAATAAAAACTATAATCTAGAAATATTTAGTAATATATTTAAAAAGGATTGAATTGCACACAAATTCACTAGCTCGAAATATTTTAAATATAGCATGTTCGAAAATGGCCATTTAAAATAAACCGGCTTGAGCAAAACTAAAAAAATCAGCTAAAACCGGTCGAATAATAACCGTTCGAACAACCTAGTTGCTACCACCTGTGGCACAGGGTTTGAGAATCTTATTAAAATAAAGTAATTTTTTTCCTTAAAAGCGGCTAGAACGTATTGTAATAGTAGTATAAACAGTATACTAATGGTAGTGTAAATAAAAATATTTAAATTCATATTTTCTGTTCCTTACTCGAGTATAGCCGCTATCAGTTGTAGGGTATTTAAATTAGAAGAAATAATAAACATATTTGTTATTTAACATGCGAATATTTAATGAATAAAAATAATCACATTTCAAATGCTTTTTTTTGTTTTAGGTCTGTTTTCTTAGGAAATTAATTAAAATTGCTCAAAAAAATCTACTTAAGAAGATCATAAGTGGAAGAAATCTATACGTTTTTTGTATACCCCACACAACTAGTTGTGAAGATGACATTCTTAGTTTGTTATTCCGGGTACAACTTTTTTAATATTCATCTAAGACTCCAGACAGCATATTTTTATATGTTATATTCTGGGCTCTTGAGTAACTTTAAGTCGACTTAGCCATGTCCGTCCGTTATAAACAAGCTCCATTAAACTCGAAAGAATAGAACAATATTGGTGTTAAATTTTTTCTTGTTATTCTAAGCAGTTTGTGATTGAAATTCAGCAAAGTCGGTTCAGTAGAATAAGGAAATTAATCCAAATGTGGAATCACCACCCTAAAAAATTGATTACATATTTTTATTAAAAAAACTAACATAAATATTGGCACAAATTTGGACAAATTCGTTTAATATGACAAGAAATTATAACAGAACATTTTGTAAAGATAGCCATAATATACCTCCCTATATGGGCAGGCCAGACGGCCTAGAATGGCTTAGATTGTCCAGTTTTTTTGAGTGTTGTCCAGGTTCCAGTTAAAATGCAATTTATCCAGTTAAAAAACTTTATTTAATTTTGAAAAATTACTTTTTTATTAATTACATTTTTTTATTATTAAATTATTTTGCATAGAACAAAATCTGATACTAAGAAATAATTGTAAGGAAAACGTTTCTAATTTGCTGACAGACATTTCAATTAATAAGATAAGGTACAGTTTTTAAAAAATAACGTGCAAAATTAATATAAATTGATCTCGTTTGTTAGTCTTGCCAACTAGCAATACTTTTTGTGCAAGGACTTAAGGTATTTCTAATAATCTCTACTCACAAGAATCCATTCCTATGACCAAATAATGGCTACAATTTTAAGAAGACTAAATTTTGATGAAAGTTGCAAAATGTTTCAAACATTTTTGCTTACAGCTAAAGTAAAAGAGTTATTAAATTCTTCAAATAACAATACAAAAAAATATATATGTGGCTACACAAATAGTTATCAGCCATATTCTGGAAATCGAATTCGAGTGAAATCAAAATCAAACAAACTTTGAAAACGATTCAGTGTTTAAAGTTAATTATATAATTTTGTTTTATATTCTTCATTCTTGACACTATGAGTACAGCTTACCTTCATTAGAACTTATCTTAAAATAAAAAAAAACGACGCCAATTTAAACAAAAATTTAACTGATAATCCCCATAGATTGGAATTTCAATTCAATAGTGTTTAATTTTAGTGTTATTAGTTTTTTACGGCTTGAAATGTCAACTATTTTTAAATAAAACTTTATGAAACCTAAACAAATTGGTTCGGACTGTCAAAGTCAGCAGGCTTTTCGCTGCCACTTGTATTGAATTCGCTCTAATAATAATTTTTTAATATGATATAAGACTGATTTTAAAGTGTTACGTTTCCTTGCTTTGTACTGCCTATTCGTTCGTATAGAATTTTATATGGAAAATTTTTCTAAAACTGAGTGTTTTTTACATTAGCGCAGTCATATAAGGGGTTTCACCTCGGAATGAAAGATAAGCTGTAAATTGGTATAAACCTTTGTTTTGTCGTTCTAAATATTGTCTCAAAAGTCACAAATGACTGGGCTACATGAATTTTCTATGCGAACATTAACGTTCGAAATCGTTGAACAGGTAGAAATTTTTTGTATTGCAAAATAAAGTCTGAAGTAAAATTTTACTTTTGCTCTATAGTTAATATTTTTTCATAATCCAGTGCCCATGTTCTGTAACTCTCGCGTCGACAAAGTTTTCGATTGAAATGTGTGAAATGAAACAAAAATGCTATAAATTGAATCAAACAGCTGTTTTTCTCACTTAACTGTGTCTGTAACTTTTTTTTGGCGAGTACAAGCTGACACGTAAGGAAATTACTAGCCAATTTACAGAAAAAGTGTGTCTGTAACATTTTGGTGAGAAAAGTTCCCGCTTTGAACTGTCAAATAAGCCCACGAATAAAAATGGGGCGAGAAAAAATTTTAACACTAAAAAAACAATTAAAAATGCAAAATGCTAAGAATAATAATAATAATATTTTATTCTTGGCACATTTTTCATTGTTAAATTATTTTGCTTTTAATATTTTTATAAAATATACGAATGTCTTCAAAGCTCGTTTGCAAACAACAAACATTAAAGTCGATCTTTACACAATTTGGTATAGTCGACGGTTGTGTTTTCGCCGCCGTCGTTGAAAAAATTTCAATTTTAGTAAATTTTGGTCGCCGTCAACGATATGTGTGACTGCCGTTCTCAACGTCTGCAATTTCACATCGGCTTCGAGTGTAATATTATGACATTTATAACGTAACGACGTAATCTCTTTTGATAGTTTTCGACATGAGTTACAGACACACATTTTTCTCACTTTTCAAGAAACGATGGAATATTTTGTTTCACATCTTTTCGATGCAAGAAGTTCTCACTAAAGTTACAGAACATGGGTACAGGTGAATTTTTTCTATTGTCAAGTTATTTGACTTTTGGTATCTGGCAACCCTAGCCCAATATAAAACCCACTCTCGAAAAACACTTTAGTACGCCTAAAATCGTAACAAATTACGCTATTTTAATAAATGTTTGTTTGTTACAGTTCCATATGACTAGAAATCACACTGGCAACTTTCGTAAATATTGGTTCATAATTTACCATAGACCCCATATAACGCCAACTCTCGAAAAACACTTCAGTACGCGTAAAACCGATACGAATAATGCTATTCTAATAAGTTTAGGTTTGTCGCAGTTTTATAAGACTAGAAATCACACTGGCAAATTTCATGAAGATCTGTCCATAACTTACCATAAGCCCCATATAAGACCCACTTTTGGAAAACACTTTAGTACGCATAAAAATAATGGTATTGCAATAAATTTAGGTTTGTCACAGTTTTATATAAGTAGAAAGCACACTGTCAAATTGCGTTAAGATCGGTTCATAATTAACCATAGATCTCATAAAAAGCCAACTCGTGAAATATTCTAACTGTCGGTGGAGGGTTTCAAAGGTACGGCACAGCCGAATAAAGTACTCTAACTTATTTAATACTAAAAGTTACTTCACCGAAATTTATGATGATCGGTCCATAACTTAGCATGGGTCCAATACATAGCGTATTTTCGGAATAGAATTTAATATGCCTAAAGTAGCAACAATTTATAGCCCCCTCATGAAATATTCTAACTATTGGTGGAGGGGGTCAAAGATTCTGCAAATTCACGTGCTACTTTTTTCAGTCATTTAAAAGAGTGATTTGATTTCAGATTGTATATTAACAGGAAGCAATGGTGACATTTAGACATACCTATTAAAAAATTTTTTTTTTAAATCAAATCTGTCTAACGAATCCATCAATATTTTTTTGTTTTAATTTTTCAAAAGGTTCATTAACCAGTAATTTTATTAAAGTTTGATAACTAACGATATTTTGTTTTTTGTGACGTACATATGCTTTGAGCCCGTTTCTCAAAACAAACAACTATTTATTTCACTTCCCCTTTTAGTAGTTAAATGAAGTCGTTAAAGTTATATTAATATCATCTGTCTTTTATACTTGTTTAGTTCGAAATAGTGTTTAAGTGTTTTAACTAGAGATGCGGTTATTGAACTTTAATTTACTGTCGTACTAAAATTTATTAAAATTGAAACAAACAAATATTTTGAAAACATTTTAGAATGTCTGCTAGCCAGTATTTATATACTCTTCTATCATCAGAGAAACATTAAACATTGATATGCAGAAATAGATGAAGTTTTGATATCGTTAAAAAACCAAACCTGCAAAAAAACGCACATACACACATGCACATATTTTAAAGTCGAAAAACTTTACGTATTCGCAACCCTGAATTTAATTTAATATTTTTTCTCCCTCTTGTCATTTAACGAAAATAAAGTTTTTTTAATAAATTATTATTACTTTATAGGTATTTATATTTATTTGTGTTTGGTTAACGATTTGTTTTTAACATTAACTTAAACGAAACAAAAAATTTCAACCCCATAGAGTATCTATGGGATAAATTACAGCGCCTTAAAAAATCCTTCAAGAAAAAACAAGAAATAAAAGAAGGCCTAAAGCATGAATGGTGTGTTTTCTAATTGGTTGAAGGCGGTGTTTAATGCAAAGGTAGGTCCAACTAGGTACCATCTAAATAGTAGAAATAATGCAAACATTAATTTAAATTTAATATATTCAAGCGTACGCAAATTATCTGTGATGCTAAATTGCGGTTTTTGTGTTTCATATAATTTAAGAGTATTCTAATTATTTTTAATTTAATAATGAAATAATTGTTTTCGTTTGAGAATGTAATTTTGTCATGTTTACTATTTTTATTTTCAGCCATTTAAAAGCGGTAGGGAAAATTAATAACTACTTTCTGCGTGACTTATGGCGATTTCTTTTCTGAGAAAAATGTTGCATTAATGTTACATGTTCTACATTTTTGTGTTCGTTTGTACATAAAATACAACTGTGGGAACAATTTTAAAGTTCTTTTGTGAATATGTTGATAAAAAACATGCAAAACATGTTGCATGTTTTACCCTTACTTTTACTTAAGGTGTTCATACTGCCCTGTCTTACAACTTTGGTACTTACTACTGTAAAAAAAATTATTTTAAAAGAAAATATAAATATATTTACACATTAAAATCAAAAAAAGTCTATTTATATTATAATCGTTTAAATTTTCTAAGCCATTAGTGATGTCAATATTTGTTTTCAAGCCATAATTGCGTTCAGAAACCGCTCAAATAGCATTAAAAATCGCTCATGAAGTACATTAATTATGAAAGTGTAATAGTTGTAAATAAAAGCAGCTAATTGTGTTCTATTAAAATTGCACAACATGTAACACTTCCAGTGATTATAGGTAACATTAGAAAATGTTACATGTATATACTGTAGCATATTGTTTTCAGAAAAGAAATCGCCATTATTTGGATACCAACTCTTTATTCATCTAGCATACTTGTGCCTCTCTAAAATACGCAAAACAATACATAATTTCCTAAATAGTAAACTAATAGTGTTTTCTTTTCTAAAAAATAATGATGCATTAAAGTTGTGTAATATATTTATTAGGTTACACGAACCCTTACAATGTGATACAGTTTTCTAAATTACAATGGAACAAAATAATAGTTACGTTTTACACTCAACACTAATGTGTATTTAGCGTGTTAAATATTGAATGCAAAGTTTGTACTAAAAGCGATATTCACCACGCTTGTAGCAATTTTCAACATTAAATTTTCTTACAATTCCAATAAGCGTTAACAGCACTGATTTTCAATAATTTGGCGACAAAACAAAAAAAAATAATAAAATTAAAACAAACGAAAAACAAAAAGTTTTTAAATCCATTTTTAATCACAATATAACGCAAATTGTCCGCAAACACAAGAAATAAAATACTTGCTTGCATAAAAAAGTACTTTACGCAGATGCAAAAAAGGGTATTATCCCACACTCAGTTATAACTGCGGGTAAGAAATGGAACAAATTTGCCATTTATTGTTGCAACATGATTAGAAAGGAAAACGACAACTTCTCACATGTTTGCATATATTTTTAGAATGGAACAAAAACCCGCACGAATGGTAGCGTATATTGAACATTATTGTCAGAAAAGAAAACACCATAACTTTATTTTTTTTTGCCAGTTGCGTGCATTTCCACTACAAAGCATACAAAGCTGCCTAAATCATTTGCGAGGGCAGCTTTCGAAAAAAGAGAAAGAAAAGATTTTTTTTTGTATTGTAGTGGCAAGGTGTAAAAACAGCTTTCGAAGAAAAAGACCGAAAAAGACACAATCTTTTCTGTCTCGTGACGCCTCTGTGTGCTCTGTGATTTCTACCGAGTTCGCAAACATCCATACATAAAAGAAAATGTGTTTTTGTTCAATAAAATTCTATTAAATAACAATATTTTTACAGGCCCTTAATTTGCAAACGTTAACCAAAAAATTACACTTAGGATTTGTGTGAATTTTTTAATTACAGTATATATCGTTCAAAATATTATCGACATTTTATTTTCTGTAAATGCCAATATGCAGGGTTGCATTTCTTCTATCAGCTGAGAGTAGTTATTAAGCTAATTATGATTGTGAATGTTACACTCAAAATGTTATGTAGTTAAATTCAAACGAAAATTCAGTTTAAACAACTTAAAATTAATTTAAAAAACGGATCATTTCTATTTCATTTAAAACAAATGATTTTTTTTCTAAATTTTTCATTTATTGAACATCATATTCCTTAAAATTTAATAGTTTTTACTTTAAAAAAATATATGAACATCATATTCCTTAAAATTGAATAGTTTTTACTTTAAAAAATATATTTCAACCGACAAAAATCAAACAACATAACAAAATGAATACGGAAAAACTTTTTTTTTAGTAATTTGTTTTTTTTAGTAACAGACATAAATGTTAAAAAATAAAATTATTCGCAAAATAACTCAGCCAATCCCACGATGTCACACGTTAACGTTCGCATAGAAAATTACATTTAAAACAAAAACAATTTCTAAAATTTGTTTTTGTTTTAAATGTTATTTTCTATGCGAACGTTAACGTGTGACATCGTGGGACTGGCTGTATATTTTTATTAAATTTTAAAAGTACGGAAAACGAATTTAATAGCCCACAATCAGTTACTGTTATAATTTTATGAGTGAAGGTATATTTTAGCTTCTGTTTTATAAGTTTAGACTTTGATTATAATTTCTGAATACATATACGACGTGATGGTTTTTTTAAACTTTGGAAAAGCGCAGCGTGTATTAAATGCTCGGCCTTTCCCAAATTTTTCATTTAGAATTACTTTTTTTTTTTAGTATTTGTTGCTTTTTAAAATTACAATTACAAGAGTTTTAACTTCTTCAGGAAATGTTAATAGCAGTGAGTTTTGTAATAAAAATTTTTTAATTTTGAAAGTTTTTAATATTGGGTGATTGTTTAGCTATTATCTTTTTGGCAACAGAAGCATTGCAATGGCTACCAATGCATCCAGAAAATGTCACAGTTTGGTGCGGTTTATGGGCTGGTAGCATCATTGGACCGTACTTCTTCAAAGATGATGCGAATCGTAATGTTACTGTGAGCGCTACCGTGAGATGATATCCAACTTTTTTTTGCCCAAAATGCAAGAGCTTGACTTGCATGACATGTGGTTTCAACAAGACGGTGCCACATGCCACACAGCACGCTTAACAACGGACTTATTGAGAGGCGAGTTCGGTGAACATTTTATTTCACGTTCGGTACCGGTCAATTGGCCGCCTAGATCGTGCGATTTAACGCCTTTAGACTATTTGTTGTGGGGCTATGTTTAAGCTCGTGTCTATACACACATGCCCGCTTCAATTGACGCATTGGAAGACAACATTGAAGCATTTATGCATGAGATACCGGCCGAAATGTTGGAAAGAGTATGCCAAAATTGGACTAAGCGGATGGACCATTTGAGGCGCAGTCACGGTCAACATTTGCATGAAATAATCTTCAAACATTAAATTATATGGACCGTACTATCGATTTAAATAAAGATTTCATGCATTTTTCTGAATTTGATGTGTTTTTTTTTTTAAATGTTCCTATAGCTCTTAAGAAATCACCCTTTAAAAAAATTCTTACCGTAAATTAGGTATTAAATACGTCTGCTTTAAATATAAACTACATATAAACCTTAGTACTATACTTATTTTAAAACTATTTTAAACATTTAATTTGCGAAAAATTGAAGTTATTATGCTATAGTTTTAATTCAAATGGGATTAAAGGATTGTCAATTTATATAGACTTCCTGTTTGATTTATAAAGTTGTTAATTCACAATTTTCCGTAAGTTTAAGCAAAAAATTACTTATTATGTAATTGATTTATAAAATCGATAATGTCCTTCACACAATTAAATTGTATTTTTTTTTAGTTTGACGTGAGTTAAATTTTAAAAATGTTTACAAGCTTATGGACAACTGGTCCCACCTTTTGAACCTTCATTGGCAAATTTAAAATGATTGCACTTATGTTTTTTTTTTGTACATTTTCAGCAATTTAAGTATATATAAAATGAGAAATAATGACTAAACTAAGTAATAATATGTGTTAAATATATATTTATTAAAAAATTGTTAACATGTGTCTTTCAACCAATAACAGGAAACAGGTTAAAAATTTACAATATTGGAAAAAAATATTTAATAAAAAAAGAGACTGTGGTACGCTTCGTTTTTCGAGGGTTCTTGATGTATATTTTAAAAGTTTTTTGCTCTTAAATTAATTTATTTACAGTGCGTTCGAAAAAGTAGACGTTATAAAGAGGTACTATTAGCGAAAGTTACCAAATACAAATATCTCTAAGATGATTGCACTTTAACTAAATGATGCCACATTTTTCTTTATACTTTTGGATGATTTTTTATAATATCCCTTTATAAAGTTTACTTTTTCAAAAGCTTCTTTATTATTCTCTAATTATGTAGTACTTATTGGATTTTATAATATTGAACCAAATTTAACGTTCAAGTATCGTTTACAATTATGGCATTTAAGACAGTATTTACGTTTTTACAGTTTTTTTTTTATTTATTTATTTACATCGTAATCGTAATAATTTGGGTAAAGGGTCTTCCAATAGCGACTACCAAACTTTTTTTTCTGGCTGCTTTGTCAATTTGTGCAACTGGTAAAATTGTTTTATCAAAATGAGTGTTCGAGATATTCCCGAAAATCGTGTTGTTCTGAAGGTATATTAGATATTTCCAAATATATTGAGAACTGTTTAACAAACATGTGTTTTCTCTTACAGCCCATAGTTATAGTATGTAGATCGGATAAAAATTCACTGAGTTATAGGCCTTTAGATTAAAAAAAAAATTTTTTTTAAAGACATTCGGTACTCTTGTCTTTGGGAAGGGAATGAAGTTGTGCACTATTAAAAGGTTCAATATTGAAAAAATTTAAAAAATAAGGTTTCGTTTAAATTTGATAAATTCCCATTTCATACTATTGATAAACTGAAATTTTTTGTTGATGGGATAAGCTATTCCTATGCGCATTTCACTAGTTGCTTACAACAGATCATCGAAAAACTTCTTTCAAAGCAAATAAAACTGTAAAGCGAATAAGAATTATTAACACCAGTTTTACTTGTAACAATATCAAAGCTTAAACAACAACAACAATAAACAGTGAGTTTATGTTTTCTTACAGTCCCGACTACAATTGGTTGATTTTTCACAACTCTAAATGAACAGTGGTTTTCGGTTAATTGAGCCCCGCTTATTTGTGTTTCCCGTTTTATTGCACTAAAAATCATGGATCGAAATCATTCAGTATAACTGTCTATGTAAAAATACCCCCTTAGTTTAGTTCCGTTGAATTCCCCGCTTAATTATTTCGCAAAGTAAGACCGCATTGCACAAAACAAGAGCAAATGTTTCAATTAATTGTTTCCGTCTACTTAATGTGTTTTTGCTTCACAAACGTAAACAAATAATTTTGCGGCAAGAAAGATTGCAGGATGAACGTACCTAATTTTTATTTTTTACCATTTTTTAACTTAATAAATAAAGAAATGAGTTTTATTTTCTATCTACACGTGGGTGTTTCGCTTTATTGCACATTTAGCTCAATTAAGCGATTTTCGTTTTGATTGCGTCGGCGATTCAAATAACCGAGTACTGCTTAATTGAGTTCATTTTTTTAAACTCAATTAAGCGGAAATAACTGCAGTTGTAAGTGGCTAAAAATTAATATTAATAATCTGAATTTTGTACAATGCAGATGAACAATCTTGAGATTTTTCGAAATAGCTTAAAACACTGCACTCATAAAATTATTACAGTAACTGATTGTAGGTTATTAAATTCGTTTTCGGTACTGTTAAAATTGAATAAAAATATAGTTATTTTACGAATAAATTTATTTTTCAACATTTATGTTTGTTATTAAAAAAACAAACTACCATAAAATAATGTTTTCCGTATTTTTTTTTGTTAATTTGTTTGATTTTTATCGGTTAAAATATATTTTTTAAAAGTAAAAACTATTCAATTTTAACGAATATGATGTTCAATAAATAAAAAACTTAGAAATTACTGAAAAAATCATTTGTTTTAAATGAAATGTAAATGATCCGTTTTTTAAATGAATTTTAATTTGTTTCAAATGAATTTTCGTTTGAATTTAACTACATAATATTTTGAGTGTGCAGAAAAACCCGATTTCCGCAAATATCTCGAAACCCATCTTGAGATAAATAAATTAGTACCAAAGTGCCGTATTCAGCCGCCCCGCACTGATTTATATTAGAAAACATCTTATTTTTGAGGTTATGGCAAAAATAATAAATTTCAGTGTATTTATCAAGAATAAAAATTGGGTATTAAACACGACAAACAAAATCTTATTAACAAAAAATTATATATTCCCAAAATTTACTTATTTTAATAATGGCAAACAGTTTAAAATTTATGAACCAGTGTTATTAAGTGCCAGTTTTAAATTTTCTATTTAAAAACCATTTATCTTTGAGTTCTACTATTTTAAAAACAGTACCTTTTTCAAATTAAGTAATTAATATTTCAAGAGAAAAAAAAATTAAAATTATCCCTTTTATGCGCTTGAGGGGAAAAATTACCCAATACATTTTAAACATTAAAAACGTAGTTTCATTCAAATACCTGCAAAAAAAAAAAAATAGACATTTTTATATAAAAATTATAAATAGATAAAATTACAGATTTAATGCTTAATGCACGTGGAGTAAAAATTACCTACATATTTTCTGTCCCGGGAATAACTCTTAAATGTCTTAAAATAACTTTAATCATAATTTTTTTTTTTTTTTTTATATAAACTAGATACTTAAATTAATTTATTTTTAACATATTTAAGCCAGTATAAAATAAAAGTTTCTTTGGCGAATTAGATAAATAAATTAAAAAAATAAAATTTGGGCGGGAATCCCCGGAATATGATTTTTATTTCCTGCTTTCCCGGCAATCAAAAAAGTGCGGGAAAAGCCCTATGTAGTCGTAACCGGGTTGCAAACTTTAAAACATATTATGATATTCAATTCTTTGAATTCGAATCTATTGAAATATTATAATGACGTTTAAAATGTGAGTATTTAATTTATTGTCAACACAACTAACGAATTGTTTTATACTTTTTTTATTAGTTCGGTAGTACGTATTAATGCAATAATTTATATTTTTTATTTAAGTATTTATCGCATTTTAAACATATGTTTTTTAAGTGCTTCCTTTCCGGCTTATTAGTTTTTTATTCAATCGTTCAGATCAGACAAAAACAACTTTACAACAAACGATTTAAAGACAGCGTTAAGAAGTGTTTCTGCTGTCACAGTGCCAAATTTTGTTGCTTTGTCAATAACTTTTATTGTCATTTTTAAATAATTAAAAAAGAGAAATATTACAAACAAACACTATAACCGTTTATTAAAATTAGTATGTAAGACTTCTCGAGAACCTTAAATGAAATTTATAGTTACATATGTAAACAAAATTAAATAATTTTTTATGGATTTTTCCAAATAAATAATTGACGAGTTTATTTTTAAATCTACAAAATGAAAAAAAATTGGAAATTTTTAAATTAAACAATAAATATTTTCGATTGAGGTCAATAACAAAGGATTTAATTTGTCGAATATGTCAAATCATTTTTAATGTTTTTGTAATAAGGCCGATTATATAAATAACATGATGCAACTGTTCCTTACAAGAACAGTAATGGAAGTTATAAAATCTGGTTAATATAACAATCCACTGATGGAGATAAATCGATTGCAGATTAATTTCGAAAGAATTTATGTTAAAAGCTTTGTAAGTCTGAGTTCATACGGCTCATGTCTTATTGACAAGATTCTTCCTTTTTCTTCTTTGAATATGAATTGGCGTTCAAATGATTCATGTCATGTTGACGACATGTGGTTTTTAAAAACAATAAGAAAATTAAACAACGAATGAAAAAGCAAAACGTTAAGACAGTACATGCATCTGTGTACTCGTTTCTTTTCCCCTCGTCCCTCTTGCCTATAAAGTAGCAATCATGTCAATAAGACAAGAGCCGTATGAACACAGACCGTTAACTTCGTAGCTTGTTGTTCTCAATAGAGGCAATTATCTTCCAAAAGTCCTTACCCAGCGGGAAAATGCGGAATTGATTACATAAATAACTAAAAAAATAATGTATTATTTTCGAAAGAATAATAACGCATTCATGGGAATCGAGAAGGTAATTTTATTGACACAATAATTATGATTTGATTACCACGTATATTCTCACATTTGCATAACAAAGAATGTATTGTTTCTTCGTAAAAATGTTTCGTGTTTTTCTTCTGTGCGTGACAATTATCTTTTTTTTTAATAATAATTTATTACAATCCTAGGACATGGTCTGTGTTAAGAATAATGAATTCTGGAATCAAATATTATACAAGATATGTATTACTTTTTCGATTCCTATTAATTAATTAAATTTTCCCGCTGGGTAGCTTCCCTAGAGGGAAACGAACTGACGCCAAAGTAGTCCTGTGATAGGTCTTTGGTGGAAGAGACCGGTTCTAGTTTTAACACTTTCTATGAATAAGACCTATAACTTTAAAATGGGGTTGTCATTGGAGGGGGTCAATCGACACCATTTGACCAGTCACAAATCTATTCTCAATGGACGTGTTTAGTGACAGTTACTTAAATGTAGTATTATTTAAATACGATGTAGTATTATTTCAATAAAACAAGTCCTAGAATTAAATTCAAGAGCCCAATTTTAGAAAGTCCCAAAAATATGTATCACACCAACGGTGAAGACTGTACTGTAATTCATTACTTTTTCTACCTTTTTGTTCTCCATAAACCAGTTACATGATTGGTTCCCCTTTCACTGGTCATGAGTTCTTTCTTTTTGTACCTGTTCTATTTTCACAACTCCCAGGACCAGTCTGTGGGACCAATTGACACAAATTTCCCGCAGGGTTATAACAGAGAGAGAGATAGAGAGTAAATGAATATGAAAACGGGTGAATTTGCTAAAATTAAAAACTACTTCAGCCAAAACAAATACATAATAAACAAGTAAGAGTCCTATATTCGGCTGTGCTGAATCTTATATACCCTTCACCATTATGCGAGCAGAATACAGAGCAACTTAGATCAATATTGTAGAAATTACGGAATGACAAACTTATATATACCCTTTTCCACCTGAGGTGAAGGGTATAAAAAGAATAATTTTTGGGATTTCAGTATTTTGATTATACTTCAGCCATTTTTTAACCGATTTGACAGATTTATATACCGACGTATTTAAGAAGAAATTTGCCAGTTAGTTGGGTTATAAATCTTGGACTTGGGAAGATGTATGGTTCCCGAAAGTGGGTATTTAGAAAAAAAATTATTATTTTGGTCATAACTTTTTCGTATCTGAACCGATTTTTCCGAGTTTTTCAGAAAATATTTTTTACTAAAGATTTGCGATCTTTTGATATGCAAGGGATATCCATAAGTCATATAACAGTCCAAAAAATAAGGTTTTTATACAATTTTTGATATTTTTTTCTCTTGCCTATAAAGTAGCAATCATGTCAATAAGACAAGAGCCGTATGAACACAGACCGTTAACTTCGTAGCTTGTTGTTCTCAATAGAGGCAATTATCTTCCAAAAGTCCTTACCCAGCGGGAAAATGCGGAATTGATTACATAAATAACTAAAAAAATAATGTATTATTTTCGAAAGAATAATAACGCATTCATGGGAATCGAGAAGGTAATTTTATTGACACAATAATTATGATTTGATTACCACGTATATTCTCACATTTGCATAACAAAGAATGTATTGTTTCTTCGTAAAAATGTTTCGTGTTTTTCTTCTGTGCGTGACAATTATCTTTTTTTTTAATAATAATTTATTACAATCCTAGGACATGGTCTGTGTTAAGAATAATGAATTCTGGAATCAAATATTATACAAGATATGTATTACTTTTTCGATTCCTATTAATTAATTAAATTTTCCCGCTGGGTAGCTTCCCTAGAGGGAAACGAACTGACGCCAAAGTAGTCCTGTGATAGGTCTTTGGTGGAAGAGACCGGTTCTAGTTTTAACACTTTCTATGAATAAGACCTATAACTTTAAAATGGGGTTGTCATTGGAGGGGGTCAATCGACACCATTTGACCAGTCACAAATCTATTCTCAATGGACGTGTTTAGTGACAGTTACTTAAATGTAGTATTATTTAAATACGATGTAGTATTATTTCAATAAAACAAGTCCTAGAATTAAATTCAAGAGCCCAATTTTAGAAAGTCCCAAAAATATGTATCACACCACCGGTGAAGACTGTACTGTAATTCATTACTTTTTCTACCTTTTTGTTCTCCATAAACCAGTTACATGATTGGTTCCCCTTTCACTGGTCATGAGTTCTTTCTTTTTGTACCTGTTCTATTTTCACAACTCCCAGGACCAGTCTGTGGGACCAATTGACACAAATTTCCCGCAGGGTTATAACAGAGAGAGAGATAGAGAGTAAATGAATATGAAAACGGGTGAATTTGCTAAAATTAAAAACTACTTCAGCCAAAACAAATACATAATAAACAAGTAAGAGTCCTATATTCGGCTGTGCTGAATCTTATATACCCTTCACCATTATGCGAGCAGAATACAGAGCAACTTAGATCAATATTGTAGAAATTACGGAATGACAAACTTATATATACCCTTTTCCACCTGAGGTGAAGGGTATAAAAAGAATAATTTTTGGGATTTCAGTATTTTGATTATACTTCAGCCATTTTTTAACCGATTTGACAGATTTATATACCGACGTATTTAAGAAGAAATTTGCCAGTTAGTTGGGTTATAAATCTTGGACTTGGGAAGATGTATGGTTCCCGAAAGTGGGTATTTAGAAAAAAAATTATTATTTTGGTCATAACTTTTTCGTATCTGAACCGATTTTTCCGAGTTTTTCAGAAAATATTTTTTACTAAAGATTTGCGATCTTTTGATATGCAAGGGATATCCATAAGTCATATAACAGTCCAAAAAATAAGGTTTTTATACAATTTTTGATATTTTTGTTCGGGAGATACCACGCCCACTTCTCCGATAGGTGCGTACCTAATTTGAAAGCTTTGGCTCCTGCCGTTCTTAAGATATAGAGAAAAAAGTAATAAAAATAACACAACAACAAGGGATTTTTGGAAAAAATTAGAGGTAGTCGTGGTTTTTTGCTCATATCTCAGCCGTTTGTGGACCGATCTTTCTGAATTTCAATAGCAAACAATTCGTGTGGAAGAAGATCCAAATTTATCGATTCGTCGTCGGTCGCAGGAATTGGGGCTCTGTCCGTCCACTACGTGGAAAATTTTGCGCAAAGATCTCGGCCTACACCCGTATAAGATCCAGCTGGTGTAGGAATTGAAGCCACGAGACCATTATATGCGTCGTTCTTTCGCCGATTGGGCTCTAGAGCAGTTGGCAACTGACCCGTTGTTTTATCGCAAAATTGTGTTGAGCGATGAGGCGCATTTTTGGCTTAACGGGTTTAGATTTAGTACCATGTGAGATAAGGCCATGATGGTTTTATTTCTCATTCAATAGGGAGATAAAGCCTTTTTATATTTTTTTCATTTGAATGGGAGATGAAGCCATCATGGCCTTAGCTCACATTAGCAATATTAGAAAATGGCTTTATCTCTCATTTCAGTTCCGGAGACACTTTAGTTAAGTATTGAAATCTTAAATAAAATATGACCTTACCTCTCAATGATTGGGCAATAAGGCCATTATGGCTTTATCTCCCATTCAATTGAGCAATAAAGCCATCATGGCCTTATCTCACATGGTTTTAAAGCACCCCCTGTTAGCTCTGTTGAGCTCATTATTTAAAAAACTGCAAGTACAATTGAGGAGAAACTTATTTATGCTGTGAATAATCACGTATATTTGTACAATAAAAGCTTAATCCTCTAAATAAATTTTTAAAATCTCAATTTCACTTTAATTTTTTGTTATTCAACACAACAGCTGATCAAAACAAATAGTTGCTGCATTTCACGCGTTGTGCGTAACTTAAATTTAAAAACGTCTAAAATGCAAAAAAGTATTATGCGCATCAAGCCATGAACGTATGGTGTGGACCACCAGTGTGCTTGATTTGGAGTCGAAAACTACACACGCGCAAAACGTTAAACAATTGTTCCAATTGTGGGTGCCCTTATTGACACCCTGCAAATAATAGGACTATTCCAAACACGCGTGTAGAATGTAGCCCACAAGGAACTAGGAGTAGTCCAAAAGTAACCCAAACGAATGGAAAAACATGGTCTATTTAACATTACGATGTCCTAGGGCAGGCCCATATAACCCAGCTTTGGATTACAAAGGAGTTGTCTAAAATCTACTCCATGGTAATACTCAAGAAGATTAGTTTTGAAGACGTTTAAAAACGAAAACATGTCGTTAAAAAACGAAGACATGTCGTCTCACTACAAACACTTTTTAACAATGACATTGTCCATGCTTGCATTAAATTTGACCAGTCCAGGGAGTAGTACATTTGATCAATATTATCTGCAGGGTATTCTATACAAACATATGCACATGTTTACATTTTCTTGCAAAAACGCGTGTTGATTTGGAAATACTAAAAGATACAGAAATTTTATTTTTCGTTGTACTTTCAGGATGCATAAGATTTTTTTTTTATTTTTCTATCATATATTAATTTTACAACATTAATTAGATTAAGGCGAGTAATGCAAACTATTCCTAAAGGATTTATCTTTAGTAGCGAAGTGACTAATAATAAATAAAATGATTTTTATGTCAGTAATACATGCGCACCGCATATTGGCTTTGAATTGCCTTCCTAAGAAATTATATAACATTTTTAACAATAACAATAACGTAGTTAATTGTAATTAGTTTAAAATACGTTTTACTTTTAATTCAGTTTGAATAAAATAAATAAAAATGAAATAATGTAAAAAACATTTACCAATCTCAAAAGTTTTGTTAATTATCTAAAAAGAATTAAGAACATTATTTTAAAATTTATTTATTATTATAAAAATTATTAATGTATTTGTAACATACAGATTTAAAAAATTAATTGTATGTATAGACATCTTGTTTCAATTTCAATACTTTTTATTTACGCACTTTAAATTTATGAGCATAAACAATAGGGACGATCGCAAAATAAAATTATTAATTCAGATATTTTTTTTTTTGGGTATTCGTTTGACAGAAGAGGACGCGAAGACCGGCTTTGCAGATAAGCTTTAGTTATTGAAGCCGGTGTTTGTTCTACCATCGAGGAAAAAGTTCTGGTTAATCGTTAAGAAATTTTGTTTCTTTTTATTTGTTGGTGGCATAGTTTGTAGGAAAACAGTTTGGTGTCCGGATTATTGAGGTCCAAATCTTACAATGTCTGTATTACAGAGTCTATATAAATAAAGTTTAATTTAATAAAGTTTTTCATACTGTTGCGCAAGTAAAACGAAAAATCAAACAAATTTTTATCCCCTACTTTTATAAACATATATTTTTTATGAATAACGCCAGAATTAGTTTGCACATTCTTTTATATTATGAGTCAGCTGTTTTATTGCTGTTAAATTTAAGGTCTGTATGTGCGGTTTGTTTTCCTTTTTCGTTCTGTTAAATTCTACTTTAACCCTGCGGCCACACGGTCAAGTTGTTCTTGATAGTCTTTTACATATATATGTATACTGCTTGTCAAAATTTACACAAATTGAATGCTATGTAGGGATGGGCAAATTGAAAAAATATATCGGTATATATCGAATCGATATTTTTTAAGAGTATTGATATTTATTATTTCAAAAATATCGATGTATCGATATATCGAAGGGGTTTGAATTGCTTATAACTTTTTTATTATAATTTTTTTTTTCCTTTCAGTATTTTGTAAAGAAGACTTGAGGGATTTTAAAATGGAGCAGTACTCAATTGAACAACGTGTCCAAATTGTTGAGCTTTATTTTTCAAATCAACAATCAGAATTTTATTCATAATTTAATTATGAGGTACGAAACTCATTTCCAATTAAGTGGGTTGTAAAACAGAAAGCGTCCAATGAACCCAATTAAATGGGTTCGTTAATACGGAAAATCCGAGAGTTGTTCAACAGCGAGAATTACACCCACCTAAGTGTACGGTTTGGTGCGGTGTTTCATCGGAAAGGATAATTGGTGAAATTTTATTCACCTTTACAATGTCAAAATTTTACTTCCATGAGTACTTTGCTACCGTTTCACACACACCCTTAGTTTAAGAAAACATATGATGCATGCAGTGATGCCAATACTGAAAAACATATTGTTTGAAAAACGTGTATGTGTGGCATACCATAAACGTAAACAAACGTATACATGCACATGTAAGCAAAATGTAAACAACTTTTGACAACTAAAAAGAACATAAAGAATGATCATCAGGGTTCTTGCGCAGACCTTTTCAATGGGCCTTGGACGTAGGCTGCATTAAATTTTTGAGCAATTTACTTTCAAGATGTCTTTGAGAAAACAATTTATAAAGATAAACGAAAAATTTGCTCACTAACCTTGAAATCAGCTGTTTTCTTGAACGTAAATTGAAACACTCACTGGAAAGAGAATTTTAAACGCAAGTTTGTATCAATTTTAAACAGTATGAGTGTATTGGTAAAAAAGTGTGAGTGTATTAAAACTTGATAGGCAAAACTTGATCGTGTAACCCTCAGGTAAGCGACAGCACAAAGAGCTGTATTGATGTATAGGGTTATCCATTTTTCGGCTTTTAAAGTAAAGTTAAATAAAACACACATAGAGCTATGATTTCGATGGAATTTTTATTTTATTATAATGCCATTGCCATTATGTACCAAATAAAATGTAATTTAAATGACCGCCTCTAGATTGGTTGCAGCAGTAGATCCTTTTGAGGTAGTTTTCGACCACTTTTTCGCAAATCTCTAGCAATATCTCGGCAATTACTTTACGAATGTCTTTAAAGTATCTGCACAAAAAAACGTCTAACGGCATCAAATTGCATGTTTGCTAATTGACCTCACCAAAACGTGACATTACGCGTTCTTGAAACCTCCCATGCAAAAAAGCTCATAGCACTGTCTTGTTGAAACCACATATTGCTCAGCTTATAATCTACAATTGAAGGCCAAAAAAGTCGGTTATCACACGACCATAGCGCTCTCAGCCGTGGAATCGATGAATTCGGATTATCCGCAAAACTTTCACTATCGTAAGCAAAATGTTCAGCAGTGCGCACATTGCGATAATGAACAGGCCTCACCACATCTGTAACGCTTCCAGTCTCTTCAAATTCTTTATAATCTTGTAAACACCTTGCGCAGTAGGCCGATTATGACGACTCCAATTACCCCGCAACGCTCGAAAAATGTGCTACGTTTGAACCACCAATTTTACAGTAAAGCTGGAGGTCCATACCACGCGATACTCGCTTTGTCGCAGCATACGCAGCTGTCAAAAAAGTAGGATCTGTGTAGTTATACGTAGTAAGTTACATGCACAAAAGCGTATATGCCTTGAGGAGAAAAGTATGTTTACTTTCTACTTTTGTAAGCGTCACAAGCAGCGTTTGAACAAATCAGCTGATTTTGACAAATTAAATTTTATTTTTACTTGTGCTGCTGCTGCATAAAAAGCGTTGCATGTAACTTGAAACGTAGAACGCAAGTAAGGTTATAAAACCATGCGCTGCGTGGAGGCGAAAACGCGTGGTATGGACCTCCAGCTTAAGTTATAACTATTTTTACGCGTTCTTCAGTTGTTTAACGTTCCACTTCGAACGTTTAACTAAAGAAATTACACTCGGATGACAAATATTTTACAGCTGCCAGCCTTGCAAAATTGGCGGTTATGAAAATTGATACCTGTATTAGTAATTTGTTGTGCTATGCAAACATATAAATGTTTTCTGCTACAACAAAGGACAACAAAGAATGGCAACCAAAAGTAAAAAAAAAACAAGTAAGAGTGCTATATTCGGCTGTGCCGAATCTTATATACCCTTAACCATTGTGCGAGCAGAATACAGAGCAACTACACAAAAACTTATGGCGATTTCTTTTCTGAGAAATATGTTGCATAAATGTTACATGCTCTATCTCTTTTGTGTAGAGCATGTAACATTTATGCAACATATTTCTCAGAAAAGAAATCGCCATTAATAAAACTGGTAAATATTTTTTTAAAATCGTTTTTAGAACATACAAATTAAAAAAAAAAATCTCTTTCAAAAACCAAGATTTGAACCAGAGGACTAACAGTTTCTAAACTCAACCCCCTAGACGACTGAACCATAAACGAACGTTGTTTAAATATCATTAAAATAAAATATGGCCCGAATAAGAGACAACCGGTTTTGAACTTCGCTTTTCATAAGGACCCAGAATATATATACTTTATAGGGTGTAGGGTCAATATTGTAGAAATTACAAACGGAATGACAAAGTTATATATACCCTTTTTACCTTCGGTGAAGGGTATAAGAAAGAGTAATTTTTGGGAATTCAGTATTTCGGTTATAACTCAGGCATTTTTTTAACCGATTTGACAGATTTATATACCGACGTGTTTTAGAATAAATTTACAATTTACTTGAGTTATAAAGCTTGGACTCGGGGAGATCAATGGTTCCCGAAAGTGGGTATAAAAAAAAAAAAAAATTAATTTTGGTCATAACTTGTTTGTATCTGAACCGATTTTCCCGAGTTTTTTATAAAATATATTCCGATATTTTGGTATATAAGTCATATCCATAGGACATATGGCAGCCCTAAAATTTAGGTTTTTATACAATTTTTAATTTATTTTGTACGGGAGGTACCACGCCCACTTCTCCAATCCCGCCCGATGGTGTGTATTGCCAACCTTAATATGTGTACCTAATTTGGAAACTTTGGCTTTTGCCGCTCCCCAGATATACAGCAAAAAGTAATAAAAATACGACTACCACAAGGGATTTTTGGGAAATAGAGGTAGTCGTGGTTTTTTGCTCATATCTCAGCCATTTGTGGACCGATCTTGCTGAATTTCAATAGCAAACAATTCCGGACCATATGTGACATAAATGTATAATAACCTGGCCCCCATCATATATGGGGTCTTCGGAAAATCTATTTCAACGGACAGACGGACATGGTTTAATCAACTTCGCTCCTCATAAGGACCCAGAATATATATACTTTATAGGGTCTTAGATCAATATTGTAGAAATTACAAACGGAATGACAAACTTATATATACCCTTTCTACCTTCGGTGAAGGTATAATAATGAGGTCTTTAGACCGTAAATCTCCTTCTATTGGCATTTAATAAAAGCACCTAGTACGCAGAACTATACAAATATTACCATTTATTTTGGGAACTATTCTAATGAGGTATGTGCAAATAATAAAAAAATAAACAAATAATAACAATAGTTAAGATTAAAAAGAAAAATAAACAATATTAACCATTTAGACATCTGAAAAGAACAATATATGAATAATTGGAAATAAACAATTTAACTTGTTTAATCCAAAATTAAATAATTGTACAAATAGAAAAGTTTTTGTTAATATTCATAATAATATAACAAAGAAATCACGTGTTTTAAACATTGGCATTATCAGGGCAAGTTTCTTTTTTATGAAAAAAAAGAAAATAATGATAAATAAAAAACGAAAGCAAAACGCTGTAAAAAATATCACTCAATTAACATGATGAATTTTATGACGTCCAATTGAGTGTAAGAAAAATGCTTTAAAATACACAAAAAAAAGCATTAAGCATTAATAATAAACTTACTCTTGTAAGAAAAGTTCAGAAACTTGTTGACTAAAAATAAAAACAAATGTTTATTAACGGCAATTTCAAAACTCCATTTTCAAATTTTAAAAAATTTTTTTAAACAAATTTCCGAATTTGTTGATCCATCACCTTGGGATTTATTGAGCATATAAAAGGGAATAAAAATTTAAAAAAATTATGTCAAAACCTCGTGCATAACTGAGGTTGTAATTTCGAGAATAATGCATTTCTTGATCATGTTTTGGCGAATAAGTCCAATTTTCTTAAATTTATGTTGAGTCTTTTTAGTCCATATAATTTTAAATATGTAAACTCTTATGCCTATATTCATAAAAATATTTTAAAGGCTTACAAAACAAATTTTCCTTTGGCCCACAATGTCGACAAGAACATTTCTTTCATATATTTACATATACATATTTAAATCAAAAACAAATTTTAGTTTTTTATTATTATCAGGGGTGTTCTGGAAATCGAAAACGTAAGAATTTGGAAGTTGTTTTTATGTAATACACTTTAAATGTAATTTTTATTCTGTTTAATAGAGAAATATTTGTATTATACTTGTCATAAAATTCTTTTGTTATAGAAATCTCATCAAAAAACGACGTCTCAGATTCTTGCGTTTTGCGTTTTCGATTTCCAGAACACCTCGGTATATTTATACCCACACCACAATAGTGGAGAGGGTATTATGCATTTGTGCTGATATGTGTAATACCATAAAACATTAGTCCTATACCCACCTTAAAGTATACCGATCGACTCAGAATCACTTTTTAAGTCGAACTAACGATGTCCGTCCGGCTGTCCATGTCACATTGTGCGCAAAGTACAGGTCGCAATTTTGGAGATAATTTGATAAAATTTGGGAAATAGGACAAAGCCTATTGAAAATGGGCCGAATCGTAGGACCACGAGCGAAGATAGGGGGAAATTTCTTCCTCTCAGAAACTATCAAACTGATTTTAATGAAATTTAAACCATATATAGATCCATATCTATATGGACACATAAGCTATACAGTTTTCTAAAAATAGGACCACAAGGGGAGTTAGGGGGCAATTTCTGCATCTCACAAACATTCAAACCAATTTTAATGAAGTTTATAAACATAGATAAATCCATATTTATATGGACACATAAGCATGATGTGTTTTTAAATACTGTGGTGTAGAGTATCATATGCTCGGGCTTGACCGACTATACTTTCTTACTTGTTTTTTTTTGCCGAATTTTATGAAAATGGAGAAAAATACACCCTACAGTCATTCCAAGACAAAACAGTGCTAACATGGAGATAAACCCCTTAATGCACTTGCGGTCAAAACTTCTCTAAGCTTTTTATTTGTATAACTCTTTGTTGGACAGCGTAATTTGCGGCCAGCATCGGAATAACAATCGGAAAAATGACTGAAAGATTTGAGACACAAAGCTCCAAAATTTCAAAGACAACAGTTCGAAAAAACTTCTTATTAAGCTATCTAACATACTCTGCATTCCGTAAGTGTTGAAGACACATTCATCTAGTAAAAGTTCTGATAAGTCAACGAACTGACCTTTGGAGCGTTTGTAAAAATCGTATAAGAAAATTTCGGGGAGGATTGTCCTCCGTCCATCTTACGCTGTTGTTCAGCTTTAGAAGAAGTCTAGAGATACTTTAGATCTTCTATTTTTTCTAGCAGGCATATCTGCTTGTTAACTCGGGCAAGGATATGCCATACCAAACATTTTAAAACATCGCGCAGAAATACCAAATTTTTCAAATTAATTCTCTCTCTTAGGAGAGACAATTTTTCACTGCAGGTCTGCTACAAATGGATTTTCGAAATCATCTATGCATGCAAAAGTTTAAAATACTTTGTTTTTTTTTCTAACAAAAATCTTATTAATATTAATTTAATATATTAATAATCTCAATTTTGTTTGTTTTGTATTACCTCTTTAAAAAGAAAAAATTTAAAATAATAAATGATCCTGCAATACAAAATATTAGTATAATATATACTTGCATGTGCCCGTGCAGAAATCTGAATTGGCAAATTGGTTGTTTTGTTGTTTTCTTACGAAGACAATAAAATGAAACAAATTGTTTTTTAATTTTGTTTTTTTTTTTACCCACTTACAACTACAATTCGAGTCGGAAAGAACCCAACCAATTGTAGGGGAATGTAAGAAAAGATAAACTCACTGTTTATTGTTGGTGTTGTTTTTTTTTTTTTTTTTTTTTTTTTTTTTTAAGTGTTTATTTAAAGAAAATTCCTGTTCTTAAAACTATAAATAAACAAATAGGAAATATAAAATGTTATTATACATAGTCCCATAATCGGGCTCTCAAGTATACTACTTATATATGACAATTTTAATATTTTTTATAAATAGATATACGAATTTTTTATATACATAAGTATACTTAATATAATACAATGTAACAAAAAATTTCAAAAAAAAAGTTACTTCTTTAATTATATAATAAAAAGTTCGGTCAAGGGATAACAGTTGGAAGGGGATATTTTAGTTAAGCCACCAAAATTTTCTTTTATTTATGTTTGGAAAAATGTTTTTGTCGTCTGAATAAATACTTGTATCAAACCTAGTATTATCCAGTGTGATTTGATTGCAATGAATGTCGTTGTTATTGGCTCTTCTATATATATGGTAAAATATAGGTGTGCCTATTTCATTTTGGATAAATCCTTTGCTGTCGAGGTATACGAAAGCCTCAGGAGGTACATATACACTTTGAAGGGTTTTATATATACATATATATATTTTTCGTCAATGTAATATGGTGCCATAATTAAATTATTTTCATAGCATTGAGAGCTTTTTGCAATATAATTTCTAATTATATGAATAATAAAATTATCTATTCTACCTATTTTCGCAGCATTGTATAATTTTTGATTTGATATGTATTTTATATAGTTACTATTTGGAGATCTATACAGCGCTGTGCATGATCTTAGACACTTTCTTTCAAACGCTCGAATTTTCTCCATATATGATGGGGAAATGTTAAACCATATTTGGCAACCGTATGTTATAAAAGGTCTAAAACAGCTTTTTTTTGCAGTTATATGAGCATTGAAATATAAAAACTTATCTAGTTTAAAGGCTCAGTTAGGCGAACGTTGCTGTACCCGTAATGTACCGCACCGTACTGTAAGCATGTTGGTGCACTTATAGAACGTTTAAAAACGTGTCATATGTTTTCGCATACATAAACAAAATCCAATAGTATACATAAAACAAAACACACAGTGATGGGATTCAAAAATGTTCAAATGGTGACCGTTGTGCAGAAAAGGTACCACGTGATATAAATGGTATTAAAACAGTATTTTGCGTATGTAAAAAATGTTAATATTTATATTATTGATTTACAATAAATAAATTTATATTTTAGCATATATAAATTTTTAGCATACATATATTGTAAATGTGCATACACCAAACAAGGTTTTGATACCATTTAAAGTCTTTTATATGTTTCACATTTCCATTGTATGTGCATTTGTTTACTTTAAACATCTAAACATATGTATATTTGTATATTTGGAAATATGTTGTATTGTAAGTTGTTTTTTCGCAATTCCATAAATATACTGAAAAAAGTACAAAAAAAAAAGAACAAAATTACCCGCATTCAATGTAACATACAAGCCGCCCATCACTGTCTTACAAATGTCACGTAACAACGGCGTGAAATTCTATTTTATACAGATTGGCACATTGCAACTACGGTACATTGCATTTCGGTAAGCCTTTGTATTGGTTTTCATATAACAAAAAGCGAACAGCTGATGGATACAGTACAGATACGGTACAGCAACGTTCGCCTAACTGAGCCTTAATTCCCAAGTATTTTACAACTTGTTTGTTGGGGATACGTATATTGGTATTTGATGTTATACCAAAATCTTTCCATTTTGTTCTAATGTTGGAATTACATTTTCCTACTGGTGGTCGGAAGAGAATGGTTTCACATTTGTTAAAGTTAATTTTCATTTTCCAGTCTATGGCGTATTTTTCAACTATCTTAAAATATGTTTGTAATTCATTATTAATTTTTTCTATTTTTTATCGGCTTGATATATTATAATATCATCTGCAAAAGTAATGATATTATCAATTTTCGTTAATAGATCTAATATAAAAATATTAAATAGAATTGGGGAATTCACTGTTCCCTGTTGAAGACCATTCACTACAATAAATTTTTTTGTACTTATTTGTTTCCTATTGCAAACTAGAAACGATTTGTTGTTTAACATGTTGTACAAGAGAATAATTAGATATAAAGGTATTTTATATTTCAATAATTTGAAAATTAATGCCGGTATCCAAATGCTATCAAACACCTTTTCGAAATCAATCAAACAGGCACCTGTGCACAATGATTTATTGGGGTTCCAATGAATATTTGACACCAACAGATGTGTTGCGTGAATTGTTGAGTGTTTGTATTTGAAACCGAATTGTCTCTCATTATTTAGTTGACATTTGGTAGAAAAAAAAAACAGAAGTAAAGGAAAAAACATGTAAAATCAATTAAAATGGATAATCATTCAGGAAAGCAAATTTCGATCTACCAAATGTTAAAATACAATTTGGTTTAAGGATTGATGTTTGACTAGTGACGTCAGCAGTCGTCGATGGCTGCGAGTGTAAGACGGCAAATCCATCTGAGGAGATCGAGTGGTTGCGATCGAAACATGTCATGGTAACCTGCCGGCCAGGGTTCGAGCCCGAGCCACGTCAAGAATGAAAGATTATCAATAACAATTTTAATTAATTTTCATGTTGTAAAATTTCTTTCTTCATAAAAATAATTTAATAAAAATTAAATTCCATGAACTTAAGCGTAATCTGTAAATGTTAAAAGGGATGAAAGATTAGATTCATATTCATTTTTTTCTTCCAAAAAAGTTTTGAAACAAGTATCCACATCCATATGCACTCTATTTTGAGGATCGATTTCTTTAAAAGAATGGATTGACTCTAGATAAGCCCCGATGGTGTTCAAAATTTGTTACAGATCTGTCTACCATAAACTAAGTTTAAGAACGATAATAAAATACGTGACAAGACACAATTTTAAAGTTGTTTTCTAAGAAAAAATTGAGGTGTCTACAAACATATTCTTATGCATTACTTTAAGTTTTATTCTTTATTATCTATTAATAAATATTTTGTTTACAAATTAATAAAATTAAATATTTGTACATATGTATTTATTTCAGAAAAAACACCTTGGAGTGACATTACTTCAGTTTGAGTTAATTTATGTATATGTTTACTTAAGTGGCGTTTGGAATTACCAATAAATTTTAATTGGTTTCGAATGTATTTATACCCACACCACAATAGTGAAAGGTACTATATAACTTGTGCTGATGTGTGTAGCACTAACAAATTTTGATCCTATTTTTTCACCTTTTAGTATACCGATCTACTCAGAATCACTTTCTGAATCGATATAAAAACATCCATCGGTTTGGCTGGTTGTTTGTCTATGTAAACTTGTCCGCAAAGAACAGGTCTCAATTTTGGAGATAATTTGGTTGTTATCAGTGTTCGAAAATAACAGTACATTATTTAACGTTCGGCTCACACCCAGGAACGATATCTATTTTTTTAGTGATTGTGTAGACATACACAACCCTTAATACCGTTCGTAACTATTTTCAAGAAAGAACCGAACATTATAAATTATATAATGTTCGGTTCTTCGTTAAAAAACAGAACAATTGTAGTGATACTGACGACAAACATTATATTTTAATGTTCTATAAGGTTTTTTTCGTGTGTGTATTTTGTTTTTGTAAAAAATTTTTGGTTTTTTTTACCAGCCAAAAGGGACGAACATTAACGAGTCGAACCGAACACATTGAAGTTTGAGGATTTTCAAAAAAAAAAAAAAAAACCGAACGGAATTAAATGTTCACATCTTTTGTTGAGTTTGATAAAAACAGTAATATTTTTGTGTTCGAAAGATAACTAATAGAGAAACGTTATTTTTTTAATGATTTTCTGCACAAACAGTATTTACGTATGTGTTTTCCACAAATCTACCGAGCCGAACATTAATAAACGATATTTAGTGTTTATTTTCGAACACTGGTTGTTATTGTCACAAGGACGAAACCTATTAAATATGTTGAGAAATTTTTTTCCGAAATGGAGTTACCACTCCCAAAAATAGCTTTAAATACCATATCGTCGGCTTGCAAACCTGCTAACTCCCTTTCTTTTTTTTACACACTTTAAGACTCAAACTAAAAAAAAACTACATGCTGATCGACGAGGAGTATCTTTCTCTAGCACACGGCATTAAAATCTCAATTTACTTAAAAAGTGGATTTCGCAGGTTTGTATATTAAGCCGACGATATCTTCCTTATAAATTAAATATAAAATATGGTGAAGATAATTTTTATAATAACTACGATGTCATGGCAAAAACTGACCACTGGTCTCATATAAACTCCCCAACCAAATCGCATTATGGCGAGCAAATCTCATATTGATATTGATGATATAAACATATTCGGCTTTACCTTAACCTTATAACAAAATTTTGTTTTGCTGCGTCCATGATTGGCCGTGGTGTCCAGTTATTATACATTCTCGAAAAGTTGTATTTATATACCGCAGTCTATGATATCAACTGTTTGGGCTTGACCGTCTTTACTTTTGTGGTTGTTTAGTGTTGTTTTTGTATTTTAAAAATAGTTCTACAGTACTTTTCGCTTATAGTCCACTACTATAGTTGCACAACTTTTGTGGACTATAAGCGAATTTGGACTATAACCGATTTTTTTTATAAGTCATTTTATGGATAATAAGTGAAACCTAGTATAATCCACATTTTGGACTATATAACTATTATTTTCTTCAATAAATCCATTCTTTTTAAACAAAAAAAAAAATTTATTTAAAACATAACCAAATATTAATTTATTTTAAATAAATAATTAAAACAAAAATATTTTTTAATAATTAATTCAAATGCTTTATAAGATTTCAATAAAAACAAATGCGTATGAGATTCATTTTAATTCTTTGGATGACGAAATCAAACACAACATAAATATCAATTTCATAGGATCTTTCCATGGGGCCTTCAACTGACAATTTTTTGTTATACCAAACGTCAAAGTCTATATAAAAAACTCTAATATTTTTATTAGCGTTTTTTTTATGAAGTTGGACGTTTATTTAACAAAAAATTGTCAGACGAAGACACCATGTCATGAAATATAAATTGCGAAATTTGGCATTTATAATAGTTGCCAGAAAGGTAAATTAAAACATGTTGCCAGTTGATTAAAAATATATAAAAAAACAGAGTGGACTATAAGCGAAGCTAAGGAAATGTGGCTTTTAAACGAAAATGGACTACAAGAACAAATAATTTGTATGAAATTCGAAAAAATCTTCATGTGAATATGACACTTTTGGCTTATATCCGTTTTTGGCCTTTAAGCGGAATGGACTATAAGCGAAAAGTACTGTAGTTGTTTTGCTGAATGCTTTTAAATTGTTTGCTTGGTTTGGTAAAGATTCCCGAATTATTTTTTTTACACGGAAAGAAGTTTATTTTCTAATTTTTTTTTTCATAAAACAAGAAAATTCTTAATAAATTCGTATTTAGCTAATTTTTTGTAAATAAAGAAACATTTTGCTTTAACCAAGCCCCACATATATTTAGAATAAATAATTTTTGGCTTGGACGAGATCATGCAAAATTTTCTTGGTTCAAGCCATATTTTCTGGTGATTTAGTAAATAATTCTTTCGGTGTATAAACTATCGATATAAAAACATGAAATAACCAAAATAAAACAGAAAGAATGCTGACGAAGGTCGATGCGATCTTGAAAATATATTACATACAATTAAGTTCTCATTGTCAATTAAGGGATAGCTTACAATAGTGGAACATTATGTTATAGTAATTTTACGGCTTAATAAATAAAACGAAATAAAAATACAAATTTAACTCAGAAAGCTCATTTGTGAAATGTGTTAAATCAATAACCGCTACATCATGTGCGGTTCGCCCTTACCGTTTGTGGGGGTGAACTTTTTAAAATACATACATTTACAACAAGTAATTTTGCTGTTAGCAGCTTGTTTAAATATTTAAAAATATAAAAAAACACCATTTTGATAGTTTTAACTACACAGAAAAAAAATTGTCATACATATTTGAATACGAAAAACGCATATTTGATTACAAAAATTTTTGAATTTTCTGCGATGACGATATTTGCGGTATTGAAAAAAAGGTTGTAGGTTTAATTTTTAAATTTTTAGTCAACAATCAAGTTTATTGAGTCAATAAAAAAAATTGTTGTTGCCCAAAATAGTATTTTTCAACAAAATGTTTCCGTGATTTGTTAAAATAAATGAACAAAATGTTCATCGAATCTTTATTTATTAATTTATTAATTATGATTTGCAAAACTCCTAATTTTTATTCTTTGATAAATATACTAAAATTTATTGTGGGGAAAGAAGATAGTGGCTATTCGCATTTCGTTGGTTACTTATTCCAGATCATCAGGAAATCTTTTTTCGAAGACTTTTGAAAAACTAAAGACATTTTTCAAGTAAAACTGTAAAGCGAATGAGAATTATTAGCTAAAAAATGGACAAAAGTTGTAAATATACTGTCTACTTTGATTAAAATATTTTTTTTTTTATTGAATATGAAGAAATATTTAATTATTTCACTATTAACTATATTTTATTGAGTGCTATTTTACAAAGTGTAATTTTCATAAATATTTTCACTGAATCAAATAAATAATTTGTTGATCTAAAACTTTATTTTTAACAAACTGTGTTGTTAAAAATTTTCTTAAGATATTTTTTCTGTGTACTAATCGCACTTGTTCATAGTTATGGTTTTAACTCAAAATTTAAAAATTTTGATTAAGTGTGTTATGAAAACCACAAAAGTTTGAACTGGGTTCAAAATGATGGCTAAAAATAAGTAAGTAATTTAAATCGGTGGCCACCGACAGGATTAAATTCACAATTGTTTGCCTAGAACACATTTCTTGAGATTTCAAATTACTTTTACAAATAGTAGTAAGAAAAATCAGAAAATAACAGGAGCGGAATTCACGGTGTGTTATTGTTAACCTTGTACATCTTGCAGATCGTTTAAATCTTGATTTAAAACACGACAACAGCAATATTCATACATTTTAAATTTACTATGTTTTCCTACACCATCTACAATACTTTAATTTAAAATATGCGTTTTGTCGACCTGTACTCTTGCTAACTGTACTCTCCACACAAAGTTTACAAGGAAGGGCAAGTAGTTGGACAATACAGACATAGTTAGTCTGCTTCAGAAACCGATTTTGGGTATACCGGTATGGTAAAATGTGGATCTAGAATTATCTATTTTACATTTATGGTTATCTGGGTATAAATAGAAAAGCCACCTGTAGCCATGTTCTGTAACTTTAGTGAGAACTGCATGCATCGAAAAGATGTGAAACAAAATATTTCATCGTTTCTCGAAACTATCAAAAGAGATTACGTTGTTACGCTATAAATGTAATAACATTGCGAGTCCGGTGTGACATTGCCAGTAACACATATCGTTGACGGCGACCAAAATTTACTAAAATTAAAAATTTTTCAACAACGGCGGCGAAAATACAACCTTCGGCTATTCCAAATTGTGTAAAGTGCGACTTTAATGTTTGTTGTTTGCAAACGAGCTTTGATAACATTCGTATATTTTATAAAAATGTTATAAGCAAAATAATAAAACAATGAAAAAATGTGCCAAAAACAAAATATGTATTATTATTATTGTTCATTGCATTTTTAATTGTTTTTTTTAGTGTTAAAATTTTTTCTCGCCCCATTTGAATTCGTTTATTTGACAGTTCAAAGCGGGAACTTTTCTCACAAAAATTTTACAGACACACTTTTTCTGTAAATTGGCGAGTAATTTCCTTACATAACAGCTTGTACTCGCCAAAAAAGTTTACAGACAGAGTTTAGTGAGAAAAACAGCTTTTTGTTTCAATATATAGCACTTTTGTTTTATTTCACACACTTCAACTGAAAAGTTTCTCGACACGAGAGTTACAGAACTTGCGCACTGGTTAGCAAAATTAATTTTTTTTTATCTGCACTTGTAAGAATTTAAAAAAAATCAACAATTATCGAAATATGCTTCAAAAAGGTGAAACATGCACTTCAAACTAAAAATATGCTGCAAAATGATCTTTTGACCTTAATATGCTGTTCAGGGTAAAATATGCACTAACAAATGAATGCCAAAATTTACCTAAAACTCTAAAATGTGTGAATATATCATTTCTTCCTTTACCCCACGTCTCAATGCGCTTTCGATTAGAACATGACATGACCATAACGCCGGCAGAGCAACGGTATTAATTTGTTCATGTTCTTGTATGTGGCGAATACGTGTTGATGTTCATGTTCTGATTGACCACAATTATTGTTGTTGTGCGTTTTGTTGTATACAGAAAATGCATTGTATGGCCAACATCATGGCGCACATGGATGCTAAGACGAATGTTTAGGCAACGATGGCAGCACATGGACGAAACATGAACATGAACAGTCTACACGAGTAGAATTCATGTGCGACATGCTGTTCTTACCAAGTTGATGGATGGTGGATACGGGTAGTTATGGCCGCACAAGAAAAAACATGAAACTGCATATTTACAGTTTCCCTGATAATGAGCAATATCATAGTTGCACTTCCTCGCTTTAATCGCAGAGATTGCTCATAAGCACAAAGTGTAGTCACTTGCAGACAATTTGTTAAAATTGACTTAATATTAACATATTAGAATTAAAAATTAATTCCATTTTATTTGTTCAAACTTAATATTTTAAAAATAATTTTAATTGATTAATTTTAAAGGGCAAGTATTTGCAGAATATTTTTGAAATGCAGTCGATTTAAAGTGCTTAATTGGTTTCAAAGAAATACCTATTATGTATTAAAGTTTTCTAACTATAAAAATAGATATTACCAAATTATTCGTATGAACTATAAATAGCCCACTATAAACCAATTGAAATGCAGTCTAATGAAGTGTTTGTTAACAAAATATTGATAAAAATTTAATTTCTAAGCAATAAAAAAGAATTTTTATCTATAAAAATAATATAAATATTTAAACAATTCAACTGCATTCAAGTTCAATATTCTTTTTGTTCCATTTCACTGAAAACTTATTCGCTAACAAACAGTTTTGGTGGAAAAAACTGTCTGAACAATCTTTTTGATAGAATTGACAAACAAGCGTGTTTGTTATTTATCTAAAATTTTCATAAATATCTAGTCTAGATGCAGTTGATTTGATTACAATTTGGTTTTAATTCGTTTTAACTGGTTTTTGCCAATACAAATGGGAAAAATTAGCGAATCATTAACCTTAGTTAACTGAGAAATGTTAAACAAATATACACATGTATACTTTTTTTCACTATTTATTAGGATTATTAGTGCTAATTTATATAACTAAATAATTTCTCAATACATATCGTACATACATACAAACATTCAAACGTGAGCATGTAGCGGACAGACATTAAGAAACTTATTTACTTGCAGCTGTTTCGAGATTCAATATCTTCTCAATGAAATTTTGCTATTAACGAAATATGGGAAATAGTATGTACGATGCTCATCGTTATACATTTGATTTGTTTTGATTTTAACCATAAACAATTAACACTTTAAAGTTGTGAAAATCAAAAGTTAATGATGTATGTATGTTAATATTGAAATAAATAAACAAATGAAAAAAAGTTTAAAGTTTAAATAAATATAACGCACTTGTTTATAAAGAGTGTATTTACTCAAAATTTAAAAAATTTCTTCTACTGAAAACTACTATTTTCTATTTACTACTAGCTGGCCCGGCAAACGTTGTTTTGCCACATAACTTATTTCTTTCAGATGTAACAGTGTCTGCTAGCCAAGTTTTCAGAAAAAATTATAGACTATAGTTCTTTCCAGATGTTACACTATTTGCCTGCCCAATTTCAAGAAAATTAATTGATAAGTTAAGAAGATATAGGGATGCGGAGCTTTTACCCCTCTTGCCCTATTTAATGCCCTGTCCTCTTTCCGATGTTACAGTGTATGCATGCCAAATTTTAAGAAAACCGGTTGATAAGCTAAGAAGATAGAGGAAGGGGGAGCTTTTACCTCTCTTGCTCTATTTCACGCCCTAAATAATAAAAACTATAGGCTATAGTTCTTTCCAACTGTAACACTATTTGCCTGCGAAATTTCAAAAAAATCGGTTGTTTAGTTACGAAGATATAGGGAGGGGAAGCTTTTAGCACTCTTACCCTATTTCATACCCTATTCCCTATTCTCTTTCAGATGTTACATTGTCTGCATGCCAAATTTTAAGAAAACCGGTTGATTAGTTGAGCAGATTTGGGGAGTGGGAGCTTTTACCCCTATTGCAATATTTTGCGCCCTCTAGCGATATAAAATATACTCTACGACCTATTCTCATACCTAACAAGCACACATACAACATTTCATAAAAATCGGTCAAGCCGTTTCGGAGGAGTTTGTTGATATTTGTATGGGAATATAAATGCATGTTTCGGAACGAATGCAGTGTTTTCTAAAATGGCTATAACTCATAAACCAATACACATTTGAGGACCGTTAATACATAAAAACCTTGGTATTGACGTCACCTTTCACGTGAACTTTAGAGAAACAACGGTTCACGCATTTCAGAGAACATCAATTACTAACACAATGCAACTTATTTTTATATACATAGAAGATAAAGGCGTTTGAAAAAAGATTTTTAAAACAACCGTTTCATTACGAAAAATTAGACAAAATAGCGAATCTTTTTACAGCGGTAAGATATGAATATTATTTATTTTTATTTATTAATTGAATATCACATCCAACAAGAATTGAATCTTTTAAATTACAGTATGTGATCTTATAACGATACAATTTATTTTAGTTACATTCATTAAATAAGACAAAAGTAATACATTATTATAGTTTTATATGAAAGAAAGAAAAAAGTGAACAAATAAAAATTTTGAGTTACTACCCTCTTTATGATCAAGTGCATAAGAAATTGTGTAGCTTTCTTTAGTGTTTAATTAAAATGTACAGCAAAAGCGTATTTAAGATAAAAAGTATACAATCAAGATGAATTTAAGACTTTACTTTTGGAATATTTTCTAACAAATCGTCTCCAATAGAGACTGCAAAATTATGAAGGAACAAGATAAATAAATTTTATTAAAATGAATGAACAACTTAATTTGTAGTTGTAATTTAAAAATGCTTTATCGAAATGATTTAACATTTGCTGGTTTTTTTTTATTACAGAATAAATTTTAGTTGAAACAATTTAAAGTTCTATATGTGGATATGTTGAAGCTTATATACCATTGTTTAGATATAAATAAATCCACTTTTCCAATCCTACCCACATTTTGTCGGATGTTGTGTATCAATAACCAAGATGCTTGTATCTTATTTGAAAACTTTGGCTCTAGCCGTTCTCCAGATAAACATCAAATTTCCAATGCCATTGTATGTGCCATGTCCAATTCAACAACCCCGCCCATATTTTTAACGAGGTTGTGTGCTGATAACCCAAATATATACACTAAATTTCGATTGTGCCAAGAGCAAAAACGATTTTACACAGAGTTTATATAATTTAATACTTGCAACACTTAGGCCTGACGCTGCATTATACTTTTAAACATGTTACTAAAATAAAACATTATAGTTTTAACATTTTGATTCATAATGTTTATTATACCCTTCACCACAGGTGGAAAAGGGTATATACCTATATAAGTTTGTCATTCCGTTTGTAATTTCTACAATATTGATCTTAGACCCTATAAAGTATATATATTCTGGGTCCTTATGAGGAGAGAAGTTGATTTAACGATATCCGTCCGTCCGTCTTACGTTTGATATGTGTTTTCCGGAGACTCCAGACATGATAGCGGCTACGGTGTTTTATATTTATGTCACATATAGTCCACCATTTCTTGCTATTGAAATTCAGCCAGATCGGTCCTACAATGGCTGAGATATGACCTTGTGGTTGTGGTATTTTTATTACTTTTTGCTGTATATCTGGAGAACGGGAAGAGCCAAAGCTTCAAAATTAAGTACAAACATTTAGGTTATAAATACACACCATCCTACAAAATGTGGGCGGGATTGGGGAAGTAGGCGTGGTACCTCTCATACAAAATGTATTAAAAATTGTATAAAAACCTGAATTTTTTTACTGTTATATGACCTATGGTTAAGCCTTATATATCAGAAGATCGGAAATTTTTTATAGAAAATATTTTCTGAAAAACTCGGGAAAATCAATTCAGATACGAAAAAGTTATGACCAAAATATAAATTTTTTTTTTTGAAAAATACCCATTTTCAGGAACCATAGATCTTCCCGAGTCCAAGTTTTATAGCCAAAATAACTGGCAAATTTCTTCTTTAACACGTCGGTATATATAAATCGGTTAAGAAATAGCAGAGTTATGACCAAAATACTGAAATCCCAAAAAATAATCTTTTTTATAATTAAGTTTGTTTTTTATACCCTTCACCGAAGGTCCTACACCCTATAACCCTGTCGTCTCTTCTTCTTTTTTTTTTTTTGCTTTTGCCGTTCTCGAGATATACATACCTTAGCCATTTGTGGAGCGATCAGGCTGAACGTCAATAGCAAAATTAAACGGAGCATATCTGATATAAATATGTACCAACCAAATCCCTATTATATCTGCGGTCTTCGGAAACCCCATTTCAACAGGCAGACGAACATCTTTAAATCAACTTTTCTACGCGTTAAGGCCCAGAATAAATAGACTTTATAGGGTCTAAGATCAATATGGAGAAATTACAAACGGAATGACAATTTTATATACACCCTTTTATCTTTGGTGAAGGGTATACAAATATGGGGTTTTGTTTGCATTCAGACTACTAAACTCGTAGGTACTTTGTATTAAGACATGTCAAGAACTGAATAAATACGAACAAACGTAATAGCGTGTGTGCAAGGCCTTGTTTGGTATCCCCTTTATGAAGGGCAGGATGAGCGGCATTATCATATAAGTTGTCTCCATCAAAATCAGTATAAACGATGTTGTCGTAGGATTTGCCTTTAATCAACACTATGTGGGACAGTGTAAGCGATATTGTTTTATAAGCCATAATAACTTTGGTAATATGAGAGAGAGCTTGAAATGTTCTCAAAATATATAAGGGTTAAATAAAGCCAATTTTGTAGAACCTATTTAAGGCATTTTCCAATGTTATGATTCAGTTTATACCTAAAGAGATTTGGATAAAGTATTTTAAATCAAATAGAATCTGGGAATTATTTCTCATGGTTAGTAACATTTATTATATACATTTTTATATTAATTCGAATATGTATTCTAATTCAAATTATAATTTTAAAACTTTTTATACTTTAATACTCTTATTTCTTCAATATTTTTCAGGAATATTTTTGTTACGAAGCTTACTTTAGCTATCCTTTGACTAGCAATGAAGTAAATTGTACAGAAAATTTATACAACTTTTACTTTTACGCCCACTTTTTCTATTAAGCGCATAACTTGAGAACGGCTTGACCGATTTGGACGATTTTTTCTTTAAAATGATTGCCATGGTCCAAATTATCCACTTTTTTCGATTTACCTAAAATCAAAAAACGGCTCCATCGATTTGACTAATTTTTCTTTTAAATGTTCGTATTAATCCATTTAACGTTTTCATCGAAAGAAAAGTGTACCACGCCTACTTTTACGCCCACTTTTTCTATTCAGCGCATTACTTGAGATCGGCTTGACCGGTTTGGACGATTTTTTCTTTAAAATCATCGCCATGGTCCAACTTAGGTTTTTACGGAAAGAAAATTTTGCCCCGCCAACTTTTTTCGAATAACCTAAAATCAGAAAGCGGCTCCAGCGATTTGACGAATTTTTCTTTCAAATGTTCGTATCTTTTTAACGGATTTTAAAAATCGAACGCAAACATTTTTCCTAATTTGGACAGGACAATGTCTGTCGGGTCAGCTAGTGATAACTAAAGTAAGCTTCGCAACAGAAATATACAAACGAAAATTCTGATAGTGCATAGAAAATATTCCTGGAAAATATTGAAGGAATAAGACTATTAAAGTATAAAAAGCTTTTAAAATTGTAATTTGACTTAGAATAAACATTCGAATTACATAATATCAAAATTTGTATCTTAAATCTTTTACGATCTAATAAACTAATAAACTTCTTTTACGGATATTAAAATTTTATATAAATATCAATTTGGTGTTGAGTCGAGTTTATATTCTTGTTTCCAGCAGGGTTGTCAGATATGGCGATTTCTCGCCAAACGTGGCGATTTTCAAACATGTTTGGCGACCTAATTTTTGATTTGGCGACATGGCGATTTTTTGGCGATTTATAAAATAGTTAAAATCGCCAACTGGCTATTTTTGATGACCTATGAATTTGTTTTGAAATTCGTTATATTCAATACTAAGAAATAATATTATTTTAATTCTCGTATTTTTATGAATGAAATTTCAGGCAATCATATGTATGATAGGTATTTGAAGGTATGTTCAAATGGCTGATAAAGTTAATGAAAATCTTCTAGAAAAGAGTTTTTTATATATAAAATTGCTCTTGAAAAAATCAATAAATAGAATTCGTTAAAACACTAATATGTTTTAAGTCTATAAACATTTTAACATTGTACTTATATGAGCAACTTCAAAAATTTACGACACCTAGACATTTTTTTTTAAAATTTTTTTTTTTGTCTGACATCAATGTTGATTTGCGTGTGTATAAACCGATATTTGTGCATGTGAAATCCGTTCGCGTTAATCATTTTTATTACACGGCGCAAATTTTACTGCGGTTTAAAGTTAAAAATTAAAAAAAAATATAAAAATTACAGTTTTTGTTAAAATTGAAAAAGGATAACGCGAGTGGATAATACCCCTTAAGGGCTTTCTTAGCACACTAAAATATTTGTAAAAGCTTGAATACTTTTTAAAATACACTGGAAAAAAAAATATAAAAAATTTTTTTTTGATCGTGTATGCATATAAAAATTTATTTAAAATTGTTAAACATTTTACAAAATTACGGCTAGTATAAGACATAATTTGCAATATTTGGCTATCGCTAATGGCTTAAGAGATATAACCATTTAAACTTTACCACTCATGATTTTTTTTACCAAATTATATATTTAGATCAGTAATACTCAAATATTTATTCTTAGAAGCACTCAGCAAAAGCTACTATGATCATAGTTTGTTTCGCTTCTCAGTTTTTTTTTAACGAATTTTAGAAATTTTAAAATGTATATTCTGAAACCAAATCAAATATTTCATACAAGGATGCTTTTTGAGGTTAGAAACATTTTGTTTCTCCATAAAATTTTAAATCCTTAAAATTTTTTGGTGCGTTTTCAATTTTAGTATCAAGCTCAGTAAAGTCTTCTATTCGATGTACCTTTGAGCGGAATTGATACAGCGCTTCAGTTGTCACAAAGCGAAATGTGTTTGGAAAAAACTGCCGCTGCACGCGCCAGGGTTGAAAAAAATTATTTTTTTTTGCACTTTATCAGTTTAGTCCGTCGCGAAGAATCTATTTAGATACCTTAACATGTGCCCATGACATGTTTTGATATAAAAAAAAGCTTAAAAATAAATTGTTTTTTTGCAAAAATTTTCAAAAGTTCATAAAATTTTTGCGTTTAAAAATTTTAAAGTGCGTTTTCGCCTCGGAGGTGCCCTTTACGAAGTTACTCACATCACGCAATACACTAGCCAACTTAAAAGGCAATTCAGATTGTCAGACGCAAAAAAGATACATTTTTAAAAAATTTACGCTAATTTCTTTTAAGTTTGTGATGTCCGTTGTACGTTATTGGTGCGCTGACACCAACTTGATACACCTCAAACTTTATAAAATTACGCAGTTTTTTTAATTCTGCGCTTAAAACTCATTTTTATTAAACGGCGCAAAAAATCTATGCAAAATCTTCAAAAATTTCTAAATTCGGAAAATTTTGGTTTCACTTTAAAACACCATGCAACTTTTCACGCAGCAGCGATATCAAAAAGTCCAAGTCTAGTGACTAAATTTTGTATGGGTTTGGATCTAAAAGCTTAAAACTATTACAAAGAAAACGGAATGAATGAAAAAACTCTTGGAAGTTTCAAGTCGTTTTTTTAATTTTTCGAATTTTAGATGACCAATTCTTAAGGTGAGGACTTTTCAACGTAAAACTTTGCACGTCATATCCTTCAAGTATAGTCATCCAAACCCTGTACAACGTTTTTTTCAATTCATAAAACTTAACGAAATAAGAGCCATAGTATGTCGGTTTCAGCAGGTGCTCAAAAAATTTGAAGTAGCCCATATGTATGTGGCAATTTATTATCACAGATAAAATATGTTGTTGTTAGTGATATTTTAAAGATTTGTATGAATCCTATCAGACCTTTGTACGTTTATGTAACACAATGGAAAAATAAGCGTTGGTTAGTTGGAAAGATAACTAAATAAGTTAAGCCAACATTTTAAAGCTACAAGGATACGGCAGGTACGTAAAATTTTAAGGACTTTACTTTGGCTGTCCTTAATATGCAGTTATTACAACTAGTAATGCCTGTGTTGAATCTTTGAACTCCACTAAAACTCGCCTTCGAATTAGAATGCAATACGAACTTCTAGACGCGTTATTAGGAGTTATACAGGCATGTTCTGTAAATCACAAGATTTCAAATCACTTGTGATTTTGAAATCACAATTGTGATTAATGGGTGTTTTGAAAACCACAAAACTTTTAACTTAGTTAAAAATGGTGGAAACAAATAAGCAAGTTATTTTAAATCGGCGGCCACTTATCTGACTGGTTTAAAATCACAATTATGAAAAAAGCTATTTGTCCAGAACACCTTTTTTGTGATTTCAAATCACAAAAAGTGATTTTCAGAACATGCCGGATAAGTTATATGAATGGGAATAGTACATGTTTCACTTCTTTTGTACTTTCGTTGAATAAATGTTATACCCTCACAAAGTATTCCAAATAAGAAGACAAATAGTGAGTCTTGACGGTGAAGCGTTTAAGATATATAATATAACTGCAACTATTGTATAAAGTGCATTTCTAATATTTGTTTAGTACTAGCCGCAAAAAATCTTTTTTTGTTGCCTTAAGTAGACTACTATAAATTATTTCATAGTAAACATCGTAACTTTTTTTGTTTTCACTAACTATTTTTATTTTGCTCTAAATAAAAATTAAGCAAAATATATATTATGGCGATTTTTTTTTTAATTTTTGGCGTATTTAAGCGATACGGAACTAATTTGGTTTTTAGGATTTATAAAAAATATTTTTAATAATTTAAAATATATGTATTTTATTGTCAAAAACTTGTAAACAAAGGCTTTGGCGATTTTGGCGATATTTGATATTGAATTTGGCGAAAAAGGTCAAAATTGATCTGACAACCCTGGTTTCCAGCCGGTTCTTTTCTGTTTAACAAAACAAATTATTTTTTTAGGCACTTATTCCTTTAATTTTTAGTTATATTAGCAACACTTTTTCAGTTTTGTAGTTGATTAAAATATAACTTAGTTTAATTTGACTACAACGGCAAAATTAGCATTGACAACAACCTGCAGCCATGTAGCCTTATGCATAACAATAAATTTAACAAAGTTAAGTAAATTAAAAAAATTCCACTTTGCTCAGCTGGTGATTAGATTAAATCCAAACATATTGCAGTCTTAACCACAAAACAGATTTTAAATGCCAGAACTTCCTTATAAATACTGTTATTGAAATTAAAATTTGGCGACAATAACTTTTTCGATGTCATGGCAAAACCTTTATGCTGATGTATTTATGTTTTTATTATTCAACACAAAGAACTCTTTTATAAATTATAAGCTTATAAAATAATTTTGTTCTGGCAGGTCCACGATAACCCATGTTATTTCTTGTCCGATGAGACTATGATGAACTAATTTTAGTTCAATATCGTTCTTTATTACGGTTTAAGGAGTAATTAAATGTTTTCTGAGAGTGGGCCACCCACTTTTTGAATTATGGAACGATCATTCAGAAATTTAGTTGTATGATTTCTAGTGATATACAACCAGTGTTGCCAATTTAGCCATTTATTGGCTAGATTTAGCCATTTTTCACCCTGTTTAGCCATTAAAAAAATGAGTTTAGCCATTAGCCATTTTTTAGCCATTTTTCAACTTGTTTAGCCATAAAATTTTTTTGCCGTTTTTTCTTTTTAAAGAATAATTTTTATTTTATTATAAAAATTTATAAAAGTTACATAAACATTTTGAACAACTAAAACGCCTTTAATTTAAATCACAACTTTAACAAATGTTGAAAATCGCTACAAACTATGACGCTGAAACATCTTTCAAAATAAACATCGCTGTTTCTTTCTGGTTGCAAGTATTTCAATAAAGGGATGCAGGCGGTAACAAAATTGTTTTAGAAATTTCAGAATTGACTATAAAGTTGCTCTCACTTCCATGGTCTAAAGCTTCGTACAGACGATGGTCAGATCTTACAATATTGTAAGCAGGCGTTGCCAACAGCAAAATTTTTCTGACAATGATGCATTGTCAGATGCATTAATTTTGCACATCTGCAAATACAAATGAGCTTACAATGTTCACACAGTTGTAAGACATTTTAGCCAATTTTAATGCAATTTAAGCAACGCTGCTTACCAATATTGTAAGATCTGACCATCGTCTGTACGAAGCTTAATGCTAAAGTAGAGAGGGTGTTTAGCCAAGTAAACATGGTAAAAAGTAATTTGAGAAATAGGTTACATTAAGCAACCGTTAATTCGATTTTATCAATTAGGTAAATATTTTTACCATAACAATACAATATTTATACCACCACAATAATAGTGGAGAGGGTACTATGCGTTTCTGCTGATGTCTGTAACACCTTAAAATATAAGTCCTTAGCTCACTTTTACGTATACCGATTAACTCAGAATCACTTTCTGAGTCGAATTAACGATGTTTGTCCGGCTGGCTGGCTGTCCATGTAAACCTTGTGTGCAAAGTACAATTTAGAGATTATTTGATAAAATTTGGTACGAAGGTTCTAATGTGGTGTAGAGTAGCATAAAGTCGGGTTTAACCGACTATACTTTTTTATTTTTTTTTTAGTGTGGATCTGGACTCAAAAGGTTGGATAAATGTTGTCGTGATTATGATTTACCTTCAAATTATTTAAAACTTCTGATTATTTTAAACTAATGAGTGATTCCTATGAGATGAACATATTTTAATATAATTAATATTTTAATACTAATTTTTGTTTATTCTTATTTAACAAATGGATCTTAACTCACAATTTCATCGTTTACAACTTTAAACGAATTATTTCTATTTTGTTATTGAATTTTAATGTGTTTTTATTTAAAAAAGCTTTTAGCCATTTTAAGCCATTTTTTTCCGTAAATTTAGCCTTTTTGATCACCAAGTTTTGGCAACGCTGTATAAAACGAGCATTTCGCTAGCAATTTTTTTTAGTTTTTGTATCAAAACAAATCTATTGTTTAGGTTGGTTGTTCAACATTTGTGCTCAATAACTCTTTTTGTAGTTAACCGATTGTGCTGAATTTCAATCCCAAACTGCTTAAGAGAGCTAGAAAGCTAGTTTGAGATCAAAATTGTTCTTTTCTATTGAGTCGTTCGGAAATTACGGACAGAGATATAGACATGGCTTAGTCGGCTTAGAATAATTTAAGAACCCGTAATATGTATACTATGTGGGGTCTTAAATGAATATTAAAATAGAAATTACAAATTTAGTATACCCTTATTCACCACTTGTGGTGGAGGATATAAAAAAACAGTACAATCGAGAAAAAGTCAACTCGCGTAAAAGTTAAACCGAATTTTACCGCCCATGTGCCGCTCTAAAAAGTTAACTTTATAGCATACTAGCTGGCCCGGCAAACGTTGTTTTGCCATATAACTTATTTCTTTCAGATGTTACAGTGTCTGCATGCCAAATTTTAAGAAAACCGGTTGATTAGTTAAGAAGATAATAAAAATTATAGGCTTTAGGTCTTTCCAGATGTTACACTATTTGCCCGCCAAATTTCAAGAAAAACAGTTGATTAGCTAAGAAGATATAGGGAGGGGGAGCTTTACTCCTCTTGCCCTATTTCATGCTCTTTTTCTTTCAGATGTTACAGTGTCTGCATGCCAAATTTTAAGAAAACCGGTTGATTAGTTAAGAAGATACAGGCTGTAACACTATTTGCCTGCGAAATTTCAAGAAGATATTTGGAGGGGGAGCTTTTACCCTTCTTGCCCTATTACACATCCTATTCCCTATTTCCTTTCAGATGTTACAGTGTCTGCATGCCAAATTTTAAGAAACCCGGTTGATTAGTCTAAAAGATTGGGGAGGGGGAGCTTTTACCTCTATTGCCCTATTTCACGCCATAAATAATAAAAATTTTAGGCTTTAGTTCTTTGCAGATGTTACACTATTTTCCTGCAAAATTTCAAGAAAATCGGTCGATTTATTAAGCAGATATAGGGTGGGGGAGCTTTTACTCCTCTTGCCCTATTTTCTTCCAAATGTTACAGTTCCTGCATGCCACATTTTAAGAAAACAGGTTGATTAGCTAATGAGATATAAGGAGGGGGAGCTTATGCCATATTTTGCGCCCTCTGGGGATAAAAAATATACTCTACGAACTATTCTCATACCTAACAAAAACACATACAAAATTTCATAAAAATCAGTCAAGCCGTTTCGAAGGAGTTCAAAATGGAGGGCATTTTGTTGATATTTGTTTGGGAATATATAGGAAAATCTAAATGCCATATCTCCGGAACCACTGGGCCGATTTCATGCAAACTTAACATAAACCATCTACAGTTTATCTCCAACGTACCCCAACGTTTTTGTTGAAATCGGTCTACCCGTTTTCGCAGTTAGTGGTGACATCAAAGTGTACACTTCTTTTTATATATATAGATTAATAAAAATATTTCAAAAAAGTCAGTTCAAACATGACAAATAAGATTTTAATAAGAAAGTGGAGAATTTAAACAAAATTTGTTAAGTTATTTAAGAAAACCTATTGGTGTTGTATTATGTATCTAAAGTAGCCATCTCAAAATTAATCACGAAAGGTCAAAAAAATGTTATAAACACACAGAAAAACATTCTAAAAGCTTAGCACGAGTTCGCGTTCGCGTTACTGTTTGTAGTGTATCTATGTTTATTATTATATTTTTTAACAATTAAAAACAGTTGACCGCGATGCTACTTTATTTCTTTTATAAAAACATTATTTTTTTACAAAAGAACACAAAGAAGGGCAAATAAACGTCAATAGATTTTTCTATAAAAAGTCGAACTTTTGTAAAATATATTGGATTCGAAAAAGTGATTGTAAAAATAATTTATCTATTAATTGTCGCATTCCAGGCATAGGGCGCAATTTGGTTTATTGTTACGAACTGCATCGGTTTTATAACATCTTATTGTTATCGATTAAAAAAAACATATTTATTTATTATACTAATGCAATATGTACCTTTTAATATGTAAATAATAAATTTATTTGCACATATGGAAATATTGTTATTCTTCAAATTTATTTCTCACATTTAATAAGTATAATGCATTTAGACTCTAAATTTTAGAGGTATTTACAAAAATTTTAAAATTTATCATTCTATTTTATTATGGTGCTAAAATTTTATTTTAATTCTTTATACTTGCAAATAAAACATTTTAACTGCTAATTTTCTCTTAAACAACTGTTGGTCTAAAAAATTATAGAAAATTTATGTGAAATTAATTCTTGAAATAATGCATTTGTTTAAAAAAACATACATATTGGGCACGTTCGTAAATGCATCACTGCGCTGCATCAAAATAATGATAATTTTTTTTATTGTGTGATTACTATTTTTGTGGAGAATTTAACAATGTTTTGGTCCATATTTACTTCACTGATGTAAATATAACCATTTGAAATCACTGATGCAGCGCAGTGATGCATTTACGAACGTACCCATTTGTTTTCTGGCACCATTATTTACACATTTAATACTAATATAGCAGTGATATAATTACTAGTACAGGGTGTTTCAAATTCGTTTTTTTATTAAATTCAGTTTTAACATTCTTGACTACTTAAAGTTTTTTCATTTTATTTTTAACTTTTTGTTTTCAATTTTCTTTTATAACGCAATTTGAATACACAATTATTTGATTGTTATAAGTTTTGCATCCTACCATGCGGTGAACATACGCCCTTGACCATCATTGTTTCATACATGGGGAATAATTTAATCCAGACTTGTTTTAAATGTATGGAGTTATTCATTAAATAAAAAAAAAAACAGTATCCATCTACCTAGTTGAAATAATAGACTTTTAAAATCAATAATGCATATTAAATAAAATTAACAAAAACAAAACAAAAAAAGGAAAAAATTACAACGAAAATTTAAAATCAGCTATTGAGTTAATGCATGGATGATTGAGCTTGTATGATTTTAAACAAAAAAAAAAAAAAAAAAAAAAAAATAGTTATCAATAATTAATTAATTTTATTTTATAAAATTTTACTAAAACAACTGTATTCGACTCAGTCAAAATTGAGCAGTAGTTTTAACGACCTTTAAAATGTCTATCAGTACTATGATGCGGAGAAAATTTTGATCTTGAAGCAATAGATAGATAGAAATGTTAAGCTTTTTTCTGATAGATTTTAATGAAAATACTTTGGGTTAACTAACTAGCGATAAATTTTAACAGAAAATTTAAAACTTACTAGTGATATATTTTTATAAGAAATGTTGAGTTCACTAGCTATAAATATGAATAGAAATTGTTATACCCTGCAAATAAAATTGGACCACCAGATCCATTTTGATAAAATGGACTACTCCATGGACTGGCCCGATGTAATGCAAGCATGGACCATTCCATTGTTAAAAAGTGTTTGTAGTGAGACGACATGTCTTCGTTTTTTAACGACATGCTTTCGTTTTTAAACGACTTCAAAACTAATCCTCTGGAGTATACCATGGAGTAGTTTTAAAACTACTCATTAGTGGTCCAAAGGTGGGTTAGATGGTCCTTTCCTAGGACATCGTAATGTTAAATAGACCAGGTTTTTCCATGCGTTTGGGTTACTTTTGGACTAGTCCTGGTCCCTTGTGGACTACTCTTTACACGCGTGTTTGGACTGGTCCTATTATTTGCAGGGTAATAACACTAATTGTGTTTAATCACTTATTACACTATGCAACAAGCAAAAATTCCCTGAATAACCACTATATTTGTTTAATCCGCTATAGTAACCTAACTGCAAAAATCATCATTATTTAAAATTCTATGGTAAGGTTTTTTTGAGATTTTTGAAGAGGCTGCTCCATACATCTTGTCGTAACTTTGGAACGACGCACAGTGCTTTGGCATAAATAAAAACAAAGCAAGTCTTATATTGTACTTAAAAATGTACAGATCGATAGATAACAAAATAATTCAAATTCAATTTTGAAGACTCTTTTTGGTGGGGCTAGAGGGCGCCAACGTTTGAGAATTTAAAGTAAAAATGGCTAAACAACTACTTGAGTTTAACATGCTTCAGGAAAACTGTTGTTTTTTAAAGCACGAGATTGAAATTTTTTCTGTAGTAGTTTACTATATTTAGAACTAACTGTTAAAAAATGTTGTTTTTTTTCACAAGTGTTTTTTTATTGGTTGAAAAATGCTTATTATTTACTTAAGCTCTAAAAATTTCTTAAAATTAATAGTTTTATGTATGCATATTAATACTGAATAAGTAAGAAAGATATATTGGGCCGGGTCAAATCCGCAAATATGTAGTTAAAATATATGAACTGGATTGATCTAAAAATTATTTATAAAGCCTCACAGTTTTATAATTGGTTACAGTTCTACCGTTATGGTAAAGGCTCACTTAGGCGAACGTTGCTGTACCGTATCTGTACTGTATCAATCAGCTGTTCGCTTTTTGTTATATGAAAACTAATACAAAAGCTTACCGAAATGCAATGTACCGTAGTTGCAACGTACCAATCTGTATAAAATAGAATTGTATGCCGTTGTTACGTGACATTTGTAAGACAGTGATGGGCGGCTTGTATGTTACATTGAATGCGGGTAATTTTGCTCTTTTTTTTGGTACTTTTTTTAGTATATCTATGGAATTGCGACAAAACAACTTACAATACAACATATTTCCAAATATACAAATATACATATGTTTAGATGTTTAAAATAAACAAATGCATATACACATACAATGAAAAAGGGAAAAATATAAAAGACTTTAAATGGTATCAAAACCTTGTTTGGTGTATGCATATTTACAATATATGTATGCTAAAAATGTATACATATATCGACGCCTCCATTCTATAACATTCTAAGTCGAAAATGTGAGTTTTGAGTTACGAGCTCTCAAAGTTTTCACGCGATATCTCATAAACTATATAAGATACGCTATTTGTTCTTTCACTGTTTTTAGTAGAATTTGAGTAGAATTTTTATAGTATTTTCTGAATTTATAAATTTTAATTGGATCATAGCTAAAAATTATATAAAATGTTTTAACACGGTGAAAACATTGGCTATTGGTCGTCTAAGTGTACTTAGCATGTTTTTGATAGGTCTATTGTTTTTAAGTTAATTACCTAAGTATACATATAATATTTTAGTTTGGACAAAAATTTTAGAAAATTATATTTCCTACATAGACGAATTTTTAATTAAAATGTTATACAAAAAAAAACTATTATTTTCTTTTTAAATTAAATTTATTCGTCAAACAAAAAAGAAAATTAAATATGTATAATAATTCAGTTCAAACAAAAAGTAGTTATAACATAAATTCAAGGTTACTTAAAAATAATTATAAGAATAAAGATAACAGAAACGGTATTAATTCAGTATAACATTCAATAAGTAGAAACTATATTGTATTATTCAGTCGTCATTATCTGACACGACTACATATTCTTTTCCATTAAAACCATTAAGTTGTCTGTAGAAATTTTGGAATTAAATTTTGACCACACAAATATAAAAGATCTTTTCGTTTTTCTTCCCTTATAGGAAATCCGGATATGTATGCCTTTTTTGGTATTTCTTCAATAACAATTTTATTTTCTTTTCTTCTCTTCCTAGTTTCATCATATATCTTTATTTCTTTGAAATTCTTATCAAATTCATATTTATAAAATAATTTATAATTTTGTTCTTTATAAACTCTTATTTCTCGGATTTTTGATAGACATAATTTTTCATTTTGTATATTTTTTGTCCAATTTGTTACAGAAGCTAAAAATTATATATATGTATATTTTTTGTCCAATTTGTTACAAAAGCAAATTGCTTGAAATCCAAAAAATCATCATGGTCCATTTCAATAACATTGTATAATGACGGTGTTTTCTTAGCATTTCTTATCACGGAGTACCATTCTATCGGCGTGTATATTCTTTTATTTTTCTTGCACTTCTCTATAAGTGCATGAACACCATCGCCTTCATTTTGGGTATGATCCTTTTCTAAAAATTTGTGACTAATATCAATTTGTAGTTTTCGTGCAATCCATACATACATAGAGAATACAATTTTATTTTTGTTTTGACCTCCACAATTGTCAGACCATAAATTAAACTTAGTTATGCCGAATTCTTTATGTTTATAAATAAATAAATAAATGGTGATTGAATTGAAATTCAATGAGCTTTTTTCCTTCTTCATCAGAGTTCTTGAACTTTTCGTATAAGTCGCATAAATCCTTTTTTGGAATATAGAATGAAATATTGAAAGAATCTTTAAAAACATCGCGATATTGTCTTAATGTCGCTTTTAAGCTGATATCAATTGACTTTTCGGAGAACCAAATTTCATATAAACGATACATTTCAGTAACCGACGATATTTCACTATCCAAGTACTTTTTTTGTACTCGTTGGCGACAGTAGTGTGATTCTACTAAAGGAAACTCGTTAGCATAACTATGTCTCTTATTCTACTTAAAGTTTTATTTGCCATAGAATGCTTTTCGAGTGGTGTATCAAATTCCGGATTGAATTTTTTCTTTTTTAATTTAGGAGTTTTTGGACTAAACTCTGGATTTGCTTCTATGAAATCAATTACTTTATATAAAAAAATTTAAATTTATTAATATAAATATATCACATACCTAGTGAATCAGAATTTTCACTATTTTCATTATCAAATTTATACGATTTTTCGTTTGCTGGATTAGTTTTCTCTTTATTCCCTGTCAAAAAAATCCAATATAAATAAGCACAACATTTAACTTAAGTCGTGAATTTCTTACCAACACTTTCCTCACGATTATATGATATTGAACTTATACTTTTTGATTCACCTTTTCCTAATAAAAAACTTATTAATTATTTTAGATCCTCTCACGTTATTTTGTGCTAAATTTATCATTTTTCTTGCACGCGAAATCATTTTATATCCGAAAATACAAAAATTAGGCCTCCGATTTGGTTGACTACTTTTTCCAAACTAAAACATCTTATGTACACTTACACGCACAAAATTCTTTTTTTAATTCAGGAAAAAACCTTTTAACTACACTTACAGACACTAAAAAAAGGACACTGAACATACCAAATACACATAGAAAACACAACGTTAAGAAATGTCCCTTCCATAACATACTAAGTCAACTTAGTTCTCAAGTCAATTTAAAATTGTCCAAGCAAAAGTATTCTAAGTGTACTTACTACATTTTAGAATGGAAAATTTTTACGACTATGTGTGTAGTCTAAGTATATTGATGCCTATAACTTTGGAACGGATCGGCACATCTTAACCAAATTTTGACAGTATTTAAATTAGAGAACGTAGGATTCAAAAATTCAAGAACATTAAAAACGTTCTAAGTACACTTAGAACGTTATAGAATGGAGGCGTCGATATGCTAAAATACAAATTTATTTATTGTAAATCTATAATATAAATATTAAATTATTAACATTTTTTACATACACAAAATACTGTTTTAATTCCATTTAAATCACGTGGTACCTTTTCGGCACAACGGTCACCATTTGAACATTTTTGATTCTCATCACTGTTTGTTGTGTTTTATGTATACTATTGCTTTTTGTTTATGTGTGGGAAAACATATGACACGTTTTTAAACGTTCTATAAGTGCACCAACGTGCTTACAGTACGGTGCGTTACATTACGGGTACAGCAACGTTCGCCTAACTGAGCCTTAAGTTATGGGCCGGCCAGCAGTATGTTTTTCATTTTGATACCCACACCACTATAGTGTCTGTAACACTTAAAAATATTGGTCCTATAACCATTTTATAGTATCCCGATCGACTCAATCACTATCTTGAGTCGATATAACGATGTCTGTCCGGCCGACTGGCTGGCTGCTTACTTTGTAGTGTGCAAAGTACAGGTCGCAATTATTTGATAAAATTTGGTACATTGGTACTAAATATTAATTATTATTAAAAACGGTGAGGAACGGTCCATAATTTCTCAAAGATACAAACTACTTTTCAGATTAGAATCTTTGTGCCAATAAACCATTTTTTTATCTTGGTATTAAAATTAAACTTTATATCTACAGTTCCTATACAATTATCACTCCCAAAAATATTACCAATACCATAACATCCTTAAAAATTTTAGTATAAATACAAAATTTGGCGACTATAACCTTATTTGTTTTATCGGGTCCATGATTGCCCATGAGTCCCAAATTAGGAACACCCTCAAATATTTATCTGTATATTCTGTGGTATAGGTTATTATATGGTCGGACTTAACCGTCTTATTTACAACTTAATTTGACTAAATTTTAATAAACTATTATGATTTGTATCAGTTTAGCCGTATTAATGGGATTTTTGAGTCGGTAATTACAAAATTCTGTTGAGTAATTTTAGTATTAAAAAACATCAATACAGTTATAAAATTTTTATAATTTTTATAAAGATGATGCAAGTTTTGTTACTAAAGTCATTAAAAAAAAACTGAAAATTGAAATGCTCGAATGGAGCATATGGTAAATTGTGGGCGGATCTTCTCCAAATTTAGTTGTGTGATTTCTAGTTTTATGAAACTATAACTTACCAAATTCTGCTATGATAGCGTTATTCGGTACGTCTTAAGCATGCTAAAGTATATCCGAGAATGGGTTTTACATGGGACTTATGGTAAATTATAGACCGATCATCGTAGTGTAAAATCTAGTGATAGATAACGAGTTCTTTTGTAAATAACAATCGGTTCAGTTTGTCACCAATTTTTGTTAACTTCTTTACTAGAAATAGAAATTTTTCAGGGTGGAGGGGTTCTGGTTTAAATGAAGAGAATAAACTCAGCTGAGCGAAGCCGGTGCTTGATATACCATAAAATTAAGAACCTTTATATCCAGTCGAAAACCAACATAAAAGAACAATTTTAATTAGAAAAGCCGGTATTTGGCATACTATAATTAAATTATACATATAGTATATAAACTATTTCCACATGTATACTCATAACTCTATATTAAGCAAAAGATTTATTAAATTATAATTTTGTATCCTTAATAACTGAAAGCTTGAAGCGTTCCCTATAAAATATTATATGTAAAAAATACCTTTATGTCGATAACATTTTGAGATTAGAGCCATTTTGATAAAATGCATTAGTAAATTAAAATATTTTTTTAAATTGGTACTACTTAATGGATTAATAATTCGGCATGTTTTATATACCATGTTAAAGGTATTTGGAAACACCCTTCAGCGATACCCATACTGCTGTGATCCAATTTATACTTCAAGAAATTTAACTCTAAAACAAAGTTCTTTGGCAAACATTTCTATTTTCAAAGCACTTATAAATGCAATTTTTTGTTCCTTGTTTGCCGATGAGCTAGAAATCTGGATAAGTTCCGGGGTTATGTAAAAAATTAATCAAGTTATTAAAAGAATACCTATTTTTATATTATTCATATGCTACCAAATTTGCAGTATGCTGAAAGCTTGCATACGACTTTCTACAAATAACATATTTGTCAACATACGTAAAAAATTTGTTGAAAAGCAAAAAATATTGTGTCTAGACGATATGCTATAATTGTGAACAAAAGTTTGCTGACATCGTTAACAAATGCCTTTCATATGTTGGTAAGCATACGTTTGTTGAAAAAATTTGGTGTTTATACTGTGTAGACTTAGCTTTAATAATATTCGGCACACAGAAAAAAATAATTTTCATATTTGAATACGAAAATCGCATATTTGATAAAAAAAAATTTAAATTTTCTGCGATGACGATTTTTGCGGTATTGATAAAAAAAATTGTAAGTATAGTTATTGAATTTTTAGTCCACAACCAAGTTTATTACGTGATTTGTTAAAATAAATTGTTGAAAATGTTGAATAAATCAAACAGAATGTTTATCGAATCTTTATTTATTTATTAATGATGATGTGCTTAATTCCCAATGTTTTTCTTTTTAAATAAATACGCTAAAATTTATTATGGGGGGATAAGCTAGTTCCTATGTGCATTTCTCTGGTTGCTTAGGCCAGATCATCAGGAAACCTTTTTCCAAAGACATTGGCAAAACTACATATACATATTATACAAATTATATAGATTACAGACCATGTAAGAAAAAATTTTTTTGGGATAACTTTCATCAAATATCACCTCTTTTCAGGAAGCTAATATTAAAGAAAACATACAATAAAAAATTCTCACAAATAAGAAATGACGTTTGCACAACTGTGCAGTCTGATTGTTCATCTAAGTGGACAAATTTATGGTTAAATTTATAAAACTAGTAAAATCTAAATATTTCTCTATAACAATATCGTAAAATAATCAGCTTTTAATAACGGATATGCCTATATATTTATTTTTTTTTGTTGCTTTTTTTTCAAAATGAGATATCAAACTCTTAAATCTGTATGTAGTTCCGAAGATATTTAAAAAAACCTATGTTAATAATGATCCAATATTAAAATTTTAAAACTTTCGAAATCCACGAATTCCGATGATTTCCAACGATTTACCATTCCAATTCAAGCGGCTCCAATTCCTGTTGCGTCTTGCCTTTGCTATTACCATCAGCAAAGCACAAGGCCAATCATTGACTATTGCTGGCTTAAACGGCCAGTTGTATGTGGCTTGCTCCCGAAAAATTTATACATTTTAACACCAAATAAAAAAACAAAAAACATTGTCTATCGGCTGGCCTTAAGATGAAGTAATAAATAAATATAATTTCCAATTTGCCTTAAATACATGCGTTTCTTTTTTGATTGAGCCCATAACTACACCATATGTAAGGTATTCTGTAAAAAAACTTTATGATAGGTATTCCATGGATTTGTATTTAACCCGGCGCCGGGGGGGATGGGTCAAAATTACCCGTCACTTTTCGAATGGATTGTGGTTTTAAAAATGTACTTCTCTTCTCTACGCTCTTCTCAGTAGCTGGTGATATTGAATCTCTCTGAATGTTATAAATTTCAAATCAGTTGCATGACGATTGTACTTCGAGTGACACGTGCTTAAAGTTAAAAAAGGTAAATATGACCCATCCCCACAGTCAACGTAGCTATTTTGCGCCATTTGTATTTTATGTATCTTGCATATCAAATTAACGATGATCCTTCAACATGATTTTTTCTTATTTTTTTATAAGCATTAATTAGTCATAAAGGCATAAAAATGTCAATTTAATTTAAAGGCTAATAAAAAAATAAGTGTTTAATATATTTAAGCTAGAAGAAGCCTCCTTTGTTAACTTTTTTAATATGAAATGTTTTTTGTTTAAAAATAAAAGTAAATATGTTATTTTTTAACAAAGTCATGTTTTATTTCCTTAATAAGGTTAGATTCAATCTAAATTGTATATATTTTTTCGTAAATATAGCAAAAAACCTCGAGTTTAATAAGTGGGTCATTATGACCCAACCCCCATGTCCTTGTAGCTAAAATCCACCCCCCCGGCGCCGGGTTAAAGGCCGTAAATTTCGTTAAAAGCTCAATTTAAATCGTGTGTTAATACAGTAGAATCCCGATTATTCTCAATAGCAAGGGACCGGCCATTTCTTACGAATTATAGGGGTTTTCGATTTAGAGGGGTTTCGATTTAACGGGGTTAAAATAAAAACATTACGAATTAACGGGGTTTTTCAATTTATTAACAAAGGTGATAAAAAAAAAGCAAAAAAGTATTGTTATATATACAAATTAATCATTTAACCAACTGATCTTCAGAAAATAAACACACACACACACAAGCAAAAACCCACGCCAAACAAAAATATTGGTAAACAAAAAATTATTCTTTCCATGTTTCAGTTGTTTTTATTACGAATTATAAGTGGTAGTAACAATTACGATTTATAAGAGATAAAGAAGATTTTATTTGAAAAAAAAAATTACGAATTACCGAGGGGACCAAAATGTTTGGAAATTTTACGAATTAACGAGATTTTTTCAAGGGACCGACAGTTTATTACGAATTATCGGGAATTACGATTTATCGGGGTACGAATTATCGGGATTTGACTGTACAACACTAAAGTTTGCTTTCTAAATAAATAATCAAATTAAACGTTTTTTGTCAAAAAAAAAAAAAAAAAAAGTTAGAGTGCTATATTCGGCTGTGCCGAATCTTTGATACCCTCCACCGACAGTTCGAATGTTTAAGGTGTAACATCTGTATGATGTTATTATTATCTTAAACTGTGACGATTTGTTATTAATTATGGTTTTAGGTGTACTAAACTGTTTTCCGGGAGTAGGGTTTCTATGGGGCCTAAGGTAAATTATGGACCGATCTTCACGAAATTTCACAGTATCATTTATAGTCCTAAAAAAGTGTGACGTACCAAATTTTGTTACGCTAGCGTTATTTTTTACGGTTTAAGGCGTACTAAACTGTTTTCCGGGAGTAGTGTTTATATGGGGCTTAGGGTAAATTATAAACGGATCTGCACGAAATTCAACAGCGTGATTTCCAGTCAAATAAAACAATTTTTTGCAAAATCTTTTCTCATTCCGTGCCTTGTTCCAGCATTTATGTTATTTTTTGTAACAAAATTATCCATTTTTTTAGGTGGTGGTTCCACATTTTGATTCATAGCTCTGGTCCTACTAAATCCCAATCTGCTTAGGATAACTACAAGCAATTTGGCACCAAGTTTGTTCATTTCTTTTGAGTTGTTCGAAAGTGAGCGTGTTTTCAACAGACGGACATGGCTAAATCGACTTAGAATTAGTCAAGGACCCGGAATATATATACTTTATGGGGTCTGAGATGAATAATAAAAAAGTTTCACACGGAATGACAAACTTAATATACCCTCTTCACAACAAATTGTGGTGGAGGGTATAAAAAAAATATGTTTTGTTTGTTTGCTAAAACTGTATCAGCTAAATAGACTTTGTTTAAATTTTATCTGAGATTTCTAAAAATTTTTTTGTCTTGTCAGTATTTTAAAATTTATTTTATTTTTTTGTAAATATCATGCTTAATTTTCTCAAAAAAATGTGCTGCTATTTGCCAAAGTATTAATGGTTTATAACGGCTTTTGCGTGTGACATTTTTATAACAAAACCTAAAAAAAAAATTAAAAAATTTGATATGTATTTGTTTATAGCGGTACGTACAGTGATGTTTTTGAATATTATTTACATTGAGATAAATCTTCATCATCTAGTCAAAAAGATAAATCTTTTTTGCTATTGCGCTATTTTTTGGTGTACAAGTATCACACATTTTTTGACTCGTGTTGATTTGAATTTTTTTTAAATTATATTGTAGAGAAATAGTCGCCTAAATGGCGATATTTATTTTGGGTTTAATTTTTTTCCAGCGTTTTTGATTAATTATACCTACGAGTACTTGTAGGTACATATTTGTCAAATGTCAAGTGGAGTGAAGAGAACTTTTTGTAAAAGTGTAAAGGAATTTCTGAAAGTATAAAATAACATTTTTTAAGTTGAGTGGGATAAGGAAAATGTTTTGTTTTGTACTAATTTATCTGATTTGATGATAAAACATTGCTGCACAGGTTATACATTATTTGCTGTAGAATTAAATTTAAAAAATATATATTTGATTCATTAAAGATAAAAAAATCTTAAGCTGAACCCCCAATGCAATAATAATAATAATACGCTTAAGGGTTTTTGCGAACTTTACAAAGACCAAAAGGAGAGCAAAAAATATGGACCAAATCGTCGTATTCGTGATCGAATAAAGTTTTGTATCGATTAAATTTCGTGATGTATTGAAAAGTAGATTCGGGCATTCGATAGCGTTAGAATCGAAATTTGTTTAAAAATTTAATAGATTTTTTTGCTTTGTAGTATAAAAACATTTCTCACTTGATCATAAAACCTAGTACTCTGTTCAAATTTGTGAAAAATGTTGAGCAACATTAATTATTTCACATTAAAATTTTGGGTTGCAAAAAAATGTTGCCAGAAACATTTCGGAACGTTTTCACAAAATGAACAGAGTACAACTCTATCAACATTATTTCATAGATATTCCGCACAAGTTTTTTTCATATGCGTTTTGACAGCATTTCACGTGAAATATTGAACAGAGTACCAGGATTTAGAGGATTTTTACCAGGGCTGTGAATTCGTCAAGAAATAGTTCTAATGTTATGTTCATATGACGATCCCAGTAAAAACTTCGCCTACTTTTTCAAAACGAATAGCTTCTTTAACTCATTATTTTGAAGCTTTCTTCTATAACTACATCTATAACAACTTCTATAACTACTTTTTTCTGGATGTATGCAGGTAAAAAAATAATGCCTTACTTTTTAATGCGTTCATTTTGGGACATCCCTTGTAAAATTCATTGGTTCTTTCAGTATAATTGTAAGTAGTGCTCTTATGTTTTTCTGATTACTCAACACATTATTTTGTAGGCGAAGTTTTTACTGGGATTTAAACCACTCGTTTCGCTCCCTGAAACTAGATTGCCAAACATGCTATTCATACGGTTCATTCTTGTTTCATTTTGACATTTTTTTGATTTTATTTAAAATAGATAAAAAGTAAGTAAAAATTTAAAATATAGTATTTAATAATTTTATTAATACATATTATTATATTATAATTATCACTTTATTTTATTAAACATAAATTTTCATTTTGTTTCTTTTTACTTTGCTTTGGTTTTTTGAGAGCTAGTTCAGATAAACCGTCTTTAAAATAAAAAATTTTTTAATAATTTCCTTAAGTATGTCATAATTATAAGCACATGAGTGGTACTTAAAATAAATTATAAATATGTACATAATCAAATAATTGTATATATTTTTTTTTTTGAATATTTTCAATTATTCTTCACTGTTAGCACAGCAAATATTTGTGAAAAATCAAGTTTGTAAAATTTGAAAACCATAAAATTGATTCTTAAAATGACTTTGCAAATAATAACACCAAATCTCTTGTAAAGCACTTTAACCTCTTTTTTCCAAAAAAGAAATCATAAAAAACATGTTTAATTGTTCTAAACGCCTGACTGTCTGTCGATCTGCCGATTTACCAATGTTCTGTCTGCACTGATACTGACTCTCAAGATCAAAAACATGGTAAAAATTTTAATTCACCATAAATTACTTCATATGAGTATGTACTTGTACAAAAAATGAGTATTAAGACTTTTCTGTTATTGTTGATATTGGCCATGTTTTTGTTTTGTTTTTAATTTTTATTTCTGTTACTTTTTCGGCCTGTCTAAAATACGTAGAGTTGAAACTGCTTGGTACCAGTTCAAACTAGAATTCAAACGAATGTCGTTTGTACATCGTACGAATAAAACCCCCATTGCTACTCAATCCAAAGTGAAGAAATAAAATAAATAAATACATAAGCAAGACAAAGTAAAATAATCATAATAAAACACAAAAATGAAAGCTGTTTTAAATACTCATACAAGACTTTAAATACGAAAATTGGTATTAAGTATTAAAGCCAACAGCAGTAGGGCACACAAGTTGACGAGACTTGGGGAATTGATTGAGCAGAGCGTTAAAGTGATTTATTCATTAAAATCGTTAGAACATAAATTAAATTTTATAGAATATTAATTAAATAAATTTTATTAAAATACAAGTGTTGGTGTCCCGGCAGGTTAGTTGGTAGTGTGCTAGTATTTCAGAGCGAGGTTTGCGGGTGTTATTCCCGCCATTGACTCTGTTCTGTTTCACTACAACGGGCTGAAGGTCTAAGTCTGTGTTCATACGGCTCATGTCTTATTGACAAGATTGCTACTTTATAGGCGAGAGGGGCGAGGGGAAAAGAAAAGAGTACACAGATGCATGTACTGTCTTTACGTTTTGCTTTTTCATTCGTTGTTTAATTTTGTTATTGTTTTCAATATCAAAAAAGCACATGTCGTCAACATGACATGAATCATTTGAACGCCAATTCATGTTCAAAGAAGAAAATGGAAGAATCTTGTCAATAAGAAATGAGCCGTATGAACTCAGACTAAGTCTGTGTTTATGCGGCTCATGTATGCATGTTAATTAAACAAGATAAACTTTTGATTTAAATATAAAAAACTGGTTTTTATGGATTCAATATTAAACAATGTTATTTTAACAGTGAATAATGTTAAATAAACATGATTTAAGGTTATTTGAATATTTTTCATTTAAAATTAATATGAAATAATGATAAATTTAAATCAAGGGCATACTTTTGCAGAAATTTACTATGATTCTCAATCAACATTTCGCCATGTTAATTTTAAATTGGTATTTTTCTCTATGTGTGTTTTATACACAAAAGTATTTAAAGAATGTTTTTTCGAAAAATTCTTCACCTTAAAAATTTGTTCATTAGTTTCCGTTTAATTGCCTATCAATATAATTTTCAAAGCTCTACCTTCCTTAAAATCCAAAAAAAAAAACGCATTCAAAACATAATTCGTGTTAGTTTTCACAAGAACAAAATAATTTGATTGACTGTTTAATCGTTTTCTTACACTTGGTTTTGTTAATTTAGCTAAACAAATAATAATTGTTAAAGTGCTGAAGTAAATTTGATATATTTACGTTTATTATTTAAAGGGGTTTTCTACAAGTATGTACTGTGTTTTTAAAAAGGGGTATATTAAAATAACGTGGTAGTTTTGACATTTTACTTGTTGACATTACAGTATTTAGAAATCATTACAAAAAATTAAATAATGCTCGAAAATTGCATTAATTTATTAAAAATCTACTAAAAAAATGGTAAATTTGTAAAAGTTGGACCAACATAATCGTCCTTCCGACACTGCTATTAAAAATTCGATCGATATACACGGAAACAATTGTTAACTAAATGTGGTTTGACCTAAGAAAACTTTGTATAATTCTCGTCCAAGCCAAAAATTACTTATTCTAAGCATATGGGTGGCTTGGCTGAAGCAAAATGTATCTTTATTTAAGAAAATTTACCTATGTACGAACGAAATAAGATAAAATCAAGAAACTATTTTTAGATTTTGAGTGAAAAATGGGAGAAGAGAGAAAACTCCCTGGGAATTTTTACTCATAATTGGGCTGTTTATAATTTGTTAAATTAAAGCATCGGCATAATAGCCGAGTTTTACCCGTGATATCTTAGAGTCCTTGTAGAAGGCAATTCCCAAATAAGCCATGTCGTATTGAACTTAACACTGGGTAATCAAATAGGAGATGAAATACTGTCTCCTCAGTTCCGAGAACCCGGAAGCTGTGGCAGCATTTATTAAGAGGGAGACCGAGCGTGCTTACCGATCGTCCAGTGACCAGTAGGTATGTATACCAGTCTTTAAATATCCCTGCGAAGAAGCTAAAAAGTCGATCAGAGCAACTAATGTCGTATGTGTGCCACGTTAATTTTATAGTTCTGCAGCCATCCATTTGCTTCCATTTATCATTAGCCATATCCAGTTGTTTTGTTTTACTTTTTGTTAATCTGTTTTAAGTCTTTAATATTGTTCTTGATAGTTTATTTTAAATTACGATTAGAATCTTATGCCCAATTTTCAGGATAGTATTTAAATCAATATTAAGTTAATTTTCATAACAAACTTAAATCGTATTTAAAACAGATTGGTTTTTTGAGTTTTATTTGAAAAGTCTTATTTAATTAAGATAAAAGTATGGTAGCACTACTAAATACAATAAAAAAATATATAAAAAAGTGTATTTATTTACAAGGTGGTCTGAAAAAACAGCTGACTGTTAATGCTTTGCCTGTTGTTGTTGTATTGTTGTGATATTGAGGCCACCTTGCTAAAATATTACAATGAAACTCAAGTTGAAATTAAGTCTGTGTTCATACGGCTCATGTGTTATTGACAAGATTGCTACTTTATAGGCGAGTGGGGCGAGGGGAAAAGAAAAGAGTACACAGATGCATGTACTGTCTTTACGTTTTGCTTTTTCATTCGTTGTTTAATTTTGTTATTGTTTTCAATATCAAAGAAGCACATGTCGAGTCATAACCGCAAAAAAAGCTTAAGTAACACCATTTTCCATTTTCGTTTTTTTTAATAAACGACTTTATTGGCAACACTTGCATCATCTCCTAAAATGTCATGGTCACATTAGGAACCGTTACGATTTTAAAGCAAAAACAATTTTATCTCAAGCGACAATATTCATACAAAATTTTTATGAAATAAAATAAAAAAAACCTTCTCCTGTAAAATTTTTTTTTTGTCACTTAAGCTTTTTTTGCGGTTATGACTCGATGTCGTCAACATGACATGAATCATTTGAACGCCAAGCCCAGTTACTGACGCGTTACGCAAACGGGCGAGAAACGAATGTGCCAGAGTACTCAGACGTGAAAAACTTCTTTACGAACAGCGTCTGCGTGCTAAGGTCCTTGCTGCACCTCGGGGTAGTAAGTCATTTGTTAAAAGAGTAAGGAATAGTACTAGTTCATCTATTCCAACCCTTATAATGAATGATCAAATATTGCTGACATGTTTGCAAAAAATGCATACCTGCCGGAAGGCAATCAACCACTGCCCGAACTCGAAAGGGTATGCGTTACTATGTCCAATATATTTTTTCGAGCGCGCGCAGTTAAAAGGGTCCTTGAGGATCTCAACGTAAATAAGTCCCCGGGGCCGGATGGTGTTACGGCTTTAGTCTTGAAGAAGTGTGCATTGTCATTGTTTCGTCCTTTAGCAAAATTGTTTAGCTACTCGTACCGGGTGGGAGTTTTTCCTTCTTGCTGGAAGGTAGCCAACGTCCAGCCTACTACCGACCAATAGCAACTTGCTCTACGCTCTCGAAGGTCATGGAGAGCATGATCAATCACCACTTGGTAAATTATCTGGAGTCCAATTCACTTTTGTGTAATAGACAGTATGGCTTTCGTAGAAGTCGTTCGCGTTTCTTTCGGAACGTTGGAGTCGTTCTATTCACCAATTTGGAGAAAGCAAAGTGGTTGCTCTGGATATTTCCAAAGCGTTTGATCGTGTGTGGCACGGTGCACTCGTTTCAAAGCTTATTGCGTTTGGTGTTGGTAGTGATTTCTCTCGATTTATATCGAGCTTTCTCAAGGACCGCTCTATACGTGTTGTTATAGATGGGTTCTCATCGGAGGAGTTTCATTTGAATTCAGGTGTACCGCAGGGCTCCGTTCTTTCTCCTACACTTTATCTTATTTTTCTTAACGACCTCCTTTGTCTAACTTCCAATCTTATCTATTCTTTCGCAGATGACAGCAGCATTTGTCATTCATTTTCCTTTGATCATAGACCAAGCCTTACTGAGGTGGAAGCTATGAGACGGAATATGAATGACACACTCAATCTTGACCTAACGACCATCTCCGAGTGGGGTCTTGCGAATAGGGTCGATTTTAATGCTCGTAAGACTCAATGTTGCATGTTGACCCACAGACGTCGTGTGGAGTCAGCGTCATCTGTATCTATGGGAGGTATAACTATTGAAGAATCAGACACTCTTGATGTTCTGGGCATGAAAATTCAATGTGATGTGTGCAAGAACTACTTCACTCCGCCTGATCTCTTCACTATTTATACCGCCTATATCCGACCGAAAATGGAATACAACTCCCATATCTGGGCAGGGGCTTCAAGGTCTATCTTGAAGCTTCTGGATCGGGTGCAAAGGAGTGCGTTGAAGCTCATCAATGACAGTAGAGTATCCAGCTCTATTGACTCTTTGGAGCATCGTCGGAATGTGGGTTGTGTGGCATTGTTCTATCGATATTACCACGGAAGATGTTCAGCTGAGATGGGCGAACTCATCCCTGAGACGCGGGTGCATGCCCGTAGCACTCGCCTATCCAGCAGAGCACATTCGTTTGTTGTCGACTGTCCAATGCATCGCACAACGCATTACAAAGAAAATTCGTTTCTTGGTCGAACTAGCCGTATGTGGAATGGACTCCCGGAAGAAGTCTTCCCAGTCGGATACAATTTGGAAAAATTCAAATTAAATGTCCACAAACACTACTACCTCTTTCCTTCTCCCCATAACATATTTTCCTAATTCAAACACAATGCATTGCATTAGTAGGGGGCATCCCCTGAGTGTTGGATAATAATATAAAAAAAAAAACTAACTATGTATTACTTTAACTTCCAGCTAACAATATGTTTTTGACAGTTATAACTGATGGTTAATTATAACTGAACTTGGTAAAATTGACCGTTAATAAATATAAAAAATACGAGTAAATAATTTTCTAGCAATAAGCTTAAAAACTTAGGTCGAACGCCACCATTTTTCGCATACAATTATATTGAGTTCCAGTTAGAAGTTATTTGACTTAAGCTTCGTATTGTGGTCAGATCATACAATAATATAAGGTGGCAATGTGCTGCCAAAGAAAAATTGACACTAAAAGTTAATTGTCAGTTCAGACGATTGCAAAATAACCATACAATTCCATTGGCAGACAAACTGTCTGACAAAAAATTCATCTGCCAACAAAAATTGACAGTTCAGTACGGAAATTATGTTAAGCTAAATGTTTTAAGACCAAAACTGTGTTTTTTGTCGCATTTTTATTTTTTATGAATTTTTAAAGAACAATAAATTTAGAAATTGGGAATTATTTCCTTGTGAAGGCTTTATATTATTATAAACATTTTTTTCATTTTTCGAATTTATTCTATGAGTTAAATTTCAGTTATGTATTTTGTAAAGCTTTTTTTTGTAATAGTTCTATTCCTTTAATTTTTCAGAAATGACTTTATACATTTCTTATGACTTTATACATTTCTGAAAAATTAAAGGAATAGAACTATTACAAAAAAAGCTTTACAAAATAAATAACTGAAATTTAACTCATAGAATAAATTCGAAAAATGAAAAAAGTGTTTAGAACAATAAATTTTTTTTTTTTTTTTTCGAAATGTTCCTTTTGTTCAAAAATTCAACGATATCTCTGAAACTACAGGGCAAATTTAAAAACAATGTAAGCACGACTTAAAGATAATACTGTTGCAGAGTTTCGGATTTTTTTGTTAACTGAATTTGGCCAATCGTTTTCAAGTTATTCCAATATATTTAGTGAAAGTGCCTTAATTTTGGAAAAATGGAGATTAGATTTGAAATCAGCGACCTAAAATTAGTAGAAAATTTACAATCAAATTCCAGACCGCACAAAAAAGTTTAAATTTGTTCCTTTGTGTAATCAATCAAATCCATCCACTTTCAAGGTACAAACTTTGAGATTAGATCCAACTTAGAAATTCTTGAATCAAGCACAGTTTAAGATTAATTTCTATCTCACTTTTACTAAAGTCAATCCAGTTTCGGATTATTGGAGGCGCGGGGCACTTAAATAACCCGTACTTAGGTAAAGCATTCTGTACTTGATTTAAATAAATCCATACTTCCCGTATTATTGACACCATCGTCTTGATTTCAGTGCTTAAATAATTTAAAATTTGCTGACTTAAGGGCTTTAAGTAAGCACTTAAACAATTGAATTGTTTTAACTGGTGTAAATTACGCGTGAAAGAATGGGCATGTATGTAAAAAAGACTTTTATAAAAATAAAGAACGCAAAAAAAAATATTTGGGTGATTCACGGGGTTGTCGTAAAGTGGTAAAGTCATATGTCTTATAATAATTACAAGAAATTTATATGACTGCTGTGGGCAACCGCTTATAATTTAGATTTATACTGTACAGTTATAAAGAATCAATGAACACAGCATTAAAAAACAGAGGTAAAGGAAAAACATATAAAATCAATTAAAAATGGATAATCATTCAAAAAAAAAAAAGCAAATTTCGATCTACCAAGGGTTAAAATACAATTTGGTCGTCGATGGCTGCGAGTGTAAGACGGCAAGTCCCTCTGAGGAGATCGAGTGGTAGCGATCGAAACATGTCAGAAATAACTAGCCGCATGGGTTCGAATCTCAGGTCAGTCAAGAATAAATGATTATCAATAAGCATTTTAATTAATTTTCATGTTGTAAAATTCCTTTCTTTATAAAAATAATTTAATGAAAATTAAATTTGATGAACTTAAGCCTGATTAAAATATTGAAAATTTGGATTAAAAACCATAAATAGTTCAACAAAATTACCACAATACTAATTAATTTTTATTTTGTTTGAAACACAACAATATTTTTTTTAAACAATTGTAAAATCCTATTTAGGACATTATGACGATATGACATTATAGCAAACCTTGTGAATCTCCCGATTATGTATTTGAATGGTAAAGAGTTCATTCCTTTAAATCCTAGACAAAAGACACATTTAGTCACATCAATGTTTGTGTATTTTTTTTTTTTTTTTTTTGAATAAGACAAAAATAAAGTGTCAGCTTCAAGCATTAAGGTTCAGTACTTTAGTTTGCAAGGCAAAAATATCACAACAAATGAACAAAAAACAATGAAGCTTCAAAAATAATAAAAACATAAACAGCAAATTGTACAAAATCAATAAAATTAATAAAATGACGGCTTCGATTAATATTACACGACATACAACCATTTAAGCAAAATGACCATAACACACAGTGGGTAATTAAGTAAGTACAGACAATATTATAAGAATGTAGATGGCGGGTGGTGTTGTGGTCTTTGTTGTGTTGTTTGTATAACTTAATTTTTTTTTTATACGTAATGATTAACATTTAAACACTTGTTTTAATTGTTAATTCGATAATCAACAAAATAACTTTAAGAAATTGAACAAGAAGAAAAAATTAATAATAATAACAGAATTATTTACTTACCTATTTTTATTAATAAGTGCAAACAACCAGTTAAATACATACACCCTGAGAACTTAAAAAGAGCAACAAGTTTGTTTATAAAATGGAATTATGTAAATATTAAAAACAAATGCTTTCGATTATACGTCACATGGAGTTGATTAATTGTATTAAACAAAGAACAAGCGCGTCATTGCTTTCTCCCTACGAAAATTAAAGTATTGTTGTTATTAAACTAAATTAAGGCAGTTCAATTAAACTGAATTAGGGTTTTGTAGTTGGTACATAAAACTTGATTTGTAATATTGGACTTAATTAAAAAAAAAAAAAAAAAAAAATGGAGTGATAGCACTGACTGATATATGTAGCAATACCATCTTTTTTTAATTTCAGATTTGGTTAACATTTGAATTTTGATTAAAATATTTGTCTAGGTTTACAAGCTTCAACTTTTGCTGCTCAATTTAAATTTCAATTCCCTTCTAAGGTCGCCGCATGATTGATCGCTCGCAGCAATCTGTTTCAACTTTGTTCGGCTAAAATGCTTTAAAACAACAATTTTATTTACAGCGTATTAAAGAGAGAGAAAAAGAAAAAATTTACGTACATCCACCGTTGGAATAAAAAGCGTGCAACCACTTTCTTCTTCCTCTAAAAACTCAAAAGATAAGCATTTAAAGTTGAAACGTGTAAACCTAGACTTTCTATGGTCTTTTGAACTCAAATATTTATGGTGAAAACGCACACACACATTTTTTATGATTGCTTTAAAAATGTCATTTTAGACGAAAATATTTCATTAGTTATCATCAGGGAAACCATAAATATGCCATGCAATTGCAGAAACAATATATTTTCCGTTTTAGAGAATTTTATGAATTTTGGCATCGATTTGTTTGTGCATATTTTACCGTTTGGCAGCATTTTTTTTGCATAATTTAGTTAAAAGATGCTTTTTTAGGTTTATACCGCATATTTTGTTTTTTTTTTAAAGCATATTTTGTTACATATTCGATTTTTTTTAGATGCCTACATTAGTTTACGCAGCAAATAAACATTTTTTCTTCGAAAATCTGTTACTTCCATTTCAACATCTACATTTAACTGTTACTATAAAATTGTAAGACAAAGCAGGTTGTCATTAAGGATAAATGTTATGCGATTTGTATCTTGACCAATCTTTTGAGTATTCCGATCGACTCAGAATTACTTTTAAAAGTGATCTAACGATGTCCATCCGTTCGTCTGCAGGTTACAAAGTACAAGTTCCAATTTATTAGATAAGTTCGGTCTATAATTTCCCCATAAAAACTTCTTCGGATAAGAATCGGTCTATAATTTCCCCATAAAAACTTCTTTCCAAATAAGACTATTGGTGTTTAAATTAAATTCGTCCCAAAAATATTTTACTACAAATTAAATTATTTTCGAATCGGTTCACATTTGCTCAAAGCTCCCATCTTTAAAAAGCTTAACAATTTAGCGACCGTACCTACAATCCTTTTAAGACAAAAACCCGTATGGATGTTAATATTCGGCGCAAACATCTCTTATATGAATTTTAACCTAATATTGGCTTAAGCGATAACATTTTTCGGTTTTTTTTTTAATTTTGTTATTAAATTGTTGAATATTGTGTCTTTAAATGAGCAATTTTTAATTTTTAGGGCATATTTTAAAAATTGTTTACTGCATATTTAATGCGCATAAAACGCATTTTTTTACAGCATCATTTACATAATGAATTTGGATGTTTCGAGCATTTGTTTTTTTCTGTCTTAGTGGAACGATTTGGCAAGGGACCAACCTCCGTTCCATATGTTATTTTCCACTCAAGTCCGTGAATACTTAATTTATTTTGTAAGTAATATATAAAAATATAAAAAAGTACCAATTGAAAAACAAAAATGTACCAAAAATTCTTCCCTTACAGTTTCACTCTGGACTATGCAAGCTGAATTTGCTGTTCCTAGGTCCAATACTAACGGAAATTTTTAAAAGGATCATTTGAAGATCAAAAATGTTCCCTTTTATAGATTCTCATCCACTCAGGATATTGCATGTTTAATTTTATGTTTTTAGGTCCAATATTAACGAAAATTTAAAAGAGTACCAGTTGTAGAACGAAAAAGTAAAAACATTTTTATCTTAAAGGTTCTAATTCACTTAAGATCCTGCACTTATTTTTTTATGGGTGGCATGTCATAGTGTCCATTATGACGCCCTTCGATGCGACATAAAGCCCATGGACATTATGTCGTTTTGGAAAACGTCATAACGTCCGCGGACATTAAGTCGTTTTTAATATGGACATTATGTCATTTTAAAAATGGTTTTGCTGCTTTTTCTCTGGGTGTATATATTAAATATATAACGAAAACACTTTTGATCGCAAGGATTTTCTCCTCTATGGTATAACAAAACCCGGCTTCGCTAACTAAAGCTTCTCTGCATAGCCGGCCTTCGGCCGGGCGCATGGATTTTCTCCTCTATGGTATAACAAAAACCGGCTTCGCAAACTAAAGCTTCTCTGCATAGGCGACCAACGGAAACAAGGCAGATTTTAGAAGCTTTACTTAGCGAAGCCGGTCTTTGTTATACCATAGAGGAGAAAATCCATGCGCCAGGCCGTAGGCTGGCTATGCAGAAAAGCTTTAGTTAAACTTTCGAGTTTCAAAAAAGTACCAAATGTATATATGTAATTTTAAGATTAGTAACGAATTTGGTATTGATATTAAAGTCTATGTTTTTTGTTTTTAAAGATAGATGGGATGACAAAGAACTTCCAAAATACCGATTATACCCGTTTACTCCCTTAAAGGGGCGTATTTTAAAAAAGTACCAGACTCCTGTACGCTTTTTTTTCTAATGTTTCTCTTTTAGTTTTGGAGTTATGAGATTACGAATTTACCCCTTTTAACCCTCTCAGATTTTAATAAAATATATATTGTGCACTTTTGAAAGTAAATAACTTTCAAATGGTGTAGTTTTTTGTTCAAATCAGTCGATAAGCCAAGGAAAAAAATGCTATTAACTGTTTAACCTTTACCGATTTATATTTAAGATGTATAAAATACAAATTTGTATTTTTAGTTTGTTCAATATATTTTTCATAACGAAATTGTTCATATCGGTTCTTAACTCCAAAAAGCCGGAAGTGAAATTAATCAAAATCTACTTTATTTTGATTGATTATTTTAGGTAATTTTAATAAAATTATAGTTGAATTTAAATCAGTGTTCCAAAATAAACACTAACAGCCGTATTCATAAAAAAATCATAATTCAGGTTTTAGATGAATTTTAGTTAAAAAACATTTTAAGCCTAAAAAAGCTTTTTTTTAAATTCGTATTCATAATCAGCATTTTAACTAATAAACGTTTTACCGTCTTTTTTAATTTGATGGTGGCAACGCTATCTCTTTTATTTGTCACATGAATCATAATGATGTAAAACAGTGGTTATTAATTCATACTCGTATTCGTATCTAAAATTTTTTTTTGTCGTGTGTGAGAAAAAAATTGTTTTTTATATATGAATAGTTGTCTCTTATATTTAAAAAAATAAAGAGTTCAAACAAAACAAAACAAAGTGCAATTTAGATGATGATTTTATTGCTGATATCAAAAAGTATTCAAATAACGAGTTTTATTTTATTTGTTTTGATCGTTTACACATCACTAGTTCATAATGTACAATTAATAATTTTTTGAGCTTTAATTTGTGAAATTGAAAAATATATTAATAATATACATTTTTCATACATACATATTTTTGAATTTCATTTTATTTTTAATGTTTAAATACATAATAATATATTGTCTTAAAATTTCTCGCAAAACTGTTCAAAATGACCATAAACACACAGCAAAAAGCAAAAATGTCATTTTAAAATAGGTTTAAACAAGGGTCGAACCAATTTTAAAATTCGCTTATTTACACAAGGTTTAAAATAGGGTTTTTAAGGTAATATTCGTTTATGAATACAATTTTAACGATTTATGCTTAAAACAGATTTGAAATGGAGTTTAAAATGTTTATGAATACGGCTGTAAATATCGCTCCTTAGTGTTCGGTTCGGTCAAACGCAAATAGTGTTTGAGTAGTAAATCATTAAAAAAATAACGTTTCCCTGTTTGTCATCTTTCGAATACAAAAATAATACTGTTCTTATCCAACTCTACAAAAAGATGCTATTTAATTCTATTCGGTTGTTTTAAAATACAACAAACTTCATTGTGTTTGGTTTAGCTCATTAGTGTTCGCTCGTTTCTGTTGTGCTTCGCGCCACTTTGGCTGGTAAAAAAATCAAAATTTTTAAAAAAACAAAAATTTTTTACAAAAACAAAATTCACATTTCACCCAAACAAAACACAATCACACACAAGCTGTTCGTTCTGCGGTCGTTGTAAAATTTTTTGTTTGCTTATTTTTTTATCAATGCAAAAAAAAAAAAAAGTTATAAAACATTAAAATATAATGTTTGTCTAGGGTATTACTACAATTGTTCTGTTTTTTCAACGAAGAACAGAACAATATATAATGTTCGGCTCTTTCTTGAAAATAGTTAAGAACGATATTAAGGGATGTATTAGTCTACACAAACTAAAAAATAGATTTCGTTCCTGGGTGTGTGAGCCGAACGCTAAATAATGTTGCGTTTATTTTCGAACACTGATTTAAATACAGCTGTTTAACCAAAACGAAATAGCTTGTTACGTGTATTTATTTACAAGGTGACCTCAAAGAAACAGCTGATTTTTTTTGAGGGAACCTTGTCAAGTAAATACACCATGAAACTCAAATAGACTTTAAATAAACTGCGCGGTCTATGTAAGAATTTTTTAAATACAAATTAAATTTTGTATTTAAATAGAACTTAATGAAAAATGTGATTTATCATTGAACTGTTGTTTTTTAATTGAAGTTTTTTTTTGATATTTTGATTTTTAGTCCATTTACTTTAATTTTCATTAAATTATTTTTAGTGAAGGAAAGAATTTACAACATGAAATAAATTAAATGTATATCAGAAAGATATGTTGGAGACAAGGGTCTTTTGTGCAGCCTGTATACGTCACCATGTCTGGTTCAGGCTTTATAAGAAGTCAATTACACTGCCTGGTGAAAGATCAAGCCTGAGTTCTCCCTTTTCAAGCAGAAATAGCCCACTTGATTTACAACAGAACAAGGCCACAAATCTTTTATATTGTTTTATACCGGAAATGGACGTCCATGTGCGAATGAATTCACGTTCGGACCATGATTGTAACTTCTTCCTAATGTGGCCATCATGGATGCCGAAGAATTGGTCTGAAGAAGGGCCAATTAATAGGTTCGGTGCGCCTTTTTGCCAGACAGTCTACCCCTTCATTACCCACATGACCCTAGTGACTTGGTACCCAACAGACATTTAAATCATTGTGTTTTCCCAGATTGCCTAGATCTTTAAATAAACTTAGGGGATTAGTAAAAAATTTGCCAAATTCATACTTTTAAGTTTAAACAGATCCCGTTTTTAGTATAAATTTTGCAAAATAAACAAAAAAAAAAAAAAAAAATTATATCTTTTAGAAACAAATTCCCTTTTTAAATAAAAGTTTCAAAATTGTTTTGAAAATCCTGTTCACTCAAAACATTGCATGCTAGAAGAATTAATCGATAAGCGGAGTTCAATATTTGGCTTGGAAAAGTGCAAATGTAAAATATCGTAGCTTTTTTGTTAAATTCAACAACAAAATACAAGAGTTTCCGTTAGATTTCAATAAAGCGCAACGATATTTCAACCCCAATGTTGAACTCTGCTAATTAAATTTAAATTAAACTGTTAAAAAATCACAACACAAAATATTTTCCTAAAGGTCAAAATTTATTAATTATATAATTTACATATATCTTAAGCTGTGGTCACAATTAACAAATATTTGACGACACACACGTAACCACTATTCTTTTTTTTTTTGCAAAATTGTTCGATCAGCATTTAACAGTATAAAGTTATCTAGACCTTTAGTTCCTGATGGAACACAGGACCACCACAAATGTCTTCCATTTGTTGTAGCAATCGCCATTAGATTAAACTAGTTAGTTACGGGATACACCATGTTCTGGCAGTTCTCTCTCAATCTGGCGTCTCTGCGTGTTGGTAGACCATCCTGGTCTCCTGGAGCCTTGAGGATTGAATTCGACGACTTGCCTAGTTTTATCGTATTCAGGCTTTTGCAATGTGTGTCCCAAACTTGCGGGAACGTATTTTTATATACAGGGAATCGTGGTGTCGTGGTTGGCCAGAATATTAGAATAAGGCTGACTTCCAAAACGTCAAATGCTTTTTATAAGAACAAAGTATAATGTTTCATTACGCCGCAGTACAATATATATGCAATGCAAACCCTTCCAAAATATCAATGGTAAGTATTAGTAACGCAGCAAAAAAGCAATCAAAGCATCGGTTTTAAAGTTGATGCTTTGTGATATTTGACATTTAATTTGCAAGTAATACAGATTTATTTTAATGTTATGCATTGCATCACTTAAATTTAAAAACGTTTAAATAAACAGAACACATAGTTGCATTGTTTCGGTACTTTGTACATGTGCATGGTTTAAATATAGTAGTAAAACTGTATACAAACTTTGCATTAGTACGTTTTGGAAGTCAGCCTAAGAGTATAAGACTGAGTCACCGATTTACAAATGCTAGCATACTGCTCATTTCGCATCTCGATATCCCCCACGTTTCACAACCATATAGAACCAAAGTTTTCACGTTGCTGTTAAATACTCTGACTTTGGTTTGCGTTGAGCTATTTTGCAATCTCCAGAATTTATTTAGAGTGCCATTTAACAGTGTATTGATAACACTGGTTTACAGCCAAAAACTACCAAGAACGCCACATGCCTATTTAAGTTAATTGGGACCTCCTGAACACGAAAAACGCTGTAATTTTTTTCCTAATTACCGTTTTTTAGATAACGGTACTTTTGTGTTTTTCGGTGTATGGTCCCACTCAAACCCTTGTGGAGCCCAGTCCGATCGAAACAAGTGGCACATCGTTGGAAAGGTAATTAAATTCCTTTTCCGTCGATATGTCGAAATTCTATCTGATAATAAATAGCTGAGTTATGGCACCTATTTGACTATTTTTTACGTTTTTTTTACGTTATCTTAAATATCTGGAATGTTTTATTTTTTAACCAAATAGTATATATAATTACTAACATTTTAAGCGTAATTTGAAAAAAATCGGATGAAAAATAAAGTTTTTATTAATGATTTTGTGGAACGACAATATTTTTATTCATTCATTGCTCACACACTTTATTCGGCGTCCAGCAGTTTTAACGCATTTTAACGGAAAAGGCATTAAATTACCTTTCCAACGATGTGCCACTTGTTTCGATCGTACTTTTCGGTTGGGCTCCACAAGGGTTTGAGTGGGACCATACACCTAAATACACAAAAGTACCGTTATCTAAAAACGGTACTTAGGAAAAAAAATTACAGCGTTTTTCGTGTTCAGGAGGTCGTCCCAATTAACTTATCTAGGCATGTGGCGTTCTTGGTACTTTTCCAAACTAAAAATTTGTGAAGCCGGTAATATTGAATAGATTTTTTCATCAAAAAAGTTTAGCAAATCCATTAAAATTATATAAAAGAAAGTTAAAGGTAGATAAATTTAGTGGTCACGCGTTTTCTAGATTTGTTTGTCAAATATTTGTTAAGTGTTAACATAACTAAAGAAATATATGCTTTATTTAAAACAATTTTTCTAGGAATTTCTAATTAAATGGCTTTAATGTTTGGGATTTCTAAAAATTAATTATTTGCCGCTTTTTAGCCTAAAAAAATTGTGCATAGAATAATAAAAACTAAAAAATTTAGTTGGAATTTTAATAAAACTACAATTTGTTATCTAAACCAAATATTTAGTATCAAACGACAATTAAAAATTCCTTAAGTGTAATTCTATATCAACTTTAAAGGTGGCGTCTAAGAAACAGCCATGACTTAGTGCAGCCAATAAACTAGCCAAATGCAGTTTAGAAAATTCTAGCTAAATTCTAGAGACAACAACAACAGCAGTTATACTTAAATATATAGTTTTTAAAACAAATATAACAAACTTATTTATGGAATTACACTGATTCGATTCCACTGCGTACAAAATGACCCACAATGTCGCTTGATCGATCGTACATTGACAGTTGGATATACATACGTAAGTATGTATATCGATAATAAATCACGTCAACTAGTTGTGTATTTATTGTTATTGTTGTTGGAATTTTGGTTTCTACAGAGGGGGATAAATGGACAAACAAAATACATATTTAATAAAAATAAGTTTAATTTATACTTTATAAAAATTATTTAATATACAGAAATTAAATGCATAACATTTTGTTTGCACATTAAATGCGTGTGGGTGTGTGTGAGAGTGTTTGAAGTATGTATTATTTTTATCACAAACACTGCCTGAATTTTTAATTATGTTTTCAAGTTCACTGTCAAGACGTTGGAAAAATAAACAAAAGTGCTTCGAAATATTATTGTTGTTAACAAATTTAGAATAATATGGTCTTTTTAAGAAACTATACTATCTTGTAACTACTGTTTACAGTAAAACAGAAACTGAAGTTATCAACCAACAAACTATATAAAGTCAATGTCATGATACACATTGATGGAATGAAAATGTAATAAAAATTATATTTGATAATTAATGTTTATCTAACATTTATAGATAGAAGGTTCAGTTTAAGAACTGTTGGTTAAGTAGAGTTTTACTTACAGCACAAGCTAACACGTCATATATTTGTAACAAAAAAAGTCATAATTCTAAAAACACCTCCTGAAGGTTTCACGGGTAAGTGTCATTAGAAGCTCTTTCCTCTAAGCATTACATCCTCGGGTAAAATAGGTGCAGCCCATGACGAAAAGAAAACGAGATAATGCATTTAGCTTTTGAAAGTAAGTGTTTCTGCGCATCAAAGCCACATCAGCTAAATAGTAGTTTACACTATCACACAAGTGTTGCGTATTCCATTATACTTTGAGAAATCGAAATCTAATGAGTTTTGTTGCGACTGTCAAAAAATCTATTTTAACACCCTGCAAATAATAGTGGACCACCTGATCCATTTTGATAAAATGGACTAATCCGATGTAATGCAAGCATGGACCATGTCATTGTTAAAAAGTGTTTGTAGTGAGACGACATGTTTTCGTTTTTTAACGACGTGCTTTCGTTTTTAAACGACTTCAAAACTAATTCTGTTGAGTATACCATGGAGTAGTTTTTAAACTAGTCCTTTGTAGTCCAAAGATGGGTTATATGGTCCTGCCCTAGGACATCGTAATGTTAAATAGACCATGTTTTTCCACACATTAGGGCTACTTTTGAACTAGTCCAGGTCCCTTGTGGGCTACACTTTACACGCGTGTTTGGACTGGTCCCATTATTTGCAGGGCATTACAGTGTGTATTCACACTATCACACATGCTTTTGTTGATATGCAACCCTGATCAAATGAAAAGTCTTATTGTGTAGAAAATTTACAAAATTCATAACACATTGCATTCACACTATCACACTTTAGAATATTATGTACTTGAGTTTTTGAAATGTCTTAATACAAATTATTATACTGTAAACTAGTAATAATAAGTACAGCTAATGACTAAAAACACAATGACACGCGAATGATCACAGCTCTTTTCAGTACCAAGGAAATTAGCCCTTGGACCAGTTATTGTACAGGCTACTTCGGAGATTACGTGGCATTGTGTTAAAATGAGAAGGAGTTATTGTGACTGCGAATCAAACTTCTTGTCTAAAGTCAGAGTTGTCAATTCGCGTAAAGTGCAAGTGGACCATAAAATAAATGGTGGCTGCGAAGACTCACTATACTCTTCACTTGCTTACCTTTTTAACCACGTCACTGACAACTTCTAGCTAGCACACATGGTTTAATTGATAAAATATTTAAAAATTTAGGTGCAAAGATTAGCATCCTTCCCATATATCATGAAATAAAAATATGTCATAAGACTTAAAAAAATAGTTCGAGCTTCATGAAACTTTGTATATTTATTGAATTTCAAACACTTAAATATTTGGCGAAGTTTTATCAAAATCGGAGCAAGGCTAAAATATGTCCATGTTCACAAAAATTTAAAAAATCGTAATTTAATTCCATACACGACTCAAAAATAACAAAATTAATGTGCATAATTAGTATTGTGGTTATTTTGTTGAACTATTTATGGTTTTTAATCCAAATTTTTAATATTTTTAATTAGGCTTAAGTTCATGAAATTTAATTTTTATTAAATTAAGTATTTTTGTGAAGAAAGGAATTTTACAACATGAAAATTAATTAAAATTGTTATTGATAATCTTTCATTCTTGACGTGGCTCGGGCTCGAACCCTGGCCGGCAGGTTACCATGATATGTTTCGATCGCAACCACTCGATCTCCTCAGATGGATTTGCCGTCTTACACTCGCAGCCATCGACGACTGCTGACGTCACTAGTCAAACATCAATCCTTAAACCAAATTGTATTTTAACATTTGGTAGATCGAAATTTGCTTTCCTGAATGATTATCCATTTTAATTGACTTTACATGTTTTTTCCTTTACTTCTGTTTTTTCGTACTTTCGTCAAGAATTTTTCTTGAAGTCCAAGTACATTTTTTGTTTTTTCACTTTGTCTTTCTCTTTTCTGTTGACCTTTTTCAGCACAACTTGAAGGACAAATGTACACATAGAGCTCGTGCCCTAGCTTTTAACAATAATTAGTATTGTGGTTATTTTGTTGAACTATTTATGGTTTTTAATCCAAATTTTTAATATTTTTAATTAGGCTTAAGTTCATGAAATTTAATTTTTATTAAATTAAGTATTTTTGTGAAGAAAGGAATTTTACAACATGAAAATTAATTAAAATTGTTATTGATAATCTTTCATTCTTGACGTGGCTCGGGCTCGAACCCTGGCCGGCAGGTTACCATGACATGTTTCAATCGCAACCACTCGATCTCCTCAGATGGATTTGCCGTCTTACACTCGCAGCCATCGACGACTGCTGACGTCACTAGTCAAACATCAATCCTTAAACCAAATTGTATTTTAACATTTGGTAGATCGAAATTTGCTTTCCAGCATTTAAATTTTTTTTCTATTCGGAGCAAGGACGTGAATAATATCCTCCACGGTGTCGTAGAATGGCCAAAATGTATGAACAATTTAATAAAAGGCAAGAAAATTCTTTTTGCTAAATTTTTCAAATATTTATCAAAATTTTGATTGTAAAATAAAGCTGGAAAATGTGAAAGAAGCCTTATTCCGTGTCATAAAGTTCTAAAGGATTATGAGTTATATTAGAAGGAATATTTGACTTACTTAACTGAATTTGCCACAGTTTACAGGCCAAAAATGGTAAAGAAATATGAAAACAAATTTAAATTTTTTTAGCAATTTGGAGGAACTAGCTGCAAGTCTATTTTACACATTCTTTATCCTACTCTATACTATAGACTCTGAAGCTACATTTGTGCCAAGGACAGGAAAATAAAACTTTAACTGGTTTTCAAGATATAGCCGCGAGAAAAATTTTGTGTTCTTTGGAAAAATCAAGTTTTAGCCAAAATATAAATGAAGCCATAAAATCCGAGCAGCCACTAAACTAGCAAAACCTAAATGGGTTTCTAGACGAAAAGGAATTTGAACTCGATGTCTTCAAAAATGTTGCACAGTGTTAATAAATTTTATTTAAAATAAAGTTAATAACAATATTTTTGTCCGGAGAGTAATTTTTTACTGAGAGTAACTGCAAAACGATTTACCCATTTCGCAAAATTTTTCTGCACAGAAAAAATAGAAAATCGACTTTAATTAAACAATTCGTTCAGACAATTAAATTTTTTACTAAATTTGCCCCTGCATAGAACTGATCATACCATTTAACGGATTTGCATTTTCGAGTCATGCCACACAAATTTAGTCAATTAAAAAATTAATTGCATAAATTAAAAAAAACAACATATACACAAACGTTTAAATTTATGTGTTTTTATTAAAAAAATTAATTGCACCAAACAAAAAATTAATTGAAAAAATTAATATACATCAATTAATTTTTTAATTGAACAATTCTTGGCAAACTTTTTTTCTGTGTGGAGGAACAAAGCTACCATATGGTTTACAGATGTAAACAGTTATACAAAACGGCAGCACAACTAGCAAACCACTTATTTTAAATTGTTTTCTTAAAGTGTGTTAAAGAAAATGGACGAAAAAAGGAAAGTGATTTTATTATTTTAAATAATCTTATTTTTCTTTCTATTTAACTATTCAGCAAAAAAACAATAATTTCAACTTTTATGTACAAATTGAAAAAAAGTGGCAACTCAGTTCATTTTGTACTGAAGGAAAATTAAAATTAAACCAAGGCCCATCTATCAGGTCTGCTTACTTGTACAAAAACAAAAAACTTTTTCTTTTAAGCTGTCAAAAACTTACTACCTCATATACAAAGCAAAAGGAAAAAACGTGTATGTAAACAACTTTTGAAAGCTCAAACAATGATCATCAGGCTTCTTGCGCAGACCTTCTCAATGGGCCTTGAATTAAACCAATTCAAGAAAAAACTTGCCGAGCAAAGTAATTTCTCTCTCTCTCTCTCTCTCTCTCTCAGAAGTAAGACGTCAAACTCAATATAAAAAAAATTTTGTCCGGACAAAAATATTGTTCGGAACGCATGGGTGAATCGAGCTTTAAAGTTCTAAAACTTTTTATTCGGTAGAATAATTTTATGAAAACCACCTAAGAATATTTTCAGTGTCATAAAACCTGATACATAGAAAATGTTTAAACAAAATTTCATCACTGCTTTTGTATGAAGACATACAAAATAAAACCGTATGCACTAAATTATTTTTTCAAGCAATTTGATATTTACGATTCTATTATCATAAAGGTAAAGTATATCTAAATTGTTAGATTAATTCTGAAATTTATTCTTTGAATAAGTCCGGAATAGTAGTGGGCGATGCACATATTATTATAGCTACGGTTGCATGTGGTGAGCAGAATATGATTCGCTTTGAAAAAAACAACAATAAAACAGGAGATCGAAAACAAGCACAATTTTGCTGTCAAGTCACGCGTGCCGAGAAATTGAAAGCCTTGAGACTTTTTTCTATGAAAAAACTAAGCTATTTTCGTACTCATCGTAATTATCTCAGGTAAATATTGAAAGGACCGCAAGTGGTAGGCCCTTTTGAATGCCTCTATACTCCCTTCTAAAATGATCGCTTCATCTCAGGTAAATATTGAAAGAACCGCAAGTGGTAGGCCCTTTTGAATGCCTCTATACTCCCTTCTAAAATGATCGCTTCGTATGATAACCTGTCTTCTAAAAGGTATAAGCTTCTTTTTGAAAGAATTTTCAAAATAATCAGTACACATTCACTACTTCCTTCCTTCCTTCCTTGAGTAAGGAAGGTCACTAAAAATAAAAAATTAATAAAACTGAACAACTTCCTTTCTCCATCCTTAAGGAAGGGAGTAGTGAATGTGTACTGATTATTTTGAAAATTCTTCCTTGAGTAAGGAAGGTCACTAAAAATAAAAAATTAATAAAACTGAACAACTTCCTTTCTCCATCCTTAAGGAAGGGAGTAGTGAATGTGTACTGATTATTTTGAAAATTATTTCAAAAAGAAGTTTATACCTTTTAGAAGGCAGGTTATCATACGAAGCGATCATTTTAGAAGGGAGTAAGAGGCATTCAAAAGGGCCTACCACTTGCGGTCCTGTCAATATTTACCTGAGATGATTACGATGAGCAGTGATGTTAACTTTTATTTTTTCATTACCGTACGGCCCTCTCAAAATTACCTTTTCTGAGAAGAAATTACCGTACGCAAAGGTTTTTTAATTTATTCAAATTTTAAATATGTTTTATGAAAAATTTTCATGAAAAGCTTTGTTTTGAAATACATTTTAAATCAAAATATTGACAAGCAATATTCATATCTACCCGCTGTAAAATAAAGTGCTATTTTATCATCTTCTTATGATGAAACCATTGGTTTAAAAGTCCTTTTTATATGCCTTTAATACAAAATGAATATGGGCATTTCCCCAAAATGGTCTACCAGGATGAAAAAATAAAATGTTGATTATCATCGTCTTTTATTGTTTATTATTAGAAAAAAGTCTATGTTCTTATTAAAGAATGGTTTCCTAGCATATCTGAGCTGTTTTACTTGAGGAAATTGGGCTGGAAACTGGAAAATTTTATAATTTTCTACTTCTAAATACATTTTTATATACTTATTTTACATGCAAAAAATATGCTATGTTTACACTCTTTCTTCATAATCTCTCCATTACAATCCATTGTAAAAGGAGTATTAAGTTTTTTTGTTAAGGAAATTTGAAGACATTTATGGTAAAGTGCATGTTTAAAATAATAAAAAAACATATAGAAAAATCGTACGTTCGCGACCCGTACGTTCGCGACCGGTGCATAAGCCAATTAAACAAAAACCAAGAGAGATATTTTATTTTGTCAATACTGGATGGAGACCTAAACTAAAACACTTTTAATATTCCGTTACATTTTCCAGATTTTTAGTCAGCCAAAGTTGACTTCCGTTTTGCGTACGTTCGTGACCACATGTTTATACATAGCTATTATTATGAAAACTTAAACTCGATGAAATCCATCTTTTGTACTAAACATAGAGCTACCCAAATGCTATTGAATCGCAAAAAAAATGCTAGGAAAAGTTTTGTTTTCATTTTATTTGTACATTAAAAGCGTACGATCGTACGTTCGTGACCCCAGGAAATACCCATATGTAATATTTTTGCTTTTACTGAAAATTTTTAATAATTACTATAGTAAATGCGTCACATTACGTCTATTTTAAATGCTTAAACAATTAATTGTTGATTTTGAAACAACCAAAAAGTTAAAAATACAATTAATTATATACAATGAGCTATTCAATTTTTCATATTTTACGCTTATTACTGTAACCTAAGCATTTGCAGAACCATGAAAACCATGAAACTCGCATCTCAAAAGTTAGGATCATAAAGCCTTCATATGTATGTATATGAATATCAAAAACCCAAATCTTGATATTACCGTTTTTTAAAGAAATTACCTTGCTACCTTTTGGGGCTCAAAATTACCGTAAAAAAGGGTAATTACCGTACGGTTAACATCACTGACGATGAGTACGAAAATAGCTTAGTTTTTTAATAGAAAAAAGTCTCAAGGCTCTCAATTTCTCGGCACGCGTGACTTGGCAGCAAAATTGTGCTTGTTTTCGATCTCCTGTTGATATTAAAGGGAGTGTGGAAGGGCTTACTCCCAATGACTACCTGTGTGAAAAGGAACAAGTATGGAATGCGGCGGGGAGGCTTGTGACTGCTAAATTAGGCCTTCTTTTGGGTCTCTTTACTCATTCTAGTTGCCGCCGGAATACTTTAAATTAGGGAATTCACTTAATCGATGTTTTGTATTAATCGATTCATCGCTCGAATTTTTCGAGGTAAAAATTTAATCGAATAATTATCGAACAATTTAATATTATTCGGTTAATCGAATAATTTTAATTTTGTGTAATTTAAAAGTTCAAAAATAAGACCAAAAATTATATTTTTTAACATAAAAATTTAATTAAAAAGGTAACAACAATTTAACAAATGGTTCTTCATGTAATAAAGGATGAAAAACTTTTAAATAAAAAATAGCAGCAAAATTTAAACTAATCTTAAAAAATAATCTTTCAAAAAGAAAATTCAGTTGTAACGTTTGTGTTTCAAACGATTTCTTTCTTTTGTTTTGATGAAATTTGGTTTAGAAAAGATCCTTTCACTTGTTGTTGAGGTTGGAGATATAAAATTAATTCGTTATAAAGCATATCAAACTTGTCTGTTCTTTTTCTTGTCTTTTCTAAAAATTGGTAGTCTTCCATTATACCACTTAAATCTCTTTTTGATTTTTTAACAATTTTAATTTTGGTTTTAAAATGCCCAGTAAAAATTTCGCCTACAAAATAATGTGTTGAGCAATCAGAAAAACATAAGAGCACTACTTACAATTCTACTGAAAGAACCAATGAATTTTACATCGTCCGTACAGACGATTGTCAGATCTTACAATGTTGTAATTTTTTTACACATCTTCCAAATGAAAATGAGCTTATAATGTTCACACAGTTGCAAGACAAATTTAGGCAATTTTAATGACAACATTGTAAGATCTGACCATCGTCTATACGAAGCTTAAGTCATTATTTTTTTTACCTACATACATCCAGAAAAAAGTAGTTATAGTAGTTTGATTAGAAGTGGTTACAGAAGAACGCTCCTTAATAATGAGTGCAAGAAGCTATTCATTTTGAAAAAGTAAGCGAAGTTTTTACTGGATGAATAAAATCGGTCGGTTTCGGTATTCCTCAATCAAAGTGTTTTTTACAAGAAAAAGAAATAAAAGTGTAAACACCGTTGGCGTCGTAATTTGCCAAATGAATATCTTGTGCATATTGTATTCACCTGGGCCTGGCCAGGCCCTGCCCTATTATATATGTACTGTAGTAAATAAAATCAAAATGAAACGTATCAAAAAGCATACGCAACACATAAGAATTCTTTCTTTACTGTTTTTTCGTAGAAATTTTTCACTTTCCGACAAAATGTTCCTGCTAAATCTATAAAACTCCATACATATAAAAGAAGTCCCACCCTTGCGCAAATAAAAAACATGGTTGTGGTAAACATATTCTAAGAGCAACTTATTATGATAAGAATTATGATTGTAGTCACCATATTAAGATTATTATTGAATCATATTATGTCTTAATATACTCGTACCCTTAATCATATTATTATTCTGTTTATCTACTAAGTTAAGAAGTAATCAAATTATTGTCATCTTAATCATAATAAGATAAGAAATTAATCATATTATTGTCATGTTAATCATAATAAGCCAAGAAGTAATCATATTATCATCATGTTAATCATAATAAATTTAGAAGCAATCATATTTTGATACAGCACCTTTCATAGCTGTCATAAAAATACAAAATAAATTTAAATAATTTTTTATTTTGTGGCTTTTTACAATTTTTCTTAATGTTAATTAAATAGCGGAGTTCAATATAAGGCTTGCAAGAGAGCAAATGCAAAATCTGTTTTCATGGGCAACCACGTATGAACATTTTGCCGATTTAGAGATGTTGATGCCATATTACCTTATTTTAAACGCTCTTTACATAACATAAAATTTTTGAAAAAAGATGGATCAATTTCGATTTCTTAACGTAATGACAAAGTATAAAAAGTGCAATTAGCTAGCCCATTTGATCTTGAATGGTTTTTCGGCTTTCCTGAAACATTTGTTTTAAGACTTACGCCGTTGCCCATGTAAACCACAGAAATATCGTAACACTTTTATAAAATAGAACGAAATCTGTGTGTTTTGTTGTTGGATTTTACAAAAAAACTATGATATTTTGCATTTGCACTATTACATCGCTAATACTTGAATGAACTCCGCTAATATTTTAATTTTTTAATTTCTTTAAACTTATTTTTTTTATGGAATTTTATCTTTTAATTGTTTAACCGCTCACAAATAAAAAAACGACACAACTTCTTCGAAATTATTTTACAAATGGCGCTAACATAATATGATTAGAGTAAAAATAGCTTGATTGCATTTTAACATAATATGATAAATGTATAGAAGTTATCATGTTATGGCTATTAAATATCATGATATGGTTGTGAGAAATATAATATGTTTAGAAAGTTATCATAATTAAGTTGTTAGAAAAATAATTATTTTTCGGTCAACAATACTCAAATTTATAATTGCGATAAACATTGATATGTTTACAGTAACTATAATATTGTTGATATAAAATAAATATAGCAATTATTTGTGTACGACAACAATATATTATTACAATAAACATAGTGTTGTTGCCGTAACAATGCCCAACCATATTTTTTCTCTGCGTGTAGAGCCAGGCCCAGGTGGTAGTTTGTGCCACACAAATTAAGAGTTAAAAATTAAACTTTTGCTCTTCTTAGTACTTTTTTTGAATTTTAAGAGTTTTGGAATAGCTTGCCATTGTTGCAGGCGGTTATTTACAAAGTTTTTTTTATATGAAATTCGAGTATTATGTATAATTTGCAATTTCTTTAAGCATAAATATATCGTTAAAATAAAAGCTAAAACCGAGGTTTTTTGTTGGTTTTCGCTTTCGGTTTTCAGGCATTTAAAACCTCGGTTTCGATTTCGGTTAAAACCGAAAGTCTGGTAGAAGGTTGTTTTCATTAGTCTCAAAAAATCATCTTCTTCATCTGAATCATTGTGGTAACAGTCTGTGCTAAGCATTCTTAGAAATAAATTATTCCCAAACTCTTTGGTTTCAGTCTTTGTACTATATTTCAAAAATTGTTACTCCAAGCAAATGTTCCTGAGTTAAAAAACAAGAAAAGTGTATTTAAAACAGTGATGGAAAATTGAAAAATCGAGATGGTACTGAACACCAAGCAAAGGAGTACTTCTGTCAATATTTTGGTACTTTTTTCAAACATATTTTTATTGAAAAACAAACTTAAAAACTAATTTTAATAAAAAAAATATAAAATATTTTGGTTAAGAAACTAAAAATAATTTAATTTTTGAAATAAAAATTTAAGTATGTAAATGCATATGTATGTATTTACATACATACCCAGCGGTAACTAAAATGAGTAAAGAGGCCTAATAGAAGGCCTTATTTAACAGTCACAAGCAGTCAGAAGCCCTTCTCGCCGCATTCCATACTTATTTATTTTTTACACAGGTTGTCATTGGGCGCAAGGCCTTCCACACTTCCTTTAAAAACAACTTCGATCCCTTCCCAAAGAAGGGAGTAAGGAAGGTCACTAAAAATAGAAAGTAAATAAAACTGAACTTTAGCGAATGTGTAATGAATATTTCAGAAGGTATTTTAAAAAGAAGTTTATGCCTTCTAGAAGGCATACTTCTGAAGGAATGATATCATGTGAAGCGAATCTTTTAGGAAGGAGTATAGAGGCCTTCAAAAAGGCCTGCCACTTGCGGTCCTTTCAATATTTACCGCTGGGTACTATGTATTTGCTTATGATTTACTGCCTGTTTTTAGAAAACGTAAGCAAGTGAGTGAGAAATTATATTGAAAACAAAAACAAATTTTCGTTTTTTATTGTTGTTTTCAATCACCCCTATCGTGAATAACAAGTGGAATTTTTGTTCCCATGAAATTTTCATTCCCCTCGAAGGGAAAAAAGCAATCGTGAATCTCATGTGAAAAAATTTTCACGCTATCAGTTCCAGTGAATGCAAAAAAAAAGAAGAAAGATTAAGAAAATTTAAAATCAATGAAATTTTTGTTAAAAAATATACAAGTATATATTTTTAAGAAAAGATAAAATAACGCAAAATATTTAGTATTGGAGGGATAGTTTGGTTACAACGTTAGTTTTTTGCACTTTTTAAATTTAATGTTGTAAAATATTTTCCAAAATTCTGCCACCAAGTCAATCGAATGCTTTACAAATCCGCAAGCAATCGACCTGTTGTTTTGCATTTTGTTGAGCAATATATCGGTTTATAACTTTTTAACTTTATTAACCCTTAATATTCGATTTATAGGAGGAGCTTCTTACATACATGTTCTGTTCCCTAGCAAAAATAAAGTAAGAAAATCTAAGGGAAATGTGAACAAATTACGAGGGAAAAAATTTTTCACGATAAGGGGAATTTTTTCCCGTGAAAATTTTTTTCACGTTATTTTTCTCCTTTGAATTACATTTTTTCATGGGAGTTGTTTATGATCGCAAATATGTGAAAAGGGGAAAAATTACGAGGGAAAAATTTTTCACGATAGGGGTGATTATATTTTCTCACTCACTCACTTGCTTACGTTTTCTAAAAACAGGCAGTTAATATAACCAACCCAGTAAGCATAGGCTGTTCTAAAAGAATCTTCTAATGATTATCTGACTAGTAACAAAAACAAAAACATCTAAATTTTTTATATATATTTCTTTTTATTCATTTTGTGACACGCTCGTCTTTTTATCTTGGAATGAACCTTTTGCGACTCTGTGTAAGAGTCGTGTAACAATTACTGAGCTACCTAAATAATAGCGTTTTTGAAATATGAAAATTCTATTGCTAAAACAATTTCAATAAAACAAACCGGCCTAAGGATCTGTGAAAAGGATTTTCCGACAGGATGGTGTTGATTTCGCGACCTTAAGGTTTGTTTTATATAAATTGTATACAAGTTAGAAGTTTGGGCATGTAAAATACGCTTGATGTCCTTCTTTAGGTAGCTCAGTTATAAGGCTAAGCATTTCACGAGTTGAAAAATAATCCCTACATGAGTCTAATACATGTTTTTTGAAAGACTCGTTTGATAATCTCTACATACATCATAAACAATTCCCTTTATGATTCATTTGAGTGTCTTTCGTAATCGTCTACAATTAAAAAATGAGCTCGTCGACGATCAAAAACACTCTTTATGAGATTCCCAGTAGACTTCTAGACGATTGAAAATGTTAGCTGGGAAGGTACACACATTTCGATGACTAAGACAATTAGGCATTTTGTTTAATTTACTTAATGAGATCATTAGTAATATTATAATTGTAACAACAAGAATCAGCTGATTTTATTAAATCTTTAGTTTAAATTAAATTTGAAAGAGTTTGTACTTGCAAACGATTTCTTTCTTTCGTTTTTGTATCATTTTGAATTAAAAACGTGCGCTTAACTGCTGCTGATGAATACGATATTGACAATATTTCGATAGCAATACGTGAAATATCAGGAAACATAAGTCCGTCCATTTCGTTCTTAATTTGGCTTACATTTTTTCCAAAAAATCGAAATATCTCAATTTTTTATATGTTTTATTTCTGGGAAATCCGCTAACGCACAAAATTGGGAATAGATTCTTAAAACGTATGACAAAATTAAAAATACATCTTTGTTTCAACGTTTAAAACAGTGTTCGAAAACAAACCGTGCATTATTTAACGTTCGGCTCACACACCCAGGAACGATATCTATTTTTTTAGTGATTGTGTAGACATACACAGCCCTTAATACCGTTCGTAACTATTTTCAAGAAAGAACCGAACATTATTTAATGTTCGGTTCTTCGTTAAAAAACAGAACAATTGTAGTGATACACAGGGTTGTCAGGTTGATTTTGACCTTTTTCGCCAAATTCAATGTCAAAAATCGCCAAAATCGCCAAAGCCTTTATTTTCAAGTTTTTGGCAGTAAAATACAGATTTTTTAATTTATTAAAAATATTCTTTATAAATTCTAAAAAAATTAATTTGTTCTGTATCGCTGAAATACGCCAAAAATTCAAAAAAGTCGCCATGGTATATATTGTGCTTAATTTTTATTTAGAAAAAAGTAAAAATAGCTAGTGAACACAAAAATGGTACGATGTTTTCTACAAAAAAAGTTTTTTTGCGGCTTGTATTAAACAAATATTGGATATATTTACATTTTATATATGTATGTAGTTGCAGTTTTATTATATATCTAAAACGCTTCACCGGCAAAGCTACCTATTTGCCTTCTTTTTTGGAATACATTGTAAGGGTTTTTCTTTTATTCAACGATGGTACAAAAGAAGTGCAACTTATAACTCGTAACAACGCGTCTAGAAGTTCGTATTGCATTCTACTTCAAAGGCGAGTTGTAGTAGAGTTTATAGCTTAAACACAGGCATTACTTATAATAATATAAAGAACATATAAAGAACAGTCAAAGTAAGTTCCTTGAAATTGTACGTACCTGCCGTTTCGTTGCAGCTTTAAAGTATTGGCATAAACTTATTTATCTTTGAAATTAACCAACTCTAATTTTTTCATTGGGTTTCAAAAATGTCCAAAGGTATGTAAGAGTTCATAAAAATCTTTAAAATATCACTGACAACAACGTATTGTATCTGGGATAAAAAATTGCCACATACATATAATGAAAAAATGTTCATAGACTTTAAATATATTTATGGTAATTTCTATTTATTGATTCTTTCAAGAGCACTTTTAAATATGAAAAACTATTTTCTCGAAGATATTCATTATCTTCATCAGCCATTTGAACTTTCAAATACTGACCATACATATTAATGCCTCAAACTTCATACATAAAAATAATATAAGTATAATAAAATTAATATTATTTCTCAGTATTGAATTTAACGATTTTCAAAACAAATGCATAGCTCATCAAAAATAGCCAACAAAATCGCCAACTTTTTTGTTAAATCGCCAAAAAATCGCCATGTCGCCAAATCAAAAATTAGGTCGCCAAACAAGTTTGAAAATCGCCACGTTTGGCAAGAAATCGCCACATCTGACAACCCTGGTGATACACTGGTTTAAAATTTAAGTTCCAATACATTTAAGGCGTTCATTTTTATGTCCGCTTTCAGAGTTATGTAAATTAAAAAACTACGTTAGCGCTTCCCATTGCTCCAAAAATTTTTCAACCACAGCCTGTTTCGAAAGCCATCTAGTTTGGGCGTACCTTAAAATAACGTGAACTGCTGTTTCAAAATAGTCTTGAGTCTTGGCATGCACAGCCATTTTCGAACAAATGTGGTAACAATTCTTTTAATCTAACCTGAACACCACTAAATTGCCCCATCATTACATTGCATTTTTCCAGAGGAATAATGGGTCTCATGCATAAAACTTGAGCTTGAGCTCGGACTCGATTTTTTGAGTAAAAGGTGCTTGTCGTATGCATAATAAAACTTGATTTATTTGCTTTTACTCACTGCTCACATTTGATCTCGTCTGGCTCAGTTTGAACTAAGTTAGATGAGCTTGTGCTCATTTTTATATGCATAAAAACAAGCTGTTGCTTTCATTTGTGAGCTCTTGCTCAAATTTTGTTGAGTCTGCCTTATAGTTGACTCGCGTACACTTAAAAGGAATCATGGATGAATATTTTGTGTTACAAAGAATTACAAAATGTTATCAACAGCGTAAAACAAATTAAGCAAGTGAGGATAAAAAATTATACAGGCTTGTATTCTTAATTATTATTTTTTTTTTTCAAAAGATTTTGCTATTCGTGCTTAATTCCCAGTTTTTATTATTGATAAAAACACTTGAAATTTATTGTTTTATTTGGATTAATATCTTTAGTTTTTCTAAAATCTTTATGGATGAAGTTTCCTGACGATCTGGCCTTAGCAACCCGTGAAATGCGCATGGGAATAGCTTATCCCATCAACAATAAATTTCAAGTGTTTTTATCAATAATAAAAACTGGGAATTAAGCACGAATAGCAAAATCTTTTGAAATTAAAATTTTGTATTCCCAAAAATTGAAATTACTTTTTGATAATTTTTTTTTTATATAATTTATAATTAAATGATAAATACATAGGTTTGATGATAGTAGCATCTGCTAGTTGGCTAATTATTTTTTTGAGGGGTGGTGGTGCCCTCAACAACATTGATAAAATTCGACTGTATTTAAGATTATGTGCAGACCCTAGATTCCAAAATGGTTCTTTAAAATAATTATTTTATTGGCTTTTTTTTCATGTCTATTTTATTAGTTGCGTTCGAGAACACAAAAGTTTTTACTAAACTTTACTGCATTTTACGAAATTGCGTTCGAGTACACAAAATGCAGTAAATGAGAACATAAATTGAGAGCGAAGAGTGACAGTTCTTGTCTGAGTGTTTACAAATTTTTGATGCAGTAATTTTTGCAGTAAAATTTAGTAAATCAAAAAAACATGTGTTTCAAAAGGTTAACAAACAAAAGTAACAAATAAAAAGCATACAAATTGTGAAAAAATTGTTGAATAAAAGAAAAATTGAAATAAAAATTAAATCAAAACAAAAAGTGAATTAATATTAATTAATTAAACTTGTTTGTGAAGCATTTATTTGGCTAAATACAAACTTTTCAAATTTTTTTTGTTATGTTAATTTTTTAGAGTTGTAAAAGTGTGAAGTATTGGGTACTTAAGTAATCAATAGCAATAAAATTATTCATGTTCTTTTAAATAATTTAACCCGCTACAAATTATAAAATCAAATAAAATAAAAAACAAACAAATATGAAAGATTACATTAAATAATTTGTTTGTATTTTCCCAAAATGTTCGTGTTATAAAAGGTATTAAATCGAGTACCGATAAGAAAACGAGTTAAGTAATCAAAAGTGTAAACATTTTTCAACACTTCAATTATTTGCCATCAGCTGTTGCCTTTATTTTACGAATTTTTACAAATTTTCCGTTTGCGTACTTTTTTGTACGACAGCTTTTTGTGAGAGCAAATTTTTCATTTTACTCATTTACTGCATTTTACTGCAAAAGTTCTCAAACGCACCTATTGTTTTTGCAACATTTCATGTTAACTTTTTTTATTATATTTTTCCCTGTTAATTCAATGCCAAATTTTTGCTTAATTTCTGTTACACATGTTTCTATTGTTTGTTTTTTTTTTATTTTTAATGATTGGTAATTGACCCTTTTCTAGTAAATATTTATTTTGTTTTATTTTTTCTTCTAAAAATTTAGAAATGTCAGTTTCTATTTTATTATGATTATAATTTGACTAGATGACCCGTGCGAATATTTCGCACCGTAATTTTTATCGATGAAAATATTAATTTTTCAATTTCTAATTATTTTTCGTCATTAGTGTTAGAAATAAGCTTTACAATGAGATATCATTCATTAAATTTGATGCGGTGGTATGGGAGATATTTGCAACCGACAAAAAAAAGTGCTTTAGAAATAATATATATGACTAGATGACCCGTGCGAATATTTCGCATCGTTAGTTGTCATTTTTGTAACATAAAATGAAAATAATTAATAGAAATTTTAGTAACTTCAATACATTTTAAAATATAATTTTTATCAATGAAAATATTAATTTTTCAATTTCTAATTATTTTTCGTCATTAGTGTTAGAAATAAGCTTTAAAATGAGATATCATTCATTGAATTTGATGCGGTGGTATGGGAGATATTTGCAACCGACAAAAAAAAGTGCTTTAGAAATAATATATATGATTCTACTTCACTTTCACTTGACGATATGTTTGCACTTCAATGAGCCAATTTAGACTAGACTAATTGTTCTGGCAGAAAACGACAGTTTGTAGGCGAAAGAGGTGAAGAGAGTCGTTTTTGGTTGGCATAATTTTTAATCCAGCTTCAACCCCGCATTAGCAGAACAAAACCAATACATACACACTTATGAAAAAACAGGTTCAGTGTTTTCTTTTTTGCAGAGCGATTTTAATCGTTAGTTGTACTAACACATACAAAGCTGCGTGTACGTATACAATTGTATGCCAGAATAATTAATCCAGTGTAGTTTGGAAAGAACAAAAGTTAATCCGACTAAAAATTAGTCTAGTCTTAATTGGCTCAATAACAATTAGACGTTTGATCTCCCTTTGCTCAAGTAAATGCAATTGGTTTGAACTCATTTTTATGCATACGAAATTGCACAAAAGCTGTTGCTGTTTGATCGAACTCGACTAACGAGCAATTGCTCACCTGCCTCAACTCAGCGCTTTTACTCGTTTTTATGCATGATACCCATTGTTTTTCCTAAAAACGTCTACAATTTTGTCTGTAACTCCATAACATAACAAGGAAAGAGTACTAAAACTGACGTGCGGGTACCGTGGTATATTTGAAATGAAAAAGTAATGAAAAAAGTACCAAAGTACTGAATTTTATATCACTGATTTAAAACGTATTGGCTCGTTTTTTTATATAAGAGAAAAAAGCTAAAACTGTAAAAAAACCAATTTTCGATTAATCGATTAATCGACAAAAATTATTCGAATTATTCGTTAATTGAAAATAAGCAATTTAAATTTTTTTAAAACAGTTAATGGCCTAATATAATTCGATTAATCGATTCGAATATATACCTTAAATTCATTATTCAATTGTAAAACTTGTGCTTTTTTTGTTCGTATATGATATATAAAACTTCAGGCGCCAATTATAACACACTAATTTGTTTTATAATTATATGTATTTGTAAATGATTATAGCAAACAATAAACTAACTACTGGGTAACTAATCCCTTTTTTTATTGTTTTGTTACTACTAAATAAAAAAAAAACCTTTAATTAACAACTGTTTATTATTACAGTTGTAATTTTTTTGGTTTTTTGTGTGATTCTATATTTGTTTATATATGTAACTATTTACATTATTTTTACAAAAATTTAAACTATTTCGTAATAAAAACAATAATATTAAACGTAAGTTGTAGTAGCAATAATTATATTGTTACTCGCTTGTTTTTAGTGTTAATTAGGGGTTTCTTCCCATAAGAAGCTCAGTCGGATAATTCAATTCCCTCCTTGCCAAAAGCTTAATAATTCGGCACATTTACATATCTTATGGCCAATTTTTAGGATTGAAATTAAAACACATTTATTTTTAAAATCGTTTTAAATACAAAATGCTCTTCTTCACTAAAAACTTAAGTGAAACTTAAGTCACCGATATGGTACACTTAATTTCAACTTAAGTTTCCATTGTAATATTTTAGCAAGGTGGCCTCAATATCACAACAATACAACAACAGAGAAAGCAATAACAGTCAGCCGTTTTTATATAATAAGACTTTTCAAATAAAACTCAAAAAACCAATCTGTTTTAAATACGATTTAAATTTGTTATGAAAACTAACTTAATATTGATTTAAATACTATCCTGAAAATTGGGCATTAGAGTCATTAAAAACATGGTCCATCGGATAGTGGTATGCCACCGAAGCATTGGCGAGCATTTTGTCGATATTTTGTTTTACACATAATTTTCATAGAGCCTTTAAACATAATAAAAAATATTAAGATACATACTTTGTAAACTCTGATACTCTGTAAACTTTTTGTTTTATTTACATTTAACATCGTGCATTTTGGTTGAACCACCCTTTACTATCAAAATAAATAATTCCATTATGTGTATACAATACTCGTATTTCAAAGTCTTTTTAATATTGAAAACTATGAAGCAACTTTTTTTGAAAACGTCCTTAACAAAAATTATAGGATTGTACGGACCTTGATTAACAATTTGTTACATTTAGCTCGATGTATAACGAAGATTATTGTTGAAAACTTTCGATAGTTGCTGTCTCATTTCTGGTTTTTAGAATTTTCGAAAATTAAGCAAATTAACAAACATATGAAGTTAAAATTAGAATTGTATCAAGGGGAAATTTTGTCGAAAAAGCATGTTAACGATCTTAGAACGAAATACATATGTATGCCCATTTTTCAAAATTAATTCTGTTTAATACTTTTTTAGAAATCGAAAATCTCATTTAATTAATGGTGTTTTCTTTTCTAAAAAATAATGATACATTATAGCTGTGTAATATATTTATTAGGTTACACGAACCCTTACAAAGTGATATGGAACAAAATAATAGCTACGTTTTACACTCAACACTAATGTGTATTTAGCGTGTTAAATATTGAATGCAAAGTTTGTACTAAAAGCGATATTCACCACGCTTGTAGCAATTTTCAACATTAAATTTTCTTACAATCCCAATAAGCGTTAACAGCACTGATTTTCAATAATTAATGTCAGCTGTTGTTAAACATTTTGCGACAAAAAAATATAATAAAAGTAAAACAAACGAAAAACAAAAAGTTTTTATATCCATCCCAATATAACTAAAAATCACAATATAACGCAAATTGTCCGCAACCACAAGAAAAAAAATACTTGCTTGCATAAAAAAGTACTTTACGCAGATGCAAAAAATTTGGCATTTATTGTTGCAACATGTTTAGAAAGGAAAACGACAACTTCTCGCATTTTTGCATATATTTTTAGAATGGAACAAAAATCCGCACGAATGGTAGCATATATGGATCATTATTGTCAGAAAAGAAAACACCATAATTCTCAAGGTTTCGTTTAAATGTACTAAATTCCCAATAGCTTATCCCATCAACAATAAATTTCCGTTTATCAATAGTTTGAAATGGGAATTAAGCACATTTGAACGAAACCTTTGTTAATAAATTTTATGAATCCGAAGAAAAACTTTGATTAATTCTTTTGCAAGGCGAATTCATGTTTCAGGTGGCGTTGAAAGCACAACTGTGCTACTTTTTTTTTAAATTAGAGAGAGGAATGTCAAAAGTTACTTGTGTTTTTGACATATCGGCCAACGAAAGCAGCAAAAAAATACATTGTTGTGTTTTTGGCGTTGTTACTTGTTGTAGTATCGACACCACCGGTTACATGAATTCGCCTTGTTCTTTTGTTTTCACTATTGTCAAAAGTAGAATAAATATGATAAATTCGACATATAGGAAAACCTTTTACACTTTTTTCAATGAATTATTTCCGGACATTTTGCAAAATGAAAGAAAAGTTGAAGAAGTTTCCATAAATAAGAACAGACAGATAAATTGGGAATGGTTTTGATAAGCTAGTTTATTAAAAACAGTACAAATACAGAACAATTAAAGGTTTTTGACAAGGAAATAGTTCATACAGAACAAAGCTCTATTGTACGATACAGAACGGAGAGTCACCGTAGGCATACCGTACAATTTTTATGTTTTTCCCCCCGCTTTACGGGGAAATAAAAGTGTGCCGGAGTTTAAAACCCTAGTGTTAACTATACTCTTAATAAGTTATAAAATAAAATTAATTAAACTAACCATGATACGAAGCAGGTGAATTTGAATTTTATTTGTGATGTTTGTGAGTGCTTTGTTTTTGCTGTTTTTACTGTTGTTCTGACTGATTTTTACAGTATTCTAATCTTTTTTTAACCAAAAAAGGTTGCTTGCTCTCCGTTGTAAATCTTTTTGTTTTTTTTTTTTATTGTTAGCTTCTATTTTTCATTGTTATTTTTATTCGCTTTTTTTCGTTTTAACGAATTGTTGATGTTTTTTTTCGATGTTTTCTTATTAATGTTGTAGCTGTTTGTATTAACGCCAAGTGCATGGTCTTTAACTGCTTTAATCTAGTCTAAGTCAGTTTTTACCGGTACTTCTGTGTGTTTATTTTTATTTAAAAATGTTTTTTTATTTATTTTTATACCACAACATACTTGGTTTTAATCTAACAAATGCTCGTGTTGTACTTTACACTCTTGCAACAATAAAAAAAAAACACAGAAAAACAAACAGAAAAGAAAAACCGTGGATTACATTTACATTTAGGATAGAATTCGTTTTAAAACGACTTAAACTAAAGTTTATAAATAGATTGTTGCAGTAAAAATGAAAACTTAACTCTAAATGCATTTTATAGATACTCATTTGTAATTGCCGAGAGATAAAAGAGAGTAGACTTCATTGCGCATGTGTAAAGTTTAGATTTGCTTTAATGTTATACACTTGTAATGATTCGAGTTTCGAACTCAAACCTGGTTGTTAGACGTTTGACGTGGATTTTTCGAAGAGTGCAAAAATATATTTAAATAATAATTTGTTTAAGATGTTTTGTATGTATTTGTAGAGAGATAAGGAAATTATTTCCTTAAATATTAAAATACAATAACAAATAACATACATACTTTGATTTCCGAAAGTTCTTTATTGATTCCTTGTTTGATTAGCGGTCATTTTAACGAAGACATCTTAAGGAAATTAAAAAATATTTTTATAATTACACCTGATCTAAATTGAAATTACTAAATATTGCATAATTTTATCTAAGAAAATTGACATTTGCGTTTTTTTTTATTTTTTTTTAAAAGATTTTTTTAAGTCTACCTCTAAGGTGCTCTTAGTACTGGTGGACATAATTTGTCTAACAACGACGCTATGTATACTTGATCTCTAGAGTTTTTCTTTTCCCGGACTTTTTTCATTTCCCGGGAAAGCGGGATTTATTTTTCAATTTCCTGGGATCCCGTGAATTCCCGCTCAATACAAATCGATGCAAAATATTACACAGTGAGACAAAAAAATTAAGTGAAAATACCTGGGATCTTATACGATTTTTCTAGTAGGTACTGTCGTGTACAACATAAGTCTGTTTTTGGAATTTTCAAAACACCCCCAAAATCTTGAGTTACTGGTAAAAAAAAAAACGGTTTTTCATACCCGTATGCACTTATCGCCCTGTAACTTAGTTGAGTACCAACCGATTTCGAACTTTTTAGCAGATTTAGAAAGAAGAAGAAGCTTAGACCTTTTGAACGGTGTATATTTTCCTTAAGTAAATTTCAGATACATGTATGTATTTTTAAATCAAATGTATTTTTTACGGTTTTTTTTCTCATTTTTCTATTTTCGAGACGTTGTTACACAATATTTTTGTATATGAATCGTGCTAAGACATGCTGCCGCCCATTTTACCATAAGTTTTAAAAAATCTGCCAAAAAGTTCAAAATCGGTTGATATTCAACTAAGTTACAGGGTGATAAGTGCATGCAGGTATGAAAAACCGGTTTTTTACCCGTAACTCAAGATTTTTGGGGTGTTTTGAAAATTCCAAAAACAGACTTATGTTGTACTCGACCGTACCTACCAGAAAAATCGTATAAGGTCCCGGGTATTTTTACTTCATTTTTTTGTCTCACTGTGTTTTTTAATTTAATTTATTTGAACAAATAACATTTCCTCAGATCAATTAAATAAGTTTATAAATGCATTAAACTGTTTTATTTCTGTGGCAAAAAGGAAACAGTGCTTAATAGCTTTTTGTTCTTCATGTTTAAAAGTACATATGGCCAAAATTTAAATTTTTTGTAGGATTTTTGAGGAAGTTATAGCAAAATTACTTTTTGGTTATATTTTTAAAACTAAAAAAAACTATAACTGCAGAGAACTGATGATAGACACTTTCAGTTTTCTTAGCACTTCCTTCAAAACTTGCAAATGTTTTTTTAAAAAAATTATATTCTTCGAATCGAATAAGCGTTTTCTTTGTTAATAACTTCTGTCATCATTTTCTACAGAATCTAATCCGAAAAATCTTTTATGCAGATGCTCTGCATATAAAATAATAAAATTTTTTGAAGCAAGTGGGTACAACATTTTTTCGCTTTTATAAAATATTCTGTACATTTTTAGTCTTCTTCTTTCGAAATTTCAGAATGTCTTAAGTCAGAAACTGTAGTTTTTCGTTATGATAAATTGAAAACTATTTATTTGATATATTTCATAGATGATAACGATTAGAAGCAGTTGTGCTAGACTAAAAGGAATTAAGCCAAACAAATTGAATTTAAGCCAATCAAAGACTCAAAATTCGTTTTTTTGACTTAACCCCTTTTTGTCTAACGCCTAAGATCGATTTCATGACACAACTTATTTACAATTATACATATCAGCAGTAAAGTTATTTCTGGGAATACAAAAATTATTATTAATAAGATTTCCGTATGAAGTACTAAATTCCCAATTTTTCATATATGACATATACACTAATGAAAAACACTAGTGATCACCCACATGACACATTAAAAGCAATTTTAGGTGGATGATCCGGAAAACCCATACACTTGCTCCTTACTAAGAAGCTGAAGCTATATAACCTAATTTCAGGCCTATCTTCCCCACAAGCGAGTAATAAATTATCCCTTTAAGCAAACTTTTGAGGATCTCCCATATCGCATTAACTACACTTACTACGTGGTTCCCAAAGGAGTCTCACTAATAACCAGTCTAGGACCGAAGTCCTAGGAGGGTCTGGTTTTCGTCGTCCGATATAAGGAAATCTGGTCAGCCGTGACCATACCCGGAAATAGAAAGACTTGCTAATATTGATTTTACTGAGTAACTGGCATTAGTTTTACCAGCATCCCCCAAGGATGTAACTTAGGCTGAGTTTTTGAGATCTCAGTTAGACTAGGTTTAGTTAATCTTAAAATAGATTTGTGCCGCCATTGCCAAGTTTGTATACATTTACTTAAAATGTTGGTCTTTAATGAAATAATAACAAAAAAATCACATTCCGCCGGAAAAATCCGAATTTCAGACTGCATTAAACTAAGTTTAAACTTAATCCACATCTCAAAAACTCGGTCTTAACTGTGTTGATATGTATATCCCAATATGTTAAGTTTTTTTTTGTTGTTGGTTCTAAAAATTTTTTTATTTAATTTAAGCAATTTTGGAGTTTTATTTCAATATTTTCTGAATGTATTGTGGCTTAAGACAACAGCCTTTTAAATTATGATAAGGTTTCTGACATACTTTGTGACTTAACTGATTATTTCAATATTTATGCTTGAAAATTGATTATTTAAAATTTTTTATTGATTTCTTGTTAATTTTTTTCAGCGATATTTTTCATCTTATATAAATCGAGTTTAAAACAAGATTTTTGGTTTTTAAATATTTTCGATTGTTGTAAAAAGTTGGCTTTTTTAAATCTTTAACATCTATATTTAACTCAAATTAACATTTATCCCCTAAGGAATTTATAAACTCTATTTTAAATTTGCTTACATTAACGAATTCACTCTCGCTTTCATTAAGAGTCGTTCTTAAGAACACTATCGACAAATATTAAAACAAAATTTATCTACAAATTCGAATCTCAAATAGGCTTAAATTATTAAAATAAAAAAATTAATAATTTTTATTGATGTGTCATTGCGTGAGTTGTTAAATAAATAATTAATTAACAATTTATGATAAACAAATAAATTAAAAAGTTACAAATTAATAATTAATTAAACAAACAGTTCAACTAAAGATGCTACAATTGAATGATGAAAAAAATTCATAAATTCAATAATAATTTTTCGTTTAAACATTTCCCAACGTTCAAAAGGAAAAAGCATTTTGTGCATTAACATAAAATTATTGATTAAAATATTAAATTATTTAAACAAACAAATATTACGTGATAAAGTGTTTTTTTTTTTTTTTCTTTATGAAATCAAAAAGAGAAATCTTAAGACTTTATTAAAAATTTGCATAAATATTTTAATTGTTCTTTTTTTTTTGCACAACATTCGTGAGTTGATGTTTTTCTGTAACTACTGTTTTTCGACTCGTTAGGGGAATTGACGCATGCGTGCGTTTGCGTCTTTTTGGGAGGACGTTAATTGTGATTAATTATTGTTTGAATTGAAAGTATTTCTGTAGCAATCAATACAGATTGTTTATCTTTAAAATATTTAATTATTTATTTGCTATAATTAAGTAGTCAATTAACATACGCTGTCGCGGGAAATAAAACCATTATGACCCAAATTAACATAAAACAACTTTGTTATGTGAAAATATGTTAAATAGTTGATAAGTTCTTTTTCGAATCATATAATTTTCAATTTGTTGTTGAAGGTGTCTTCTATAAAATAGTTGTAAAAAAATTGTTAAATTGTTGTAGTGTCACAATGTCCACGACTTATCAAAAAGTGTCGCTAAGTTCAAAACTGCAGTGTCATTAAATTCATGTATATTTAAAAACTTCATCTTTGAGTTTGAGTATTTGGAATGCTCTTCCTTGCAAGAGAATACCAATATATCAGATACGCGAGTGCCCTAACTTCACTATGCTCTAAGCTCCAAGGTAATAATAATAGGGCAATAACTATTGCTAGGAGCTGGAGCTATTTAAACTATGTGAAGCATTTTAGGTTCATTTGCCAGTACTCTAAACTCTCTTTTACTGATTATGATTTATATCTCAGATACCCCTTGATTCCTGTAAGGTCTTTAAAAATGGCCAGGATTTATAAAATCCAAGAGAGGTCTGGTGGCCTAAGTAACATAAATAACACTGGTAAAATGCGACCTTCAGAAGATCAACCAAATTTAGGCCCCAGACAAGCTTGAGATATTGGATGTGTGGAACATTATTCTCCAAGATGTCTATCCAAATGCATACTCACTGTCCCTGTATATTTATCCGTGAACTAATGTCCATCTATCTATCATCCTTATCGTGGTTGGCGAATTTAAAATTCGGCTGCTACACTAAGGGACAAAACATGCTAAAATCAAGGTTTTACGTTCAAAATGAAATAACTTCAATCTTAATAGGCTGTTAAATGCGAATATTCCTAGTTCAAGAATTAAATCTTAATTTTTTAAGATTGTAATCTTTTTAAGATCGAGTTTAAGATTTTGTTCTTATTAAAAATCTTAAATCAAGAATAAATTCTAAATGAAATTCTTCTTTTGAGTTCGATTTAAAGAATGTATTCTTGAAAATAGTCTTATTGGTTTTCTTCCGAATTCAAATGTTGAAATAAAACACAGCTTTTTATTTATTTAAATATTTACAAATAGAAACATATATACGTATATGTATTAAAAAAGGAAACCGCAATGATAATGAAATGCTTACAAGTACGTTATAACTTATATCTATTTATCATTTACTTGGAATCTCTTCATGCAAACTTTTAAATGTCACTTTTTAGTCTAAAACAAATAAATTTAATAAGGGTAATCACGAAATACACACATTTGCACAACACAAGAACAAAATGTACGTGTTTGCAATTTGCTCTTTTTTACTTCGTTTGCACTAAAAAAACCATGAGCAAAGTTAGTAGTGCATATTTGCTCAGTTGCAAACAAATGTAAGCGTTAACATTTGACATATTAAATGCCATGTTGATTTCAAGAAAACTAATAACTTGAACATTTTCGCAGATTGTAAAATAAAATTGAGAATTAAATTTAAATTAATTAAAAAGAAAACATTTATTTTAATTTGCTTGTGTATAATTGTAAACAAATGCAGATTTTTTACAGTGCCGCCAGAAGTTTTTAGTGTTGCCAGAATACCTTTTTAGAAAAATAGCATATTTGCACAAAAATAAAAGTGGTATGCTCACGATCAATCATAATATGCACTGCAAATTTACACATTGCAAATTTACACAATGACCATCGTGATTACTCTTAATGTCAAATAACAGGTGGTGAAATAAAGTATGAATTTAAACAAATTTTTTATTTGCACACATAGATAAGAAGGAGAACTTAAACTTGAGATACTCGAATACACACTCCATTTGGAACTCCTGAAGAAGGTCTTTTAACAATGCGATGCAATTTTCTCCGGCATGCTGAACACATCATATTGTCTATTCGCCAGCGGTAATAAAACGTCACTCACTGGTATGGTTAAAAAACCATTTCATCTGTGTTCAGATTTTCCATTTTTAATTGCCTTTCACAATAATTTAATATTTATTTTTAACTTTTTTTCTTAATAAGTCTTCTTTGTTCAGCATCATACAATTTATTACACAACACGCTTTCATTGATGTTTAATTTAGAAAAAAAACAAGAATTACATCTTAACTTTAAAAATATATTCTTAATTTCAGGAAAACGATCTTAAGATTAAGATTGCGTTCTTGATTTTTAGAATTAATTTTAAAAATTTGGAATTTATGCTTAAATTTGAGAACGTCAATCTTACTGACCAAATTTCAAGATTGAAATAGGAAGATTTCTGCAATCTAAATTCAAGAATTTGGTACTTAAATATCGGGTAATTTTTTAGCTATTATCTTTTTGGCAAGACTGGCTTAAACAGCTGACGCACGTTTCGTGTTTTGTTTCACTGTCAAACATCTTCAGTTTGGTCTATAATTTAACCATGAATCGTCTTACAAAATGCGTGCTCTGTTAAGAAAGTTCATCGCGCACTTCTTGTGTTCAGCGACGAAGCTCATTTTTGGCTCAATGGGTACGTTAATAAGCAGAATTGTCAATTTTGGAGTGAAGATCAGCCAGAAGCTTTGCAAGAGCTACCAATGCATCCAGTAAAAGTCACAGTTTGGTGCGGTATATGGGCTGGTGGTATCATTGGACCGTACTTCTTCAAAGATGATGCGAATCGTAACGTAACTGTGAATGGTGAGCGCTACCGTGAGATGATATCCAACTTTTTTTTTGCCCAAAATGCAAGAGCTTGACTTGCATGACATATGGTTTCAACAAGACGGTGCCACATGCCACACAGCACGCTTAACAATGAACTTATTGAGAGACTAGTTCGGTGAACATTTTATTTTCCGTTTGGGACCGGTCAATTGGCCGCCTAGATCGTGCGATTTAAAGCCTTTAGACTATTTTTTGTGGGGCTATGTTAAAGCTCATGTCTATACACACATGCCCGCTTCAATTGACGCATTAGAAGACAACATTGAAGCATTAATTCATGATATAACGGCCGAAATGTTGGAAAGAGTATGCCAAAATTGGACTAAGCGGATGGACCATTTGAGGCGCAGTCACGGTCAACATTTTCATGAAATAATCTTCAAACATTAAATTATATGGACCGTACTAGCGATTCAAATAAAGATTTCATGAATTTTTCTGAATTTTATGTGTTTTTTTTTTTAAATTTCCTATAGCTCTTAAAAAATTATAGATTGGTAATAGATTAAAGAGAACGTGTACTTACTTCCTTTAATCTATTACCAAACAGTAGCAGGCGTATTTTTTATTTGCCAACCACGATAAGGGTGAGTATTACAGTAAAATTTGTATCGGTAGCTTTACAAATGCAACTGGAAAATAATCATCTTTATATCAACTTGATTCATATAATTATTGAGATTTCCGTTTTTCTGTAGTTAAACAAAAAAATGAAATTCTTCAAGAAAGACTGTTCGTTAAGTTGTTAAAAGTAAATTATAGACTCTTAACATGCTGTGAACAAACAATAATCTGACAAAAACTGCCTGCAAATAAATAAACAGTTTCTTAATAAATGAAATGAGGAGTTCCATAAGAAAACGATATTATTGCTAATTTTGAGTTTTTTTTTTTTTTTTGTTTTTTATAACTTAAGAAATATTTTTGTCAAAATGTATTCTAATTAAGGATTATTTTCATTAATGTTCTTTAAAAGCAGAAATGAATCCATTCCAAAATTTGTTATTTCAATAACTTTAAAGCTGATCTCTAGATAAATAATTCATTTTATGACTATAAAGTTCATAGTTAATAGACAACAAAATAAAAACATGTATATGGAAGTACGCGGTCGATCTAATTTTCGTCTATCCCTTTTGCGTCGCTTTTTAAATGTTGTGCAATCCGCTTTGCGTTGTTTTGATTCCGATTTGCGTTGTTTTTTAAATGTGGCTAAATTGAAAATTTAAGCTCAGACGTAGCAGTATCTGTTAATGACGACATAAAATGCCATAATGCTCAAAAGAAATATCAAGCAATTCGGAAGCCTTAGACAACTTTGTTTAAAAATTCAGATGAATACAAGTTAACTTAGTTTTAAATAAGAATTTCTATTTTTTTCTTTGATGTTTTTATGAATATGTAAATGATTTCAGTTAATTTTCGTTATGTTTTGATGTTAATTTACTACTTTTTTGTATTAATTAATAAGACTTGTTGAGATTTATATGAAATAACGTATCTTTATGACTTTTTTCCAAAATAAATGTTTTTTTTTTTTTGAAAAAATTTAAATTTTAATAAAAAACAGTGATCTACATACAACAATTAATTAGATTTGCGCCGCATTATCCCGGTCGCTATAACCGACGCAAATTAAAAAGCAATGAATATAAAAAAACTGAAAATTTGGAAATGTAGACTTATAGGAACATACTCAAGATACTATGCGCAAATTTCAGCATACCGTGTCTATAGGAAATGTAAAAACACCACGCTCGCCCAGTTCGTCTTGCGGAAAAGATTGCTGATGTTCGCAATAGTGAGAAAATGAGTTCGGCCGAACAGTAACCGTTAAAGGTGTTCTCTATCGCGCGATGATAACGGACTTCTTGTGGTCAGAAATTAAGAATATAGACCTGGACGATATGTGATTCCAACAGGTAGATGCTACTTGCCACGAAACAATGGCTCTTTTGCGCGAAAAACTAAATTTTTACTACTTTCTAACAATTTATATGATTTTTCTAGTGATGATGATGTTGAATGAAACAACATGAGATGGAAACATCTTTTAAAGATGAAGAATGATGTTGATTTTTAGCCCTGTACAATTCTTATGGGAAGATGTTATCATCTTTGCGATAAGATGAAAGATGTAAGATGTGAGTAAGTGTAAAAAGCCTATTAAGCAAAATGTAAATAACTTTTAACATCTTTAAAGAATAAACAAAATTAACATCTGGCTTTTGCGCAGACCTAATGGATGGACCATTGTTTTTGCTGTTGATTTCAGTTGCCAAATGTCAAATCACTTTGTTTAGTAAGTTGTGTTTTAATCACTAAACACACTTCTGACAGTGTTGCATTTCAATTTTACTAAATATTATAACAAGTTTGAATTTATTGAGCAATAACTAAATTGAAATTGTATATGGAGAGTTGAGCTCGATAATGGCATTTATTGTGCAAAACTCAATTAAGGTGCATATCAAAACACGGTATAAGTTTATGTCCAGCCAATTCCGGATGAAAGCTCTCCTTATAATGGTCCCTACTCACATAAGTGTTTAACGCTCTTTTGATAAGATAATTGCTGACAGTGTCTCTTCTCCTTAAGCGAACGTGGCCGCCATCATTTAAAATATTCCGAGCTAGTGTATTTGGATGCACTTCAAGCCTTTTAAGACATTTTATTGAATATTTTGTGTTCACGGTGGATACCGATGGCTCAATGAGGTCTTTGTGAATGTCCAAGTTTTTTACATTCCAGAGAGCGGATGTGAATATCCGAAGAATTTTGCTTCGGCGCCTTTGAATTTGTTCTATATTGAAAGCCGAGGCAGTGCCCCATAGCTGAATACCGTAGCATCAGATTCGCTTTACTAAGACTAAGTGCAAGGCTAATTCATTAAAACAGTGGTGGCACTACTAAAATAAGTGCAACATCAAAAACACAAACATTGGTTACTTTCGATGGTCGATATGTCAAAAACAGCTCAGTTTTGTTTTTTTTGAACGCCATCTGAAAAGTGAATTTGCCTTGACTAAGGGCAGAATTTCTTCCAATGAGCCAATTTATTTGAATTTCTTTAAGTATCATTTGAGTTAGTTTTGCTTCTATATGTCATGTTTATATTAAACACCGATCAAGATGTTATTAAGATATTTTACATTCGAATGTTGAGGCATTATTTGATTATTGATTTTAATGGAAGGGCATGATACTCTACCTAAAGTAAATTTAATATGTACGCATGTTTGTTCATTTATTTTCCATTGTTGTAACCATATTTCCCATTGGAATTTATAGTCTTGTAGGTATCCAGGTACTTCAAAGCGGTAATCGCGAACACTCACAAATCAGTTTTAACTAAAAAGATTATCAATTGAATTAAACGTTTAATCAAGTGAAGTAAACGTTTAATCACTTGAATCAAACATTTAATTGAAACTACAAATTTGTTTACTGGTGCAAATTTAATTATATTTTTAATTAATATCAAAAATGTTTTAATTAAAATAAATTTTAATTTTTTTCTGTGTACAAATTGGATACAAAAGAGTGGTAGAGTGCTTCCCTGTGGGAATCCAACATTAGACGGTTGAGAAGAACTAAAAAAATTTCATTCTTTAAAAATACATTTTCAACTAATCAAATAGCTCTCCAACGGCTTTTGGGTATTTACGCACAAAAAAAAAACACTAGGGATAATTCAAGTTTTTTATGATTACTTTAAGTACGAGTCGTACTCAAAAATTTAAGTACGAATAACACTAAAACGTACTCGAAACAATCCTAAATGGGATATCTTTCAAAAATCAATCCCGAATGTTCTTAAAATAAGTATAAAATTCTTAAATCAATTAAAAAAAACCGTCCGGCTTACGCATGTTTTGATTTTCTATACACATCGATAAATGTTCTGGCCACACTCATGGGTATCACGAAGTAAAGTAAAATTGAACTCTTGCTTCTCATTTAGTTTATATTTTTGGTTAAATATGAACATACGATTTCAAAAGTAAAAACAATATCGGGCATGATGTTGGTGTTTTATCATTCTGTAAGGTGTAATACGAGTCAGGGTTGTCAGATTTTTTTGAGCTCCATCGCCAAACCGGATGTCAGAAATCGCTAAAAATCGCCAAACTTCGATTTTGTTCAGGTTTTGTAAAATTTTCTTTTTTTTTTAAATTAAATTTTGCATACAAAAAACGCTAGTATAATTTTTCAGTCAAAAATCGCCAAAAACTGAGAAAAAATACAAAAAAGTCGCCGAAGTAAATTTTGTTTTGTTTGTCTAATTTTTTTTTTAAATAACATAAAATGGAGATCATATATTCAGTTAAAATACTTAAATTAAGTATACAAGTCTATAAGATCGTACACTTCAGCCTAACCGATTTCATTACTGGAAATTTGACCTACATACTATTGGCCATTTTCTCATTAGGCGATTATCTTTTCTCCCAACGACAAACTGCACATTAAAGAAATTTGGTTTTCTCAATGTTTAATTTGCTTCTATTCTGTCGCAAAACTTTGAGAGGTGTTGCCAGCTGAAAACAATGTTTTTTGTCGGTATATTGAGAAACCCAAAATCGTTAACGGACAGTTGACATTAAGTAACACCCAGTTTATCGATACATTGAGAAAATGGCCATATTAGAATTATATACATACTATTAGAATTAAATAGTGACTGAATATAAAATTCACTTAATATGTTTTTTTATATTAGTCATAATAACAAAAAATTACAGGTTGTTAAACAAAATCGCCGAAATAATATAAATGGTAAAAATAGCCAAGTTAATCGCCAGTTATATCAGAAATCGCCATAAAAGTCGCCAGTCGCCAAATGGGAAATCCCATCGCCAAACATGTGTCAAAATCGCCACGTTTGGCGAGAAATCGCCATATCTGACAGCCCTGATACGAGTAAGTAAATCAATCAAAATAATTTTTTCTTTCTAATTCGGGATAAAATCAACTTTATAAAACCTGAATCAAGCTCATTTTGAGATTGATTCAATCTTAGTTTTTCTTAAATCAATCTCATTTTCGGATTATTTCAAGTTCGAATTCGGATTAAAACAATTTTATAATTCTTGAATCAAGCGCATTTTGAGATTGATTTAATCTTAGTTTTACTTAAATCAATCTCATTTTCGGATTATTTCAATGGATAATTTAAGTATTTTGCGATTGAAAATCCGTATTTGAATCAATCATGCTGTACTTGATTCTAGAAAAGCCGTAGTCACCGTACGATTAATACCGCTTCAGATTGATTTGAGTACGGATGGATTGATTTTTCTTTCGAGTTTGGGTAAATTTAGCTTCAGTTGATGTATTAAGACCTTATTACACGTTTTTATTTAAAGCTTGACCAACATCAATGAAGAGAGCAGAACAGTATTTTTTTCAAAGTGGTTTCTAATGACGTTTACTAGTCCATGCGCTTATTCGATTGGCTGTGGTTTTTTCGGAATCCAAAAATATGATTTTGTATAAATTCATTTCAATTCAGTATTGGGGTTAATGTAGATAAAAATATTTTCTCAAATAGCTTTGAAGTGTTCGCTAATAAGCGAATAGACCTATTTCACTCAACTTGGCTTAGGTATCATAGACTAATTAAGTATAATTTTTCAAGTAGACTTTTATCGTTTAATTATGGAAGACAGTAAATAGTTTCATTCTTTTTGAAAATTTTTAAACAAAATGAGATTTGTTTTTAATTTTTAAAAATTATTTTTAAAGAAAACGGATGTTTAACACAAAAACACCTTAAATAAAGGGAAGTAATTTTTTATGTTTGTGAGTTTGAGTTTGTCCAATGTTTAGAGTTATATTCTATTCGTATGAATTTTTTTTTTACCATTTTGTTGATATTTTGTTGTATAATTTTTTACCAATACATCCGGTTGCGTGTGAATTTAATTGAAATATTGTTAATTTACGTTATATGCAAACAAATTTGGTTAGAAATAAATCTATAGCAGCAAAAAAAAAATAAAATATGCAAAACGGTTTTAGGCATTTATGAATGAAAATCGAATATAACGATTTTTTTTGCCATTTCACAAATAAAATTTACGATTTTTATTGCAAACTTTAACTGACATTTCCAAACAGTTAAACGTCATTTGCAAATAAAGAAAGATTCTTAATATTGTAATAACATATAAGACATTTTTCTATTGAGCGTGAATTTCGCCATATTTTTGCTTTAGACGATCTTTAACTTAATGTAAAACGCAATTTTCAATATTAAAAAAAATCTTAAAATTTATCATTTATTCAATTCAAAACTTTCCACTCTAATTCGCCTTTGTTTAGTGTAAAAAATGTAACGCAGAAGTACTATAATACCAATTATCAAATCCCAATAAAATTTAGCAACTATTTAATAATTTGCAATATCAATAATACATATATGTATATTATTAATAATTATAAAAAAACAAACAACAAGCAAAAGGTATCACTTTACACTATTTAGCAAGTCAAATATTTAACAAATCAAATTAGACAAAATAGTTAATACCCTAAAAAACACACTCCTTTCAAATAATCAAACAATACTTTTCTGTAAGAAAAAAAAAAAAAAAAACTACAGGGGTTTAAACAAGAAGCAGTAAAAATTTTGCCTAAATTAATGTTTTGAGTAATCAGACGTAAACACACTTACAATTCTGTATTCAGATGTCGATACTTTTATCGAAATTTTCAAACACATTTTAGCTTTCTGTTATAAAATTAACGTTTTATTTAATACTAGCTGAACCGACAGACGTTGTCCTGTCCAAATTAGGGAAAATGTTTGCGTTCGATTTTTAAAATCCGTTAAAAAGATACGAACATTTGAAAGAAAAATTAGTCAAATTGATGGAGCCGTTTTCTGATTTTAGGTTAATCGAAAAAAGTGGGCGTTAAAGTAGGCGGGGCAAAAAAAACCTAAGTTGGACCATGGCGATGGTTTTTTAAGAAAAAATCGTCCGAATCAGTCAAACCGTTCTCAAGTTATGCGCTTAATAGAAAAAGTGGGCGTAAAAGTAGGCGTGGTACATGAAAACGTAAAATGGATTAATACGAACATTAAAAAGAAAAATTAGTCAAATCGATGGAGCCGTTTTTTGATTTTAGGTAAATCGAAAAAAGTGGGCGGGGCAAAATTTTCTTTCCGTAAAAACCTAAGTTGGACCATGGCAATCATTTAAAAATAAAAATCGACCAAATCGGTCAAGCCGTTCTCAAGTTATGCGCTTAATAGAAAAAGTGGGCGTAAAAGTAGGCGCGGTAAATTTTTCTTTCGATGAAAACTTAAAATGCATTAATACGAACATTTGAAAGAAAAATTTGTCAAATCGATGGAGCCGTTTTCTAATTTTGGGTAACTCGAAAAAAGTGGGCGGGGCAAAAGTTTCTTTTCGTATAAATCTAAGTTGGACCATGGCGATCATTTTAAAGAAAAAATCGTCCAAATTATATAGATGTCATTGGTGGTGCAATATGAAAATTGGATTTTGCCACACCGCTCCGCCCGCAGACCGAAAATCAAAAATCAGACTTCGCAGTATCACCCGCCTGAATATTCTTAATATTCTGAAGTTTTGGAGTCCATACGTTACATACATCCATACATACATACATACATACATACATACATACATACATACATACATCACATCCTGTTTTATATATATTTTATTTAATATAAAATGTTTAAATAAAAGGAACAAACAAAAACAAATCCTTTAAAGAAGATCAACATTAGTCATTATATTAATGGCCAATTTTCAGGATTGATATTAAAACACATTTATTTTTAAAATGGTTTTAAATACAAAATTCTCTTTTTCACTAAAAACTTAAGTGAAACGTAAGTCACCGATGTGGTACACTTAAGGCTCAGTTAGGCGAACGTTGCTGTACCGTATCTGTACTGTATCCATCTGCTGTTCGCTTTTTGTTATATGAAAACCAATACAAAAGCTTACCTAAATGCAATGTACCGTAGTTGCAACGTGCCAATCTGTATAAAATAGAATTTTATGCTGTTGTTACGTGACATTTGTAAAACAGTGATGGGCGGCTTGTATGTTACATTAAATGCGGGTAATTTTGCTCTTTTTTTGGTACTTTTTTTAGTAAATCTATGGAATTGCGACAAAACAACTTCCAAATATAAAAATATACATATGTTTAGATGTTTAAAATAAACAAATGCATATACACATACAATGGAAATGTGAAACATATACAAGACTTTCAATGGTATCAAAACCTTGTTTGGTGTATGCATATTTACAATATATATATGCTAAAAATTTATACATGCTAAAATACAAATTTATTTATTGTAAATCTATAATAAAAATATTAAATTATTAAAATTTTTTACATACCCAAAATACTGTTTTAATGCCATTTAAATCACGTGGTACCTTTTCCGCACAACGGTCACCATTTGAGCGTTGTTGATTCCCATCACTGTGTGTTTTGTTTTATGTATACTATTGCTTTTTGTTTATGTATGGGAAAACATATGACACGTTTTTAAACGTTCTATAAGTGCACCAACGTGCTTACAGTACGGTGCGGTACATAACGGGTACAGCAACGTTCGCCTAACTGAGCCTTTAGTCTGAGTTCATACGGCTCATGTCTTATTGACAAGATTCTTCCTTTTTCTTCCTTGAACATGAATTGGCGTTCAAATGATTCATGTCATGTTGACAACATGTTTTTTATTTTGTTTTATTTTATATTGAAAACAAAAACAAAATTGCATGCATCTGTGTACTCGTTTCTTTTCCCCTCGTCCCTCTCGCCTATAAAGTAGCAATCTTGTCAATAAGACATGAGCCGTATGAACACAGACTTAATTTCAAATTAAGTTTCATTGTAATATTTTAGCAAGGTGGCCTCAATATCACAACAATACAACAACAACAGGCAAAGCATTAACAGTCAGCTGTTTTTTCAGACCACCTTGTAAATAAATACACTTTTTTATATATTTTTTTTAATGTATTTAGTAGTGCTACCATACTTTTATCTTAATTAAATAAGACTTTTCAAATAAAACTCAAAAAACCAATCTGTTTTAAATACGATTTAAGTTTGTTATGAAAATTAACTTAATATTGATTTAAATACTATCCTGAAAATTGGGCATAAGATTCTAATCGTAATTTAAAATAAACTATCAAGAACAATATTAAAGACTTAAAACAGATTAACAAAAAGTAAAACAAAACAACTGGATATGGCTAATGATAAATGGAAGCAAATGGATGGCTGCAGAACTATAAAATTAACGTGGCACACATACGACATTAGTTGCTCTGATCGACTTCTTAGCTTCTTCGCAGGGATATTTAAAGACTGGTATACATACCTACTGGTCACTGGACGATCGGTAGGCACGCTCGGTCTCCCTCTTAATAAATAGCTGAAGAGAACCCGGAACTGAGGAGACAGTATTTCATCTCCTATTTGATTACCCAGTGTTAAGTTCAATACGACATGGATTATTTGGGAATTGCCTTCTACAAGGACTCTAAGATATCACGGGTAAAACTCGGCTATTATGCCGATGCTTTAATTTAACAAATTATAAACAGCCCAATTTCCCATTTTTCACTCAAAATCTAAAAATAGTTTCTTGATTTTATCTTATTTTGTTCGTACATAGGTAAATTTTCTTAAATAAAGATACATTTTGCTTCAGCCAAGCCACCCATATACTTAGATAAGTAATTTTTGGCTTGGACGAGAATTATGCAAAGTTTTCTTAGCTCAAACCACATTTAGTTAACAATTGTTTCCGTGTATATCGATTGAATTTTTAATAGCAGTGTCGGAAGGACGATTATGTTGGTCCAACTTTTACAAATTTACCATTTTTTTAGTAGATTTTTAATATATTTGGCCATGTCACAGAGTACAATTCCGTTCGGAATGATTCCGTTCGGAATTGAAAAAAACATATTTGTTTGTTGATGGAAACTGTATTTTGATAGTTTTATGGCCATTCAGATACAGACAACTCCCATACGTTCATGAAAACAAAAATGGTTTCATTCCGAAACATTTTTACGTCATTTTCTGAAGCACCAAAATACGGAATGAATTCCGTTTCCGAACAGAATTGTACTCTGTGACATGGCTGTTAAATACAATTTTCGAGCATTATTTAATTTTTTGTAATGATTTCTAAATACTGTAATGTCAACAAGTAAAATGTCAAAACTACCACGTTATTTTAATATACCCCTTTTTAAAATCACAGTACATACTTGTAGAAAACCCCTTTAAATAATAAACGTAAATATATCAAATTTACTTCAGCACTTTAACAATTATTATCTGTTTAGCTAAATTAACAAAACCAAGTGTAAGAAAACGATTAAACAGTCAATCAAATTATTTTGTTCTTGTGAAAATTAACACGAATTATGTTTTGAATGCGTTTTTTTTTTTGGATTTTAAGGAAGGTAGAGCTTTGATAATTATATTGATAGACAATTAAACGGAAACTAATGAACAAATTTGTAAGGTGAAGAATTTTACGAAAAAACATTCTTTAAATACTTTTGTGTATAAAACACACACAGAGAAAAATACCAATTTAAAATTAACATGGCGAAATGTTGATTGAGAATCATAGTAATGTTCTGCAAAAGTATTCCCTTGATTTAAATATATCATTATTTCATATTAATTTTAAATGAAAAATATTCAAATAACCTTAAATCATGTTTATTTAACATTATTCACTGTTAAAATAACATTGTTTAATATTGAATCCATAAAAACCTGTTTTTTATATTTAAATCAAAAGTTTATCTTGGTCTGGGATCACACTATGAAAGTTTTCTTTCAGAAAGTCTAAGTTTATTGGTGAGAGGGGAAGAGAACATGCTTTTCCTTTCTCCTCTCTCACCCATAAACTAAGACTTTCTGAAAGAAAACTTTCATAGTGTGATCCCAGACTTGTTTAATTAACATGCATACCAGTGATGGAAAATTCAGTACTATGGTACAATTTTCAGTACTTTTAAGTACTCTTTTTTTTTTTGTTTTGCTTCTTTGTTTAGAAATTTAGCGTTGATATTTTTTTTAACATTGACAACCAGCACTGTGGAGTCGTCAACAAAAAGTACTATCTCCGACTCCAACCGCTGAAATTCCAACTCCGACTTTTAATCTAACCTTAATGCTAAATGTATATGAGACTGGTCCTTATTTGACTTTAAACTTTTTTTTTATTGCATTACCTCTTAAATGGCTAAATATAGCAAGAACAGGATTCAGTAAAAATTTCGAATCAATATTTTTAATATTGCATCTCCAATTTCATTATGAAAAATCACCCAAAAATATTGTATGAAAAATAGCCCATTTTTTCGGGCCATCTTTCATTTTCCAAATCTTATCTCATTATCATTTTACGTCGAATTCCTAAATGTTATTTGTAAAAATAACGGGACATATTGCATGTCATAACGTCCAGTGTCATAGTGTTCCAAAAAGTGTCACAGAGCCCATGGACTTTATGACACTTTTAAAAATGGCATAATGTCCATCAGAGCAGTGTCATAAAGTCCGTGGACGTAATGTCACTTTGTAGAGTGTCATAATGTCCACAACATGCTTACAAACTCAAAACATAGCCGACCTTCGGCCGGGCGCAAGGATTTTCTCCTCTTTGATAAAACAAGTAACGGCTTCGCTAACTAAAGGATTTTCTCCTCTATGGTATAACACCGGCTTCGCTAACTAAAGCTTCTCTGCATAGCCGGCCTTCGGCCGGGCGCAAGGATTTTCTCCTCTATGGTATAACAAATACTGGCTTCGCTAACTTAATCTTCTCATCGAAGTCGGCCTTCGTTCGGAAAAAAGGCAGATTTTAGAAGCTTTACTTAGCGAAACCGGTACTTGTTGTATCATAAAGGAAAAAATCGCAAAGAAGCTTTAGTTAGCGCAGACGGTCTTTGTTATACCATAGAGGCAAAAATCCTTGCACCCGGCCGAAGGCTGGCTATGCAGAGAAGCTTTAGTTAGCGAAGTCGGGTTTTGTTACAGCATAGGGGAGAAAATCCTTGCGCCCAAAAGTGTTTTCGTTATATGTTTAATATATGCACCCAGAGAAAAAACAACAAAACCATTTTTAAAAAAATTTTAACCATATTATGTTTAATTTAACCAAATCATTGTCACCGACAATCATATTATGGTAAAATAAGTTTCTTTAAAAATAGTTTTGTTGGTTGTGACCATAAAAAAACATGTTTTTCTCTGCGTGAATGTAGATCTTTTTTTGTATTTAACATCTTTAGTAATTATGAACCTTATGACATTTTTAAAAATGACATAATGTCCATTTGCAAAGTGTCTTAATGCCCACGGACATTATGACATTTTGAAAAGTGTCACAGTGTCCATGGACACGACGACACCGAACGTTATGACATGCCACTTTGCCAAAACCTATATTCTGTTTTGAGTAATTGATTATAACTATGCAGTGATTAATTAATATTTAACTATTGAAGATTGCACAAAGCTTGGCAGAGGGCTCAAATAAATATTATTGTCCATACTGCCGAGCAGCTGTTGAAGATACAATGCAATTTTTTACATAAAACTTACATTTGTATGTAACTAAATTTATATGAATAATAAACACTTTTTTGCAAATTGGGTAATTTTTTTTTTTTTTTTTTTTTTTTGGGAAAAATTCGTTTTTGCTTTTTGGGTAATTTTTCATTTTTTTTGGGCCCTTTTTCGTTTTTTTTTTAGGACAAATTTCATATATAACTTTTTGGGACCTTTTATATGTTCTTTAGGGCGATTTTTAATTTTTTTGGGCAATCTTTCTTTGGCCGATTTTTCCTACAGCCGCACTGAGGAGTATTTGGCCTGAAAAGCTGGCCAAAATTATTAAACGTGTTTTTTGAATTAAAAGTTTTAGTTTTTTGATAGTTTTAGGTGTAGTATGATATAAAAAGTCTAGTGGAAGATTTTGAAAAAATTACACTGCGCAACAAAAGTACACTGCGCAACAAAAAAATTTTTCTCTACCCTAGAAATTAAAGTATGTGGATTATATGGATTTTGAAGCCCTTAATTCAAATCTGTTTTCCGTTTTTCTCTAGTACGTAAGGATTTTCTTTTAAAAGCGTGGCATACTTCACCCCCTAAATCGTTGGGTTGCCTTATATATTTTGCCATAACTTGAAAACGTCTTCTCCGATGCACCGGAAAATTCTGCTTAAACTAACCATACACATTTATTTTATATCTATTACTATTTTGGAGTTATTAAAAATTTAATGGCGAAAAAAAAATTTACATGCAAAATGCTTGAAATTTTTTGTTTTCAACATCCAATAAAAAAATTTAAGAACCAAAAAGTTTAAATTTTTAAGATTTTTCTAAAAGCCACATTCCTAAAGCTTCGTACAGACGATGGTCAGATCTTACAATATTGTAAGCAGGCGTTGCCAACAGCAAAATTTTTCTGACAATGGTCCATTGTCGGATGCATTAATTTTGCACATCTGCAAATACAAATGAGCTTACAATGTTCACACAGTTGTAAGACATTTTAGCCAATTTTAATGCAATTTAAGCAACGCTGCTAACCAATATTGTAAGATCTGACCATCGTCTGTACGAAGCTTAAGGAATAAAAGTTGGTATAAATCGCAAAACTCAATTAACAAATGTTGATTTTAAAGGTTTAAACTCATTCTTGACAGACTGTATGTACATTAGGGCGGGTCGATTTGTATGGATGAAAAAAAAAATTAAAAATCGTATAGCAAAAACGTAATATACATAAAATTCTCTCGACTTGAAAATTTTTTATTTGGGTGAAAATTTTTTTTAATGTAAAAAAAATTTTGAGTTGTAAAAAAATGTAAAGTCCAAAAGAACTACCTTACTAAACAATTTTATTCAAAAAATTCGATTTCTTTTTGGAAAAAGCTATTTTTTCAAAAAAAAATTTTTATGGGGATGTGTGGGACATTCCCTTAAAACTATTACGGATAATTAAGAATTTTTGCAATTTATAATTACATATAGGCAGGTATTAATATTGTGAAGTATTAAAAGTGATGTGAATAACAGTTGAAATCAATAATTCAAAATACATAAAAGTTTATGACGATATAAAGGTATAAGAGCAAAATAGAAGAAATGTGAAAATTTAAAAAAATCGTCAAAAATAATGGCACAAACTTGCGCACACTTTTTTTTTGGTTTCTAAAATTAGAGATTCCAAATTTTATTGTGGTATCAAACATAATTCGTAGACATGCTAACCTCACCTTTAAAAACCTCTTCTTTTCCTTTTTTTGCAAAAAAAAAAGTGTATAATTTGTTTTTTTTTTAGCTTTTGAACGAATTGTTTCAACATGAATATTCAACATATTTTAATTTTTTTTTTGCTGTTTTTAATAACTTTTGATCAAACCTTTCAGCGAAAAAAAAAATCTTTGTTAAACCTTTATTCGTTTAGCCGCAAAAAAATATCATATCGTTACCTAAAACGCAAAAGGACCTAACTAACAAAAAATTATAAATCGACTTTTTCATGAAATCTGATGAATTGCATTAACACTAATGTCCACAATAAATTTTGGAATCTTTTAACCAAAATTAGCAATTTTATTAACAAAAAACAAACGGCGCTATCTACAAAAGATTATATGATACGCGATAAAAGGCCTTACTAAAAGTTTGCATAATATGCAACATTGTCAATTGTCAAAACAGCTCGTAGGTTTTACAAGAAAAATAGAAGAAAAATAAATTATAAACAGTTTAAGACAATTTATCGATTAGCATTTTTAACCCTCCGACGAGCGGTAACTTTTTAGTCGGTCGTTGAGCGGTAAGGTCCGTAGGGACCTTATATGCAAATGGATTGAATTTTGCTAAAATTTATATATATTTTAATTCATTTTGATGTAAATATGTTAACATATTCTCTAATTATTATTGAAATACAAAAAAATGAGGTATACTGTTGAATTGTTAAAATAAAAATTGCAATTATAAACGAAACATATGGAATTCAGACTAGTTATATTCAGAATAGACGTTGGTAACTAATTTTTTGTATTATTGATACACTCTCGACATTTCTTAATTGTAGTCGAATGCTCAGATTTGCTTATTTTGCTTTCTTCGACATAATCGGCATGTGAACCGATTATCACGGGGTGCTATTGATGGTGTTGCAGTACTACTTCTTGATATTACCTGCAATTTCATACAAATATTTAACATATAAGTTATTGAAATTATTGTAATTAACCTACCTTTATGCCCATCGATTCTATAGCTGAACGTATGTTTGGAAAACGAATTACTCTTGTATTTTTTGCCCACTCTTCAATGTTAGCCATCACTAACTCCTTACTTAGCTGCTTCAGAAAATATCGACTTTTGTCGGATTTATTGGTGGTGTCTAGTTCGTCATAAATAATAAATGATGCCAATCCAGCTATGTCCAAAATGTTGTAGAACATTGCTAGTGGCCATCGTTTAGTAGCACGCTTGCATGTGTATGTTCCTAGCATTTGATCCATTGTATCAACTCCACATTTATTTGAATTGTAGCTTAAAACTGCCTCTGGTTTTTTCATAGTATTAGAAGCATTCACTGTGCTCGTGTAGTGTACTGTAGATAATAACAATACTGCCTTATTTTTTTAGGGACATAAGAACTCAATGAAACATCTCCCTGGTTATATCCAAACAATGTTGAAAATATTTCACGGGACTTGTGTTTCTGAAATTCGGAAGGTACAAATGTTTTATTGCTACGCACTGTTCCAACGTATGCTTACTTTTTTGACATAAGATGTATTGCCAAGTCCAACGAAATTTCGCTACTAAACTTTTCACAACCCGCTCACCTTGTTTTATTTCCCTTTCACCATCAGGAGACTTACCCGTGTATATAGTCCCCTTCAGCGGAAAATAAGTTTGAGAATCACAAAGCCACCATATCTTAATTAAATTTACAATATAATGTAAAATATTGTTGTCTGTCGAGCTGCGTACTTAGTTCTTAAGATTTCTTAAAATTCAGTTTTGCCTTTTTGGCCAGCTTTTCAGGCCAAATACTCCTCTGTGAGCCGTTTAAAATATGTTATAAAAAGAAGACAACTCCCGTATTCTTTTAATTAAAATAATTTAGTAAAATAGTACATCAAGTTTTTAAAGTAGAATGATGACGAAAACCATATCGGGCCATTCTGCTGATGCTTCTGTTAACAAAGGAGATACAAAATAAGTGAAACATGTGTTACAGGGGTAAGTGTTTTAATTATTCTTAAATAAATTCATATGTTGTCTCTGAAGCTTCTTCGCACTTGTTATATCAATCTCAAACCAATTTGATTATACATGAAATTCACGCTGTTTCAACTTGAAATAACTTTCATCAGATATAATTCAATAATGGAACTGGGTGCCCCGATGGGCTAGTTGGTAGTGAGCTAGTCTATCAATGAGTAGGTTGCGGGTTCGATTCCCGACTACAACGGGCTAAAGGTTTTCTTTACTATTGCTCGGTTAATTAAGATGGAATATAATTTGTAATTGTATTTGTAACTCTTAATGGAACTCCAGTCCATTGATAAATATAAAGTCCGTGTCCAGAAGGAACTCTTCAGTTATTTTGTGCTGCTAGACAACTTTATTCAAACAGAAAAATTACTCTACATTTGTAGCATAAAAGCAGAAAATTTACTTTTTGCCCATTATAATATTAAAATATTACATTTTGAGTACTAATATGTATTCCATATTTAACTTGTGTGCTAAAAAGTACCATTGTTTTTTCAGCGTGTATTTTTTATTTTTTACATTTTCAGATTTTTTTAAATAAAAAATAGTTTTATGCATATGAAATTCTAAAATTTTATATTTTTTTAAATGAATAAATTAAAAAAGGTATTATTGTTCAGATTTAATGACAAAAAGTTCAGGTTCGGCTGAACTTTGCAAAACTTACCGAAGTTCGCCTTCGGTTTCGTGTTCGGTCTGAAAAAGTGTGTTCGGGCGGATACTATTTAATTATGTAAAGAGGTTATTTACGGAAATTTTATTTACTCGTCTTCGGTCGGATTCTATTTAATTATGTAAAAAGGTAATTAACGGAATTTTCATTTAATTTTCCTTTTGCATCTAAACCAGTTTTTATTTTATTAGCGAAGATTTGTCAGCTAAATTTTCCGGAGGTGGATGCACATTAAGATACATCGTTCATCTTAGATTTCATTTTTAAAAAGCTAAATTCTAAAAAATAATTTAAACGAAAATTATTCCAAATACCAAAAAACATCAGTTCGACAAAGGTTTTATTTTATATGTATCATCTGGAGACCACGATCTAAGTCACTTAAGTTTTTTTTTCTGCTTTAATTTTACAATGCCTCTCTATAGTGACAATGATCATAATTAAAAATTAGGTAGGAAATGATTTCATCTTTAGAAAAATGGCAATTTTGGCTTAAGAAATAAGCATCTATTGAATAAATTAATGTGACGATTATATATTGGAACCGAACTTAGTTTGCGTTAAGGTGTTTTGATACTTGCTATTTTTAGTATTGGATTTTTTTAAGGATTGACTGAATGAAACAACAAATGCGAGAAAGAACAAGAAATACAATTTAAAACAACCCCTTTTTTCTGATTGACATTTCTCATGTTTATTTTTTTCTTTCACTAAAACAAAAAAAAAATATAAAAGCTTGGGCAGTTGAAACTATTTTGTTTTTGATAAGTGCAATGAAGCAGTTGCCCTTCATATGGGATTTCAAATCATAAATATTCAATTAAAGAATATACCCCGATGTAATTCGTAATATTTAACATTATTTGCATTGAATTTTTTTGTATATAAAAAAAAAATTGTTTGTGATTCCAAAATAAAGTGTAAACAAAACAAACAATATTGCCCACGTTTTTTCCCACAAAAACCCGTCAAAAAAGCTAAAAATCGCAAAAAAAAAATTAAAAACCCGCTACTTTCGATCAAAAACTATAAAATTGGCAACATTGCTAACAATTAATCTGGAAATGTCAATTTTAAGTTAAAAATTTTTATATTTTTTTTGACACTCTTGGATTATTTATCGATAACACATGCATATTTGTTTGATATTTCAAGATTTTTTATGATATAATCATACTCTTTACACTTAGTCAGTTTTCCTTTGCAATTATATTTGCACTGTTCTCCAATATAGAAAAAATACAAAAAATAGCAAGTAACAGCTTTACCATTTAAAAAATTTTTATTATGTAAGGCTACTTTTGTTAGTTGCCGTTTTGTCAGTTGCCATTTTGACAGGTCGGCAACCGAAAAATAGAAGAAAAATATGTAGGTGAATGTAAGAAAACATAAACTCACTGTTTTGTTGTTGGTGTTTTGTTTAAGCTTTGATATTGTTACAAGTAAGACTTATTCGAGAGTTTTATTTGTATAATATTTTTAGCTTTTCTAACATCTTTGGAAAAGGTTAGCTAATGAGCTGGCCTAAGCAACCAGTGAAATGCGCATAGAAGCTAGCTTTTCCTCAACAATGAATCTCAGTGTATTTATCAAATGTGAAAAATTGGGAACTTAGCACGTCATTCAGAAATCTTATTAATAAGCAATTAAGTTCCGTACATTTATTTTTTCGATGACCAAAAAGAAGGGGTAACTTGACTTATATTGGGCGACACTTGAGAGGCAGTTCAAATCCGCAGGAATCAAAGTCTCTAATGACTAACAAGTTTTCTTTCTTTAGAGCATATTTGTATCTTTTTAAAGATGATATGATTTATAGAAGAGACTATAAAGACTGAACAGAACTTCATCGATCCACAGCACAATCCCCTCTGTTTTGAAGTTTTTTATATGTCAGTGGATTCGACTTTCATCGTGGAACTGGTTAGTCAAATTGTTGTCCCTTGATAAATTAATCTATTCTGTTAAACAAAAAACGAGCTAATGTTAAGCTTTTGGAGCCTTTTTAGTTAAAAAAATCTACACAACCAAGAATGATAGAAATACAGACTACGACATCAGGCAGATAAAAAATTTTTTTACTGTGCATGTAGGAACTGTGACGTCACACAACTTTCGATCTCATTGGCTAATAATTTTTAGCTCTCAATAACACTTTGAGTTTATGTGTTAACATGAGAGTGGCACAATTTATTATTTTTCTATTTAAATTATTTGAAAACTGAAAATTTTTTATTAGAAGTTACTTTTTTTCTTCATAGTTTCATTTTAACTTTCATAAATATATTATCTCTATATTAGCTATAGTTAAAAATATAGACATTTAATTAAAAGGACGCAACACGTTAGTTTTTCGCACAACTTCCCCATTTGTTTTTTTGCGGCTAATTTGTTGGCATTCGCCAACTGCACACTTTATGTTTGTACTCTTTTCTGCTCTCTTCTATTTTTATTTATTTTTCTTTATTACACTCTTTAAACACACGTTTGAACACTTTTAAAAATTTTATTTATTGCAATAATATTTTTAATATAAAATTTTAAGCAAAATTCTTAGTTTTTTGATAATTGATAAAATATGTTTTATTTGAACCAAGGCGAATTTATTACAGGTGGTCTTAAAAGCCCTGCTGATATTAGCTAAAATCACTGTTGGATGTCAAAATTTTGTTTATTCTCTTTTATTATCTTTGTTTCTGTTTTGGTTTGTTTTATTTCTGTTTCTGACATTGTACAATGTTGTACTTGTTGTAGTACCGAGATTACCTGTGATGAATTCGCCTTGATTTGAACTCTCTGAGTAAATTAATTGCATAGTTACCATCTATTAAGTAATACATACTTATATTTTTTGTAAGAAATTACGATTATCACATGTAAAAGACACTTGGTAATCTTAAGAAGGGAACTACTACGTCATCAAACGGTAAAACATGCGCAAGGCGTAATCTTTATTTCTATCATTCTTGTACACAACAACCAAAACTTTACGGTTGCCCAAATATTTATTATTATATTATAAATGATGTATATTTCAGTTGCCATCTGTAATAAATTTTCGACAGCTGGTTGCCTTACATAATCGACGCTTAGAAGGTAAAATTTCTGAACAAAATTAAAAGTTTTGCAATGAAATAAAGCTCATTTCATTCGAAATATGCTTAACTAAATGTTTTTAGACCAAAACTGTAATTTTTAGTCCCATATTTATTTTTTAAGAGCAAAAAAAAATTTATTTTTTTTAAATTATTATTTTTCAGAACTTCAAGGATATCTCTGAAACTACTGGGCGAATTTAAAAACAAGTAAGAAAGTATGGTCGGTCAAGCCCGACCATATGATACCCTACACCACAGTATTTAAAAACGCATCAGCTTATGTGTCCATGTAAATATGGATTTATCTATGTTTATAAACTTCATGAAAATCGGTTTGAAAGTTTGTGAGAGGCAGAAATTGCCCCCTGCCTCCCCTTGTGGTCCTATTTTTTAAAAACTGTATAGCTAATGTGTCCCTATAGATATGGATCTATCTATGTTTTAAATTTCATTAAAATCGGTTTGAGAGGAAGAAATTTCCCCCTATCTTCCCTCGTGGTCCTACGATTCGCCCCATTTTCAATAGGCCTGGTCCTTGTGCCAATAAAAACCTATGACCCAAATTTTATCAAATTATCTCCAAAATTACGACCTGTACTTTGCGCACAAGGTTACATGGAGAGCCAGCCAGCCAGCCGCACGGACATCGTTAGTTCGACTCAGAAAGTGATTCTGAGTAGATCGGTATACTTTAAGGTGGGTCTAGGCGTTACACACATCAGCACAAATGCATAAAACCCTCTCCACTGTTGTGGTGTGGGTATAACAATGAAAGCTCGGCTCAAAGATAATATTATTGCCGGGTTTCGGATTTTTTTAAACTGAATATGCTGTTTTCAAGTTATTCCAATATATGTAGTGAAAGTGCCTTAATTTTGGACAAAACGGTATATCTCGAAAAGTCCTGCTGATAGAGAAAAATGGAGATTTGATTTGAAATCTGCAACATCTGCAAAATTAGTTAAAGTTTGCAATAAAGTTTCAGGCCGCAAAATGACTGTTCTTCAGTGTTATTATCTAAGAGCTTAAATATTACAAAGAACAACATTTTCCCAAAACACCATGATCTTGGAATAATTTTCGCATTATTCTCTAAAATAATAAAATTTACTTATTCTAAGAATTAATTATTTAACATTATTTTCTAAGCCAAAACTTATTGCAAAATGTTATAACAGTCGATCTTCTTTATAGCGAACTTCTTAAAAAAGCTATTCCTATTATTAACTGGTTTTAAAAATACAACTTTTTGGTTTAAATTTTGGTGTATTTTCATCTCCTTATTTATAATAAATTTCTATGCAGTGAATTTTTTTCTAGTTCTGATAATACTGTTGTATGGGGAAAATACACGAGTGTGTTCTGAAAATTGAGTACGAGTGAAATTGAAATTGAATAAATTATAAAAACGATCCTGTGTTAAAAGTTCATGAAAATATTTTGTTCTTTGACTACAGCTGATCTCAATCAGAACTACTTTTAAAATCAGGAAAAACGGTAACACTGTGTGTAATTTTTTAAGTCATGGAAAAATAACCATATACGGACAACTCTAAGTGATAAAAGGCCAAAAAAAAAGAACCGTGTCTCCTAGTTTTGCCTAAAGTCATGCACTTTTTTTATGGGCCCTCTAAGATTTGGGGCCTCGGTGTAATTTTTGCAAAAAAGTGATCATTTTCTCAGGCTCATATCATGCAAACCGCTCGGAATTTTGATTTTGATTTGACTTTGGGCAAAACTGGGAGACACGGGTCTTTTTTTTTGTCTTTTTTCACGTAGAGTTGTCCGTATATGGTTATTTTTTTCGTGTTGCACTGTGTAATTTAAAAAAAAAATAACAAAACCTATTTTTTTGATTTAAATTATACGCGTTTAAAGAACATATTTGACATAAGGAATAAAACAGACGCATTAATAACACTGTGCTCAATAAACTTAGGCGTTATTGAGTTAGGCGAATATATGTTGTGTAACCTTCTCCATTTTTGAAATAACGGTATATCGTAAAGCAAGAGCTAGCCTAAAAAAACGGTTAGCACCACGCGATTCATTTTAACAATTAAGACAGCAGCCAGTGTTAAGCGGATATAATTGAAACATCAAGAAACGATTCTCTTGAACAAATGTTATTAGCAGAGTTCACGAACATGGGAAATTTCATTAAAAATTAGCAAATTTAATTTTGTTAAAATAATTTCTGTAATTGTCTCAAGTTTCAAGCGATGCTGATATCAAAAGTTTTACTTAATTCTTTACATAATGAAATGATGCAGGGTTATTTTAGGGAAGTTTGACTGTAATTTAGTCCATTGCCAACAAAAACTGAAAAGCGATAAAACACATACGCAAAAAAAGCTTATCACTACCATAAAAACGCTGAAACGGTGAGTTTTATTATATCTAAGTGATAAACAAAATTAAGAAGAAAATATGACTATTTTTTATTAAGCGAAAGCCCATCATTTCAGGTTGACTCTTTTACGAGTGTATCCCATATCTTTCTTGACACTGAGAAAAAGATAAAACGTTCTAAAAGATGAATATGTAGAAATCATACCAAGGCAAAAAAAAATACAAAATCATTATATGATTGGCCAATTTGCACACAAGAATATTTTCATCTACCAAGCCGAACTTTTCCGACACCCATACACTGACACATTCAGCGCCAACATTGAAGATGGTGAGAAAAAAAGCTCGTGCTCTAACACACTCATCTTACTCATACGCTAACGGGGCTAAAAGCACTTAAAACGGTAATAAAAAGATCTCTGCTCTTTAGCGCTCTCTCTCTCTGTCTGGGCTTTGTTCAAACAGGATCTGAACGTATATTACGTTGTGACAAGTTTTAAACCAACATCAGTCTAAAGTGTACGCAACTTAAAAAACATCGTTCGCTGTGACAACGAAAAACATTAAACAAAACTGGGGAAATAAAAACATACACACACTAGAAAACAGAAACCTTCAGAGTTAAATTAACCAAATAAAAAAAAGCTTAATAATATTAAATAAATACGCTACGAAATACAATTACATCTATTAACACGAAAATAATTAAGAGGAAAAAACTTTTAATAAAATACCTACATATAATATAAAATTTGTTTACTTTTGTTTATAGTATAGTGTAGTGTAAACGCATACTATATATCATACACATTTACTGCTGCTACTACTACTGCCACACCAACATCAATAAGAGCAACAAAAGTTTAAACTTCGAAAATACAAAAAAAAAAAAAAAACAGTAACGAATATTTTAAATTGAATTTTGTTAAACTCAACTTGCGAAGTTAAATTCGTATTTGAATTTAATACCGTTTTGCTGCGTTTTCGAGTTGGTCGTGTTTTTACAACTCGCTCTGCAATTTTTACAAAAAAAAACTGTTCCGTGTTCGAAAATAAAAAAAAAAACAAAATTTTATTTTTAAATAATTAATAACATATAAAAAGTTAAAGCGGGTGTTGAATTAAAATTTCGACTTAATAAAAAAAAAACAACAACGTGAAATAAATTTCTAAAACAAGTTTAACAAAAAAAAAAAAAAAAACCAATTTTTCTTAACAATTTCTTAAAAACTTACAAAAATCAAACGGAAATGTAAATCACTCGCCCCCAATTTTATTTGATATAGAAACTCGATTTTTATTGAAAATATCAAGCAAAGAGAAAAATAAAATATAAATAATAAAAAAAGTGTTGAAAATTTAAACAAATAGTTAAAACTTTTAAAACAATCAAAAAAAAATTTTAACATAAATATAACAAAATAAAACAAAAAATAAAAATTTTACTAATTTTATAAAAACAACTTAAAAGCTCTGAAGGAACACAACTCATTTATTTAATTACACTACTTTTAAAGAATTTAATTTATTTAAGGTAAGTAGCAATTAAATATTTGCAATTGGTTTTTTTTTTTTTTTTTTTTTTGAGTATTATATGCAATTTATTCAAACCAATTAAAAATATTAATTAATTATAATCTAATTAATAATTAAGGCATATCTAAAGAATTTTTTGGCAAAACTTTAAAGAAAAAGTTACAATAAAAAGTGTAATTGTTTTAGCTTCGGCTAATTTCAAATAAAGGGTTTGTTTAGGGACTAACAGATTGTTAAAAAACAGAAGTTAAAATTAAAAAGATATTAAAGGATAAATGATTGCAAGAGTTTTAAAATTTTTCTTAGCCCCCTTATTTTCTAATACAATTCAACCCACTTTCAAAATATTTTTGTACAAATTTTAAAAATTTAAAAACTTTTTACAATATAAAAGCATTTTTCTGCTGTATTTCTGGGTACGTTACCGCTTATAGTCGGAAATAAGTACTTCGCGTAGATACGAGCCTTTATACATGTTCAGCCAGTTCTTTTTTACTACAGCAATTGCAAAGCTTTGCGTTTTTGTAATCCTAATCATTTAAATGCAACTGTGAAATATCAATAAGGTTTTGCAAGTTGAATTCATTCTATCAAAGCTACTTTTGGGATTTGTATGTGTGATTTCGCTTCAAATGTGTAATTTGGTAAACAAGTCTTGTGTAACGTCCGAAATCGTACCAAATCCCTAAGTTCGATTGGACACTTTTATGGGAGCCAGCTGAAATAATGAACCAATTTTGTTCATTTTTATTTATACAATAAGCCTTATTACGAGAGTTATTGTCGTGATTGAAGCCGTAGTCGTTTGAAACACTTCAATCGAAAAATTTCTCAACGCGGGAGTTATAGAAGATGGGCACAAACTACCAAAGTTGCCAAAAACGGAAGAAATTTCGATCCGAATCGAAACGCAGAATAGGGGTGAATATCATTTAAAATTTATGATAACTTCAAATTAAAACACATGAAAAGTATGTGGTATTTATGTCGTTTACAAAAATCGTAACACAAACTTTTAGAAACGACTCATAATAAGGTTGAATGATGGATACTTTTACGAGACATAAATATGTACATAAAACTTAGTCCTCCTGATATCTGGGGTCTTCTGAAAACCCATTTCATATACATACGTCTAAACAGACAGAAACTAATGGACGGACATACTTCAATCCATTTCACCGCTAAAAAAGATCTATAATGTACATATCATTTTTATAGGGTCTATATTGGTAACAAACATGTCTTAGACCACTCACCCACTAACACACATTACCATACAGATTTAAGAAAAAAATTTTATGAAATATGTATGTATTTAATTGTTATGTTTTAATTTATGTTTTTGTAATACTGGATATCTCTCTAACGAATTTTGTGATGAACGATCTATAATACACGTCAGCTCCAACAAAAAATCCCCTCATGACAATATCTTTAATAAGCTTAATAATGTTTCTGAAACAAATTATGATATTTTATTCAAATTAGCCAACAATTTAAAAAACTGTGAGGTGAGCTTTTATAAAGATAGGCTACAATTTTTTATATACCATCAGGGATGATAAATGAAAAAACCAATATTGTACCAACGAACTTTTAAAATCGTACTTTATCGGTCCCAATAGTACTCAATCTTTTTTTATAAATTTGGTCTAGCCAGACCTGTTTCATGCGGTTTTTAGAGTCGAGAAATCCATCAATTTTTATTTTTGATTGCCACCAGAGAGCGTTTTCATAATTTTTTTTAGAATTTATCGTCTTTTTTGTGGAAAATTTATGAATATTTCTCAAAATGCAATCACGAGTTTTAAAAGAAAATAAAATTTTTACGTGTTCTAAAAATATGTGCATACGAACATCTTTGGATTGCATTTCCAAATTTATTGTTTTTACAATTTTCATTATGGTCTGCAGAAACAGGAAAGGAGTAGAAAGTCCGAATATAATAATATTTAATTTAGCGCTTGTAAAATTTCCTTCAAAATAATTCGGAGAAAAAAAATAATGGAGTGGGCTCCCACTGTTCCAAAATTCTGTTGATTCCTTCTTAATATGACAACCATCTTGTTGAAGAATATTTGAAACTATTATTGAGATGAATTCTTCTCTTTTACAATGTAGAACTTTTGGAGAAGTGGTTTCCTATATCTTTTAAAAACTTGTCAATATCATCAGAAAATGCACGCTTATATGCTGCCGCTGATCTAAATTTAGAATGTGGCATAAGTAATCGTTCAATCAACAAGTGCAAAAATCTATTCACAGTAGCGGAGTTCAGTGTTTGGTACAAATGGTCTTGCAAAAGAGCAAATGCAAAATATCACAGCTGTTTTGATAAATCCAACAATAAATTCATTGGACAGTAAATACGAGTTGCTATTTAATATAAATTATAAATATGTAGTTTTCAAAAATTTGAAAATAGTACCAAATGAGTCACGGGGGTACAAGCGTACTTTTCAGTTTCGAATTGTACCAAAAAAAGTACAATTGTACCAACTTTATCAACCCTGTATACCATATAGAGATAATTCCTGAAATATTCGGTGAAGGGTATTAAAGATTCGGCACAGCCGAATATAGCACTCTTACTTGTTAAAACCTTAATTTATTTTATATAAAAAATAAGACCTCAAGCTCGAAAATTTATTTGCACGTGCTTAATCGGGCGTGATTTGAGTTTTAAGGGCACGCAAGACTTTTCACGCACCCATGAAAGCTTTCTCAAGAAACTTTTGAATACAGAAAAATTAAACAATATTTTTGGGTTGGGGTCATATGCCAGAAACTTAAAATCCCGAAATTTCGAATTTCAAAATTCTGAATTTTAATATTCCCAATAATAACTCGGGCGATAGAAAGCATAGTTGGGCCTTCGGCCAGGCACACGGACTTTCTGCTCTATGGCATAGCAAACACCGGCTTCGCTAACTAAAGCTTCTAAATTCGATTTTTGATATCGGGATTTTGTAATCTCGGATTTCAAAATTGAGGATTATAAAGTTCGGTATCTTGAGGTTCAGAATTCTAAAATTCAGGATTTTGACATTTCGGGATTTGATACTAACCCAATATTTGTATATATGTATATATATATAATTGTCTACATATAAGAAATTTTAAGTAAGAAATATTTATAAAAATATTTATAATAATACAAATTTTGGTCTTAACACAACATTTCGTGAATATGCGTGCTTGTGGGACTTCGGAAATGAGTCGTGAGTAAGTGTTTACATTACTCGTGTGTGATAACATTTCCTTCCCTTGTGAGCTTGCGACATCGTGAGTCAAAAATTATTCATGAGCACAGCTTTAATGGCATAATAAACCATACAAAATGCTTGGCAAACACACACATTATTTCCGCTTGGCATTTGCCAATAAACAACACAAATTTTTCCCAGAATGCCGCGGCAATTTTGTTGCTTTTTGCTTAAAACGGAGCAGAAAAATAAAATAAAGGCAAAGAATTTAAAGTAAAAAGTGATAAAAACAACGAGCTGATTGTGGCAAGCAATATTGGTTAAAAAAAAAGTGAATTTACTATTTAAAATTATTTTAATTAGTGTTCGCCTAATATTCAAAGTTCTGACCATAAATTTGTATGTACATATGAAGAAAACATAAACTAAGTATATGTATATGAATTAACCTGTTTCGAGCATTTAGTTTTTTCCGTCTTAGTGGATCGATTTGGCGAGGGAACAACCTCCGGTTCATATTTTATATTCTACGTGAGTTAATTTAATTTTGTAAGTTCAATATAAAAAATAACAATTGAAAAACAAAAAATTATCATAAGTATCCTTTATAGATTGTCATCCACTCAGGACATTGCATGTTTAATTCTATGTTTCTTTTTCTAATATTAACGAAAATTTATCAAAGTACCAGATATTGAACGAAAAAGTACCAAAAAGCTCCCCTTACATGTTCTTTTTCACCCAGTTTAAAGTATAATTTTATCTTTATAGGTCGAATATTAACGAAAATTCAAAAAGTTCCAGATGAAAAACAGAAAGTACCAACATTTTTCATCTTAGAGGTTTTCATTCACTCAGGACACAGCACCTATAATATTATGTTGAAAATTTCAATTTTATAGAAAATTTAAAATTATCACATGCAGCACGGAAAAGTGAAAGAAAGAAATTTCATTTTCCGTATTTCCCCTCGTGATACTTTTTTCTCGCCATAGAGGTTCGGTTGACAAACAAAGGAATAAAGCGTTTTTAATTGTTCCGATTTATATAGTCGAAATATTCGAAAATCGGTTTCTGAAAAATGTTGAATAATCGATCACCCCATTTTTTATTATTTGAAAATTGAAAAAACTTAATTTTTATTTATGAGTTCTGCATATGTGTAAGTAGCAAATTTAAATGCTTATAACTCTGAAATTATTGAACAGATTTTAATAAAATATATATTGTGCACTTCTGTGAGTAAAGACCTTTCACATGGTGTATATTTTGTTCAAATCGGTTGACATACAGATGAGGAAAGTGTTCTTAACTGTTTTGCCTTAGCCGATTTATATATAGATGCTTTTTTCAACGTCTTCATCCTACAAAGTTTTCGCTGAAAAGTCATTTTAGCATTAGACGCCACAAAAACTTTGAAAAATATCCAATATGTCTGCCAAATATAAAAACTGATATTTCTACAAACATTGCTTGAAATGTTTGTCCAAACCAGTGATGCCAGGAAAAATTTCAAAAAATCCCTACGTGTGTCCAAAAAAAATCCCTTTTTTCCCTACAACCAAAACAAATTTCCCTACACTTTTCCCTACGTTAAAAATTTATTGGTTTTAGCGACAAGCAAACAAATACATATTTATTTTGTTAACATTTTGTACATATTTATTAAAATAAAATTTATTTATTAAAAAAAAATAAATTTCAAAAATAACACTGTGTGACAAATTAAATTTTTTTCTTTTTGACAAAAACGCCTCTATAAATCCTTCAATCTAGAACAAAACAGAGTCAAACTTTGTATTTGATTTATCATTTCCTCATCTCTTGTTAATTTTTTAAGAGCTTAATAGTTTTCAAGAATACTTATTTTTAATAATTTTTTTAACATAAGAATCTAATCATTTTTAGCAAACTTGGTTCCAAATAAAAGGGGGCTCTGTAAAATTTAAAAAAAAAAATATTTTCTTCAGTTCCGCTGAACATAAATATAAAAAAAGTTCCATTTAAAAGTAAATCATTTCATATTCTTAAAAGTTTTCATTTAAAATTTTTTAAAAATTCGAAATTTTATATTTTTATTTCTCTTAGCTTAGAAGGTGTGATTGTTTTCTACCATATAAATTTCTATGCAGAAATTTCATTTATTAGATATTCGCTTTTAATATTCGCATACATGTTAGAAAATGTGAGTGCGAATGCAAAAATAAGAGAATAGTACGCAACTTAATTTTATATTAGGGGTTCGAAGAATATTCGGGTACATGGTTTTAATATATGAATTGCCAGGCTGTTAGGACTCATAGTATATGGTTTCTTGAAAAAAATACTACATTTGTACTAAAATGCTATTGTATATGAAAAATTTTAATTTTTAAATGAAAATTAGATGAATATTAACTTATTTTTAGTTAATATTGAAAATGAGATATAATTTTGAAAATTCCCTACATTCGCCTTAAAATAAAAAATCTGTACTTTTTTCCCTGCGCTTGAAATTTTTCGAAAAAATCCCTACAAAAAGGGAAAAATTCCTACATTTGGCATCACTGGTCCAAACAGCAAATACCCCAATTAAAAACACAACATATTTGTACAAACTTAAAATTTTGATATGTTTGCCAAGCCATTTGTGTGGTTAATTATGCCCTTTAGTTTTAATACAACTTTAAGAAAACAGATTACTTAAAAAATATGTTAAATTTTAAGTTTTTAAATACTGATTTTTTATAATTTTTTTTTTTTTAAGCACTTTTCAAAGCGAGTTCATAACTTGCGGTTTTGCAAGTTATGTGATTTTATTTTGCTCCTTGCATTTTATCTAGTTTGCTTGTCAAAATTTGTTAATATTTGCTACTATTATTCCTTGATTTAATATATGTAAGTTTGCGCGTCATTTCGTTTTGAAAGTGACGAGCACTCAATTGAGCTTAACTGTGCCAAATTTTTAAATAGATTGAATACTATATTCTTTAAATACGTTTGACGCCAACAACTTATTTTGACATTTAAGTCTACCTGTTATGCATTTTCTTTCGGTACTTTTTAAAAAAAAAACTTACTACACTTTTATAATTATTTTTTATTTTTACGAAACATTAACTTTCTTCATTTGTTTATTTGTTTTTATTTTACAAGCACAAAAATTATTAAAAATACACGCTAAATTTCTTTCCCCTTAGAATTGAAAGATAAGAATCTACAAAAGTAGTAAAATTCCCATAAAATATAAAATTAAAAAAAAAAAACTTCTAACGGAAGTTTTAAAACAACAAAACAAAATATACATATTGTAAAAATTTACTACTTTAAGTAAAAGTACTTACTAATAATCATTAATAGTATATTTTTGCTAAAACAGTGGCGGCCACTAAAATTTTCTCACAAATAAACTATAGTTTATGAGTGAAAACGAAACGAAACAAATTATTTCACAATTTTTTTAAATTCGCTCTATGCGACTAGAAATTATACTCAACCTATCAACGGCTATCGTAAACGACTGCGTAGTGTTTTGTAAAGGATTAAAGTTACACATAACCTGTGTTCTTTAATCTGCTACAAAAACGACTTAGGGATAAAAAATCAGAGCAAGTTAAACTCACTTTTTGGTTTAAAATGTGTTTAAACCAACAAATCTATAAATCACTAAACACATAAGCCCTCTTTAAACGTATAAATTTGGGCGTTTAAACTACCAATACAGACCATATGAATTAGATAAGATTTATCGTAGTGCTGCCACATGTTATTTTTTTGACAACATATAATACATGGGACACTGATTTATAGTTGTTGAGTTTAAACTACACATAAGTTCAAGTTTAGTTCAACTAAACCAGCGTTTAAGCCATCAGTGATTTATTAGCCATTAGTCGTTTACGAAAACAACAAACGTAATAAGGCTGACTTTTAAATTTAATGATTATCGATCCATTATATAAATTAACTGGATAACTATACAAATCCGTTTGCAAGACATTTTTTATCTCGTCTTCTAAAGCGAAAAAGGTTTCGAAGGGCCGATCTTCCACCCCATTAGGTCGAGGAGTGTTTAAACATTAATGTTCGTTCTACTGGAGTTGGACAAGCTGTTAATTTTAAGCCAATTTACTTATTGTTAGGCCTTAAAAAAGCAGATTCAGTCAATAAATATTAAAGTATCAAACGAAAAACAAAAAATCGGTATATAATTTACCGAAGATTCCATGTAAAGCCTACTCCCAGAAAAATACTTCGATATGCCATAAAATCGAAACGAATTTTGATATTCTATGAGATTTGACCCATTTAAATTTTATTAGACAAGCTTTGAAACATTTAGTTATCATCGGTCTATAATTAACGGTTGGTCCCATATAAAGCCCACTTACAAAAAATAGTAGTATAATCTTCGCTTAACCATTCACCCCCCGTGTTGCCATTTTTTTTTATTACTTCCTTAAATTTGCTTAAGTCGAAGGAAAATTTGTACTCATTGGGCAAATTGATAAGTTCTTGAAAAAAAAAATGAAAAAATGTGTTTGACAAAAAACTTGTTCATCACTTATAAACATATCGAGCCCTAATAGCAAAAATGATGTAACCAACAACATTTTAGATTTTTGTTTTTTGATGAAAATCGATAATTTTTGATCATTTGATCATCATCTCTAAAAATCTCATATCTCTGGGAAGTACCGTTACGAAATAAGATAAAAAGCAATTTCAAACGAAAGCCCAGACTTGAAGCAAAAATATTTAAAAAAACCTTCTCCTGTAAAATTTTATTTTTGTTGGTTACATTATTTTTGCTATAAGGGCTCGATATAAAAGTAACCCCGGGTGGGTATGCGTAAAAGATGTACCCGAAAATACTTGGTAAGGCGAAGGTTAATACGCCTAAAAAAGTTGCGAGTAGTAACACAGTTAGGAAATTTGACACAAAATAGTTTTATATGACTTTAAATTTTCATATCACATATTATAAAGATTTGTATATAATTTATCGCAGATGCCGGATAAGATCCACTCCCGAAAAATTATACCTACGTCTTGGTGAAGGAATATTGTATCATTTAAACTTGTTTTTTCCTTTCTAAATAATCATACACCTTTTAAAGCGCAAATTTAGCATTTTATTAATTGTTTTTTTTTAAGTAAATTTCAAGTAGTTTGCATGTCACAACTAATAACAATAGTATTATTAATATTATAACAATAATAAAATAACAAAAAAAAAAAAAAAAAAAAAAAAAAAACATGAATAATATAAAAAAAAAATTAACAATTCAAATCTTTCAGTTCACAAATTATGGATAATTATGTTTGTTTAAATGTTGTTATTAAAGGTTTTAAAAAGAACTATAATTTAATTATAACAAAATTCCTTTCATAGTTATTAAAACATTTCTTATTATTAATATAATTGTTAAAGCGAAATAAATTTCTTTTGTTATGTAAAATTTTATTATTTGTTTTTGCGTATCAAAGTGGTTTTTAAGAGTGGGCTTTTTTACTGGGAATCTATAGTAAATTATTGATAATTGGTCGTTAAATGTCAAGTTTCATAGAACGCATTAATGTAATTATGTTTTTTATCGCGTAAATTGATAAAATCAAGGCTTTTGTGATTAAGCAGCCTCCTAAGAGGCCGCTAAAAACATTTTTTTTACTAAAGTAATAAAATAACGCCAGATTACATTAAAGAAACATAATTAATATTGATTTTTTAGGGACTGGACTGATTGTTCTGGACTTGAATCCCATACATTAAACAAGTTTAGTACTCAGGTCAGGTACAGCGTAATCGATATTTTTGCCAAACACTGTAAACTTAATCTGTACAATTGTATACCCTTTGCCACTAGTGGCAAATAAGGGTATACTAACTCTGTCAATGCGCATAAAACTTTTTTAATAATAATCTACGACCTCATAAAGGACAAATATTCTGTGTCCTTGAGTAGTTCTAAGTTGTTTTAGCCATCTGTCTGTCTGTTGATAACACTCTCACTTTAGAACACCTTAAAACAAAGCCGATATTGGTCTCAAGTGGTTTTAAGTTATCCCAAGTTTGGGATTGAATCTAGCGCAACTGGTTTAGCTGGAAAAAAGTTCTGGACCGAAATGCGAAACAATCACCATAAATAATTTATAATTTTGTTACGAAAACTAACGTAAATGGTGGCGGAATAAACGGGTTTTGCACAAATTCGTTTCGTGAAGATCGGTCCATAAATTTACCATAGAAGCCATAGTAATCCTACTCTCGGAAAACAGTTAACCTTAAGTCTTAACGAAAAATGCTATTGTCGTAAAATTTGGTCGGTCATAGTTTCATAGGACAACAAATCACATGTCAAATTTTTAAAAGATCGATCTATAATTTACCAAAAAACACTCGTTCTTGTTTGTTTTAGCATATTTTCACATCTTTCACATCATTTCAATTTTAATTAATGAAAAAAATGTAATATTTAGTTAAAACCTGTTTCGAGATTTTTTTCATCTGGATATTTCAATTGCTTGTTTTGTTTTAATAAAAGTTCATTAAGAGAGACATTATGCATATTGACCTTTTTTATCCAAAATCTTTCGGAGCGTTCAAAGAGTCAAAAAAATGCATTGGAAACTATGCGATTTTAAATAACTGTAATTTTTTACTTTGTATTATCTAATATTTCGATGTCACGTGCAACATAAAACATCAAACTTCGGCTTGATTTAAGTGAGAATGGATTGATTTTTTTCTTTTAGTATATAAAGGCTATTCTCAGAATTATAGTTGACCGTTGGCCCAACATGAAGCAGCCTTCTGAATAGCACTTAAAACGTATTAAACGCTTAAAAAATTATTATTTCATTGAAATTTCGTCTTATTTAGGTTTTTTACTCCCAAAAAAATCTCTGACGAAATTTGTGATGATTAATCCACTCCTTTAAATCATTTAAGCAAGTCTGCAAATGGTACAAATCTTGATATTTAATTCAAATCAGGTCAAATTAAGTTTTTTAAGACTGGAAATAAAAACATACGATTTTCTGATGGTCTCAAACCGCAACCAATTGTAATAATGATGTCAATTTTTATAAAAATTGGTTAATGATTTATAGATCCCAAATAGAACCCACTCTCGAAATATTCTAATTACCTGTGAAGGGTTTCAAAGATTCGGCTAAGCCGAATATATCACTCTTACTTGTTTTAATTCAAAGTTATAAGCGAAGAAGAAAACATGTGCAAATACGGCTTGTCTGAGAAATTAAAAAAGAAACATTTTTTTCTTCGTTATTTTTCCATTAATTTATTAATTCATTTTTAATGCGCCTTATAATGCAGACGACTCTTTTCATAATTCTCTGTACAGAATATTTTTTCCGCTCTCATTTTTCATTGTTAACTCTTAAAAACCGTAACACAACAGAACGTTTTCAGCACACATTGTAAAGGGTCCTAGATGAATATTTTCATCTGGGATTAAACAAATTTATTTATTATTGTTAGTGGCGTTGGGTTAAAACTCTGTTAGGAATTAACACATCAAAAATCTTATATTTTAATTAATTTCCCTAAAAAATATTGTCATTTTGTAAAGATAATACTCCAATATTTAAATTTCTGATTACTTTATAGTAAAACTCGACATTCTGTTTAAAATTTGTTAATTTGTTTTCACTTTTTTTATCTCATAACTGGGTAGAGAAAAAAAAATTAACACAAAATTTAATTGCAAAATGCATAAAAAACAAACTTTTGTGTTTTTCAAAACAAGCAAAAAAAAAATACAAAAATTGCAATTTAAGGTGACCAGTTTCTTACATATTGCAAATGTCACAGAAAGTAACCGTCAGTTTTTATATCAAATGATCTTGCACATTTAAAAAAAGATAAGCAGGATGTAATTTGTTCTATTACTTCCTGAAAAATCGTTGAATAATAAACCCTGGCCTTAAGTCAAGTTAAGCCATTTTTTTATTTCTGCTACAAATATATTTCAAAACTTTTATTTTCAAAAAATTTTGTCACCGTAGATTGGTTGAATAGCCGTGTATGCCCACCTTTGTAGGCATTAGGCTACAGATTTCCTATTCCTTTCTAGACAACAACTTAACGAAATTTGTTAACATACTTTTGCTATTGTTGAAAACAGACAAAAGAACATACGCTGTTATTTCTGAACACATTTCAAAATTGGCTTTATAAAATTTTTTTAGACATTCCAATAATGACTTCTGTATTTTATTAAAATCTTCATAAGTGGCTGAGTTGTTAATAATTTTGTTTAATGAAAAAAAAAACACCTGTGTTGACATAAGTTGTTTTACCTGCAAATACTAGAAATGTCAATATTATTTTGTTATTTCCTTTAATAGAGTGCAGTTATAAGGTCTATGAAATTTGTATTGCAATTTGTATACAAATTTTTTTTTATGAGTGCTAATAAAGATGGTAGAAAATTTGACATACTTAGACCTCAGTATTTAAAAGAACTTTTTGGATCGTCTATTAAATGTAATATTAAAACAAGACTCAATGAAAAAAATATAACCTCTGATATTTCAAAAGTATCATAATACTATTCTAAAAAGGCTTAAATATGTTTATTGGCAAATCCATGCTTAAGTTCATAAGATGTTCTTTAATGTAAAAAATTTAAATTAATTCTGTGTATTTTCTATTATGACCTTTAAGTAGTATTCGAAAATAAACAGAACATTATTTAGCGTTCGGCTCATACACCCAAGAACGACGTCTATTTTAAAGTGTTTGTGTAGACAAACACAACCCTTAATACCGTTCATAACTATTTTTAAGAATGAGCCGATCAGAGTATATTGTTCTGTTCTTCGTTAAAAAAATAGAATTATTGTAGGGATACAATATGTTTCTTTTTTTTACATTGATAAAGAAATAAACAAACAAAACATTTTGGCAACGACCGTGGCACGAACAGCTTGTGTGTGTATTGTGTTGTTTTGTTTGTGTAAAATTATTTTGCAGGCTTTATGTTGGTTTTTCGTTTGTGTATTTTGTTTTTATAAAAAATGTTTGGTGTTTTTTTTTGGCAGCCAAAATTGCGCTACGTACAACAGAAACGAAAGAACATTAATGAGCTGAACCGAACACAATGAAGTTTGTGGTTTAAAAAAAACCGAACGGAATTAAATGCTCTCATCTTTTTGTTAAGTTTGATAAGAACAGTATTTTTTTTGTGTTCGAAAGATGACAAACAGGAAAACGTTATTTTTTTAAATGCTTTTCTACACAAACACTATTAGAATTTGTGTTTTCCACAAATCTACCGAACCGAACAATATGCAGCGATATTTAATGTTTATTTTTGAACACTGCCTTATATTCCTTCGGTCTAATTTATAAAAATATCTTAATTTAGGGTTTATCTCTACATTAGTTATTAAACACTTTTAGTCTTATTAACCGTTAATAAAAATTCTGAATTATAAACGTTTAGTAAGTCTAAATTAACTATTAAACGTTTTTAATAGTTTTGTATTTTTATGTTGGTAATGCCATGTTATGGCAATTGTAATTTTATTAGTAGTGATGTACAAAATTATCAACAAGTTATACAAGCAATCCCCTTTTCTAAAAAAAATTTTAATATATTCAACAGTTAGAATAATAAAATCAATTTAAAAAAAAACTGCAATGGGTTTTTATACCAAAAAAATATAAAACAAATTAATATATTCCCTTAAATTTTATTTAAGCAATGTGTTTAATTTAACGAGTACAAATGGTATTCGATTACAAAGTTCATTGTTTTTATTTATGCATCACTATATTGTTTTAATTATTTTTAACTAAAATTAAATTGAAAAAAGTGTTAAGAAAAAAATTTTACAAACGGTTGGTTGGGTAAAGCCGTGAAGGTCAGCCGCATCATCTTGAACCTACACAAGTTAATTTAAGTTTATTTGGAACCTACACAATTTTCTTAACCTTCTACCATCATTGATCTTACAACTCGCTCTCACCTCTCTTCGTCCTCAGCAACGCAGAGCCACCAAAACCTGCAATTCGACAGAAGTTCCACTTCCTAACTCAATATCTTGTTTTATCATATTAACAATTTTTTTTTACTGTTGTTTTATTAAAGCGATACCTTGCTTTAAATATATCATCCGGTGTTTTGAATGGATCGTTTCTCTCCCGAAAAGTTTTAGGACGTCTGGGAATTTGAGCAATGGCATCTGCATATATCGTTTTTGGTTTATTAAGTGCATATCAGTGCTTGTGCTTCTTAATGGTACATATATATGCAAACTTACCGATTGTAGCAATTAAATTAATTGTATTAATTTTTTTCTCAAATTTACACCTATTTTCACACTTTAATCTAAAGAAATTGGAAAATAATATTAAAAAGAATTGTTATACTTAGAAATGTAATTTTATTAAACGTTTAAAGGAGGGTAAAGGCTACAATAAATATTTGAAAATTATTACAAGTTTATAAAAGCTTAATAGCTGTATTAAACGTTTATAAATACTGTTTTTGTGAGTTTTGCTTATAAACCATTAATAAAGATGCTTTAAGTTTTTATAAATTAGACTGCTTATCTATGCTATGAGACATTTGCTGCGAAACATTTGAGTTTAATGGTAAAAGAGGAAAGGCGAATAGATAAGTAGCCCCGGTAGGCTATTTAGTAGTGAGCTAGTCTATCAGTGCGGAGGTTGCGGCTTCAATTCCCGCCAGAGACTCTGGTATGTTTTACTGAATGTTTACGTTACGATTGCGCGGTTAATGAGGTAAGAATGTAATTTTTTATTGTATTTGTAAATATTCGTAGGCAAAAAGAAAAAGTAAGGACGAGTGTTTATGCGTCAAATGTTTCATAATATGGACGAGGCGCAATGTTCCAATTTTTGTAGTATTTCTTGTGCCGATACCCCGAACGGTAACAATTTTTTTAAGTACGACAGTCTGTGCCGAAATTGTCCTGACTGTGGTTAAACAAAATTGACATGAATTGATTGGGAGCAATCAAACAGTTAAATATGCACCAATTTTTTACGACCAATTTTGCGCCGGCCACAGTCGAAAATCAACGCCGATACAAGGGATGCCAAAACGAAACTTTCAAAATTGCACTTTTACATTTTTTGCTTAATTGTAGCAAAAATACATTTGTTTTATCTTTTTTATTATACATACCTTTATTAAAATATAAAATAGTACATTTTTACTGTTGAACAAAAGAAAACAAGCCCCTTTTACCAAAACATTGCAGTTGTACCGATGTTCCCATCCCTGGTTGGTAAGCATCGGTTAACAAAACAACAATTATAAAACGTTCTGAGAGTAATATATTTCGAAAGTAAAACTCTGTTTGCCAACAAGCAACTTTACAAAAGCATATAATTTAATTTGCCCAAATGGAACGATAGTGTGACCGCATTGTACGATATTTACTGTAAAAATTTGGCACAATGTGGGACCCACCCAAGAATAAATTGTGCACAGATTGGGCTATTTGAGCCGATAGTGGGATCTTAGCTTTAAAAAAATTATGAAATTTTCGGAAAGTAGTCAGCACTAGAACTAGCTACCGGTCGTCGAATAATAACCGCAAATTCCAGAACATTTTGAACATTTTTCGAAGTCTTCCAATTTCTTCTTAGTCCTTACGTTATCACATACGCGAACGCATTACAGTGTTATTAAAGCTGAAGTTCCACACTACGCGTTCAATGCGTTTTATGCATCTGTCAAAAAAGTAAAATCAGTGTAATTATTGACAAGTTATACAGCAAAACGTGTAGGATGCATATACGTATAGAATGTATAAAAAGGTTTCCTTCTTCTTTTGTATGCGTCGTATGCGTCGTATGCGTCTTAAACAAAGCTCAGCTCCTTTGCACAGAGCGTATCAAACGTATAAAATGCGGAATGTGGACCTCCAGCTTAAATGTAAGAATTAATAATTTCATCAGTGAAAGTTGTTCTAAGCTTTTGCAACTACTTCTGAGAACTAGTAGATTGAATTTAATGTTCTAATTAGTTAGTAGTTGGTATATATATATAACACCATTTTCAAAATAACCGGGTTGTTCTACCAAAATACCCGGCTTATTATACCAAAATTACCGGTTTATTTGATATTTGAAAAACGTACAATTAAAAATAACTAGCTCGAGCAAAGATAAATAACCGGTTAAAACCGGTCAAATAATAACCGTTAGATTTTCCTAGTCCGTACTTTCAAATAAGTTTTAAAAGCTTATGAGTAATAGTTTCCTGTTATATGTATATTTAAAAAAAATATTTATTATTATATAATATACTAGCATACACCCGCTACTTCCTTAGCGTCTCCTTTCTCTTCGTGGACATATTTTTATGCCAAAGTTTATTTTTCTAGGTTTAAACTTGATTAAATTTTAGCATTTAATCTGCTGCTTTAGTAGAACCAAAAAGCTAAAGAAAAATGTCAAATTCCCCTTTATGCAGCCCATAATTTAGTACGAATATGTCAATGAATGGAGGAAAATGTTTTGTAAAAAAGTACCAAAAATAGTAACGATTTTCATCCACCCCTTAAATGTTCGAAAAATACCAAATTATTATACGTAATTTTGATAAGTTTCGAATGTGGTATATTATTATGAAACTATTGCTGCAAAAGCTTTTTTAAATTCTTTTTTTAAACTGCAGTCGTGGCGATAAAATGAAACTTTTGCTTTGCGCTTATTTTAAGTGCCTTCTTCCGCTTTCCCTGTATAAAAAACTCACAGAAACTTCATGTTTACGAAACAAAGTACCTTTTTTGTTCGTCTTTCCCGTTTAACCAACAAGATAAAATATTCCGAATCAAAAGTTGTATAATGAGGACGGCCACTTACATTTAAATTAAACTCTCACGACGTATGAGTAATATTTATTTGGTTTAAATAAACAAAAAAACCATATTTGGGTGCCTTATGTTATTAATTTGTTTAATCTTTTAGAGTTAAAGAGATTTATTGCTACTATTTTATTGAATAAATTTTATTTGCTAAAAAGGCATAAATTAAGCAAAATTTAATAAAAGACATAAAAAAGATTTTTATTTAAAAATAAGGAATGCAATTACATTTTAAAAGCCATTAAAAATGTTGAAACTTATTGAAAATGAAAAACAAAATATCTAAAAAAAATCAAGTAAGAAAGTATAGTCGGCAAGCCCGTCCATATGATATCCTTTACTACAGCATTAGGAGACAAGGTTTCTAGAGTGTACGCTAGTTAAGACCCATTTATATTAATGGAGCGGCCGGAACAAAATTATTTTATGAGGTTAAGATTAATGTAGTTATAGTTTTTTGTACCGACTATTATTTAGACATCTTTATCTATACGACATTTTTTTGTCATTAAGAGATGTGACGAGACCTATGTATAGTTAATTTTGGACGTACCAGCACAACATTTTGTCATGACATAGAACATATCGTCAAAGTAACTGTCGCCAATTTCAATATTTATTAGGACGTTATATCATTTTAAGCTATTTTTGGGAATAGTGATTGTATGGGATCTATAGTCAAATATGGACCGTTTCAAATAAAATTTGGTTAGGTAATTTTGATTGTTATAAAATGAGTTTCGACCAAATTTAATATAAATTCCAACATAATAAGATGGTTTATGGGCACAAAGACTTTATTACGAAAAAAGCTTGTATTGGCACTATTTAAAATGTGGACTGATTGTCACAATTGTTATTAGGATTGTTCCCTCTGAGAACTAGAACCAAATGTTATCAAATTATCTCCAAAATTGCAACCTGTACTTTGCGCACAAGGTTTACATTGGCAACCAGATGGACATCGTTAGATCGGTTCAAAAAGTGATTCTGACTCGATCGGTGTATTAAGGTGTTAACAAGTAAGAAAGATTAGGCGATCAAGCCCGACCATATGATACCCTATGACCCGGTATTTGAAACCAAATTTTAGAGTGTTTACCCTATTTGGGAACGATAGGCAATCATAAATTATAAGGTTAAGATTCCTATAAAAATTCTTTGTGCCGAATATCATGCAGATGTAGCAGTAGGATGCTACATTAATTGATGGCGATTTCCGTTAATTTAACGTAATTTTTGTTTACCTTTACCAGTAATAACTGGTTTTCTTCTCAATATTCTAAAAACTGCAACAAGCACTTTAAGTTTTACTACTTTTGCTTAAAACAAAAAAAAAAAGTTTTACGAATTTTTATAATTAAATCTATATTATATACAACCACAAAATATTGCCTAATTTATTAACACCTAATGGCGCATTTTACTGGCTGTGAATCACACTCAAATGTTTTACAAAAAATAATCAATTTGCACTTTTGTTTCTTTTGGTTTGCCTTAAAATATTTCTTATTTTCCTTATTGATTATAACATTTTGTAAAGCGCAAAGAAAGGCCTAACAAATTTTTTAAATAAATACGCGAAAAGTTAACTAAATTTAGCGATAACTCAAAAGTACTACAATTCAATATTGATTTTACTAATTAACATATTTTTGCGAAACAGTCTAGTAGCAATAATTTTCACTCTTTTTCAATTTAGAACGAAATAATTTTGTGCTTTTGTTGCTGTTGTTGTAGTTTAACCCATGAAGGAAGTTGGCAATTTATTAACGAATATATGCTTGTGTAGGCAAATTCATTGATGAAATGAAAAAAAAATTTAATTTCGTAATTAAATATGCATATGAAAAAATAAATTTCATTCATAAAAATCGTTTTATTTTAAGGAAATACGTCACTTTAAATTGTTCTTTTGTTTTGTAAAGTTAATTTATTATTTCCAAGGTGTGAAACTAAAATTTGTAATTTTGTTTTTGGAGAAAATTTATGTGGGAATTTGGGGAAAAAACAATTTTTGTTACTTCAATAAAAAACAATTTTTGTTACTTCAATAAAAAGGTTTCTAATACAAAGAAAAAAATGCGCAAAATATTTAAAAAATTTTAAATTATTTTATTTACTTTTAGAAAAGATAAAAATGATAACTGCTTGTTTTATTAATTACTTAAGGCCTATAGTTAATTATACGTTAAAGTTGCGGTCGACTTCAATAGTTACTTGCAATACGTAAACGTTTTAAATTTTATAACATTTTCTTAATTTAGCCGAAGTTAACTGCAATTCGCCATCAATTACACTGCTTTACAAATTTTTAATTTGGAAAAATACCAAGAACGCCACATGCCTAGATAAGTTAATTTGAACCTCCTAAACACGAAAAACGCTGTAATTTTTTTCTAAGTACCGTTTTTTAGATAACGGTACTTTTGTGTTTTTCGGTGTATAATGCCACTCAAACCCTTGTGGCGCCCAACCAAAGTCCGATCGAAATAAGTGGCATATTGTTGGAAAGGTAATTGAATGCATTTTCCGTCGATATGCTCAAAATTTCTATCTGATAAGCAATGGCTGAGTTATGGCTGAGTTAAGTTTAAAATTTGCCTATTTTTACTTTTTTCAAAATTTTTCATTTTTATTTCGTTTTTTTCTACGTTATAGTAAAGATCTGGAATGTTTTATTTTTTCACCAAATAGTTTATTTAAGTACCAACATTTTAAGAGTAATTTGATCGGATTTAAAATAAAGTTTTTATTAAGGATTTTGTGGAACGACAATATTTTTATCTTCATTGCTCACACACTATAATCGGCGTCCATCAGTTTTAACGTATTTAAAAAAAACGGAATTTTATATGAGATGAAAATATTGTCGTTCCACAAAATCCTTAATACAAACTTTATTTTTCATCCGTTCAAACTCCACAAGGGTTTGAGTGGGACCATACACCGAAAAACACACAAGTACCGTTATCTAAAAAACGGTACTTAGAAAAAAAAAATTACATCGTTTTTCGTGTTCAGGAGCTCCCAATTAACTTATCTAGGCATGTGGCGTTCTTGGTATTTTTTGGCTGTAAACCAGTGTTATTGACGCCGCTTCAGATTGATAAAAGTACGGATTACTCAATTTTTTTGAGTGTATCATATGTGTTGAAATCTGTTTAAATGAAAGTAGAAATATTTTTAAATATCTTTAACAATAACTTAAAAACTAATAAGATTTTGTTTGTCGTGCTTAATCCCCGAGTTTTATTATTGATAAAAACACTGAAATGTTTTGTTGGGGGATAATAAGCTTATTTCTATGCGAATTTCACTGGCTGCTTAGGCCAGATCATTAGAAGATATTCTCTCAAAATTGTTTAGAAAAGCCAAAGATTTTCGAAAATAAAACTGCAGAGTGTATGAGAATTGCAAGCACACAAAAAGTCCTATTTGCAATGATATCAAAGCTTAAACAGAATACTAACAATAAACAATGAGTTTATCATTTCTTACAGCGATTTTATCAAGAATAAAACTTGGGAATTAAGCACGACAACAAAATCTTATTAATTAAAAGTTTGTATTCCCAAAAACTACTTTGAAAATAATAATTTAGAAACTTTAAAAATAACATAAATTTTAGAGGGAGTTTACACGGTGTCTATTCAGACATGTCTAACAAACACGTTTGTTTTGTTTGTAGGCGATCGGGTTAGAGAAGAAAGAGGGGTTGCCAAACAGACATGAAATGAGTTTTCAAGTTTGTTTATATGAATTTCCATGTTTTAAATTTGTATGTTTATGTATATTAGACTATTATACATGAAAACAGACATGTTTGGAAAGACATCGTGAAAAGACAATAGGTTTTTGGAAGCATGTTCAAAAGAAAATCTCAAAACAGACATGTCTGGAAAAACTCCGTGTAAACTGCCTCTTAGTTTATGCTAAAAATAATAAAAAAAAAAAACGTCGAGCACGTCAATGGAATTCTATGCAAAATGTTAAATCTTGTACAATTCAGTTAAAAAGTTCTCGAGATTTTTCGAAAAACAGAAAAACACGATGTTCCATATTTGTGTTCAGCAGCCTCAATTTCATTTTTGAGTTGCTTAGTTAGTTGCTTTCTCCGCTACTATTCACATTTCATAGCAGATATTACTTCTTATAACGTATGATATAAGTCATTATCATAATGAACAAAATAATAACTTATAACCAGGGAAACCATAAATATGCAATTGCATGTTTTTCCTTGTGAGACCAATGAAGGCAGAAACAACATATTTATCCGTTTAAGAGCTTTTGCAATTTTGTGGATAATCTTATCAAATAAGGACGGAGTCTATTATTAATTTTTACTGCATATTTAATACGCAAAAACGCGTTTTTTAAAGCATATTCCTGGGTTCCCTGCTTATAACGTAATGATTTAAAAAAGTGATTCCATTTTTTTAAAACTCGTTTTATGGTTTCTATTTTATTTTACGAATTTATATAAATAACTTTTGCCTTGTCATCATTTTAATTAAAAAATTTTAAATATCTGCAAATTTTATTTTAATCAATCAGTTTAATAACACATATTTGCCAAATTCCACATGCAATACATGCATTTCGAGATAATAAAGGTACTTTTTTGGTACCATTGAACTTCCTATCATTTTACCATAAATTTAAATTTAGAATACTAATTATAAATCTTAAAAATTACAAAGCAAACAGTTGTGACTAAATCAAACAAAAAAAATGTGATTTTTCCACAATACTTAATAACCCACTTCAAATTGTTATCAAATTATTAAAAATGCTAAATAAATATAGAAAACACAGTAGAACCTAAATGAAATTAGAGAAATGCATATAAAATACATTTGGCGCCATCTATTCAAACATTTTTAGGATCTATTTTTAAAATGAAACAATTTACGTCAATTTAATCAAATTTATTCTTTAAAATTTACATAATAACATGTTTTTGACATTTTGTCCAATTAAAAAAAATTTTTTTTTTTGTTAAAACAAATTAATATTTTGTGCCATTTCTTTGTTTTATTTATTAACAGTCATCTAAATAAAACCCCAAGTTTGGTTAAAAAGTATGCGTGATAAGTTTATTGGTAGCACTTGTGGTTTTTGAAATTAAATAAATAAAGCGCTTAGATAATTAAGATGTGAAACGTACACTTTAGCAAACAAAAAAAAAAAAAAAATGAGCTTCTGCAGACATGCATAAAACCACGTCAGTTTTTTAAATAGGTTTTTAAGCCGTTTAAAATTATGCCCTTTATTTCAATCGGTATTGTAAAACTTTTTTAAAAAGATTGCATGTAATTGCTTTAAGTCGACTTTAGCAGTGCTTTATATTCAACTCATCTCTATTACACAATATTTGTTGATATTTTAGTTCTAAAAATATTTGTTAGATAGTTCTGAGTTTCCTTAGAATTATAACTTATACAATAATTAAAAATTGTAGGTACTTACGTCAGATCAGGAAAAATACTTTTTTTTCAATTCCTTTATTTATAAAATTTTTGATTACAATAGTAAAAAAAGTTAAATAAAACGTTCAATTTGAACTTAGGGCGCCAACGAACTCTTTCCATCTTTTTCGATCATTAGCTAATGATTTAACTTGGTTCCATGTCATTCCGATATCTTCATAATCATTTTTTATGTTTCTTATCCACGTTAGGCGCGGTCGACCAGGACCTCGTTGACCTTGCGGGTTCCACTCCATCACTGCGCGTGATATTTCATGTGGAGGCTTTCTAAGTGTATGCCCTATTCACTTCCATTTGCGTTTTTTTAGTTCATTCTTGATCGAGTTGAGGTTTGCCAATTCAAGAAGCTGTTCGTTTGTGACCCAGTACGACCAGAAAATTTGTAGGATTTGGCATAGACAGCGGTTTGTAAATGATTGTAGCTTCCTCAAGCTTTCCTGAGTTAATCTCCAGGTAGTACAGCCATAAAGAAGTACACTTGTAACACTACTGTTGAAAATACGAAGTTTTGTTTTTCTAGTGATATTGCTTGATCTCCAAATTTTGTAAAGCGATTGGAAGGCTAATCGAGCTTTATTGATCCGGTCGTTTATATCTTTATCCGACCCACCATCTACAGTTAATGTGCTACCAAGGTAGCAAAATGAATCCACTTCGTTTATTACGACTCCATTTAGATGAATGGGAAGATTGTTTGCTGCTACAACACGCATGAGATTTGTTTTCTTTATGTTTATCTTCGACAAACATGATTTAACAACTGTACTGTTCTTTTTAAACGAGTTGTCTTTTTGCTTTTTTCGTCTTCCTGAAGCAAAGTCCTTATTCGTCATACCGTAAAAGTAAATCCTTTCGCAAAAAAATGTTAACCGTCCCTCTGCCTGGCCGAGGGTTGCCATTCTTTATGAGTTATTACATTGACATTATTTTATATTTTTTTACCCACACCACAATAGTGGAGAGGGTATATTGCGTACATACATTTTTAAGTACGGCTCGTGGAAAAATCTTAAATTTAGTACGAGTTTTATCTTTCTGTGTATGTACTTCTTTTTCCAGCTGGGATATGTATACTACGTTGGATGTGTATAGATTTAGAGAATTTACTTCAATGAAATAATAAACATCTGCATGAAACTTAATAATGATGTGCATGATGTATTCCGTATGATGAATAACTATGAAACGAAAGCAACAAACACTCGATACAAGAGAATATGAACACTAACAACTCTAAAACAAAACAATCACCGAATAATGCCTGTATTCGAAAAATTATTTTAAGTTAATAAAGGTTTAAAAAACAAATTTACTATGAAAATTATCCTTAATAAATGTTTGTTAAATTTAATAAACGTTTATAAATACGGGAGCAAATGTCGAATAAGTTCATGGAAAAACACATTCAGCACAGTTATGAATTAAAATTACCCGGGAGTTTTTTCCCTTCTCTCATTTTTCCTATGTAAATTCAATTGTAAAAAATGGGAAAAAGGAAAAACTCCCGGGGAATTTGTATTCATAATTGGGCTGATTGTTTTAAAAGTCAGTATTGCCAGTTGAAGGAAAAGTGAAACATTAGGAAAGATAAAAAAACCATGAAGAGTAAAAGCAACAAGATTATGAAGTACATTAATATTAAAATAACAAAAAAAAAAAAAAAATTACATTGTTTTCAATGGAAATTAATTGTTTTCAATGTAAATTTCCAAAAAAATATCAAAGTAATTTTTGGGAATACAAAATTTTTTAATTAATTAGATTTTGCTTGTCGTGCTTAATTCCCAATTTTTATTCTTTATAAAAACACTGAAATTTATTGTTGGAGGATAAGCTAGTTTCTAAAAGCCAAAGATATTAGCAAATAAAACTGTGAATGAAAGTTGAATACAATCAAAAAGTCTTATTTGCAACGATATCAAAGCTTAAACTAAATACCACCAATAAACAGCGATGGGAATGTAGGAAAAGATTAACTCACTGTTTATTGCTGGTATATTATTTAAGCTTTGATATCGTTGTAAATAAGTCTGAGTTCATACGGCTTATGTCTTATTGACAAGATTCTTCCTTTTTCTTCTTTGAACATGAGTTGTCGTTCAAATGATTCACGTTATGTTGACGACGTGCGTATGCATGTATGCTTTTTGATATTGAAAACAAAAACAAAATTAAACAACGAATAAGAAAGCAAAACGTAAAGACAGTACATGCATCTGTGTACTCGTGTCTTTTCCCCTCGTCCTTCTCGCCTATAAAGTAGCAATCATGACAATAAGACATGAGCCGTATAAACACAGACTAAGACTTTTTGAGTGGCTGCAATTCACTTTGCATTTTTTAGCTTATATGTATCTTTGACTTTTCTAAAATGTTTTGGGAGAATGTTGTCTGATGATCTGGCCTAAGCAACCAGTGAAATGCCACAGAAACAATCTTATCCTCCAACAATACATTTCAGTATTTTTATCAAGAATAAAAATTGGGAATTAAGCACGACAAACAAAATCTTTTTAATTATTTCAAAACAATTTCATTTTATTTTCAAAAACATTTACTAAGTTCAAAAACATTTTTCGGCAATATGTTTTGCATGGAAGTTCATAAAGTAGTTGGCAAAAAAAAAAAAAAATCAAAATGCTTTACAAATTAGAGCTGCAAAAGTATCGATAGTCGGCCCAATCGATAGTTTCGATAGTTAGCTCAAAAACTATCGATACTATCGATAGTATCGAAAAGTTTTTATGTGCCTATTTTGTAGACACGGTAGTTAATGAAGATGGTAAAAAATTAAAAAGTTTTAACGTTTTTCAGGTATAAAAAATCAGCATATTGAATTTAAACTTTAGTGTCATCTATAGTTTATAATAAATATATGTAATCTTTATAAGTGGGGGATAAGAGGAAAACTCTTGTATAGATGCGCTTCGTACAAGAAGACAAATTCGTGATGATTCCAACCCTTTTGAGCTTCCCAGTGCCAAGTAAGAACTTCTAATAAGTAACGAAACTTTATTGTGCCTGATGAGTTCTTCTTCTGGTTCGGGTAGTTATTGGCCAATATGCTGGTCGTATTATTGGTTAAACTGACTCAGTAAAATTGTCACTTGATGGTGTCGCTTGATTGTTTCTTTTATTGTTGGCAAGTTTTTTCTTTATACTTTGCCATGTAGTGTATCCAAATCTGTGCCAAGAATATTGTAATTAGGCTAAGAAGATTATAAGTGTTTAAAAGAAGTTCTTGTCGTGGTCCCAGACTATTTAACTCCACTATAATCTCTTCCCATTACTGCTTACATGCATTTTTCATCATACCAAACTTTGGTGTTTTCCGCGATCAATTTCTAAGTTTCTCCAAATAAGCTGGACGAGCCGCTCAAATTGTGCTTTCCTTTTTATTTTCAAACAAATAAAAGTTTTTAAAAAAAACCGAAAAAGTAATTACAAAAATTTATTTGTACGATTTCTCCATTTTGTTTTCGATTTTCACCGAATTTAAAAAAATAGACTTTAACTGCCAATAACACAACTATTTCTTAGCAGTTGTGTGTATTGAACATTTTTAAGGGACAAACTTTTACAAAGTTGAAAATGGCAATACCACGCAAAAACAGATACACAACTGAATAGTCAACTGCCTGTTGAGTTGTTACAAAAGTGGAGAGCCGCAATAGGGGCATTAGTTTATATATGGTAGGTACGGTTAACATTATTTTAATATGTTAATTAGTACACAATTTTGTAAAAATAAGGAAAAAGTCTATTTTTAAAGTTTCAAAGGATTTTTGAAAATTTACTCCTAATCCAATATAATCATCACTAATCTGCGGTTATATTTTTGTTTAAAGTTGTAGTCCCTAAACATTCCTAGTGTCAAAGATCGGAAGTAAAATTTAATTATTATTCCATATACACAGAAAAAATTATTGCCGAATTATTTTCAAACAAACGCTTGTTTGAAAATTTTTTTGATTTCTACAAATTTTTTTACTGATTCAATCAATATTTTTGTTTGATTTTTATTTAACCAACAAAAATGTGGACAACTCTTCAAAAATTTAATAAGCGCGCTATTGGTTTGAAGTTTTCATAATTTTGTATGAAATATTTAACGCTCTTTAATGTTGTCGTCTTTTTGCATTTTTTTATTGATTGTAAGCAACACTTCTTTATGTGAAATATAAGAACTACAACAAAAAACACATGCAGTCTATTTTTGGACGCTTTAAAAAAGTACAGCAATAAGAAAAATGATGAAATAGCGTGACGAGGTTTGTAGTAAAAAAACAACAAAACCAATAACAGGTAAAAAAACGTTTTATTTTTTTTAAACAACAGAAAAAACACATTATAAGAAACAAAATAAATTTTTGGTTGGTTTCAAAGTTGGTAAAAAAAAACAAAATCCCGTATTCAATTTTTTCAAATAGTTTGTTTAAATACATCAAATACAAAAATAGAATGATGGCGGAAAACATATTGAGTCGGTTTGCTGCCGTTTTTGGTTACATTTCTTCTTCATTAGCAAAGGAAAGGATAAAGCAACAGTGAGTGATGAAGAAAAACACTGTGAATATAAATATGACTTCGTTCAAAAATTATTCCAACAAAAAAATGTGTCTCAAAGCCAGCCGGCCGCTCTGCTCTGCTTCATCTTCGCCAACAGTGCTTGCTTGTGTGCGCGTCATTGCTTGTGCCAAAACTTTTTTGTTTGATTCAGCAAAATTATTTGTTTGAAATTTATATGAATTTCAGTAAACTTTTTGTTTGATTCTGTAAAATTATTTGTTTGAAAAAATCGGCGTTTTTTTCAATAAACAAAATACAAATAAATTGTTTGAATATGCGAATTTGTTTGTAGGACCGATTTTAGACAAAAAATTGTTTGATTCTACAAATTTTTTGTTTGAATTGGAAAAATAATTTTTTCTGTGTACTAATTCTGATCCAGTTTTTAGGTACTTTTAAAATTTTCCGATAGTATCGATAGTGATAAAAACTATCGATAGTCCGTCAAAAATAAAACTATCGATAGTAGGTACCATTGATTGTTTTGCAGCTCTATTACAAATAACATATCGTCATCTTAAATACCTAATAACATATCTGCAAAAATTTCAAAATTGAGTTTTTTATGAATTTGTATTCCCTATATCATAACGCATATGTGTGCGAAATTTTGAACATGTAATATTATACATGACAACGATTTTGTACCTAAAGGACCGTTACGCACAAAAAAAGCGAAAAATACATCATAAAAAATCACGATAGAAGTTTAATTTTGCTGCATAGTGTAATTTAAACAAACATTAAGTACTTTTTTTTTTTGCTTTAACCAGTAAAAGAAACAATAACTGTTATTATTTAATGTTTATAATATTCATATGTATAAAGAAATTGTTATTTATTCATACTAATAAGTACTGCTGATAAACCCAAGTGACATAACATAAGCTGTGTTTAGAAAAACCGAACACGAACTTCAGTGTATGAAGTATGAAGAATGTTTATGAATAAAGTTCTTCATGCAGCCCTTTATGAAGTAACAACGAAGTCGGATATTAGAAACTCGTAATTTTTTGTGTAAATTTTGTGCCGTATTTCCCGGGGATTTCTATCTTAAAAATATCGATTAATTTAGTATTAACCTTTTCATGTCTTATCTACTAAAAAAAATATTCAGAAATAACACTTGAAATCTTTCCACATGTTGATCCTTTGAACCAATTATTGTATCAATATATTTTGTATCTGTATTTTTAAATAATAGGAAATAAACACAAGCCGTCTGGCACTAGCATGCCAAATTTTATTTTAAACAAGTACTCTTGTGTTAGTAATTAAAGTGTTAATTGATTTAAACAAATAAATTGTATTAACAAATTAACAAACTAAAGAAAAATCCCATTTTTGGGATTAAATGAGAAATGACTTATTTTTTTTTTTTTCTTAAATTAATTCAATAAAAAAACCTTGTTTATATATCAAATAGGCAATTTCCTTTAACACGCGATAATATAACATTGTTTTTATGTCACTTTTTATTTTAATAACAACTTAAAAAATAAATAAAAACACAGCACACTTGTTATTCATCACCATCATCATCCAGATAAAGACTGATAACTTGATAATTTAGTTGTATGAGAAGCTGCTTTGGACAAATATTTTGCTGCAGTCACATTGATTTTGACATAAACATCCCCTCCTTTAAAGACCAACCGAGTTTTTATGGCCTCTATCTGTAGTATAAAGACTTTATTGAGCTAGTCTGACGTCATTGAAGATTTTGCCTTATCATGTTTGCTATATGCATTATAGCGATGATTAATCGTAGTAGGAATAATAATCATAATTTTTTTATTATTAAGATTTTATTAATTCACTAAATGCAGCTTTCTTTTTTGTTGTTGCTGCTGTTTTTGTTTGTTTATCACAATTTCTGCGTTCATTCATTTATATTAAGAAATTAATGTTTTTGCTTAATGACAGTTTTATGTTTAAAAAAAAGCTTTTAACACTTTATGTTTTCTGCTAATTAAAAGCAGATTACTTTTATGTGTTTAATAATTAAATATTAATAATTTTTTTTATGTGAATATTGTTTTAAATGTCCAGTATTTATTGGACGGTGGTTAAAGTAGGTTAAGACGCACTTGTTTTGAAAGATATTTTGAAAAATATTAAAACTTAATTTATGAGTGGGCCTTATTCCTTTGTTAATTGCCTGTAAATTTGGTAGCATTAACGGTGTGTCGAACAAAAAGAAAATAATTAATAAAATAATTATCTCTAATAAACAAGAAACAGAAGGCAACAAGTTACAAATTAAATTTATTTAATTTAACCTTAATTTAGCATAAGAAGATTATTAAAATCAATTTAAGCAATAAAAAATTTTGATAAACTTGTTTTCGTTAGTATAAGCGAGCGTTACAATTGAAAAAATATCACTCATAAAAGAACTAGCTCTTTCACAGTTTAAACAAACAAGAATTAGTTTTAGGAATTAGTTAGCAATAATGAACAGAAATAATATGAATCTCGATTAATACGGACTAGGTGGCAGGACTTTTTCTAGTTTAATAAACAACATCCCAATTGGTTTGTAAAAACTTCGCTTCCAAAATAATGTGTTGAGTAATCAGAAAATAGCTAAAATTCTACTTACAATTAATTCTACAGCAAAACCCGTTGAATTTTACAAGGGATGTCCCAAAATGAACGCATTCACATTTACCTAAATGGCACTTAAAAAGTAAGTCATTATTTTTAGGCTCACATGCACCCAAAAAGTAAGTACAGTTTTACCTCGATAATCCGAACTCGCAGTTGTTTGGACTCATATATAATCATGACACTGCTAGCCACAGTATCACTTTTTTACTCTATAATCCGGGCAGTAATATTTGTTTATTTTTTTTTTTTTTGTTACACTAATATGCGTATACGTTTAAAAGTTTTGCAAATTAGCACTTTTAGTTTGAGTATATTTGGGGACATTGTAAGTAAGCAAAATATTAGCTACTTGTCAAAGTTTAAAGTATATACAAACATATCTGACACTATCTTGATATTATTGAACATTGTTGAGCAATGAAAAGTGCAAGCCAAAGGCCACACAAAAAAATTAAGATATATAATTCGGACACTGCTGTAATACGGATATGTTCAAAATTAAGGGTTTCCGGATTATCGAGATGGTACTGTAGTTATTAAAAGTCGAAAAACTAAGTGTTTAATACTGAACGAATCGAAATTATTTTTTTCAGTTTTTCAAAGCATTTATTTGAGTTTTCACAACACTGCAAAAATAATTACGACTCGTTCAGTATCGACTAAAAGAATTAGAAACAAAATTGCTTTCGAATCGAAAAGATATTCAATCACGAAAACGCGCCCAGTTAACGGCAATTTTTTTTTTTTTGCTTCTACTGTAAAATTTTCATAATGTTAGGTAGGGCCTTTTGCGTTTTAGGTTACGATATATTATTATATTTTACTTGTTTAAAATTTATTTGCATTAAAGATGTCGGTTTGATACAAAAAAAAAAATCAAGGAATGAAACCCGATTTAAGTTGGAAAAGAAAATAAATACAAAAAATAACGAATTCTACATAGTATTAGAAAACTAAATATTAATGAAATTTTTGAAGAAAAAAGCTAATATTCAAGAAAAGTTATAAAAAGCGGGCGGATTTCTAAGTACTCGGAACATTAAACTACTCAACTATTTATACATACATATAAACATTCATCCGAATTAATAACTTAATGCTAAGTTATACCATTGACATTATATTTCATCGGCAGCCGAAATCAAGCACAGTTCACTTGAGCTCATGAACTAGTTCCCGTTGTGTTACCATGTTTCACTGTCTCCCTGGTGTCCTATGTTACCTGGCAGTTGACATTCTCATGCATACATCCGGTTGATTTAATAAAGGAGTGGATCCTTTTCAAATCAATGCCAGAGGGTTCTTCAACCAAACATTTCGAGATATAGATCTCCAAATATCAAGCAATGACAAAAAAGATGTTCCTTTGTCACTTCTTCCTCGTCGTCATCACACATTCTACACAGTTCATTGTAAGGTCGTGTTTTAAAATTGGCCAGTTATAACCGCCATTAGGTTCCTGAGGTAACGTCTGGACAACTTTAAAGCCCGCTGAGTCCTTTTTTATTTATATTGAAAAAGATTTTTTTGGTTTTCCCACAGGTAGTTTAATCAAACCATCTCTGACTGGCAATAAGATGAAATTTGTATGCGATTAGTTGCTTACACTTCTTTATCATTTGTTGAGCCGGTCCGGTTTAAGGTGGTACCTACATGCACCAACGAGTCTGCCATACAGTTTCCACGTATGCCCCTGTGTCCATCTTTGATCTTACTTTGTTTGAAAATTTAAAAAAAAAAAACAATAACAACTTACCATGACAGGACTGTATTTTCCTCAAAATACGTACGACTTGAAGATTTTTTAAATAATCTACAATTTTTTTTTATTTCAAAAGTAACGGAAAATAGCTTGCAATTTTCTAATAACAACAATATTTTGTGTTATTTTACAATGACGATTTTTCTGACGACTTAAGTAAGTCAATTTGACGATTTTGACGACTTTTTATGCACTATTTGACGATTTTCCCTGGCAGCTATGGTTGACCAGTTTTAAAATGCACCTACATATTACATTCGTTGATGTCGAACGGACCAAATAGAATGAATTTAACGTTTGATACCTTAAAAAAATAAAACTTATTTTTTTATATAAACAAATCTTTATCTAAAGTTTTACTACTTTTTAAACAATTTTTTTCTTTGAATTGAATGTTTTATTGTTATACTTATAAATCAATTTTAAATATATAGTTTTTATTTTATTTTTGCATATTTTGCAACTTTTAGTGCATGTTTTGTTTTATGCGCATATTTTGTGATGAAGTGCATGAACTTCTACTCACTGTTAATTATAAATAAGAGACAATGCCTGTTTTTAAATGCCTATTACTTTATATGTATGGAAATGTGTGTACACAAAAAACTTTCAGTCTGCTGCTTTTTGTAATGTAAACAAAATCTCGCTTAGGTCAAAAAAGTAAAATATTAACGCACTAGATTTTAAGGAAGATTTCTATAGAAAATAATAGCAAGAAAATAATAGCAAAACAAAATTTAAAAAAACCGGTTAAATACGTTACCTATCGGTTGGGTAGATTAGAAGCTTATCTTTATTTTAAAATTAATAGAAATCAATTAAAAATTTTATTAACAAATATGTAGTATAATCTCTTATAATAATTATCATTATAAGCATATCATTATTAGCCACGTGCCCTTCTGGCCATGACAAGAATTAGACAAAATCTACGTTCTTAAAAAAGAATTTAATTAAAATATTATAATATTTTTGAGAATTACATAGTATTAATTTTTGTTCATCAAACTTCCTGTATTTTTTGTTTACGTTTAAATGTCATTTAACTTGATTTTTGTTACTAATTTATATTATTTTAGTCTGTAATATCCCTAGAGGAAAAGGAACCAACACCAAACTGACAGTTCTAAAGTGGTAGGGACCGGTTCTAGTTCTAACACTTTATATGAAGGGGGCTTGTCACTTTAACATGGCGATGTCCTAGGAGGGGGTTAATTTGCGCCTTTTTGACACTTCGAACAGGTCACTGAATGGTCCCCTTCATATAAAGTAAAAGAAGCAGATAGAATCTGCCACTACCCGCACAAAATCCAGTCACATGACTAGTTTTGTGTTAATTGCATTTCCTATGGAGTAACTACTTTTTAAACACATTATCACCAGTTAGGTGATGTGTCGTATTTTCACATATCACAATTCGTTTCTTTTTATAACAATATTGTGATCACTGGTACATTAAAAACAATCGACACAAATTTCCCGCAGGGATAATTCTGCATGTCTGTTAAAAAAAAATTACGTCAATAGCGGACTGACGCTGCCTGTTTTGTCACAGCATAGATTTCAGGCAACATTTTGTTCATAAGAAAAACGGCTGGGGGGCAATTCTGGCAGGCGTGATCGAATACTTTTTCAATTCGAAAGCAATTTTATTTCTAATTATTTCAGTCGATACTGAACGAATTGCAATTATGTTCCCGAAGCTTAAATATATGCTTTACAATACTGAAAATATAAAAATTCCCAAAATTAAAACAAAAATATCCAACACAATTCCAAATCCCAAAATAAAATTGGGGATAAATCCCCTATTCTCACAACTCTGGTGGCACTACGGAACATATCGATGAATCAACCTTTAATCCCCTGTTGGTCCAAAAACCAGTTGAATTATTACTTTTAAGCCAATTATTAAAGGTATTTTTAAGTCATTTAAAGCACGCGATTTCAGATTAAAATTAATCTCACAATCCACTCTAAGTCCCTAAGCGATTGCTTTTGTACAACCTTTTCTATAGTGGCTTTAACTTTAAAGCAGTTGAAAAAAATTCGGTCTGATTTACACAACTATTTCAAATGGCAACTAATTATGTGTTCGATAAAAAATAAATATTTTAATAAAATAATCTCATTCCATAATAAAATTAAAATAAAAAAAAATAACTTTCATATCGAGCCCTTACCATAAAAATAGCTTAAGCGACATAATTTTAAATTTTTTATTGAATTGAGAGCAACGAAATCAAGTAACGCCGCACAGTGGAGCCATTTATGTTTATCGTTTCAAAAATAATAACTTTTGAACCAAATGAGATAATCAACAAATTTAAAAGGCGTATAATAGATAATTGTTCAACGTATGAAAAGGGTTATACGTCTTTTAAGTGTGTTAAAAGAATTCTCCGATTTCATATTTTTTAAATATATCCTATCCAAGGTAAAATTATGCGCTTAAATTGATAGCGTTATAATTTTTTCGAAAAACATGTTTTAGACGATTTTTTGTCGAAATTTTTTTTAGATTTTTTACTATTTTTTGTTATTTACTGCCTGTTTTTAGAAAACGTAAACGAGTGATTGAGTGAGAAATTTTTTTGAAAACAAAAACAAATTTTCTTATGGTTGTTTTCAATATATTTTCTCACTCACACACTTGGTTACGTTTTTTAAAAACAGGCAGTTAGAGTCAAATTTTAGAGCTGTAATAGTACATATGGATACGTATTATATATCAAAATATCGGAAATCTTAAGTAGAACTCGGTTTAAATACAAAAAAGTTTTGACCAAAATATACATTTTTAAAAATACCTATTTTCTGGCAAATCTGTTAAAAATGCTCTATTTTATTTGTAAAAATGACCTAAATAGGGAGTATCGAGAAAACGGCTTCTGCCGAAGGATCACGGAATCTGATGAACATTTTGTTAGTTATTTTCATAAAAATTAAACACACCTAAACAAACCGCAATAATTCTGATACTTCAATTCCAAAGTGCATTTTTTTCAAAATCATCTTTTTTTGCTTTCTAAAAAATTGTCGACTTTGGGCAGCTGCAACACATATAATTTTTATCGAATCAACGAAAACGTTTTTGAATTATCATCTTTATACGGTGCGGTGCATTCATTATTTTCAAAAAATGAAAATTTTCTTGTTTATGTTAACTTTTGTTGGGTAGCTTTCTTGAATCGACACATAAATATATTTATTGGCAACACTTGCATCATCGCCTTAAATGCCATGGTCGCATAACCCCACGTCTCCATTCGCTTTTGATTAGAACATGACATGACCATAACGCCGGCAGAGCAACGGTATTAGTTTGTTCATGTTCTTGTTTGTGGCGAATACGTGTTGATGTTCATGTTCTGATTGACCACAATTTTTGTTGTTGTGCGTTTGGTTGTATACAGAAAATACATTGTATGGCCAACATCATGGCGCACATGGATGCTAAGACGATTGTTTAGGCAACGATGGCAGCACATGGACGAAACATGAACATGAACAGTCTACACGAGTAGACTTCATGTGCGACATGCTGTTCTTACCAATGGTAGTAAGGTACCATTACGATTTTATAGCAAAAACAATTTCAGCTTAAGCGCCAAATTTCATACAAAATTTTTTTGAAATTAAATAAAAAAAACTATTCCTGTAAAATTGTTTGTGTCGCTTAAGCTTTGTTTGTGTTAAGGGCTCGATATGGCGGCAATCAAAAAAAGTTCTTATTAATGTACTGGGGGGTTACTGCGTATTTCGATGCGAAAGAAGTCATTTTCGAATTCGAACAATTTGTAATATTTGTTTCGAATAAACAAACGTTTTTCATACTTTATCGAAAACAAAAAATCCCTTTCTTAACAGCCCCTCTCTATTACGAACAAAAAGTTTTCATCATATATTATTTTTTTTAATACAAGCTCTGCCATCGTTTCGAACGATTGCGAAAATCGTAATACACAGTACAAATTGTTCGAACTTGTAAATTACTTCTTTCGAATCGAAATACGCAGTAACCCCCTGATTTAAACTTTATCCACTTAAAAAAAATCAGATTGGTATATTAAATAAAAGAGTTTAAAGAATGTTTTTTATTTAAATAATAAAATTTTTAGTAATTTGTTTACGAAAAAGCCGTGTACATAAATACATATCGTCGCTCGTAAATTATTGTGTTCTATATGGTTATATTTTACATATATTATTATAGATCACAATAATTTACGAACGCCGATATATAAGAAATGTTTATTTATTTATAAGTATTCAAATATTCAAAACATTTCGGTTTAAAACATAATAGCAAATTTTAAAACTGGTTTCGTTTTTTTATAATTTATTTGTTTATTTTGCAAAATTGTTTATTGACAGTTGCGTTTTTAGCAAAAAAAAAAATAAAACCCCAATTAAACGATTTATTATAAATTTTAAAAGCTTTTAAGAATACTTCTCTATTTTTTATAAAGATTTTTTTAAATTGATTATGTTTTTTGTATGTTTTTTATTACAAAATCATTTTTAATATAAACTGATGATTTAATGCTAATCAAGTTTTAAGATTTTTATTAATTTTTACAATTATTACAGTTTATTTTGTTAAATGATTTCGTTGTTCATTTGATAAATGGCCGATCATTTGTCATTTTGAGAATTTAATTGAAAATTTAATGGATGTGTTTTTTTTTTTTTTTTTTTTGGTAAAATTAAATTTTATGTTAAAATGATTAACAGGGCCCGGACTTTTATGCAGTTAAAATCATGTTTTATGCGCATAAAAAATACACTATAAATAGAAATATATGCGCTAAAAATTTAAAAAATATGCAGTTAAAACTAACTTAAATTTTTTATAAGTGATAAAAAAAAAAAAATCAAAAAAACAAGAAAAAACAAAAATAGCATGAAGAACGTTAAAATTCAGTCTCATAAACTTTAGTAAGGCACAAAAACCACAAATGTAGAAGTTAAAATAAACCCTGCAAATAAAATTGGACCAACTGATCCATATTGATAAAATAGACTACTCCATGGACTGGTCCGATGTTATGCAAGCATGGACCATGTCATTGTTAAAAAGTGTTTGTAGTGAGACGACATGTCTTCGTTTTTTAACGACATGCTTTCATTTTTAAACGACTTCAAAACTAATCCTCTTGAGTATACCATGGAGTAGTTTTAAAACTACTCCTTAGTGGTCCAAAGGTGGGTTATATGGTCCTCTCCTAGGACATCGTAATGGTTAATAGACCAGATTTTTTCCATACGTTTGGGTTACTTTTGGACCAGTCCTGGTCCCTTGTGGACTACTCTTTACACGCGTGTTTGGACTGGTCCTATTATTTGCAGGGAAGTAAAGCACAAATATACAGGTATTAAGAAACAGTAAGACAAACATGTAAATTACGTCACTTGTAAAGGCCCAACTATAATATGCATAAGATGGCTTGAACAACTGTGCGAATGCATGTTAATCATAAGTGTCAAACTATATTGAACTTAAGAGAACGTTTTGTTAAATTTTTTGAAACTGTCATTTGTTTAAGCAAAGTGCGAAACTGATCGCAATTACATACGAATCAAATGTTTATTGATTTGGTTTTTTTTTAAATCCTTTAAGAGATATATTTGACTCTACATTTTTTCAAAATAAAAGTTTACTGCCTGTTTTTCAAAACAATATAAAACGGCAGTGAAAGGTGCATGATTAAATGCTGATAGTTACTCTGTGGTATATTCATTTTCACAACGCTGTTTTCGAAAACAATTTAAATTAAATATCAAAGCAGTTAGGGATTTAAAACAATCAATGTTAATCCTTAATTTTTGTGTAAAGTTTATCAAGCTTGCTGCGAATTTGTTAACTTAAGTTTCCGTCCACAAAATACATCTTATTTATGGCGATATCAGTAAACTTAAATTCACCATTGTTGAATCCTTTTACAACATCTTTGAATTGGCAAAAGTTTTCAGCGTAGTCAACCACGTCCCCCATCTGGTTGTTATAGGCTGTAGAGGAAGACATTAATCCGGATAATTCTTTTTATATGCGGCAACACGCGAAGGTGCTTTACAAAATATTTTTTCCATAAGAAATCAATAAATAAATATTATCGAAGTTGTCTTTTTTCTCATCTGCGGAAGGCTGCTTTTTTAAAAAAATATGCAACAAAAATATATGCAATATCAGCAATATATGCAAAACATATGCATTCAAAGCAAAATATGCAAAAATATGCACTAACAAATCGATGCCATTTTACTGCAAATTTCTTGATTCGCAAAAATATTTTGTATTTGGTCATCTCGGACTGACGAGAACAAATATGCATTTGCATAAAAGTCCGGGCCTTGATGATTAATAAAAAAAGACAAATTAGGAGGGGGAGTTAAAATTGAAATTACAACAACATTATTTTAATTAAGTACTTGTTTTTTGATGTGTAGACTATATGATGTATGTAAAATTTAAGTACGTCATAAAATTTACCTTTATAATATTTAATTTTTTTATTTTTATTTTCACATCTTATTTAATACTTAAAACCAGTCCAACCGATTCAACAGACTCAATCATTTAACCAATGAGTATAGCTGAGGGCCATAATTCCAAGTTTTGCAATACATAAAAAAACTCAAACAACGTTTTTGCAATTACAGAAACTTGATATCTAATTACAAATTATTTGAAATCGAACTCAAACTTTTATTTCTTGCATTACTAGTGTTTTTCAATTTCTTCTCTAAACTTGCTTCTGAGTTGGCAATAGCCATACTAGAAAATAAGCATTTTAGTGAATCTGACACAGTCAACAATACTAGTTACTTATTATACCCCTGACAATGTTAAAATTTCTCTTTTTTATTAATTTTCTTCTTCAACTTTTGCTTATAATCTAATACTCTATAATAATTTTACTACCATAAATCAAGATTGTTGCCCTGATATTTATAATTGCGGTGCTTCATAAAACCAATGGCTAACGGAATTTTTATGCTTCATTGCCAGTTTATATTGTACAATTTTTGTCGCTGAAAATTTTTTCGATTCTTCTTTAAAATAACTTTGGATTTTTTTGCACGTGTGTTTTTTGACGTTTTATTTATGGGTTACACAAAAAATAGTAGTCTTTTTTTATTTCAATTAGAATAAACGAAAAATAACTAAAAAATATTTTAAAAATTAATAACAGTTTTATTTTATAACAGTGAAGGGCACACACATCTACACATATACAGTATACTATCACATTTATGCTTGTGTTGACGAAATAACAACAAAGCAACAGCAAAATGTACATTGTCACAGACCACTCAAAGAAGTTTATAGTGTACATGTGTCGACGTCATACAAGCAGCATTTTTATTCCTATGCACGCGTACATAGGATTTGCAAATGTGCCCTTCACTGTTTTATATTGACGATTTTTGTGACGATTTCAATTACATAGTCAATTTAATGATATTTACCCAGTGTTACCACTTTGTGGGTAATTACCCGAATTTGGTATAATTTTTACGGCCGTGAGTAGAGCGTGGGTAATTTCTCTTAGGTGTAATTCAGGTGTAATTTGAAATTTTTACTTCAGATACCCTAATAAAATCAAGATTCGATTTTAGTGATGACATTTATTTCTTTTTAAATATTGTTGCTAAGAAATGCACAGCCTTCTGAATCAAAGTCTCGGTTTCTTTTTAAGAAACGACTTCAATCATTAAACATACATATATTTTCAAATGTTTGGTAATGAATGTCGCAAGATGAACCCTTTGATTTGGATAAAGATGCCTATCATAGTGATTTAGAACCTGAAGTTTATTGAAAAAAGTTTTTTAAACTAAAAACTTTCCTGGGGGAACATATGTTTCCAATATTGCAACATATAATTAATTTTATTTCTATCTTGATACTTTTTAATGTTTTAGTTTAAAGAATATTTAACGCAATTTAAAGTTGTAAAACTGAATTACGAAAGGGACAGTTGTATAAAACTATGCAGGCATTTTGTTTACTAAATAAGGTATAAAGGGTATTTTTTAAGACCATGAAACTTAAAATGGTAGACAACACAAAAAAAAATAATTTTAATCGCAGATTGATACTCGGAATAACCATTTGAAACTGATTAAAAACAAATAGACACCGCGCCTGTCCTTGACGAAACGCATTGCAGACGTCCAATTTTGTTTCTCTTTTTTGAATAAAATGAACAATGTTGACCCCCAAGACACCGTTTGCTGCTGGTTTATCAGCATTGACCACTGACTTCACAGCCCTACGGAAAACAATCAATAAGTGTCACATCACAAGGCCTTGAAGTCTAAAGCCTATAGTACACGGAATGTAAAAAGCCACATGCGCATGTCGTTCTGACGTAATTTTGACGTCACAACAAAACCACAATGGCCAGTTCGTGTTGTGTTATGACGACAAAATTACGTCAGAAGCACATGCGCATGTGGCTTTTTACATTCCGTGTACTACAGGCTTAATTGACAGTTTATTTTCTCTAAATCAATACATCGCCTTCATTTGTGAAAAAAAGTTGCGTCATTTAAATCATGAAGTCACCTTTAAGTTGCGAAAATCGATGGCTGATTTTCAAAGTATATTTGGATAATTTGGTGTCGTTGTTCAAGCATAAATATATTCATGATGATGTGCCTGTTCAAAAAGTGAAAACAGTATGGCAGTTCGTTTGACAGCTAAGCTCTATGGGGCTAAAAAGCATCCATTATAAAGCAAAAACAAGGAACATTTTAAACCTTCCCAAGATATATCAACCAAATGTGGAAGTTAAACTCATTATTTTAGCAGTTTTATTTTATGCTTTATTAATTTTTTTTAAGTCTTTCATGTTATTTTTGTAAATTTAAATAAAATTAACAGCTTGACTAATACTGATCTTGTTTTAATGAGTTTGCTGTGTTTTTGCTTCTTTGTAAATGCCTTTTTATTTAATAAAACTTCAATTTTATATCAGGTGTAATTTCATTTAAATCGGGTAATTTTGCTTCATCTCAAGTGTAATTTTGAATTTTGCTGGTGGTAACACTGTATTTACCGCACATTTTGACGATTTTAAATATATTTTATCTGGCAACTGTGGTTGCACCCAATTTAATTACACCAAGGCGAATTTATTACAGGTGGTCTTAAAAGCCCTGCTGATATTAGCTAAAATCACTGTTGGATGTCAAAATTTTGTTTATTCTCTTTTATTATCTTTGTTTCTGTTTTGTTTTATTTCTGTTTTTGACATTGTACAATGATTTTACAAAAACAAATTGCTTGTGGTTTTTGTACGAGTTGTACTTGTTGTAGTACCGAGATTACCTGGGATGAATTCGCCTTGAATTACACTCTCTCTTTCCTCTCACCCACCCGGTTGGGATCTAACAATTCTTAAATTGTACAGTCTTAAAGGCAAAATTGTACCAAATTGGCATAAATTGTACCAAAATTTCGCTATAAAATTAAAACATAGTTGTTCATAACATTTTTTTTTATTCGATCAAAACAAAACAAGTAAAAAAGTATACTCAGGCAAGTCCGACTATTTGATACCCAACATTACAGTATATAAAGACACATTTTCGAGAGTGTACCCTATTTGGGAACCATGGACAATCATGGACCCGCCAAAACAAAATTTGTTATTAGGTTAAGATTCATGTAAAAGTCCTCTGTTTTGAATATTATTAAATATATTCATCTATATGCGATTTTTTTCCTGAAGTGAATTTAGAAAGAGGGCTATGTACAAAATTTCATCAAATTTGCGACCTGTACTTTGCGCACAAATGAACAGACAACCAACCAGCCGGACATCGTTAAATCGAATCAGAAAGGGATATTGAGTCGATCGGTATACTTAAAGTTTTGTCTAGCAGCAATTTTTTTAGTGTTGCACACATCAGCATAAACGCATTATACCCGTTCCACTATGTCATTAAAAATTTTATTATTGAAAAAAAAGTGTGTTAATCTACTTGACAGAAATTATAAGCTTCGTGGGTATTTCTTTTTTTTTAATTGTACCAAAAAATTAAGAATTGTACCAGTGTACCAATAAAGTTTGGTACAATTGTACCACAAATCCGAACCCAGCGGGAAAATGAGGAATGGATTACATAAATAATGAAAAAAAATAATGAATTTTTTCGAAAAAATAATAGTGCATTCATTGGAATCGAGTAGGTAATTTTATCAGACAAAATAATAATGAATTGATTACCACGTATATTTGCACATTTGCAGAACAGGGAATGAATCGTGTCTGTTCGTGAGTATTATTTGTGTTTTTCTATTAGATATTTTCTTAATAAAAATCCGTTATTTCTTGCTGTTTTTTGTCGTCTACTAATTTTCATTATCAAGGATGAATTATTTAGTTCATTCGTAGGATACATTAAAATAATTTATAACAATCCTAGGACATGTTCTGTGTTAAGAATAATGAATTCTGGAAGCAAATATTATACAAGAAGATATGTATCACTTTCTCGATTCCTATTGATGACATTTGCCCGCTGGAAAGTGCAGAGACCAAAAATTGCACAATGTAAACGTGCCCAGTACTATAAACAAAATATCAAACATTTTTATCACATTATGGTCGCGATTTTATTAGGGTCTGTAAAATAATTTAAAAAAAAATTATTAGCAAAAATCAATGACTATTCGAAAATTAACGGTCAAGAAAAGACCAAAATCAGCTTATCTCTACTTCTAGACACAATTTTTATTAGGAAACTTAAAACAAAAAAACTTTGATAAGTTTGATTTGTTGTTTTATTTTAATGGCTGGGGAAACCCTTATAGACAAAAAAAAAGTAAAAAATTTAAATTTGGTTTTTCATAAAAAAAATGTGTATAAATATATAATTTTTCCATCTTATTAATTTTTTTTTTAATAACAATTTAACACCGGAAGTTTGAGAATTCTAAAAGTAGTTAACTGTTTTGCGGTATTAGTAAATTATAAAAATATTCCTTCATTGTATTTATTTTTATAAAAAATTTGTTTAATTAAAATTGATCGAATGCTTAGACATTCTAATCTTTAGTTGAAGGTCTTTTTTGGTTTTAATATGAATGCAGTTTTTTACATTATGGCTTAAGAAATTTTTTATCTTTATTTTAATTTTCAAAAGACTTACAAATTTGTTTGGATATTGTTAAAAACAGTTTTTATCATATTTAAGATATTATAAAGGGAGATTTTGCGTCAGTTTTTAAAGAACTACATTTGGTTGTATTTTTACTTCTTAAAAGTACTTATTCCGGACGCTCTTATATTTATAGTGCTTCAAAAAGGTTAAACAATTTTTTGCCGATATATTGGAGACTTTGAGGTACTTTTTTTTAAGCAACTAAGGTAATTTAAAGGCTCTGCACAGTAGTTTGCTCAAAAAAAGTCCAAAAATTTTTTACAATATACATATCGGGTGTTTTTTTAGCTACATGACAACGATCGATATTGATAACGCTGGATTGACGGCTGAGAATTTAAAACTTTGTTGACAATTCTGTTAAGTGAGGTTTGGCTTAGAATCGTTTAACGCTAGGATAACGCTTCCAGTTGTAGAAATTTACTTTGAAAAAATAACTCTGTTCATAGAGTACTTTGTAATTTTACGAAGCTCATTTCAATAAGCCGTGGTTTATACGCTCTTAAAGAATGAGCAAGGGGCAGCCTATACGACTACTTTCTATGGGGCTGTGTTGAACCTAAAATCACCCTTGTGTGAAAAACCACACAAAACAAAAAATTTTTTAGGTACACTAAAAAAAACTTCTTGACTTTGTTAGCAATATCAATTAAGCACTGAAAACACATTTTTTGATTAAAAAAAATTTTTTTTTGTAACGAAATATTTTAGATCTTACGTAAGTTATATAAGGTGTGTCGTTTTCCACACATATTTAGTTTCTATGTAATTTACACTAGGGACAAAATTTTTTTTCGGAAACTGTGAATATCTTTGATATTGTTGCGAACTGAATGCAATGTATATTTTATAAAGAGAGTGCACTAGAAGCATTGAATCATATTTAAGCCACCTTTGACGCCATACGGCCAGATTTATTGGAAAAAATACTCAAAAATTTCGTAGACGCGGTGGACGTATGTCGGAAATTTTATATAAAAAAAATAAATTACATGCAATTATCTACCAGATTTTAATAAAAAAAAAAAATTATTTTAACAATATTTCCGCATTGTATTATAATTTTAAGTTCAAATATTAACAAAAAAATTCAAAAACAGTACAGTTTTCGACTAATTTTTTAGAAAGTGGCAAGGCATGGCTCATTTTAAATATAAAGTGCTCTTCAACCCAGCGGGAAAATAAGGAATTAATAACATAAATAACTAAAAGAATAATGCACTATTTTCGAAAGAATAATAATGCATTCATGGAAATCGAGAAGGTAATTTTATTGACACAATATTTATGATATGTTTACCACGCAGTGTTGCCAGAAGTAGGGGAAAATCCCTACATGTAGGTATTTTTGATACTAAAATAGCAGCGTAGGGAAAATCGGACAGATTTTTTATAATCTCCTAAATGTAGCGATTTTTCGACATATCGCATTATTTAGGAAATAAATGCAGAAAAAAAATGTTTTTAAGTGATATTTTCTTGTCCAAAAAAGTTGAAAAATTTGATTTTCCCTAAAATCGCTTTAAAAATACTCGTATTGCCAGAGTAGTTTGTGGCTAAAAAAGTTGGCGGCACTAATATGTTTGTATGATGTATATGTTTTTCTAAGGTTGTTCAAAAAGTTCACCCACAAAACGAGGTAAAGTTTGGAAATCAAATATTTTAGTTTTTTATTTATTTATCCCAAAAAACGCGAATATATTTTTTTTAGTCAATATGTTAAAATTAAACAACATTTTTCATTTTACGATTATAGTTATCAATATGTAATAATAAAACAAGATTTTTCACTTTAAGTTTTTAATACCATTTTTAAATTTAAAGTAAATGGAACTTTTCAATTTGGGAAATATTACAAAGTCATTTTTGTGTGAGAGGTTTTTATTCCAAAATGACCCGAAAATTTTTTTCGTTAAAAGCACAGCATTCGCAATCTTGTGGTGCTTGGGCCAAAATTTGGTTATTATAGCCCTAATGTGCATATGTACATATTATTTTTTAGTTTTGTACTATTTTTGTCCAAAGCTTTAATATACATATGGGCATTTCCTGGCGTAACGAGCGTACGATCGTACGCTTTTGAAGTACAAATAATATAGAAAACAAAACTTTTCCTCGCATTTTTTTTTCTCGATTCGACAGCACTTGGGTAGCTCTATGTTAAGTGCAAAAGATAGATTTCATCGAGTTTAAGTTTTCATTATAAGAGTTATAAACGTGTGGTCACGAACGTACGCAAAATAGAAGTCAACTTTGGCTGACAATAGTGAAATGTAAAAATCTGCGCAATGGATCGGAATATTCAAAAGTGATTAATTTATTTTGAAAAGTGTACTAATGTAGGTATCCATCCAGTATTTACAAAATAAAATATCTCTCTTGGTTTTTGTTTAATTGGCTTATTTACCGGTCGCTAACGTACGATTTTTCAATATGTTTTTTTGTTATTATTACCACGGATTTTCCCATAAATGTCTTCAAATTTCCTTAACAAAAAAACTTAATACTCCTTTTACAATTGATTATAATGGAGAGATTATGAAGAAAGAGTGAAAACATAACATATTTTTTGCATGCAAAATAAGTATATAAAAATGTCTTTGGAAGTAGAAAATACAGAAAAATATAAAATTTTCCAGTTTTCAGCCCAATTTCCTCAAGTAAAACAGCTGAGATATGCTATGAAACCATTATTTTATACGAACAACGACTTTTTTATAATAATAAACAATAAAAGACGAGGATAATCAACATTTTATTTTTTCATCCTGGTAGACCTTTCTGGGGAAATGCCCATATTCGAATAAAACTTATTTTTTTTCTATTTTAATGACAATAATGCGTAGGGATTTTTGTAGGGGAAATATTTTCAAGTTGTAGGGATAAGTCGAATTTTTTTTAGCATTTGTAGGTATTTTTCCGAAAAATCCACTGGCAACACTGTTACCACGTATATTCTGACCCTTGCAGAACAAGGAATGTTTTGTTTCTGTTCGTAACAATTATTCGTGTTTTTTCTTCTGTTCGTGACAATTATTCGTATTTTTAGAATTATTTAAGTCATTCCCAGTATGCATTTAAATAATTTATTACAATCCTAGGACTTTTTTTGTGTTAAGAGTAATGAGTTCTGGAATCAAATATTAACCGATATATGCATTACATTCTCGTTTCCTATTGATTACATTTTCCCGCTGGGAATTTGGTTGCCTCTAAAGTGTACGAGCTTACAAAAATACTTCTGCTCTCTAGAATAAAGTGGTTCCCCGCCAGACTGGACTGTGGATAATGTTCGTTCGCTGAGAACAACTTAGAAAAATAATTTTTTTGTCTGGCGCAGTTTTATAGTTTAAAGTTTTAACAGATTAAGGGCTTAAAAATCTGAGCAAATTAAACTCTCTCTATCAATACAGATCATATGAATTTGGCCACATTAATCGTAGTGCTACCAAATGTTATTTTTTGAACTACATATTATACATGGGACACTGATTTACAGCTGTTGAGCTTAAGCTACATACAAATTTAAGTTAAGTTTAACTAAACCAGCGTTTATTTACTGATTTATTAGCCATAAGCCTCTTTTACACTTTAATACTTAGTATTATGACATATCAAAAAACTCACATTAATTAAAAATGCATGATAGTGTGAAAACAAGGCGAATTCATCCCAGGTAATCTCGGTACTACAACAAGTACAACTCGTACAAAAACCACAAGCAATTTGTTTTTGTAAAATCATTGTACAATGTCAAAAACAGAAATAAAACAAAACAGAAACAAAGATAATAAACAAAATTTTGACATCTAACAGTGATTTTAGCTAATATCAGCAGGGCTTTTAAGACCACCTGTAATAAATTCGCCTTGTGTGAAAACAATATCTTATGAAACGTCATAATTTTTTGAAATTTTTTTCAATGAAAGGAACTTTTAATTTTACCAGAGTTGTATTTTTATAAAGCACACAAAGAAATTCAGGGATGGAAAATTAAATTTTTTTTCACAAATTTTCACCATTATTTTATTCTTATAAAAAATGCAATATAATAAATATAAGTATAAAATTTCAAATGCTTTCTTTTAAATTTGAAATAAATCACTCATTTTTGTTGTAAAAAGTAATAAAATACGTTATACAGACAAAAAAATTTAAAAAATAGATTCGGATTATTTTCCCCAACATTGAAAAAAAAAAAAAAAAACAGATGTCGCCGGCATCATAATAATGAGTGTTTAATATCAGGCCTGTTCTGAAAATCACTTCAATTCAAATCACATTTTTTTTTATCGCACGTGTGATATTTTGGTGTTTCGTTTTTGTGTGTTTCGGTGTGATTTTCAATTCAAAACATATTAATATTGAAGTGCTTCTAAAACAAAAATATAAATATTTTATTACATTGAACAGCTGTTTATTTTCTACAAAGAGTTTTTGGATTTTGTAGGAACAAAAATCTTAATACTTTTAGAATAGTGCAAAGGGGGGGCTTTAGTAAGATTCAATTCTCCAAGTATTTGATAGAAAGACCAAAAAAATTGTATTTATTAAATTTAAAAAATTAATTGTATACTAAACTTGAGTGACCATAATTTTCTTTGTGTTTTTTTTTTATTTCAGCTTGTTTTTCAATTAATTTCTTATAATTATTTATGTTTTTTTTTTTTTCTTCAATAATTAAACAAGTAAATTAAGCATAAATTTTTGTTAACAAAAAAAAATTTTTAAATAAAATAATTTGTGAGAATATTTTTTCATAAAGAGATAATGAGTATTTACAGATTTTGTTTAAAAAAATAATTGTTATGTCAGTGTTTTTAATAATTTGCTAAACAAAAATTTAAACGTTTTGTTTAATTCAAAAAAACAACCAAAAATCACTAGCATTCTGACAAATTGTAAAAACGTTTAAGTTTAAGTTGGTCTTAGAATATTTTGCCAATTCATTCTCATAAATATTGAAAATTCGGTAAAAATCTTTGTCTAAAAGGAAAAACTATCAAAATACTAGTTTTAGTTATACTTTATGATAAAATAGTAGCGGAATTAAAAAAAAATCGTTTTCTAAAAGGTCAGCTCTTACAAGTTTTCTTATAAAATTTTTCTCAAGTTCTACAAATACAAAATTAAACTACATTCAACAATAACAGTTCTTAGAATTATTGAACAAATATGTGAAATAGAAAAAAAGAATATTTAATAAATATAAAATTATAGTAAAGGAGTGCCTGTGATGTTGATAATGTCAAAGAAAATTAACAACACAAGAGTGAGTGCTTCGAGAGCAATATTTTGTTTTTGTTCTAAATCATACTTATCTTTAAATAAAAGTGTGATTCAGTTTTTCAATTAAATATATTGATATGATTCGCGGTTCCTTAGAAAGCTTTTCAATTAGTTTTTTGAGTTTAAATAAACAAATTTTGGATAATAATGAGTTTTTGTCCCAAAGTGCTATCAAAATAATCTTATCTTAATACGTTATTTGGATTTTTTGCGTTCTTTGTGTATTTCCAAGAGATATTACAAAATATTAATTTATTTTTGAGTTTTAATTGTAAGAATTATATTTATGATAAGTTTGTATTTCTGTATTTTTGTTTAATCTATAGCGTTTTAATTTATTTATTTCGATGCACTTACTCTAATAATCGATAGATACACTTAGGCCTCGTGTTGAATCGTTTTAAGGTTATCGAAGAAATAAGAGGAAACTATTTGCACAGCTTTAAAGTCATTTGATTTCAAGTGACTAATTATTCTAATCGTTTTTATTTAGAAAATCGGCAGTTTGTTAAATTTTAACCGAGCAACTAAAAGCGTCAGCTAAAGCTTTTGCTATGATTGCACTACAATTTCGATTAAGGTCATTTCCAGAATAACTAAATCCTCTAAAATTTAAAATGTTGTTAGTTTATTTTTAAATTGAATGCCAACAATTGAAAAATAGCCCTTTGACACTGCATCAAAATCTAGTACTTAAGAGAGTTCGAGCAAGAACTAGTTGTATTTGACTAGACAAAATCTACTTCGTGACTAGATATTCCCGAAGTCTTCTCAAAATCTTGAAGTATTTAGTGATGCAACTATGGTTGAAGCCGTTGTTATGTAAACGGGTAAATAGAGTCTTTCTAAAATGCTTGCTATAAATTTTCAATAAAACAAACCGATACAGTGACCAGTTAAATAAGATTTTCCAGCCGGGTGGTGTTGAATTCGCGTTCTAAAGTTTTGTTTCGTATAAACCGGGTGAAAAAAGTTTAGACATAAAAAAGACGCTTACCGCTCTTATTTAGGTAGCTCAGTAGATTTAAGAGATATTATATTATGAGGCCAGGTGAATTAAACTACAGGTGATGTCGGAACTACAACAATCGAAAAACAACAGAAACAACATGATTTTGTTTGCATTGTTAGTATTTAAAGCTGTAAATGTCAACCATTCTTAGGGTGCGTACAGAGTGGCCGCTTGTTGCCGAACCGAGCCGATTGACGCTTATTGCGAGAACTTGTTCATGCGAGAAACTAGTTTGAGTGTGCATAGTGGATGCGATAATCAGCGCTGACATTTTATCTATTATTTGTGTTTATTGTATGTTTAAATGCATTTGGGTTTGTTGTTCATTCGAAGTTTTTATTAAATTTTTTTTTCAACCACAATAGTGGAGAGGGTATTATGCATTTGTGCTGATGTGTGTAACGACTTAAAATATTGGTCCTAGACCCACATTAAAGTATACCGATCGAATCACTATCTGAGTCGAACTAACGATGTATGTCCGGCTGGCTGGCAGGCTGGCTGGCTGTCCATGTAACCTTGTGCGCAAAGTACAGGTCGCCATTTTGGAGATAATTTGATAAAATATGGGACATAGGTTCTTATTGGCACAAGGACCAAGCCTATTGAAAATATGCCAAATCGTAGGACCACGAGGGAAGATAGGGGGAAATTTCTTCCTCTCGGAAACTATAAAACCGATTTTAATTAATTTAAAAATACAGATAGAACCATATCTAAATAGACACAAAAGGTTCGAATTTTTTAAAAAATAGGACCACGAAGGGAGATAGGGGCAATTTTCGCCTTTCAAACCGATTTTAATGAAATTTAAAACATAGATAGATCCATATCTATATGGACACATAAGCTATACAGTTTTTCAAAAATAGGACCACAAGGGTAGGTAGGGGGCAATTTCTGCCTCTCACAAACTTTCAAACCGATTTTAATGAAGTTTATAAACATAGATAAGTCCATATTAATACGGACACATAAACATGATGTGTTTTTAAATACGGTGTAGGGTATCATATGGTCGGGCTTGACCGACCATACTTTCTTACTTGCTTTTTTTTTTTTTGTTTAACTTTTATTTTATTTTTTAATTTTTATTTTCTTTTTAATTTTTATTATTTTTTTAATTTTTTGATTGCATGTTTTATTTACTTTTTCTTAAATTTTTGTTTTTAATCATAACAACATAACATAACCCATGTTTTCGGCGCTGAAATAAGCTTTGGAACTGTTTTCTCGCATTCAATCAGCTTTGCGCTCTGACCAGCTCGGCGTCCACTATGACGCGCTTATTTGTAGTAACTTGTATATTACAAGTTTTCTCGCATTGGTTCTCGCAATAAGCGTCAGTCGGCTCGGAAACAAGCGGCCACTCTGTACGCACCCTTATCAAAACACTAACAAATCAAAACAAATCAGCTCGAACAGTCAAAATCAGATGCCGTTTAATTCTACTTGATTATGAAGCTTTTTGATTTGTGCGACAATAGTACTCTTTAAATGTCTTCTTCTGTCATTTTGACAAACGACGCCGCTCAATAATCAAAATAAAAAAACAACAGCGACTCAATGCGAAAAGACGAAAATCAAGGTCTTAGTGTAAACGAAAGTAGAAACAAATTAATTCATGACGTTTCTAGATGCATTTTTTAGTTATCAGACGGTTTATCAGACGACAATTTACAACTTTAATTGAAAATACAGTGGAATATAGACATAAACATTGACAGCAGTAAGAATAAGAAATTTGCGAAAAATGTCTAATAAATTTAGATATTTTAACACACCGTTTAAAAGATATGGAGTATGTTGATTTTGGCATTTAATCATTGTAAAAAGCCTGTAAAAAGCACGTTAGGATAAAGAAATAAAGTCGTAGAAAGGCAAACTGATAAAAGTGGGGTTTTTTGTTCGACCTTTCCTTTATAGAATCTCAAAGAAATAAATACTCAAGATCGAGCTTCCAAAAAACAATATGTTTTAGACAACGTATTCAATTGGTGTTGAAAATAGACAAAATCCACTCATAATTTCACCTAACCGCAATACAAATGTCTGCCGGAATAAGAGCCTTGACACAATAGCGGTCATACGAGATAAGTTACAAAGGCCAACCCATTATATATCCAAGCCGCTATACGCAGATGCTCGGTACGATAGGAATCACGCAAAATAACTAGGAAGAGAAAATTTCCCTCATATGTATAAACAAAGTTGTGGCGGTGCTAAGAATTGTCCAGATCGACACATTAGTTCACCTAGGCCTTATAAAAATGTTTTTCCCATAATAAGGGATTAACGAGATTTAATAAGGCGACGAAATTTTATGGTGTTAAGTCATTATTTAATTGCGGTGACAATAATATAGTTGCCAAAACAATAATAATTTGAAACCTTATATAGAATACATACTTTGTTTTTCTATTAGCGCAGGAAATTTTTTTTTTTATTATTATTATTTTAAGATTATTATGATTTTTACTATACCCTTCCAAACAGGCTGAAAGAGTATCAGAAAAAAAGTTTGTTTTTATACATGTAAGCTTAACATTTCGTTTAAATTTTTACAATATTGATCATAAACCCGTTAAAGTATATAATATATATATTGGATCCTTAGAGTTCGAAAAAGCCGAATATAGCACTTTTACTTTTATTCCCATAAGAACAGTGAGAAACAATAATTAATCGTAATTTGCTTCAAATTGTTGCTTTTAACAAGTCTTGACTGTAAATAACTACAGACAAACTTACAAGCACTTTTAAATCAATTAGCTGGAGTGGTGTTCGCTCTCTCTCTCTCTCTCTCTTCCTACCATATTGACTAAATTGATAAGACTTTTTTTACCATTGATATCTCAAGTGGTTGTTTAACTGAGATTTTTTTGTTCGAGTTATTTGATTCGGGTTTAATTTGCTTATTGTAAAACAAATAAAAATCTTGCACTTTAAAACTGACCAGTAAGGAAACACACACAAACACTTTTAAATCAAAAATATTTTTTGTTTATTAATGTGGTCTAAACTATTACAACCATACATCTATATTAGAATAAAATTATTATAACAAAATTTTCCTTTCAAATTTTTTAAAAGTGAGTGTGTAACAAATTCTAAAATAATTTATAATATTGTGATTATTTGTTGGGCATATCGCTGTAAATCTTTTTTTTTATATATCTCTTCACTCCATTTCATTTAATCATTTTTCGTTGTAGTTGCCCTCACTTTGTATTGTAGAAGAGTTGTGTTGATTGATTAAGGCCTGTTTTAATGAAATAAATTTGTTTAAAATTCGCATATTGTCGCAATTTCTTGGCATTATACATTTGGCCAGCCATAAGGGTGGCATACGGTAGTGAGAGTTTGAAAAAAAAAGAAAATAATATAATTTTGCAACACGTATTTACCAGTATTTTTTTAAAAAAAAATTAACATTTTTGGTATTATTAAAACTTTATATAAACAAACAAAATTTTGTAACAAAAAAAAAAAAAAAAATAACAACGAAGAAAAAACTGAAAGAAACTTTAAGTTTCTTTTAAGTTTTAAAACTTTTATGCGGCTGTGTTTAAAATTTACAAGTAAAAAATTAAAAAAAAGTTTTTACCAATAAAATGCATTAAGAAATTGTGTGGAGTTTTATGAAAAAAAGTGAACAAAATTTTTGCCCAAATTTTTATGAAACAATTATATAAAAGTACAATAAATAAATTAAAAGAAGGGACTGCAAATAACGATTATTTTTCAAATTAAAAAATCAAACTAAAAGACAAGTGCATAGGGAACCAATATAATCCTTGTTGTATGGACTACCTTAAGATGCATTACTTTGTTTAACCCATTTTTTGCCGCCCCAAATAAACTAACGGTATACTAACGGAATAAGGTTCTAAATAACAAAAAAGGAGTAAAAGTGCTGCTGATTATAATCAATATCTCCCCAAAGTTGGGGATTTCATGAAAGCAAAAAGGACAAAGGAAATCATTTGGGAATTGGGGATATTTTTGGGGATTTAAGAAAAAAAAACGGGGATTTTTTTTGGCGATTTTAGAAATTTTTAATACAATTTCCCTTCTTTTATTACATTCAAAAAACTTAGTGCTTTTCATATAAATTATACTACACGTTCAATCACTTGTCTTGTAAAAACACTACATTAAAAAAATCTATAACCGTTGAAAACACATACAATTTTTGATTTTTTAAAGACAATTTTCAAGCAAATATGTATTCCCCAAAAAATAACTAAATATGAACGACAATATAATAAAGTTTGGGAAATATGTATTTTTATTATTAATTTTAAGGATGGATAAAATCGATTGAAGAAGCTCCAAATTCATATAAATTTACTCATTCATATATAAAGGATTTAAAAAAACATGCCGAAACCAGTCGCTACAAACAAAATAAAATGATATTTTTTTTACTCAAAATTTTTATGTGGGGATTTCTTATTAAAATTTTTCTTAGTATTTTTTAAAAAAAAATTAAATTTTGTCAGAAAAAAATCATTAAAAAATATTAACTTTTTAAGGTTATTTTTTGTAATTTGGGGATTTTCGGGGATTTTTTTAATTTTTTGGGGCCAAGGAAAAAAGTACCTGGCAGCCCTGAAAATTGGGTTAAGTTTTATTAAAAAACTCAACTTAACCGATTTGTTACTGAGTTTTATTTGTTCCTCAAGAAATAAAAATTATTTTTGAGTTTTATTTTATTTATTCCTTAAGGTGCTATCAGACGGGATGTATTTTACATATGTACTGTCAAATTTTCCATCTGTAAAAGTTGTACACATCGTGTGATACATATGAAACTTTGCATGTGTAAAAAACATGTGGAAATACATATGTAAATTTTTCGATTAGAACACGCTCTATTTTCCTGTGGCAAACATAAACAAAACAGCTGGTTTGTTTTGAAACGTAAACTAAAGTCAGCTTTTGTTTACATTTATAGGTTATGTCATAAGGAAAAACATAAGCAGGTGTGATAGCAAACATTATGAATCGTATGTAAAATGGAAATTTTGACATACATACGGAATTACATATGTGAAAGAAAAGTGACAGTACATATGTAAAATACATCCCGTCTGATAGCACCTTTAGAATTTAAAGTTATTTCTGGAGTTTTATTTATTTCTCACAAATAAAAGTTTTATTTTTTGCTTAGAAAATAACAGTTACATTTTGAGCTTTTTTTTCTTTAGAAAAAAAATAATTTTTAAATTAAATAATTTATAAAAAATTAATTTAATTTATCAAATAAGAATTTTTGCGCGGACTCTGCGAATAAATTTGTCCTTTTTTGATTTTAATTTTTTGTAAGACAAAAAATAAAATTCAAAAATTAACGGTTATTTTCTAAGAAAAAATAAAACTTAAAAATAATTTTAATGCACTGAGCAATAAATAAAACTCAAAAAATAACTATAAATAAGATTTATGTATGACGTGCTAAATTCCCAGTTTTTCATATTTGATAAATACACTGAAATTTATTGTTGAGGGAAAGCTAGCTTCTATGAGCATTTCACTGGTTGCTAAGGCCAGTAGTGCGATTCACTAACTTTTATAACGATAATCGAATCGTTAAAATAAATATAACGAAAATTTATCGAATATGCTATTCAGTAAAATTTTTAACGATATTTGCTGTCGTTTAAAATCAGTTGTTACTTTAAGCTATTTTTTTGTCGTTATTTTAGCGACAATAATTTAGGTTGTGTTTATTTAATCGATAAAATGTATTTTATGTTTAAAATAGTTTACATACAAACAAAGATATATTCATATGTATACGTATGAACAAAAACAAAATCTTAATTTTAAAATTTACAAAAAAAGCATATTAAGAACGAAAAGAAAATTCTAAACGTAAAATTCACAAAAAAAAAAACCATAAATTAACCCTTCGTCTTACTCATGAGTATGGCCAGACCTTTTTCAATGCATTTTGAATGCAAAAATATGTGTAACACAGGGGGTTAAGAACAATTTTATTTGTTTTTATTTTATTCTCTTTTGTGCTTTTCGTTTTTTTTTTTCAACATTTTTAAGACAGAGATGTTACAAAAATACAGCTGTTTACTATCGTTTAAAAAAATTACAGAATCACACTATCGTTACTGCAAGCGAATATATTTGTCGACAAATATATCGATTGTCGGTTCGTTAAAAGTTAGTGAATCGCACCACAGATCATCAGGAAACCTTTTCAAAAGATTTTAGAAAAGCTAAAAATATTTTATGCAATTAAACCCTAAAGCGAATAAAAATTTTAAACACTAATGCCCATTTTCTCAATGTATCGATAAACTGGCTGTTACTTAATGTCAACAAAAATTTATTAGAGCGATAAACTGTCCGTTAACGATTTTGCGTTTCTCAATATACCGACAAAAACATTGTTTTCAGCTGGCAACACCTCTCAAAATACACGTTAAAGCTGGGAGTCAGCTGATTGAATTTATCTGTACGGCAAATATAAGGAAAATTACTAATTGGCAGATGAGTGCTGGTTAGCTTTGCGACAGAATAGAAGCAAATTAGACATTGAGAAAACCAAATTTCTTTAATGTGCAGTTTTTCGTTGGGAAAAGAGATAATCGTGTAGAGAAAACGGCCATAAAAGTCTTACTTGTAAAAATATCAAAGCTTAAACTAAACACCAGCAATAAACAGTGAGTTTATCTTGTCTTACATTCGCTTTTTTCCGAATCGATTTGTAGTTGTAAGTGGGTAAAAAGAACAAACAAAATGAAAAAACAAATTGCTTGTTTTTACTGTCTTCGTAAGAAAACAACAAAAGTTTTTTTCACGGGCACATGCAATTACATATATTATCAAAGTTATTTTTGGGAATACAAAATTTATTATTAATAAGATTTCTGTATGACGTGCTTAATTCCCAATTTTTCATATTTGATAAATACACTGAAACGTATTGTTTTCTTTCAACAAGCGAGAAATAATATTCAAGAAATAATGATTATAACCATTTGATTCGAAAGCAATTTTAGTATTAATTCGTTCAGTCGATACTGAACGAATCGAAATTATTTGTTCAGTGTTGTAAAGCATTTATTTGAGTTTTCGCAACACTGAAAAAATAATTTCGGTTCGATCACTACTGCCAGAATTAGCCCCTAGGTTGTATTGAAAACACAGCTGAGCTACATTTTTTTTACATACAAAGAGGAATGTCAAAAGTTGCTTAAATTTTGGACGTATCGACATATCGGTTTTCACCCTTTGTGTTATGCAAGGTATATTTATAGCAGGTAGTATCGGAAATACGAACTGTCAAATGTTGTTTAGAAAACAAGTAAACAAGTTTTTTGTCTTCATTGTCTTCACATAACAACAATAAAAAGCCCTGTTGTTTGTTTTATAGTACAATTGTTGTAATCTCGCGGCTACCTTCTATAAATATACCCTGGTTTTAAGTATAAAACTCGGTTTTATTTAATACGATTTTATACTTCAAGGCTTGTGTGTCTTTTTCGTATGTATTGTAAATTAATTGAATCTACTGAGTGAGAGACTTTTAATAGCTAAAAGGGTATTTAAGTATAATTAAAAAAAGTACTGGCAGACTCAATTTCCTATTTTAAATGAAGTTAAAGATAAATAATATTTAAATACAAAGTCAAAACTGGCGGTTAGTCCTTGACAGTCTTAAACAGTGTTCGAAAATAAACACTAAATATCGTTTCTTAATGTTCGGTTCGGTAGATTTGTGGAAAACAGAAACGCTAATAGTGTTTGTGTAGAAAATCATTAAAAAAAAATAACGTTTCCCTGTTAGTCATCTTTCGAACACAAAAATATGACTGTTTTGATCAAGCTCAACAAAAGATGTGAACATTTAATTCCGTTCGGGTTTTTTTTTTTGAAAATCCACAAACTTCAATGTGTTCGTTAATGTTCGTCCCTTTTGCCTGGTAAAAAAAAAACCAAACATTTTTTACAAAAACAAAATACACACACGAAAAAAACATAATAGAGCATTAAAATATAATGTTTGAATACAGTATCACTACAATTGTTCTGTTTTGTAACGAAGAACCGAACATTATATAATGTTCGGTTCTTTCTAGAAAATAGTTACGAACGGTATTAAGGGTTGTGTTTTTCTACACAATCACTAAAAAAATATATATCGTTCCTGGGTGTGTGAGCCGAACGTTGAATAATGTACTGTTTATTTTCGAACACTGGTCTTAACACTCTCATTAGGTTTAATTTCCGTTAAACTTCGTTTTTCTATTTCCGAAAATCTCTAACATTTAACCTTTTGACATGCTTTTTTAAATTTTTTACGCTTTCTTCAATTAAATTTGTTTTTGATGCAGTTTGTATTTCTTTTTTTTTATATAAACATCTTTAAAGAGGTTCAGCGACATTAAAACATAACAGACTTTGTCTGGCAATATTCTACAAACAAATGACGCATTGTTATCAACAAAACGAAAACAAATTAAGAAAAAGTAACAACAAACTTGAAATTTTTGTGAAAACACACGTGTTTTTTTGCTCTGGACTTAAATAAAGTAAGAGTGCAAAAAAAGATGTTTTAACAAGCTGAAGTTAAAATAAAAAATATTTGTAAAAGTGAAAAAGGGCTTGAATAAAATTTATTTTGTATGTTTGTACATACTTATAATATTTTATGGAAAATTATTAAATGATTTTGAATAACAATTTTTTTTTGTAATTTTTAAATATTAAATGCATTTAGTCAATAAACAAAAAGAAATTTCAGAGTAGTCACTTCAAGTCAAATTTTGAAGAGTTTTGTTGCTAGTAAATTATAGAAAACGATTAGAGACGAAAGCTTGCAAGCTATGATGTTTGTCCGGCTGGCTAGCTGGCTGTCCATGTAAAGCTTGTGTGCAAAATACCGGTTGCAATTATTGAGATAATTTGATCAAATTTGATAGGTTTGAATTTTCATTTTTCAAGAGACATCGGGAGGCAGGTAAGATTTATTAAGAAGATACCGTATAGAGAACATCAAGTGTCTACAATCGGTATTGTTTCCTATAGCATTAAAAACAAAATAAACTAGATATTTAAATGTAGTTAAATGCATATAATAAAAAGCTAAAAAACATGTTTTTAAATTATCCGTATCTCTAAATCACCGTCTGGTTTTTGAAAACAAAACGGGTACCCTTGAAAAACTGTCATTTCAAATAAACGAAAACATAATTCCTTAAAATTAAAAAAAAAAAAAAAATTCATGACAACTTTTAATTGACAGCAAATTATTAAATAATATTGATTACAAAATATTTATTTACTATAAGTGTAGTATAGTATTTGACCATTGATTGCTATTTCTCATCAATCAATCACTCAGAGAGTGAGTGAGAAATAATTAAAAATAAAAAAACGTAATATTAACAAACAAACTCTAGTAAACATTTATTTATTTCACATCAGGTTATTGTCGTTATAACAAAAACAACAACAAGTGCTGACCATAACTTTTAAGCAGGCTCTAGAATAAAATACACTAAGGAAAAATAAAACAATAAACAAAGCATACATTTCTTTTAGAAATTTCCCATAAACCCCTCTACATACTCGTATGTACATATGTATGTATGTATGTATGTATGTATGTATGTATATATGTATATATTCGTAATAATTAACATTTAATTGTTTCAAGTAAAAAAATATTGTAATTACAAACAAAGCTCTCCATATGAAATAATTTGCAGTTTTGTGCAGTTTTTCATGTGATGGATTGTATAGAAAATAAAAGATTAAGTAGTTTTTGTTTTCTTCCAATAATTTTATTTAAATAGTTAGATCAACTATAAAGATATATATAATTTTCTTAAATTATTGTTAAAAACACGAAATAGGTGTTAGCAAAATAAATGACAACGAAGACAGACAATTGAGTATTTTCAAGCAAATCAATTGGATTTTCCATACATTTAAAATTTTGATTTATTTATTTCGTTAAATGGCACGTGTTATCAACTCTAAACAAATATATACCGTAAATTTAATTGACTATTGTTTTAAACAAATACTTTATGATTTTCACAATAATTGAGAAACTTTTGTTGAATAGAAAAAACAATCAAATCTAGAATTTTAAAATAATTGCGTGAGATTTTCCATATTGCTTGGAAAAATAATTAAATATTTTATTATTATTACAAATGTTTTAACTTTTGTTTAATGTTAAATTAAGCCCATGGTAAAATGTTAGCAAATAGATCAATAATTTGAAAGTGAAAAATGCATTATAAATTCAAACGTAAAAGCTAAAAAGACATTAACGACAAGTAATATCAATTTAACTATGACATTTATCGCCAATATAACTATGCTGATGCTTTCAAGAAGCTTCAAGTTGTTTTTTTTTAACATTTTAAAGCTTCTAGGTTAAATCATGGTGGAATAAGCAGGTGGAATCGGAAATCAGGTTCCTACCTACGTCAAAAAATATTTTTAAGAAAAATCAAAGCGTGCCGCTGAACATGATGAAATAAATAAATTTTTAAGCAATTTTTTTCTAATTTTGGCCAATATTTATTTTAATATAAAATGATCAAAAACTTTTATAAAAAACACTTAATGCATGGTTACACGGTTATACAATGTATTACGGCATGTCGAAAAATTATGTAGAATGAGAAAAATCTTATCATGTAAAAGCAAAATGTATTGAGTAAGAGAGAATACGGATACAAAATCTGACAAGCGGTCGGTAAATGATTTTTTTCTAAACCATTTGTATTTAAACAGAGTATATTAAAGGTGATAGCATTTTTATACAATTACAAAAACAACTAAAATCAACTCACGAAATTTTCATGTTGTTTTTGTAAAGATTTAAAACTGCAACCATCTGCTTTTTTGTTATTATTTTGGATTTTACTTATACGATCCGTGTAAACATGAATCATACTTACAAAAGATTTTTATTTTTTCTTTTAAACACGGAGAGAATTTCATAATATTTTGATTCTACAAAGTCGTAATACATTGTATTACCGTGTAAACTGGCCTTTATCACAGCACAAAACTTGAACTTTTGGTAAACATAAACAAAACTTTGACAATAGTTTGGACAAACAATGCAAGAGCAAAAAATCGTCATCTGGCGTAGTGCTGCCACCTGTATTGTCTCACCATGGGTTCAATGATTTAAAATTATATGTTGTTTTGTTAACCTTATTATTAAAGCTTAATTACACTTTTATATTCGAAGCGTTTTTACGCTTTCAAGGCTTTTTAAGCGATAAGCTTTTTAAACCAGACAAAACAATGGGACCCGTGCAAAAGCAATTTATTTTACTCTGTCTTCGAACATTTACTCCGTATGAACACGGGTTAAAACTTGTTAACCTTCCAAACCTAAAAAATCGGAGGATATTTGTGAACATCTGTCTTCTTCATGCTTTATTGGTTAAAGCATGAAGAAGAATTCTTACTTCGCAATGTTGAGTTGTCAGTTCCTATTCCCCTTGAATTCAATACTTTTGGTCTTATTATGCAAAGTTTGATCCTATCTGCTGAATGAGGTCTGAATTTAACGAATTTTGTGCGTATATTGACTTCATTAATTCTAACGGCATCAAAAATAACCTCCAGTAACCTTAAGCCACTTAAGATAACTGTTATCCCTTATTTAATAATAGATACTTTAGATTTAATTATTAAAAGCAAACTGCCAGTAAGTAATGATAGTTTCATTGGCGAATAAATTAAATTAATAAGAATAAATAAATATGGCCTTAAGCAACTCAAACTTATAATCATGGTACAATTAATAAGGTAACCCTAGTTCTTTACAAGGTAAAACCAACATGTATTTTTTTGGTAGAAAACCCTCATCGATTGTCAAAAAGATATGTTTTTCTAGCAACAACAAACATTCTTATTTGTAAACAAATAGAACTGTACACTAATTGTGACATAACGTAAGGTTCGTAAACAATCGGCCTAATTACACACAACCTTTGTTATTTCATCTACTATGAAAAAAACGACTTGTTCTGTTATTTCAGCTGGTCTACTGGGGTTACCTTATTAATTGTACCATGACTGATACTAATGCTGCAAAAAAGTTATTTTTATCACAATGAAAATTGTCAAATCGATGATGAAATAATACAAGTAGCAGCACTAGGGGAATAAATAGATTGTTACAACAAAAACAAAGTCATTTTTATTTGTTTTTGTTTGTGTAATATCTTCTAATACGTCAAAAATTATCTTAAACAAAAATCAAATTGTGGCGCTGACGTGATGAAATAAATAAATTTTTAGTAAATTATTATTTCCTTACTGTCATTTTAATCTTTAATTTATTCTATAATTATTAAAAACTTTAATAACATAAACGAATCACAACACAAACAACAAAAAACTTGGACTTTTTGAAATAAAAACAAGACTTTAACAGATGGCTAAACCAACAATAATACTGTTGCAACGAACTGTCATTTGGCGTATTAATGCCAGCTGTTTATTTCATCATGGTTAAATCCATGTTTCACTCTGTAAGCAGCAATAAAATACTGGCTGACTTCCAAAACGTGAAATGCTTTGTATAAGAACAAAGTATAATGTTTCATTACGCCGCAGTAAAATATATATGCAATGCAAACCCTTCCAAAACATCAATGGTAAGTATTAGTAACGCAGCAAAAAAGAATTCAGAGCATCGATTTCAAAGTTTATGTTTTGTGATATTTGACATTTTATTTGCAAGCAATACAGATTTATTTTAATATTATGCATTGCATCCAGGGTTGATAAAGTTGGTACAATTGTACTTTTTGTGGTACAATTCAAAACTAAAAAGTACGCTGGTACCCCCGTGACTCATTTGTTACTATTTCCAAATTTTTTCAACCTACATACTTATAATTGATATAAAATGGCAACTAGAATTTACTACGCAATGAATATAAGTCGAGTTTAGTGTTTAGTGCAAATAGTCTTGCGAAAATGCAAAATGTCGTAGCTTTTTTATGAAATCTAAGGGAAACTCTATTTTTTATTGTTTGATTTAACAAAACAGCTATTATATTTTGCATCTGCTCTTTTGCAAAAGCATTTGTAGCAAACACTGAACTCCGCTATTGTGAATAGATTTTTGCACTTGTTCATTGAACGATTGCTTACGCCACATTCTAAATTAAGTATCAGCGGCAGCATATAAGCATGCATTTTCTGATGATATTCACAATTTTTTAAAAGATATAGGAAACCACTTCTGCAAAAGTTCTATATAGTAGAAAAGACGACTTCCTCTCAATTCATGATTATTTTGGAACAAATTCACAATATTTTCCAATATTCGTCAGCATGATGGTTGTCAAGTCAAGAAGTAATCAACAGAATTTTGGAACAGTGGGATCCCACTCCATTAATATTTTACTAGGAATTATTTTGAAGGAGATTTTACAAGCGCAAAATTAAATTTAATTACATACTCCTTCCCTGTTTCTGTAGTAAATATTAAAAATTGTAAGCACAATAAATTTGGAAATGCAATCTGAATATGCTCGTATGCACATATTTTTAGAGCGCTTTAAAATTTATTCTTGTTAAAGATTCAAGATTGTATTTTGAGCAATATTCGTAAATTTTCCACAAAAAAGACGATAAATTCTAAAAATTTTAGATCTGAAAACGCTCTCTCGACCCTAAAGACCGCATGACACAGGTCTGGCTAGACCAAATACAATTTGTTTACCTCTATTCTTGAATATTTTGGAAAACTAATTGAAAAATCTGAGGCTCGAAATTCATTTTTGACATATTACTATTATTATTATTATTATTATTATTATTATTATTATTATTATTATTGTTATTATGTCCTGTGGTTCCTATAAAGAGCAAAGGGCCACAAAATTATGGTTTCTTGGAATGACTTATAGAACATGAATCGCGATGTGCTTTTGACTCGAACAAATGTTACCCACCCTATTGATTATTATGTATAATTAATGATCATGTATTTTTTGCTATCTATACTTTACATGTACAAATGAATTTACCTTTTGTGTTTTGTTGTAAAATTTATAAAAGAAAATGATTTAGTACTTTTGGGGCCGAAAAAGTACGATTTTAAAAGTTTGTTGGTACGATATTGGTATATTTTCTCATTTATCATCTCTAATTGCATCACTTACATTTCAAAACGTTTAAATAAACAGAACACATAGTTGTACTGTTTCAGCCAGCACTAGTCCAAAACTAACCCAAACGTATGGAGTAGTTTTAAAACTACTCCATGGTGTACACAAGAGGACTAGTTTTGAAGTCGTTTAAAAACGAAAGCATGTCGTTAAAAAACGAAGACATGTCGTCTCACTACAAACACTTTTTAACAATGACATAGTCCATGCTTGCATTACATCGGACCAGTCCATTAAGTAGTCCATTTTATCAAAATGGATCAGGTGGTCCAATTTTATTTGCAGGGTTGTACATGTGGATCTTTCAAATACAGTAGTAAAACTGTATACAAACTTTGTATTAGTACGTTTTGGAAGTCAGCCACTCTTCAGAAGTGGAGATTTTGTTTCGTTAACATTTTTAAAACCTATTTTTAGTTAATAGATAAGATACTAGGGTATTCATTTAATCGGGCTTTGGCTTTAATCGGTTAATCGCTCGATTAATTAATCGAGGTTTTGGTTTAATCGGTTAATAATCGTTTAATATTTTTATTGATCTGTTAACCGATTAATATAGTTTTTTTTTGTATAAATTAAGTAATTTCAATAAATAAAAATTAAACATTATTTATTGTTTGGAGCTTATTAGTAAAAAAAACAATAACATAACAATTCTTGAACTAAAATGAGCAAACAAAAAAATAATTCATAACTAAACTGCGAGATCATTTTATTTCAATAGTTTAAGGAGATCTTATAAAATAATCTTTTAGAGAAACAATTATTTAATTTGACACTTTTTTTTAGTTTTTATAAAACTTGGCATGTAAAAATTCTTTCAATTATCGTATAAATTGAAAGCAACCCATAATACAAAATTTTTAATTTCTCAGTCGTTTAACCGGATTTTTATAAACATATAAAATCTTCCATTATACCATTAGAGTCCTGTTTTAAAATGTTTAACACTTCTAATTGTTTCGGTTTATTCTGTTGTTGTGTTCCTATCGAGAGTTTCCTCTGTTGGCAGGTCATCATCTTACTCATCCTGGCAAAGCTCAGCACCGAGAATTCTGCAAAAAGTTTATTTCCTAATTCCTTAATTTCTGTTTTTGTACTGTATTTCAAAAATGAATTTCTTGAATGAAATATATTGTCTAAACAAAACTTTTTTGGTGAACTTTGGTACAGATAACATTGTAAAATTCTACATAATTGCATTGTAGAACGCGAATTGGTTCGCAGCTGCCGTTTTGGAACCTACCCATAGTTAAAAACACAAAAAAATATGGTTTAATACCACAAAAATCAAAAATGTTGTTACATCGGTTAATCGACTGAAATTAACCGGTTTAATCGTTAATCGAAAAAAGCCAATTTTAAATTAACCGATCAGTTAATCGGGTAGTAATTAATCGGTTAACCGAATAAAAACCCTTTAAGATACCATTAATGTTCAAATGTGAATTGGACTATGTGTACATGGCGTAATCTAGAACTCTAATTCACATAATTTTCAAAGCTTTTGTGATCGAATTTCGTCAATAACTCGTCGAATGTTGACATCCAGGTGTTTCTGGTAAATTGGCGTAGACGAGCGACTTAAGATAACTTCAATGAAAAAATCTCATTATGTTAAAACCAGTGTTCGAAAATAAACACTAAATAACGTTTCCCTGTTTGTCATCTTTCGAACTTAAAATTAATACAGCTCTTATCCAACTCAACAAAAAGATGAGAACATTTAATACCGTTCGGTTTTTTTTTTTAACCACAAACTTCATTGTGTTCAGTTCAGCTCATTAATGTTCGTTCATATCTGTTGTGCGTAGCGCTCTTTTGGCTGGTAAAAAAACCAAACATTTTTTACAAAAATACGAAAAAAAAAAAACAAAAAGCCAGCAAAAAAATTTTACACAAGCAAAACATATACACAATACACACACAAGCTGATCGTGCTGCGGTCGTTGCTTAGATTTTTTGTTTGCTGATTTCTTTATCAATGTAAAAAAAGAAACATTATAAAACATTAAAATATAATGTTTGTCTACATTATCACTACAATTATTCTGTTTTTTAACGAAGAAATGTTCGGCTCTTTCTTGAAAATAGTTAAGAACGGTATTAAGGGTTGTGTACGTCTACACAAACACTAAAAAAATAGATATTGTTCCTGGGTGTATGAGCCGAATGCTAAATAATATTCCGTTTATTTTCGAACTCTGGTTAAAACACACGATATTATTGCTGGCCAAATAACAGGACCATTCTGCTATGTGCCATGTGTCTCCATCTTGTTGAAACCACATGTTGGCAAATTTAATGCAGCTTTTTGAGATACAAACGAGTTATGAAGCAAGTTTCTTAGCCGCTCAGCGTTGACTGTAAAATTCTGACTATTAGTATTTGTGAATACATATGGACCAATGATTCCACCGGACATAGAGTTAACCAAACATTGCATTTTTTGGAATGTAATGGTGTTTCGATAATGACTTGAGAGATAACACCCCTCAAAATTGTTTGGGTGTCTCGATAGTCTAGTTGGTAATATGCTAGTCTGTCAGTGTTAGGGTTGCGAGTTTGATTCTTGCCAGAGACTCTAGTCTGCTTCACAACAGTGGGGGGGAGGATCTACGTTACTATTGCTCAATTAATTAAGTTAGAATATAATTTGTAATTGTATTTGTAATATTGAATTAAATTTTTCAGTGAATTAAACCATCATATTTAAAATAACTTTAAACAATTTATAAACGTTGCTCTGCTGTAAGTCTCTGTTAAAAACATTCGATTTTGAAAGATGTATTTTTATTTAAATATCAAGTATTTTATTGACGTTTCTCAGGCATTTGATAAAGTATGGCATGCAGGATTAATCCAGAAACTAAAGCAAAAATTACCCTCCAATACTCATAAGCTCTTGCAAAACTATTTAACTGGACGAAAATTCATCATCAAAGAAGGTAATTTCCTAAGCACGCCACAGCCGATTCAAGCCGGAGTTCCTCAAGGCAGCATTTTAGGTCGTGTATTATATCTGATATACTTATGCCTCTGACATGCCAACAGGCAACGATATACACACATCTACGTTCGCCGATGACACAGCGTTTCTAAGCATACACGCGAGTCCTCATGAAGCTTCTCGAAGTTTGCAGAAATACATATTGCAGCTAGAAAAATGGTTAAAGCAGTGGAGAATAAAAATCAACGAACAAAAATGGGTTCATATTACGTTTACATTGCGCAGAGAAACATGTCCGCCTATCTATATTAATAGCCATATAATTCCGCAACACCTTGAGGTTAAAGACCTTGATCGTCGTTTGACATGGAAGACCCACATAGATACAAAGCTAATGCAAATGAAATTAAATAATTGGCTAATTGGGAGAAACTCTACACTTAGCCTAGATTGTAAACTTCTTCTATACAACTCGATATTAAAACCAATATGGTGCTATGGTATTCAGTTATGGGGGACTGCCTCGGCATCAAATATAGAAAAAATTCGAAGGCGACAAAACAAAATCATTCGTTTAATTACATCATCTCCCTGGTTTGTTCGAAACCAGCGCCTGCATAAAGACCTCGATGTTCCATTGGTAAAAGATGTGTTTTCAAAACATGTGACAACTTATATAAAAAAACTTGAGTTACACCCAAATCCACTAGCACGTGATATCCTTGACTTTAGAGGTCACATTCGGCTGAGAAGGAGAGACACTCTTGCTCTCAACCGAACACGAGAGACGTAAAACAACCAAAGAAGCAACCGTTGAACTTAAAATTTTGTCTAGCATTGGCTGGACTTATTATAGACAATATTAGTTTTTAAGATTTGAATACTTATTGTTAGTTCAATTTAATTGAAGATTCAATAAATAAATTAAAAGTGAAAAAAAAAAAAAATTTAGTATCATAGCCACATTTAACCCTGTAAAGGTGCATGTAGACGACATGTTTTTTACATCTGACTTGTCAACTTTTCAAGTCACATGTAATTGTGCATGTCTGTCAAAATTGCTATTTTACAGAAGGTTTATAATATTCGGTCACAAACGTACATGTAATTTGCTTCTGACATTGTCTCTGTTTTTTTCGCATAGTTATTGCAAAATCCAAAATAAAAATGCCGCCACGAAAATTTTTATTTACGCCGTAAAAAAGTTTAGCCATCTTAACATATTTTTCTTTTAATTCAATGATACCAATTTAGGATATTATAATGAATCGATTTTTATATATATTTACATAAATTCTATTCAATGGTGCGATGATCATACATATCTCGGTATTGTAAAATATTAACGGCAGCCGGCTAATGATTCCGTCAATAGTGGACGCCGCTGCCGGTTTCTTCTCGGCATAGATTTCTGATGTCAGATGGTTTGTCAGAAGAAAATAGAGCACGCTGTAATTGAAATTTTGTCAGATGACTTTGCATCTGACTTTTACAGAAGCAAAGTTAAAAAGGTAACACACGACATGTTTGTATTTTGCAGTGGGAAATTTGACATGTCAGATGACCAAAACATGTCGTGTACGGTCGCCTTAAGTTTCTTAAATATTTCACTGAAAGTTGGTAATATTTTTATATCAATTTTTGATAATTTGAGAAAATGCATATCAAATTATATCTTAACGGAAAGTAAGAGGATTTTAAAAATAACTCCCTAAACCTTTTTTCTGCCTAAAATAATTACTGAAATCTTTATTTAAAAGTAAAATTTTTCTCATTTTTTAAAACAAATTTTACAAAATTAATTTTGTAAAATTAATTAGCCGGTAGGCTAGCTGGCAGTGAGCTAGTCTATCTGCACCGGGGTTGTGGGTTCGATTCCCACCAGAGACTCTGGTTTCTTTCCTGCAGACAAGCAAAAAAGCTTCGCGGGATTAGCTTAGGATATTAAAAAAAAAATAAAATAAACATAAAAAAATGAGCCCTTCCTGGTATTTCAAAACCGTAAATTGGGTTTGAAGGTTGTCACGATCAGAAAACTGCAAAATCACTATTTTTCTTGATTTATTCATACGCTCAAATTTACATTCACTCTTTGCTTGCAAAACAAAGTTCAACGTTGGTAATTTTTACATCGTTTCGTACACATTTGATTTTTGCATGTATTCGTTTTTTATTGAAAGTGCTTTATCTGCATTTTTGCTGCGCACGCAATTTAACACAACTGTGTTATTTCAAAAGGAACACATTCTTATACTTTTGCATTCAAGTAGTCATTGTCCACTCGATGAGACGCTTTGTTAACATTAACAACAATAAACCACTCTATGAGACGCTTTGTTAAAATTAACAACAATAACAACAAGAATACTTTGTACCTACATACAGAACTACTGTACTTTTTAAGATGATAAAAAAAGGCAGTCTGTTTCTATGGAAATTGTTTGTACCTACATATGTGCGTTTAGTTTCATTTCAATTTTTTTTTACCTGTACTACATACATACCCAGCGGGAAAATAAGGAATTGATTACATAAATAACTAAAAAAATAATGTATTATTTTCGAAAGAACAATAATGATTTCATGGGAATCGAGTAGGTAATTTTATTGACACAATTATTATGATTTGATTACCACGTATATTCTCACATTTGCAGAGCAAGGAATGTTTTGTTTCTATTCGTAAAAATGTTTCGTGTTTTTTCTTCTGTTCGTGACAATTATTCGTATTTTTTAGAATTATTTAAGTCATTCCCAGTATATATTTAAATAATTTTTTTACAATCCTAGGACATGTTCTGTGTTAAGAATAATGAGTTCTGGAATCAAATATTTACCAATATATGTATTACATTCTCGTTTCCTATTGATTCCATTTTCCCGCTGGGTAGTTACTGCTGAATGTCTTCATGAGTAATTATTGCCTGATTTCTGGCTTTTTTGTTTGTATTTTTTTTTCTTTACCAAAACAATCATTGTCGCACCGAACACACAAACATCTTTATTAAAAAACGAAGCTAACGATGGTATAAACAGCGTTACCGTTGTGATACTAAAGTATTAATTTGACCCTTTTTCGACGGTGTTGATACCTTTTATGATCCTTTTTTGAAATTATACTTTTGTATCAGTATCCCCTATTTTGTGACACTTTTTGACCCTTTTTTGGAAATAGCTCTCACATTTTGTTTTTTGTCAACACTGCGGAACATAAGTGCTATCCGATGTTTTCGAAATAATGTTAAGAAATAACACAATTCCATGCTTTCTTCTCCTTGATTTTTGATAATAAAGTACAATTTCCCTAAAAGCAAACATAACTCATATAAATATTTGTTATTTTTTACGGTTTCTTTAAAACAAAAATTTGACATTTTATTAAAAAAATGCAATTTGGTGTTTTGCTCTCTTAAACAGTAGCATATTTTATTCAAAAAAATTCGCCCTTAATAATGGCAAAAGGTATTGAACTTTTCGCCCCCTTTTGAATCGACAGTGTTGAGAGTGCCCTAACAGGAATGAAAACAAGAGGTAAAAATTGCTCAATTAGCGGAAATTCCCAAATATTTGGTAAAAGCGGTATGATAGCAAAGTCTTATATTTATTAAATATCGTAAAAGCTTTAAAAAATCTGACACAGGAAAAAATCGCTTTAATCGAGAAAATGGTAACAATTCGCGAACGATAGCAAAATTTAAAACAAACACTAAAATTTATTTGACATCGCTAAATCGGAAAATTACATAAAAAGTATGAACAAATTAGCTATAATGATAAAGAATTAACTTTTTGTCAGGTGTTTAAAACCCAGTAAAAACTTCGCCTACTTTTTCAAAATGAATAGCTTCTTTAACTCATTATTTTGTAGCTTTCTTCTATAACTACATCTATAACAACTTCTATAACTACTTTTTTCTGGATGTATGCAGGTAAAAAAATAATGACTTACTTTTTAATGCGTTAATTTTGGGACATCCCTTGTAAAACTCATTGGTTCTTTCAGTAGAATTGTAAGTAGTGCTCTTATGTTTTTCTGATTACTCAACACATTATTTTGTAGGCCAAGTTTTTACTGGGAACAGAGCATTCCATAAAAAATATTAAGTTTTTTGAGCTCTTCCTACCTGAAATATTATTTTTTTGTTTGCTTATAAAAAACTTGGTCTTATTATGTTCATTAAAATGGGAAATACTGCTTATAAAAAACTTGACCCTTTTTTATTGAAATACACTTTTTTTGACCCCTTTTTCTGGAAAATCCCCTTTTTGTGACCCTTTTCGAAAATTTCCAACGGTAACCCTGGGTATAAATAACAAAGCACGATGTCCATTATTTGAATGATTGCAAACCAGCAGCGAATGTTTGCGGTTGCGCAAGTTTGATTGTATGACCGCAAGCGAGTGTATTTGTTGCTGTTCATTTAATGCGATTTTTTTGCAATTGCACAAAGCCGTTCTCTGGTCACGACGTATTTTCACTATGCGACCGCCCCCGTATCATAAAACTAGATAGATTCTCCCTTGTTTATAACATGAATTAAACAAAAACCGTAAAACAATTAGTTAACAAAACATTTCTTAAAAATTTATAAATCTACGGCCTTATTGATAAAAAAAATAAAACAGATTAATAAAAGGTTAACTTAACAAATGTTCATCCAAAATCCGTTTCACAAGCCCTTTATTTACCTGTTTTATTTTTTATAAATAAGACCGTTAAAATTTTTAGTAAATAAACATCAGTTTATATGAGTTTGATAATTTTTATAATTGCTATAATTTAATTTAATAAATTTGTATGTATTAACATTTTGAATTGAACAAAAAATGTATCCAGTCATAGTGATTGAATAAATTAATTTTGCATGTTGTAGGGTCAAAAAAAAATTATACAGTTGGTGTATAAAAGAACTTAAATCAAATGAATTTAGTTAATTTTGATTGTATGTAGGTATGAAATAAAACGTTAAAAAACTAAATTGATTTCTTTGAATTTAATTATAAATAAAAATAATTTACGTTACGCTTCAATATTTTTAAAAAATGCTTAAAAAAAGGCCTTATTAAATAGAAATCTATTAAAAAATAACACTGCAAAACAAGTCTTTTAAACGAGTTTGTTATGCTGACCACAAGTTTACCGAAAGAATTAAAAACCGACGCACATAGGGGTTTTTTGCCAATCTAGCCGGACATTACTTTTTGTTTTAGCTTATATTGCTTCTTAAAAGTTATTGAGTGCCCCTAGATCGATGAAACTTGGCAGAAATATGTGATATTGTCATAGGCAGGTAAACCTAAAAAATAAATAAAATCGGACCAAGGAGGAAAATGTTCCCCCTAGAAGAACTAATCCAACCTCTGAAAAATGCAATTTTTTTTAAACTTTTCCCATACTTTTGTTTGGCAAATGCAACTTTTAACGTCGGCGAAAGTTAAAAAACCTAAAATAAGACCCATGAGATCGTAAAATTACACTTTTCGCCCCCCGCCCCCTTTTGAGGGCGGTTACATAAAATAATATTTAAAAAAAATGTAAATATTAAAAGAAATAGATTACTAACGCCTTAATACTATAAAAATTAAATTTTTGAACTTTAATGGGTAGGGGGAGATATCCCTCCAAACACCCCCCCCCCCCGGAACGACCCTGTAAAATTTTTTTTTTTTTTGCTAATTTCCAAAACATATTAATTTTTAAGATTTTATGTGACTTTTATATATTTTATAGTATTTAATTTATCTGAAAATAATTAATATATTCGTAATAATAACTTATTTATAATAGTAACAGCAAATTTTATTTAAAATAATAACAACTAATTTATTTAAAATAACTTCTCTTTTGCACTAAGATGATGATGAGTGCCATGGTTCTTCTTCGTCTGCTTCTTCAAAATCCTCTTCTGAATCTGAATTCTCTTCAGAGCCAAGTACAGGTGGAAGCATAAAAGAAATTGCTTCTTTCGTAAAGGGTAGTGACTTTTTTTTTGGAGTTGGTCTTATACTAGTAATCAGTGGGTCAGAACTGAGCAAAAGTCTATTTATAACATCTTTGTTACACTGAACCCTCGAAAACTTTCTAGCAAAATTCTGCCTGTAAAGCCGAAAATGTTTATTTCGTGCCTCAGACGCTTCTTCTGATAATAGCCCGATAGGCAACAATGCCTCACTCATTACAGTTGCGCCATGTACTAAAATCTTGTGCATTGTAGGTGTCATAGGATGCCAGGGATATAGAGTAACGTAAAGTTTTGCAGTGTCTAAGCAATAATTGGCAAACTCGTGCAAATGGATTTTGTGACCACTTGTAATTACTTCAATAATAACTTTGATCCGGTAGATGAAATCCAATGCAATTCCAGTTATTTCTGCAGCTAATTCAGGATTGGAAAAAAATCGTCTGCTGGTGTTACCATCGTTGCTGTTTCCAAATCCAGTCTTCGGTACATCCACTATTAGCCCTAATTCACTTCTAAATTTTTCTTGGATAGTTTTTTTCCTCTCATTAACAATAGTTTTGTCCTCATCCGATCTTAATTGCCACTTTTTTACTGTGAGTTTATACGATAGGTGTAATATGCTCTCAAATAGACGAATTCTGGCGTGCAAAGTAGATAATCCGAAAGAAAGTGCATCTACGTCTATATCCCTTTTGATTTTCAAATTGTTAAATTCTTTTGAAGTAGCCCCACAAATATAGCACTTCATTGTGGACGTAGTTTGTGTTGCGGCATTACATACTTTTGCATCTATCATTGTAAATACCATTGTATGTTTTATGGAATATAACTTTCCTTCCATTAAAAAATTAGTGTTTTGTAATGTAGTAATGGCATCTTGTACATAATTAATTTCTTCTTGGATTACATCTACAGTTTCTTTAACAAATCTGATGCGAATAGGTCTACAATATCGCGGTGATGAAGGAGTTGGATTTTGCCATAATATTTTCTCCTTTTTTGCACCATATATTAGTCGAAGCGGTACGAAACTACTCTGAAAAATATGAGAATCAGAAGCATCATTTTTCATCTTTTGCTTAAATTGTGCCTGGTGTGATCCATCGCAGCCCCATTTGCTTATTAGTTCGAGGGAGTTGCATTCTTCTATTTGTGAATCACATAAAAAAAGGGTTTCTATCATATGTACCTATGCAAGATGAGCAAAAACAGAAAAAAGGTAAAAAAATTTGTTTGCTCTATTAAATAACGTCCTTTAGCGGCCGCACATGTGGTTAAAACCCGTTACTTACTGTTTCGCACATCCCTTTTTTTACACAGGTAATATTAGGCTTATATGTAATAATTTAAATAAAAACCATCTACGTACAACCAAAACATTTTATGACTGACGAAAGGGTTTCTATCATATGTACCTATGCAAGATGAGCAAAAACAGAAAAAAGGTAAAAAAATTTGTTTGCTCTATTAAATAACGTCCTTTAGCGGCCGCACATGTGGTTAAAACCCGTTACTTACTGTTTCGCACATCCCTTTTTTTACACAGGTAATATTAGGCTTATATGTAATAATTTAAATAAAAACCATCTACGTACAACCAAAACATTTTATGACTGACGAAAGGGTTTCTATCATATGTACCTATGCAAGATGAGCAAAAACAGAAAAAAGGTGAAATTTTCAAAAAATCATAAAAAAAAATGGCGCAACAACGCGCAACGTTTTTTTTTTGAATTTAAAAGTAGAGATTTCAAATTTTATCGTGATGTATAAAATTTTTAAGAACTCAGCGGAACTCACCTTCAAAAACCTTTTAAATTTTTTTTTTTTACAAAAAAGTGAACAAAAAAATCGTTTTTTTTAATTTCGTACTAATTTTTTTATCATAAAAAATTCAAATAAAATTTTTCTAAAAATTTTCATAATTAGCTGTTTATATAGTCTTTCACAGAAAAAAAAATTCAATGTAAAATCTTTATTCGTTTATCTACAAAAAAATATATTGTAAACCTCCCAAAACCGTAAAAAGTCAATGAACACGCATGCAATTTAATCAACTTTCCTGGTTTTAACAGTGTCCCAAAACCACAAATCTCAAGCAAAAGACTTGAAAATTCACTATACGATGCAGAACTTTGTTGTCTGTCGAGCTGCGTACTTAAATTTTTCCATTTCTTAAAAAAAATTTTTTGCTTAATGTCCGGCTAGATTGGCAAAAAACCCCTATGTGCGACGGTGCGTTTTCGCAATATTTTGATTTTAAATTTTTACTGCACAAGGCGTCACTTAGGAATTTTGTCTAAATTGCGTTAAAACAAGATAATAAATACAAAAGTATGTAGAACATTATGTATTTTCTTTATAATGTTGAACATTTGAAACCGTCTTTGGTTTAAACCTCTTCGTCTTGTATAATTTTTAACCTAATAAAACTTTAATTCAATTAAACTGCATGCATACACTGTGCAACAAAAAAACCCGCCTCAATACTTGCAACGCGAAATGAAACTAGATTATTGGTAGAGCAAATCTGCCAAAGGGTTTTGAAAAGTTAGCTCGGGTTCCCGAGATATCGGCCTCTAAAGCTTTTGAATTTTTTGAAAGGCGTTTGGTATAAGTCATAAAAATATACTAAATGTACTTCTGAGACTATTTCCGATGTCTTCAGTAGAATTGTATGGCGATTCTTTTCTTAGAATATATGAACCCTCTAACACTCATTTTAAGGGGTCATTTTTGTACTTTTTTGAACTTCCCCACAAAAGTATACTAAAACGGCACTTTAGAGGGTTAAACGAATATTTTCTGCATTAAATTTCACTAGGGGTCTTCTAAGACCAAAAAATCGTGCAATGTATGTAAAACGGGTTTTTTGTTTTTTTCTTTCCGTGTTAAAATAATGAGTAGCTGCAGTTAAAAAGTAAGTGCATAATGTTTAAGGGGGGCTAATACGGTAATACAAGTCGTACTTATTTTAACGAAAATGCTTTCCTGGTCTAATGATTGTTTGAAAATGTTCTAAAAACATTAACCACTTATCATGACAGGGTTGTATTTTCATCGAAATACGTATGACTTGTTTGATGGTGTAAACAACTCTTTTGCGAAAATTTCCATTACAATATATCTACGTTACGTGGCCATAGACGTTTTTGTTAGAAAGTTTAGTTCACTTACCAAGTTGTTTAGTCAAAACGGCAAAAAAAACCAGAGTGTTAGCTTAAAACATAGATGCCCTGCAGCCGTATTCTGTAATTCGCTAAAGCTAAATCTCTATCCCTAAAAATCTAAAAAATTGATTTAGCGGTTTTTGGCTAGGAATGCAATTCTGTAAATTTGGCAATGCAATACAAATTTAATTTGCCGCAATTTCAGCTTTAAATGTCATCGCTAAAATTTTTCAATTTCATGTTCTCTGAGGCATTTTAGCGATCGAGATTTAGCTTTAGCTAAGCGAATAACAGAATACGGCTGCTGATGTAGCAAAAACTAACCGTACGATAAAAAAAAATTGTGATCAGCATGGCAAAGATATATATAAATGTTTTGCAAAAAATAGTCTTATTGGCCTGGCCGTTCTTTGAGTAATACGAAGTAGAACTTAAAATTAAAAAAAATTTATAGCATTTTACATTACAATTTGTGCTAAAATTACAACAAAACTGTTTGATTAAATGTAAACTTAACTACATTTAAGAATACATCAGTGTTGCCACTTTGTGGGTAATTACCCGAATTCGGTATAATTTTTGCTGTCGTGGGTAGAGCGTGGGTAATTTCTCTTAGGTGTAATTCAGGTGTAATTTGAAATTCTTACTTCAGATACGCAAATTAAATCAAGATTCGATTTCAGCGATGACGTTTTTTTCTTTTTAAATATTATTGATACAAAATTCACAGTCTTTTGAACCGAAGTCTCGGTCTTCAATCATTTAATATATATTTTCAAGAGTTCGGTTATGAATGTCGCTAGATGGACTCTTAGATTTGGATAAAGATGACTATAATGGTGATTTAGAACCTGAAGTCAATTGAAAATAGTTACTGAGACTAAAAATTAGCCTGGGGAAAGATATGTTTCCAATATTCTGACATATAATTAATTTCATTTTTATCTGGCAACTTTAAATTGCTTTAGTTTGAAGATTATTTAACGCCCTTAGTCGTTGTAAAACTCAATTACGAAAGGGTCAGTTTATAAAACCCTGCAGGCATTTCGTTTAATAAATAAGGAATAACGGGTATTTTTTAAAACCATGAAACTTAAAATGTAAGACATCACAAAAAACAATTAATTTGAATCGCAGATTAATACACGGCATTTCCATTTGAAACTGATTTAAAACAAATAGGCAGGTCAAATTTTGTTCCTTTTTTTCGAGCATTGCTGGCTGCATGTCACTAATAAAACGAATAATGTTGATTCAATTGTTGCTGGTTTATCAGCATACACCAGTGACGTCACAGCCCTATGGAAAACAATCAAGAGGTGTCACATCGCACGGCCTTAAAGTTAATTGATCGTTTATTTTCTCTTAATCAACACATCGCCTTCATTTGTAAAAAAATAAGTTGCGAAAATCGATGGCTGATGTTCAAAGTAAATTTGGATAATTTGGTGGCGTTGTTAAAGCATGAATCTATTCATGATGATGTGTCTGAACAAAAAGTGAAAACAGTATGACAGTTCGTTTAACAGCTAACCTTTTGTAAGCTCTATGGCGCTAAAAAAAACACCCATTATAAAGGAATGGCAATGAGCATGTTTAACCTTCCTCAGATATATGCAACCAAATGTGGAAGTTAAACTCGTTATTTTAGGTGTTTTGTTTTATTTTTTATTAATTGTTTTTTAAGTCTTTAATGTTATTTTTGTCAATTTATTTAAAATTACAATAACATTCTTAACAGTTTGACTAAGGCCGCTATTACGGTTAACAACTCAACTGAGTTGAGTTGTAATTTCTTAATTTGTGTATACTTGTTTATAACTTTGCTATATTGCGGTGATCACAATCAGTTGAGTTGAGTTGTGAACCGTAATAGCGGTCTAATAATGTTATTCTTTCAATGAGTTTGTTGTGTTCTTGCTTCTTTGTGAATGTCTTTTTATTAAATAAAACTTCAATTTTATATCAGGTGTAATTTCATTTAAATCGGGTAATTTTGCTTCATCTCAAGTGTAATTTTGAATTTTGCAGGTGGTAACACTGGAATACATACATGTTTTTGAAATCGAGATCGAGTTTAATTATAATCAAACATATTTTGAAAACAATCCTGTGTTGAAAATTCATAACAATATTCCCTATTACATATCAAGTCATTACCGCAAAAAAAGCTTGTATGAACGTTGTCGCCTAAGATTATTTTTTTTTTTTTTTATATAAAATCGTAACGGTATCTTATGTGACACTGCAATTGTTGCCAATAAAGCCATTTAAAAAAAAAACGAAAATTGAAAATGATGTCGCTTAAGCTTTTTTGCGGTTAGGGCTCGATTTATACTTCATACTTTGAGTACAAGTTTTCTTTGTGTATAAAAAATATCTTTATCAGAACTACACTTAAAATCAGAAAAAGCAACGGTTATTTAATATTAACTGAAAATCACTCGATATCGATATCCAGAACATGGCAGATTAAAAATCTGTATAAAGCTTTATCGATTTCTTAATTTCTTAATATTTTACGTAACTTAACAAAAAGCACATAAATTAAGTAAAATAAGCAACAGGACAATAATAGAAATACCTCTAAAAGTTTACAGTTATTGAAACTTTGATGAGAGTAATCTATATAAAATAACACTCTTGTTTACATTTGTATGTATGTATGTATGTATGTATATATATTAAAATATACATAAAGCTTAATAGCAACAATTACGAGTCCAATAATAAGCTTCATTATTTGCTCTACCAGCAAAACTAGAAAACTGCTTTAAATTAAAATTCAACAAATCATATATAAATATGCATATGTACATATGTATGTACATATTATTTATAATAATTTTTTTTCACTCTTACCAATTATACTTAAAATTTTTTGTATAAATTCATAAAAATTGATAAAAAAAAAAAATTAATAAATTAACAACCATAACAATGACAACAATATGAAAACTAAATAAATATTTTGAACATGAACTTGAACTATAATAACTAAATGTTATAAACATGTCAACGGCTATTCAGTTGAACGCTTTTCTGCCATGAATTTGGCAAGACAAAATTTTAATAATAAATTGTTAATAATATATAGAAACAAAACAAAAAAAACATGCATGCAATTGGTTAAAATTCTAAACAAAGCAATATATTAATAAAAAATATTTAATAATAACTACAAAAATCTACCGCCAATTAGGGCTTTTGATAAAAAAAAAAAAAACAAAAAAAAAGAATATAAAATCAATCAAAAATATAATGACGTTTTCAATTACTTCATGAGTGTAATTTAAAAAAAAAAAAAACATTAAATTTGTTTAAAAAAAACTCCACACATTATTTAGTGATCATTCATTGTTAAGAAAGAAAAATTTTTTTGTATGGAAAAGAATATCATTGTAAAAATAATTATTATTAAATATTGACGAATTTTTTTGGTAACTAATTTGTTTTTTTTTATACTTTTTTCATTTTAGAATAAAATTAATTTATTGTAAATAAAACCAAATAAATAGCAACTTAAACAACACTCACATAAATACAAAATGACTGGGTTTACAAATGGAGGTTTCGAAAATGATGAACCTGTTAAGGTAAGTTTTAAGCTTTAATATCTAAAACTTTGATCTAGTTTTAAATACATATAGATTTTAAGGCATTTAAATTTTTTTATTTTTAAGAAAATATAAATTTTTCAAAACAAATTAAAATATTTGCGGTATTTGAAATAATTATAATATAATTATGCACAGAAAGAGAAATAGAGATATTAAAAATTGAATTTTTAAATATGTATGTTATTAAAAGCCGCTAAAAATTAAACAAGATAATTTCCAATTCTTAAATCTATGTAAACAAGTATGTATGTATCAGTATTGATACCAAGTAATGCAACTGATAGCGCCAATAGAAGCTGGAGGCAAAACTATACTTTAAAATAACAGCAGTATTTGAATTAGTTATAGGACCAGTGTAACCATTTCGGATTTTTTTTTTTTTTTTTTTTTATGACAGTTATGAAATGTATCATAATATGATTGCTTCTAAATTTATTATGATTAACCTGATGATTATATGACTACTTCTGAGCCTATTATGATTAGGATGACAATAATATGATTAAATTCTTAGCTTATTATGATTAACATGATAATAATATGATTGCTTCTTAACTAATTATGATTAACAAGACAATAATATGATTAGTTCTTAACTTATTATGATTAACATGACAGTAATTTGATTACTTCTTAACTTAGTATGATTAACAGAATAATAATATGATTTAGGGAAGAATATTATGGTGTAATATTACGAGTATATTTAGTCATAATCTGAAACAATAATAATCTTAATATGGTGACTACAATCATGAATCTTATCATAATATGTTGCTCTTATAATATGTTTACCACAACCAAGGTTTTTTTTGCGTGTACACTGGCATTCTTCTATATCCATAAGTAATTACGATTATAATCGTCCCTAATTTGAATGATGAAAGGCGAATTGAAAAATGCACTTTGTATCATGTAAAGGCAGGCAGTGATTTCAACTTAGCCCTTTTCGGCCTTTTTTGTAACCTTTTTTAGGTACATGAAACGCAAAAAAAATGTTCACAGCCCGTTTACACCACAATTAAATGTAGTCGATTTGACTTGAAATCTTTAAGGCCGTTTGAAGTACGTTTATCATGTTCGTTTCTTAAACTAGCGAGATTTTGTTTTCATAACAAAAACAGTTGACTTGAAGTTTTTTGTGTAACACACACATACATATATTTATATAAAGAAATAGGCATTTAAAAATTTGTTTTACCTTCTATTTCTAATCAACTTCTTTCAACAATTTTATTTATCTGCTTCAGTTTTTAATATTTTCTTTTGTATTTTTTTTTAACAGTTTTAACAAGCCTCAAATTTAGTTATTTTATTAAATTGTGATTTTTTTTTTTCTTGTACATGGAAGTAGTTTTTAGTACTGGATGGGAAAAAACCATAGTTGCATCACTAAATACTACTAGATTTTGAGAAGATTTTATCAAATTTTAGTCACGAAGTAGATTTCGCTTTGTATAGCAAATCTAGTCAAAAGAAAATTTGGATTTTGGTATCGTACTAGTTGTAGTGAAAACGGGCTATTAACCTTTAACTGAAAAAGGGGCAAACTCGTCACTATTTAATATTTTACTATTTAGCCCTTTTAGCACATTTTTAATTTTAGTTCGGTATGGTTACATTTTGTCCTGCCAATGTCGAATTGTTAAAACTATCTTAAAAATTCAAAAATATGCGAATGGAAAAACATTGAAAGAACGATGTCTATCGTGGACGATAGACATCGATGTTTTAAAACAACTCGATGTTTGGTATCGATACATCGAAGCAACATATTTAATACAAGAACTTTGTTGCGTATGTTAAATGTCATTATTAGGGATGAGATTTTCATGCACTAAAAACTTGAAAATATGCACTAAAAAACCTAAAACATGCACTAGTAATATCAATATACACTAAAAACTGAAAAAATTTACATAAAAAATCGTTTTTTAATTTTCTATTGGTATTCAAATATCTTTAAAAAACTAAAATAGCTAATTTTATTTTTTGTTTTTTTTTTTTAAATAAATAACTAATGATTTATTTAAAGTAAAGCTTTGTCTTGTACTTGAAGAATGCCAAAGCATTTAAAAAAAAATTATTTTCTGATCCCACTTTGATTCCAGATCAGATCGTAATATTTGAAATTTAATAGTATTGTGGTTATTTTGTTGAACTGTTTATGGTTTTTCAATGCAAATTTTCATCAAATTTAATTTTCATTAAATTATTTTTATGAAAAAAGGAATTTTACAACATGAAATTTGGTTACCCTTAAGCCTATAGTACACGGAATGTAAAACGCGACATGCGCATGTGGTTCTGACGTAATTTTGACGTCACTACAAAGCCACAACAGCCAGTTTGTATTGTGTGATAACGACAAAATTACGTCAGAACCACATGCGCATGTGGCTTTTTACATTTCGTGTACTATAGGCTTTACATGTTTCAATCGCAACCTCTCGATATCTTCAGAGGGATTTACCGTTTAACACTCGCAGCCATCGAAGACTGCTGGCCGTCAATAGTCAAACATCAATCCTTAAACCAAATTGTATTTAGCACTTGGTAGATCGAAATTTGATTTTTTTTGAATGATATATTTTAATTGATTTATTTAATTATTTTTTTGCCAAACGTTTTGGAATTTTTTTATTTCGGGCTATTCTTCCTTCCACGTTGTTAATTTTACTTTCTTTAATTCAATTAATTTGACTTAAGTATTAAGTGAAATCACTCCTCATAAGTTATAAGCCAATATATCCGTAATTGGAATATACAAATAAAAATTATCATAACCTTTTTATAAAATAATATCCGTACCCAAACGCTAAAGTTAGGAGTTGTTGTCCAAAATGAATTCTTACGAAACATACAAAAAGACACAAGATCACATACATTTAGTGTCCCAAAAGCCGGTATCACTGCAAGCAGTTGTTGTGAGTTTGCTTTTTAGCGGAAAAAGAAGAAAGAGAAAATGCAAACAAATACTTAAATGCAAGGCGAATTCATAACAGGTGGTATTGGCAGCTCATGTTTATTATTTTTTGCTCCCTGCATTTTATCTAGTTCGTATAAACAATTATACAGTCGAATCCTGATTATTTGTAATTGAAGGGACCGACCGATTTTTTAAATATTAGAGGATTTTCGATATAAAGAGATTTCGATTTAACGAGGTTTAAATAAATTAAACGATTGGTAGAGGTTTGAATTGATTGATTCACTGTTAATTGCTAAAATTTTGTTCTTTTTTCCAGTAATGATAATGTTCCATGCACGTTTGTATTTAGGTCACACTCTTTATAAAAACTAGAACCAAACCAATCTTAAAGTGGGGTACAAACTATCGACCATAAGTGACAGTGTTGCTCAAATTTTCGCTTGCTTGATAGTGTGGCCGCCAATTTTTGTCAGTCAAGTTCGATCAAATATATGAAATTTTGTCGAAATAAAGATATTTCTTCAGGACAACCCGTTTATTTCGAATTGTTGAGTTTTTGAATTAACGGGGTACGAATTATTGCGGTTTGAATTGAGCGGTCAGAATCACTTTCTGAGTCGAACTAACGATGTGCGTCCGGCTGGCTGGCTGTCCATGTAACCTTGTGCGCAAAGTACAGGTCGCAATTTTGGAGATAATTTGATAAAATTTGGGACATAAGTTCTTATTGGCACAAGGACTAAGCCTATTGAAAATGGGCAAAATTGTGGGACCACGAGGGAAGATAGGGCTAAAGTTCTTCCCCTCAGACACTATCAAACCGATTGTAATGAAATTTAAAATCATATCTTTATGGACACAAAAAAATAGGACAACGAGGGGGGATAGGGACTATTTCTGCCTCTCAAACTGATTTAAATGAAATTTAAAACGTAGATAGATCCATATGGGCACATAAGCTTAACAGTAAAATAGGACCACAAGGGGAGGTAGGGGGAAATTTCTGCCTCTCACAAACTTTCAGACCGATTTTAATGAAGTTTATAAACATAGACAAATCCATATTTATATGGACACACAAGCATGATGTGTTTTTAATTCTGTGGTGTAGGGTATCATATGGTCGGGCTTGACCGACTATACTTTCTTTCTTGTTTTTTTAAGTTCTTCAAACCTTTCGATTTTATCATATACCACTTAGGTTTACTTCCCTCTCACCAAAACTAATTTAAACTGGCCTCTTGATTTCACTCAATTTCGGATGGCTCCAGTTGAAATTAATGTATTTTGTATATTTATTTCTCTGATAAAGTTTTTTTCCATAAATTATTTGAATTTTACCACACAACCGTAAAAATCCAGCTTAAAAACAAATCACGTGAATATTGAGTGTGTGAAATTGGCTTAAATTTTTTTTTTTTTTTTTTCTTTATACAAAACTTAAACAAAGTTTGTATTAAACCACTTGTTATTTGAGATTTTATTTTTCAAAGAAAGTAGAAATTATGGTTTTAAATACGCATGAAAAAAGTCTTTTCATAAAATAAAAAAGGAGGTGTGGTTTTTTGTTAAATTTATATGTAATAATCTTTTCCTTAAGCAATTAAACGTTCACAATGCTAATAAATTATTTTGACTTGTTTTTGTTACCATTTTTTTAAAAAGAATCGATTTTTTTTGTTAAGTTAAAATAAAAGTTTCAAAAAGTATTAATTCAAGTATAAATGACAACAAATATGTAATACGGAAGGCATTTTGGGCAAACAAATTTTAAGTATGCGCTTTGAATGCTAAAAATTTTAAATAAAAGGGAGAAATTAAAAAATAGCAAAAATGCAAAAAATATAATTATTTTAAGGATTGGGATGCTTTAGAAAAAATATCTTTACACAAGTAAGAAAAAATTTGGTAAATTACAATGGTTGCCCATTTAACCCTTTCATGCACCAAACGTCTTCGGGAATTAAATATAAAACCGAAAAAGCTTTACTTACTTATGTGCAGGGAAACCAGAAATATGCTCTAAAAACACTTTTTATGCGCATTAAATATGCAGTAAAAACTGGAAAATATGCCCTGAAAAATGTTAAAAATATGGCCTAAAAATTAAAATTTAAAGACACAATATTCAACAATTTAATAACAAAATCTAAAAAAAAACTTAAAAAGGTTAAAATTCATATAAGAGATATTTGCGCCGAATATTATCTAGATATTAACATCCATATGGGTTATTGTCTTAAAGGGATTTTAGGTACGGTCGCTAAATTGTTAACAAATGTTTACATTTAAAAAGAATTTAAAGCTAGTTAAGGACGGGAGCTTTAAGTAAATGTGAACCGATTCGAAAATAATTTAATTTGAAGTAAAATATTTTTGGCACGAATTTAATTTAAATACCATCCTAATTAGATAGCTGGCGGACACAAAGGGTCTAATTTGGATGTGAAATTATAGACCGATTCTCACCATTTGCATAGACTTCGTCCATATTTTATCAAATTATCTACAAAATTGGAACTTGTACTTTGCGCACAAGGCTAACATGGTCAGACACCCAGCCAGGCGGATGGATGGACATCGTTAGATCACTTTAAAAAGCGATTCTGAGTCAATCGGAATACTAAAAGATTGATCTAGATACAAATCGCATAACATTTATTCTTAACGACAACCTGCTTTGTCTTACAATTTAAGAGTAAAAATTAAATGTAGATATCGCAATTAAAGTAACAGATTTTCGAAAAAAAAATTTTTTTTTATTTGCAGCGAAAGCTATTGCAGGCATCTTAGAAAATTTAATATGTATCAAAATATGCATTAAAAAGGCAAAATATGCGCTATAAAAATAAAAAATGCTGCAAAAAGGCTCTTTTAAATATGCAAAAATATGCACAAACAAATCGATGCCAAAATTCGTAAAAAGCTCTAAAACGTTTCTGCCTTCATTAGTCGCACAAGGAAAAACATGCAATTGCATATTTCTGGTTTCCCTGCTTATGTGCTTGTTGAAAGCAAAAAATGAAGTGTTGCCACCTGCAAAATTCATAATTTCACTTGCGATGAAAAAATTAGGTATTTTAGCGTTTTTCATATAATCTTTTGTAGAGAGGTGTGTTTGTTTTTTGTTAATAAATTTTAGTCAAAAGATTCCATCATTTTTTGTGGACATTTGCCTTTATGCAATACATCAGAAATATATTTTTAATTTTTTGTTAGTTAGGGCTTTTTGCATTTTAGGTAACGATATGTATATCGGTATTGTCAAATATCAACTAAATCCGGCTAATGGTTTCTTCAATAGTGGTAAGCCGCTGCCTGTTTCATCACGTCATAGCTTTCTGACAACATATTTTTTCAAAACAGATGGCTTGCCACGAAACTTTTTCTTATACACATACGTTTTTTTCTTTTAAGCAATAGTTTTTTATAAGAAATTTGTTCCTTATAAGTTTTTTTCCCCATTAAGATTTTTCTTATACAGAATACATTTATATTGATAAATATTGTAGAAAACACGGTGCTTTTGACATATCGTCGGTTGATTATTTAATTGTCGTATGTGGATACAGATTACATACGACAATTAAATAATCAACCGACGATATGTACTTTCTTAAAGGCGGATTTTTCTTACATGAGATGTTTTTATATCCGTTTTCTACAATAGCAAGGCGAACGTTCGTAAATACACTGCTGCCATGATGCAAACTATTGTTGCTGATGCCTGGTCACCAGTTGCAGTTGTGATGATGCTTATGCTGTTTAACTGCACATCAAAAAAGCAAAGTTTAAAATTTTGACAATAGCTAAATTTCAAAAGTTTCATAAGCGAACATAAAATAATCATATGTAATAAAAATGTTACCAACAATAGCGATGACAAATTTTATTGAATATATTGAAACAAATAGAGACTTTATTCTTACAAATAACAAGAAAAAGCAACAAAAAGAAAAATAAAACTATGTACATATCTCTTATATCATATCTCAGAAAATTAACTGATGCAATAATTTCCAAAATTTACTGCAGAACTGCGACAACACTGCATAAAAAAACGTTTGACATATGAGAGTGATGCCAATTTACAAGTGATGCTTTAACGAATATTAAACTTTACCAATCCCTACAGATAATATTGGACTACGGGGTCCATTGTGGCTTAAATGGACTACTTACAACATGGTCCAATGTACTGTAGTATGGAACATGTCATAAGAAATTAACATGCAGTGCTGCCAACAACTGCATGATGACTAGCCCACTTAAGTACTCCATGGAGTAGTTTAGGGACTTCTTCGGTGGGTTATATGGTCCCATCCTAGGAAATCGTAATGTTAAATGGACCACCTTTTACCCATATATTTGGAGTAGTTTTGGATTATTCCTACTCCTTTATGGACTACTCTTTACATGCATGTATGGGCTAGTCTCGTTATCTGCAGGGATGCGCAAGTGATGTGCAATAACGAACGTACCCAAAATCTAATTGAAATTTTGTCAGACCACTTTTCGTTTGACTTTTACAGTAGCAATGTAATAAAGGTAACACACGATATGTATGTATGAGACTATGTATGCGATAGGTCTGATGTAAAACAAGTTAGAGTGCTATATTCGGCTGTGCCGAATCTTTGATACCCTCCACCGACAGTTCAAATGTTTAAGGAGTAACATCTGTATGATGTTATTATTATCTTTAACTGTGACGATTTGTTATTAATTATGGTTTTAGGCGACTAAACTGTTTTCCGGTAGTAGGGTTTATATGGGGCCTAGGGTAAATTATGGACCGATCATCACGAAATTTCACAGCGTCATTTCTAGTCCTTTAAAACTGTGACATCCAATTTCTGTTATGCTAGCATTAGTAGTTATGGTTTTAGGTGTACTAAACTGTTTTCCGGGAGTAGGGTTTCTATGGGGCCTAGGGTAAATTATGTACCGATCTTCACGAAATTTCACAGTATCATTTATAGTCCTATAAAACTGTGACGAGCCAAAATTTGTTATGATTACAATATTTTTACGGTTTTAGGCGTACTAAACTATTTTCCGGTAGTAGGGTTTATATAGGGCCTAAGGGTAAATTATTAACCGATCGTCACGAAATTTCACAGTGTTATTTCTAGTTCTAAAAAACTATGACGTTCCAAATTTTGTTACGCTAGCGCTATTTTTTACGGTTTTAGGCGTACTAAACTGTTTTCCGGTAGTAGGGTTTATATGGGGCTTAAGGTAAATTATGGACGGATCTTCACGAAATTTAACAGCATGATTTCCAGTCAAATAAAACAAATTTTTGCAAAATCTTATCTCATTCCGTGCCTTGTTCCAGCATTTATGTTATTTTTTGTAACAAAATTATCAATTTTTTTTAGGTGGTGGTTCCACATTTTGATTCATAGCTCTGGTCCTACAGAACCGATTTTGCTGGATTTCAATCCCAAACTGCTTAGGATAACTACAAGCAATTTGGCACCAAGTTTGTTCATTTGTTTTGAGTTGTTCGAAAGTGAGCGGGTTTTCAACAGACGGACAGACTGACGGACATGACTAAATCGACTTAGAATTACTCAAGGACCCAGAATATATATACTTTATGGGGTCCGAGATGAATAATAAAAAAGTTTCACACGGAATGACAAACTTAATATACCCTCTTCACAACTAATTGTGGTGGAGGGTATAAGAATAAGTCGTGAGCGGGAGGCGTAACAAATGATAGTGTAACTTAAAAAAAACATTGACCCTGAAGGAAACTTGGGTGCAAGTGTCTACAAGTCACCAGTTTTGTCGACTATATTGGTGGCATTGTCAACGAAGTGTCTACACTTCATTACATTTGCCACTATATTTGGCTTTAATACGAAAAAGATTTATCAGTAACAGCTCAGAAGTACAATTCCTATAAAATTTGAAGAAATAAGAAAAAAAGGTTGTTATCATTTCGTATTCTTACAAAAAGTGTAGACTACTTTTACTCAAATGTAGTTACTGGCAATTCTCTGGTTCGAATGTCAGTACCCTGCGGGAAATTTGTGTCGATTGTTTTTAACGTACCTATCCCGGACCAGTGATCACAATATTGTTATAAAAAGGAACGAATTGTGATATGTGAAAATACGACACATCACCTAACTGGTGATAATGTTTTTAAAAAGTAGTTACTCCATAGGAAAGGCAATTAACACAAAACTGGTCATGTGACTGGATTTTGTGCGGGTAGTGGCAGATTCTATCTGCTTCTATTACTTTATATGAAGGGGACCATTCAGTGACCAGTTACGAAGTGTCAAAAAGGCGCAAATTAACCCCCTCCTAGGACATCGCCATGTTAAAGTGACAAATAGTCCTTCATATAAAGTGTTAGAACTAGAACCGATCCCTACCACTTTAGAACTGTCACGTGACAAGTTTGGTGTTAGTTCCTTTTCCTCTAGGGTACCTAGTCAGTAGTACCAACGTCAGTAGTAGATTTCCAATGACATGCACATGTTAAATGTCTATTGTAAATAACATTGCCTGGGGTATAATAAGTCACTAGTACTGGTGACTGTGTCAATAGTGAATCAGTACAGATTCACTAGTGACATTTCCTGCAGCTGAGTTACAAATTTTTTAAACAAGTCTGTCCGACTTGCAAATGTTTGTGAAAATGTATATAAAATGATGGATTTTTGCGATCAGAGATGGATTGTCTTGTAAAGTAGCTAAGTCATATTAATAATGATGAATATTTGTTGTGCAATAATGTGACATTGACAAAAGATTTTGCAGAAATTTGTTGATGTCGAATAGAATTTTGTTAGATTTTTGTGTAAATGAATCGTACAATTGTGTAGGATAGTGAATCTCGGCCTTAAGCGTGATCGTGCGTAATAACTTTTCCTTTCCCTGTAAGCATGCGCAATCATAAATAAAAAAAAACAACTACAAAATTTTTATTTAGTTCATAAATAACAGGTTTTACATACCTAATTATTCATTTCCCCCTGTAAAAGTTAATACACTAACAAAACTCTCTTAGTATGTTTTTTACACACACATACGTCATTATATACTTTCAATAATTTATAGAACTATAATTTAGCATTTATAACAATCTTGATGGTGCATCTTCCTTTATGCATTTTAATTAAAATTTCAATTTAAATTCTTATTAAATAAAAAAAAATTTAAATCATGTGCCACTTCCACCACTAAGCAAATACAAAATTTGCATAAATTTCGTACTAATAAAATACAAAACTATATAGTAGACTTAATGTCTGCTTCCTACCGTTTTAGGAAATCATTAATTTTTCCCATAAAGCTTTCTAGTATTATTACGAGTATAATTCAATAACAATTTGTTTATTACTAATTTTTTCACATTTAAAGTAAAAAAAAATTTGTATAATAAAGTAGAATAAAAAAAAATTAAATTAACAGATACACTAATCAAATATTTCAGATATTAAAATTATTAACTTAGAAATAATAAATAAATATTTAATTGATTTTTTTTTTTTTTTTGTAACTTAAAGTAAGTTTAGTTATTAAAAATAGATATTCCGAAGGTGAACTATTTCATTAAGATTTATAGAAATTAAATTATTACAAGTTAATAAATCTTATTGTCTAGCTTAAAATCTAGAGTCTTTTAGAGAGCGTTCGCTCGTTCGTTGACATTTTCAGTTTTATTTCTGTCAATCAACCGCCTCATTGTATTTAAAACTTTTTGAATTGTTACTATTATTTAAAAAGGTATAATTAAGTAACAAGAGAATAACATGGTTTAATTAATGAACTCAGTTATGAAAAGTTTATTGCCTGTATTTGGGGCTTTACTTATTTTTATTATTTGCATATGTATGTTAATTTTAATAATGTATATTTTATTTTTCAAAAATGGCAGCTGAAGTGTAATCTAAATAAAATTATGTCCCAAAAATTCTGTGTTTTATAGATTAATTTTTCTAATACCATTTCCTATTAATTTGAAATTTTGATATTTAGTTAGGAGTTCCTTTTGATATTTAATTAGGAGTTCATCAAATTTAACTTTCATTTAATTATTTTACTAAAAAAAGGAATTTCACAACATGAAATTAATTAAAATTTATTGATTATTTTTATTCTTGTCTGAGCTGGGGATCGAACTCAGATTGAATTACGTTCCAGAATTCTTTTGCAGATTGTTTATTATGATTTTTTTGTCCACTTTCGTCGACATTTTATTGTACAACTTGAAGTACAAATGTAGTCATAAAGAGCTTGTCCCATAGCTATTTGTGATTTTTTTAGGTACACTGTTGATTTTTATCCTATTTATTTTTAAGCAGACTGTTGTCCATAAAAAATTACCTATTGAGGACTATTTTTGTTATAAAATTTTCTGTATTCGACAATAAAAAGACCAGTTTCTATTGAACATTTTCTGTATTAAACTATTTTCTTTTAAAAATTTTATGTGTAAGAATTTTTGACAGATAAGAAAATTGTCTATCCACAATTTTCTCTATAAAACACTTTTCTATTGAAAATTATCTTTATAAGAGACACTTTTCTTAAAAAAATATCATGTAATAAAGGTTTGTGTAGATGACTACTTTGTATAAAAAATTTTGTATAAGACTGTTTCTATAGAAAATTTTCGGTATGAGATTATTTTCTATAGAAAATTTTCTGTATAAGACTATTTTAAATAGAAAATTTTCTGTATAAGACTATTTTCAATAGAAAATATTTTGTATAAGACTATTTTCAATAGAAAATATTCTGTATAAGACTATTTTCAATAGAAAATATTCTGTATAAGGATATTTTCAATAGAAAATTTTCTTTATAAGAATATTTTCAGTAGAAATCTTTCTGTATAAGACTATTTGCAATAGAAAAATTTCTGTAGAAAACTTTTTTCTACAAAAAGCTTTCTGTATAAAAATTTTCTGTATAAATCTATTTTCAATAGAAAATTTTCTGTTTAAGACTATTCTCAATAGTAAATTTTCTCTATAAGAATATTTCCAATAGAATATTTTCTGTATAAGAATATTTTCAATAGAAAGTTTTCTGTATAAGACTATTTTCAATAGAAAATTTTCTGTATAAGATATTTTCTATAGAAAGCTTTCTGTAAAAGACTTTTTCTATAGAAAATTTTCTGCATAAGACTAGTTCTTATAAAAGGCTACCTGTATAAGATTATTTTCTGTAAAAATTATTTTCTATGGAAATTTTCCGCAGAGGACTATTTTTCTAAAGAAACATTTCTCTTTAATTCTATTTTCTTTAAAAAAGTTTCTATATGCAAAAAATAATATGTATTATCTACAGGAAATGTTCTTTGTGTCCCTATTTTTTTTTTAATTGTCTGTTTAAGATTATTTTTTGCATAAGACAAATTTAATAAAAAGTTTTCTGTAAAAGACACTTTAATGTATTTTCTACTGAAAATTGACTGTATAAGACTATATTCGGTAAGCAGAAATGTTGTCGTCTTAAGTGTAAAGAAATTTCAGTCGAATTTCTATTAATTCTTTTAAGTATTAAAGTCTGTATATAAGAAAGTTTTCTGTAAAAAACACTTTTCTTAAGATCCCTGCGGGAAATTTGTGTCAATTAGTCCAACAGACTGGTCCTGGGAGTTGTGAAAATAGAACAGGTACAAAAAGAAAAAACTCATGACCAGTGAAAGGAGAACCAATCATGAAACTGGTTTATGAAGAACAAAAAGGTAGAAAAAGTAATGAATTACAGTACAGTCTTCACGTTTGGTGTGATAAATTTTTTTGGGACTTTCTCAAATTTGGCTCTTGAATTTAATTCTAGGACTTGTTTTATTGAAATAATACTACATCGCATTGAAATAATACTAAATTTTAGTAACTGTCACTAAACACGTCCATTGAGAATAGATTTGTGACTGGTCAAATGGTGTCAATTGACCCTCTCCAATGACAACCCCATGTAAAAGTGATAGGTCTTATTCATAGAAAGTGTTCAAACTAGAACCGGTCTCTACCACCAAAGACCTATCACGGGACTACTTTGGTGTCAGTTCGCTTCCCTCTAGGGATCATTTATTGTATAAGAATATTTTGTATTTAACATTTTTTGTATAATGAAAATTTTCTTTAGAAGACTATTTTCAATAGAAATTTTTCTGTATAAAAATAATTTCCTAAAATGTTTGTCAACTTTATGTAGCAATTTAAAATTTTTATTTCTATTTGGATTGCTTCTCCTATTTTAATAAAAACAAATACGTAAATGACAGCATGATGCCACAGTATCACCTTTAAGTTGTGTCAATAGAAATCAAATTATTCTTAAAACTCTACATCAAAAAAAAAACAGCAAATCAAGATTACAAACTTACAACATCTTCAAGCCATAAACATTTCCTTTTCTTAAACAAGAAACCAATAAAAAATCTCTAGACAAGACCATGCAAAACTAAACAAAAAAATTAAAGAAAAATTATTAAAATTAAACATAAATTTGCCATTCACATAACACACAAACACTTAAAAAAACTACTTAAAGACAAGACAATAAATAAAGTGTTTATAAAATATTTAATACACAGCCAGAAAATTATATTTTTTTTTTTTTTACTTCTTTACAAAACGATTTTACAAGCCAAACTTTATTAAACAAGATTTGATATCAAATTGGCCACAAAATTTAAAAAAAAGTGCAAATTAAAAATACATGTACAAGTGAGAGACACTTGGCAGACAGACAGTGAACTGGACAACACAAAACCAAAAAGACGGCCACTTTTTACCCAGACTACAAAAGTTAGCACGCACTTTAACACGAGTTTGTAAGAAAATTTTAAAAATAAACTTTAAATTCGCAAATCTCGTGCTACAAAATGCTGCAAAAAAGGGGTTTGGCTGGCAACAACAAAAAAAAAATTTATGAAAAAAGAAAAACTTGTATTATAGTTTAACAAATATATATGTATATGCATGTAGTTACAATGTTTGTAATACATGCTTTTGGTTTATTATTCATTCGTACGTATATTTATGGAAAATAAAAGCACAAGTTTGTGTAGAAAGAGGAAAAAATGTACCAAAAGTCTAGGCATAAGTTTTTTGCGGTCAAACAAACTAAATTTAATATACTACTTACACAATTTGCTGCACTGTAAGTCTCATGCTATCTGTCTAAAAATATCTATAAAATACGTTAAAATATTCAAACGTACAAACAGCTGGTTATTTGAGATGCATTCTTAGAAACCAGATTTATGAAAAATGGATTTAAAGGAATGATATCTTTGATGTAAGAAATTAGTTGCAATTATGGGAATTTTTAAACAGTCACAACTTTCTTTTTAGGTTTTCTCGACAACTTTTTCCGCAAAACTTATTCAAGCTTTAAACATTTTTTGCAACATTCCAATTCCCTTACTTACAGTTCTGCTTTCCTAGTTCTTGGACACTCACACGCATGCATCCGATTGCATTAGATACACTAAAGGTATATTGACATGGTAATACATGTACATATGTACATATGTATTACGACATGTCAAAATAGGATGTAGAATGGAAAAACTTTTATCATGTTAAAGCAAACTGTATTGCGTAGGAGAGAATACAGATACAAAATTTGACAAGCGGTCGGTAAATGTTTATTTTCTAAGCAATTTTAGAAACTAATGTCACACCAGAGGTGTATTTTAAAGATAACATTGGCAGCATTAACAGTTTATATTAAAGGTTTAAACATTATAGTATCGGGTGTTGCTTTAACCGCATATGAACTATCGATAGCGATTACTATGATTCGATAACTGATAATTTCAAACTGTGTTGACATTTCTGTTGAGTAAGGTTTGGCAAGTCATCATGAATCCTTGAATGGTAGCACAGAGCTTTCGAATGGGGGGATTAACTTTGAAAAAAATAAATCTATTCGCGAAGTTTATAGAGCATTTCGTCCATTTTACGGTCAACATAGTCGGCCCAATGAGCAAGAAATTCGTGCTAGTATTGATCGTTTTTGCACTAATATTACTCTTCTCGATTCAAAACTATCAACAATACAAAGAAATGTGCGTAACGAAGATAATATTGCTGCTGTAGCGCATAGTATTGAATAAGGCCAGAAATGCCGATTCATCGTCGTCTTCAAGCCATCGCATTTATGCTGATTTTATGCTTATTTTAAACTGGCCGAAGATAAGAATTTTTTATCAAAGAATTGGATTAAGTGATGAAGCCCATTTCTGAATATATGGCTAAATGGCTAAATCAATAAGCAAAGTTGCCATTTTTGCAGTGAAGACAATTTTCATGCAGTTAACAAATCACCATTACATCAATTAAAATTAATTGTATGTTGCGGTTATACGCTGGCGGATTAATTGGTCCCTACTTCTTTGAAAATGAGCTGCCGTTACGGTAAATGGTGAGCGCTATCGAGCCATGCGCGCTTAAGAATTGATTTATTGCAAATTAAATTTTAAAGTTGTCCGAAGACGAAGAGAATTTCGTAATATGTATTTTGATTCTACAAGGTATTTTACTTTGGATTACCATGTAAAGATACCTTAAGATGCAAATGCTTATAAACATTTTAAACATGCAAGGTGTATCTGCATTCGTAATTTGCAACATTTTAACAGACTTTGGTTTCAAAACTATTTTTCAAATCGTTAGTTAAACCAATCCGCTGCAGTTTTTTCCTGTTTATTTAAGTTTTAATTTCTGCTTGCTAAATTTAGTTTTTACTGGTTTAAAGTGGTTATTATTTGTTTTCGTTTAACAAATTTTAACATTTTTTTGTTTTGCTCTCCCCCATTTAAATGTTTGTTTTAAAACCATTTTTTTAATTTTTTATATTTTGTTTTTATACTCACACCACAATAGTGGAGAGGGTATTATGCATTTGTGCTGATGTATGTAACGTCTCAAAATATAAGTCAATCGACTCAGAATCGCTCTTTCACTCGATCTGACTTTGTCCGTCCGTCCTGCTGGCGGGCAGGCAGGCTGACTGACTAAAATTTTAATGAAATTTTGTACCAAGATTCTAATTGTCACAAGGGCCACCAAGCCTATCGAAAATGATGAGAATCGGTCCCTAATATTGCATAGCCTTCATACAAGTTTCTCTCCGGAATAGATCTTTTTTATGTTGGTATTTAGATCAAATTTGATACAAACTTATTTTATTTCAATCCAAAAAATCTCATCAAATTTTATTTGAATCTGTTCATATTTGACAATAGCTCCCATACAAATACCACTCCCGAAAATAGCTTTTAATGAAATAACTATCTCAAAAATGTTGGCACTGTTTTACAATTTGGCGACGATAACTTTTAAAATAACCTTATTCATGACAAAAGTTTGTACCGGTAGGTCCACTCATTGACCATACGTCCCATATAAACCACCTCTCTAAAAACTCTTAAAGACTAAAAAATTTCATATAGATATTGATATCTAGAAGAAATAATTCTTATATAAATTTTAACCTTATAACACAATTTTGTTCTAGCGGGTTGGTCCATGATTGTCCATGGGTTCCAAATAATGTATACTTCCGAAAATTTGTCTCTTAATACTGTGGTGTAGGGTATCAAATGGTCGGGCCTGACCGACTATACTTTCTTACTTGTTTTATTTCTCTCTCTATTACTTTGCGAAAAATTTAAAATACTTGAAAAATTTTCATAAACTTGTTAAATACACAAGTGTTTAAAAATTTTGCATATATTTTATAAATTTTTATCGCTCGAGTTACATGCAAATTTTTATTTCAAATTGTTTTTACTTTGATTTTTGGTATGTGCAGAGCTATTTAGCCTGACCAACATATTAATGGCACACATTTGGTTAACAGGTAGTTAAAGCGACGACTGGGGTTTTTTATGACTTTAATTAATTAAGCTCGTGTTATTGGGTTAACAATTGTAGAATTGCTGGTATTTCAAATATACATAAAGCCCTTAGGACTTTTTTTTATTTTTTGAATTTCGGTCAGGACTTTTTTTAAATAAAAAAAAATATAAAAATAAATAAATGTTTAATGATGTAACTAATTAACAAATTAAAAGAGAAACTTTGTTAAATAAATATCATTGTTGTTAACAGGGCAAGTTTTTCATGTTATTTGCATGAAAAAATATGCTTTTGCATATTGCCTAAGTTTGCACACATTTTGCACAAATTTGCTTTTGAGTCAGTCTGTTGCAACTACAAAATATATTATATCGGTCCTTTTCTTTCATATGCAGTTTCTTATATCGAAATTTTAACAAGAACTAAAAGAAATTACAGTAATTTTTTGGAATACAAAATTTTCAATTAACAAGATTTTGTTTGTCGTGCTTAATACCCAATTTTTATTCTTGATAAAAACACTGAAATTTATTTTTGATAAGATAAGCTATTTCTATGCACATTGGGTAAGGGTTTTCTAGAACAAACATTTACTAAACAATTTTGGATGTTTGGTCTTTAATAGTGATTAATATAAAAATGCCAAAAGAAACTGAAAAAGACTTTAATGCTCGTATGAATAACGCAGAAATTTAAACAGTTAATTGTTCCGTTCTATTTTGTGTACTTAACATGAAAGTCCCAGTGTTAAACATTAAGAAAAAAATATTTATTGAAAAAGTTTAAAAAGTTTTTAATTGAATTGATGGTCTTCAAACGTTGACCAAGTTAAAAAACTACATATCAAGCCTTCACCGTAAAAATAGCTTAAGCGACATAATTTTAATTTTCGTTTTTTTTAATAAATAAATTTATTGACAACAGAGAATTCAATCTCATAAAATGTCATGGTCACATAAGGTGCCGTCTTTCATACAAAATTTTTATGAAATAAAATAAAAAAACTTCTCCTGTAAAATTATTTTTTGCGATAAGGGCTCGATATGTATATTTGTTATAAAAGCTAAGCCGATGAATATATTGACACACTACCTCCATGTGAACTAATACTATTTAGGTACACACTACCCTGCAAATAATACGACCAGTCCAAACACGCGTGTAAAGAGTAGCCCACAAGGGACCAGGACTAGTCCAAAAAACATGGTCTATTTAACATTACGATGTCCTTGGTCAGGACCATATAACCCATTTTTGGACTACCATGGTATACTCAAGAGGATTAGTTTTGAAGTCTTTTAAAAACGAAAGCACTTCGTTAAAAAACGAAGACATGTCGTCTCACTACAAACACTTTTTTTACAATGGCATGGTCCATGCTTGCATTACATCGGACCAGTCCATGGAGTAGTCCATTTTATCAAAATGGATCAGGTGGTCCAATTTTATTTGCAGGGTTAAGTGATGTTAAATGTATATTTTTAATATATTCTACGGTTTTGTATGACAATCAAAGATCATTTCAAATTGAAAACTTGAAAAAACCTATGATTATATTTTGTAATAAACATTTGTTTAAATTATAGTACAAATTATAAATTATAAGTTTGTGCTTTTTCGCGTGCCTATATCTGCGCATATTTGTAAGTTCTCTATTAGGAACATATGCGCGACCCCTTTGCGCGAAATTATCGTATGTTACAAAAATCAAATTTTACAGGAGAGCCATTTTTATACTTTTCTCTGCTATCACTTGCAATATAAATATGAAAATATACATTCAATTTTTGGAGCAACGAAGTGGAATTCGCCTACAATATTTTGTCAGGCGAAGACTCTTTGAATGTAGAACAAGATTGCATCAAAAACTCAATTTCAAAACAAATTGGCATATACGATAATTTCTCGCAAATGGGTCGATATGTTTGCATGCATGTTTAAACTTGCCCTGGTTATTAACATATTCATTAAGCTTTCTTACGATTTAGTTTTAACTGGATCTTATCAGTTTTATAAGTTTTCATTTCACAGACTTTTATTATGCATAATAAATTGTTTTGCTACTTATTTTGATTTTAGTTTGGCATTTAACAAAAGGTTTCTTATCTTTCAACGAAATGGAAAATTTATTTAAGTTCATGAATTGTTACAAATAAAGCTGCAATGAGTGGCATACGTTGGTCAATTGGTAACATTATTTTAAAATGTGGTATGTGATTTATGCGGTCTTTTATTAAAGCTTTAATGATTTTTAGAGATTAAATAGTTATCAATTTTTTAATAAATTTTTCGTTTATACTGCTTAAGGCCTAAAAATTAATAAAAGAAATAAACAATATTATATAATTAAAAAGATAATGGTTTTAACAAGAAATAACAGTAGCCTGACCAGTACCCATGTTCTGTGACTTTAGTGAGAACTTCTCACATCGAAAAGATGTGAAACAAAATATTCCATCGTTTCTCGAAAAGTGAGAAAAAAGTTTGTCTGTAACTCAGTCGAACACTATCAAAAGAGATTACGTCGCTACATTATAAATGTCATAACATTGCACTCGAAGCCGGTGTGACATTGCAAACGTTGAGGAAGTCACACATATAGTTGACGGCGACCAAAATTTACCAAAATTTAAACATTTTCAACGACGGCGGCGAAAATACAATCGTCGGACATGCCAAATAATTTGTTGTTTACAAACGAACTTCGAAAACATTCGTATGTTTTATAAAAATGGTAAAAGCAAGCAAAATAATATTTTTATTATTCTTTGTATTTTGCATTTTAATTGTTTTTTAGTGTTAACATTTTTTCTGGCCCCATTTTTATTCGTGAGTTTATTTGACAGTTCAAAGCGGGAACTTTTCTGACAAAAATGTTACAGACACACTTATTATGTAAATGGGCGAGTAATTTCCTTACGTGACAGCTAGTACTCGCCAAAAAAAAGTTACAGGCACAGTTTAGTGAGAAAAACAGATGTTTGTTTCAATATATGGCATTTTTGTTTAATTTCACACATTTCAATTGAAAAGTTCCTAGACGCGAGAGTAACAGAACATGGGCGGAGCTCCTTTAAATAAATTTAGTCTAAGCGGGGAAGTATCTAATCACTCGCTCAGTTTTGCTTTCTTATAACACTAAAGTGTTTTTATCTGCTTTAACCTTTAACGTATTATTATTTGCATGTAACAACGACTTTAAAAATAACCAACCATCTCCCCTTTAGTAAAACATTTTGCTACAACATTGGTGGCGACAAATATCAAAATTAAACGTAACAATTTTTTTATAAAAATCTGTGTTTTTTCGACATTTTACATTAATTCTGTAAAAGTATGAAATTAACCCTTTTTGTTTAAGTAATTTCTGTCATCCAAGTTGAATTTTTAACTTTGGTTTATTCAAAAACGAAAAGTAGAATTTTGTGACAAATATTTTTGTGCAACATTTTAACTCCCCCGTAAAAACTTCGCCTGCTTTTTCAAAATGAATAGCTTCCATCACTCATTATTTAGCAGCTTTCTTCTGTAACTACTTTTTTTGTAGATGTATGTAGGCAAAAAAATATTGACTTACTTTTAAATGCGTTCATTTTAGGACATCCCTTGTAAAATTCAATGGTTCTTTCAGAAGAATTTTAAGAAGTGCCTTTATGTTTTCTGATTACTCAACACCTTATTTTGTAGTCGAAGTTTTGACTGGGTCATTATATCCCTTTTTAATTGTCCTTTTTCCTTTTTTTAAGAAATATAAAATAACAAATACCCATACAATGTAGAGTCAGAGGGTTAAAATGTTTTATATAAATGTGTCTCGTAGGGTTTTACATACATCTTTTAAAGAAAGCATACACCTAAAATGTAAGGGTAACATTATTTTCTATGCTGAATGTGGCACAACGGATGAATTTGAACACTCCCTTTAATGTCCTTCCGCCGTAAACTTTCAAAATGCCTATATACGTATGTATATATTTTATTTTTTGTCCTGTTGTACAGTGTAAACTGCAAAAATTAAGGAAATCGATATTTTATAAACACTACGAAGTTTTAAACTCAAAGGAGGAGGTAGTAGGGTGAAATATTAAATTTTATTACAAAAATTTTAATTTGTTTAAACATGCAAGCAATATGTATATTACGAAACTAGACCACTTTGACAAATTGACGAAGTTGTTTAAAGTGTATGTCAATAAAATAAACGAAAATGTATATAAATTTAAAAAAAACAAGTGTCTAAATTATTATTTAATTAAATTGCAGACGTACTTGTTAACTAGTTCGCAAATTAATAAATATTAACTGTTTGGTCTTTAAGAAAAATGTTGCTAATGGTGTTAATGGTAATATACTGTTATTCTTATATTAATACATATACTATGTATTTTTAACATTGCAGTAGTGATAAATTTTTATTAACATTTATGAATATGCAGATCAATGTAAACAATGAGCCAGCATATTTTATTTACACACACACTTACTTTCATACATGCTTATTAGATTAACATAAAATTATTTATTTAAAATTAAAGCTGGAGGTACCCACCACGCATTCCATGCGTTGCTGCGTTTGATCAACTTTTTTGAGACGCAGGCGGTGCATACAAAGTAGAAAGTTAACCTACTTCATACGTATATAATTTTACACTGATTCTACTTTTTTGACAGATGCATAAACGCAATTTTTAAAATTAATTATAAATACATACATACTTATAAAAAAAATTTGCTTGTAAAACATTACTGAAATCGAGTTAATATTGTTAAATTGTTAAACAAATGTCTTAGTTTCAAATTTTTTTATAAATATATAGGGAAAAGTTCGATGTGCCCGAGCCACTCTAGGTCAACATTCTGCTTATACGTTTTACATTCAAACTACTGTATGAGAGAGAATATTTTCTGTTTGTGCTAATGTGTGTTACACATTTAATTATAGGTTCTAGACCCACCTATTAATATACCGATTGACTCGGAATCGATTTAACGAGGTCCGTCCTTCCATCCGGCTAGCTGGATGATTGTCTGTCTAAGCTTACCTTGTGCGCAAAGTACAGGTCGCAACTTAATATCAGTAGACATTTAAACAATATTTGGGATAAAAACCTCTTATGAAATTCCTAGCCTCACAACATACTTTTTTTGACGTATTGGGTCGCAAATATTGTAATAAAGGTTTAGGCTTGATCGACTTTACGTTCATACTTTTTTTTTTGTTTTAAAAATTGGCTTTTTTTAACTAAATACATATTTTTAAACTGTTCACGGTACAATTATTATCGATTTTTTTTTAACAAGAACTTTTTTTGTGAAGTTAGCTACTAGGGTGTTCAATTAATCGTGTTTTATTTTAGTTCGATTAATCGATATTTGGCATTTTTAACTTATTCGATTAAACGAATAAAATTTTAAAATTAATATATTAATCGAAAAATTCTTAATCCAGAAATTTAATATATCGTCAGCTCAGAATTGGTTTGGCGCATATGCCAAAAAGTCGGAGTGGAGAAAAACGACAAAGAAGATTTACATGAAGATTTCTCAAAATGTACCCTATAGAATTTTTTTATATTTTTACCACTGCTTCCGGTATATGTTTTGAAGAAAAATGTAAATTTTCGCGCACTTTTATGAAAAAAGTTAGAATTTAATAGTATGTTTTTGAAAATGAAAAATATTGTTTTGTGCCGCATACGCCACTTTTCTAAAATAAAAATAAAAAAAGTGGCTTTTTGTGCTGCATACGTATGCTTATTGCGTGAGTGACTGACTCATTCATCATCGTACAGGCTAAACGCCTGAAGCTAAAAACTTGAAATTTGGACCGGAGGTGGATCTCTCCCCAAATCGATCCACCAAGAAGGGATTTTTAAAAATTCGAATGTTAAGGGGGTAAAAAAAGGGTAAATTCGGAAACCTTTTATCTCCAAAACTAAAAGTGGACAGGTGTGTGGTACTTTTTCGAAATTCGGCTCTTCTAGGTTGAAAACGGGTAAAACCTGAATTTTGGTACATTTTTGTCAGCCCATCTTTCTTTTGATCCAATAAACTTAGAAATAAAGTTTATACCATATTCGAAACTTATCAAAAAAATACGAATACAAGTTTGGTACTATTTCGAAATTCGAACGTTTAAGGGGTGAAAATCGTAACTATTTTTGGTACTTTTTTACAAAACATTTTGCATTTTGCAACTTTTGGTATTATAATTGGGGGAAAAATAGTACCAAAATGGGAAATACGGGAAATTTAATTCCTTTCTTTAGCTTTTTTGGTTCTACAGCTGGTATTTTTTAATTATCGTTAATATGTGACCTCAAAACATAAAATACAACATGCAATGTCCTGAATGAATGCTTTATATCTCAGAAACCACAAAAAATTTCGCGAAGCAGATTTTGGATTCAAAAAGGGGGTATTCAAAATATATATACCCCATACCTAACTCAATTTTTTTAAAAATGGTCGGTAGGTCAAACCAATTCTGAGTTGACGATATTACGAAATTTTTTTCGATAATTTTAGGAAAAATTAGTACTTGAGTAAATAAAGATTCTTTTTAATTAAACCTTGTCAATGTAGCTCCAAATTGTTGCTTCACTTTCGGGCACTTAGATTTTAAAGGAGTCAATATAACATTTGATTTTTTGAAACTTTTCACGGACACTCCATCCTCTGCTATGCTTCTGCAAAGGCATTGTTTGTACAAACATCCCTTAATCTTAGAAGCTCTGAAACTTCGTTATTCGCCAGAACCGTTGACTTACTTCATTGATCTTGGCGTATTTTAGAATACCGATAGTTAGGTTGAGTTACCTTTAGTATATCCCAAAAATTAACTATATTGGCAAATAGCCTAGTAAATCTTTATATCCTTGTTTAACGTACGACCTTAATTTAACATACGACTTTAATTTAACGACTATTGTAGACGCAATGCTATACATATTTATCGAATTCGCAGATTTTCGTAAATGTTTGTACAGTATACATACGTCAAGTAGATAATTCCAGACCCTTTTTGACATATCGTTACATTTTTTCTCAGTTATGCAAAATTATGTTGAAATCTTATCGCTTATCATTACTGATATACTTAGAACTTGATAAGTTGTAAAATTGTAAAAAATAAGTTATTGTCGTATCATTGTACCAAAAAAATTTTAATTTTACCAACTATTACCAACCTGGTGCAAGTAGAATTTTGTCGCTAAAATAAAGAAATTAAGAATTTCACTATCTTCCCTATACTTATTTCTAACAAATCCTTTTAACAGTTTAAAAATTCTTTGCGCAGACATCAAAGAAAGTCGTTATAGCTCTGTGTAACTAATACCAAAGGATATACATACATATACATATGTATAGTACATTGCATATACGTATACACTAAAATAATAAACACATTATTAACGATATAATCTTTGGTAGTGACCTACATTGTGTTTCAATTAAAAATCCTTTATAACTTTTAACGAAATTTAGCGTTAATAAAATGTTTATTTTAAAAAGACAATTTCTGTTTAAACATTTATAAAGGTGCGTTTTAGCAACTCTGTAAACGTACATTTAATTTATTTTTATTTACATGATAATGGTCAGTTTCTACAATACATATACGAAATATTGGGAGTGATACAAATCAGTTTAAAAAAAAACACTTTTAAAGCGTGATACATTTTAAACAAAACTTAAGGTGGAAGATCGTTAATGTCCGGTTGATGTAAAATTATTTAAAGAAATCTTGAGTAATAAAATCAACAAAGAAAAGCGTGTAAAACAAACATGACTGCGATCAAAAAAAGGCGATTTTACCTGTGTTAATATTTGCATAAATAAATGACAATGAAATATTTATTGTCTGCAGTTTAACAAGATAAAGGATTGGCAATTAAATTTCCATATGATACATAGATTATAATTGTTTTTATTTTTTTTTTTTTACTTAAAACAAAAATTACAAATTGTCAGGGTATCACACAAAATAGAAGCAACCTCCAAAGTCATCGTTCTATCTAAACTTTTTATATGAGTATTATGGTTTCCACCACTATTCAATGTGAATTTTTTTGATACTTCACCGGGTTTCCCAATGAGTTTCAATTGGTAGTCCATCGAGTCAAATCGAAATATAAGACTTTGATTCACTTCTACATAAACAGGCTAAAAAAGCCGCTTAAAACAAATGCAAAGGTGAATGCTAATGACGACAATCTATCCGCCAAAGTAGGCAATACTCTTGAAAAACGATGACAACGACGCGCGTGCTGTTTCTCCGCCCAGATCTGTTACGCGAATTAATACATAGATAAAATTTTAGTAACTTAACTCTAATTTAACCTAAAAACCATAAAAAGTGCTTAGGAAGATAAAAAAAAAGTTTGCTTATGCCTTCATTTACAGTCAATTAACATAATTATTAGTAAACTAAAATTATTGGTTAACTACTAGGGTATTCATTTAATCGACCTTTTGCTTTAATCGGTTAATCGCTCGATTAATTAACCGAGGTTTTGGTTTAATCGGTTAATAATCGGTTAATTTTGTTTTTGATCGGTTAACCGATTAATCAAGTTTTTTTTATAAATTAAGTAATTTCAATATAAAAAACGGATTAATTGTTTATTATTTGGAGTTTATTAGTAAAAAAAAAAACATTAGCATACCAAACATAACAATTCTTGAACTAAAATGAGCAAACAAAAAAACAATTCATAAATATGCATTTTTTCAATTTATAAACAATGTGTGCTATCAAGTCATATCGTCATAATATCCTAAATAATATTTTACAATTGTTTACAATAAATAAAAATAAAAATTTTAATGCTGTGTTCATTTATTCGTCATAACTGTACAGTCGAAATCTAAATTATTAGCGGTAGCCCTCAACAGTCATATCATCGGCTTATAATGCAAACCAGCTAACTCACTTTCAGCACATTTTACAGGAGAGACAAAAAACTTTTTATTTTCCCTATTTGAAGCTTGATAGAAAATTAAAAATACAGTTAGTTTTACACACTTCAAGACTTAAAAAGAAGAAAAACTACATGCTGGTCGACGAGACGTATATTTCTCTACCACACGGCATCAATATCTCAATTTATATAAAAAGTGGATTTAGCCGGTTTGCATATTAAGCGGACGATATATATTTCTTGTAATTATTTTAAGACTTTATGACTACCTTGTGAATCCCCCAAATATGTATTTATAAAAAAATAATAATTTGTATATTAGACGAAACAAATAATTAAAAACACAAAAAATTATGTTATAATCTACAAAATATTGAAAATTTTGTTACATCGGTTAATCGGTTAATCGACTGAAATTAGCCGGTTTAATCGTTAATCGCAAAAAGCCAATTTGAAATTAACCGATCAGTTAATCGGGTAGTAATTAATCGGTAAACCGATTGACGGTTAACCGAATGAATACCCTTTTAACTACCCAGTAAAAACTTCGCCTACAAAATCATGTGTTGAGTAATCAGGAAAATGTAAAAATACTACTTCCAATTCTACTGAAAGAACCAATGAATTTTACAAGGGATGTCCCAAAATGAACGTATTTAGATGTAAGTCATTATTTTTTACCTACATACATCTAAAAAATAATAAGTTATAGAAGTAGTTATATAGAAGAAATCTACTAAATAATGAGTGAAAGAAGCTATTCATTTTTAAAAAGTAGGCGAAGTTTTTACTGGGTAACATTTCAAATTTGCAGTATATTGATGAACTAAAAATTTGTATCAGAGCAAAAAATGGTAAATCTATCAAAATAATAAATTATAAGTTGGTTGCAGTTTTTTGTTTACATTTTTATTAATTCTAAAGATGAAACATTTACTGAAATGAAGATGCGTGGGCGTGGCGTCAGTGTACAATTTCTAATAGTCATTTTCACAAAAGAAAACTAATTTAAATCATAATTTTCAACGCAGTAGCCGTTGTCTAACTAGAAGTTAACCAATAACATTTTATGGTTTAACTAATGGTTAACAAAAAGCTGAAAATAATATTTAATTGGTTAAACGATTGTTATAAGCTAACCAATGGCTGTTAATTTAAGCCTGAACAATTGTTTTTAATTTTCTTACAACACATTTCTTAAAGCTAAATAAAATTTTGATTAAAAATTTTGATAAGAAAATAATTTTTTTTTTTTTTATTGTACTGTATAATTCGTTTATTGGTTTAAATTAACGATTAATTAAAATACTTAGAACATGTTTTTGTTTTCGTTGTCATTATAATGATTCAATTTTAATTATTAAATTTTAGCTGTAATTAATAAACTAACGGACAGACAGACGTATATCGTTTAATAAGATCCGGTAGGATAGCTAGTAGAGAGCTAGTATATCAGTGCGGGGTTTGCTGGTTCGATTCCTGTCAGAGATTCAGATATTTTGCACACTAGCGAAGAGGTTCGCGGGATAAGCTTATAAAAAACATATATTATATTAAGTGTAAAGGGTAAAATTACAAAAGAAATGACAAAAATTTACAAAAAACCTGTAGTGCAGAGTGTTAAAATTGTTTAATCAAAGTTTGAGTTTGTTAAATTTTAATTAAACTAACAATGTATGCATACACTTTCGATTTAAGTAAAAAAGGTTTTGTTCATGATGTTGATAAATTTAACAAAACAAATATGTTATGGAGAGATTAATAGATAGATGTTTAGAACAGTTGACTATTAAACCTAAAATTATAACAAAATATGTGGATGATTTATTTTGCGTAATTAAGGAATCAGAGATAGTTAAAATCTTGGATACATTTAATTCCTTTCATGCAGATATAAAATTTACAATGGAAAAAGAGTTTGATTCTAAATTGTCTTATTTAGACACTTTGATAATACGAAAGGGAAAACGTGTATTAATTGATTGGTATCAAAAACCAACATCATCTGGTAGGATAATTAATTATTTTTCAAATCATCCTAAAAGAATTATAATTAACACAGCTAAAAATTTTATAGATAGGGTATTGAAAATTAGTGATTCTTGTTTCCATAAGAATAATAAAGAAAAAATTTTTAAAGCATTAAGAGAGAATAGTTTTCCAAAAGAAATTATATCTAATTTATTAATACGATTTAATAACCATAGAATAAATAACTCCAACGGTAATACGGAACCAAAAATTTATAAATCGCTAACTTATGTACCAAAATTTTCGGAGAGGTTAGAAAAATCTAATATTTATGATACGGAGAAGTATAAAATTGCGCATAAATCTTATAATACAATAGGTAGATTATTTACTAAAATGAAAGACAAAATGAACAAGTTTGAAATGTCGAATGTAGTATATAAAATACCTTGTGGGGGAAATGTTAATGGACAATGTAGTAAAGTGTATGTTGGTACAACAAAAAATAAACTGAAAATTAGGTTAGCAGGACATAAGTCAGATCAGAAATATAGAAATATTTCATCACAAAAAACAGCTTTATCAACTCATTGTGCTAAACTAAACCATTATCCAGATTTTGAAAATACAACAGTTTTAAATACGGAAAATAATTATAAACGTAGATTTATGTTAGAAATGTTGCAAATTATAAATGTACCGACAATATCGAGAATTAATTTTAAGTCAGATACTGAAAGTTTAGCACAAAATTATAGACATTTAATTTATAAAAATAGAAACGGAAGTTAAAAATTTATTTAAACTGTAATAGATTAGGTTTGAATTGGAAAACCTTTTTTGTATTTGAATTGGGAAACTTTTTTTGTATTTAAATGAAAATTGTTATCAGAATTTTTGTTAAATTTGTTTAATTTGTTAAATTTGTTAAAAATTTTTTAATTCTTTGTCAAACATTCAAGAAAAAAACCCTGAAGAAGGCACACAACGGAGTGCCGAAATATTGGATTAAATAAAAATAATTTGTTTTTTATAAAAAAAGAGACCTCAAGCTTAATTAAATAATAATACTAATAAAATTTTGTAAAGGTCGAATAATGGTCAATTTATACAAATATGTTTTCTTCTTTAATTTTAGCCAAAAGCTGGTTTCGAGCCAGACACAGCCTCTCTCAGAGAGAAAGTTATACTCAATCCGGGTGAAAAATGGCGGATATTGAAAAATATATCTATTATTTCCTTTGCTTTTATGGTACAATTTACCGCGTTTCAGGTAAATTTTTTACTAGTTTTGATTTGTATAAGCTAGAAGCTATTAACGCTTACCTTTTTAAAATGTTTATTTAATAGGGTACGGCAAATTTACAGTCATCAATAAATGCAGAAGATGGTCTGGGTACCGTGTCACTGAGCGCCATTTATGCGGCCCTGGTTGTCTCTTGTATATTCCTGCCTACCTTAATTATTCGCAAATTAACTGTTAAATGGACCTTAGTATTCAGTATGTTGTGCTATGCCCCCTACATTGCCTTCCAATTGTTCCCTAAGTAAGTATTTCTGGTAATATAATCATAGGTAATAGATATCATTATTGCTAACGAATAATTTACTTTAAAGATTTTATACATTGGTTCCTGCTGGTATTCTAGTCGGTTTAGGTGCTGCTCCTATGTGGGCCTCCAAAGCAACATACTTGACACAAGTCGGTCAAGTTTATGCCAAAATTACAGAACAGGCTGTCGATGCTATAATTGTAAGATTTTTTGGATTCTTCTTTTTGGCCTGGCAAACAGCTGAATTGTGGGGAAATCTCATTTCCAGTCTTGGTTAGTAAAATATTACTAACTCCCCTCTAACCGTAATGATTTTAATATTAAAATATAATTATTTTGTCTCTCTTTTCTTTAGTGCTTTCTAGTGGTGCTCATGGTAGCGGCGGTGGTGATACTAACAGTACTATTAGCGAAGAAGATCTCCAATACTGTGGTGCTAATTTCTGCGTGCATGGCACCAGCGGCCACACTAATTTGGAACGTCCCCCAGATCATGAAATCTTCGAAATCTCCATGATCTATTTGTCTTGTATTATTGCTGCTGTAGCTATTATTGCCTTCTTCTTGGATCCCCTTAAGCGTTATGGTGAAAAACGTAAAGGTTCTCAATCGGCACAGGAATTGTCTGGCATGGAACTATTGTCGGCCACTTTCCGTCAAATGAAGAAACCTAATCAACAATTGCTTATTCCTATCACCGTCTTTATTGGTATGGAACAGGCTTTCATTGGAGCTGATTTTACGCAAGCTTATGTCTCCTGTGCCTTGGGAATCCATCAAATTGGTTTCGTTATGATTTGCTTTGGTGTTGTAAATGCCATCTGTTCGATTTTGTTCGGTTCAGTGATGAAATATATTGGCCGTTCTCCCATCATTGTTTTAGGTGCTGTAGTACACTTCACTTTGATCACCGTAGAGTTGTTCTGGCGTCCAAATCCCGATAATCCTTTGATCTTCTATGCGATGTCTGGTCTCTGGGGTGTTGGTGATGCGGTATGGCAAACACAAATCAATGGTTTATATGGTCTGTTGTTCAGACGCAACAAGGAAGCTGCCTTCTCTAACTATCGTCTTTGGGAATCGGCTGGCTTTGTGATCGCCTATGCCTATGCCACAACATTGTGCGCACGCATGAAGCTTTACATTTTATTGGCTGTGCTGACTTTGGGTTGCATTGGCTATGTCATTGTAGAAATTCTTTACAGAAGAAAGGTAATATAAGATTTTCCTAGCTTTTGAAAATTTTTTGGAAATTAACTTTCTCTTTTATTTTTCTTCATCATTATTATAGCAACGTAAAATTAAGAAGCAAGAAAGAGCTGAAAAAGAGAAAGAAGCTGCTGCTAAAGCTGCTGCCGAGGCTAATGTCAATGGCACACCTGAAGTTGAAGAAACCGATGATGAATTGGATGATCTCGAAGAAGATATTGTAGTCACACATTTCTAAACAAATAACAAGCATTTCATTAAAACACACACATGAAAAAGCTGTTTAAAGCTTTTGTTATAACAAAGTATAATGCAATTTTAACAAAATAAAAAAGCTTTTTATAGGCTTTAAGCTTTGTTTTAAGTAAAGTTGTACAATTTCATTGAAGTTTTTATTTTTTTCTCATAAAAGTTTAATGAAAATTGTAAAATTCTAAAACAAAAATTGTATATAAACTTAAAAATCTGTATGAAACTAGAAACTTTTGTTAAATATTACTTAAGAACTAACATGAAAAATATGTTTTAACATGAAATTAAACATTTGTCTGTCCATTAAGAAAAAAGTTTCCAATTGTTTTCAGAGACTAGAAAAAAGACACAAATAAAATGTAGTTAAAATAGTAAAAAAATGCATTGGAAAATAATAAGACCTTTCTAAACACTATCACTATCTCTCGCTCTTTCTCTTAACACCTTAAAATGTTTCGATTCGTTTTCTCCTAAATATCATCATTATATGCTCAGTATTATGTCAAGTTTTAAGAAGTTTTTATTATTTCTTTACTTTCTTTCATAACATTTGCGAGGACTTTTCATTCTCTATTTAATTATTATTTGTTTCTTTTATTGTCTATTTTACTATTTTTTCTACACTGCTCTACTGTTTAGTTTATAAGTTTGATTATCCAGTTTTTTTTTAATTGATTTGTTCTCTTATTTCATTTTCTTTTTTGCTTCGAAGAAAAAGCTCTTTCTTTAAACTTAATTTTTATTTGTTTTTTCTGTTTTAAATCGTATGAATAGTAGTTAACTTAAGTAGTCATCAATTTAAGAAAATTTTATTAATTTTATTGAAATTGTGTTTTTTGTTGTCATCGAAATCAATTATATTGAAAATATACATTGAAAAACTTTATTGTATAAAACACAGTTCAAACAAATAACAAATTTTTAATACTTATACACATTATGAAATAATACCTTTATGAAACTGTCACATTGTGTATTAAATATTTTACATTAATTGTAAATATTAAAAAAAAAAACAAACTTATAGTTTAATTATATTAATACTATTATATAATTTTATATTTAAGAAATAAAGAAAATTTATTTTGTTTTTAGTTCAAAAAATTTTCGTGAGTTATTCCTAAACTTAAAAGATACCTAGTAAAAATGCGACTTTTCAAATCTTTCGCGTAAATTAAATTAAAATTCCTTAAAAAACTAATTGACTTTTCACATTAGAGAAAAAAAGACAAAGAAGGAAATTAAGATTTTGACAATAGCGTTTATATTGAAAAATGACTCAAAAAATGCCATAGTTTCTTAAAGTTCCCTTAAGCATTCTTTTGAGGTTTGAAGCTAACAATTTTTTTGCGATTGCGATTTCAAGTTAAATCGCAAATATTTAGCGTTTTGCGATTGTCAGAACATGCCCGTATTATACTACATACATTTTATGTACATACATATGAATTCCATTTAGCCAAGGCGAATTCACAACATAATTTCGCTTTGCATTTAGCTATTGTTTTACCATTTAAAACGCTTTTAATTATTATAGGGGCAAAACGCTCTTAGGTTGCGAGCTAAGAAGCTTTAAGAAAGAAATATTTTCGTTAAAAAAACAATATTGGGCCATGTCACAGAGTACAATTCCGTTCGGAATGATTCCGTTCGGAATTGAAGAAAACATATTTGTTTGTTGATGGAAAGTGTATTTTGATAGTTTTATGGCCTTTCAGATACAGACTACTCCCATACCGTTCATGAAAACAAAAATGGTTTCATTCCGAAACATTTTTTCGTATTTCTTTCTTTTTTTCAAAAATGCTATTATCTCTTAAATTTGTTGACAAAACGCATGTTGAAAAAAATATGCATAGACACATTAGCAGAAATAACAAATTTTAATCAGTAACATATTAAAAAATCAAAGTTAATATACATATCGCTCCTACATATCGCTTAATTGTATTATAAAGTAGTTATATTTCAAAATTTTGAAAATTTTAAGTGGTCCTTTATACCTTCTGTATATGTAAAAAAAAATCACTTTTATATCAAGTAGAACCAAAGTTATAGCAAAATGTATTTTATTAAACCAGCAGCCGTATTCTGTAATTCGCTTAAGTTAAATCCCTACCGCTAAAAATCTAAAAAGTTGATTTAGCGGTTTCTGGCTACGAATGCAACTCTGTAACGTGCATTGCGAAATTTGGCAATGCCATAAAAACTTAATTCGTCGCAATTTTAGTTTTAATGTCATCGCTAAAATTTTTAAATTTTGTATTCTCTAAGGCATTTTAGCGATCGAGATTTAGCTTTAGCCAACCGAATTAGAGATAACGGCTGCAGTTCATTAAAGTAAATTTTGAAATCCATTTTGCTCAATTTAAATCAATTAAATATTTACAATTTTTATTACATAGTATATTTAATTTCTTAAGATCTCAACTGAACTGATTAAGTAAATTATCTGATTATCTTATGAGGTGTAATTTAAATTTCGGATTTTATTATAGTTTAATTTTAATATTAAGTTAAAATGCTTAAGCTCGAGATCAGTTGTATGTAAAATTTTTCTTTATTTGTTTCCGATATTTCGATATTCTTTGAAAAATAACGAAAGTGTAGTTTTTTAATCTGAAACGTGAAGAGGTATTACTCCTTTATTGTGGTCAATGTAAATTTTAATTAAACATTTCCTGATGATGATATTCAAAGAATATCGAAATATCGGAAACAAATAAAGAAAAATTTTCCATACAACTGACCTCGAGCTTAAGCATTTAAATTTAATATTGAATTTTAACGGTCGAATAAAAATACAACTTAGGAAAAATAGTTTAATATTTTTATTTAAACTAGTAGAAAAAGAGCTGCACATATGCGTACTTCAGGTCTTAGCGATTAGTTATTGAGGAAAAATTTCCCAACAGTATGGGCTTTTAAACTGTTTAATTCAAATATAAAAATAATGGCTAAAACTTCTAAACCCTGCCATCTTTTAATATTGTTTTGACGCGCAGTAGCTTAAAGCAGGGATGGGTAGGTAAATTGGAAAAATATATCGATATATATCGAATCGATATTTTTTAAGAGTATCGATTTTATTATTTCAAAAATATCGATGTATCGATATATTTAACATTTTAAGCGTAATTTGAAAAAAATCGGATGAAAAATAATTTTTATTAAGGATTTTGTGGAACGACAATATTTTCATCTCATATAAAATTCTGTGTTTTTTAAATCCATCAGTTTTAACGTATTTAAAAAAAACGGAATTTTATATGATTTTATTTTATCGGATTTTTCGGTTGGGCTTCACAAAGGTTTGAGTGGGACCATACACCGAAAAACACAAAAGTACCGTTATCTAAAAAACGTTAGGAAAAAAATACAGCGTTTTTCGTTTTCAGGAGGTCCCAATTAACTTATCTAGGCATGTGGCGTTCTTGGTACTTTTCAAAATTAAAAATTTGTAAAGCAGTGTAATATATCGGTTAACGCATTTTTATCTGAAATATTAAAAATTTATTTTAAATCTGAAATAATTACCATTTTGCAAAGTTCTTTGCTTTGCATGTAAACTTATTAAATGTTTTATTATTCTACATTTAAGTCTTAAAATTTAAACTCTAAATAAAAATTGCACGCAAGGCATTGGATGTTACCAAAAGCATTTTTGACCGCACAATATTTTTTGAGTGTTAGCTGAAACAAAGTAATATAGCATCCGCTAGACATGTACACTTGTCGAAGTCACACCCAGGGTTGTCAGATGTGGCGATTTCTCGCCAAACGTGGCGATTTTCAAACATGTTTGGCGACCAAATTTTTGATTTGGCGACATGGCGATTTTTTGGCGATTTATAAAATTGTAAACATCGCCAACTGGCTATTTTTGATGCCGGTTGTTTTGCATTTTGTTGAGCAATACATCGGTTTGTGCCTTATTAACTTTATTAACCCTTTATATTCGATTTATAGGAGGAGATACTTACATACATGTTCTGTTCCCTAGCAAAAATAAGGTGAGAAAATCTAAGGGAATTGTGAACAAATTACGAGGGAAAAAATTTTTCACGATAATGGGAATTTTTTCCATTTTTTCACGTTAGTATTCTCCTTTTCTCCTTTGAATTACATTTTTTCATGGGAGTTATTCATGATCGCAAATATGTGAAAAGGGGAAAAATTACGAGTGAAAAATTATTCACGATAGGGGTGAATATGTTTTAAGTCTATAAACATTTTCACATTACGTATGTTGTAATTATCACAGATAAAATACGTTGTTGTAAGTGATATTTTAAAGATTTTTATGAATCCTATCATACCTTTGGACGTTTATGAAACACAATGAAAAAAAATTTGCGTTGGTTAATTGGAAAAATAACGAAATAAGTTTAGGCAAACATTTTAAAGCTACAAGGATACGGCAGGTACGTACAATTTCAAGAACTTTACTTTAGCTGTCTTTTATATGCGGTAATTACAACTAGTAATGCCTGTATTGAAACTATGAACTCCACTAAAACTCGCCTTCAAATTAGAATGCAATACGAACTTCTAGACGTGTTATTAGGAGTTATAAGTTATATGAATGGGAATAGTACATGTTGCACTTCTTTTGTACTTTCGTTGAATAAATGTAGTACCCTCACAAAGTATTCCAAATAAGAAGATAGCGAGTCTTGCCGGTGAAGCGTTTAGATATATAATAAAAGTGCAACCATTGTATTTCTAATATTTGTTTAGTACTAACCGCAAAAATTCTTTATTTGTTGCTTTAAGTAGACTACTAAAAATTATTTTAGTGTAAATATCCTACCTTTTTTGTGTTTACTAACAATTTTTATTTCGCTGTATATAAAAATTAAACAAAATATATATTATGGCGACTTTTTTTGAAGTTTTGGCGTATTTTAGCGATACCGAACTAATTTATTTTTTAGGATTTATAAAAAAATATTTTTAATAATTTAAAAAATATGTATTTTATTGTCAAAAACTTGTAAACAAAGGCTTTAGCGATTTTGGCGATTTTTGACATTGAATTTGGCGGAAAAGGTCAAAATCAATCTGACAACCCTGGTCACACCGACGACTGAATTGAAGAGCATAAAAATATGTGTAAATGTTGGTGTGCACAATTGTGCAAAGAAATGGAAATCCCTGATCTAGACCAATTTTTTAGTATTCCGATCGACTCAGAATCACTTTTTAGAGTGATCTAACGATGTCCATGCGTCCGTCTGGCTGCTTGTCTGTCCATGTTAGCCTTGTGCTCAAAGTACAAGTTCCAATTTTGTAGATAATTTGATCAAATATGGACGAAGTCTATGCAAATGGTGAGAATCGGTCTATAATTTCACATCCAAATTAGACTCTTTATGTCCGCCAGCTATCTAATTATGATGGTATTTAAATTTAATTTGTCCCAAAAATATTTTACTGCAAATTAAATTATTTTCGAATCGGTTCACATTTGCTCAAAGCTTCCATCCTTAAATAGCTTTAAATTCTTTTAAATGTTCAAATTTATTAACAATTTGGCGACCGTACCTAAAATCCCTTTAAAACCCATATGGATGCTAATATCTGGATAATATTTGGCGCAAAAATCACTTATATGAATTTTAACCTAATACGGGCTTTAGCGATAATATTTTTAAGTTTTTTTTTTTAATTTTTTATATTCAATTGTTGAATATTATGTCTTCATATGAGAATTTTTTAATTTTTAGAGCATATTTTTAACATTTTTCAGGGCATATTTTCGGGTTTTTACTGCATATTTAATGCGCATAAAACGCGTTTTTTAGAGCATATAGATCTTCATATTATATATAGTTTAAAAAAAAAATGATGCATGCAGTGATGCCAATTTTTAAATACATATTGTTTGAAAAACGGCTAAAATTTTGAGTTTTTAATGAAAACTGACTTTAAAAAATATCGAATTCGATAGTCGTATTTCAATATCGATACATCGATATATCGGTATTTTAAATATCGGCGATATATATCGACTTTTTTTTGCCCATTCCTAGCTTAAAGCAAGTAATAAAACGTTTCTATTGATTACACGATGTCGCTAGTCTTTAAAACTTGTAATAAGTTAAGGTACACATATGTGTACCCTTGGTCTGAAGAGGTTAAAGGCAATTTTTAGGTGTGTTGCCTGCTAGTTTGAAATACAAAAGTTCAAGTATCAAAACATTATCAAAATACTCATCACTCATTGTGGTAGTGAAATTTGTGTCTATGTATGACACCGACGATGCTGGATGGAAAATAAAAAAAATGTATATATGATGGTTAACATCAATCCAGCACACGTACACTAGTGAATTTGCCAGCATGACAAGCATTTGACAAGTGTATTTGGCGCTGTACTGATTTGATTTGAAGATGATTGTTTTAGTTCACTTAATAGTATGTATCACGAAATATTACGTTTCTTGGAAGGACCTGCAGCGATGTTAATGTTATCCGTCTTCCTCCGCCTCTGAAAACTTTTCTAGCTTTATTTTCTTTTTTGATTTTCAGATTTTCTTTTCGTTTTAAGCATACATGGGCATACTGCATTACTTTTTTATTGCATTACGCGTTTCAGTAATCAGTAAAAAGTACTGATTACCGAAAAAAAAATCAATATTCAGTAAATTTTACTGGTTATTGAAAACAAAAATCAGTATTCAGTAAAAAGTACTGATTAATGAAAAAAAAATAAGTATTCAGTAAATTTTACTGGTTATTGAAAACAAAAAGTACTGATTACTGAAAAAAAAATCAGTATTCAGTAAAAAGTACTGATTACTGATTACCGAAAAAAAAATCAATATTCAGTAAATTTTACTGGTTATTGAAAACAAAAATCAGTATTCAGTAAAAAGTACTGATTAATGAAAAAAAAATCAGTATTCAGTAAATTTTACTGATTACTGCAAAAAGAAATCAGTATTCAGTAAATTTAACTGATTTGTTTAAAAAAATGCAGTAATCAGTAAATTGATTGAAAATAGATACTGTCTGCTTTTAAAATAACACATACACATTGTATGAATAGTAACGTGTTTCACTTTTTTAAATTATTTAGAAAGGAAATGTGTTATTGGGTAAAAAAATTTATTAATGTGCTGTTTTCACAAGACAAGTGACTGAACGTGTAGTAAAAATTATATGAAAAGCACTCAGGTTTTTGAGTATTTTTCATATAAATTTTACTACACGTTTAGTCACTTGTGTTGTGTAAACAGCACATATAAAACAACGAGTTATTTTCATTTACAATAAAATAAAAAAAATTTTCCAGCCGACCGAGCTGGAAAAAAAGTTTATTTTTTTATTTTTTAAAATATTTAAAAAAAAATTATTTTTAAAAATAATCAGTATTGTGGTAATTTTGTCGAACTATTTATGGTTTTTAATCCAAATTTTCAATATTCTTAATCAAGCTTAAGTTCATCAAATTCAATTTTCATTAAATAATTTTCATGAAGAACCCAGGCGGCTGGTTACCCTGACATGTTTCGATCGCTACCAGAGGTTTTTGCTGTCTTACACTCGCAGCCATCGACGACTGCTGACGTCAATAGTCAAACATCAATCCTTAAACCAAATTGTATTTTAACCTTTGGTAGATCAAAATTTGCTTTTTTGAATGATTATCCATTTTCAATTGATTTCACATGTTTTTCCTTTACCTCTACCATCCATCCAGCCATCCAGTTTGGGAGAACCTTAAAATAACGTGAACTTCTGTTCCAAAATGTCTTGAATATTTTGAAGTTCTTCTTTTCGGCTTAAGCTATTACAAAAGTAAAAAATTATTTCCTTCATATATTTATCAATTTTTTTAGGTAGACATAAGTAAGTACAGCCATTTACGAACAAATTTGGTAACAGTTCTTTTAATCTGGCCTGAACACCACTAAATTTCCCTATCATTACATTGCAATTATCAGTCGTAAGCCAAATCATTTTTTCCAGAGGAATATTGTTTTTCCTCAAAACGTCTACAGTTTTGTCTGTAATTCCATAACATAACAAAGAAAGAGTACTAAAACTGACGTGGGGGTACCGTGGCATATTTGAAATGAAAAAGTACTGAAAAATGTACCAAAGTACTGAATTTTCCATCACTGATGGAATATTTTGTTTTCCATCTTTTCGATGCGAGAAGTTCTCACTATAGTTACAGAACATGGGTACAGTATGCCACGCCAATCATGTGGGGACTTTGCATTAATGTAAATGTTAATTTAAATTTTTTACTTTTTTAATTTTTTTGTATAAAATTTGTAAACTACTTTCCTTTAATATTTCCAGTATCATATTTTTGGAATTTGAATAAATATCAAAAACATCTTATTAAAAAATGTATAAAAAATAATATTTCATTTTTATAAAATTTCAAAATAGTGAAAAAAAAAATGAAATAATTCGAAGACTCAGCTATATAAATCAGTTTTTCAGTTGGGTAACACATTTTCGTTTTTAAATAGTTAAAAAAGTGAAACACACAAAAAGCTATTTTTCTCGAAATGCAATTTTTGTGTTATGCCACTATTCATGCAAGTGCGCAATCTGTACACATCATTTTGAAAACATACAGTATCTACTAGGGTATTCCTTATGTTAACCGATTAACAACAACCCGATTAACTGATCGGTTAATTAAAAATTGGCTTTTTTCGATTAACAATTAAACCGGTTAATTTCAGTCGATTAGCCGATGTAACAAAGTTTTTAATTTTTTGTAGTATGTATTATAAAATATTTTTTCAGTTTTTTATTATTTGTTTCGTCTTATACAAAAGGTATGTCTTTAGAAAATATTTTTTCCTACAATAGATGTATTTTTAGCAATACTTTCTTAAAATACAGTACTAAAACTGTAAGTAAAGAATTCGGAAATAAACTTTTTTGCAGAATGTTCGGTGCTAAGCTTTGCCAATTTTTTAATAGAATTAACCAAAACAATTAGAAATCTTTAAAATTTTAAAAAATTAAAACAGGACTCTTATGGAAAAGGACTGAGAAATAATATATTCTGTTGCTTTCGATTTCTCCAACATCTTCGATAAGTGAAAGAATTTTCTCCAATTTTTAAAACTAAAAGAAAGAATTATTTAAATCCTAAAAATTTAAACCAAATTATTTTTCTAAAAGATAATTTTATAAGATCTCATTAAACTATTGAAAAAACTAATAAAATAATATGATTTAATACCTACACGTGACCACTAGATTTATTAAAAAATAATTTCCTTATGCAAAACGTTTGGCTAGAACAAACATCAGTTTACAGTTTCTTAATTACACTATACAATTATCTTCCTACAAATAAAGTTAAGTAGGTAAGTAAAAATTGTTAAAAATTAGTTAAAGTTTGATAAATTAGCTGGTCACGCTTTTATATTTGTTAGCTCTGAACATACCTTTTAGTTTAAGAATTGTTATGTTTGGTATCACAGTGCAACACGAAAAAAATAACCATAAACGAACACCACTACGTGATAAAAGACCAAAAAATAAAAGACCTGTGTCTCCCAGTTTTGCCCAAAGTCATGCACTTTTTTTGTTATGGGTCCCCAAAGATTTGGGGCCTCGGTGTCATTTTTGCAAAAAGCGATAATTTTCTCAGGCTCATATCTTGCAAACCGTTCGGAATTTTGATTTACCCTCTGAAACAAAAATAAAATCAGAAAAACATCAACTTCAAGATCAAAATCAGAAAAAACTTTAAAAAATTCGGGCTGCCATATGTCCTATGGATATGACTTATATACCACTCGGGAAAATCCGTTCAGATACAAAAAAGTTATGACCAAAATTAAATTTTTTTTTTTAATACCCACTTTCGGGAACCATTGATCTCCCCGAGTCCAAATTTATAGCTCAAGTAAATGGTAAATTTCTTCTTAAACTCGTCGGTATATAAATCTGTCAAATCTGTTAAAAAATGGCAGTGTTACAACCGAAATACTGAATCCCCAAAAATTACTTTTTTATACCCTTCACCGAAGGTAGAAAGGGTATATATAAGTTTGTCATTCCGTTTGTAATTTCTTCAATATTGATCTAAGACCCTATAAAGTATATATATTCTGGGTCCTTATGAGGAGCGAAGTTGATTTAACCATGTCCGTCTGTCCGTTGAAATGGATTTTCCGAAGACCCCATATATGATGGGGGCCAGGTTATTATACATTTATGTCACATATGGTCCGCAATTGTTTTCTATTGAAATTCAGCAAGATCGGTCCACAAATGGCTGAGATATGAGCAAAAAACCACGACTACCTCTAATTTTTCCCAAAAATCCCTTGTGGTTGTTGTATTTCTATTACTTTTTGCTGTATATCTGGGGAACGGCAAATGCCAAAGTTTCCAAATTAGGTACACACATTTAGGTTGCCAATACACACCATCCTACAAAATGTGGGCGGGATTGGAGAAGTGGGCGTTGTACCTCCCGTACAAAAAGAAATTAAAAATTGTATAAAAACCTAAATTTTAGGGCTGCCACATTTCCTATGGATATTACTTATATACCAAAATATCGGATTAGTAGAACATATTTTATAAAAAACTCGGGAAAATCGGTTCAGATACAAAAAAGTTATGACCAAAATTAAATTTTTTTTTTTAAATACCCACTTTCGGGAACCATTGATCTCCCCGAGTCCAAGCTTTATAACTCAAGTAAATGGTAAATTTCTTCTTAAGCTCGTCGGAATATAAATCTGTCAAATCGGTTAAAAAATGACAGAGTTACAACCGAAATACTGAATCCCCAAAAATTACTCTTTTTATACCCTTCACCGAAGGTAGAAAGGGTATATATAAGTTTGTCATTCCGTTTGTAATTTCTACAATATTGATCTAAGACCCTATAAAGTATATTCTGGGTCCTTATGAAAAGCGAAGTTCAAAACCGGTTGTCTCTTATTCGGGCCATATTTCATTTTAATGATATTCAAACAACGTTCGTTTATGGTTCAGTCGTTTTTTTTAATTTGTATGTTCTAAAAACGATTTTAAAAAAATATTTACCAGTTTTATTTAGTTTTTGTCTAGTTGCTCTGTATTCTGCTCGCACAATGGTGAAGGGTACATAAGATTCGGCACAGCCGAATATAGCACTCTTACTTGTTATTTATTGAAATTACCTAATTAATAAAGAAACTTTATTAATCGGTTAACCGATCAATAACAAAACTAACCGATTATTAACCGATTAAACCAAAACCTCGGTTAATTAATCGAGCGATTAACCGATTAAAGCAAAAGCCCGATTAAATGAATACCCTAGTAATGCTTTGTGCCCTAGCATCTACTAAAAATCATTTACTGATTACTGCATTTTTTACACAAATCAGTAAAATTTACTGAATACTGATTTTTTTCAGTAATCAGTACTTTTTACTGAATAGTATTGAGATCGATCGAATAGTATTCGACCGGTTTTAACCGGTTATTTTAGTTTTGCTCAAGTCGAATAGTTTAAAATGTCTATTTTTCGAATATCGAAAAAACCGGTTATTTTGGTAAAATAAACCGGTTAGTTTTGTAATGTGTAATTTATATACATTTTCCTTACTTTTGTTATAAATGTAACCGTAATTTAAGTGTTTTTCTACTTGAATATTGGGCAAACTTAAACTTTTTATTGAGATTTCAAAACAAATTTTAACAAAAGTAAAAACAAAACATTATGAGCAATGTAAATACAAATCGCTTATAAAAGCGTGTGTACTTGTAAAAAAAAACCAAAAACAATTCAAAATACTACAAAAAAAATATTCAGCTTAAAAAGTAATTAGCAATTTGACAGTATTCTAAATACTATGTATATATATATTTATAAAGATATCATCTCAGTGATATATCGAAGTTATTTTAAAGACAAAGGTGGTTAAAGGGCCCTCAAATGATAAGTTGCAAAGGTTCTTCAACGTCACGACTTATTAATCACCTTTAATTAGTCCACAAGCTTGACATAAATAAGCGCCAATTAAAACTTAACTCTGATCTAAGTAGTTTTAAAAGACTGCAAATAATACTTTACTAAAATATGCTGCCAATAATGAATGAAAAACTCTTACAGCCATACATAAACAAGAGCGGAAAGCGTATTCTAGCTGTCAAAAATTCGCATTCCCATACAATTTGTATAAAGCATTCCTAAATAGCGCGGCGTCAACGCTTTACAATTGGAAAATTCGATTTTGACAGCGCGTTTAATAGTTGGCCGCTTTGTTAAGAAATAATGTCAATTTAGCTATTTTTTTCGTCAATCTATCGGTTTTTATTTTTATTTCTATTATGTGGGTTTTATTAAACAAGAAAGGTAACACTACTGTTTGGGGTACAACGTTGATGCTCTTGTTTGGGTATGGCATATCAGCGTAAGCGGGTGAAAACGTCCCACCTTACTCTCTTGTTACGGCCACAGAGCACACAGAGGCGTCACGACACAGAAAATATTGTGTTTTTTCTGCCTTTTCCTTCGAAAGCTGCCCTTTTAACATTTTTTGTTTTGATTACGCAATTTGTGTTGAAAGTAGCTGCCTATTTTTACACATTGCCACTTCACCACCAAAAACCCGTTTTCTTTCTCTTTCTTTGAAAGCTGCCCTCGCAAATGATTTAGGCATTTTTCATGCGTCACTTTTTCACCTCTGTATGCTTTGTGGTACGTCTGTTAAGTAGTTCTAGCACATCTTCATGCTAAAAACTACAACATACCGGCGAAATCAACGATTTGGAAAAATTCTTAAGTTTTATTTATTTTAAATTACCAAGAACTTAAAGCAAAATTTAAGGAATCAAACAATCTCATGGAAGGGTTTAAATTGTGGTCGACGAATTGACAGATATTTCATACAAAAAGCATATTCATATTACTATTCGGTTTTATACTGCTGAAACAAAATAATTTAAAATATATAATCCTGGATAAGAGGTTTTGTTTGCAACTTTTTAAAAATATGTTTGAAGTCTACTGATTCATATAGACATGCTTAACCACCATCAATCAAAACTCATTTAAAATAAATTTGGGGGAATATCTCAAATAAATAATTTATTAAATTCCTATAATTTCTTAAAACCAAAGTGTTTCAAAACTTCTACAGCTCTGTTCACACCTATTTAATAGTTGATGTCTTACACGTCACCACTAGTTTTCTTCAAGAATTGCTTGCTTTTGCAAAACGTTAGGTTAGTGCAAAGATTATTTAACAGTTTCTAAATTACATTATACAATTATCATCTTGGGAATAAAGTTAAGTAAATAAACAGAAATTATTTAAAATAAAGCCAAAGTTTGATCAATTTACTGTTCACGCTTTTTTGCATTTTATTGTCAAATATTTGTTAGGTCTGAATAAACCCTAAGTCATATCCATGTATTTTGTTGGTTCCTTACTAGGGTCCCGGGAATTCCCGGGAATTTCAATAATTATATTTCCCGCTTTCCCGGGATTTTTCATGCGGGATCCCGGGAAATAAAAAATTCCTCATAGTTTAAGAAAACAGCTATTTATACTTTGAAATTTAGTTGTCTATTCTCTTAAAATAAGCATCTGTGGATGGGTTGTCGATTAGATCAATTACAAGAAGTGAGTACATACGTAAATCAATGTCTCCTGATGCAATAAATCTACTTAAAGCAGAATAGGCAGTGCAACAGTTGATAATTAATAAATTTAGTGAAGTGAAAAGTTAATAAAGAACATTTATTCAAAATAAGATGCAGGTAGTAAAGTTTAATTGTCCATGGACAAGTCTTAAAAATAGCAGATACCTAAACATATAGCTCCTTTATTGTAACATAATCATATCTACAAAAACAAATGAACTTGGCAAAATGCGATTAAAGTTTTCAAAATGTACCGATTTAAAGATATATTTTGCTATAACATCGGTTCAGTTTGAGATAAAATACGAGAAGGCATGAAGGAACTCTTTGCTTAAATAACTTACAATTTTTGATTTTTTGAGATATGACTATGTTGCAATGAAGGAGCGATATGTTTTTTAGGTGATAAACACAATTTTTTTTTCAATTTGTGTTGGTTTATATACCCTTGAAGTGCGGGGAAACCGAAATAAAAAAAAAAATTTGGAAACTCGTGTAAGATACTACAACATACAATTTGAAAAACACATTGTCCTAAAGATTACAGATAGACCTAATGAATTGAAAAGGTTTGTAAGAGGTTGATGCTATTTTTTGCATGAACTTTGACATACATTTGACTGATATAGACGTTGTTTATAAAAAAAAATGCTTCTTATTGTGAATCAAAAGCCTTCTACAACGGTGCCCTTTTAACTATTTATCCAACCTCGGTAAAAAATGAACGAAATTTTTCGGAAACATGGTAATTAGTAAATAAAATAATCAATATACTTTTTGATGACTTACTAAGCGCTTTGAGTGTGTCAGAAAGTTATTTCCTAAGCCGTTAAAAAATGTTAACATATTTATTTAAAATATTTTATCTTTTTTATGAATTAACTTTTTGATCTCATATCTTGAGTACCTCAATTTGTGTTTGCTTTTATTATTGTTTTATGAATTAAATTGTTATGTTTATCTTAATTTTTTATCTTGTATCTAGAGCATAATAATAATACGGAATTTACATATAAAACCGTAAGGTAATAATAATTCAAGTTCCTCTTTTAATCTTCATTTAATTTTGTAGTATTTAAGGATTTCTTTTACTTACTTTGTAAACAAGTTACCTTACGTTTTTTTATTAAAGTTTTTTCATTATTTAAAAACAAATTTACTGTGTATTATTTATATGGAGCGGGATCCCGGGATCCCGGGAAATTCCAAAAAATTTCCCGCTTTCCCGGGAATCGAAAAACTCCGGGAAAAAAAACTCTATTCCTTACCTTCGTTAATTGCTTTGTTTTTATTTTAATTAAGTTTTTATTACAAAATCTAATTTGATTTTTGTATTTTTATGTATTCGAATTCAAACCGGTTAACTGGTTCTTTTTAAAATGCTTAACCGAAAACCGGTTTTTTTAAAATAGCAACTATTCGGAATATTCGAAAACCGGTTTTTGAAAAAAGTCAAAAAATCGATCACCCTACTGAATACTGATTTTTGTTTTCAGTAATCAGTACTTTTTACTGAATACTGATTTTTGTTTTCAGTAAGTCTGTGTTCATACGGCTCATGTCTTATTGACATGATTGCTACTTTATTGGCGAGGGGGACGAGGGGAAAAGAAACGAGTACACAGATGCATGTACTGTCTTTACGTTTTGCTTTTTCATTCGTTGTTTAATTTTGTTATTGTTTTCAATATCAAAAAAGCACACATGTATACGCACGACTATACAAAATAAAAAAACATGTCGTCAACATGACATGAATCATATGAACGCCAATTCATGTTCAAAGAAGAAAAAGGAAGAATCTTGTCAATAAGACATGAGCCGTATGAACTCAGACTAAGCAGTAACATTTACTGAATACTGATTTTTTTTCAGGAACCAGTAAAATTTACTGAACACTGATTTTTTTTCAGTAATCAGTAAAAAAAGAAAATACCTACTGAAAAAGTACTGGTACTGAAAAATGCCCATCTATGGTTTTAACAAGAAACCTTATTTTAAGAATAAAATAGATTATCAAATTTCCCCACTCTCCTAAAAACTCAAGTCTACGAGTCCAACTTGTATACATGTATATATACATCACAAGGTTCAAAAAAGTAATAAAATTGTTGGCAAAGAACAATAATCTGTGAATTGCTTTTAAATGTTAACGATTTTTTTTTTTTTGATAAAAATAATAAGAAAAGTCGGCGACAAAAAAAAAGTCGGCGACAAAAAAACTCACAAAAAGTCTCAGGCCACTAAAAAATGGTAAAATTGCGACTTTTATCGGGCGACCGGTAACCCTGTATAATAGTATACCGATCACGGATGATAAATGAGAAAACCAATATCGTACCAGCGGACTTTTAAAATCGTACTTTATCTGCTCCAATAGTTCTAAATCTTTTTTTATAATTTTTTTTATTTTATTCAACATTTTTGATTTTTCGAATTTATTCTATGAGCTAAATTTCAGTTATACCTAATTGCTTTCCAAAGGAAGGCTAAGGTAAAATGTAAAAAGAAAATACAATATAATAGTCTGGTAGTGTTTCTGAAAAATTTAAGGAATAGAACTATTACAAAAAAGCTTTTTAAAATACATAACTGAAATTTAGCTCATAGAATAAATTCGAAAAATTAAAAATGTTAAATATAATATAAAGTAACCTTAGGAAAGAAATAATTCCCAGTTTCTATTTTTTTTATTTTATTTTTAAAAACAAAAATTTAATACAACAAAAACAAAGGTACTTAAAATTAATTAGTACGTTAATTATACATAATTATAGGGTTGGTAAAACTTTTTTCGTCAATAACACATCGCGATTCTTGTTCTATAAGCCATTCCAAGAAACTTTGCCAAAGAAACCCTAGGTCAAAAATGTATTTCGAGCCCCGGATTTTTCAAACTAGTTAGTTTTCCAAAATATTCAGGAATAGAGGCAAACAAATTGTATTTGATCTAGCCAACCCTGTATCATGCGGTTTTTAGGGTCGAGAAATCCATTAATTTTTATTTTTGATGGCCGCCAGAGAGCTTTCTTATACACTTTTTAGAATTACTCGTCTTTTTTTGTGGAAAATTGACGAATATTTCTCAAAATGCAATCTGGAATCTTAACCGAAAATAAACATTTTAAGCGTTCTAAAAATATGTGCATACAAACATCTTCGGATTGCATTTCCAAATTTATTGTGTTTACAATTTTCAATATTTACTGCAGAAAGAGGAAAGACATTTTATAAGCTGTAGTAGAAAGTCTGGATATAATAAAATTTAATTTAGCGCTGGTAAGATCTCCTTCATTCAGCGTAAAATTTTAATGACGTAACAACCATCTTGTTGACGAATATTTCAAAATTTTATTAGCTTCCGTTCCAAAATAATCTTAAAATGAGAGGAAATCGTATCTTCTTCTAGAACTTTTGCAGAAGTGGTTTCATATAACATTAAAAAACTTGTCAATATCATCAGAAAATGCACGCTTATATGCTGCCGCTGATACTAAATTAAGAGTGTGTCATAAGCAATCGTTCAACAAACAAGTGCATAAATCTATTCAAAGTAGCGGAGTTTTGGTGCAAATGGTCTTGCAAAAGAGCAAATGCAAAATATCATAGTTAAATCCAACAACAAAAAATAGAGTTTCCCTTAGATTTCATAAAAAAAAACTACAACATTTTACATTTTCGCAAGACTATTTGCACTAAACACTAAACTCCGCTTATATTCATTGGACAGTAAATGCGAGTTGCCATTTTATACCAATTAACAGTAAGTTTGAAAAATACTTTTTAGTTTTGAATTGTACTAAAAAAAAGTACAATTGTACCAACTTTATCAACACTGATACCGATATAATTAAATACCGATACCGAAATAAAAAAAGTTTAACCCTAGATACACTTTCTTCGTCGTATTGACGAATACCGTTTAATAGTACTTATTTAACTCCGCAGTTTTTCACTGAAACTCTTCCAAATTTTATGTAGCTGTAGATATGGCTGATCTGCTGAAGTGTGCGGAAGTACGTGCTTATAGGTTGTGTGTAAGTCTGATTTTTCGTTGATTGTGTTCGTCGCACTGACGATGGAAGTGTGAGAAATATTGACTTTTAGTATACTTTTTAACCTTTTTTAACCCTAGATACACTTTCTTCGTCGTATTAACGAAAAAAACCTTGGCTTGCTTTTGTTGTGTTTTTAGTATTAAGTTTTGAAGTTAACTATAATATACTATTTAAAATGAATAAAAACTTAAGTATTTTATAAACTAAACAAAAATTTTCGTGTTTCCTTATATTGGGTGGGTTTGGGGCCAGATCATAAACGGACTTCGTCGATTCGACGAAGAAAGTGTGTAGTGTATTTAAAATAAGAAAGTGTATTAAGGGTTAGTACCGTTACCGAAATTCGTTTCGGTATCCAACCTTGTTAAATATTTTAACATAAATGAGTACAAATAGGTGTAGAATACTTTAAAAAGTTTCTGTAAGTTAAATCTTATGTTGTGTTTAATTCGACCTTTTATAATGTATTAATAAAATAATTTTTTTTTTCTTTTGAGCTCGAGGTCCTGGTTTTATTGTTAATTATTTTAATTTTATAATATTTAATTTGCCAATATTTCGTTTTTCATTGAAAAACATCTTCTGGGCTATAATATAGAAAAAATTATTAACGTACAGGTTCAGTATCCATAGCGGAAATTACGCCATAACAGTGTAATTTTTATGGTTACAAATTGCTAAAAGAATGAGTTGCCATTGTCAAGTGTTGAACAAATATGGTACAGGAGGTAGGGAAGGGGGGCCCGCTACTTAAGCGGCAGGTGCGCTCCATATTGCATTTTAACCGTCGTTCTTCAATATAATGAAACCATTTTTGTCTGTTGCTATGACCAACATTTCAAGTTTTCTGTGATACTGTACTTACATAGTTAAGAACTTGTCAAAAAAGAAAGTAACGGCACTGACTATGTATGAAAAAATGTTAGTTTATATCAGCACTAGAGTTTGCTAAAAACCGAAAAAATGTGAAAGCGCGGTTTCGGTTTTAAAATGATTAAAACTGGGCGGTTTCGGTTTTAAAAATATCAAAGTTAAACTTCATACATAAACATATACACATGTACATATATTTTTTATATGTTTCAATGAAGGTACTTTTATTAACCCTTGTATAGGTACCTGGGCCTGGACAGGCATTTTTTTACTTTTTTCCAGTTTTTTTATATAATTATTAAGTATGTACTAGAGGTCTGCAAGAATAAATAAAAACCAATTTCAACACACTCATTTGTTTTTTAACTACAATGTGTCGAGCACCCAATAATAAAGAAACAAATGAAAGAATAACCAAAGACAAAACAAAAAAAAAATCATTTAATTCAGTCAACTCAAGTCAAATGAATGAAATATTCAAATATAATTTGAATGTAAAATTTCTGTACCTACACATTACGTATGTATGTGTAAGCTTAACTCTTCCCTGCAAATAAAATTGGACCACCTGACCCATTTTGATAAAATGGACTACTCCATGGACTAGTCCGATGTAATGCAAGCATGGACCATGCCATTGTTAAAAAGTGTTTGTAGTGAGACGACATGTCTTCGTTTTTTAACGACATGCTTTCGTGTTTAAACGACTTCAAAACTAATCCTCTTGAGTATACCATGGAGTAGTTTTAAAACTACTCCTTACTGGTCCAAAGGTGGGTTATATACCATGGAGTAGTTTTAAAACTACTCCTTAGTGGTCCAAAGGTGGGTTATATGGTCCTCTCCTAGGACATCGTAATGTTAAATAGACCAGGTTTTTTCCATACGTTTGGGTTACTTGTGGACTAGTCCTGGTCCCTTGTGGACTACTCTTTACACGCGTGTTTGGACTGGTCCTATTATTTGCAGGGTTACAAATAAAAGAAGCCACAAGCTTACACACATATTATGTCAATGTATTCAAATAAATGTATGGACATTCAATAATTCAAAAATTATTCGAATATTTTTTGTAAACTTGCTCTCTCTAACGGGTTATTCCACTGTTTTGTTATTTATGAATGACTCTCAAATTCATTTACAGTAAACAAGTATTTTATTCAATTCATTCTCTCTTATTTTTGTATATGGTTTAATCTTTTCTTATATTTTTGAATGTTAAATATTTGAGTAAATGTTGTGCACTTTGAATAAAGGCAAACAAGTGAATTATTCAAAGCAGACCTCTAGTATGTACATATATTAGAACGAAACAGGAATACATAACCTCAATCAAAGTGTTTTTTACAAGAAAATGAGAAAATAGTGTAAACACCGTGGGCGTCGCAATTGGCCAAATGAAAATTTTGTGCACATTGTATACACCTGGGCCTGGCTAGGCCCTGCCTTATTATAAGTATATGTACTGCAGTAAATAAAATCAAATTGAAACGTATCAAAAAGCACACGCAACACATAAGAATTCTTTATTTACTGTTTTTTCGAAGAATTTTTCACTTTCCGACAAAATGTTCCTGCTATAGACATAAAACTCCATACATATAAAAGTAGTCCCAACCTTGCCCAGGGGTTCGATAGTGTGAGTTTTTTCCATAGCCACAAAAACTCCATACAAAATATGTACTAGTGGTTTTTTAAGCCAGGCTAAGGTAATAGCAGTTAGTTTCACAAATAAGGTGTATACTTACGAGTTAAAAATGTATGTACTTATTTTGAATTTTAAGAATTTTGAAAAACCTTGCCATTGTTGCAAGCTGTTATGTATAAAGTTTTTGTATATGAAGTTCCAGTATTATGTATATGTAATTTGCAATTTATTTATATTGTGGAGTTATTTCATATGAAATAAGTCCCCAAAAATCTGAAATGAAATACGTGCCCAAAAAATTGAAATGAATCCTCAAAAATCATTGTTGTTGCCTCTCATATATTTTTTTGTGGAGTTATTTCATTTCCGTTTTTTTTTTGTTTTTTTAATTTTTTACATTTAACCACATATTTTTACTTTAAAATCCGTAATTGAATAAAAAATGAACTTTTTTTGATTTAAAAAATGTAATATCGTTCGTGACATATCGTACGCGAAAGATTTTTTTCCTATAGTATTTACAAGGTAGAAAATATATTTTTTGTAAATATGTATATGTACATATTATACAAAACAAACAAGAAAGTAAAGTCGGTCAAGCCCGACAATATGATACCCTACACCATAATATTTTAAAAACAGATTTTGAGAGTGTACCCTATTTGGGACCCATGGCCAATCAAGGTCGGCAGAACAAAGTTATGCTATGAATTTTATTTAGATATTTTTATATATATGAAATTTGTTTGCCTCTAACCGATTTAAGAAAGGGTTTTTACATGAAACCCATGATTAATTTTTGACCTACCAGCACAATATTTTGTCATGACAAAGTACCTATCGTAAAAGTTATGTCAATACCAACATTTATAAGGAAGCTATGGCATTAAAAGCTATTTTCGGAAGAAGCATTTGTATGGGTGCTTTGGTTGACCGATTCCAATAATATTTGGTAAGATGATTTAGATTGCAATAAAATAAGTTTGGATCAAATTTTAACTTTATATCAACATTATTAGATGATACATTTAGTTGCTTATATAATTTTTATTATACCAATTTAAAAAAAAAAATCTGATCAATTTTTTTTTTTTTTTTGTTTTGCAACAAATATCTTGCTTTGGAATTTTATTTTGAAACACCTAAAATTGACCAAACACAAATGACAAATACAAATGATGTTTTTGCACCACGTAGCTAACATTAGAATAGCATCCAAAACAAATCAAAAAATGTACAGCTAATCGAACTATGTACATATATATTTGGTCCTTCCTCATGGATCTTGTTCATTGATGTTGTAACATTAATTTTAAAGTATAATTCCAATGTTACCAGTATCTGTATTTAATCGGCAGAAATGTAAAAATTGTTGATTGTATTTACTTAAAATTAATCTAAGAGGTAGTCAGTATCAACTCATATTAATTGCTTTTTAAAAATTGTAATAAGCTGCAAGTAGCTCTGCATGGTAAAGATTGAGTGTTTTTTTTTCTTTCTACCATATTTGAAAATAAGATTCAAGTGTTCCCATATATCAAAAAACGGCCATGCAACATGTCGTGAGTCACGTTGTTTTAAAATTAACCATGAATTGAAATAAGCAATTGTTCCTAATAACTTAAAATGGAGAAAGAAATGTGTTAGGATTTTGGACTTCATTACGATTAAAATGTTTGGTAGCCAAAATACCTATGATGTAATGAAAATAATCAGCCCAATTATGAATAAAAATTCACCGGGAGTTTATTTTAGTTTAATAACAAAACCCAATTGTTTTAACTAAAAAAAGAAAGAAGGAGACAAGGTGGCCAAGGCTTTCATTTCCACCTTTTAATAACTACTTTTTATGTATAAAATATTTTTAACTTTACATTTTATTAACTCTTCTAATAAAACAATTTTATATTTATGTAAAAGTAACTATTGTTTATTTAAAAATTGTATTATAAACTTTAAGTTTTTAAAAATCGAGAGAGAAAATACAAATGAACTTAGACATTAAGTATTAAATTATTAAATATTATTATATTTTTAACAGGGATATACCTATCTGTGGCTTTGTGACAAAACATCTTTAGTCAAATTTGAAAAGTTAAAAAAAAAGGTTGTTAATCACATGACTTTTCATTCAAAGAACATTTTTGTTTACGTTTAAATTTTGGATTATAAACGAAATTTTTCTTTAATTATGGTTTATTTTTTACTTAATAAAAATAATTTTTTCACCGAATTTTTTAAAAAAAATTTTTTTTGCTAATTTATCTCGACTTAAGATGATTTTCAAAAAGCCTCAGATATACTACATACATATGTATGTATGTTTGTAATAAAACAATAAAAAAAAAAAATTTCACTGGTTTAAGTCTCGAAACAATATTAATTAAAATTAAGTTTGTATTAGGAAAATTATATCAAAACAAACTGAGATAAAAATACTTGTACATTGTTATTGGATTAAGTTAAAATTTCTAAACATAGATGAAATTTTACAAACTACAGAACAATGGGTGGTTCATCTTCAACAGATTTTGTATTTTTGCGACGACGTGATGACTTAATTTTCGACAATACACTGTAGGCTTGTTGTATTTCAATAAAACGTTGATTTGCCGCGGCCTTTTGTGTCTCATCTTTGACTTTGTCAGGATGATACTCTTTAGACAGTTTACGATAGGCTGTTGTAATTTCAGACTGTGAAGCTGTGGCACTTACCCCTAAAACCTTGTATGCATTACGCTCGCCGTCGACATCCATAGATTCAAATATTTCTTTCCACGTTTCGTACCAACCATGATGTTGGGCATAATTGTAGGTATCTTGCAAGGCCTGCGCTATATCTGTCCACCATGCAGAAGCTAAAAAGTTTTGGAACGCTTCATGCACAGGCACTTCGTTGCCATCTTCATCGGATATGGTGCCATTAAAGAAGAGAAAACAACCCCAGAGCGAGAAGTAAATGCACAAGGCACCGGTAAACTTTAAAGTTCTTTCTAGTTTACCACGTCTTTTGGGAGGAGTGCGTAGCCATTCTTTAGAGAAGTGATCAAAGATGAGACCTGAAGCTAAAGCTGTTATAAGCAGCGTATAAGTTTCATCGTAGATAAAATAACGCACAGGATATGAAGCAAAGGCGGCCAAAAGACAATGCCATAAAATACCTTTCTCTCGACCGATGTTGCCCACAGTCCAAACACCCAGAGCAACAAATACAGGTATTAGCCAGTGCAGGAAGCTGAAGTCGATGCCCATAAAAATTGTTTCGGGTATCGCCATATGAAAAAGTTGACCAAACAAATAACCGATCATTACTTCTCCCAGAAATCGTTTACCCGAATAAGGGGGTTTACGATAGTGCTGCAGTTTCTTAACAAATTCTTCAATAAATTTGGGATCTTCATTTGCATCTCTCACATAACTGGGTATATTGAATACTTCAAATAGCCAACCTAATCCAAAGTATCCACCCAAAGTGCACCACCAAATAAAGGCATGTCGATCACGATGTAAATATATGTGATGTAAACCAAAAATACCACCAAACAACCATAAAACATAGGCAGTTATTAGGGATTTCTGTGGTGGCAAAGTATTGACCTCAAACTTGCGGCTTTTGCCATTTTGTTGTAATTTTCCATTAATTAGGGGCACTTGTTCTTTAACTTTATCTTTGGTCATTTTTATCTTAAATCTATTAACCTTAGCAATATATTTATTGGTATTTGATATTGAAGAATAATTCAAAAATTTTACTTGTGGAATTTTCTTGATTTTAATTCTTTTAGTGGATGAATAGACTTTCTCTTTTCACGTTCATATGTATTATTTTTAAGACAGCGGCAATAAAATCACGTATGTACACCATCAGCAACAATTGTAAAATGTTTCTTTTTAAAAACACGTCAACTTTAATTTTAAATGTTTATATTTTACTAGATTTTTAAATATTTTTCCTATAATTAACGGATATCTGATAAATGTTTTCTTTTTAGTTTTAATTACTTATTTTAATTATTATTATTTTTCTTTTCTCTGCTGTTCGTTCTTTCGCCTTGGCTGTTTGCTTCTGGAATACGATCGATTTTTGTTTAAACCTTAAAAAAAATTTAGTCAACTTGTCTTTAAATCAGGCCAAGAAAGAAATTTTTGTTTGCAAATGTAAATTTTCTCTTTTAAACTACTCTTTTCAATGGTTCTTGACTCAACTAATTGCATAAGTAGTTGGCAGCACTATTTTCACCTGACAAATTGATTCATGTTATCACTTTAGTTTGCATGACAGCCTTTTAATCAACACAGTAAAATAGTTTTTGGAGAAATTTAATTAAACAATTAAATTTGCAACAATCGTAAAGAATATTATCCTGATCACTATAATGGCTTTGTTATATTATGCTGCTATTGGCTTTACGCTAGTTTTAGCTTTTACAAGCAGCGCTTATGCCATACAAGCACGCAGTGATCGAGAACAACAAGTTGCAGGAGCTGTAGCATCATCTCGCACTGCCGACATTTCCAATGTATATCATTATTGGGGACCCAAAGTCTTGTGTTCCATGTTGCCTGATGATTTCATCGAGTGTAATAAGCCCATTGACCACAAACTTAATAAGACAGCCAAAGAGGAAAAAGGTTATGGCTGTTTGAAATTTGGTGGACTCAACTATGAAGATGTGGAACATACTAAAGTGCAATGCACTGTATTTCCCGATATTGATTGTCATGGTCCTAGAACCTTTCAGCGGGATGGTATTCCTTGTATACGCTATTCAGAACATTATTTTCTTACCACTCTGCTGTATAGTTTGCTATTGGGCTTCCTTGGTATGGATCGTTTCTGCTTGGGTCAAACCGGCACCGCTGTAGGCAAACTTTTGACATTAGGTGGTGTGGGCGTTTGGTGGGTAGTCGATATTATTTTACTTATCACTAATCGTTTAACTCCCGAGGATGGGAGTAATTGGAATCCCTATGTCTAGCATAGGTTTTTGTGGAAACGAGAAGGTGGAACTGACAATGTTGATAGATTTTAAGAAATACGAATGTGATGTATGTATGTATATATTTTGTATATATCAGCCCAATTGTGAATGATAATTCCCAGGGAGTTTTTTTTCTCTTTTCCCATTTAAATTGGAAAATGAGAGAAGGGAAAATCTCCCGTGGAATTTTTATTTATAATTGTGTTGTATGACAATATTGTAAAATATTACTTAGATTTGTAAGATGTAAAAAATAACGTTAAACAAAAAAAAATTATTAAATATTTATACAATTTAGAATTACATAGTTTAAAACAAAATTGGTTTGATTTTGAGAAGAAATTAGCTCTATTGGTGTTAATATTTTCAAATCTTCTACACATATACATATACTTATCCATGCATACTTGAAAGTTCATAAAAATATTCCATTTTATCTAGTTAATTTTTTGGGTACCAATTATCTTTACAAGAACGTCTTTTAAAACCAGGAAACACTAAGGTCATTTTGTAAATATGTAATTGAATTTAAAATCTCGTTCGATTTCAATTTCTTCATTTCGATTTCCTTTGAGTCTTAATAATTCATAGTACGTTTTGAATTTTCATAATACAATTCTTATCATCATTACCCATATCAGATCTGGGGGGTTACCGCGTATTTCGATTCGAAAGAAATCATTTACGGATTCGAACAATTTGTACTGTGTATTACGATTTTCGTAATATTTGTTTCGAATAAACGGACGTTATTCATACTTTATTGAAAACAAAAAATCATTTTCTTAAAAGCAACTCTATTACGAACAAAAATTGTTCATCAAATTTCCCATTTACTAAAAAATACAACCTCTGTCATCGTTTCAAACGATTACGAAAATCGTAATACACAGTACAAATTGTTCGAATCCGTAAATGATTTCTTTCGAATCGAAATACGCGGTAACCCCCCTGTTCTAGAAGAAAATTTGGCTGGATAGGGCAAACTTTTCAATATATACATATTTCTTACTATTGGGCGTTGTAAACAATTCTAGCATTCCCTTTTTGAACTTATATACCAGGTAAGGTATTTTGCCTTATTGCGATTGTCGTCGTATACGACCGTGTCCTACTAAAGACTCATAGAAACACTTCTTTTCTATCGGTAACAAGGTTGGAGATCCCACTGCCAATATGGTTCGTGGAAAAATTTATTTTAAAATGTAGCATGGGCATTTCCCCAGAATGGTCTACCAGGATGAAAAATAAAATGTTGATTATCATCGTCTTTTATTGTTTATTATTATAAACAAGTTAGAGTGCTATATTCGGCTGTGCCGAATCTTTGATACCCTCCACCGACAGTTCGGATGTTTAAGGAGTAATATCTGTATGATGCCTATTTATTATTATTATCTGAAACTGTGACGAGTTGATATTAATTATGGTTTTAGGCGACTAAACTGTTTTCCGGTAGTAGGGTTTATATGGGGCCTAGGGTAAATTATGGACTGATCATCACGAAATTTCACAGTCATTTCTAGTCCTTTATAACTGTGACGTACCAATTTCTGTTATGATAGCATTATTAATTATGGTTTTAGGTGTACTTAACCAGTTTCCGGGAGTAGGGTTTCTATGGGGCCTAGGGTAAATTATGTACCGATCTTCACGAAATTTCACAGTATCATTTATAGTCCTATAAAACTGTGACGGGTCATATAAAACTGTGACGAGCCAAAATTTGTTCCGATTGCATTATTTTTTACGGTTTTAGGCGTACTAAACTGTTTTCCGGTAGTAGAGTTTATATGGGGCTTTGCAAAATCTTATCTCATTCCGTGCCTTGTTCCAGCATTTATGTTATTTTTTGTAACAAAATTATCAATTTTTTTAGGTGGTGGTTCCACATTTTGATTCATAGCTCTGTTCCTACTAAACCGATTTTGCTAGATTTCAATCCCAAACTGCTTAGGATAACTACAAGCATTTTGGCACCAAGTTTGTTCATTCCTTTTGAGTTGTTCGAAAGTGAGACGGACAGACAGAAGGACATGGCTAAATCGACTTAGAATTACTCAAGGACCCAGAATATATATACTTTATAGGGTCTGAGATGAATAATAAAAAAGTTTCACACGTAATGACAAACTTAATATACCCTCTTCACAACTAATTGTGGTGGAGGGTATAAAATGTCTTTGTTCCTTTAAAAGAATGGTTTCATAACATATTGAGGAAATTGGGCTGGAAACTGGAAAATTTTATATTTTTCTGTATTTTCTACTTCTAAAGACATTTTTATATACTTATTTTACATGCAAGAAATATGTTATGTTTACACTCTTTCTTCATAATCTCCTCTCCATTACAATCAATTGTAAAAGGAGTATTAAGTTTTTTTGTTAAGGAAATTTGAAGACATTTATGGGAAAATGCGTGGTGATAATAAAAAAAACGTACTGAAAATCGTACGTTCGCGACCGGAAAATAAGACAATTAAACAAAAAGCAAGAGAGATATTTTATTTTGTAAATACTGGATGGATACCTACATTTATACACTTTTAAAATAAATTAATCACTTTTGAATATTCCGTTCCATTGTGCAGATTTTTACATTTCACTACTGTCAGCCAAAGTTGACTTCTAATTTGAGTACGTTCGTGACCACACGTTTATAACTCAAACTCGATGAAATCCATCTTTTGCACTAAACCTAGAGCTACCCAAATGTTATCGAATCGAAAAAAAAATGCTAGGAAAAGTTTTGTTTTCTATATTATTTGTACATCAAAAGCTTACCAACGTACGTTCGTGACCCCAGGAAATGCCCAGATAAGCATAAGGAACTTTCGCAAAGAATTGGAAATTTAAAATCCTAAATTAGCCTTTTTACTTTTAATTGAAAATCAACAGGGTTTAAACTTTTAACCCTTTAAATATTCTACGAATGCAAAACAAATTCTCTTTAGTTACAACTTAAAAAATTTCATTGTACATAGTTGCGTTTTTGTTGAAGCAAATATGAGTTCAAAAGAACGTAACAAACAACTCTTAAAGACCTTAAAAAATTATTTTTTCTAGCAAAAATAAATTAATCGTTCTATATTCAGTAATTCTGCGACATTTGATTGCCAAATTACATTTATTTTCTATAGTGATAGTATGTACCTATATTATTTTAATTTTTCATTTTGTGAGTTTTAATTATGAAAGTGTATTAAAACCCTCTTCCAAATTTTAGCGTTTTGCGTTTTCGATTTCCAGAACACCCCTGATAGATTAATGAATCTTTATACACATATGTAGCTTAAACATTTATTACTTATTATATTGACTTTTGGCCTTAAAGGCTTAATATTACGTAAATAAATGATTAAATTAAATATAAAATATTTTTTTTTTGTTCCTGCTGAAAAATATTAAAAATGTAAAGTAACGATATTTATTTTTTAATTAAAATTTTGAAATTTTTCAAGATCATTTTCAATATACTAATTAAATGCGTACTTACATGTTAGTTATGTATGGTCCTCGGAATTTAGCATTATGTAAGACAAAACTTGTTTTTGTTTATATTTCTTGTTTTACAAACTTAATACATATTAAAACCTTTAAAATCGTAAAAAACTTAATCATTTTCTGTAGTAACGTTCGGATTTCGGAACTTAAATATTTTTCATAGAATTATATCATTTAAAACACCCATATTTTTAACTTTGTATGTATTTAGATTTATTCATTATTTTTAATATTATAGTTAGAATCAAGAATTAGATTGACATATTTTAGCAACTATTTAGTGACTTAATAAGCCTTAAAGTTTAGGCAAACCAGCTGAAATTGAACTTTCAATGCCACAATGATCCTCACCACGCAATATTTTAAAGAAACCGTTATTACCCCAGTCTGTATTCCAAGAATTGCCAATCAACCAGTAGGGAGTATTTTTCTCAACACCCCATCCTAAAATACGTATAGCATGGCCACCCAATTCACGACCATGAACATGTTGGTATACACCATCTTTGTATAGTATCAAATCTTCATAAACTGTAAACGCTCCCTCAACTGGACCGTTTGTCATAATTTCCTCTTGAATGTCACGAACATTACGACTAACCGAGTAGGATTTAGAGCCAAAATGTTTATCCTTTTGATAATCTATATTATAAGACTTTTCACATTGGTGTTGACAGCGTGGTGTCTTGCCATGTTCACCATCACAGGGTGGACGAGTACCATTGGTATGATGTTCACAGGGAGCGATTTCATAGGGGCGGCACCCTTGATTACTGCCATAGGTACCACCACTGACAATACCTTTGCGTGTCCAATAAGACCATGCGGCGCCAGGAAAACCACCATTACAACCAAAACCACAAGTATGGCAACATGAAACCAAATCATCGGCTGAAAAATGGAAATGTATTGTGGCGTTGGAATGTATGCAAACCTAAACAATGAAATATAAGTAACATTTGTTTAAAAATTCTAGATCTAAAATACAATTTATTAAACAAAGAAAACATATACATATACACTGCATTTACAGAGACTTATTGATAACGATAGATTTGTTGAATTTAAGAAATTGCCTTGTTTCAATAATCAACAAAAATACTTTCAGAAAGTTAGCTTGTTTTGCTATTAGTGAACAGTCAATGTAATTCTATACCAAAGTATAACTTATAAACGTCCGTATGAGTGTATATTATACATGTACATATATACAAATGTTTAATCAGTTTTATATGACTTCAAAAGACTTTTTCCGAGAAAATATGCTGTTAAATATATATGTTTATACGTTATACTTAAGTACATACCTACACACATACTACATACATTAATCATTACGTTTTGTTTAATATAAAATACTCTAGCTGGAACCCTAATCAAACTTACTCTGTCAGACATAGCTTCTACAGCTCCAAATGCCCAACAAGAACCACAGGATCCTTGATCTCTTATTTCCGAAATAGTTGGACAGTTTGGCCAAGCTTTTCTAGCATCAAATTCATCTGGAATTTCAATATCAGCTAAAGCCACTTGTTCTCCCAATACAAATCTTTTGTCGGGCAAGGTAAACTTATGAGCATCCGGATGTACACCCATTAAACGATGAATGTGGCTTTTAGGTACCGATTTTGCGAAATTTCTGCCAACCTTCCATGTTTTTGCCTTTTCACGCACTATTTCTATAAATTCATCCGACAATAGGTCATATTTGGCATCAAGATTTGCAATCACCTGATTAATGGTCAGGAAAACAGCGCAAATTGCAAGCAAATGCATACGCATTTTGTTTTCTATTTTAATTATTTCAACAAAGAACTTTAACGTCGCACAACTTTTTGATGATTAATCAATCCAACTATAGAAATTTAGCAGAAAATGTCGTTTTCGTGTAAAACAGAACAAAATTTAATAAAACTACGATTGAGTAGACTGCAATCAGTGTGACCACAAATCAAAAAAAAAAATTGGATGCTAAATGGGGATTAAAACAATGCTGAAAATGCTAAAAATTAAATTTGAAAATGCTTAAAAAATGATAAATTTTCTTAAATAATTGTACCATTTTAATGAATGAATTATACATTAATTTACCTGAAAATATTATATTTCTTTAAAATAAAATGCAAGTTTATATAAAAAAATTATATACTTACATAGATTTATTAAATAAAAAAAATTCAGTAGTTCGACAAAAGTTAGCGATTTTTAACCAAAAAAAAAAAAAAAAAAACAAACGGCCCTATCTACAAAATATTACATGATAACGCTTAAAGCCCTAACCTACATACAAATTACATACGACACACGACAATTAAATAATCAATCGACGATATGTCAACTGTCAAAAAAAAATTGCTAAGACGCAACCATAATGTGCTTAAATAGGCTTAAGCAAATGTGCAAATACATGGCATATGAGGCAAACCATATTGAACTTAAAGAACATTTTTATTAAGTTTTATGAAACTGTCATTTGCTAAAGCAAAGTGCGAAACCGATCGCACATTCCGTACGGAATCAAATGTTTTTTGATTTTGTTTTTGTTTTTTAAATACATTTGAGGGACTTTTTGTTAATTTTTGACAGTAGGGTAAGCAAGGCTATGCATATTATGGTTGGGCCTTTAGGTTTTACAAGAAAAGTAGAAGAAAAATAAATTATAAACAGTTTAAGGCGATTAATAAATTCATCATTTTAAAAAGTTTTTGTAAAATTTTCCAAATGTTAGATAGGGGTTTTTGCGTTTTAGGTAACGATATACATAAATATCTGTGGCAATTAATAATAATGGCTTAAGTCGAAATTTCATGTTGTATTGTGAAAGTAAAAATATAAATGCGTATAGTTTTATTAATAATGAAATTTTATACTTTAAATTTAGCTGCGTCATATATCTTGAAGAATATAATAAGAATATGTAATAAAATTAAAAAGCACTTAAGTCAACTTAAACCATTATTATTTATTGCCCCAGATATATATTATTAAATACAAAATATAAGTAAAAACAAGAATTATCATTGAAAACATAAAAGTCTATTCAACAGCATTTTCAGTAAATTTAATTACACATTAAGCACACCATTATATGAATAGTGTTCCTTAATTTCCAAAGTGTTGGTCAAAATACCATTAGAATATGATCTGGGTTCAGGGTTGGTATTATTATACATTTGTATAAACGTATAAATGACAAAATAAAATTATAGAGATTGACAGAAGTGATAAGTTATATTGTGAAATAGCAATATATAAAATTTTTAAGATTAAAAAATGCTAAATAATGCTAAAAAAATATTACAAAAATGCTGAAAATAATGCTAAATGCTATTTGGAAAATTCGCTGCTAAATCAAAATAAATAATGCTAAATTTAGCAGTGAAAATGCTAAAAGGGTCACACTGACTGCAATATGCAAAGTTACCAACCAGTGTTGCCAGTAAAATTTCGAGAAAGATACATTTTTGTTGCCAAAAAGATACACTTTTTCCCAAAAAAAATATATTCGAAAAAATTTGAAAATCTTTTTTTAACGTTCAAAATTTATTAACATACTGTTTTATTTTAATTAAATGATGATCAGGTATGTTTTAGGTTTCGACTCGAATGGAAAATTAAAAATTTTTTTTGAATGCGCATAATTCATAAATTGGTGTTCTCTAATCCACATGTTTTTATGTATTCGAAGTTTTTGTTCGAAAAAAAATTTAGTTGAACTAAATATCGCTGAATTGCTAACCACAAAATGATAGCAAAGTCTAATATTTATTAAAAACCGTAAAGGCTGTTAAGAATCACAGGAAAAACATAGTAAAATTAATTTGAAATCGCTAAATGGGTTAAAAAAAAATTTCGAAAGTAACAAAACAAAATTCTAAAAATATCGAAATTTCGCGAAAATTTTTAATACTTAGCCATAACATTCATTTAAAGTCCCTTAAACAATAAGGAATGGCAAAAATTCGTTAAAAATTACTAAATTAGCGGAAATTTGCAAACATTTCTAACAGCGGCACGATAGCATAGTATACTTTTTTTTTATTAATCGTTAAAGCTGTAAAGAATCAGAAAAATTACAGGAACAAATCGCTTTTATCGCGAACATAGCTAAAATTCGCGAAAAAAAAAACAAAATTTATAACAACCTCAAAAACTAGTTTGAGATCGCTAGATCGAGTAAAAAAAAACAACTTGTCGGAAAATAACATAAAAAGTGTTAAAAAATGAGCTGTTATAACATCAAAATCAATGAAAAAGTCGGTTTTAAATTTTGGATTAGTTAGGGCCTTTTGCGTTTTTGTTACGATTTTTTTTGATTAAATTGGAAAAGGAACAAAATATTTTTTCTTGTTAAAAATGTTATTTCATATTATAATAAAAGTCGATTCGTTTTACTTTCACCAACCCCTTATTACTCTAATTGAAAACGAATAAAAACATGTGAATGTGAAATGCACAACACCAAAAATGCAGAAGTAATCAACTTTCGAGTGGATTCGGATTCTAGAAAATACCCGGATATCTTATAAATTCATATTTATAATTATTTAAGTCATAAATATTAGGTATGTTATTTTTAAAAATACAGTTAACTTTGGATGTTATCAAAACAAATTAATTTTTGTAAAAATTAATACACGAGTTAAGGCGTTTTTAGTAAAAAAAACTTTTTACTAAGGCGATTATATTAAAAAGTTCATATAAATTTCTTGACAATAAAAAAGATGTTCATATTTCTTTAGATCAACTTGGCACTAGTAGTAATCATCGATTTAGGTAGATCGTATGTTTCAACATCATTTATGCTTTCTTTCTTTATTATTAAAGCTGCTATTGTATTAGTATTGAGTCAGAAACGATGATCAATCAGTCTTAATAAATGTAAGTTTGCTAAAAATTCTCTAATATTTTATTTCTGTACATTTTGCATACAGATTCAAAATATACGAAAAATATCAGGATTATACATGGTACTTGAAGTCACCAAAAGATACGAAAAATGTATCTTTCGTATCCTAACGGCAACACTGTTACCAACAACAAATAGAGAACAATGGATGCGCTTTTCGTAACGGTTGTAAAAAAGTGTAGCAATGTTTAAAGTGCATAGCAGTGTGACAACTAAAAAAAAATTTTATGCTAAATGGGGCTTAAAATTTCAAATTTGAAAATGCTAAATTTTCTTAAATAATTGTATCATTATAATGAATGAAGTATATATTCACCCCTATTGTGAATTAAAATTCCTTGGGAGTTTTTTCCCTTTTTCAATTTTTCCTATGTTAATTCAATTGTAAAAATGGGAAAAGGGAAAAAACTCCCAAGGAATTTTTATTCACGATAGGGGTGATTAATTTAACGGATTATTCAGGTATGTTCTAGGTTTCGACTCGAATTGAAAACGAAAATTTTTTTAAATCCGCATAATTCATAAATTGGTGTTCTCAAATCCGCATGTTTTTGTGTATTCGAGTTTTTGGTTCGAAAAAACTTTTTTTGGACTAAAGATTGCTAATTTGCTAACCGCAGCATGATAGCAATGTTTAAAATTTTTTTTTTAAATCGTGAAAGCTGTAAGAATCACAGGAAAAAATAATTTCTATCGCGAACATGGCTAAAATTCGCGAAAAATTGCAAACTTTTAAACAAACACTAGAATTTATTTGAAATCGCTACATCGGTAAAAAAAACAAATCGTCAGAAAATAACAAAAAATAGCGAAAAATCGCGTAAATTTTTTATATTTCAAACCAGCCATATAATTGATTAAAAGTCCCTAAAACTATAAGGATTGGCAAAAATTAGGTAAAATTTGCTAAATTCGCGGAAATTCGCAAAAGTTTGCTAACATCGGCATGATAGCAAAGTCAACTATTTATTATAAATCGTTAAAGCTGTAAACAATCAGAAAACTTACTGAAACAAATCGCTTCTATCGCGAACATGACTTAAATTCGCGAAAAATCGCAAAATTTTAAACGAACAAAAAAACTAATTTGAGATCGCTAAATCGATTAAAAAAACAAATTGTCTGAAAATAACATAAAAATCGTTAAAAAAAAAATAAGATGTAATTACATCAAAATAATGAAAAAGTCGATTTTAAATTTAGGGTAAGTTAGGGACTTTTGCATTTTAGATAACGATATATTTTTGATTAAATTGGATAAAGAAGATTTTAAGCTAAAAACAAAATTTATTTTTTTGCTAAAAATGTTATCAAATATTAGAATAAAAGTCGATTCGTTTTACTTTCACTAACCCATTACTACTCTAATTGAAAACGAATAAAAACTTGTGGATGTGAAATGCAGAACATCAAAAATGCTAAAGTAATCCACTTTCGAGTGGATTAGGATTCTAGAACACACCCGATTATATTTCTTTTAAATAAAACGACGTTGATATAAAAAAAATTATGTATATACATTAGAGTGGGTCAATTTGTTCGGACCCAAAAAAAGTGACAAAGCGTATAGCAAAATCGTAATCTACGGAAAATTCTAAGAACTTTTCCTAAAGAAACCATGGTTCGAAAATCAAAATCGAGCTTCCGGTTTTTGACTTGAAAGTTTGCTGCTCAGAAAATCTGAAAAAAATAATACTTTTTTGGAAATATTTATTGCAATTGGTGAATAGTTGGCCTGTATCGCTGAAAGAGGGCTTGTTTAAAAGGAAATTTTCTCAGCTTTATATATCTGTGCTCATTTTTCGAAAATTCTGTACATAAATAATTGGTAAGGAGAATTTTAAATTCACTTCTTTTTAAAAAAAGAAACTAAATGAAAAAAAATTAAATAAAATTTTATTTTATTTTGCGAAGCACTAATGGTAGGTACATTAAAATAATTAAAAAATAACCGCAATGTTATGCGTTACGCAATAAGACATACAGAAATGCAGTAAAGTATGTAAGTGAAAGAGCACCCAACAACTTAAAAAAAATAACATTTCAAGTGCTACGGCATTCCCTTACTACGAAGCAGGTTTGTAAGGAAGAATATATATATATATATATATGTATATATATATAATGTCCTGTGGTTCCTATTCGGAACAAAGGGCCACAACGAATCTATTCCATTCAGTCCGGTTTGATGATATACGTTTTATTTCTCCCCAGCTGAGATCGATGCGTCTAATTTCGATGTTCAGTTGTCGACGCCAGGTGTGAGATGGTCTGCCTAATCTGCGGGATGTACCATGTGGATTCCAATCAATGGCAATTTTTGCTGTGTCATTTGGAGGCCTACGTAGCGTATGGCCAATCCAGCGCCATTTGCGGTTAAGTATGTCAGTATGGATTGGCTGCTGATTTGTTTGACTCCAAAGTTCCATATTGGAGATGGTGTTGGGCCAAAAAAACCTTTAGGATGCGTCGAAGACATCGATTAACAAACACTTGTAGAGTGTTTACGTCGTGATATGTTGTATTCCATGTCTCACATGCATAAAGGAGCACAGACTTAACACAAGAGTTAAAAATACGAATCTTAGTGTCCTTGGATATGGCTGATTTCCATACTGACCGAAGGGTACCAATTGCTTGGTTAGCTTTAGAGATTCGGTACGTGACATCATTACTAGAACCACCTGTGTTTGTAATGATGCTGCCGACGTAGCAAAAAGACGTAACTTCTTCCAGGGGCCTAATTCTGGCAGTCGTGATCGAGTAATTTCTCGATTCGAAAGCAATTTTATTTCAGTCGATACTGAACGAATGGATATTATTTTTTCAGTTTTGTGAAACTCAAAATAATGCTTTATAACACTGAAAAAAATCATTCCGATTCGCTCAGTATTGTCTGAAATAATTAGATATTAAATTGCTTTCAAATCGAGAAAAAACTCGATCACGACTGCCAGAATCAGACCCCAGGTCGGTATTTCCTATGCAGAATTTGTTGGTGTTTGTTGTATTGCAGCGCATCACTTTGCTCTTGCCTATGTTTATTTTTAAGCCAGCTTTTGCAGCTTCTGTTTCGATGCATTTCAACTTAGATGTCATATCTTTATAACTGTGTGCAAGCAGGCAGATATCATCAGCATATTCTAGGCTCTCGAGCTGTTGGTTAAGACCCCAGTTGATACCTCTCTTTGCTTTAGTAGCATTGCGAACTATAACATCTAGAACGATGTTAAACAGCAAGGGAGACAGTACACAACCCTGGCGAACACCAGCTACAACATCGAAACTGTTGCTCAGAGCATTATTGTGGACAACACGACATTTAACATTACGGTACAGCTCCTGAGTAAGGCTTATGATTTTGGGTGGGACCCCTTTGCAAGCTAGAGCACTCCATATTGCGTTTTGATTCAGGGTATCAAAAGCTTTTTCAAAATCTATAAACAACAGGTAGAGCGGAGAACGAAGTTCTTTCGATTGTTCTATGATTATTCGGAGACTATTGATGTGGTCTATACAAGATTTTTGGGGTCGGAAGCCAGCTTGTTCGGGTCTTAGGTCCTTTAGTACAGTGTCAGATATTCTCTTGTTAATAATTTGTGCAATAACTTAATTGGTTGCGCTAAGGATGGTGATGCCCCGCCAGTTCTTACAGTTTTTCAGGTCACCTTTTTTGGAATATTTACGATAAGGCCTTCTTTTAGCTTCGAGTCAAGTTCTTGTGTGCGCCAGAAGTTCTGGAGAAGGGGAAGCAATATGTTGGCTGTGGTTAGAGAGTCGGCTTTAAGCATTTCGGGCGAAATATTGTCGGCCCCAGGGGCCTTATTCGCTTTTAAGGAATCAACTGCATCAACAACTTCTGCTACATCTGGGCATTCAATGGAAATATCATGCCGTATTAAGTGAGAGTCGCAGGTACACATATTTGGGTGGGTGGGAGTTGTAGTGGAAAGCATATTGGAATAATGTTGCTTCCATATTTCTAGCTGATCTTGCGCGGATGTTGTGAGGTCACCTTGGGCGTTTCTTAGCGGTCTTGTGTTTGAGATGTTTTTCCCAGTGAGTTAAGGAAGAATACTCAAAAATAACTGTATCAGTGTGTAAAGCTGATCGTTACATCTAACAATTTTTATATGCTTTATGTGTCATAAATGTATTGCTTCAAAGTGAGAACTCGCCATATAAAATTCATGTCTTCCTTACAAACCTGCTTCGTTCGAAGCTCCATTATTTATTGGGTAATGACTTCAATAAAAATGTGTTTAAAAGAAAAAATACTGGGTCACAAGGCCCAACATAACCTTTAAACCATAATAGCACTTATTAACTTATGCGCTTAATACGAGTTATTGTACATTTTTTAAATATTGCCGGCTATTCTTGAAAACGCGTCGAAAAAGTGAAAATTTTTATTAAAAAAAAATTATTTTTGTTTACCATACATTTCTAAAATGGAATAAACGTGAGAATTTTAACGGTAAACTGTGTGAACGATAGAATTACAAACTTTTCAGTTTCTCATTACCTATTTATTTTTTGTTTTTAAATTATGGCCCTTATTATGTAAAACGCAACTCCAAAGAATTACATTGAAAAATTCATAAATATTTTGCAATTTTGTTGTTGCTTTCTACAAAAACTCATGTACCGTTTTAAAATTTTCAACGCCACAAAATGAGGCGTTTCAAATTTTAAAACGCAAAAAGAATTTCTGTAGAAAGCAACAACAAAATTACAAAATGTTTATGACTTTGTTTTTGCTTTCAATGTAATTCTATGGCATAACGTTGCGAATTATATAATTAGGGCCTGTGTTTCTTACCATTTCCAATTGTATATCAGAATTTTCTAACTATATTTCAGAAATTTCCAATTTAACTTCAAAAATTTCCAATTGTAACTTCTGAAAGTGTCAAATTGTATTTCAGAAATTTATGTTTTTATAGCTAATACAATTTTTTAAATTGGAAATGTACGATAGCAATTTGTCTGAGCCGCCATTTACTACAAGCATCTACCGTTTACTGATCTAGGGTTAACGGCACATATTCAGGGAACTGAGCGATTTGTACAATTGCTTACCAATGTTTCCCACGTGCCATAGAATGTAATCGAGATAATATTTTGGCAGTAACTATTAAAAGCCGCAACAGTATACCACGAATGGATAGCAAAAAAGAATTTGTATGTAAATTGCAGCTATAGGCCGAAACTAAATTTATTTACCCCCGGCTTGGCCAGTATTTTTTTTTATAAATTTTTTATTTTAATCGGTTGCTTTTTTTAAGCTGTGAATTTTCCAAAAAATTGCGTTTTAATAAAAAATATAATAATAATAAAAATATTCATTTTATTATTTTCAGTTTTTGCTCAAATTTTATTTAAAGAAATTTTCGTTTAATTATGTAAGTTTTGATTAATCAATTCTATGGCATTTTGACAAAACATCTAAATACAAAATTAAAAAGTTGAAAAAATGGTGTTAATCGTACGAATTTTCATTAAAAAACATTTTTGCTTACGTTTTTAAAATTTTGTATTTTGAAAAAATATTTTTGTTTAATTTCGGTTTATTTTATTTTTTAACAAAAATTGTGTTTTCAACGAGTTTGTTTTTTAAATCTTTTGTGCTCTCTTATCTCCACTTAAGATATTTTGTCAAAATGCCGCAGAATTATGTTATTTTAATCAACTTTGAATTACAATTTAATTAAATTATTTTATTTAACTTTTGTGTATCAAAATTGTAACAGTTTTAGGTTTCTTATCAACTTGACTATGATTATTTTGACAAAAAACTTTTAACCAATTATTGATGTACAGATTTTTCTAAAAATGAGCACAGATATATAAAGCTGAAAAAATTTCCTTTTAAACAAGCCCTCTTTCAGCGATACAGGCCAACTATTCACCAATTCCAATAAATATTTCCAGAAAAGTATTTTTTTTCAGATTTTCTGAGCACCAAACTTCAAGTCAAAGACCGGAAGCTCGATTTTGATTTTCGAACCATGGTTTCTTTAGGAAAAGTTCTTAAAATTTTGCGTAGATTACGACTTTGCTATACGCTTGGTGGGCAAAAAAATTGACCCACCCTAATATACATACATAGATTTGTTTAATAAAAACAATTAAGGAACATAAACAAAGTAAATTAAATACATATTTACATACATGCGTGCAAATTTATGTATTTGCATAAAATATGCAAATATATATTCAGTCTTTTATACACATGTATAGGTACATAAAATAATTCTGATAATGCATAGAAAATATTCCTGAAATATATTGAAGGAGTAAAACTATTAGGCCCGTTTTCTCAACTTACCGATAGCTAAAGGTAGGATTATATCGGCCATATAAAAAGTGTTCCATTATTACAACTTTAATTTTACCCACCAGAAAGGATAAACCTTAATTTATTTTATCGCTCCCTTTAGGTTAATGTAAAGTTTTAATAATGGAAAACTTTTTATAAGGCCGGTTAAAGTCTACTTTTAGCTATCGATAAGTTGTGAAAACGGGCCTTAAAGTATGAAAGCTTTATAAATTGTAATTTTACTGAGAATACACATTCGAATTAATATGAAAATTTATGGTACATAAAATATTTAAAAAAATTCAATATCTCTAAAAATTCCTAACTTACCAAAAATTAAAAATCGACTTTTTCATTGATTCTTATGTATTGCATTAGTACAAATGCTCACAAAAAATGTTGGAATTGTTTGACAAAAGTAAGCGATTTTTTAGCAAAAAAAAAAAAAAAAAAGGCCTTATCTACAAAATATTACATGATAAACGCTTATAGCCCTAACCCACAGTTTGCAAAATATGCAACATTGTCAACTGTCAAAACAACTGATAGGTTTTACAAGATAAGTAGAAGAAAAATAAATTAAAAAGGGTTTAAAGCGATTTATAAATTTATAATTTTAAATAGTATTTTGCTTCTCCACCAAAATTTTCAAAATGTTAGATATGGCTTTTTACGTTTTAGGTAACAATATGATATGGATGAAAAAAAAAAAATGAAAAAACGTATAGCAAAAACGTAATCTGCATAAAATTCTCCGTAGAAACCATGGGTCTTAAATCAAACCATAACCCTCGCCTGTCGACTTGAACATTTTTTTCTCTTCTTTCGCTGAATTTATTTTCTTTTTTTTTAACAATGGGCAGTTCCAGCGAAAAGTCTTCTTTTTATCACTTACGGCCATTTACACCAAGTTCGGTTATAATTAACTATCGGTTATACATAGCTGTCAAAACATATTGGTAGCCGGAACTTTAATTGAAAGTTATGGCGATTTCTTTTCTGAGAAAAATATGTTACAGTATATACATGTTACATTTTATAATGTTACCTTTAAACACTCGAAGTGTTACATGTGGTGCAATTTCAAAAGAACACAATTAGTGCTTTTATTTACAACTATTACACTTTCATCATTAATGTACTTAATGAGCGATCTTTAAAGCTATTTAAGCGATTTCTAAGCGCTATTACTGGTTGGAAACAAATATTAACATCACTAATGGCTTATAAAAATTAAAACGATTATAATATAAATATACTTTTTTTGATTTTAATGTGTAAATATTTTTATATTTTGTTTTAAAACTAATTTTTTACAAAATTTTGAGCGGTATGAATTATGACAAACAAAATAAAGCATTTGTTGTGCAAAGAAAGTAGTAAGTACCAAAGTTGTAGAGCAGGGCAGTATGAACACCTTAAGTAAAGTAAGGGTAAAATATGCAACATGTTTTGCATTTTTTTCATCAACAAATTCACAAAAGAACTTAAAAATTTTTCCCACAGTTGTATTTTTTGTACAAACGAACAAAAAAATGTAGAACATGTAACATTAATGCAACATTTTTCTCAGAAAAGAAATCGCCATTAGTTTTAACCGAACTTGGTGAAAATGGGGGTTAAAACAAAATTTTAAAATATGTTTTGGTTTTAATTGTAATTTTCTATGCTAACGTTTACGTTCAAAATCGATGAACAGGCAGTTTATTGTCAATTTAAATTCCCTTTTATTTGTTTTAAATTTTATTAAAAACTAACGAAATTGTCTTTATGTTGAGTTATGCATATACTCATACGTAAATATATTAATATGTTTACATATGTATATATAAATGTAAATGTTTGAATTATAAGAGTAAAATTAAGTTAAGTTTTTTGTACAAAATTTAAAAAAAACTAATTACCTACCTATTTAGTTATATAAAATATAAATTATGATATAATATGATAAATCAATTAATCAAGATTTTTAATAAACCAAAAAAGGATTAGTTTATAAAATTAAATTTAAATAAAAAAATTAATTGTTGTCTTAAGCCAATATTGGTTATGTATTGCATATGCATTTGCATATATAAATATTTTTTCAATAAAAAAATGTTAGTGTTAAAGAAAAATTTGGTGACGTTCTTTATTCTGCTTATTAGATATACATAAGTATGAATAATATATCTCACGTTTTTTACTATATCCTATATTGTTTTATTAAACAGATTTTAAGGCAATATAAATAGGTTAATGTACAGAAAGTAATATTTTGTAATCACATACAGAATTATTGTATGTAATTATTAAAAAAATTTAAGTTAGTGCCTACAAATAATAATAAAAGTTATCAAAGTTTTTCTCGGGATTCAGAAATAAATTATAAGCCCCAGTTTAACTTGTAACAATATCAAAGCTTTACACCCCATTCAACCTTTTTTAGGTAAATTTTTGGTTCAGTGAGCCCAGCTAGCATTTTGTATCATATTCTAATCATTAAGGAATCAGCTTCAAGAGCAAAATACCCGTATACGGGCTAATTTTTCATTCATAAATGATATTCTCGTTGTGAGAAAATGGTACCCTATAGAGTATTCATTCGGTTAACCGTCAATCGGTTAACCGATGAATTACTACCCGATTAACTGATCGGTTAATTTCAAATTGTCTTTTTTCGATTAACGATTAAACCGGTTAATTTCAGTCGATTAACCGATGTAACAAAAATTTCAATATTTTGTGGTATAACATATTTTTTTTGTGTTTTTATTTATTTTTTTCGTCTCATATACAAAATGTATGTGTTTTGAAAATAATTTTTTATACCAACAAAGAATGTGTTCAGTGACTTCATTTTAACCCATTTTTCGCCGACCGGTGACTAAAATTACAATGTTTTTAAATTTTTTTTATCTTCATCATCGATCAGCAGGAATGTGGAGAAAAATGGGTTAAATGTTTGATTGTCAACACCCCTAACCGCGAAAATAACGTAAGCGCCAAAAATCAAATTTTACAGGAGAGAGCTTTTTTATTTTATTTCATATAAATTTTGTATGAAATTTTTTGCTTACAATAAAATTGTTCTTGCTATAAAATCGTAACGATGCCTTTTGTGACCATGACATTTTAGAAGATGATGCAAGTGTTGCCAAAAATTTCATTTATTAAAAAAAAACGAAAATTGAAAATCATGTCGCTTACGTTATTTTCGCGGTTAGGGCTCGATATCTTTTAACAGATTTAACCGAAACAATTAGAAGTGTTAAAAATTAAAAAAAAAACTCTAATGGCATAATGGATTATTTTATATGTTTAGAGAAATCCTGGAAAAAAAACTGAGAAATTAGATCTACGATAAGTAAAATAATTTTTTCCAAGTCAAGTTTTGTCAAAACTAAAGAAAAGAATCGCTGTAATCCTAAACATTTAAAAGATTATTTTACAAGATCTCCTTTAACTATTGAAATAACAAATAAAATCATCTCAGTTTATTTTTTATATATTTATATATAAATACATATTTGGGGGATTCACAAGGTAGTCATAAAGTCTTAAAATAATTACAAGAAATATATATCGTCGGCTTAATATGCAAACCGGCTAAATCCACTTTTTATGTAAATTGAGATGTTGATGCCGTGTGGTAGAGAAAGATACGCCACGTCGACCAGCATGAAGTTTTTTTTTTTTGCTTTTGCTCGTTTTAGTTCAAGAATTGTTATGTTTGGTATGTTATTGTTTTTTTTTTACTAATAAACTCCAAATAATAAACCAATTAATCCGTTTTTTATATTGAAATAACTTAATTTATAAAGAAAACTTGATTAATCGGTTAACCGATCAAAAACAAAATGAACCGATTATTAACCGATTAAACCAAAACCTCGGTTAATTAATCGAGCGATTAACCGATTAAAGCAAAAGGTCGATTAAATGAATACCCTAGTACCCTACCGATGAATCACCTGAAAGAATCATTTCTGATTCCTTTTCGATCATTTTACTGTTAGTTTTTATAATCGTTATTGAATCGTTTTCGTCTAATTTTTCAATCATAAATTATAAATAATTTTTGGGTTTTTATTCGAACGTTTCTATTTTTATTTTTTTGATTTGACAAAAACAAAAATTCAAAATATTTAAAAATCATTTTTTTAACATATCAATGAATAATATATGAATCTTCTTTATATCGCTAAAGTGATAAATCAGTTTTTAATCATCAAAACTGATCTGAAAAGACTCATTTAGGTGATTTTTACAAAAAAATAATTACTTACTAGGGTATTCATTAATTACTACTCGATTAACTGATCGGTTAATTTAAAATTGGCTTTTTTCGATTAACGATTAAACCGGTTAATTTCAGCCGATTAACCGATGTAACAAAATTTTGAATTTTTTGTAGTATTAAACCATATTTTTTGTTTATGGGTGAGTTCTAAAACGTCAGTTGCAAAGCAACTCGCTTTTTTAAATGCATTCTACAATGCAACCATGGAGAATTTTACAATGTTATCTGTACCAAAATTCACCGAAAAAGTTACCAAAGTACAACAAAAAGGTTGTGTTTATAAATATTTTTTTATACAATATATTTTCTTCTTGAAATACATTCCTAAAATGTATTGGTGCTGAGCACAAACACAAGCTCAGAATTAACCGAAACAATTAGAAGTGTTGAGCATTTACAAAAATTAAAACAGGACTCTAATGACATAATGGAAGATTAAAATGGTAATGACTGAGAAATGGTTCAAGGAAAATGACTGAGAAATTAATTAATTAAGAAACCCGGTTGATTAGTTAAGAAGATAGAGGGAGGTGGAGCTTTTACTCCTCTTGCTCTATTTCACGCCCTAAATAATAAAAACTATAGGCTATAGTTCTTTCCAACTGTAACACTATTTGCCTGCGAAATTTCAAAAAAATCGGTTGATTAGTTACGAAGATATAGGGGGGAGCTTTTAGCCCTCTTACCCTATTTCACAGGCTATTCCTTATTCTCTTTCAGATTTTACATTGTCTGCATGCCAAATTTTAAGAAAACCGGTTGATTAGTTTAGAAATTGGGGAGTTGGAGCTTTTACCCCTATTGCATTATTTTGCGCCCTCTAGCGATATAAAATATACTCTACGACCTATTCTCATTCCTAACAAATACACATAAAAAATTTCATAAAAATCGGTCAAGCCGTTTCGGAGGAGTTCAAAATGGAGGGCATTTTGTTGATATTTGTATGAGAATAAAAATACATGTTTCGGAGGGAATGCAGTCAGTGTTCATTTGAAGACCGTTGATACATAAAAACCTTGGTATTGACGTCACCTTCCGCGTGAACTATACAGAAACAAAATCGCATTTCAGAGAACATCAATTACTAACACAATGCAACTTATTTTTATACATATGGGCTACTTAAAATTTTTTGAGCACCTGCTGAAACCGACATACTATGGCTCTTATTTCGTTAAGTTTTATGAATTGAAAAAAACGTTGTACAGGGTTTGGATGACTATACTTGAAGGATATGACGTGCAAAGTTTTACGTTGAAAAGTCCTCACCTTAAGAATTGGTGGTCATCTAAAATTCGAAAAATTAAAAAAACGACTTGAAACTTCCAAGAGTTTTTTCATTCATTCCGTTTTCTTTGTAATAGTTTTAAGCTTTTAGATCCAAACCCATACAAAATTTAGTCACTAGACTTGGAGGATATATCCACTAAAAAAAAAATTTTGATATCGCTGCTGCGTGAAAAGTTGCATGGTGTTTTAAAGTGAATCCAAAATTTTTCGAATTTAGAAATTTTTGAAGATTTTGCATAGAGTTTTTGCGCCGTTTAATAAAAATGAGTTTTAAGCGCAGAATTAAAAACACTGCGTAATTTTATAAAGTTTGAGGTGTATCAAGTTGGTGTCAGCGCACCAATAACGTATCACGCATCACAAACTTAAAAGAAATTAGCGTAAATTTTTTAAAAATGTATCTTTTTTGCGTCTGACAATCTGAATTGCCTTTTAAGTTGGCTAGTTTATTGCGTGATGTGAGTAACTTCGTAAAGGGCACCTCCGAGGCGAAAACGCACTTTAAAATTTTTAAACGCAAAAATATTATGAACTTTTGAAAATTTTTGCAAAAAAACAATTTATTTTTAAGCTTTTTTTATATCAAAACATGTCATGGGCACATGTTAAGGTATCTAAATAGATTCTTCGCGACGGACTAAACTGATAAAGTGCAAAAAAAAATAATTTTTTTCAACCCTGGCGCGTGCAGCGGCAGTTTTTTCCAAACACATTTCGCTTTGTGGCAACTGCAGCGCTGTATCAATTCCGCTCAAACGTACATCGAATAGAAGACTTTACTGAGCTTGATACTAAAATTGAAAACGCACCAAAAAATTTTAAGGATTTAAAATTTTATGGAGAAACAAAATGTTTCTAACCTCAAAAAGCATCCTTGTATGAAATATTTGATTTGGTTTCAGAATATACATTTTAAAATTTCTAAAATTCGTTAAAAAAAAACTGAGAAGCGAAACAAATTATGATCATAGTAGCTTTTGCTGAGTGCTTCTAAGAATAAATATTTGAGTATTACTGATCTAAATATATAATTTGGTAAAAAAATCATGAGTGGTAAAGTTTAAATGGTTATATCTCTTAAGCCATTAGCGATAGCCAAATAGTTTTTTTCCCAAAATATTGCAAATTATGTCTTATACTAGCCGTAATTTTGTAAAATGTTTAACAATTTTAAATAAATTTTTTTATGCATACACGATCAAAAAAAATTTTTTTATATTTTTTTTCCAGTGTATTTTAAAAAGTATTCAAGCTTTTACAAATATTTTAGTGTGCTAAGAAAGCCCTTAAGGGGTATTATCCACACGCGTTATCCTTTTTCAATTTTAACAAAAACTGTAATTTTTATATTTTTTTTTAATTTTTAACTTTAAACCGCAGTAAAATTTGCGCCGTGTAATAAAAATGATTAACGCGAACGGATTTCACATGCTCAAATATCGGTTTATACACACGCAAATCAACATTGATGTCAGACAAAAAAAAAAAAAATTAAAAAAAAAAATGTCTAGGTGTCGTAAATTTTTGAAGTTGCTCATATAGAGATTATACATATTAAGAAGTAATTCAACTGTTGAATTTACTTCTTAATTAGTAAGTCGATTTGGATAGTTATCGATTCTGATCACAGATTAAATAAAGGAAATAAAATAATATTCTTAAAAAACCTATGTATCTTAACTTTTTATTTTGGTAATAGATACAAAAATCACTTCACAAAAAATTTAATTTTTAGGTCTTTATACAGCGATAAGTTTCGACTAAAGGTCAATAAAAATTTTAAATTTAAAAATGATTAATATTAAATTTAATACCATAGAACACGATACACAAAATCTGTGAAATATTTTAGGCGATAATTACAATTTTGAAGTCAAAATTTTAAATAAAATACCAGATTTTGTGATAATGCGGATTCAAAACTCGGTTTTTTTGTAAAGTTGGCGTCTTGTATTAAAAAACTTTAACTCCGTAGAATTTCCGCTCTCCCAAAAAAACGTTATCTATATGAACTTTATTTCCAAAAACGTGTTTAAGTTAATAAAAATCAGTCCATTATCTAAAAATTTGTAAAGAAAAAGGTAAAATAGCTCATATTTAATGAAGAATCCCCAGGATATCGTTATCCTTCCTGCAATGGGTATGCCATTCATTTTTATTTTAAGCTTTAATCAAGAGGATCAAAATAATATATTGAATGCATTTTTTTGTGCACACTGGCTATAAAAATAAAAAATTATAACAATTTTTTGTTTGTTCTACAATCTTAGAGGTAATAAAATTTTGATTCACAATTCATGGAGAAGTCCTAAAGAACGTAATTTAAGTCATTACCAGGGAAAACATAAATATGTAATTGCATGTTTTTCCTTGTGCGACGAATGAAGACAGAAACAATAAATTTATCCGTTTTAGAGCTTTTTATGAATTTTGGCATCGATTTGTTAGTGCATAAATTTGTATATTTTAGAGCCTTTTTGTAGCTTTTTTTAAGTTCATATTTTGCCTTTTTGAGACATATTTTGAGCTTTCGCAGAAATAAAAAAAATTGATTGAGAAATTTTGGCTTTTCTGTCTTGAATATCTATCTGTATACCCAAGGTGTTTATTAAATTTCGCCATCTACATTTAATTTTTACTCGAAAATTGTAAAGGCCCAAATACATTGATCAAAATACTCATCAAGCATTGTGGTAGTATTAGTGCAAATGTGTATGTATGTGTCACACCGACGATGCTGGATGGAAAATCAAAAAATTTTGATATGACGGCGAATATTACGTCAAGCACACGTACACGATGAATTCGCCGGCTGGACAAGCATTTGACAAGTGTATTTGGGCCTTAAGACAAAGCAGGTTGTCATGAAAGATAGATAAATGGAATTTTAATATATAAGCAGGGCTGCCAGGTACTTTTTTTCCTTGTCCCCAAAAAATTAAAAAAATATCCCCAAAAATCCCCAAATTAAGAAAAAACCCCTTAATAAGTAAATATTTTTCTGTTTGTTTTTTTTCTGACCAAATTTAAAAATTTTTTTTTTTTTTAAAGTAAAAATAGTAAGAAAAATTTTAATTAGAAATCCCCAAAAATCCCCAAATAAAAATTTTTGTAAAAAAAAATTATTTTATTTTGTTTGTACCCTGAAGGAAAAATAACATAAATTTATAAAGTACCTTTAACACTACCTTTTAACTAAAATGATAATCTTAATAAGGACCTTTTACACCGTATAAGTTGTTGATAAGAGTAAGATAAAAGTTTTGCTACTTTTTTTCATATTTTTAATACGAGACAACGAAAAATAAGCATAAATACTAAAAGGGAAAATATATTAAAAGAGTGTAAAATCCCCGAATTTTTTTTTAAATCCCCAAAAAAAATCCCCAATCCCCAAATGACTTTCTTTGTCCTTTTTGTTCGCATAAAATCCCCAACTTTGGGGATAAGTCCCCAAGTCTGACAGCCCTGTATATAAGCAAAAATTAAGGAAAAAGCAATTATATACGTTTTTGGCGATGTGTGTAATTCATAGAAACTTGGACCAATCCTTAAGTATACCGATCGATTTAGAATCAATTTTAAAGTGATCTTATAATAAACGTTCGTCCGTCTGGCTGGATGCCTGTTCATGTTAATTTTATGAGTAAAATACAAGTTGCAATCTTGTAAATGGTGAGAATCGGTCTGTAATTTAACATATTCCCATAAAAACTTCTTTCCAAATAAGTCTCTTTGTTTCCGTAAACTATCTTATTATGTTGGTATTTATATAAAATTCGACCCAAAAATATTTTACTGCAAATTAAATTATATTCGAATCAGTTCACATTTGCCCAAAGCTTCATTCTATAAATGTTAACATTAAAAAACCATTAAGTGACCGTCTCTAAAATCCCTTTAAGATAAAAAATCTCATATGGATGTTAATATCTAGATAGTATTCGGCACATATTACTCTTATATGAATTTTAACCTCTTAACATAACATTGTTTTTGTGAGCCGTTACTGCCCATCGTTTCACTTTAAGTAAAATCTCAAAAATTCGTCTGTAAATACTATGGTGTTTGGGCTTTACCGAATTTAATTTGGGTTTGTTTTTATTTAATGGAACTGTTATTAAATTGTTAAATATTTTGTTTTCAAATCAGCAATTTTTGAATTTTTTGGGGCATATTTGACACAATTTTTATTGTATATTTTCTAGTTTTTAATGCATATTTAATGCGCATAAAACGTGTTTTTAGAGCATATTTCTGGTGTCCCTGATATATAATTTAAACTTTTTTTTAATTTGTATGTACTAGTGCTGGGAAACTATAGATATTATCGATAGTCTTAAAATATCGAAAATATCAATAGGAAAAATATCAATATCGATATTATTATTATTATTTAAAATACAGCTATTAAGACAGCAACTATACACACACAGTTTTTTGCTGCAAGTTTTTACTTGCTATTATTTATTCGCGGTGAATTACAGCAATGAATACAAACAACAAGAAGGCGAGTGATATGGATTGCTTAGCTGTGCTTTTTACTGCTAATTAAAGGCCTTTAAGTCGAATTTGGTACATGTTTATATAGGGACTAGGGTATTCACTTAATCGACCTTTTGCTTTAATCGGTTAATCGCTCGATTAATTAACCGAGGTTTTGGTTTAATCGGTTAATAATAGGTTAATTTTGTTTTTGATCGGTTAACCCATTAATCAAGTTTTTTTTATAAATTAAGTAATTTCAATATAAAAAACGGATTAATTGTTTACTATTTGGAGTTTATTAGTAAAAAAAAAAAACAATAGCATACCAAACAAACAAAAAAACAATTCATAAATATACATTTTTTCAATTTATAAACAATGTGTGCTATCAAGTCATATCGTCATAATATCCTAAATAATATTTTACAATTGTTTACAATAAATAAAAATAAAAATTGTAATGCTGTGTTCATTTATTCGTCATAACTGTACAGTCGAAATCTAAATTATTAGCGGTAGCCCACAACAGTCATATCATCGGCTTATTATGCAAACCTGCTAACTCACTTTCAGCACATTTTACAGGAGAGACAAAAAACTTTTTATTTTCCCTATTAATTATTAAAAAATTAAAAATACAGTTAGTTTTACACACTTCAGGACTTAAATAGAAGAAAAACTACATGCTGGTCGACGAGACGTATATTTCTCTACCACACGGCATCAATATCTCAATTTATATAAAAAGTGGATTAAGCCGGTTTGCATATTAAGCCGACGATATATATTTCTTGTAATTATTTTAAGACTTTATGACTACCTTGTGAATCCCCCAAATATGTATTAATAAGAAAATAAACTGAGCTAATTTGTATATTAGACGAAACAAATAATTAAAAACACAAAAAAATATGTTATAATCTACAAAATATTGAAAATTTTGTTACATCGGTTAATCGACTGAAATTTAATCGGTTTAATCGTTAATCGCAAAAAGCCAATTTGAAATTAACCGATCAGTTAATCGGGTAGTAATTAATCGGTTAACCGATTGACGGTTAACCGAATGAATACCCTAATAGGAACTGAAATGTTAAATATTTTTGTAATGTTGTAAAAAAAATGCAAATCTAAATTCAATTGCAATTGCGAGCATAGGACAAAACAATGGACGACCATTTGAGGATAAGTCCGCTAGATTGATTATCGTTTTGGGTTGAGAATCAAAACCAATTTAGAAAATTATATAAAGTTGCAATAGAATATCTTATAGTCCTGCTACTTCGGTTCCTTCAGAAAGGTACTTATCAATATTTAAAAAACTGTCATCTAAAATAACGTATATACATACGTCTCATACCTTCAATAGAGTGATAAAAACAACGAACTGTAGCCTGATAAAAACTAGTTAAAGTTTTCCTGCACAACTGCAAACAGTCAGTCGATAGTAATATGGATATATCGATAGTGAAATCTGAACTATCGATAAATATCGATAGTATCCCATACAAAAAATTTGAAAAATTGCAATTTTTAGAAATCTTAAAACGTCATTCGATTTCGCTTAAATTTGAAACTTATGTTAGTGTGGTCTATACGCAATGATCCAGACTTGAAGAGTTGACGATTATAAATCGGCTAAGGCAAAACAGTTAAGAACACTTTCCTCCTCTGTATGTCAACCGATTTGAACAAAATATACACCATTTGAAAGATATTTACTTACAGAAGTGCACAATATATATTTTATTAAAATCTGTTCAATAATTTCAGAGTTATAGGCGTTCAAATTTGCTACTAACACAAATACAAAAATTTGTTTTTTTCAATTATCAAATAATAAAAAAATAGGGTTGTCGATTATTCGATATTTTTTAGAAACCGGTTTTCGAATATTTCGACTATATAAAGTCGGAAAATGGAATGTGATCATTTTTAAATTTTCTATAATTTTGAACTTAGAAACGTTGCATATTCCTGAGTGAATGAAACCCTATGGTATTAAATATTTTGGTACTTTTTATTTTTTCTTTGGTATGTTTTGAATTTTTGTTAATATTCGACCTATAAAGATAAAATTAAAAATGCATGGTCCTGGGGGAATAAGGACATGTGAGGGGAGCTTTTTGGTACTTTTTCGTTCAACATCTGGTACATTGATTTATTTTCGTTAATATTAGACATTAAAAAATAAAATTTAACTTGCAATGTCCTGATTGACAATCTATTAAGGAGATTTTTTGATACTTTTTTGTTTTATCAATTCTGATGATATTGAACTTATAAAATAAAATTAACTCTCGTGGAAGTAAAAATATGAAACGGAGGTTGGTCCCTCGCCAAATCGATCTACTAAGACGGAAAAAATGAACGAAACATGTTAATTCATATATGCGTAGATGTACTATCCCAATAAAAAATTTTATCATTTTGCGAAGCACAAAAGGTACATTTAAAAAATAAGCGCACAATTATGCGCTACGCAATAAGACATACAGAAATGCAGTAAAGTAAGTGAAAGAACTCTCAGCAACTTTTATAAAAAAAATAACATTTCAAGTGCTACGGCATTCCCTTACCACGAAGCAGGTTTGTAAGCGAGAATATTAAAAAATAACTGTATCAAAACCTTCAGTGTGTAAAGATGATCGTTACATCCGACAATATTTATGTGCGCTGAATAATGCGCTTTATGTGTCAAAAATGTATTGCTTCAAAGTGGGAACTCGCCATATAAAATTCATGTCTTCCGTAAGCGCAATGGTAAGCGAAACCCTTATGTTTCTCCCTTACAAACCTGCTTCGTTGGAAGCTCCATTTTTTATTGGGATGTTTTCTTCTTATATACATGCAAATGTATGGTCGAATTTTGACCATTAGGCGAACACTAGTTAATAAAAATGAATACACAATAATTTTAGAATACACAATAATAATTTAATTGTTTTTTTTTTTTGGATAATCACTCCTATATAATAAAAAAGAGCGGCACATAAAAGAGTGCCTAGGGAGGAAGCAGGCCTAAATCCGCCACTGTGTTTAGATAAGCATTTGAAGCATGTTTGTAGAAATATTAAAAGTTTTTTATATTTGGCAGAATGTTGGACATTTGTCAAACTTTTTGTGGTGTATAGTGCTGAATGTAATCATTTCAGCGAAAACCTTGCTAAGTGAAGTCGGTAAAGAAGTTTCAGTCGTAAATTCCAATTTTTTAAGCCCCATTCTTTGCCTCAAAACAGCTCGTTGTTTAAATTACTCTTTACTCAAAATTATTTTCCTTTCGCTTATATTTCTCCTCTGTTTTAAACAAATATCGAACAAAATATCCGCAGCACTATCATCGTCTGCATTCATTAAATACATATTTATATTGGTGGGCTATTCTCGAATACGCGCCGAATTGTCAAAGTAGCATGAACAATTTTAACCTCGAAGGATAATATAATATTGTTGTATTTTAGAAAACTAATAAACGTACATATCGCACCTGTTCAATATGGTATTCAAACGATTAACCATTGTTCGATTAATCGAATAATTTTGGGCGATTAACCGTTCGAACAATTTAAAATTGCTTATTTTCGATTAATCCTTTCGCTACAAGTTTTTACTGGGTAACTAAAAAAATCCAATTTTTTGGATTTGTATTATAATTGGCCCTAATAACAACAATCAATACTCACTTTTGAAAAAAATGCACCCTAAATGTGTTTTTTGGACTGTATCCATATGGATACATCTTTCGGTTATGGTAAAGAAATTTTGTTAAAAAAACTAACATAAATAACGGAATAATGCACGGAATTCTAAAAGATTTTGCAAAAATTCGTTTTTTGCAAAATAATGCATTTCGCGAAGATCGGACCATAATTTACTTTTAGACCCATATAAGCCATAATCCCGGAAAACAGTATATAACGCATAAAACCTTAACAAATAATGCTTTCAGAATAAAATTTATTACTTCACAGTTTAATAAGACTAGAAACCACACTAATAAATTTCGTGATGATCGGTCCATAATTTGCAAAAGGCCCCATATAAAAACCACTCAGCAGCATCAAACTTAAAATTATTTTATATCCGTTGTGTGCATATAATTCAACACCATAACTTGCTTTTGTATCCATATGGATACATACTATGTTTAAAAAATCTGCACAGCTTTTTTCCGGCTTAAAACAAAGAACTATTGATGCAAAAAGTTAAAATAAACCTTTTTCTATATGTTGGATGTGTTTTTTTTTAAACATGGTCATATATATATATGTTATTTGAAATAAAAAAAAATTTATTTTTCAAAAAAAAATTTTATATAAAAAAACGTTTTTTTAAAATGCTATATTTTTCTCAATTTTGCAAAAATCCAAGAGTTTAAGGGTTAACAAATAATTCGAATATTTTATGTCGATTAATCGAAAATTTGTTTTTTCACAGTATTAGTTTTTCCTCTTTACTCAGGAACATTTCCTTCGAGTAAAAATGTTTTAAAATATAGTAAAAAGACTGCAACCAAAGAGTTTGAGAATAATTTTTTTAAGAATGTTTAGTACAGACTCCTACCACAAATATTCAGATGAAGATGATTTTTGAGACGAATAACAACCACCTTCAATCAGATCTTTACAAGGCTATTAAAATTTTTAAAAAATCAATAAGAGATTCAAGGGGTAAAATGGAAGACTACCAATTTTAAGAAAAGACGAGAAAAAGAACACAGAAATTGGATATATGCCTTATAACGCTTTACTTTTAATTTCTGCACCGTCAACAATGAGTGAAAGAACCTTTTCTAAATCAAGTTAGTCTGAATTCATACGGCTCATGTCTTATTGACAAGATTCTTTCTTTTTCTTCTTTGAACATGAATTGGCGTTCAAATGATTCATGTCATATTGACGACATGTTTTTTATTTGGTTTTATTTGATATTGAAAACCAAAACAAAATTAAACAACGAATAAGAAAGCAAAACGTAAAGACAGTACATGCATCTGTGTACTCGTTTCTTTTCCCCTCGTCCCTCTCGCCTATAAAGTAGCAATCTTGTCAATAAGACATGAGCCGTATGAACACAGACAGAGCCGTATGAATATTTTTTTTGTCTTACGTCAAAACAAATAAAGACTGCAAAAAAAAGTAAAAAAAAGTCATATCTTCAGCCCGCGCAAGAGCTCCTAAAAATTAAGTATTGTAAGAAAAGTAAATTTTTTAAATTAAAATTTTTTATTTACAATCAATTATTATTAATTAAAACTTAATTTAACTTGAAAAGAAAAAAAACTTTGGTTCTTATAAAACAAAAAACAATAAAATAATTTTTTGGTCACAAAATCTTGTTTACTGTAAAAATAGGCCTCTCTCGTATTGATTCAAGTTTCGTCTATTTAAACCTTCTCTTAATTTTTTATTGCATATAGTCATGGATGCTTCTGATACTTTTTTCACGAACTTACAAGTCGATAAAATACAGTAAAATGCTTTTCTGCAATACAATGCTATTGTTGTTATATTCAAAATTTAACAAAATTGAAGGTCAAAGCGCGGGCTGTGTAGACAAAAATACAACATATTTACGCTATTAGAAGTCGGTAAGAGAAAAAAAATATTTTCGACCCACCCTAATGTACATGTAAACTCTTTTTTAAAAGATTAGCTTAATGCAATTTTTATTAAAAAAGTTTTTCTCTTTTATTACATGAATTAACTTTTGTTTAATTGTTATTTATTTAATTAAATTTTTCGGTTAAAAAATATCATTTTTGGTCTATTTTTTAAATTTCTAAACTATGTAGACAAAATCAAAATTATTCGATTAACCGAATAACAATAAATTTTTTGATTATTATTCTATAAATATTTTACCTCGAATAATTATTCGTGCGATTAATCGATTAGTACAAAACATCGATTAATTGAATACCCTACTGTTCAACAATAGTGTATTAACTCAAAATCCAATCCTACCAATTAGGAACATTTCGCATTAAATTATAAGTTTGCATTGCAACCTGCGTGTAGGAACTCGACCAATACATACATATGTTCATATGTACATTGTGCATGCATAGTTTTTAACATGCTCACCGATATATACAAGTCCTCATCTTCCGACGTATATTTAAATCCCTGCATTGCCAACTCCGAAGCCATTTCCATATAAATGTGGCTGTTTTTCCGGCAGCCACGCAACTGGGGCATCTTCTCTGCCCACAGTTCTAGTAAAGCCCGCTATCTGGTCTCGTTTGCTCGCACTTTTTCTTTTGCTGGAAGTAAAGAAAATAAATTTGTTGTATTTTTTTCAAAAAGTTTACTAATTTTCACTTACTTTTTTTGTCCATTTAAAAAATTTTTTCACGAGACAAATGAAAACTATTAAATGTTTGTTTATGAAATACAACCTATTGCTGGAAGTAAAGAAAATAAATTTTTATGTTTTTTTTCCAAAAGCTTACTTATTTTCACTTCTTTATTGGTTTATTTAAAAAAAAACTTGTTCGCGCGACAAATGAAAATTTTAATTTTAATACATAATACATTATGTTTATTAAATGCAACTGTCAAATCGAAGCAAGTAGATTAGTCGTGTAAACACCATGATTCATTAACATGATTCAGAGAGCGAAGCAGGTGATTCAAATCGTCGTGGAAACAGGGCATAATTAAACTATTAAAAACTTAAATTTAAACCTTTAACTAACAAAACAATCTGACAGTTTAGTTTTTAATTAAAAAAATACATAATTATGTTTATTAAATGCAACTGTCAAATCGAAGCAAGTAGATTAGTCGTTTAAACACCATGATTCATTAACATGATTCAGAGAGCGAAGCAGGTGATTCAAATCGTCGTGGAAACAGGGCATAATTAAACTATTAAAAACTTAAATTTAAACCTTTAACTAATAAAACAATCTGACAGTTTAGTGTTTAATTAAAAAATACATAATATGTACTTATGTATTAATTAAAAAATATTTGTGATATAAAGAATCTCAAAGAAAAAACCCAACTTTAATTATTTGTAATATACCTATTTATGATTTTTTTTTTGCTTGCTTTAGTTCAAAAATTGTTATGTTATTGTTTTTGAACTAATAAACTCCAAATAATAAATAATTTATGCATTTTTATTTATTGAAATTTCTTAATTTATAAAAAAAAATATTAATCGGTTAACCGAACAATAACAAAATTAACCAATTATATTCATTTAATCGGGCCCTAAAAAATATACACATATATACAGTGATGTGAAAATTACAGAGACACAAAATAATATGTAAACCTAACATTACCAAACAAAAAGAGTGATTTTACCCGCATTGCATTTAAAATATAAGCAGCCCATCACTATCTACAACTGTCACGTAACCACGTAATGAAATTCTATTTTCTACAGGTTGGCACGTTACGGTTAAGTGACATTACATTCAGTTAAGCATTTGCATTGCTTTCCATATAACAGAAACGATCAGCTGTTTACATTATATTTACATTTCTACATTTACGGTCGGCTAATGGGACCTTTAAATTTAAAAGGGCGCATATATAAAAAGGAATCGAGTATTACAAACAAATCAAAAGTGCTTTATAAATAATTTATCTAGCTTTTATTTTCGTTAAATCTAAACCAGATCATGTAAGTAATGAAAATGCTACGAAGTAGGGAATGGTAAATGGATACCAAAATCGATTTTCGATTTTTCGATCGACTTTTTTTATTACGGTTTTTGAAATCGATTAATCGAACCTCAAAATCGATTATAAAATCGTTTAAGAATAATTTGCAAACTTATACCTGATATAACAAAGGGGGATACACCAGCATTTTTTTGGCAAACTACTAGAGAAATTGAACTGAGATTTTGACAGTGGGTATTTATGACTACTTTTTATATATTTCGTGTAAAAAGTGAAAATGTGTAAATTTTGAGATGTCCTTAAGAGGAACAAGTACACGTACATTTCACATATTAAAATTGTATTCTTGTATAGTCCGTCAGGCCTGTCACATAAATTAATTCCGATCGAAAGTGGAGGGGATTTCGTATCTTGCTTCACATAAAACAAAATCAATTTCGATCGGAATGGATTTCTGTGACAAGTCTAAATGTATGGATAGTATTTCAAAGGATTATGACAATAGTTCCTGATCGGTGCCGACTGTTTACTTGCTAAGTTACTATTAAGTTAGTTCTAGAAAACACGTTTGCATGTCATTGATGCCAGAAAGATGCAGAGACATTTTCTTGTAATTTTGAATTTGTTAGGATAAATTATATACTTTTTGTTTTTTCACTCTGCTTATAACTAGATTTAAATATCGCTCACAGAGCCCTTATATTATACTTGGAAGTATATCAAGGATACTACAACTTTAAACTGGGAAAACTGCATAAGCATACCTACATACATATGTACGCACAAAAAAAATAAGTTATATTGCGCATGCCCATAATTTATCGATTTAATTAAGATTAAAATTAAAAATTGCCAAAATTTTGATAAAAATAAAAAAATCGATTTTAAAAGCCCAATAATCGATTTCAGTATAAAATCGCATACGTAAATTCGATTGCAAAAAATCGATTTTTTTTACCACAAAATCGATTTTCGATTGGAATCGAAATCGATTTACCATTCCCTACTACGAAGGTCAAACTGGAATATCATATTATTTTAATATTGTTTTTAGATACTTGTTTTTTTTTTAGTAATAATCTAGTTGATAATTTTCAGTTATCGAATAATTTACTGACTAACAAAAAGATACTGTTGTTAAAATTAAATTGTCTAAAAAACGAGTTTCTTTTTTGTTGGTCACACTGTTGATAGACAAATCTGTAAAATTGGACTATAAAATCGGGAAAATCTGGAAAAAGTGTATAAATCTGGGAAATTAAAATACTTTATTTTGGGGCGTTTTTATTTTTGAATTCATACAACAAACTAAAGCTGATATTGAACATTTTTTTGGTACATTAAAATTAAACCCATTTTTCGAGGCACCAAGTAAAAAGACAATGTAACCATTTAATGCCCAAGAGTGCCTAAAGGCATGCTTTACAAAATTTGTACTGACATTCAATATTTAATTAATTTAAAATTATTTCCTCTTTTTTACAATTGTTAGACAAATATATGTAGAAGCTTCATTAATGCTGCTAAGATAATAAAATTTTAATTTGTTTCATTAGTTTTTATTTCAATATAAGCTAACAAAAAAAATTCCCCAAAAATTAAATGTGTTTTTATTACTAGATGTCCAAGGGTGACTCAAGGTTCTCCTTGATGCTTTCTCACCTGGAACGTAAACGACTTATTTATTGCACGGGCTTTAACATTTTTTTTTGAACTCAGAGGTTTAAAAATACCCTAAAGAAATTATTTTTAGAAAATATTGCCATTTATTCTGAAAGTTGGCGTTTGAGGGATAACTCCGACATAGATTCTCAGTAACTGACAGAAAAAAACATTGCAACAAAACAAAGAGTAAGAGTGCTGGCGATTTTAATCACCAGTCGGAAAAAAATGGGTTAAAGTTAATATACCTATACAATAGAGAAAAAATATCTACATGATTTTTTTGCTTTTTTATACCCTCCACCACAATTAGTTGTGAAGAGGGTATATTAAGTTTGTCATTCCGTGTGAAACTTTTTTATTATTCATCTCAGACCTTATAAAGTATATATATTCTGGGTCCTTGAGTAATTTTAAGTCGATTTAGCCATGTCCGTCTGTCTGTCCGTCTGTATGTCCGTCTGTCCGTCTGTTGAAAACACGCTCACTTTCGAAAAACTCAAAAGAAATAAACAAACTTGGTGTCAAATTGCTTGTAGTTATCCTAAGCAGTTTGGGATTGAAATCCAGCCAAATCGGTTCAATAGGATCTGAGCTATGAATCAAAATGTGGAACCACCACCTAAAAAAAATGGATAATTTTGTTACAAAAACTAACATAAATGGTGGAAAAATGCACAGAATGATATAAGATTTCGCAACAGTTCGTTTTATGTAACTGGAAATCACGCTGTAAAATTTCTTGAAGATCCGTCCATGATTTACCCTAGGCCCCATATAAGCCCTACTCCCGGAAAACAGTATAGTAAGCCTAAAACCCTAACTAACAATGCAATCACAACAAATTTTGGCACGTCACAGTTAAATAGGACTAGAAATGAAACTGTTAAGTTTCGTGAAGATCGGTCCATAATTTACCATAGGCCCCATATAAAACCTACTTCCAGAAAACAGTTTAGTACGCCTAAATCCGTAAAAAATAATGCTATCATAACAAAATTTGGTACATCAAAATTTTTTGGAACTAAAAATAAGACTGTGAAATTTCGTGAAGATCGGTCCATAATTTACCATAGGCCCCATATAAACCTTACTCCCGGAAAACAGCTTAGTACGCCTAAAAACGTAAAAAATAACGCTATCATAACAAAATTTGATACATCACAGTTTTATAGAACTAGAGATGACACTGTGAAATTTGGTGAAGATCGGTGCATAGCTTACCATAGGCCTCATATAAAGCCCACTCTGGTAAAATAATTAAATACGCGGTAAGCTTTCTTCCAGTTTAGCTTCATATGGCCAGAAAAAATGTTATGCAATTTTGTGATATACGGTCCATAATTTTCCTTATATTCCATTTTAGCAGCCTTTTGAAATTTACTGCAAACGCTTAAACTAATTGCACCGCTGTATTGAAAATGATGCAGAATTTGGGATGATTGGTTCATAGCTTACCATGGCTTTTATATAATTTGTTCTCTTGAAAATCATTTAAGTTCATCTTAAACTGATTTTCTACTCAAACTTTTTAAAATTGATTCTGATTGTCGATCAATAATTTTATATCGGTCTAAACCGCAACAAATTTTAATGCAGATGTCTGTTTTTACAAAGATTATAATAATAAATAGACATCATACAGATATTAGTCCTAAAACATTCGAAGTGTGGAGGGTATCAAAGATTCGGCACAGCCGAATATATCACTCTAACTTGTTTATTTGTGTGTTGGTATTAACTTGGCAAAATATTCGTTCCACATAAGCTGATAACCAAATATTTTTTTTAATTAAAAAGCTAAATTTTGGGAATAATACTCAGGAGTCAAAACTTTTAATTTCACATTAATTTTTCCAAAAGTGTAATAAATTTTTATTTTTTATTATCACATTTTGGAAATCAAGAGTCAATTGTTTGCATATCTTCTTCGCATGTTAAATTTCGAAACTGTTTAAAAAATTTCCAATATTAAGTTTAACTCACCATTAACTAAAATATTTGGATTTATGTATTTCTTTTCAACATTTTAATTGACCTCCAAAATCGAAACTTTTAAAAAGTTGGTCACAAAGTTCAACATAAAAGTCTTTACAGTTTCTTCAATATCAAAAAATCTGCAATTTGCCAGCAAAAATCTGCAAATCTCAAAAACACATATTTAGGGGATTCACAAGGTTGTCATAAAGTCATGTGTCTTAAAATAATTACAAGAAATATATGTGACTGCTGTGGGCAACCGCTTATAATTAAGATTTCTACTGTATAATTAAAACGAATCAATGAACACAGCATTAAAATTTTGATTTTGTTTGAAACACAACAGTATTTTTTTTAAACAATAGTAAAATATTATTTAGGACATTATGACGATATGACTTGATAGCACAGCTTGTGAATCCCCCACAGTGATGCCAAATGTAGGGAATTTTCACTGTTTGTAGGGATTATTTCAAAAATTTCAAGCGTAGGGAAAAAAGGCCAGATTTTTTATTTTAAGGCAAATGTAGGGAATTTTCAAAATTATATCTCATTTTCAATATATTATCTAAAATACGTAAATATTCATCTTACTTTCTTTTGAAAATGAAAATTTTTCATATAAAATAGCATTTTAGTACAACTGTAATATTTTGTAAGAGAAACCATATAAGTTAACTCCAACAAAGTTAACGAACTCTATATTTTTAGATTATTAATAATCATATTTTTTCTTTATGCAAGTAGAGTATGTTGCAATGCACAAAAGCTTAATCAGCGTCTATAGTTAATAAGGTCAGTTTAAATAAATTAGCATTTCCCAATAAATTGGTAAATTGTAAAAGTGCAATAATGCAATTAATTCTTAATAACAATATCATACCACACTTAGAATTAAGCCATTTAGTTTAGTATAAATTAAGAATGTTTGTAATTCAGGAGAGCAGTCTTTGATTTCAATAAAGTGCGGACGTACCGTCCAAAAAAATAAAAATAATTTTTTTTTAGAATTTCCAACGCGGGAATTCTTAAGTTATACCTACAATGAGTCCTAACAGCCTGGTAATCCATATATTAAAACCATGTACCCGAATATTCTTCGAACCCCCTAATATATAATTAAGTGGCAACGTATATTCGCGTTCGCATTGCGAACTATTCTCTTATTTTTGCTATTTGCATCAGGATTGCCAGATTGATTTTGACCTTTTTCGCCTTTATTTTCAAGTTTTTGGCAGTTTTTATTTTTAATTTATTAAAAATATTCTTTATAAATTCTAAAAAAATTAATTTGTTCCGTATCGCTTAAATACGCCAAAAATTCAAAAAAGTCGCCATGGTATATATTTTGCTTAATTTTTATTTAGAAAAAAGTAAAAATAGCTAGTGAACACAAAAATGGTACGATGTTTACTACAAAAAAAGTTTTTTTGCGGCTAGTATTAAACAAATATTGGATATATTTACAATTTTATATATGTATGTAGTTGCAGTTTTATTATATATCTAAAACGCTTCACCGGCAAAGCTACCTATTTGTCTTCTTTTTTGGAATACATTGTAAGGGTTTTTCATTTATTCAACGATGGTACAAAAGAAGTGCAACTTATAACTCGTAACAACGCGTCTAGAAGTTCGTATTGCATTCTACTTCAAAGGCGAGTTGTAGTGGAGTTCATACCTTAAACACAGGCATTACTTATGCAGTCGAACTTCCTTATAGTGAACTTCTATACAATAAAGTTATGCTTATTATGAACTTAAATCAAGAACACAACCTTTTCGTTCCACTTTTAATGTATTTTGATCTCCGTATAATGAATTTCCATAAAGTAAATTTTTCTTTACAATGAACAACATTTTGGAACCGAAAATTCATTTAACGTGTGTTTTTGTCTCCATATTTTTTTTTTCATTATTTATTTATTGAATCTTCATATATTAAATATGAACTAACAATAATTAATCAAATCTTAACCTAATGCTTTATTTTATGTCCTGCCAGTGCCAGACAAAAATTTTCTTCATCACGGGTTCTGTTCACATGTGTAGGTGTTTATCGCTCATCCTAATGGGTAAGTGCTGCAGTGTCTCTTCTTCTTAGGCGAGAGTGGCCGCTATCATTTAAAATATTTCGTGCTAGTGGATTTGGGTGCAACTCTAGCCTTTTCAAATATTTTACCGCATACTTCGTAATAATAGTCCTTACCAGTGGCACATTGAGATCCTTGTGGATATTTGAGTTTTTAACATACCAAGGGGCAGCTGTAATTATTCGAAGAAGTTTATTTTGGCGCCTTTGAATTTTTTCGATATTTGAGGCCGAGGCAGTGCCCCATAGTTGAATACCGTAGCACCATATTGGCTTTAAAATAGCGTTGTAAAGTAGTAGTTTGCAGTCGAGACTAAGAACAGAATTTCTTCCAATAAGCCAGTTAATTTGAATTGCTTTTAGTTTCATTTGGGTTAATTTTGCTTCTATATGGCATTTCCATGTTAAACGCCGATCTAGATGAATTCCGAGATATTTGACATGCGATTGTTGAGGCACTAGTTGATTATTGATTTTAATAGGGGGACATGTTTCCCGACGCAAGGTAAATGTTATATGTACGCATTTTTGCTCATTGACCTTTATTCTCCATTGTTTAAACCACAGTTCTAGTTGAAATATATGATTCTGCAGGTATCGAGATGCTTCACGACTGTTCTCGTGTACGCTTAGAAAAGCTGTATCATCAGCAAAAGTTGAGGTTAGGGTGTGATTGTTTGTTGGCATGTCCGAGGTATATAAAAGGTAAAAAAGTGGGCCCAGGATGCTTCCCTGAGGGACTCCAGCTTCAATTGGCTGAGGAGAACTTAAAAAATCGCCTTCTTTAATAATAAATTTTCGACCGACCAGGTAGCTTTCTAACAGCTTGTGTGTATTAACCGGTAGGTTTAGCTTCAACTTATGTAACAAGCCTACATGCCAGACTTTGTCAAAAGCTTGAGAAACATCTATGAAAAGAGCGGAGCAATATTTTCTTTCTTCAAAGGCTTTTCTTATTGCGTTTACTATCCGATGGGTTTGTTCAATTGTGCTATGCTCTCTTCTGAAGCCGAATTGATGATTGGGTATACACCCATTGTCATTTAAAATTGGGGTTAATTTTGACGCTAAGAGCTTCTCAAACAGCTTTGATATATTAGATAATAAGCTAATAGGCCTATATGACTCAACTTTTGTGTGATCTTTTCCTGGCTTTGGTATCATCGTTATTAAGGAGACCTTCCATTCTTGAGGGTAGTATTCAAGTCGTAAAATAGCATTAAAAATATAAAGAATAATTTTCTTTGCTATGCGAGGTAGCTCCAAAAGCATTTTGTTACTGATTTTATCAATACCAGGTGCCTTCTTGGTGTTTAATTCACAAATAGCCCTTTCTAATTCCCTTATCTCAAATCTTAGGGGGATAGCTGCTCTAACATTAACAGGCGGCAACTCGTGCGCTGTATCGTCAGGTATATTTTGGGTAAATACGTTTTTCAAATGATTTACAAACAGGTTTCCTTTTTCATTATCATTTCTTGCCCAACTTCCATTCAAGTTTCTTAATGGTGGTTTCGAGATAACTGGTCTTTTGAGGTTTCTAGCTGCCCGCCATAATGAGTAGCCTGATTGTGGAGTTGCATCCAAGTCCTTAATATATTTTTCTACGGAAGCCGTTTTCTGAGTCTGCAGTAATTTTCTTAGCCTTTTTGTACACTCTTTTAATTCATTTTTAAGTTGAGGGGATCTTTGCAATTGCCATTCTCTTCGCACTCTCCTTTTTTCATTCAAGAGGCGCTCGCCATCTGCAAAATATATTTTGTTATAATTGGTTTTTTTGAGGGTTTTGCTGGAATGTTGAACAGCTAGTTTAAGATAACTGTCAAAATTGACAATAGAGAGATCCACATTTTCCGGTGTGCTAAGCGGAATATATAGTGAACTATTTTTTGCAGCTTTATTTTACACTTGTTAGCAACACTATTTATTAAGAAAATAAGAAATGTACCGTAAATTAAAACAAAAAAAATAATGATTTGACTTTTAACACCAGTTGACCGAGTTCAGTGAACGAAAATGACGCACTGGAGTAGCATTTCTCTTGAAAAAAAGTTATAAGTAAATTATAAAGTTGAAGAAGGGACATCAAAGAAAAAAGATATAGCTAAAGAGTTTAGAATTCTTCCCAGTACATTATCAAACATTTTAAAAAACAAGTCAGTTATTCTAAATATGTAGAAGACAAGCATTTAAGCATTAAGCGTAAGAGATTTCGAACTTGTCTTTTTGAAGACATTGACGAAGCAATGCTCAAATGGGTAAGGGCCGCTCGTTCTAAGAATCTTCCCGTATCTGAAGTATTATTGAAGCAAAAAGCCAAAGAGTTCGCTGATTCTTTGGGACACGAAGATTTCGAAGCAAGTATTGGATGGTTAGATAAATTTAAAAAACGACATAATATTGTTGGAAAAACCTTGTGTGGGGAAAGCGCTGACGCCAATTTAGGAGAACGTGATGAATGGATAAGCAACGTTTTACCAAGATTAATTGAAAAATATGATGCAAATGACATCTTCAATGCCGACGAGACCGGTTTGTTTTCAAGTGCTTACCAAACAAAACACTAGTAGCCTTATAAAATGAAAACTGCAATGGTGGAAAACCGAGCAAGGAAAGAATAACTGCCCTAGTAGGAAGCAATATGACTGGTATAGAGAAACTAAAACTGCTCGTTATAGGAAAGGCTAAAAGCTTTAAAGGAATAAAATCTCTAGATGTGGATTATAGTTTCAACAAAAAAGCGTGGATGACAGGTGAAATTTTTTCTAAATGGATTTTAGGGCTGGACAAAAAGTTTGCTTCGCAAAAAAGAAAGGTTCTGCTCTTTGTTGACAACTGCACAGCGCATCCAAAGGACGTAAAAGATAAACTACAAAATATTGAATTTGTCTACTTTCCTCCCAATATGACTTCTCTTCTTCAACCAATGGACCAAGGCATAATCTACAATACATATAAAACAACTTTACAGAAAACTAATTTTGATGAAGATATTGTCACAAATAGAAAAAAACAAACCTGTAATAGCCATAGATTTGCTTCAAGCAATTCGAAATTTAAGCACAGTGTGGAATATCTATGTTAAACCAGAGACTATTGCAATCAGCTTCCAAAAGGCAGGATTTTCAAAAGACGACATGCAGATTCAAACTATTAATTGGGATGAAGAAGATTTTCTTCCACTATCAGATTTAGCTGTTCTACAGGCTTCATTTAGAAAAGTAGCTAACATCTATGCATCATTTGAAAACCATGTCAGTGTAGATATTGATGTGCAAACCATGGCCATTCTGTCCGATTAAGATATTCTTAGCAGTGTTTTAGAAAGTCGTGGATTACAGCAGATTATATCGGATGACGATGACGAGGAACTGGGCGGTGAAGTAATGGCAAATATTGATAAAACGTCACCTACATTAGAACACGTTTCATATTCACAAATGTTTTTAAATGTCTTAATGTAATTAAAGCTTTTATTGATAAAGAAAAAAGGAAAAATGTAGTTCAAGCAAAAATACCTGATTATTTTAAATAAGTAAAAAACAAACAAACAAAAAATTCTTTATAATGAAGTTTCTATATAGTGAAATAATTGTCCGTCCCCGTGGAGATTCATTATAGGGAAGTTCGACTGTAATAATATAAAGAACATATAAAGAACAGTCAAAGTAAGTTCCTTGAAATTGTACGTACCTGCCGTTTCGTTGCAGCTTTAAAGTTTTGGCATAAACTTATTTATCTTTGCAATTAACCAACGCTAATTTTTTCATTGGGTTTCAAAAATGTCCAAAGGTATGTAAAAGTTCAAAAAAATCTTTAAAATATCACTGACAACAACGTATTGTATCTGGGATAAAAAATTGCAACATACATATAATGAAAAAATGTTCATAGACTTTAAAAATATTTATGTTAATTTCTATTTATTGATTCTTTCAAGAGCACTTTTAAATATGAAAAACTATTTTCTCGAAGATATTCATTATCTTCATCAGCCATTTGAACTTTCAAATACTGACCATACATATGAATGCCTCAAACTTCATACATAAAAATAATATAAATAAATAATAAAATTAATATTATTTCTCAGTATTGAATTTAACGATTTTCAAAACAAATGCATAGCTCATCAAAAATAGCCAACAAAATCGCCAACTTTTTTGTTAAATCGCCATGTCGCCAAATCAAAAATTAGGTCGCCAAACAAGTTTGAAAATCGCCACGTTTGGCGAGAAATCGCCACATCTGACAACCCTGATTTGCATTCGCACTCACATTCTCTAAAATGTATGCGAATATTAAAAGCGAATGAAATTTCTGCATAGAAATTTATGTGTAAAAAACAATCACACCTTCTAAGCTAAGAGAAATAAAAATATACAATTTAAAATGTTTAAAAAATTTTAAATGAAAACTTTTAAGAATATGAAATGAAAGTAAATCTTAAATATTCTTAGGCCCGTTTTCACAACTTACCGATAGCTTAAAGTAGACTTTAAATGGCCTTATAAAAAGTGTTTTATTATAAAAACTTTACTTTAACCTTAAGTGAACGATAAAGTAGATTAAGGTTAATTCTACCTGGTAGGTTAAAGTAAAGTTGTAATAATGTAACACTTTTTATATGGCCGATCAAATCTTACCTTTAGCTATCGGTAAGTTGTGAAAACGGGCCTTAAGGAACTTTTTTATATTTAAGTTCAGGAGAACTGAAGAAAACATTTTTTTTTTTTTTAATTTTACAGAGCCCCCTTTTATTTGGTAACAAGTTTACTAAAAATTATAAGATACTTATGTTAAAAAAATTATTAAAAATAAGTATTCTTGAAAACTCTTAAGCTCTTTAAAAATAAACAAAAGATGAGGAAATGATAAATCAAATACGATGTTTGACTCTGTTTTGTTCTAGATTAAAGGATTTATAGAGGCGTTTCTGACAAAAACACAAAAATTTAATTTGTCACACAGTGTTATTTTTGAAATTAATTTTTTTTTTAATAAATTAATTTTATTTTAATAAATATGTACAAAATATTAACAAAATAAATAAATTATTAACGTAGGGAAATGTGTAAGGAAATTGTTTTTTGGTTGTAGGGAAAAAGGGATTTTTTCGGACACACATAGGGATTAAAGTTGTACTTATTTGAAATAAAGTATTTTAAGTGTGCGATTTTTTGCGATAAGGATTATAATCGTTTTGCAAACTCTACACAGAAAAAATTATTAGTAGTTTTTTATCAATTAAAAAAATTATTTAAGAAGTACTTAAACTTAATAAATGTAATAATTGAATCAATTATTTTTTTGTTGAACGAAAATTAAAAATATAATTTTGATTTAATTAACATTTTAGTTGTTTTGAAATACATTTTAAATTGAAATAATAATCAAATAACAAAAAATTATTTCGTTTAAAATAAAATAATTTAAAATTGTGAAACTGTTGTTGGAAATTGTCAAAATCAATCAACACATTGTTTGAAACGGCCAAGTTTTTTGATAATTTTTTTAATTAAAATTGAAAATATCATTTATTGAAAAAAAATATTCAAAATATAAAATTTTTACAACTTTTAGTAATCAATATAATCATTTTGGTAATAGGTGCATAATTCACAAATGGGTTGCTTGATTCTATGAATTTGGTATAAAATTGGTGATTAGAGAAAATTTTTAATTTTTTCTGTGTACCCTACACCACAGTATTTAAAAACACATCATGCTTATGTGTCCATACACTCACAATATTCTGTACGTAAAATTAACTGAAATTGTAATATAAAATAAATGAAAATTTAGTTAAAAACCGGTCTACTTATTTTTCATTTATTTTTAACGAAAAGTTCATTTAATTTTTACTGTCAAAATTCAACTCCATGTTCCGTAAAAACAAATGAATTTAACGTTATTTAATATTAATTAACTATCAAAAAATCAACTACATATTCCGTAAAAAACAAAGGAATATTCAGTTATTTTATTTAATTCAGTCATTTTCGTTTACTCCACAAAAAAGGCCGAATTTCTAAAAAATGCCAGACAGACACCTGTCCGCTTGTTTTTCTAATGAGGGAGAGAGGGAGAATATTATTATTTACTTACCCTGTTACACACGTTTGTTGTACCGGCCACGTTGTTAACAGAAGAACTCTTAATTATAAGACACCAGCAGCATGACCGATATGACTTCGCAACTATTTTGCTTTTAAAATTTGATGTATTTAACTAAATTATTTTAACAAATAGAAAATGGGAATTGCTTACACAAAACAAGCAATTCATTTTTTATAGATAAGTAAAAATTAATTTTCGGTAGTTAAATTATATAAAATAACTGAATGTTCATTTGTTTTTACGGAATATGTTGTTAATTTTTTGATAGTTAATTTATATAAAATAACTGAATATTCATTTGCTTTTACGGAATTCGCGGTTGAAAATTTGACAATGAAACTTAAATGAACTTTTCGTTACTTTAAATTACATTTTCATTTAATTTTACATAAAGAAGAATTTAACTCATTCAACGGACAATATCAACTGCAACTGAAAATCCGTATTAATATGCACTTAGTTTTTTGAATAACTGTTGGAATCAGTTAAAAATAAATTTGCTTGGATTTTTAAATGATTATTTATTTAAAAATTACTGAACGGAATATTTCTTAAATAAACTACAATCCGTTACTGTAATAATTTTTATCATATTCAGTAAAAACAATTAAATATTCAGTTATTTTATATAATTTAACTACAAAAAATAAATTTTTACTTATCTATAAAAAATGTATTGCTTGTTTTGTGTAAGGAATACCCATTTTCTATTTGTTAATATAATTTAGTTAAATACATCAAATTTTAAAAGTAAAATAATTGCGAAGCCATATGGGTCATGCTGCTGGTGTATTATAATTGAGATTTCTTCTGTAACAACGTGGTCAGTACAACAAAAGTAAAACAAACGTGTATAACAGGCAGGGTTGCTAGATGTGACGATTTTTCGTCATTTTGACGATTTTTTTGAGAAAATTCTGTATAATGACGATTGACGATTTTTTTTATTACAAGTAACAGTGTTATGACGATTTTCTGGCATCAATAAAACACTTACAAGAAATATTAAGAATTATATTGGAAACAGACCAAAACGTAAAAATAAATTTTTCAAAATAAAAAAAAAAAATTCTTCCCCCACCACAAACCAGGTGGCTTTCATTAGAATCATTAGTAATTCGTATTCTACAATTATAGGAGTCATCGATACTGCAAAAATATACACTAGAGCCCCGATTTGCGTCGGTCCGCTTATAGTTTATATGATTTCGATTTGCGTCGCTACATACGATTGCATTTTTTCGCTGAAGTCATAATCACATGTGAAGTATTTCTCTATTTGCGTGTAAAAATGCGAATTTCCATTTAATTCTGTTAGGTAAGTTATTTAAGTAGCGCGTTAGGAAGTAAGAAGTTAGTTTTTAATAAGAAGTTGTGTAGAAAAAAGGTGCAAAGAGTTGAAAACGCATTATGTAGGTAGGAACTAAATTTGGACGTAAAAAGACTGTTGATATAGACAGAAAGAACCCTTGGTTTAGCACATTCAACAGTAAAAACAGTTTGCAATAGTGATAGCGCTAAAAATGAATAATTTAAAGATAGCTCGAGATAAAAGCATATGAGATTTAATTTTTTATTTAATGTTTTTGTGATTATGGATAGTTGAAATAAATAAATTTTTGTTATGTTTCTATGAAAATATATTTTTTCTTATGTATTTATTTTTAAATGATAAAACCATATCACTTTCATTATCATAAATAGAATTTCTTGCTAAAAATTTATATGTTTGAACCAATCAATGCAATAAATTGTCTCTTATTTGTAAAATTTAAATATTTGACGATTCGCTGACGATTTTGTTAAATGTTCGTGACGACTTTGACGAATTTTGTTAAAACTTTTGACGCTTTTTGAAGAAAAAAGCCTAACAACCCTGATAACAGGGTAAGTAAATAATAATATTCTCCCTCTCTCGCTTATAAGAAAAACAAGCGGACAGGTGTCTGTCTGGTATTTTTTAGAAATTCGGCTCTTTTGTGGAGTAAACGAAAATTACTGAATTTAATTAAATAACTGAATATTTAATTGTTTTTACTGAATATGGGGTAAATTTTTTGACAACAAAATTTTAAAAAATAACTGAATATTTAATTGTTTTTACTGAATATGGTGTTGAATTTTTGACAGTAAAATTTTACAAAATAACTGAATGTTTATTTGATTTTACGGAATATGGAATTAAATAAACTTTTTGTTAAAAATAAATGAAAAATAAGTAGACCGGTTTTTAATTGAATTTTCATTTATTTTATATTACAAATTCAGTTAATTTTACGTACAGAATATTGTGAGTGTATTTGTGAAAAACTACATAGCTTATGTGTCCATATAAATATATTTCTATCTATGATTTAAATTTCATTAAAATCGGTTTGATTGTTTCTGAGAGGCAGAAATTTCCCCCTATCTTCCCTCGTTATCCTACGATTCGGCCCTTTTTAATGGCTTGGTCCTTGTGCCAATAAGAACCTTTGGCCCAATTTTTATCAAGTTATCTTCAAAATTGCCCTGTACTTTGCGCACAAGGTTACATGAACAGCCAGCCGGACGGACATCGTTAGTTCGACTCAGAAAGTGATTATAAGTTGATCGGTATGCTTTAAGGTGGGTCTAGGACCAATATTTTAAGGCGTTACATACATCAGCACAAATGCATAATACCCTCTCCACTATTGTGGTGTGGGTATAAAAAACTAGCCGTATTTAGTTATTTGCCTTGTAATAAAAAAGTTACATACTTTGAAAAAATACTTAAGTCGAATTCTACATTCAAATAAAATTTTTAACTTTTTTGTAACTGTTGCAAGTAACACCATTTGTTATTATTACAAATTTAAAAAATTCTCTTAAGCAATAGAGATTGATTCTGCATGTATAAATTATGTTATACAAGCAGGGCCAAATCGGGAAGTTTTGGGCCTAAAAATCGGAATGTAAATATATGCACGTATCGATGGTCTTATGTTAAATTATAGCATTATAAAATCTAGCAGCTCATTATATGTGAAAAGTCATAGTTTTATGTAGTGGAAGATAAAAAAGGAATTACACACAGAAAAAATGTTAATGTTAAAATAACATGGCGAAATGTTGATTGAGAATCATGGTAAATTTCAACAAAAGTATGCCCTTTATTTGAATTTATCATTATTTCATATTAATTTTAAATGAAAAATATTAAATTAACCTTAAATCACGTTTATTTAATATTATTCATTGTTAAAATAACATTGTTGAATACTGAATCCATAAAAACCTGTTTTATATTAAAATCAAAAGTTTATCTTGTTAAATTAACATGCATACATACTTAAGTATGTACATTTTTTTATTTTCATGTTTAAAATATGTTATAAAAAGACAATTCCCGTAGAATGATGACGAAACCCATATCGCGCCATTCTGCTGATGCTTCTGTTAACAAAGGAGAAACAAAATAAGTGAAACATGTGTTACAGGGGTAAATGTTTGAATTAAAAATGCATATGTTGTCTTCACACTGTTATATCACTCCAACTAATTTGATTCTACATGAAATTCACGTTGTTTCAACTTGAAATAACTTTCATTCAGCGTGATTCGGCTTGTTATTTCAATATGAATGACAGTTTGCTCTTACTTTACTGCAATGTTAAATTAACATGAATTATAGTTATTTTAAAAGAAAAAAATGTTGTTCGCAAGTTATTGTAAGATCATGTTAAATTAACATGAAACAACAATGAAGCAAAATCACTACTAAAAATGTAAAATCAACCTTGTTTTGAACGAATTTACATTGATTTTTTCTGTGTGTAGATACACATTTTATTTGATTCTGACTTGCTTATTATATATCGTCCCCTCAATATAACAATAGCGTATAATTTTTTTGGGGGTTTGAGAAAATCGTGTTTAAAGTTTTTGTCGGATCGAATGTCTATTAAAACCTCATTATCGCGGTAAATAAAAATTCTTCATATTGGATTTTTCGACGAATACATAATACCGTTTCTTGTCCTTAAATTGACCAATTTTTTTTATTCTACGCATCTTTTAAGACCATAATTATGGCATTCAAAGTGCAAGTTCTCCATATAGGCTAATTTATTTTTTAAGGAATTCGTATGATGTATCTGATACACTATTTTATTTTGTATGGTATACGCTGTTTTATTCAATAATTTTACGGTATTTTTATTAAAATATTTGATCTCAAAAATATCAATTTGTAACATTATAAAACAGTGATAAATTCATAGTTTTGTTAATTCAGTGGCACATATTCATTACTTTCCAATTTGGGTTATTAAAAACAAAAAATTATGACAAATTAAGGTATACATTGCTTAAATCAAAAATAACTGGAAGTTCATTCGTCTTCTTTCTCTTCCTCTGCTACATCTGGCTCATCTAAACAACTTCGCTTCTTTCCACCTTGTAATTTAATAAAAAAAATGACTGCGAGCCACGAGGAATTACATTCTTTTTGCACAAATTTTGGAGATCATGCAGCTTTCGATGGTCGGAATAAAACTTTTTCTCAAACAATAGTGTATTTTATTATAAGCTATTTTATGAGTTAAAATTTTCATAAAATGTATTTTTTCTGGAGTATAATGCGTATACACTAAAGCCCTGCACGAATGCATTTGAATGCCGTTTCAAATCATTCGTTTGTTTTTCAACTCGTGATTGTCGATTGCATTTTGCTAACGAATCAAACTCTGTATTGTGAAAAACACATAAAGCACGAAGAGAATATAAACACACAAATGCAAATGAATTTAAATTTGTGTGTTATAAACGACCAAATACGAAGTGTAAAGAGCACGAAATATACTCCACACAACAACGAAACAAACGAATAACACAAACTACACCAAATCATACGAATCAAACGATTCAAACGAATCAGACCAAATCACACCAAACAACAGTAACAAAATAGGTGATCTGAATTATTGAATTTTTTTTATTATTAGGTATGACTAGTAAACTTGTATTTTTTCAGAAATCAAATTCTGTGCTACTGAAAAAACTCTCTCTGAAGCTGCACTACTAGCAGCCGTTGCTAATATTTTGCAGCTCACTTTGTAGAGAAGTGGAAATTCATTTTGATGTAAGTTCCACCATTGCAAAATGTTGAAATCTTCATTAGTACTAACATTTAAGCTTTCATACATTAGCAATTCGTTGGATACTGCATATCATAACATTTTACAAAATACCAAATGCGCACCTGAGTTTGCCTGCAAAAATGTATAAAGTCAGTATAACAGGTCAAAGTTGCGTTAAATAGTTACCATAAATAGGTAAGGTTAACTCTTTCTGAAGGTCGTTCTCGACCTGGCGTCTCCAGATGTTGGCGAGTCTGTCGAATCTTTGGCGCCTTGAGGGTTGCATCGATGGCTTACTAATTACTAGGCCAAAAATACTCTACACTTCGCCTCTGTTACGTTATATATAAATATATATCCAATACATATGCACTTGCAATATTTTTGTATCTGCGTTTAGTCTGTCTTCTACCATACCAAACATTCAGTTGATATTTTGCGATCAATCTTAACGGTATTCATACATATACCTACGCGCACAGCACTTAGAGAGACCAAAGTGGTGACACTTTTAATTATTATTTATACATATTTTGTTGGTATTTTGTGCTGTCTCTTGCAAAAAGCCAAAAGCATCTAAAAGATACAATTGTCTACATAGTTTATTTATATTCCTAAAAAGAAAGAAACGAAACATCAAACTGAAACTAAATTGCATGTGTGAGACATTAAAATTTCCTTTACTTTTTTGTATTTCATATTCGTGTATAAAGTTCTGTGCATGTTTGAAAAAAGAAAATAAAAAAAAACAAAAAATAAAATGTATTGCAATTTCGAAAAATAAAAGTATGTAGAAGGAACTTTGCAGATATATTTATTTATATACATACACAAACCCATACATATACATACATTCTTACAATACAAAAAGTGCAATTTTTTAGATACAAACATATTGTGTGTGTTTGATAAATGTTTTGTCGAAAAAACAAATTTTTGTGCCGCATTTCATCGTAGAGGAGTTTTTAGTATTTTTCAGTCGTATAGACGACAGATACAGAGCAAGAGGTGAGTGAAAAATATTAAGAACTTTTTTCTTTTATATAACGGTCACATTGTTAAAATTAATATTATTCTAGATACTTACTACATCCATACATACATATGTATGTTTATTTAGCAGTTACATTTATTTACAATTAATAATTAGTTAACGTGTTCTTGCAGATGAATGCCGATAAACTAAGACGTTTACAGGCCCAGGTCCGTATTGGGGGCAAAGGTACGCCTCGTCGCAAAAAGAAGGTAATGCATCAGTCTGCTGCTACAGATGATAAAAAATTGCAAAGTTCATTAAAGAAATTGTCCGTAAGCACAATACCCGGCATCGAAGAGGTTAATATTATCAAAGATGATCTAACCGTTATTCATTTCAATAATCCCAAGGCACAAGCTTCTTTATCGGCAAACACTTTTGCTGTTACTGGACATGGGGAAACAAAGAAAATAGTAGAAATGTTGCCAGAGATATTGCCTCAATTGGGACAGGATACTGTCATGCAGTTGCGTATGTTCGCTAATACCATGTCAAGTAATCAGAAACAAGGTAATTCTGTCTCAACTGTTCTTGATAATGTGGCTGAAGAGGATGATGTTCCCTTATTGGTTAATGATTTTGAAGAGGTAGCTAAAATGGACGAAACTAAAACTGTCAAACCTAATGCTGAAACTGAAAAGCCTAAAGAATTTGCTAAAAATAATGAGAATGGCATTTTGAAAGAGGAGAACAGTGCAAAAAAAATTGATATTTCGAAAGATGCTACTGATAAGTTGGATAAGAAAATAAAGAAACAACAAAACAAGCAACAGCAACAGTCGGCCAATGGGGCAGCTAAAATTAAATTAGATGTGGGAAAAAACGAAAATAAGCAACAAAAGCAAACAAAACAAGAAAAATCAAATAAACAAGAAAAATCACAAGCAGTTGTTGAGAAAAACGACCGATCTGTAAATAAACAAATTGCAGCTAAAAATGAACAAACGTCAATGAAGGAAACGGAAATAGGAAAAGAAGAACTAAACCTACAAAAGCAAGAAGTCAAATTTCAGACTGCACAACCCAAAGAAGTTAAAAATCAGCAAAAAATAGAAAAGACAGAAATAGATCAAAAGCCTAATGAAACAGCTAAGAAAATTGATGGAAAAGCGCAACAAAAGACATCAGAGAAATCTTCGAAACAAATGGAAAAACCAGCCGAAAGGAAAAAGGAAGATAATGCCAAAGATAACAAAAGCCAAAAAGAAGTTGTTAAAGAAGACCAAGCTAAAGAACTGAAACAACAAAGTGCCAACGAGAAGGAGGAAACCAAAAAAGTAAAAGAGTCGCTAAAAGGGACAAAGTTGCCAGAGAAAAGTATAGAATCTGATAAGCAAATAAAAAACCAAGCTAAACAAGGAGCCGTGCCAAAAGAACAAATCACAGCAGCAAAGCCATCAGAGAAAAAATTTGAACTAGAATCTAAAAAAAAGCCAGATAAACAGGAACCAGTGGAGGCACAAGCCAAAGAGCAGAATAAAATAAAGAACAAAGAACCCTGCATTAGCAATGATTTAAGTCGAGTTAATGAGATTAAAACTGAAAACAAGGAGGATGTCAAACAGACAAATATTTCAATCGAAAATCAAATTTCTGCAGAAAATAAGCCAGAAGCAACAACTACAGTTGAAAAATCCAAAGAAGAACTCAAAATGACTGCACCTTCTGTAGAAACAACTGAAAAGATTGCCGAACCGCCTCAATTTGCAGCAAAATTAAACGAGGAACCAAAAAAGTTAGCAGACGTTGTTACAGACAAAAATCAATTTGACGAGAAAGCAAAAAAACCACAATTAAATCTGCCCATAGAAAAAGCTCAAGAGAAAATAGATATTGAAATACCTGAGACTGATAAGGCACTAAAAGTTGCACCAATTGCCCAACCAAATCAGCAACCTTCACCAAAACCAGCTGGTGGAAAAAAGACCCAAACAACTCCAACTCAAGCTTCTTCAAATAATAAAAAAGAAGACCCCAAACCTACAACTCAGCCCGGTGCCCAAACAAAACCCTCAAAAAATACAACTTCAAAGCCAATTCTACAAACAAAGCCTGTAATACCAGCTAAGACACCCGACAAACCCACCACTCCATTGAAACCAGGAACAGTAACTAAAGCAGCTAGCCCCCAACCTAAAACTACAACTACATCCGCGAAGAAAACACCTCAAATAACAGCAACACCCCCAACGACACCTACTGAAGCTATCGCCATTATTGACATACAAGCTGATGATAAAGGTTTAATAGATGTTCAAAAGAAACCAGCTACTGCTCCGAAACCCGCACAGCCAAAAACCAATCAGCAAAAACCGGCAAATAATAATCAAACCGCAGATAATAAAAAAGCTACTGCTGTAAAACCAAAACAGCCACCACCTGCAAAAACTTCTACCAATATTTCAGCTCAACAAGAACAAAAGAAACAAGTAAGCCCGGTTAGGCCAGATAATGCTAAACAACAGATATCACCTAACACTTTAGGCACTTCGCAACAACAGCCTACTAAGCAACCATCACCTTCTAAGCAACTAGCTCCAAGTAAACAAGCTACTTCAAATAAACAACAATCACCAGCAAAGCAGACACCAAAGGCATCAGCTCCCGAAATGCCACAAGAACAGCGGCCCAGGCCAAAAGCAACTACTCCTCAACCACCAAATCAACAATCAAAAGCTTCTACCCCCCAGCCTAATACTCAGAAACCGAAAGCAACAACTCCACAGCCAATAATTCATCCATCAAAAGCTACTTCTCCACAGCTAATTAAAAAAGATGCTTCTCCTCAACCGGTTGTTGGACAGCAGCAACCTGAAATAAAAGCTCCTTTATCAAAACCTGATGATACACAGTCAAAAAATCAATCGCAGAAAATAGTTACTCCACAGCCACATGTTCCTCAAGCCAAAGCTACAACTCCACAACCTGTTGCCCAACAACAAGAGACCACCACTCCCCAACCGAAAAATGAACCACAGAATGCCAGTGCTACACAATCAACTGTTTCTCAACCTAAAGTTACAACCCCACAACCGAAAGAACCTACCCTACACTTGACGATTGAACCACAGAAAGCCAGTGCTCTACAGCCAGCTGCTCAACAAGCTAAAGCATCTACACCACAACAGACAAATGAACCACAAGCTGAAACATCAACACCACAGTCGACGAATGAACCTCAGAAAGAAAGTACTCCACAACCAATTGTCCAACAGGCTACAGCTACAACTCCACAACCCAAACCTGCAACACCACAGCCACCCAAGGAATCACAAACCGTCAGTGCTCCACAAACCAAGGATTTTACTCAACAACCAGTAGCTCAACAGCCAGGAGGTGACACACAAAAACCTAAAACTCCACCACCATATTCTAAACAACCACAGTCTAAAGCCACTTCTCAACAACCAAAAATTCAACCAAAGGAAGAAAGTACTCCTCAACCAACAATTAAAAACCAGCAAGTTGGTACTCCACCAGCAATTTTTCAACAGAAACCACCCAGTTCTCCAGAACCCCATGCACAACAATCAACGGAAGTACCACAATTACCTATTCAAACAACAGCTCAACCAATTGTTTCACAACAAAAGGCATCCACTCCCCAGCCAACAACACCAAAAGCGACAACTCCACAGCCACAACAACAAAATATTCAGCAGTCAAATCCATCCCAATAAAATCCTCAAAAACCTATTCTCTTTGCATTTTAATATTAAATACTATCAAGTGGTCCTTTCCTATTAAGCATTTCTCTCTAACAGTTTATCGTTAATTTAAATTTTACTTACTTTTTTTAAATAGCACCTCAACTAACTCGAACCCATTTTTCATTAAAAACATAAAAACCCTCAACCATCCGACCAAAAAATTTGTATTTAAAAATTTTGATTTCAATTTTTCTTTTTCTTAATTTGCATGCATAAAGCAATAATTCGAAAATAAATAATGGTTAATGGTTGAAACAAATTGATGTGTTTTATTCTATTTGCCAAATGGTGAGGTTGAGATGACATGAAACTATAAATTGAGATTGGGACATTTATTGTATGTTTATGCGCGGGAATCTTTTCGTCTGTCTGTCCGCTGAATTGGCGTTTGAATTTCTTTAATAAAGTCGCCATTTTTGATCGCAATTTGTGAACATGTACATAGTTTAATAAAACGAACAAAAATCAATCAAAAACTCTATTTCGAATTTTTGTTTGTTACGCCATTTTGCTTTTTAGGTGACGATATGTTATACCGATCTAGTAGGCCATGTGACATTAAAAAATCGGAGCGATTGATGATCAGAAGGAAGCTAGTCAAAATGTGAATTTTCAGTGTTTGAATTGAATGAAAGTGGCTGCTTTTTCCTGTAATTGCTCGAATTCAGTTGACTTCGAATTACTCACTTACACTCAATTTACATGATGAATTTTTTTTGTTTGATAGCAAGCGGTGTAGAGAAGAAAGAGGAAGAGAAACCCGAAATCATGTCTATTTGTCTACCCCTCTTTCTTCTCTACACCTCTTGCTGCCAAACAAAAAAATGACGTCCAAAATTGGACGTCATAGAATTCATCATGTAAATTGAGTGTAAGGGAGTAATTCGAAGTCAACTGAATTCGAGCAATTACAGGAAAAAGCAGCCACTTTCAGTTCAAACACCGAAAATTCAAATTTCGGCTAAAAACTGCAAATTAGTGCACTGCACCCTTTTATGTACTAAATTTAAAGCGAAAAAATATGTTTTCCAATCTATTGGCCGTTTTCTCATTAGACGATTATCCTTTTTCCCAATTAAAAACTGCAAATTAAAGATTAATGGTTTACTTAGCCCGGGGTTTTGAGATGTGGTTAAAGTTTAAACTTAGTTTGACGCATTCTGAAATTCGGATTTTTCTGGCAAAATTTGATTTTTTTTTATTATTTTATTATAGACAAACATTTTGAGCAAAACTTAGTTGTTCCGCCAAAATTTTGTATACAATCTTGGTAATTGCAGCACAAGTCTGTTTTGGGATTAACTAAACCTAGTTTAACTGAGATCTCAAACACCCAGCCTCATTTGCATCTATTCTTTCGCAACGCTAAGTGCCGGTTTACACACGTCAAGTTTGACTCGTCAAGTCTTGAGCTTTTAGGAGAGAAGCGAAAAGAGAATGCCATTTCTTTCATCAGTCAAATCTTGTTTGACGCTTATTTGCTGTAAAGATAAATTCATTAACTGAATATACACTTTTACATCTATTTTGAGCGGTATTGCCAACTGAAAATAATAATTTTGTTGGTATATTGAGAAAACCAAAAACGTTAATGGAAAGTTTATCAGTCTAATGGCAAATTTTCAGGATTGATATTAAAACACATTTATTTTTAAAATCGTTTTAAATAAAAAATTTTCTTCTTCACTAAAAACTTAAGTGAAACTTAAGTCACCGATGTGGTACACTTAATTTCAACTTAAGTTTCCATTGTAATATTTTAGCAAGGTGGCTTCAATATCACAACAATACAACAACAATAGGCAAAGCATTAACAGTCAACTGTTTTTTCAGACCACCTTGTAAATAAATACACTTTTTTATATTTTTTTTTTTTTGTATTTAGTTTAGTATTTAGTAATTAAATAAGACTTTTCTCAAATAAAACTCAAAAAACCAATTGGGGGATTCACAAGGTGTCATAAAGTCATAAGTCTTAAAATAATAGCATGAAAAAATACGACTCTTGTGAACAACCCCTCATAAATTAGTGTGATATTTTGAATTTAATTCAGCTGATTTAAAACAAATACATATAAAAAAATAAATATTTACGTAACATCATAATATTTTTTAATTCTAATCCATGAATGAATAAATTTAATTAGATCTTACCTGACTATTTTCCATTTTTAGACGCAAATCACAAATTAATTTTTTTTGTCTGTTTACCAAACATCAGAGTCCTAAGCCAACTTAGTTCTATTAATTTAAGACACTTTTTGTTTTCAAAGCAACAACAATATTTTTAAACCATTGTAAAATGTTAGAACATTATGACAATATAACATGATAGCACACCTTGTGAATACCCCAAATATGTTTTAAATACGATTTAAGTTTGTTATGAAAATTAACTTAATATTGATTTAAATACTATCCTGAAAATTGGGCATAAAAATAATATACGTTTTCCGTTCTCTTGTTGTAAATGTATTTAAGTATTTTTTTTAATTGTAATATTGGGCAAACTTTTTATGAAGAATGTCAAAATAAAAAGTAACAAAAGTCAAAAAACATTATGAAGGAATTAAATACCAGTTGCTTACACTGCAGTTACACGCTCAAGTTTTTCTTGATAGTCTTTTACATATACTGTTTGTCAAAATTTCCAAAAATTGATAGTTGTGACGTAGGCTGCATTTAATTTTTGAGCAATTTACTTTCAAGATGCAATCAAGGCGAATTGACTAGAAGGTGAGGTCAACTCTACAACTACAATGCGTCTGTGGTCGGGTTGTCAAAAATATTGCTAGTAAAAAAAACTGGTTTGTTTACATGAAAACGAGATTGTATACAAACTTTGACAAGTCGACCACCGAAAAAAAACACCATATGTTGACTTGACCCCACCTTCTAGTCAATTCGCCTTGGATGCCATCAAGAAAAAAATGTATAAAGAGAAACGAAAAATTTGCTCACAAACCTTGAAATCAGCTGTTTTCTTGAACGTAAATTTAAACACTTACTGGAAAGAGAATTTTAAAGGCAAGTTCGTATCAATTTTTAAAAGTATGAGTCCAGCGTTACCGTTCAAAATGCACAAAAAGGGGCACAAAAAGGAGATTTTCAAAATAAAAGTGGCACAAAAAGGGGAATTCTGAGAAAAAAATGGGCAACTTTAAAAATAAGACCATTTTAATTTTTATTAAGTTATTTTCACTGAAAACATAAACGTTACAAAAAATAAGCCTCTTTCTATGTATAAATAAAAGGCCTAACTTCACTTTTTGAAAATTTCTCAATGTTGGTTTATTACTATCTAATTAGCTGTGAACTCTTTGAAAATGATTTTGATCTTTTTTAATTTAAATATTTTTCATTAAAAAATATGAAAAATTGGTATAGGGTTTTAATCTTATTTGATGTTTTTCAGAAGCTACCAGCCAGTTAAAAGGAAAATATTCATAACAAAATTAGGCCATTATATATTGCTTAAATATAAATTACTAAGCTTCGCGTGTTTGGCAAATTTCTTTTTTAAATTTTGAAAATCCATTTTTCAAGCAATACTAATTTTCGATACTTTTTATTTTGTGAAGTAAGGCCTTTAAGCTTTTGACACATCCATATATGGTCAAACTTCACTATATTATACATAACTAACATTTTTTTCTACTTTTGTTTATAAAAACTGGTATTTTAGTTCGATTATCGATTTAACATTTGCTTCAATAATATCCTTACAAGGAAAATTTTTAAGACTTTTGCGTAAGTGTTTAATTGCTTGTATGAAATAAAGTGCTGGAAAAAAATCTTCTAGGCTACAAAACCTTTTATGCTGCTTATTTAACTTTTAATGATCAAATTTATTTTAAAAGAAATGCTGCTACAGTTTTGTCCACTAAAACGAGCGACTGTTGTTAAAATCGTTATCAAGAAACTAAGATACAGCCATGCTACCTTTGCGCTTAGTTAATTTTATACAACTAGCTCCAAGTAAACAAGCTACTTCAAATAAACAACAATCACCAGCAAAGCAGACACCAAAGGCATCAGCTCCCGAAATGCCACAAGAACAGCGGCCCAGGCCAAAAGCAACTACTCCTCAACCACCAAATCAACAATCAAAAGCTTCTACCCCCCAGCCTAATACTCAGAAACCGAAAACAACAACTCCACAGCCAATAATTCATCCACCAAAAGCTACTTCTCCACAGCTAATTAAAAAAGATGCTTCTCCTCAACCGGTTGTTGGACAGCAGCAACCTGAAATAAAAGCTCCTTTATCAAAACCTGATGATACACAGTCAAAAAATCAATCGCAGAAAATAGTTACTCCACAGCCACATGTTCCTCAAGCCAAAGCTACAACTCCACAACCTGTTGCCCAACAACAAAAGACCACCACTCCCCAACCGAAAAATGAACCACAGAATGCCAGTGCTACACAATCAACTGTTTCTCAACCTAAAGTTACAACCCCACAACCGAAAGAACCTACCCTACACTTGACGATTGAACCACAGAAAGCCAGTGCTCTACAGCCAGCTGCTCAACAAGCTAAAGCATCTACACCACAACAGACAAATGAACCACAAGCTGAAACATCAACACCACAGTCGACGAATGAACCTCAGAAAGAAAGTACTCCACAACCAAAAACTGGTATTTTAGTTCGATTATCGATTTAACATTTGCTTCAATAATATCCTTACAAGGAAAATTTTTAAGACTTTTGCGTAAGTGTTTAATTGCTTGTATGAAATAAAGTGCTGGAAAAAAATCTTCTAGGCTACAAAACCTTTTGTGCTGCTTATTAAACTTTTAATGATCAAATTTATTTTAAAAGAAATGCTGCTACAGTTTTGTCCACTAAAACGAGCGACTGTTGTTAAAATCGTTATCAAGAAACTAAGATACAGCCATGCTACCTTTGCGCTTAGTTAATTTTATACCATATTTTTTAGGTAATTTTACCTATTTTTTTTTGTGTGTAAGGAGATCAAATAATAATAATTTTTTAAATTTGTTCATTATATAGAAAGCTTCATTTCATAGAACCTCACTATAGAGATGTTTGAATGTATATATACACAGTGAAAACACACGTCTTGTTTGCAAGTTAACGTGTATGAACTGTTGCATATTATTTTACCCTTCACCACAGCTGGAAAAATATAAGGTCGTTATTATATAAGTTTGTCATTCCATTTTTAATTTAACAAAATCGGTTACTAATTGACTTAGTAATAGACTTATAACCACGTTATTATTCCCAAAATAAGGGCTTTGGCACAATAGCGCCTTTATTATGAGTGATAGGTGGACCAAATTTAGTTCTGATATTTCTTATTAGGAGAAGTTAGTAGTGGTACGTTTTTTTTAATGCATTACAGTGCTATGCTGTTTCTTTAGTTGTTATATAAGTATCTAATTTTCGAAAATATGCAAATAGGTACATTTATTAATAAGTTCAACATGGACTGCCAGGTGTCTACTTTCAGTCTATTTTACCACTAATTGTTTTATAATGCTAATTTAAAAAAAAAAAAATCCGTTTAGCGGATGCACTTCTATGCGGTAAAGTAAAAACATACAATCATATAAAAGCTGGAAGTTCAAAAAGGGGCACAAAAACATACAAAATTATACAAAGGAGATTTAAAATAAAGGGGCAAAGAAAGTGGCAAGGCATTAAAAAAGGGGCAAAAATGCGACTTTAGTCGCATAAAGGTAACTCATAATGAGGCTATTGGTAAAAAAGTGTGAGTGTATTAAAACTTGATAGGCAAAACTTGATCGTGTAACCCTCAAGTTATAATAGGTTGTGTTTTTGTAAAAAAAAAAACTAAAAAAAATTCAAATTACAACAAAAAACATTTCAGTTAAAAAGGTAAAAAGCAATTTGTGTAAGAGTATACTAAATATTAACCTTCATATTAATAAAAAATATTTATGATTTCTAAAAGGTTTATTAAACCGATTTTCATAGCTTGTTATAAATCAGAAATATTTTTTATGAATAAGGCCTTAAATATATTTCTGTGACATTTTGACAAAACAGTTAAGATAGCAAAAAATTAAAAAAAAAAAAACTCGGTGAAAAAAAAATTTTTTATTAAAAAATAAAATTAACCAAAATTAAAGAAAAATTTCGTTTATAATAACCAAAAATGTTTTTTGAATTAAAATTCGTATGATTAACAAAATTTTTTTCAGCTTTCTAAATCAAATTTTCACAGTGAACATCTTGATTACAATTATTATTTGTGCGTGTGATTTGTTAGCGCACCATTTCTCCACTCACGACGAACAAATCACAATAACCTTAAACGTCAAAAAGACAACATGAATTAAAAAAAAATAATGTTTTTTTTAGTAAAATATCGAACATGCCCGCTCTTATAGTTTACAACATGCAGTTTTATGTTCAGTCCTTTTTTGTGCATAACTTTGAATTAGCCGATCAAAACGTACATACATATGTAAATAAATTAAAAACATGCTAAGTCGACTTGTGAAACATGTTTTGGAATTGAGCTGTCTATATGTATGTAAGCATGTACATTAGTGTGTCGCAAAAAAAATTTTTTTTGGGCTCAAGCAAAAAATTTAAAAGCTTATAGGGTAAAGTATTCGTCAAAAATCACGATTTTCTTCACTTTAAAGGAAATAATTTAAAAGAAAAATGTCCAAGCTTTATTTTTGTGTGTAAAAACTATGGCCCATATTCATAGTCAAACATAAAGTCGACTTTAAGTTAAAACCGGCTTTAAATAATGTCAATAACATTGTTTTAAAGTCGACTTTAGAAAAAGTCGACTTTATTTTTGACTATGAATATGGGCCTATGTTTTTGCAATGAATTTGCTCATTTATGCACCCTACATTACAATTTTTCTTAATTTTTCCATAAATTTTGTAAATAACACTTTATAACTTTTAAAATTTTTATGAAAATGAAAAAAACTAACAACGCTGTTTGGAAGATCAATTAATTCAAAATAGTTAAGTAACTACTATTTTTGAATTTGCTCTTACCTTTCCTGAGTTATGCCGGTTTTCAGCTTTGTAACCAGTTTATGATATTCCCTGCAAATAATATTGGACCACTTCATGGACTGATCCGATGTAATGCAAGTATGGGCCACGTCATTGGTAAAAAGTGTTTGCAGTGAGATTACATGTCTTCGTTTTTTACGATGACGTGCTTTCGTTTTCAAACGACTTCAAAACTAATCCTCTTGTGTATATCATGGAGTAGTTTTAAAACTACTCGTTAGTAGTCCAAAGTTGGGTTATATGGTCCTCCCCTAGGACATCGTAATGTTAAATAGACCATGTTTTTTCCATACGTTTGGGTTTTTTTTGGACTAGTCCTGGTCCCTTGTGGGCTACTCTTTACACGCATGTTTGGACTTGTCCTATTATTTGCAGGGTTATTACTCATTCACAAGAAACAAATACAAATCAAACGGGTTGCTTTTGCTTTGCTTAAAAATCATTTATTGCGGTTATTACGTATAGTTCTATGCCATGCAATAAATTCCAAAAATCGGTTTCAGAAGTTGTGACATTGATGTAAGTGTTATCCATTACCAATACGTGAAGATCTGAGCAATTTTACTTAAGGCCAGCTTGAAGACATGCAACCAAGAGAAACCTATAAATAATTGCTTTATCTAAGTCTTGTCTATTTGGGTGATGCATCTAAGCCCTATCCAACAGTAAAAGCTTCAGAAGCTATTAATCAGGCTCGCTGGATGAAGAAAATAGAATCAAGATCATTTATTTTAAGAATAAATATCACAAATGGTTACATTTGTCAATGCCCTCGATACACTCCTCTCAATGATCTTATTTTATTAAGGATAACTACAAAATTATTAATGTAGCAGTTGCACGTTCCACGTAAAAAACTTTTATAGGTTATCAGTGGTAATTTACCCCGAAATTGCCTTACTTTGCGTTTTTTTTTTTTTTTTTTGATCAACATATCTACACTAAACCTCTAAGTTGAATGGTAAAAAATCTACATACGCCAAGTAGCGAGAACGAAGTTGTAAATTTTAACAGAAGACATCCTTAAAAATAAAAAATTCAAGGATTCATTTCCAAAACCAGTCTTATTTATTTTCAAGCTTGCAATATTTCAATTGATTTTTAAAAAATAGATCCAGAAAATTGGGAAGCAAAAAAGTAATTTCAAGATGCAAAGAACAAATTTCAACATTTACAAGTGGTAAATGATGTGTCAGAACGAGGTGTGGCTTTGGCTACACTAAGAGAAAAATGACGATCTAAATTTAAGAACAAAATTCTTGAATTAAGATTGCAAAAATCTTTAGATTTCAATCTTGAAATTTGGTCGATAAGATTGACATTCTCAAATTTAAGCATAAATTCTAAATTTGTACAATGAATAATTCTCAAAATCAAAAACGTAATCTTAATTTTAAGAAATTAAGAATATATTTAAAGATTTAATTCTTGTTTTTTTTTTTAATTAAACATCAATGAAAGCTTGTTGTGTAATAAATTGTAAGACGCTGATCGAAGAAGAGTTATTTAAAAAAAAATTAAAAACGATATATTAAAATATTGTGAAAGCCAATTAAAAATGGAAAATCAGAACACAGATGAAATGGCGTTTATAACCATACCAATGAGTGACGATCAGAGACCTGCGCCGAAGCGTCTTAAGGCCAGTTTACATGGTAATACATTGTATTACGACATAATGTAGAATGAGACAAATCATATCATGTAAAAGCAAAATGCATTGAGTAAGAGAGAATAAAAATACAAAATCTGACAAGCGGTCGGTAAATGGTTTTTTTCTAAACCATTTTAGAAACTTATGTATTTTCATCACACCAGAGGTACAATTTAACAGGGTATATTTAAGGTGGTAGCATTTTTATACAATTACAAAAACAACTAAAATCAACTCAGGAAATTTTCATGTTGTTTTTGTTAAAATTGTAAAACTGCAACCATCTGCTTTTTTGTTATTATTTTTGATTTTACTTATACCATCCGTGTAAACATAAAGTATACTCTCAACAGACTTTTATTTTTTTCTTTTAAACACGGAGAGAATTTCATATTATTTTGATTCTACAAAGTCGTAATACATTGTATTACCGTGTAAACAGGCCTTTAGCCGGCTGTTAGCCAGCCGCCGATGAAAATATTTGTAGCCACCGCCGCCGAAAATTCTTCGGCTAACACTTTGCCACATTCTTTTTTGTTTATCTATCCTTAAAAAGTGCAACTCTTAGTTTCTTGTTTATAAAGCACCAATCGTTGATTATTTTTTGTGATAACTATTCTGTTTTTTTCCCCGCCAAAAAGTTTTAACTCTGTAAAAATTTGACAGACTTCGTGCATTACGAAAATATGATTAACAAGAAAAGTGAATTTAGGTGTAAAACGCAAATATGTTTGTTTGCGTCACTACTGAGGTATTCGTGTACGCGGTCAACACACCATGAATACCCTTCGACCTGGTCGAAATTTTGGGGTGTCATTGTACCACATTTTGTCCTCTTTTAAGAGACCGTTTTCAAGCTGAAAAAAAGTTCTTAAAAAAGATGGTGTGTTTTATTGTAATTGTTTTATATGTAAAAATTTTAAATTTTGTTCCTCTGGAATAGCTAATTATTCAATTAATCAGGTATGTTCTAGGTTTCGACTCGAATTGAAAACGAAAAATTTTTTAAATCCGCATAATTCATAAATTGGTGTTCTCAAATCCGCATGTTTTTGTGTATTCGAAGTTTTTGTTAGAAAATTTTTTTTGTACTAAAGATCGCTAATTTGCTAACCGCAGCATGATGGCAATGTTTAATATTTTTTTTTTAAATCGTGAAAGCTGTAAAGAATCACAGGAAAAAATAGCTTCTATCGCGAACATGGCTTAAATTCGCGAAAAATTGCAAACTTTTAAACAAACACTAAAATTTATTTGAAATCGCTAAATCGGTAAAAAAAAAAATGTCGGAAAATAATAAAAAAAAAAAAAAAAATTGCAAAAATAGCGAAAAATCGCGTAAATATTTAATATTTCAAACCAGCCATATAATTGATTAAAAGTCCCTTAAACGATAAGGATTGGCAAAACTTAGGTAAAAATTGCCAAATTCGCGGAAATTCGCAAAAATTTGCTAACATCAGCATGTTAGCAAAGTCTACTATTTATTATAAATCGTTAAAGCTGTAAAGAATCAGAAAACTAACTGAAACAAATCGCTTCTATCGCGAACATGGCTTAAATTCGCGAAAAATCGCAAAATTTTAAACAAACAAAAAAACTAATTTGAGATCACTACATCGATTAAAAAAACAAATTGTCTGAAAATAACATAAAAATCGTTAAAAAAAATAAGCTGTAATTACATCAAAATAATGAAAAAGTCGATTTTAAATTTAGGGTAAGTTAGGGACTTTTGCATTTTAGATAACGATATATTTTTGATTAAATTGGATAAAGAAGATTTTAAGCTAAAAACAAAATTTATTTTTTTGTTAAAAATGTTATCAAATATTAGAATAAAAGTCGATTCGTTTTACTTTCACCAACCCATTACTACTCTAATTGAAAACGAATAAAAACTTGTGGATGTGAAATGCAGAACACCAAAAATGCTAAAGTAATCCACTTTAGAGTGGATTCGGATTCTAGAACACACCCGAATGTTTGATTTCCTGTGTCATTGAAAACAACATATTTGTATGCCATGAGTAGTGAATTATAGAATGAAAAAATTTCTTAAATTGTTTGTTATCCCTGCAAATAAAATTGGACCACCTGATCCATTTTGATAAAATGGACTACTCCATGGACTGGTCCGATGTAATGCAAGCATGGACCATGTCATTGTTAAAAAGTTTTTGTAGTGAGACGACATGTCTTCGTTTTTAAACAACATGCTTTCGTTTTTAAACGACTTCAAAACTAATCCTCTTGGGTATACCATGGAGTAGTTTTAAAACTACTCCTTAGTGGTCCAAAGGTGGGTTATATGGTCCTCTCCTAGGACATCATAATGTTAAATAGACCAGGTTTTTTCCATACGTTTGGGTTACTTTTGGACTAGTCCTGGTCCCTTGTGGACTACTCTTTACACGCGTGTTTGGACTGGTCCTATTATTTGCAGGGATAATATAAACACATACAAATATGTTTACACAAATGTACATACATATAATTTCAATATACATATCCCATCGGCTGACAGCCACATCGGCTAACATCCGGAGCGAGCCGCCGCCGAGCACTTTTTTGCGTCAGCCGCCGCCGCCGATGAAATCCCACGGCGCAGGTCTCTGGTGACGATTTAAAACTGCTGGCCAATGGACAATATGACGTAATCAGTATAACGTTAGAAAATTCCTTCAAGAGTTTCAAATGGAGTCTGTTTTCAAGTATCTCAAGGGTAAGTAATCCATCTTATTTATATGTACAAAAAAAAAATTGCTTAAATTCATAAATTTATTTCACCACCTGTTATTTGACATTAAATTAATTTGTTTCATACTACGTTTATACGCAGCACTTATTCGCAAATAAATATATTGCAAGTAGAGAATATTGCCGCATAAACAGTGAATTAAATTTTTATTTGCAAATAGCTAAATCATGAAAACAATTCCTGATTAACGACACTATTTGCAAATAAGATTTTAAGCATTGCCACACTTTTAACCGTTTTACGTTTTTATTTCGATGTGGCACATTCATATGACAACAAAAGTAAAATTAAATCAATAATGTGCAAATAAATTTAAAAATACACAATAATTTTTGATCTTTTTCATTTAAAAAATAAGAAGTGTATATACATACAGTGCTACTAATCAATAAATTTTCCATCTGGCATCACTTAAAAATAAGAATTTTCATTAAGAAATAGACATATAAACAGTAAGTTAGTTAATCGCAAATAATTTTTATTCGCGAATAGGCTACGTATAAACGTAGTATCAGACTCAAAAGTGACTTTTTAAAGTTTGCAGTACATGAAGAAGGAAGTCATTAAAGAAGCGATTTATCCTCTGGAGCTAAGAATGGAGTTCCAGAGATTCCAAGTAAATTCACTTCCAGGCTTATGAAATTGGTTCTTTACTAAATGAAATAGATATAATTGAAATTTCGGATTTTACTATCCCTCCTTTTCATTTATATCCAATTGATAATGGAAAGACATTTCGAGGGTTATTTTTCAAATAGTGCTATCAGCAAAATCACAATTTTACAGGGGAGCAAAAAAACTGATTTTTTCGATAACTCTAATGGCTAAAAAATCACTGATGGTTAAAACGCTGGTTTAGATGAACTAAACTTGAATTTATATATAGTTTAAGCTCAACAACTGTAAATCAGTGTCCCATGTATTATATGTGGTTAAAAAAATAACATGTGGCAGCACTACGATAAATCTTATCAAATTCATATGGTCTGTATTGGTAGTTTAAACGCCCAATTTTATGCGTTCAAAGATGGTTTATATGTTTAGTGATTTATAGATTTGTTGGTTTAAACCAGTGATAACCACTCCATAGGCTCGCGAGTAAGTTTATAATCGTATTTTTCACATAGACACGGTCGGCAATTCACATGTATACAACAACTTTGTTCGTTTCAAAACATCAGGCTATCATCAGTTTCTGCGACCGCACCCAAGTACATAATATCATTGTTTGCCTGCGTTCGGGGCTTGGTTAGTTCGGGGCTTGGTTATCACTGGTTTAAACACATTTTAAACCAAAAAGAGAGTTTAACTTGCTCTGATTTTTTAGCCCTAAGAGTATTAACTAAACTTTATTTTACAATGTTATTAAAAAACAACATCTTAATCATACATATCGCACTTGTTCAACAATACTGTATTAACTCAAAATTTCAAAATTTCAGTAGAAGCTAAACAATTTTTAATTTCATATGAAAGGCATATGAAAAAGTATTTTAAAACCAACCGTTTCTTTACAAAAAATTAGACAAAACAGCACGATATTTTAAGAGCGGGTAGATATGACTATTACATGTCGATTTCTTTCAAAAAGTGGAAAAATAAAAATTTTGAGTTAATACAGTATTGTTGAACAGGTGCGATATGTTAATTATTTTCTTAATTCCAGATATTCACGCTTATATGTCTGATAGCACTATTTACAAATTAAAATTTTATCGATATGAACATTGAAATAAGCAGATAGCACTATTTGAACAAAAATTAAAATGAGCTGTAGTGAAAACTATTTGAGACTTTAGTTTAAGTTACATGAATTTTTATTAAAATAATTAGTAAAATTTAAAGAAACGCGTAATCATGTTAACAGAACTCGAAATCAAGTTAAAATTTTACACTTACGTTTATTGAAAAGCAATAAATAATTAAACTTTATCCACATATTTTAAATTATCATAAAAATAATGATATTCTTCCGAAAAAGCAGACTTCAATGCTTCGGAAATGCATCCGTTTGCTTAGTTGAAATGAACGTGGGCCAGATTGTAAGGGGTTCGCTTCTATTTATATGATCGCTGCACACTGTGGGAAATTTGGAAAAAAATGGAAAAAATTTTATATTTTATAAATGGTTGGTCCGAGTGGAATGCAGTTTGAGTTAACAATTAATAAGTTGTAGTCGAGCTTAAGACTTGGATTTGAGGTCTATAGACTTAGCAGGAGAGGTGCTATAGGTTCCCAAATTAGGACATATCGGGTATAACAAAAACTAAAAAGATCTTTAGTGCTTAATTTTAGCTGGATGCTAAAAATAATTTTTTAGTGAAATGCGCTTGCCGAGTTTATCATAATTTATAATTGGTCTAGTATTTTGGAAATATCAGACTCAAATTTATCATAATTTGTTTGAAATATTTTTTTGTGAATTATCAACAAGATTTTGTTTGTCGTGTTTAATTCCCAATTTTTATTTTTGATAAAAACACTGAAAGTTATTGTTGATGGGTTAAGCTATTTCACTGGTTGCCTGGGCCAGATCATCAGGAAACTTCATGCAAAGAGTTTAGAAAAACTAAAGTTATTATACAAATAAATTCGCTTAACAGTTTTATTTGTATAATATGTATCATGTAATGTTGGCCATGACTTCGTCTGAGGTAATCCTTTCGGACGGTCCAATTTTGGGCGACTCGTTCGAGTTTGTATGACCCGATATGTTTACAATAATTGTGCAATACGAATACTAAGACCCGTGTTTGGTAGCCATTATATTTCTAAAAACATAAATTTTTAGGAATTTTCGGCTGTTTTTTTGGGAATTGTGGGATCGTTTTGTAAGTTTAATAAAATTTTGAGCTGGTTTGCATTAAGCATTAAAAAATTTATTTACTCGTAAAATTTCATTAAATAATATTAGCTAACAAAGATTTTATTGCATAAATTAAAATTTATATTGTTTACAAAAACTCACAAACCAATTTTTTTGCAGTTTTTTTTGCAAAATTTCTACAACGCATCTTAAAATTAAATTAGTTTATGAAATCTAGACACAATTCCCAACCCTTTGATGTTTAATATGTCTACTTTGTAATAACAATTTTTATCATTTCATTATATGAAGTAATATTTTTTATGTTGATAGCACTTTTTTACAAAGAAAAAAAAACGTGTGTGTTAGATAGCACAAACAATATTTATGAAATAAAAACGTTTTGGGAAAAAATTTTTTTTTCCAAATTTAAATGACAGATGACCCTTCAGTTAGTGAACTCGTTTCTATAAAAAACACATTTTTGAAAAATTACAGATAGCACTATTTGAAAAATAACCCTCGATATGTTAGACCTAAGTTAATACATATAAGTATTTATGTACTTGTAAGTATTACATTATCATTGCGGTTTCCTTGTTTTTAATACGTATATGTATGTATTTGTTAATATTTAAATAAATAAAAACCTGTGTTTTATTTCAACATTTGAATTCGGATAAAAACCAATAACACTAATTTCAAGAATACATTCTTAAAATCGATCTTAAAAAACTCTAAAATACTTTAATACTTTACTTTTTAAATTATGCTTGAGCACCCATGAAAATAAAAAAAAAATAAATTTTGGGACACACTAATAATGTTTATGTACCTAGTTCCAAAGTGACTCAACTCAAAAAACTTAGGGGGTAATTTTGTTGTTCACTTCACCTTGCGTTGAGCAAATTTTCATATAAAATTTTTTGAATTTTCAAAATTTCAAAAAATTTTATATGAAAATTTTCTCAACGCAAGGTGAAGTGAACAACAAAATTACCCCCTTAATTTTTTAGAAATAGAAAAAAACTGTTTTTGACCTAAAAAAAAAATAAAAAGTTAAAAACAAATCTTTGGACTATCTAGTAGAAAATCCATACAGATTATGATCTAAAAAGTTTTTTTTAGATATTTATACACTAGATAATGAACAATTTTTAGTTGTGTCATTTTTGATGATGTATTATTTGCACAAGTTTCCGAATTATATTGAGTTGTCAATTTAGCTGAATTCTTTTCAAGTTTTGACACTTTTGCCTAATTCTAAACTGACACAAGTCTTAATAATTTAAACTCCAACAATGATTTATTTTATCAAAAGTGTCACAGCTCGAATTAAGACTTATTAGACACTTTTATGAATTGCAACTTTAAGCCAATTGAAACATAAAGAACGATATATTTGCTTTTAAATAACAGTTAACAACAACAAAATACACTGATATTTTTTTTATAGATAAACAAGTGTATTGGGCATAGTTTAAGCATATAAACCCGAAAAATTAAAATTTTGGTTTGAGTCACTTTTGAACTAGGTGTGCGATACGTATGTTAAATTTTAATTATTTTTCCGTAAATTAGCCCAAATTTACTTCACATATTAATTTTATTTTAGCTTAACTTTATTTTTGACATAGTACATATTAACAAAATCATTATTTATTTAAGGAGGCACCTTAATTAAAAAAAAAAAAACGCTTTTAAAACATGACACAACAAAAAAAAAACGTGTATTTTTGCTCGTACATACAACCAGCTTGCACATTTAATTTACTTATACATGGTTTCAAATCTACATATATATACATACATATACATATGTATGTATCTATGATTGTTTAGATGATTCAATAGCTTTTGTCTCTTTTTCACTGTTCGTATTTAATTTGTAGACAGAATAGTTTAAGAGGGAGGCAAAACCTAACCAAGCAATGTATGGAATAAACAAACAACCGGCAACTTTGTTAACTTTGTAAAATAAAACACCACAAGCCGATGCAGTTGCAGTCAAAGCGATAATGTCAATTAAACCCTGAAAGAGAGAAGTGTGAGCAAAATTTTACAAAATAGTAAAACAATTACATCATACCCCTTTCAGATTGTGTTGACCAAAGAAAATTGGAGTCCAAGCCCAATTCAAGGCCAGCTGAGAACCATAAGCTATTAAGGGCAATTTTGCATCTCCAGTCAAACCTCCACCATCTTTCCACACCAAATATGAGGCATAACCTATGCCTGAATATAAAGCGGTCCACATTGGTGCAAAAACCCAGTTTGGGGGTCGGAATGAAGGATGTTTTAAACTTTCATACCAGGGTTTAAGATTCCTTTTGGTAACAAAACCTCCAGCAATACCTCCCAAGTTGGGGAGCAGCACAGCACCGGCAATTTTTAACATATCACTCATGTTTTTATTTGGTTAAGATTTTTTAAACTTATCGGTAAAAAAATAAACTGATGTCTTTATTCTACAAACAATTCAATATGACTAAAAGCAAGTTGGAAACATTTGGAGTGCGCTATTTACTTTCTGTAAATATGTATGTATAAGTATAAAGTAAGTGACAGGGACGGAACATGTAGATTTTAAGAAGAATAACACTAAACTTTTGTATAGCAATGTACTTGAAAAAATTAAAAATGCTGACTTATACTATATAATGTAAGTTTTCGATGTTACAAATTTTTCTGAAACTTAATGGTCTCACGGAGGACCTTTAAGGCAAACTGACGAATGTTTTGTAGCGCGACAAAGTTCAAAATTTTGAATTTTGCGCTTCCGCGGGATTAGCTTTGGATATTTAAAAAAAAATATTCAAAAAAAAAGGAAAAAAATATCTACTGGAACTATAGTTACGCCAAATATCAAGGAATTCCAACAAAATATTTTTATTTGGTTGTCCACTTCCCATATACATACATATTTGTTGATTTTTGTATGCGCTTTTGTTTTGATTTTTTTATTCAAATTTGAATTTATGCGGTTTTTCAGAATTTTGAAACGAATCATTAGTTTTTATATGAAGCTAGAGTATCGTTTTATGCGAATTCAATTTATGCGTTTTTTTTTTTTTTTTTTTTGAAACGCATCTATCGTTTAAGCGCTGCTTAAAATATAAGGTTTGGTGTAAGAAATCATGATCTAATTTTTCAGGTCAATCCGACGGTGCCTAGCCGTGCCGGGTGGGGCCCAAAGTTCTTTTGATTTTATGTATTCACAAAAGACGAAACATTTTAATTAATTTAAGAATTTTATTAAACCGACATATAAATTTATCGTCTTTTGTGAATACATAAAATCAAAAGTTGTTAACAGATTTTAATCATTTATAGCTTGTTTTGTTTGCAATGTTGTTTTTTATATGACTGTATAAAATTAGAAGCATAGCTGCATTTTTCAATTTTTTATGAATTTTTAAAAACAAAAATTCCGAAATTTTAATAAAAAAATTATTTTTTTTCCAGAAAAAAAATTATGTTTCTAAAACGACTGCGCATTTAAGAAAAACGTTTTACCTTTCTTAAAGTAAATTTTATTGCGGAATTTCGGTTTTTTTTTAGTTTTTCAATAAGCTAAAGCGTTTTTAAGTTACGCGAACATATGTTGTGCAACCTCCTTAATTTTCGAAATAACGGTATATCTCGAAAACCAAAGCCAACATAAAGAAAAAAGTTTCGACTTTCTTAAAGTAAATTTTATTGCGGAATTTCGGTTTTTTTTTTGGTTTTTCAATAAGCTAAAGCGTTTTTGAGTTGCGCGAACATATGTTGTGCAACCTCCTTAATTTTCGAAATAACGGTATATCCTGAAAACCAAAGCTAACCTAAAAAAAAGGCTAGCACCACTGGATTCAGCGACCCCGAAATAGGTTAAAAATCTTTCGTTCGTATCATACTAAAATATTAAACAGCAAATAATTTAATCTATCTATACAATATATAATTTCTTAATATGTCAGGATGTTTGCATGTATGTCCTATTCTTTCTGCAACTTTTTGAAGCCATCTGATGACATAGGAAGCTGAAATTTGGCACACTTGAAGTACTTTATCTGCGGAAGATCGTAACGAAGCCATATTTTTGATTTTCGGCTTTTCAACTAGTATAACTATAAAGATCTGATAGAAAATATGTTTTTTTTATAATATGGGAAACTTTGGGCCCCACCCGGCACGGCTAGGCACCGTCGGATTGACCTGAAAAATTAGATCTTGATTTCTTACACCAAACCTCATATTTTAAGCAGCGCAAACAATTAAATTAAAAAAAAATCTCATACAAGATGCGACCAGTCTAGTGTATATTGTCCATTTCTATGCATTAAATAAGTATTATTGTTTTTGCAACAATATTTCTCTGTAAATACCTAACAAGTCCAAATAAATGCCTAACCCCTGACCTTTTTAAGTCTTAAATAAGTTTCAAAATATGTATTTCAATTCCTTTTTTAATAGGCAATAGTTGTTGTAAAGTGTGTCGTGGGGTATTTTATCTTTATAAGTACTTAAAAATACAATAGAAACCTATTTTCCACCCCTGGTAAGTGGTGTTTGTTTGTGTTACAATCGTCATAATTTTAAAGATTTTCAAAAAAGCCCTAAGTTACAAACAATTGAAAATCGACTTTTTTATCGGATAAGATGCACCGTATCATAATACATGTAACATGTATTCTTGAAAATTTAACATTTATTCAACTAAAAATAACGTTCTTATCAAAAAAATTCTAAAAGACCTTAGTGCAAGCGCCTTTCGCCAAATAATATATAACATACACAAAAAAAGAAGGTATCGTAGTTTTTATATTTGTTTATCAGTAAGTAAGTTTTCCTTTGTTGTGTTTAAATAAGAGATAATCTGTTGTTTTTTTTTTAAGTTTTTGAAAAATTTTAGTTTTTTTTCAATCTCGAGAGAGAGTTTTTTGGCTCTGCTGTAAAATTTTTTCAATATAACGTAGGGCTTTTTTGAAATTATATGACCATATACTTACGTACATATGTTTGTATATACTTTCATATTGGCGCAATTAAATATCCAAAATGTATCTTTATTATTGTTTTTCATACCAGATTTTCCAGAGCAAAAATCCCAGGATCCCGCACATTTTTCGGGGAAAAAATCATGGGAAATTTGTCCGGGAGTTTCCGGGATTTTTTCATTTAATTCATTTAATGGAAACTTTACTGCAGATATAATTTTGCATAGGTTATGATAAGAAATATATGTAAATTAAAAAAAAAGTACATTATTTAGCTTTCGGCTCACACAACCAAGAACGATATCTATTTTTTAGCGATTGTGTAGACGAACACAACCCTTAATACCGTTCGTAACTATTTTCAAGAAAGAGCCGAACATTATATAATGTTCTGTTCTTCGTTAAAAAAAACAGAACAATTGTAGTGATACTGTAGACAAACAATTAATTTCCTATAATGTTTAATTTTTTTTCATTGATAAAGAAATGAACAAACAAACAATTTTAGCAACGACCGCACCACGAACATTTTGTGTGTGTATTGTGTTTATGTTTTGTTTCTGTAAAATTTGTTTGCTGGCTGTTTGGTTTTTTTTCATATGTGTATTTTGCTTTTCTGAAAATGTTTAGTTTTTTTTAACCAGCCAAAAGCGACGAACATTAGTGAGCCGAACCGAACACAATGAAGTTTGTGGTTTTAAAAAAAACCGAACGGAATTTAATGTCCTATAATGTTTAATTTTTTTTCATTGATAAAGAAATGAACAAACAAACAATTTTAGCAACGACCGCACCACGAACATTTTGTGTGTGTATTGTGTTTATGTTTTGTTTCTGTAAAATTTGTTTGCTGGCTGTTTGGTTTTTTTCATATGTGTATTTTGCTTTTCTGAAAATGTTTAGTTTTTTTTAACCAGCCAAAAGCGACGAACATTAATGAGCCGAACCGAACACAATGAAGTTTGTGGTTTAAAAAAAAAACCGAACGGAATTTAATGTTCTCATCTTTTTTTGAGTTGGATAAAAATAGTATTATTTTTGTGTTCGAAAGATGACAAACAGGGAAACGTTATTTTTCTAAATGATTTTTTACACAAACACTATTAGCGTTTGTGTTTCCCACAAATCTACTGAACCGTACACTAAGGAGCGATATTTAGTGTTTATTTTCGAACACTGATTCAAATCCGATAAGTAAGCCAATGTTTAATGTTTGTTGCTCTGAAAAGTACACAATTTTAAATTCCTTTACAGGCCCAGATCAAGGCCCATCTATCAGGTCTGCTTACTTGTACAAAAACAAAAAACGATTCTTTTTAGTTGTCAAAAATTAACTACCACATATACAAAGCAAAAGGAAAAAACTTGTATGTGTGGCATACCATAAACGTAAACAAACGTATACATGCACATGTAAGCAAAATCTTTTGACAACTAAAAAGAACATAAACAATGATCATCAGGCTTCTTGCGCAGACCTTTTCAATGGGCCTTGGCCCAGATTTATGTTATGAAATTTAAAAAATGTTGTTCCCACTTGCTTAAAAAAAAAAAAAAATATTTTTTGGATTAGATTCTGAAAATGCTGTAAAAACTTTATACTTCTGTAAGAATTGTTGACAAAAGTGAAAACTTAAAAATAAAAAAAAAACCAAAAAAAATAATTTTCTTGACAAAAGGAATATATCCAATGCTTTGAAGGAAGTGGTGAGAAAACAGAAAGTATCCACATATTATTTAACCCTTTACGGCGTCATGTTGTATTTCTGCAACATACCCTTAAAGTAAGTGTAAAAATATTATTATATGGTAGCATAGCAATTTATGGCGATGTTGCAGTTTCGCAGCAAAGCATTTTTGCGGTTTAAAAACTAAAAATTTTCTAAACAGCAACAAGTTTGTATTAATTTCATTCAAGTGACATTTTCATCATATTCAAAAAATTATTTTTTTAATTAATGGCAATATTTAGCTATTGAAATTTGTTTGAGTGAAAGGTATGAGGATATATTTTAATAATCAATTACAAGTTTTTTCGCAAAACCAATTTCGTTTACGTTTTATGCTAATTTTGGTTTTTGTATATATGCAACATTGCCTATTTATACTGATTTTGTTTTGTTGTATATATGCAACATTGCCTATTGAGGTGTATTATTTTACTATTTTTTCAACATTGTGAATGACTTTTCTTTAGTATCAAAATGAGCCGTGAATTGCGTAATATAGTTCCCAAGGACCTTAAAATGATTCTATCACAATAGGAAGATAGTGAAGATGGCCTTGATTTTTCTGATAACGATATAAAAAGGGCCGGCACAACACGTTCCACCGAAAGATGTCAGGTTGGACGTATACGGGCACTGACCAGTTTGGGTCAATAAAAGCATGAGATGCAAATTTTCAGAATGCAAGGGCTATACGCAGACATCTTGCGAAAAATGCGGGATTAGTTTGTGCTACAATAAGCGAAACAACTGCTTTATAAATTTTCATATTGTTAATTTCAACTTAAATTTTGAGAGCTACTGCTGCAATGTTGCATTTCTACAACAAATAATTTTTTTCAATAAATAAGATCTTAAATATGAATAAAATTTTTTTTATTAATTTTTCCATTAATAGTAGTCAATTTACCACCTATTAACCAAAAACTAACGAAATTGGCGTTCTTGCGCCGTAAAGGGTTAATACTATTTTGACTATAAAGGCAAACATTCGTAGAAGAACGTGTTTTATCATTGACTTTTCTTGATTAAAATTAGAAATAGGCTGTCAAACGATTCTGTAAATTCTTATTCTGTAGTAAAATGCCGCTTTTGTCGATTTAGCCATGTCCACCTGTCTGTTCGTCTGTCCATCTGTTGAAAACACGCTCACTTTCGAAAAACTCAAAAGAAATCGACAAACTTGGTGTCAAATTGCTTGTAGTTATCCTAAGCAGTTTGGAATTGAAATCCAGCAAAATCGGTTTAGTAGGATCACAGCTATGAATCAAAATGTGGAACCACCACCTTAAAAAATTGATAATTTTGTTACAAAAACTAACATAAATGGTGAAACAATGAACGGAATGATATAAGATTTTGCAAAAATTCGTTTTATTCGACTCGAAATCACGCTGTAAAATATCATGAAGATCCGTCCATAATTTACCCTAGGCCCCATAGAAAACCTACTCCTGTAAAACAGTATAGTACGCATTAAACCGTAATTAATAATGCTATCATAACAAAATTTAACACGTCACAGTTTTTTAGGACTAGAAATGACACTGTACAATTTCATGATGATCATCCATAATTAACCCTAGGCCCCATATTAACCCTACTCCCGAAAAACAGTGTAGTACGCCTAAAACCATCTATATACATATATAAAAGAGTTGCGTAATGACTGACTGACTGGCTCATTCATCATCGCCCAGCCCAAACCGCTGACCCTAGAAACTTGAAATTTGGACTAGCGATTGGTCACTCCCCAAATCGATCCACTAAGTCTGGATTTTTCGAAATTCGAATGTTTAGCGATGAAAAATAAATTTAATACTTATCGTTGTTCTTTAGAAAAATAAGCGGGCAGTTGTGTGGTACTTTTTTGAAATTCGGCGCTATTAGGGAGTAAACGGGAAAAACCTAAAAGCAAAGTTTATACCACATTCGAAACTTATCAAAAAAATACGAATTTGATACTTTTTCGAAATTCGAACGTTTAAGGGGTGAAAATCGTAACTAGTTTTGGTACTTTTTTTTACAAAACATTTTTCTCCATTCATTGACATATTCGTACCAAATTATGGGCCCCTACTACAATACTGCAATTTTTGATATTTTATTAAATTATGGTTAATATTAAACATTTAAACATAAGATTCAACATGCAACGTCATGAGTGGATACGAATCTATAAGGGAACTTTTTGGTACTTTTTTGTTCTTTGACTGGTACTTTTTGAATTTCCGTTGGTATTGGACCTAGAAAGATAAAATTAAACATGCAAGGTCCTGAGTGAATGAGAATCTGTAAGAGGGCTTTTTGATACTTTGTGTTCTTTAACTGGTACTTTTTGAATTTTCGTTACTATTGGACCTAAAAACATGAAATTCAACACGTAATGTCCTGAGTAGATAAGAATCTATGAGCGAACTTTTTGGTACTTTTTTGTTCTTTAACTGGTGCTTTTTTGAATTTCCATTAGTATTGGACCTAGAAACATGAAATTATTGATGCAATGGCCTGAGTGGGTAAGAATATATAAGAGGAAAATTTTTGGTACTTTTTTGTTCATTAACTGTCATTGTCGTTCTTAAATTAAATTAATTTCGGTGCTACTGACTGCCTCACGCTAACGAAGTAGCGGGTCAAATGCTAGTAATTAATAATTCGATCATAAAAAAATTTGGCAAGTCAGTTTTATAAGACTAGAACTGACACTGTAAAGATCGGTCTATAATTTAGCCTAGGCCCCACATAAGCACTTCTCCCGAAAAACAGTGCGTCTAAAACCTTAATATATAATGCTATCAGAATAAAATTGAATACTTCACAGTTTTATAGGACTAGAAAAAGCACTAATAAATTTCGTGATGAACGGTCCGTAATTTTCTATAGGCCCCATATAAAGCCCACTCTGGTAAATTAATTAAATACGCCTAAAACCGTAGCAGACATATTTATTGTGGTAAAATTTCTTCCAACTTAGTTTCATATGGCCAGAAAAAATGTTATGAATGTTGTGATAAACGTTCAATAATTTACCTTAGATCCCATATTTAGTGACCTTCTGAAATTCAACGTAAACGCTTAAACTTATTTCAACTCTGTTTTGAAATTTATGTTTTTAATACCAGAAATCACTCTGCAGAATTTAAGGATGATTGGTTCATAACTTACCATGGCTGCAATATAAATCCCCCTCCTGAAAATCATTAAAGTTCGGGTTAAACTGTTACGAATCATGATATTTTACTCAAGCTTGTTAAAATTGCAAAAAAGCATACAACTTTCTGATTGTCGGTCAATAATTTAATATAGGTCTAAACATTTGTTAAAGCTTCGAGCGTACCTGGTAGATGATTATACCATGGTTATCCCTTAAAAAAAAAAATTTTGTCTTATTGTATGCATTAAAGTTTTTTTACACATATAAAAAACTAATTTAAAACCTAAAAAATTTTAATATTATCATTTTGTTAATTATCAATTTAATTTGTTAAACGTATTAATATTTTGTTTTCTCTTTTAAAATGTTTCTCTTTCTTTTGTTTTAAAATTTTATCATTTAAGAATTACAATTTTTAATGTTTCTGCTTAAACAATGTTCTATACCGCAATAAGAGGCTTTAAGTCTTGTGTATAGAACTGGAAATAAATAAATGCTAAAGTATAAAGTATAAAAAAAAGGAAATTAGCCACAGTTGTCGAACAAATGTGTTAATCTATAAGGGTGGCAATATGGTTGCCATATCAACGGTTTTTTAAAACGTTTTAAACAAAACAATAAATGCATACTCATTTTCATTAGTTAAAGAAACGGAACATAAAAATGACATTACTTTTTGATACGAAAGTCGAATTTTTGGACTCAGATGCAGTCGGCACTATAGGATCTTGGCATGCTCACGAACCGATTTTCGCTGTGGCCTCACTTAGTCAGGAGAGAGGTGGTTCGGTTACTGTGTTTGCGGATACTGTATGCTTTTTCTTAGCTCTTATATAAACAAGAAAATTTAGTGAAAATAATTTATTTTTAGGGAGAACCACAACGTGATGTTACATATCCAGTCCACCCAACATCACAATGCACAGCTATGGCTTGGCATCCGGAAAGAGTGCTTTTAGTAACCGGTTGGGAAAATGGCGATATACATGTATGGTTTGCAGGACATCGTGAATTTGCCAGTGTAAGTGGTCCCCATAAAGCAGCCATAACAATGGTGCAGTTTAGTGAGCAGGGTGGACGCATGGTCTCCACAGACACAATGGGCTTGTTAACAGGTTGGCGTTGTGATGGCCAGTATCAGTTTTTAACCATGTTCTCTCATGACTTACGTGATGTATTAACATTGATTACATTTCGGCGTACTATATGTAGTGAGTTACGAGAAGAAATGGTAAATTTAGCTAAAGCAGCCGTAGCAGGTGATGAAAATGCTCTAGATACTTTAACTAATTGGAGACCACGCACAGCAGTACGTACAGCCACCCATACGGATATAAAGGATAATTATTGTTTTTATGTATCCACACAAATTGGCCGCTTGTATTATATTAATCAAGGTGGCACATGTACAGAGGTATTAAATAGTAATTCCATACCGATTACCCAAATGTTGTGGCATCCTAAAAAGTAAGTTCATTAAACAGTTTTACAATATTAAATGTTGTATAGAAATCCTGAAAAAAAACTTTCTAGGGATGCTGTGGTTTGCTTAATGGATGATATGTCCGTGATTTTGTATTTAGTAGAGTCAACTGGTATTTTAACTGAGCTTGATCGTGTCAAACTGAGTTGCTCTTTAACGGGTAAAAAAGGAGCTATTACATGGACAGGCTCAACTTTAGCGATAATAACTGGTACGTTAAATGCTTATAAAATTAACTTACGGCCAAGTTCAGTTAAAACTAGCTATTACTTTAACTTTCAGTTCACAGTATGTTTTAGACAGCTATGACTGATGGTTAATTATAGCTGAACTTGGGAAACTGGCCGTAAATTATCTAATTGCTTACTAAACTTTTTTAACACAAAAACGTTTTAAATTGTGAAATTATTCGTAGATTAAATTTCCAAAAGCATCTTTCTTATCTTGGCAAACTTTTACCATCTATAATCTTTTTAGATAAGGAAACAGTTGCAGATTTTCCATAATCATACCTTTAACATTTGTTATTGCCTAGATTAACCCGATGCGCTTTTAAAATGCGCAATTAAAATAAATTATTTTAAAACAGATCTCTTGTAGTTATAGCAAAGCACTTTGTAGCAAATTTGTACATTTCTGCTCTTATCTTTCTCCAGATATTAAGACAGTTATATTGTCCTGGTATGAGGGTTGCACGTTCACTTTTCCAGTTAAGCTCACTCTTTGTGAGATTTGAAATTGGCTTTCCGAAGAATGCAGATCACACAGTGATGTTATACGTAGGGAAAATCCCTATTCGTTGGGAAAATCCCTATACGTAGGGATTTTATTCTAGAAAAATGGCCGTAGAAAAAAAGGACAGATTTTTTGAAATCATTAAATTGACGGTACTTTTGAGAAATATCGGAAAACTGTATACATTTGGCAAATTTTTTCGATTTGTGATTTGTGGTAAATTATATAGTTTTTGATCATAGTATAATAAGTACCAGGTAGGTGCATCAGGGAGAGTTGTCATTATTTACTCATGTAATGTCAAATTAATTTATTTGAATTTTAACGCTTGTTTTAATTTTACGCTTGCTTTTTTTGTTTGACGTAATATGCACAGAAAAAAATAAAAATAGATTTCAATTAACAAAATTTGTGATATTAATCAAAAAATTAATTAAATTTGCACCAGTAAACAAATTAATAGTATCAATTAAACATTTGATTCACTTGATTAAACTTTTAATTAACTTGATTTAATTTTTATTTAAAACTGATTTTATTTTTGATTAATGCTTTAATTAGTGAACAATTTTGAAAAATTTTTTCTGTGTGGGTTTTAAAATTGAGAACAAAATTTTTAATGACTAACGTATGCGGAAGCAAATATGGACTGACACACTAGCTGTAATAAAAAATTTATATCAGGTTTTAAAAAATCAAAGTTAATAAGCAATTGTTAAAATACACAACTTAAACGTATTTTACAAAAAGATATCCTGCCACATCGATGGGCTTTATTCATATTTTGAGGCACCCTACGGATAGCCTCTTAAATCACCTTAGTGTGCATTTTCTATAATATCCATTTAATTTGAGTATATAAAACAGTCTAGGTTTCTTAGTTCCTATCCCTATTTATAGAAATTTATTTTCAAATTCCCCTGAAAGTTTGAATTGGTGTCCAATAATGAGCGTCCATTGTTAAGAAGCTCCCATCATCCATGATAAGATTCATGGCCAGCCTGATGCAAAAAAAATTTTGTAACAAAGCCCGTATTGCTTGATGATGCTTGATGATAACTGACTCTTTTCTGAGACTGCAGACTACTTTGACATGTCCTACGTACTTCTAATTTTTAACTCTTCATTTATTTGCCAACGCATGGTAAGATTTTGAAGTATATCCGGCAATTTCAACCTTCAACATAGCTCGAGTTTGGTTGCATTGTATAAAACATTTTTACCGGGCCGTCGTTTTTTATTAAACAGTTTTTTACTTTCGAAAGCTTTAACTGTCTTAAAAACAAAGGATTTTTCAATTTGAGTTTCAGAAAAGTGACGAAAAAATTCAAATTTGCTTTAATTATTTTCACAAAATTTACAAATCAACTTACGACTTTCTAATTCGTTTTATGATAATTTTTCTAATTATTATCGATTTATTGAACTGATCTCTGGCCAAATAGTTATAGGGATTGTGCACTTACTTTTTCCATATTTCGTTTTTATATTACATTTTGTTTTATTCTTTCACCGATGGTTGAAAATCAGTCCATATTTCATACCGCATACGTTATACCTTGTACTTATTCTACTATGGTTTTTGATTATATTTTTAATCATTTTTTAATTTTTTCTCCGATAACAGAAAAGCACCATTATGGCTCTTGGTTATTTAAACAAATGCTATTGAACCAAGCAAAAGTTTTCGGGTTCTCGAAAAGAAAAGAAGAAACCATTCGCAATTTAATTTACTTTCATAAATTGACAATCATTGTTGGGCTTTTCTTAGCCAATCTTTTTATTTTTAATCATTTTTCAATGCTCAAGTGAATAATCAGTTTTAATCATCTAACGACTCATTTAGGTAATTTCTACATAAAATTATCACCCAAATGCTAGCTGGGAACAACTTTAAACCAGGCATCTAGAAACAAGAACCGAAAACTTAAAATTTAAGTTCTTCATTTGAAAATTTCAAAACTCAAGCGTACAAAATAAATTTTTTTTCTATCAGTTAAAAAAAGAAACACAAAAAAAAATATTTATATTTGAAGTACATTTGGGCTATTCACAAGGTGTGCTATCAAGTCATATCGTAATAATGCCCTAAATAATATTTTTGAATTGTTAAAAAAAATATTGTTGTGTTTGAAAGAAAATAAAAATTTTAATGCTGTGTTCATTATTTCGTCGTAACTGTACATTAGAAATCTAAATAAAAAGCGCTTGCACACAGCAGTCATATATATTTATTGTAATTATTTTAAGACATATGACTTTATAACTTTATGACTACCTTGTGAATAGCCCAAATATGTATTTTGTACATGAACAAATATTTATCATTGGTGTTAAAAAAATATTTTCATCCGTACAAAAAAAAGTTATATTGTTGCCATCACTTGAGCTGTGATATATTTAAAGTTATGTATATGTATTTAAATATTAAAATTATGTTTTATATTTGTATGCTCCTGGGTACATCTAAAACTTTTTAATGTGATTAAATTTCATATTACAATCCCTTGAAAAAGTCGGGAACAAAATTATGTAATTAAAAATTTTATTTTATTTACATACATTGAAGAAATTTTGGCCCTATCAGCTTGACAAAATAAAACATTCAAAAAATATTTTGTTTAAATTGTTCTTTAAAGTTCAAAGCAATATAGTTTAAAAAAAAACGTAATAAAGAAAAATATTTTTATTGTTTTTAGAAACTTATGTACATTGAAAACTAAATTTTGAAGTTTAAATTGTAAATTTTAATTAAATTAATAATCACCCCTATCATAAAGTTTTTTCAAAAAATGCAAATTTAAAAGAAGTTATGAGCACAAATTTTATTAGTAAATTAAACGTTGTAAGAATTCGAAAAAGTTTGCTAAAATAGCGAAAATTTTTAATATTTCAAACAATACATATAATTGATTGAAAGTCACTAAAACTATAAGGAATTGCAAAACTTCGGTAAAAATTGCAAAATTAGCGGAAATTTGCTAACTGCGGCATGATAGCAGGGTCTACTTTTTATTACAAATCGTTAAAGCTGTAAAGAGTCAGAAACTTACAGGAAAAAATCGCTTCCATCGCGAGCATGGCAAATATTCGCGAAGAAAATCTAATGGCGTTTTCTTTTCAAAAAAAAAAGTGTTGCATAAGTGTTACATGTGACTTGGCAACATTTTTAAATGCTCCCCTAATTTTTAATAAGTGTTTCATATTTTACGTTTAAAAAAGAACAAAAATTTCGGCATTTAACAATAAAGTACAATTAGCGCAATGTAAATTTAATTACAGGTGTTGGCAAGACTACAACAATCCAAAGCCAACAGAAACAGCAGATGTTTTTGGTATTGCATTGTTAGTTATGGCGATTTCTTTTCTGAGAAAAATATGTTACAGTATATACATGTTACATTTTCTAATGTTACCTATAATCACTCGAAGTGTTACATGTTGTACAATTTCAATAGAACACAATTAGTGTTTTTATTTACAACTATTACACTTTCATCATGAATGTACTTAATGAGCGATTTTTAAAGCTATTTAAGCGGTTTCTGCACGCTATTACGGGTTGGAAACAAATATTAACATCACTAATGGCTTATAAAAATTAAAACGATTATAATATAAATAGACTTTTTTTGATTTTAATGTGTAAATATTTTTATATTTTGTTTTAAAACAAATTTTTTACAAAATTATGAGCGGTGTGAATTATGACAAACAAAATAAAGCATTTGTTGTACAAAGAAAGTAGTAAATACCAAAGTTGTACAACAGGGCAGTATGAACACCTAAAGTAAAAGTAAGGGAAAAATATGCACCATGTTTTGCATATTTTTCATCAACATATTCACAAAAGAACTTGAAAATTTTTCTCACAGTTGTATTTTTTGTACAAACGAACACAAAAATGTAGAACATGTAACATTAATGCAACATTTTTCTCAGAAAAGAAATCGCCATTAGTGTTTACGTCTCGAAATTTGCCACCACCTTAAAATTAAAATGAGTGTTGAAAATGTAGCATTTTTTTTTTTTTTTTAATTTTAAAGGGAACATCATCAGGAAAGAACGCTTTACACTTTAAAAACAACACATGTTTTTCAGAAAAGAACATAAAAAAATGTAAAAGGAGGAATAAATGCAGAATTTTACTCAGAAAAGAAAACGCCATAAATCAGAAACAAACTCTAAAAATTATTTGAAATAATTAGTATTGTGGTTAGTTAGTTATTTGAAATAGCTAAATCGGTTAAAAAAAAACAATTAAAATAGATAAATAGCGTTAAAAATTATAAACTAATCTTCATAATCTTATCTCATAACTTTTATCTTTGTCATGTTAAATTTTAAGTTTTCGGTACTTATGGTGACAACAGATATTTGTGAGCAAAAAAAAGGTAACGACATACTCAATGCAAAACCATAAGCAACTGTTTTTGTTTTTAAGATATGGTGAGTGGGCAAAAGCAAAACCATACAATATCAGTTACACTCATTCTCTCATTTATATCAGTAGTAACAGATACATATCTGTTTCGACAATACTTAGGGCTAGTTTGCACTATCTCACAAGCCTTACGTATTCCATAATACTTTGTGAGATAGAAATCGAATGAGTTTTGTTGCGACTGTCAACAAATCTAATTTAACATGACAGTTTTTGTTCACACCATCACAGAAAGTATAAGAACTTACACATGAAATAAAATGCAACCTTGATCCAATGAAAAGTATTATTGTTTAGACATTTTTCAAAAAACGATGAAGTCGTATGAGATGTCAAACTTTTTTCATAATACTCGTCGTTTTCGTGACACATTGCATTCACACTATCACACTTTGTCATATTACTTGAGTTTTTGACATGTATTAATACTAAGTATAACAGTGTAATCTAGCCTTTACTGATACACTCGTGCAGGTCTTTAATTTGTTTTGATATATTTTCATTTGAAAGTTGTAGGGATTTTTGTAAGAGAACATTTTTTAACGTGTAGGGAAAATTATGGATTTTTCTGGCTGCGTAAGGACTATTCAAAAAAGTTTATAAGATCACTGATATCACATGTGGCCCGAAATTTGTTTCTATTGAAATTGAGCCATATAGGTTGATGAATGAGATTAAACCACGATTTCCTCTGTTTTTTTTTTTTCATAAAACCCATTTTATTTTTTTATACACACCACCGAAAGTAACAAAATATGCTTTGAAAAAATAATTTTGTGTTTTTTTTATTTTTTAGACTTTTTAGCATTTTTTGTACACATAACAAATACATCAATTATGTACGTCAGTTTTCCAGTATATTTAGAGAACGGCAAGAGCTACAGTTTCTAAATAAGGTACAAGTCACTATTGGGATCTCACAATTCTTAAATTGTACCGTCTCAATGGCAAAATTGTACCAAGATGACATAAATTGTACCAAATTTTCGCTATAAAATAAAATAAAATACATAGTAACTCATAAATAACACTTTCCTATTCAATATTAAAAAAATAAAAACAAAACAAGTAAAAGAGTATAGTCGGTTAAGACTATACTCTATAACCTACACTAGAGTATATCAAGATAAATTTTCGAGATTTGGGACCCACCCGGATTGAGGGACATTTTAATCGGCTTAGAAAGTGATATTGAATCGATCGGAGTACTCAAGGGTGGGTCCAAGGTATATTTATAGCAGGTAGCCGCGAGATTACAACAATTGTACAATAAAACAAACAATAGGGCTTTTTATTGTTGTTTTGCGATACGAACTGTCAAACAGCAAAGGGGTTGAAAAGAGACAAAAAAAATTGTTTACTTGTTTACTATACAACATTTGACAGTTTGTATCGCAAAACAAGCAAATAAAAAATAACCAGCTGGTTTTCCGAGACTACCTGCTATAAATATACCTTGGGTGGGTCTTTTTAGCGTTACACAATTAAGCACAAACGCAGAATACCCTCTGCACTATTTTGGTATGGGTATACAAAATAAAGAAGAAGCAAAAATATATATTTTTCTTCTTTTTTGTCAAAGGCAGACAAGAGTGTAGACAGTGTCACCAAAACAATCGACAAAAGTGGCGATTTGAAGACATTTGATCCCAGGCCTTCCTACAGGGAAACGAGTTTATATATTTATATATGTATGAATTTATCATCATGTACACAAATTTAATGCAATTTTGATAGTTCTGGCCAAGGCTGGAGATATGTTATTAAAAATTTTATTATTAAAAGTTAATTCACCTCAAAGAAATGATAAAACTTCGTGGGCATTTTTTTTAATTGTACCAAAACAGGATGAATTGTACCAGTGTACCAACAAAGATTCGATTGAACCAAATTTGGTACAATTGTACCACAAATCCAATCAGTAGTACAAGTATCTTGGTATTCAATCGACAAAATGTGTACATGATTGAAGACAAAATAGATTTATTTATATCTTAATTTCAAAAGATTTTGTTATTCGTGCTTAATTTCCAGTTTTTATTCTTGATAAAAACACTTGAAATTTATTGTTGATGGGATAAGCTATTCCTATGCGCATTTCCCTGGTTGCTTAGGCCAGATCATCAGGAAACTTCATCCATAAAGATTTTAGAAAAACTAAAGATATTAAACCAAATAAAACTGTTAAACGTATAAGACTTATAAGCAACAGTTCTACTTGTAACAATATCAAAGTTTAAAACAAAAACATCAACAATAATCAGTGAGTTTATCTCATCTTACATTCCCCACTACAATTGATTGGAATTCTCCCAACATTAATTGTAGTTGTAAGTAGGTTAAGAAAAACAAAATGAAAACAAAAAAAAATTTCAATTGCATGTTGCCAATAAGTTTTTTCAGGCCGTGCACTGCCAGTTTATTATCAAAATAATTTTTGGGAATACAAAATTTTAATTTCAAAAGATTTTGTTATTCGTGCTTAATTCCCAGTTTTTATCTTAAGATCGGTATTTATATAAATTTTTGTTCTTATTGCACCTTCACCATGGTATATAAGATTCGACATAGCCGAATATAATCCTAACTTATTAATACGATCTCCGTATGACGTGCCAAATTCCGAGTTTTTCATATTTGATAATTACACTGAAATTTATTGTTGAGGGAAAGCTAGTTTCTTGTTTTTCTAAATTTTGTTTTCCAAATAATATAAATTCTTAAGACCCTTAAAATATTCGTTTTGTTAAAAATAACCAATAACTTACCACCCATTCATTACTTCAAATTTAGAAACAGGAAATAATCTGAAGAGTACGCTGGAATTTTTGAATTTTTGCCAAAGTAACAACAGAAGAACGTATTTTAACATGAGCGGCGTTGCCTGATTTCGCTGCTGGCAACTCAACTTCTGTTCAGTTGTCATCCGCAATTGACCCATAAATTTTTAATTAAAACTGATTTTAATTTTGATTAATTGTTTAATTGAAAAAAAACTTTTGGTTTAGCTAAAAAAAAAATTAACTCTAGAAGGGTTTTATTGCGTGTCTAAAACTTATCCAAAACACTTTTAAGTAGTATTTATAATCTTTTGTTATCAATTTTTTAGGAGATCTTTCTGTGCGCATTTGGGACATAGACAAGAGCGACAATTATTTATTAAAAATGGATTTACCGAGCACTAAAGCTCCAATCGAACATCAAACTAAGGCATCACAATTTTTCAGCCATGATAGTAATGAAAACAGTTCTTTAGCACTTCAGTTAAATGGTAACAGCGGTACAATTCTGAGGCCAATGAAAAGTACTCATAATTCCAATGAATACTTTACCTCTATCGCTTACATAGCAGATAATAAAGCTTTATGTGGTGGAACCAATTTAGGTAATTTGTATAATTGGAAACAAAGTTCTGGTTACATTTCGTCAGCACCTGAAGATTTGTGGAAACTTACGAATATTTCCGCTGTAAGAGGTGCTATAAAACAATGTTTATGGGGACTTAATGAATTAGCAAAGCCGTGTATTTTGGTGAATTGTGTATCAAATGTTTACGTGTTGAAGGAGCAACCTTTGCTTTCATTCCACACCCGGGAAATATGGGCCGTACAACAAAGTTCACGGAATATTTTTTTGGAACATGCAGATCATAGAAATTGTATTGTGCAAGCAGAATTCAGTGTCACAGTGTTGGCTTTAAACGCTTTGAATTTGGCATTAAGCAATGGTCGATGTATATCTACCTATAATATTGATAAAGTCGATCGTATAGCAGATTTTGGTAATAGCCTAGAGTCTTCTTCTAGTGGATCCTTGAAAAACGATAAACCTTTAAATCTCAATATAAAATTATTGCAAACATATAATGCCGAATGTTTGGCTATGTGTCTCTTTCATCAGAATGTATTTTGCTTAACGGCTGTAGACATCAGTGTCTATTCCATAGGCGGGGTTGTGTTGCATAAAATACAAGCTAGTAGTACGGAAGGAAAAATCATTGGCATGGATCTCACATCATGCTACTTTTCAATATTTACTATGAACGGTTATATAAAAACATATGATATATCCAGACATGATCCCAAAATATTATTTCCCCCAAAATCGGCTTACGATCTATTTGAAGATTTTGGTGAAGTCATACAGGTCAAATGTAATGCTAGTGGCACTCATTTGGCTTTGGTTATAGCCAATCGGAGTTTTGTTCCTATGCCTGTGCTATATTGTTGGGATTTTGAAAAGAATGTCTTAATGGAGCAAAACTTAATAGATAAGGAAAAGAAAACAAGTTCCTGCATGCCCGTATCTGTGTGGTGGGATATTGACGAACCACGTCTATTGTCCATGGAAATTAAAACAATTCATCAAAAATCGCAATCCGATAAGGATAAGCCGCTAGAAAATTCTAGTCAATTTATCGAGACGAGTGTTTGGGTGATGTTTTATTCGGAGAAAAATAAATTGAATATATTAGAAGTCATAGATTTACTTAGTGGAGAACAATTGCTTAATGTATGCATACCGAGTGTGGTAAGCTTTACTATGAATATGCTTATGTTCATAAGTAAATTAATTAAGTTGTTATTATTTTATTCTCAGATAACAATTGATATTAATTTGGTGCGCGAAAAATCCTTGAGAGATTTTGTAGACCTCAAGGATTGTGACCCATCTACCCGTAAAATGGTGTTAAATTTTAGCATGCATGTAGCAGAAGGCAATATGGACTTGGCCTATCGAAGCATAAGATCTATACAATCGAAAGCAGTTTGGTCAAATTTGGCTAAAATGTGTATCGAAACCCAACGTTTAGATGTTGCTAAGGTGTGCTTAGGTCATTTAGAGAAGGCCAGCTCTGTGCGAGCAATTAGACAAGCTTTAGCAGATGATGATCTTGAACAAGAAGTAAAAACTGCTGTGTTAGCAACTGAATTGGGTATGAATGAAAAGGCCCAAGAATTATTTAAGAAATCTGAAAGATATGATTTATTGAATAAACATTTGAGGTCAATGGGCCGGGTAGATGAAGCTATAAAATTGGCGGAAACCCATGACCGCATTAATTTGAAGAACACTTACTACCAAAAGGCGACTGAATTAAAAGAGAATGGTGACATATCTGGGGCCTTGCAATATTATGAGAAAACACAAAATCCGGTGCAAAATATCACGCAAATGCTTTTGGAAAATCCTTTAACTATGAAGGTGAATTGTTTAAATAAAAATCTCACTTGTGATAACACCCACAGAATAAAAATTTCCGATTTGAGAATCATGTACTTTAAAAATTTACATCACAAAACTCGTATTATGTCCTCGTCCATTTTATGAAACATTTGCTGTAAAACAATTGAGTTTGTTGGTGAAAGGCGAATGGAAAAGTTAATTTGTTTCGTGTACAAGCAGTTTTTGTGATTTTGTTATTGAAAGAAAGATAGAAGGGAGCGTTTAAAAAACTGCAGTCAAAACCAAAAACTGTCAAACAAAAACCGAAAATTTGTGTACAACTATTCGTTTTTGAGTTGGATTGACTGCGAATGTTTACATTTAATAAATTCGAAGAAAACGCAACAGTTTCTTTTTTGGCAATGACACATGAAGAAGTGGAAGAAATGGCAGTTTTTCTATTTTGACTGTAGTTTTTTAAACGCTGATGAAAGGCATACAAAATACCTAAGTGCTGTAAAACAAAAGATTCATTGTATGGACGAGAATGCAGTTTGAAAAGATAAATTATGGTAAATGCTTTATAATAGGGACGAGGACATAATACGAGTTTTGTGATGTACATTTTTAAAGTACATGATTCTCAAATCGGAAATTTGTATTCTGTGGGAGTTATCGCAAGTGAGATTTTTCAATATTTTGGAAGAAAATATTAGGGACATTCCTAAAAATTGATTTTTTTATCTTAGAGATATATGCAAAATACTAATGATCCAAAAATGCTTAAGTGGTGGGGTCAGTATGTAGAGAGTTCGGGAGATATGGATGCTGCTTTAGCTATTTATCAAAAAGCAGAGGATTGGTATTCCCAGGTATATTTAAAATTAGTTATATATACTAACAAGTAAACTATAATCTTTTTAAAATTCTTAAGGTAAAGATACTTTGTTATTTAGGCAAAATATCAAAAGCGGATGCTATTGCCCGTCAGTCAGGTGATCGAGCTGCTTGTTATCATTTGGCTCGTCATTATGAAAATGTAGGCAAATTTCAAGACGCTATAATGTTCTATACAAGAGCTCAAACCTTTAGTAATGCCATACGAATATGTAAAGAAAATGATTTTCAAGATGAACTCTGGACGGTGGCCAGCTCCTCAAGAAGCCGTGAAAAGGCGGTAGCAGCAGCGTTTTTTGAAGAGTGCGGTTCATACAAGAGAGCTGTTGAGCTTTATCATCGTGCCGGCATGCTGCATAAGGCTTTAGATATGGCTTTTGAATCCGAGCAACCAGATATATTGGAAATAATCGCCTCGGAATTAACAACAAAATCTGATCCGGAATTAATTCATAGATGTGCCGAATTCTTTATAAGCGTAGAGCAGCATCAGAAGGCAGCTCTTTTGTTAGCTAGAACAAAGCAATTAAAAAAATCCATACAAATATGTGTAGACAAAGGTGTGCCAGTGACAGAAGATTTAGCTGAAATGCTGACCCCCGCTAAAGGAGAAGTTGACGAGGAAACACGCGTTTACATTTTGACCCAATTAGGAGAATTGTTACAGCAGCAGGGTGATTATCATACAGCTACTAAGAAGTTTACCCAAGCTGGCGATAAAGTAAGAGGCATGAAGAGTTTGCTCAAGTCGGGCAATACCGAAAAGATTATTTTCTTTGCCAATATGGCCAGGCAGCACGAAGTTTATATAATGGCTGCTAATTACTTGCAAGCACTTAATTGGCAGGAAGATAATAATATCTTAAAACATATTGTGACATTTTACTCTAAAGGCCAGGCCTATGATTCATTGGCTAACTTTTATGCCATATGCGCTCAAATTGAAATCGAAGAGTTTCATAATTATGAAAAAGCCTTAAAAGCAATGCAAGAAGCTTATAAGTGCTTAGAAAAGTTAGGGGGTCATACCCAACAGGCCATTAATAATCTGCAGCGCACTATGGCCGAGGTGAAAAATATTTTAGATTTACAAAATGCTTTAGTAAATGGAGACAATCAAGCGGTAATATCGGGATGTCGTAGTATGTTAAGTAAGTAATATATCACCATAACGATGTAATGTTTAATTTGAATTAATAAATAAATTTGTATTTATAAAATTATAGTCAAACCAGAAATGCCGCCCATAAGACAATCAGATATTATAGCCTTAATGGTACGAGCCCTGACCTATACCAAACAGTATAACGAGGCAGCTAAAGCTTTGAAAGAGTTAGCAATGCGTGAACCAAATTGGAGCTCTTCAGACGTACTGGAAAAATCGTTGGTACAAAAAATAGCTAAAGAATGTAATTTAGATTTTAATACAATTTGGAAACCTATGCAGAGCTTAAATGCAAATAATGGCGAAGACACTGATGAGGATAATGAAGACATACAAGAAGTTTTACGTTAATATGAAAATAAATCCAAATTTAAGTCTAATTTCAATAACACATTAAGGGTCTTCATGATATTGCTTAAAATTACCATTTGTGCAAATGGGTAAACTTGCGAGACTCGTTTCATGAAGATCCTTTTTAATTTTTGTGTATTTTTAAACAATTAATGTCATTTCAATCAGAAACGTCAATAAAAAATATATTAAAAAAAAAAATAATTAAAAATATAATAAACAAGTAAGAGTGCTATATTCGGCTATGCCGAATCTTATATACCCTTCACCATGGTTTGGAAAGAACAGAAGTTTATATATATATTTAAATATATGTATATATACATGTATATTTATAAAATATATATCGTTTAGTTTTATTTAATTTTTTGCACATGATTGCGTGCTAATAAATATATTAAAAGTTTAATTAATATATAGCACGTTAAGTTTTGATCGAATTTCAGTATTTGGTCATACCGACATCTTAAAGTATAAAATTACCATTTACTTTGGTGATAAAACTTCTAGTCGGGAAGTTCTATGGTTCACGAAAATAGGTATTAAAAAAAAACTATATTTTTGACATTACTTTTTTTTACCGATATTCCGAGTTTTTCTAAAGATTTCCGATATTTTAATATCTAAAACGTATGAATAGGTCATAATACAGCTCTAAAATTTTAGTTTTTATAAAAATGTTAATGTTTTTAGTCCTTTTTTGGAGTATTTTGCACATAACTTAACCATTTTTAACCGATTTGGCAGATTTATATACCAACGTGCTTAAAAATAATATTTCCATTAAATTAGCTTATAGGCATATATGTATATATACCTACATATATGTACATATATTTAAGCAAACTTAATTATAAAAACAAACTTAATTATAAAAAAGAGTAACTTTTGGGATTTCAGTATTTTGATTATAACTCAGCCATTTTTTAACCGATTTGACAGATTTATATACCGACGTGTTTAGCAAGAAATTTACCATTTATTTGTGTTATAAAACTTGGACTCGGGAAGATCAATGGTTACCGAAAATGGGTATTTAAAAAAAAAAAAATTTAATTTTGGTCACAACTTTTTTGTATCTGAACCGATTTTCCCGAGTTTTTTAATAAATAAATATAAGTCATATCCATAGGACATATGACAGCCCTAAAATTTAGGTTTTTCTATAGTTCCCGAAAGGGGGTATTTGGTCATAACTTTTTTGTGTCTGAACCGATTTTACCGAGTTTTATGTAAAATATGTTCTACTAAAAATTTCCGATATTTTGGTATATAAGTCATATCTATAGGACATATGACAGCCCTAAAATATAGGTTTTTATACAATTTTTAATTTTTTTTGTACGGGAGGTACCACGCCGACTTCTCCAATCCCGCCCACATTTTGTAGGATGGTGTGTATTGGCAACCTTAATGTGTGGACCTAATTTGGTGACTTTGGCTTTTGTCGTTCCCCAGATATACAGCAAAAAGTAATAAAAATACAACAAACACAAGGGATTTTTGGGAAAAATTAGAGGTAGTCGTGGTTTTTTGCTCATATCTCAGCCATTTGTGGACCGATCTGGCTGAATTTCAATAGCAAAATTATAATAAGAATACCTGACATAAAGATACCCCAACCAAGTCCCCATCATTTCTGGGGGCTTCGGAAAACCCATTTCAACAGACAGACGGACAACCGGTTTTGAACTTCGCTTTTCATAAGAACCCAGAATATATATACTTTATAGGGTGTAGGATCAATATTGTAGAAATTACAAACGGAATGACAAAGTTATATATACCCTTTCTACCTTCGGTGAAGGGTATACAAATGAAGAGTATTTTTTGGTGATGCAGTATTTTGGTTAAAACTCAGCCATTTTTTTTGCCGATTTGAAAGATTTGTATACCGACGTGTTAAGGAAGAAATTTGCCATTTACTTTAGTTATAAAGCTTGGACTCGGGGAGGTCTATGGTTCCCGAAAGTGGGTATTTTAATAAAAAAAATGTTTTCCGTTCACCAGATATACAGCAAAAAGTAATAAAAATACAACAACAACAATGGATTTTTTAAAAAAAATAGAGGTAGTTGTGGTTTTTTGCTCATAACTCAGCCATTTTTTAACCGATTTGACAGATTAATATACCGACGTGTTAAAGAAGAAATTTACCGTTTACTTTAGTTATAAAGCTTGGACTCGGGGAGATCTATGGTTCCCGAAAGTGGGTATTTTAATAAAAAAATTTTATTTTGGCCATAACTTTTTTGCATCTGAACCGATTTTCTACTAAAGATTTTCGGTCTTTTGATATATAAGGTGTTACCATCGGTCATATAACAGTGCACAAATTCAGGTTTTTATGAAGTTTTTGATATTTTTTGTACGGGAGGTACCACTCCCACTTCTCCAATCCCGCCCACATTTTGTAGGATGGTGTGTATTGACAACCTAATTGTGTGTACCTAATTTGGAAACTTTGGCTTTTTCCGTTCACCAGATATACAGCAAAAAGTAATAAAAATACAACAACAACAATGGATTTTTTTAAAAAAATAGAGGTAGTTGTGGTTTTTTGCTCATAACTCAGCCATTTTTTAACCGATTTGACAGATTAATATACCGACGTGTTAAAGAAGAAAGTTACCGTTTACTTTAGTTATAAAGCTTGGACTCGGGGAGATCAATGGTTCCCGAAAGTTCTTTTATTTTGGCCATAACTTTTTTGTGTCTGAACCGATTTTCCCGAGTCTTATGTAAAATATGTTCTACTAAAAATTTCCAATATTTTGGTATGTAAGTCATATCCATAGGACATATGGCAGCCTTAAAATTTAGGTTTTTATACAATTTTTAATTTTTTTTGTACGGGAGGTACGACGCCCACTTCTCCAATCCCGCCCAGAATATATATACTTTATAAGGTGTAGGATCAATATTGTAGAAATTACAAACGGAATGACAAAGTTATATATACCCTTTCTACCTTCGGTGAAGGGTATAAAAACTTGAAATTTGTAAATTATAAATGAAATTTGTTTTTAAACATGCACAAAGAAAGCCAAAAGACTAATATGCTTATATTATTACAAGAATTTATTTTTTGTGATTTATTTACACTTGAAGTTTTCATTGAAAACGGCGGTAAGCATTAAAAAAATTTGTCTGTATAAATGCACAATTGAACAGCGCAAGTTTACGAGTCAAAATTGTTGGGCAAATTTAAGCAGTTTGTGTAAATGAATTCTCATACAATTTTTGACAGTTCATTTACGAGGGTGTAAGAATGCACAGTTTGCACAGTTTACGAGACTTATAAACGATATCATGAGGACCCTTATTATTTTTATATATTCTTTTTTTCGAACAATTGTGACTTTTAGTTGAACTGTTAATTTTTGATATTTTTAGTTAGGCTTGAGTTCATCAAATTTAATTTTCATTAAATTATTTTTACTGAAGGAAGGAATTTTTTACAACATGAAATCTTATCAAAATTTATATTGGCTGAGCTGGGGCTCGAACCTATGTTGAATTTACATGTTTCATGAATCACCACATTCTTTCATCCTAATTCTTTAAGTTCTATACTCTGCAGCAATCTTTTTTTCTAAAAATTGTTTATATACGTACATGTGTAAGTGTGTACATAAGTGTGCCCCTTATACGGACCAAAATTTTATTTTTGAGAAATTCGATTCGTTAACCCTTGCCGAATTGACGATAAAGGTGTCGAATCGACCCGCATGTGATATATTCAATAAATACACCAAACAATTTATATCACATTATTTTAAACACAACTGCGTTTTTTAAAATTCTCTTTCACTTCGAGATTTCAAGATATCGGGACACAAAACGTAGGATATTGCTGTTTATAAGCACACATCTTAAAATGCCGTGCGTCCGTCGATAACTCAAATTGAGAGTTTATTAGCGATATTTTAAGAGAGCATACTGCTCTAGCCATCCACCGAGCTCGGTGTATTGCAACAGGTTGCCTAATTTTAGGTCCTTTTTCGAAATCGCCACCTAGATATAGAATAGAGAGTTCAATCAATCAAACAATCTCTATAGTCATCTCTAATAATATTTTCCAATCACTTAGATATGCACAAGTCTATAAAATATGCGATTTCGGAGTCCTTAAAGTGTTTCTTTACCAGTTTTTGCCAGATTAAATTTGATTACGATTGACATTTTTCCAATTATCCTTGAATGGTGTGAAAAGCGTCGACTAGCGGGACTAGTCGAAGCATTTGGAATTTTAGTATCATAAATACATTTTAGTACCAATTCGTATATATGATGTCTTCAGGCAAAAACTAATAGTTCTCTATCAAGCTTCTACTCCAAAAACAAACAAGCCCCATTACAACAAAGTATTCGAACTCGTCCTTGAAGATTCCAATCGCCTTGCGAACTACTTGTAACTGTTCTATACCGAATGAGCTTTCCAACTTTGGTTCAGAGAGAAGTAGGTTCTTGTCTGCATATTTATGTGATTACAAAGGAAAGTCGTTCTTATTGTGATTCCCGGGTGTTAAGAGGTAGTAACAACATTATTTCCCAGTGTAGAAAGATGCAATTTTATACTTTGAGCCAGTTCACTTCATATTTGTGTACGAAAAATTTAAAAAGATGACTTATTGATGAGAAATGTATCATACGTGTACCCAAGATCATCGATAGTTACTTTAATAATAAAGACTGAATCCCTTATCACAGATTAATAAACAGATTGTCACGAGACGGAAGATACTGCGGTTTTATGTCTCTTTCTTTGAAAGCTTCCCTTTTTGCATTTCTCTTTGCAGTATCTTTTATGCCGCAAAACAATGAACACAAATTTATTAAGTTGATATTTATTTGCAAAACTGTTGTAAAAACTAACTTTTAAGTTTACCACAACACGAGTAAATAATATTTAAGTAAGACCAAGTAAGAGTGCTATATTCGGCTATGCCGAATCTTACATACCCTTCACCATGATGAGATAAGAACAAAAAGTTGTATACATAAATAACGTTCTTTAGATAGGTATAAAAAAATATTAATTGAGCCACGCCAACTTTTCATTTCGTCATGCCGAAGAATATAAAAAAACAAAAAATTTATATATGTACCTAGGCCCGTTTCCTCTTTTGCCAAAATTGATGTTTGAAATTCGTTTTATAATCTTAAAAACGTTTTTTAGAACATAAAAAAATTAAATAAAAACAAGTAAGAAAGTATAGTCGGTCGAGCCCGACCATATGATACCCTACACCACAGTATTTAAAAACGCATAATGCTTATGTGTCCATGTAAATATGGATTTATATATGTTTATAAACTTCATGAAGATCGGTTTGAAAGTTTGTAAGAGGCAGAAATCGCCCCCTGCCTCCCCTTGTGGTCCTATTTTTTAAAAACTGTGTAGCTAATGTGTCCCTATAGATATGGATCTATCTATGTTTTAAATTTCATTAAAATCGGTTTGAGAGGAAGAAATTGCCCCTATCTCCCCTCGTGGTCCGAGGGGAGATAAAATTCTTTTTGGGATTCGAACTGGCAATATCATCAGTCACAGGAGAGAACTTAACAACTCGGCTACGAATGCTTTTACTGGGGAAGCGTTAAATTAAAATATATTGAGTCTATGAGTTTGTTTCTTTATTTGAGCGGCATATCATATACATGCATTAATGTGTATGTGTATGCGTAAAATTAAACACATTACAAATAAAATCCACCACTTGCAGCGAAGGGTATAAAAAAACAACAAAAAAACCATATTACCAACACTGTATTACCATAGCCACTGTATGACCGTAGAAACCAAAATTGAATTGGTTTGTATGGTATGTTTATGTCGTTTTGGTAATACAGTGTTGGTGTGGTTGTTAAGTTCCGCAGGAATTCATACACACTTATTTGATTGAAATATAAAATAGAACTCAATTTTATTTGTTAATATTTTTTGTTTAAATACTAAAATTCTTATTTCTAAAACAATAACAATATTCCTACCTACTAGATTTTATAAATAACAATAATACATACCTACATGCAGCCTAAATAAACAAAACATTAAACCAGGGTTTAAAAAGCTGCAGTCAAAATCAAAAAATTGCTTTTTCTTCCACTTTCTGATTTTTCATTAGACAAAAATAAACCCTTGCTTTTACTTCTGATTCATTAAATGAAAGCAGTCGCAGTGAAGGCAAAAGCAAAAAAAGAAAAGTTGCACACAACAAAGAACATCCGACATGTTCGAAAGTGTTTGGTTTGACAGACTGAAACTTTTAATAAATCCCGAAGTTAACGAAGATGGGACTTTGTGTTCATTGTCAGGGTTGTCAGATGTGGCGATTTCTCGCCAAACGTGGCGATTTTCAAACTTGATTGGCGACCTAATTTTCGATTTGGCGACATGGCGATTTTTTGGCGATATTTTAAAATAGTTGGCGATTTTGTTGGCTATTTTTGGTGAGCCATGCATTTGTTTTAAAACTCGTTAAATTCAATACGAAAAAATTATATTATTTTTATTCTAGTATTTTTATGTATGACATTTTAGACTTTTATGGTCAGTATGTATTTGAAACTAAATTATGTTATGTTGAAATGGCTGGTGAATATATTGAAAATCCAGGAGAAAATTGTTTTTCATATTTAAAAAATTTAAATAAAATAAATAAATAAATAAAATAAAAAGAATTAATAAAGCATGAATATAGCGATTTCAAGTTTACGAACATTTCTCCATTACCTATATAAAATGTGGCAAATTATTATCACAACCAAATTCGTTGTTATTTAAGATATTAATGAATCGTAACGTACTTTTGGATGTTTATAAAACACAATGGACAAAAATTACCGTTTGTAATTGGATGATACTTCATCCTATTTAAATCAGTTTTGGCCAAAAGCTTATGCACGTCAGGTATGTACCATTTTAAAGAACTTGCTTTGGCTGTTCATTATATGGTGCTAAATCCAACTAGTAATGACTGTGCTAAAAATGTATTTTCAATAATGAACTTCACTAAAACTCTCCTTCTAAGTAGAATGCAGTTCTTGACGCGTTGTTACGAGTTATAAATTACAGTAGACGCTCGGTTATATGAATACCAAGTTATATGAACAGCCAGAATAGTGAACAACAAAATTTTTACACATCAGGTTCTAAAGAGTGAACACGACCTATCTCTGCTTTTTGAACAACTTGCAACCGTTGATTTTTTTGAAACTATTTGTTGTAAAGGGTGTTTTTTTTTAAGTAACACAACTTTGAGTTGGCATCACTGCTATATTTGAGCACCCATTTAACAGCTGATAGTTGCTTTTTGTTTAGTTTGCTTTGAAATTTCATTATGAATCGACTTATCGAGCAACGCGCAAATATTTGACATTTTTAATCAAATAATTCGGCAAATGGGCTGAAGCACAAATTGATATTGATTTTGAATCTCCACTCAAAATTGTATTTTCCGACTAAGCCAATATCTGGTTGAATGGGTAAGTAAATAAGCAGAATTGACGCATTTGGAGTGAGTAGAATCTACAAGCTTTTGTCGAAAGACCATAAAATCCGCAAATATTACTGTTTGGTGCGCTTTATGGGCTGGCGGAGTCATTGGCCCACATGTCTTCAAAAACGATGATGATCAAAATGAGAAAAGTTGTTGAAAATTGGCACCTTCTACACGCCAGCCACATGACAGGAATCATATTTAAATTTCATAAAATTTTCTTTCCAATAAAGCCCGTTTAATTGATATTAAAAACTATATTTTCTTTTTTTATTATGATTTAAACTTGTGATACTCTATAAAAAACACTCTTTATTATAAATCTGTTCTTCCCCAAAAAAAAGCTAGTAAATGTGTTTATACGAATGCAAAGGAAAATTTATAAGATGGTTGGCGTTTGTAAAGTTTTTGCTTGGATTGAAAATAATATATCTGATAATGATATTTGGCATTGTGAAAATGCAGGGACAAGGCATTACAGAAATCTTTTAAAGCAAAAAAAATATAACCGACTACTTTCATGTGCATTTATTATTAACAAACTAATATAAAATAAAAACTATATATAGGTTATGTATGTACACATATTAAAATTGATTTGAAATACTTATTTTATATTGTCTCTATTATGTGAACTTTTCCATTTAGTGAACAGGCCCTGTCTAAATTAATCATATAAGCGAGCGTCTACTGTATATGAATGTTAATACTACATGATGCACTTCTTTTGTACCTTCGTTGAAAAAATTTAATTCACTTACAATGTATTTCAAAAAAGAAGATCAAAGAGAGTTTTGGCGCTGAAGTGTAGATATATAGTAAAACTCCAACTTCATACATACATAAATCCAATATTTGTTTAAAACTAACCACAAAAATACTTTTTGTGCTGCTTTTAGTTGACTACTATTAATTATTTAATAGTGCAATTTCCTTTTTTGTCTTCACTAATCATTTTTACTTGCTTCTAAATAAAAACTAAACAGAATATATATTATGGCGACTTTTTTTAAATTTTTGGCTGATTTTAGCGACTTGGAATAAAATTTATTTTATAAGATTTATAAAAAATATTTTTAATAATTTAAATTATCTATATTTTATTGTCAAAAAGGTAAAAATAAAGGCTTTGGCGATTTTGGCGATTTTTGACATTGAATTTGGCGAAAAAGGTCAAAATCGATCTGACAACCCTGTTCATTGTATGTAAATGAAAGCGATAATGTTATTTATAGTTTTATTTAATTTCAAAAAATTAAAAAGATTTGTTAAGCTTAACAAGTAAGAGTGCTATATTCGGCTGTGCCGAATCTTATATACCCTTCACCATTGTGGGAGCAGAATACAGAGCAACTAGACAAAAACTAAATAATTTTTACATATGTATACACACATATTAACAATATGTACTTTAAACTTCATTATAAATTAAATTTAAAATTTAGAACATAAAAAAAATAAAAATTAAAAAAAAAAATTTTCTTTTTAAAAAAACAAGATTCGAACCAGAGAACTCACAGTTTCTAACTTAACACACCCCCTAGACAACTAAACCATGAAGGAACGTTGTTTGAATATCATTAAAAGGAAATATGGCCCGTTTAATGTTCACTGTGTTGAGTTGTAATTACTTTTGATGTTTTTGTTCACCACAATAGTAAAGTTGTAAACCATAAAACTTATTTCAGTTGTGAACCGAAATATGGAAATACATATATTCACCAAAATGGTTTGTGGCATGTAAGTATGCGTGTTTGTTTTCTTTTATCTTTTTGGGGAGTTTTTAAGTAGCAAAAAAACACAAAAATTCCTAGTTTCGATTTGTTAAAATAATTTCGTTAAATAGATGAAATAATAAAGAAGGATGATAACGAAAATCATATTGAACATTATGCTAGTATATGTAAACAAATGTGAAGGGGGGGGGGGGGGGGGGGGGGGAAGAGACGGATAACCGGATTTGAACTTCGCTTTTCATAAGGACCCAGAATATATACACTTTATAGGGTGTAGGATCAATTTTTACAAACGGAATGACAAACTTATATAAATATACCCTTTTCCACCTGAGGTGAAGGGTATAAAAAAAATAATTTTTTGGATTTTGATTTTGATTTTAACTTAGCCATTTTTAAACCGATTTGAAAGATTTATATACCGACGTGCTTTAAATTTAGAAATTTACCATTTACTTGGGCTATAAAGTTTGGACTCGGGGAAATCTATGGTTCCCGAAAGTGGGTATTTAAAAAAAGAAATTAATTTTGGTCAAAACCTTTTTGTATCTGACCGATTTTCCCGAATTTCCGATATTTTGGTATATAAGTCATATCCATAGGACATATGGCAGCCCTAAAATTTAGGTTTTTATACAATTTCTATTTTTTTTTGTACGGGAGGTACCACGCCCACTTCTTCAATCCTGCCCACATTGTGTAGGATGGTGTGTATTGGCAACTTTAATGTGTGTACCTTATTTGGAAACTTTGGCTTTTGCCGTTCCCCAGATATACAGCAAAAAGTAATAAAAATACAACACCACAAGGGATTTTTTGGAAAAATTAGAGGTAGTCGTGGTTTTTTGCTCATATCTCAGCCATTTGTGGACCGATCATTTTGAATTTCAATAGCAAACAATTCCAGGTCATATGTGACATAAATGTATAATAACCTGGCCCCATCATATATGGGCTCTTCGGAAAATCCATTTCAACGGACAGACGGACATGGTTAAATCAACTTCGCTTTTCATAAGGACCCAGAATATATATACTTTATAGGGTGTAGGATATTGTAGATAATATTGTAGAAATTACAAACGGAATGACAAACTTATATATACCCTTTTCCACCTAAGGTGAAGGGTAAAAAAATAAATAAATATGTATGTACATATTTATGTATTTATGTACGCATGCATTATTTAAAAAAAATATGGAATACAAAAACACAAAAGCAACGTCCCATCTTCGTTAACTACGGGATTTTTTAAAAGTTTCAGTCGGTCAAACCATGGTGGAATAAGCAGGTGGCATCGTTACCGCAACAAATACAACATTAAAACAAAAATGGAAGCTATATCACCGTTTACGTCAAAAAATACTTTTAACAAAAATCAAAGCGTGCCGCTGGACGTGATGAAATAAAACAATTTTTAACCAATTTTTATTTAATTATGATCAATATCTTATTTATTTTAATTTAAAATTATCAAAAACTTCAATAAAATACAATAGTCACAGCACAAAACGTGGAATTTTTGTAAACATAAACAAAACTTTGACATAAACCTAGACAAACAATGCAAATGCAAAAGCAAAAAACGAAATGTTGTACACAACAAAGAACATCGGCAGTCAACATGTTCGGAGTGTTTAGTTTGACCCATGGTGAAATAAACAGGTGGCATCGTTACGGCAACAAATACAACATTACAACAAAAATGGAAATTATATCACCGTTTACGTCAAAAAATTGTTTAAACAAAAATAAAAGCGTGCCGCAAAACGTGATGAAATAAATACATTTTTAGCCAATTTTTATTTAATTACGGTCCATATCTTATTTATTTTAATTTAAAATTATCAAAAACTGTTATTGATAATCTTTCATTCTTGACGTGGCTGGGGCTTGAACCCTGGCCGGCAGGTTACCATGACATGTTTCGATCGCAACCACTCGATCTCCTCAGATGGATTTGCCGTCTTACACTCGCAGCCATCGACGACTGCAAATCCATCTGAGGAGATCGAGTGGTTGCGATCGAAACATGTCATGGTAACCTGCCGGCCAGGGTTCGAGCCCCAGCCACGTCAAGAATGAAAGATTATCAATAACAATTTTAATTAATTTTCATGTTGTAAAATTCCTTTCTTCATAAAAATAATTTAATGAAAATTAAATTTCATGAACTTAAGCCTAATTAAAAATATTAAAAATTTGGATTAAAAACCATAAATAGTTCAACAAAATAACCACAATACTAATTATTATACAAAACTTTAATAAAATACAATAATCACAGCATAAAACGTGGACTTTTTGTAAACATAAACAAAACTTTGACATAAACCTAGACAAACAATGCAAGAGCAAAAAATCGTCATCTGGCGTAGTGCTGCCACCTGTTTATTCCACCATGATTGTAATCTTGTTTATGATGTGTGTACACCAGATCTTATTTTAAACTCAACAGTGGTAATGTCACGTCTAATTGGACCTTTAAAGGAAAAAAATTCAGGCAGTCGTGGTTTTTTACTCATATCTCAGCCATTTGTGGACCGATCTTGCTGAATTTTAATAGCAAACAATTCCGGAGCATATGTGACATAAATGTAAAATAACCTGGCCCCCATCATATATGGGGTCTTCGGAAAATCCATTTCAACGGACAGACGGACATCGTTAAATCAGCTTCGCTCCTAATAAGGACCCAGAATATATATACTTTATAGGGTCTAACATTCAAAAGTTGAAGTTTTGATGTTTTTTAGCATTAAGTAAGAAAATGCTTTTGATGAGATTGAGAATTATGCTGTTTTGTTATTCAAAAGGGGAATGTTTTTAATTGCGCTGTTTTAAGATCATTTTAATCTACATTTCTCTCAAATTTCATTATATCTTTATTCATGTCAGATTTATATTATGCTAAACCTTAAATTAAAATTTTTACTCATATTGAAAGCCCTTTCATTCGTTTACACTAAATCAATAATAATTTTAAAGTTTGACATTCCATGAATCAGACATAGATAGAGATATCACAATGAAATTTTGAAGTTATAATTAGTATTGTGGATATTTTGTTGAACTATTTATGGTTTTTAATCCAAATTTGAATATTTTAATATATTAATATTATTTAATATTTGAAATTATGTAGACCGAAGACTGCGAAAAAGCGAGTAACGCGTGGTGTGGACCTCCAGCTTTACTCGCTTCTTCGCAGCATACGCAGCTGTCAAAAAGTAGCATCTGTGTAGTTATACGTAGTAAGTTACATGCACAAAAGCGTAGGTGGATTGAGGCGAAAAGTAGGTTTACTTTCTACTTTTGTAAGCGTCACAAGCAGCGTTCGAACAAATCAGCTGATTTTGACAAATTAAATTTTATTTTTACTTGTGCTGCTGCTGCATAAAAAGCGTTGCATGTAACTTGAAACGTAGAAAGCAAATAATTATAAAAGCATGCGCTGCGTGGAGGCGAAAACGCGTGGTATGGACCTCCAGCTTTACCTTTTCAAATTCGCCTTGATTGTAACTATGAGTATTCATATGTATGTATAACCTTTATACGCATATACATTCGCCTATAATAAACCGCTATAATTATAGAAAAATGCATAAGCATTTAATAATACAACATACCATTGCTTAAAGTCTGCTTTTCTACCAATATAAAAAAATGTTTAACTCACTATTGATAATAAACATAATCCACCCGATTAAAAAACTACAAAAATCGTAAATAAAAAGAGCAGAAAAAAATGTTGCGAGGAATGTAATTAAATTGAAAAAGTGTTCAACAGACAGTTTCAAAAGTATACATGGGGTTAAAAAGACACTTTCAGCTTTCTAATGGTACCAAAATCTCTTAAACCCCTTTTGACCCTAACAAGTTCTATTTCTCTGAATTTCGGATTTAACTAAAATATAGAACCTGGGGAAACTTTTAATGACACATCAGGTATAAATGATTCAGAGATGTAACGAACTATTTCTTAAAGACTATTATCCCACAAATATAACAAAAAATTCCATTATTGATAACAGTTGCGTGTAATCATAATTTAGTTCTGATCAAATTTACAAAAATTAAATTTTCTCTAAAACAACATAAAATATATGTTTACAGAAGCTTGCCACTAGGGTTCCCAACTTTTTTTGTTGCAATTAAAGTACATTGATTATTAAAGGTTAAGAAAAAAAAGTACACAGTATAAATATAAAGTACAATTAATTTTTTTTATTGTTATATTTAAAAACTTTTTTTATTGCTTTTTGCAAGATTTATCAAAAAATTACACTTTTTTTTTAGATAAGCCGGGCAACTGGCGCTTTAACCTAATTCGTGTACGCTGAATCCAATACCGGTTCAAAAACGGTTCAGTTTACTGAAATTACTAAAAAAAATACGAAAATCGCAATAAAATTTCCTTTAAACGTTAAATTTTTTTTAACATGCGCTGGCGCTTTAGAAACATAATTTTTTCTTTTTTTTTGGGAACAAAAATTATTTTTTAGCAACATTTCGAAATTTTTGTTTGTTAAAAATTACAAAAAATGGCAGATATGCTTCTAATTTTATCCTGACATATAAAAAATAAAGCTTCAAACAAAACAATCTATAAATGATTAAAATCTGTTAAGAACTTTTGATTTTATTCACAAAAGTCAAAAAATTTTAATTCATTTAAATATTTCATAAAACGCAAAATTTGTATGGGAGCCCCCTTAAGAAGTGGTGATAAGGGGCAAGTATGTCTCGAGAAATTGTTAAGGCGACTCCTGGGCTGTTATGGCCCCCTTAAGAAATGGACATTTTTAAATTTTGTTTTGAATGTTAGTTAAACGAGTCACTTTTGTTCTCGCAATCTAAAAGCAGGCAGTAATTTGAAAGAGTTTTGCACTCGTGTTTTAAAAACAGGCAGTTATTGTACTCAAACAAAACAAGCAAGTGAAAAAATGCAGTCAGATTATTTTTTTGGTAAAATCATCCTGCCAATATAAAAAAACATCAACAAATGGCCCTGACTAATATTAATTAGTTGTTCTTTAGTTTTTCCAAAAAAAAAAACTTGTACAATAAGTATTATACTTTTAAGACTAATATAACCCTGACTAATATAACCTGAATCTATTTTGAATTCTAGATAAATCTAATCATGCGAAATAAAGTATTTTCGCGTACTTTATTATTCTCATAAAGTATAGAGTACAATTACTCGAAATAACGTACAATACTTTATTATAAAGTACGGTTGGCAAGCCTACTTGCCACTCCCACAATTAGGGTTCCAAACTTTTTTTGTTGCAATTAAAGTACATTGATTAATAAAGGTTAAGAAAAAAAGTACACAGCATTAATATAAAGTACAATTAATTTCTTTTTATTGTTATATTTAAAAACGTTTTTTTGTTTTTGTTGTTGTTCGCAAGTTTTATCAAATAATTACACTGTGCTAGAATTTGACACTTTTTTGAGACAAGCAACTGGCGCTTCAACCTAATTCGGGTACGCTGAATCCTATACCGGTTCAAAAACGGTTCAGTTTATTTAAATTACTAAAAAAACGAAAATCCGCAATAAAATTTAAGCGTTAAATTTTTTTCTTACATGCGCAGTCGTTTTGGAAACATAATTTTTTTTGGCAACAAAAATAATTTTTTTAGCAACATTTCGAAATTTTTGTTTGTTAAAAATCTATAAAAAGTTACAGTATGCTTCTAATTTCCTGACATATAAAAAACAAAGCTTCAAACAAAACAAGCTATAAATGATTAAAATCTGTTAACAACGTTTGGTTTTATTCACAAAAGTCGAAAAATTTTAATTAATTTAAAAATTTCATAAAACGCAATATTTGTATGGGAGCCCCCTTAAGAAGTTGTGATATGGGGCAAGTATGTCTCGAGAAGTTGTTAAGGCACTCCTTGGCTGTTAGGGTACGTTTTCTTTAATATATTTTTAGTCTGTATTTTGTATGGGAGCACCCTTAAGAAATGGAAATTTTGTTTTAAATGTTAGTTAAACGAGTCACTTTTGTGCTCGCGATCTAAAAGCAGGCAGTAACGAACTATACTTTATTATAAAGTACGGTTGGCAAGCCTACCCACAATAACCAATATTTTGATGCAGTTTTTTGGACCCCTTATGGCCATTTCTTTTCTGAGAAAAATGTTGCATTAATGTTACATGTTCTACATTTTTGTGTTCGTTTGTACAAAAAATACAACTGCGGGAATAATTTTCAAGTTCTTTTGTGGATATGTTGATGAAAAATATGCAAAACATCTTGCATATTTTACCCTTACTTTTACTTAAGGTTTTCATACTGCCCTGTTCTACAACTTTGGTACTTACTACTTTCTTTGTACATAGCCATAAGTGATGTTAATATTTGTTTCCAACCCGTAATAGCGTGCATAAACTGCTTAAATAGCTTTAAAAATCGCTCATTAAGTACATTAATGATGAAAGTGAAATAGTTGTAAATTAAAGCACTAATTGTGTTCTATTGAAATTGTACAACATGTAACACTTCGAGTGATTAAAGTTAACATTAGAAAATGTAACATGTATATACTGTAACATATTTTTCTCAGAAAAGAAACCGCCATTAGTTCTAATATGTTTGTTATGAATTTTCGTTAAAATTTTTGAAATCGGCAATAACAAAAAATTTGACTTCCATTTTCAGCCACAGTGCGGCGGTCTCTGTTTTTTTCTGTCAAATCGTATGTAAATGTCGTGCCGTGCTTGTTGTGTTCAATCTCCTACTGAGCTCTCATACTTTTGCAGTATATATTTTGAGTAAGTGCAATAAATTTAAAAGTTTCGTTTTTTTTTAACTTACTTTACTTATTTATAAGTAAACGTTTATTTTTATATATGAGGGGCTTAAATCACAAGGGGTTTAATTGACTTTTTTCTAAAATTGAGTTTATGTATGAAACTATAAGGTAAGTTCAGAGCATAAGCGGTGAAAGTGGGATTAAAAGATGCCTCAGAATCTCTATTAACTAAAAAGTAATATTCCAGATAGCGTCTTAAATTTGTTATTGCAATTTAACTTTAACCGCTTTTTATACCCTCCACCACAATTAGTTGTGAAGAGGGTATATTAAGTTTGTCATTCCGTGTGAAACTTTTTTATTATTCATCTCAGACCCCATAAAGTATATATATTCTGGGTCCTTGAGTAATTCTAAGTCGATTTAGCCATGTCCGTCTGTCTGTTGAAAACACGCTCATTTCCGAACAACTTAAAAGAAATTAACAAACTTGGTGCCAAATTGCTTGTAGTTATCCTAAGCAGTTTGGGGTTGAAATCCAGTAAAATCGGTTCAGTAGGACCAGAGCTATGAATGAAAATGTGGAACCACCACCTAAAAAAAATTATAATTTTGTTACAAAAAATAACATAAATGCTGGAACAAGGCACGGAATGAGATAAGATTTTGCAAAAATTTGTTTTATTTTACTGGAAATCATGCTGTCAAATTTCGTGAAGATCCGTCCATAATTTACCCTAAGCACCATATAAACACTACTCCCGGAAAACAGTTTAGTACGCCTAAAACCGTAAAAAATAACGCTATCGAAACAAAATTTGATACGTCACAGTTTTTTAGGATTAGAAATAACACTGTGAAATTTCGTGTCGATCGGTCCATAATTTACCTTAGGCCCCATATAAACCCTACTACCGGAAACCAGTTTAGTACGCCTAAAACCGTAAAAAATAATGCAATCATAACAAATTTTGGCTCGTCACAGTTTTATAGGACTGTAAATGATACTGTAAAATTTCGTGAAGATCGGTACATAATTTACCTTAGGCCCCATAGAAATCCTACTCCCGGAAAACAGTTTAGTACACCTAAAACCATAGATAATGCTATCATAACACAAATTGGTACGTCACAGTTTTAAAGGACTAGAAATGGCGCTGTGAAATTTTGTGATGATCGGTCCATAATTTATCCTAGGCCCCATATAAACCCTACTATCGGAAAACAGTTTAGTCGCCTACAACCATAATTAATAACAAATCGTCACAGTTTAAGATAATAATAATAAATATACATCATACAGATATTACTCCTTAAACATTCAAACTGTCGGTGGAGGGTATCAAAGATTCGGCACAGCCGAAAATAGCACTCTAACTTGTTTCTAATGTTTTATGTAAAGTCACTTGAACCCCTTATGCTTCAAGCCCCTCATAAGTTATTTTTTTAATTTACTTTATGTGAATGTTTATTTGTCTGTAAAATATGCAAAAAAATGTTGAAGTCAAATAAGTTTTTTACTTTTTTATTTATGCGCTCTATTTTTATTTTCAAAATCTGTACCCATGTTCTGTAACTTTAGTGAGAACTTCTTGCATCGAAAAGATGTGAAACAAAATATTCCATCGTTTCGTTACGTTATAAATGTCATAATATTGCACTCGAAGCCGATGTGACATTGCAGACGTTCAGAACGCCAGTAACACATATCGTTGACGGCGGCCAAAATTTACTAAAATTGAACATTTTTCAACGACGGCGGCGAAAACACAACCGTCGGCTATACCAAATTGTGTAAATATCGACTTTAACGTTTGTTGTTTGCAAATGAGCTTTGAAGACATTCGTATATTTTATAAAAATGTTAAATGCAAAATAATAAAACAATAAAAAATGTGACAAGAATAAAGTATTATTATTATTATTCTTTGCATTTTGCATTTTTAATTGTTTTTTAGTGTTAAAATTTTTTCTCGCCCCATTTTTATTCGTGAGTTTATTTGACAGTTCAAAGCGGGAACTTTTATCACCAAAATGTTACAGACACACTTTTTCTGTAAATTAGCTAGTAATTTACTTACGTGACAGCTTGTACTCGCCAAAAAAAAGTTACAGACACAGTTAAGTGAGAAAAACTGCTGTTTGTTTCAATTTATGGCATTTTTGTTTCATTTCACACATTTCAATCGAAAACTTTCTCGACGCGAGGATTACAGAACATGGGCACTGGTCGCCTTAACATAGTCCAGATACAAACTTCCTTCCGGAATAGAGTCTGATGTTAAGATAAAATTTGACATACAAATTTTCATTGCAACCCAAATAACTTTACAATATTTTATTGGAAGCGGTCCACATTTGACCAAAGTTCCCATAAAAATATAGCATTTATGTCATAACTTCCTTCCAAATATTTGTTATCTATCTGTCTTTTCTATATATGTATGTATATAAAACAGGATGTGTGTATGTATGTAAGGTATGGACACCAAAACGGCTGGGCGTATGGACTCAGGGAATCTTCAGAATATTCAGGCTGGTGACACTGTGAAGTCTGATTTTTGATTTTCGGTCTGCGGGCGGAGGAGCGTGGCATAATCCAATTTTCATATTGCACACCAATGACATCTTTATAATTTGGACGATTTTTCTCCAAACAAAACAAAAATCATGAGAAAAAAAGTTGCCAGTATTTTTTAAATTACTGCCTGCTTTTAGAACGCGAGTGCAAAAGTGACTCGTTTAACAAACATTTGAAACAAAAACAAATTTTAAAATTTTATTTTTGTCTTAAATGTTAATTAAACGAGTCACTTTTGTACTCGCGTTCTAAAAGCAGGCAGTTAGTAATGATAACAAAAAATAACAAATTGTTAAAAAAAAAAATCGCTGATATATTATAAATGGCCAAGTAAATCGGCAGTCATATCAAAAATAGCCACGTTTAGCGAAAAATCCCCTGCAACAGAAATTTTATCGGCGGCGGCTCGGAGCTTATATTATAACACAAATAATTTTAGCCATTTTGCGCACTCTTATTCACTACTCTTAACTCATTTTCGTAAATGTCGTTATATTAAATATGTTGCGCAATTTTGGTGCTTTATAAAAGAGACCAGACAGTATTGAGAGGCAGACAACATTAGAGTTGCACTTTTAAGGATACAAACAAAATTACAAAGTAATCGGTGGCTTGGCTGGAGCCGATTTTTAACTAAAAAATTGTTGGCGGCGGCGGCTACAAAAATTTTTATCGGCGGCTGGCTGTTGGCCGCTTCGGCGCAGGCAAGGTTTATCCAATAAGTGATGCCAACTTAGTGCTTTTGGGACTATTTATGGAGCTTTTTGATGCTTCAAAACGCCGAAATTTTATCCATAGTGCCAAAACAAGAAAAAGAACTTACTTGGTGCTTTTTCAATTTTTCGTTAGTGCCTTTAGTGCTTTTACAATTTTTATTTTTTTTTCTACAATTTTTTAAAACTACGATTATATAGAGGATGATTTTGTTGAACTTTGCTATTTGGGGTACAAACATTAGAGTTCCACTTTTAAGGATACAAACAAAATTACAAAGTAATCGGTGGCTTAGCTGGAGCTGATTTTTAACTGAAAAATTGTTGGCGGCGGCGGCTACAAAAATTTTTATCGGCGGCTGGCTTAGCCGGCTGTTGGCCGCTTCGGCGCAGGCAAGGTTTATCCAATCAGTGGTGCCAACTTAGTGATTTTGGCACTATTTATGGAGCTTTTTGATGCTTCAAAACGCCAAAATTTTATCCATAGTACCAAAACAAGAAAAAGCACTTACTTAGTGCTTTTTCAATTTTTCGTTAGTGCCTTTAGTGCTTTTTACAATTTTAATTTTTTTTCTACAATTTTTTAAAACTACGATTATATAGAGGATGATTTTGTTGAACTTTGCATTTGGGGTACAAACATTAGAGTTGCACTTTTAAGGATACAAACAAAATAACAAAGTAATTGGTGGCTTAGCTGCAGCCGATTTTTAACTGAAAAATTGTTGGCGGCGGTGCCTACAAAAATTTTTATCGGCGGCTGGCTTAGCCGGCTGTTGGCCGCTTCGGCGCAGGCAAGGTTTATCCAATCAGTGATGCCAACTTTGTGCTTTTGGCACTATTTATGGAGCTTTTTGATGCTTCAAAACGCCAAAATTGTATCCATAGTGCCAAAACAAGAAAAAGCACTTACTTGGTGCTTTTTCAATTTTTCGTTAGTGCTTTTTACAATTTTTATTTTTTTTTCTACAATTTTTTAAAACTACGATTATATAGAGGATGATTTTGTTGAACTTTGCTATTTGGGGTACAATTTTGAGAAGGCTTGTAAAGATTTTAATATTTCAAATGATAAAAGAAAGTTACATTCGTTTTACCAAAAACTTTATATACGAGGTTAGAGCTAGGCTTTTGGAAATTGGAAATTTTACGAAACGTTGCAATATTTAGCGTTGACAACATATTTAGTAATCGTAATAAAAACGATGTATTTCGGTAAACATTTTTTTTTAAATTTTAGCACTGTTTCAAAAATAGAATATTGAATGGAAAATATTACAAAAAACGCAAAGAATTTAAAAAACGAAAAAAAGAGCCGTAGCTTGGTATATGCAAAATGTTAAACAAATTAAAAATAGCTGACAGAAAATACTTTTATGAGCCATTTTTCATGCGCTTTAGTTTTCCACGTGTTTGGCACTTCTACCTCTAGTGCTATTGGAAAACGGTTTGACTAAGTATCAGAATGCAAAAATACATGTTTTTTCTATTTTACACCTTGTGTGTTCTTTATTAAGAAGCGTACATATGTTAAAATAATTGGATAATATCAAAAGCCAATTATTTGATTAAACTTTGCACGATTTTAATTTAGATTTTAGACTTTCGTTTAGATTTTTACGATAAAATACCAGGATGTTTATTTAAATATATGCTGTCGTTAAGTTTTATAAACAATGGTCGGTCATTGCAAATTTTCGGTAATTGCAATAGGACAGATTTTTTCGAGTTACCAAAATCGCGCTCCCACTGTACTACTTTAAAACGGTTTTATGGCCAATTTAAACTCCAAATGATTTGGATGATATTATTTTTATTGAAGATAATAATAATACATTAAAAAATGTTTATAAACAAATATAAATATATTTATGTATTATCAAAAAGTAATTTCAATTTTTGGGAATACAAAATTTTAATTTCAAAAGATGGAATGTAAGATGAGGTAAACCCACTGTTTATTGTTGATGTGTTTTTGTTTAAACTTTGATATTGTTACAAGTAGAACTGTTGCTTATAAGTCTTATTCGTTTAACAGTTTTATTTGGTTTAATATCTTTAGTTTTTCTAAAATCTTTATGGATGAAGTTTCCTGATGATCTGGCCTAAGCAACCAGTGAAATGCGCATAGCAATAGCTTATCCCATCAACAATAAATTTCAAGTGTTTTTATCAAGAATAAAAACTGGGAATTAAGCACGAATAACAAAATCTTTTGAAATTATATTTATTTATTATTTAATCTTAATTGAAAATGGTCCCCATCAACGCCGTCACCTTTTTTTAATTTTGGGGGTATATATATATGTATAATAATCAGCACAGCCGAAAGCAACATGTTTTCTGTTTGAATAAATTGTAGTGCTTTTTTACGCTTTTTTTTTGCTCGAAACAGTGCTTTTTTAAATTTTAAAGTGCTTTTTGCTCTCAAAAAGTTGGCATCACAGTATGGAATAGGTCTGCGCAAGAAGTCAGATGTTTTTTGGTTTATTCCTCAACGATGTCAAAAGTTGTATACATTTTCCTAATACATGTATATATATACACAAATCACATTTTTCCTTTTGTTTTTTTTTTCCTATGTAGCAGTAAAGGCCATGTCAGATAAAACTTCATCGCTTTGCGTGACGTTTCTAACTTTGACTGAAAAGCGTAACGCAAAAGGTGTATGTCACAATAAACACTTTGACAACACTCACGCATTGTGTGTTAAAAAAAAATAAAGAAAAAAAATTTCTACTAGTAGATTGTCAAAGCACGCAAAAAGATGAGAGTTGCCTAACTTTTCGCTTCGCTTTGCGTTAAAAGTTCTTTATGTGACATGTTTCGTATAAGTATGTATATTTCATCTTAAATGTCAAAGCGAAACTCTGACGCAAAGCGAAGCAAAAGTTTTATCTGACATGGCCTTAAGATTTTGACAACGGCGGGGAATTTTACACAAACAAAATGCCTGTTGTTTTTTGTATTGTTGTAGAAGTAAGCAGACCTATTGTATAGGCCTTGGGCGCAGGTTTCTGCCCTGCAGTGGTGTAGTAAGCTTTTGACCACGAAGAGGAATTTTAACACACAAAATTACTGTTGTTTTTTGTATTGTTGTAGCGGTGAGCAAACCTATTCAATATACTTTGTCTTGGTTGTTTTATTTTAGAATTGCCACAAGGTGGCATCACTACGGCAGCTGTTTATTTTTTTCTTTAACAATTTTTTTTTTGTTCGACACCAAAAGAATAATTTTTGTGCGTTATAACAGATAATTTTAGTTTGAGAATAAAATATAAATAAAAATTGTTTAATATATGTATATACATACATACATAAGTGCGTTTTTAGCTGTGATATAAAGTTGTCTTAAATTTAAGTTAAAACAAAGAATGATTGTGTCTGTGATCACGTTGTGCGTACCTTTTTAAAAATGCATTCATGTTTGTTATGCACTTGTACGACATACTTAAAACCTCCAAACGACGTTGTGGTAAAGCAAAAAAGGTAAAACAAACTATTGAAAAAACCAAGGTATAATATGTAAATATACCTTGGAAAAAACTAAAAATTTTGGTTAAATTTTTTGACAGATAAGAGGATTTTACAATAGAGATGGCAAGCAATCGATAGTATTATCGATACTGTCGAGAGTGCTCTTTCCATTGGACTATCGATGGTTTCTTTTCGATAGCAATATTATCGTTGAATTTTTTTTTAGCAAATTGTCAATAAATTTTTGTTTCTTTGTGGCAACAAAAAGCCTACGTCAAGGCGAATTAACTCCAGGTAAGCTCAACTCGTCAGCCGTTCTTCAGCTGTATCCACGGCGAATTAAAAAAATGGTGAAACGTCAAAATATTGTTTTGTTTCTATACTGAAATTTGACAACAAGCAGAAAATTGCAAAAACAAAATACATGGAGTTAATTCGCCTTGTTTTGTAGTTGTAGAGTTGCACTTACCTGTTATAAATTCGCCTTGGCCTACGTAGCACGTACCAAGGCGAATTGACTAGAAGGTGGGGTCAAGTCAACATATGGTGTTTTTTTTTTTGGTGGTCGACTTGTCAAAGTTTGTATACAAATTAGTTTTTTATGTAAACAAACCTATTTTTTTACTAGCAATATTTTTGACAACCCGACCCCAGAAGCAGTGTTGTTGTAGAGTTGACCTCAGCTTCTAGTCAATTCGCCTTGGTAAATACAGTTCACCAAGCCAAACCCTATTTTAAAACCAAGGTTACCAGTTTAATTTTAAGCCTTATCCCCAATTTCCGATTTCTCATCCCTAAAATTGCAACATATTTTCTTATCCTCACATTTCCTTAATAATAAAATACATAATATTATGTCAATGGAAAAATTTGCCTACACTGATTTATTTTAATAAATCCATTTGTGTAAAGCGGCCCATACACTTGCAATATTATTGCATATGCTATTCGCCATATTATTTTCGTTTTGTCCTATATTATGCATTAAGTCGCACAATGGTTTCATTTATTCAATAAAAAGGTGAACATATAACCTATAGGAATAACATAAACAGCATTGTACAATGCTGCCAACACATTTCACTTTCTTTTCGTTGGGCAATAAAAATCAAAAGTCTTTTGATTGTTGCCAATATATTGTGTCATCTTCAAATATCACGTACACATTGGCGATATAATTATACAATACGTAAAATTGAACAATTTTATTGCAAGTGTATGAGCCGCTTAATATTAAAGCTAATGTTATTTATTCTTTGAGTTCTACATATCTATGTACACATGTTTAGAATGTAACAAGGGTAACGTAAAAACGTAAAAGACAAATAATTTTAAAGTGTGTATTCTAAGAAGAGCTTCCAGTAACTCATATTGCATTCTGTTGCAAATATGTATTGATTTTGGTTGTATTCATTATAAAAAAGACTCGTTTAATAGAAATAACGCTTGTTAGTACAAAAAGCATATTTAAAACTATTTGAACAAGTCAAGTTTTAAACCGAAAAAATCGGTCTTGCCATTGCAAAATGGAATTTTAATAATATGTATATTATCTCCAAAAATTCCCAGCGAAAAAAGTGTTTTTATCCCCAATTACAAAAAAGAAAAAACCCCCAAAATTTAGAACGCTGTTTTAAACGGCGGCGCAACTGTTTTAATTCTGACTTAATCTGCTCGAAACGTTTTTATCACAGTTTCGTTGGAATCAAAGCTTCTTTTACAAAATGTATAATTTTCTACCACGTTTGTGTTAAAAATGTGTAATTGTCTAAAAAAGTTTAAATGTTCTTCATTTCCAGATGTTAAACATATCTAATTGTAGCACATTCTTTAATTATGGCTTTTTTCTAAGCATTTTCTGGTAATGTATCCTATGACCTTAAACTAGTTAAGCAAAAATTTTACTAATAAAAAAATATGAGTTTTTAGCGACGCCCAATATATCCCGAGTTATTTTGGATATATGTGTTATTCGTCATATTTTAAATTTTACTTAGTCCTCTTCCATATTCTGAAACATTTTCTGCGAAACATTTGAGTTTGATAATGAAAAAGGAAAGACGAATGGAAAAGTGTACTTTGTTTCGTGTACAAGCAGTTTTTGTGATTTTGTTATTTAAAGAAAGAAAAAAGGCAAACAAAATACTTAAATGCTGCACAACAAAAGTTTTATTTTATGGACTCGAATGCAGTTTCAAAAGAGAATTGAAGAAAGTTTCTGAAGCAAATGCGTTTCGATTCGGATCGAAATTTTCTCCGTTTTTGGCAACTTTGGTATTTTGTGAAATGTGAGAAATTAAACAAAAATACCATTAATTGAAACAAACATGTTTTCCTCACTTAACTGCTACTGTAACATTTTTGGCGAGTAATTTCCTTACGTTACAGCTATTACACTCCAAAAATGTTACAGTAAGAGTTTAGTGAGAAAAACATGTTTGTTTCAATTTATGGTATTTTTGTTTCAGTTCTCACATTTCAATCGAAAAGTTTCTCAACGCGGGAGTTACAGAACATGGGCACAGAATACCAAAGTTGCCAAAAACGGAGAAAATTTCGATCCGAATCGAAACGCAGAATAGGGGGGAATATAGACGAGGACTTAATATTAGTATAATTGAATAGTTTATGAAATTATCTTTCAAACTTGACAATTCTATTGACCCATTAACAGCTTAATAGAAACGAACATTTTATGCTACGTAAGGTAAAGCTTCGTACAGACGATGGTCAGATATTACAATATTGTCATTTTTCTGACAATGGTGCCATTGTCAGATGCATTAATTTTACACATCTGCCAAATGAAAATGAGCTTACAATGTTCAGACAGTTGCAAGACATTTTTAGGCAATTTTAATGTCAACATTTTAAGATCTGACCATCGTCTGTACGAAGCTTAAGTAAAAAAATATATATAAGAATTCGATACTATCGATAGTTTGTAAGAACTATCGAATGTTGTGACTATCGATAGCTTGCCAGCTCCATACATAAACAAATTTGACTGTTAATAATTTCACTTTGTGTTATCGGCCAAGGCGATTACTTTACAGGTGGCGTTAAAAACAGCTGAGCGATATTATTTTCTTAAGCTATGTCTTCTCTACGATTTACGCTGGGTCTCCACGTAGTAATTTTTATTTCTATGTACAAGCAAAAACGTCGGCAGAGCAATGACAGAACAATGGAGCAATAATTGCTTATTATATTGCTGGAGAACACTTGAAACTGCTTTGCCATAATTTTGCAATTTTTACCGCGAGTAGTTGTATAAAGTTTTGTGGCTGTATTTATAACAAATGTTTTATGTTGTGTTTTGAAGTGGTTGTTAAATTTTCTTTTTTAAATTAATAAAATAATTAATTGTAATTGTCGTAGCTGTGTTTTGTATTACTTTTTTGTTTATTTGCGTATGAAAAAAAACCTATAACTTGTATTGTTCTATTAAAAAAATAAATATATACAAAAAACAAATTCGTCGTTTGCTTTTGCTGATATTGACGTTTATTTAAAAATATAATATATAAAAACTTTTTCTGTATTTTGTTGAAGTATTTTTTCACTTGGCGGCGTTTTTTTGATTGCTTTTTTAATAAATAAACACACAAATAAATAAACAACCATACAGAGAAATGAAATGTCAGATAAATGACAACTGATTTGACAGCAGATTGCTAAGCAATAATTGCTCAAGCAATTTGAAGCGCAATCATTGCGCAATGGAATGCCACTAATGGTAATTTGCGGTCTATACGTCGCAAATTAATGGAGCAATCAAATTTGACGTTTGCCGCAATAAATATTGCTACGTGGAGACCCGGGGTTAAGATAAATGGCAAACTGTCAAAATTTTTACTAAAGTGCATAATAAACCACACAAAATGCTTGGCAAACACACACATTATTTCCGTTTGGGGTTTGCCAATAAACGGCACAAATATTCTCCGTTCAAACATTAATTTTCATTTTTGTTTTGTTTTCAATGAATACAGATGCCAATAGTGCTGCGGCAATTTTGTTGCTTTTAGCTTAAAACGGAGAAGAAATTATAAAATAAAGGCATAACATTTAAAGTAAACAGTTTTTAAACAACGAGCTGTTTTGTGGCAAGCAATACTACTAAAAAAATTTAATTTAATATTAAAAATTAATTGAATTAAATACAATTAGCATTAGACGCCACAAAAAGTTTGACAAATATCCAACATGTCTGCCAAATATTAAAAATTTTTAATATTTCTGCAAACATTGCTACAAATGTTTGTCCAAACAGCAAACACCCCAATTAACAACACAAAATGTTTGTACAAACGTAAAATTTTGACATGTTTGCCAAGCCATTTGTGAGGTTTATTATGCCCTTAAAGTTATAGATAAAAAATTAAGTTATGTCAAAAAAAAAATGTAAACTTAAAATCAGTATTACCACCAGCAAAATTTCAAAATTACACTTGAGATGAAGCAAAATTACCCGATTTAAATGAAATTACACCTGATGTACAATTGAAGTTTTATTTAATAAAAAGACATTACCAATAAAGCAAAAACACAAAAACTCATTGAAAGAAGATCAATATTAGTCAAACTGTTAAGATTCTTATTGTAGTTTTAAATAAATTACCAAAAATAACATTTAAGACTTAAAACCAATTAATAAGACATAAAAGCAAGCTCCTAAAATAATGAGATTAACTTCCACATTTGGCTGCATATATCTAGGGAAGGTTCAAAAGGCTCATTGCCATTCCTTTATATGTGTTTTTTAGCCCCATATAGCTTACGATAGGTAATCTGTCAAACGAACCGTCATACTGCTTTTACTTTTTGTTCAGGTGCATCATCATGAATATATTCATGCTTGAATAACGCCACCAAACTGGTAAGAGAAAATAAACTGCCAATTCTTTAAGGCCGTGCGATGGGACACCTCTTGATTGTTTTCCGCAGGGCTGTGAAGTCACTGGTGTATGCTGATAAACCAGCAACAATTGACGTCTTGAATTAACATTGTTCATTTTATTCGTGACATGCAGCCAGAAGAAAATTGGACGTGCCTATTTGTTTTCAATCAGTTTCAATTGATAATGCCGTGTTTTAATCTGCGATTAAAATTAATTTTGTTTGTGTTGTCTACCATTTTAAGGTTCATGGTCTTAAAAAAACACTTTTTTCCTTTTTAAGGCCGTTACACACTATTCCATACAGTCTTAAGTATTTTTCAAAAATGCTTTCCTGATCTAATTATTCTTTGAAGATTTTCAAAAAACAATAACAACTTTTCATGACAAGGCTGCATTTTCGTAAATTACTAAAGACTTTGTGAGATAGTGTATAACGGCCTTTAGTAACAAACAAAATTCCCGCAGGGTTTTATACAACTGTCCCTTTCGTAATTCAGTTTTACAACTGTTAAGGGCGTTAAATATTCTTCAAACTAAAGCATTTGCAAGTTGCCAGATAAAAATAAAAGTAATTGTATGTTGGAATATTGGAAACATATCTTCCCCCAGGCTAGTTTTTAGTTTCAATAAATTTTTTCAATAGACTTCAGGTTCTTAATCTCTATTATAGTCATCTTTTATAGTCCATCTTGCGACATTCATTACCGAACTTTTGAAAATATATATTTAATGATTGAAGACTTTTCTTAAAAAGAAGCCGAGACTTCGGTTCAGTAGATTGTGCATTTTTTATCAACAATATTTAAAAGTAAATAAATGTCATCACTAAAATCGAATCTTGATTTTATTTGGGTATCTGAAGTAAGAATTTCAAATTACGCCTGAATTACACCTAAGAGAAAATTACTCACGCTCAACCCAAGTCAGTTAAAATTATACCAAATTCGGGTAATTACCCACAAAGTGGCAACACTGCTTAAAATTGACATTTCAAGCTTGAAATACTAATAGCCTTTTTACACTGATCAACATCTAACATCTACCATCAATTTCCCACCATTTGCGAAGATGTTAACATCTTTCCATAAGAAATACATAGGGCTAAAAAACAACATCTTTCAACATCTTTAAAAGATGTTCTTATCTCATTTTATTCCACTCTACATCTTTCGATTATTTTAGTGTCATCACTATAAAAGTGTCAATAAGTTCTATTATTATTGTGGCATCACTGACAAAATGGAAGTTGATTTGAAAGCAGCGTTACCATTTGTCAAGTTTTATATCTTAATGCAATGTTTTTTTGTTAAGTATTTTTTATATTTTTAAACAAATTGAACTTCAAATACATTTTTGAGTTTTCTTTTTAAATGTTGGCACTTTTGTGAGAAAAAAACATTTTTAATTTATTAAATTTTTTTTTTCAAATATGGTGACATTTTTGTTTGATGGCAGATGTTAGATGTGAGCAATGTAAACGAGTGTATCACATTTTCTACATCTTTGATGGTAGATGTTAGATGTTGATCAGTGTAAAAACCCTATAAGTGTTGCTGAATCAGCGGTTTACAGGCAAATTCAGCGATTTACCGCTTTTTGTTTGTTTTGTTTTGATGTTTCTCATAAACAAAAAGTTGACCACATTTCATAAAATAAACAAAACCATAGTCAAAGAAATAACTTTGTTTACATTTTAAACATAAAAATAAACAAACATAAATTATATTCAAAATTTTTAAAAAAAAAATATCAACGATTAATAGTCAGGATTCAAAATTAACAATAGTTTAGTATTTATCCTTTTATTAAAATATTTTTAAAAATTTGTTTGTTTTTCAGAAGTTTAATATTTTTGTATTAAATATAGTTAAAAAAATAAACAAATTTTTACATAAATATGTACCTACATAGTATTTATGTTTGCATTCATTTGTACAAGATGATACATTTTCGTACATTAATTTAATAAATTCTGATAATCTTTTTAAAAATAGATGAAAAATGTAAATAATTATTCCAAGTTAATAATGATAATATTTTCATTATTATTGTTATCATCTGGCCTTAAGCGGATCATAAACTTGCAATATTATTGTACATGATATTCGCAATATTTTTTCCATTTTGTCCTATATTATGCAATAAGTCGCACAATGGTTTCAATTTAAATATTGCTCAACTTTAATTCAATAAAAATGTGAACATAGCCTATATGAATTACTTGGTGGCCACACGATCAAGTTTTGCCTTTCAATTCCTTTCAATTTGCAATACACTCTCAGTTTTTTACTAACACACTCACACTTTTTAAATTGACCACGAGATGGCTTTCAATTTCACCTTTCCATTTATTTGGCAATTTACTTTCAATTTAACAGCTGAGTACACGTTTGTCTCTGTTGTTGTTGACATCTTGGAATTAAATTGCTTACAAATTGAATGCAGCCTACGTCACAGCTTTCAATGTATGTAAATTTTGACAAGCAGTATATGTAAAAGACTATCAAGAACAACTTGAACGTGTGGCCGCAGGGTAAGATAAACAGCATTGTACAATGTTGCCAACACATTAGACTTTCTTTTCGTTGTGCAATTAAAATCAAAAGTTTTTTGATTGTTTCCAATATTTTGTGCCACCTTCTTGGCGATATAATTGTACAATACGTAAAATTGTACAATTTGATTGCAAATGTATCAGCCGCTTAAGGAATTTTTCGCACAAGAAATTAAAAAAGTACCAAAAATGGTGTTATAAACACCGAGTTGGCAACGCTGAAACAAACGATTTTTTCAGCTTGTTCAGATGAACTTTCGATAGAAATTAGAGAAGAGAGGAATTTTTTTTTTATAATCGTAGCAAATATAGATATTGTGGTAAAATTTGGTCTAATTTACCTTTAAGTGGCCAGAAAAAACTCCATGCAATTTTGAGATAATTGGCCCTTTATTTACTATAGGTCCCATATTGAGCAACTTTCTGAAAAGCATACAAAAATCTATAAAACGCTAAACCAAATTTCACAACTGTATTAAAATTTGGTGTAATTTAATGTTTTAATACCAAAAATCACTCTACAGTATTTTTTTTTGATTCATACATAATTTACCATAGTTCCAATATAACTTTCGCTCCTGAAAATCATTACCTACCTAAAACAGTAACGATTTATGATATTTTATTCAAATTAGCTAACATAACGTTTTATACAACTAGATATAAAGGCATCACTTTCTGATGGTTGGCCAATAGTTTCACACAGGTTTAAACCGCAACTAATAATAATACTGACTTAAGTTTTTATTAAGATTGGTTCATAATTTATTAGGAAAATTTCCAAATGCTATGGTTTTAGTAATATCTAGCTCTGCCAAACGTGAACAAATTTCTACCTTTATAAATTTAGGTAGGTAGGCAAGGAAATCCAAAAAACTATGTATTTAAAATGTAGTTGCTTTTTTGAAAGAGCAAAAATTCTTAATTCCTGAAACTTTCATTAAAAACCAAATTTGTAAGATTCATAAAATGTACTTTTAATTTATCCAAAAAAACTTTAAAAAAATCAGTATATTAAACCTTTAATGCCCAATTTTCAGGATAGTATTTAAATCAATATTAAGTTAATTTTCATAACAAACTTAAATCGTATTTAAAACAGATTGGTTTTTGGAGTTTTATTTGAAAAGTCTTATTTAATTAAGACAAAAGTATGGTAGCACCACTAAATACAAACAAAAAATATAAAATTTGAAAGCGACATATCTCAACCTTGTTGGTCAACCTTAAAAACGCGCGTAGGTCGTCCCTACCTCTACCACTCGAATCGATATTTTTTAAGAGTATCGATATTAATTATTTCAAAAATATCGATATATGGAACGTATTTTGCTGGTAATAGTTTCAGCAAAATACGTTCCATATATCGATAAATTAAAAAATATATGCACAAATCTTATTATTATTCCCAATATATGTATAAAGGCACATTATCATGATATCATGTTCTTTACAATATTCATTAAAGGCCGTTACACACTATCCCACAAAGTCTAACGTATTTTGTCATGATAAGTTGTTATTGTTTTTTGAAAATGTATAAACAATAATTAGATCTAAACCTTAAAATGGATTTTCAAATTTTATTCAAAATGTATCTTTTTGGGAAAAGGTGTAACTTTTTGGAAACTAATGGTGTTTTTTTTTCTGACAATAATGTTCCATATATGCTACCATTCGTGCGGGTTTTTGTTCCATTCTAAAAATATATGCAAAAATGTGAGAAGTTGTCGTTTTCCTTTCTAAACATGTTGCAACAATAAATGGCAAATTTGTTCCATTTCTTACCCGCAGTTATAACTGAGTGTGAGATAATACCCTTTTTTGCATCTGCGTAAAGTACTTTTTTATGCAAGCAATTATTTTTTTTTCTTGTGTTTGCGGACAATTTGCGTTACATTGTGATTTTTAGTTATATTGTGATGGATATAAAAACTTTTGGTTTTCCGTTTGTTTTACTTTTATTATATTTTTTTGTCGCAAAATTTTTAACAATAGCTGACATTAATTATTAAAAAACAGTGCTGTTAACGCTTATTGGAATTGAAAGAAAATTTAATGTTGAAAATTGCTACAAGCGTGGTGAATATCCCTTTTAGTACAAACATTGCATTCAATATTTAACACGCTAAATACACATTAGTGTTGAGTGTAAAACGTAGCTATTATTTTGTTCCATTGTAATTAAGAAAAATGTATCACTTTGTAAGGGTTCGTGTAACCTAATAAATATATTACACAACTATAATGCATCATTATTTTTTTAGAAAAGAAAACACCATAAGTATATGTAAAAAATATATGAACACAATAAAAAGCGGCTAATTATACAACCTGCCATAGAAAGTTTTTTGTCTAATGGCGTTTTCTTTTCTGAGTAAAATTCTGCATTTATTCAGCCTTTTACATTTTTTTATGTTCTTTTCTGAAAAACATGTGTTATTTTAAAAGTGTAATACCATGTTCACACGGACAGCAATATTCGTGTTTCGCTCTCTTATACCATGTTCACATGGACAGCAATATTCGTGTTTCGCTCTCTTATTCCTGTTTCGCGCCCCAAACATGATTGAAACGACTTGTTTCCCCATACAAAATTTTGTGAGCGAAACAGGTCGTTTCATTTTGAAACAGGCTGCGAAACAGGAAAAATGTACTATCATCTCCAATTTTGATAACATTTATCGTTAGTTTATCTGAACTAGCTCTCAAAAAAAAGCAAAACAAAGAAAAAAACAAAATAAAAATTGATGTCTAATAAAATAAAGTGATAATTATAACATAATAATATCAATAAAAGTGTTAAATAATATCGCCCGTATTTATAAAAATTTTTAAAATTTAATAAAGGCTTACAAAACAAATTTTGTATGAAAATTTGCCTTAATAAACGTTTGTTAAATTTAATAATCGTTTATAAATACGGGGGTATATGTTTAAGTTTTATTTATTTAAAAAAAAATCACACTAACAACACAAAAAAAAATGTCAAAATGAAACAGGAATGAATCGTATGAACAGCATGTTTGGCAAACTAGTTTCAACGAGCGAAACGAGTGGTTTATAACGTCGTATGAACATAGCATTATTCCTGTTTCGCGCCCCAAACATGACTGAAACGTCTTGTTTCCCCATACAAAATTTTGTGAGCGAAACAGGTCGTTTCATTTTGAAACAGGCTGCGAAACAGGAAAAATGTACTATCATCTCTAATTTTGATAACAATTATCGTTAGTTTATCTGAACTAGCTCTCAAAACAAAATAAAATACAAAATAAAAATTGATGTTTAATAAAATAAAGTGATAATTATCAAATAATAATATTAATAAAAGTATTAAATAATATATTTTTAGCTTTTAATTACTTTTTATCTGTTTTAAATAAAATCACACTAACAACACAAAAAAAATGTCAAAATGAAACCAGAATGAATCGTATGAACAGCATGTTTGACAATCTAGTTTCAGAGAGCGAAACAACACAAAAAAAATGTCAAAATGAAACCAGAATGAATCGTATGAACAGCATGTTTGAGAGCGAAACGAGTGGTTTTTGTCGTCGTATGAATATAGCATAAAGCGTTCTTTTCTGATGATGTTCCCTTTAAAATTAAAAAAAATGTTACATGTTCAACACTCATTTTAAATAAAGGGGCATGAGTGCAGCACTAGATCAAGGCGAATTCAGAACAAGGTGGTGGCAAGTTTCAAACCGTAAACACTAATAATGTAATACAAAAACATCGGTTGTTTCTGTTGGCTTTGGATTGTTGTAGTCTTGTCACCACCTGTAATTGAATTTACCTTGCGCTAATTGTACTTTATTGTTTAATGCCGAAATTTGTGTTCTTTTGTAAACGAAAAACGTGAAGCACTTCTTAAAAATTAGGGGAGCATTTAAAAATGTTGCCAAATCACATGTAAAATTTATGCAACACTTTTATTTTGGAAAAGAAAACGCCATAAGATGGGCATTCTGTATGATAAATTTATGTATGGATGCATATTTTTTGCAGAGATGTGAATTACATTTGAAATACATTTATTTAAAATGTAAATACAAAATCCAAAATAGGCAAACGTAAAAGCGGATCTCCGTCATACGTCGACTTAGATCGAATTCTATTTATGCGTCGTTTGCGACCGTATTGTCATAGAAAAATTAAAATATGTATTTTTGTGTTTTCAAATTGAATATTTGTAAAAAAAAAAAAAAAAAAAAAAAATAGGTAGATTTTATTAATAACATTTTATAAAATATGGATTCTTCTAAGAATATTTTAATAAAAAAAAAAAAAAAAAAAAAAAAATACGTTTACGACGGAATTGTGAGTAAGTAGAGCGTGTATTTTGAAACGTTCTAGCTACGTTCTTACGAAATTAAATAAATTTGTTCAATTTTATTTCAATAAAGTGTTTTAAAAATATGAATTTATAAATAAATATTTTTAATTTTGTATTGCAAAATACTTTAGTTTATTATAAACAATATTTTAAAACTTAATATTTAAAAAAAAAACTTTTTCGATTCGATGGCAATTTTATTTCTAATTCTTTCAGTTTATACCTATGTACATAGTGAATCAAAATTATTTTTTCAGTGTTGTAAAACCTCAAACAACTGCTTTACAACACTGAAAAAATAATTGCAATTCGTTCAGTTTAGACTGAAAGAATAAGAAATAATTCGAATCGAAAAGGTATTCGGTCACAACTGTCGGAATTAAAAAAATGTTTAAAAAAATTTCCATTAAGTGTGTATTCAAAACACAAGATTCGACACAACGCAATGAGTGAATAATTTTTTTTTTTTTTGCTTTTTTGTATATTTTTACGTAAATTTTTTTTGAGTGTATTGGCTTTAATAAGTGTTTCGTGTGTATGATTATGTGTCTAACTAAACCGAGAACGGACGGACAAGCGAACTGGCTGACTTTATAAGATTGTTGTTGTTATAATATTTTTTGTATTTCCACTTTGCTTTCATTCATCTTTATTTGTGTTTTACTCACTCACTTGCTAAAAAATTCATTTGTTGTTTTCATTATCGCTGTTGCTGTTGTTGTGTTTGTCCGAAGTCGTCTACTTGGTTCACTTTTGCTATCAATTGACTATGGCCAATGTTAGGATTTCAGTAATTTTTTGAATTCCAAGCTGGAACGACGTGTATGGTAAAATATCTATTCTCTTGCTAATTTGGCACAGAAGAAGGAAAGCGAAGAAATTGTTTTTTTTTTCGAAAAACACGCGATTTAAACTTCACTTTAAGTAAAAGTGATTAGTGTGATAATTAAGTGTTGTATTCGGCTCTGATCGTTTGTAAATTGAACTGTTATCGTTGTGGTCCTTCTCAAAAGAAACCCAAAAAAAAAACCAAATAAAAAAATATATTGATGATTACAAAACAGGGTACGAATTCTGCAACGACGCGACATTAGTCATAAAAAAAATAATCGTCAAAAAGAAACGCACAATTTAAAATCAATGAACCTTTTATGATTTAAACACAAATACATATCTACTAGATACACAATTAAAAAAAGTATAGTTTGAATTTTTTAGTTATTTTCTTTATTAAAGAGGTAAGTTTATTATATTTTAACATTTTATAGATACCTATGTTTCGTTTAATTTTTTTATTTTTTTCCAAAATTGAGGCCATTAAGACTAAATTTGTATACATACAATGTTGGTTGTATTGTATGTATTAATTTTTTTTTACTATTTCATTTCTATCTTTTCCTGCGATCTGTCAGTTGTTTTCGAGTGTCGCACGCAGAGATGGCAAATTTAGTAGTATGTGCATCGTTTTTGTAACTTTTTTACAGCTAGTAGAACAAATTTTATTAAAAACAGGTAACAAGAACTATTATTCATGATTCTATTATAAGATATAAAAGTCCGCTTTAGTTAAATAACAATTGTTTTTTTTACCTATACACCAGTGTAAAGTCTGGGATCACACTATGAAAGTTTTCTTTTAGAAAGTTTGAGTTTATTGGTGAGAGGGGAAGATAACATGCTTTTCATCTCTCCTCTCTCACCCATAAACTCAGACTTTCTGAAAGAAAACTTTCATAGTGTGAACCTACCAAATCAAAAAAATGTTTCTGAGTGTGTTTTCATATAAACTACCTATGCCATAAATCAAAAGTCGACTTCGTATAAATTTAAATAGGAATATGTTTTAAATCAATAATTATTTTTCTTAGGCCCGTTTTCACGACTGACCTTTAAAGATCGAAATAGTTAATGGCACTAGTGAGGAATAAAGTTACCTTCAACTATTTTTCGTTTTCACAATTTCTGTATCAAATAAACTTAAAATTTTTAAAAATGTGGCAACACTAAAGTAAATACCGATTATTTTTGCCAAAATAAAAATACGAACTGGCAACTACGTACTTTCTTTTACTTTTCTCATTTAAAATTTTTGTGTGCACAAATATGTTTTAATAATGGCAAATATTAATAAAATACCGCGTACACGTGAATTTAACATTTTGTAAATTTTATTTTCCAAAATACGAGTTTGTTATTAATTTACAAAATATACGTATACTTGGAGTTGCCATATATAAAAAATATGTGAATATAATATGGCAATCTCAAATCTAAACCTTACGACAAAAGTTAGTGCCGATTCACACACGTCAAGTTTGACTCTTCGAGTCTTGATCTTTTAGGAGAGAAGGGAAAAGAGAATGCCATTTCTTTACCCCTCTTTCCACAAAACTCAAGACTTGACGAGTCAAACTTGACGTGTGTGAACCGGCACTTAAAGGTAGAACGTTCCTCTCTTTACCTTCTCCTTCACTTTTAGATTAAAGGGAACTTCTGATAATTAAAAACTCATCTGTTCGATAAATTCCTACATTTAGCTATCGTTAAGTCGTGAAAACGGGCCTTAATGTTATTTTTTAATTTCAAAATTCCTAGCAAAATTTACTTCAAAACTCAGCATGTTTTTAAAAATGTAAAAAACAATAACATGATGTTTTTCTTAAAAAAGTATATTTATCTAAGCGTATTTTCAATTCTCCATAAAATTAATATTACCAGCGCCAAAATTGTTATGAATAATAAACATTTAAAACAAAAAATAAAATTAAATTTATGGTGCTAATTTATTTTATTAAAAAAAAAACTTATTGGCTTAAAATTACCATGATTAAATTATAATTTTTTTATTTCTGATTTTATGCTTCCATATTAATTAGGGCTGCCAGTTGTACCGCTTTTCGCGGGATTGTCCCGCTTTTGTTGTAATTATCCAAGCATACCGCGCAAGATTAAAAAAATCCCGCTCTTCAGAAACATTATTATTTTTAGTTTAGCATCAGTAAGTTTCTGGTGAATTACAAAACGATAACTGTTGCTTTAAGTGTATAGCTTTTGTTTACATCAAGTTGATTGATTTTACTTTGAACGTAAAAATAAGTGAAGAAAAAAATTTAAAAGAATAATTTCAAAAATATTGACTTAATATACAGGTTGTTCTAGGTCTTGAATCGTACTGAAAATGCAAAATTTTTTGAATCCATAATTGGCGTTATTAAATTTATTATTAAAAAAATGAAATTTTTACATTAAAAGCCAAGGAGCTTTTGTTTTTTATTTTTTAGTAAAAACAACTTGGATAAGTTTAAAAAAAATGTTTGTTTCCTATTAACTTTTACCAACCCTACTCTTATTGAAAACGAATAAAAACATGTGGATGTGGATTGCAGAACACCAAAAATGCTGAAGTATTCCAATTTCACTTGAATTTGGATTTTAGACACATCCGATAATACTAACTGGAAAATAGAATATTCATGGCGATAAAAGCAAAACAACTTCTTAGTGGCAAAATGCACAGTATACATTAAAGATTTATTTGTATTTATTAAGTACCTTTCTAATACAAAAAGATAAAATATTTTATAAATTACAACATAAGATCCCGATAAGTTATTAAGCTTGAATGAAAATTGTACACACATGTATATGATTTGAAATATTTTGTTAACATTTGTAAATACCCAACCTAATGAAGTAGATAATGAAGTAAATACCGTAAATTTTCAAGTGTTCGTACGTTGTTCTGAAAAATTTCGTTTTTTCGCATTATGTTTGAAACAGTTTTCTTTCAAGGCATAGATTTTTTTCAGTGTATATATAAAAATTTTAATCGCTGTTTTAAAGCATTTTTATTACTTTTTAAATTAAAAAAAAACTTTGGGGTAGAATAATTTTTGTATCGCGAAAAATCCTGCGTTTTTAATTGGTTTTGAAATTTGTCCCGCTTTTTCAAAAAATTAGACTGGCAACCTTAATTTTTATGCAAATTATGTGTCGTGTATTCTTAAATAACAATAACATAAACAAGTTTTAAACACGAAGTTCCAACCCTGTGTATTTTAGTTGATCTGTTGTTACTTCATTCACTCTTGTTTGTATTTTGTGCGACGGTCAAGGTTAGACCTTAATAAGTATAAAGTTCGCTTTTTTTATTTAAAAAAATATTTTCTTTATCAAGTTTTAACAATTAATTTTTTTTAAAATGCCAACTTTAAACAGTACATTGTATTTTTATACCCTCCACCACCACTATTAGTGAATGATGGTATACTAAGTTTGTCATTCCGTGTAAAACTTTTTTTAAGTCATCTAAGCCCCATAAAGTATACATGTGTATATTCTGGGTCCTTGAGTAATTCTAAGTCGATTTAGCCATGTCCATCAGTCTGTTCGTCTGTTGAAAACTCGCCCACTTTCGAAAAACACAAATGAAAAGAACAATGTTGGTATCAAACTGCTACTAGTTATCCTGAGGAGTTTGGAATTATAACCCTGCAAAATTGGTTCAGTAGGATGATAGTTATGAGTCTAAATGTGGATCCACCACCCTAAAAAGTTGATAATTTTGTTCCAAAAAAATAACATATGTATGTAAATTGTGGGTTAATGCACGGATTGATATAAGATTTGGGACAAATTCGTTCTATATGACTAGAAATCATTTTATTTTTAAATTTCGTAAATATCTGTCTTGTAAAAATAGCAAATGTTTGAGAAAAAAAAAATTCAAACAAGTAAAGCGCATGACCGTTTGGTATGATGACATGCCAACATTCTCATGTAATGGTGCAAATTTCTTGTTTGTCAGTTTGGCTTGATAATTTGATATTAGCACTCTCTCTCTCTTTCTCATCATACCAAACTGACATGCCAATTATGACCGTGTTACTTGTGCCGAATCTTTAATAATCTCCACCGAGAGTTCAAATATTTAAGCCTTGCATGGGATCTTTAAATTTTAAGCCAATCTTTATAAATCCTGATCTTAAACTACTTTAAATAATTCGTTGCCTAATGTAAATTAAATGATTTATTTCAGAAATATTATTTAGCGTATTAAAGTGATTTTCAAAAGGAGATTTTATCTTGGAGCTACATATCTTAAATTATGGATCTCTCATAAAATTCGGTAGGGTGATTTCTAGTACTAAAAAAGCCAAGAATAGACCACATTTCAATAATAAATTTGTCTTTTTTATTTAATGCTTCTTAAATTGGTTTTTAAAAGGCCACTTTGTATGTGACCTTTGGTAAATTATAGACCGATTATCATGAAACTACATGGTGTTATTTCTAGCCATATAAAGATAACTGGACGGTTTTATGCGTGTACTTATTATGGGGTCAATGGTAAATTTTGGACCGATCTTAACGAAATATGGCGGAGTGGTTTCTAATCTTACGAAACTATCATATTTAAAATATTATTCAAATACCGTTTTTCGTAACAGTTTTAGGTGTTTTCCGGTATTTTGCTTTTAATAAGATCTATGGTGAATTATGGGCCGATCTTCACAAAATTTGGCGAAGTGGTTTATTATCGTCTGAAACAACGAAAGGTCGAATGTAACTGCGTTATAAGTTTGCAGTCGTATAGTACGAATTTGTGCAAAATTTAATGAGAATCAGTGCATTCCGTCACCAATTAATGCTAATTTTTGTCTCAAAAATATCAATTCTTTTCCTACTGAATCGATTATTTCGGGAAAAATGGTAGTTATTTGTATATAACTAGATCATTTATTGACCGATTGTCCAGTATTCTCCTGAGGTTGTTTAGGAATAAAGTGAAAAATATAGAGTATTTCGGAAAGTTAAGTTTTATAGATAAAAATTAGAGCCAGTCGTGGTGTTTTGCTCATATTTCTGTATCTCTGAACTGGCTGAATAGCAAACTTTTACGAACTGTGTGTGACATAAATACCCGACCCCCCATAATTTCTGGGGTCTTCGGAAAATCCATTTCTATGGATTCCGTTTTACTGGTTTGTTTCTAATTTAAAAATTAGAAGAAAAAGAGAATATGAGAATTTGGAGCAAACTAACTAAGTGATTTAAAAGCATTAAAGTATGTATGTACTGTGAAAAGCAAAACCAAATAAGTTTGTTTCTGACCGTATGGCGTCAATGGTGGATTGAATATTAAATTTCAATGCTTCAAGAGTTTGTTTGGTTTGTCGGCATAAACCAATGACTAAACATAACCCTATATAAAGTATTACAGAGGCATTAAATCGCACGAACGATGGGGCCAGTGAACAGGACCACTTCTGGAAATAAAGTTGTCACCACACGCAGAGAAACAATACGGTTGGGCATGGTTAAGGCAACTACACTATGTTTATTGTAACAATATATTGTCGTACACAAAAAAAGTTACTGTAAACATTTCAATGTTTATCGCAATTATAAATTTGAATATTGTTGACTGAAAAATATGTAATCATTTTTCTAACAACTAAATAATGATAACTTTGAAAACATTACTCACAACCATTTTATGATATTTAACAGCCATAACATGATAACTTCCTATACGTGTAGTCATAATATGTTTAAGATGAAAGTAAAATATCTTTACTCTAATAATATTTTGTTATCGCCATTTGTAAAATAATTTTGCATCAGTTGTTGTGTCGTTTGTTTTAAATATGCCTATCAAATTATTTGCTAGTGAATGGTTCAACAATTAAAAAAAAAGTTTTAAGAAATTAAAAAAATAAACAAATTGTATTTACATTAAAAAAAATTGTAAAGTGCCACAAAATAAAAAATCGATGCAAAAAAATTTAATTTTTTTATTGTTGTGAAAGTGAAAGTAATGTGTTTAAATATGATTACTTCTAAACTTATTATGATTAACATGATAAGAATCTGATTAAGGGAAAAATATTATGATGTAATATTATGTATATTAAGTAGAGTTGTCAATTATTAGCCTTTCAACTTTGTTCGAATAATTCAAATAACTGTTTTTGTTCGTTCGATCAAATGATTGAATCTAAAAATTATTCGATTAATCGATGAGAATAACGATTAAAAATTTTTTTTACAAAAAATTACTATGGAAAATCTTCTATTCCATCCGCTATGACTTCTTTTTTTGATGCATAAAATTTTTCATCTTATCTCAATATCGTTGAATTACCTAATTGCATCGTAAAACCCTTAATTCCTTAATAATCCGATATTACTCTAGATTTTCGAAAGGCGTTGGCAGACCTACCATCTTCAGCCATGATCTTCAGATATGATAAATCAACTCTTTAAATTTAAGCGTTTTTTTTATTTTTAAATTCTTCACCCGAAATTGAAAAATCCCATTTCTTGGAAATTTTTTAACGTTTGATTTAAAAATAAAACAGCTGATACAATTGAGAAGGTGAGTTGCAAAACTCGTTTGTTGCAAAATTGAAAATACGAGATGGCAAATGGTTCTTGCAGTTCTTTTGGCGCTTTATTAGACGAAACACTCAGCATGTCCGTGCTTAAATCATGGAATCTTCTGGTATTTTTAATTTTGTAACGAACGAGTTTTGCAACAAACCTACTCAATTGTTTGTTAAGATTTTTTTTAATAAGAACATAAAATACATTTTTGAAATACAAGGAGTACTCAACACGGTTGCTTACTAAACATTGAGATTAATTACAACCAGGGCTATGGCAACAATATTTTTTAACTTTCCTTTTTGTATAAAATCACTAAAAACGTATGAGAATAAATCAAATTCTAAGCTTTTTTTAATTTATTTTTTAATAAAAAAAATTGTTCGATTAATCAACATTAATTAATCGATTTATTCGTTATTCGAAACCCGTTGTTTTGAAATTATTCGAACAAGAGTTTTGTTTGATCGATTAATCGAATTTTTCTTAATCGGTTGACAACTCAAATATTTAGTCATAATGTGATTTAATAATAATCGTAATATGATAACTACAATCAAGAATCTTATCATGATATGTTGCTCTTAGAATATGTTTACCACAACCATGTTTTTCCTTGCTTGCATATTGATTTTGCAATAAATTGCATATGTATGGCCATCTGATCGAAACCAAACTTCGCGAGCAGATTTTCTTTTTTTAAAGTAAATATCCACAATTTAGCAGCATTGTTCTAGTGTTTGACAATTCAATATGACTTGTCAAACCTCTGGACAGAAATGTCAACACAGTTTGACATTCTCAGCTGTCAACCCATAGTTATCAATAGATTCCTGTAAGAAATCCCATGTTTTTTTAAATCGGCTTATAAATGTGCCCATAAATGCTACATGACATTGATGTACGGAGACTTCGGTGGCGTTTTGAGAGCCTGTCGCCTGCTATACAAATTTCACACACGACAAAATGTGCCTTTTGTTTTGGATCGTTATGTTATTAGACATGAGACGGTGTGCGACTTTTCAGTTTCAAAATGCTGCAACCTCTTACTTTGTGAGGCTTGGAAAAAATTCTTGACTCAAAAAATGGGAGAGGTGGGGTGGTGTTAAATGTTTGCTCATCTAGGTCAAAGTTGAAGGAAAAGTTGATAAAATCCACAAAACGTTGCATAACGGCATTATTTATAAAAAATAAAACAGGTTAATAAAGGGCTTATGAAAATTTGTTAAATAAATCTTTTACTATTCTGTTTTATATTTATTTTTCATTCCCAACATTTGCTTTTAATATGTCTACTCACCCATATATAATATCCATTTTTATTTAGTTTTTTTAATGAAAAATGCATAACGATAGACTTCCTGTTATAGCCACATATGCTGGTAATGAGCAACTCTTCGGAGGTAAAGAGTTGACCAACCGTATTGCGGAGGCCTAACCACCAAAAATTAAAAAAAAATTTTTAAATGAAATTGAGAAAAAATATCAAATAATAAATTTATTAAATTCCTATTATTTTTTAAAGCCCGAATTCTTAAAAATGAGCAAATACCTCCTTTATGACAATTTGGGAAGGCTTAACCACAAAAAAAATTTAAAACTTTTTTAAAATAAAATTAAAACAAAATTTTGCTTAAAAAGTAGATTCTGTGTCCCCAAACACATAAAGTTACAATAAAATTCGCGTCTAAATAAAAAGAAGTAAGAAAGTATAGTCGATCAAGCCCGACTATTACAGTATAATAGAGCAAACTTTTGCAAGTGTACCTATGGGCAATCATGTAAGGAGGGTAATTTTTATGTGAAAGTTCTTTTAGATATCTTCGTCTTTATGTTATTTGTTTGCCTTAAAGTGATTTTGGGAAGGGTGTTTAAATGGGACCAATGGTTAATTTTTGACCCACCAGCACAACATTTTATCATGTCATGGTAGCTATCCTAAAAGTCAAACCTAGTTAATTCAATTTATTTTCTTTTTTTTTCTCGTCGAAACCTTAAAAATTATATAATATTTAGTACTAATTCATAAAAGCGTTTGAAATGCACCCTACTAGAACAGCAACTTGTTGTTCGTCTTTTTATTTAGTCGACTCATGCTTACTCGTCTACTAAATATATACTAGAATAGAGATTAAATGTATTGACTAGATTGTTTTTTTTTTTTTTTACTTTATATTTGAACAACAACAAAAATTAAATTATCTCATAAAATTATATACAAACATATGTCTATACGCTTTACACATTTTATTTATTTATTTGATAAAAAAAGTAAATTAATTTTATACTCGTGCATCAGTGATGGAAAATTCAGAACAATTGTACTATTCTTTTAAAAAAATAGCACGGTACTCACACTTCAGTTTTAGTACTCTTTTCGTGTTATGCTTCCTTGTTTAAAAATAAATCGTTGTTATTATTTTTTTTTTAATATTTAAACAGTTCCTACATGCCTAGTGATGTTAACTTAATACTTTTTTAAGATATCTAAACGCGATAAAAAAAATTTGCCCCAAACTAAAAACCGTGCATTTTCTGCCCTTTTTTGTTTTAATTTATCCTTTTTAGCCAATCCATTTTTTTTACAGATTTGATATAAATATATTAATTAATCAACAAACGCTGAGAAAACTTTTAGTGTCCAAAACGAGAAACTCATTGTCGTTCAAGCTACAAAATTATGCTAATCATTCAAGTGCTAAAAAGCTGTTAAGATTTACGCTAATTTTGGCAATTAATGCCTTTTTAAGCAACAAAATGTATTTAATCAAATGAATATAAGTGGTTTGTACAGATTAGAATCTATTCAGACATTAAAGTTCCATAGAAATGTCTCACCTTTTGGTCTGAAATTTTAAGCATAATTGCCAGTTCTGAGATAATTAAGTGCACATTCATCTAGATTTGGCAATGATGGTAAAAATTTTAAACCGTAGACCAAGATTAAGAAGGAATAGTGATAGAAAAGAAGAAAATTTAATGTGAGACAATCGATTTTATATCTTTAACTATTTTGTGTTTGATATACATATACAGTGCGCTCGCGGTAACGTGAACTAATTAAAACCTAGGGAGTTCATGTTAGCGAAATTGTTCACGTTAGCGATTGTCGAATTTCATAAAAAAATTTCTGTTTTACACCCTTGAACGTGAAATTTTTTCTGGTTATTTCCATTATTAAAATATAAATGTACATATTTATGTGTTTTATTATTATTTCCATTACTATAATAATATCTTATATATAAATACGGGAACAATTTTTTTGTGGTTGATTTCTAATATATTTTTTTTCTAAATTTTTTGAATAAAAGTGTTTGAAAAGCGTTTCAATTTATCTTACAGACATACGTACAAAGTTGGGTCAATAGTCAATTTTTGTCATTTTCTTAAAATGTGTACGTTTTTGTTGTATAACGCACAGGTATTCTCGAAAGTAAATGTCGAGTGGTCGAATTTCGAACACCGGGCGATCCTAGTAAAAATAAAATTATACATTAGAATTCATTACAAACCAAAATGAGATCACGAGAATATATCTATTGAATTAAAATTACATTGCAAATAAAATGACTCATAGCATTTAGGCATTAAAAAATCGTTTATCTTTTTCTGCTGATTTTTCTTTTCTAATAAGTAGTTGAAATACTGGCTTCTCCCTTAAGCGTCTAACTACACTCATGTCACTTTGATCCACCATTGCATCTCCTGCCCATTGCAATGCATTGTTTAAAATTTCAATTGCCTCACTTGCAGCAATTTTTTTAACAGGATCATCGGGAATGCAAACTTTATAGGGTGTAGGATCAATATTGTAGAAATTACAAACGGAATGAAAAAGTTATTAATACCCTTTTACCTTTGGTAAAAGGTAAAAAAAATTGTTCACGTTATAGAGCTTTTTGAGTTTGTTCACGTTACAGAGTAGTCAATGTAAAAAAAATCTTGTTCAAGTTAGGCGGTGTTCACGTTAGACGGTGTTCAAGTTACCGCGAGTGCACTGTACATACATACTTATAACTTTCTGAGGAACATTACCCTGTAGGAAGTCAAACACATTTTTAAATAACTTCAAACTGGTTTTTTTATAACCACATCTAGTTGATTAAGTGACTATTTTCCTTGTCGACGACTCACTATTTTAACATAGGCATGTCATAGGCTGTAGTCAATTGGTTATCTCTGCATGACTTTTATATTGACTACTAACTACTTATTTTTCATCCAATTTGTAGTCAATTAAGTATAGTCGGTTTATAATAAATTATTTAAATTTAAAAAATTTGTTGTCAAAAAAATATATGTACATATAAACATCAATACATGTGAATGTATATTTTTATATATGTACATATGTATATATGTATATATTTATGTATATAGAAATAATTATTTAAGCAAATTTTGCATCAAATTGCTTTAAATGATGATGTATGTATAACACATGCTGAAATAAAAACGCTACATAAATGCTTGTATATAAACAGATTTTTATTGATTAAATTTTCAATTATTTTTAATTATTTAAATATGTTTGTAATATTTTTTTTTCATTTGACTTCATGGCATGCTGGTTTTACTTATTTTGCTTTTATTTGTGTTTTACGTGTGCCTCTATGCAATATGTTTGGTTGATATCTGCATGAGATTTAAACCAATTTGTAGTCATTTGAAAAATAGTTAATTTATAGTTAGTGTTTTTTTCAACTGACTATTTCATTTACTACAGGGTAGTTCAAAAAGTGTTAATTACTGGCTACTGCTGCTTTATAACGTTAATAGTTTTAAAACGTTGTTTGCTGGTCATTATTTCAAACATTATGTCCAAAAATCATGCTTGAAACGCCATTCCTAACAAATCAATATATGATTTTTGATTCACTTTAAAGCGGCCCATACATTTCACTATCTTTTCGTTGTGCAATAAAAATCAAAAGTCTATTGATTGTTGCCAATATATTGCGCCACCTTCGAATATCACATCCACATTGGCGATATAATTGTACAATACGGAACAATTTTATTGCAAGTGTATGAGCCGCTTAAGGCTTTATTCACTTTAATCACTTTATTTAATATATTTTTTAAGCTTTTTAAACATTGATAAGCTATTATATAGCAGATAAAAATATAGAAGAAGTAAGTCAAACGTTGCAGGCTTGCTTATACCAGGATCACTGTTGCTAATTTAGAGATTTTCCCGATAAATCTAGCGTTTTTGAAATGTCAATCGCGGGAAAAATTACGTTTTAGTGGTAAGCAGGAAATCTAGCGATTTTTTGCTACAAAAACCTTCCTCAAATTTTAAATTTACAGATTGTATACTGTTTCTTATTAAGTTTGTTTTGTTTTTCTGGCTTAAAACTTCTTGTTATGTTCACGGTTTAATTTACTTTTGTAGTTTTAATGAACTGAAGATTGTATGTGACATTTTTTTTTGGGGCTGTATCTGACAATTCACAACTTTAAGCTTGCTAAAAATTTTAAAACAGAAGGTAAGTTATTGATCTAAATTGTCTCGATAGATCCCACCAATATATTTCACTAACTTTCATCTAACTAATTTTATCCAATTGCTTAAAACTGTTATAAACTTTTTGGCGTTTTTATTGTAATACCCTCCACCACAACTAGTTATATAAGTTTTTCATTCCGGGTGAAACTGTTTTAATATTCATCTATGATCTCAAAAAAATATTTATTCCGGGTCCTTGACTAATGTTAAGTCGATTTAGCCATGTCCGTCTGTTTAAATTCCGCTCACTTTCGAACGACTCAAAAGAAAAGATAAATTTTGATATCAAATTGTTTCTTTCCCCTAAGCAGTTTGGGATTGCAAACTAGCAAAATCGGTTCAGTAGAGAACGAGTTATAAATTAAAATGTGGAACAACCATCCTTAAAATTTATAGTTTTGTTACAAAAACTAGGAAAACTAGTGACGGAAAGCACATATTGATATAAGATTTTGCACAAATTCGTTCTATAACTAAAACCATACTGTTAAATTTCGTAAAGATTGGTCCATAATTAACGATAGGCCCCACAAAAAGCCAACTCTCGGAAAACAGCTAAGTACGCCTTAAACCGTTACAAATGATGCTATTGTAATAAATGTTGGTTCGTTACAGTTTTATATGACAAGAAATCATACCCTCAACTTTCGTAAAGATCGGACCATAATTTAATATAGGACCCATAAAAAGCCCACTCTCGAAAAACAATTTTTACGCCTAAAACGGTAACATTTATTGTTATTGTTATACAATGAATAGTTTTATCCATATATATAAAATTCTCGTGTCACGGTGTTTGTAATTGAACTCCTCCGAAACGTCTTGACCGCTTTTTATGAAATTTTGGATGTGTATTTGTTAGGTATGGGAATTGGTCGTAAAGTATATTTCATATATATTTCACTATAGGGCGTAAATAGGGCAAGTGGGGTAAAAGCCCCCTCTCCCTATATCTTATTAACTAATCAATCGGTTTTATTAAAATTTGGCACGCAGACACTGTAACATCTGAAAGTAAATAGGAAATAGGGCAAGAAGGGTAAAAGCTCTTAACTAATCAACCGGGTTTCTTAAAATTTGGCACGCAAACATCAAAAAAGAATTTGCGAGTAGGGCGTGAAGTAGGGCAAGAAGGGTTCAAGCTCCCCCTCCCTATATCTTCTTAACTAATCAACCTATTTTCTTGAAATTGGCAGGCAAATAGTGTGACATCTGGACGGCACTATAGCCCATAACTTTTATTATTTAGGGCGTGAAATATGGCAAAAGGGCTAAAAGTTCCACGTGCCTATATCTTCTTAACTACTCAACCGGATTTTTTTTAATTTGGCATGCAGACACTGCAACATCTGAAAGAAATTAGTTATACTGCAGAGCAACGTTTGGCAGGTCAGCTAGTAAAACTATAAATTACTTTTTCATATTTTGTGAAGATCGGCCCATAATTTTCCATAGGTCTCATATAAAATTTTCTAACTGTAGGTGTAGTGTATCAAAGATTCGGAATGCAGCTTTTTAACATGTTTTGGAAATAAAATAGCGAAAGAAGTTGGAAACCTGAGTATGTAACGTAATTTGAGAGTCGTACACCTTTGAAAAAGCAAGCTATATCTAGATTTACATTAAAATTTTAGCGGTTTTGGTGTCCGATTTGGCGGGAAGTGTTTTAAAAAAAAATTTGGCAATAGTGCCAGGGCACAATAATAATGGTATAAGTAAGAAAGTATAGTCGGTACCTATTTGGGATTATTAAACTGTCCTTTTTCTTGTGCAGGGAAGTATTTTTTAGTCCTATATGGAAAAAACCATAGATGCGTCACTAAGTACTACTAGGTTTTGAGTAGATTTCGTAATTTAGTACAAAAAAAAATAGATTTTGCTCGAAATCTCGTAAGTAATAGATTTCGTTGTAGTACAAATGGGCTTTTACTTGTATTTTAGAATTAATAAATTTCAATGCGAATTGGAACAGGTGTGTTTTGGAAAAAGTGTCTGTACTATATGTTTGTTGTTTACGCTGCGTCTCCAATTTATATTGCTGGAGAACATGTGAAATTTTTTTGCCATAAACAAACGTGCAGAAAAATTAAGTGTCAGATAACTGACAACCGATTTGACAGCAGATTGCCAAGCAATAATTGCTCAAGCAATCAGAAGAGCAATCGTTGTGCAATGGATTGCTACTCATGGCAATATGCGGTCATAAATTTAAAGGAGCAATAAAGTTTGACGTTTGCCGCAATAAATATTGCTACGTTGAGACCCGAGGTTATATGTAAACGGAAAAATTTAACAAAAGAGAAAGCTTATATTTTAACGGCCTTATTTATAAAAAAAAAACATATTTTGTACGAAAATTTGTTTGAAAAACCTTTTATAAACCTGTTTTATTTTTTATAAATAAGGTCGTAGTTAACTTAAAGCAAGGCACACACTATCGAACAGAAATTACAGTTTTGCTCAAATGTTCGCTTGCTCGATAATATTTCCAGCTAATTTTTGTCAGTCAACCGCAAATTATTTTGTGGTTGGCAATTGACTTACTAAATTTTTGACTGTCACTCAAGTTTGATAGTGTGTATCTAGGGTTTTTTCCCGGGATTTCCCGTCAATAATTATATTTCCCGCTTTCCCGGGATTTTTCATGCGGGATCCCGGGAAATAAAAAATTCCTCATAGTTTAAGAAAACAGCTATTTATACTTTGAAATTTAGTTTTATATTCTCTTAAAATAAGCATCTGTGGATGGGTTGTCGATTAGATCAATTACAAGAATTGAGTACATACGTAAATCAATGTCTCCTGATGCAATAAATCTACTTAAAGCAGAATAGGCAGTGCAACAGTTGATAATTAATAAATTTAGTGAAGTGAAAAGTTAATAAAGAACATTAATTCAAAATAAGATGCAGGTAGTAAAGTTTAATTGTCCATGGACAAGTCTTAAAAATAGCAGATACCTAAACATATAGCTCCTTTATTGCAACATAATCATATCTACAAAAACAAATGAACTTGGCAAAATGCGATTAAAGTTTTCAAAATGTACCGATTTAAAGATATATTTTGCTATAACTTCGGTGCAGTTTGAGATAAAATACGAGAAGGCATGAAGGAACTCTTTGCTTAAATAACTTACAATTTTTGATTTTTTGAGATATGACTATGTTGCAATGAAGGAGCGATATGTTTATTAGGTGATAAACACAAATTTTTTTCAATTTGTGTTGGTGTATATACCCTTGAAGTGCGGGGAAACTGAAATAAAAAAAAATTTGGAAACTCGTGTAAGATTCTATAACATACAATTTGAAAAACACATTGTCCTAAAGATTACAGATAGACCTAATGAAATGAAAAGGTTTGTAAGAGGTTGATGCTATTTTGTTGCATGAACCTTGACATACATTTGACTGATATAGACGTTGTTTATATAAAAAAATGCTTCTTATTGTGAATCAAAAGCCTTCTTCAACGGTGCACTTTTAACTATTTATCCAACCTCGGTAAAAAAAAATGAACGAAATTTTTCGGAAACATGGTAATTAGTAAATAAAATAATCAATATACTTTTTGACGACTTACTAAGCGCTTTGAGTGTGTCAGAAAGTTATTTCCTAAGCCGTTAAAAAATGTTAATATATTTATTTAAAATATTTTATCTATTTTATGGATTAACTTTTTGATCTCATATCTTGAGTACCTCAATTTGTGTTTGTTTTTATTATTGTTTTATGAATTAAATTGTTATGTTTATCTTAATTTTTTATCTTGTATCTAGAGCATAATAAAAATACGGAATTTACATATAAAACCGTAAGGTAATAATAATTCAAGTTCCTCTTTTAATCTTCATTTAATTTTGTAGTATTTAAGGATTTCGTTTACTTCCTTTCATTTCATTATCATCCCGGGAAATTCAAAAAAATTTCCCGCTTTCCCGGGAATCAAAAAACTCCGGGAAAAAAAACTCTATGTGTATCCCACCGTAAAACTTACTTTGATTTACAATACACGTGTGTCAATGTCAAAATTTAAGTTATTCAAAAAGAAAATTACATGGATTGCATATAAACTTTGCAATTAATAGCAGCGCTTGTTATTTAATACATACATATATATTTTAGTACATATTTATATTCATTTCTTTCATAGCATTTGTAATCATAATAATGAAATAAAATCTCAAGTTTCTATAAAATCGTTTAATTTGTATAAAATAGTCGCGTGTAAGCGAAACGGAAGGCAATAATTATTTAATTAAACGCATTGGTTATTAAAGAAGTATGATCGATACATGTGTATGTAATTAAAAATAGAATATGTACATATGCACATATTTACATATTATGTAGAATTATATTAAACTAGAGTAAAAATCTAAAACTTTTAACATTAAATTAAAGAAATTTTAACTGACAAATAAATAACCTTGTAAAAAAATTAATTTTAAGTAAAAGAAAATTTTATTTTTTTTTAATTGGCAATTTAGAAATTCAAGTAGTGGTGTTGCGCATGTTTGTTTGTCAAATGAAAAAACGAATAATCAAATTAAATTTTTGTGAATGCGAATATTAACAATACATATTTTTAAATTCATATGCAAATAAATTAAGAATTAACAGAGAAACCGAAAAATTGTACTAAAAACTTTTTTATAATATTTGCGTATACCTTATAAACAAGTAAAAAAACTAATTATCGAGTGTTATTCTTTGGGGCCCATAAGCAGTAAAAGACCAACCAGAATAAAATTATCTTATGAGGTTAAGATTCATATAAGAGTTATTTGTGCATTTAAAAAAAAAAAACATTTATCAAGAAATGTTTCAAAAAGGTGAAATATACACTGTAAACTTGAAAAAACCCTCTTTTGACAAATATGTATTTGCAATAAAATGCTGCAAAGAGTAAAATATAACAAATCAATGCCAAAATTCATAAAAAACTCTAAAAAATTACCAAAGAAATTCGGTACCAGATATACATTAGAATGGGTCAAAATATTTTTTCTCGTATCAACTGCTAGCGAAAATATGTTGTATTTTATATTAATTTATTACTACTTTAACGACTTTCAAATTTGTGAAAATAGTGTCAGAAGCATTTATGACTCTTTTCGATAAAAATCATCAAGAGAAGGTTGAATACAGACGAAACTTAAACTAAGACAAGGCATGTCCAGATTTGACAGTAAACAAGATTTTGTGAAAAAATAACTTATATAATTTCGTGATTTTATTGTTTTATGTTGTATTAGAACCAAAGTTTTAATTTTTTTTTTAAGTTTAATTAAACATTTTTTCAGTTTTAATTAATAATAATTGATAGTAAATAAAATATAAAAATTTTAAAAATAGCTTTTTTCAAAAATATTTTATATTTAGGAGCTCCGGTGCGGTGACTTTTTCTAATTTTTTTTAACCATTTTAATTTGTTTCAACGTAAGACAAAAAAAATTCCTATTAAAATATGATTCGAGAACTTTTATTTTTTCTCATACGTCAGTGACATATATAAATAGCCTAACCTAATTATTGTACATAAGGTCCATAATACTTAGTGAGCCAAGTTATATTTAATCAACATAAGTTTTGATGCTTTATCACTCTTGAGAGTAGTGCTTTAAGTTTCGTAAATTAAATAAGCTTTCAAATGATATTCGCTTTAAAGATTCGCATTCATTTTAGCGAATGCAAGTGCAAATTTCACTGCCCTTATAAATTCATATGTTCTTTAAACTATTATTCTACCAGTAAAAGGAACGTTACTTTATGTTTAACTACAATCTCTTTAGAAATATAATACTTCAAAATTAGAAAGAAAAGAGTTTTTCTTATTTCGAAAAACTAGTTTTACTAGGTAATTATAATTCACTTGCGCTTAATTTCATACTTATCAGGCCTGTTCTGAAAATCACGTGATTTCAAATCACATGTGCTTTTAAAATCACACGTGTGATTTTGTGGTGTTCTGTAAATCACATCGTTTTTGTGTTTTTCGGTGTGATTTTCAATTGTCGAAAGCACAAACAAACATAATAAAATTTTAATTTTTTATTTTTTGACAATTTGTTTCTTTTTACTGATCTAATTACATCTCAAATTAGTTTAAGGGTTTGTTTAAAATTTGCAATTTTTTGCGAATTTTAGCCATGCTCGCGATAGAAGCAATTTTTTCCTGTAAGTTTTCTGTTTTTTACAGCTTTAACGATTAACAATAAATAGTAGGCTCTGCTATCATGCCGCTGTTAGCAAATTCGAGCGAATTTCCGCTAATAAAGCAATTTTTAGAGAATTTTTGCCATTCCGTTTCAATTTTATGGCTTGTTTGAACTATTAAAAATTTTCGCGAATTTTTGCTATTTTGCAAAAAAAATTTTTGTTATTATCCGACATTTTGTTTTTTTTTTTGTAACCCATTTAGCGATTTCAGATAAATTTGAGGTTTTGTTTACAAATTTGCAATTTTTCGCGAATTTTAGCCGTGATAGAAGCGATTTTTTCCTGTGATTCTTTACAGCTTTTTCGATTTTAAATAAATATTAGACCTTGCTTTCATGCCGCTGTGAGCAAATTAGCAAACTATAACTGAACTAAACAACAAACCTGAAATCACAACAAAAGTCACAAAAGCAAAAATAATTTTTGTAGTGTCGTCGAATTTTCTTATTTTTAAATGATTTGTTGCAAATAAAATAGTTTTTTGCATAAAAAATCAATAACCAACATTTTGAATATTTTATTTAAGTAATTTATTGTGACGGTCATCTTGCAATAGTCGCAAAAATAACAAAGTGATTTCAAAAAGTTGTTTACGTAGCTGAACGTTTTGAAATCACAAAATAATATGCCTAGAACACCTTTCTTGTGATTTCAAATCACTTTCATAAAATGTGATTTTCAGAACAGGCCTGTATATTCCAAGTTAAAATTAAAAACTTCCGTCTCAGAATTTTACCAAATAACTCGGAATATTTGAAATTTGTACTGAAATTACTGATTAATTGATGTTTATGGATAACACTAATTTTTGAATTTAACTATTTTTATTTATTGAAAAAAACCAAAAAAATCAGATTTCTGATTAACTGAATAATTCAAATTTTGATTAATTAAAACTAAGGTTGGCAACCGATACCAATGCCGTTTAAATTGAATACCGGTATTGATACCGATACCGAAATTATTATTTTTTTTTGCATATAATACCGGTATACGTATACAGTTTCGCTTAATACCGGTATAACCGTTTCAGTATTAAAAAATAATAAACATTTTTTAAAGAGTAGAAAACAATTAATTTGTTAACTTAAATTAAATTTAAAAAAATCTTTCTGAGAACGAAACCTTTCTAGGTGCATTAAAAAAGCAATTGATCATACCTAAGGATTATGTGTTAAGATGAACACAATTGGACAAAATAGTTTCATAGATATTGATGAAGATATTCAGCCATGTCACAGAGTACAATTCCGTTCGGAAACGGAATTCATTCCGTATTTTGTTACTTGAAAAAATTACGAAAAAATTTTTCGGAATGTAACCATTTTTGTTTTCATGAACGGAATGGTAGTTTCCTGTATCTGAAAGTCCAAAAAACTATCAAAATACACTTTCTATCAATGAACAAATATGTGTTCTTCGATTCCGAACGGAATTGTACTCTGTGACATGGCTAAATAAAGCTTGAAGTTCGAATTAATCTTCAGACTGGAACATTTGTTTTTAACTCCAAATAACAACTGTATACAAGAATTACTATGTTCTTTTAAGATAAATCTAAAAAAATTTATTAAATTTGCCAACAATATTTTTAATATGCATTAACATTTTTAATATTCTTATATGTTTGTATTTATATGCATATATAAATTCCTTTATCTTTTATATTAAATGAAATATCTAATTTAATGTATAGTTTTTTCTCTTTTAAAGCTTTTTTTTTGTTTGGTTCATTAAATTGCAATACTGTTATATACCGTTATAAAAGTTTCTATACGGGTATACCAATACCCATATAATTAAAATAGTTCAATACCGATACCGAAATTAGTTTCGGTTGCCAACCTTGATTTAAGCTATTGAGAAGAGAAAGAAAATGTTATAAAACTACAAGTGCATTCAAAACCTGCCATATTTTAAAACATGATAATAATCTGTGCTTAGTGCAGAATATAATGAAATACGTAGTATATAAAACCAGTGCCCATGTTCTGTAACTCTCGAGTCGAGAAACTTTTCGATTGAAATAAGTGAAATGAAACAAAAATGCCATATATTGAAACAAACAGCTGTTTTTCTCATTAAACTGTGTCTGTAACTTTTTGGCGAGTATTAGCTGTCACGTAAGGAACTAACTCGCCAATTTACAGAAAAAGTGTATCCGTAACATTTTAGTGAGAAAAGTTCCCGCTTTGAACTGTCAAAAAAACTCACGAATAAAAATGGGGCGAGAAAAAATTTTAACATTAAAAAACAATTAAAAAAGCAAAATGCAAAGAAAAATAATAATAACATTTTGTTCTGGGCACATTTTTTCATCGTTTAATTATTTTGCTTTTTACATTTTTATAAAATATACAAATTTTTTCAAAGATCGTTTGCAAACAACAAACATTGAAGTCGCACTTCACATTATTTGGTATAGCCGACTATTGTATTTTCGCCGCCGTCGTTGAAAATTTTACAATTTTTGTAAATTTTGGTCGCCGTCAATAATATGTGTTACTGGCGTTCTCAACGTCTGCAATGTCACATCGGCTTCGGGTGCAATGTTATCATATTTATGACGTAACGACGTAATCTCTTTTGATATTTTTCGACATGAGTTACAGGCACAATTATTTCTCACTTTTCGAGAAGCGATGGAATATTTTGTTTCACATCTTTTCGATGCGAGAAGTTCTCACTAAAGTTACAGAACATGGGTACAGGAAAAACTTTTTAAAATTTTTCAATTATTCAGATTAACCGAGAATTATATTTAAAATTTCTAATTAATCGAACAATTAAATTAAACATAATTTTTATTAAATTAAATTGTATTCCTTCGACCTTTTTTATTAATAAAAATAAAAAGTTGGCCTCGAGTTCGAAAAAACTATTTATTTTCATAATTTTTATTTATCAAGACCTTTGATTAATCGCCCATTCCTAATAAGTACTAAGTTTTTTTTAAATTATAACTAACTAAAGAAATTTACAGTAAAAGGCAAATATTTAAAATGTATTTCATTGAACTTTTTGTTTTTACGAAACATTTTTTTCGTATATTTATGTACATACATACATATGATTTTGTTTTCAATCTACAAACGTTCTTGTTGACATTGTGGGCCAGGCAGTAAAAATTTTATTTGTATACCCACATTACCAAAGGTGCAGTGATACAATGCGGTTATTAGTATACCGGTCAATTTAAAATTACTTTTTGAATCAATCTGACGATGTCCGTCCGTCACTGTAAATCTTGTATGCAAAGTTCGCCGAAAATTTTAAATTTGGTATTTGGTATTTAAATTAACTTTGGCCCAAAAACATTATATTCAACCATAATCATCTAACTAAATGGTTTTGAGATCGGTTGTTACCTTATCTCCCATGCAAATACCACTCCCGAAAATAGCTTTTTTCAGTTTTCATAATTTTACCACGTATGTCTTACCTACTGGTTAAAGTGTAGTGTATTTTACCCCATCGATTTTCGATAGTTAATTCAAAAGGTAAAAAAAAATTACAAATGTTGCTATAAATTTAAAAAAAAACTTAAAGGTAAACACACGTAGGCAAAATTAACGTTGTAACTACCAAAATAGTTTTACCGAATAGGCAAAGAAAAAGCATTAAGAATTAAAATTACAGAATTACAGAATTACCCCACAGGGTATTGTTTTTCATAACTACAAGTTCCACATCTAAAAGTAAAATACATTTAAAACAAAAATTTTAAAATTATGGCTTTTTCTAATGTATGTATTTAACTTGGGCCCAGATAAATATTTGTAGAAATTACGGACATTAATGTTGGTATTGATATAAAATTGACGATAACTTTTATAATCTCGGCATACTTTTTTTCTCCCTAATATCACTACGAGCATTGATCATAGTTCCCATATAAACCCCCTCCCTTGTATCACTTTAAGGCGAAAATTCTCATATAGATGTAGATACATATCTAGATAACATTCAACTCAAATAACTATAAGCCTAAGAACATAATTTTTGTTTTGCCAGGTCCCTGATTGAATAGGGTACACTCACACAAAATTTTCTGTAAAAACTATGGTGTAGGATATTAAATTGGCTTGACAAACGAAACTTTCTTACTACTTAACATTTTGTTGTTATAATTGAACAATTTCATAATCTTTCAATGGCAACAAGATCGGTTATTTTAATTAAACGGTTTTTTTGTGTACACATACAAACAAAATCTGTTATTTTAGTGTCATATTCTAAAAGTTGTTATTTATTATAAGGCGATTTAATCAAAATAAAAGATAACAACATTGAAATACGTTGGTCAAATACTTATGATGAACTTGTTGAACGCTTATTACGTTTGTTGTGAAAATTATAACCAGTTGGACACAAAAAATACATAGATAAAGTAAAAATTATTAATTATATGTGTATAAAAGAAACCAGAATCTAAAAAATAAAACGATTAAATATACAATTTGGATTTTGGAACAAGTGTTGTAGATTTTAAGAGCATATTTTCAGAAACTAAACAATTTTTAAAGACAAAAAAGTCTGTGTAAAAAAATAAATGAACAAAATATTCACCCCTATCGTGAATAACAAGTGGAATTTTAGTTCTCATAAAATGTGCATTCCCCTAGAATGGAAAAAAGCAATCGTGACTCTCTCGTGACTCTCACGCTATCAGTTCCAGTGAACGTAGAAAAAATTAAAAATCAACGAAATTTTTGTTCAAAAATATACACTTATATATTTTAAAGAAAAGTTGAAATAATAAAACAAAATATTTAGTATTTTCATATTCATATTTTATTTGTAATGAAATTTTTTTATATGTATTTTAAAGAGATCAATAAAACAATGCATAATATAAAAATAATTTAGTAATAATAGCAATGTGCAAAAATATTAAAAAAAAGGCAAAATTTCGTTTGCACATATCTTACGACTGAATCCAGCGATATGCCTAACTTATAAATTTTGCAAGTAAAGGCTCAGTTAGACGGGAGGGAGTAAAGGCAGAATTAGTCTTTACTTTCTGTTTTTGTTCTGTTCCGTGCCGTTTTGTTTCGAAATTGTAACAGTTACTTTTTCTGTAGCAACTTATCAGCCATTTATGACAATTTTATTAGTTTTTAACCGTCCATTGTTTTATTTCAATAACTTTAATGCACATAAATTTAAAGAAATTAAATTTTATGAATTCTTAAAATCAAAAAATAGTTTTTTCAATATAAATATGTATTTTTTATTATTTATTTTGCTGTCACTTACAATTACTTAACAATTTTTTGATTTTAACAAACTGAACCGCAACAGAACAGAAAAACTAATCAATTTCACAGGTTTTTTAATAACAAAAACAAATCAGCTGATTCGTATCAGAACAGAAAGTAAAGACTAACTGAGCCTTAACAGTAACGTTGCAAATCAGCTGTTTCGTTTTGTTGAATGTAAAGCACTTAGAACGATTATAGTTAGCTGTAAGATGTTAAGAATCTGTAAGAAGTAGATTGGTGTTACTATTTTACGGTAAGGTTACTGTTACTCCCGTCTAACTGAGCTTTAAGCGTTCATTTACTTTTTTATTATTTGAGGTTATTGGGAGAAAATTGTTGTAAATTTCAGATTAACACTCAAGTTGTGAGTTTCTGCTACTAAAGAAAATGAACACATCTATTATTTCTCCAAAAAAAGTTCAGGCAAATATTTTGCAATATATGTGACGCGAAAAAGAGAAAGGGTCCTAAGGGTTTTGCCATTTTAAAGATTTAAATACGTGTATCTTTGGTGTACCATCACTGAGCGTCTTGGTATTGGTCTAATTTGAAAGCGACACATCTCAACCTTGTTGGTCAACCTTGAAAACGCGCGTAGGTCGTCCCTACCTCTTGTTTTGTGTAGTTTGTACTGGTCCCTTTCTCTATGCGCTGTCACATATGTACTTTAGACCGACTTAACTTGTATGGAGCTGAAAAAAGTGTTTTTGTTACCCCTCTGAAAATAAAGCTTGATATGTTTTATGATGATTCCCAAAATATTTTAGTTCTAGCGTTGATCATCCGTGAGCTGAATCATTTTAAAAAAAAGGTATTTTTGCTACAAGACGACATAGAAAAAATTTGGTATCATCGAAAAGAGTTTTTGAAGCAGCATCCATCGGGCTTTCATACAAATTCTACGTATGTGGAAAAAATTTTCTGCTTTTCAAATTGAATCTGTTTTAAAAAAATGTTAATTTATTTTTTATTTTGTAATTACAGTGCTGTCTGGGTAGAGTGAACAAAAAATATCGAAAAACTGGAAAAAGACCTTTTTTAAAAATGGTCCAGCTCACGGATGGTCAACGCTAGAACCAAAATATTTTGGGAATCATCATAAAACAAGCTTCATTTTCAGAGGGGTAGCAAAATCACTTTTTTTTGAGTCGCTCTAATGTACTTATGTATGTATATTAATGGCCCATATGTTGGCGATAATATTTGACAGTTGAATATATCTTAAACTTAAAATTTCTTATCCAATTAAATATATATATGTATATATACATATCGATACTTTCCCGTAAGAATGTATTAAGCGACACTTTTTTCGAAAATGACTTTTTGATGTGGAACTATACTAGAAGTTAAGCGCCACATTTTGGCCTGGGTTTCGCTGCCCTATCATGGATGCAAAGGAAACTAGAGTGAAAATAAAATTGTATCAACCGTCAAGTTTTCTCACTGGAATAATGTTGCACCCTGTAATTTTTATTATCCGCCAAAGAAATTATGCTAAGCCACATTTTTCAATATGTTTTGTATTCTGAAAATCGCTTTCCAAATATGTTTCTTTTAATAAAATCCGAAAAAGAAATAACTAAATACATAAGACGTTTTTTTCGTTTCCTACACAATTTTAGAAATGTCGCTTAATACATTCTTACGGGAAGGTATCGATATGTACATACATATACATATAAACATAAAAAATAATGAATGCTTTACAAGCCATAACTAGCATGCTGGTAAAAACATTAACATGTATATACATATGTATGTATGTATATTGACAGTATTCAGCTATAAGATACGCGACACTGTCTTCGCAAATTCAATTGTTTTGATTATTTGCACAACGCTATTGTTTCTAAATTTAAAAAAATATAAATTCCATATTATTCATCATTTTATTTATCCTATAAAAACTTATAATTTCTAAAAAAAATAATGAAAATTATATTTTTACGCATTTTAAAACGTTTGTTTTGTAAACCAAAATATGATACAGCTGTTTAAATTATTCTAGCAGAAATATTCAATAAGTTGTTTGTCTCTCAATTTTTAACACTCGTTTTTTACTTTTTTGTTGCAAGTTATTCGAGTACGTGAACCTTAAGGTAGACTAAATGCCTAGTTACTAACTAAAGGCTAGTTTACACTATTATACTTTGTATTAATGTCAAAAACTCAAGTGCATAATATGTAAAAGTGTGATAGTGTGAATGCAATGTGTCACGAAAATTAAACAATAATACTTTTCATTTGATCAGGGTTACATTTTTACAAAAGCATGGTCATGTATGATAGTGTGACTACAAACTGTAATGTTACATTAGATTTTTTGACAGTCGCAGCAAAACTCATTAGATTTTTATCTCGCGAAGTATTATGGAATACGTAAGACTTGTGTGATAGTGTAAACCAGTGTTCAAAAATAAACACTAAATATCGCTCCTTTGTATTCGGTTCGGTAGATTTGTGGAAAACACAAACGCTAATAGTGTTTGTGTAGAAAATCATTAAAAAAATAAAGTTTCCCTGTTAGGCATCTGTTGAACACAATAATAATATTGTTTTTTATAAAATTCAACAAAAGACGAGAATATTAAATTTCGTTCGGTTTTTTTAAAAACCACAAACTTCATTGTGTTCGGGTCGGTTCTTTAATGTTCGTCGCTTTTGGCTGGTAAATAATATATAATTTTACACAAACAAAACATATACACAATACACCCACTTTTGATTTGTGAAATTGAAAATTTTAAATTACTTGTGATTTGTGCCCGCACAGCCCCATTAACAAGTAACAGACGTAAAGCACGAACAAAATACACGCACAAATCACTCGTGTGTGGGCAGCTTAACGAAACAGCTGATCCGTTTTGTTCTTTGAAAACAATGCAAATGCTAACCGAATTTAAATGTAACGTTTCAATCGGTTTAAAAAAGAATGTCATACCCTTGTTACGTGAATTTTGTAAAACAGTAATAGGTTTTTTGTGTGTTAAATGGAATGCGGGTATATTCGCTCTTTTTGTACTTTTTTCAGTATACCTATGGACTTTCGACGAAACAACTTACAATACATCACACGTGTTTAGTAGTATTAAATAAAGAAATACAAACATATACATAAGTACATATGTAAGTATGTATAAATAGAAATACAAAATATATTAACGGCTTTAAATTGTGTTAAAACCTGGTTTTGTGTACACACTTTTACTAAATAATATATTACAAGTTTATGTACTTATATAAGTTAACAGTTTCCACGAGATCTTAATCGTTTATACGATTTTTAATTGAAACAACGTGTTGTGATATCAAAATGTGACTGACTTCTTTATTTTAAATTCGTTTTTTACATATGTCTTACATTTATTCTTAACTTTAATAATTCAGATTAACGTTGCAGACTTAACTTAAATAAATTAATAGGTATTGCATTCCCAATTGGAAATATAGTTATCAATTATTAGAATTGCTGTAAATGTTCCATATTAAACTTAATTCAAGACTAACTAATTAAAATGTTTTCAGGTAATGTGATAACTTATATATGCTAAAATACATATTTGTTTATTGTAAATCTATAATATAAATATTAATTTTTTAATACATACAAAAAATACAATTTTAATACCATTCAAAATTTTTACTTTTTTGCACAGCAGTCAAAAGAATGAGTAAATAGGCCTCAAATAAAGCCTTATTTATCAGGCACAAGCTGTCCTCGCCGCATTTCAAATACATATATTTATTTTAACACAGGATGGCATTTGAAGCGAACCGTACTACACTCTCTTTTTCTAACAGAACTTTTAAAAGGCTTCCAGATGAACAACTTTTGAAAGGGAATAAGAAGAATGTATTTTTGCAACATTACAAAAGATTGTTATTTTGTTAGGCCTTCTGAAGCGTTTCTTTCAAAAAATGGACTCTTAATAGGCATTACAAAGTTAAACTGTAAAATAGGCTTCTATAAAAGTTCATGCAAAGGAAGTACGTTTTTAAGACCTACAAAAAAAGCTTTTTTTTAAAGAACATCTAAAAATTTAATATCTATATTCATAGTCACAGTCACAGTTAAGGCGCCCGTACACGACATGTATTTGTCATCTGACATGTCAAATTTTCAAGTCACATGTAATTGTTCATGTCTGTCAAAATTGCTGTTTTACATAAGGTTTATAATTTTCGGTCACAAACGTACATGTAATTTGCTTCTGACATTGTCTCTGTTTTTTTTTTCGCATTGTTATTGCAGAAACCAAAGTAGTTCTCGGTTTCAAAATAGCTTGCTGCCGCCACGAAAATATTTATTTGCGCCGTAAAATAATTTAGCCATCTTAACATTTTTTAAGATGGCTAAATAGAGCACGCTCTTATTGAAATTTTGTCAGATGACTTTGCGTCTGACTTTTACAGAAGCAAAGTTAAAAAGGTAACACACGACATGTATGTGTTTTGCAGTGGGAAATTTGACATGTCAGATGACAAAAACATGTCGTCTATACGCTCCTTTAAATGGCAAAAATGCAAAATAGGAATTAAAAGGAAAGAACTACCGATTGGAAAAGCAACCATATTACAATACACTATCCCCCTTATGCAAAAAAAGTTTACATGCAAGTTTACATTAGTAAATCAATACATTTCGCTCAACAAAAGTGTATGGGCTTAATGTATAGGTTTAAGGCTAGATTACACTATCTCACAAGTCTTACGTATTCCATAATAATTTGTGAGATAGAAATCTAATGAGTTCTGTTGCGACTGTCAACAAATCTAATTTAACATGATAGTTTGTATTCACACCATTACACAAAGTATAAACACTTACACATGAAATAAAATGCAACCCTGATCCAATGAAAAGTATTATTGTTTAGAAATTGTTCAAAAACCGATGAAGTCGTATGGGATGTCAAACTTTTGTCTTAATACTTGTCATATTACTTGAGTTTTTGACATGTATTAATACAAAGTATAATAGTGTAATCTAGCCTTTACTAATATTCAGAACTGAACAGGTGTAAATTTAGTTGTAAATAATCACTCCATTTTTAAGTATTGAAAATAAATATGTTAAACGTAATCTACGTATTGGAGATAAATGCGAAAAACAACCCTTAATCACATCTGCGATGAGTGTGTGCACTTATCATGTTACCACACGCAGAGCTAGGACGCATGTTTACAGTCAGGCAGGCGCACATGTAATATACTAGTTTTCAGATTTTTTATGTTAGTTAAGAGGAATATTTCAACAAAGTATTTTTACACAAGGTAGCAACAATTGAAATCTACCTGTTCCTTTTTTTATGGATTTGACATAGAAATTATAAATTTGATAGGTAGAAAACGTATAAAACTATATACAAAAGGAAGGGACAGCCAGCATTGTTGAATAAATGTGCCTTGATTTATAATATACACAGAAAAAAATTTTGCCCCACTAAACGCATTAATCAAAAATAAAATCAGTCTTAATTAAAAATTTAATCAAGTGAATTAAACGTTTAATTAAGAGAATTAAACGTTTAATCAAGTGTATTAAACGTTTAATTGACAACATTAATTTGCACCCGTATACAAATTAATAATATCAATTAAACTTTTAATTCACTTGATTAAACGTTTAGTTCACTTGATTAAACGTTAAATTCACTTGATTAAATTTTTAATTAAAACTGATTTTATTTTTGATTAATGCGTTTACTGGGGCAAAATTTTTTCTGTGTACAATTCAAAGATTTCTTGATATAAAACATACAACTGTAATAAGGGTACCAAAAGATCAGACCGGAATTTTGTTTTAGGGGGAGTTAAAGTTTCAGTATTCGTGCAACATATCAATATATAAATCTATGTGTTATTTACATCTGAGGTGTAAGGTATGTTCAGCAACATTGTAGAAAATGGTACGGCAAATATTTTTGTGGAACATATTAACCCTCTAACACCATTTTATAACGGTAGTTTTTGGCCCTTATCTAACAAATCGTAAAAAACACCCATAAGCCTAACGCCGCAGCAACGAGTTACATGGTTCATTCTATTAGTCCAATTTTTGAGTACTTTTTCCATACATCGAAGCGAAGTCTGCTGTATGCATTTCAGTATTACTTCAGTTGTTGTATATGAACTTGTGTCAAAAAATGTGCAAAAATTGTCTTTGCAAAAGATGTGAAAAATCATGGGTTCCATGGAACATATATCTCCTATTCAATTGCTAACATTTAAAGCCTTTGATTCCAAAAAAATGCATTTAAACAATGCAAAAGCTAGAAGCACTACTGTGTCGAAAATCAAGGAACTGTTGTAAAATAATTTGCAAAAAAATATGTCGGTCTGACTCTGAAAAGTCTGAAAAAAGAGAAGACACCTTTTCATTATGGACTAACCATTACAAGGTATCGGTATAGAAAGAGTAAAAAATTCGATGCGATTTTATCTAATAAGCTCTCATTTGTTTTAAATATCCTCTTGGAAGACTGAACGAAAATCCGTTGGAAATTTAAAAGGACTATGAAATTTAAGTTCAAAAACTACATATGTACATAAAATCGTCTTAAAATATCTGACGCTGGTGAAAACATCGGGTCACTCGTTAAGACTATTTTCGCAAGCGGCACAGGTGATGACTTAACGAAGAAACCGATTGCATGGCAAAAGGCTACACCGAAAAAAATAAAACCCGTTTTAATTAAAAATTTAATCAACTGAATTAGACGTGTAATTGAAACTGTTAATATGTTTACTGGTGCAAATCTAATTTTTGAATTATCTTTTAATTGAAATAATTTAAATTTGTTTCTGTGTAGGCATACTTTTCTGTTTTACAAAGTATGATAAGAAGTATTGTATGTAATTATAATCGAATTATTGGACTTTAAAGAAAATAAAAAAAACTAAACATTGTAATATAACTAAAATCTTTTTTTAGTTTTAATAGTTTTTCCTCAACCCAGATTATAATTCCATGTATAACACTAAGAAAAGGTCACCAAAATCAGTTATTTTTAATCTTTTTAAGTCTTTTTTATTGTCCATCACTACTCTGGACCCTTTACCTACAATTTTATGTTTCTAATTTCAATATTATAGACAATTTAAAAACGAACGGAAAAAATATGGCGTATATTTTGGCTTGATTATTGGCTTCCTATGCTTTAAGAATTGCTGGGGAGCTTCTGTCGAATAGCAACAGCACCCAAAAACCCCCTCACAGCGCGAACTCTCCCCGAAGGTGAAAAATCAGACTTTAATGTGAGCGAGTTCCTACCCGCGACTTTGGGTTTAAACCACAACCACTACGTGTACTCTGAATTAGCGTCCCTCCAAAGGGCATCGACTTCCGCAAAGACATTTCTTACAGAAGCCCACTGAACAGAGACCTCAACCACCCGCCAGCCCGGCTTGCGCCGGGGGTAGCTGACGCCCGTAGCACCTACAGTTCAAATCCTTAGGTCAGATCTCGAGCGAATTTGGTCTGTCCAGACCAAACGAGCTCTAGCTTTCGATAGTTCTAGTGACGCTATCAAGCAGCATGCGCTCTGTTAGGTCGTATGAGACTCACTTGGAGTGCCAGTACACCTGGGTCAAGGAAAATCCAAGACCAATTGAAGCCAATTGTACCCTTTCGGATCCCAGGGATGACCGCAACCTGATTATGTTAACTCAACCGACACCCTCTCTAATTCAAACGTACTAGACGGGTAAGCTAAATTGAGTTATTTAATCTATCAAATTATCACTATATAAGGGGTGTATCCCCACACGTATTTTTACCAAACTTCTTTAGAAGAGTAGTGTGATAATTTGAAACATATAAGTATATATGTCTCTGCTTGCCTACGCATGAGGTATAAACCTAATCGTCTCTTTTTAAGCCGAAGACTATTGACCTTGACTATATAGTGAGGTGGATTTCCTCAAAATATCTATCTGCCCTTCCTAGAACATGACCATTTTTGGAAATAAAGTTGTCACCAAATTAATTTTGCACTTAATCAATTGTTCAGCGCGCTGTATCAAATTGCGTCGTTTTGTTGGAACCAAATGTCGTTGATTTAGCTTATTAATATTTGGTAACTGCATAAATAAGGCCAGATGATGCCGCCAGCGTGTAAACCTCAGATAAAGGTAAATTTTAATGGATGTTAGGAAATACGAAGAATTAGTCCGAAAACGATCAACAACTGCACGAATTGATTGCTCACCTGGCTGATTATATTGACAGTAAACGGCCGAAATGCTATTTTTACTTCGCGAACAGGTTTATTTTTTTGCAATAAAAGTTATCTATCGATATCGATAGTTCTCATGCAGGTAAAAAACACCCTATACAAAAAGTGTTTGCCATTAAAAATGGATTAAATCTGTTCATTATTTCATCTAGCCCCCATTAAAATCCCCCCGGAATAAGATTTTCAGCACAAAAGAGGCCTTACGAAACAAAATTTTAATTTATTATTTCTATTACATATAAATGTGTGTATGTATATACAAAGAAGGTTTGGTTATAAAAATTGGAAGAGGGTCAACTCACTGTATTTTCTTCATATATGTATCTCAAACTGCATTTCTCAAATTGCAAAAATTTTGATAATAATAAAAAATATTGATTTTAAAAGCCTAATAATCGATTTCAGCATAAAATCGCAGACTTAATTTCCATTGCAAAAAATCGATTTTCGATTGAAATCGAAATCGATTTAACATTCCCTAAAACATACATGTAAACTACCTAAGCGCAAGTTTAAACATTATTTTAACTAATTTTGTCTCTTAATGTTTTTTAATTTTCCTTCGTTTTATTTGGACTAATGTTGTGGTGTGGGTACCACAGATTTTATAGTGCTTTCACTTGTTTCTACTTAGATATTTTTTAATTTGCAAAGTGTATCAGTATTAAAAAATATTTTGTATGAAAACTAGGACTTTTGAATGTTACATGCTGACGTGGCGCATATTGCGTATGGTAGACCACACGATCGCACGTCGACCATGTTCATATTATGTCATCTTAACACACTTACTTACATATATAAAACACTATTTCAATACCCAATAAACCATAGAACAATATGATAGCGAAAACAATATGATATTTTGCGACAATTATAATATTATATACTACTAGCGGATGGCCCGGAATGTGTAGTAGGAATCTATTTATCTTTTCAATTTCATTAAAATCTATGAGGTAGTTCCAAATAGGAAAAATTTCACCCCACTTCTCCTCGTGGTCCTATTTTTCAAAAATCATATATATTATTTCTAAAGCACTTTTTTTTGTCGCATCAAATTTAATGAATGATATCTCATTTTAAAGCTTATTTCTAACACTAATGACGAAAAATAATTAGAAATTGAAAAATTAATATTTTCATTGATAAAAATCATATTTTAAAATGTATTGAAGTTACTAAAATTTCTATTAATTGTATTTTCATTTTATGTTACAAAAATGACAACTAACGGTGCGAAATATTCGTACGGGTCATCTAGTATCTTACTAATTTGTCGATATAAGTAGTCATCCAGCTATGTGAAAAATTTCCTTAAAATCTGTGAGGTAGTTCCAGAGGGGCATAATTATCCCCCACCTCCCCTCGTGCTCCTATTTAAAAAAATGTATTTCTTGTTTGACCATATAAATAGTCATCCATCTATGTTTCAAATTTCATTAAAATCTGTTGGATAGCCCCGGAGGGTTAGTAATTGCCCCCAAAATCCCCTCATGGTCTGAGTTTTGGAAAAATGTATAGCCTAAAGCCATCTCACTTTCCCTTGTGGTCCAATTTTTAAAAAAATGTATTGATAAATGTCCATATATGTAGGGTTCTATTTATGTTTTAAATTTAAATGAGGTAATTTCGGGCGAGCAGACATTGCCCCCAAACTCCCCTCGTGGTCCGAATTTTGGAAAAAGTGAAGCCTAAAACCATCCCCAGGAAATTGCCTTTTTAACGAAACCGGTTTGAAGCATCGGTTGGCTGGTTCCAGAGTCTAAAGAGGACATACAAACATTTTTTATATTTTATATATACAGATTATTTAAAACGATGTCGTTACGACATCATATTTTCTAAATATTTTCTTTTCAATTAAGAAACAAACATTTAGAAAAAAACAATAAAAATTATTTGAACATAAAATATTATATTACTTCTTACATACATACTACATAAAAATATTACCAAAACAAGTTCTTATTAGACAAATTGTGAATTATCTTTTATGAATGTTATTAAAAAAACTGTAGCTATAAAATTTGTTTAAGTGTTAAAATTGTTGTTGCAGAAAAACTTTAGTATCTCTTGAAAGAATAATTTGTTTTTTTTTTGCGTGAGAATACAAATCAAATATGTATATCTTTAAAATTTAAATCGCTAGAAAATTTTATTTTTTTGAACAGTTTAAAAATGCGATTTCACTTTCGTTATTATTGGAAAACAAACATAATATCGAAAACGATATCATAATTTAACGGAAAAATCATTTTATAATGAAAAGAACACTTCGGTGCGTAAAAATAATCTTTTTGATTCAAAACCGGTTATCACTTGTGATACTTTCTATCACCTAAATGATAGCGTTTCGGTATCATTACAATAGCTCTTGGTTTAGTGGGATATATACACAATAAACTTTAACATTTATATATGTACAAACATTAACCCATACATACAGGGTATTGTGATAAGTATAAATAAAGAAAATAAATTTGATACAGAATATAAAATAAAAAAAAAATTAACATTTTTTTGCAAAATTTACATTAAGCACTGGTATTCGGTTGTAGACAATGTCAAAATAGTTTTCAGTTTATTATAATTAAAAATAAAAAAAGTTTTTCTTTACTTTCTTTTTGCTTTGCAGTTCAAATCCCTTCAAAACTGATAATTCACACACACACACATACGCACATTAAAATTTTTTAAAATGTCCAGCGAGAGTGCAGAAGAAGTTGTTACTGGTGAAGAAACCTTTTTGGGTACACTTGATATAGTCCTATTAGTAGTGCTGATAGTGGGGGCTGCTTGGTATTTTATGCGTAGTCGTAAGAAGGAAGAAGAACCCATACGTTCATATGCTATACAGTAAGAAGTGTTTTGAAATTTTATCTGTGCTTTTTTTCAAATGAGTTCTAATAAATTTCTTCTGTTTTATTTAGACCTACCGCAGTTAGCACTACCACAAGTATCGATAATTCATTTATTAAAAAGTTGAAAGCCTCTGGTCGAAGTCTAGTCGTATTTTATGGCTCTCAAACTGGTACAGCTGAAGAATTTGCTGGCCGTTTGGCTAAAGAAGGTATTCGCTATCGTATGAAGGGTATGGTAGCCGATCCTGAAGAATGTGATATGGTAATTTTTTTAATTTAATAAATTTTTTTAACATTTTTACTAACGGATTGTTGTTTATGGTACTTTGTAGGAAGAGTTAGTGCAATTAAAAGATATTTCGAATTCATTGGCTGTGTTTTGTTTAGCCACCTATGGCGAGGGTGATCCCACCGATAATGCTATGGAATTTTATGAATGGATTACAAATGGTGATGCCAATTTAACTGGTCTCAACTATGCTGTAAGTATTAATATTTAGTTTAAAAATTAAATAATACATACTATGAAAATAATTGCTTTACGCAACATTTGTTTAAACGTACAGAAACCGATTTAAATTAAAAACGATAAAACTATTCTACTGCAAATTGTTTTGAAAGTTTTAAATAGTACATGCAACTTTTAGTAGTTTTTCATAAATTTTCAAATACTTAATCAAAATACTATTTTAAAACAAGTAAGAAAGTATAGTCGGTCAAGCCCGACCATATGATACCCTACACCACAGTATTTAAAAACACATCATGCTTATGTGTCCATGTAAATATGGATTTATCTATGTTTATAAACTTCATGAAAATTGGGTTTGAAACTTTGTTAGAGGCAGAAATTGCCCCCTGCCTCCCCTTGTGGTCCTATTTTTTAAAAACTGTATAGCTAATGTGTCCCTATAGATATGGATCTATCTATGTTTTAAATTTCATTAAAATCGGTTTGAGAGACAGAAATTGGCCCTATCTCCCCTCGTGATCCTATTTTTTAAAAACTGCATCCCTTTTGTGTACATAAAGATATCGTTCTATGTATGTTCTAAATTTCATTAAAATCGGTTTGATAGTTTCTGAGAGGAAGAAATTTCCTCCTATCTTCCCTCGTGGTCCTACGATTCGGCCCATTTTCAATAGGCTTGGTCCTTGTGCCAATAGGAACCTATGACCCAATCTTATGAAATTATCTCCAAAATTGCGACCTGTACTTTGCGCACAAGGTAACATGGACAGCCAGCCAACCAGCCGGACGGACATCGTTAGTTCGACTCAGAAAGTGATGCTGAGTAGATCGGTATACTATGACCACTATTTTAAGGCGTTACACACATCAGCACAAATGCATAATACCCTCTCCACTATTGTGGTGTGGGTATAAAAATCAAAATCGAGAAATTTCCAACGCTTTTTTCGAATTGTTATTAAGAATTATCAGAATTTTTGATCTTTTATGAATCGCTTATTTTGAATTGAAAAAATGTATGTGAAATAATGCTATGTATTTATTTAATTTCTATATTAAAACTGTTTCTCTGAAATTTAAAAATTTCCTTTTAAATTTCGATACTAGAATTAAAAAATTTTACTGGTACTTTGTTCCTTTGATTATTTTTAATAAAACGACATCTTGAAATATAAGTATTAAATTAAAGCTTGTATTTCTTTTAACTAAGTACGATGAAATATTTTGAACGAATTAAGTTTAACCTTAACATACGAATGACCCTCCCAAAAAAAAAATTAAAAAGTTTTAAACAAATAATATTAACCTTTTGGTCATTATAAACCTTCATTATTGTAATAATATTTTTATCTAATTGTGTAGATACTTTTGTGAAACCTTTGATCTATACTTATTTAAATGAGGTGTTATTTTAAAACTTATAAAAAAATGTTTGTCTTTGCATTTAATGAATGTAGAATTGATATAAAACATTTTTTTATATTCTTATTTTTTTTTTAAACCTTTTATGATGACTACAAAAGTCAGAACGACTGATTGTACTTAAGGGCATAATAATAATTTGCTTCCTCAAAATTTATATATTTTCAATAACCTTTTGGTCATTATAAACCTTCATTATTGTAATAATATTTTTATCTAATTGTGTAGATACTTTTGTGAAACCTTTGATCTATACTTATTTAAATGAGGTGTTATTTTAAAACTTATAAAAAAATGTTTGTCTTTGCATTTAATGAATGTAGAATTGATATAAAACATTTTTTTATATTCTTATTTTTTTTTTAAACCTTTTATGATGACTACAAAAGTCAGAACGACTGATTGTACTTAAGGGCATAATAATAATTTGCTTCCTCAAAATTTATATATTTTCAATAGACACAAAAAACTGTTTTCTTTTTATATGTACTATACTACAAAGGGGGATACAATTGTATTTTTTTTTTTTTTTTTTTTTTTTTGGCAAAATACGAATCTTATCTAAGATTTTTACAGGGCGTAGAAAGTAAAAATTTAAAAATTTTGGGTTGACTTTCTTTAGAGGAAGCAGTGCGATATGTACCTTAAAATTTAATGAAGAATTTTATGAACTTAAAGTTAAGTATTAAAAAATCAGACACCCTAAATGAGATGTATAGAAACAAAGGTGGCTTTCTCCAGTTTTGTAATTACCCAGGCAGAAATTACGACTCTTCTAAATATTATGTACCGTCACAACCCTGTAAATACAAAATTGTGACTCTACCAAAAATATGGTACCCTCACAACACTGTAAATACAAAATTACAACCTTAGTTTTTTAATACCGTTTTTAAATAAGATTCAACACCAGTACAACACCCTAAATACAAATATACGACTTTAGTTTTTTAAAGTCGTTTTTACCATAAAACTATACCGCTACAACACTGTATATACAAGAATTAAACCTTTATTTCCTAATACCGTGTTAATAATAATTCTATACCGCTACAACGCTGTGTATATGCAAAAATTTAGTCTTATTAATTTAATAGTGTCGTATTAAAATGAAAACACAAAGACTATTTAAGGTTACAAAATACAAATTTTTGCTTGTTTATTTAGCGAATTTATATTTGTAACAATATTGAAAATAAGAGCCGGAAGACGGTTGTGACTACGTTGTAAATTCGTGAATGCAACATTGCAAATTAAGATTTACAGTACTGTGACAACACTAAAAAGAAGAGTCGGAAGACGCACATTTGGCGTTATCATTTTAATATTGTGACAACATTGTAAATTTGGTAAACAGTACGTTGTTTTGATGTTGTTAGTACCCCCTGCAACGTCGGCACAGCGTCGTGGTGATTGTCTTTTTCTGCCTGTGTAGTTTATATAATGAAAACCAAAAACCTATATCTTCATAAAAATTTGTATTCATAATACATATTGCTCCTTTATTGCAACATAGTCATATCTCAGAAAACAAAATCAAACTTGGCAAAATGCGATTAAAGTTTTCAAAATATACCTTTATTTATAAACAGATTTAATAAAATTTATTTTACTGATTTTTTTTACATAAAAAGAAGACAATTTTTGATTCTTCGAGATATGACTATGTTGCAATATAAAAGAGCGATATGTTGTTTTGCTATTTGGAACAAACTAATTAGAAGAAGATATAAAGCAAGTTTAAACTAAATTCATTCCGAGGCTATGGAATAAATCCAATACGAAAATTTGAGATTCTTGTGTTTGTTTCAATCAAATGGGAATTACTATATTTGACATAATCAGATACCAATAAAAATTAACTCTTTTTCTTTACTTATTTTCTTCATTCATGTACTGATTTTCATCTACTTTACCAATTTGTTCAACAACATATAAAAACACAGAATATTATCAAAAATAAAAAGTGCGCAATTTTTCGGAAAATGTGGAAAACGTACATATTTGCATTGCAGTATGAGATCATAACAAAAGCAGCAATCTCCAATGTTTCAATCAGTACTTTTTGACTATAGATTTATGCTCTATAAACGCTTTTTCGTTATTGCCAAATTCACACATCATATAAATTTAACAAAAGCAACTTCGTGGCATTATTATTATTAGATTAGTTTATGAAAAAATGGAGATTTCCACTTTTGTTTCTATACCCCTCAAATTTTATAGGGTAACTAAAACAAATCCTATTTAAACAATAAATATAATAGCACGGTTTTGGTTATACTAAACTATTTTCCAAGAGTGAGCTATATATGTGACAGCGCATAGAGAAAGGGAACAGTAAAAACCAACTATACAAAACAAGAGGTAGGGACGACCTAAGCGCGTTTTCAAGGTTGACCAACAAGGTTGAGATGTGTCGCTTTCAAATGAGACCAATACCAACACGCTCAGTGATGGTACACCAAAGATACACGTATTAAAATCTTTAAAATGGTAAAACCCTTAGGTCCCTTTCTATTTTGCGCCCCACATATGGGGTTATGGTAAATTATGGACCGATCTTTACGAAATTTAACCATGTGACTTTAATCTAACGAAACTATGACAGATCAAAGTGTTCTACAAAAGCTTTATTCGTTACGATTTTAGGCTCACTTAAGTGTAGAATGGTAAATTATGAATGGATTTTTACGAAATTTAGCAGCGTAATTTCTAGTCTAAAAATATCTTAAGTGTTTCCCGAAGGAAATTTGGCAGTATGATTTCTAGTCATTCGAAACAAATTTGTGCAGAATTTATTGGGAAGCGGTGCATTCCGCCACTAATTTATGTCAGTTTTTGACACAAATATTTCGATTTTAGCGGCAACTATGTGTACCAAATTTGGGAAATATTTCTTTAACCGTTCTTTAGATATAATTAAAACTATTTTGTGCCACGCCTACTTCTCCAATCCCACACACATTTTATATGATGTTTTGTATTGATAATTTAGATGCTTGTACCTAATTTGGAAACTTTGGCTCTTGACCTTCCCCAGATATACAAAAAAAAGTAATAAAAACAACAAGGGACTTATGGGTAAAACTAGAGGCAGTAGTGGTTTTTTGCTCATATCTCAGTCATTTATGAATTGATCTGGCATATATACCAATCAAGTATATCATATCTGGGGTCTTCGGCAAACCTTTTTAAAAGGCAAACGGACAGACGGTCAACCGGATTTGAACTTATCCCCTCATAAGGATCCAGAATATTTATACTTGGTAGGGTCTAGGAACAATAGTGTAGACTTAACAAACGGAATGACAAACTTAAATATACCCTTTTACCTTCGGTAAATGGTATACAAATCTGCACAGCAACTAAAACTTTAAATAGCCTAAATATTTATTATTTGACAACTAAACTAAAGTTAGGTTGTTATACATAATCGACACATTACATCAAAAATGTTTGGACGACAGATTCGATTGTTTCATTCCATTATTTCACCTAGCCACCATGCAAATCCCCTTCGGAATTTCAGAATTATGTATTATATAAGCTCCTCGTTGATAAATTTTAATTGCAATAACTCTTATTTTAAAATAACGGGCACTTTTTAAATATAAAATAAGAAATGAAACTTATAAATAGCTTTAATTCTCTCAACTTAAAATCAAAAAATAATCATTCAAACGCAATTTTTAAAACTTAGCATGATATTCATATTTTTTATAAGATTTTTCAATATACATAGTTTTGTACTTCGTAGATACATACTTTTATAAGATTTTAATCAAATATACACATTTTCCGCCAACCACTTTCTAAGGAAAAGATTTAAGTTTTTTTTTCAATGCATTTATGTATGTTTGTACTTCAAGCAGGCGTCAAACTAGGTGACAACAAAGTCAAAAACAATTATTGCATATCATTATTAAACCCAAAAATATACACAAGCCAATTAATTTAAGTACTTTCCGGGAAACAGAACTAGCAAATTACGATATGATACTGCGTCAGTAGTGGTAACGTTAACAAAAGTATTCAGCAAATTGTAAATAAAGTACAAAGCAGTTTTATTTGTTGTTTTAATAATGATGAAAGCTTTGAATATAATTAAGTAATTTTAAAATAAACAATTATCCAGCAAAAAAAAATTAAAAAAACTAAAACTAATAAATATTGATGTAGAACAAAAATATACTTATTTTTTTGTGCAATTTAATTTACAATTTAAACATAAATATGTGGCTACGATTTAAAATTTTAAACATTAGTGAACTTTTGTTCTAGTCACGTAAAATATAATCAAACAAGTAAGAGTGCTATGAGCCGAAAATGTTATACCCTCCACTGACAGTTAGAATATTTCAGGCGTGGGCCATATATGGGTGATTTTTTAAGAGCTATAGGAAAGTTAAAAAAACACATAAAATTTAAAAAAATGCATGAAATCTTTATTTGAATCGATAGTACGGTCCATATAATTTAATGTTTGAAGATTATTTCATGCAAATGTTGACCGTGACTGCGCCTCAAATGGTCCATCCGCTTAGTCCAATTATGGCATACTCTTTTCAACATTTCGGCCGGTATCTCATGAATAAATGCTTCAATGTTGTCTTCCAATCAGCGTTGCCGTTTTGGTTACTTTTAACCAAAATTGGTTACTTTCTTTTCCAATGTGTACTTGTGTCAGTGATGTTAACTTTTATTATTTCATTACCTTGCGGACCTCTTAAAATTATCTTTTTTGAGAAGAAATTACCGTACGCAAATATGTTTTTTATCAAAACACAAATATGCTGTTTCCAAATGACAGGCGATTGATTGTGTAGTAAAATTTATATAAAAAGCAATAGGTCCATCTCCTGTTAAATGTGTTTTTAGAAAAATTTCAATGGAAAGTTTTGTGTTAAAATACATTTTCAACAAGAATTTTATTTTTTATGAATAAGGAAGTAAAATAATTTTGAATAAAATAGGTTCATATATGGGTAAATCCAAATGACAGCCGTACGCATCAAAAATGCAATAACATTTTAAACAGCAAATATTTTTAAGTTCTCTTAACCCTTAAATTATAGCACTAAGAAAGTACTGTTATCTATGCTAAAGTTTATGGAGGGCGCGATTTTAGGTCAAAGATAATGACAAAAGAAGTAGCGGTTCAAACGTGAAAAAAATAGAAGTAGTTTTTGTGGCCATGTATAAAAAAGCGTAATTCAGCGAAACCTGGCACAATTTTTTTGTCAAACTACTTTGAGAATTTTACGTAGCAATGTAACATTAAAATGTCTTTGGTTTGATTCAAAAATCTTCTGTATTTTCTTTTTTTTAAGCCAAAATCTGGGTCGATGCGTGGCATTTTGAACGTGAAATTCCATAATAATTGGACTGAATAATGATTAAAACAAAATAAAAATTTACCGTTAATCCGAATAGCATATTGCTCTTTGAACTCTTCCTTAGATTACAGACCATGTAAGAAATTTATTTTGGAATAATTTTTATCAAATATAACCTCTTTTCAGGAAGATAATAGTAAAGAAAACGTACAATAAAACATTCTCAAAAATAAGAAATTACGTTTGCACAACTTTGCAGTCTGATTGTTCATCTAAGTGAAAAAATGTGTGGGCAAATTTATAAAATTAGTAAAATCTAAATATTTCTCTATAATAATATCGTAAAATAATCAGCTTTTAATAACTTTTAAATTTTTGGACACGGTGGACCTTTTGACGGATATCCCCATATGTATATTCATTCAACTCAAAATATTTTTATTTAATACGCTTAGCGTACATATTGCACTTGTTGCTCTAAAGAGAGTCAGCTCAAATTTTTCAATTGTTACTTTTTGCAAGAAATCGATGAACAGTGGTCATATCTACGCACGGTAAAAATCTGATATCAAAACATAAAATACTATTTCATATGTTTAAAAATTGTTGATTTTTAATATAAAATTAATAATAAACAAGAGTAATTTCATTTTTCTTATTTTGCACTTATCGGTCTTACGAAAAAATTTGCAGAAACATAATTAAAGTTCTTAATTTTTTATTATAAAATTTATCTATTTTTAAACTGAAAATCACCTCGTAAAAGTTAAAATTATAAAACCTACTTATGTTAGTATATCACTCAGTTTAGATGAGGGCTTTTACGACGTCGCTTTGTCGACGTCTCTTTTGGTTTGTTGGTGAGCGGTGTAGAAAAGAAAGAGGGGTTAACAAAATGTCTCGTTTTGTATTTTGCATGTCGTTTTTTACATTTCTCTTTAACTTTTTCTGTTTACGTTTTATTCTTTTTCTTACTTTGAAGTGTGTGGTTGAAATTACAGTGAGACCTCGATTATCGATATTAGACGGGATCGGCAGAATTCTTGATTATTTATTTTTTTTGGTGTGTTTCTTATTTTATGTAAATATATAACGTTTTATTATGTAAACATGAGGAAAAAAGTAAATTTGGCAGAACATGCTTCCACACCGTTAAGATATTCTCTTTCTTCGTTTATTTAAATTTCTTTTGATTGTTCAAAATTTAACGAAAAAAAGATAATTTGTTTATAATTTCGGATAATAGAGGCAATTTAAATCAGTGCAAAAAAATTTTTGTTTTCCATTTTATTGAAGCTGCCGGTTAATCGAATGACGGGTAATCAAGGCCATACTGTAAATAAAAAAAAGACATGGAACCAAAAATCATCGTATGAACGCAAAGAGATTTTGGAAGTTGCTTTAAAAGGGAATCAAGATAAAACGACGTCGTAAAAGCCCTCATGTGAATTGAGTGTATGTATACCAAAAATCCAAATTTCTTTAAATTACCGTATTTTAAAAAAAATTACCTTGCTACCTTTTGCGGCCCAAAATTACCCTAAAAAAGGGTAATTACCGTACGGTTAACATCACTGACTTGTGTACTTTTTTTCATTTTTGGTTACTTTTTATCAACACAAAAATAACCAATTTTTAGTTTTGGAACAATATATGTGTGGTATTTGTTCACCTTAAACTCATACATTTTTCATCTACTTAAAAATTATTTTTTTAGAAGCTTAAACTTTAACAGCCTTTCAACTTAACCATATAAAGTATACATGTACTTTGAAGTGTAGATGACCATTATCTGCTACTCTTTATGCTTCAAAGGTCTAGTTGAAACACTTTTCTAGATGAGCGATAAGGTCAAAGGCCCTTCCGATCCCATCCCGCTTTATATGATTATATTTGCACCGCGCAAAAAGCATATACATATATATATAAAAGATCTATCTACCCCATAATTTAGATCAATTTTGCACCTTGATACCAAAACGCACACGACTTTAAGGCCCGTTTTCACGACTTAACGATAGCTAAATGTAGGAAGTTATCGAACAGATAATGAGTTTATAATTATCACAAGTTCCCTTTAATCTAAAAGTGAAGGATATGGTAAAGAGAGGAACGTTCTACCTTTAACTTTTGTCGTAAGGTTTAGATTCCCATATTATATTCACATATTTTTTCTATATGGCAACTCCAAGTATACGTATATTTTGTAAATTAATAACAAACTCGTATTTTGACAAATAAAATTTACAAAATGTTAAATTCGCGTGTACGCGGTATTTCATTAATATTTTTTGCCATTATTAAAAAATATTTGTGCACACAAAAATTTAATATGAAAAGGAAAAGAAAGTACGTAGTTGCAAGTTCGTATTTTTATTTTGGCAAAAATAATCGGGATTTAATTTAGTATTGCCACATTTTTAAAAATGTAAAGTTTATTTTATACAAAAGTTGTGAAAACGACAAATAGTTCAAGGTAACTTTATTCCTTAATAGTGCTAAAGGTACCATTACTATTTCGATCTTTAAAGGTAAGTCTTGAAAACGGGCCTAAGAGTTTTACTTTTAAGAGCTCATTATATAAAAACGTTGAAAGCTTTGGCTCATTAAGTTTTTAAAATTGACAAAAATAAGTGTTAAATTTGTACTAGATGACCCGTGCGAATATTTCGCACCGTTAGTTGTCATTTTTGTAACATAAAATGAAAATAATTAATAGAAATTTTAGTAACTTCAATACATTTTAAAATATAATTTTTATCAATGAAAATATTATTTTTTCAATTTCTAATTATTTTTCGTCATTAGTGTTAGAAATAAGCTTTAAAATGAGATATCATTCACTAAATTTGATGCGGTGGTATGGGAGATATTTGCAACCGACAAAAAAAAGTGCTTTAGAAATAATATATATGATAGGAGGTGCCACTTCCAATACAAATTTCGAAAATTGATATAGCCCATTGTTCTTTGCAGACCATCGGTAATTTACTGTCAAAACTTTACAAACATTGCTCTGCATAAGCCTACAAGAAACAAACAAACACAATTTCTTCTTAAGACATATTGTTAAATTGAAGTGCGAATAAAATAGTAGATACAAAATAGTTTTGGTTACTTTTTATTGCTTTTGGTTATTTTATTTATAAATTTTGGTTACAAATTTTTTTTGATCGTGGCAACGCTGCTTCCAATGCGTCAATTGAAGCGGGCATGTGTGTATAGACATGAGCTTTAACATAGCCCCACAAAAAATAGTCCAAAGGCGTTAAATCGCACGATCTAGGCGGCCAATTGAATTTGGACAAAAAAAGTTGGATATCATCTCATGGTAGCGCTCACCATTCACAGTTACGTTACGATTCGCATCATCTTTGAAGAATTACGGTCCAATGATGCCACCAGCCCATAAACCGGATGCATTGGTAGCTTTAGCAATGCTTCTGGCAGGTCTTCACTCCAAATCGACAATTCTGCTTATTAACGTACCCATTGAGCCAAAAATGAGCTTCGTCGCTGAACACAAGAAGCGCGCGATGAACTTTGTTAACAGAGCACGCGTTTTGATAATAAAATTCAATAGCAAGGCGAATTTAACAAGGTAAGTGCAACTCCACAACTACAAAAAGCCCCATGTATTTTTTGCAATTTAATAGGCGGTTGTCAAAAATGCTGACAAGGCAAAAATTTATTGAAAAAAAAAATACAAATTTTGTTTGGGCTATAAAAGAGATTATTAAATTCACTTTATTTATTCCCAGTTTTTCTAAGAAATGTTTTCGGTTATTTTGGCGCAAAACATAAACAAAATTATATATTGACGTTTCCCTATTATTTTTTAATTCGCCGTGGAGACAGCTGATGAACGGCTGACGAGTTGAGTTTACCTTGTTGAATTCGCCTTGTTCAATAGCTTGCAAGCACAGAGCACACAGAGGCGTCACGAGACAGAAAATATTGTATTTTTTCTGTCTTGTTCTTTGAAAGCTGCCCATTTTGCATTTTTTGTTTTGATTACGCAATTTGTGTTGATATTAGCGGCCTGTTTTTACACATTGCCACTTCACTACCAAAAAACGTTTTCTTTCTCTTTCTTCGAAAGCTACCCTCGCAAATGATTAAGGCATTTTTCACACTTCATTTTCTTCATCACTGTATGCAAGGCCTATCCAATAGGTCTGCTTACTTCTACAACAATACAACAATACAAAAAACAACAGGCATTTTGTTTGTGTAAAATTCCTCGCCGTTGTCAAAATCTTACTACTACATAGGCAAAACAAAAGGAAAAATGTGTTTTGTGTGCATGTATGTGTGGCAAAAAACCAAAAAAGTAAACAAAAATATACACGTATAAGGAAAATTTAAACAACTTTTGATATCGTTGAGGAAAAAACCAAATCAACATCTGGCTTCTTAAGCAGACCTATTGGATAGACCTTGACTGTATGCTTTGTAGTTAAATTATAGACCAAACTGAAGATGTTTGACAGTGAAACAAAACACAAAACATGCGTCAGCTGTTTAAACCAGTGTTGCCAAAAAGATAATAGCTAAAAAATCACCCGATATATAATTAATTAATATTTATAATAACGGACGAAGTATTAAAATTCGTTTCGGTTTAGACCTACATATGTTAAATTATTAACGGAAAATCAGAAAGCTTTATGCTTTTATTTTTAGTCATATAAAAGTTAGTTTGAACAAATTTGAGTAAAATATCAAGATTCGTAACAGGTTTAGCCGAACAAAAATTATTTTTGAGCGGGGAATTTATATTGAACCCATGGTAAATTGTAGACCAATCATCACAAAATTCTGTAGAGATTTTTCTGGTATTAAGAACCCTAAATTAGAACAAATTTCGATATTGAAGTAAAATGCTGCGCCTTGGATGCCCCTAGACGGTTCAAATATATGACTAACCCCCAATATAAAATTTTCAATACAGACTAGAAATATATTGAAGGAAACCCCCGTTAACTGCCCCTAGGAGGATAAAATGTGTGACTGGCCTCCATAAGTTTTTTGTTCTTAACATTTTCCCAAAGTTCAAGTACTTTACCTCCTCTTTTTAGCGGGCTCCCATAGAAATATTACGTTTCATGAAATTCTTAAATATAATTAAAAAATTTTCGTCTTTTGTGAATAACATCAAAAGTTGTGTACAGATTTTAATAATTTCTGGCTTGTTTGGTTCGGAACTTCGTTTTTTAAGCATAGCATAGCTGCATTTTCCAATTTTTTATAATTTTTTAAAAAACCAAATAATTTTTTTTGCCAGGTTTTACCTTGCTTAAAGGAAATTTAATTGCAGAATTTCGGTTTTTAAGTTTGTTCAATAAACTAAACCGATTTTGAGTTACGCGAATATATGTTCTGCAACCTCCTCCATTTTCCAAATAACGGTATATCTCGAAAACAAGGGCTAACCTAAGAAAACAGTTAGCACCACTGGACAGAGACCTGCACCGAAGCGGCTTAGCCGGCTGTTAGCCAGCCGCCGATGAAAATATTTGTAGCCACCGCCGCCGAAAATTCTTCGGCTAAAAATCGGCTGCAGCTTAGCCACCGATTACTTTATAAATAATTTTTATTCTCTTTTTTTAATACCTTGCCACATTCTTTTTTGTTTGTCTATTCTTAACAAGTGCAACTCTTAGTTTCTTGTTTATAAAGCACTAAAATTTCATCAAAATTTTCAAAATATGCAATTGTTGATTATTTTTTGTGATAACTATTCAGTATATTTTCCCGCCGAAAAGTTTTAACTCTGTAAAAATTTGACCAAATCACTTTTGTTAAACAGCCTTAAGTGTTGATTGGTTTTAAAACTATATATTTGGCTGCAATTCAAAATTAAATCAATATGTGTGAGAATAACAAAATTTCTGATTTTTTAAAGCATCAAAAGTAATGGAGGATGAAATTCACTCCAGCGATACGGTTGCCGAGATCAGCGAGTTCAATTCAGATTTCGTGCATTACGAAAATATGCTTAGCAAGAAAAGTGAATTTAAGAGTAAAACGCAAGTATGTTTGTTTGCGTCACTACTGAGGTATTCATGTACGCGGTCAACACACCAAGACTAGCCTTCAACGTGGTCGAAATTTTGGTGTGTCACTGTATCACATTTTGTCCTTTTTTAAGAGACCGTTTTCAATAGTGCGATTCACTAACGACAATCGAATCGTTAAAATAAGTACCTATAACGAAAATTTATCGAATATGCTATTCTGTAAAATTTTTAACGATATTCGCTGTCGTTTAAAGTCAGCTGTTAATTTAAGCAATTTTTTGTCGTTATCTTAGCGACAATAATTTAGTTTGTGTTTATTTTTTCGATAAAATGAAAAGAAAGCAAATTAAGAACAAAAATAAAATTCTAAATGTAAAATTCACAAAAAAAATATAAAACCACAAATTAACCCTTCGTCTTACTTATGAGTCTGGCCAGACCTTTTTCAATGCATTTTGAATGAAAAAAATGTGTAACAAGCGGGGTTAAGAACAATTTCATATGTTTTTATTTTATTCTCTTTTGTGCTTTTCGTTTTTTTTTTTTTAACATTTTGTAGACAGAGATGTTACAAAAAAACAGCTGTGTACTATCGTTAAAAAAAATTACAGAATCACACTATCGTTACGGCAAGCGAATATAAATGTCGACAAATATTACGATTGTCGGATCGTTAAAAGTTAGTGAATCGCACCACAAGCCGAACAAAGATATGTAGAAGTTCTAAAAAAAGATGGTGTGTTTTATTATAACTGTTTTATATGTAAAAATGTTAAATTTTGTACCTCTGGAATAGCTAATTATTCAATTAATGTTTGATTTCCTGCGTCATTGAAAACATGTGATTCTTGTTTAAACAAAAACATATTTTTTTTTTCAATGGGTTGTGAGTTATAGATTGGCTTAAATTGTTTGTTTTAATATAAACACATACAAATATGTTTACGCAAATGTACATACATATAATTTTAATATACATATCCTATTGGCTGACACAGCCACATCGGCTAACAGCCGGAGCGAGCCGCCGCCAAGCATTTTTTTGCATCAGCCGCCGCCGCCGATGAAATCCCACGGCGCAGGTCTCTGCCACTGGATTCTGCGTATCCAAAAAAATGTCAAATTCTAGCAGTGTTAATGACCGGTTATTACAAAATCGCATGGTATTATTTCTGGCAAAGTGAAGCTAAATTGGAGCAAATTTACCTCAATATATGCCATGGCTTAAGGCGTATTTAAATAATTTCACAGAATGGGCCTTTCATGTGAAATATGGTTATATTTTACTATACGTTATATCAAATTTTTCGAAAAGAGAAGAAGTACTAAAAGTAAATGAGTACAAGCTTTTCATAATTTTAGGCCCCCAGAAAGAACAATGTATCATAATATGGGCTTAAATCTGTATGCATATCTAATTCATTGAAAGTAAAAAGTACCCATTATTTTAATCTGGACCATATGAAAAGCAAATTTATAAAAAAAGAAACAATATATATGTATCTGGGCCATAACTATCGGTCTACCAAATTTCATTGAAATCCATAAATCGGGTTTCGCGCGATTGAGCCACAAACTAACAACCATACAAACTTTCAGATTTATAATATTAGTAGTAGGATACATTTTTGTTCTAAGTATGTATCAGTGTGGATAATTTTTACCTTACTTATTTTAACTTGTTTAAGCGCCCTATCCATTATACAATATTATTGTATATGTTATTCGCCTTATTTCCATTTCGCCCTATATTATGCAAAAAATGGCACAATGGTTTTAATTAAAAAAAAAAAAAAACAATCATCCCAAAATTCTGCAGAGTGATTTCTGTGCCCTGTTTCTCAAATCTACAAGTTACAAATTTACAAGTAACATACATTTAAACAAGTAAGAGTGCTATATTCGGCTTGCCGTTCTCAAGATATACAGAAAAAAGTATTAAAAATACAACAACAAGGGATTTTTGGAAAAAATTAGAGGTAGTCGTGGTTTTTTGCTCATATCGCAGCCATTTTGGACCGATCTGGCTGAATTGCAATAGCAAGAAATGGTGGACTATATGTGACATGTCTGGAGTCTCCGGAAAACACATATAAACGTAAGACGGATGGACAGACGGACATGGTTAAATCATACTTTATAGGGTCTTAGATCAATATTGTAGAAATTACAAACGGAATGACAAACTTATATACATATACCCTTTTCCACCTGAGGTGAATGGTATAAAAAATCAACAATTTTACAAATTTTGTTTCAATTATATTTTACTTGTTGATTTGTTACTTGTAGTTTTGAGAAACAGGGCCAGATATTAAAAAACATACATAAATTTGAATAAATATCAACACAACGGTGAAATTAGTTTTAACGTTTACAGAAGGCTGCTGAATATGGTCTAAGGTAAATTATGGACCGTATATCACAAAATTGCATTACATTTTTTCGGGCTATAAGAAGCTAAGTTGGAAGAAATTTTACCGCAATATCGTTATCTGCTACGGTCTTAGGAGTATTTAATTAATTTACCAGAGTGGGCTTTATATGGGTCTTATAGTAAATTATGGACCGATCTTCCCGAAATTTAACAGTGTGACTTTTAGTCATATAGAACTGTGACGTACCATATTCTATTATGATAGCATTGTTTATTACGGCTTAATTCGTACTAAACGGTTTTCTGAGAGTAGGGTTTATGTGGGGCCTAGGGTAAATTATGGACCGATCTTCCCGAAATTTAACAGTCTGATTTCCAGTCGAAAAAACCAATTTATGCAAAATCTTATATCACTCCGTGCATTAGTCCACCATTTATGTTAGTTTTTGTATAAGTAACAAAATTATCAATTTTTTAGGGTGGTGATTCCACATTTTGATTCATAGCTCTGATCCTTATGCACCGATTTTGCTGGAGTTAAATGCCAAACTGGTTGGGATAGCTACAAGCATTTTGACACCAAGTTTGTTCATTTCTTTTGAGTTTTTCGAAAGTGAGCGCGTTTTCAACAGATGAGCAGACAGGCGGACATGGCTAAATCGACTTAGAATTATTCAAGGAGCAATAATAAATATACTTTATGGGGTCTGCGATGAATAATAAAAAAGATCTTCACAACTTATTGTGGTGGAGGGTATAAAAACATTACCTTTAAGTAAAACCAAATTGTATAATGTTGCCAATAGATTTCAGGGTGTATTTCACTTCTTTTTGTGTATTAAAAAATAAAAGTTATGAATGAAGCGCGTAAGTTATAGCAAATTTCCTCTTAAAAGCAACTAACATTTATAAGGAATTTATAGTGAATAGTTACCACATTTTTGTAGCCAAAATATAGAACAAACGTTTAAATAGTTATTGTTGCTGGGTCGAAAAAAAAATGTTACGAAAAACCGGCGGTCGTGGAAATGCCGGGGAAGCCATTCAGAAAGGGGAAGCATGTCAGAAAGGACGAGGAGAGCATACACAGGTATGTGAACGATCCATTTGATCGCGGAGCGTATATGACTGGTTTGAACGACATGCATAGAGACTCCACCAATTCTGCTGTAACATAATGCCGCATGAATGTTATACTTGGAGGTCGCCCACTGCACTCAACAGACACTAAAGTGATACTGCCGCGATGAAGCAATAGCCACGTTATTTTCAAGAGGAAAATTTTATATTTTACCTACATATATTATATTATGCATCGATCCGATCTTCACAAAATGTGGTACATAGTATGATTTCTTAATAATTATTTATAGACTAAATTTCAGCACAAAAGCATTTTTCATAACGGTTTCAGTGGTGCTAAATTGTTTTCCAATAGTGAGCTTTATATGAGGCCTACGGTAAATAATAGACCGATCTTCACGCAATTTTATAGTATAATTTCTAGTCTTACCAAACTGTAATGAATCATTATTTGTAACGGTTTACGGCGTGCTAAAGTATTTTTGGAGTGCTTTATATGGGGCCTATGATAATTAATAGTCTGATCTTCACGAAATTTGGTGGTGAAAATCCTTGCTCAAGTCCGAAGACCTGCTGTGAAGAGAAGCTTTAGCTTGCGAAGCCACTCTTACGCCCGGCCGTAGGCCCTACCATGATATCTATTGCGCGATTTTTAAAACCAAAACTGTATAATATTGGGGACTTATTTCATTTCAGAAATTGGGGTTTTATTTGATATGAAATAAGTCCCTAAAGATTGGTGTATTATATCGATCCGTTGGGGTTTAATTTTTAAAATTGGGGACTTATTTCATATAAAATGAAACCTCAAAAATTGGGTATGTACTTTCAATTTGTTTTTGGGAATTTAATTTCTGGGGGCTTATTTCATTGCGCCCAAATAAAATATATGGGACTTTATTTCAAATTGATTTGATTAAAAAAATTAAATAACACCCCAAAAAATGAATGAACCCCCAAATATCGTTGTTGTTGTTGTCTGTACAAAGTTTTTGGGGCTTATTTATTTTTTTGGGGGGTAAAAAATAGAAGTTTAAATAAAACCAAGGCGAATTCATCGCAGTTAATCTCGGTACTACAACAAGTACAACTCGTACAAAAACCACAAGCAATTTGTTTTTGTAAAATCATTGTACAATGCCAAAAACAAAAATAAAACAAAACAGAAACAAAGATAATAAAAGAGAATAAACAAAATTTTGACATCCAACAGTGATTTTAGCTAATATCAGCAGGGCTTTTAAGACCTCCTGTAATAAATTCGCCTTGAATAAAACTGAAACAAAAACAAAAGGGAATAAAAATTTATTAACAACTAGCTGGCCGGGCAAACGTTGTTTTGCCATATAACTTATTTCTTTCAGATGTTACAGTGTCTGCATGCCAAATTTTAAGAAAACCTGTTGAATAGTTAAGAAGATAATAAAAATTATAGGCTTTAGTTCTTTCCACATGTTACACTATTTCCCCGCCAATTTTCTCCTCTCGCCCTATTTTATGCTCTTTCTCTTTCAGATGTTAAGGCCCAAATACATTGATCAAAATACTCATCAAGCATTGTGGTAGTATTAGTGAAAATATGTTCGTATGTGTCACACCGACGATGCTGGATGGAAAATCAAATAATTTAGATATGACGGCGAATATTACGTCAAGCACACGTACACGATGAATTCGCCGGCTGGACAAGCATTTGACAAGTGTATTTGGGCCTTTACAGTGTCTGCATGCCAAATTTTAAGAAAGGCGTTTATTTAGTCAAGAAGAGAGGGAGCTTTTACCCCTTCTGCTTCACGCCCTAAATAATAAAAACTATAGGCTACAGTACTTCCCAGCTGTAATACTATTTGCCTGCGAAATTTCACGAAGATATTGGGAGGGGGAGCTTTTACCCTTCTTGCCCTATTTCACATCTTATTCCCTATTTCATTTCCTGTCTGCATGCCAAATTTAAGGGGAGCTTTTACCGCTATTGCCCTATCTCACGCCCTATTCCCTATTTTCTCTCAGGTTTTACAGTGTCTGCATGCCAAATTTTAAGAAACCCGGTTGATTAGTTTAAAAGATTGGGGAGGGGGAGCTTTTACCTCTATTGCCCTATTTCACACCATAAATAATAAAAATTTGAGGCTATAGTTCTTTCCAGATGTTACGCTATTTTCCTGCAAAATTTCAAGAAAATCGGTCGATTTGTTAAGCAGATATAGGGAGAGGGAGCATTTACTCCTCCTGCCCTATTTAACGCCCTATTCCCTATTTTCTTTCAGATGCCAAATTTTAAGAAACAGGTTGATTAGCTAATAATATATAGGGAGGGGGAGCTTATGCCATATTTTGCACCCTCTAGCGATAAAAAATATACTCTACGACCTATTATCATAGCTAACAAAAACACATACACAATTTCATAAAAATCAGTCAAGACGTTTCGAAGGAGGTCGAAATGGAGGGCATTTTGTTGAAATTTGTATGGGAATATATAGGAAAATCTAAATGCCATATCTCCGGAACCACTGGGCCGATTTTATGCAAACTTTACATAAACCATCTACAGACAATCGCTCTACCCGTTTTCGCAGTTAGTGGTGACATCAAAGTGTACACTTCTTTTTATATAAATAGATAGAATAAACTTGTTGGTGAAGCATTAATGTATATGACTCCATACCAACTTTTAGGTTTGATTTTTAATCACATTTATATTTAAAATCGTTTTAAATACAAAATTCTGTTTTTAGTTAAACACTTATCCCCAATTTTCAGGATAGTATTTAAATCAATATTAAGTTAATTTCCATAACAAACTTATTTAAAACAGATTGGTTTTTTTGAGTTTTATTTGAAAAGTCTTATTTAATTAAGATAAAAGTATGGTAGCACTACTAAATACAAAAAAATATAAAAAAGTGTATTACAAGGTGGTCTGAAAAAACAGCTGACTGTTAATGCTTTGGCTGTTGTTGTTGTATTGTTATTACAATGTCTGCTTTCACACGTTTCATCTTTTGATGCCCAACTCTTATGTTTTTAGGTAAGAGAAGAAAGAGGAAAGGGGGTTAGTACGGAGATGCCTGTACTCGGTCAGTACGCTTTATGTTTTTATTCGTTGGTATACGCACAGCGATAGCTGCAAGTAATTTTTTTCTTTTCTTATTCTCTTTGATTCGCTGTTAATAAAATTGTTGTTGTTTTGAACCGAAAAAAGTTGAAACCGATTGCTGCATGTGATTATGATGGCATCTTTAAAAGGGAATTGAAAAGAAGTTGAGCATCAAAAGATGAAACGTGTAAATTTAGACAATGGAAACTTAAGTTGAAATTAATGGCGATTTCTTTTCTGAGAAAAATGTTGCATTAATGTTAAATGTTCTACATTTTTGTGTTCTTTTGTATAAAAAATACAACTGTGGGAAAAATTTTCAAACTCGTTTGTGAATATGTTGATGAAAAACATGGACAACACGTTGCATATTTTACCCTTACTTTTACTTAAGGTGTTCAACTGCCCTGTTCTACAACTTTGGTACTTACTACTTTGTTTGTACAACAAATGTTTTATTTTGCTTGCCATAATTCATACCGCTCATAATTTTGTAAAAAAATTGTTTTAAAACAAAATATAAAAATATTTACACATGAAAATCAAAAAAAGTGTATTTAGAATTTAATTTTTATAAGCCATTAGTGATGTAAATACTTGCTTCCAACCCGTAATAGCGTGCAGAAACCGCTTAAATAGCTTTAAAAATCGCTCATTAAGTACATTAATAATGAAAGTGTAATAGTTGCAAATAAAAGCACTAATTGTGTTCTATTGAAATTGCACAACATGCAACACTTCGAGTGATTATAGGTAACATTAGAAAAAGTTACAGTAACATATTTTTCTCAGAAAAGAAATCGCAATAAGTGTACCACATCGGTGACTTAAGTTTCACTTAAGTTTTTAGTGAAGAACAGAATTTTGTATTTAAAACGGTTTTAAAAATAAATGTGTTTTAATTCAATCCTAAAAATTGGCCATTAATTTTACTTAATTTACTAATCTGGTACATTTATGCCAAATTTTCAGGATGGTATTTAAATCTATATTAATGGCCAATTTTTAGGATTGATATTAAAACACATTTATGCTTAAAATCGTTTTAAATACAAAATTCTTTTCTTCAATAAACACTTAAATTCACCGTATGTGGTACATTTTCCATTGGAAAAACTAAGATAAGGTGTCTCAATATTAAACCAATACAACAACAGGCAAAGCAATGAAGCAGATAACTGTTTTTTGAGTCCACGTCGTAAATGAATACACTTTTTTATGATATTTCTTTGTATTTAGTAGTGCTACCATACTTTTATCTTACTTAAATAAAACTTTTAAAACAAGGCTCAAAAAATCAATCTGTATTTAAATAAGATTTAAGTTTATATGAAAATTTTGTTGTTGTTGTAATGTTGTGATATTAAAGCCACATCCCTGCAGATCCATTTTTATCAAATGGACTACTCCCTGGACTGGTCCAATGCTTTGCCCATGTCATTGTTAAAAAGAGTTTGTAGTGAAACGACGTCTTCGTTTTTAAACGAAGTTTAAACTAATCCTCTGGAATATACCATGGAATAGTTTCAAAACTAATCCACTAATCCAAAACAGACTACTCCGTTGTAATGTAAAACTGTTTTTTCAATACATTTGGGTAACCTTTGGAGTACTTCTTTATGAACTACTCTTTACATGCATGTATGGACTAGTCTCGTTATCTGCAGGAATTGCCTAGTTATATACAATGGAAACTTAAATTAAATTTAAATGTATCAGCTTGGTGAATTAAGTTTCATTTAAGTGTTTAGTAAAGAATATAATTTTGTATTTAAGCCTAAAAATTTGCCGTTAAATGTTATAAAAAGTATTTAATCAAGTACCTATAAAAAACGAGTTAAGTAGTCAAAAGTTTAAACATTTTTCCACACTAAATTTATTTGCAATCAGCTGTTTTTTAAATTTTAGGAATTGTTAAAAAAATTTCGTTCACGTACAACAGCTGTTAGTGCCGGTTCACACACGTCAAGTTTGACTCGTCAAGTCTTGAGAATGCCATTTTTTCCCCTCTCTCCTAAAAGCTCAAGACTTGACGAGTTAAACTTAACGTGTGTTAACCGGCAGTTATTGAGATTAATTTCTCAGTTTAATCAGTAATTACACATTTACTGTTAAAGTACTCGAATGCACCTAATTAAGAAATTTTGTTTTTGTGTTAAATGTTATTTAAACGAGTCACTTTTGCACTCGCGCTTAAAAAACAGGCAGTAACTAACATAGCGTCTTCACCTGACAATTTTTGTCATACCAAACGTCAAAGTCTATATAAAAAAAACTCGAAAATTTTTGTCAGCGTTTTTTTAATATGAAGTTTGACGTTTGGTATGACAAAAAATTGTCAGGTGAACACTATGTAATGATAGCACATTCTATTTAAAACAAAACCAAAAAATTTGACATCAAAAGATAATGATGTCATGTTGCTAAGTATTAGTACTAAATAATACAACCTTGTTGGCTTTTACTTTTACAGAGATGTTTAAAATCTCTAAAATAATGGGTTGTGCACAGTGTTACCACCAGCAAGATTCAAAATTACACTTGAGATGAAGCAAAATTACCCGATTTAAATGAAATTACACCTGATATAAAATTTAAGTTTTATTAATAAAAAGACATTTACAAAGAAGCATGAACACAACAAACTCATTAAAACAAAATTAACATTAGTCATACTTTTAATTTTATTTAAATTAACAATAATAACATTAAAGACTTAAAAAAAATTAATAAAACATAAAATAAAACTGCTAAAATAATGAGTTTAACTTCCACATTTGGTTGATATATCTTGGGAAGGTTTAAAATGTTCCTTGTCATTGCTTTATAATGGATGCTTTTTGGCCCCATAGAGCTAACGAAAGGTTAGCTGTCAAACGAACTGTCAGACTATTTTCACTTTTTGAACAGGCACATCATCATGAATAGATTCATTCTTGAACAACGCCACCAAATTATCAAAATATACTTTGAAAATCAGCCATCGATTTTCGCAACTTAAAGGTGATTTCATGATTTAAATGACGAAACTTTTTTTCACAAATGAAGGCGATGTGTTGATTTAGAGAAAATAAACTGTAAATTAGACTTCAAGGCCGTGAGATGTGACACTTATTGATTGTTTTCCGTAGGGCTGTGAAGTCAGTGGTAAATGCTGATAAACCAGCAACAATCGGTGTCTAGGAGGTCAACATTGTTAATTTTATTCGAAAAAGCGAAACAAAATTGGACGTCAACAATGCGTTTCGTGAAGGACAGGCGTGGTGTCTATTTGTTTTAAATCAGTTTCAAATCATAATGCCGTGTATCAATCTGCGATTAAAATTAATTTTTTTTGTGTTGTCTACCATTTTAAGTTTCATGGTCTTAAAAAATACCCGTTATACCTTACTTAGTAAACAAAATGCCTGCAGAGTTTTATACAACTGTCCCTTTCGTAATTCAGTTTTACAACTGTAAAGGTCGTTAAATATTCATAACTGAAATCGAATCTTGATTTTATTAGGGCATCTGAAGTAAAGTTTCAAATTTCACCTGAATTACACCTAAGAGAAATTAAATTACCCACGCTCTACCCAAGACCGTAAAAATTATACCAAATTCGGGTAATTACCCACAAAGTGGCAACACTAGTTGTGCACAACGTGCACATAGTACATACCACTACACTTCATATTATTAAAAGCTGTTTTTTTTTTTTTGTTAAATTGCATAAACTAAATAAAGTTGAATAAAAAATGAAATAACACTCAGTTAAAATGTTATTAAATAAGATTGTAAAAAGCAAACAATAAAATAAGTTAAAAAATATGCTCATTATTACATAATAATAAGTAATTCTCACTATAATAAAAAAATGTTAAAACACCTCAAATCCCTTAAGTGGGGGTCTATACAATTGGTACAAAGATCATGTTCAACGACATATAATAATACTGTTAATAATGATTCTGTGCTATGGAACGCATACCCAGCAGTGGCGGCTGTATTAGATCATTTGTGTAATAATAATCTAATATTAGAACAATTTAAGGAACGGGTACGAGTACCCTTAGCTTAAATAATAACAAACTTTTTCCGTTAAAAACTTGTGGGATTACCTGACCTTGACTATTTTAATTTTTCATTAAGGGGTTAATTATATAAAACGGAAAATAACGTTACGACTCTTTTGTATGAAAAATATTGTGATTTTTTTTTAATAACTTTAAATTTTCTTCATTCAAAATTTTATTAAAGTTTGTCGTTTCGTTATATAAAATCAACTACAAGTTTTAAAAATAGTACTTCATGTTGTATTTAAAGCTGGAAGTAAATGTTGGCAATAAATTTATTTAAATTTTATAGGTGTTTGGCTTGGGTAATAAAACTTATGAACATTACAACAAAGTTGCCATATATGTTGATGCACGTTTGGAAGAATTGGGTGCCACTAGAGTATTTGAGCTTGGTTTAGGCGATGATGATGCCAAGTAAGTTTTTGAGAATATTAAAAGTATTTCATTACTAATAAACATTTATTTTTAATTTTTCTTTAACAGCATTGAAGAGGATTTCATTACTTGGAAGGATCGTTTCTGGCCCACCGTCTGTGATTACTTTGGTATTGAAGGTGGCGGCGAGGAAGTACTCATACGCCAATTCCGTTTATTGGAACAACCTGATGTACAAACCGATCGCATTTACACAGGCGAAATTGCCCGCCTACACTCTATGCAAAATCAACGCCCTCCCTTCGATGCCAAAAATCCTTTCTTGGCTCCTGTTATTGTAAATCGTGAATTGCACAAGGGTGGGGATCGAACCTGCATGCATATCGAACTAAATATTGAAGGCTCAAAAATGCGTTACGATGCTGGTGACCATGTTGCCATGTATCCCATTAATGACAAAGATTTGGTCGAAAGATTAGGCAAATTGTGTAACGCTGATTTAGAAGCTGTTTTTTCATTGATAAACACCGATACGGATAGTAGCAAGAAACATCCTTTCCCCTGTCCTACCACTTATCGTACTGCTTTGACTCACTATTTAGAAATAACTGCCATACCAAGAACTCACATTTTAAAGGAGTTAGCTGAGTATTGTACCGATGAGGCTGATAAGGAATTCCTACGCAATATGGCTTCAATTACCCCTGAAGGCAAAGAGAAATATCAAAGTTGGATTCAAGATTCTTGTAGAAATATTGTACATATCTTAGAAGATATTCAGTCGTGCAAACCTCCAATTGATCATGTTTGTGAATTGTTACCACGATTGCAACCGCGTTACTATTCGATTTCATCATCTTCTAAAGTAAGTTTTATATTGATTTTTATTATATCCCAGCAAAAAACTTTGGAAATTGTTCAAGTAGAAGGGATATTTTCATGACTTCTTTAGCACTTAACTACTTGAATGAATTAAAAATGCCTTCCAAAATTCGAATAAATTTTTAATAAGTGAACCCATAAAAACTAACATGCATTGCACCCATTCAACTCTTATGTAGGACTTAAAATTTTTCACTATAATTAGGTATTCTTTTACGATTGAAAGGGGACGAATATTATATACAATTGATTTTAATGATTGAGTTAAATTTTTTTAATATACATATGTAAATACATTTAAATTTAATATGTATTTAAATTTGTTATATTGGGTATATCAAGGCCTATCCAGTAGGTCTGCTTACCTCTACAACAATACAACAATACAAAACACCAAAAGCATTTTGTTTATGTACAATTAACCCGCCGTTGTCAAAATCTTACTACTACATAGGGAAAACAAAAGGAAAAATGTAATTTATAATACATTCCCATAATACATACAAAAATTAATATCGAGCACCAATGAAAATACGCATTAAAATCATTAAAGATTCATTGCTTTTCATTCACACTAATTTCAGTTAATACTCCAGATCAATGAAAACCCTGATCTAATCACTGAACTTTCATTGGTTCTAAGCAATATTTTTAATGACGAGCCGTTTACCTAAATGTGAACCACGCTCGCCAATGACACGCTAATGTTAAAAAAGTCATGCATGTTTCACCTAAAAAGAACCAGTGCATTATCCGCGGAACCCATGCATTTACTACTTCTTTTGCATGTCTTTTTTTGCTGGGATACATATGTATCCTATATACATACATGCATATACTTATATTTTTATTTAAAACAGTTGCACGTCACAGAAAACTAGGCAGTAAAATAGGATTCCATCGGCACTGTTTTAACAAAAATGTTTAAACATCTAAAATTATTGTTGTTTTGTTCTGATTCAAAAAATAGCACAATAAGTTGGAAATATAAACTAGATTAGTAACAAAAAATAATAAATGTAAATTAAACTTGTGGGTCAAATTTAGTTTACTACATAATTCTGCTTTTTTTAAAAAAGCTGGCATTATATTATAAGAACAAGAGTACACTTACCTTAAACAAACTTGTTTTATTATTTAATTTTCTATATAGTTTTATATATAAATAAGGAATTTTTCACTTTTCTTAAAATTGGATTTTTAACTGATCTGCATTGACATAAGCATGTGTAAATATATTTCATTTTTTTTTTTCTCATATTTTTTATTGCTTATTATTTTACGAAACACCAACAGGCCTTCTTTTAATTGATAAAAACTAATATTTAACACTAACATTTTTTTCATATGTATTTTAAAAATACAGCTTCTTTTTTTATTATTTAACTTTTGCTTCAAAATTTTGCATCACTTTGCCAACCAAGAAGTTTTTCAAGACTTTTTTATATTCTTAAGACACCAAGTTATTTGTTTACGCATATACATACATACATACGAATTAAATTTTAATTTACTTATAACTTAACACAACAATTATAAATTAGAAAAATTATTTCAAAAGTATTACATTAAAATTTAAATTGCAAATATTTCCTCGATCATCTTTAAGTTGTTACTACGAATACTACGAATTATAATTAAAGGAAAACAAATGTAAAAATGGCGGTTACAAAAAAATGTATTAGTGATGACAAAATAACGATAATGATAATATAAATGACTCAAGGTTGTATCGAAAAGGGAACAGGAAGTGCCTTGTCTTTTAATCTATATCTCACTTGACCATACAGAAGGTTTTAACTCAAAATTTAAAAATTTTCAGTAAAAGCAAAACAATTTTTAATTTATTATTAAAGGCATATCAAAAAAAATTGTTTAACAATCCGTTTCTTTACTAAACAGTATACAATATAGCACGTTATTTTTACAGCAGGTGCACACGCCGGGTGTTCGCTAGTAAAAAACATAAATAATATAAGAATGAAAAATGCACATAAAAAATTCTCTCAAATAAAATTATTTAAAAAAATAACTTATATTCAATTTATTGCATATGTAATATTTCAGGTCTATCCAACAAATGTTCATATTACAGCAGTTTTGGTACATTACAAAACACCCACAGGTCGTGTTAATAAAGGTGTAGCCACTACCTTCTTAAAAGAGAAACAACCCTCATCCGGTGAAGTTAAAGTGCCTGTTTTTATCCGTAAATCACAATTCCGTTTGCCAACTAAACCGGAAACTCCTATTATTATGGTTGGGCCAGGTACTGGCTTGGCTCCCTTCAGAGGATTCATACAAGAACGTCAAGTTTTACGTGATGAAGGCAAAGTTGTTGGTGACACAGTACTCTATTTTGGTTGTAGAAAGAAGAGTGAAGACTTTATTTACAAGGAAGAATTGGAAGAATATGTTCAAAAGGGCACATTGACATTGAAGACAGCCTTTTCTCGTGATCAAGAAAAGAAAATATATGTCACACATCTTATCGAGGAGGATGCTGATTTGCTATGGAAAGTTTTAGGCGAAAATAAGGGTCATTTTTATATTTGCGGGTAAGTTTGTGATTACATATGTATATTGTAAATGCTAGCAAAATCTAATTTGTTACGTTTTTTTTTCAGTGATGCTAAAAACATGGCTGTAGATGTTAGAAACATTTTAGTTAAAATTATATCAACCAAAGGTAATATGAGCGAAGCTGATGCTGTGCAATATCTTAAAAAAATGGAAGCACAAAAACGTTATTCCGCTGATGTTTGGAGTTAAATTAAGATATCTTTATTTCTATTTGTTTAATAAGTCATTTGTTAAGGCGTTTGGCCTTGCGGTAGAATCTTGATATGCAATGACTCTTTAATACAAATAGATACTCAGCATTCCTAATAATTTATAGGGGCATTGATATGCAATTTTAAAAAAATTCTACTGACTACACCATTTTTCATTTAAAATGAGAAAATTCAAGATGAAATTGAGAAAATTACAAATGAAATTGAGAATTTCAATTTGATATTGAGAAAATTCCAATTGAAAACGAGAAATTCAATTTGATATTGAGAAAATTCCAAATGAAATTGAGAATTTAAATTTGAAATTGAGAAAATTCCAAATGAAATTGGGAAATTTTAATTTGAAATTGAGAAAATTCCAAATGAAATTGAGAAAATTCCAAATGAAATTGAGAAATTTTAATTTTTCATTGATAAAATTTTTTAATTTTTATTATATTCATTCAACAAACATACATAACTAACAAGGATCGAAAAATATGAAAATAAATACAAATCGCAGTATTATTGACCAACAGGCATATCTTCCAGATCCAGAACAGATTGGTAAAACGATGAAGTATGTTGTATGGCTCTACTGCAATCTCCAGTAGTTATACATGTTTTAGAAGCATTAATCATCTGTTCTAAAAAGACAAGCCTCTGTTCTCCTACATGGGTGGGAATTACGTTCGGTACATTCATCGTTGTTGTTACCGTACTTTTTATTTTTGACCAAATAATTTCAATGGGGTTAAGCATCGGTGAATAGAAGCTCAATCGCAGGAGCGTAGCTGGAGAGTTGTCAGAAATAATTTGTAGCCGACTGTGGCATTGAGCATTGTCACATACCAATACGAGGATCTGGATGCCTGTTGGTCAATAATACTGCGATTTTTATTTAGTTAAATTTTTTTCGATCCTTGTTAGTTATGTATGTTTGTTGAATGAATAAAATAAAAATTATATAGATAATTCAATTTTATCAAGGAAAAATTAAAATTTCTCAATTTCATTTGGAATTTTTTCAATTTCAAATTTAAACATCCCAATATCATTTGGAATTTTCTCAATTTCAAATTGAAATTCTCAATTTCATTTGGAATTTTCTCAATTTCAAATTGAAATTCTCATTTTCATTTGTAATTTTCTCATTTTCAATGAAAAATGGTGTAGACTTTCATTTAGTATGTGTGTGCTTTTATTTAACAATTTAAAAGTAATTAAACAATTTTTTGAAAAAATTTTTATTTTAATTTAATGTAATTGTATATTTTTATAGTAAAATAATAAGTTATTAAAAAGCTCTTCCGGTTTGGTAATATATTTCACCATCATTAAAATTTAACACGTGTAAAATACACATAATACAATTTTTTTAATAATATTATTTTATTTTTTGAATGTTTTATTTAACATTAATACCTAAAGAGAAGAAAAAATAAATAGATTTTTATATTTTTTAAATATAAACAAAGATTTTTATTATTTTTTACTACATATACATATTTATTGGACTTATTCCGAATATGTTTTTACCAATTAAACATATATTGGTAACCCTAAAGAAAAAAACGCAAGTGACCGTGGATATCTTTCGAAAAAACTTCAGCTTTTCGGTGAAATCCTCAAGGACTGAGAAGACCAGAAGACCTCACACCACATGGATAAGTTCGGTAAGTCGAGAGTGTGCATAACCCAATTTGTCATGGATTTCCATAAAAACCAATGCCAATGATAGCACAAAATGAAAAGAACTCGTAATCGCCCTATGTTCAACAAATTGATCTTTAATTAACGTATTGCATTTCCATGCTACATCGGACAAAACCTAAGCACCCCCCTCAGTACATTTTCTTTAAATGATAATTTTTTTAAGAAAACTAAATTATTAAAATTTTTTTTTTATTTATTTATATCTTTATTCTTGAAAAACACATACTTAAGGAATTCAGAATTTAATAAAACAAAAGTTAAAATTCAAAACATATTTTAATTCGCAATTTAAGGTAATAAATATAAAATTTACTTGAAGAAAGTTAAAACTTTTTTGTTTATGTTGGCTTTGGTTTTCGAGATATACCGTTATTTCGAAAATTAAGGGGGTTGCACAACATATGTTCGCGTAACTCAAAAACGCGTTAGTTTATTGAAAAACTAAAAAAACCGAAATTCCGCAATAAAATTTACTTTAAGAAAGTTGAAACTTTTTACTTTATGTTGGCTTTGGTTTTCGAGATATACCGTTATTTCGAAAATTAAGGAGGTTGCACAACATATGTTCGCGTAACTCAAAAACGCTTTAGTTTATCGAAAAACTAAAAAAAATCGAAATTCCGCAATAAAATTTACTCTAAGAAAGTTGAAACTTTTTTCTTTATGTTGGCTTTGGTTTTCGAGATATACCGTTATTTCGAAAATTAAGGAGGTTGCACAACATATGCTCGCGTAACTCAAAAACGCTTTAGTTTATTGAAAAACTAAAAAAAACGAAATTCCGCAATAAAATTTACTTTAAGAAAGGTAAAACGTTTTTCTTATATGCGCAGTCGTTTTAGAAACATAATTTTTTTTTCTGGAAAAAAAAAATAATTTTTTTATTAAAATTTCGGAATTTTTGTTTTTAAAATTCATAAAAAATTGAAAAATGCAGCTATGCTTCTAATTTTATGCAGACAACAAAACATTGCAAGCAAAACAAGCTATAAATGATTAAAATCTGTTAACAACTTTTGATTTTATGTATGTATTCACAAAAAACGAAAAATTTTAATTAATTTAAGAATTTTATTAAACCTCCGCATCTTTTGTGAATACATAAAATCAAAAGTTGTTTACAGATTTTAATCATTTATAGCTTGTTTTGTTTGCAATGTTCCGAAATTTTAATAAAAAAATTATTTTTTTTTCCAGAAAAAAAAATTATGTTTCTAAAACGACTGCGCATATAAGAAAAACGTTTTACCTTTCTTAAAGTAAATTTTATTGCGGAATTTCGGTTTTTTTTAGTTTTTCGATAAGCTAAAGCGTTTTTGAGTTACGCGAATATATGTTGTGCAACCTCCTTAATTTTCGAAATAACGGTATATCTCGAAAACCAAAGCCAACATAAAGAAAAAAGTTTTAACTTTCTTAAAGTAAATTTTATTGCGGAATTTCGGTTTTTTTAGTTTTTCGATAAGCTAAAGCGTTTTTGAGTTACGCGCATATATATTGTGCAACCTCCTTAATTTTCGAAATAACGGTATATCTCGAAAACCAAAGCCAACATAAAGAAAAAAGTTTCAACTTTCTTAAAGTAAATTTTATTGCGGAATTTCGTTTTTTTTTAGTTTTTCAATAAACTAAAGAGTTTTTGAGTTACGCGAACATATGTTAATCTATCTATACAATATATAATTTCTTAGTATGTCAGGATGTTTGCATGTATGTCCTATTCTTTCCACAACTTTCTGAAGCCATCTGATGACATAGGAAGCTGAAATTTGGCACACTTGAAGTACTTTCTCTGCGGAAGATCGTAACGAAGCCATATTTTTGATTTTCGGCTTTTCAACTAGTATAACTATTAGGGTATTCATTCGGTTAACCGTTAATCGGTTAACCGATTAATTACTACCCGATTAACTGATCGGTTAATTTAAAATTGGCTTTTTTTGATTAACGATTAAACCGGTTAATTTCAGTCGATTAACCCATGTAAAAAAACTTTTAAATTTTTGTAGTATTAAACCATATTTTTTGTGTTTTTAATTATGGGTGAGTTCCAAAACGGCAAATGCAAAGACACTCGCTTTTTTAAATGCATTCTACAATACAAGTATGTAGAATTTTACAATGTTCTATGTACCAAAGTTCACCAAAAAAGTTACCAAAGTGCACCATTAAAGTTATGTTTAAAAATATTTTTCATACAATATATTTCCTTTTAGAAATTCATACTTACATTCCTAAAATACAAAACAAAAACAGAAATTAAGGAATTCGGAAATAAACGTTTTTGCAGAATGTTCGGTGCTGAGCTTTGTCAGGATGAGTTAGATGATGACCTAACAACAGAAGAAACTCTCGATAGTAACACAACAACAGAATTAGTAAATACAATTAGAAGGGTTAAGCATTTAAAAAATAAAAACCGGACTCTAACGGCATAATGGAAGATTAAAATTATTAAAGGAAAATGAATGAGAAATAAGATAATCTGTATTATTGGTTTATTTCGGTTTCTCCAAAATCTTCCATAAGTATTCCAAGTCAAGTTTATCAAAACTAACGAAAAGAATCTCTTAAATCCTAAACATTTAAAACAATTTATTTTCCTAAAACATTATTTTATAAGATCACCTTAAACTATTAAAACCTCACAGTTTATTTTTTAATAAATACATAATATGAACTACCTTAAACTATTAAAATGATCTCACAGTTTATTTTTTAATAAATACATAATATGAACTAATTAAAAAATATATATTACATAGTTATTAATTATTTTTTAGTTTGCTCGTTTTAGTTCAAGAATTGCCATGTTATTGTTTTTTTTACTAATAAACTCCAAATAATAAATAATTTTTAATTTTTATTTATTGAAATTACTTAATTTAGAAAAAACCTTAACCGGTTAACCGATGAATCACAAAATTAACCGATTATTAACTGATCAAACCAAAACCTCGACTAATTAATCGAGCGATTAACCGATTAAAGCAAAAGCCCGATTAAATGAATACCCTAATAACTATAAAGATCTGATAGAAAAGATGTTTTTTTTATAATATGGGGAACTTTGGGCCCCACCCGGCACGGCTAGGCACCGTCGGATTGACCTGAAAAATTAGATCATGATTTCTTACACCAAACCTCATATTTTAAGCAGCGCAAGCAATTAAATTTAAAAAAAAAATCCCATACAAGATGCGACCAGTCTATTACACATGCTATCTTTTATTTGCAAACTCAAGAGTTTTAGTTAAAAAAAAAAACGATTGCGTTTTTTTTTCAACAAAAAAAAAATAACTAGTCGTCGTTTTTTATTTCATAAAAATAACGGTTCAAAACAAAAACATTCAAACTATATTTTATAGTAATTTATAACTTAAAAATAAGCAAAGTAAAATACATTACATTCACATTGAGAATTTTTTTTTGATTTTTGTTTTTAAATATCAGAATAGGTTTAAAGTTTGGTCCATCATTTCTATGTATTCATTTTTAAATCTGTCGTATAATTGTTTAAATTGCTTAATATTCTTTCCGCAGCAGCATTTGAAAAGATTAAAAAAAAATAAATATTTTAAATAATCGGTCTCCCATTGAATTAAGCCTTCGTTAAGGAAGGCGAGATCTTCCAGAATCCGCTGCAGATTATTTTGGTCTCCATTAGTAATCAATCTGAGCAGTTCTCTATCGTCTGAGATTGATATGGTATTTAACCAAGTCACATCGGATTGTTTATGAATCACAAACAGGTTAAATCCGCAAATCGTTGCAGCTATACTACGCATAGTGATATTTAATTGTCAAAAACACTATTCTTCGAAAACTGAATTGCAAAAATCGAATGAAAGAAATTTAAAAAAATTTCATATACGCATTTATTCTTTTTTTATGGGTCGATTATGGGTGGCAACTGAACTAAAGTTGAGTTGCCTGATTTTGCTGCTGGAAACTCAACTTCATTTGTGTTGCCATTCGTAATCGACCCACTTTTTTTTTTTTTTTTTTGAAGAATTTAAGTGAAGAATTGACTTACTTACTTGGTCAGTATAAATATGTATAATTTTCTTTGATTTTAATATGTACATTTAAAAAACGTACATGTATGACTTCTCAAAATTATGGTGATGTTACAAATCGTTAAGAAGATATGCCCAAATTTAAAACTCTAAAACTTAACTTATTTTTTATTTTCAATGAAAAAAATAAGGGCGCCCCACTTTCCTCCAAGCTGTTTTTTCAATAAAATGAAAAGTGAAAATGTTTTCTTTCAATAAAAAAAAAGAATTCTCGAACATTTTTGGAACAGGTCAGGAATTATTTGAATATAACAATTTATTACACATTTGTGGCGTAAACGTGCATAGCGAAGCCAAATGATTTTTAGGTTTATTTTATCTTGTAGTTAACAAAAATAAGAATATCAACATTAGGGTTTTATGAGCGGTGGATATGGCCGATTTTGATTACACTCGACATAGTTTTTTTATAATTCCCGAAAGTGTAAGTTTAATGGACGTTGAACGTGGCCGAAATTTGAAGGCTGCTGCTTAGAAAAGCACTATGGATTGCAGGGCGGTAGGCGTGGTCGACTTTCAATGATCTAGGACCACTAGTTATAGTTTTCGCTCAAACTGTGCGATGCCAAGCCGTTAGACAATGCGAGATGAAACGCATAATGCACGAAAAGCGAACAAAGTTGTCCTGATTGCCTTTATAAAAAACGACTATGAGTTCTCTACCAAATTTGTTATTACGTCGGGAAGTATGCCGTTTGCCGCATGGTACATTAAAAAGTCACAATTAATAAATTGTATACTTTATTTAAGCTTAATTGAGTTTCTAAAAATGTACGACTTTTGACGCAATTAAACGGGGACTCAATTTAACAGTACTCGGTCAATTGGACCGCCGACGCAATTAAAACGAAAATCGCTTAATTGAACAAGATGTGCAATAAAGCAAAACACCTATGTGTAGATCGAAAATAAAGCAGACCATACACGATTCAACTGTCAACTGAGTCGGTTGTTGTCCAAATCAAAGCGTGTATGGCCTTGTCAGTTGATTAGTTTGACGGTTGTCGAGTTGGTTGAAGAAAAATCAAAAGATTTTGATTTTTTCAAGTTGACTACTCAGTCTTCCAATTCGATAGTACTGTGTGTGCTCAAGTCTCTTGATCAGCTGTCAAAATTAATTTTTGTAGTTAAGTATTTTAAAAATTTTAAAATAAATTTAAAATCTTTCAATTCAGTTGATGAAGTTGATGAAAGACTCAGTTGACAACTGAATTGAACCGTGTATGGGGCGCATAAAACTCATTTCTTTATTAGTTAAGTTAAAAGAAAGTTTAGGTTTTTTAAAACAAAATAAAAACCAGGTACGTTCATCGTACAATCTTTCTTGGCGGAAAATAATTTTTTTACGTTAAAAACACATTAAGTAGACGGAAACAATAAACCGAAACATTTGCTCTTGAATGATTTCGTTCCATGATTTTTAGTGCAATAAAACAGGAAACTCAATTAAGCGGGGCTCAATAAACCGAAAACAACTGTATAATAAATGTGCCCTCTTTTTAAATCTTTAATCCATTTTTTAATATCTGGAATATATTAAGAGATAACGAGGCCTAACATTAACATTGCCTAATTTTTATAGTTTTTCAAACATTGTTTTGCTTCATTCGTAATTTTTTATTTATATGTATGTATGTATATATATATTTTGTTTGTTTGCAGTTGTGATACTGCATGTTCTATTCAAAGAATGTAGATTACAAAATGTTGTTTCCGTGCGGCAAACCAGTGACCACCCTACAATACACTATGTGGATTATATTTTGTGTTTGCTTAAGCAAATACTTTGACCTACTTGAAAGACATTTAAAAATATAGGTGTAATTAACGGTATATGGGACAGGTTTGCATTATTTCAGTTATATCTTAAAAACTTTTCATATTATGTGCAAAAAATTATAACGACTTAAAGTTTTAATAGAAAGCACATTATATTTAATTTTAGATTTAATCCAAAAATCTTGTATAGTTTTTGTGCCATGCGGCAAAACAGAAACCACTCGACGAAATATCGACTTCTATGTTATTGATATAATTTTACCATCACTATTTTTATCTACACTTGGCAGCACTTTGATATTCATTTTGCAACTTGTTGATGATAACAACCCTGTTTTTCAGTTGTCCATTAATTTAGTCGCGCGCGTTTTGCACAAAAAATATTAAATTGTGTTAAAAGGGTTAAATTGTGTAAACAATGTAAACTATAATGAATTAAATTGTGAAATTGCAGAAAAATTTGTTAAACCATGACAGACCGTCGTAAGGATATGTGGAAACTGTTATACAGTTTAGTAAATCGCAATGAATCAGAATTGAACGATGTCTTTATATTTGTGGATGAAATCTTGTGCAAGGAACCCAGTTTAATAAGATATTCAGTAAAGGATAGTACCAATCGCTTCCAAGATACTTTTATTCTTTGGCTGGTGAATAAGCTAATAAAGTCTTTGAAAGTGGAAAGTGGTCAGGATTACGAGTAAGTAGTTTGTGGTGCAATTATTAGAACGTAGTTACACACATGTTTAATTCAACAATAGCGAACTAATATATTATCTTTTATTGCAGAATATATGAAAAAAATCTTAAAGTTCAACGTAAATTATTAAACTCATGCTTAATCAATAGAGGAGTCTTATTTGAAACTTTAATAAAAGCCTATATCTCGGCCATAGATCAGTTATGTGAAGAATATTCTAAAGTGGATCTTTCTTGCGAAGATGATGTTGAAAGTCATTTACTAAAACTGACTGCTTTCACTTCCACCGACGATTGTCTAAAAGAAATCGATGCAGCGTTTACTTTTCCTCTCGTCGAAGTAGATATTGATGATGTTGACGACTATGTACAGGCTTTATTACAAGTTTTACATCATGGCCTATTTGTGGGCTATACCAATTATTCGGCATCATTTGAAAGTTCGCTGTTAACAGTTTTGAAGGCTTTAAAAGAATGTGAATTCTCTACAAAACTATATTGTTTACAATATATAGGTAGAGTTTTTCAAAAGGTGCCCTGCTTAAACTTTAATCTGCAGCAGATGTTTGAATTGAGTCTAAGGGCCTTAACCATGATGTGGAATTATATGCCTATATGGCTGAATAACAATTGTTTTTCTTTAAATTCATTGGATGAATTCATAGAAGAATCCTGTAGTTTTTTGAAAATCTTACAAAGTTTGCTTCAACAAGTGGAACAAAAAGATATATTAATACGTCACTGTTTCCTGTTAATGGAGTATATTTATGAAATGCATCAATGGCAACGTTTTCGAACAGGACAAAAACACCAAAACTTAAGAGACGTCTTTAAAGCTTTGTGGGAATTTATGTTTCAATTGATAAATTCATTAACTATTGTCAAGGATCAGCAAGGAAAGTTTTATAATCTTGTCTGGCGTGTAGTTGAAGATTATCCCTTTGTTTTACGCCTTTTACCGACGTATTTGTATAACAATAAGGATGCCAGCAAAGTAAATAAATATTTTAAATTTATCGAATTAAATGTTTTAGAATTTTTAAAAATGGAAATTTGGAAAAAGTCACAATTCGAAATAGCAAAAGAATGCCTAAACAGTTTAAAGCAATGGGAGCATTTTTATCAGCACCAACAACAAACAGAAGAATCCAAAAATGTAACCAACATAAGCCAATTTGTACCAGTAACAAAATGCGCCTTTTCAGCCGAAATAGATATAGAGAAATGGCTTAAACCTATAGAGTCGTGGTGCTTAAGACAAACCCATTCTAATCGGGTGTCCACTAATGAAATTACAGATGATATAATAATAGCCGCTTTTCTACTTCAAACAAATGTTATTGTAACACAACTGCCCTCTGAATTACAAACAAAATTATTAGAAGTTGTTTTAAAACCTACAAAAAACTTAGATCCTGTTAAAATTCTTAAAAATGACAACACGACTTTAGAACTTTCCCTAGAAATGTTAACATTTATGGATAATCTTAAAAGCGAAAACGCTATTGTAAACATTAAAAATTCATTAAAGTCAGTAGGCAAGCAAATATTTTTGTCTAACAAGGAACATGATAATTTGATTTTAAAGTTTACCTCTTGTCTACCCGTTTTTGTGGCTAAGCAATGGCTAACCTTGGATTTTATAACGAAAGAATTTCTTGTTACTAATCTAAAAATGAAAGAGGTCTATAACACTTTTCTTAAACTGTTAAGCTGTTTTAATTGTGACACAAAGGAAATTGTGTTTGTAAAAAAATTTCCTTTTTCTGCAAGTATTTGTGAATCTAATTGTACACAATTATTTCAAACTGAAATTTTATGTATTAAATGCTTTAACTACACATTGCAATCTTCAAGCAATATAATGGAGTTTTTAGTGAAGGATTTTAAAATTCTCTCAGTGAGAAGTAATGTGTCGTCTATGATTTTAAATAACAAAAAATTGCCGTCGGAAATAAAATTGTTACTTTTAGAACAACTTTTTGTAGATCAACAATTACATCTTATGAACAATCATCTAAACTATTGCAGCATCAGTTCAGAAGAATGTATAAAGGCTATATTTTCCACCACCGACACGACGAAACTCTATTTGCCCACAGTGTCTTCGGTGTTAGCAAAATTCATAGAAACTGAACCCGAATTCATAAATCAACTTTCGGCAGCTGTTTTACAAAAAGTTATAGATTCCTTAAAACCAATGCAAACATCAGAACATCAGAAAGTTATTTTGGAAATTATTGCCTGCTGTACACAAAGTGGTTTACTTTCAGAACATTGGCTTTTTCATTTCTTTAAAATGACATTTTTCTATCTCCTACATCCCGAATCAAAGGTTGTTCATGAGGCTGTACTAACAGGCTGCGAAATGTGTAGTGCAAATAATGTTCAGCCTATTCAGTTGTGGAATTGGTATAAACGTGATGCTTTAAACTTAATCGTAAAACTTGTGATTTATGTTTATCTCACTAAAGGAGTGCGAATGACGAGATCTTTGAAGGCGGTATGTTGCAAAATTATTTTATTTATTTAATATTTTATGATTAACCTGATAAACAAAACTAATAATTGGTGTCAAAAATCTAAATTTAAGGTCTATATTAGAAAATTCAATCAATCGATGTTTTGTATTAATCGATTAATCGCGCGAATAATTATTCGAGGTAAAAATTTAATCGAATAATAATCGAACAATTTAATATTATTAGGTTAATCGAATAATTTTAATTTTGTGTAGCTTAGTCTGGGATCACACTACGAAAGTTTTCTTTCAGAAAGTCTAAGTTTATTGGTGAGAGGGGAAGAGAACATGCTTTTCCTTTCTCCTCTCTCACCCATAAACTAAGACTTTCTGAAAGAAAACTTTCATAGTGTGATCCAAGACTTAGAAGTTTAAAAATAAGACCAAAAATTATATTTATTATTTATCACAAGTATTTTATAAAAACCTTAATTTATAAAAAACTTAAATTCACATAGTGCGGACTACTAGATCATCGTACCATATTTTCTTAATTTAAATTTCTTTCAAGATATTGGCTAAGTTCAAGATATATTCTATTTTTTTTATTACATTCTTATTGTTGGAATTGAAGATAGATTCTAAAGATTCATCAGTGATGGGCAATGGACATTCTCTAAATTTGTATGTGATTAATTGTTAGTCTTTCCCGACAGTGTTCACATTGCATGGGCTGTGTTTGTTCATAGAGGTGTTTAGTGCTGAATCTTGTGGTTCCGAGTCTGGTCCGTGCTATTTTGATACAATCTTGGCGGCTAAGATTTGTGTTATTGGGCGGCCTGGTTATGTTGTTTTTGTCCGATCTTAGAAAGCTATTAGAGCCCTTCCATTGCTCTTGTAAAAGTTGTTTTTGTGAATATTTATGGAAATTAATTACTATTGATTTTATTGCTCTTGTAAAAGTTGTTTTTGTGAATATTTATGGAAATTAATTACTATTGATTTTAGTTTTGCACTTTCTGCAGCCATATCTGCATATTCATTTCCTGGTATCCCCTGGTGACGCGAAATCCAAAGTATCATTACCTCTTCTTCCAGTGTATGGTTTTTTTAAATATATTTCCTTGTTTCACTGTCTACTTTCAATGATTTTACCACACCTAAGCTGTCAGTGCAGATAAGAGTTATTGCCGATTTTTTGATGAATATTCAACTGCACATTTTATTGCTGATAGTTCAGCATGTAATAAAAGGGGAATTTAAATAAAAAATAGCATCAAAATTTAAGGTAATCTTCTAACAGCTTAATTGTTTATGTTTCAAACGATTTCTTTCTATTGTTTTGACGAAACTTGATTTAGAAAAGATTCTTTCACTTATTGTTGACGTAGGAGAGATTGAACGTAAAGCGGTATAAATCATATCTAATTTCTCCGTTCTTTTTCTTGTCTTTTCTGAAAAGTTATTAGTCAGCCATTATACCACTTGAATATCTTTTTTTTCAACAATTTTAATACTTTTAATAGTCTTGTTAAAATTTCATAGAAGGCTGTTTTCATTCGTCTCAAAAAAATCATCTTCATCGTTATGGTAAAGGTCCTTACTAAACATTCTTAAAAATTAATTATTCCCAAACTCTTTAATTTCATTCTTTTAACTATACTATACTTTAAACAAGTAAGAAAGTATAGTCGGTCAAGCCCGACCATATGATACCCTACACCACAGTATTTAAAAACACATCATGCTTATGTGCCCATGTAAATATGGATTTATCTATGTTTATAAACTTCATGAAAATCGGTTTGAAAGTTTGTGAGAGGCAGAAATTGCCCCCTACCTCCCCTTGTGGTCCTATTTTCGAAAATCTGTATACCTTATGTGTCCATATAGATATGGATCTATCTATGTTTAAAATTTCATTAAAATAGGTTTGAGAGGCAGAAATTGCCCCTATCTCCCCTCGTGGTCCGATTTTTTTTAAAAATGTATACATCTTGTGTCCATATAGATATGGTTCTATCTATGTTTTAAATTTCATTAAAATCGGTTTGATAGTTTCTGAGGGGAAGACATTTCCCCCTATCTTCCCTCGTGGTCCTACGATTCCGCCCATTTTCAAAAGGCTTGGTCCTTGTGCCAATAAGAACCTATGCCCCTAATTTTATCAAATTATCTCAAAAATTGCGACCTGTACTTTGCGCACATGGTTACATGGACAGCCAGCCAGCCAGCCGGACGAACATCGTTAGTTCGACTCACTATTGTGGTGTGGGTATAAAAATTGTTACTTCGTAGGGCATTTAAAACGTACCACCGGCTTGTTTTTTTACGTTAAAGAAAACTCTAATACTGTCAGAGGTGTTCTGGAAATCGAAAACGTAAAACGCAAGAATTTGGAAGTGGTTTTTAATACACTTTAAATGTAATTTTTATAATATTTTTTTTTTATAAAATTCTGTCATAATATATGTCATAAAATTATTTTGTTACCGAAATCTAATTAAACAAGTTGAAGTGCTATATTCGGCTGTGCCGAATCTTTGATAAGGAGTAATATCTGTATGATGTTTTTATTATCTTAAACTGTGACGATTTATTATTAATTATGGTTTTGGGCGACTAAACTGTTTTCCGGTAGTAGGGCTTATATGGGGCCTAGGGTAAATTATGGACCGATCATCACGAAATTTCACAGCGTCATTTCTAGTCCTTTAAAACTGTGACGTACCAATTTCTGTTATGCTAGCATTATTAATTATGGTTTTAGGTGTACTAAACTCTTTTCCGGGAGTAGGGTTTCTATGGGGCTTAGGGTGAATTATGGACAGATCTTCACGAAATTTAACAGCGTGATTTCCAGTTAAATAAAACAAATTTATGCAAAATCTTATCTCATTCCGTGCCTTGTTCCAGCATTTATGTTATTTTTTGTAACAAAAGTATCAATTTTTTTGGGTGGTGGTTCCACATTTTGATTCATAGCTCTGGTCCTACTGAACCGATTTTGCTGGATTTCAATCCCAAACTGCTTAGGACAACTACAAGGAATTTGGCACCAAGTTTGTTCATTGCTTTTGAGTTGTTCGAAAGTGAACGTGTTGTCAACAGACGGACAGACAGACGGACATGGCTAAATCGACTTAGAATTACTCCAGGACCCAGAATATATATACTTTATGGAGATGAATAATAAAAAAGTTTCACACGGAATGACAAACTTAATATACCCTCTTCACAACTAATTGTGGTGAAGGGTATAAAAACGACGTTTAAAATTCTTGCGTTTTACGGTTTCGATTTCCAGTACACCCCTGACAGTATTAGTTTTTACAAATACTGTCGAATTTTCGATTAATCGACATCAATTATTCGTTAATCGGAAATAAGCAATTTTAAATTATTCGAACAGTTAATCTCCAAAAATTAATCGATTAATCCAGCAACGGTTAATCGTTTGAATACCCTATCAAATATGCTCTCTTTATCGTCACCTAAAATCCAAAAGGCCTTAAGTGACAATAAATTTAAAATCGACTTTTTTGTCGCTTACGGCCTTCTGGATTTCAGTTGACGAATACGGGTTATTTGGTTATTACAGTTGGCTCTTTAGGACCATTATTTTTCCTCGCCCCTATACAAATGTCTTCGGAAATACCAATTTTTTCCTATTAATTGACTTTGAGGAGGTTCTCTATATCTTACTGACGTATTTTGTATACGTATGGGTAAAAAGTTTTTTGTTAATTTTTTCTAGGAAAACTTAAAAAACCCGGGTTTGAAATTGATGAGCTATAAAGAAAATACCAAAATGCTAGTGGAATAATTCTTTTTAAATATCTATTGTTGAAAGCCAAACAAAAACTTAGTTTAAAAATTGCATTTGTAGTCTATTATGGTGAAACATACATACATATGTATAATAGAGTCGATAAAGATAAATAAATATGTATATGTATGTATACTTAGCACTCTCTTATTTGTTTGTTTTAAGTTTTATTTTTTCATTTACAGTTTACTAAAATGCTTGGCTTTTCCTGTGTTCAGGAATTCATATGTAAATACTATCGCCTTTTGGTTACCATGATCTTGCCTTATTGTGTTAAAGCGCCCTTGTGCAAGGGTCTCATTGTCAGTATTTCGAAAATAACACGTAAACCTGTAACTAATTTATTTGTGGTATCATTTCTTCGAATTTACACTCACATTTATTTAACTGAAGACTCGGAACTAGGGAATGCTTGCATAGAGTTCATTGGCAAATGTACGGGAGAAAGTTTAAGTAAATTAATGAATACTGATATCAAGGTGTGTACATATATAAATTGAAAAAAAAAAACAATTTAAAATATTGGAATTAATTTACTTCGTTTATTTTTATACTTTTTTTACGCAGCAAACTGTTTCAGAATTTCTTGTATATTTTAATCGCAGCCCAACCTTTGTTATGCAAGCCTTCCAGTGTCTACTACCTAATGAGGTGGGGGCTAGCACCTCGACAGCTATTAAGAAATCTCATAAAAGTGCAACGCACGAATTTGCCAGCTTTATAACGGATCGATTTTTGGGTGTTATAACTTATTTTCAAACTTGCCTGGCTGAACCAAATTTTGAAAAACCTCTCAAGGAGGAAACTCTCTATAGTCTGGGACAAATAATGCGTTTAATCGGACCCAACAATGTTACTCAATTTCGTTTCAAAATCATTGCCATGTTAAGTTTTGTTCTGACACTCAATGATCGTAATCTACAAAATATCTGCCTTAAAATATGGAACATCTTTTTGCATATTGTCAATACCCAAGAATTGGGTCCTTCTCTAAGTCGAATAGTAGCCTCATTGCAACCATTGATAGCTACAAATCCCCAAGAAATCAATGATATCTACGATTACTTAATTATGAAAAACGATAGTTTATTGGGTGTTTATATACCAGATCTATATTTCTTGGAAAATATGCCCGAAGTTAGGGAAAATATTAGGCAATATGTTGCCCGGCAGACGGAGATTTTGAACATTGAACGTAATAATGTGGCAGACAAATTGGGCTTTCTCTACAAACAAGTATGTAATGAAAATCTGCAAGTGCGCATTTATGGCTTAAATTACATGAGATCGTTTATAGCCAAATATCGTTCTGAAATAAATAACATGATTTTGGATACGGTGCCAGTGGATCCACTAATCGAACAAATAGTTGATGAATTAATGAAAGGGTGTCGACACGATGATCGCAACATGAGCTTAGCTTCGGCTAAGTGCTTAGGCGAACTAGGAGCTATTGATCCCAGTTATATGTCATCAAATTTTTCCTTTATGAATTCGGCTGAAATATCGTTGAGCATACATACCGATGATTTTGCCATAATGGCCTTAACGGAACTCTGTAAAGCTTACCAGTTCCAAAAGGATACAAAATACGTTGACAACTTTTCATTGGCCATACAAGAAACCTTATCGGTCTTTGGAGTATTACCTAAAGAAAATAAAAAACTTAATATTTGGGATGCCCTACCCACCAGAATGCAGCAAGTAATGGAACCTTTACTTACCTCTTGCTATACTGGTTCCAGGAGAGAAAGCAAATTAACTGAGCATCCCCTGTTTGAAAGCAGTCTATGCCGAAGTTATGAAGATTGGTCGTTTGCTTGGGCTTGTCGTCTTATTGAAATGGTACAAACGGATGAAACCAAACATTTGCTTAATTCCTACAAACCCAGCATAAAGCGAGACACAAACATATTGGCAATATTTTTCCCCTACATACTATTACACGTCTTACAGGAGTGTTCTCAAGATAAAGCTCAACAAATCTATGAGGAATTTATGGCTGTGTTTAACTTTTGTAGTTGTGAGCATTCCACACAACAAGATATAGAAGTTTCTGGTTATAGAGAGTTTAAATCTTCCAAATATTCTGCAGATAGAATGCCGTCAGAAACGTCTAATTCTGAGCAATTTATAACGACAGAAACATCAACGCAAACTTGCGCAAAACTTTGCTCCGAGCAGGTGGATTTTTTGCAAAGATGGATTAGAGAATGGCGAAAAGTCAATATGCTTAGTGGAAAATTAACTCAAAGCGATGATCGGTATACAAATATTCAAGGGTTTGTTGACAAATTTAACAAGGCATTGATATCGAAAGCCAACTACAACTCGGGTGAATATGCCAGATCTCTAATGTATTTGGAGGAGTATATTGAAGAACAGCCATCCGTACGATTGCAAGAACAATTGTCATTTCTTATTGAAATCCATGGAAAATTAATGGACTCAGATTCCGTAGAGGGTGCCGTTTATATGAAAAAATCAAATCTGTCGTTGGAAGAGGAAATTCTTGTTAATCGTTTGATTGACAAACCCGAAGAGACAATAACTTGCTATGAGCAGCTTTTATCCAAAGATGATCATCAAATAAATCAGGATCATATTAAAGGTATTAAAAAATATAATATTTGAACAATTAAAGATATTTCAAGTATCTATTTCACCATGTCGAATTCTTTCTTTCGTTTAACTTTATTTGAAACATTCACATTATATAAGTTTTTCTTTTATTTAGGTATGATTGATTGCTATCTACGTTTAGACAATCCCGAAACCGCTCTACTTATCACCGATGGCCTTTGGCAAAAGTTGGCCGATCAATATACCGATGACTACTTTAAAGAATGCAAATCTGAATTACTTTGGCGGTTAGGGCGTTACGATGAATTGCAAGAATTACTAGAGGATTCAGTAGTCAAACGCAAAACTACTAATTGGAATATACAATGCGCAGAATCATTTTTACTTTTCCGACAACCAAACCAGACTCAAAATCAAACATTCGAAAATTTCCTCGAACAATTAGATGTTATACGCTCTAATGTCGTCAGCTCAATGAGATCATGTTCTGTGGTTACAGGAAACTCCTACACACATTCCTACGATGAAGTCATACGATTACATCTGTTAAATGAACTGGAAAATAACAAAGAACTTATCAATCAAGTTAACACATACACAACCGCAAATACCTCGTACAGAAGAGAAGAAGTTCAAAACCCCGATCAGTGCCTTAAAGAAGTTGAAGCATTCTTTACAAATTGGGATGCCCGTTTAGAAGTTCTACAGCCTATAGCACGTGTTTTAGAGCCGGTATTTTGTTTTAGGAGAAATTTGCTATTGGAAACCCAAAGAATTTTACAACATAATCTATCTGATGACAGTAATTTAATACAAAAAGTTAATGATCAAATTAATGAGCATCTTGTTAAACTATGGATGCGTACAATAAACATGAATCGTGAGGTAGGATGCTTGCAACAAGCCCAGATTTCTATAATGAAAGCAGAACAATATCAACCAGCAACTTTGTTTCTAGAAAAAGCCAAACTTTTGTGGCAAAAGGGTGACCAAAGTAATTGCTTTAAGTTGCTGGAAGAAAACATAAGAGCAATTGAAAATAAATTTGAAAATAATCCAGCAAATTTTGACAAAGCTAATCGCCTTCTTTATGCCGAAACAAAATTTTTACAAGCCTCTTACAATGCTGAATCTATGAATATATGTTCTGAGTTAAATATTCGATACTTTAAAGAGGCTATTGCTGGCAATCATTCAAACGAAAAATATTTAGTACACTATTCTCAGTATTTGGAAAAGATCTATGAATCATTTACCCGAGAACAAAAGGAATCTAAAAATGGATGCGAGCTGCTATTGGACATAATGCTTAACTATGCCAAGTCCTTAAAATATGGTTATGCTAATGTATATCAATCATTGCCTCGTTTGCTTAGTATTTGGTTGGATTTTACATCGCAATTGACATCAACGACAGACCCTCAAACGTCTAAAACAAATATGTACCAAGAATTGGCTAAGAAAATGAACGATATGATTAATAATTGTGTAAACATATTACCCACGAGTATTTTCTACACCGCCTTCTCCCAACTACTCTCACGTATTTGTCATCCCTCAGCCGATGTTTATAACAACTTAAGAAACATTTTCATTAAGCTCATTGAACATTTTCCCCAACAATCCTTGTGGATGTTATTACCTATTTTTAAATCCTGTCACAACTCACGGATCAAACGTTGTCGTCTCATATTTACTGATAATCGTCTTAATAAACCCACTTTTCAAAAACTGCTCAATGACTTTAATATGCTGGCGGAGCGTTTAATTGAATTAACTAACAAAGATGTCACCTTAGATCGTAATTATGAATTAAGCTCATTGGTTCGTCAACTTCCCCGGTTATTTGAAGATAGCAATTTTTCGAAAATAATGCTGCCATTTGAGAAATTTATGCAACCTTCATTTCCCATAACCTCAACTGCAGAGTCCTTGAATTTAAATACATCAGTTTCAATATCTGATACTACGAAAAAGACATCCTCTGTGCCTAGCAATCCTTTTCCAAGTTGTTGTGTCTATTTATGTGGCATTAGTGAAGAAGTTGTAGTTTTAAGATCTGCCGCCAGGCCCAAAAAGATCACAATTGAATGTAGTGATGGTGTTTCGTATAATGTAATGGTTAAACCTAAAGATGATCTCCGGAAAGATTTTCGTTTAATGGAATTTAACGGTTTGGTTAAAAGATATTTGCATCAGGATTCAAAGGTGAGTTCAGAAATAAGAGTTCAACTTTTTAGTAATCTTTTTTTCCCATTACAAAAGGCACGACATCGTCGTCTACGTATACGTACCTACGCTGCTATACCCTTTAATGAAGAATGTGGATTGGTTGAATGGTTACCCAATCTAAATTCTTTTAGAGGCATTTGCGTTTCTATGTATCGTATGCGAGGTTTGGGTATACCAGATCGAGCAATACGCCAATGTATGTTACCCAAAACAGATCCAATTGAAAAGAAACGAACTATGTTTAAAGACGTTCTATTAACACGACATCCACCTATTTTTCATGAATGGCTTAAACAACGATTTCCCTCACCACATAGTTGGTATCAAGCGAGAAGTTCCTATATCAAAACTCTTGCTGTAATGTCAATGGTCGGCTATATATTGGGCTTGGGTGATCGTCATGGTGAAAATATATTATTCGATGAGACGAATGGTGATGCAGTGCATGTTGATTTCAACTGTCTTTTCAATCAAGGTGAATCATTTGCCTATCCAGAAATTGTACCTTTTCGTCTGACACACAACATGGTCTTTGCTATGGGTCCCTTGGGAGTAGAAGGACTATTTCGTAAATGTTGTGAAATTACATTGCGTTTGCTTAAGGATGAATCGAAAACTTTAATGTCTGTATTGAGGCCATTCGTTTATGATTTGGGTGCCATTAATCGTTTAAAAAGTAACACATCTTCCAGTTTGGAAATAACCGACCCAAAAGCCATTACAGATGTCAAACGTATTGAAGAAAGATTACAGGGTTATGTAAGTATAACTTAAAACAAAAAGAAGCTTTCAACTTTATGTATATATATTTTTAAATTTCAGGTTAAAAGAACCCAGGGTAACAGTATGCCTTTGTCTACTGAAGGTCAAGTTAATTTCCTTATAAATGAGGCCACAGATATTGATAATTTGGCCTCAATGTATATAGGCTGGGGTTCCTATATATAAAAAAAATTGTTAATAATAAATAAGAAAAATTTGTTACTTAAAATTCAAGCTGCCTTATTATATATATTCCTATCGATCCTATAAGCATCATAGGTCTTCAGACTGCCTTATTAGACATCATTTATAAGTTCAATGAGGCCACCACTGATGATTAGTAGTTACTTAATCGTAACAATGTATATAAAACCGCTAAACTAACTGTTAATGTCTTAAATCTAATACTGTTACCGTATCCGGTTTCGGTAAAATATATGTAGGTTTGATCCTTCGTTAATTTAATTCGGTAATCGAAAAACCTTAAAGTTGTTTATAAAAAACAGTTTTTAATACTTAATGAATTTTAAATCCACAATACTAACTACTTAATTCAAACAATATTATAAAATTTAATCGTTATAAACGCGTAAATTCTACATACGATTATATCGGTTGCATAAAGTTGTGTTCACTTGTTCGTTACGGTATAACAAATAGTGTTCGTCGCGTTTATAGGAACAGTAATAATTTACTAACATTGTAGACTTAGATTCGCTTTAAAAGTCGTGAGTGCTTTTTTTGTTAACTTTATATAAAAATTACTACAGTGATTTGATTTTCGACTAAAACTTTCAAGGTTGCAAAACTTTTTTCAAGACTCAATATTTTTTCAAGACTCAAGGTGTTTTTCAAGACTCAAGATGTTTTTCAAGACTCAAAGTTATTTGATTGACTTAAGGAGACTATATTTGGTGGTAAGGTAAGTGTGTTATAGTCGTAGTTTTCCTCAATTTGCAGACAATACACAGTCAATTTAAATTATGACTGTAAGGTCCGTTTTTACAACTCTCCGTTAGCTAAATGTCGAATTTTATCGGTCCTTATAAAAAGTGTTCCATTATTACAACTTTACTTTAACCTACTAGGTAGGATGAACCTTCTTTTAACTAATCGCTCATTTAAGGTTAAAATAACTTCAAACTAATCTAACTTATGAAATACTTTTTATACGGACGATAAAATCCAACATTAGCTATCGGAATGTTGTGAGAGCGGGACCAAGACAGTTAATCAATAATAAGAAACATACTTAACATTAACAAAACCTTTGAACTTTGCGCATAATAAATAATAAATAAATAAATAATTGGTTTTGAATTTGTTTTTCGAATTAAGCAATCCTGTTATTAGACATTGGTAGATTTGTAGAGTTGTTATTTGTTGAATTTTTATGTATATAACTACTAGCTTTTTATCGCGTTTTCGTTCGCGCGGAAAAGTTTCCTAAGGATATACCTAACGGTTGAAACTATTGTTCAGCTTGTTGATTAAAATGCCTGTTTCATAAGTTTAAAGGAGAGACATATTTTGTAAAAAAATTTTATTTTTTTTATATAAAACTTTAACCGTTTCTTTTAGGCTGGGTTTTTGAGATCTCAGTTATACTAGTTTTAGTTAATCCGAAAACAGATTTGTGCCGCCATTACTAAGTTTGTATAAAAATTTTTGACGGAATAGCTAAGTTTTGTTTAAAATGTTGGTCTTTAATCAAATAATAAAAAAAATCACATTGCGCCGGAAAAATCCGAGTTTTAGTCTGCGTTAAACAAAGTTTAAACTTAATCCACATCTCATTTTAGTAAATAGCTTACCTACTGTGTTAAAAGATTTATTAGCTATTTTAAATATTTTACTATCATATATGTATATGGACATTTCCACAGACCCAACAAAAACAAAGTCAAATCTTTGATATGAAATGAATTTATCATTAGACATCAAACACAATTCTCAACAAGTAAGAAAGTATAGTCGGTCAAGCCCGACCATGTGATACCCTACACCACAGTATTAAAATACACATTATGCTTATATGTCCATATAAATATGGATTTATCCATGTTTATAAACTTCATTACAATCGGTTTGAAAGTTTGTGAGAGGCAGAAATTGCCCCCTACTCCCCCTTGTGGTCCTATTTTTGAAAAACTGTATAGCTTTTGTGTCCATATAGATATGATTCTATCTATGTTTTAAATTTCATTCAAATCGGTTTAGAGGAAGAAATTTCCCCTATCTTCTCTCGTGGTCCTACGATTAGGCCCATTTTCAATAGGCTTGGTCCTTGTGCCAATAAGAACCCATGTCCCAAATTTTATCAAATTATCTCCAAAATTGCGACCTGTACTTTGCGCACAGGGTTACATGGACAGCCAGCCTGCCAGTCAGTCAGCCAGCCAGCCGGACGGACATCGTTAGTTCGACTCAGAAAGTGATTCTAAGCCGATCGGTATACTTAAAGGTGGGTCTAGGACCAATATTTTAAGGCGTTACACACACCAGCACAAATGCATAATACCCTCGCCACTATTGTGGTGTGGGTATAAATATTTTTCAAATGTTTGATTTAAACATTTAAGTTCAAACTGATACTGATTTGAAAATAAACATTTGACATCAAATGTTTTATTTATTTTTCAAATAGTGCTATCTGCAATTTTTCAAAAATGTGTTTTTTATAGAAACGAATTCACTAACTGAAGGGTCATCTGTCATTTAAATTTGAAAAAAAAATTCCCAAACCTTTTTTTTTTATAAATAAATATTGTGCCTCTAACACACGTTTTTTTTTTTTTGGTAAAAAAGTGCTATCTACATAAAAAATATTACTTCATATTATAAAATGATAACAATGAATTTCAGTGTATTTATCAAATATGAAAAATTGGGAATTAAGTAGGCATACGGAAATCGTATTAATAATAAACTTTGCATTCCCGAAAATAACTTTGATAATATAATTGCATGTGCCCGTGCATAAAACTGAATTGGCAAATTGGTTTTTTTGTTGTTGTTTTCTTACGAAGATAATAGAATGAAGCAGTTTGTTTTTAATTTTGTTTTATCTTTTAACCCACTTACAACTACAATTCGAGTCGGAAAGAACCCAACCAATTGTAGGGGGATGTAAGAAAAGATAAACTTACTGTTAATTGTTGGCGTTTTGTTTAAGCTTTGATATTGTTACAAGTAAGACTTTGAGTGTTTAAAATTCTTATTCGCTTTAGGGTTTTATTTGTATAATATTTTTAGCTTTTCTAAAATCTTTGGAAAAGGTTTCCTGATGATCTGGCCTAAGCAACCAGTGAAATGCGCATAGAAGCTAGCTTTCCCTCAACAATAAATCTCAGTGTATTTATCAAATATGAAAAACTGGGAATTTAGCACGTCATACGAAGATCGTATTAATAATAAACTTTGTATTCCCGAAAATAACTTTGATAATATAATTGCATGTGCCCGTGCATAAAACTGAATTGGCAAATTCAATTCAAATTTTTTTTGTTTTTTTTTTTTACGAAGATAATAGAATGAAGCAGTCAGGGTTACCGTTGGAAATTTTCGAAAAGGGTCACAAAAAGGGGATTTTCCAGAAAAAGGGGTCAAAAAAAGGATATTTCAATAAAAAAAGGGTAAAGTTTTTTATAAGCAGTATTTCCCATTTTAATGAACATAATAAGGCCATGTTTTTTATAAGCAAACAAAAAAATAATATTTCATGGAGCTCATAAAACTTAATATTTTTGATGGAATGCTCTGTTTTAAACACCTGACAAAAAGTTTATTCTTTATCATTATAGCTAATTTTTTCATACTTTTTATGTAATTTTCCGATTTAGCGATGTCAAATAAATTTTAGAGTTTGTTTTAAATTTTGCTATCGTTCGCGGATTGTAACCATTTTCTCGATTAAAGCGATTTTTTTCCTGTAAGTGTCAGATTTTTTAAAGCTTTTACGATTTTTAATAAATATAAGAGTTTGCTATCATACCGCTTTTACCAAATATTTGGGAATTTCCGCTAATTGAGCAATTTCTACCTCTTGTTTTCATTCCTATTAGGGCACTCTTAACACTGTCGATTCAAAAGGGGGCGAAAAGTTCAATACCTTTTGCCATTATTAAGGGCGAATTTTTTTGAATAAAATATGCTACTGTTTAAGAGAGCAAAACACCAAATTGCATTTTTTTAATAAAATGTAAAATTTTTGTTTTAAAAAGAAACCACCGTAAAAAATAACAAATATTTATATGAGTTATGTTTGCTTTAAGGGAAATTGTACTTTATTATCAAAAATCAAGGAGAAGAAAGCACGGAATTGTAAGTTTATACTTTGAGTCTGTTCAATATCAAGCAATGCTTATTTCGAAAACATTTGTTAAGCACTTCTGTTCCGCAGTGTTGACAAAAAACAAAATGTGAGAGCTATTTCCAAAAAAGGGTCACAAAATAGGTGATAATGATACAGCTCAAAATTTTATTAAACTTGCAAAACGAATCCCACAATTCCAAAAAAACAGCCGAAAATTCCCAAAAATTAGTGTTTTTTAGAAATATAATTGGTACCAAGCACGGGTCTTAGTTTTCATATTTCACAATTATTATAAACATATCGGGTCATACAAACTCGAACGAGTCGCCCAAAATTGGACCGTCCGAATGGAACACCTAAGACGAAGTCATGGCCAACATTTATATGATGTTATACAAATAAAACTGTTAAGCGAATTTATTTGTATAATATCTTTAGTTTTTCTTAAATCTTTGGATGTTTCCTGATGATCTGGCCCAGGCAACCAGTGAAATGCTTTTATATTTTTGTAGTTAATATTTATATTGAATTTTGTATTTTTATTATTTAAATTTCTATAAGAGACTAATATATATTTTCAGTATTTGATTACAATAATTTAAAAAGAATACTAGACAATAAATTGAACAAGTAAAACAAGTGAATTAATAACAAGTAACAAAACATAATTTGAATAAATAACACCCCCTCTCAATTCGATAACTTTAACATATTTCGAATTGCTACGAAATTTTCGTTATTCAAAGGCTTAGTAAATATGTCTGCTATTTGTTTGTTTGTTGAAATTTGTTTAACAATAACTTTTCCGCTACTAATATGATCACGTAGAAAGTGATGCTTTATGTCAATATGTTTCACGCGTTTGCTTTCTGAATTTTTGGACATCGCGATACATCCAGCATTGTCTTCATATATGGTAAAACAATTTTCTGACTTAAAAACTTTTATGTCTTCAAGTAACCCAGATAACCACAAACCTTCAGAAACTGCATTTGCCAAAGCTACATATTCTGCTTCACTTGATGATAAGGCCACTGTCGTTTGTTTTTTGCTACACCATGACACTGGACAATCGTAAACATAAAACACAAAGCCGCTCGTAGATTTTCTGTCAACTGTGCTGGATGCCCAATCAGCATCTGCATATCCTACCAAAATATCCGCACCATGGTTAGCTTTATAAGTTAACTTTAAAGATTTTGTTCCTTTCAAATAACGCAAAATTCTTTTTAGAGCATTCCAGCACTCTTCAGTTGGATTTTGCTGATAACGACCAAGGTACCCAACGGCAAAAGCCAAATCAGGCCGATAACATACCATTAGATACATTATGCTTCCAAGTAGCTCTTTATAGGGATTCATCGTAATATTTTCTTGGCTTGATAATTTTAAATTTATTCCTTTTTCTATTGGTGTTAGACAAGCATTACAATCGTTCATTCCATATTTTAATAATACTTTATTGATATTTACTTCTTGATCCATTGTTATTCCATTTGAATTTTGAATATGTTGCACTTTTATTTCAAGATAATGTTTTAACTCGCCGCAGTCGGACATTTCAAATTTGGATTCAAGTTGTAATTTTATTTCACTAATCTCGAAAATGGTATTTGCAATAATTAAAAGATCATCCACATAAATAATTAAAATTATCACATTTTTACAAGAATCCTTAATATATAAACAATAATCATGACGTGATCTTGTGAAACCCATTTCAATTAAATAATTATTTAGCTTTTCATTCCAGCAACGTGGACTTTGCTTGAGACCATAAAGACTTTTTTTCAATTTTAAGACCTGCCCATTATTGACTTTCATACCATCAGGAATATCTATATAAATATTTTCTTTAAGATCTCCATATAAAAAGGCAGTCTTAATATCCATTTGATGAAAAAGGTAACTATTATTAATACCAAAGGCCAAAACTAGTCTAATTGTAGTCAACTTAGCAACGGGTGAATAAATTTCATCATAATCAACACCTGGTTGTTGTTGATAACCCTTTGCTACCAGCCTAGCTTTAAAACGCTCTGGATTTCCATCTGCATCTTCTTTTATTCTAAACACCCATTTTGTTTTAATTAATTTCGCCTCATTTGGCTTCGGTACTATATCCCAAACATTATTTTTTTGCATTGAGTTCAATTCGTCATTAATTGCTGCTAACCACTGTTCTTTTTCATTAGACCCTTCAATATCAGAAAAATTAATAGGAATTTGTGACGATAGACACTGAAATGTTGAAAGATAATAATCCGCTAACTTTTGAGGTTTTTTACGGTCGCGACTTGATCTTCTTAACTTTATTGAAGATGTATTAAAGGTATCATCTAATACATTTTCGTTGTGCTCTAAAAACTCGCCAATGTTAATATCATTGTCTGGCAAACTCAATATGTTTTCACTTCTATTTTCTGTATCTATGTTATCAACAACAATAGCTTCATTAGATAATTCATTTGAGGTTTCATTTGGCAATTCGGCAAAAATATCGCACACAGGTTCATTAGATAATACATTTAAGGTTTCATTGGGCAATTTAACAACTACACATTTCTCCTTCTTTTGAGTGGCGTTATCATTTGATTTAACAACCACACATTCATCCTTCTTAAATGGGTAAATACTTTCGTTAAATTTAACATCTCTTGAACGAATAATGTTTTTGTTCTCTTTATCCCAAAGTTTATAGCCATTTTGACAATAGCCAATCATCACATACTTTTTACTTTTAGCATCTAATTTAGACCTCTTTTGATTTGGTATGCATGCGTAAGCCTCACAACCAAAAATTTTTAGTTTAGATAGATCCGGCTTTATTTTGTGCCATAGTTCTGCAGGAGTTTTAAAAACTGATAGAGATTTAGTTGGGCTTCTATTTATTATGTACACAGCAGTATAAATTGCTTCAGGCCACAAAAATCTGGGAACATTGGAATCTATTAACATTGCACGAACTTTTTCATTGAGGGTTCGGTTGAACCTTTCGGAAACGCCGTTTTGTTGGGGAGAATACGCCATTGTTTCATGAATCTGAATACCTTTATTTTTACAAAAAGTAATCATTTCTGCTGATTTGTATTCGGTACCCTGATCCACAGTTAACTTTGAAATTTGATTTCCAATTTCAGCAGTTGCTAGGGCTTCAAACTCTTTAAAACACTGAAACACATCGCTTTTCCTTTTTATTGGATTAACCAATGCAAAATGTGTGTAATCATCTATAAATGAAACATAGTATCGGCAACCATTCCAGGCAATTGGACTAATTGGGCCACATACGTCAGAATGTATATGCTCCAATGCTCTTGTAGCCCTAACACGAGTTCCAGAAAAGGGTTCACGACACTGCTTACTAGTAACACACACATCACAAAAACGCTCCTTTTCTATTTTTTGTAAACCAACAACCATATCAAACTGTTTAAGTTCTTTCATACTCTGATATCCCATGTGACCTAGTCGTTTATGCCAAAGATTATATTCGTCACTAATTGAGGTATACGCATTTAATTTTTTGATCTTTAATTTTAGTTCAAATAAATTTCCACGATTTACTGCAGTTGCTATAACTGTATCATTTATTTTAATCACAGCTTTAGATTTTTGAAACGTTACTATTAAACCTGCATCCACCATTTTCTTAACAGAAAGTAAATTTTCACGGAAATCTGAACTGTATAACACATTTAACAAATTAATGGGATAGCCGGTATCACTTATTCCTTGAATTTCACCAATTTTTGAAACCGTAATACCTTCATCAGCTTTTGCAACAACTATGTAACGAGGCTCACTTAAGATCTTTATTGAGCTAAAAACATTAATGTCATTAACAAAATGATCAGTTGCGCCAGAATCTAAGGCGAAAATTATTTCTTCTTCTTCGACAATTTTATTTTGAGTTTTTTTACTGTTTTGAACCATAAAACTTATACCTTCTGCAACTTTGGCCTCTTTAACTCGGCAGTCTTTCAGCATGTGTCCAAATTTTCCACACTTGTGACACTTACCGTTAAACCTCTTCTTAGTTTTAAAGTAGAATGCAGATGAGTTTTCAGTATCCTCAGTTATGCGAGATTTTTTTTTAGACTCTTCAGATAATAGCCTAGATTTCACAATACTCAAAGTCATTTCATTTACAGGTAAATTCTCTAAAGCTGTTACAATTGCATCATATGATTCAGGTAATGTTAAAAACAGTTGGGAAATCACATCAGCACTTTCAAGTTTTGCACCAGCTGTTTTAAGTTGTCGTATAAGTGAGTCGAATTTTATTAAATGGGAATTTAACTCATCCCCCTCTTTTAAACGTAAACTTGCTAATTCCTTCCGAATTATAGTTTGATTCATACACGACTTCTTTGCAAATAATGATATTAATGAGTCCCACATGCCCTTAGCAGTAGTTTCATCACGAATGCATTCTAAGCAATCATCATGCATAAATGAAGTTATAATATTTTGGGCTTTTAAATCTTTCCTGTTCCAATCTGCATTGAGATTGTTAGTACCATTTCCAGCTTCGGTTATTGGAGCTGACCCTTTAACAGCGTCCAAGCAATCGGCTGACGCCAAATGTCGTTCAACTCGGAACTTCCAGTTCTCAAAGTTTTGTCCACTAAATTGTGGTATTCCTATTTTATCTTCTGGGCCCATAACCTTTTATATTTTTGTAGTTAATATTTATATTGAATTTTGTATTTTTATTATTTAAATTTCTATAAGAGACTAATATATATTTTCAGTATTTGATTACAATAATTTAAAAAGAATACTAGACAATAAATTGAACAAGTAAAACAAGTGAATTAATAACAAGTAACAAAACATAATTTGAATAAATAACAAATGCGTATAGGAATAGCTTATCCCATCAACAATAAATTTCAGTGTTTTTCTCAAGAAAAAAAACTGGGAGTTAAGCACGAATAACAAAATCTTGTTGATAATTCACACAAAAATTATTTCAAACAAATTATGAAAAATTTGAGTCTTATATTTCCAAAATACTAGACCAATTACACTACGTTTCAAAATTCAAGAGCAAAATTGAACAAAATCATAAAATTTTCAATGAAGCTTGAAGTTTTGTCCCCTGTAACTCTGTCATTTCTTGACCAATCTTTACACACGACCCATGGTTATTTTAGAAATTTTATAACCTTTCACTAAAAAGAAAGAAATACATAATCCGTTTGAAAATTTTTAAGACAGTTGCATTGCAGTCACATCATCTTTTTTAAAAACACAAATAACGGTTATTCGGAATATGGAATATCTCAAAAACTGTTTTACTTTTGACAATTCTGACATATTCGGATTCAGCGGACAATTTTACATAAATGTGTTAAATTCATTTGATCAAAAAACTGTCACGTAGTGTTATAATTTTTGAAGAACTCGGCAAGCGCATTTCACTAAAAATTATTTTTAGCATCCAGCTAAAATTAAGAATTAAGGATCGTTTTTAGTTTTTGTTATTCCCGAGATGTCATAATTTGGGAACCTATAGCACCTCTCCTGCTAAGTCTATAGACCTCAAAGCCAAAACTTAAACTCGACTACAACTTTTTAATTGTCACCTTAAACTGCATTCCAACCGTTTATAAAATATAGAATTATTTCCATTTTTTTCCAAATTTCCCACACTGTGCAGCGATCATATAAATAGAAGCGAAACCCTTACAATCTGGCCCACGTTCTTTTCAACTAAGCAAACGGATGCATTTCCAAAGCATTGAAGTCTGCTAATTCGCAAGAATATCATTATTTTTATGATAATTTAAAATATGTGGATAAAGTTAATTATTTATTGCTTTTCAATAAACGTTAGTGTAAAATTTTAACTTAATTTCGATTTAAAAATAAAAGGATATTTATTTGGAAAGCCATTCGCTATTTTTTTTTCGCAAATTTTAGTAGGCCTAATTTGAAGAAAGAATTACAAATACAAATGTATTTATGTAGGTATAAATATTTATTTTTGCATTAACTGTCAAGCACAACATAAATAAAATAATGGCAAAAAATTTCCTGTGCGACAGTGATTAAAACTAACTTAAACGAAAAGTATCAGACCTGTCACAGAAATCAATTCCGATCGAAATTGGAAGTGATTTCGTATCTTGCTTCACATAAAACGAAATCACTTTCGAACGGAATTGATTTCTGTGTCAGGCCTGTATAAATCATTTAAAGGTTAAATCAAAACCATTTCTAAGAGACATTGGTGCATCACATTCTAAAGTTTGTCGCATTAAAATATTGCCTCAGGTTTCGCTGATATCGGTGTTTGAATTGATGGCCGCAAACACTATTTCGTTCGGTTTTCATGTTATTTTAATTTTATTTCGTACTAATACATGTGTACATATTTAAAGACTTCATTCAATGAAATATTGTGTAACTTGATAAGTGTTTACATGCAAAATTTTAAAAAATTTTAACTATTGAATTTAGATTTGTCAAATTTTATTTAACTACAGATAGATGTCATATTTTAAATTCTAATTAGTTTTAAATAAAACAAAAATTTAAGATGGCAAAAGTGTGGCCACGCGTGGTGCAAAAATTTTACTTTGAGTTATAGAAAAATTTAAGATAAGGAAGTTCAAGAGTTCAAGTTATAGAAACAAAATCAGGTAAATTGGTCTTTCCACCGCTATTGCTAATAGATTCCCTTCGACTTAAAGAATTTTCGACTGTATATTTGGAAAAATAATAAGATTTGTGAATATATGTGTATATATATATATATATATATATATATATATATATATATATATATATATATATATATATATATTTATATATATATTTGGTAATAGTTTCAGCAAAATACGTTCGATATATCGATACATCGAGATTTTTGAAATAATATATATCGATACTCTTAAAAAATATCGATTCGATATATATCGATATATTTTTCCAATTTGCCCATTCCTAAAGTGTATTAAAAACAACTTCCAAATTCTTGCGTTTTACGTTTTCGATTTCCAGCACACCCCTGATTATTCTCCTCGGATATTTCGAGAAATAATTAAAATAATTCTACCAGAAAATATAGGTTTTTGATAACAATCTATATATATTCTTTTTATTATCAAGGTGTCCGCATATGGTAGTCTTGAATTAAATTCATTTTCAATTGTAAATTTAATGTCTGAATGAAATGAGCAAAAAATTTTTGACATTTGTTCTATTCCTGATTCCTGAATTATACAAAATAAATCGTCAACATATTTTGTCAAGAAATTCGGTTTTATAAATAATTGTTCAACACATTTATCTAATAACACTGTGCTAGTTGAAAAAACAGCGTTGAACAACAGACGTTGCAAAGGAATGAACAGCCATTTTCCGTGATCAATATAAAATATCGAATTAAAACTAAATGTTAAAAACAAAAAAATAATGGAGGTCGGTCATACATTTTAACAACTTAGGGGCGATTCCTTGGCGGTTATGGGGCTTTTTCTTCAATGTATTTCTAATCTGTATTGCCTAATTTGTATGGGAGCCCCCTTGAGGAATGGAGATATTGGGTAGGTATGTAAGAAATAAATGATTGAGATGAAAATAAAGTGGGGTTGGTCATACATTAGACCCATATAGCAGCATCCTACGGGCTAAATTTAATAATTTCATTTAACGGCCATATTTGAATGGTTGAAATTCTGTAATTTGGCCCCTGCAGCGCCTGGGGTCAAATGTATGACCAACCCCACTTTATTATTCATTTCACTTAATTATGTTTCTAAAACGACAAAATATTTTAGAAAATTTTATTGCGGAATTTCGGTTTTTTTAATTTTTTCAATAAGTTAAAGCGTTTTTGAGTTACGCGAACATATGTTGTGCAACCTTCTTCATTTTCGAAATAACGGTATATTTCGAAAACAAGAGCTAACCTTAAAAAAAAACGGCTAGCACCACTGGATTCTGCGTAGCCGAATTAGGTCAAAACGCCAGGTGCCCAGCTTGTCTCAAAAAAGTGTAAATTTCTGGCACAGTGTAATCATTCCATTACTATATCTGCTTCAATTGTAGAAGCAGGAAGTCCCTTCATTTGAATATATACATGATTATTTAATGGAAAATATCTACTATCTGATATACAAAATTTAAGAATACGTAAGAATGAATCTTTTCATATTTTCGTATGTTTTCTTATTATATTAAATTTTTCCTTTACTATAATAATAGCTAAGTCTATTGGTATGCTTGGAAACAATAAAACTACATCAAGAGAAATTAACTTCTCATTATTATCCAATGTTGTACTCCTAATTCTATTTTTTGCAGGCCATTGGTGGAACTGAAAAAACCTTCATTATCAATTCACTATTAGCAAATTTAAGGAGAAAACGCAAATCTCTAACCTCATGGAACAGCAGGCGTAGGTGGTAACATTCCGTACTGTAAGGATGAATACTTTCTTTTAGAACGAGTTCTTTTTTTACTCTAGGCAAAATGCGCAAATACACATGGAAACCTGATTATCTCCAGAATACAATTCCTCAAAAATGCTGAAAAAAATTTTTTCTTCCTATTAATATCTTTAATATTAAAGATAAATTAAATAGAAAAAAGTAACAAAATTACCCATTTTACCCTATTAAAGTAAAATTATCAAAAGCTGTAGAGCGCAGCGTTAAACTAGTGACTCAATCCTCCTCAAATGTGTATGGGTCCGAGAGACGTGATGAGTTTATAAGAGCAACACTCACCACTCTTCTGTTATGCCTAATTTGCCCTCTTAAGCAGATTTTGACATTCCTGAATAATTTTTCATGTCCTTTAGTTGGTTGGTTAGTTGGGAAGAGAGTGGGTGCAACTTGCGGTGCAGCTGCCTTCACGTAGTGAGTCCTGAGAACAGGCCAAGAGCTGCACAACTTAAGTAATCATTGTGAATCTTCAAGGCGTATTATACAAAAATGCAGTCGTAAAAATCAAAAGTAATTCATAAAAAAATACGTTTCGCACCCCTTTTTTTCACACTGAACCAGAAAAATAATTTCGGTCTAACATAATTTACGTCTTTTAGAATTTTTCGTATATGTGCGTAATTTTTGATCTAATTTGTATTGAGTTGTAGGAAGTTTTCTCTACTATAACGATTCGATTCGCGAACTTTTTTGTTTTTCGCTCCAGTCTATTGAGCATGGGTCCCAGATAGGGTATACTCTCGACCGACTAAATTTTCTTACTTGTTTTGTTTTCAATACTTTGTCGAAAATTGTCAAAAGAATTTGGTTTTTTTTTTATGGCTTCCCTAAGGTGTAGCAGAAAGTAGACAATTTCCATATTAGAATATTAAAAAATCCCGTTAGAATGCTAAAGAGTGTGTCAGAAAAAACTTAAACACACTATTCCAGCCAAAACTTAGACTTGGTCTAACAAATTTATTTTTTTTTATCATGTTAGCTTTTAGAAATTTGTCAGATGTTATCTTTTACTGCCCGTCTACAACTGACATGATTTGCTGCTATAACTTGAAGTTATAAAAGCATTGTTAAAACATTTGCATTAACAACCGTTTTATAATATGAGAAAATTTCTAACATGATGAGTCTATACCTAACGCTAACATCATATTAGTATTAAAGTTAAGCATTTCATGTCAGTTGTAGACTGCATGTTACAAACCATTGATTTTAAACTGTTATTTTGGCAGAAATTTACAGCGAAAAAAATATTAACACATTTCAAAAATCCAAAAATGACTTAAAAAAAGCAAAAATTCATTAAACAGTATAAGGAAGACTTGAACATTGAAAGAAAACCTGGATCAGAACGAAAAAAAGTTCTAACAGATGTTGGTAAGGCAAAAGATGTCGAACAAATCTTTCGAAGAGCACCAAACACTTCTATCAGAAGAGCAGCTCGTAGCAGTTCAATGCTCTGATTCTTTTGTGAGCAGCCCCAAACCTTATGCTGTGTTGAAGCACTAGAAAGTTCAGAAAGTTCCATATTGTAATGCGATGAAAAACTTAGAAGTCGAAAACATGCGAAAAAATTGAGGTCAGATTTTATAAAAAATTTACCTGTTGTATGATGGCTGATTTTTATTTGGGTGATGGACGAGGTAATGTTCAAAAGAAGAAGTTCTTTGTGTGGCCATTTGCAGTTGTGGCAAAAGAAGCCAATTATTTGTGACATCAGGTACGATAAAAACAAACGGATTATCTACAAAAACGTCTCTAACCCTTCTTAAAACACCACTATGGAAAAAAGCCCTTTAGTGATGAAAATGGTTTACCACGGGAGGCAAATCCACCCAACTTTCAAGAACTTCGGCTTGTGTAAAGGTATCAGATTCTTGTAAAACAAATAATTTAATTGTGCAGGAAAGGTATTCCAGGACATGCCCGATTAATACCATGTTCACACGGATAGCAATATTCGTGTTTCGCTGTCCCATTCCTGTTTCGCGCACCAAACAAGATTGCAACAACATGTTTTGCCATACAAAATTTTGAGAACGAAACAGGTACTATCAGTTTATCTGAACTAGCTTCTCAAAACCAGCGTTTAAAAAGCTGCAGTTGAGATAGTAAAAGTCATAAGATTGTGCTGTAACTTCGACATCTTCATTTGTCATTGGACAAAAATAAACCGTTGACTTTACTTCTGATTCATTAAATGAAAACAGTCGCAGTGAAGGCAAAAGCAAAAAACGAAATGTTGTGCACAACAAAGAACATCGGCAGTCAACATGTTCGGAAGTGTTTTGTTTGACCGACTGAAACTTTTAAAAAATCCCGTAGTTAACGAAGATGGGACGTTGCATTTGTGTTTTTGTTTCCATATTTTTTTTTAAATAATACATGCGTACATAAATATGTACATTAGGGTGACCGTTAAAATCAAAAGTTTGATTTATTTAGGTCTCACTCGCCAATTTGGTGGGTATTGATAAAAAAAACTACTCCAAAAAATTTTTAGGACGATCGGCGAAGGCTAAGCCGTCCCTCAAGCCCGCCAAAGTTTGAGAAAAATCGTAAAGTCCGACTTGTATGACTTATATTTAGGAAAATGTTAATTTTACATAAAAATCGTTTTCTAAGAAGTTGTTGTTAGTAAAGTTTCCAGCAACTTTTGCCTTAACTGTTTTTTCTTACACACGTCAATTCAGCTTTAATATTTGTGTTTGTGTGCGTTTGCTTAAAAAAAATAGTCAAACGCATATAATTTGTTTCTAACGTACCACGGTTGATAAAGTGCAATTGTACTTTTTTGATACAATTCAAAGCCAAAAAGTACGGTGGTACCACCGTGACTCATTTGGTACTATTTCCAAATTTTTCAAACCTAAATATTTATAATTGATATAAAATGGCAACTCGTATTTACTGTCCAATGAATTTAAACTGATTTCAGTCTTTTGTGCAATGCATTTGCCAAAGTGCAAATGCAGAATTTCGTAGCGTTTTTATGAAATCTGAAATAAACTCTGTGTATGTTGTTGTTGGATTTAACAAAACAGCTATGATATTTTGCATTTGTTCTTTGCAAGACCATTTGCACGAAACACTAAACTTCGCTATTGTGAATAGATTTTTGCACTTGATCATTGGACGATTGCATATGCCACATTCTAAATCAAGTATCAGTGGCAGCATATAAGGCTTCATGGCGAAATATTATAAAAACAAAGGAACGAAATAGACCGTATGTACCAATGGTTTCAAGTGTAACCGAAACAAAAGTCTTTTTCTTTTATAAAAAAAAAAATATTTATTACTATTGGGGTCGAAAAAGTACGATTGTAGAAGTTCGTAAGTACGATATTGGTTTTCTCATTTATCATCCCTGTAACATACCTGCACACTTTCTTTATTCTTTAAGGGGCTCTCAAATAAAATTGTCAACACAGACTAGAAATATATTGAAGAAAAAGCCAAGGAATCGCCCCAAGGGGGATTAAATATATGACGGACCTTCATTAGTTTTTTGTGCTTAACATTTTCTTAAAACATAATTGCCTTGTATCTCCACCCTTTAGGGGGGCTCCCATACAAATATGCCGGTTTAATATAATTCTTAAATTTGGCCACTGCAGCGTCAAGATTGCCCTTAGTTGGGTCAAAAGTATGACCAACCTCACATAATTTGTTTTATCCCCATTGCCAAAAAACGACTACGCATGTTAGAAAAACCTATAACAATGGTTAAAGGTAATATTATTGTGGAATTTCATTTTTTTAGTTTATTTAATAAACTAAACCGTTTTTGAGTTACGCTGTGCAACCTCCTCCGTTTTCGAAATTTTGAAAACAAGAGCTTACCTAAAAAACGGTTAGCACCACTGAATTCAGCGTACCCGAATTAGGGTAAAACGCTAGGTGCCCGATTGGTCGGTTTTTTTTTTAAATAAATAATAAAAATGTTTTTCAACAAAACTAATTCATAGCAAATGAGTTTCTTTAATGAATTAAAAATTAGATTTTTTAGTGGATTATTCGATATTTTAAGTTTATTTTGTTTAATAAGAGATAAAGAAAAACTTGTGAACAAATTTTCTACATAATTAATATTTTCTAAGTTATTAAACATAAAAGTCAGATTTCATGTAAATTATAATTTTTCTCAAACTTTGGTGGGCTTGAGGGACGGCTTAGCCTTCGCCGATCGTCCTAAAAATTTTTGAGTTGTTTTTTTATCAGTACCCACCAAATTGGCTAGTGAGACCTAAATAAATCCAACTTTTGATTTTAACGGCCACCCTAGGGTACCACCGTACTTTTTGGCTTTGAATTGTATCAAAAAAGTACAATTGCACCAACTTAATCAACTGCGGTACGTTAGAAACAAATGATATGCGTTTGACTATTTTTTTTTTTAAAGCAAACGCACACAAACACAAATATTAAAGCTGAATTGACGTGTGTAAGAAAAAACAGTTCTAAATAAACAATTCGCATCAATGCTGCTGTTTACTTTTTATTTTAATTAGGTTTTGTTCAATATGAGTTTTAGAGAAAACTTGTTAAGGCAAAAGTTGTTGGAAACTTTACTAACAACAACTTCCTAGAAAACGATTTTTATGTAAAACTAATATTTTCCTAAATATAAGTCATACAAGTCGGACTTTACGATTTTTCTCAAACTTTGGCGGGCTTGAGGGACGGCTTAGCCTTCGCCGATCGTCCTAAAAATTTTGTTGAGTGGTTTTTTTATCAATACCCACCGAATTGAGGGGTTAGAGCATGGAAAAATAGAAAAAAAATTTGATCCATACAGTTAACGACCACCCTAATGTACATACATATTTATTTATTTTAAAGCTTAACAAATCTTTTTAATTTTTTGAAATTAAATAAAACTTTAAATAACATTATCGCTTTAATATACATACAATGAACACAACGTCCCATCTTCGTTAACCTCGGTATTTATTAAAAGTTTCAGTCTGTCAAACCAAACACTTTCGAACATGTCGGCTGCCGATGTTCTTTGTTGTGTTCAACTTTTCGTTTTTTGCTTTTGCCTTCACTGCGACTGTTTTCATTTAATGAATCGGAAGTAAAAGCAACGGTTTATTTTTGTCTAATGAAAAATCAGAAAGTGGAAGAAAAAGCAATTTTTTGATTTTGACTGCAGCTTTTTAAACCCTGCTCAAAACAAAGAAATAAAATTTAAATCTAAAATAAAATCACACTAACAACACAAAAAAAAAATGTCAAAATGAAACAAGAATGAATCGTATGAACAGCATGTTTGGCAATCTAATTTAAGAGAGCGAAACGAGTGGTTTATATCGTCGTGTGAACACAGCATAAGCGTAAGTGAAACACCTCGTCCAAAAAGGTAACGGAAGCAACTATAAAATCTTTAGTGGAAGGATTTCTTGAAAAAGTGGACAAGTAATATTTAATGTCTTTTGATTTTGTACAATATTTGAATAAATTTACGTATTATCGAGAATTTTTATAAAGGGTGGTTAATTTTAAGGGCCGATGTTGGTTTTGAATAAAACACAAATTGTTTAGGAAATTATTGCCATTTCTTTTTATTATGATAATATTGATATGGTTCAATTATATATGGAACAAAAAAACATCCATCCGATGGTCCAAATTTTCGATGACACTGAGGCATACAGGTATGTGATGGAAATCGATTTTAAAAACGATACGATTTGAAACCGAAAATATCGTTTTCAGTATCTTTTAAAATGGGTTTTAAATGCATAATCCTTTTATTTTCAGTCTTTATTCTTTCAAATTTTATATTATATACGTTAACTGAAGTGTATTCTGAACGAAAATTTTAGACTATAATTCAGAAATGGATTTTAAAATCCTTCGAAATTCATCACACCTTAAAAAAACGTTGGTTTTGAAATCGATCGATTTTCATCACATACCTTATAATCAAGTATGGGCACCACTACATTGAAAGCTTTGCATGTGTGGCATTGTATTGGTTTGTTTACGTTTGCATTTGTTGGTTTTATGCTCTTTTGCTCTTTGTTTTTTGTGTATGTATACACATCGTTCGCTCTTTTTGCATTTTGATTTAGCATTTGCCCATAGCTGCTTATAATTAAGGTTCTATGTCGTTAATGTGCGGAATGATCTCATTTTCTTAGCTCTTGATTGGTGCTGGCTTATCGACGACCCCAAAGAAAGAAGTCCAACGGTGTCAAATCACATGATCTTGGCGGCCAATTGACATCACCACCACGTGACATAACATGACCATTGAATTTGTCGCGCAAAAGAGCCATTGTTTCGTTAGCTGTGTGGCAAGTGGCACCGTCCTGTTGAAACCACATATCGCCCACATTTATATCTACCAATTCGGGCCATAAAAAGTTTGTTATCATCTCACGATAGCGAACACCATTTACAGTAACTGCCTGGCCGGCCTCATTTAATTCACCCAAATGCGGCAATTCTGCTTATTGATGACTCCACTGAGGTGAAAATGTGCCTCATCACTGAAGATGATTTTCTTCAAAAATTTATCATCCACTGTTGCCATTTCTAGCCACCATTCTGACCACTGACGATGTTTGAAATGGTCAAGAGGCTTAAGTTCTTGAGTCAATTGCACCTTGTAAGCGGGTAAATGCAAGTCTTTATGCATAATGTTCATCAACGACGTGCGTCAGAGGTGCAATTGTTGGGCTCGAGGACGACGAGTTGAGGAGGACGGCTCTGCAGCCACACTATCGCGAACAGAAGCAATATTTTCTGCAGTACGAGCATGCACTGGTGTTTTCGCATCTCCTACAGACCCGGTTTGCTCCAGTTTTTGCACGATTTTTCCGATTGTACGATTAAATTGACCGAAAAAATCACGAAGTGCACGATATGCATTTTGATTTGAACGCCCATTTACATATTAAGGCTGAATAACTTTAACGCGTTCCTCGATTGTGTATCTTTCCATGGTTCAAATTGAGTTAGTCTGAAATTGAGAAATGTCAAATGAAATGCAGAAAAAAACTTGACTTTTAGTTGTGGTTCTCATTCAAAATCGGCCCTTAAAATTTAACCACCCTTTATTAAACGGTTTAAGTTTTATTTAACTTAATACAAGTACATATAAGTTTTTTCTGGGTCACTCTTTAGCTAGGAGAACAAAATTTCGCCAAAATATGTTTTGGGCATAAGATATTTACGGTACTAAAAATTAAACAAATCGGATCATTATTTAACAGGGGCTCCATTGAAAAGTCCTCTGGAAATTAAAATTTTAGCACGTTAGCGACCATTCAAACTGGGATGACGAAACTCAGCTTGAATATAATTTCTTAATATGGAAATATTCTCTCCAAAATATAAAATCTAAAAAATATTTTTTACCAAAATCTTATTTTAGAGCTTTTAACATTTTTGCATGAAATTTTAGTATCTGAATTTAGAAGAGTGAAGCCGAAATTTGTTACAATATGATATTGTTAAATTCTTGCTAAAAGTTTTTAATCTTCAAATACATATTTTGTTATTTTTGTTGCTGTTTTAATTTCAATATTCTTGGTAATCAGTTCAATCAGTTGTTAAAGCTTAAACTTTTATTAGTGCAATAGAGCAACAGAAACACTCACTCAATTGTACAAGCAACTGGCATTGTTAATGCAGCAGTGGCAGGAACGACAATAGCAGAAGTGGCATGTTTGTTGCTAATGCGGTTAAATGCAATTGTTTCCTTTAAATATCATCCTCTAGTTGTTCTTGTTTTCGTTTTTTTTTGCTGCTGGTGGTGGTGATGGTGGGTCACAAACAAAAAGGCGATACGATTGTGGTTTCTACTCTATTTTTTGTTGTTGCTGCAAGTTTAAAGAAACTTTCTCGTTGATTTTTTACAATGGTGACATGCTGATTTTCAACAACGACGACATATATACAGCAGTAGCTGAAGCAGCAGTTGCAACAACAGTAAATGTGAAATCAACATCAACACCAGCTGCTGTTAGTGATGCTATAGCTTTCTTATTGCCGTCCTTGTTGTTGTTTGCTGGTACGTTGGTTAACTTACCAAATAACACCATGTACAAACATACAAAAGCCTAATACATACTTTAGTTGCGCTTTTAAAATAAAAAAAAAAACAAAACCACTAAAGACAAACAGACAGAACAACGGAAACATTATGTTGTTACTGATGTTGTTCCTGCTACCGTTTGGTCACGTTTACTAAAATAGACGAAAAAAAAAATTTTCAAAAAATGTTTGTTTGTTTTTGTCAACACAATCTACACAAATGCATCGCAAAAAGGCAACAACAACATTTAAATATTTGTTTACAAATTTTTCTATCTTTTAACTTTTTTTTTAAACGAAACCTTTAGTTTATTTTTTGTTCTTTTTTTAAAGAGGGAAAACGAAATGAAACAAAAATCGATTATTTGTCGTTCTGTTTTTTTTTTTTGATGTTAAATAGCGAGTACATACATCGCTGTTGCAACTACACTAGTTAATGACAACGATGTTGCACATGTTTTCAGTTCATTTACTTTTAGTTTTAAGATTCCCAACATAGAAGTAAGAGTTCAAATAGAGGTCGAATTATCAGTTGCCCTTCCTTAAGGCAATGTTTATTTTTTTCAATGCTTTCTACGAATCATTCTAATTTTTTGGTGTCTGCATTTGATATTAAGACTAATTTCATTTTAATACCCTTCACCACAGATAGAACGATTGTGATTTCGTTTGAAATATGTATCTACAATATTGAGCAAAGATCCTCTTAAGTGTATATGTACTTTAGGTCCTTTAGAGTAGAAATGGTAATTTAACGGTGTCTGGCTGTCCGTGTGTATGTTAAAATGGGGTTTCCGAAGAACACAGTTACGACGACGAATCAATCGTTATAAAGGCTGGGCCAACCAAAACGCACGATGTTAACTGTAAATAAAACAAAAAGTTTTCAGAGAATTCTCTTAATATTTGTTATTATGATAGAAGGATCTATGATAATAATGTGTAAAAGAAAATATCGGCCTAATACTCGACACTGTTTCGGTGGCATACCTCTATCTGATGGTCCATTTTCTCAATGACGCTGAGACATAATTGAGAAAATTAGCTCTTGAATTGTTTTTGGCATATTGACGTACACTTTTTAATTTAAATATCCCCAAAGTACAGTGTCAAATCACATGAACGTGGCGGCCAATTAAAATCGCCACAACGTAAGATAACAGGGCCATTTAATTTCTAGCGCAAAAGAGCCATTGTATCGTTGGCTGTGTGGCACCATCATGTTGGTTCCACATATATGTCCACATATATGTCCTAGTCCATATCTTTAATTTCATCAGCACCAGTGATGTTCATGAGATATTCAATTGTTGGACAGGACGACGAGTCGAGGCTGATGGCTCTTCTGCCAAACCAATGCGAACAACAGCAATATTTTTCGCAGACTAAACTGGGCGAGCATTTACAGGTGTTTTCACATTTCCTACAGACCCAGAATGCTGAAATTTGCACACAATTCTCCCGGTTGTTGTCGATTATGCTGACCAAAAAAATTACGAAGGCACGAAATGCATTTTGAATGACCGCCAAATTATGTACCCCTCCATGGTTGAATTTGACACTGAAACAAAGAAATGCCAAATTAAGTTGGGTATTTAAAGAAATTTGGATTTTTGGTATACATATACTAACATAAGTAGGTTTTATAATTTTAACTTTTGCGAGGTGATTTTCAGTTTAAAAATAGATAAAGTTTATAACAAAAAATTAAGAACTTTAATTATGTTTCTGCAAATTTTTTTCGTAAAACCGATAAGTGCAAAATAAGAAAAATGAAATTACTCTTGTTTATTATTAATTTTATATTAAAAATCAACAATTCTTAAACGTAAAAAATAGATGAAATAGTATTTTATTTTTTGATATCAGATTTTTACCGTGCGTAGATATGACCACTGTTCATCGATTTCTTGCAAAAAGTAAAAATTGAAAAAATTGAGCTGACTCTCTTTAGAGCAACAATTGCAATATGTACGCTAAGCGTATTAAATAAAAATATTTTGAGTTGATTGAATATACATATGGGCATATCCGTCAAAAGGTCCACCGTGTCCGAAAATTTAAAAGTTATTAAAAGCTGATTATTTTACGATATTATTATAGAGAAATATTTAGATTTTACTAATTTTTTTTCACTTAGATGAACAACCAGACTGCAAAGTTGTGCAATCGTAATTTCTTATTTTTGAGAATGTTTTATTGTATGTTTTCTTTCATATTATCTTCTTGAAAAGATGTGATATTTGATAAAAATTCAAAGAGCAATATGCTATTCGGATTAACGGTAAATTTTTATTTTATTTTAATCATTATTCAGTTCAATTATTATGGAATTTCACGTTCAAAATGTCACGTATCGACCCAGATTTTGGCTTAAAAAAAGAAAATACAGAAGATTTTGGAATCGAACCAAAGACATTTGAATGTTACATTGCTACGTAAAATTCTCAAAGTAGTTTGACTAAAAAATTGTGCCAGGTTTCGCTTAATTACGCCTTTTTATACATGGTCACAAAAACTACTTCTATTTGTTTCACGTTCGAACCGCTACTTCTTTTGTCATTATCTTTGACCTAAAATCGCGCCCTCCATAAACTTTAGCATAGATAACAGTACTTTCTTAGTGCTATAATTAAAGGGTTAAGAGAACGTAAAAATATTTGTTGTTTAAAATGTTATTGCATTTTTGATGCGTACGACTGTCACGTTCAACACTTTGGATTTGCCCATATATGTACCTATTTTATTCAAAATTATTTTACTTCCTTATTCATAAAAAATAAAAATTTTGTTAAAAATGTATTTAAACACAAAACTTTCTATTGAAATTTTTCTTAAAACACATTTAACAGGCGATGGACCTATTGCTTTTAATATAAATTTTACTACACAATCAATCGCCTGTCATTTGGAAACAGCATATTAATGTTTTGATAAAAAAAATCTTTGCGTACGGTAATTTCTTCTCAAAAAAGGTAATTTTAAGAGGTCCGCAAGGTAATGAAAAAATAAAAGTTAACATCACTGGTTCAGCCCCAGTTCTGTTTCATCATTAAGCAGTGAACTTGCGATAATGTGAACTAATAAAAACCAAGGTAGTTCACATTATAGAATTTGTTCACATTTTCGATTGCAAAAATTTGAACCGCCATGCTGTGTTTTGTTTTTCTTAAAAAGTTCTAAAAAGTATTGAAACTTTAATTAAAAAATAAAATTAAATACTTCAACACTTGTCAAGATGTTTGGTTTTATGGGATCCAGATGCATTTGCACAACAAAGAAATGTAACTCTTTGCTTCTCTATCTTCGCAGCTGGTGAGTTTTATTCCAATGATATTACATACCTCTTGATGGAAGAAGTGTATTGTTTTAATTTTTGTTCACAATTGAATATGAAAAATAGGTGTTCACATTACTGGATAGTTTTCTAAATCGGAAGTTCACATCACCGAGAGTTCACTGTTTATACATACATATGTATGCTTCTTTGCTGTTAAAAAATAAGCGAAATTAATATTTATGGATAATGTACTTTTAAATAGTATATGCAAATAGTATAATTAGATATTCGTTGAAATTAATACGTCTACATTTTGGACGACTTTTTTACTTACCTAGGGATAGGAATGTCAAAAGTTGCTTGTGTTTTTGACATATCTACAAATGAAAGCAACAAATCTACTGTTTTTTGGTGTTGAAATTGTTGTAGTATCGTCACCAGCGTTTACATAAATTTCCCTTGGGTTTAAGTTAAGATAATCTTCATAATATGCATTTAACATTAGTCAAAAACTCTTATGTATAATCATTATTTTGCCATTGCATAAAAATCATTCGCCATGCATTTTCAATATAAGATATAAAAATGCATCGGACTCAAACTTTGTAGCTAGTGGCATTATATCTACATATCTATATATAATATATAAAACTGTAAGAGATTGGTCAATCCCCAAATCGATCCAATAAGTCGGGATTTCGGAAGTTCGAATGCTTAGGGGGTATAAACGGGAAAATTTGGTAACTTTATATCTCCAAAACTAAAAGAGATACAACAAAATGTAATACTTATCGTTGTTCTTTAGAAAAATAAGCGGACAGGTGTCTGGTACTTTTTTTAATTCGGCGCTGTTAGGGAGTAAACGGGTAAAACCTGAATTTTGTTACTTTTTTGACACCCCATCTTTTTTTTGAACTACATTCAAAAGTTAACAAAAAATACGGATATGAATTTGGTACTTTTTCGAAATTCTAACTATTTTTGGTACTTTTTTTACAAAACATTTTCTCCATTCATTGACATACTCGTACTAAATTATGGGCTCCCACTACAATACTGAAATTTTTTCCAATTTGATGGGTGAATAAAATAGTACCAGAAAGGGGAAATATAGGAAATTTGATATGAGCCGTTTATTTTGAAAGTGGCATTAGTCACTTTTTCAAAAAAAAAATCGAGTTAATAATAAATAATAATAATAAATAATAATAATACTGAGAAAAATATCATTATCATGATGTATCAAATACAAGTGAATCTTCTCGAAAGTTAGCATCCATATTTTTAAACGTGTTAAAACGCAAACCCTTAAATATCTCGACTTAAAAACCGAAATGACTTATGCCACTTTCAAAATAAACGGCTCATATTTTACTTAAGCTTTTTGGTTCTACAGCTGGTATTTTTTTAATTACACTACGCTAGTTAAAAAAACGGACAAGCCAGGCACATGGCGTTTTTACATAATTCCGGTGCGCTGAATCCAGTGGTTTTAGGTTGGCTCTTGTTTTTGAGATATCCCGTTATTTCGAAAATGGAGGAGGTTGCACAACAAATATTCGCGTAACTCAAAAACGCTTTAGCTTATTGAAAAAACTAAACTGAAATTCTGCAATAAAATTTCCTTTAAGAAAAATAAAACTTCTTTCTTATATGCGCAGTCCTTTTAGAAAAATATTTTTTTTTATCAAAATTTCGAAATTTTTGTTCTTTAAAAATACACAAAAAACTAATTGAGGTCGTAGGTCATACATTTTGTCCCACTAGGGGCGACTCCTGGGCATTTATGGGACATTTTCTTAAATATATTTCTAGTCTGCATTGAAAATTGTGTATGGGAGCCCCCTTAAGGAATGGAGCTAGCGGGTGGGTATGTTAGAAATAAATGATTGAGATGAAAAATAAAGTGGGATTGGTTGCAAAGAAAAACTACAAATTTTAAAAATTTACCAATATTTTATTTTGTTTAACATTCCGAATGTTAACCCTAAATGAAAATTGTATCCTTTTCAACAACAAAATTTCCCTTTATTTGGGGTAACAACCCTAAATCCGGCAGCCCTGGCTGTATCCATTATAAGTTTTTCCCAGGAAAGAACTTCCGATAACAGCAAACCTGTTTCAACCACAAAAATCTTTTTACCTGGCCCCAGTGTTCTCCCAAATTTAGGATTATGTTACGATAGGGCCCATATAAAACGAGCTAGGTTTATAGAATAAGGCTCAAATATTCTATACATATGAGATTTTTTAGTCTTAAAAAACAGCAAAATCGATCTATTATTTCACCTGGCGCCCTTACAAATATGCTTCCGAAATAAGCATACGACAGTGTTTACACCATATGAGCTAGGAAATAATAAGCTTTTCAATACTATAGTGTAGGTTGTATTAGACTCGGTAAAGCCGAATATAGCCCATTTACCTGTTTCATCTTAAATTTAACCCCAATTAGCAACCAAATCGACAAGTCGAATATACCAACCACTTCTTTACTGCCACTAAATATCCAAACAAAAAAACTCCATTTAAAAGTAAAATAAAACAAACAAAATCTACATCCACTTTAAAAACAATTTAAACTTTAATTTAGGCAATTACAATACTCTATTTAACACCTGATATTATTTAAACTTTAACGAAACTGAAATGCAAAATTTTATTTAACAAACGAACCAACAACCAACACCATTTAAATAGAAACTTTAAATTTAATTGAATGAATTAGTGCATGAATAGAGGAATTTTATTGCATGAACAAAAAATGTAAGTGTTAATCAAACACTTTCATCTCGTTGAAATGTAGCAAAGTGTAAGCGTACATATCCTTAAGTTTTTGTTGGTCCAAAATTTGTTTGAATTTCTTTTTGGCAAAATCACGATCAGCGAAATTTTCAAACGTACTGTCGCCGGCAATTTCCTTATCAATACTGATAATGGGATAAATGGCATGATTGGCAAAGAATCCGAACAATTCACGGTTTTTTACTTCTTTGTGTATTTGTTGCAGCGAAGGTATCTTTTCAAAATTATAATCCATTAAACATTTTTGCAATTCATCATGGTAAATTTCTATGAAATGTTCACGCTTTTCCTTTAACAATTTCACAGGTAGACTGGTATAGAAGAAATAATTTAAGTCAATGCCAGGACTACCCCATATACTCATTTGAAAATCCACAAATACCACATCTTGAGGTTGGTGTAAATTTTGTGCATCATATTTGAACATCATATTGTTGACCCACATATCACCATGATTTAATACTTGAAAATCTCCCTCTTGTGGCTTTTGCATTTGACTGAGATTACAGCGTAAATTTGTTAAATGCTTTTCTAATTTGTAGACAATTTCCTCATATCCTTTCCAAGTTTTTGCCAAATCAATTAATGCCTGACAACTTGCTTTGATGAGACAATAGAATGTACTATTATCACGTTGTATGGCACCTTTAGCTAAAATGCCAGAGTCAAAACATTTCATAAGAGTGGGATCCTAGAAAATGAAAAGGATACAATTAGCGCTGTTAAATATAATTTTTATTTGTCAATAATTTGGATTTTTTTTTTAATGGAATTGTCAATTATTTAATCTTAATCGTCCTTTGCTTACACACCGTGTTTATTAGCCATGTCTCTGTTCAAACTACAAAGTAGAAGATCGAAGACTTCTGTTGTCGATGTTTTGTTCTTGCTTAAACTTTTGTTAGCACAAAGATATCAAATACCTTTGCAATCAAGGCTAATTCACTAGAAGGTGAAGTCAACTCTCAATCGGACCCAGTGATGCCAGGAGAAATTTTCAACAAATCCCTACGTGTCAAAGGAAAAAATCCCTTTTTTTCCCTACAAGCAAAAAAATATACCCTATACTTTTCCCTACGTTAAAAATTTATTGTTTTTAGCAACAGGCATACAAACCGTCTTATGTCATTTTTTAGGAGCTTAATATATTTAAAGAATACTTATTTAAATAATTTTTTTTAATATAAATATCTAATAATTAGTATTGTGGTAATTTTGTTGAAAGACAATCATGAAAAAACAAAAAATGTACTTAGACTTCACAAAAAATTCTTGACAAAACGTACGAAAAAACAGAAGTAAAGGAAAAACATGTAAAATCAATTAAAAAATGGATAATTATTCAAAAAAGCAAATTTCGATCTACCAAAGGTTAAAATACAATTTGGTTTAAGGATTGATGTTTGACTATTGACGTCAGCAGTCGTCGATGGCTGCGAGTGTACGACGGCAAATCCCTCTGAGGAGATCGAGTGGTGGCGATCGAAACATATCAGGGTAACCAGCCGCCTGGGTTCGACTCAGGCCAGCCGCCTGGGTTCGAATCTCAGGTCAGTCAAGAATGAAAAATTATCAATAACAATTTTAATTAATTTTCATGTTGTAAAATTCCTTTCTTCATTAAAATAATTTAATGAAAATTAAATTTGACGAACTTAAGCCTGATTAAAAATATTGAAAATTTGGATTAAAAATAAGTATCGAATAATTTTTAGAAAACTTAATACCAAATAAAAGGGAAGGCTCTGTAAAATTTTAGATATGTTTTCTTCAGTTTCCCTGAACGAAAATAAAAAAGAAATTCCTTTTAAAAATATATATATATATATAAAATATGGTGGGGTGCAATAACCTCACATGAAATAAAGTCACAGTGAGTTTATTTCCACTTCAAATGGCAATAAAGTCACGTGATGTTATTTCCAAACGCAAATGAAATAAATTCACAGTGAGGTTATTTCCATTTTAGTAATTTTATACAAAAAAAAAAGTGAGTTTATTTCCATTTATAATAAAACCAACAAAATAACAAATCAATACTACATACAATAGAACATAAACGAATGGATAAGCCTGAAAATAAAAATGAAATCCTTAGTTATCATTGGAAAAATAAAAGCTAAGATTTTTTCCCTTTTACGAAATATTTCCTTCTCTATGTACATTCTTGAAGGTATAAACATTCCGTAAAAGGGAAAATCCTTAGTTATCATTGGAAAAATAAAAATTGGCTGTGAAGAAAGTGTCATGTCTCGTATAGCAGAGCAAATAGTTGGTGAAGCGAATAAAAAAATATGAGATTATTACTCATTCACAATAATATGATGTGATGTTATTACCAATCTGAAATTTTTAAAATGTGATTTCATTTCATTTTTAAATGGAAATAACATCATGTGAGCTTATTTCCAAATATGATGGAAATAAACTCACTGTGAAGTTATTGCCAGTGAGGTTATTGCACCCCACCATAAAATATATATATATATGTACTTCCTTATCCTTAAAAGTTTTCATTAAAAACTTTTTAAAAATTCGAAATTGTATTGTTTTTTCTCTTAGTTTAGAAGGTATGATTGTTTCTTTTACAAAATAATTTCTATGTAGAAAACTCGTTCATTAGATCTTCGATCTTTCGGTAGTTCGCAAATGCGAACGCGAATATTCGTAAGCCGCTAATGATATATTAGCGTGGGCGACGAATATTCAGGTACATGTTTTTTTTTGGCAATTGTTGAAGATTGCAAGGCTGTTAGGACTCAAAGTACAGGGCTTCCGTTTAAAAATGCTATTTTATACAAAAAAAATTCATTTTTAAATGAAAATAATTCCCCACAAATCCCTACAAAAAGGGAAAATTCCCTACTATTGGCATCACTGATCGGACCACAAAAGCAGTGTTGTTGCTTTCGATGTCCGATTGTCGAAAATATTGCTAGTAAAAAAAGGTTTGTCTACATAAAAAATTGTAGTTTGAATACAACTTTCACAACTCGACCACCGAAAATCTAGTGAATTCGCATTGTTTGCAACATTGTCATATAAATAAAAGCCATATTAAATTTTATTGTTGCTTTTTATAAAGGTTGGCGTGCCATACGTTGCCCCAAATCAATTTTTTTGTTTATGTGCATACAAAAGAATGGATAGTCAAGACGGTGTATTACGTATTGTACAGTGAATTAAATAAACTCTTGGGCGCAAAAAGGGCTAAAATAAATTTTTTTTTCAAGTAAACACCAAAAGTGGCCGAGAATGCGGTAGGCCACGTTCAATATGGAGACGTTCAAGAGAATCCGAAATTAACGAACTGGGAGTATTTTGGAACAAATTAAGGCCTATCTCTCAAAATAGAGTTAGATGGAGGTCGGCTGCTATTAGCGTCCTATGTTCCAGTGGAAGTTAGAGGAACATATATGGGCTTTTCCTGGGGTTAAGAACGTAAGTTCGTACGCTTTTGATGTGCAAATAATATAGAAAACAAAACTTTTACTATAATTTTTTTTCGATTCGATAGCAATGGAACGGAATATTCAAAAGTGATTAATTTATTTTAAAAGTGTATTAATGAAGGTCTCCATCCAGTATTTACAAAATAAAATATCTCTCTTGGTTTTTGTTTAATTAGCTTATTTACCGGTCACGAAAATACGGATCGTGAACGTACGATTTTTCCATATGTTTTTTTTTATTATTATCACCACGCATTTTCCAATAAATGTCTTCAAATTTCCTTAATAAAAAAACTTAAGACTTCTTTTACAGTTGATTGTAATGAAGAGATTATGAAGAAAGAAGTTAACATAACATATTTCTTGCATGTAAAATAAGTATATAAAAATGTCTTTAGAAGTAGAAAATACAAGAAATTATAAAATTTTCCAGTTTCAAGCCCAATTTCCTCAAGTAAAACAACTGAGATATGGGCACTTCCAAGATTGTAAACGGGACATTCGCACACGTTTATATTGACAAAACTGTAAAAAACAACCTGATTTTCATTTTTTAAATTAATGATTCTTTTAACTCTCAATTAGCTCTTTAATTTCCGCAAATGAAATTTTTCGCTTACTGTCGTGGTTTCCGAGATAATTGCAAAAAACCAGTGATTGTAAACGGGACAAAAAACGGAAGTGGGTTTTAAGGGGTAACCTTTTAAACAGTGATTTCTGCGAAACCTGACACAATATTTTATTGGGATTAATTTTAAAATGTTGCGTACTAATGTGCCCTAAAAATGGTTTCGATTTCAAAATAAAATATGAATTACATTTTTTTAAATAAATTGTTAATGAAATTGTAAACGGGACAATTTTTCCACCATGATTTAAAATTTTTTTATGTTGCTATTTATAATCCTTTATATAAGAAACTTAATAAAAAATGTTTTTCAGATCATAAATATGCCTTAGATTAGAGTATTGTTGTTCCAAATGCATATTTTCTAATATACACAAGTATGTGCTAAAAGTTGTAGTACTTCGTTTACCATTTATCTTTTTTTTTTCGAATCAATTAATTTATACGCATATATTAAAAAAATATAAGCAATTCTCTGAATAAATCTTGAAAAGAAAAATTTTTTTTTCCATTTTTTGTGGTTGACGTTTTTTTTTTGGAAATAGCCATATGCTATGAAACCATTCTTTTATAAGAACAAAGACTTTTTTATAATAATAAACAATAAAAGACGATGGTAATCAATATTATATTATTATATATATAATATTTTATTTTTTCATCCTGGTAGACCATTCTGGGGAAACTTCCATATATAACAATCATATAATGGTTAAAAGAACCCAACCATATTATGGTTACCTGCGAACATGTTATAGTTAATAATACAATAATTTTATAACCACTAATAATTGTATGATTTTAAATAAACAGTAACATTTTCATAATTTTTAAGAAAAATATGTTATGGTTTAAAAACAACTACACTATTATAAGTGAAAAACATATTATTTTTATTATTAACCATAACAAGTTCAAAAGAAACCATAATATGGTTGTAGCTTCTTGATGAATAACTAATTTAACCATAATATTGTTGCCGGTGTCCAAAATATGGTTAAAGTAACCATAACATGTTTACAAATGTTTCTTTAAAAATAGTTTTGTTAGAGGTGACCATTTAAAAAAATGTATTTGCTTTACATGTACACTTTATACTAATAGGTGTGTATTTTCGTGATTTAATTTAATTCAAATGTTTTGTTTATACTTACTTTCTGGTTAACCAGCAAAGAAATACTATGAAATTGTGCCAGTCGTTTTAAAACTAACGCAGCATGATTTTCATCCATACCGAGCTCACGTGAGGCCAACCCGTAACCCGATGCTCCCAAATCTTGAAAAACTAAGGTATTTATAGGTTTCTTAAGGCACTGATACAACCTTAAAACAAACGGATACAAAAATGATCATACATTTATTTGTAAATTTTACTGTTTTAAACATCTTACTTGGCCCCAAATTGCTTCTTGTCCTTCGTAAAAATTTCCATTATTGGCAAAACACGATAGTAAAATATTTTTTCTTTCAAAAATACTTTCATGTCCTCGAGAAAATCAATTGATTTTGTTACTGGCATACTCTTTATAATTATCGAAATCGTTTTATCTTCACTCGATTCATCAATTAAGTTATACGTTATTAATACACGATAGATAAGACTGCAATAATTATCACCCGCACTACTGCCCATTTTTATAAAAATCTTTTTTAACTGAGGATTTGCCTCCTGTACAGCATTTTCTACGACTTCTTCGAAAAAATCCAAATTTAAATGTTTGGGTATCACAATCACCGACTTATCGTATTGAATTTCCATTGTAGAAATAATTTCAAATGGAATTTGTTGGTGATATTTATGTAAATGGAAATGTTCGTTTTTTTCACAATATTTAGGAAACACCTTTTTTCAGTAACAAAAGAAAATGATATCGCATATTGTATGTACATTATTTATTGTAATAAACTATTTGAATTTTTATTACAAAACTGTTATATTTTTGTTAAAATAACTTAATTAAGTGTTACATTGTTAATAGAAAGTACATATAAGTACATACTTAGTTTAAATTAATTTTCAATTTAATTGAAATCGTGCATAAAAACGTAAATTATATTCACATGTTTATAACTGTTTTTGTTTAAACTAAAAAATTAACTAATGTGTTTTTAGTTATAAATTAGAAATTATTTTGGGTATTGCTTTAATCTAGATATCGCATACTAAATTATTACCAGTCAAAATTCAAAATTTAGCTAGATTGTTTATTTTTTAATAAACAAATTAAAGATCAAGTCTTTAACGATATCGTTTAACGGGTCTTTCACATTTGAAGCAAAGCCGCGAATAATGAAAAATTATTATTTTGCCACTTACAACTTTTTTCTTTTGTAGAACTCAATTTGATAAAAGAAATTGCAAACATGTTTTTAAATGCAGTTTTATGCCTCTCCTGAGAATTTTTGAATTCTGAGTTATGACTGTTAGTCTGGGTTTACACTATGAAAGTTTTCTTTCAGAAAGTATGACTTTATAGGTAAGAGAGGAAGAGAACAGACTATTTTTTTCTTCCCTCTCAAAAAATTCAGACTTTCTGCTTAATGATTTTGTGTGCGATATTATTTATATATAACAAAACTTTTGATACTTTGCATAACTTACATAATTTAAGCAAATTAAGCAAAATGCAATTGCGGTGTTTGTTCTCGAAATTTTTGTTAGATTGTTTTACAGAGGTGTTTAATATATTCTTAAAGTACCCATCGACTAAATAATATTATTGAGTACTTTATTGCTATAATTATTGTCGTTTTGCTTCACACTGTTCAATAAGTTGGGCAATGTATAAATGGTCCAATCTTTCATTCAATATATGTTAAAGTAAACTAAACTAAAGCACATGTGTGTATTGTCAACATATAACAAACAAAATATACGTCTATAGCAGTACGCACGATATTTATAGGAAAATTATCCACTGCTTGGATAAATGCACGCTTTAGAGATATTTGTCAGACCATGGTCTCTAACACCGACTACATATTTTTGTCCAAGGGATTCAAATCGAGGCTACCAGAATGCCAATTGTTGGTGGAAATTTTTTTTAACCAAAATTGTATGGTTTCTGCCTTATGTGCTGGCGCAAAGTCCTTCTGAAAGGTTCAGTGTTGATTTTCAAGCAAATAATTGTTTGACGGCTTGATAAATTTCTCTAACACGTCAAATAGGTTCACCGCTGCAAAGGATTTCACTCGTCTTTGGCAAAAATAGAGTTGGTAACTCCATTATGTGCAACTCCTCATTATGCGATCACTGAAGCGAGATTGTGTCCTCTTTAAACTCTTAAAAAAGTTTCTGCTGCTTTTCGAGATTTGTGGGCATATACTCTATCATTTTATTCAATCTAAATTTGGTTTCTCTAAAAAGTGCCCTTATCCGAACAGTGGATAATTTTCCAATGTATGTTTAATACATTCCTAAATTTATAACAAATAAAATACAACTAGTTGTTGAAAAAAAAAAACACTTTTCATAATAATTTATTGCATAAAAACCGTGAACCAGAACTTATATAGTATTTTGTATTAGTCCAATTATGAACACAATTTCCCCGAGGGTTTTTTCTCTTTTTCCATTTTTGCAATTGAATTTACATAGAGAAATGGGAGAAAACTCCCGGGGAATTTTTATGCATAATTGAGCTGTATATAAATAAATTATTCAAATGTATGTTTCCAGCCGTAATACCTTCAAAAGAATAAACGCATATCGTTGATCTTATATAGAAAGGCCCTTACTCACATGATTGCATTTTTACAGGAGATGGTTAACACTTCGCAAATTGTATGTAACAAAATTTAAAGTTGCTTGTAAAGCTGTTATTTTTTGACACTATTGAATTAAATTTTTGTGACGAGGTGAATTTGTGTGAAATATATTGGAATCACTAAAAAACTTAATTTCATCGTTCTAAATGAGATGAACGATATGTTTTTGGATGAGCAATATTACTACATATAAATTTTCTTGTGTGAATGTAAGTACGTCCAGAACAAAAATATTTAAAAGAGAAGATTCCAAAGATTTTAAGAAGGCAACGATTTGGAAATTATTTTGAAGATACATTATCAATTGATTTAGATTCTTATAATAAATACCTTAATCCTAATCGAATATACCCAATTTATTAAACTTCTCCAACGTATAGCGATAAGTCATTTCTAAGCGTTTTGAAGCGAATATTTGTTTCAATTTTTGCTTAGTAAAATCTTCATCTTTGAAATTTTCCAAATTACTATCCTGACTCTTATCCTTATCTTGGCAAATTACGGGAAAAATACCGTAATTAGCAAAAAACCCATATAACTGCTTTTTTTGTACTTCGTTGTAAATATCCTGATATGTGGGTATTTCTTTAATGCCCATCGCCTTCATAGTTTCACTTAAGGATTTATGATACTCCTCCAAAAGCAAATGCAATTTATTTTTTAAAATATCCAATTCAATGCTGGTGTAGAAGAAGTAGTTTAAATCAATACCGGGACTATTCCAAACAGACATTTGGAAGTCAACAAAATTCAAATCGACAGGTTTACGTTGTTCATCATACAAGAAAAGCATATTGTTGACCCATAAATCACCATGATTTAAAACACAAAAGCCATTCTCGTCAACAGCTCCACAGATTCTTAGATTGTTCCTTAAGTCATTGGAGTAGTTTCTTATTTTCTCTGCAATTATTTCAAAACCTGGCCAAGTTTCGATCAAACTTATAAGGGCTTTTATATTGCTGCCGAAGAATTTAATAATCATGCTTTCGTCTTTTTGTAAAGCAGCTTCAGCTAACATGCCAGAACTGAAACATTCCTGTAATTCGGGAACCTATTGTGGGAGAAACGAATAAATTTGTTTGTTTAATATTTAAAATTGAATGATGATGCTGTTTTGTGTCACCTTTTTCAATAGTTTTATAGAAGTTCCATGTAATTTTCCCAATTTATTCATGACCATAAGACTGTGTGCCAAATCTAGTCCTGTTTCTCGTGAAGCCATTTCAAATTTGCTTTCGGCTAAATCTTCGAATACCAAAGTGTTAATTGGTGTTTTTAGCGAGTAATAAAGTCTGAAATTTTAAAATATTTTCTGTTAAGTTTTTTCTTTAAATAAAAGTTACAGATTTTTGATGCGAAAATCCCCAAAATTGACCATTGTGCGGCGTATCATCGTCTAAGTAAATATAACAAGGCAAATTCTATACCTAAGAAGAGTCATTAAATATTAGACCATTCGGATCCGTGCTGTTGTGTATATACGTGTGTCCTAGTGGATTTTCATGGGCGCTCAAGCATAATTTACGAGCTTTTAGGGTAAAGTATTTTTAAGATTTTTTTCAGATTTTTCGGAAGAGGTCAGAGGTCGCTCAAGTCGAATTTTTGCTAAAATTTTTTTTTTAAGTTTTCTTCATAACTTTGCCAAAAACCACGATTTTCTTAACTATTGATGAAATAATTTTAAAGAAAAATGTCCAAGCTTTATTTTGGTGTACGAAGACTATAAGTTTTTGCAATGCATTTGCTCATTAATGCACCCTACATTATAATTTTTCGTAATTTTTTCATAAATCTTCTAAATAACGCTTTAAAACTCTTAAAATTTTTATAAAAAATAAGAAAACTAACAACGCAGTTTGAAAGATCAATTCGTTCTAATAATTATTTTTGAATTTGCTCTTACGGTTCCTGAGTTATACCGGTTTTCAGCTTGGTACCCAGCTTATGATATTATTACTCATACCCAACAAACAAATAAAAATCAAACGTCTTGCTTTTCCTTTGTTTACAATTGATTAATTACGGTTCTTACGATGTACCCGATTTTTGGCAAAAATTTGACTCGAGATACTTCTAAACCTCTTCCGAAAAATCTGAATAACATCTCAAAAATACTTTACCCTATAAGCTTCAAAATTATGCGTGAGCCCCAAAAATTTTTTTTTTGGGTCACCTTAGTGTTTATATACACAGAAAGAAAAACTCGTACTAAATTAAAGTTTTATCCACTTGCTGCTACTAGTCGTTCTTTAAAACTAAAGTACAAAAAACACCAAAAAGTACTTAAAACAATTCATAATGGAATTGCTTTCGAAAACCAATCCCGAAATTTCTTAAAATAAGTATAAAATTCTTAAATGAAGTAAATAAAAGTTTGAACTTTTCGTTGGTCGTGCCATATGCTGTATGCGTGCATACGCGTGTGTTTGTATATGTTCGTTGTAAGAACAACAACAACAACATTTCAAAAGAAGGACCAACCCGGTTTGATTGTTTTATGTAAAAACAACAACGCTACAAGAAGAAAAAAATAAGGAGTAAAATAAGAAGCAAAAATTCCAGGGCTCACAGGGATTGTGAGCTTGAGTGGCAATAAGTTGGTGATAATAACGTACTGACGCTTTTTAAAGCGAGCACGACTAAAACAACTTATTAAAAATATACAATTATGGCATCTGCAGCCATTAAAATTTTCGGCGAAGCAATCGATTGAACTGAGAACGACACTTACTCGACCGAAAATATCATTGTTCTTGAAAATATCAGAGATTTTACTAGAAGCTATAAAATACAATGCACTAGATTCGACTTAAAGGTGTATTTCTTATTTAAAATACAGAAATACAGTTTATACTAAAAACATTTTTTATTTTCAGCCACAATTGAGGGGGATAGTCTAGGTTAGAGGAATAGCCTCTCCCGAGTCTACTGTATGTTCCTCCCACAGTTTATTTCATTCCTATCCTTATAATGTAATACCTTGAATATTGTAGCTCTACTATTTTCAAAAAATATCGAGATTTAAGTAAGGCAAAATTGTAAAATAGGTTTTATTTATTGCAGATTTCCTTTAAAATCAGAATATGCTAATTAGGTTTTTATAAATGTTGGCTAAATATTTTAGCAACCACGTATAAAATTTGAAATCGAAATATTAGTTTGCCAAACTTTAATATTAAAAAACTTGAATTTGATTTAAAAATATATGCAAGTAATCAGAAATCAGCTTTTATTTTAACTGGCTGACCCGACAGACGTTGTCCTGTCCAAATTAGGAGAAATGTTTGCGTTCGATTTTTAAAATCCGTTAAAAAGATACGAACATTTGAAAGAAAAATGATTTTAGGTAAATCGAAAAAAGTTGGCGGGACAAAATGTTCCTTCCGTAAAAACCTAAGTTGGACCATGGCGATAATTTCAAAGAAAAAATCGTTCAAATCGGTCAAACCGTTCTCAAGTTATGCGCTTTATAGAAAAAGTGGGCGTAAAAGTAGGCGTGGTACACTTTACGAACACTTTAATACGAACATTTAGAAGAAAAATTAGTCAAATCGATGGATCCGTTTTTCGATTTTAGGTAAATCGAAAAAAGTTGGCGGGGCAAAAGTTTCTTTCCGTAAAAACCTAAGTTGGACCATGGCAATAATTTTGAAGAAAAAAATCGTCGAAATCGCTCAAGCCGTTCTCAAGTTATGCGCTTAATAGAAAAAGTGGGCGTAAAAGTAGGCGTAAAAGTAGGCGTGGTAAATTTTTCTTTCGACGAAAACTTAAAATTATTTATACGAACATTTGAAAAAAAAATTTGTCAAATCTGTGGAGCCGTTTTCTGATATTAGGTAATTCGAAAAAAGTGGGCGGGGAAAAATTTTCTTTTCGTATAAATCTAAGTTGGACTATGGCAATCATTTTAAAGAAAGAATCGTCCAAATTATTTAGAAGTAATTGGGGGTGCAAAATGAAAATTGGATTTTGCCACGCCCCTCCGCCCGCAGACCGAAAATCAAAAACAGACTTCACAGTGTCACCCGCCTGAATATTCTGAAGATTCCCTGAAAATTTCATAAAAATAGGCCCAGCCGTTTTGGAGTCCATACGTTACATACATTGCATATACAATCATACATACATACATACACATATCCTATTTTATCCCAGCGGGAAAAAGAAGGAGTACGGATGTCTTCTAGAAGGCCTCTGCACTCCTTCTTTTGGATATACATGGCCTGCTCGCTCCATTCCATACTCATATCTTTTTTACACACGTTGTCATTGCGGAGAAGGCCTTCCGCTCTCGCTTCTTTAGCAGGTATGTACATAAGAATGGTAACGGGATCAAAAAAAATAATTATTTTGCTTTTGCTTGTGCAAAAAAACAATACAAAAAATGTTACTCCTTCTCTACTCCCTTCTCATAGAAGCGAGTGTGGAAGGTGTATCTTATCTTTTACACCAAAGAGCCGAGGCCTTCTATGAGGCATTCTTTAGCAGTTAGAAAAGAATAGCAATTTAATCAAAACAATTTTTAAGCGGGCCTTTGAGAAGGCCTTAAGTAAGAAGGTCTTCTGAGTTTTACCGCTGGGATATAGTATATAGATAGATAGACGTAGTAAACAAATATGTTGCAAAAAACGCAGTTTCATTTAAAGTCATTATCACTTCTTTTTTTTTGGTAGGTATTTAAGAAACTCACCTTGGAGCAAATTTTACATTATCCTTGCACAACACTTCCAATCGCGGCAAAACATTATTGTAAAATATTTTCTCTTTAAGAAAAACATTTAAATCCATGAGGAAGTCGGTAGCTTCCGTATGTAGCATACTTTTTATTATAACTGAAATACAACCATCACTTCCGGATTCATTCGTAGATTTATAACTGACTTTGACACGATAAATTTGACTGCAATAGTTTTCTCCAGTACTACTGCCCATCGTAAAATTTATGGTTTTAATTTCGAAATTTTTTCGAAGTAAAGCATTTTCTAAAGTTTCGACAAAGAAATTAGTGTCCAAATGTTTCGGTTCTATTTCGACATCTCCGGAGTATGAAATTGTCATTTTGATATTTGCGGAAAAACAACTTTCAACTTAATTTTATTTTCGCTAAATATTTTTTTGTTTATTCTTCACTTGGATTTTTATTTATATATGCTTGTTTTAATTCATTAACTCAATGTTGCTCTTGAAACAGGCTTTAAAATAAAATACTTTACACTTTTCAAATTTCTTAAATAGTCTGTGGCTCGTCAGTTTGTTCAAAATGTCTGTGTTTACAACTGTATTGTTTTTAGCGCACTGAATTTTGCGGTGATACTGACTTGAAAAAAAGATTTGATTGTTATTAATTAAAGTTTTTATGTGTGTTTTTTTTTGTTTTAACTTTTTTTAAATCAAATCAGCAGATACAGCAGTTAACCCTCATAGATAAACGATCTCCGTATACTTTTTGATTACATATGATTTATCTAAAATGAAACAGTTCATATGTAGTTGTATTTTTATCATTTATCATTATTAAACAAATTTGCCAGTTTGTAAATTAGTTGCCAGGTCTAAGTTAAAGTGTTATCAAATTTTTTGGTAGGTTTCGGTTTTTGCTTGGAGTATTTTATTTGAAAAATTTGCAGACAATTTCATGCTATTTTTATAATGCAAAGATGATTTGACATATTTTTTTGGACAAATAATTCAGAGAACCGAAACGTTAACTCATCCATCCTTCATTAAGTATGAACGTTGTTATGCGTTAGGGAACCTCTGTTCTCCAGCAAACTCGAACTTCGACTATCGCAATTGCAGAAGGGCCGCAACACTGGATGCAGCATTGTCATTGCCCCGAATGGATTACGCGCGTACCATGATTCTACTATCGATGACTAAAAGGGGCAGCTGTGAAAAAGATTTACATGGATACCTGTTGTATATTCCTACTTCGTGACGGATCTTATACACTGGGCGACAAACAAAGCTTTAACTAACCACCCCTGTGTGTGAGGGCAACAAGCACACTTAGGTAGCAACTTGATTGATTAATCCCACAAGATACGCTCGCAACTTATTTCGGAACTGGAGCTTTCTAACCACCGCTGCTTTAGGAAATATACTAGCAGTATCTGTTGAATAGCAACATGATGATCCTCCCTTATTCCGAACTCTCCCAAAAGTGGTGAAAAATCCGCCCTTAAGTTTGATTTACAGGATATCCCTTCCCGCGATTTTGGGTTTAAACCATAACCACGAGATCCCCGAAAATATCCCTTCGTCAAAAAAGCATCTTAACGTTGCACCCAATTTGTAAAAACATGCTTTGCTTCGCACGCCCTTAGCGGACGAAAGTACAACATTGGAAGTACTGATTATAAGAAAAGTGCAAAGACAATCTTTCTGAAAGACGGAAACCATTTCCAGCAAGAAGTATACCAAATATGGCCTCAATCAATAATAAGTCTGACTCACGTAGTACCAGCTAGGCTCTCTGTTCAGTCGCGATCGATATCGTAAATATCATTTCAGATCTGTAAATTTTCGATTTTTACCGAGTCCCAGATATTAACTGCACCTGATTTCCCCAGAGAATGCAACACCAAGTGGTGAAATATCCTTAAGATGAACCCTACAAACTCCCGGGGGGATTTACTGCCTGTTTTTAGAAATTGAACACAAAATTTCTTGTGAGAAATTATATTAGAACATAATAATTTTCGTACTGGTTTGTTGTTTTCAATATAATTTCTCACACGAAATTTTGTCTACTTTTTCTTAAAACTGGCAGTAAAGGGAACGTATAAATTTGTCGTCTGTTGTCACGGTTAACTGTCCAAAAGGCATCAACAGAGTCTGGAATCCAGACACAATCCCATTTCAGCCAGTCGTATTCTTGCCAGTTCAGGAAAGTGCCAGAGTAGGTGTATCGTAGCTAGAGTTTTTTTTCCCAGAGTTTTTCGATTGCCGGGAAAGCGGGAAATTTTTTTTATATTTCCCGGGATCCCGGAATCCCGGAATCCCGCTAAATATAAATAAAACAAAGTAAATTAGTTTTTATTTAATGAAAAAAACTTGTTTAAAAAAGCGTACGGGAACTTGTTTACAAAGTAAGTAAGAGAAATGCTTAAATACTACAAAAATGAATTGAAGATTGAAAGAGGAACTTAAATTATTATTACCTTATGCTTTTTATGTATTAAAAGATAACATAAAGATAAACATGACAATAAACATAACAATAACAATATAAAAAGATAACATAAACATAACAATAACAAGATACAAAGAGACATAAAGATAAACATAACAATTTAATTCGTATATCAATAATAAAAACAAACAAAAATTTAGGTACTTAAGATATGAGTTAAAAAAGTTAATTCATAAAATAAATAAATATATGTATTAACATTTTTAACGGCTTAGGAAATAACTTTCTGACACACTCAAAGCGCTGTGTAAGTCGTCAAAAAGTATATTTCTGATTTTATTTACTAATTACCATGTTTCCAAAAAAATTTCGTTCACTTTTTTACCGAGGTTGGACAAATAGTTAAAAGAGCAATGTTGTAGCATGCTTCTGATTCACAATCAGAAGCTATTTGTTCAAACTGTATGTTGAAGTATCTTACACTAGTTTCCATAATAATTTTTATTTCGGTTTCCCCGCACTTCACGAGTATATAAACCAACACAAATTGAAAAAATTGGTGTTTATCACCTAATAAACATATCGCTCCTTCATTGCAAAGCAGTCATATCTCAAAAAATCAAAAATGTTAAGTTATTTAGGCAAAGTGTTCCTTCATACCTTCTCGTATTATATCTCAAACTGAACCGAAGTTATAGCAAAATATATCTTTAAATCGGTACATTTTCAAAACTTTAATCGCATTTTGCCAAGTTGGTTTGTTTTTGTAGATATGACTATGTTGCAATAAAGGAGCGATATGTTTAGGTTTCTCCTATTTTTAAGACTTGTCCATGGACAATAAAACTTTACTGCCTGCATCTTATTTTGAGTTAATGTTCTTTATTAACTCACTTCACTTAATTTATTAATTATCAACTGTTGCACTGCCCATACTGCTTTTAGTAGATTTATTGCATCAGGTGACATTAATTTACGTATGTACATACTCAGATCTTGTAATTGATCTTATCGACTACCCATCCACAGATGCTAATTTTTAGAGAATATAAAACTTAATTCCAAAGTATAAATAGCTGTTTTTTAACTATGCGGAATTTTTTATTTCCCGGGATCTCGCAAGAAAAATCCCGGGGAAGCGGGAAATAAAATAATTGAATTGGAATTCCCGGGAAAAAACCTTAATCGTAACCCTGGGCCCTGTTTCTCAAAACTACAAGTTAAGAATCAACAAGTAAAAAACATTAAAAAAGCCACAATTTTACAATTTTTGTTTCAAATGGATTTTACATGTAGATTTGTAACTTGTAGTTTTGAGAAACAGGGCCCAGGGCTACTTTCTTGCACTGGCAAGAATAATGGAACTCCTTATTATCACAATGGATCATTTGGTCTAAAAGCCCAACTATAATATACATAGCCCTGCTTAACCTACTGTCAAAAATTAACAAAAACAAAATCAAAAAAAAACTTTAGTTTCTCTACGGAATGTGCGATCAGTATCGAACTTTGCTTTAGCAAATGACAGTTTCATAAAACTTAACAAAAAGATTCATTAAGTTGGTTAGCCTCATATGATTAACATGCATTCGCACATTTGTTTAAGCCAACTTGAGAACATGGTTGGGCCTAAAGTGTGTCAGATGAGTACTGACTTGAATTTCTACGTAGCATATTCTGAACATTTTTAAATTTCGCTGCTTATTGCCGAAAACAGTTCATTAATTAATATTAATATGATGCAATAAAAAAGTAGTCGCACTTCTTATATATTCTGGCAAAAATTTGGACTCAAAGTGATATTTCGAGTGATAATAATGAGAGCTCTCGATCAGTCCAAATTTCAGAGAGTACTCTTTGCTTAAAATTTTGTAAATTTTTTTAGATAAAATAAAAATTTTAAACATCTTAAACTGCCGTATTCATAAAAAAAAAACAAAATTAGATTTAAAATCTCTTTTAAGGAATATTCGAATGGAAATTTTGTTTTAAAATGCGTTTGAAATCTAAATTCTTCTTTTTTTTTAAATTCGGCAGTTAAGTTTAATTTCTGAGCATCTCTTAACAACATTTAAATTTATTAAGCCAGTTAAAGGGTTAAACAAATCAATTAAAACTTATAAAACGTGAAATGTATACACTAAAAGTCATTATTTTATTTCAAATTTGTAAATAAAACACGCAATTTTTATTATATAATTTTTAAGAATTAAGAATAATACGAATTTATTTTTAACAATTTAATGAAATAATAATAACAGTAATGAATAAGACAGCGGCTAGATACCCCTTTTTTATCTAAATATTTATTTATTTGTTATTAAAATTAATTTGTTGTTTATTTGTGATTCGTATATTTAAATTATGTATTTTTGAAACTTTAATTAACCAAAATAATACACTTTTAAAAATACATAAATTAGAAATGAGACATCGGAAAGTCGTAATTATGTATTTACTATTTTATGTAGTGTTAAGGCAAAAACAATATAATTAATGTGATCGTACCTTTCAGATGGTCAGTTTTTTTTTAAAACCTACATAAGAGTTAAACCAGAACTCAAACGGGGTTTTTTTTGCATGGAAAGGGGGTTTCGTTAAGCGCTTTCTATCTTTAAATGTTATTGAAACAAAGTATGCGTCGCATATAGATTTTTCTTTCCCGGAGTGTTTCGATTCCCGGGAAAGCGGGACATTTTTTAAATTTCCCGGGATTCCGGGATCCCGCTCCATATAAATAGTACAAACTAAATTTGTTTTTAAATAATGAAAAATTTTATAAAAAAACGTAAGGCAACTTGTTTGTAAGTAAAACAAATACTTAAATACTACAAAAATGAATTGAAGATTAAAAGAGGAACTTGAATTGCACTACATGACAATTTTTTGACCAAATGAATTTGACACCTAATCTTTATGTAAAATTTTACGCAGAACCTGAATATGAAATCAGAATTGTCAAAAGTAGAACAGTTTTTGAGATTTTCCATTTGCATTTCAGTCACATCATCTTTTTTAAAAACACAAATAACGGTTATTTTGGAATATCAATTCTGACTTCATATTCGGATTCAGCGGACAATTTTACATAATGATTAGCTGTCAGATTCATTTGGTCACGACTTTGTTGAAATTTTGTCACGTAGTGTTATTATTTCCTTACGGTTTTATATTATTATGCTCGAGATAAAAAGATAACATAAACATAACAATTTAATTCATAAAACAATAATAAAAACAAACAAAAATTGAGGTACTCAAGATATGAGATCAAAAACTTAATTCATAAAATAGATAAAATATAATTAGTATTGTGGTTATTTTGTTGAACTATTTATGGTTTTTAATCCAAATTTTAAATATTTTTAATTAGGCTTAAGTTCATGAAATTTAATTTTTATTAAATTTTTTTTATGAAGAAAGGAATTTTACAACTTGAAAATTAATTAAAATTGTTATTGATAATCTTTCATTCTTGACGTGGCTCGGGCTCGAACCCTGGCCGGCAGGTTACCATGACATGTTTCGATCGCAACCACTCGATCTCCTCAGATGGATTTGCCGTCTTACACTCGCAGCCATCGACGACTGCTGACGTCACTAGTCAAACATCAATCCTTAAACCAAATTGTATTTTAACATTTGGTAGATCGAAATTTGCTTTCCTGAATGATTATCCATTTTAATTGATTTTACATGTTTATTCCTTTACTTCTGTTTTTTCGTACTTTCGTCAAGAATTTTTCTTGAAGTCCAAGTACATTTTTTGTTTTTTCACTTTGTCTTTCTCTTTTCTGTTGACCTTTTTCAGCACAACTTGAAGGACAAATGTACAAATAGAGCTCGTGCCTTAGCTTTAACAATAATTAGTATTGTGGTTATTTTGTTGAACTATTTATGGTTTTTAATCCAAATTTTAAATATTTTTAATTAGGCTTAAGTTCATGAAATTTAATTTTTATTAAATTATTTTTATGAAGAAAGGAATTTTACAACTTGAAAATTAATTAAAATTGTTATTGATAATCTTTCATTCTTGACGTGGCTCGGCCTCGAACCCTGGCCGGCAGGTTACCATGACATGTTTCGATCGCAACCACTCGATCTCCTCAGATGGATTTGCCGTCTTACACTCGCAGCCATCGACGACTGCTGACGTCACTAGTCAAACATCAATCCTTAAACCAAATTGTATTTTAACATTTGGTAGATCGAAATTTGCTTTCCTGAATGATTATCCATTTTAATTGATTTTACATGTTTTTTCCTTTACTTCTGTTTTTTCGTACTTTCGTCAAGAATTTTTCTTGAAGTCCAAGTACATTTTTTGTTTTTTCACTTTGTCTTTCTCTTTTCTGTTGACCTTTTTCAGCACAACTTGAAGGACAAATGAACAAATAGAGCTCGTGCCTTAGCTTTAACAATAATTAGTATTGTGGTTATTTTGTTGAACTATTTATGGTTTTTAATCCAAATTTTAAATATTTTTAATTAGGCTTAAGTTCATGAAATTTAATTTTTATTAAATTATTTTTATGAAGAAAGGAATTTTACAACTTGAAAATTAATTAAAATTGTTATTGATAATCTTTCATTCTTGACGTGGCTCGGGCTCGAACCCTGGCCGGCAGGTTACCATGACATGTTTCGATCGCAACCACTCGATCTCCTCAGATGGATTTGCCGTCTTACACTCGCAGCCATCGACGACTGCTGACGTCACTAGTCAAACATCAATCCTTAAACCAAATTGTATTTTAACATTTGGTAGATCGAAATTTGCTTTCCTGAATGATTATCCATTTTAATTGATTTTACATGTTTTTTCCTTTACTTCTGTTTTTTCGTACTTTCGTCAAGAATTTTTCTTGAAGTCCAAGTACATTTTTTGTTTTTTCACTTTGTCTTTCTCTTTTCTGTTGACCTTTTTCAGCACAACTTGAAGGACAAATGTACAAATAGAGCTCGTGCCTTAGCTTTAACAATAATTAGTATTGTGGTTATTTTGTTGAACTATTTATGGTTTTTAATCCAAATTTTAAATATTTTTAATTAGGCTTAAGTTTCAAGTTGTAAAATTCCTTTCTTCATAAAAATAATTTAATAAAAATTAAATTTCATGAACTTAAGCCTAATTAAAAATATTTAAAATTTGGATTAAAAAATAGATAAAATATTTTAAATAAATACATTAAAATTTTTTAACGACTTAGGAAATAACTTTCTGACACACTCAAAGCGCTTAGTAAGTCGTCAAAAGTATGTATATTTCTTATTTTATTAACTTATTCCATGTTTCCGAAAAATTTCGTTCAGTTTTTTACCGAGGTTGGACAAATAGTTTATCACCTAATCAACATATCGCTCCTTCATGACTTGTCCATGGACAATTAAACTTTACTGCCTGCACCTTATTTTGAATTAATGTTCGTTCTTTCACTTCACTAAATTTATTAATTATCAACTGTTGCACTGCCCATTCTGCTTTTAGTAGATTTATTGCATCAGGAGACATTGATTTACGTATGTACTCACTTCTTGTAATTGATCTAATCGACAACCCATCCACAGATGCTAATTTTAAGACAATATAAAACTTAATTTCAAAGTATAAATAGCTGTTTTTTTAACTATGCGCAATTTTTTATTTCTCGGGATCGCGCAAGAAAAATCCCGGGAAATAAAATAATTGAAAAAACCCTAGTCGCATATTATCGAAATATTTTATTCGTTTGAATTGCTTGAAGATGCCATTATGTTAAGAATTTAATATCGTGCAAATGTCCGCTGCCGCTTTACAGGGTTGCGCGCAAGCAGAGTGTACTATTGTCCATGACTCTGGTGCAAAAGCCAGGCTGAATTTGACTGAAGGCATAGGTTGTGCTGACTTTAATAATCGTTGTGGGTTGTGGCTTATTCTAATAAACCTGAAAATTAAGAAAACCCCACAAGAAAGAGGTTCTTATCACCTCCAAGTGCGTTAACCATTTTTCTTAAATTTGGGCTGAGCTATGTATCACGTTGCGCCGTTCTGTTGAAATCACATGTCGTTGGTGTCCATATCGTACCATTCAGGCCTATGGTGCTCGCCAGTAATCAACTTCGTTTTTAAAGAAATATGGATCGATGACGCTTTCAGCTTAAAATCCGTACTATACAATAAAGGCCAACAACAAAAATCAAATGTGTGTACAAAAAGTTTATGTGCAAACACAAATGCTAACCTTAACTGTTCGTCGCACAATTTAAAAAGTGTTTTGAGGGTACAAGACTTTAAAGAAATACCCTCCAGGCAATACCTGTTTCTTAAAAACCATCCAATACAGTAACAATTTTGCCAGTAATCCTAGTATTTGAAAATGACATCGTTCAGCCTGCGAGTATTTGTATTTTATACTTGAGTGTGGTATGTAGCGGACGCATACAAAAAAGCTTATGATGTTTACTTGTGTATCTTATGTGACATACGCATATAAGGCACTGTTGTTGCAATATTTTCAAAGAAATTAGCATACAGAATATATCGTACACACATATCGCAAACTGACATTTAAAAAAAAAGAATGCGTGTATTTCTTGTCGCCACTCTCATTGCTGAGTGCATTTTTCTTTCCCTTGCTAAGTTTTGAGAGTATTTTTTATACTCGCACTTAAACTATAGTGAAACATTTTTTTTTCTTCACGTTCACACACTTACTTAAATTCGTACATTCTCTATCACTGTCCTGGAAGCTTATTGAATTGCGATGCGAAAATCAATGCGATGCGAAAGAAAATTGGTATTATGTAAGACTTTCGCAATCGCATTCGTAATATTATCTCAAATCGTGGCAACGCTGCTCAAATATACGTCAGTGTCAATAAAAGTCAAATTAAAAATAAATAAATTGTTTGTGTTTGGCTGTGAAAATAGTTTATAAATTTATTTAGGACATTCTGAAAGAAAAAGAAAAAAAATTATAAAAATGGATGTTTTTAAACTGGTTTATATATTTCATACTTTTCCCATCCTGCAGCTTCTCTAATAGGTGGTCCATTGATATTTAGTTCTTCAGTTAACGTTTGCCCCAAAGTATTTGCTGACTGACGGGCATTTGGTGTTTTCAAATGGCCTCTTGCCACTTAGCTGTGCTTATTCATAAATTCTATCGTTATTTCAAATTGACGCGGTTTGGTGGTCTTATTGCTTGTTTCCCTGAATTAAATAATAAATATATGATGAATAAATAAATAAAATATTATCTTTCACTTACATGTTTGTACTTTGTGAATGCTATTTTGTTGTCGAATAAATTTTGCGAATTTGACATGTGTTTGACATTTGTTTTCGCAATGTAGAATATCGACTTGCCACCTATTCGCATTTGAAATGTGATTAAAAAAAACTTAATACAGAATAGCAATTGTTCGCATTTATGCATTTTCGCATCGCATTGATTTTCGCATCGCAATTCAGAATAAGTCTCCAGAATAGCAATTGTTCGCATTTATGCATTTTCGCATCGCATTGATTTTCGCATCGCTATTCAGAATAAGCCCCCTGCACTGGCGAGAAAGCGTCTGGCCGAAATAGGGATGGAAAAAATATATCGATATATATCGAATAGATATTTTTTAAGAGTATCGATATTAATTATTTCAAAAATATCGATATATCGAACGTATTTTGCTGGAACTATTACCAAATTAAAAAATTTGTGAATATATATGTACATTAGACTGGTTGCATCTTGTATGGGATTTTTGTTTTAATTTAATTGTTTGCGCTGCTTAAAATATGAGGTTTGGTGTAAGAAATCATGATCTAATTTTTCAGGTCAATCCGAAGGTGCCCAGCCGTGCCAAGTGGGGCCCAAAGTTCCCCATATTATAAAAAAAAACATATTTTCAATCAGATCTTTATAGTTATACTCGTTGAAAAACCGAACATCAAAAATATGGCTTCTTTACGATTTTCCGCAGAGTAAGTACTTCAAGTGTGCCAAATTTCAGCTTCCTATGCCATCAGATGGCTTCAGAAAGTTGCGGAATGAATAGGCCATACAGTACTTTTCGCTTATAGTCCATTCCGCTTAAAGGCCAAAAACGGATAAAAGCCAAAACTGTCATATTCACTTGCACATTTTTTCGAATTTCATACAAATTATTTGTTTTAAGGTCCATTTCGCTTGCAGTCCATTTTCGTTTAAAAGCCACATTTTCTTAGCACGCATTTATAATTCTTTATGCAAAAATGGTCGCTTATAGTCCACTCTGTTTTTTATATTTTTTAATCAACAGGCAACATGTTTTTATTTACCTTTCTCGCAACTATTATTTTTAACAATTTATTTCAATTAAATTAATTAACCTAACCTAACCTAACCTAACCTTTGTTTAAAAATAATGGTTTTATTGAAGAAAATAATATTTATATAGTCCAAAATGTGGACTATAATAGTTTTCACTTATTATCCATAAAATGGCTTATAAAAAAAATCGGCTATAGTCCAAATCCGCTTATAGTCCACAAAAGTTGTGCAACTAGAGTAGTGGACTATAAGTGAAAAGTACTGTACATGCAAACATCCTGACATACTAAGAAATTATATATTGTATAGATAGATTAAAGTATTTGCTGTTTAATATTTTAGTATGATACGAACGAAAGATTTTTTAACCTTATTCGGGTACGCTGAATCCAGTAGTGCTAGCCGTTTTTTAGGTTAGCTTTAGTTTTCGAGATATACCGTTATTTCGAAAATTAAGGAAGTTGCACAACATATGTTCGCGCAACTCAAAAACGCTTTAGCTTATTGAAAAACTAAAAAAAAAACGAAATTCGGCAATAAAATTTACTTTAAGAAAGTTAAAACTTTTTTCTTCATATTGGCTTTGGTTTTCGAGATATACCGTTATTTCGAAAATTAGGGAGGTTGCACAACATATATTCGCGTAACTCAAAAACGCTTTAGTTTATTGAAAAACAAAAAAAACCGAAATTCCGCTATAAAATTTACTTTAAGAAAGTTAAAACTTTTTTCTTCATATTGGCTTTGGTTTTCGAGATATACCGTTTTTTTCGAAAATTAAGGAGGTTGCAGAACATATGTTCGCGTAACTCAAAAACGCTTTAGCTTATTGAAAAACTAAAAAAAACGAAATTCCGCAATAAAATTTACTTTAAGAAAGGTAAAACTTTTTTCTTATATGCGCAGTCGTTTTAGAAACATAATTTTTTTTCTGGAAAAAAAAATAATTTTTTTATTAAAATTTCGGAATTTTTGTTTTTAAAAATTCATAAAAAATTTAAAAATGGAGCTATGCTTCTAATTTTATAGAGTCATATAAAAAACAATATTGCAAACAAAACAAGCTATAAATGATTAAAATCTGTTCACAACTTTTGATTTTATGTATTCACAAAAGACGAAAAATTTTAATTAATTTAAGAATTTTATTAAACCGCCATATTTGTATAATTGAAATTCTTATATTTGGCCCGTGTAGTGCCTAGGATGCCTCAAGATGAGACAGATAAGCAGTACCTACTCCAAGTTGTTGAGCACTATCGTCATTTATATCCGTCCCACAACAAATCTTCTCTTTTAAATTTATCAACTTAATAAAATCAATCAAATAAATTTACACTTTTTTTTGAAATTTCGAAATTTTCATTAAAAAAATTATTGTAGAAGCACAGCTGCATTTTCCAATTTTAAATGAATTTGTATGAGAGCCCCCCTAAAAAGTAAAGGTAAAGGGCAAGTATGTCTCGAGAAAATGTTAAGGACAAAAAACTAATTGAGGTCGGTCATACATGTTATTCCCCTAGGGCTGACTGCTTGGCAGTTATGGAGCTTTTTCTTCAATATATTTCTAGTCTGTAGTTAAAATTTTGATTGGGAGCCCCTTAATGAATGGAGATAGTAGGTAGGTATGTTAGAAATAAATGATGGAGATGAAAAATAAAGTGGAGTTGGTCATACATTTGACCCGTCTTGAGGCATCCTAGGCACTACACGGGCCAAATATAAGAATTTCAATTATACAAATATGACGGTTTAATAAAATTCTTAAATTAATTAAAATTTTTCGTCTTTTGTGAAGTTGTAAACAGATTTCAATAATTTAAAGCTGAATTTTTAACTAAAAAGAAATGGCTGAGTAATGGCACCTCAAAGTTAAAAATTTGCCTATTTTTTACGTTTTTTTCAAAATTTTTCATTTTTATTTCGTTTTTTTCTACGTTATATTCAATATCTGGAATGTTTTATTTTTTAACCAAATAGTATATTTAATTACCAACATTTGGATGAAAAATAAAGTTTTTATTAAGGATTTTGTGGAACGACAATATTTTCATCTTCATTGCTCACACACTATATTCGGCGTCCATCAGTTTTAAAGTATTAAAAAAAAAAACGGAATTTTATATCCATTTATTTCGATCGGACTTTTCGGTTGGGCTCCACAAGGGTTTGAGTGGGACCATACAATGAAAAACACAAAAGTACCGTTATCTAAAAAACGGTACTTAGGAAAAAAAAATTACAGCGGTTTTCGTGTTCAGGAGGTCCCAATTAACATATCTAGGCATGTGGCGTTCTTGGTACTTTTCCAAATTAAAAATTTGTAAAGCAGTGTTATAGATCTTCATATTAGTTTAAAAAAACATATGATGCATGCAGTGATGCCAATTCTTAAAAAAACATATTGTTTGAAAAACGACTAAAATTTTTAGTTTTTAATGAAGACTGACTTTAAAAAATATCCAATTCGATAGTCGTATTTTAATATCGATATATCGGTATTTAAAATATCGGCGATATATATCGATTTTTTTTAAATATCGATATTTGGTATATCGATATTTTTGCCCATTCCTAGCCGAAATGGCACATAATTCGGGTTGATTCCGCGTTGGGTGTTCTGTTCAGTAGAACTCCATGATATAACAATCGATCATTGGGTCTATGTGTGTCAGAAGGATATCGTCTGCCATGTTTACCTTGCCTAACCTACGTAAATTCATCGTCTATACTTCTCTTCAGCATTTGCTTGTGTAACAGTAAAGAGTTTAAAAAATGTTTGATGATTTAAATATGTGTTCAAATGAAATTGCGACTAGCCCAGTGTTATTTTTCATTTTATTGTTTCTTGAATGAAATTAAGTTACGTAATACTTTTAATTAATTTACATCGTGCTAAGGAGACCGAAACATTTGTTTTTTAATTATTTATCTATATATATATATATATATATATATATATATATATATATATATATTAGGGGTATAACCAATTTTTTGGCATAGTACCATGAGCTCGACCATGTCCTAGTAACCACGAAAATCATAATCTTTTGTAATTTTTCTCAAAAAAGTTCACGCATCAATTGGTTTTTTTAAACAAATGCAATATTGAATATTTATAATTTAATACGGTGTTTTTTATTCTTTTTTAATTTTTTTCTGTTAAACAAGGTTAAAGATACGTTTTAGTTTGCGGAAAAATATCTTACCATCTCCAAATATTAATGAAATTTCATACTATTTTTGTTTTAAATAAACATATTATTAATTTTTCTTAACCAAAAAGAAAATTAAAAATTTTCAAAACTTCATCGCGGTTGGTGCGTGAACTTTTTTGACCTTAGCGAAAAAATAAATATACGCTCCCGTAAAGTTGTTTATGCTCTAACGGACTGCGCTATTCCAATTTTGATATTTTAAAAAATTTTTAATCCAAATTTTTAATATTTTTAATTAGGCTTAAGTTCATGAAATTTAATTTTTATTAAATTATTTTTGTGAAGATAGGAATTTTACAACATGAAAATTAATTAAAGTTGTTATTGATAATCTTTCATTCTTGACGTGGCTCGGGCTCGAACCCCGGCCGGCAGGTTACCATGACATGTTTCGATCGCAACCACTCGATCTCCTCAGATGGCTTTGCCGTCTTACACTCGCAGCCATCGACGACTGCTGACGTCACTAGTCAAACATCAATCCTTAAACCAAATTGTATTTTAACATTTGGTAGATCGAAATTTGCTTTCCTGAATGATTATCCATTTTTAATTGATTTTACATGTTTTTTACTTTACTTCTGTTTTTTCGTACTTTCGTCAAGAACTTTTCTTGAAGTCCAAGTACATTTTTTTTTTTTTTTTTTTTTTCACTTTGTCTTTCTCTTTTCTGTTGACCTTGACAACTTGAAGGACAAATGTACACATAGAGCTCGTGCCTTAGCTTTAACAATAATTAGTATTGTGGTTATTTTGTTGAACTATTTATGGTTTTTTATGTTAAAAAGTTATATCCCTAATATATATATATATATATATATATATATATATATATATATACACATATAATAAAACAAAATAAAAAACAAATGTTTAAATGTACTTACATATTTTAAATTCCGTAAACGTGCGAGACAATCTCTTATATATTCTTAAAACAATAAGCTATATTTATCGCTCATTTGCTGCAAGACCGGCATAACTCCAAAAAAATCCATTTCGAGATAAACGCTTTTAAAGTTTTTGATTTGCTCTAACTACTTAGAAAAAAAATGACACATTCTCTTCCAACTGGGAAAGTATAAAAGATATAATGATGAATTTAATGCACAATATAAGGAAAAACAAAGCGAACAATTCTGCATCTCTAACTCCAAAATTTCATTTTTTGAGTTATGCCGGTCTTGCAGCAAATGAGCGATATGTTCAGACCTAACAAATATTTGACGAAAAAAATCCAAAAAAAAATTGATTTAACTTTAGCTTTATTTTAAAATATTTTATTGATTTACTCAGCTTTATTTGTAAGAAGACAATTGTACCTGTATAATGTTATTTAGAAACTGATAAAAGATGTTTGATCGAGCAAAACGTGTTTCAAAAGCAAATCATTTTTTAATAATACTAGCGGTTGCGTGTAGTATGTCAAATATTTAATAGGTGTAACATTGCTTATCTTACAAGTTTTTATTTTGCCTAATTTTTTTATTTAAATAAAAAACACGTAATAAAAAATTGTTAAAAAATTTAAAAATTCAATAAATTTTTATTTTAATTTTTTTTTAATATTTAACTAGTAGAAACTAATTATTCAAACACATCATTATTAATAACAATTCGTAAATTTGATCAAATTCTATAAAACAATTACAAAAAAAAAAAAAAAAATACAATAAAAAAAATTAAATTTTTTATGCCACTTAAAATTCCTCTCATATTACAAATTGTATCACAATTAAAAATTTGCAAATTACAATAGTCCTAATTGTTCTAAACGTTTTATATTAAATTTCAACGTTTCAATTGTTCGTTTATTGCTGGTGAACATTAATTGGATTTTTTGTTCGGCAAATTTTGCATCTTTGAATTTTTCCAATGAATTGTCGTGGGAATCTGTGGCATACATTGACATCAGTGGAAAAAATGCAAATGAAACAAAAAAGCCATACGATTCTTTTTCATGAATTTCCTGTTGTATTAGTTCTTTTGTAGGTCGCAACTTTTTCGGATATGGTAATATTTCCAAAGTTTTTAGTAGGTTGTTTGTATATGTATCGATTAATTCGGAACGATTGTTTTTTAAAATATCCAATTGAACGCTTGTGTTTAGAAAATAGTTAACGTCAAAGCCCAGGCTTCCATAAAAGCTTAGCTGAAAGTCGATCTGAAAATGAAGGTTAAGAAAACATTGCGGTATAAAATACTTTAATACAGTGTTCGAAAATAAACTCTAAATATCGCTCCTTAGTGTTCGGTTCGGTAGATTTGTGGAAAACACAAACGCTAATAGTGTTTGTGTAGAAAATCATTAAAAAAATAACGTTTTTATACAACTCAACAATTGATGAGAACATTTAATTCCGTTCAGTTTTTTTTTTTTTTAAACACAAACTTATTTATTATTTATACTTTATATTAATGATTTGACAGAAGTTCTAAGTTCTAGTATGTGTAAGCCGTTTTTATTTGCAGATGATATTTTGCTTTTATTTAGTACTGGTCGAGATTTTGCTGATGTATTGGAGTCTAATATTAACTACGGCCCTAATAAAATCGACCTGTGGTCTTCCAGAAATTCACTGGCTGTTAACCCGTCTAAATCTAAGGCTATTTTGTTTGGATCGTCTGAGAACTTAGTGACAGCTTTTGAGATTTTTATTCGGGATTCTAAGATCGATTTTGTAAGTCAACATAGATGTTTGGGTATCATCATTGATAATAGGCTTAGTTATGAGTCTCATTTTGTATCTGTGCATCGCAAGATCTCTTGTACTTTTCGTAGATATATTCCACAAATATATTCCTGCCTTTTCGGGTTAAATGTAGACTAGCTCATGCGCTTCTTATGCCGCAGATCTTATATGGACTTGAGTTGGTGTCAGGGACCATTGCCATGAACTTAAATATATTGGAGCGGGTTGTTAATGCTGTGACTCGTTATGTTTTTAATATCCGTAGACGTGAACATATATCCGAATTTGTAAAGAAATTTTTAGGATGTGACTTTGATAAGTTTGTAAAGAACCGTAATATTCTTCTATTTCATCGCATTATTAAAAGTGGCATACCTGTCCAGTTATGTAACGAATTTACTTTTTCGCGGTCGAATAGGAAAAAGAAAATTCTTATACCTAGAATTAGGTGTTCTTTGTTTGAGATGTCTTTTATTGTAAGGGTTGCTCGCTGCTGGAATAGTTTACCGCATGAATTGCGTATTTTTTCGAAATCTAATAATGTGTTTCGCCTTAAGCTTTTAAAGCATTTCTCAAGTTTCTTTCGATAGTTTTTATGTTTTCTGTAAAGTAGCTTTCAAATTGTTTTTACTTCTTTATGATTTATAATGTTTGATATGAGTTGTGACAAATACCGGATTAAAATTGCTGAACTGAATCTTTTTATAGTACTTTTTATAATTTGTTACGGCTGGGAGCCAATAAGTTGTATTAATGGGTGCAGTTTCATTATTAATGTAAGTTATTTGTATAGCGTAGGTTAAGTACTGAACTCGGGATTGTATTGCTGTGTAATACGTTTTTGGCCCAAATGGCTTTGTATTACAATATGGATTAATAAATAAATATTTAATATAAATAAACTTATTGTGTTCGGTTCGGCTCATAATGTTCGTCCCGTTTGGCTGGAAAAAAAACAAACAAACGAAAAAAGCAACATCCAGCTAAATAATTTAACACAAACAGAACATAAACATAAACGTGCTGTGGTCGTTGCTAAAATTTTTTGTTTGTTAATTTCTTTATCAATGTAAAAAAGAAATATTATAAAATATAATGTTTGTTAACAGTATCACTACAATTGTGCTGTTTTTTTAAGGAAGAACAGAACACTATATAATGTTCGTTTCTTTCTTGTAACTACAGTGGAATCGCGAAAAAGTTAACTCTCGGAAAAGTTTATCTCGCGGATAAGTTAACCGAATTTTAGCGTCCCTGCTTCGCTCTAAAAAGTTAACTTTTATTTTACTTTTCTGAACGTTTTAATAAAATAAAAACATCTCAAAAGTAGTTGGATTATGAATCTTGTGAGATAAGGCCATGATGGCTTTATTGCTCAATTTAATGGGAGACAAAGCCATAATGGCCTTATTGCCCAATTATTGAGAGGTAACGTCATATTTAAAATTTTGCGAAATGAGAGATATAGCAATATTTTTTTTCGCAAATGAGAGATAAAGCCATATTTTTCCAGAATATTGTTGTGCATGGTGTAAACATTCTGTAAAAGGGAAAACCCTTAGTTATCATTGAAAAACATTTTTTTATTCTTGTGACGCACACAGGTAAACTTTATTTAGCGAAGCCACCTGCCGCGTCCTTCTGTAGGAAAAATCCCCTAAGCACGGGCGCAGGCCGCCACGCAGAAAAACGTTAGTATGCGAAGCCAGATTTCAATACCTTACTTTAGTGTCTCTGGAACTGAAATGAGAGATAAAGCCTTTTTCTAATATTGCTAATGTGAGCTAAGGCCATGAAGGCTTTATCTTCCATTCAAATAAAAAAAGGCTTTATCTCCCTATTGTATGAGAGACAAATTCATCATGGCCTTATCTCACATGGTATTAAAGCACCCCCCCGCGAATACATATGAAAAATCGAAGTTAATTTTTGTTATGATGAAAACTTAGGCATTGGAGTAAGTTGAATGTGTTATTTCCGAAAGATCCATGTTTGTTATTGTATATTTTTCAAATTTAAGCCCGCTTAGAAAAGTTAATAGTTCGAAAGAGGTAACAACCCTTGGGACATTTTGGTTAACTTTTTCTCGATTCTACTGTAGTTACGAACGGTATTAAGGGTTGTGTTCGTCTACACAATCACTAAAAAATAGATATCGTTTTTGGGTGAGTGAGCCGAACGCTTAATAATGTACTGTTTTTTTTCGAAAAATGCTTTAATATATCTGTACACAGAATAAAATAATTTTCGCATTTGAATACGAAAATCGCATATTTGAGTCAATAAAAAAAGTTGTTGCCCAAAGTAATTTTGTTAAACAAAATGTTTACAGGATTTGTTAAAATAAATTGTTGGAAATGTTGAATTAATCAAAAGAATCTTTATTTATTAATAATGATGTGATAAATTGCCTAATTCTATTCTTTCATAAATGACACTAAAATTTATTGCTAGTTCCTATTAGCATTGCGCTGGTTGCTTAGGCCAGATCATCAGGAAACCTTTTTCCAAAGACTTTGGCAAAACTAAAGATACAAGATACAAATAAAACTGTAAAGCGAATGAGAATTACAAACACTCAAGTCTTTTTTGCAACGATATCAAAGCTATTAAAAAAAATAGACAAGAGTTGTAAAAATACTTTCTTTACTTTGATTAAAATATATATTTTTTTTTGAATATGAAGAAACATTTCGTTATTAAATATGTTTTATTGAGTGCTATTTTTCAAAGTGTAATTTTGATAAATTTTTTCATTGAATCAAATAAACAGTTTGTTGACCCAAAATTTGGGAATTAAGCCTGACTGCTGTTAAAAATTTTGTTGAGATATTTTTTTCTGTGTAGGTGGGAGATTTTGGAAATTTTACAGAAGATTGCCAAAAAAAATTTTGAATATCACAAATATAGTGTATCTCTGTTTTGAAATTTTGCCTTAGCCCGAATATTTTATATATCTCTAGTATAATTGTTTTTATGCTGATGATATCCTTAATAAAATTACCTCATATAATGTTACCGTTATTAATTTAAATGAAGTGGTTGTTCTTTATCTCCTATCCCTTGAAAGTGACAGTACCAAGTCCAAGAAAAATAGGTCTGCTATTTTTCAAAAATAATACATGGCTTATAATAATTTTGTTTACCTTACTTTACTCTTCAAACTGTACTTATACAGGGGGCTACTCTCTATAGCGATGCGAATGAAAATGGTAGCAAATCTTGAGTTTGGTGCTCTTTATTGCGTTTGCGTATTTGTCTTTCGCATCTTTTTATTTTTTTCTTTTCACAAATTATCACTATTTATTTTATTTTAATTTTCCAATTTCAATCTTTTTTACATATCGACCCCTTTGCGCGATATTATCATATATGCCATTTTTTTTTGAAATTGAGTTTTTGATGCAAAATTGTTCTACATTCGAAGAGGCGTCACCTGACAAAATATTGTAGGCGAATTCCACTTCGTTGCTCCAAAAGTTGAATGTATATTTTCATTTTGATATTGTAAGCGAAAGCAGAGAAAAGTAGAAAAATGGCTGTCCTGTAAAATTTGGTTTTTGTAACATACGATAATTTCGCGCAAAGGAGTCGATATTTTGACATTTCATTGCTGTCAATCTGCGCCATCTTTAATTTTTATTGCCAGTATTGCTTCATTTCCAAAAAATTTTGCGAAAGTGATGGAGAGTACCAAGTTGGAATTAAGCTTTCGCATCGCAATAGAGGGTTAATTTAAATGTCTTGGAATAAATTTTTCCCGCTCGATCCCGCAAGACCCTATTATGGCAACGATATTTGAGAGGATATTTATCACTCTTCTCATGTACTAAAAGATAATACTTTTTTATTATCAACAACAACAAGATTAAAGGTGTCCTTATCTTTATCCAACGTTAGGGACAGAAGTTGGTTGATGCCTTTGTCATAAGAAAATTGTATATTTCATTAGTGACACCTATTCTGAAATATGCCTTGGTCTTCTGGGATCAGCAGTATGAGGTTCATTCTATAAACTGGAATCCGTACAGAAGCAATTCATTTAATTCTGGAATTCGAATGTCTTAATCCTTATTAATCTTCCAACCCTTAAAAATTGCAAGATATATATGAACATCTCCTTCATGCTGAACTTGTTAAATAGTGAAATTGTTGCACAATTTCTTATTCGTTTTCAATTCCTATTCGCCCTTCCAGAAATTATATTTCCGTTAGACTTCCTTACCTTCAGCAGAATGAGTTCTGAATTTAAAAATTTTTACTGTTCCTATTAAAATAGCCTCTTACGTGTCTTTAAACAATTTGAAGCTAAAATTTTTCATTTTGTTATGTACTAAATACTTTCGATACTTACAAACCTTACGTCTTTTGGTTTATTCTCATCCTTTGCATCATAGCAAAACATTAAATTGTTCACCCACAAATCACCATGACTTAAAACATTCAACTGACCCTTTAAAGGATACACTGACTTAAGGACTCTTTCCGTAAAATGATCATAATAATCTTCTAACTTCTTGATAGTATCCATTTCAAATTCTGAGTCCTTTTTAACAATTTGTATAAGTTTTAAAAGTTGACCACCAAATAAAAACCTAAATGCTTCAGATTTACATGAATCCATATTTAGTAAACCAAAAGGATAACGTTGCAAGATATTGGAAAATAGATAATCATCCTGAAAAAAAAAATTTTAAATATCAATTAAATAATTTAAGTAAAAAAAAACTGACCCTTTCATTTAAGCTCAATGACGAGGCATGATATTCAGCCAATTTCTGTAAAACCATAATAGAATGCATTTTATCCAAACCATTTTGGCGACTTTGTAGCTTAAAACCCAAAGGAGTTAAATTTTGAAACACCAAGGTTTCTACAGGTTTGGAAATGTTGTAAATCAGTCTGGAAATATGTTTTTCTTTTTACAAACTAAATATAAAATTTTGATCTTTTTAAAACGATCTTTATTACCTGGGTGCTATTACATATTGCTTTTCTTTAATCTTCATTAATGTCTCCATTTTGGGTAAAATATTTTTATAAAAATACAATTCTCGATTGTAAATTTTCAAATTTCTCAAAACCATTTGCTTTTCTTTCGGCATACTTTTAACAGCAAAGTTTTCTTGCTGCTCTTCAGCATCCTCTTCCTCATCTAACAGCTTGAATTTAACCGTGATTTGAAAAATATCACTACAATAATTCTCACCCGATCCACAAACTAAATTAAGAATTTCAAAATCATTCACTTTCACTTCATTGCAACACAAATAATTTTCCAAAGCTGTTTGTATAAATTCACTATTTAGATATTCCGGGACTTGTGTTTCTAATTTCTCCATTTTGCTTTATTTTTAGTTTAAAATCTATGAAAAAACTAAGAGATTTCATTGTAAATCATGTGTATTTATAACTTGCGTTTGTTCTTGCAATTAATGTAACATTTGTGTGCTGAGGGGAGGAAGATTCATTTTAATTGTTTTTAATCATTGTAATGACATTTTGCTTTGATTTTACTATTTTTTTGTAAAATGTGGGGCAAACTGATTGACTTGTGAGTTGGTTGAGTTTTATTTGGATTTTTTTTAATATAAAAATAAAAGAATATGCCGCAACTAGTAACTAACAAATTGATTGGATAGTAAAAGTAGTATAATTGGCGGATCATATAATTGTGCACCGAAAAAAATTCTTTAAAATTGTGCACCAATTAAAGCATTAATCAAAAATAAAATCAGTTTTAATTAAAAATTTAATCAAGTGAATTTAAAGTTTAATCAAATGAATTAAATGTTTAATTGATACATACTATTAATTTATTTACTGGAGCAAATTTAATTTATTTTTGAATTATGTAGCCAATTTTTTATTTGAAATCAATTTTTATTTTGCTATGTGTTTTTTTTACCGTGTAGACTAGGGTGGTAACAAGAAATCAATGTTAAATTTTCCATCGATGCAACTCCCTAATATGTGCCAATAGCATAGAAAATGCGATTGACAAAGTTTCAGCCCAATCCAAAAACGTTAACACGTGCCTCATTGAGCATAAATTAGCGAAAAACAGTGATTTTTCACTAAAATTCGTATTTCTTTGTCCTTAATTAATGCTAAATATCTCTTTATCTATTGGTATAAGGAACAAAACTATCAATATCAAAATTAATAAGAATAAAAATCAAAAAGTTTTTCCTGGGTTTTTATGGTTTTTAATCCAAATTTTTTAATATTTCTTATAAGGCTAAAGTTCATCAAATTTAATTTTATTAAATTATTTTTATGAAGAAAGGAATTTTACAACATTAAATTAATTCAAATTTATTGATAATTTTTCATTCCTGACTGAAGCCGGGCTCGAACCCAGGCGTTTTTACGGACAGGTTACCCTTACATGTTTCGATTGCAACCACTCAATCTCCTCAGAGGGCTTGCCGTTTAACACTCGCAGCCATCGACGACTGCTGACGTCAATAGTCAAACATCAATTCTTAAACCAAATTGTATTTTAATCCTTGGTAGATCGAAATTTGCTTTTTGAATGATTATTTATTTTAATTTATTTTTACATGTTTTTTCCTTATTTCTGCTTTTTCGTACTTTTGTCAAGAACTCTTCTTGAAGTTCAAAGTACATTATTTGTTTTTGTTTTTCATTTTTTTGTCTTTCTTTTTCTTTTTGACCTTTTTCAGTACAACTTGAAGGACAAATGCAAACATAGAGCTTTCGTGCCTTAGCTTTAACAATAATCAGTATTGTGGTTATTTTGTTCAACTATTTATGGTTTTTAATCCAAATTTTTTAATATTTTTAATTAGGCTAAAGTTCATCAAATTTAATTTTCATTAAATTTTTTTTATGAAGAAAGGAATTTTACAACATGAAATTAATTAACGACTGACGTCAGCAGTCGCCGATGGCTGCGAGTGTTAAACGGCAAGCCCTCTGAGGAGATTGAGTGGTTGCAATCGAAACATGTAAGGGTAACCTGTCCGTAAAAACGCCTGGGTTCGAGCCCAGCTTCAGTCAAGAATGAAAAATTATCAATAAATTTTAATTAATTTCATGTTGTAAAATTCCTTTCTTCATAAAAATAATTTAATAAAATTAAATTTGATGAACTTTAGCCTAATAAGAAATATTAAAAAATTTGGATTAAAAACCATAAATACCCAGGAAAAACTTTTTGATTTTTAGTAATAGGTGGTAGTTATTTCATACATTACCTGGTAAGTAGTTGTCATTACAATTGTCATTATTCTGAAAACTCAATAAGTACTTACTAGTAATGACCTCAGCAACTACTTATTACTTCTGTTATTTTCACTACTGAATATTTGCTTACTGGTAACGTACTCAATAACTACTTATTAGGTCTATTAACTAGTGAGTTTTTGGCTTCTGGTAAATTTATTGTAACTACTTACAATTCAACTTACTAGTAGTTAATTAATAACTAAGTATATTTTGACTTCTAGTAAGTGTATTTTGTAATTACTGAATTCTTTGGACACCTCGAACAAAAATATGTAGTTATTCAGCCGAAAAATAAGTAGTGTTCATTTTCTCCAACATTATTTGCTAACTTACCAGGTAAGTAAAGTTTTTGCTGGGTAGTTCAACAAAATAACCACAATACTGATTATTGAATAAAATTTGCTATAAAACAAGACTCGACTCAGGTTCCTGGAATGAACGGTTTCGGTTATAAAGAAAAAGAAATACGAAGTTTAGTGAAAAATCGCTGGTTTTCCTTAAATTATGCTCAATGGGGCACGTGTTAACGTTATTCGATTGGGCTTAAACTTTCTCAATTGTATTTTCTATCCTATTGGCTCATATAAGGGGCTGCCCCGATGGAAAAATCAACATTAATTTCTTGTAACCACCCTAGTGTAGACTTTATAATAAAGTCGCAATCTGCATGATCACTTAAATTCTCTTTTATCAAAACACAAAATTCATCAGTCTTCATTTTCTTCTTTATTGGTGTTTGTAATTAAACTCTTCCGAAACTGCCTGACTGACTTTTATGAAATTTTGTATGTATGTGTATTCGTTAGGTATAAGAATAGGTTGAAAGGTATATTTCATATCGCTAGAGGACGTAAAATAGGGCGAAACGGGTGACATATCTCTCTTCCTATATCTTCTTAACTAAGCAACAGATTTTCTTGAAATTTGGCAGGCAAATAGTGTAACATCTGGAGGGAACTATAGCCTAAAATGTTTATTATTTGGAGCGTGGAATAGGGCAAGAATGGTTAAAGCTTCCCCTCCCTACATTTTCTTAACTAATCCAACGGTTTTCTTAAAATTTGGCATGCAGTCACTGTAACATCTGAAAGAAAAAAATTAAATAGGGCGTAAAATAGGGCAAGAGGGGTAAAAGCTCCCCCTCCATATATCTTCTTAACTAATCAACCAGTTTTCTTAAAATTTGACATGCAGAGACTGTAATATCTGAAAGGGAATAGGGCCTAGGGCGTGAAATAAGACAAGAGCGATAGTAAAAGCTCGCCCTCCCTATAACTTCTTAACTCATCAACCTATTTTCTAAAAATTCGGCGGGCAAATATATAATTTTCATTATTCAGGACGTGAAATAGGGCAAGAGGGGTAAAAACTCCCTCTCATTATATCTTCTTAACTAATCCACCGGTTTTCTTAAAATTTTGCTTGCAGACACTGTTACGCCTAAAAGGAAATAGAGAATAGGGCAAGAGGGGTAACAGCACCCCTCCCTATATCTTCTTAACTAACCAACCGGTTTTCCTTAAAACTTGGCATGCAGTTACTTTAAAAAAATAGGGAATAGGGAGTTAAATATGGCAAGAGAGTTAAAAGCTCCCCCTCCATATACCTTCTTAACTCATCGACCTATTTTCTTAAAATTAGGCGGGCAATTAGAGTAACATCTGGAAGAAACTATATCCCATAATTTTTATTATTTAGGGCGTGAAATAGAGCAAGAGGTGTAAAAGCTCCCCCTCCCTATATCTTCTTAGCTAATCACCCGGTTTTCATAAAATTTGTAAGTTTGTAAGTTAAATGGCAAAACAATGATATCCGGGTCAGCTAGAACACATATATAGTTTGTCCGTACTAGGCCCATAAACGTTTGTATGTGATGGTGTTTGGCCGAATAATTTTTAGTATGCGAAGGAGCCAACGGTTGATGAATGCTTGTACGGCATTAATATCGCATTGATTTGAGTTCCAAGACTCGCAGCCGTAAATCGCAAGCTGTTAAAGAAGTTCATTATGGAGATATGAGGGGACTTCCACACATGGTTAAGTTGGCCATAAACTTGTCTGTCCTTGTTAATGCGGTTCCCATCGTTCTCTCTCTTATTGTTATTATGCTTCCCAGGTAGCAGAAAGATTGAACGAATGTCTTCGATCGGTTGTGTAGTGCAGTTTCTGTGTTGATTTGGTTTTTGGTTAAAGTGGATTTAGTTTTGGCTTAAGTGGTTTCTGATAGTGGGGTTAATATGGGGTTAATATGAGTTAAGCTCAAATTTACAGTCATTAGTTAATTATTAGTAAAGGTGTTATGATACTTGCTATTTTTTGTATTGGATTTTTTAAGGATTGACTGAATGAAGCAGCAAATGCGAGAAAGAGCAAGAAATACAATTTGATAAACAAACCCTTTTTTCTGATTGACATTTCTCATGTTTATTTTTTTCTTTGACTAAAACAAAAAAAAAAAAAAAAAAATGGTAAAAGCTTGGGCAGATGAAACTATTTTGTTTTTGTTAAGTGAAATGAAGCAGGTGCCCTTCATATGGGATTTCAAATCATAAATTTTCAATTAAAGAATATACCCCGATGTAATTAGTTATATTTTACATTATTTGCATTCAATTTTGTGATTCCAAATTAAATTTAAACATAACAAACAATATTGCCCAAATTTTTTCCCACAAAAACCCGTCAAAAAAGCTAAAAATCGCAAAAAAAAAAGTTAAAAACCGCTACATTCGATCAAAAACTAAAAAAATTTGCTAACAATTAATCTGGAAATGTCAATTTTAAGTTAAAAATTTTTATATTTTTTTTGACATTCTTATGTATAGGCGCTAGGAGAAACCATGTATCATATTTTTAAAAGCTTTGAATGGACACACAGCTGGACATGTTCCAATAGACTAAATTTAAATTTGTATTACAAAAGGTTACTATTTATTTCTAAAGTATAATCATTTCTATGTAAATTGTAATTATTGAAGTTAAAAATGTATTTCCTTCAAAATTCATCTAACACGCCCAACTCTTCGAAACGCTTAAGGCTGTACTTTAAATGTTCGGCCAGTTCTTTTCTTGCGAACATAGACTCCAGCTTTTGATTTTTATATTCCTCATTGGTGAAAGCTTCAATACTGGTATCACCCGAAAGCTCTTTGGGCAGTGTCACCATGGGCAGAAAACCGAAAAGAGCAAAAAAGCCGTATAACTCTCTAGATCTGAGTTCATATTTAAGATCATCCATAGTGGGAATATTCTCGAAGCGCATATAGTCTAAAGCCTCGGAAAAACTTTTATAGTAGATTTCTATTAAGTCCCTACGTTTTGTCTTCAAAATTTCCAATTGAATACTGGTATTTAGGAAGAAGTTCAAATCGCAGCCGGGGCTGCCGTAGAAGCTTAATTGGAAATCAACCTATAGGAAAGAAGAACAATATTACTAAATAAAAGGTTACGCATAATAAAAATATACATAACAACTTACGAATATAGCCTTGGTGGGTTTTGTAGATTCATTTTCATTTCCATAGGCATACATAAAGTTATTGGTCCACATATCACCATGATTTAGAACTTCAAAACGATCACCTTCTTTAGCTTTTGCCAATTTGTATGTTATATCTTTGAAATTGTTGTAGTATGATTGCAATTTGAGTGATATGCTATCATAACCGGGCCACGTCTTGGATGTTTTTATCAATTGTGCTAAATAGCCACCAAACATACGGAAGAATGTTTCAGATTTTAATACTGTCTCCTCGCACAGCATACCCTTTTGAAAACGTTTCTTTATGGCAGGGTCCTAAAGCATATAATTGACGGTTAACATTTTTATGAAATAAAATAAGAAAGATTATTTTGAAAGTTAATAAATTTTAAATTAACAATATCTGAAATAATCAGAATATAAACTTAATACTTTAAGGGCCATTATTATAACTTGGCGTTAGCTGTTATCCGACAGTTAACAGACGCTTTTTGACAGATAACACATTATTATCTGCCAATTTAATCTTAACTTTAGCTAACTTCAAGTTGTAATAATGGCGCTAAGAAAATCAAAACATGCCAAATAAGAGAGCGCCAAATTACTAGGGATGCGATTTCCATGCAAATGCATGTTTTTTGTCGATAGTCTAAGAACGATGTCAACCAATTATCTTTCCGAATTATTAAATTTCCGATAAAATGGCATCGATTTGTTTTTGCATATTGTTGCATATTTTGGCGAAAATGCATATTTAGATTTTAAATGCAAATATTTGCATATCTTGACATTTTTAAGGGGGTTTTATTTTTAATTTTCATATTATAAAAATGTTTATACACACAAAAAAAATGTTTAAATATTAAATAAATTTTTTGGAGCTTTACTTTAAATACAACATTTTCAAGATTTCGACAAAAGATGCTTCTATTTTAAACCAATGCAGATCCTTACACAGTTTGGGCTTCCAATGGGTTAATTTTTTTTAGCTAAAACGGTTACAAGCTACTTGCTTGGCACATGGGTTATAACGCGTTGCAGATAATTAAGAAGCCAATCCGATAATATTGCAATTTTTAATGAAATGTATCCTTTGATTCCCCTGCCACCGCAGCCAGTAGAATCAAAATGGAGGTTTGGCTAGATGCTTCAGAAATCCATTCAAAAAACCTCGAGTAATTTAAGAATGTTAGAAGGGCTTGTTGATATCGATGATTATGCAATTAAAAAAATTAAAAGAAATATTAAATTTAAATAACATCAGAAGTTAATTAGCATTTGCATTTTCCAATTTTGGATAAATTGGTGAAACAATAACTTATTAGGAGGGATTTAGTTCTCTTAATACGCAAGTCGATTTAATTGATATTGCGAAAAGTAAAATTAAAAATGTGGAAGGAAGAATAGCCCGACAATTAAAAAAAAAAAAAAATCCAACACGTTTTGCAATTTTTTGCAAAAAATTTAAGGATTTCAGAAAAAAAATTCAAATATTTTTGATCTCATCATAGTAAACATTTTTCGATTTCCTATTGTTTATTATAGACCAATAGTCTTATGAAACCAAATTTTACTACAATAACTTTATACAGACAGACATATTATAACTAAAATAGCCTTATGCATTACAGTTTTAGATATACTAAAATGTTTTCCGAGAGCAGGTTTTATATGGTAAATTATGGACCAATCCTTTCAAAATTTGGTTGTATCATTGCCAGTCATATAAAACGAATTTTTGCAAAATTTAATGACAATCGATGCATTCCACTCTCAATTTATGTTATTTTTTTAATAGAGATATACGTTTTTCAGGGTGGTTGTTCCACATTTGGGTCTATAACTCTAATTCTACTGAACCGATTGTGCTGGATTTCAATTCAAATCTGCTTACGATAACTAAATACAATTTGATATCAACATTTTTTCTACTGAGTCTGTCTGTTGGAAGTGAGTGCGTTTTCAACAGACGGACATGACTTACTTGATTTAGAATAATTCAAGGATCAGGAATATACTTTATGGGGTCTAAGATAAATATTCAAAAGGTTTCGCACAGAATGACAAAATTCATATGTCCACATTCACCAATTGTAGTGGAGGGTTTAAAATTTCAAATACAATAAAAACAAGTTAGAGTGCTATATTCGGCTGTGCCGAATCTTTGATACCCTCCACCGACAGTTCGAATGTTTAAGGAGTAATATCTGTATGATGTTTTAAACTGTGACGATTTGTTATTAATTATGGTTTTAGGCGACTAAACTGTTTTCCGGTAGTAGGGTTTATATGGGGCCTAGGGTAAATTATGGACCGATCATCACGAAATTTCACAGCGTAATTTCTAGTCAAATAAAACAAATTTTTGCACAATCTTATCTCATTCCGTGCCTTGTTCTAGCATTTATGTTATTTTTTGTAACAAAATTATCAATTTTTTTAGGTGGTGGTTCCACATTTTGATTCATAGCTCTGGTCCTACTGAACCGATTTTGCTGGACTTCAATCCCAAACTGCTTAGGATAACTAGAAGCAATTTGACACCAAGTTTGTTCATTTCTTTTGAGTTGTTCGAAAGTGAGCGTGTTTTCAACAGACGGACAGACAGACGGACATGGCTAAATCGACTTGGAATTACTCAAGGACCCAGAATAATAAATAATAAAAAAGTTTCACACGGAATGACAAACTTAATATAACCTCTTCACAAATAACAAATAACAAACTTTTACCCTCCACCAACTAATTGTGGTGGAGGGTAAAAAAATAAATGAAGTTTGCCTTAGTAATGCATATTTAGGGATTTTCCTGGGATTTCCCCTCATGGTAGTTTAAGAAAACAGCTATTTATACTTTGAAATTTAGTTTTCTATTCTCTTAAACTTAGCATCTGTTGATGAGTTGTCGATTAGATCAATTACAAGAATTGAGTACATACGTAAATCAATGTCTCCTCATGCAATAAATCTACTTAAAGCAGAATAGGCAGTGCAACAGTTGATAATTAATAAACTTAGTGAAGTGAAAAGTTAATAAAGAACGTTAATTGAAAATAAGATGCAGGTAGTAAAGCTTAATTGTCTCTGGACAAGTCTTAAAAATAGCAGATACCTAACATAGTCATAACTACAAAAACAAATGAGCTTGGCAAAATGCAATTACAGTTTTCAAAATGTACCGATTTAGAGATATATTTTGCTATAACTTCGGTTTAGTTTGAGATAAAATACGAGAAGGCATGAAGGAACACTTTGCTTAAATAACTTACAATTTTTGATTTTTTGAGATATGTCTATCTTGCAATGAAGGAGCGATATGTTTATTAGGTGATAAACACAAATTTTTTTCAAATTGTGTTGGTTTATATACCCTTGAAGTGCGGGGAAACCGAAATAAAAAAAATAAATTTGGAAACTCGTGTAAAATACTACAACATACAATTTGAAAAACACATTGTCCTAAAGATTACAGATAGACCTAATGAAATGAAAAGGTTTGTAAGAGGTTGATGCTATTTTTTGCATGAACCTTATTGTGAATCAAAAGCATTCTACAACGGTACACTTTTAACTATTTATCCTAGAGTTTGCTAAAACCTGTAAAAATGTGAAACCGCGGTTTCGGTTTTAAAATGCTTAAACCGGTCGGTTTCGGTTTTGAAAATATCAAAGTTAAACTTCATAGATAAACATATATATTTTTTTATTTGTTTCAATGCAGGTACTTTTATTAACACTTGTATACCTGGAACTGGTATTTTTTTTGACTCTTTTCCTTTTTTTTATATAATTATTAAGTATAGAACGAAACATTATGTATTCCTCAATCAAAGTGTTTTTAACAAGAAAATGAGAAAAAAGTGTAAACACCGTAGGCATAAGAATTTTGAAATACCTTGCCATTGTTGCAAGCTGATATGTATGACGTGTTTGTATATGAAGTTCCAGTATTATGTTTAATTTGCAATTTCTTTAAGCATAAATATATTGTTAAGGTAAATCTTAAAACCGAGGTTTTTTTGTCAGTTTTCGGTTTCGGGTTTTAGGCATTTAAAACCGCGGTTTCGATTTCGGTTAAAACCGCTTTGAGTGTGTCGGAAAGTTATTGCCTAAGCCGTTAAAAAATTTTAATATATTTAAAATACAATATAATAGTCTGGTAGTGTTTAAAGTCATTTCTGAAAAATTTAAGGAATAGAACTATTACAAAAAAGCTTTATAAACTGAAATTTAGCTCATAGAATAAATTCGAAAAAATGAAAAATATTGAATATTATTTAAAATATTTTATCTATTTTATGAATTAACTTTTTGATCTCATATCTTGAGTTCCTCAATTTTCGTTTGTTTTTTTTTTATTGTTTTACGAATTAAATTGTTATGTTTATCTTTATGTTATCTTCTTATCTTGTATCTAGAGCATAATAATAATACGGAATTTACATATAAAACCGTACGGTAATAAAAATTCAAGTTCCTCTTCTAACCTTCAATTAATTTTTGTAGTATTTAAGCATTTATTTTATTTACTTTGTAAGCCAGTTACCTTACGTTTTTTTGCAAAAATTTTTTTTTATTATTTAAAAACAAATTTACTTTGTATTATTTATATGGAGCGGGATCCCGGGATCCCGAGAAATTCAAAAAAATTTCACGCTTTCCCGGGAATCGAAAAACTCCGGGGGAAAAAAACTCTATGCATAATGCATATAATTAACATTTATGCATTTTTTGTATACTTTATTGAATTCATATACAAATGTATAAGCTTAAGCATATAAATCATATTTTGCTGTAAGTTTTATTGGGTAAAAATGTGAATTATATGTTTTATATATAATTCACATTTTCAGCAAATATTGCATATATGGCAATATTTTAGCATGTAAAAGCTAAAACTGCATATTTGGTAATAAATTAATATTACAGCAAATATACTTATGGCGTAACAATTCTTTTAATGCAAAAAAGATAACAAAGCATAAAATAATTATTTTAAGCATAAATGCATATTTTAGCAAAAAGTGCATTGAGTACAATAAGCTGGATGAGAATGTGGTATTTGTAAATTTTTTAAATAGAAAAATAAAACAAAGAAGTGTGGTTTTCAATATTCAGTAGAACAATTCGTTACCTTAAGGGAAAGGGAACTAATAATTTGTAACTTATCACGTGACAGTTCTAAAGTGGGGGAGGGGGGGGGGGGGGCAGGTTCTAGCTCAAACACTTTGTAAAAAGTGGACTTGTCACTTTAACATGGCGATGTTCTAGGAGGTGATTAATTGCCACCTTTTTGACACTTTGTAACAAGTCACTGAAATAACCTTAATGGGCGTATTCAATTTCAGTTAATAAAATGCATGTTGCAAATATTGTGCCGAGTCAAAAAGTCATTTAACCAACCAAGAGCACTAGCCAGAAAATGGAGGTCACCTCCATGTTTATAAAATGGTCCCGTTCTTATATTGTAATTGAACCAGATACAATCAGACACTAGCCACACAAAATCCAGTGAGATGACTGACTAGTTTTGTGTCAATTACCTTTCCTCTATACTAAATAAACTTTAAACACACTATCTCCAGTTGAGTGATATGTCTTGTTTTCATCTTTCACAATTCGATCTTTTTCTTATTACAGTATTTATCGGATATAAGAAACTTAAAAAATCCATGAAAAAAGTTTCTTATAAGCGTTTCTTTCTTATATACAACTATTTTATATAAGAAACTTATTTCTTATAAAAGTAGCTATGGCCATAAGACTTTCATATTTTGGTTTTCTGTCTCTTTTTTTTGTTACATAGGGTCTTCACCTGACAATTTTTTGTTATAATAAACGTCAAACTTCATATAAAAAAAAAAAAACGCTGACAAAAATTTTAAAGTTATTTTTATATGGACTTTGACGTTTGGTAGGTATGACAAAAAATTGTCAGGTGAAGACCCCATGTTAACGTTTCTTACTTTTAAATAATTATTGTCTATGTCTTTTGAGTTTTTCACTATTTTAGATAACGTTGAAAGTCCAATATTATATGGAGGGCTCAGAGCTGAAGCGAACCAAGTCAAAAATGAAAATTCGATAATATTTTGAGTTTGAGTAAGTGAATTTCTGGAGCCATTGACATGGGTTTATTACCGTTACCTTTGGAACGAAAAACTCTTTGATTTAGTCCGTTACAGAACTCGATAGAGTTAAACTTTGCGAAGAATTTCACAACAGTTTTGAAATACATATATGTATTAATTTTATTTTATGACTTGGTTCGGTTCAGCTTTGAACCCTCCATATTTTTTTGCAATTTCGCTTCTTTTTATCCCGTTTTGTATTTCTTTTAAAATTTTATCTTTTGTTTTTATTGTCAAAAAACACAAAGCTTAATGAGTACCAGTCGCTCATCTAAAACTTAAAGTAAAAAAAAAAATTTGTTCTTGTTGTAAAACTTTTAGAAAACAGAGTTGTCCATGCAAACTACATACATTCTGTGTTGCCGTTGGAAGTTTCTTATATAAATTCTTTTTCTATACATTTTGTGATTTTAGTGTTTAAGAAAAATGTTCTTTTATCAGTTTTTTTCTTATAAGCGTTTTTCTTATATGAAACCTTTTTTGTTAGCAAAATCGCAAAAAAGACATGGTGTTTTTGAAAATTTTTCTTATAAGCGTTTTGTTCTTATATGAGATGTTCTTATATCCGATAAATACTGTATATTGTGTGCACTGGTCACGGGAAGTGCTTCCTACCTTCTTCGTCGACTAGAAACAGAACAAGAAGACACATTTGTTAAGGAAAGAACGGAAACAGCTTCATAGAGATTTTAAGCAACATAGAAACGAAGTTATTTGCATTATTCAGCTTGCATATATGTAGAATACAAAGGGGAAAATCTTATGCATCACCCATATTACTGACCAGGGATGGATATGACTCTTTGGTATTTACATTAATATTTGACAAAAACTGAAACAGAAAGACGAAAAGATATTATTTGGCACTTGGGTGCCCCGGTAGGCTAATTGGTAGTTAGCGAGTCTATCAGTGCGAGGGTTGCGGGTTCGATTTCCACCAGAGACTTCTGTTTCACTACAACGGGCTGTTAGTCTACGTTACTTTTACTCAGTTAATTAAGTTAGAACATAGTTTGTAATTGCATTTGTAACTTTTATTAAATAAATAAATATTTGGCACTTTGTCCTCATTAAAAATTTTAATCAGGGCGCCCAGGTAGACTAGCTTGCCTATTAGTGCGGGTTCGATTCTCGCAAGTGCTTCGGACTGTTTCACTAAAACGGGCTAAAGGTCTACGTTACTTTTGCTCGGTTAATCAAGTTGGAATATAATTTGTAGTTTCTTTTGTTACATTTAATAAAAAAGAAATTAAAAATGTAATCACCAAATAATTCGTAGAGATCAGTTCAATACCGTCTTAAGTATTTCTCTAAAATCTAAATTAGCTAAACTTTTCGATCAATACTTTACTTAAACATTTCTCACCTTTTTGGCCAACACCATTGAGGCAGCATGAAATTTAGCCAACTGTTGCAAAATCATCACAGCATGATTCCAATCTAAACCATCTTGACGTGAAGCGACTGTAAAACCATCCACTTTCAAATCATTGAAAACAATTGTTTGTACAGGAAATTTTGTGGCATAGAAACAACTAAAATTATTTATACATAAAAAATCTAATTAAAAGCAAAATCTTTTATGCACACTTTCATATTAACTAATTACTTTGCTCCAAATCTATCGCCATTACTCAAAACAGCCAAACGTGGTAAAACATCCCAATAGGTTAATTTTTCCTTAACAAATACACCCACATCTTGCAAGAACTGAGTTTCTGGTGTTATGGGTATGGTTTTGACAATTAAAGAAATTTGTTGCCTCTCTTGGGGATCTTTTGCGTCAAAAGAGACATCATAATCGACCAATACCCGATAAATACTGGAACAATAATTATCACCGGGATTACTGCCCCAGGTAAAATCGATTTCATGAATATTCACTTTCACTTCCCGCAAACCCTCCTCCAGGGCATTAACAAAAAAATCCTCATTTAAATAATCTGGTACAGAAATATTGTTTTCATTTTTAGTTAACATTTTATTTAAAATTCTTATTTATATTATTTATATAATTTTAAAACTGAAGATCAACGTTTAATCACAGTTTGCACTTTGTTTGTCTATTAAGCTTAAAGTTAGAATTCGCAATGAAAAAGATTTGGGCTAAACTTTGCTAAATATATGTGGATGATATTTACTGCTTCCATAGAAAATGAGAGAATGTGTTGCTAGACAAAAACATAGTTTAATGATATGATGACAAGGGGAAATTATAGTGCAGAATATTAAAGAGAAACGTAATAGAAATTAACTGTGGAGGCCCGTGTCTCAAAAAATAATTTTAAGCTTTTATTTGTTATCTCTTTGTTTTTTTTTTTTTTTTGTTATGTAATTAGTGAAAAATACGTCATTATTTTTTGACTATAACACTGTGCTACACGAGAAAATTTAAAACAAAAAACTCTATTTTATTGGAGTCAGCAAATTAGAGAATTACCAAAAATTGTTTTAAATCACTTCGTTTAGTCCTTATTTCACTGAAATAACGGTAATTTTAAAGAAGCAAATTTTGAAATTACACGAATTTCTTATATGAAAAGAAATTTTAGTCGTCTGGCCTGCAAATAGTGCAAGTATGTGTTTTATACAGGTTTTAGAATGCTTCAGAAATTCAATCTATTCTCGAGGAATTTTATGCTATGCATTTTGTCCTTCTGCAATCAATTTTAGGTTGTGTGCTTGACACCTCATAAATTAAAAAACCAATTTGAAGATGTTTGCTAAACACAAAAACATCTTGCAACATCATTAAAAATAACACCGCAGCCAATTTTAATAGTGAAAAGTTTCCAGATTAAAGCTATGTTCACCTTATTTGTATTCGTCATGTGGATTGTCACTTTTTCACATGTTTAATTGGTACATATTGTCTGAACCCCTCCAAACAATATCATGTGTTATTTCTCTGTGTACAGTACATATGGCATTTTCGATCTAGTACGAGTTCTATTTTCAAGTGACAAATCAACTGACATCAACTGTTTTTTATTAACAAAATTTTGAGGCGGCAAAAATTAATTGAAACACCCAGTAAAAACTTCGCCCACAAAATAATGTGTTAAGTAATCAGAAAAACTTAGAAGCACTACTTACAATTCTATTGAAAGAACCAATGAATTTTACAACGGATGTCCCAAAATGAACGCATTTAAAAGTAAGTCATTATTTTTTCCGGCTTAAACGATTGTAACACAGACATTTTCCGATTGATTTAAAAAATAAATTTTAAATAAAATGCAAAATTATATATTTCAAATTAAGAAAAAAAAAAAAAACAATTAAGAAAGTATGGTCGGTTACGTGCGAATAAATAATACCCTACATTTAAAATCATAATTTCGATAGTGTATCCTACTTGGGAGCCTTAGACAATCATAGACCCGCCGAAACAAAATTATATTATGAGCTTAGAATTCATGTAAAAGTTCATTGTGACGAATATAATTTAGATATCGTTATCTATATACGTACGATTTGATTGCCTTTAAGTTATTTTATGAAGGGGTCTTATATGGGATCAATGTTCAGTTTTGGACCCACCACATAACATTTTATATAAGCTATCGTAAAAGTTATTGTTGCCAATTTATATGCCAATACCAACATTTATAAGAAAGTTATTTACGGTAGTCGTATTTGTAGGGGAGCTGTGGTCAAATTTAATGAAATTTGGTATATACATAGCTCTAATTGGTACAAGGACCAAGTCTATTGAAAATGGGGCGAATCGGGCAATAGTTTCATATAACCCCCATACAAACTGCTTTCCGCAATAGGGTATTTATTGCTACTATCAAAATAATTTTATTGAAATTTAAGACATAGAAAGATCCTTCTCGAAAATTTGTTGTTAGATACTGTGGTGTATGGTATCATATGGTCGGGCTTGGCCGACAATACTTTCTTACTTGCTTTCAATTAAACAATTTATTAAAAATAAAATCGGTTTTAATTAAAAATTTAATCAAGTGAATTATACGTTTTTTTTATAAGCAACATTACTGCGGAATATGTTTTTAATATCAAAAAATATATACGTGATAATATTAATTTGTTTAGTTAATTTTTTAATTTATATCACAAATTTTAATTTTTAATTGAAATAAATTTTTATTTTCTTTTTAAAACTTAGAATTCTTTTCATTTATAACAAATGATTTTTACATTAATTTCTAAATTTTTTATTTATTAAACATAATTTTCCTTAAAATTTAATAGTTTTTACTTTTAAAAAATATATTTTAACCAACAAAAATCAAACTACATAACAAAATAAATACGGAAAAACATTTTTTTTGGTAGTTTGTTTTTGGATAACAAACATAAATGTTACAAAAATAAAATTATTCGTCAAATAACTATATTTTTTTAAATTTTAACAGTACGGAAAACGAATTTAACGCTTAAATGCATGAATTTTCCAAATATACTGAAAAAAATATATAGTATAGAATTTTACTTCCTAATGCATAAAAAAATTTAAAAAAATTTTTTTCTTAATTTTTATACATAGTAAAATTTATTAAAAAATCGTATGTTGCAAATCTGCAACACTATGTATTTACATAAAAACAAGAATATGGTTTATAAATTAAAGTTTTTAAAACAATTTTTTTCTTTAGTAAAGCAAAGAGCTAGTTCACACTTTTCACATTTTGTTTGTGTGTATCCCTACCTTACAGCCTAGCATTTTACAGCGACTTCGCACACAATTATCAGGCCAGTGACCAATATTTTCTTGCCGTGTATCCTTAGGTGGAACATGTTGTACTGGTCCTCGTTTCTTCTTGGCTTGTTTTCCATCTTCTATGATATTGCTGCTAGGCCTTCCACGTTTGTTACAAACTGGTATTGTGTCGTCTATGCTTCCTAGTGCTTCAGCTAATTCCAATCTGTATTTGCATAAATTGAATGTGGGTGAAATCTCAGTTTTATCTTTCAAATCTTTTTATACAAGCCAAGAATTAATAATTGTCATGTATAACAAGTGGTGAAATATGCGCATATACCACTTCCGGCTTCTCATTTTAATGCGATATCTGCCGATAAAACTGTCCATAAGGTCGACTCCGCCCATATGAGCATTTAAGTATTTTATAATTTTCGGACAAGTTATAGAAATAATCTTTTTGTTGACTTTGTCAAACCTTTCTATTTGCGATGAAGGCTCTGCTCCAACATATGATGACAGGCAAGGGACAATTTTATTATCCTTCCAAGTAACTGCTGTCAGATCAACTCCTTGAAAAGATATCATTTGTTCTTCATAGAACCCACGAGAAATACATCTTTTCATTAGTTTATTTTTGTCTGGTAGTTTGCAGTTTACTAATCTGTTGGGCTGAACTGTACCCAGGCTATAAATTCCTTGATGTGCAAGATGAGTTACAAGCGGCACAGAGGTGTAGAAATTATCGAAGTATATTATGTGGTTTTGATGCCTTGGTACATCTCTGACTAGCCGGATGACAACATTTCCCACTGGCTCAAAATCTGGTTCATTTGCAAATCCTTTTACGCTGCACATGAGATAAAACTTGAACCCCCATTTATGAGGCTTGTTTGGCAAATACTGCTTCATAAAATGTTTTACTTTTGTCGCACACATTTGTTCATCTATTGACAACCTCTGCTCCATTGGTACTGTAGCAAACTTGCCATTTAGGTGGACTATCATTGGTCTAATTTTGTGCAGCCTGTCATGTTTTGGGTGACCTCTGGGTAAATAGTTATCATTATTATTGAAATGAAGAAAACTTCGGATAGTTTTGAATCTATTAACCGTCATTAATTTTTTTACTGGTTCAAATCCCACAGTGTTTGACCAATACAAGCGAGTATTTGGATATTGTATAACGGACATATATATCAATATAGATAAGAACTTTCTGAGCTCAGATTCGGTAAAATTCAAAGGTTTCGTTACGTTTTTTTTTGCACAGAATAGAGATTAGATTCTTCTACAATGTTTTGAATAATTGAACCCACAATGAGTAACTGTAATAATTTTATGAGTGTGTGCAATTAGTAATAATAGAGTAGAAATAATTTGGAACTATCAAGTTATTACGAATACAAGATAAATATTACTTTAGAATACCGTAAAATAATTAAAAGTAATCATAAATAAGCTTACTCTTTTGAATTTTTTTTTTGCATTATTTTCTCAGTAGACATTTAAATAGTTACACTATGTTTTTAATTGTTCAGGATTACTCTTTGATTTTTTAACAATAATCGAAGGTAATCGTGGTTATATTTGAATTTTTTGTAATCGTGAACTAGTGGGTAGGAAAAAAACTGAAAGTAACCGTATTCAATGAATGACTTTCCATTTAAATTCAAAATAATTTAATAACAAATCATTGTGATTATTAATCATTATGTAACAGCTGTAATTTATTTACAACAAGCAACGAAGTGATCAAGAACTATTTCAAGAAGTTTCGTAATCTATTAAATCCAAAGTGGAAAAACTGCTATATGAGAACAATAACTACACCTTTTCCAATTGTAATTCAAAAAGCATCAATTGTAATTCAGAAAGCGTCAATTGTAATTCAGATTAGTCAACTGTAATTCAGAACGCGTCAATTGTTATTCAGATTAGTCAGTTGTAATTCAGATTAGTCAGTTGTAATTCAGATTAGTCAGTTGTAATTCAGAAAGGGGCAATTGTAATTCAGAAAGCGTCAATTGTAAATCAGAAATTGTCAATTGTAATTCAGAAAGCAAAGAAAATTTTTACAAATTTTATTATAACAAAAAAAAAATAAAAAAATGTGCACCAAAGAGCTAAATATATTAATATATATTCGTATATATTTTGTTGTATTTTTATTATATTCTGAATTACAATTGACGCTTTCTGAATTACAATTGACAATTTCTGAATTGCAATTGACGCTTTCTGAATTACAATTGACTGATCTGAATTACAATTGACTCTTTCTGAATTACAACTGACTTATCTGAATTACAATTGACGCGTTCTGAATTACTTGATTAATCTGAATTACGATTGACGCTTTCTGAATTACAATTAACTAATCTGAATTACGATTGACGCTTTCTGAATTACAATTGACTAATCTGAATTACAATTGACGCTTTCTGAATTACAATTGACTAATCTGAATAACAATTGACGTTTTCTGAATTACAACTGGAAAAGGTGTAGTACTTATATGTTATCGTTTGTTGATCTCTAAATGTTATCAAAAATGGCATTTTTTTAATTGTTTTAATTTATGCAGTTTATTTGTAGCTTTAACATTATCTTTATTATAGTTGCACAAATGTATAACTAAATTTGTATATAAAACATTATTTGTACTTCGCATGCCTGTCTCCATAAAGAAACTAAACAATATTTTGATTAAGCGTTTAAATTCGTGTGTAGCACGATTATATTATTTATGTGATTTCCTACATAAAGTGCGCTAACAGTGTTAGAAGTTTAATTTTGTTTTTAAGAGTATGAATTTAAAAATGCCCAGAGTTAGATACTCCCTATAATTCACTTACAACTCCGTTAATTTTTGTCCTCTTATTTTAAGAACAATTTAAAAAAAGTCGTACTAGGATGAGTAAATATCAATGAACCTAATACTAATAAACGAGATAAAATTCACAAAGTTTAATAAAGGGGTACCTACGGAATCTTTTTAGAATATCGTAGATAACTTTTATATTAAACTAGCTTAACCCGATGCGCCTCGCTACCCTGTTAAAATAAAATAAATACATAACTTTTTGTTCCAAAAACTTTTTGTTAAGAAAATAACGCAGATAAGTTTTCACCTAATGGATTTTAAAACGAAAAGTTATAAATACAGGTAAAAAAAGTAACAACATCTTGTTCCCTCATTTCTTTGAAAGATAAAGATGCAAAACATGTACTACATTTTTTTTTAAAAAGAACGAAAAGGAGTGTTATTTTTTTCCATTTGAATGTGGGGACAAAATACGTACCAATATAGCTTATTTTGCGATCTATAGTGGTTAAGGAGATATACGACTACCGATTCTACCCCTTTTTCAAAAAAAATTTTCGAAAATCTCTTTGCAGTGGATCTATTCTTTGGCAGACTTATCGACTGCCCAAAATTTATGTGTCTAGCTTCAGCAGATTGGATAAGTTCTAAATTTGATTCAACATTTCCGTCCTATGGGGGTACTGCTTCCCTGCTTTTGGGGCTCACAGGAAGCTTCTGTAGAAATTTATTACTTCCTCTGCACCTACACCCTGATTTTTATTTTGAAAGTTGTAGTTTAATAGAAAGCCCCCCTACAAAGCTTGAAGACTTTTGTGTTCAGATATGCGGAATTTAATATTTTCATTCTATAGGGTTACTGCTCCTCCTCCATCTACCTCGCCCATTTTATTTTGAAAATTAAAGCTTACAATAATTGTGGCTTTAAGCACGTTTGAACACTCGCTACAAAAATTTTCCATACTGCATCGTATGTAGGCATTGCTACGCCTTCTCCTACCCCCTTTGCTTTTATTTTTAAAGGTGCAGTTTACAATAAGAGTGGGTCCTACAAACGTTGAAGACTTTTGTGTAAAGATATGGGGTATATTATATTTTCATTCTGTGGGGGGTGCTGCTCCTCCTTCATATACCCCAACCACTTTTATTTTGAAATTTATAGTTTACCAAAATTGTGGATTTTACCAAGTGAAAAGACTCACGCTATAATGGTACTTCAGTTACGCGATATTTAATATATGCATCTTATAAGGGATGTTGCTCCCCCTGCGCCTACCCCGCTTATTTTTATTTTCAAAAGTAATGATTACCATAAGAGGGAATCCTACCAAGTTTGAACACTCTCACTGTAACAGTTCATAAGTTATGCGATATTTAACATTGGCGTACTATCGGAGACCCACTTCCCGTGCTGCTATCTTATTTCAATTTCGGAACTCAGAAGATCCTACTACAAAAACTTCACAAATATGGGTGCAGCGGCTCCAAAACTATGCGATACCTTATATTGGAATCCTATAGAGGGTACCACTATTTTTTTTCGGGGCTCACGTGATGTTACTGTGAAAATTTCAGGAAAATCGGTTCAGTGGTTTAGTGGTATTAGCCATTAGACAAACAAGCAGAGAAACATTTAATTTTTAAATATATAGTTATTTGGCGAAATCGTATTACGATATCAAGGATTAAGGAACTTGAACAGTATTGGCGGATATCGACGTAATGTAATGCCGGAAGCAGAACCCTAACAATATCAATACCAACGACAATGTTTTTCTTAGAGTGGAAATTTTTCGGAATATTAAAAACCTCAAAATGTTGCGAATGCCCTAATATGATTAAAATAATTATAAAGTGTTAACAATAAATTACATACAGCATAAAATACCAATATTACCAGCTAAAATAGTATAATGTTGCGTTTACGTTAAGCATTTCTCTCGTTTCCCAGCAATTTTATTCAAATAGTACAATGAGTTTTTGTTTTTTCAAAATAACAGAGTCATTTCTCTTAATTTTCATTACACATTGTTTAATTTCTCCGTTACATTAAACTACCGATATGGAAAATGCACCCAAACAATGAACAGACGATTTATTTACCCAAGACATTCATTATCTGATTAATAGTTAATTAGTAACTTGTCTCTAATTACAATTTTAATTGATAAATGCATTTATTTGTTTGCAAAATATTACAACATTTTTATACCCTCCACCACAATTAGTTGTGAAGAGGGTATATTCAGTTTGTCATTCCGTGTGAAACTTTTTTACTATTCATCTCAGACCCTATAAAGTATATATATTCTGGGTCCTTGAGTAATTTTAAGTCGATTTAGCCATGTCCGTCTGTCTGTCCGTCTGTTGAAAACACGCTCACTTTCGAAAAACTCAAAAGAAATCAACAAACTTGGTGTCAAATTGCTTGTAGGTATCCTAAGCAGTTTGGGATTGAAATTCAGCAAAATCGGTTTAATAGGATCTGAGCTATGAATCAAAATGTGGAACCACCACCTAAAAAAAATTGATAATTTTGTTACAAAAACTAACATAAATGGTGGAAAAATGCACAGAATAATATAAGATTTCGCAACAATTCGTTTTATTCAACTGGAAATCACGCTGTGAAATTTCGTGAAGATCCGTCAATAATTTACCCTAGGCCCCATATAAGCCCTACTCCCGGAAATCAGTATATTAAGCCTAAAACCCTAACTAACAATGATATCATTACAAATTTTGGCAAGTCACAGTTACATAGGACTAGAAATTAAACTGTTAAGTTTCGTGAAGATCGGTCCATAATTTACCATAGGCCCCATATAAAACCTACTTCCGGAAAACAACTTAGTACGCCTAAAAACGTAAAAAATAATGCTATCATAACAAAATTTGGTACATCAAAGTTTTATAGAACTAAAAATAAATCTTTGAATTTTCGTGAAGATCGGTTCATAATTTACCATAGGCCCCATATAAACTTTACTCCCGGAAAACAACTTAGTACGCCTAAAAACGTAAAAAATAATGCTATCATAACAAAATTTGGTACATCAAAGTTTTATTGGACAAGAAATAAAATCGTGTTATTTCGTGAAGATCGGTCCATAACTTACCCTGGGCCCCATATAAACCTTACTCCCGGAAAACAGTTTAGTACGCCTAAATCCGTAAAAAATAATGCTATCATAACAAAATTTGGTACATCAAAGTTTTATAGGACAAGAAATAAAACTGTGTAATTTCGTGAAGATCGGTCCATAATTTACCCTGGGCCCCATATAAACCCTACTCCCGGAAAACAGTTTAGTACGCCTAAATCCGTAAAAAATAATGCTATCATAACAAAATTTGGTACGTCAAAGTTTTATAGAACTGGGAAAAAGACTGTGAAATTTCGTGAAGATCGGTCCATAATTTACCCTAGGCCCCATACAAACCCTACTACCGGAAAACAGTTTAGTCGCCTAAATCCACAATTAATAACAAATCGTCACAGTTTAAGATAATAATAACATCATACAGATATTACTCCTTAAACATTCGAACTGTCGGTGGAGGGTATCAAAGATTCGGCACAGCCGAATATAGCACTCTAACTTGTTTTTTATTGTCTTAGCCGCTGAGGTGTTCTACATAAATTCAAAAGGCGAGTTATACTTCAATCAGCACTTGGCAGCGATTATAATGAAAATTTTTTAAAAAATATTTTATTTATTTATTAATTTGTTTCATTGTTATACAATAAGCCTTAACAGGCCAACAAATTTCATATTACATAGATACATACATCCTGAATAAAAGATTATATAATATCTTAAACATTATCTTACATCTTTATATCATACATACAACATCTCAACAATTGGCTCCCCAGCCTAAGAAATACATAATAAAACAAAACAATAATAATTATTGTCCCAATGTTGTGAACAGACAAGGAGCTTCATGTAGAATTTGTTAGGAAAACTAGATAACATTAGAAAAAAAAAACAATGTAACATACTTAACTTATCATGAAACAGTTGCCTACCTGTTAAAGTGAAATTTTTGGTACTGCAAAGATGAGATAAAGTCCAACACAAAGCCTTATTAATAGCGGTGAGGTAAATGAACAGTTCAAAATTTTTTTAAAAAATATTCATTAAGTATAATAGATTATAGTTGCATAGAAATGCTTTGATTTTCTTTGATTCTTAAAAGTGCATTTTGAGATTGTTTCATTTTCATTGAACAATTGCTTATGCAACATTCTAAATTTAGTATCAGCAGCAGTATATAAGCGTGCATTTTCTGATGATATTGACAAGTTTTTAAAAGATATAACAAAACCACTTCCTCAAAAGTTATACGTAGTAGAAAAGACGACTTCCTCTCAATTCAAGATTATTTTCGAACGAATTCATAATATTTTCGAAAATTCGTCAACAAGATGGTTGTCACGTCAAGAAGTAATCAACAGAATTTTGGAACAGTGGGAGCCCGCTACATTTTTATTTTACTCCGAATTATTTTAAAGGAGATTTTACAAGCGCTAAATTAAATTTTATTATATTCGGATTTTTTACTCCTTTCCTGTTTCTGCAGTACATATTTAAAATTGTAAACACTATAAATTTGGAAATTCAATGCACATATTTTTAGAATGCTTGTATTTTCGTTTAAAATTCGAGATTGCATTTTGAGAAATATTCGTAAATTTTCCACAAAAACGACGATAAATTCTAAAAAGTGTATGAAAACGCTATCTGGCGGCAATCAAAAATAAATGGACTTCTCGACTCTAAAAACCGCATGATACTGGTTAAAAGAAATAAAATTTGTTTTCCTCTATTCTTGAATATTTGAAAAACTAACTATTTTGAAAAATCCGGGGCTCGAAATTCATTTTTGGCATATGGTATCTTTGGCAAAGTTTCTTGGAATGACTTATAGAACAAGAATCGCGATGTCCTTTTGACGCGAAGAAATTTTACCCACCCTATTATTATGTATAATTAATGATCGTGCATATTTTGCTATCTATACTTTACACGTACAAATGAATGTTAAGTACCTTTTGTTTTTGTTGTACTAAATTTTTGCTTTTAAAATTAAAATAAATATGATTAAGTACAATTGGGGCCGAAAAAGTACGATTTTAAAAGTTCGGTGGTACGATATTGGATTTCACATTTATCATCTCTGAGTTATCCTATGCAGTTTGGGTCTGAAATCCAGCAAAATTACTTCAGTCGGATAAGAGTTATGAATTCAAATGTGGAACCACCATCCACAAAAATTAATATAAAAAAATTGATAATGCTCGGATTGATATAAGATTTTGCATAAATTCATTCTAGTATATGACTAGAAATCATACTGTTAAATTTCGTAAAGATCGGTCCATAACTTACCATAGGCCTCATATAAAGCGTTCTTTTGGAAAACAGCGTGGTTCACCCAATAGCCTAACAAATAATGTTACTTTAATAAAATTTGGTACGTAAAAGTTTTTTAGGAATAGGAATCACACAGGCAAATTTTGTGAAGATGAGTCCAATTTAGCTTCATATGACCAGAAACAATACCATGCAATTTTGTGATAATTGGTCCATAATTTATGTTAGGTCCCATATCAAGCAGCCTTCTATAGAACGCTTTAACTAATTTCACTACCATATCAAATATTTGTTCTAATTTAGGTTTTTTGATACCAGAAATCACCAGAAATCACTCTACAAGATTTTGTGGTGATTGGTCCATAATTTACCTTGGGTCCAAAGTTATGGATCATGACATTTTTCTTAAATTTGTTCCAATGAAGTTTTATATTCAGTGTTATTTATTTATTTATTTATTCATAATCTTATTCTTGCACCAATTGCACCTTATTTGGAAATAACATTTTTAAATATTTTTTTTTAAAATACGCCGATATCAGTAGTAAAATTCATAAAGTTACAGAATTTAGTTACTGATAGATTTGCGATATTATTTTAATTCTAAACAAATAATTTTAATTTGTATTATAAAAATTTTAATAGAAATATGCTCTATTTCTTTATATTGTTACGAAAGTAACTTTAGTTAAGAATTATTTGTAATTATTGGTTAAGAATTAGATTAATTTATGTGTTATCTTGTATTGATTGGTTATTAAGTATTTGCTAGTTATTTTATTAGTTAAAATTGTTATTGTATAAGTTATGCACACTTCTAGTGTAAAAATCAATGTACAGATGTAATGTTAAAATTGTTGTGCATAATTGTACTTCACTGTAAACTAGAATGTTCGTTATTAAGTTATTTCAATTTATGGCAACGCCTAAAAGTATGCCTTAGTTTATGATGCCTAATAACTCAATTAATTCAGCCATATAGATAGTAATAGCTGAATAAGTTTAATTAACGAAATAGCCGTTATTAAAACTTTATAGAGCCATCTAGACTTCAGAACTCGAACTTTCTATGGTCATTTGCCCGAGTATAAATAGGATCGCAAGAGATGGCATGATTCATGAAATTTGAAGAGCTAAAAGTAGAACAGCTCAAGAAAGAATTGGGCAAGTTGGATCTGCCAACTGCAGGTAATAAAGCAGAGCTGCAGAAGAGACTATTAGATGAATTCCAGCGACGCAATATGGACATTGCGAGTTACGAATTCGAGGAAAAAGAAGAAATAGAGGTATGTACTCGTGCAGTAGCTAGCAACATGGATTTTAACACAATGTTTGCTGCTATGATGGCAAAAATGGACGATAATTCTAGAAGCATGGTAATGATGATAAAAGAAAATTCAGATGCAACTTCTAGAAAAATGGACGATAATTCCAAAAGCATGGTACAGATGATAAAAGAAAATTCTAACGATATCTTGGCTGAAACTTCTAGAAAAATTGATGAAACTTCTAGAAAAATGGAGGAGAAGTCTAGCACCATCCTGGCTGAAATTCAAGAGAATTCCAGAATAACAAATGAGAAACTTCAGGAGATTTCCAGTGAAATAAATGAAAGAGTAAATGAAATGGAAATAGAGTTCAACAAAAAGTTGACTGATGTTAAAATAGAAGTTGATGAAAAACTACACAATCTGGAAGCAAAAGTAAATAGTCTTCAAAACCAAGAGGGATCAGTACGGGTTATTCCAGAAGTTTCTACTAGAATAAAGGCCCCTTGCTTTGACGGTAGTGTGCCATTAAATGTTTTTAAGTTCCAGTTCGATACAGTTGCCAACAGAAATGCATGGAACAGTGAGGAAAAAGCCATCGAGCTAATTCTTGCTTTAAAGGGGACTGCGGCTGAAGTGCTTGAAAGTGTACCAGTAAGTAGCAGAAACAATTATGATGAAATTATGATAGCACTGCAACGTAAGTATGGAGGTGAACACAAAAAGGAAATCTACAAAATGGAGTTGCGTGGCAGAATGCAAAAGGCAAACGAAACCTTACAGGACTTCGCACTGGAGATTGAGCGGTTGGTACAGCTAACTTATCCTGGTGAGAATCATCCCTTTTTGGATCATTTTAAAACTGAGGCATTTGTAAACGGCATTCGTGATGCTGATGTTAAACTTGCGGTATGTGCATCACAAAAACCAACCTTTGCAGAAACTGTTTCATTTGCTTTAGCCCAGGAAACCGCAAGGATTATTTCAAGACCACAAGTAGGCAGAGTGCGAAGACTCGATGTGTCCGCCAATGGTGAAAGGGATATTGTGCAAGATTTAAAAGAGGCAGTTATGGAGGCTTTAAGTGAGAAGAAAACGAAAACTAAGGTAAAATGCTATAACTGCGGAAAGACTGGTCACATACAACGTAACTGCAAAGCACAGAGAAAGCGTTCAAGATCTGCTTCACCGCCCAGAAACAACCAGCGGGGTAATCGCCAGTCCTCACAAGAATCCCCGTTAAACTAAAAAGAGCTAGCACTGCGGGGCATGAGCTAGCTCCCACATCTATGAGCCCCACAATCTCCATCTCAGTAATGCAACAGAGTAAGAGAAACCTTACTGCTTGTGGTTATATCAACGGTCAAAAACGGGTTTTGACTGTGGACACTGGGGCATCACATTCAATCATTAGACCTGATTTAATACAACAGTCCATCGAACCACTAAGGGGTGTGAGTCTGCGAACAAGGTATTCGTCTGGATATGGGACAACAAATTATGACTTGGCGTAATGTTGAAATTCCCCTTGATGTTGGATACGAAAGCAAGGCTCATGTAAGACAGTTACTCGCCTTTGAACGTGAAAAATTGCCACCCAAGTCAGAAACCATAGTATGGGCGCGCATGGAGGGAGATTGTGAGGACAACAATAGTTTATGGGTGGTAGAGCCAGCAGCAATAACAGGTGACATAGTAACAGCGAATGCCCGCGTTAAAACCAAAAACAGCTTAGTTCCAGTAAGAGTTTTAAATTTATCAAATAGCGAAAAGTTCTTACGCAGAACTTTAAGATTGGGCAATGTGCTTCAACAGAGGCAATAATAAGTTGCGGGGAACATTCAGACGCAGTTAAAAAGAGAACAAAGGACCAGGAATTGTTAGAGGAACATGTGCGGAAATGGACCGAAAAACTGAGGCCGCCCGAGAGAAATAAGGCTAAACAATTACTCAAGAAATATGCCTTTATCTTTGCCTCGAAAGGTAAAAACCAGGGCAGGACGTCTATTGTGAAACACGAAATTAACACCGGCGACGCTAAGCCAATAAAACAGGCGCCAAGAAGCATTCCTCTAGCAAAACGAAATGAAGTTAGAGACCTGGTTAATGAAATGGAACAGGACGGCATAATTATACCATCATCAAGTCCCTGGAGCTCTCCGGTGGTTTTGGTAAAGAAGAAAGACGGAAGTACTAGGTTCTGCGTAGACTACAGGAAATTAAATGACGTCACCAAAAAGGACAGTTATCCACTGCCTAGGATTAGTGACACCCTGGATACGTTAGCCGGAACAGAATGGTTTTCCACATTAGATCTGCAGAGCGGCTATTGGCAAGTAGAAATTGCAGACAAGGATAAAGAGAAAACTGCTTTTAGTGCAAGTGATGGCTTATGGCAGTTTAATGTAATGCCATTTGGGCTCTGTAATGCTCCGGCTACATTCGAGCGTTTGATGGAACAGGTGTTGAAAGGTCTCCACCGAAAGACATGTTTGGTGTACCTTGATGACATAATTGTCATGGGAAAAACATTTGATGAACACCTGAAAAACCTCGAAGAGGTGTTGAAACGTATATCTACAGCCGGACTCAAGTTAAGTGTCAAGAAATGTTCACTGTTCCAGAAAGAAGTAAAATACCTAGGGCATCGTGTAACATCTCATGGCATTTCCACAGACGAAGAAAAAATACGAGCAGTTATGGATTGGCCGCGCCCTAAAAATCTACATGAGCTACGCAGTTTTCTAGGTTTATGTACATACTATAGGCGTTTTGTACCGAGCTTTGCAAATATTGCTGCAAGTCTGCATGAATTGACCAAAAAGGCGCAGGCATATGACTGGGGTGAACCACAGGAACGGGCATTCCAGAAGCTAAAGGAATTATTGTGCTCAGCACCAATTTTGGCTTATCCAATCGCGGGCGAAAAATTTGTGCTAGATACTGATGCGAGCGGATTCGGAATTGGAGGTGTGCTGTCCCAAGTGGTCAACGGTGTAGAGAAAGTCGTAGGCTATTACAGTCGAATACTTTCAAAGCCTGAGCGAAATTACTGCGTGACTCGGCGAGAGCTTCTGGCAGTACTTGAGTGCATAAAACATTTTCACAAATATTTGTATGGCCAACATTTTCATTTAAGAACAGACCATTCTGCACTCAGGTGGTTGCTGCAATTTAAAAATCCGGAAGGCCAGATGGCTCGTTGGATTGAACGCCTTCAGAGCTACGATTTTAGCATTGAACACAGAAAAGGTGGAAAACATGGCAATGCGGATGCTCTGTCAAGAAGACCCTGTAAGCTGGAATGCAAGCATTGCGTAAGGGCTGAAGGAAAGGAAAACATCTGTGACGTTCGTCTATTGCAAATAGAATCCAATGAAGACTGGTCGATGGCGCAGAGAAATGATCCCATTTTAGCTAAAACTCTGATAGCTAAGGAAGAAGGTAGAAGACCCGCACGAAATGAAATTACGCCTGAAAGTCCACTGATGAAAGCATACTGGGCTCTGTGGAATAGCCTTCAAGTAGTAAATGGCTGCTTATACCGTACGTGGGAAAGTACTGACGGAAAATCAGTTAAAAACCTTATAGTAGTGCCGTCGGCGAAAGTAAAGGAAGTTCTGAGTGAATTTCACAACGGTCCTAGCGGTGGTCATCTAGGTGTGACTAAAACCTTAGAAAAATTAAAACAACGCTTCTACTGGGTTGGCTGCCAACAAGCTGTAACTGATTGGATAGCAAATTGCGCACAATGCATTGCCGCTAAAGGCCCAGTAAGGAGAAGTCGTGGGCCACTACAACAGTATAATTCTGGTGCCCCATTTGAGCGAATCGCAATGGATATAGCTGGACCATTTCCTGTAAGTAATGCCGGAAACAAATATGTGCTAGTAGTCATCGATTACTTTAGTAAATGGCCGGAGGTATATGCGATCCCAAACCAAGAAGCTAGGACAGTGGTAGACGTCTTCGTAAACAATTGGGTGTGCCGCTACGGTGTTCCATTAGAAGTACATTCTGACCAGGGCAGAAATTTTGAATCTGCTATATTTAAGGAAATGTGTGAATTGTACGGAATAAGAAAAACAAGAACAACCCCATTGCATCCGCAATCTGACGGCATGGTTGAAAGATTTAACCGTACATTGGAGGAACATTTGCGAAAAGTAGTCAGCACACAACAAAAAGACTGGGATGAACACATTTCAAAATTCCTGTTGGCATATAGGTCAGCTGTTCACGACTCCACCTCTCGTACACCTGCCAAAATTGTGTTTGGAACAGAACTGAGACTACCAGGGGATCTAGAGTTTGGCGTTAAGCCAATACCAACTGGTGAAAACATTGAAGGCTCCACCTCACAAGAACAAGAAACTCTTAATGAACTTCATGAATTTGTTCGAGACCGCATTAAGTTGTCTAGTGACAAGATGAAAGCCAGATACGATCGAGCGGCAAATTCGGAAGGATTTAAGGAGGGCCAGTTAGTTTTGCTTTTCAATCCCCAGCGAAAGAAAGGATTATCTCCCAAATTACAGACACATTGGGATGGTCCATATAAGGTGATAAAGAAATTAAATGATGTTGTATACCGAATACAGAAATATAAAAGTCCAAGAGCCAAAATGAAAGTTGTTCATTTGGAACGATTAGCCCCTTATGGAAGAGGTGATTTTGAGCCTATTCGGGACGAACAGGCTTAAGTGGGGGGCAGTGTTACGAAAGTAACTTTAGTTAAGAATTATTTGTAATTATTGGTTAAGAATTAGATTAATTTATGTGTTATCTTGTATTGATTGGTTATTAAGTATTTGCTAGTTATTTTATTAGTTAAAATTGTTATTGTATAAGTTATGCACACTTCTAGTGTAAAAATCAATGTACAGATGTAATGTTAAAATTGTTGTGCATAATTGTACTTCACTGTAAACTAGAATGTTCGTTATTAAGTTATTTCAATTTATGGCAACGCCTAAAAGTATGCCTTAGTTTATGATGCCTAATAACTCAATTAATTCAGCCATATAGATAGTAATAGCTGAATAAGTTTAATTAACGAAATAGCCGTTATTAAAACTTTATAGAGCCATCTAGACTTCAGAACTCGAACTTTCTATGGTCATTTGCCCGAGTATAAATAGGATCGCAAGAGATGGCATGATTCATTCTAAGTTCTGACTTTGTCAAAAGCGTATCCCGCTGTGAAGATTATAAAATTACGGTTGTTAAAGTGACTAAGTACTAAATAAAGGTGTCTAAATTGTAAACAGTAGCAAAAGTGTTGTGTTTATTTGTTTTATTTGAATTGCAATAAAAGAACTCGAAACGGTTTATTATAAAGGAAATAAACCAAAACGTTATTGAAAGGCAGTAACGTAACAATATATTTTAAAATAGAATTTAGCTTTGTTTAATTTTTGGAATTTCATATATTTTTCTTAAAAAATTTCAAATAAGACTATTCAACAAAAATTGGTTTAAGTTTATGATACGGCAGCATGAAATAAGTTCCCAAAAAAATTATTAAATAATTCGCCAAATTTTGGGGTCTTATTTCATATGAAATAAGCCCCCAACTTTAAAATGAAATGAAACCCCAATGAAATGAAATAACTCCCCAAGTAAAAATGAAACAAATCCCCTAAAATTGGGGAGTTATTTCTTTTAAAATAAATCCTCAATTCCTGAAATGAAATAAATCCCCAAAAAGTGTTCAAAACATCCAATCAATTCAAAATATAGATTTATTTGGATGCAGTGTTATAAAGCCATATGCAATAAAGCTAAATGGAATGAGAATTATATATGGCTTTATTGCCTACACCCAAGTATCACCATAATCGTTTAGTAATCAAAGTGTAAATTACGCCATAACAGTGTAATTTTTATGGTTACAAATCGCAAAAAGAATAAGTTGCCATTGTCATGGGGGGGGGGGGGGAGCGCTTCCGGCTGGCGATTGCGGCAGGTGCGCTCTATATTGCATTTTAACCGCCGTTCTTCAATATATTAAAAGCATTTTTGTCTGTTGCTGTGACCAACATTTCAAGTTTTCTGTTTCGAAACTATAGTTAAGAACTTGTCAAAAAAGAAAGTAACGGTACTGACTATGTATGAAGAAATGTTAGTTTATATCAGCATGTTTTTTATTATTACATGACATTATCAATTCAACATCATCAAAAAATTAAATCAAATAATAAAATGGAAGAGGACCATTCATGCATTATTTACCGCAAAATTATTTCTCAAACTAACTGCGCCTAGTAACTATTATTTTTATTTCAACAAGTTTTGTTAACATATTATAACGGGACATAATTTGCATTTTTGACGATTTTGGAATTATTTTGAAAATGAAATAAGTCCCCAAAATAATGTAATAAATCCCCAAAAAACGTTGTTGTTGCCTCTCATATATTTTTTGGGGAGTTATATCATTTTCGTTTTGGGGACTTATTTTTTTTTTAATTAACAAACTTCCAAACAAAAAAAAAAGGTACCACAGCAAGAGCTGTTTTCGCATTTGACACAAATAAGAAAAATCGTGTGACTCTGCTGCGGCAATTATTTTTCAGTATTATATTTCAGAAGATTTGATTGGTGCAATTTCATTATTGTGAAGCACAATCAAAATTGTGTCGTATTGGTTCATTTGCGGCATCGTGTGATCCCAGCTTAAGATCAAGACTCTAGAGGACCAATATTGTAAGAGGATCAGTAATTTGGTGAAGGTAAAAAATTTATTTTTTTTTTTGCTTATGTGTACATAAGGATTGGTCGATATTTTGCTAACATAGTGTAGAAGCTATTGCGCCAATGTCTTCATTTCGGAAGGGGAAAGGGAGTTTTATCCCGGGATTTTTTCCCGAAAAATGTGCGGGATAACGGGATTTGTTGACCTGTGAAAGCCCGTGTGAAAAACACTAATATACATGAAAATTTTACAATCAATTTTTTAACAAAAATATGTTATATTAAGCCAACATTTTCGATTTATTCTTTTGGTCTGTTCAATGTTTGAATTTAAAATCTTTTATAATCAACAATTTTTTTAAAATTAAACGGTAATAAATTATTTATTAAAACTTTAAGCATGCATATTCATGTTTTCTTCGCAAACTTCTATCAGCCGTATTCATAATGAAAATTTGGCATAAAGATAGCAAAAAGTTTATTCATAACACACTAACCAAACTCTGGCTAACGATTTGTGAAAAACAGCCGTTTAATGTCAAAAAATTTTGTTGGTTTTTTTTAATTGACTGTTGTTTTTTTTTTATTTACTGTCTTTTACTTAATTTATTTTAATTTTAAAATTTTTATATGTGAAGGGAAAAACAAAAAAAGGAAAAAATTACAAATTCAGCGATGATTAATGCAAAACGTGTTGCATTTTTGAGTAATACAATGTGGCATCATACAAATTCAGAGTTGATTTATTAAAAGTTGGCAGATGGAGAAAAGTTCGTTATGAATTAACTCTGTGCCAACAAGCTGCTAAGCTTAATCGGCATTCTAGTTAGCAGCTCGTTGTACGTAGTGTACAAACTGTGGCTTACTTTTTGTTATGAATACGGCTGTATGTTTTTTTTACAAGATTTTGTTAGTCGTGTTTAATTCCCAATTTTTATTATTGATAAAAACGCATACGTACACGATGAATTCGCCCGCTGGACAAGCATTTGACATGTGTATTTGGCCCTTTAAGAAAGATAAACTCACTGTTTATTGTTGCTGTTTTTGTTAAAGCTTTGATATGGTTACAAGTAAGACTTTTGCTTATAGTAATTCTTATTCGCTTAACAGTTTTACTTGTTTAATATCTTTAGCTTTTCTAAAATCTTTGAATGAAGATCTGGCCTAAGCCAGGGTTGTCAGATATGGCGATTTCTTATTTCTTATTTAGCGTCCTAATTTTCGATTTGGCGACATGGCGAGTTTTTCAAATAGTTGGCTATTTTTGATGAGCCATTAATTTGTTTCGAAATTCGTTAAACTCAATACGAAGAATAATATTATTTTTGTTCTACTTTGGCTGATGAAGACAATGAAAATCTTCGAGAAAATTGTTTTTCAGCTCTTGAAAGAATCAATAAATTCCTTTAAACATAAATAAATATAAAAACTTACGACAATTTTTTCCATTATAAAAAGTGGCAATTTGTTACCACATATAAAATTCGTTGTTCTTAGAGATATTTCAAAGATTTTTATGAATCCTAACGTACCTTTGGAAAAACTTACCATTTTTTAATTACACTGAAAGAAAAATGCTCCATATATTTAATGAATCATTTTCATAAAAAAATTTTCCTTGGGTAAATGAAAATGTTCATTGTCTTAATGGAATTTCATAGTTATAATGAAGTATTTTAATTAAAATCGCTTCATTTTGTTTCGTAAAAACAAAAAAATTTTTTTTACTTTATTGAAAGTATTCATCCAATGAAAAATATTTATAGATCTAATGTAATGTTTGATTAAATCCTTTTAATGAAACAGGTTTCATTGATCCAACGAAGCGCTGCATAGGTTCCTTTTTAATGCCATTTTTCTTGGGATTAATGTCAAAATTCATTGGTATTGCGAAGAAAATTCTTTCAGTGTGGAAAGAATATTTTAGTGATGAAATTCCATCTAATTTAAATCAGTTCAGGCCAAAGCTTTATATATACATACAGTAGACGCTCGGAAAATCGACCTCTCAGAAATTTGAATTTCCAGATATTCGAATCAGTAATTTCATTACATTTGGCGCTCTAAAATTAGAATCCGAAATTCGAATTTCCGAGTGGTATTTTTTCTTTTTATTGTAAACACTAAAATTTTGAAAATTCAGTTTAACCAAAAACAAAGTAAAAAGGGGAATCCCATTTTAAAAGGTGATTTACAGATGTTGTTGATGTTGTTAGAGTTTAAAAGTCGGTTTTTCGGTGTTTGTATTACACATACTAAATAAAGTCAAATGAACTGAATTGTTATTTTTTGTTATATTTCGTTATATTTCGGAAACTAAATTAAAAAAAGCCTAGGTTTCTATATCTTTATGGTAAAATTTACCTAAATTTTTGTATAAAAAAACCGTCCAGAAATTCGAATAATTCGGAAATTCGTATCGCCCTTAAAACAAAGTGGTTCGAATTTCCGATCGTGTACTGTACAAGAATACGGTAGGTACGTACCATTTTAAGGAACTTGTTTGGTTGTTCTTTATATCGTCGGCTTTGAGTGTAAACCTGCTAAATCCAGTTTTTATGGAAATTGAGAATTTAATGCCGTATGGTAGAGAAAGATATGCCTCGTCGACCAGCATCTAGTTTTTCTTCAATTTGAGTCCTGAAGTGTGTCAAATCAACAATATTTTTGGTTTTCCTCTCATGCAGCAAATAGGAAAAATAAAAAGTTTTTTGTCTCTCCTGTAAAATTTGGTTAAAGGGAGTTAGCAGGTTTACACTCTATGTCGACGATATGCTGGTAATTACAATTAATAATGACTGAGTTGAAAGAATATTTTCAGAAATGAACTCCACTAAAACTCGCCTCCGCAGTAGAATGCAGTACGAACTTCTCGACGCGTCATTACGAGTTATAAGTTATATGAATGTAAATAGTACATGTTGCACTATTTTTGTTCCTTCGTTGAAAATATGTATTGAAAAAAAAAATTCTAAAAGAGTTTTAGATATATATTATAAAGTGGCTACTAGGGTTAATACTAACTACTAAAATTATTTTTGTTTTGCTTTAAGTAGACAACTTTAAACTATTTTATAGTGAACATTGTATCTTTTTTTTGAATTCACTATCATTTTTAGTTTATTCTAAGTAAAAATTAAATAAAGTATATATCATGGCGACTATTTTTGAATTTTTGGCGTACTTTAGCGATACGGAACAAATTTATTTTTAAGGATTTATAAAAAATATTTTGTGTTATATTGCGTGCGCAACAAAAAATGCAAACAAAGCACTTTTAATAAAAAACTCACACATGCACAAATAAAATGTGTACAAAACAATGTTAAAGTTACCAACGTTGAACACGGTTTTGCAGGCATGGAGTTAATGTAAATTTGAGCGTATGATTAAATCAACAAAAAAAGTGATTTCTGCAGTTCTCTGATACGGTCATCTTCGGATTGCATTTCCAAATTTATTGTGTTTACAATTTTAAATATGTACTGCAGAAACAAGAAAGGAGTAAAAAATCCGAATATAATAAAATTTAATTTAGCGCTTGTAAAATCTCCTTTAAAATAATTCGGAGTAAAATAAAAATGTAGCGGGCTCCCACTGTTCCAAAATTCTGTTGATTACTTCTTGACGTGACAACCATCTTGTTGACGAATTTCCGAAAATATTATGTATTCGTTCGAAAATAATCTTGAATTGAGAGGAAGTCGTCTTTTCTACTACGTATAACTTTTGAGGAAGTGGTTTCTTATATCTTTTAAAAACTTGTCAATATCATCAGAAAATGCACGCCGCTGATACTAAATTTAGAATGTGGCATAAGCAATTGTTCAATAAACAAGTGCAAAAATCTATTCGCAATAGCGGAGTTCAGTGTTTGGTGCAAATGGTCTTGCAAAAGAGCAAATGCAAAATATCATAGCTGTTTTGTTAAACCCAACAACAAAAAATAGAGTTTCCCTTAGATTTCATAAAAAAGCTACGAAATTTTGCATTTTCTCAAGACGATTTGCACCAAACACTAAACTCCGCTCATATTAATTGGCCAGTAAATACGAGTTGCCATTTTATATCAATTATAAATGAGTCACGGGGGTACTAGCGTACTTTTTAGTTCTGAATTGTACTAAAAAAAGTACAATTGTACCAACTTTATCAACCCTGGGATAACTAAAAGCAATTTTACACCAATATTGCTCTTTTTTTTTGTTGAGTTGTTCGAAAGTTAGCGCGTTTTTAACAGACGTACAGACTTTATGGGTTCTGAGATAAATAATAAAAAATTTTCACATGGAATAACAAACTTAGTAAGCACTCATTCACCACTAGTGCTTGTGAAGGGTATAAAAAAAATCAGAGAGATTTATGATTTGACAATAATCAAAGAAAGTCAAAGCATTTCAACACTGGCCTAAGCAACCAGTGAAATGCGCATAGGAATAGCTTATCCCAAGGTATATTTACACAAGGTAGAATCATTTGGGAGTGTATACATGTTGCTCTATAAAAGGAACCGAGTTGTCAAAATAGTCTTCATATAAAACAAAAACAATTTAACGCACACATGTACAAATTTTTTCTCATATACACGAAATTTGACGTAAAGGTTCCAACAAGGGGTAATCAGCTGACAAACATATGGGCCAACGAGTTTACCTTGTGTAAATATACCTTGGCTTATCCCTTCAACCAGGGCTGCCACATAAAATTGTGAGGAAATCGTCAGTTCCCTGAGAAAAAATCGTCTTTATCGTTTCGAAAAAGCATCAAAAAAATCGGACAATTTAAAATTTAGTTTTTTTTAAACAATTTTTGTTTGATTTATATAAAAAAAAAAACTTTCAAACAAAAACATAATTACTTCATAACCAGCTAGCATTTTAAATCGTGTAAGAGCTACTGAAGTCTCATGAAGGGCGTCTTTGATCGACGGTGACCGCATTTTTTAATCCTATAAGATTCCTCACACACTAAAAACTGTAACAAGAGTGAGATTCTTCCATAGCACAGCGAAAGACGATACTTAAATAGTTGTGGGAAACGTTTAAGATGTGGGCAAAGATAACCTAACGAGACTTTTATGTCAAGAATCGTATGAGACTCGTGTATTTATTCATTTACAAATCGTGAAATGCTCGCCGTATAATTGTTGAAAATATGATTTATACAGAGATTCGTAAAAGGTTTATCCGATGATGTTGTTTTTGTACTCTAAAATAATCAAAGATTTTCTTAAGACTTGCATATTACAGCAGTACTTAAACAAAAGCGGCACGCTTTGTAATTGTAAAAATCGATTTTGACAGCTCGTTTAATAGTGAGGTTTGCTGATATTTTTATTTAATAATGGCAATTTAGCTAGTTTTTGGTCAATCTAGCGTTTTTATCTCTATTTTTCTTTAATAATTTGTGGGTTTTATTAAACAAGAAAGGTATAACAACTGTTTGAGACACAACGAAGACGCTCTTGCTTTGGTATGGCATATTAGCGTAAAAGCTAAGCGAAAGAAACCGTTCCACCTTCCGCTCTTGTTAAGGTAGGGCTGTTAAACATTCCAAGATCAAAAAACTAAATTGTCAGAAAATGTTATGTTTTATTCAGACTTTGGAGACGGAAAAAATCGTCACTTTTTAGAAATAATCAGCAAATCGGCACTTTGCTAATTTCGGAACAAAAAATCGTCAAAATGACGATAAATCGTCAAATCTGGCAGCCATGCCTTCAACAATAAATTTCAGTGTTTCTATCAATAATACAAATTGGGAGTTAAGCACGACTAACAAAATCTTGTAAAAATTTTGTATTCCCAAAAATTAATTTGATAATTTTTCATAAAATAATTTGTCACCGCTTATGGCGTAATGCATGCCAAAGCTAATTCATAGCACACACTAAGAATCAAAAGTAAAGCCCATATTGTCATTTGACAAAAATAAAATTATATCTAAATTAAAAAAAAAAATAAATTTTAAAATTGTTTACATCTCGCTTACGTTATAAATTTAAAGTTAATAAGTTGTTTGTGTTAAAAATGTGATTGTTAGTTATTTAAAAAACATTTTGTAATTTTTTCTGTTTTTGTTTTAGTAACAACATTTTGTTATTCGTGTTTTTTTAGTCTAAGGTTAGTTATTATCGCTATTAATTTAAGTTATAGTTATTAACAATAAACATACATACATATATATATATGTACATGTTTTAAAGTGAACTCAATTTGTGGGATTTACACAAATTCATTGTTGTCAATTTACGACAAATTATTCATGATGTCATTTATAATAGAAAAACCTGTTAAGACAATTTGAATTTTCACAAGTCATACTTTTAGAGATAATAAATTTGAATATACTGACATAAATACACTTTAGTTAATTTGTATTAAATATAAAAGCAATGGCCACACTATTAAAGCTAATGCCAGTCACACCTAACAAATATTTGACGCTTCGTACACAACCACTATTTTAATACTTGTCCCCTCATGTTTGTAATTAAATTTGTTATTTTAACAATATTGACAGTGGCGGATTTAGGCCTGCTTCCTCCCTATGCACTCTTAAATATGCCGCCCTTTTTGATTACATAGGAGTTTATTTTTGTGTATTCATTTTTATTAATTTATGTACAAACATATTAGGGGGCTTCAAAATCGCCTGAAGAAGTCCGATTTAAACTCTTCAAGGCTGGATCATTGCGTATGAACCACAACAACATAAGTTCCAAATTTAAGCGAAATCGAATGACGTTCTCTCGAAAAATTGCAATTTTTCGAATTGTAGTATGGAAATGTACATACAGATTAAAAAAAAAAGTTTAAATTATATACATATGTAATGACTTAAAATAACGTCCTTTAGGACTTCTCCATGAATTGTGAATCAAAATTGTATAACCTCTAAGATTGTAGATTGTGCCAGTGTGCACAAAAAAATACATTCAATATATTACTGATCCTCTTGATTAAAGCTTAAACTAAAAATGAATGGCATACCCATTGCAGGAAGGATAACGATATGCTGGGGATTCTTCATTAAATATGAGTTTTTTTACCTTCTTCTTTTTAATTTAAACGCGTTTTCGGCATAAATGGGCATTTTTCAGTACCAGTACTTTTTCAGTATTTTCTTTTTTTACTGATTACTGAAAAAAAAAATCAGTATTCAGTAAATTTTACTGGTTATTGAAAACAAAAATCAGTACTCAGTAAAAAATACTGATTACTGAAAAAAATCAGTATTCAGTAAAAAGTACAGATTACTGAAAAAAAATCAGTATTCAGTAAAAAGTACTGATTACTGAAAAAAAAAAATCATTATTCAGTAAAAAGTACTGATTACTGAAAAAAATCAGTATTCAGTAAATTTTACTGATTTGTGTAAAAAAATGCAGTAATCAGTAAATGATTGATAGTAGATACTGTTTACCTTTACAAATAATACATACACATTGTATGAACAGTGGCGTGTTTTCACTTTTTAAAATTATGTATTTAAAAAGGAAATGTGTTATTGTGGAAAAAAAAATATTATCATAGTTAAAACAACGAGTTATTTTAATTTACAATGAAAAAAATTTTCAAGCCGACCGAGCTGAGAGTCGAACCCACGACCTAGTAGATGAGAACCGTAAACACCTAGTACTAGACCAATATCTTTTATATTTAAATTCATATTTATATTTAGATTTTAAAAACAAAAGTTTATTTTTTGTTATTTTTTAAAATGTTTAAAAAAATTTATTTTTAAATTTAAAATATAAAAGAGAAAATATCTTGTCTGCCAAAGCCGGATTCGAACCACCGAACCTAAGGATTAGCGGCTCAAACACTAACCAGTATGCCACGCCAATTATGTCGCGACTTTGCATTAATGTTAATTTAAAGTTTATACATTTTTAATTTTTTTGTATAAAATTTTTAATTAATATTGATCAAGGATGATAAATAAGAAAACCAATATCGTACCAAGGAACTTTTAAAATAGTACTTAATCTTTTTTTTTATTTTTAAAACCAACAATTTAATACAACAAAAACAAAAGGTGCATATAATTCATTTGTACCTTAAAATCCGCTTATATTTTTATTTTATATAATATATAAATATGTATACCTATAGGTTCGAAAAATTTGGAAATAGTAGCAAATGAGTCACGCACACAGAAAAAAATACCCATGTAAAATTAACATGGAAAAATGTTGATTGAGAATCATGTTAAATTTTAGCAAAAGTATGCCCTTTACTTAAATTTATCATTATTTCATAACCTTAAAATAACCTTAAATTACGTTTATTTAATATTATTCACTGTTAAAAAAAAAAAAAAAAAAATATTAAAATATAAATAAATCTGGATTCAATATTGAACCCATAAAAACCTGTTTTATATTAAAATCAAAAGTGTATCTTGTTAAATTAACATGCATACATACTTAAGTATGTACATTTTTTATTTTCATTTTTAAAATATGTTATAAAAAAAAGACAATTCCCGTATTCTTTTAATTAAAATTGCTTAGTTAAATAGAACATCAAGTTTTCAAAGTAAAATGATGGCCATATCGGGCGATTCTGCTGATGCTTCTGTTAACAAAGGAGAATACAAAATAAGTGAAACATGTGTTACAGGGTAAGTGTTTTGAATTATTCTTACATAAATGCAAATGTTGTCTCTGAAGCTTCTTCACATTTGATTCTACATGAAATTCACGTTGTTTCAACTTGAAATAACTTTCATTCAACGTGATTCCGATTGTAATTTCAATATAAATTACATTTTGCTCTAACTTTACTGCAATGTTAAATTAACATGAATTACAGTTATTTCAAAAGAAAAAATGTTGTTTGCAGTTATTGTAAAATCAGGTTGAATTAACATGAAAAACGTATGAAGCAAAATCACCACCGAAAAATGTTATCTCAACCTTGTTTTCGACGTTTTTAACTTGATTTTTTTCTGTGTGCGGGGGTACCAGTGTACTTTTAAGTTTTGAATTGTACCAACAAAAGTACAATTGTACCAACTTTATCAACCCTGATATTGATACATAAGTTAACCACCCGATTATATTAATAACATAATCAATTGAAAAAATTGCAACTAATAAAAATATAAAAAAAGTTTCATTCATACCGGTACAGAAATTCTTTCGTAGCAGATATTTGGAATTTTTTAAATAATAATTGGTTGTGAAAAAATATTAAAAAAATGGGCGATATTTCCGATTTTGATAGTGATGACTCGGTCAGAGATCCGGATTTTATGTGTGAAGAAGATCTTCCAAGATTTTCAAACCTTTATTGGAAACGGCTACATCAAAAACAGAGGAAGATGTAAAACACATGTTAAATACATATCTAATAAAATACGGAAAGATACCGGATACTGAAACCCGTATTGTGCCTCATTTTTAGATTTTGGAGAAGAAGGTGATGTTAACTTTTGCACATTATTTTCCTTTGATATTTATATTAATATGTATATTTGTTTATCCAATTTTCTTAACCAGATGATGATGTACAGTCCAATTTAAGCGATGTGGGAAATTATCTCGAGGAAACAATTTTATACTTGGCCGACCGGGATACAACAACAAATTGCCTGCATAAGCACAATGCAATAAAAAACGTTTTTATAAAAAATAATACCCCACTACCCTCATCTGCACCTGTAGAACGGCTGTTTTCTTTTTCTGGGATTGTGAATCGCTCTAGATTCTAGATTCTAGAGCAAATTATCTCGAGGAAACAATTTTATACTTGGCCGACCGGGATACAACAACAAATTGCCTGCATAAGCACAATGCAATAAAAAACGTTTTTATAAAAAATAATACCCCACTACCCTCATCTGCACCTGTAGAACGGCTGTTTTCTTTTTCTGGGATTGCGAATCGCTCTAGATTCTAGATTCTAGAGCAGATTACATAAATCAGTAAAATTTACTGAATACTGATTTTTTTTCAGTAATCAGTACTTTTTACTGAATACTGATTTTTTGTTTTCAGTAATCAGTACTTTTTACTGCATAATGATTTTTGTTTTCAATAACCAGTAAAATTTACTGAATACTGATTTTTTTTAAGTAATCAGTACTTTTTACTGATTACTGAAACGCGTAATGCAGTAAAAAAGTAATGCAGCATGCCCATGTATGGTTTTCGGAAATAAATTTCATATACATCCCAGTAAAAAGTTCGCATACAAAATAATGCGTTGAGTAATCAGAAAAACATAAGAGCACTACTTAAAATTCTACTGAAAGAATCAATGAATTTTACAAGGGACGTCCCAAAATGAACGCATTAAAAAGTAAGTCATTTTTTTTTTTACCTTGCATACATCCAGAAAAAAGTAGTTATAGAAGTTGTTATAGATGTAGTTATAGAAGAAAGCTACTAAATAATGAGTTAAAGAAGCTATTCATTTTGAAAAAGTAGGCGAAGTTTTTACTGGGATACGTAACGTTTTTTGGGAGAATGTTTTAATATAAATTTCGTATTCGTTTAAAGTAAAACTTGGCCAAACCAATTTTTCGAATTTAAATTCCCCTTACATTCTTTTACCTTTGAATTTTGGCGCCCTTTAAATTATGCCGCCCTAGGCCCGGGCCTCACGCACCTAGGCGTAAATCCACCACTGAATATTGATCTTAGACCGTATAAAGTATGTAACTCTGGGTCTTTGTGAGATTAAACAATTAAACGACGTCCGTCTGTCTGTTGAAATGGACATTTCGAAACCCCATAAATTATGGTCGGTTCATATGACTGAGATATAAGCAGAAAATCCCGATAGCCTCTAATTTTTGTCATTAGAGGTGGGATTGTTTTTTTCTTATATCTATTTTTTTTGTTTTAATGTGTAGACTTTTTTTTTTGCTATTTTTTACACTTAAAAAATACACAAATAATTTGCCGCTTTAAATGAAAAAAATGTATTCAATTTATTTTTTTTTTCAATTTTGTTTGGTAATGTGTGTTAGTTGGTGAGTAGTCTAAGACGCTGCGTTACGTGAAGGGTATTAAAGATTCGGTACAGCCGAATAAAGCTTTCTTAAGGTCGAAGTACATAACACGCTTCAATTCAGAAATACCGTGGTAGTCTTCTTTTAGGGTAGTTTAAAAATTAAATTTTTCTTTGAATTTGTTTAGTAATAAACTTTGGTTACTCAAAATATATTGTTTTGAAAAACCTAATGATTTTTTCATTTGGTGGTCTCAGTTTTTTTTTAAATTTTTTGTCAAATATTTGCAAGATTGACCATACCATAAATCAGAAAAAAAACATTTTGAAATATAAAGTATTACGTTTCGTTATATTTCTATTTACAGGAACGTAGAACATTTTTATTTTATTATAATTTGTTTGTTTATGAGCAACTTCTTTATTAAACCGGTGCGCTTCGCTAACTCTATTTCAGTGATAAAAGCATAATTTGTTTGTTAAATGTTGTGTTTATTTTTTAATTTGTATAATAAATTTATTAATTTTGAATTAAAACCAGAGGGCAACACATCATAAGTTTTTTTCAAAAGCATCTCTAGTTTCAAAGATTTATATACATTAGGGTGTCCCAAAATTTTTTTTTGTAAGAGGCCCAAGCATAATTTGAAAGCTTATAGGGTAAAGTATTTTTGAATTTTTTTTTAGAATTTTCGGAATAGGTTTAGAGGTCGCGCAAATGTAGTTTTCATAAAAAAACGGAGTTTTCGGCCATTTGTTTAACTTTACTCATAACTTGGTTAATACCACGAGTTTCTTCACTTTTGAGGAAACAGTTTTAAAGAAAAGTATCCAAGCTTTATTCCTGTGTGAAAAAATTATAAGTTTTGGTGATGAGCGTACTCATTTAGATACCCTTAATTACAATTTTTCGTAATTTTTTAACAAATTCTGTAAATAACGGTTTATTACTTTTCAAATTTATATGAAAGGTATTAAAACTAGGGACGCGATTTTGAAAACCGATAAGTTCTAAACAATTAAGAAAAACAAAAATGGAATTTTGTCCTACAGTTTCCGAGTTACACTATTTTTATAGTTTGTACCTTAAAAATGCTGAAACTTTTTTCGTTATAATTATTGTATATTTCCATAAATTTTTATAGTTAGGTTTTAACTGTCATTAACTTCTGACATTTATTGATCTGAATCGTTACACGCTGTCATTTTCACTTTCTATTTTATGTGTGCTTCAGGGGCTATCAATCGGGCTCGCTGAATGATGAAAATTATCTATTCTTTGAAAATATGCATTTTCCGAAACCAGTTGCAATCTTATATAGACAAATCAACAGTTGATGCCTTGCTTGAATTAAGTTCATTTATTTTAAGAATATGTATTAAATATTGGTACCGTATCAAGGGCCAGTGCCCTTGATACGCTCCTCTCAATGATCTGAGCCTATTAAAGGAATTGGATAGCTATAAAATTATTAATAAAGCCGCTGAAAAAGCCTCGCTTAAAACTATTCTTGGTCATCAGTGGTACTTTACTCCGAAATTGGCTGCCTAAGCGTTTTTTGATGAACGTATCGACACCAAAACTTTGCACTTAATGACAAAAAAAACTTGCAGATACTCCATGGAGCGATTACGAAGTAGCAAATGTAACTTTAACAGAAGAAAAATCTAGAAATAAAGAAACTCAACAATTTATTTCAAAAGCCAGTCTAACTTTTTTTGAAGTTTGCAATATTTCAATCGATTTTTTAAAAATAGATCCAGAGAATTGGAAAGCTAACAAGTAATTTCAAGAGGCAAAGAAAAAAGTTCAACAATTACAAGTGGTAAATGATGTGGTAGAACGAGGTGTGGCTTTGGCTAATACTTATATTAATGTCACAACTTCTGAAAAAGATTACCAGAACTTGTTGCAAGGTATAGAACTACATCGCAAGAACCTCAATAAATGATTTTTCACAGAGCTGGCAAACAGCTTATAATAACATATACTGGGTATAAAGATAACAACGGGTATAACTCAGGAATGGTAGGAACAAATTTAAAAATTGTTTATTCGTAATAATTAGAATTAATTTGTCTTTCAAACTGCATCATTAGTTTTAATACCTTTCATATAAATTTGAAAAGTAATAAACCGTTATTTACAGAATTTGTTAAAAAATTACGAAAAATTGTAATTAAGGGTATCTAAATGAGTACACTCATCACCAAAACTTATAATTTTTTCACACAGGAATAAAGCTTGGATACTTTTCTTTAAAACTGTTTCCTCAAAAGTGAAGAAACTCGTGGTATTAACCAAGTTATGAGTAAAGTTAAATAAATGGCCGAAAACTCCGTTTTTTTATGAAAACTCCATTTGCGCGACCTCTAAACCTATTCCGAAAATTCTTAAAAAAAAATCAAAACTACTTCACCCTATAAGCTTTTAAATTTTAGTTGAGCACCTATGAAAATCACAAAAAAAAAAAATTTTGGGACACCCTAATATACATATATACAGTGTAACCTCGGTGAACGCAACCAATAGAAATTTTGGGCTGTTGCGATAACTGAGTTGTTGCACAATCCAAGTCACAAATTTCTAGTTATATTTTTCTATTTAGAAGCTTATTTTAAACCAATAAAGAATTTTATAAAAAAAAAAACCAAGGTAAGCTTTTAATAATCGTATTTATTTGATTGAAATAAAGAATAAAAACAGAAAAACAAAATATACATCTTATAAAATATTTATAAAATACACATTCAAATGTATGTACTGATGGTTGTTATCGAGTTAAAGATTCATGTTTTTAAGGGAAAAAGTCTGAACTTTTCGACTGAGTTTTTGTGCTTGTCATATTTTTTGGAATTGCAATTTCACGAATCTTTTGCAATACCATTATATCCTCCAAAGAACAGCTATTCTCCACTGCCCATTATAGAACCACTCATAAAAAAGAAGTTTGTAAACTAATTTGATCAAAAACAGAAGTACATAATACGCACAAAATATTTGTCATTCTTAGGCCTGTTTTCACAACTTACCGATACCTAAAGGTAAGATTTTATCGGCCGTATAAAAAGTTCCATTATTACAACTTTGCTTAAACCTACCAGGTAAGATTAACCTTAATCTACTTTACCGTTCACTTTAGGTTAAATAAAAGTTTTAATAATGGAACACTTTTTATAAGGCCATTTAAAGTCTACTTTAAGCTATCGGTAAGTTGTGAAAACGGGCCTTCGAATACCGGTTTTACATCTACACGTTTTAGTTTTGAATTTATTTATCAAAAACCAAACTAAAAAAACAAGAAAAGTCTTACTTGTTTTGCTTTTGCAAAGTTGCGTTAATTGAGGCTTTGTTTTTTGAAAAGTTGCGTTTACAAAGTCACCAATGTTACGAAAGTGGGTGTTGCGTTAAGCGAGGGGTTGCGCATATCGAGGGCTACGTTCAACGAGGCTACACTGTATATACAGTTACGGACAAAAAATATCAACAAATATATGAGGCTATATGAGGCACTTAATGTACATATAAAACTGAAAATTATAAACCAAATGAGAAGCAAGAGTTCGCAAGTTTACTTTTTAAACATGAAAATAATTTGTTTTCGTCTTGTTATGTTGTTTTTGGTGTTTCTACACACAAAAAACCAAACCGTTTTTTAACTGTTTGTGTGATGTTGTTGTAGTGTCTGCAAAAAACTTTGATAAGTTCAATGATATTAAAACGCTTTTTTTACTTGGTTTACAAATGTTGTACTTTATTTAAGAAATTCAGGAATTAATTTTCGAAAGTAATTTTGTTTAGAATTGTTTAGGTACGTTGAAGTGTTATTCGTACTTTAATTTTTGAGTACGACTCGTAGCAAGTACATATTAAAACTTTATTTATCCCGAGTGTTTTTCTTTCTGCGCAATCAGCGGAGAAATACAAAAGTTTTAGATATTTTGATTTCAGAAAATTTACATAAAAAAAGTTTTTTAAAGACTAAACCAAAAAAACAAGAATACTAACATCCTTGCAATAACAATCAGATATCCTGATATATAATAATGTCACTCTTGACAATTGAAAGATATTTTTATGTTTATTAATAATCCAGAATTATTTTGGTTTGGAGAATTGTTCGCGAAATACTGACCGAAAAATATAAAGAATGGTGTAAATTGTGCAAACAATATAATTAGTTGTCCCAATTTTGAATAATCCTACACAGAAAAAATTATTGCCGAATTATTTTCAAACAAACGCTTGTTTGAAAATTTTTTTGATTTCTACAAATTTTTTTACTGATTCAATCAATATTTTTGTTTGATTTTTATTTAACCAACAAAAATGTGGGCAACTCTTCAAAAATTTAATAAGCGCGCTATTGGTTTGAAGTTTTCATAATTTTGTATGAAATATTTAACGCTCTTTAATGTTGTCGTCTTTTTGCATTTGTTTATTGATTGTAAGCAACACTTCTTTATGTGAAATATAAGAACTACAACAAAAAACACATGCAGTCTATTTTTGGACGCTTTAAAAAAGTACAGCAATAAGAAAAATGATAAAATAGCGTGACAGGTTTGTAGGAAAAAAAAACAACAAGAACAATAGCAGGTAAAAAAAACGTTTCATTTTTTTTAAACAACAGAAAAAACACATTATAAGAAATAAAATAAATTTTTGGTTGGTAAAAAAAAAAAACAAAATCCCGTATTCAATTTTTTCAAACAGTTTGCTTAAATACATCAAATACAAAAATAGAATGATGGTGCAAAACATATCGAGTCGGTCTGCCGCCGTTTTTGGTTTAATTTCTTCTTCATTAGCAAAGGAAAGGATAAAGCAACAGCGAGTGATGAAGAAAAACACTGTGAGTATAAATATGACTTCGTTCAAAAATTATTCCAACAAAAAAATGTGTCTCAAAGCCAGCCGGCCGCTCTGCTCTGCTTCATCTTCGCCAACAGTGCTTGCTTGTGTGCGCGTCATTGCTTGTGCCAAAACTTTTTTGTTTGATTCAGCAAAATTATTTGTTTGAAATTTATATGAATTTCAGTAAACTTTTTGTTTGATTCTGTAAAAACATTTGTTTGAAAAAATCGGCGTTTTTTTCAATAAACGAAATGCAAATAAATTGTTTGAAAATGCGAATTTGTTTGTAGGACCGATTTTAGACAAAAAATTGTTTGATTCTACAAATTTTTTGTTTGAATTGGAAAAATAATTTTTTCTCTGTACTGTTACCATGCTCCAGTTGTACGGCAATCTTTATACCAGAGTACCGAAACGTTCACTCATTTTTCAGTCATGAGCGAGTGTGAATGTCTAAAAATGTTGGTGTTTATTTATCTTGATTAGAGTGAGGAATAAATATATTTTGAATTTCCTCACTCATGAGTAGTGAGCAATCAATAAAATTTATATGTGAATTTGTCAGATAGGAAAAATTTTAAATAATTCACAAACATATCAAAGACGAAGGCAATGAGAGTTAACGAAACAAATTCCGATAAATTCACAGTTAACGCTCGGGAAATCGATGATGTTAAAAGTTTTGAATATCTTGGCAGCATAATTAGCACAGATGGCGGGACGTTGCTAGATGTACAAAACAGATTAAAGAAGGCCAAGGGCAGTTTTGCAATGTTAAGCAAGCTATGGAGATCCAACGCAATCACCAATTCAACGAAAATTCGTATATTTGACTCATGTGTTAAATCTACACTGCTGTTCGGTTGCGAAACCTGGTTCCTAACCGATGCACTCAGCAGGAAGTTACAAACGTTCATCAATAGATGTTTACGCAATATCCTAATAATTTGGTGGCCGCAAACTGTGTCAAACGAGGATTTACTTAACAGAACCAGACAACTACCAATTAAAAACGAAATACGGAAACGTTAATATGGTTGGTTGGGGCACACTCTCAGAAAAGGAACTGATGAAATAACACATTCTGCCTTGGAATGGAACTCACAAGGACGGCGCGATGTTGGTAGCCCTAAAACGACCTGGAGGAGAACAGTTGCAGCTGAAACTGGAAAATCATTAAACCAGTTGCGATACATAGCTAGGAATAGAACGGAATGGAGAAGTTTTGTAAAAAATATTTAGTTGTGATTAGACTAAGTTCGAATTTTATTAATTGTAAATAAGAACATGTCAAAATAATAATAAAAAAACGCGTTTTTCCTGTTCATTCCCAGGGAAAATGTCCTTCTGCTAGTGCAGGGAAACTGTAAATAGCACTATCGATAAAAAAATCTGTTTGTTGCTTATAATTCGAAGTGAGTAAATTAAAACCTAAACTTCCTACAAAACTACTAATAAAACGATTTCGATAGGCCTTGTCTTAGGAATTTCACTGCCTGTTCATCTATTTTCGAAGGCAGTTAATCTGTAAAATATTTAATATAAAATATTTAAAAAAAAACTTGTCAAAGAATGCGGAGTGGAATTAGTAAAAGTTTATTACGAATACAATTGCAGACCCTCTTAACCTTTATGTCTACAATCAAAAGTTTTTCGTTAAATATACAACCATCATGCCCAGGCAAGTTGTGTAGATTGAAAGTGAATTTACTCAGATTGTTTTTTTTTTATTATAATTTCCTTAATCAGTGTACATTTTTAGAGGTTACATACATACATTTTTTTTTGAGATTTCACATAAGTATTACAAAAATTATATCGTTTGGACTAGGCCATTTTCATGCTTTAAACATATCACAGATTAGGGATAAAAATTAGGATTAAAAACCCTTCAAAAAGCACCTACTGTTTTGTGTTTATATCAGCAAAGTAAATTGTTACATGTTTGGAGATGAACATAGAGATCTACAAGAAACGCCTGCGAAGAATGAATTGATGTTGTCCGTCCTTCCTCTGCAATAAGGCTCACTTTTTGACAGATGTTGTGCATTTATTACAAAGCCTTTTTTTTTATCCAAATTTGTAAATTGTAGCTATTGCTACATGGTACAGAATTTTAGTTTCTGCCACGCCCACTTCAATAATTCCGCGCATTTTTACAGATGCTGTGTATTGATTACAATTTTATTTGTACCAAGTTTGGAAAAGTTTACACTTACTGTTCTTCAGATATACAAAATTATATTTTGTGTCACGCCTACTTATCTAATCCCGCCCACTTTAAGAATGATATTGCGTATTGACAACCAAGCCATTTGTTCTAAATATGTAAACTTTAGCTGTTACTGTTCTCTATATATACAGCAATCTATTTTGCTTTCTATGTGTGGTGCCATGCACACTAATGGGTGGGAGTGGTACCCACTTTTTGACAGATGTTGTGTATTGACCAGCTTTACCACCAGTAAAATTCAAAATTACGCTTGAGATGAAGCAAAATGACCCGATTTACACCTGATATAAAATTGAAGTTTTATTAAATAAAAAGCCATTTACAAAGAAGCAAAAACACAACAAACTAATTGTAATAAGATCAATATTAGTCAAACTGTTAAGATTCTTATTGTTATTTTAAATAAACTAACAAGAATAACATTAAAGACTTTAAAACACAAAACTAAAACTCCTAAAATAATGAGTTTAACTTCCATTTTGGTTGCATATATCTAGGGAAGGTTCAAAATGCTTATTGCCATTCCTTTATAATGGGTGTTGTTTTTGGCCTCATAGAGCTTACGAAAGGTTAGCTTTAGCTTTAGTTAGAACTGCCTTTTGGTCAGGCACATCATCATGAATAGATTCATGCTTGAACAACGACACCTAATTGTCCAAACAGATTTGAAGTTCAGTTATCGATTTTCGCAACTTATAGGCTACTTCATGATTAAACTGACGCAACCTTTTTTTCACAAATGAAGGCGATGTGTTGATTTAGAGAAAATACACTGTCAATAAGGCTTCAAGGCCGTGCGATGTGACACCTCTTATACCTTATTTAGTAAACAAAATGACTGAAGGGTTTTATACAACTGCCCCTTTCGTAATTCAGTTTTACAACTGTGAAGGGCGTTAAATATTCTTCAAACTGGAGCATTCAAAAGTTGCAAGATAAAAATAAAATTAACTATATGTTGGAATAAAGGACAAATTTCTTCCTTCAGGCTAGTTTTTAGTTTTAACAACTTTTTTCAATAAACTTCGGGTTATAAATCACTATGATATGCATCTTTATCCAAATCTAAGGGTCCATCTTTCGACATTCATTACCCAACTTTTTAAAATATATATTTGATGATTGAAGTCTTTTCTTAAAAAGAAACCGAGACTTTGGTTCAGAAGACTGTGCATTTTTTTTAGCAACAATATTTAAAATGAAATTAATCTCATCAGTAAAATCGAATCTTGTTTTTATTTGTGTATCTGAGGTAAGAATTTCAAATAACACTTGAATTACACCTAAGAGAAATTGCCCACACTCTACCCACGACACTATAAATTATACCAAATTCGGGTAATTACCCATCAAGTGGCAACACTGGTATTGATAACCCAGCTATGTACATATGTATGCCAAATTTGAACAATTTTTCACACCCTGTTCTTTAGATAGTAATAAATCGTTTTAATGCTATGCCCACTTACTACGCCCCAATTTTTTAAATTGAATAGTTTAGCTTGAATTTAAGACATAAACGTGAAATTGCAAAGCAGAACGCATACGAGTAATCAAAGAAACACCAAACGAAAATACGAGTATTGTTGCAGGTACATGTCGCATAGGCTGTAACAGGTATATGATAAAGGGTATATATGGTTCAAAACATCTTAATAGAACAATTGCACTTATTTTTTTTCTGAAACAGTTTTCCTTATACGATATTTTCCGTAATACCATTCTAATATGCTGTAGGAAGTTAACAATTTAGAATCAAAACATAACATTAAAAACACAATGAACAGATAGATATTCCATTGCTAAAATTTGTCAGCTATTTTTTCACAAAACTGTTACTATTTTCTAAAACAAAACACAAAAGCAATAATTACATAAATTAATTTATTATAATTTTTTTCAATTAAATTTAAACGTTATTAAAAATAAATGGTCATAAATTTTTTTGGCTATGAGCTAATATTACATAGACATTTTTTGGTTTTGTTGGTTTTAAAAAAAACAATAATGATAATTAATTTTTAAAAGAGATCAAAATTGCACAGACTCTCATACTACAAATAAACACACACACAGGCACGCTCTACAAGGACAATAAATATACTCGTATTTTGGCCATTTGAATTTTTTATCCAAACAAACACGAGTTTTAAGGTAAATTATCCTTCTTTTTTAATAAAATACTATAACACAAATACACTCTAAATATTTGTCCTGTACTTGTGTTTACACCTGTATGGATATTTTGAGAATTGTCTCTGTGTTTGTGTTGAAGTTGGAATGTGTGCGGTTGAGTTTGTATTGTGTGAAAAAATAAACCACTAATAGTTAAAACAAAATTTGGCAATTTACCAAAAATTATGCAAAAAATTAAAAACAAAAAAAAACGTTTTTGTTGTGAGTTAGTAACAAATTTGTACCGAGCACATACATTCATTCACAATTGTTGTTTTATCCCTTTTGTTTGGTTTTAGTGTTTTTTTTTTGTTTAAAATTGTAACGATGGTTTAGTTAAAATTTACCATAAAATATTTTATAAATTTAATTTAGAATGCAAGCTCGTAGTGGCTTCACGATAGATATTCATATATATAATTAGGGTGACCATGCAAATTAACTAGCAAAAATTTGGGGTGATTGTTATACTAATTTCGATTTGCTTGTATTGAAAGTGCGATGAGTACGGGATTTCTTGAATCAACTACAGAAAGATTGATTCAAGTACGGATTTTCAATCGAGAAATAAACTTAGACTTATCCATGTTCAATCCCGAATTCATATATAAAATAATCCGAAATTAAGAATGATTTAAGTAATTGATTTTAAAAATATTTAGAATCAAACTACCTACTAAGCGACCGCCAGTATGGCTTTCCTAGAGGTCGCTCTACTGGAGACTTACTAGCTCTGTTATCGGAAAATGGTGGTGGATATTTCCAAGGCGTTTGACAGAGTCTGGCATGGTGCACTCTTGTCAAAACTTGCTGCATTTGGTGTCGGTGATAATTTTTCTCGATTTATATCGAGTTTTCTCAGAGATCGCACTATGCGAGTTGTTATAGATGGGGTTTCGTCAAACGAGTTCAAGATTCATTCAGGGGTGCCGCAAGGCTCCATTCTTTCTCCTACTCTATTTCTTATCTTTCTAAACGACCTCCTTTGTCAAACTTCCAACCCTATCTACTCTTTTGCAGATGACAGCAACCTTTGCCATTCGTTCTCATTCGAATGCAGACCAAGCGTATCCGATGTCGCTGCTATGAGGCAGAATATGAATGATACGCTTGGCCGAGACCTTGACATAATCTCGAAGTGGGGTCGTGCGAATAGGGTCGAATTTAATGCCCGAAAAACCCAATGTTGCGTGCTGACGCATAAACGCGCGACAAATCAAGGCGCCTTATCTGTATAAATGGGTGGTATAATTATTGAGGAATCAGAATCTCTTGATGTTCTGGGCATGAGGATACAATGTGATGTCCGATGGACAGAACATATATTCAAGGTGTCGAAAGAAGCATTCAAGTGCCTCGGTTTTCTAAGACGGTGTAGGATATACTTCACTCCATCTGATCTCCTTACTATTTATACCACCTATATCCGACCGCGTATGGAATACAACTCTCATGTGTGGGTCGGTGCTTCAAAGTCTATTTTGGAGCTTCTCGACCGCGTGCAGGAGAGGGCGAAGGTTCTCATGGGTGACAGTAGGGTATCCAATTCTATTGACTCCCTTGAGCACCGTCGCAATGTGGGTTGTATTTGTCTGTTTTATCGTTACTACAATGGGATGTGTTCTGAAGAAATTAGGGATCTGGTTCCCGAAACCCGTACGTTTGTTCGTAATACACGTTTTTCCTCCAGAGCCCATCCTTATGTGGTCGATTGGCAGGTGAATCGTACAACGCATTACAGGGAGAATTCGTTTTTTTTCCGCACAGTTCGTATGTGGAATAACCTTCCTGCAGAAGTCTTCCCTCTCACTTACAACATGATTAAGTTCAAATCGAATGTTCACAAACACTACTCCCTCTATTCCCCTTCCCACAACCTATTTTCCTAGTTCCAACACAATGCCATGTATTAGTAGGGGTCATCCCCTGAGTGCCGGTCCTGACAGTAAAAAAAAAAAAAAAAAAAAAAAACTAAGATTGAATCAATCTCAAAATGCGAATGATTCAAGTATTATAAAGTTGATTCAATCCCGAATTCGTACTTGAAATAAACCAAAAGTGAAATTACAATAGAATCCCGGTAATTCGTAATCGCACGGGACCGGCCATTTCTTACGAATTATAGGGGTTTTCGATTTAGCGGGGTTACGATTTAACGGGGCTAAAATAAAATAAATACGAATTAACGGGGGTTTTCAATTTATTTACTAAAACTATAAAAAATAAAAATAAAAAACAATTGTTAAAAATAAAATATATAAAAATTATTCATGTAACAAACTGATCTTAAGAAAATAAACACACACACAAGCAAAAGCAAAAACCAACGAAAAAAAATAGCGGCAAAAAATCATTCTTTCCATGTTTTTACTACGAATTATAAGTGGTAAATAGCAAACAATTACGATTTATAAGAGGTAAAGAAGATTTTAATTGAAAAAATAATTACGAATTAGCGAGGGGACGCGTTTTACACCTGACAGAATTTCCATTATAAAACACCAGCATCATTCACGGTATGATTTTTACTTTAAAAACTTAATGTACATACTTAACTAAAAATATAAACTAAATGAGAAGTAAGAGTTCTCAATTTAATTTTAAACATGAAAATATATGTTTTTCTCTTGTTTTGTTGATTTTTGTTGTTTCTACACACAACAAGCAAATCGTTTTTTAAGTACTTGCGTGGTGTTGTTGTAGTGTCTGCAACAAACTTTGATAAGTTAAATATTATTAAAACGCTCACTTTGTAATTTTACTGTCAGAGTGGCACTAAAAATAAAAAGTTTAATCTTTTGTTTTACCTAGTTAAAGAATTTTTTACTTATTTTTAGAAATTCTGGCATTGATATTCAAAAGTAATCGCATATAGAATTGTTTTAAGTATGTATGTTTTAGCGTTATCCGTTCTTGAATATTTGAGTACGACTCGTAATTAAAATAAGTATAAAAAACTTAATTTATCCCGAGTGTACGACTAATAAAAATATTTTTAACGGACAATTTTAAAACTTGTTATAGTTACTTCTACTATAATTTTTCAACCACAAACATATTATTATTATATCTCTCCAAGGGAACCTCAACCATATAATGGTTGCATCCGATCAAGATTGTAAGAGCTACAATTTCTTGTTGCTCTTTAAATATGATTGCATTATTTGCAATTCGCGGTTGGATGGGTGAGGACTGGCTTTACGTTGGCATTAAAGATGTTGAATTAAGTGTCTCGAGATATGGTTGTGGATTGCCACAAAAAAGATAGCACCCCGAAGGCAGCTCTAACTTTCCATCTTTATATCTTCACTGGAACTGGCATTACTGGATATAATGCTCCCGAGATATGTGAAAGAGGTAACTGATTTAATTTCTGCATCGAACAAATTATTTGTCTATATTCAATATAGTATTGACTGAGGCTCAAAATTGTCCCTAAGTCAAGTAAAAATATCATATTAAAAGACCCTTAATAATAACCACCACATAGGTTCCCCTAAAATTCAGACGGGTGGTCCTTGGGTACCGAATTAGACTCTCATCTCCGTATCTATATCCCTAGGGACATCGCAATAAAAATTGATAAAAATAATGAGTGATCTTAACTATTTACCATAATATATAAGGTGGGAAATTGTATATATACATACATACTACCAGTTCGGTGTGGATTTTTATATACCAGAAAAAGCAAAATACTACGGTATTTTATGCTAAAAAAGGACAACCTAAGAAAGGCTTAGACATCACATTAACTCCCACTATACCAACAGGTATTCCAGTGTCAATAACCAAATGCTTGCATAAAATTAGGTAGCTTTTTTTTGTACAGGAATGATGAGTAGAGGGTATTTTGGACAGAAATTGTTAATGTTAAAATAACCAAATTGTTGGCTGAGCTTCGAAGAGTTTTAATATCCATTCTAGGCTAGTTCCTTAATGCGAAATAGCGCTTAATCAGACATTAGAAAACTACTTGGTAAGACTCTTCTGGGCTTATTGTCCCTAACATTTTAACGATAACGATGTTTCTAATAAGCATGCTCTACAAAGCACTGCCTTTGTCTTAAGAACCAAATCTAAAGTAATAGGATCGAAAATTCTAAAGTTCTTTATTTTCTTAGCTTCATTTCTTTTTCTATTTTTGTAAAGAATTTAAAATAAACAGTCTCTGAGCGGAGACAAAAATATTTTGTCAACACTCCTTTGAACCATTAACAATCGGCTTCAAAAGCCAGCCAACATATTTAAAGCAAAATAAACTACACAAATGGCTTGGCAAACATGTCGAAATTTTACGTTTGTACAAATGTTTTGCGTTGTAAATTTGGGGTGTTTTCTATTTGGCAAAACATTCGAAGCACGTTTGTAGAAGTATTACATTTTTTTTAAACATTTGTCAAACTTTTTGTGTTGTCGAGTGCTACATGTAATCATTACGGTGAAAACTTTGCAGACGTAAATTCTTATTCTTTAAGCAGCATTTTTTTTTAACGATAAACCAACACTCAGGGGATGCCCCCTATATATGCAGTGCATTGTGTTGATCGGGAAAATAAGGTTTGGAAAGGAGGAAAGAGGGAATAGTGTTTGTGGACATTTGACTTGAATCTTAATAAATTAAAAGTACCGGGGAAGACCTCTGCGGGAAGTTTATTCCACATACGGATAGTTCGACTGAAAAACGAATTTTCTCTATAATGCGTTGTGCGAATCACAGGACAATCGACCACAAACGGATGTGATCCACTGGATGAGCGAGTATTACGAAGAAATACTCGGGCGGGTGGTATAAGTTCACTTATCTCAGTGGAACACCTCCCATGGTAATATCGATAGAAAAGTGTCACACAACCCACATTCAGACGATGCTCGAATGAGTCAATGGAGTTGGATACCCTACTGTCATTGATGAGCTTCACCGCCCTCCTTTGTACACGGTCCAGAAGGTTCAAAATAGACTTTGAAGCCCCTGCCCATATATTGGAGTTGTATTCCATCTTCGGTCGGATATAGGTGGTCTAGATAGTAAGGAGATCGGATGAAGTGAAGTAAGTCTTGCACCGTTTTAAAAAACCTAAACACTTGAATGCCTCTTTCGACACTTTAAAAACGTGTTTATTCCAGCGGACATTGCACTGTATTCTCATGCCCAGAACATCAAGAGTATCCGATTCCTCAATATCAATTCCACCCATTAATACAGATGACATAGTTGGTCCCACGGCCCGTCTGTGGGTCAACATACAACATTGGGTCTTGCGTGCATTAAATTCGACCCTATTCGCTAGACCCCACTCAGAGATTGCAGCTAGGTCCTGATTAAGAGTGTCATTCATAATCTGCCTTTTGCCCCCAATCTCAACAAGGCTTGGCCTATGATCGAAGGAATATGAATGACAAATGTTGCTGTCATCTGCAAAAGAGTAGATAGGATTTGAGGTATGACCAAGAAGGTCATTAAGAAACATAAGAAATAGCGTAGGAGAAAGGGCATTGCTTGGTCCAAAACAGTTTGCTGTTAAAACCACTCTTTACTCCAAACTATTTTTTTTTTATGTTTCTCCTCCAAGAAAAATTGCCGCATCACAATCGCTCTCTGCATTCATTAAAATAACAAAAATTAAAAATTAAAGCTTGTAAAATATGTTTATGTTGTTTATTTGCAAACAGGAAAAACAGTGTGTGTTTGCCAAGCCATTTGTGCGGGTTATTTTGCCTTAGCGTAGTTAAGCTTTAACACATCTTTGTAAAATTTTTTTGTAACGATTTATTTTGTTTCAATAATAGTTTTGATTAAAGAATTAATAACAGCTTATCAGGAAAATCGAGAAAATATGAACAGCAGTAGTAGTCTATTGTGTCATATTGGTTGTATTTGCTATAATTTTTTGATTATCATAAAAATGTTGTTGGCATATTTCATATTTTCTTTAATTATTTTTTTATTCATGGAAAATAAAAAAAAATTATTAATAAGATTTCACTACAACGTGCTAAGTTCCCAATTTTTATTTTTAATAAATACCCTGAAATCTATTGTTGAGAAAAAGTTAGTTTCTATGCGCATTTCACTGGTTGCTTAGGCCAGATCATCAGGAAACCATTTTCCAAAATTTTTGAAAACGCTAATAATATACAAATAAAACTGTAAAACGAATGAGAATTACAAACGTTCAAGTATTTTTTGCATATGGTATCAAAGCTAAGACAAAACACCAAAAATAAACAGTAAGCTTATCTTTTCTTACATTCCCCTACAATTTGTTGGCATTTTTCCGACTCAAATTGTAGTTGAAAGTGGGTAAAAAGAAAAAACAAAAAAATATTATTTTTATAATTTTTTGTCAGTAAATTTTGACGTTTACACTTATTGTTTTTGTTAAATAAGAACACTTTGTGAATTGGCTCATTACTTCAATAAAAATTACATTGCAAATACGATCGAGGAATTTTATTTTATTTTTTAATAAATTATTTTCTTTATTAAAACATTTTTTCGAATGTGCTCCTTTGAGTTAAATTTCATTTATGAAGCTTTTTTATAGTCTATTTCCTCAATTTTTCACACGCTTTTTGCTTAAGTTATCCTTGGGTTACCATTAAATCTTTAGATATATTCATACATTTATTAAGAAGTATGTAATGCTAAATACTACCAGAATATCTTGTATTCTAGTAGTGTTAAGTGTGTGGAAATACTAACGGAATAACACTATTACAACAAAGCAAAGAAGTACATTTGAAAAAATATTTCAATTACAAATGTAATTAAATTACTTTAATTTTATTAGCCTGGTCACTTTAGACTAAACAAAATTACTAATGTCCGTATAAAAATGACTATATATAGCATGCGGTCAATGGTACCTTGTTCCGTCACAGTTTTGTAGATTTTACATAAAACTAAAACACTCAAAGAAAAATTATGCCAAAGACGAAATTAAGAACTAACAAATATCAAACTAGTAATAATTTTACTAACTGATATAATTTTTTGAGTGTATATTGTGTTTTGGTTTGTTGTTATTTAATTTTAATATATAAAATTGTATATTTATGTGGCATACCACGATATTTTTTTATCATAAAATAAATGCACTTACTCATACCAAAAGTCGAAGCCTCACTCCTCCTTCACTTCAAAGTACAGGAAAAAAGGAAAAAAAAGAAAAAATCGAGATCACTGACTGACATTTGAAATTCATCACAGTTTTACTGCATAAATAGAAACGAAATTCAAACAAATAAATATATGTAATAAATTTCATACCATGCACAGACACATCAACATAAACAAACACACCCACACATATACCTTTTAAGTTAATTTTTGTATATCTATGTGATGTTATTCCGATTGTGTTTGTGTGTGAATATTTATATTGCAGTTAAACTATATACATTTCCATAAACTCGGATACAAACGTTACAGCTTTTTCAAGCTGGCACAGGAAAAATGTTACATACTTTTTTCACTATACTTCCGTGTAATTCCATTCTTTTTTGAAAAATATATAAAAATATTTATATATTTTTTATATTCTCTACCGCAATATAAATATTTTTGTTATACATACGTTTTTATTTTATATGTGTGTGTATTTTGTTTTATTTCGTTTTTGTGGTCTTTTATGAAAAATTTTTAAACTAAAAATAAAGAACACACAAAATGATAACAATTTAAAAACAGAGGAGGCTATGAAAAGAGTATAATATAGTCCTATTGTTCATATGAGGAACAACGGGCCGTTACAAGATTATTCCATTCTAGTCGAATCAAAGAAATTGCCTTTATTTCACTTTCGCTTGATTGGACTTTCCTCATTTCTTATTCGATTTGTAGTTTTTATATTCCTCCTGAGCCCACAGAAGTGCTTGCTCGGCAACATCCCAAAAAAAACCTTTTTAGTTTTTGGTAATAGGTGGTAGTTATTTCATACATTACCTGGTAAGTAGTTGTCATTACAATTGTCATTATTCTGAAAACTTCAATAAGTACTTACTAGTAATGACCTCAGCAACTACTTATTACTTCTGTTATTTTCGCTACTGAATATTTGCTTACTGGTAACGTACACAATAACTACTTATTAGGTCTATTAACTAGTGATTTTTTGGCTTCTGGTAAGTTTATTGTAAGTACTTACAATTCAACTTACTAGTAGTTAAATAATAACTAGGTATTTTTTGACTTCTAGTAAGTGTATTTTGTAAGTACTCAATTCTTTGGACACCTCGAAAAAAAATAAGTAAATATTTAGCCGAAAAATAAGAAGTGTTTATTTTCTCCAACATTATTTGCTAACTTACCAGGTAAGTAAAGTTTTTGCTGGGATCGTTTTAATTCTTGTGGAGAGTATGGCTTATCCATTTTCGTTTGCTCTGGCGTATTCTAATAAGTATTAGAATCAGAGTTGCTTGCTCCCACAGCCGAGAGTTGGAGATTGTGTTTGCCCAGAACATTTTTAGCAGTATTTGAAGGCAGTTATAAATGGACACCTGTAGCGCATTTACATCCAAATAAGCGGGATATCAAGTTTTGCATCCGTAAAAGAGAACGGCCTTAGCATTGCAATTAAAAAGGAGCAAATTATGTTGATTTTTAGTCCAGCAAATTAATTCGACTATGGCGCGAAGCTGGCTCTCTATAGCCAAATGTGTATGTGTAAGCAGAAATATATCGTTCGCATAATCAAGTCTATCGTAGAGGCCCCACGCAATGACAACCAGCACTGTGTTGAAAAGAAATTGTGACAAAATGCATCCTTGACGGATTTCCTATCGGATATTTATCATATTGTCCAATTCGTTTTTAAAAGGATTCTTCATGTTGCTTTTGCAAATACAGCTTTATTCAATTCAATAATTTTTGGCGGAACTCGCTTACATTTAAGACCTTTCGAATAGCTGTATGACTTACAGTGTGAAATGCCTGGTGGAGAACTCAATTGTACAAACTCTTCAATTATAACACAGTGCAACAAAATTCGAGTCATCACCGCCAGACTCAATACTTGCAACGCGATATTATACTGGACTATTGGTATAGCAAATCTGTTTCTGAAATTTCGGCCGTTGAAATTTTTGAATTTATTGAAAATGCGCTTGGAATAAGAAAAAAACAAATATACTTAATGTACTTCTGAGCTAAAAAAGTATTTCAGTTGTCTGCAGTAGAATTGTATAATGATTCTTTTCTTAGAATATATTAACCCTCTAACTCTCATTTTAAGCGGTAATTGTTGTCCTTTTTTCCATTTTTTATACAAAAGTATACTAAAACGGCAATTTAGAGGGTTAAAATATTCTACGAAACTTTTCTGCATCAAATTTTACTATTTTAAGACCAAAAGTTCGTTGAATTTATATAAAACGCTTAAACGCTTATATTTGATAAAAGTAGTGGCAATTAAACAATTAAGTATTTCTCAGCTAAATGGTATATTACGATTTATACCATAACATGTTGCTCTTGTAAAATGGGAATATACTATTGTTTATTTAAAAACAAATTATTGCCACTTTTAACCATAACATGTTTAGAGGCAGCCATAATATGGTTGTGGCTACTTGATGGAGGGCTAATTTAACCATAATATGATTTTCGGTGACAAAAATATGGTTAAATTAAACACAATTTCCTGTATTCATAAAAATATATCAATTTTAATAATGGTTTACAAAACAAATTTTGAATTAAAATTTCCTTAGTAAACGTTTGTTAAATTTAACATTCAATTATGAATACGGCGGTAAATGTTTAAAATTTTCTTTAAGAATAGTTTTGTTGGAGGTGCCCATATTAAAACATGTTTTTTCTCTGCGTGTATAGATTCTGATGTCTAAAGAATGCGTAGCAGACTGCTTATATGCTTTGAACATTGTTCTGGCTGCTCAAGGACCGACCTTTAATAGCGATGCATGCATGGTTTAGTCCTCATCATTATCACGAAATCGAAATAGTTTTTTACGCCTCGAAATGTAAAACTATCATTGCCAGGGGCTCGGAGGTCACTAAATATGACAGCCAGGCGGTTCTTAAGGCATGAACTCCAGGCTAGTAGATGATTGCAGGAAGGCTCTAGGAGAAATCTAAGAGAATTATGTGGTTAGGCTTTGCTGGATACCGGCTCACTGCAACATCACCGGCTAGGCGAGACTAGGCTCCGAAATGGAGGATCATGACAGTTTGCAGGTGGTCAGGCCTCCCATGGGCTTCTACTTTGGAAGGATTAAGAAATGGGTGTTGAGGGGGACTAATCGGGTTTGGCGAAGTCAAACGGACTGCCGGGTATCGCGCACGCTGTGGCCGGTGCTTATTAAGCCAAATTCGGATGCGCTGCTGGGCAAGAGTAGGGCCTGCATCAGGACCATGCTAAGTATTATTATGGGCCACCGTATTATACTCAGGATGGTGGTGAGAATGGGATCTTACTTGTCGGACATATGGAGGTTGTGGAGGCCTCAGAGGAGTTGCAGACAGTTGAGCACTTTCTGTGCCACTGTCCCAGGCTACAGAACAGCAGGCTGATGTGGCTGGGCAGCAGATTCCTAAGCGAATTGGGAGATGTCTCGGGCTGCGGGCTCGATAATCTAATGGGAATGGTCTGGCTGGACGGCAGGATACTTGAGACTGGACCCATTTACGGCAGATTTCTGTTTGGTAGAGTTGTTTTTGCTTGTGCTGTCCGATTTTTTATCTCTTCTTTTCTTTTATACTAGAATTCTTTCACTAATTAAGGCGTCACAATGGACCATATTATTCTCTGGGTTAGGGTGTGAAGTTTACTTTGCACCAGCCTTTCTAACCTAACCTAAAACTATTGGGTTCAATCAGCCTGCAGTCACTGCTATTTTTGTACACACAATTTTATTTATAGAACGAGTGGTATTGAGTGAATAACTTTAATTAAAATGTATTGCAATTTTGCAAACATGATGCAACAAATAACAAACAGTTTGAATAATAAAAAACACAAACTTTACAAAAAGAAAGCAACTTTACAATAAACCAAAAAAAAAAAAAATTGTTGTACTTCTGTATGTACAAATTCATTATTGAAATATTTATTTAAGTCGGGTTTCTTTATTTTATTTCTGTTTGTTTTAATTTATATCGTTCAACAATAAAAGTTTGCTGTTTAAAAGTGTTTTCTTAGTAACTTCCTAAACAAAAGAAAACAAGTAAATAATTCCCCAAAAAAGTATTGAGGTCTTTTATCTTTTCTTTGCTGGCCAGGAGACGACAATTCTTGGAAACCTACCACTGTGTAAATATTTCGGCTTTGCAAAAGCTTGTCCTTTTTGTTTTTGTACTTTAGTAATCATTATAAGAAAAAAATAAAATAACTTTGTTGCTGATTCGTTTCTCAATTATTTGGGAATTTGTGTGATGACATCCATCCATTCGTTCAGCAATTCGTCAATTTCTCCATCCGTCGTACAAGCTTTTAGTTGCTTGCCATCAGTTAAAAAACATTTGTCTTTTGACTTCTTGAAATCCAATCATACATCATTAAACCATTTTTAAAGTTATTTCATTTATGTCATTTTTGGCATCCTGCATTTGGTTGTTTCGGATTTTTGTTTCTTTTGCAATTGATATCAAATAAAGAAATCAAAATTCTATAATTTTGAAAACAAAAAAACGAAAAACATGATAAAATGTACTCAATTATAAATATCCATTTCAAATTAATTTTTCATAAGAATATTAGGTGGAGTTATGGATTTGTGAACGTTCAACAGTTATGCCGACAGAAGTGAAGAAGAAAAAAAAAAGGATTAATCTTAAATTTAGGAGATTTCAAATTTTTAAATGAGTTAATAACACTTATAATTTTTTTTACCAATAACATACTATCTATAACAATATTTGTTTATGCAAATACTCATAAGTTCTTTAACAATGTGACGACCAAAAGTCGGAGCCCTCGTTTTTGAGTCACATGCCCTAGACTACACCACCACACCAGAACAACCTGGCTCAAGATGAATCATATTTATTTGAATTTATTATTATATTTTGTATAACACCGTATTTCAAAGCTTATATTATCCTTTAGTTTTATTTCTACCCACAACAAGGGTGAATGCCTTCATATTATGTTGAACGTAACTATATAATTTATATTATCTTAGTCCTTTAATTATTGTTTGTATTAAATAAGAATTAATTTATGTACTAATTTTGAAATTAACGGACCGATGGCTTCCGCCATCTGTTGGCAAGTAGGAAAGAGTAGGACACGACAACATACACTTATGAGCAACCATGATTTATAAGTACTTTAGTATGTGTGTGTAAATGTACGCCGGCAAACAGTATAAAAGCGGAGTACGTACCATCAAGGAGGCAGTCAGTCGGCAGCCGGCAAACAGGTGGGATCTTGTTTAGCTGTGAGAAGTTATACTTCTATAGCTAAATAATATCTAGTTATTATCGAAGAGAGGTTATACCTCTTTCGTGAAATACAACTTGTTGTCGGAAAAGATCGCAAGGCAAGAGAACAGCGGTGTAGACTAAATTCTCTTGGTTTGTTATCCATTCGTTTGGCTATAGTGAGGTAGCGGTAGAGAGCAGGGTGATACTGCATCTCGAGAGAACAGCGGTGTAGACTAAATTCTCTCGACGTGTAGTAGACCGCCCGCAAACAACTGCAAGACAAGAGAACAGCGGTGTAGACTAAATTCTCTTGGCTTGCCGTCTGCTTCTCCCTTGGCTACGTGTTCCTCTCTGTCACAGACGGCGTGTCTGTCACATCGCTAACCTCGTGTGCGTTGTCGGTTCCGTCATTAGTTATATTTAATTTATCGACTATTGTACTAACTTACGAAACTAAGAGAAATAAATAAACTAAGCGTACGGTTTATAACGTTTTGTGAAAAGAGCGAGTCCGGTGTTTCATTTCTCTGGTCATTAAATAAATTTTTGTAACGAACCCTGGGAGCCGCGAGCTCTACCCCAGCATAAGGTGGAAAACACGTCGTTACAATGGCGCCCGAGCAGGGACGTTAGCAGCGAAGCTGTACTAATCGTCTCAGACCAGAGAAACCACACTCTCGACTCTTGTACGGGAAAGAGAAAAAGAAGTTGAAAAAAAAGAATGGAAAAAATAATTTAAATTGATAGACTGAACTCGAAGAAAAAAATGAAAATTAATTCTGTGCGGTAATATGATAAGAAAAACATACTTACGGTATATTAAAAAAAAAAAAAATATTTTTAAAACATGTAACAAAAATACGTAGAGAAAAAATCAACTAGTTAGTAAGATGAAAAAAAATAACGGGAAGAACTTGGAAAAAATACCGCGAGAACTGTTATAACCCACGTGGGACAAAAACAATTTCGAATTTCGTAACAAGAAGAAGACAAAAAATAACGGTCGAACAAACCTTCTGCGTGTACAATTAATCGACGCGTAATAAAAAAAAAAAACAACTTCTAAATCTCGTAGCGCGAAGAAGATCGAAAGTAACGGGAGTAAAAAACCATTTTCTTAAAATCGGGAAAGAATTAAACGATAATTAAAAAAAAGAAGACTGAAATAGTGAGTTCCAGGTTCCTCAACAGCCTGATTCGTCACAGTAAAATGTTGTGGACATCATGGGTGTACTCCCTTAAGACGGAAGAATTGCTATCCTGCCTGAAGGAGTTCCAACTGGACCGGCAATGTGTAGGAGTTAAGAAAGCGATGGGCCAAATTTGTAAGCAGTGTCACCAGCATCACCTTTAACACAACCAATGCAGTGAGTTCGTATCCGAGATTAAGTGAGTTATCTATGCCAACATATTAGTACTACGGGTAATTCTCCTATGTTCCTTACCCAGGGACGAGAAACTCGGCAAACGCAAAGATATTCTCCAATGTTCCCCACCAAGGACGAGAAACTCGTCAACTAAATGCTTTCTAAGATGAAGTCACTGCTTTAATATGATAGCCTTATAATCCCCAACCGCATGAGTGGGCCCAAGAGCTGAAAGTGATTTCCACCATAAGAAGAAGAAAATAGAGGAGGACCCCAATACAGCAACAACGCTACTACAAGCTGCGGCGACGAGACTTGTATACAACCAACACTGGATATGAGAAGATAAGAACTGGCAATAGTCCAGCCCAATCATGGCCCTAACGCCAACGGCATGGCTAGAAACAGTAAAATCTTCAGCCGGATGTTCAAGTACAAATACGTCTCCCTAACGACACGCAGCAAAATCATTTTCATCGTCATATCCTCCACATCATTACCGACATCATCGTCATCCACTACCACTTCGTCATCTGAGGCCGCCGCACCCATCGCCAACGTCCCCAGGCTTTCGCTGCCACCCGTTGCCGCCACAGGCCGCCGCCGCCAAAAGTTGCCGCCGCCGCCTGACGCCGCATCCATCGCGTACATCCCCAGGCTTTCGCTGCCACCCGTTGCCGACCGTTGATGCCGTAGGCCACCGCCGCCTGACGCCACACCCGTCGCCGACATCCCAGGCCTCAGCTGCCGTCCGTAGCCGTCTTCCGTTGTTGCCAAAGATCGCCGTTTTCATCCGACGGCGCCGCAACCCGCTAAGGCTGCAACCTGCCTATCCAGCAGTGGTTTGAAAAAAGACGAAAACCCTAGTGACGAGGAAGATCCTTATATATTGCAGTAGCAGTACTCATCATTGACCATTCATCCTCATCATCTCTACCGGTGAAATCACCAACATCATCATTTTCACCGCCGAAATCATTAGCGTCACCCACACCTGCTAAATCACCAATCTCATCTTCACAGATCTCATCAACATCCTTAACTCCGGCCGCATCCAGGCCAGACAGGGCTTACATCTTTGTTTTGGGGAAAACCGGAGGCAATGTGACGACCAAAAGTCGGAGCCCTCGTTTTTGAGTCACATGCCCTAGACTACACCACCACACCAGAACAACCTGGCTCAAGATGAATCATATTTATTTGAATTTATTATTATATTTTGTATAACACCGTATTTCAAAGCTTATATTATCCTTTAGTTTTATTTCTACCCACAACAAGGGTGAATGCCTTCATATTATGTTGAACGTAACTATATAATTTATATTATCTTAGTCCTTTAATTATTGTTTGTATTAAATAAGAATTAATTTATGTACTAATTTTGAAATTAACGGACCGATGGCTTCCGCCATCTGTTGGCAAGTAGGAAAGAGTAGGACACGACAACATACACTTATGAGCAACCATGATTTATAAGTACTTTAGTATGTGTGTGTAAATGTACGCCGGCAAACAGTATAAAAGCGGAGTACGTACCATCAAGGAGGCAGTCAGTCGGCAGCCGGCAAACAGGTGGGATCTTGTTTAGCTGTGAGAAGTTATACTTCTATAGCTAAATAATATCTAGTTATTATCGAAGAGAGGTTATACCTCTTTCGTGAAATACAACTTGTTGTCGGAAAAGATCGCAAGGCAAGAGAACAGCGGTGTAGACTAAATTCTCTTGGTTTGTTATCCATTCGTTTGGCTATAGTGAGGTAGCGGTAGAGAGCAGGGTGATACTGCATCTCGAGAGAACAGCGGTGTAGACTAAATTCTCTCGACGTGTAGTAGACCGCCCGCAAACAACTGCAAGACAAGAGAACAGCGGTGTAGACTAAATTCTCTTGGCTTGCCGTCTGCTTCTCCCTTGGCTACGTGTTCCTCTCTGTCACAGACGGCGTGTCTGTCACATCGCTAACCTCGTGTGCGTTGTCGGTTCCGTCATTAGTTATATTTAATTTATCGACTATTGTACTAACTTACGAAACTAAGAGAAATAAATAAACTAAGCGTACGGTTTATAACGTTTTGTGAAAAGAGCGAGTCCGGTGTTTCATTTCTCTGGTCATTAAATAAATTTTTGTAACGAACCCTGGGAGCCGCGAGCTCTACCCCAGCATAAGGTGGAAAACACGTCGTTACAACACTTCAACAGTGTTACCAACTCGTTTCGATCATGAATTACTAAAGTTTTGGCAAAAGTTAAACTTGCTAACATTTAGACTAAAAAATGACTAAACAAAATTTAATTTTAAAAATACCAATTTATTGATCTTACAAATGATAAACTAGTGTCAATGCAATAAGTTGTACACTGTTAGAAAAGGCGTCAAAACGCTGATGTATTGTGACATCAGTACTAGGACAAGTGACTTCGTTTTTGAACCCATGACACTTTTCATCATTGTGATGTAAGTCTTAACATCACTTGGCGAAATTGCCATCAGGTGAAATTGTGTCATCAATGGGATGACACATCGTCATCACAGAAATGACGAATCGGAGGCAGTTTAATAAAAACTTTCATCGGTGCAATGATTTAGTAACATTGGAGAAAGGACTCATTAGGCTCAATTGCATGACAAACTGCCATTTAATGATAAACTGTCTTTAAATTGAGTCGATGGGATTGACTTAAGGCAAAGTAAGAGAAAATAATTATTAACTTACCCGTTAAATATGTTTGTTTTACTTTTGCAATATCCCGCCCTTTGTTAGCAGAAGAACTCTCAATGATAAGACACCAGCAGCATATACGATATAGGTTTCGTAGTTATTCTTCTACTTTAAAAAATTGATGTATTAAACTAAATAATTTAAACAAATAGAATATGGGAATTTTTGCTTCTTATTTTGCTTTCTAAACATAAAAAAATAATGCTAATAATACACAAAATGTGGCATAGAATTGATGTGAATTCAGTCATAGCCTAGATAACGCATTAAATATGACATAATTTTATAATGACGTTCGCTATTGGATTAATGTCACTTTTATAATAACATTGATGTCACAATTCTATTGTTAATGACCTTCATTTAGGAATTATTCCCTATTAAAAATATAAAACCTAAAAGAACTTTCGTCAGTCAAAAGGTGACATGTCATAATGTCCAATGACGTCATGTCCATAAACATTATGACACAAAAAGTGTTGAAATGTCGTTCGACGCCCGTACTCGTTTTCAAATGTAATTGCCATGTATTTGATCCTTCGAAAAAACATTTTTTTTTATTAAAATTAAATATCTTGTGCTATTACGCAAGTTCTATCGGGTTTGAAAAAAGCTCCCTTCATAATAAAAATTGGCAACACTGCTTTTACGTACAAACATATTTAAACCTTTTAATACGCCTTTTAATTCCTTAGATTTCAATAACTTTTCCATAAAGAAAATCAATAATTTTATCATAAATATTTGTATTTGTGGATGACCTATTTATGTATTTAGTATGTGGCTGAAGCTCTAATGCAAGTAAAACGTTTCCTATTCTTTCTGTTTTTGGCTAACTAAAGTAGAACTAGGATTTTATTACTGGGTTTTGTAATAAAAACAAAATACTATTAAAAGAAATAAAATATAAAGAAGAAAAAATGTGGTTGGTCGTAAGTTAGTACCAACCCTGTAATAAAAAAGTTTTTAATACATTCCATTTCAAATGTTTTCAATAAACCCTTCGCATTCGTATATCCTTAAAATATACATTTTAATATTTCTTTTAAACACACATACAACATGTTTCGTATATTTAAAGGAATAACAAGGTAACAGAGAAACAAAAAGAAATCAATTGGCTTTGTAAACATTTATCTATTTTGCAACAAAATGAACCAGGAATAGAACTTAGTTAGTTGTTGCAACCATTAGCGTTAAATGCTACAAAAAATTAGCATAAAATTTGTTTCGGAGTTTAGGTTTTTGTTAAGAAAATTCAAATTCAAAAATTCGTTTTAAATGTCCAGAACTTATAAAAATTACAAATATATTTAATTAATCATTATATGTACATATGGGGGATTTCATGTCAAGTGACCAAATTTTTAAATCGATGTCTTCCGATTTGGATGGAATTTGCACCAAGGTTAGTCCTATTGGATAGTAGTTTAGACGCAAATTTTCAACAAGATCGTTCAAAAAGTTTCTGAGTTAGAGGGGGTCAAAATTTGACATTTTGGCCAAACAGGTGTTCTTACTTATCCATGTAACTTATTTGTCCCAAGTAGCTTCGATACAGTGTTGCCACTTTGTGGGTAATTACCCGAATTTGGTACAATTTTTTCCATCGTGGGTAATTTCTCTTAGGTGTAATTTAGGTGTAATTTAAAATTCTTACTTCAGATAACCAAATAAAATCAAGATTCGATTTCAGTGCATGTCCCGAATAAAATGAACAATGTTGATTCAAGACGTCAGTTGTTGCTGGTTTATCAGCATACACCAGTGACTTCACAGCCCTACGGAAAACAATCAAGAGGTGTCACATCGCACGGCCTTAAAGTCTAATTGACCGTTTATTTTCTCTAATCCAATTTGGTGGCGTTGTTCAAGCATGAATCTAATCATTATTATGTGCCTGAGCTAAAAGTGAAAGTTGTATGACGGTTCATTTGACAGCTAACCTTTCGTAAACTAAAAAAAAACACCCATTATAAAGCAATGGCAATGAGTATTTTGAACCTTCCCTAGATATATGCAACCAAATGTGTAAGTTAAACTTATTATTTTAGAAGCTTGATGTATGTTTTATTAATTGTTTTTAAGTCTTTAATGTTATTTTTGTAAATTTATTTAAAATTACAATAAGAATCTTAACAGTTTGACTAATATTGATCTTCTCTCAATGAGTTTTTGTGTTTTTGTGTTTTTGCTTTTTAAATGCCTTTTTATGAAATAAAACTTCAATTTTATATCAGGTGTAATTTCATTTAAATCGGGTAATTTTGCTTCATCTCAAGTGTAATTTTGAATTTTGCTGGTGGTAACACTGCTTCGATAGCTATTTGATTAAATTTTTTTTTGTTGTTTAAAAAAATTTTTTTTTTAAATTTAAAACTTTTTTTTTATTTTTTCCGGAATGTGTTTTCAATTTTTAGCAAATTGTCTTGAGTTAGAAAACATATCCCACTCGCATCCCAAATAGCAACCAAAACTACCTTAAAGGAAAAGACAAGCTTGCTTTTAAGGAAAAAAAAAACATTCCGGATAAAAAAATAAAATAAAAAAAAGTTTTAAATATAAAAAAAAAATTTTTTTAAAAAAACAAAAAAAAAGATTTTTTAAATTCTTATATTGCAGCAAAACATTTATAAATTGCGATAACACTGTGCAACAAAATTCGGGTCATTGCCGCCAGCCTCAACACTTGCAACGCGAAATGAAAGTAGACTACTAGTAGAGCAAATCTGCCAAAGGGTTTTGAAAAGTTAGCTCGGGCTCCCGAAATATGCGTTCAAAAAGGTTTTTTTGAAAATGCGTTCGGTAAAAAAAAAATATACTTAATGTACTTCTGATCTAAAAACTAATTTTAGATGTCTTCAGTAGAATCGTATGGCGATTCTTTTCTTAGAATTTATTAACCCTCTAACTGTTATTTTAAGGGGTCATTTGTGTTCTTTTTCCCAATTCTTACACAAAAGTATACTTAAACGCCACTTTTAAGGATTAAAATGTTCTAAGAATGTTTTTTGCATTGAATTTCACTATGGGTCTTCTAAGACAAAAAGTTCGTGCAATGTATCTTAAACGGATTCTCAAAATTTCGGGTATTGAAATTTTTGAATTTCTTGAAAATGCGTTTGGTACAAGTCAAAAAAATATACTAAATGTACTTTTGACCTGAAAGACTATTTCAGATGTCTCAATTAGAATTGTATGGCGATTCTTTTCATATAATATATTAACCCTCTAACACTAATTTTAAGGGGTAATTTTTGTCCTTTTTTTAACTTCTACTCTAAAACGGCATCTAAGATGTTCTACGAATATTTTCTGCATCAAATTTCACTAGGGGTCTTCTAAGACCAAAAAAATGTATGTAAAACGGGTTTTGAAACTCCGGGCCTTGAATTTTTTTAATGTTTAATGTTTTTGGCATATGCGCCAAACCAATAATGAGCTGACGATATGTTTTTGTTTTTTAAAAAAATTTTGCTTTTCTTTACCAGCCAAAAGGGCGCCAAGTACAACTGAAACGAACATTCATGTGCTGAATCCAGCACAACGAAGTTTGCGATATCTTTTATCTTTTTGTTGAGTTTTATAAGTTCAGTGTTGTTTTTGTTTTCGAAGATCGCAAACAGAGAAACTTTTTTTTTTAATGATTTACTACACAAACTCTTTAAGCGTTTGTGTTTTCCACATATCTACCGAAGCGAACACTCAAGACCCTGCCGACCGTTAATGTAGAAATGTAAATGTAATGTAAACAGCTGATCGTTTTTGTTATATGGAAAGCAATGCAAATGCTTAACTAACTGTAATGAAACTTAACCGTAACGTGCCAACCTGTAGAAAATAGAATTTCATAACGAGGTTACGTGACAGTTGTAGATAGTGATGGGCTGCTATTATTTTAAATGGAGTAGGGGTAAAATCACTATTTTTTTTTTGTAATAATATCTGTGGACTTTGGACACATTAACAATACATACATATGTTCATTACAAATATATATTTAGATGTATAAAAATTAACAACTGCATACACATGTACATATATTAGGGTATTCATTCGGTTAACCCTCAACCGGTTAACCGATTAATTACTACCCGAATAACTGATCGGTTAATTTCAAATTGGCTTTTTTCGATTAACGATTAAACCGGTTAATTTCAGTCGATTAACCGTTTAACCGAAGTAACAAAATTTTCAATATTTTGTAGTATTATAACATATTTTTTTTGTGTTTTTAATTATTTGTTTCGTCTCATATACGAAATGTATTTGTTTAGAACATATTTTTTCATACAAACAAAGAAGGTGTTCAGTTATCTTCATTTTAACCCATTTTCCGCCGACCGATGACTTAAATTACAATGTTTTTTTATCTTCATCATCGATCAACAGGAATGTGGCGAAAAATGGGCTAAATATTTGATTGCCAACACCTTTTTTTGTTTCACGTACTTTTTATATGTATGTGTTTAGATATTTCTTTCTTCTCATATCAGTCTTTTAACAGAATTAACCGAAACAATTAGAAGTGTTAAAAATTTTAAACAACTTTAATGGCATAATGTAGTATTTTATATGAAATCCTCGAAAAGGACTGAGAAATTATATGTTCATCAACGATAAGTGAAATAATATTTTCCAAGTCAAATTTTGTTAAACTAAAGAAAAGAGTCGCTTTAATCCTAAACATTAAAGATTATTTTATAAGATCTCCTTTAACTGTTGAAATAACTAATAAAATGATCTCAGCTTATTTTTGTATAAATATGTAAATATTTGGGGGATTCACAAGGTAGTCAGTCATAAAGTCTTATGTCTTAAAATAATTACAGGAAATATATATCGTCGGATTAATATGCAAACCGGCTAAATCCACTTTTTATGTAAATTGAGATTTTGATGCCGTGTGGTAGAGAAAGATACGCCTCGTCGACCAGCATGTAGTTGTTCTTCTATTTGAGTCTTGAAGTTTGCACAGCTAACTGTATTTTTAATTTTCTATCAAGCTTCAAATAGGAAAAATAAAAAGTTTTCTTCTCTCCTGTAAAATGTGCTGAAAGTGAGTTAGCAGGTTTGCATATTAAGCCAACGATATGACTGTTGTAAGCTACAGCTTATAATTTAGAATTCTACTATACAGTTATGACGAATCAATAAACACAGCATTACAATTTTTATTTTGTTTGAAACACTACAATATTTACTTTAAACAATTTTAAATTTTATTTAGGATATTATGACGATATGACTTGATACCACACCTTGTGCATTAATTGGAAAATGCATATTACATATTTATGAATTGTTTTTTTTTTGCTTGCTCGTTTTAGTTCAAGAATTGTTATGTTTGGTATGGCATTGTTTTTTTTTTTACTTATAAACTCCAAATAATAAGCAATTAATGCATTTTCATATATTGAAATTACTCAATTTATAAAAAAACTTTATTAATCGGTTTACCGATCAAAAACTAAATTAACCGATTATTAACCGGTTAAACCAAAACCTCGGTTAATTAATCGAGCGATTAACCGATCAAAGGAAAAGGTTGATTAAATGAATACCCTAACATACATATATACAAACAATAAAAAGTCTGGTTTTTAATAGTATCAAAACCTTGCTTTGTGTATGCACATTTTCAAAATAACGAAAGTACATGTGTATGAATATACTATAATACATATTTGTTTATAGTAAATCTGTAATATTAATATAAAATATGATATTATTTATGTATTTATACATACAAGAAATACAGTTTTAATACTACATATTTGTATCACTTGGTACTTTTTTTGCAAAGTGGTCACCATTTGAGCATTTTTAATTCACATCAATGTGTGTGTTTTCTAATATTAGTATGTATACATAAAACATTTTTGTTAATGTTTTTGAAAACAGCTGACACTTTCTTACATGTTCTATACAGTACGTTACGGAACGTAAAATTGCATTTAATTACATTTACGATCGGCTAAAGTGGCCTTAAAGAACAGTTTATAAGGTTTATTTTCGAATACTGCTGTCGACTAACTCCTTACATGTCAATGTTGGTAAAAATGTTTATATGTATTTATTATTCACTTGAATTTTGAACTGAAAACTTCTTGGTGGTTAAATATTTCTTTGAGTATGTATCTGTATATGTGCATGTATCTTTTTATGTGCATATTTATATAAGAAATTTATGTATTTCTTTTACTCATTTGTTTGTATTCTATTAAAAAGAAGGTGTTTCTGTTTAACTTTTTATGTCCGCCCGTCCTTGATTATCATCTTGATTGGGTGTATAAAAGTTTTTCTTTTAGTTTTGATTTTTAACAAACTTTGTTTTTCATTTGTAGTCTCTTTAATACATAAAAATAGAATTTTTTTTTACTGGATTTCTTGTAAAATTCATTTGGTTTCAACTTCCGTTTTTCCGGGAACTAAATGCAAATATCCCAGATTTTTTCTAAAAATAAATTCCTTTTATCACTTAAATATTAAAAAGAACTAAAGCGGCCCATACACCTGCAATATTATTGTATATGATATTCGCCATATTATTTCCATTTTGCCTTATATTATGCAATAAGTCGCATAATGGTTTCATTCATTCAATAAAAAGGTAAACATAACCTATAGGAATAACATAAGCAGCATTGTACAATGTTGCCAACACATTTCACTTTCTTTTCGTTGTGCAATAAAAATCAAAAGTCTTTTGATTGTTGCCAATATATTGTGCCTCCTAAGAATATCACATACACATTGGCGATATAATTGTTCAATACGTAAAATTGAACAATTTTATTGCAAGTGTATGAGCCGCTTAAGTCGAAATTTTATTAACATTTGCAATTGATCTTCAGGCGAATAATAACAAAAGGCCTGTTTACACTATAATGCTGAGGATTACTATATGTCATAAACTCAAGTGAATGTAAAATTCATAAAAGTGTAAAAACAGTTTGTTAAAAAATTTCAAAAAATCGCGTGCGTGATCTTAAGTCAAAACCAATCACGCGCACATTACTACCAAAAAAATCCTTAAATTTAATTTAAAATATTATAAAATTATTAATTTTTTCGGAATTCCGAGAAATTCAAAATTTTTCCTGCTTTCCCGGAAAGGAAAAAAAAAGTCCGGGGAAAAAACTCTACAGTTAAAACAAATGATTTTACCATAATATAACATTAACATTTACCCATAAAAAGAAAACAAAAAAAAAAAAAAAAAAAAAACAAACACTTGAAAACCTTTACAACCTGTTCAAACGGATAATCTGGGTTTTATCCTTTTTCTTATACAAAAAACCTCCCTGTAGTAATAAAACTTTTACTTAAGAAACAATAAATCTACTTGATACTCGAATAAGTAATGGCATTCAGTTGAGATTTTTTTTGATTGCAAAAAAGGAAAAATGGAAAATTGCACTCATGTTGAAGTGAGAGGTCTTTAGTATGGAGCAGAGATCAGCAATGAGTAGTCAAAAAGTGAGTAGAGCTAAATCATGACTCATAAATTCTTGTACTTATACGCACTCATACTTATTCCAATGTTATTCAAACTCATATTCACTCAAAAGTTTAATTTCATTCATCGTACTCATACTTAGCAACATTTGTAGTTTTTGATTTAGAATCTACTCAACTCAATGTGTATAGGCGAAGCAAAATGCGAGGCTGCCAGATTTGTCCCCGAAATAGCAAAGTGACGATTTGGCAATTACAGTTTACTAAAGTTACATGTATGAAGTGGACGATTTTTCTGAAAATTTATCTGGCAGCGCTGATTATTAAGTTGTGTGTTTTATCTGTTGTGTTAAAACGGTAAATGGATGAGCTAAATGATTTAAATCATTGTGAGTATTGTAAGTATTTTCTTGAAATTATAAATCAAGCTGACGTCATTTATGAGTACAGTATTTATCGGATATAAGAAACTTTAAAAATCCACGAAAAAAGTTTCTTATAAGCGTTTCTTTCTTATATACAATTATTTTATATAAGAAACTTATTTCTTATATAAGTAGCTATGGCAGAATTTTGGTTTTCTGTCTCTTTTTTTGGTAACATTTCTAACTTTTAAATAATTATTTTCTTTTGAGTTTTTCACTATTTTAGATGTTTTTGCAATTTCGCTTCTTTTTATACCGTTTTGTATTTCTTTAAAAATTTTAACTTTTGTTTTTATTGGCAAAAAACACAAAGCTTCTCATGAGTACCAGCTCGCTCATCTAAAACTAAAAGTAAAAAAAAACTTTGTTCTTGTTGTAAAACTGTCAGAAAACAGCGTTGTCCATGCAAACTACATAAATTCTGAGTGCCGTTGGAAGTTTCTTATATAAATTGTTTTTCTATACATTTTGTGGTTTTGGTGTTTAAGAAAAATGTTCTTTAATCAGTTTTTTTCTTATAAGCGTTTTTCTTATATGAAACCTTTTTTGTAAGAAAAATCACTAAAAAGACATGGTGTTTTTGAAAATGTTTCTTAAAAGCGGTTTGTTCTTATATGAGATGTTCTTATATCCGATAAATACTGTATGCGTATAATGCCGACGTCGCACTCATAAATAGTTCTCTTGTGAGTATGAGTGAATCAGAGTAGTTTAGTTTAAATGATTTCTACGCACTTATACTTACAATTGCATGAGTCAGTATGAGTAGCGAAAAAACGATTCATTGCTGATCTCTGGTATGGAGTTGCTCACAGAATAATAGTTGGTTATCTTAAAGAGAGATGTAAATTTTGTTAGAGTGGCAACCACATTCAATTTGACGTTTCCAACGCTTTAAAAATTGCAATGTTGTAATTTTGCAATCTGATTTGTTTAAAACTTGGTTAAAGGTTGTTTAAATTGCAACTTTTAGCGTAAAAGTCTTTCCTTGTGTTTGACTATTAAAAGTTGAATTTTTCCCTCTTTCCATTTAGGCAATAAAAGAAATCTGAACTGAATACCCTGACTATAATTTTATGCGGTCAAATAAAATCGAAATTTTAACACCATTTATTTATTTTAGTTATCAAGGCAACAGCATTTTTCGCTTCAACAACTACAACCTTGTTTTACTTTATTTTCTATTAACAAGCAAAAAGAAAAATAGAACTAAACTTTAATTTTAACCTACTTCAGATTTCAGGTAATTAAAGCAGAAATAAAGAAAGTTTGGCAAAAATTTTTTCATAATCATACTTAAATTACCATTAAAACTTTTTGTATTTTTGCAATAAACCAACATTGAACTTCTGCTGCTGCTCCTGCTGACTAAGCGAGTGCTAAATTGTGGCCTTTTACCTGATTGATCCTTTTTAGAATTTATTGTGTTGGTAAATGCGGCTTTATAGTTATATTCCTTGAATAATTTTTATACTCTGGCTTTGTTGTTTGTTTTAACTTTGTGCTTTCAAACGCTGGTCACTTAATTCACCTTCACTGTAGTGGCTCATAAATTATTAGTTTAGTTCGAAAACGAATAAAATAAGACCGCTAAGAGAAAAAAGCATCCAAAATCTGCTAACATTAACATGAATTAAAGATGTAAAGGAAATCCCTTTGACTTTGTCTTGAACTTAACCATTTGCCGAGAGTAGTTATCCTTAAAAGAAAGGTAAAAAAACTTTTATACCAAAAGCAAACTATTCAGAAATCATGGCTTATTCATGAACTACGAAACTAACGCACTTTTACTAACAAGTTAACACAAACCTCTTTTTCCAGGAAACAAAATTCAAAATAAAGTTTATACGAGTTACTTCGTAAAATAAAAGTTTTAGTTAATTTTTGTTTTTGCACTTGTACTTGAAATATACGAGAGCTAAAATACAGAGTTAGAAAGCCTTTGGAAAATTTTTTTTTAATTTATTGGCAAAGTTTTGAAAATTATGAAAAATGTAGGTACACAAGATAAATTAAAGTAAAAATTGATGTTTAAAATTCTTCTGAGGAAATTGTTAAATTGAAATTAGTACAATTTTTTCTTGTTGGATGGAGGTTTGGCGATTTTAAATGAAAAAAGATTTCGGACAAAAGTGCACCACGCGTACAGATATCGATTCTTTCTGCAAAAAGAAACACGTTTTAACCCAATTACATCTCTTAAGGCTTCTGCACCATTGGATTGTTAGAAAACAAAAAGCGGAAATTTTGCTTGTTGACGTTGCTTAAAAAAACGAGCGGTTTCCCTGCGGGAAATTTGTGTCAATTGGTGTTAAGGCACTTATCCCGTGGCAAGTGAAAGCAGTTTTATAATAAAAAGGAACGAATTGTGATAGGTTAAAACAGAACATATCACTTAACTGGTGATAATGTGCTAAAAGAGTAGTTACTCCAGAAGGTAATTGACAAACAACTTGTCATGTAACTGGATTTGTGTGGGTTGATTCTACCTGGTTCTATTACTTTAAATAAAGGGGATCCGCCCTAATAACATGGTTTATTTGGGACAATATTTGCGACAGGCATTGTTTTCACTGAAACTGAATGTGTCCATTTAGGTTGCTTCTGTGACCTGTTACAAAGCGTCAAAAAGGTGCCAACTAACCCCCTCGTAGGACATCGCCATGTTAAAGTGACAAGTCCCCTTCATATACAGCTTAGGGCTGTACTGTTTTAAACGAATCTGTCGCACATGCATGTGCCAATTGATTTTCTAAAACGATCAATCGATGTCGGCTTGTCTGTCTGTTGACTCCACGGGGGTTTTAATTGATTATCTTAAGAAAGCTCACCTTTCGGGGAAATCAGGTGCAGCAGCCAATACCTGAAATTCTGCAGGTATTAAAAAGTGACGGATGTCTTGAGATCGTACGATCATTTGACATCATGGCTAACCAGAGATCCCCTATCTGGGGGCTTGGGAGTCAATAGCCCCTGGTGCTTCAGAACCAGTATGACTATTGGTTGGGGCCTACAAGGCCATACTCTTTGTAAAATAGTTTTTTTTCGGCACAAAATGATTGGCTGAATACAGAAACGCAGTGTTGCATTTCAAATAAAGCAATAAAGAAAGCAATAGATTCATAAACCTAGCTCGAAAACTCTAGTTTTCTGCCATTAGTTTACTATTGCATTTAAACCGCATTCACTACACAATGGTTGCGAAATTTGTGCATTTTTTTATTTGTAATACTTTCTCAACACATCTGTTTTTAGTGATGCTTTGCAACACTGCGTCATAAAGTAAGCTTTAACTCTGGCAGAAAGCAATTTTTTTTCGAGGCGAGGTATTTTCTTGCTCGCGGAGATAATTTCTGTAAGAAGTACATTTATTGACGTAGTCAAAATAAGGGAGGTGGTGAAAACCTAATAGTAAATGAATGAATGAACAGTAAGGAGTTAAGCTTTGTGGTACCGGTGTTGAGTTAATTAGAACGAAGAGTCAAGAGTCTAGGATGGTTATTGGAAGAGTGCGATGGATAAGGGGTGAGACTTTGAGTTGGTTATAACAAAGAGTTAAAGGCCTGGGTTGGTTATTGGTTGAGTGTGATGGACGAGAAGTGAGACTTGAAATTTGTTAGAAGAAAAAGCCTAGGAGGAAGAAGAAGATGACTACAATTATATAATGTTTTTCTCAAAAATATATTCTTTTTTAGCGACTTCTTTTGCAAAAAAGGATGCTTTTGGGGAACACGTGATGGCTGTGGTTAAAACCCAAATCGCGGGAAGAGAGTTCCTGAATTGCAAGAGAGCTTTCCTCTTGTGCTATCCAACAGATGCTGCTGGCTATTCCTTAGAGGAGCAGATGTAGATTGCTCCACCTCCTAAACAAGGAGGCAGTGTATAATTCTGCCAGCCTGTGTTTGCGGTTGGTAAACTAATAGTTTCCCAGCTGGAAAACTCAGAAGACCTCCTTACTTCAGGCCACTTTAAAGGCCTCGAAGCTTTGGTATAAAATACCAACCTTATGCAACTCCTAAAGAAGCGAGAGCGGAAGGCCTACTCCGCAATGAAAACGTGTGTTAAAAAGATGGAAAGGAGCGAGCAGGCCTTTAATATCCAAAAGAAGGATTACGTAGGCCTTATAGAAGGCATCCGTACTGTTTCTTTTTCCCGCTGGGCTGCAACTCAGAGGTTAAGATCCACCATGAGATTAGTTCAAATGGGGGTGCTCATCTTAAGCATTTGTACATTTTTTTTTGTTGAATGAACTATAGAATTGGAATGGGAGGGGAGGATTCCAGGTTCCATCGTTATTAAAAATACACTTAATGAATTGTAAGAGATTAAAATTGTGAACCAGAAATAGAAGCAACGTATAAACTGCATTTCATCCGACCGATTAAAACTTATCAGGAAATATATTGGTCACGTTTTTTTAATAAACATCTAGTCTCTTAAGAAGGGATAAGATTTTCATGCACTAACAAAATAAAAATATGCTTTTTAATTTTACAAAAACAAAAATATATAAAAGTAAGTCTATTGTTGTTTAAATATCTTTGAAAAAAATTAAATAACTAATTATAATATTTGTTTATTTAAATAAATAAGAACTGTTTCATTAAGTGCCTATTTCACGAATTGTATTTAAATATTGTCAGTTTTTTGCAGTGTTGCCACTTTGTGGGTAATTACCCGAATTTGGTATAATTTTTACTGTCGTGGGTAGAGCGTGGGTAATTTCTCTTAGGTGTAATTCAGGTGTAATTTAAAATTCTTACTTCAGATACCCAAATAAAATCAAGATTCGATATCAGAGATGACATTTTTTTCTTTTTTAAATATTGTTGATAAAACATTCACAGTCTTCTGTACCAAAGCCTCGGTTTCTTTTTAAGAAAAATCTTCAATCATTTAATATATATTTTCAAAAGTTTGATAATGAATGGACTCTTAGATTTGGATAAAGATGGCTATCATAGTGATAAAGAAGCTGAGGTTTATTGAAAAACGTTATTCAAACTAAAAACTAGCCTTGGGGAAGAAATGTTTTCAATATTCCAACATATTCAGCACAATTATGAGTTTTTCCCCATTTCCTATTTAAATTCAATTGTAAAATGGGAGAAAGTAATAAACTCCCGCGGAATTTTGATAATTAATTTTATTTTTATCTGGCAACTTTTATTTATTTAACGCCCTTAAGTCTGAGTTCATACGGCTCATTTCTTATTGACAAGATTCTTCCTTTTTCTTCTTTGAACATGAATTGGCGTTCAAATGATTCATGTCATGTTGACGACATGTGCTTTTTTGATATTAAAAACAATAACAAAATTAAACAACGAATGAAAAAGCAAAACGTAACAGTACATGTATCTGTGTACTCGTTTCTTTCCCCCCGTCCCTCTCGTCTATAAAGTAGCAATCTTGACAATAAGACATGAGCCGTATGAACTCATACTAACAATTGTAAAACTGAATTACGAAAGTGACAAACAGACTAATAAATCCCTGCACGCATTTGGCTTACTAAATAAGGTATAAAGGGTATTTTTAAGACCATGAAACTTAAAATGGTAGACTATACAAAAAAATTTATTTTAATCACAGATTAATACACGGCAGTATCGATTGAAACTAATTTCAAACAAATAGGCACCGCGCCTGTTCTTGACGAAATGCATTGCAGACGTCCAATTTTTATCCTCTCTTTCTAGAATTTCTGGCTGCATGTCACCAATTAAATAAACAATGTTAAAATCCAAGACGTCAATTGTCGCTGGCTTATCAGCATTTTGAACCTTCTCTAGATATATGCAACCAAATGTGGAACTTAAAGTCACTATTTTAGGAGTTTTATTTTATGTTTTACTAATAGTTTTTTAAATCTTTTTTAGTTTTTTTAAATCTTTAATTTTAACCCCGTTAAAACAAAATAACCACAATACTAATTATTGTTAAAGCTAAGGCACGAGCTCTATGTGTACATTTGTCCTTCAAGTTGTGCTGAAAAAGGTCAACAGAAAAGAGAAAGACAAAGGGAAAAAACAAAAAATGTACTTGGACTTCAAGAAAAATTCTTGACGAAAGTACGAAAAAACAGAAGTAAAGGAAAAAAAAACATGTAAAGTCGATTAAAATGGATAATCATTCAGGAAATCAAATTTCGATCTACCAAATGTTAAAATACAATTTGGTTTAAGGATTGATGTTTGACTAGTGACGTCAGCAGTCGTCGATGGCTGCGAGTGTAAGACGGCAAATCCATCTGAGGAGATCGAGTGGTTGCGATCGAAACATGTCATGGTAACCTGCCGGCCAGGGTTTGAGCCCGAGCCACGTCAAGAATGAAAGATTATCAATAACAATTTTAATTAATTTTCATGTTGTAAAATTCCTTTCTTCACAAAAATAATTTAATAAAAATTAAATTTCATGAACATAAGCCTAATTGAAAATATTAAAAATTTGGATTAAAAACCATAAATAGTTCAACAAAATAACCACAATACTAATTATTGTTAAAGCTAAGGCACGAGCTCTATGTGTACATTTGTCCTTCAAGTTGTGCTGAAAAAGGTCAACAGAAAAGAGAAAGACAAAGGGAAAAAACAAAAAATGTACTTGGACTTCAAGAAAAATTCTTGACGAAAGTACGAAAAAACAGAAGTAAAGGAAAAAAAACATGTAAAGTCGATTAAAATGGATAATCATTCAGGAAATCAAATTTCGATCTACCAAATGTTAAAATACAATTTGGTTTAAGGATTGATGTTTGACTAGTGACGTCAGCAGTCGTCGATGGCTGCGAGTGTAAGACGGCAAATCCATCTGAGGAGATCGAGTGGTTGCGATCGAAACATGTCATGGTAACCTGCCGGCCAGGGTTCGAGCCCGAGCCACGTCAAGAATGAAAGATTATCAATAACAATTTTAATTAATTTTCATGTTGTAAAATTCCTTTCTTCACAAAAATAATTTAATAAAAATTAAATTTCATGAACTTAAGCCTAATTGAAAATATTAAAAATTTGGATTAAAAACCATAAATAGTTCAACAAAATAACCACAATACTAATTATTGTTAAAGCTAAGGCACGAGCTCTATGTGTACATTTGTCCTTCAAGTTGTGCTGAAAAAGGTCAACAGAAAAGAGAAAGACAAAGGGAAAAAACAAAAAATGTACTTGGACTTCAAGAAAAATTCTTGACGAAAGTACGAAAAAACAGAAGTAAAGGAAAAAAAACATGTAAAGTCGATTAAAATGGATAATCATTCAGGAAATCAAATTTCGATCTACCAAATGTTAAAATACAATTTGGTTTAAGGATTGATGTTTGACTAGTGACGTCAGCAGTCGTCGATGGCTGCGAGTGTAAGACGGCAAATCCATCTGAGGAGATCGAGTGGTTGCGATCGAAACATGTCATGGTAACCTGCCGGCCAGGGTTCGAGCCCGAGCCACGTCAAGAATGAAAGATTATCAATAACAATTTTAATTAATTTTCATGTTGTAAAATTCCTTTCTTCACAATAATAATTTAATAAAAATTAAATTTCATGAACTTAAGCCTAATTGAAAATATTAAAAATTTGGATTAAAAACCATAAATAGTTCAACAAAATAACCACAATACTAATTATTAAATCTTTAATTTTATTTTTGTTAATTTATTTTAACAGTTTTACTAATATTAATCTTCTTTCAATGAGTTTGTTGTGCTTTGCTCCTTTGTAAATGTCTTTTTACTTAATAAAACTTCAATTTTATATCAGTACCTCAATTCTGTAACTTTTTGATATCGTTAATAAACGAGAAATCTCGGTTACTTTAACGAATTTGTTATTCTGTATTTTAAATAAAGAAATATTTTTGTTTAGAAATATTGACGACAAATATCAGTAAAAATATAAGAACGTCAAAGTAAAAATTTTTTAAAATTAATAAAAAATACAAAATAAATTTGCTTTATTGCATTTATTTAAACAAAACATGATTGAAAACGTGTAAATATTGATTATATTTCCAAACAAATATGTTGGTGTTAAATCTTTTTATACATAGGGAAAAATTTCCAGGTGACTGAGCCACTGTAGCACAACATTCTGCTCTTACTTTTTATACCTACACTGCTGTATGTGAAGAGGATATTATGTGTTTGTACGAATGTGTGTAACACATTTAAATAAAGGTTCTGGGCCTGCCGTTTAGTACCGATTGACTCAGAATCAATTTCAGAATCCATTTAACGAAGCCCGTCCTTCTATCAGGATGGCTGATTGTCTGTCCAAGATAACCTTGTGCGCAAATTACAGATCGCAATTTTAAAAATAAGTTTTTAAATTGCGTTTATTGTCACAAGGTCGAAGCCTTTTTGTAATGGTGAGAAGCAGTTATTTAATTTTTATAGCCCACATGAAAACTTCTTTCCGGAATAGGGTTTTGTGCCTATTAATAGCCATCTTGTTTTATAGACATTTGAGTTGAATAAGATCCAAAAATATTTTGTCGCAACCTGCATAAATCAGCAGAACAAATTTAATTAGGATCGGTCCATATTTAACCACAGCTCCCATACGAATACACTAATAATGGTAGTAGATACTTAGATAATATTTGGCACAAAAATGTCTTATGTGAATATTAACCTCACAACATACTCTTTTTGGCGGAAACATGATCGCCCAAATACTGCAATGAAGAGTCGGACTTGATCGACTATACTTTCTTACTTTTTTTGTGTTAAATATTGGTTACTTTCTCTATATTTTTAATCTGTTAGTACATTTATTGTCGTTATTATTTAACAATAACTTTTTTTGTGTCGTTAGCTACCGACATTTTTTGCCGATTAAAATTGTTAAAATTTCATTACAGAATAGCTCTTAACGACAACTTTCGTTAGCTAACGAATTTTGACCACTTAACGACATTTTTTTGTCGTTAAAAAGTTACAGAATTTCAGTACAGGTGTAATTTCTTTTAAATTGGGTAATTTTGCTTCATCTCAAGTGTAATTTTGAATTTTGCTGGTGGTAACACTGGTTTTTTGAATATAATTCTGAAGCATCTAGCCAGGTCCCCATCTTGTTACTACTGACTGCAGTGGAAGGGGAATCAAGGGAAACTTTTAACTAAAAATTAATTGCAATATTATTGAATTGGCTTTTAATTTCCTCTGCAACGCGGTAAAACCCATGTGGCAAGCAACCCAGAAAAAAATGTGCTCCAAAAGGAGCAGGTTTTTTGTATGAATTCATACCTCAAAGCGCTTCAAACCTGCTGATGGGATGCCTGATTTTTGTATGGGGTGTTCCCGGTTTGGAGGACAATTTTCTGCTGACAATAAGCGCTTCTTTTAACATGCAAACAAAGCGCTCCTAAAGTGCTTTTTTAAGGGCTAACTATATTAACATATTCATTAATGTTTTGCGTTTACTTGTTTAAATGCCTTTTTTCAATCATTTTCGTAAACCATAATATATTTTTATTTTTTTCGCTTTAAAACCTTCTTCGTTGTCAGCACTAAAATAGCAGCTTTTTTGTATGTTTTATTCTTTATCATTTACTGCCTTATAAGAGCTCTCTAATTGAAGCGCTTGATTATGCGCTTTTTCTCTGTAGTGCTTCAAAATACCCAAATTTTTTTTACTGGGAAGTAACTATTTAAAATCCATTGGAAGCCCTAACCATGTAAGGTGCTGCGTCGTTTAAAAAATAAGAATCTCTTGTCGAAATCTCGAAAATCTTGTATTTAAAGCAGAACTCTAAAATAATTTTTATTGATTTAACAATTTTTTTTAAAGGTTTTTTTGTGCATTTAAAAATTTTTTTTTACAACTTTTATTATAATATGAAAATGAAAAAAAACTCACCTAAAAATTTCAAAATATGGAAAAATATGCATTAAAACCCTAAATATGCAAAAATATGCATTTCACAAAAATTTGCAACAATATGCAGAAACAAAACGATGCCATTTTAGCGGAAATTTAATGATTCGAAAAGATATGGGTCGACATCGTTCTTAGACTATCGACAAAAAACATGCATTTGCATGGAAATCGCATCCCTACTCATAAGGTTAGATTGTTGTTAGATCGAAATGGAGCAAAGAAATATCTTAATGATCGATTTTTAACAATTTCACCCAATAAAAGTTCATCTGGAAAAGCCTTTTTATCCTGAATCGTTTAGCCCATACTAAATAAACTACACCTAGACTGTAACGCAGGAAAACTCTTTAGAAAAACATCGAATTCTTGTAGAACTTTATCAAGCTATTAAAGAGATTGGTTTTATCTTTTTAAAAATTATGTTTTGATGTGGATAAAAACCATATTTTTTAATATCGTCATCGCTAACAAAATTTATTTAAAACAAATTTTTAAACATATTATGATTACTTCAATAATAAATAAGTAATCTATAAGAGAAAGATGTTATGATTGATAAACAACTGTTATTCTGGTAAAGATGACATGACTGGAGACAACCATGTGACTTTCATTCAGAAATTAGTTTCAGCTTAAGTTCAGTGTAATTAGGAATGCCAATTGGGAAAGGCTTAGGCGAATTCAGGAATTGGGTACTTGACAATTACCAATATCATTTTTTCTTTGAGATTGGTATTAACGGAATTATATCTCGGTATTTGAAATTATCTGATCAGGATTAGCAAATTGACAGCCCTATTTGATGGATATGAAAAGAGACAAGCATTTAATTTAGATTTAGATACAAATACACGGAGAGAAGTTAATATTTTAAAGTAATCAATTTAGTTTATTAAAACAACAAAATCCATAATAATTTCTTTACTTTAATTTATTTCGTTCGTATTAAGTAAATTTTTTTTTTTTAAATATACCTACTAACAGTTTGCTTTAACCAAGCCCCACATATGTTAAGTATAAGTTATTTTCGGCTTGGAGGAGATCATGAAAAATTTTCTTAGTTCTAGCCATATTATGCGGTGATTTAGTAAATAGTTCTTCCTGTTTATAATTACATTCGTATGTGACCATAGAAGTGATGTCTGCCAGTGTTTATAAAACCATCTTAAATAAGTAGTACAATATAAATTCAAGGAATAATTCCTTATTTAAGATTTATTTTTATACTGTCTACCAAATCCCACGCAATATTTAAATTCTTTTGCATACGTCACAAAAATTTATTTAAAACGTCTATCATCATGTTTATCTTTAATTAAAAACCGAACAGAAGAAATAAAAAACAATTTAAAATTAACAAAGTATTTTTTTCCCTTCTGCAAAAAGCAACACGTACCTACACAACATCGAAATACTTTAATAATATCCTTATGAGACTCAACTTCCCCTGCAACCATAAATACAAAAGAGCTTTTTCAAAACTGTAGATACTTTTAACTTTATGCCCCTTAAAGTTAAGATAACGCGAAAAAAGCTTAAACAGACTGCAATGTTGGTAAACACACAATCGAGTCGCAGATAATCTGCAAAATGTTGGGTGGTGTATCTCATTTATCTAAACATGAAACTTTGCTCTAAAGCTTGCTCTGGCTCTGCATAAATGTTTTTGCAGTTTCTGCTAAAAGTACAAATTGTTTTCCCTGTTATTGCTGCTATTTTGTTTTCAAAACAAAATAAACTTTCAAGGGCCGGCAATGTTGTTTGTATTGTTGTTGCTGCTGTTGCCTGCCACTTTGGCTGTTTAAAGTTGACAAAACCTTAAATGAGAATTGAGAACAAAATATTTAATTGTAGAGTTTTTAAAGCACAACTTCCACTTCCACCCAGTGTTGCCACTTTGCGGGTAATTACCCGAATTTGGTATAATTGTTACTGTCGTGGGTAGAGCGTGGGTAATTTCTCATAGGTGTAATTCAGGTGTTATTTGAAATCTTACCTCAGATACCCAAATAAAATCAATGACATTTATTGTTACTAAAAAATTCACAGTCTTCTGAACCAAAGTCTCGGTTTCTTTTTAAGAAAATACTTTAATCATTATATATAAATTTTCAAAAGTTTGGTAATGAATGTCGCAAGATGAACCCTTATATTTAGATAAAGATGGCTACCATAGTGATTTAGAACCTCAAGTTGATTGAAAAAAGTTATTCAAACTAAAAACTAGCCTGGAGGAAGAAATGCTTTCAATATTCCAACATATAATTAATTTTCTTTTTATCTGGCAACTTTCAAATGCTTTAGTTTGAAGAATAGTTAACGCCCTTAACAGTTGTAGAACTGAATTACAAAAGGGACAGTTATACAATATCCTGCAGGAATTTTGTTCACTAAATAAGGGATAAATAACCATGAAACTTAAAATGGTAGACAACACAAAAAAAAATTAATTTTTATCGCAGATAAATACACGGCATTACCATTTGAAGCTGATTTAAAACAAGTAGGCAACTCGCCTGTCCTTGACGAAACGCATTGCAGACGTCCAATTTTGTTAAAATGAACAATTATGTCTAAGACGTTAATGTTGGTGGTTTACCAGCATAAACCAGTGACTTCACAGGCCTACGGAAAACAATCAAGAGGTATTAAATCGCCCGGCCTTGAAGTTTAATTGACAGTTTATTTTCTCTAAATCTACATATCACTTTATTCTTGAAAAAATAAGTTGCGTCATTTAAATCATGAAGTCGCCTATAAGTTGCGAAAATCGATGGCTGATTTTGGATAATTTGGTGGCGTTGTTTAAGCATGAATCTATTCATGTTGATGTGCCTGAGCAAAAAGTGAGAGCAGTATGACAGTTCGTTTGACATCTAACTTTTCGTAAGCTCTATTGGGCTTAAAAACAGCCATTATTAAGGAATTGCAATCAGCATTTTGAACTTTTCCTAGATAAATATATGCAACCAAATGTGGAAGTTAAACTCATTATTTTAGGAGTTTTATTTTAAGCTTAATTAATTGTTTTTAAATCTTTAATATTATTTTTGTTAATTTATTTTAAATTACAATAAGAATATTAACAGTTTGACTTTTTCTTCCAATAAGTTTGTTGTGTTTTTGCTTCTTTGTAAATGTCTTTTTATTTAATAAAACTTCAATTTTATATCAGGTGTAATTTCATTGAAATCGGGTAATTTTACTTCATCTCAAGTGTGATTTTGAATTTTGCTGGTGGTAACACTGCTTCCACCACTATGTTTTTTTCTTACTTTCTGCTGCTGATGCCTCTGCTGCTGATGGTGCAAAAGAGCTCTCGTTTTTATTTCACTTTGTATAATTTTTTCACTTCTTTTCACAAGATAAAAACAGAAAACAGCAAGCAGCAGGCAGCTGGCTGCTTCAAGGCAAGTTTTTGCCCTTTTTCTGCTTTCGTTGTTATTATTATTGTTATTGAGTTCATCTCTTTTGTCTTCGTTGTGTTTGTTCTTGTTGCTGTAGATGGGTTTTTGTGTTGTTACTGCTGCTTGTGCTGCTGCTGCTGCTGTTTATTGTGATTGCAGAGAAAAATACAAAAATTTTCATTTTCATCACATAACGAGTACAAGAAAAATTACGATGATGGGAACAACGACGACCGAATATGATGACGATGATGATGGTGAGTGTGGATGATGACGATGTGTACAAGTACCGTATGTTTTTGTGCAAAAAATCGATGCCAACATTGACAATGGGTGTTCACGGCAAAAGTAAAGTAAAGAACAGGACAAAACAAAATAACGAAAATACAAGTACCTACCTACCCTGCAAATAATAGGACCACTCCAAACACGCGTGTAAAGAGTAGCCCACAAGGGACCAGGACTAGTCCAAAAGTAACCCAAACGTATGGAGAAAACATGGTATTTTCAACATTATGATGTCCTAGGGGAGCACCATATAACCCACCTTTGGACTACTAATGGTATACACAAGAGGATAAGTTTTGAAGTCGTTTAAAAACGAAAGCATGTCGTTAAAAAAACATAGACAATGACATGGCCCATGCTTGCATTACATCGGACCAGTCCATGGAGTAGTCCATTTTATCAAAATGGATCAGGTGGTCCAATTTTATTTGCAGGGTATGCATGCGAGCATTTATTCATGTGTGTGTGTGTACACGTGTATAAAAGTTAAAACTTTATGCACTTTTTAAATGTAGCTATTGCAAATTTTACACCGGCTATAGGTTCCTAAATGCTGCTTAATTATACTCTGTCAGAATTTTATGGAATTAATAATCCCTATATGAGACTTAATGGATAATAAAGGCAAAAATTAGCTCAATTTCTGATCACAAAAGACAGACTTGTCAGGAGAAAATGAACGTGCGACTCTTCTTAAAGAAACAATTACTGCCCGACACTTCTGACATGAGTTTTGCATTTTTCAAATGAAAACTTTTAATTTTAAGTTTAACAAAATACAGTACAAGCTCGATTTTTGCGACTAATTAAAAAGCAGAACTGTCGCCAAAACGGAATTTTCGCGACAACGGAACCCAAAATTTTATTGAAAAATTTTCTGTAATTTTTTAAATTGGAATTGTTTTTACATTTACATTTTAAACATTTTTAAAGAAATTGGAGATTATGAGTTGTTTTTTGGAAAATAATTTTTAAAACAACAAGTGAATCCCATACCTACCTAGTTCATATAGTGCTGTTGTCGGCTTATCGTTTTCCAAAGGCCATTGTATGCATATCTGTATCGATGTTATAGGTGCAATCGTCTACTTTAATTTTCTGTTCTTCATGACCACTATCGTATAAGTGCTCCGATTCCGTATCTGATAATTCCATTTGCTCCTTATTACTTTCCACATGAAATTCTTCTTGAATCCAGTTGTTTATGTCAGCACTCGTAAAAAGATGTTCCGTAACTATTTGAGCTACAAGTGTATCAATAGTTGAAAGATCCTCGTTTTCTTCCTGAATTATACTTATATGTACCTACCTATTGTAAAATATTTAAGGGCATGTTTTCACTACCGAATTCGAGCAAAGCGTTCCAGGATTTTAAGATATTGAACACTAATAGAATCTGAACTGCATTTTTGTGATTGAAGTTTTTTAGTCTGAGCTCCAAATGTGCTCCCTTCTCTCCAAGCAAGTGGGTGAGCAGTTGTTTTTTATAATTTAATTTGATGAAGTTGATAACGTTTTGATCTAACGGTTGAATAAGCGCAGTGCAACTGGGTGGTAGATTCATTGCTATATGACGATCCAGTTATTGTTCTTTCGGACGGGAAGATTCTTCATGATATTTGTATGGCATTGAAAAAGTATACTGCACGGCTAAGTATCTACAGATGGTAAGGAGAAATTATATAGTCTTCGTTATATGTATTTCATATAAAATGCAAACTGTTTGAAGAGTAAAATAAGCTTCTGGAAAATAATTAATTAATAATTACAAAAGTTTTAGTCGGAACAGTTATTGAAATTTTGAAGCTGTCAATTTCAGAGGATTTATCCATGTTTATTCACCTCACTCCCCATTTTACTACACGTTTTTTGTGTTATTAACAAACTTATACTGTATATTATAAACTAATTCTCTACTTTTTAACCAACAAACAAGCAAACTCTCCAATTGAAATACTTTTTTAAGCTTTTTCAAGTTACTTGTAAAAAAATTAGGGGGTGCATAGATATGTAAACTAGTTTTAAAATTTTGAGTGTTTAATATGGGCCACACTAATGCGCACATTAGATGGGTCCAACATTGTATGGCCATTTTTCAAAATGAATTAAAAAGTGAATGAATGGCCCAAATTGGTTCCTTTGTATTTAATAACATTTAATATGAACTTTGGTTCTGATACAGAAAAGTCGAGGCGAAAAAGTCACTGTTTTAGTTTTTCGGTCATGCTCTAGAAACCGAAATCACGTCAAATTAAAATCGAACAAATTTTGAAAACTCTCACGTATTGAAAGTTTATTCAAATATTTCCTTTTATTTACCTCATACTTTGAGGACAACTTTCGTTTTGCTTAACTACTTTTGAAATCAGGAAAAGCTTCGTTTATTTTTACAAAAATTCAATGGAAAGTCTTCATCGATTCCAATTTCACGTGATTTCGATTTCCAGAACATGGTTATGTTAGGTTAGGTAAGAGTGGCCGGTCACAAAGACCCCGCATAGACCAAATAGGTACCTAGCGTTACCACATTGTACGATTACCCGCAGAAGAAAGTCAGTAAAAAGGTCAGTCAGATGTATTGGTACCCAGAGTACCCCACACTCTTTTGACGAATGCCAGGAACCTCATTAACCCAATTCTAGAGATTTCTCCGAGATCTTCGCCCTGGAGCGTACGAGTGCCGGACACTAGCATAGCTAGTGCTCTACCGTCTCCTTTTCCCCTGGCACCCCACAAAATCTGCAAATGTCACTATTCAACCGCCCCGCCCTACGGGCGAATATCGCAGTCCAACAATGACCCGTCGACTCCGGATCGTAGGATCCCCACATTACCTTGGAAACCCTGCACGTTCTTGTGTTTTCCCTACGTATAGCAGAGTCCGTATCTCTCCTAATATTCTGAATTGGAGCCGGGATGGCCATCATTCTATCGTATGGTAAATGGGCCCCCCGTTTCGCCAATTCGTCCACCTCCTCGTTGCCTTCTATGCCCTGGTAACCGCGAACCCAGTTGATATGCACTCTCCTATTGGCACAGAGTCTATCTATCGAGTCCCTACACTCCTGGACGACAGAGACGTATGAGTATTCAGCGGTTATAGCCCTGATCGCTGCCTGGCTATCAATGAAAAAGTTTACGTGCGAGTTCAGTACTGAAGACACGTGCCAAATCAGCAGCCAGAACATGGTCGTTTATCAATTTTTTTAATGTCGTAATTTTTAATTAAACTACGTGACAAAATTTCAACAAAGTCGTGACCAAATGAATTTGACAGCTAATCATTATGTAAAATTTTCCGCTGAATCCGAATATGAAGTCAGAATTGGCAAAAGTAGTGTTTTTTAAAAACACAAATAACGGTTATTTTGGAATATCTCAAAAACTACTTTTGACAATTCTGACTTCATATTCGGATTCAGCGGAAAATTTTACATAAAGATTAGGTGTCAAATTCATTTGGTCAAAAAATTGTCACGTAGTGTTATTAATGTAAAATGCCGAATAACTGTAACTCAGTACAGTTATGCAACGCCAAAGTATATGCCAATGCGAAATAAGTCGCATGAAGGCAGATGAACAAGGAGGGCCTGATTGCCCTTAAAAGATAATAACAATGACGAGCGAGCTGCTTCATCGTTCAAAACAGTTTTACGAATGGCAAGCATGTCAAACCAAACAAAGCAAAAATATCTAAACCGTTGCCAAAACAAATCACTGTATGACAGATTAATCCCCATCGGAAACTGAAACCTTAAAATCCTTTTTATTATATAAAATTTAAAAATTATATGGAAATTAAGTACCCACTGAAATTTGTGATTGATTTTTGGGGCTCGTTACTTTGTGTGCCAACAAACTTTTAAATTGTCTGTATTTTAATTTAAATTTTTCTGTCTACCGTTTCAACAAAATCCTTTAACTTTAAGTGCAATGGTTTGCCATTAATGTTTATTTAACTTTATTGAAGTTAAAAAAAAAAAAAAATTTTGTTGGTTGCTTCTCTTGGACACCAGCTGACGCTTTTCCACCATTAAATTGCTGAAAAAACAAACAATTTTATTTTTCATTTTGCAGAGCCTGTTGAAAATTTTTATATTGTCTGTCTTATTATAGCGGACAGGGAAATAAACACTCATTTTAATTTCTCCTCCCCAGAAACTCCTCTTTAAATGCAACGTCTTCTTAGGAAATACTTTTCTTCTTAATATTTTTTAAGTTGACTTTCGGTAGGTTCGCAAGAATTTTTCTTATTGCTGTTTCTTTTTAATGATATTAATTCTTATTTATTAGTCTGACAGTTGTTGCATTTCCTTAGGTTTGTATCTAGATTAAAGTTATAAAAAAATTTTGTTGCTGATTTAAAAAAATAATATTTTTTTTAATTTCAGTAAACTTTAAAGTGTTCTTTAAAATTAAGTTGTCATCGTTTAATATGTAAAGTTTTTTTTTAATAGTTTCTTGATTGTGAGCTGTTTGGACATTGCATTTCAATAAAAATTGCACAAAATACTTAAACTATTTAAAATATCCCTCACAATTTTCCATTTCGCAATTAAAATGTTCAATTTAAGAATAACTCAAGTTAAAAAAACACACTCCTAAGATATATTAATAAATAAATATACAATTTTTTTTACATTAATAGTATCAGTGCATTCTTTTACAAAAGCTATACCTCGAGCTTCCAACTAATCATTTGGAGCTGTATTACAGTATTTATTACTTATGTGCGCCGGGGACGGTTTGATTGCTCTATTTTATGATTTGGAATACAATCTCTAAAATAGAACCTCATGTTGACAAAGTACACGGAAAAAATTCTTCCCAATTAATTTTCAATTAAACCATTAATAAAAAAAATTAGTTTTAATTACAACTTTAATCAATTGAACAACTTTCGTGATTTTAAAAATTTGAACTTTATGGCACTAGAAGCAGGCATTTTAAATACTCCATGGAATCAAATTTACTACCTACCGTCAGCTAACGAACAAATAGTATTACTCAATGGGCTAATTATGAAAATATTTGATAAACATGTGCCTATGAGAACTAGAACAATTAGAAATAGAATACGTCCATGGTTTATAACAGAAATCCAAATTTTTACAAAACGCCGTGACGATCTATACAAATTGTGGAAACGTTACAAAACCACAGAATACCGAGAGCTATTTCGATCGGCTAGAAAAGCTGTCGTTAATGAAATTAGGTTAGAAAAATCTACGTATTATTCAAGCAAATTTAATAATGCAGCTAACACCAAAAAAACTTGGCAAATAATACGTAATATTGGCATTATTAATACAAGTAGACGTGTATCTGATGTTGATGTTAACATTCTTAACCAATATTTCATTAATATACCCATGCCCTTAGCTAATGCCGCTTTTTATGACAATCTGCAACCAATGAATATGCCAACTGGAGAGTTTAATTTTCGATGTTTTACACCCTCAGATGTTGTTGAAGGATTTAGAAAGGTTAAATCTAACGCGACTGGCTTGGATAACATTAATCCCAGGTTTATAAAACTTATTCTTCCTTGGATAATACAATTTATAACACATTTATTTAATACAATTATTACCACAAGCACTTTCCCAAATGAATGGAAAATAGCCAAAATCATTTCCGTGCCTAAGGCAGATAAAGAATATCGCCCTATCTCAATCCTGCCATATCTTTCCAAAGTCTTTGAACACTTAATACAGAAACAAGTTTTTGAATATTTGAACTCAAATAATCTATTGACAGAACGCCAATCGGGCTTTAAACCAATGCACAGTTGTATAACTGCTCTTACTGATGTTGTTGAGGAAATAAGGGGTAATTTGGATAACGGAGATATTTCATTTTTAGTCTTACTGGATCAATCTAAAGCGTTTGATACTGTTGACCATGACATACTTTGCCTTAAACTGGTTAAAATGTTTAAATTTTCTTCATTGGCTGTGAAATTGATGTATACATATTTGACTACTAGGTGACAATGCGTCTCAAATTTGGGGACTATTTCGAAACCCCTGCGAGTGGTCAGAGGTGTCCCTCAAGGCTTGATACTTGGACCACTATTAAATTCAATTTACTCCAATGATATACCAAAACAAATTAAATATTCAAAAGTTCAAATGTACGCGGACCATATTAAAATTTACCTGAAAAGTTCCAAGTATTGTATTAACTCTAAAGTGAATGAACTAAATTACGATCTAAACCAAATTTTTCTCTGGGCATCGGCTAATGGATTACGCCTTAATCCTAAAAAATCAATATGTGTTATTATCACCAAAAAATCTGTTAAAATTGATGTTGAAAATAACGTAATTCTGGGAGATACTAAAATTGAAGTGCTAAACACGGCCAGAAATCTTGGAGTTGTCTTTAACAGCACACTTACCTGGTCTGACCACATTACGTAGGCATGTGGTAGAGTGTACAGTATGCTGCGGAATTTGTGGACTGTACAGTACTTTACACCACCCAAAGTAAGACCTTTGCTGGCAAAAACTTATCTTCTACCTACACTTCTTTATGCATCGGAGATATTTTGTGGATGTAACTTAAAAGACTTCATTGGGCTTAAAACGACATTTAATAACATTGTACGCTATATTTATAGTCTAAAAAAATTTGATCTTAATACTCCTGTCGTGTGATCAACGTTAGCTTCGAAGACTATCTGAAATTAAAAAACTTTTTGTTCTTACACAAAATTATAACGACAATGAAACCAAAATATCTATTTGACCGTCTACAGTTCATGAGGTTCTCGAGAGTACAATCTGAGAAACAATTTTTTATATTTTTTTTGATATTATTTAATACGGCTTGAGTTCATCAAATTTAATTTTCATTAAATTATTTCTGACGATAGAATATGGTGATTCTTGAAACATGTAAAGATCAGCCCGGGTTCAAATCCCAGCTCAGCCAAGAAAAATTATCAATGAATTTTAATAAAAATTCCAAGTTGTAAAATTCCTTTCCTCAGTGAAAATAATTTAATGAAAATTAAATTTGATGAACTCAAGCCTAATTAAATAATATCAAAAAAAAAAAAAAAAATTAAAATTAACAGTTCAACTAAAAATCAAAATTGTTCTTAAAATAGCTATGGCACAAGCTCTAATGCTTACATTTGTACATTAATTTGTACAAATAAAATGTCGATGAAAGTGGACAAAAAAAAAAAAAATAATAAACAAATGTATTCAGGTTTTCAAGACAAAGTCTTGACAGAAAGAATACGCAAAAAACAGAGGAAAGGAGGCAACATGTAATTTGAAATTAAAGTGATAATAACAGCAAATTTCGAACCCCCAGTACTACTGGTTAAAGATTGATGTTTGACTGTTGGCTAACGGGCACCGCAGTGGTGCAGTGGGTAGAACTCAAAGATCTTCTGACGATAGAATGTGGTGATTTTTGAAACATGTAAAGATCAACCCGGGTTCAAATCCCAGCTCAGCCAAGAAAAATTATCAATACATATTTATAAATATTCCAAGTTGTAAAATTCCTTTCCTCAGTGAAAATAATTTAATGAAAATTAAATTTAATGAACTCAAGCCTAATTAAATAATATCAAAAATTAAAATTAACAGTTCAACTAAAAATCAAAATTGTTCTTAAAATAGCTATGGCACAAGCTCTAATGCTTACATTTTTACTTTAATTTGTACAAATAAAATGTCGACGAAAGTGGAAAAAAATAAAAAATAAACAAATGTATTCAGGTTTTCAAGACAAAGGCTTGACAGAAAGAATACGCAAAAACAGAGGAAAGGAGGCAACATATAATTTGAAATTTAAGTGATAATAACAGCAAATTTCGAACCACCAGTACTACTGGTTAAAGATTGATGTTTGACTGCTGGCTAACGGGCACCGCAGTGGTGCAGTGGGTAGAACTCAAAGATCTTCTGACGATAGAATGTGGTGATTCTTGAAACATGTAAAGATCAACCCGGGTTCAAATCCCAGCTCAGCCAAGAAAAATTATCAATAAATTTTAATAAAAATTCCAAGTTGTAAAATTCCTTTCCTCAGTGAAAATAATTTAATGAAAATTATCAAAAAAAAATTTTTATATGTATATTCAATACGTCTCTGGAACCAACTTCCTGTATCTTTACAACATTCAACCAACGCAACTAAATTTAAAAATAAATTCAATAACATTTATAGCATTCGAAATAATTAACTTAATTGTAAAATTCAAATATTTATGTACTCTAATTAAGTTTTCTATTAATTGTAATTATTGATCTAATTATCTATTATTACTATATCTGCTAAATTATTTTATATATTAGGACACCTACATATATTAAAACTAGCTTCTCTGATTCTAATACTCTAATTATAAGATAATGTCTCTTGTTGTGTTAGAAAATCACTAAATAAATAAATAAATATTAATATACACTAGAGCCCCGACTTGCGTCGTTAATGGGGACCGGAGAAACGCGACGCAAATCGAAACGACGCAAATCGAATTACCTTTTTCTATATAAATGCACTGAAATTTAATTTATTGGGGAACATATTCAAAACAAAGCAAAAAATTTTGTATTTTTTATAAAAAACTGGTATGAATACATTTTTTTTTATTTCATTTTCTTCAACAAATGTTTATAATTTTTATAAAGAAACAACAAAACAATAAATTAAGAAAAAAAATAACAAAAAACATTAAAAAATTTTAATTTATTTAGTTTGCATTGCGCTCTCTTCAGATGATAAATCTAAATCATCAACACTTATATCCATTTGATTGGATGTTCTTACTGTTTTTTTTACAAAAATGTCTAAAGTTTGTTGAATTTTTAAAGATTTTTTTTGTTGGTATATTTTTTTGTAACAACTAATTGCTTGATCAACAGATGCTGCAACGCCCGTGCTACGGTTTTCGTCTGGATCGTTTTCAGAAAATATATCCATTGCATGGGAAATTAATTGCATAGCTTTGGAAATATTGGCGATTGTTAGTTTTTTTTCTTCTAATGTATCATCATTTATTATGACATCATCTTCTAAAACATGCTGAATATCAATGGCTAATAAATTCTCATTATCAAGCTCCTCATCGTGAGACAGCAAAAATTCATTAATATCACCTTCCTCCATTCCGTCAAATTCTGCTTCTCTAGCTAAATTAGTCAACTCATTACTAACGTTTGGAACATCATCAACACCATCTTCGTCTCCGTTAATAAGTTCTGGCCATAATTGCCGCCAACTTCCTTTCATGGAGGATACCTTAACTTCTTCCCAAGATAAATGTATATTTTCAATAGCTTTCACTATGTTGTAGTTTTTCCAGAAGTCTTTCATAGAGAGTTTTTCATTTTTGTCTGTTGAATCAAGAAGTTGCCGGAAAGTTCGGCGTAAGTAGTACATTTTAAAGTTTGAAATTACGCCCTGGTCCATAGGTTGAATAAGTGATGTTGTGTTAGGTGGCATAAAAACAACTTTAACATGCTCCGATAAGTCATCTGAAAAAATTGGATGTCCTGGTGCGTTATCGACTAACAAAAGCATTTTGAACTCAATTTGTTGAGAGGAACTATAGCGTTTAAACTCAGGAACGGCACAATTTTCTAACCAATCTTTAAACAGGGTTGCGGTCATCCAGGCCTTTTTATTAGAGCGCCAGTGTATCGGGAGGTCTCTTTTGTTTATATTTTTCATTGCCCTTGGATTTTCTGCTTGGTATATCAAAAAAGGTTTAAATTTAAAATCTCCTGCTGCGTTTCCTCCCAAAAGAAGTGTTAGCCGATCCTTCGCGGCTTTATATCCAGGGCATGCTTTCTCATTTTTTGACAAGTAAGTTCTTGATGGTAACCGTTTCCAAAAAAGACCTGTTTCGTCGGCATTCAAAATCTGCTTAGCAGAATACCCTCCGTTTTCAATTATGGCTTTCAGCTCAAGCTTAAACTTTTCTGAAGCTACTGAATCTGCACTGGCTGACTCTCCTTTTAATGCCACATTATGTAAATTTGCCCGAGTTTTAAAGCGGTTAAACCAACCGTTGCTGGCTTCGAAATCATCATAATTTGCGTTACTACTAGATGCAGTATTTTTCTTAAGGTCGGAGTAAATAGAAAGAGCTTTATTTTTTATTACGTCCTTGCTCAGTGGCATTCTTCTCTTATTTTGATCATGTATCCAAATTGAAAGAAGGGACTCCATCTTAATCAATAAGGGATTTCTTGCTATAGTATCTTGTTTAGATTGGAGTGGTGTGGCAATATCAGCTAATTGATTTATTTTATCACTGTCTCTGTTGCAAATTGTTCTTACTGTTGTGGGTGCTAGTCCAAGAGCTCTTCCTATATTTACAGCCTTTTCTCCCGATTTAAAACGTTTAATTACTTCCAATTTTAATTCCAAACTTATTACTTTTCTTTTACTTTGACTCATTGTTAACGTCCCTAAGGTATTTTGACGAATCACAGACTAAAATCTTACTATAACCAGACAGTTGTTCTTAGCACCACTTATGCATACAACAAAGAAAAGGGAATTCCCCTTGTTTCACGCATTTTGATAACTTCTTAACAACCTGGTGACAATGAGTGTTGCCAGAAGTTGTAAAAATGCTAAAAGACAGAAAAGATGCTAAATCAGACACTACAAATGCTAAAAATGGTAATCCACAATGCTGCAGTAAAAAATTTAACCGTCTTTAGCGACGCAAATCGAAATCAAAACGACGCAAATCGGAAATAAACCGACGCAAATCGAAATCAAAACGACGCAAATCGGAAACAAACCGACGCAACTCGAAATCAAAACGACGCAAATCGGAAACAAACCGACGCAAATCGAAATCAAAACGATGCAAATCGAACCGACGCAAATCGGGGTCAAAACGACGCAACTCGGACCGACGCAACTTGAAATTGCAACGACGCAAATCGAATTTCTCTAGTTTTTAAAAGGCGACGCAAATCGAAACGACGCAAATCGGGACGACGCAAGTCGGGGCTCTAGTGTAATTGAATTAAAAGTTTACATATATCAACAATATTACTGCAGAAATGTTTTCAGTATCAAACAAGTTAGAGTGCTATATTCGGCTGTGCCGAATCTTTGATACCCTCCACCAACAGTTCGAAGGATTTAGGAGTAATATCTGTATGATGTCTATTTATTATTATTATCTTTAGAAAAACAGACATCTGCATTGCAATTGGTTGCGGCTTAGACGCATATATAAAATTATTGACCGACAATCAGAAAGTTTAATGCTTTTTTTTAGCAATTTTAAAAAGCTTGAGTAAAATATCATAATTCGTAACAGTTTGAGCTGAACTTAAAAAATTTTAAGGAGGGCATTTATATTGGAGCCATGATAAGCTATAAACCAATCATCCCAAAATTCTGCAGAGTGATTTCTGGTATTAAAAACATAAATTTCAATACAGCAGTGAATTTCAGAAGGCTGCTTAAAATGGATCCAAGGTTTATTATACATATCACAAAATTGCATAAAATTTTTTGTTGACCATATGAAGCTAAGTTGGAATAAAGTTTACCGCAATATCTTTATCTGCTACGGTTTTAGGCGTATTTAATTATTTTACCAGAGAGGGCTTTATATGGGGCCTAGGGTAAAAAATGGACCGATCTACATAACTTTGACGTACCAATTTCTATTACGATAGCATTGTTAATTACGGTTTTAGGCGTACTCAACTGTTTTCTTGGAGTTGGGTGTATATGGGGCCTAGGGTAAATTATGGACCGATCTTCACGAAATATCACAGTGTCATTTCAAGTCCTGTAAAACTGTGACGTACCAAATTTTGATAGCATTATTTTATACGGTTTTATGCGCACTAAACTGGTTTCCGGGAGTAGGGTTTATATGGGGCCTAGGGTAAATTATGGACCGATCTTCACGAAACCTTACAGTGTCATTTCTAGTCTTAGTAAACTGTGACGTGTTATGATAGCATCGTTAATAAGGGTTTTAGGCGTACTATGCTATTTTCCGGGAGTAGGGCTTATATGGGGCCTATGGTCAATTCAGGACGGATCTTCACGAAATTTTGCAGTGTGATTTTCAGTCGAGTAAAACGAATTTTTGCAAAATCTTATATCATTCTGTGCATTGTTTCACCATTATGTTAGTTTTTGTAACAAAATTATCAATTTTTTTTAAGTGATGGTTCCACATTTTGATTCATAGCTCTGATCCTACTGAACCGATTTTGCTGGATTTTAATCCCAAACTGCTTAGGATAACTACAAGCAATTTGACACCAAGTTTTTTTTATTTCTTTTTAGTTTTTCGAAAGTGAGCGTGTTTTCAACAGACGGACAGACAGATGGACATGGCTAAATCGACTTAGAATTACTCAAGGACCCATAATATATGTACTTTATGGGGTTTGAGATGAATAATAAAAAAGTTTCACACGGAATGACAAACTTAGTATACCCTCTTCACAACTTATTGTGGTGGAGGGTATACAAATAATTAATTGATACTCTTTATTTGTTTACTGTTGGAAATTTAATTAATTTTTAATTAATATTACAAAGTTTTTAATTGAAATCCGTTTTTATTTGTAAATCAGTTCTGTAAAGCAACGCTTCAGAAATCGAAGTGTAACGAAAAATGATGCGTGCATTGCATGTCTTTTACAACGGTAAACTAACACAAAGCATCGAATACTTAACGAATGGTATGAATGATTTTAATGCTAATTAAATAAATGTACGTACATGTTATAAGTGTATACACAAATTTAGCAATTCGTTTGGAATAAAATTTAAAAATAGGATATTTTCTTACGACAATTACAGACTTATTAATTTTTTATATAGCAACGAAAACTTGGAGAATGGTGTAAATGTTTTTGTGTGCTTTTATGTGGCATCATGTTATTTCATTGCTTGATGCACAACAAGAGCATCACAAATAGAAATTATTAAGAAATGATCTCAAATAGTCATCGTCCAGACTTGCAATTTTCGTTGTATTTTCTTGAGTTTATTGGTGAGAGGGGTGAGCAGATTGGGGAGGGTTTTGTTTTGTTATTCTCACAGTTTTTAACTTAAAGTTGGCTGTAGGTTTATTTGTATAAATACAAATAAATTTATGTACAAAATATAAAAAGGACAAAAGAAAAGACAAGATAAAAATACAAAAACTGCAAAGCTATAATTTCATAATCTGGACACAAATGTAATTTCAAAGCAGAGTTTTAAAAAAATACGTATTTTAATTGCTGTCGAATTCAATTTAGTAAATGTATTCAATCTGCTCTCAGATGTGCACACGGGTTATAAGCATTTAACGCTATTAAACTTTATAACTTGTGCAATTATTGTTTGCCACTTGAAATAGTAGATATTGTTTTGAATATAAGCATTTGTTTATACGCGATTTGATCCAAACCAAAAATTCTTAATTTTCATGATGTTAATGAAATTAAACGAACAATTTTTAGGCGCTGTTTATGCATATAAGCGAGTTTTAATACATATGTATATATATGTGACAGTTTCAGTTAAAAGGAACCTAAGGGCAAAAAATGAATTTTCGAGAAAAACGATTTTAAAGTTAACAAGTTAATTTTTTTTCTTGTCGAAGGTGTATTTTAAAGCTTGCTTATGACAAAAGTAATGCAGTTAGAAAACTGCGGCTGCATTAGAAAGAGCATGTTGTCTATTTTAAGAATCACCAAAAAAGTTTAAATAGATTTTTTCATCCATAGGTACCTTTTAACTGCAACTGTCACATATGCTTTTCCTGTTTGAAATAAAATGCATATAAGCGATACATACTTTTTTGGCTCATCACTGATATTGATACAATTTTGACAAACTTCATGATTCAAAAACCGACTTAATGTTAAAAGCCACATGCGCTTGAGGATCTGACGTGATATTGACGCCATTACAAAGCCACAATGGCCATTGTGTGTTGTTTGATGATGTAGAAATTACGTCAGAACCACATGTGCATGTGGATTTTCACATTCCCTGTACTCTAGGCTTTACCATTTGTCCTGTACGAATATTTTTCTTGTATGACTTTTTGCTTTCCGACATCGATTTGATATAACAAACTGCTTTACTTAAGTCAAACTCTTTTAGAAGCAATTCTCGAAATTTTGTCGTTGTAAAACTTTTAGTATTTTAAAAATACCTTAAAATCTCATGCAAAACGAAGAAAATGTTGGTCGTTAAAGATTGCTTTAATAGCACTGTACAACACTGGTGTATTCAGCGACTTAAAGTAAAATTTCACGGATAATAATTTTGCGGAACATTGTAAACCTTAAATCCCTGTTTTAATGGCGTTTTTGGTCTTTTTTAAAAGAAGGACAAAAAAGACCCATACCTTGAGGAGCTATAGGGTAAAAATATTTTACAAAAATTTTCTCCGTAACATTTTGCATAAATTTGCGAAACACATTTTATACCTAAAATTTAAGGGTCACATGGTTTCTTATGCCGATTATCAATAAGAATGTGCCAGAGCTGGGAAATTTTAACCCCCCCTCAAATGAAATTCAGATGTAAACTTTTAAAACGCCGATACACGTGTCTTTTTTTTGTCTCCTCTATCAAAATGTATAGGCCGGACCATCTTATTTTGAAAAAAAATTGATTTTGTTGTACAGTGTAATTCTTGTAAAAAAAATTTCTAAAAAACAAATCACAATTTGTGCATCACTTTTTCCATTTAGCACATTATTACAACTCTATTGGGAATTAATTGTTCTAATTATTTGGTTTCTGTAATTTTATATTGAATATTCATTTTTCCAATAACTAAACTTTTGCCTGTACATCCGTTACATATTATTGAATATATATTTGTATACATATGTATGTATGTAGATATTTGCTTTTAAATATTCTATAACAAATCTTTATAGGATTGAATTGATTCTAGTGATAAAGTCGCATTATTACTAAACAAAAAGTCTGGCCTTGAGGGACCTCTTTAATATTTTTACTATTTTGTATTTATGCAAAATATAAAATAATATTATTTTTATATTAAAGGCACACATGTATGAATTTATATACTTAAAACAAATATCCATACACACTTTATTTAAATCTTCACATATTAGTTTATACTCTTGTAAAGTTTTATATAAAAATTTTATATTTTTTTCTGCTTTTTTTAAATCTAAAAAATAAGACTATAATTTAACTTACTTTGCATGAATATGAGAGAACATTTTTATAGACATGAATGTTAAGTAAAGTGAAACACAGTTATTTTGAATACCGAATATTACGAATTTACCCTGTCTTTAAACATGCAAGTAATTATTAACAATTATGGTATGCGGATTAACGTCAAAAACGCCAAAGAAGTAGTTGAATGTCATGCAAGTTGCATAAATGTTTACACAGTCAAGTGAAAGTCTGTTATAAAGAACAGCTACCAAGTACGAAATAGAGCTTAATTAAAAAACCGTTTGCATTAAAAGTTATTATGAAGTTTTATTACGATCTGGGCTAAGAAACCAGTGAAATGCGCATAGGAATAGCTTATCCCTTCTACAATAAATTTCAGTGTTTTTATCAAAAAAAAAAAAAAAAAAAAATGGGGAATTAAGCACGACAAACAGAATCTTGTAAATTAAAAATTTTGTATTCCCAAAAAAGTTACTTTGATTATTTGTCTACTTTATAATCATCATGAATAATTTTACATTTATGGTATGGTTGGTATCATGAATTTCCGAATGTTTGCATTCTTAAACTCCGAAAAAAATTACTTGTGAATTTATTCCTTATAGTTTTAGAACTTTTAATCAATGTTATGAGTTGCTTGAAATTTTAAAATTTTTCGCAAATTTTTCCTATTTTTGCAACTTTTTTTTTAATATTTTCCGATACTTTGTTTTTTTTTAACCCAATTAGCGATTTAACAGTTTTCTTAAATACGTTCATTGTTTTTTGTTTACAACTCCGAATATAATGACACCGGTTTTTAAAATTAGGTATGTTATTTTATTCACAGGGAATTCATGATACGAAATTAAAATCCATGGCAACACTGTTTGAATTTTTGACGTTTACTTGCTGCAAGTGCTAAAAAATTACTGCCCAGCAAATAAAATTGGACCACCTGATCCATTTTGATAAAATGGACTACTCCATGGACTGGTCCGATGTAATGCAAGCGTGGACCATGTCATTGTTAAAAAGTGTTTGTAGTGAGACGACATATCTTCGTTTTTTAACGACGTGCTTTCGTTTTTAAACGACTTCAAAACTAACCCTCTTGTGTATACCATGGAGTTGTTTTAAAACTACTCCTTAGTAGTCCAAAAGTGGGTTATATGGTCCTCCCCTAGGGCATCGTAATGTTAAATAGACCATGTTTTTTCCATACGTTTGGGTTACTTTTGGAGTAGTCCTGGTCCCTTGTGGGCTATTCTTTACACGCGTGTTTGGACTGGTCCTATTATTTGCAGGGTGTTAGCTCAAATCTCATACATAATTGCAAGTACGTAAAAAGTGATGGTGAAATAGTGTAAATGTATTTAGTTTTACGACCCAGTTGCCAAGACTGTGTTTGACGAAATCATCCTCACTGATGTATGCACGACTTGTTTTTTAAAAGACAATTTAAGGGACATCACCGTGTATAGTATGAGCGACATTGTTTTATATGCTGTCTTCTATCAAACTCTATGTTGGACGGTATAAAGAACATTTTCTTAGGAGTTGTCTTTTATTGCTCTTAATGACAAAGTTTTCACGTGGTGTGGTTGTATAAAAATTTCATCGACGTTTTGTATTGAGCCGTTCTTAGTATGTCTTCTACAACTTACTGTGTTCTTGTACCCGTCCTTTACGATGTCTTAAAGACGTGGCCAAGTGAGGAACTTGCGGCTTTGCTTGTGTAAAGGCCAGGCTACTTAACAAATTCTTTCATATCATTTCGTTTATAGGAAACACAGTTCAAGCGGACTTCTTTAAGTATAACGAAAACATTTTCATGTCCTCAAAAACATTATTTTATACAAATAGCAACGTCTATAACGATCTCTCCTGTGAAATGTTGGCGTAACATAGAACAAATTTTTAAAAAGTTTACGGCTCCAGATGGGATTTGAACATGAGTATTTCTTAATTAATTGGTATAAAGCAATGCTGCGAGTTTCGATAAGGTATGAACGATAATGCATTTAGGAAGTTATTACATGATAAGTTGTTGCTAAAATGAAAGTAAAGTTTTCCTAGGGTTATTTAGTTTTGTTTAAAAATGAATTAATTTGGAAAATTAAAGGGAAATCCTAATAAAATAAATATCTTTTGACAAATCTTGAGAATTTTTAGAATATATTCGTTACCTTGCTTATTACAAAATAAAAGTATCTGTTTCTTCGCATTCATTATAACCGTGTTCTACTGTATGTCCTTTTGGTATATACCTAAAAGAATGATACTGGTAGATTGTCCATCATTTGGTCCCAATAATTTTGTATGGCTTTTTTTTTGTATGTAAATATGAAATATTCGTCATGGTCATATTATTGGTTTATGCAAACAAGGTTTTTTTTTTGATTGCAGTAGAAAGAGAAAAATGAGAACAGTGTTTTAAAGGTTTTGCAAAAGTTATACGGATAAGATAAAAAGTTTTTTTTACTAAATTTGAAATCTACAATGTATCAGCCATGTTCCGCCAGATTTGAGATTGTCAGAACATGCCCGTATATCTATCATTAGCTAATTATGGGGGGTGTGCTGGAAATCGCAAACGCAAAACGCAAGAATTTGGAGGCTGTTTATAATACACTTTTAATCAAATTTTTATAATTTTTGTTATAAAATTCTGTTTAATAGAGAAATGTTTGTATAATATTTGTCATAAAATTCTTTTATTACAGAAATCTTACTAAAAAATTACTTTTAAAATTCTTGCGTTTTGCGTTTGCGATTTCCAGCACACCCCTGTATGCTTATTATGAAAGTCGACGTCGTCGCAGGTCGACGACATCGGAATAATAATTGTATTTGCCAACAATAATCGTTATTGACCACAATTTATTACTATTGACAGGCACTTGGTGTTTTCCTCGACACTTTAAAGTCAACGTTAGAATTTAGTCTGGTTATGCGACAGGAAACTTTGCGACAACTCAAATGAGAGTTAGAAAAATTAAAGTTAGAAAGTAAATATATATTTTAAATGCGTTTAAGCAAGTAAGAGTGCTATGTTTGGTTATGCCGAATCTTATATACCCCTCACCATGGTGCGATTAGAGCAAAAAGTTATATAAATACCATTCTTTGGATATAAATAAATTTATTTGGTGACATGCCTACTTCCCAATTCCGCCCATATTTTGTCGGATGTTGTGTGTTGGTAACCAAGATGCTTGGAAACTTTGGTTCGTGTCATTCTCCTGATATACAGAAAAACAAGTAAGAAAACAACAACAACAACAACAGGGGACTTGTGGGTAAAATAAGAAGCAGTCGCGGTGTTTTGCTCATATCTCATTTATGAACCGATCTAGCTGAATTTATATACCCAAAAAAAAAAAAAATAAAAAAAAAAAAATAAGTGTATACCAAGTCCCCAGCATATCTGGGGTCTTCGGAAAACCCATTTCAAAAGACGGTCAACTGGATTTAAACTTCTACTCTAATAAGCTAAATATAAATACTTTATAGTGTCTATAACACTGGTTTACAGCCAAAAAATACCAAGAACGCCGCATGCCTAGATAAGTTAATTGGGACCTCCTGAACACGAAAAACGCTGTAATTTTTTTTTTGAAAGTACCGTTTTTTAGATAACGGTACTTTTGTTCCATCAGTTTTAACGTATTTAAAAAACACGGAATTTTATATGAGATGAAAATATTGTCGTTCCACAAAATCCTTAATTAAAACTTTATTTTTCATCCGATTTTTTTCAAATCACGCTTAAAATGTTGGTAATTAAATAAACTATTTGGTTAAAAAATAAAACATTCAAGATATTTACTGTAACGTAGAAAAAAAAAACGAAATAAAAAAGAAAAATTTTGAAAAAAACGTAAAAAATAGGCAAATTTCGAACTTTGAGGTGCCATAACTAGCTATTTCTTATCAGATAGAAATTTGGAGCATATCGGTGGAAAAAGCTTTCAATTATCTTTCCAACGATATGCCATTCATCTCGATCGGGCTCTTCGGTTGGTTATCTAAAAAACGGTACTTTCAAAAAAAAAAAAAAAATTTCAGCGTTTTTCGTGTTCAGGAGGTCCCAATTTACTTATCTAGGCATGTGGCGCTCTTGGTATTTTTCCAAATTAAAAATTTGTAAAGCAGTGTAATCAATACTGTGGAAGTTACAAGTGGAATGACAGACTTCTTTGAAGGGTATAAAAATTACAGATTACACTATTGAAATTTTTATCGATTTCCGCCGCGACTTTTTTTATCCAATCGGCATACAAAGGAGCCAAATTCGAACATTCATTGACTTCGCTTTCGTTTTTTTTTTATTTGAACACCTCTAATGTTCATATGTATATACATATATTTTTTTTATTAACTTTCCAATATTAACCGCCACTTTCACCAAGTTCAGTTATAATTAACTACCATTAAACTGTCAAAAAACAAATTATTTTATGGGAGTTAAAGTAATAGTTAATATTTGTTGAACTTGAAGAAACTGGCCGTTAATTACTTATTTACTTGATTATTTTCCTTTGAATTGGTTTTTTTTTTAAATTTATTTTAGAGATTTATATTCCACTTTAAAACACTGTTGCGATAATTGATATCTGGGCCACATGGAACTCTTATATTCTGGCCATGGTTTACATTTGGTTGTAAAAGTGTAATGTACGTTATAATTTTTTTCATAAGTAAGAAAAGCTACAAAGTATGAACTATCATCTGTCAGAGATGGGATTTAAAAATTATTTTACATCCAGTTCATCGATTTCGAACGTTAACGTTCGCATAGAAAATTATATGTAAAACAAAAACAATATTCGAAAATTTGTTTTTGTTTCAAATGTAGTTTTCTATGCGAACGTTGACGTTCGACATCCTTAAACAGGCAGTTAGTACTTAGAAAAAAATGGAAAAAAGATTTCGCTCGGCTTAAATATAAAAATTTTTAAACATTTTGAACGCAAAATTTTTAGATTTGATTAAAAATTTCAAATCTGTTTAAAAAAAAGCATTATAAACTGATACCAGTTTACAATGGGCCATAGTATCCATATATTGGCAGTGAAAATAAGTTCTTGCCGTTTTTTTTTTTTAATTTTTATTTCGATACAATTTTTTTTGTAGGGTTTTTGTCGAACGGTAAAATATTAAGTTTTGTAGTAATTTATGTGAATTAATTGGTTTTTTGTGGAAAAACTACATTAATGTTTAGAGACAACCGTTATATGTTTGTAGCTTCTTGATGGAGGATTAATTTAACAGTAATATGGTTGTCGGTGACAATAATATTGTTAAGTTACACATTATATTTCTGTGCATCGTTATACCTAATGATTAATTTTATACATTTTCACGTTATTTTTTTTTTATCAAAATAAAAAAAAATTTTAAACACTTATTCAGGCATGTGTTGAAAATCGAAACTTTCATTTTCAATATCGTTAAAAATCTGACGAGTGTAGAGCATGTGGTGAGGAAGGCGATACTCTGCAACACTTTCTCTGCCACTTGTAGGTCTTCGTCGACATAAGATGCAAACACCTCGGGAGCGATGTCATGTTGGACTTAAGATCTTTGAGAAACGTTGATTGGAAAACCTTAAGAAATTACGTCCGGGACACTGAGTTTCTTAACGCTGGACGTTAGCATCCTCGCTATAGATAGTCGTGGGACTACCCACCTAAATATCCATGTTTCTTAAGGAACGCACAACAGGCCTGAATGTGTCCTAGGTGTATATCGTGCGTCGTACTGATAAGAGGTTGCATCTTTGATGCTTCGTCCTCCTTTCGACCTAACCTAACCTAGCTTAAGTTTTGGTTACTTGGGACATTTTGAGTTTTAGGTAACGATATATGTATATTGTGGGTTCTTATGACTAGCGAAGTTGTTGTGAAGATGAAATGGATTTTCCGAAGACCACAGCCATGATGGGGACTGGGTTGGTATATATTTACGTCATATATGCCATACAGATTTATCTCACATATAGTCCGGAATGGTTTGCTATTTTTCATTCAGCATGATCGGTTCACAAATGGCTGAGATATGAGCACAAAACCACGACTGCCCCTTATTCTAACCATTAATCCATTATTGTTGTTTTTTTTTTGTATGTCTGGAAAACGGTTAGTCAGTTTTTAAATTAAGTACAAGTATCTTGAACAACCATATACGACATCCAAAAAAAGGTGGGCGGGAATGGAGAAGTGGGCGTGGTACAAAATAGAGTTATTTTTATATAAAGAAACTTAAGAGAAAAATCATCCAAATTTGATCCACATAGCTGTGATATCACCCTTTCTAAGAAAATAGGTGGGATTGGAAAAGTGGGCACCTTCCGCACGATGACATTATAGATTCCTGTGTATCTCGAAAACGGCAAGAGACAAAGTTTCCAAATTATGAACAAACATGTTGGTTATCTATACACAAGATTCGACAAAATGTGGGCGAGTTTGCAGAAGTGGGCCTGGCACAACAAAGATTTATTTATATTTAAAGACCGGTATTTTTATAAACATGTAACTTTCTGTTCTTATAACACCATGGTTAGGGGTATATAAGATTCGGCATTCCTAAATATATTTATCATGATTTTGGTACAGTGAACATTTTGCTTATGTTTTGATTTTCATTTCATCATTCCCAGTCACAATGTCTTTTGGAATCTGCGAAGCAGCAATCACGTTGTTTCTTAATGAACTCTAAATATTTGAAATTATTTAACAATTTTCTTAATTAAATACAAATAAAAAAGTAACCTTGCTATATTGCTAATCCCAACTCTGCCTTGTTATAGAAAAAATACATGCATACATTTTTTTTTTAAATATTAAATTATATTTTATGACAAACATTGTGGTACAAAAAAAGTATTTGTTCCATATATGAGATTTATGACCGAGACATACAAAAACACATGCTGATTTTAAGTTTAAGTCTTTTGCAAAAAGCTTTAAAGAACAAAATTCACAAAAAGGCCAAACTGATCAATGTGAAAGAAATACCACCACCTCTTTTATTTTTTGTTCTCATAGAAATACTCAAGAGGTCAGGGTAAGTAGTTTTGTGTTTTTTTAAAGAATTGTTTTTTTAATAATACATTTATTTCAGTAAACTTGATTTTACGTAATTTTAAATTAAATAAATTAAACAACGTTGAAGTCCATTTTAATCTCGTTTTCCAGGATTTGTTTGAGTAAAAAACTTAGAAAACCTTCGTGTACAAAATTTTTTTTAATTATAACAAAATATTCAATTTTAATTGTAAAAATATATTTTTTTTACATATGGTCATTTCCGTCAAAAGGTCCACCGTGACCGAAAATTTAAAAGTTATTAAAAGCTGATTATTTTACGATATTGCAAAGTTGTGCAAACGTAATTTCTTACATGTGAGAATGTTTTATTGTATGTTTTCTTTAATAATATCGTCCTTAAAAGAGGTGATATTTGATAAAAATTATTCCAAAAAAAATTTTCTTACATGGTCTGTAATCTAAGGAACAGTTCAAAGAGAAATATGTTATTCGGATTAACGGTAAATTTTCATTTTATTTAATTCGTTATTCAGTTAAATTATTACGGAAAAAATTTCACGTTCGAAATGTCACGTATCGGCCCAGATTTTGGCTTAAAAAAAGAAAATACAGAAGATATTGGAATCAAACCAAAGACATTTATGTTACATTGCTACGTAGAATTCTGAAAGTAGTTTGACTAAAAAATTGTATCAGGTTTCGCTGAATTACGCCTTTTTATACATGGCCACAAAAACTACTTCTGTTTTATTCACGTACGAACCGCTACTTCTTTTGCCATTATCTTTGACCTAGAATCGCTCCCTCCATAAACTTTAGCATAGGTAACAGTGCTTTCTTAGTGCTATAACTTTAGGGATTAGAAACTTTAAAAAAATTGTTTGTTTACAATGTTATTGCATTTTTGATGCGTACGACTGTCATGTTCAACACATTGGAATTACCCATATTTGATTAAAACGATAATGAAGAATTTTTTAAAAAAATTAATTCTTTCATCCATTTTGTTTTTAACTATTTTTTAGTCCCGAAGAGTTGGCAACACCGAAAAGGGCAAATTAATTTTGCATCAAAATACTGCAATGTTCATTTAATTTTGGGTAGTTCTACCCCGGTCATTTTTACCCCAAACTGTTTTTATTTTAATCAATATTTTTGTTTATTTACATTTGTAGGGATATTTAAACAGTTTGCAGTATTTAGACTATTTAGACAACATTCGTATGACTACAATTATCATTACAATCCATTTAATAGTTTGTTGTTAAAATTAGGTCATCCATACTTAATTATTAGTTTCAAAAATGCATACAGCGCAAACAGTTGTAATAAAAATTTTACAATAAATCGAATGTCGATGCACAACTGAATATATGAGAATATATCTATGGAAGTGTAAGCATGAAATTAGAGTCATAAAATAGAATCATATTTAAATATTGACTCATACTTTTATGTGTACACATTTAAAACATCTCTATATTTATTCGTGACTGGTATAAGTATTTTGTATATTGACAAACTTCTATTATTCTATTCATTGTATTTACGCACAGAGTCAAACTGTACAAATGGATTTGTTAAATTTATTTGTATGAGTTTTTGGGCAATTTGTTATACGCATTGATCCTTATAACTTTAGTAAAAATAAACATAATTTATTGTATACAAATGCATGTATGTATGTATGCATGTATGTATGTATGTATGTATGTATGTATGTATGTATGTATGTATGTATGTATGTATGTATGTATGTGTATATTTGATAGTTTGTATTTGCCCTGCAAATAAAATTGGACCACCTGGTCCATTTTGATAAAATGGACTACTCCATGGACTGGTACGATGTAATGCAAGCATGGACCATGTCATTGTTAAAAAGTGTTTGTAGTGAGCCGACATGTCTTCGTTTTTTAACGACATGCTTTCGTTTGTAATGACTTCAAAACAAATCCTCTTGAGTATACCAGGGAGTAGTTTTAAAACTACTCCTTAGTGGTCCAAAGGTGGGTTATATTGTCCTCTCCTAGGACATCGTAATGTTAAATAGACCAGGTTTTTTCCATACGTTTGGGTTATTTTTGGACTAGTCCTGGTCCCTTGTAGACTACTCTTTACACGCGTGTTTGGGCTGTTCCTATTATTTGCAGGGTGGATATTCAGATACGAGTACGTATCTCGCTATGCATGTAGATGTAATTTTCATAATTTATGAAATATGTTTTATAGTTTTAATTTTGTTTTGTGGTTAAAATATTAGTAGCCCCTCTTATATGCTCTTCATCGTTGCAGCTAGAATTGCAAAATGTTTATATATATATATGTATATGTTTTCAATAATATATTAAATACATTGTATAGGAGCTAACATTTGGAAATAAACTATAGTGTGTAATTTAAAAGTTCTTACAGTGGGAATAAGTTAAGTAAAATATATGATATACACAATTTTCCAAATAGCGATTTTTTAGGTCGTGAAATATGTTTTAACCACACGCAGACTCCAACAAAACTATTTTTAAGGATTGTGTTTATTTTAACCATGTTATTGTCACCATCTAAAAGCCATAGCCATATTATGGTGGGTTTCAAATATGTGATGGTAAATAAAAACAATAATTTTCTTACCTTTTTCTTTTTTCTACATTTAATAACTTATGAGTCCTTTTATAGGGTATACTTTTGTCATTTATTCTCATTTATTCATTGAACGAAATAATGTTAACCAGAATGTTTTTTGCCTGTAATGCAAATTTTACGAAGTTTAATATTAATAGGTGCATGACCCCACCAATTAGTGTTACTTTTTCTAACAAAAATATCAAAAAATGTCCACATTTCGATTCATAACTCTTTTTCTACTGAACCGATTGTGCTTGATTTCAATCCCAAACTGCTTAGTAGGACAAGAAATAATTTGATACCAATACTGTTCTTTTCTTTTGAGTCGTTCGAAAGTGAGCGTGATTTCAATAAACGGAAAGACAGACAGACATAGCTATATCGACATAGAGTATCTCAAGGACCCAGAATATACATACTTTATGGGATCTGAGTTGAAATTTAAATAAGTTTCATACGGAATGACAAAATTCCCTAGGGGAAAGGAAACTAACACAAAACTTGTCACGTGACATTTCTAAAGTGGCAGGGACCGGTTCTAGTTCTAACACTTTATATGAAGGGGACTTGTAACTTTAACATGGCTACGTCCTAGGAGCAGATAAATTGCCACTTTTTTGACCTTTGTATCATGTATTTTCAATAACCTAAATGGGTTATATAATGCCTGTCGTAGATATTGTCCCGAGTGAACCATGTTAATATGATAGATCCACTTTATACCTGCGCTACTAGCGCCAAATCCAGTCACATGAGGTGATTTGTGTCAATTACCTTTCTTTTGGAGTACTTACACTTAAAACACATTATGACCAGTTAAGTGTTATGCCTTGTTTTCACCCAAATGAACGAATTGTAGTTCCTTTTTATTATAATATTGTGTTCACTGGTCACGGGGTAAGTACTTTAAGAAAACTTCACAAACACAAACTTCCAGCAGAGCTAGTTTACTCTCATTTACCACTAGTGGTGGAGGTTAGCTGAAATACATCGGTATATGTTTCATTAATTTCAACGCGCGAGAGATGGCTAATGCGGCTTAGAAGTGGTGATTTTAACGAAAGCCGAAAAAGTTCGAGGATGATATATTGGAAATATAAATCTACGAAAATTTTTGTCAAACTTAAAAAGAACTTGCAAAATAATTGGGAATTCATTCATTCAATTCAAGCAGGAATTAGCAAGTTGCAGGATGCATCCCAAAGCAAGCACTACACGAGTAAATACCGAAAGATGTTTACATGCCTAAAATATTACGAACAACAAAAACAAAATTCAGTTGTGAATTGAACACTACAGCTAATTGTTCTATTACGCCAACACGAAACAGTTGAAATTGTATACCTTTTCTTTTGTTCGTTGCAGGCGTTTCTCACAAGAGTACGCTTTACTTCAGAGCGGGATACTCGAAATAAGCTTTAATTGTTGTTTGGCCTAAAAATTAGCATTTATTTCAGAGCAAAGTCCTTATTTTTCCAAAGTATAGGAAAAGGGAATTGCTTACTATTGCGAATATTTTTTTCTACATTATCCCACTGTGCCACAATCACATATGTAGCAACTTTTGTGCTTTATCATTGCAAATTTATAGAAAGAAAATGTAAATCAGTATTAATTATTCATATACGCAGTTTTATCAATAATTTTCCAAATAATGTTGTATTTATATTTTCTAATGTGTTTTGGATTAAAGTTTTTATTTTATGTTTTCTTAATTATAAAAATTACATAAATATATCATTTAAAATTTATTTATGATTTTAGTTGCCGCATTTTTATTGGCAATAAAATAAAATAGTACGCAAATGAATGAAATTATTTTTATTGGTATGAATTCATTCAATGCCAAAGCAAAATCATCTCAAAACAAGTAAGAGTGTTATATTCGGCTGTGTCGATTCTTTTATACGCTTCACCCAACGTAATACAGTGTCTTATACCACACAGCCACTAATACACATTATCAAACAGAATTAAAAAAAAAAAAATTCAATAAGTACATATGTTGATTAGCTTATTTTGTTTCAAACACATTTCAAAATGTAACCCTTATGTGCGCACCAAGGTACCAGTCTACCTTTCTTATGTCCGAAACTTCTTAAGAACTACTTACTAACTTTTAAAAAACTTGGCTTTTATGCAACCGTACAGCTAAAATTATTTTTGTAATTTCCATGAGAGACCAATTTATTCTTAACCCATTAAAGACTGAACCCCGATTTCGTGGTACGATTTTGATGAAATTTCACACATTTGATATTATGGGCATTTATATTGACATTGCGTTTTTTTTATTTTTACCTTGGCCCCTAGACCATGGGTATTTTTTTACCCACTTCGCTCTTAAAGAGTTCTAAAACCCAAGATTTTTTGAAAACCAAAAATAAAAAAATTCATTTATTGCATGCATTGATTGATGTGTGTGTTGTGTGCTTATTTCACTAAGGGTATTCATTTCAGTTTTTTTATTTGTTGGAAAAATGGAAAAGTGGAAAAATGTAATTTTTGTTACAACAACCACAAGAAAAAAAATTCCACCAAAAGTTACATTTTTATCAGACTATAACCAAGTGTAAAAAAGTCAGGATAAAAATATGTAATTTTCCACTTTAAACGTCAAATGAAATGATGTTGCCATTCATAAAAAATTGCTAATTTTTAATACAAAGTACGAAAAATTGCATCTCTTTTTATAAACTCTTGAATTGTACAACTCTGATTTTAAAAATTATTTTTTTTAGTTACAACATTTCAAAGATAACTTCTTTTTCATTTAATCTTTCAAAAATATGTGTTCAATGAAAAAAGTTATTAAAAAAGAATTAAAAAAAAGAAATGGGATCAAAAAAATTGACAGAAGCTGAAGTTAATAAAATACTCGACTTTTTGGCAGACAATCGCCATTTTGAGTAACTTTTTGTAGTCGAATATTATGATGAAAATAACACCAATCACTTCTTTTTAAATTTAATAATCAATTAATTCACTTATAACACTTTTGTCGGCATCTTGAAAAATATCAATTACTTCCACGAATTATTTGACAGATTGTTTATGACAGTTTGTAAAAAAAAAAACCCCCGTTCACGTCAATAAGAGTGTAATTTTTCTGTTTTCCATTTTTCCAACCGAAAAAAAATTGAAATGAATACCCTTACTATGTACGTTGAATCTGTCCCAGCGGGAAAAGGAAGAAGTACGGATGCCTTCTAGAGGGCCTTTGTATTCCTTCTTTTGGATGAAAAGGATGGTTAAATTTTAAGGGCCGATGTTGAATAAATTGAATTCGTTGCGCAAAAGAGCCATTGTTTCGTTAGCTGTGTGGCACCGTCCTGTTGAAAGCACATATCATCCACATCCATATCTTCTAATTCGGGCCATAAAAAGTTCGTTATCATCTCATGATAGCGAACACCATTCACAGTAACTGCCAGACCGGACTCATTTTGGAAAAAATACGGCCCGATGATGCCGCCAGCCCATAAGCCGCACCAAACAGCAGTGTTGCCAAAACTTTGTGACCAAAAATGGCTAAATTTACGGAAAAAATGGCTAAAAATGGGCTAAAAAATAGCTAAAAGTTTTTTTTATTTGAACTCATTAAAATTCAATAACACAACAAAAATAATTCATTTAAAGTTGTTTACGATGGTACTGTAAGTTAAGATCAGTTTGTTAAATAAGAATAAACGTAAATTAATATTTTGATGGATATTTAAAAAATTAAATCATCGATAAATTCGATGTCGTTATTGTTCATCTCATAGGAATCAATCGTGCCTATTAGTTATAAATAATTTGAAGGTAAATCATAATCACGACAACATTAACCCATCACCTTTTGAGTCCAGATCTACAATAAAAAACAAGTAAGAAAGTATAGTCGGTCAACCCCGACCACATTAGAACCTACGTACCACATTTTATTAAATTATCTGCAATTTTGGCGACCTGTACTTTTTTACAATGTTTACATGGACAGCCAGCCAACCGGACAAATATCGTTAAATTGACACAGAAAGTGATTTTGAGTCTTTCGGTATACGTAAAGGTAGGCTTAGGACCATTATTTTAAGGTGTTACAAACATCAGCAGAAACGCATAGTACCCTCTCCAATACTGTGATGTTGGTATAAATATTTTATTGTTATGGTAAAAATATTTACCTAATTCATAAAATCGAATTTACGGTTGCTAAATGTAACCTTTTTTCTCAAATTACATTTAACGATGTTTACTTGGCTAAACACCCTCTCTACTTCAGCATTAGACCATGGAAGTGAGAGAAACTTTATAGTCAATTCTGATATTTCTAAAAAAAATTTTGTTGCCGTCTGCATCTCTTTATTGAAATACTTGCAACCAGAAAGAAACACCGATGTTTGTGTTAATCCATTTTATAAATTTAATATTGGAATACTGTTGCTTTATTTTGAAAGATGTTTCATGATCATAGTTTATAGCGATTTTCAACATTTGTAAAAGTTGTGATTTAAATTAAAGGCGTTTTAATTGTTAAAAATTTTTATTTTACTTTTATGAATTTTTTATAATAAATTAAAAAATGTTCTTTTAAAAGAAAAAGGGCAAACAAGTTGAAAAAGGCTAAAAAAATGGCTAATGGCTAAACTCAATTTTTAATGGCTAAACAGGGTGAAAAATTGGCAACACTGCCAAACAGTCACTCTTGTGAGCGCATTGGTTTTTCGACAATCACTCTTGGATTATCATTCGCCCAAATGCGGCAACTCTGCCGAATCCACTGAGGTGAAAATGTGCCTCATCACTAAATCACGAAGTGCACGATGTGCATTTTGATTTGAACGCCCATATTAATAATAAGCAGTGATGCCAATTTTTTGAGAGCAAAAAGCACTTTAAAATTTAAAAAAAAGCAATAAAAAGCACTATTTCGAACAAATAAAAGCGTAAAAAGCACTAAGCCATTTTTTCAATTGTATTAAACACAAAACAAGTTGCAATTAGGAGTGCCGAATATTAAATACCTCCAAAATTTAGAAAAAGCCTACGGCGTTTATGGGGGACTAATTTCATTTAAAATTAAATAATAAATATATTTACATTTGTATATAAACATTTTTAAATGTTTTAATATTATCATCAGTAAAAATAATGTCAGCATCATCAGCTGAGTTTCAGTCGGCCATAAAACAGTTTTAAAATAATACAGCTCGATTTTTGTAGCAAGAAAAGATCTGGCCTGTTGCAATTACCGAAAATTTGCAATGACAGACCACTGTTTATTAAACTTAAAGACAGCCCATATTTGATAAAAAAAAAACTTATATTTTATCGTTTAAATAAATCTAAATTAAAATCGTGCAAAGTTTAATAAAACAATCGGCGTATGATATTATCCAATTATTTTAACCTATGTACGCTTCTGAATAAAGAACACACATAAGGCGTAAAATAGAAAAAACATGTATGTCTGCACTGTGATACTTAGTCAAATCTTTTAACAATATCACTTAAGCTGGAGGTCCACACCACGCGTTACTCGCATTTTCGCAGCATACGCAGCTGTCAAAAAAGTAGGATCTGTGTAGTTATACGTAGTAAGTTACATGCACAAAAGCGTAGACGCCTTGAGGCGAAAAGTAGGTTTACTTTCTTCTTTTGTAAGCGTCACAAGCAGCGTTCGAACAAATCAGCTGATTTTGACAAATTAAATTTTATTTTTACTTGTGTTGCTGCTGCATAAAAAGCGTTGCATGTAACTTGAAACGAAAAACGCAAGTAAGGTTAGAAAAGCATGCGCTGCGTGGAGGCGAAAACGCGTGGTATGGACCTCCAGCTTTAAGGTAGAAATGCACAACACGCGGTTATTTTGAGACACGTGTCGTGCGTTTGAAAACTAAAGCGCATGAAAAATGGCATGTTACACAAATCTCATCTAAATCATCCTCTTTATAATCGACGTTTTAAAAAATGTTAGAAAAAAAAAAATAAAAATTGTAAAAAGCACTAAAGGCACTAACGAAAAATTGAAAAAGCACCAAGTTAGTGCTTTTTCTTAATTTGGCACTAAGGATAAAATTTTGGCGTTTTGAGGCATCAAAAAGCACCATAAATAATGCCAAAAGCACTAAGTTGGCATCACTGATAATAAGCCATAATAAGGTGAGGTTCACATTCAACATTGGCCGTTTACCAGGCTTGCTCGCTTTATTCCACTCTCATATCTTTTTACACACGTTGTCATTGCTCTCGCTTCTTTTGCAGTTACGTAAGAATGGTAACGGGGAAAAAACAACAAAAAATGTTACTCCTTCTCTTCTCTGTTGTCATAGAAGGGAATGTGGAATGTTTTATATTTTGTGCCAGGAATTTACACTGCATACTAAGAAAACCTGAAGAATCTCCAATCATGAGACAATTTTATTTCATGTGAGCTATGTTGCAGCATTGGTATAAGTGAAAAAGTTGTCACAAATGCACAAGAAATGGCAAAGAGCATGTGTTTTGAACCCTCTGACAGCGAAGTGGGTATTTAAATACCCATGTCATTGAATCAAAGCTGTGGTCAACGTTATTGGCCCAATTTATCTAATATTTTTTTCTAAAGCAGAGCACACCTAAGGCTATAAATCACCAAGAGGGGTTTCCGATTTTCCACTCTCCCAATTTTCCAGAGCCGTTGTCGTTCACTTTTTCCAAATATTAAAAATTGCTAACTTACCCAATTAAAGGGGGCAAAATTTAATTTCAAAAATTTGTTTAAGTAGTCTTATCCTTTCTTTATCTATGTGTAAATACCAATTTCCGATACCTCTTACCTGAAGTTAGCCAGAATTTTTCTACGAAGGCTCTGTTTTTGGGTATTTAAATACCCATCCGTCCTCAATGGGTTAACACTCTTAAATGCGCACCAAGGTACCTGGATACCTGTACGTGTTTTACATGGGAATGTTGCCAATGTAAGTTTATTTTTTTAAGTAAATAGAAGCTCTGCATTAAATACTGATAGTCAACGTATATAAAATATATAAAGTTTATATTAAAAAGATAACTTATCGGGTAGTGCATTCAACCTATTCATGAAAAAAATACTGGAATAAAAGGGCAACGCTGAAGACAAAGGTCACTTGCCCCTCGATTATGCAGATGATATTGACATTATAGAAAGACACACGCAAGATGAAACTGCTGTCTATGCGAATATTGAGAAGGATATTGATTGCAACTGCAAAAAAATCATCGCCAAATTTCAGCAACGACTGAAAAAATTTGAAATAAAATTGCCTCCGACTTGAAGAAGTATTCGATCACGACTGCCAGAATTAGTCCCCAGACTTTAAATAAAACGAAGAAGACTGCTTGCAAACAGGTTTTATTATGGACTAAGCATGAATTTTTAAAGTAAAGACATCTTATGCCGAAACATCGATATTATGGACCCATATGCGATGCCATATGCGATTTTAGAATTTTTGCTATTTTTAAGTTAAATGTCTTTTAGTCAAATATACAAACTTTATATTTAACCCCATTTAATTTTCTACAATTCCAAAAAGTCTTTTTGATATTAATTTTATTTTAACAATTGTGGCTATTTAGTTGCCATAACAATTTGAAATTTGAGTTCAAATTAAACAATCCTTTGGCAATATTAAAAAAAAAACTTAACTGTAATTAATTGCTTAAATGTAGTGCCGTGTATTTGAATTTAAATTATTAAGCTATTTATATTTTTCTCTATCTATTGAATTTGCATAAAAAGGGATTAAATAGAAAAGGCTGGAAAAATTTTTAAAACTTTGTGAAATTTATTTAATGCCTTGAGCCAGAATTATCATGTAAAAAAACAAAAATCCATTTAAAAACGACCATATTTTTTGACGTCAACATAAACCAAGAATTCAAACAACTAAATCAACGTTTTCCAACAAATTCATTTCAATTCCAACAATTCATTTCATCCAACCCTTTCCATCATTCTGCATTCAACTGGATTCGCCAAATAATTTATTTATTTATTTATTTCTATTTCTCTGACAAAATACAAATCATCTACATTGAATGAATAAAATCCATTGAAGATTATTAATCAACAAAATTCTACATAAAATTCGCATGCAACTCAAACTCCTCGCAGTTTAATAAATAAATATGCATGAAAGAAAAAATCTAGCAAAATTGCTATATTCAGCTGTGCCGAATCTTATATACCCTTCACTATAGTATCGAAAAGAAAACTGTTCTTTAGCTCATATAGTATAGGCGCTATCGTGCCAAAATCCTCATACCTGGAGCATATTTGTATGGTCGGTATCAGAGAAAGCCAAAAAGTTATATTTTTAATACTTATAACCTATTCATACGCCACCGAGCACGAGTACAGGCAGGTATGACTACCAATAAATATGAACATGAATAAGTTTGTATATCGACCGGTATGAGTATGAACAAACACGCATGCTTATGGGTAATCCTTTGAATGCGTATGAGTATAGGCATGTATCGTAAGTATCGACAAGTAACTTCAACATTTTGTGTGGTTATTTTAAAGCAAGCAGTGTTGCCACGACCTAAAAATTTATGTTAAAGTTATACTAAAACATAAATATTTGCTATCAAATTAAAAAAATGCTTCTAAAGCTAAAATAAATTATAATCTATTTTTTATAAAAATAATTAAAAAAGGAGGCTATCAACTATTTTGGGATCTTTTATGTTTCCAGCTAAAGAGTAATCTTAATCTAATGCTGCGCTGCAGGCAGGAAATTTCATAAAATTCTTGATTCTTATTAAGACAACCGTGGATACCTTGTGGAGTTTTTTTTCCACCATAGCACGATGTCGAAGTCTTCTTTAAGGCTAAAATTTTCGTTGGCATACTGATTGACTCCAGCAATTAAATTTTAAACCATTTTTTATCGTCTTAAAAATGCAACTGGCATCAGACAAACTACTCAAACTCATAATATGTATGAATGTATTTACCTGTGATATCTCATTTCTTAACTGCGAATATGAATATTCTTTTTTTTTTTGGATTACGGTAACTTTTTCTGTTTTTTTTAAGAACGATTAAAATAACACGACGTATTTTAATTTGCATCCATTTAGTCATTTTTTTTAGATTTTCTTAAGTAAGAACGCAAATCTTTATATTACAGACATTTTTTAAAGTCAACAATCGTTTGTTTTTCAATAAAATTTTGTTGAATTGTACTCAAACGATTTTGAAAAAACGTATTTATTTGTGATTCAGCAATATGGAAAAAAAATTCTGGCAACATTTATGAAAAAATTTAACAAAAAAAAAAAAATGTTTGAAGTCAATGCTATAACTATGGGTGTGTCTGAATATGTGCGAGTATGAAACACAATAAGTATGATAACATACATGAATGAAATCTAATGCGCATGGATATACACAAGTATGAGAATAAACAGATACGAGTACGCACACGTATTGAAAATTGTCGATATGTGCTAGAGTACTCTAATTTTTTTTATACTCATTGACTTTCTCTGGTCGGTATGTGAAATAATATGCGATTTCGCAGATTTTTAAAACCAAACATATTTCATGTAAGCTTATTAAGAATATTTGTGCTAAATTTAGCTTGTTTTGTACACTTATGTATATTGGGGCCAGGTAAAATAATGGACTAATTTGTCTCATTTTCAATATGGGAAGTTCCAAAGTGTTGAACGAGACAGTCGTACGCATCAAAAAGGCAATAACATTTTAAGCAAAACATATTTTTACGTTTTCTTAACTTAGAAAGCACTAGCTAAAGTTTATGGAGGGCGCGATTCCAGGTCAAAGATAATGGCAAAAGAAGTAGCGGTTAAAACGTGAAGGCGTAATTCAGCGAAACCTGGCACAATTTCTTAGTCAAACTACTTTCAGAATTTTACGTAGCAATCTAACATTAAAATGTCTTTGGTTTGATTCCAAGATCTTCTTTTTTTTAAGCCAAAATCTGGGTCGATACGTAACATTTCGAACGTGAAATTATTTCCGTAACAATTTAACTGAATAATGATTAAAACAAAATAAAAATTTACCTTTAATCCGAATAACATATTTCTCTTTGAACTCTTCCTTAGATAACAGACCATTGGAATAATTTTTATCAAATATCACCTCTTTTAAGAAAGATAATTATTGAAGAAAACATACAATAAAACATCCTCACATATAAGAAATTACGTTTGCACAACTTTGCAGTCTGATTGTTCATCTAAGTGAACAAATTTATGAGCAAATTTATAAATTTAGTAAAACCTGAATATTTCTCTATAACAATATCGTAAAATAATCAGCTTTTAATAACTTTAAAATTTTCGGTCACGGTGGACCTTTTGACGGAAATGCCCATATTAAATACTCCTTATATTTAACCCATTTTTAGCCGACTGGAATAAAAATTACCAACACTTCAACTGTTTTTTCAATGTTTTTTTTTTCTATTAATTATTTCTATCTTCAACATCGATCAACAGAAATGCGGTGAAAAATGAGTTAAGAAATACCTGAGATTTGGACCTCTTAGTTCCTTTTGTATGGCGGCAATGCCAAAAATAGCATTGAAAGCAAAGACAATGTTGAAAATTTGTCACAATTTTGTTGTTGCTTTCTACAGAAATACATATTGCGTTTTATGAAATATTTTCGATTTTGTTTTTGCTTTCAATATAACTTTTGGCGTTGCGTTTGCGTTTTACAAATTAAGGGCCTTAATCTCGCGGTATTCAAATTGCTTCCTGTGTGTGCTGGTTGCTCTCACGAATTAGGGACGGATAGAAAACACATTATTTGTCACCCAGTGGTTAAGATCCACTATGAGATAAGGCCTTATGACAGGTGTGCATATAAATCTTTTCTATTTCTGTGCCAAAATAATTTGTTTTGGGAAGAAAAACGGTTGCTCTTTGTCTTAACTCGGTCATTTATAAGCCGATTATGTTAATTTTCAATCGCAGTAACCATAAGTAGGCGAAATATTGAAGATAAAATAAATAAATAAAATAAAATATTATAAACACAGACCTCGAGCCTGATCATTTACTTTATATATTTAATAATCTACTATGTAATCGTCTTCATTAGTAAAAATTTGTAATTTGTGGGTAAAAATTAGAGGCAGCAGCCGTATTCTGTAGTTCTCTTAGCTAAAGCTAAATCTCGATCGCTAAAATGCCTTAGAGAATACAAAATTTAAAAATTTTAGCGATGACATTAACAGCTAAAATTGCCGCGAATTTAACTTTTATGACATTGGCAAATTAAGCAATGCACGTTACAGAATTGTATTCGTATGTGCTTAAAATTTTTGGCAAACTAGTCCTCTTCGTAGCTGGGAAACGTCACAGAAATAATTCTCCAATATTTTTCACCAATTAAAGGATTAATCAACACTAAAATCAGTTTAATTAAAAATTTAATCAAGCGAATTAAAAATTTAATCAAGCGAATTAAACGTTTAATCAAATTAATTAAACTTTTAATTGATACTATTAATTTGTTTACTGGTGTGCAAATTTAATTAATTTTTCAAGTAATATCACACATTTTTCAATTGAAATAAATTTTTAATATTTCTGTGTTTGGAAAACCCTCTTTAACAGACAGACGTAACCCATTATATAAACTTTGCTGCTTATAAGGACCCAGAATATTTATACACTTTATATGGTCCAAGATAAATACTGCTGAAACTAAAAACAAGTAAGATTTTGGCCATGTCGAATCTTATATACCCTTCACAATGGTGCGATTAAAACCGAAATTTATTTATAAAACTACCAATCTTTAGAAATAAATAAATAAACTTTGTGCCACGCCGATTTCTCCAATCCAGCCCAAATTTTGTCGGATGTTGTCTGTTTATAACCAACATACTTGTGCCTAATTAAGACACTCTTGCTCTTGCCGTTCTCCAGATATAAAATTAACATAAACAAGGGTAAAAATATTTTTTTTAAGGAAACATTTAACGGAGCATGTGTGACATAAATATATACCAATCAAGTGTCCACCATATCCACCAATTTCAACAGACAGATGAACAAATGAACATCGTTTGACCAACTTCGCCAACTTTGGGTCTAAGATCAATTTTGTAGAAATTAACAACAGAATGACAAACTTTTACATATCTGTGGCATTTTGACAAAGCATCTTAAGTCAAATTTAAAATCTGGAAAAAAATGTTTTTGATCATGCGTTATTAAGTTTTTAAAAATTTTTTATTATAAAAGAAATGTTTCTTTAATTTTGGTTTATTTTCTTAATTAATAAAAATGATTTTTTCACCGAGTTTTTTTAAACTTGTTTTCTATCTTTTCTCGAGTTCAGATGTTTTTTCAAAATGCCACAGATATATACCCTTTTAACTTCAGTGAAGGGTATACAAATATGTACAATGGACCGAGTATAGTGACCATCAAGGTAGCCAACTTCGACAGATTGATTGTAGTCGTTGTGATGCATCCCTAGGAAATAATTCCTGAGCCAATTGAACTTAATACGGAAACATCTCCAGATTAAGGCTGTTTTCCTAAACGTGTGTTCACAATGTATCAATACCGTTTAATGCATTGTGTACTTAAATGTTTACCTACTTTGTATTGTATATGAATATGGTTTGCATCTACATTATTTTAACTGCTTTATTTGCTTTTCTCTGCGCAGTGACAACTAAAAAGTTTCATTTCGGAACTAAATGCATTGTCAAAATTTTTATGGTTGCATTTAAGAACATGTTGCCATGTATTACAGCCTTACTTTAAGTACGCGGCACGGCAATGTTCTTGAGATTCCCGTCGACGAGTAGACTCGAACAGCATCCTCAGCTTCTGTAATGCAAACAGTTCAATCAACAGCTCTTCATGATTTATTACCTTCTGGACCCTGATTCCTATAACGTAATTCAGCTTGTTATCACTGGGAGCTGTTGGCAGTATTAAAATGAATGTTGACGGTAATTTCTTTGTGTTGTAAGAATTGATCGTCTAGATTCTAGACTCTAGAAACGTAATAATATTGAAAAATTTTTATGATTTGTTTTACATTTAAACTGTTTATTACCTGCGAAAAATTATTATTAAAAAAGACAAAAGTTAAAAGCAATTCAAATCAGTCAGTTGATGTTTGTTAGTTTAATAATGATTCTTAAAATTTTCTTAATCTTTTGGGCTTAAGGTAAATTTTTTTTAAACAGTTTTGGTAATTTTTTAATTTTTTCTAAGATAACATACAAATATATAAGTATGTTATTTAGTACAACAATGCAGAGATTCTTCTGGTGCTGCATTAAACGGCATTCAAATCATGTTTATGCATGTCATTATTGAAATAAAATAAACTCTTAGGACATACACATCTTTTTTTTCCCTAATACCCGTGAAGCTCTACGCTTGTCTGCAGGAAAGAAACCAGAGTCTCTGGCGGGAGTCGAACCCGCAACCCCGTTGCTGATAGACTAGCTCACTACCATTTAGCTTACCAGGGCACTGAAAATAAAGTTTTTGGCATTAAACGCAGAATTATAATACCTTTTAAATGACAACAAATTATAAATACATACATTCACCCAGAGAAAAACCATATTTTAAGAAGGTCACCTCCAACAAAACAATTTTTACCGAAAATTTTTAAACATATTATGGTTAATTTAATTATATTTTGTCATCCTCAACCATATTATGATTCAGTTAGTCCTTTATCAAGCAGCCACCACCATATTACAGTTAATAATAACAAAAGTATGCCAGTAATATTAACCATAATGTGTTTAAAAAATTTCGTTGAAAATAGTTCTGTTTTAGGTGACCATAATGAAAAATGTTGTATCAAAAGGTTCTTAAAAATTTAAAAATATACCTATTTTGAAAACGGCCCTACCTAACGAATGGAGAGCACTAGTCTCAGACGATTTTAGGAATCGTTACAAAACAAAGCCATGTATGTTCTTGGAGGGGCTTGACAAAATCACTTTTCTGCTCTCCATACGAAGTGAGTCGGTCGGTCTTGTGTATAAAAATTTGTGGAGTTAAAATAGAATTAAGCCATCATAAAAATAATTCAAATAACTCCAAACACGCTTCAATAATTATTTTGCATTTTATGCAACACAGAGGTCAATTAATATTTTATTGCAAATAAAAACTGATGAAAATGATAAGAATTTTATTTGTGGTCGTTTGTTTTTCGCCCTCGCCTTTGCTCTCGTTGTTGTCGTTGTTGCATTTTAATTTTGAAATTCCATTTGTGGTTTAATTTGTGGCGCGTATTTTTACTCGAACGTATTCGTAGTATTTCCGGGTATGAGTTGCGACAACAGAAAAAAGCAATTATAATTTATTTTCATTTTCAAATTATATGTTTGAATGTATAAAAAACAATTTTTATCCATTTCGTGTGATTGAGTTCATTTGAATATTTAAGTGATGTCGAAAGAGTAAAATTAAATCAAATTAATTTTTTTATGTTATTTTTTAATCGGTTATTACGAAATAACGATACTCTTTGTTGAAATATTCGTTTATAATTTGCTTCAAATTAAAAGAAAATGTTTTTTTTTAATAGTAGTCGGCTATTGAAGTGTATTTCTAAACAGGTACTTGGTTTTATCCCATATGTGGATGTCCTTGGAATGCTTTCCTTCAGCTTTTAGTATGAAATAATTTGTGTACCATTTTATTAAAGTTTCTAAAGTTTTTATACACTGCCGTTATTATTTTTTTTTTAAACTTAATTAAAAAACTAATTGAAGGGCCACCATAATTCGCCTTAAATGATTTCATTAAACTCACGATTAATTTCATTTTTAATTTTATTTTTTCTATTTATTTTAATGAGTTTATTTAATTCTGGCGCAGGCTTTTCAAATGTTTTGAATTCTGTGCAAATATTATGGCAGTTTTTCTGCATTTCTGATTAAAACAGTTTTACAATATATCAAAACCCTAAAGCTATTTTAGTTTTAAAATTTATTTTATCTTCAATTAAGTTTGCTGCTAATTGATGTTTCTTGTCTATTGGTTGAAAGCAGTGGTGGGCAAAGCACATAATATGTGTAAAGCAGCAGAAACTTTGCTTAATTTCCAAAGTAGAAATAAATTTCATAATTCTTCTACTTTTTAAATATAAATAAGTTCACAAAAAAAGTTTTTTTTGCGGTTTTAATTTATTGAGTTATTAGCCTCATTATATGTTTAACATTGATTTAACAATTTTTCGCTGTAAACAATTCTCGATTTATTATCTTTATTACATTATATGTGTATACCAATGTCTATATATATTCGAGAAATGCCCCTGTAGAAAAAGTCTATAGTAAACGTGTACTGATCAGAGAAAGTCAATGGGTATAAAAAAAATTAAAGTACTTTAGCACATATCGACAATTTTCAATACGTGTGCGTACTCATATCTGTTTATTCTCATACTTGTGTATATCAATGCGCATTTGATTTCATTCATGTATGTTATCATACTTATTGTGTTTCATACTCGCACATATCCAGATACACCCATAGTTATATCACTGACTTCAAACATTTTTTTTTTGTTAATTTTTTTCATAAATGTTGCCAGAATTTTTTTTCCAAATTGCTGAATCACAAATAAATACGTTTTTTCAAAATCGTTGAGTACAATTGAACAAAATATTATTGAAAAATTATTGTTGACTTTAAAAAAGTTTCTGGAATATAAAGATTTGCGTTCTTATTTAAGAAAATCTAAAAAACATGACTAAATGGATGCAAAATAAAATACGTCGTGTTATTACAGTATTTATCGGATATAAGAACATCTCATATAAGAACAAAACGCTTTTAAGAAACATTTTCAAAAACACCATGTCTTTTTAGTGATTTTTCTTACAAAAAAGGTTTCATATAAGAAAAACGCTTATAAGAAAAAAACTGATTAAAGAACATTTTTCTTAAACACCAAAACCACAAAATGTATAGAAAAACAATTTATATAAGAAATTTCCAACGGCACTCAGAATTGATGTAGTTTCATGGACAACGCTGTTTTCTGACAGTTTTACAACAAGAACAAAGTTTTTTTTACTTTTAGTTTTAGATGAGCGAGCTGGTACTCATGAGAAGCTTTGTGTTTTTTTGGCAATAAAAACAAAAGTTAAAATTTTTAAAGAAATACAAAACGGTATAAAAAGAAGCGAAATTGCAAAAACATCTAAAATAGTGAAAAACTCAAAAGACATAGAAAATAATTATTTAAAAGTTAGAAATGTTACCAAAAAAAGAGACAGAAAACTAAAATTCTGCCATAGCTACTTATATAAGAAATAAGTTTCTTATATAAAATAATTGTATATAAGAAAGAAACGCTTATAAGAAACTTTTTTCGTGGATTTTTAAAGTTTCTTATATCCGATAAATACTGTATAATCGTTCTTAATAAAAACGGAAAAAGTTACCGTAATCCAAAAAAAAAAAAAAAAAAAAAAATTGAATATTCATATTCGCAGTTAAGAAATAAGATATCACAGGTAAATACATTCATACATATTACGAGTTTGAGAAGTTTATCTGTTGCCAATTGCATTTTTAAGACGTTTAAAATGGTTAAAAATTTAATTGCTGAAGTCAATCAGTATGCCAACGAAAGTTTTAGCCTTAAAGAAGACTTCGACATCATGCTATGGTGGAAAAACAACTCCACAAGGTATCCACGGTTGTCTTAATAATAATTAAGAACTTTATGAAATTTCCTGCCTGCAGCGCAGCATTAGATTAAATTTTCTCTTTAGCCGGAAACATAAAAAAAGAAACAGAAAAGATCCCAAAAAAGCTGATAGCCCCTTTTTTTTAATTATTTTTATAAAAAACCTCTTTCGTAAAATAGATTATAATTTATTATAGCTCTTGAAGCATTATTTTAATTTGATAGCAAATATTTATGTTTTAATATGACTTTAACATAAATTAATAAAAATCTAATTTAATCAGTGCTATATTTGTGTTTGGAAGATACTTACTACACAGAAAAAATTATTGCCGAATTATTTTCAAACAAACGCTTGTTTGAAATTTTTTTTGATTTCTACAAATTTTTTTACTGATTCAATCAATATTTTTGTTTGATTTTTATTTAACCAACAAAAATGTGGACAACTCTTCAAAAATATAATAAACGCGCTATTGGTTTCAAGTTTTCATAATTTTGTATGAAATATTTAATGCTCTCTAATGTTGTCGTCCTTTTGCATTTTTTTTATTGATTGTAAGCAACACTTCTTTATGATAAATATAAGAACTACAACAAAAAACACATGCAGTCTATTTTTGGACGCTTTAAAAAAGTACAGCAATAAGAAAAATTATAAAATAGCGTGACGAGGTTTGTAGTAAAAAAACAACAAAAACAATAGCAGGTAAAAAAAACGTTTCATTTTTTTAAAACAACAGAAATGACAACATAAGAAACAAAATAAATTTTTGGTTGGTTTCAAAGTTGGTAAAAAAAAGAACAAAATCCCGTATTCAATTTTTTCAAACAGTTTGATTAAATACATCAAATACAAAAATAGAATGATGACGAAAAACATATCGAGTCGGTCTGCCGAAAGCAAAGGAAAGGATGCAGCAAAAGTGAGTGACGAAGAAAAACATTGTGTGTATAAATAAGACTTCGTTCAAAAATTATTCCAACAAAAAAATGTGTCTCGAAGCCAGCCGGCCGCTCTGCTCTGCTTCATCTTCACCAACAGTGCTTGCTTGTGTGCGCGTCATTGCTTGTGCCAAAACTTTTTTGTTTGATTCAGCAAAATTATTTGTTTAAAATTTATATGAATTTCAGTAAACATTTTGTTTGATTCTATAAAATTATTTGTTTGAAAAAATCGGCGCTTTTTTTTCAATAATTTGTTTGTAGGACCGATTTCAGACAAAAAATTGTTTGATTCTACAAATTTTTTGTTTGAATTGAAAAAATAATTTTTTCTGTGTACACACAAATGTTTTCTGCATCAAAAATTTTTAGGTCGTGGCAACACTGCTTGCTTTAAAATTAACATACTGATTGTTGAAGTTACTTGTCGATACTCATCGATACATGCCTATACTCATACGCGTTCAAAGGATTATCCATAAGCATGCCTATTTGTTCATACTCATATCGGTCGATATACAAACTTATTCATGTTCATATTTATTAATAGTCATATCTGCCTGTACTCGTGCTCGGTGGCGTATGAATAGGTTTTAAGTATAAAAAATATAACTTTTTTATCACGCTCTTGTCATTAAAAATCGAATACTGACCTGTCATGGTGCACTCTTGTCAAAACCTGTTGCATTTGGTGTCGGTGATAATTTCTCTCGATTTATATCGAGCTTCATCAGAGATCGCACTATACGAGTTGTTTTAGATGGGGTTTCGTCAAACGAGTTCAAGATTCATTCAGAGGTGCCGCAAGGTGCCGTTCCTTCTATTACTCTATTTTTTTTTTTTTTTTTCTAAATGACCTCCTATGTAAAACTTGCAACCCCTTTCTACTCTTTTGCAGATGACAGCAACCTTTGCCATTCGAACTCATTTTTTGCAGACCAAGGGTATCCGATGTCGGTGCTTTGAGGCAGAAAATGAATGATACGCTTGGCCGAGACCTTGACATAGTCTCGGAATGGGGTCGTGCAAATAGATTCGACTTTAAAACCCGATGACGCATAAACGCGCGAAAGATCAACGTGCCTCATCTGTATTTATGAGTGGTATAATTTTTGAGGAATCAGAATCTCTTAATATCCGATGAACAGAACATTTACAAATGCCGCGGTAATCTGTTCTCCTACTATTAATGCCACCTATATCCGAACCTCTTGCAGGAGAGGTCGAAGGTTCTCATTAATGACAGTAGGGTATCTAATTCGATTGACTCCCTGGGGTATCGTCGCAATGTGGGTTGTATTTTCCTGTTTTACCGTTACTATAATAGGATGTGTTCTGACGAAATTAGGGATCTGGTTCCCGAAACACTTACGTTTGTTTGTAATACCCCTTTTTTTCTCAAAAGCCCATCCATTTGTGGCCGATTGGCAGGTTAATCGTATAACGCATTACAAGGAAAATCCTCCTTCCCATAACCTATTTTCCTAGTTCCAACACAATGCAATGCATTAGTTAAATCTAAGTTCTTCATAAAAATAATTTAATGAAAATTAAATTCCATGAACTTAAGCCTGATTAAAAAATCAAAAAAAATTCGCATCTTGACAACTTTGTATGAAAAAAAGTTAAAGCCATTTCGAAAACCTCGTACAGAATGAAAATAAATCTTATCATGTAAAAGCAAATCTCATGGAGAGGGGAGAGAAATCCGATACAAAATTTGGCAAGGGGTCGGTAAATGTATTTTTTTTAAATCATTGTATGTATTACGTTTACAACAGAGGTGTATTTTAACGTCCGCCAAAGTTTGAGAAAAATCGTTAAGTCCGACTTTTATTTTTCGAAAACGAAAATTTTCCCAAGTGCGATGCATAAAACATTTTTTTTGAAGCTGAAATTGATAATCTTGGGTTATAGAAATTGGGATAACTCCAACTAACTCTAGCTAACTCCATTTCAGCACATTTTACAGGAGAGACAAACAACTTTTTATATTTCATATTTGCAGCTTGAGAGGAAAACCAAAAATATAGTTGGATTTACACACTTTAAGACTCAAACTGATGAAAAACTACATGCTGGTCGACGAGGCTTATCTTTCTCTACTACACGGCATCAAAATCTCAATTTACTTAAAAAGTGGATTTAGCAGGTTTGCATATTAAGCCGACGATATGTAATTTAATTTAAAATTATTACAACAATGTAAATAAACGTATTTCGTTGCAATTGCATGTTATTTTTAGTGTGGTTAATTTGGAGTGCTTTTGTGATCTCCAATATCTGGTAATAACACTCAGTGGATAAGATAAGTTTGTCAAAAAATAGAATTCGAATTTTATTGGACAGTTTTTAAGCAGTGTTCGAAAATAAACAGTACATTACTTAGCGTTCACACCCAGGAACGATATCTATTTTTTTAGTGTTTGTTTAGACGTATACAACCCTTAATACCGTTCGAAACTATTTTTAAGAAAGAGCCGAACACCATATATTGTTCTGTTCTTCGTTATAAAACAGAACAATTGTAGTGATACTGTAGACAAACAATATATTTTAATGTTCTATAATGTTTCTTTTTTTGCATTGATAAAGAAAGTAACAAGCAAAAATTGTTAGCAACGACCGCAGCACGAACAGCTTGAGTGTGTATTGTTTATATGTTTTGTTTGTGTAAAATTATTTTTCTGGCGTTGTAAAAATTTTTTGTTTTTTTTTAACCAGTCAAAAGGGCGCTAAGCACAACAATAACAAACAAACACTAATGAGCTGAACCGAACACAATGAAGTTTCTGGTTAAAAAAAACCGAACGGAATAAAAAGTTCACATCTTGGATTGAGTTGGACAGGAACTAGGGAATGGTAAATGGATTCCAAAATCGATGTTCGATTTTCTGATCGACTTTTTTATTTGGATTTTAGAAACCGATTTATCGCACCTCAAAATCGCTTTTAAAATCGAATTCAAAATCGGGGTTTCCACTCTGCTAATAACTAGATTTTAGTATCGCTCACACACTGGTCTGTTAAAATATGAGCGTTATTCCACAGGAATGTTATGGTTTGAATCATCTGTGGTGTTTCTATAATACGTCAATTAAACTTTCGTTAGGTACAACGATCAATTGCATCTCAGCATGGTCTTGAAAACTATCGACTGCGCCATTAAAAGTTAAATAAAAATAAATAAATGTACTTAAGAAAAACAATTAAAGCCCTTTCCTGTAAAATTTGCTTTTTGTCGCTTACGATATAGTCGCGATTAAGGCCCGATGTTATATTGATTTTCATAAAGCTCAATTTTAGTGTTTGGTTTGGTTCGGTACGATACGATTTTGTTCACTGCCCATTAGTGCTGGGATACTATCGATATTTTCTACTATCGATATTTATCGATAGTTCAGATTTCACTATCGATATATCGATATTACTATCGACTGAATGTTTGTACTTGTGCAGGAAAACTTTAATTATTTTTTTATAAGGCTACAGTTCGTTGTTTTTGTCACTTTATTGAATGTATAAGACTTATGTATATACGCACGTTATTTTAGATGGCCGTTTTTTAAAAATTGATAAGTACCTTTCTCAAGGAACAGAAGTAACAAGGACTATAAGAAATTCCATTGCAACTTTAAGAAATTTTCTAAATTCTAAGCCCAAAAAGGTTATCAATCTAGCGGACTTATCCTTTAATGGTCGTTCATTGTTTTGTCCTATGCTTGCAATTGCATTTGGATTTGCATTTTTTTTTTTACAACAACAAAAATATTTGACATTTCAGTCCCTATATAAACATGTACAAATTTCGACTTAAAGGCCTTTAATTAGCAGTTTGTTTGTATTCATTGCTGTAATTCAGCCGCGAATTAATAAAAGCAAGTAAAAATTTGAGGCAAAAAACTGTGTGTGTATAGCTGCTGTTAGATGTCTTCATGGCTGTATTTTAAATAATAAAAATATCGATATTTATATTTTTTCTATCGATATTTTCGATGTTTTAATACTATCGATAATATCGATAGTTTCCCAGCACTACTGCCCATTGATGACTCTAATTTCTGAACAAGAGGACCTATATTAAAGTTGGAATTATATCAAGGGTAGGTACTTATTAGTAACTACGTAAGAAAACAATTGATTTTTTTTACTTTAAACTTGGAAACTGCATAAGCATACCTACAAACAAGACCAAATTTAAAGGTTTAACTGTAAATTTAGGCAAATTTCAATTTCGATTTCAGTATAAAATCGCTTATGAGAATTCGATTGCTAAAAATCGATTTTTTTTAACACAAAATCTATATTCGATTGAAATAGAAATCGATTTACCATTACCTAATAGGAACAGTATTATTTTTGTGTTCGACAGATGACAAACAGAGAAACGTTAATTTTTTAATAATTTACTACACAAACACTATTAGCGTTTGTGTATTCCACAAATCTACCAAATCGAACACTGCGGAGCGATGTTCAGTGTTTATTTTCGAACACTGTTTTAAAGAATGTTTTCTTGAGCTATATTTTTCTTAAAATTATTTAAGTGTTCAATACTTCTAAAAGATGATACAGTCAAATCCCGATAATTCGTACCCCGATAAATCGTAATTCCCGATAATTCGTAATAAACTGTCGGTCCCTTGAAAAAATCTCGTTAATTCGTAAATTTTCCATACATTTTGGTCCCCTCGATAATTCGTAATTTTTTTTTCAAATAAAATCTTTACCTCTTATAAATCGTAATTGTTTGCGTACTACCACTTATAATTCGTAATAAAAACAACAAAAACATGGAAAGAATGATTTTTTGTTTACCACTATTTTATTTTTGCGTGGGTTTTTGCTTGTGTGTGGATTTATTTTCTTAAGATCAGTTTGTTACATACATAATTTTTATATAGAATTTTAATATATTTTATTTTTAACAACTGTTTTTTATGTTTTTTTTATCGTTTTAGTAAATAAATTGAAAAACCCCGTTTATTCGTATTTATTTTATTTTAACCCCGTTAAATCGAAACCCCGCTAAATCGAAAACCCCTATAATTCGTAAGAAATGGCCGGTCCCTTGCGATTACGAATTATCGGGATTCTACTGTATTTACAAAAATTATCTCGTATAATAAAACATTTTAAACACTACATAGATTATAAAAATACAATGTTTATTAGTTATAGTACTATAACTAAAAAAACTAATGCAAGCCTAAAAGCATGCACTATTTTTTTTGACACAGGCAAGTTGTTCAAACAATTTTATTCTAATTTTAAAAAATTTCACATTTTATTAATGACAATTTGTTATTTTTAATATAGAATTCATTCATTATCCTTGGTGATTTATTAGTTTACCAATAACCTAAACATAAATCAACAAAAGCAAATTGTAGAAAAAGTTTTTTTTTCTCTACTTCAATCATGACAAACATTCAAAACTTGCTTGTAGTTTGTTTTGTTTTTATTTGTTCGTATGATACGTGTGCAACTTTTTTCTTTTATTTTTATTTCTTTAAAATATTTGTTCGTCTACGTTCGCATAACTATTTGTCAATCCTTTTAGATATATTTATTTAACTTTTTTTTATTTTTTATTTACTTACTTTTATTGGTTCATTTTAATTTTTTTTTTGTTCGAGCTGTGTTATTGTGCACAAACAATTCCATGATTGATGCCGCTTTAGGCGTGGTTGACTAACTAGTACTAAATAAGTACTTCAATCATTGTTAGTTTTTAGTTCCATATATTTTGTAGTACATATTTTTTTTTTTATTTTACCATATATATATGTGTACATATATATATAATACATTTATATATTTCGATATCATGTCAGAGATTGTCTATCAATCAACCAGTGTTTGTCTATTTGTTTGAAATAGTTGTGCATATTGAAGGATAGTTTACGCTTTGATTGCTAGAAAGATTGCCAAAGAGTTTTTTATATGATATGAGGGAATTAACACATTCTATAATATAAAATCGTAAAGTAGAAATTATATTTTGTTATACTTATACTAGTTATATTAAAAATTTTTTTTACAACGGATATTTTTACAACTACTGTAAAATTTCTTATATACCATCTTATTCCTACCAATCTTTATTCTGCGTCGTAAACTAATCAACTGTATCTTATAACAGTGTTTTATATTAAAAACGGAAGTGCTCATTAAACAAAAAAAATTTATGGAAAACCGTTTTTAACGAATACTTAAAGTTCAAGAATTTTTTTGCATAAGGCTACAAGCTTTTAAATTCAACTTTTTGTGTGCTACTTAATCCTAAAAGGTTAATCTTCATTTTATTACCCTAAGGTAACTCTTCGTCGAATCGACGAACTTTTTAAAAAAAAATTCTAGTGGAACGATTTTAAAAGTAAAAATTCAACAAAAATTATTTTAGTTAAGCATTTTATTAAAAAATAAAACAAACTAATGCCCAATTTTCAGGATAGTATTTAAATCTATATTAAGTAAATTTTCATAACAAACTTAAATCGTATTTAAAACAGATTGGTTTTTTGAGTTTTATTTGAAAAGTCTTATTTAATTAAGATAAAAGTATGGTAGCACTACTAAATACAAAAAAAAAATATATAAAAAAGTGTGTTAATTTACAAGGTGGTCTGAAAAAACAGCTGACTGTTAATTCTTTGCCTGTTGTTGTTGTATTGTTGTGATATTGAGGCCACCTTGCTAAAATATTACAATGAAAACTTAAGTTCAAATTAAGTGTACCACATCGGTGACTTAACCCAGCGGGAAAATGGAATTAATAGGAATCGAGAAAGTAATACATATCTTGTATGATATTTGATTCCAGAATTCATTATTCTTAACACAGACCATGTCCTAGGATTGTAATAAATTATTTTAATGTATCCTACGAATGAATTAAATAATTCATTCTTTGGAATAAATTATATTATTCAAAAGTCTTATAATAAAAGTCTTCTCCAATGCCGTTTGGAATACATTTTTTAATACCTGTTTACTTTAAACAACTTTGACCCACAGACATATAATTTGTGCTTTAACCGTACGCTTTCAAACACAAACTGCGACTAAAATAAAAATTATAAGTAGGCTACATAAAGGCAGCAAAAAAATAACGGATTTTTATTAAGGAAATATGTATGTAAAGCACAAACACGAATAATTGTTACTAACAGAAACAATACATTCCTTGTTCTGCAAATGTGGGAATATACGTGGTAATCAGTGCTTAAATTTTGTGTCTGATGAAATGACCTTCTCGATTCCAATGAATGCATTATTATTCTTTCGAAAATAATGCATTATTTTTTTAATTATTTATGTAATCAATTCCTCATTTTCCCGCTGGGAAGTTTCACTTAAGTTTTTAGTGAAGAAGAGAATTTTGTATTTAAAACGATTTTAAAAATAAATGTGTTTTAATATCAATCCTGAAAATTGGCCATAAAACATAAAAAATAAAAGTTCTCTCTCTCTCTCTCTTAAAATTTAATACGAATTTGAATGTTTATTTTAAGTGAGTCAAATTCATTTTTTATACCCTCTACCACAATTAGTTGTGAAGAGGGTATATTAAGTTTGCCATTCCGTGTGAAACTTTTTTATTATTCATCTCAGACCCTATAAAGTATATATATTCTGGGTCCTTGAGTAATTTTAAGTCGATTTAGCCATGTCCGTCTGTCTGTCCGTCTGTCCGTCTGTTGAAAACACGCTCACTTTCGAAAAACTCAAAAGAAATAAACAAACTTGGTGTCAAATTGCTTGTAGTTATCCTAAGCAGTTTGGGATTGAAATCCAGCAAATCGGTTCAATAGGATCTGAGCTATGAATCAAAATGTGGAACCACCACCTAAAAAAAATTGATAATTTTGTTACAAAAACTAACATAAATGGTGGAAAAATGCACAGACTGATATAAGATTTCGCAACAGTTCGTTTTATTTAACTGGAAATGACACTGTAAAATATCTTGAAGATCCGTCCATGATTTACCCTAGGCCTCATATAAGCCCTACTCCCGGAAAACAGTATAGTAAGCCTAAAACCCTAACTAACAATGCTATCATAACAAATTTTGGCACGTCACAGTTGAATAGGACTAGAAATGAAACTGTTAGGTTTCGTGAAGATCGGTCTATAATTTACCATAGGCCCCATATAAAACCTACTTCCAGAAAACAGTTTAGTACGCCTAAATCCGTAAAAAATAATGCTATCATAACAAAATTTGGTACATCAAAATTTTTTGGAACTAAAAATAAGACCGTGAAATTTCGTGAAGATAGGTCCATAATTTACCATAGGCCCCACATAAACCTTACTCCCGGAAAACAGCTTAGTACGCCTAAAAACGTAAAAAAGAATGCTATCATAACAAAATTTGGTACATCACAGTTTTATTGAACGAGAAATAAGACTTTAAAATTTTATGAAGAACGGTCCATCATTTACCATAGGCCCCATATAAACCTTACTCCCGGAAAACAGCTTAGTAAACCTAAATATGTAAAAAATAATGCTATCATAACAAAATTTGGAACATATAAGTTTTACAGGACTAGAAATAAGACTGTGAAATTTCGTGAAGATCAGTTCATAATTTACCCTAGGCCCCATATAAACCTAACTTCCGAAAAACAGCTTAGTACGCCTAAAAACGTAAAAAATAACGCTATCATAACAAAATTTGATACATCACAGTTTTATAGAACTAGAAATGACACTGTAAAATTTGGTGAAGATCGGTGCATAGCTTACCATAGGCCTCATATAAAGCCCACTCTGGTAAAATAATATTTACACAAGGTAGACTCATTTAGGAGTGTAGACATGCTGCTCTATAAAAACAACCAAATTGTCAAACATATGGGCCAACGAGTTTACCTTATGTACATATACCTTGGTACGTATATAATTTACTTTTATTTTAAAGAAATATAATATTTTCAGGTAAATTAATGTATAATTCATTCATTAAAATTATACAATTATTTAAGAAAATTTAGCATTATTTTAGCATTTTCAAATTTTATTTTTAGCATTGTTTTAATCCCCATTTTGCATCCAATACACATAAAAAAGTTATATGATAAAGTGTAAACACACAGAAAAAAAAAATCAATGTAAAATCCTCGTAAACAAGGTTGATTTAAGATTTTAAGGTAGTGATTTTGCTTCATTATTACTTTATGTTAATTTAACATGATTTTACAATAATTTGCGAACCACATTATTTTCTTTGAAAATAACTTTAATTCATTTCAATTTAACATGTCCATAAAATTGGTGCAAAATAACATTCATATTGAAATAACACTTCGAATCACGTTGAATGAAAGTTATTTCAAGTTGAAACAACATGAATTTCATGTAGAATCGAACACATGCTTCACTTTCTTTCCCCTTTGTTTGCAGAAGCACTCACATTTAAAGGACAGCAGCAGAATGGCCCGATATGGTTTTCAACATCATTCTACTTTGGAAATTTTATTTAATATTTATAAATAATTTAAATCATGAAAATATACAAAATGTATGTTTTTCTTTTTAAAGTGTTGTTATTGTTTCTATACAAAACAAATAAAAAAAGGATTTTAATTTATCTTTTTTTGTAATTTACTTCTTTAGTAATTATGGACCTTATGACATTTTTAAAAATGACATAATGCCCGCGGACATTATGACATTTTCAAAAGTTTCACAGTGTCCATGGCACTGGACGTTATGACATGCCACCAAATATTCGTCGATTTCAATTTCACTCGATTTCGGTTTCTTGAACATGCCGATATCAAGGCCCATCTATCAGGTCTGCTTACTTGTACAAAAACAAAAAACTTTTTCTTTTAAGCTGTCAAAAACTTACTACCACATATACAAAGTAAAAGGAAAAAACGTGTATGTAAACAACTTTTGAAAGCTAAAAAGAAAGAAAACAATGATCATCAGGCTTCTTGCGCAGACCTTTTCAATGGGCCTTGGCCGATATTATATGTATTACATTATTTCGCAGTTGTAAAAAAATCTTGCCAGAGACATTTCGGAACTTTTTCACAAAATAAACAGAGTACAACTCTATCAACATTATTTCATAGAAATTCCGCATTAGTTTTTTTTAAAAGAGCTTTGACAGCATTTCACGTTGAACAGACTACCAGGCTGAAAATAAAAATTTTCGTTTAGAAATCTATATTGAAAACAAAAATAAATTTGAGTTTGTTTTTATTGTTGTTTCAATCCCAGTAAAATTTTCGCCTACAAAATAATGTGTTGAGTAATCAGAAAAACATAAGAGCACTACTTCCAATTCTACTGAAAGAACCGATGAATTTTACAAGGGATGTCCCAAAATGAACGCATTAAAAAGTAGTCATTATTTTTTTTACCTGCATTCATCCAGAAAAAAGTAGTTATAGAAGTTGTTATAGATATAGTTATAGAAGAAAGAACAATTTTGATTTTTAGTTGAACTGTTAATTTTTAATTTTTGATATTATTTAATTAGGCTTGAGTTCATTAAATTTAATTTTCATTAAATTATTTTCACTGAGGAAAGGAATTTTACAACTTGGAATATTTATTAAAATTTATTGATAATTTTTCTTGGCTAAGCTGGGATTTGAACCCGGGTTGATCTTTACATGTATCAAAAATCACCACATTCTATCGTCAGAAGATCTTTGAGTTCTACCCACTGCACCACTGCGCCCGTTAGCCAGCAGTCAAACATCAATCTTTAACCAGTAGTACTGGTGGTTCAAATTTGCAGTGAAAATAATTTAATGAAAATTAAATTTAATGAACTCAAGCCTAATTAAATAATATCAAAAGTTATAGAAGAAAGCTACAAAATAATGAGTTAAAGAAGATATTCATTTTGAAAAAGTAGGCGAAGTTTTTACTGGGATCCCAGTAGCTTTCTTCTATAACTACATCTATAACAACTTCTACAACTACTTTTTTCTGGATGTATGCAGGTAAAAAAAATAATGACTTACTTTTTAATGCGTTCATTTTGGGACATCCCTTGTAAAATTCATCGGTTCTTTCAGTAGAATTGGAAGTAGTGCTCTTATGTTTTTCTGATTACTCAACACATTATCTTGTAGGCGAAAATTTTTATTTTATTTTAAAAACAGGCAGTATGTCTAATAATTGGTCTTATACTCGTTATTATAATTCATTTAATATTTATACGATAAACTCTAATACAACACATAAACTATACAAAGCTTATGGCAAATTTGTTGGTGTATATTTCTTTAAGTGATGACAAATTAATTTTAGAGTAATTAAGGGCGTTAATTAATTAAAATCGGATGTTACTTTATCACAAATTAAAATAAATGATGGCTTCGTTTGAGTATTTATTTGCATATAAAAATATTAGACATTTTAGATAACACCCGTAATATTTTTAAAATTCACATACTCTAATTTAAGATTTAATAACCATTTGCTGGCAACCCTTAAACTAAATAAATTTGAATAAATACTTTTAGTGATTTGTTTATAAAAGTAAATATTGTATACTTCATATAAGAACAATTTTAAAATATAGTGATGTCGTTCTTAGGGATTGTTTTTTAATAAATCATTATTATATATTTTTTCTAGCGAATATGAAATATAAATACTTTTACACTGATTGCTTTGCAAATCCCAATATCCTGGTGTTATTTTGATATTTTATAAGCTGATTAAATTTATGAATTCGAGAGATTTGCCAATTGCATTTTAGTTGAAATTTTGTTAATTTTCAAGATGAAATTTCTCGGATAGTTTATATATTTACTTAAGGGTACTTAACACTATCACACAAGTCTTACGTATTCTATAATTGTGTTCCAGTAAAATCTTCGCCAAGAAAATAATGTGTTGAGTAATCAGAAAAAGCAGAAATTCTACTTATAATTCAACCGAAAGAAGCAAAGTATTTTGAAAGGGATAAACCACATTTAACTGAATGGTTTTAATAATGTAGGCCATTATTCTTATACCTACATGCATCCGAAAAGTAATGAGCTGTAAAAAGTACAACAATATAAGTCGTTAGACATTATCTTCAAAAAAGCTAAAATGTCACTAGGCACAATTTACCAGGTAACTACACTCAAAAGCAAAATCAATCCATCCTTACTCAAATCAATCCGGAGCGGTATTAATAGTACGTTGAGTCACTGTTGGGATCTAACAAGTGAATTAATCCACTTTGAAGAAATTATATATTTCGTGGGTTTTTGTTTTTTCTTAAATTGTACCCAAAATGGATGAATTGTACCAATAAAGTTTCGATTGTACCAAATTTGGTACAATTGTACCACAAATCCCATCAGTGCGGTGAGTAAGGATTTTCTTGAATCAAGCACAGAAACATGGATTTAAGTACGGATTTTCAGTTTGATTTAAGTCAAACTAAGATTGAATCAATCTCAAAACGCTTGATTTAAGAATTATAAAGTTAATTCAATCCCGAATTCGTACTTGAAATAAACCAAAAGTAAAATTAACGCAAGCATTTTATTATGATTACTAACGCGTTTTACACCTTACAGAATTTCAAATATAAAACACCAGCATTATTCCCGAAATGGGTTTTACTTTAAAAACTTAATGTACATATTTAACTGAAAACTATTAACCAAATGAGAAGCAAGAGTTCACAATTTTATTCTAAACATGAAAATTATGTTTTTTCGTCTTGTTCTGTTGTTTTTTGTTGTTTCTACACACAGCAAGCAAATCGTTTTTTAACTACTTGTGCGGTGTTGTTGTAGTGTCTGCAACAAACTCTGATACATTGTAGGGGCATGTAAGAAAAGATAAGCTCACTATTTATTGTTAGTGTTTTGTTTAAGCTTTGATATTGTTACAAATAAAGGCCCAGTTAGGCGAACGTTGCTGTACCCGTAATGTGCCGCAAAATACCAAAAAAAGAGCAAAAATACCCGCATTCAATGTATCATACAAGCCGCCCATAAATGTCTTACAAAAGTCACGTAAAAACGGCATTAAATTCTATTTTATATAGATTTTTACGTTGCAACTACGGTACATTGGAGTTCGGTAAGCTTTTGTATTACTTTTCATATAAAAAAAAAAACGAACAGCTGATTGATACAGTACAGATACGGTACAGCAACTTTCGCCTAACTGAGCCTTAAGACTTTGAGTGTTTAAAATTCTTATTCGCTTTAGGATTTTATTTGTATATTATTTTTAACTATTCTTAAATCTTTGGAAATCTTTGATCTGGCCTAAGCAACCAGTGAAATGCGTTAATAAATTTTAGTGTATTTGTAAAAATTAAAATTGGGACTTTAGCACGTTGTTTTTATTTTAATTTTTTATTTTAGTTTGCTTTCGTTAAAACACAACCCTGATCAAATGAAAGATATTATTGTTTAGAAAAATTTCTAAAAACGATGGAGTGGTATGGGATGTCAAATTTTTTTCGTAATACTTGTAATTTTCATGACACATTGACCTCACGCTATCACACATTTACAAATTACTTTAGTTTTTGACATGTCTTAATACAAAGTGTAATAGTGTGAAGTACCCTTTAACAGTTTTAAATTAAAAAAACCAATCATTAAAATAAAGATTATTTGGTATTTAGGACTTTAATTTTTTTTTTTTTGCTTAATGCTAAGTTCACACTTGGGTTTTTAAACGCGTTTAAGTAAAAGGTTGATTTAGCTAATCAAAGCTGTTCACATAACATTTGAGATGATTAAGATGACAGATGATTAAGAAAAAAAAACACACAAAAAAAATCAAACAAATTTATATTTCTTTAAAGTATTAAAAATGGATAAAAACACTTTTATAAAGTTATCAGAAGATTATTTTAATCATTTTAATGATGAAATTGTGAAAATGTATGAATTATTTGAGGAAAAAAATAAAAACATTAAGCAGAAATCTTGGCCGGTTGTACACGACATGTTGGCGATTCTACATTATTAGGTATGTTCAGTGGATTCTATGTGGTTTATGAAGTGATTTAGTTGTAATCATGTCGATTTGAAATGATTAACAAATCACTTCAATGTATGGGTAATCATCTCGATTTTGAAGTGATTAGAGCTTAATCACGTTCGAGCTGCTTAAACGCGTTTAAGAACTCAAGTGTGAACATAGTATAAATAGTATAACGCTCTTAAAATAATATATCCTTCTGTTTCCCTTAAAAAACAATTGGTTTTTTTTATCTTCTTTAATAAAACTCACTTAATGCTACAAGTAAACAATTTTATTTTCAACTCAATTTAAAATATATATTTTAATATGATCTACTGATTGTAGCACTCATTACAAATACTGAATGCTAAAGAAAAGAAAGAGTAAACGAGTAAATGGAATAAAAAAAAAATAAACACTAAAAACTCATCATCATTATCCTACATTACTAAAAGGATAAAATCACACACATACACACATTTTTACTAACATGCATTCCAATAAATGAATGTATATCAAACCTATTATCACTCACACATGCTTAAGTATCCTTTTTCCTACTTAAAGAACAGAGAAAGCTAAATTGAAATCGAAAATAGGAGCAGCAAAAGCAACAAACAACAGTTGTATAAGTACCACGAGTATGGGCCAGTAAATACGGGAACAAATAGTTGGCAGTCAGTTGAATGCCTAAATGAATGGTTTGCTTGTTAGTACAACAAACATAGTTGTAGTAGGTTTTTTCTCTCTGTATTTGTATTGGTTTTTAGCAATAATGCTTTGAAATTCTTTTTGTTCGGCCCACATCGTCTTTTTCACTATCGATGATGTGAAGCGATTAAATGAAAGTAGAAAATAGTGAAAGATTACCACATGTAAAACTCACTATTGTACAATTCTTAATGATTGTTCTCATACTGTATGTACAAGGATGATGTTTGTATGTAGAGAATTTCTTCAACTGTATTGATTGATATGATAAATATACAACTTATTAAAGTACACTGTGAAAAATATGGGGCATGTTTATTCAATATAATTAAGATATAAAGCAATAATCCCAGAATGTTGTTTTTTGTTTTTGAAAAGTCCCACCAAAAGAACGATTGTTAGATTCACGTGGACCAAGATAGTATCGAATCTTGGATAAAAATCTGTCTTAAGATGTAAGTTTAAGACAATAATTTCTAAAATGTTTATATAAAACAATTAAGAAAGTATATTTATTCGGTCAATTTGACACCCTGCAGTATATATTCATTGATTTGGGACTCATTGCCAACACTTTTATTCATAATAAAATTCCTCTAAAAGCACCATCACGATGGATATCTGAAATTTTATAACGCTTCGGTTTATAAAGGCTCAAGCTCAATTTTTATTTAATGCAAATCAATTTTTAGGATTTAAATAATTGTAAAAGGACTAAACTAAAACATGAGTTTAAATATTTACCGATTAAAATCGTTTTTTTCTTAAGGTTTTTTCTTAAGTATGGAAACTTGCATTATAAGCACAATTTGTCACTTTAGCTAACATTTTAACTTAAATTCATCACTGTGTATTTAGTCATAAAATTTTCTCTTCCTTTGCTGAAGCTCAAATATATATTGGCTATAAAGAAGAAGGAATTCTACGACTTTGATTGTTTGGCTTGTCTACTTATCAGGCTGCGTGTGTGTGAGTAACTGTATAGTTGGCTCCCTGTAGGAAATTTCAGTAGTTAAAATGTACCGATTAACTACCCAGTTAAAATTTCGCTTGTGTTGAGTAATCAGAAAAAAGCACTACTTACAATTCTACTGAAAGAACTAAATAATGAGTGAAAAAGAAGCTATTAATTTTAAAAAAGTAAGCAAAGTTTTTAGTGGGTATTAACTTTGTCACCAATACTACCAGCTAGCCAACTATAGACAAGATAATGCTTTGTGCTATTGAGAATCTACTACTGACCTGAGACTATTGACTATGTCATCGTCCAGACTTGCTATTTTTGTTACTGCAATTTTTTAAACGTCTGCTTTGAAATTGCATAAGTGTCCAAATTATGAATTTATAGTCTTGCAATTATTGTATTTTTAACTTGTCTTTCCTCTTCTTCTTTTTGTATCTATGTATGTTTCTATGTTTATCGATGGCTAAATATAAAAAAGGCTTAACTCAATTATTTCCAAAAAAGATTTTTTGGTTTATTCTGGTAAATAATTGCCAAATGCACCTTGCTATAACATTTCAGGAGGCTTTAGAATAAAATTTGTTGCATCTTTTTATTAAATATTGCATTAAAACTTTTTATATATTTAAAATTGTTTGGATTTGATTAAGCTCTTTTCTTCTCTTGTAAACTAACAAGCAATCGAGTTACGCCTTTTTTATATTAAGCAATCGATATGTAAAAACGTTTATGCCGTGTATGCGCTCCTTAAAACGCAAGAACCGCTGGACCTTTTGACACCAAACTTCGACAGTAAATTAGTTTTGTCTGGAGCCAGGTTTCTCTTAAGTTTGATCCCAATAGGGACCAAACAACTAGTTTTATTTATAAATACAAATACTCACAGAAAAAATATTTGCCCAAAATGGTTCAATTAAATAATTAATTGGTGTAGATAAATTTGTTGAGTTAACTTTTTGTTTGCTGCAATTAATTTTTTAAAAAAACACCTTCTATAGGGTGGATAGGTACCTGGGTACCTTCATGCAAATTGTATGAGAAATCTAATTTTTTGTCTTGTATTGTACAAACAATCGATGGTTAATGAAATAATATTAGAATTTTACTCTGGTTTTCTCCTTTTCATATATTTTTTAAAATCCTACACCCAAAAAAAAAAAATTTGTAATATAAAACGTATACAGGTACCCAGGTACCTATTCACCCTATTAAGGGTGCAAAAAGCAAATTGGTATGCCACGCCCCCCCAAACTCATATTGTATATAAACACCTATGAAAATATAATAATAACAAAAAGTTAGGAGTTCTCATGAAATTGTAGAATTGTAGACTAAAATCTTATATAAAAAATTTCGATTTGAAAACGCAATAGGTACACAGGTACCTGTCCACACACATAAGGGTTAATCAAAACACTTTAATTAAAATGTTTATGTAGGTCTATGTTGTGTATTTTTTAATTTATGCAATTTATTTTTTTATTGACTAAATTTGTGTGCCATGAGTCGAAAATATAACAACTCCAACTCCATCTCCGAATCCCACTCTAACCTTATTCGACTTAAAACTCTTTATACCCACACCACAACAGTGGAGAGGGTATTATGCATTCGTGCTGATGTGTGTAACGCCTTAAAATAGTGGTCCTAGACCCACCTTAAAGTATACCGATCTACTCAGAATCACTTTCTGAGTCGAACTAACGATGTCCGTTCGGCTGGCTGGCTTTCCATGTAACCTTGTGCGCAAAGTAAAGGTCGCAATTTTGGAGATAATTTGATAAAATTTGGGTCATAGGTTCTTATTGGCACAAGGACCAAGCCTGTTGAAAATAGATCCATATCTATAGGGACACATTAGCTATAAAGTTTTTAAAAAATTGGACCGCAAGGGGAGGCAGGGGACAATTTCTGCCTCTCACAAACTTTCAAACCGATTTTCATAAAGCTTATAAACATAGATAAATCCATATTTATATGGACACATAAGCATAATTTGTTTTTAGATTCTGTGGTGTAGGGTATCATATTGTCGGGCTTGACCGACTATACTTTTTTACTTGTTTTTTAATGTAATGCTTCTGTTACAATTTCAAATCGATATTTTAGTTCTTAAGCACTTATTAAATATTTAACGTCCTACACGTAACCACTAGTTGTGTTAAAAAAATATTTTATTTTTTATTTTTGCAAATAATTAAATTTAAATTTAAATTAAAAATTGTAATATTTGAAGTCGGAGTCGCGAAATTTTGTGGACACTTCGACTCCGACTCTGGTACAAAAACCTCAACTTCGACCCTTAAACTCCGACTCCACAGCCATGCATAGGTTTCGTTGTGTAATTGATTTCATAAGTTTTTATTCCTATTTTTCGCTCTCGTTTTTTAAGGTTAATTCTTAAAAAGCCGCGACAGAAACTAACGTTTAAAATGTGCTGTTTCCACAAGCTGAACGTGTGTTATGCAAACCGCACCTAGCATACACTACAGCATATCAAAATCGTTTGGATGATTACTCCGTTCGCTGCTTAAAACAGCCAAACAGCGCCATACACTACACCAATGCAGTGAACAGTGCTAGACTTGAGCACTGAGCTTATTTAGTGTATGACCAGGCTTCCTACAGGGTTTTAACGTGTGTGTTGGTGTAAGTGTAAGTTAAGTATCTCTGCTGCTTAAGTTTAAAACCACAGCTGGATATTGAATGTGTCCTAGTTATCCTTTCAAGCATATTTATTCTTTAGTACTTTTATTTTCATTTTTTTCGTTTTGTCGTGTTTCGTTTTTGTTTTTTTTTTATTTTGTCTTAATATATTTGATTTATTTTTTTTGTTGTAGTAGTTTGTAGGTATTTAAATGTTATTGCTCTTGTTGTTATTTGTATGTGCAAAAGTTGAGTTGCTATTTTGTTAGTTTTTTTCTTTGTTCGTTTTCGATTTGTAGAACACTAGGAAATGAAGCTTCAACATAATATTTCAAACTCAAGGCTTAATCTAAAATTGTTTTTGTTGTTGTCTCTTTGTACTGACATTTTATTGAAAACGAACGTCATCAAATGGGTACAATAGACTACAACATAGTTGCAAGCCTACAGTCAAAGGTATTCTGATGGGAAATAATTTTTATTTTAGGAATGAATAACTTTCTCTGGTTTAATATTTACCCGCCCACTGCTTTTAAACTTATAGTACACATTGACTGGCATTTAATTTTTTTTTTCATTTAATTTCTTATACATTTTATCTTTTCTGTCTTATTAAATTTTATTTTTGTTTGCCTCTATCTCTAGAAACCTACTTTGGATTGTGTTGTATTTCTCAAGTTATTTTCTAATCATCTTCAGTTGAGTATTAAGGATTTCTATTTACATCATATTGTTTTTTGCTTTTCTCTCTCTCTTCATCTTCTCATTTCTCAGTATTAAGAATATTTTTCCTTTAATTCTTCATGTTATCAAATAATCTATCTACTTAAATGGATGTGTGTTGTAATATACTTTTGTATTAAATTCTTAAAGGATATTCAATATCTAAGTTGTAATTAATTATTAAATAGAAATTTACCATTAGTATTATAGTAGAAATCAGCTGCTCAACAGTAAAGAAAAAGAGAAAGGTAATCATTTGTGATTAAACCAATTTAGTAGAATTTTGCTTTTAGTGATGTTTTCGTTACGAATTAAAGAAATAAATATGCCATGAGTATTTGCTACAAATAACAACAACTATTGGCCTTGTGAAATTAATGAAATTGATATTATTGCAACAGTCATTAACAAAGTGTTCGAGTGTGGCATTAAATTTCAGTGTTTAATAGAAACTTAGTTAAAGGGATTATTGGCTTTTAGGGTTGAATTCAACATTAATTATAAATAAACTTCTAGGTAAATATTTTTAGTAAAACAGGATATCCTTGTAAAATTTCGTGTCGATTTTGCAATATCCGCCTTTCTGGCTGTGGATAAAATTCTCTCTTTCAATAGTCTAAACACACTTTGATGTTTGATTGATATTTATTATTTTAGGCCGATTTTTGTTATGGAAACCCAGCAAATTAAGTAGTGTTTGCAAAGTATTGAGTAGTGGATACCGAGTACAGAGTATAGCACATATTTTTGGGTACTCGATGCTCAAAAGCAGTTTTTTTTTTTTAACCAAGTGTAATTGAAAATTTAAGGGGTTTCTTTCAAAATACTACTTTGTTCAAAAACACATCTACAAAATTGAACCAACTTGCGTTTTTTGCTTGCCGTTGAATTAAAAAACACTATTTGGTTTGTTAACGATAACACTTGATCGATGACTCGCTATGGAAAGTCATCATCACAAATTTATTTTATCTGCCGTAATCCCAAAACAAAAATTAGCTCCATATCGAAAGCGGTAACTAGACCAATGTTATCCTGTGTTTTTGCGTTGGATTACCAAAAAATTTGCATAAAATGGGATATTTGGATGCTGAGATGTTTATTACTTTGTGGCTAGGGAGCAGAGCACAGCTTTGTGCGATTGCAAAGAAATTGCAGTAAATGAACTCGACTAATACACCGCAAGCGTCATACAATCTGCTGGTTTGCAGTCATTCAAATAATGCCCATCGTGCTTTGTTATTTATTCCATCGTTTAGCTTCGTTTGTCAATTAAGATGTTTGTGTGTTTGGTCCGACAATGATTGTTTTGGCAAAGAAAAAAAAAAATACAAACAAAAAATCCAGAAATCAAGCAATTATTACGCATGTAGGCATTCAGCAGTTACTATGTAGCACAAGAAAAAAAAAAATTGAAATGAAACAAAACGCACATACATATGTAGGTACAAACAATTTCCATAGAAACAGAAGACTTTTTTTCATCATTTCTTAAAAAGTGCAGCAATTCTGTATGTGCAATGTACTCTTCTTAATGTTGTTTTTTGTTGTTAATTTTAACAAAGCGTCTTATCGAGTGGTTTATTGTTGTAATTGTTGTTAATTTTAACAAAGCGTCTCATCGAGTGGACAATGACTACTTGAATGCAAAAGTATAAGAATGTGTCCCATTTGAATTTACACAATTATTATACCCACACCACAATAGTGGAGAGGGTATTATGCATTTGTGCTGATGTGTGTAACGCCTTAAAATATTGGTCCTAGACCCACCTTAAAGTATACCGATCGACTTAGAATTACTTTCTGAGTCGAACTAACGATGTCCGTCCGGCTGGCTGGCAGGCTGGCTGGCTGGCTGTCCATGTAACCTTGTGCGCAAAGTACAGGTCGCAATTTTGAAGATAATTTGATAAAATTTGGGTCATAGGTTCTTATTGGCACAAGGACCAAGCCTATTAAAAATGGGCCGAACCGTAAGACCACGAGAGCAGTGATGGGGAAATTTCTTCCTCTCAGAAACCATCAAACCGATTTTAATAAAATTTAAAACATAGATAGATCCATATTTGTACGGACACATAAGCTATGCATGTTTAAGAAAATAGGACCACGAGGGGTGATAGGGGCAATTTCTGCCTCTCAAACCGATTTTAATGAAATTTAAAACATAGATACATAGATCCATATCTATATGGACACATAAGCTTTACAGTTTTTCAAAACTAGGACCACAAGGGGAGGTAGGGGGCAATTTCTGCCTCTCACAAACTTTCAAACCCATTTTAATGAAGTTTATAAACATAGATAAATCCATATTAATATAGGCACATAAGCATGATGTGTTATTAAATACTGTGGTGTAGGGTATCATATGGTCGGGCTTGACCGACTACACTTTCTTACTTGTGTTATATTGCGTGCGCAACAGAAAATGCAGGTTATTTTAGTTTTGCCCAAGGCGAAAACATCTTAAAATGTCCATTTTGTGAATATCGAATAAACCGGTTATTTTGGTAATATAAACCGGTTGTTTTTATAATGTGTTATTTATATACATAGTACGTTATCCTTACTCTTGTTATAAATGTTCCCGTAATTGAAGTATTTTTTTAATTGAATATTGGGCAAACTTAACCTTTTTATAAAGAACGACAAAACAAAATGTAACAAAAGTCAAAAAACATTATCAGCAATGTAAATACAAATCGATTATATAAGCGTGTGTTCTTGTTACACAAACCAAAAACAATTAAAAATACTACAAAAAAAAAAAAAGCTTCAGCTTTAAAAGTAACTAGCAATTCGACTGTATTCTAAATATTATATATATTATATTAAACATTTTTTCATTTTTCGAATTTATTCTATGAGTTAAATTTCAGGTCTGTATTTTATAAAAAAATTAAAGGAATAGAACTATTACAAAAAAGCTTTATAAAATACAGACCTGAAATTTAACTCATAGAATAAATTCGAAAAATGAAAAAATGTTTAATATAATATAAAGTAACCTTCACAAGGAAATAATTCCCAGTTTCCAATTATTATATATATTTTTATAAAGATGTCATCTCTGTTGATATATCGAATTGATTTAAAAGACAATGGCGCGGAAAGGGCCCTAAAGTTATAAGTTGCAAAGGTTCTTCAAAGTCACGACTTATTAATCATCTTTAATTAGTCCGCAAGCTCAACATAAATATACTATCGGGTGATTTTTTAGCTATTATCTTTTTGGCAACACTGGTTTAAACAGCTGACGCACGTTTCGTGTTTTGTTTCACTGTCAAACATCTTCAGTTTGGTCTATAATTTAATAATGAATCGTCTTACAAACGAACAACGCTTGCAAAATATTGAATTTTATTATCAAAATGCGTGCTCTGTTAAGAAAGTTCATCGCGCGCTTCTTGTGTTCAGCGACGAAGCTAATTTTTGGCTCAATGGGTACGTTAATAAGCAGAATTGTCGATTTTGGAGTGAAGATCAGCCAGAAGCATTGCAAGAGCTACCAATGCATCCAGAAAAAGTCACAGTTTGGTGCGGTTTATGGGCTGGTGGCATCATTGGACCGTACTTCTTCAAAGATGATGCGAATCGTTACGTAACTTTGAATGGTGAGCGCTACCGTGTGATGATATCAAACTTTTTTTTGCCCAAAATGCAAGAGCTTGACTTGCATGAAAATGGACTTATTGAGAGGCGAGTTCGGTGAACATTTTATTTCACGTTCGGGACCGGTCAATTGGCCGCCTAGATCGTGCGATTTAAAGCCTTTAGACTATTTTTTGTGGGGCTATGTTAAAGCTTATGTCTATACACACATGCCCGCTTCAATTGACGCATTAGAAGACAACATTGAAGCATTTATTCATGAGATACCGGCCGAAATGTTGGAAAGAGTATGCCAAAATTGGAGCAAGCGGATGGACCATTTGAGGCGCAGTCACGGTCAACATTTGCATGAAATAATCTTCAAACATTAAATTATATGGACCGTACTATCGATTCAAATAAAGATTTCATACATTTTTCAGAATTTTATGTGTTTTTTTAAACTTTCCTTTAGTTCTTATATCTTAAATAACCCACTACAAGCTAAACTTGACTGTGTTTCAAGTAGTTCTTAAGAGACTGCAAGTAATACTTTACTTAAATATGCTGCCAAAAATGAATGAAAAACTCTTACGTAGTTCTAGCATATCTTCATGCTTAAAACTACAACATACTAGCCGAATCCGCGATATGGGAATATTTATCAGTTTTATTTATTAAAACACCAAGAACTTAAAACAAAATTGAAGGAACCCATCAGAGTCATGAAAGGTTCTTACTTGTAATCGACGACTTGGCAGATATTTCATACAAAAAGCATGTTCATAGTACTATTCGTTTCTAATAGAATGCTTAAACAAAATAATTTGAAATATATAATCCTGGATAAGAGGTTTTGTTTGCAACTTTTCAAAAATATTGTTGAAGTCTACTCATTCATATAGACATGCTTAACCACCAACAAATTAAAACTCATTTAAAATAAATTTTTGAGAATATCACAAATAATAAATTTATTAAATTTCTATAATTTTTTAGAACCAAAGTTTTTCAAAAATTCTAAAGCGAAGTTCACACCTATTCAATATTTGACGTCCTACACGTAACCACTAATTTTCTTGATGAATTGTTTGCTTTTGCAAAACGTTTGGCGAGAGCAAATATTATTAAACAGTTTCTTTAATAACATTATACAATTATGATAAATATATACCCTGTAGTAAATAAAATAGTCAGTTGCAAAAAACACTAACTATAAATTAACTTTTTTTTAAATGACTACAAATTGGTTTAAATCTCATGCAGATATCAACCAAAAAGGCACACGTAAAACACAAATAAAAGCAAAATAAGTAAAACAAGCATGCCATGAAGTCAAATGAAAAAAATATATACAAACATTTTAAAATAATTAAAAATAAATTCAATACAAATCTGTTTATGTACTAGCAATTATGTGGCGTATTTATTTCAGGACTATACATCATCATTTAGGGTAGTTTAATGCAAAATTTTCCTAAATAATTATTTCTATATCAAAATATATAAAGATATACATACATACATACATATGTATGCATGTTCATATGTACATATATTTTTTTGACAAAAATTATTCAATATTTAAATAATTTATTATAAACTGACAATACTTTTAATAAATTACAAATAGGTTGAAAAAAAAGTAGTTAGTAGTCAGTTAAAAAGTCATGCAAAGATGGCCAATTGACTACTGCCTATGACATGCCTATGTTAAAATAATGAGTCGTCGACAAGGAAAAAAGTCACTTAATCAACTAGATGTGGTTATAAAAAAACCAGTTTAAAGTTACTTATAAATGTGTTTGACTTCCTATACAGGGTATTATAAAAAATAGAGCTAAAGTTTGATAATTTTCTGGTCATGCTTTTTTTGGATTCCATCGTCAAATATTTCTTAGGTCTGAACATACCTTAAGTCATATCTATGTATTTTGTTGGTTCCTTATTATCGTGAATTGTTTTGTTTTTATTCAAATTAACTTTTTTTTTATAAAAACTAATTAAATTTTTGTATTTTTATGTATTCGAATTAAAACCGGTTAACCGGTTATTTTTAAAATGCTTTTCCGAAAACCGTTTTTTTTTTAATAGCAACTATTCGGAATATTCGAAAACCGGTTTTTAAAAAAAGTCGAATAATCGATCTCCCTTTTTGTGGCTCGTATACCATTTGGCCCAAATTCCAATAAAGGGAGCTTTTTAAGAGGGAAATCGTGAAAACATTGCTGCTTTGGTACTTTTTCTCTTGTTGATAAATTTGGTATGCAGATTGCGAATGGTCAGGGTTCTTTTTAATTAATAAAATTTGCACTTTTTAAGAGAAGAAATAGGATAAAATAAGTACAATTTTTCTCTTTTCGGTAAATTTGATGTATATACAGATTGAAGTCTACATTAAAATGCAGAGTACCTTCTGGGGACCTAAAATGGGTAAAAGTTGGTACTCTTTTACCATTAGTACTTTTTCTCTTTTCGAAAAATTTGTTATGAAGATATGTAGCATATGGCCCAGATTAAAATAAAGGGTATTTTTTATGATGTGGGGTATTTTTTAAAATTGGTACTTTTGGTACTTTTTATTTTTTTGATAATTTGCCATACAGACTACATATGGTCCAGTAGCCTGAATATATGCGTATTTAGAGACCCGTATGCTTTTCATTTAGACAGTTGAATGTTGCTCAACGGGTACCGGGTCACAGTGGTCCCAATGGTAAATTTTGCGCAAAAAAAGTCATAACTCTATTTTATTAGTACTTATAAGCATAAAAATTTGTACAAACAAAGGACAAAGGTATGGCACGATTCCCTGCTAAAAATGGGCGGAATCGATTGAGTGGATGTGGTGGCACGTTCCATCTAAAATTAGCTGACATAAAATCTGTTAAGTCAGTTATTTCATAACCACTTAAAGTCCTATATGTTGATTAATGTTTTTTGTATAATTAAAATATTAAGAGTCTTATATGTAAGAAAACTTTCGTTCATTACGTGAAATCGTTCCTGATATCGCACCACAAAGCTCTTGCGTACAATGTACGAAATACGTTGGTGTAGTTCAAAATAACTTTTTATCATAAAACGAGTAAAAATTTGTATATTTTACGTAATATTTGTGTTAACAGCATCAAAATTGTTGTTTTTTTTTGTGTAAATTTAGTTAAATATGTATTTTATATTCTTTGAAAATTATTTTGATTATTCTGTGGAAAATTATAAAATAAATATTTGTTTTTTGGAGATAATTACCACTTTTTTAAACAAAAGTTTAGAGTTGAAATAATAATGGACATAGAGTTCTAAGGCATTCGTAAAAGGAATTTTACATTTCGTCAATGAAATCCACATCGCATTTCAAAATTTCATTGATTTTAATAAAATGGAATTTATAACACAATATCCCAGTAAAAACTTTACTTACCTGGTGGGTTAGCACGTAATGTTGAAGCAAAATAAACACTACTTATTTTTCGGACTCATAACTTCGCGATGTCCACACTTACAATACACTTTCTAGAACTTAAAAAATATCTAGTTAGAAGCCAAAAAATCACTAGTTAATAGACCTAATAAGTAGTTATTGAGTGAATAAATATTCAGTACTGAAAACAATTCAACTAATAAGTAGTTATTGAGCTGATTATTAGTAAGCAAATATTTAGTAGTGAAAATAATAGAAGTAATAAGTAGTTACTGAGGTCATTACTAGTAAGTACTAGTAATGACAATTGTAATGACAACTACTTACCAGGTAACGTATTAAATAACTACCATATATTACTAAAAATCAAAAACTTTTTCCTGGGATTGAGTTTGGATATCATTAACATTCTTTGCCATATGACTTTTTCCGTGTAGTTTTAAACATAAAGGCAGTGCAGGGTCAAGTGACTCTCCTAAATTGATTGAACAAAAGTTTGCTCATCAATGATACTGCATATTACTTGCAGCAGCAAATGTTAACTTTTTAGGGAGCAAGTGTTCACAAGAGACTTCATTTTCTGCTCTTTGGATTTTTGACCTCCTTCTTTGAACGATTTGGAAGGTTGTGCGTGTTTCGATGTTGACGGTCCGTCCTCCGAGACTTCTTCCAAATACATCGACGAGGCTTTACGAGGAAAGAGGAAATATTCATCCAACCAACATTTTAAAGTAGACTCGAAAACATTATTTGTTCGATGTGCCTACATCCTCTTCTTCGACAGTTTGCTTACGAAATTTTGAGCTACTTTATTTACTTTATTTTTATGGTCATTATTTTTATCATTTGCTATACCACTTCTGATGAAAATGTAAAATCATGTAAAAATATGACACCGTAACTTTTTTCTTTTGATCTTTTTCAGCGTAGCAAGCATTGAACAAATCCCTCTTGGTGATAGATACTGCAAATTAAAGATTCGATATAAAGTGTTTAGGCAAAAATATGCAGCTGATTTCGTAAACCTCTTACAATTCACATGTTATAGATGGTACCGACACAAAAACAGAAGCGAAAGTTGGTGAAAGTCACATTTAATTGTAAAATTGCACAATTCAAAAATGCATTTTAATTTTCACACACCTTTTTCTAAACAGAATTCTAAATCAACGGCACATTTTAAATACATAAAATATATACGTTTATTGTTCAAATATAACCAACAAATATAACCAACAAATATCACAGAAAATGTTTTCGCTTTATTTTATTAAACAATACTATAGTGGTAATATTGCAAATATGCCAAAAAAATTTATACCGTTTGGCGCGGTGGGTACTAGTCATTAAAAAATCTACAATTTTTTTTTACTTTTGTACCATCCCCAAAAACGATGGTACATGCCATTGGGAGCACTGTGCGAGTGCTCAAATTTCTGTAAATTTAATATTAGTTAAAACTTTTCTTTAAATCTTGCTCTAATTTTTACGTAAATGAAGTCGGGGCTAAAAGCTAATTAGAAAAATAGTAAAATTTTATTGATTTTCTATAGAAACTATTATAAAAAAATTTGGGGAAGATGGGACGATAACTAACCATAGGTCCTATATATAAAGTTAACTACCGAAAAATACTTTGATACTCCTAAAATTGTAACCAAATATTATATCTTCTATCTATCTATATATATAAAATATATAAAACAGGATGTGTGTATGTATGTATGTATGTATGTATGTATGTATGTATGTATGTATGTATGTATGTATGTATGTATGTATGTATGTATGTATGTATGTATGTATGTATGTATGTATGTATGTATGTATGTATGTATGTATGTATGTATGTATGTATGTATGTATGTATGTATGTATGTATGTATGTATGTATGTATGTATGTATGTATGTATGTATGTATGTATGTATGTATGTACCCTGCAAATAAAATTGGACCACCTGATCCATTTTGATAAAATGGACTACTCCATGGACTAGTCCGATGTAATGCAAGCATGGACCATGCCATTGTTAAAAAGTGTTTGTAGTGAGACGACATGTCTTCGTTTTTTAACGACGTGCTTTCGTTTTTAAACGACTTCAAAACTAATTCTCTCGGAGGGGCGCACATTGGTTGAAGAGTGGCCAAAATTAATTTTTTTCATGTTCGCCGATTTGGATAATTTTTTGGTATTTTGTTGACAGATATCTGTTATTGTGATTCCGTAATATTAGGCTGATATATTTATTATTTGTTTGGATAGACACGCTCGAAGTTCATATATGGTCGCTTGTTTAAAATGGCATGCAAATTTGCTGTATATTCAATCTTATGGTACAATCACAGTAAACTTATCATTTGACTTTGTTGTATATTTTCGTAAATGACAATTGTCAAAGTGATAAAGTAACAAAAAATGAGATTTGCACTAAAAAAAGTTGGAAAAAGTACCATATAAAAAATTTCGTAGAACAAAATATAAGCAACATCAAAATTTCAATGTTCATCAACTTCAATAGGCTGTATCTTTTTTGCGCTGTGGAGCGCTGTTTAACGAATGATGTCAAATTACAGCTTGAAGTCTCAGCTAAAAGTTAAAAAAAATTGCACTTTTCCAAAACAAAAAAAACAGTAAAAACTATAAAGTGATAAAGTAACAAAAAATGAATTTTCGTTCATGCTTGTTGTTGTTGCCATAACTCTTAATTGTTTAAAATTATTACAAAATGTAATTTACATACTAGTCAATAGTGTTAATTATACATTTCATTGTGAAAAAAGCATAAGCTTCAATTGAATTTGAATTGTTGTTTACTAATTTACATTAAATTGGCAAGTGCAGTGATAAGTGGTGTATTATTAAGTGATATCAAAATTTTATTTTATTAATTATGGAAAATTTAACAATTTCTTATTTAAATATTTGCGAAATATTGATTGATACCAAAATGGATATTGATATTTCTGTCGAAGTCATTGCAAATAACAATGATGAAATGACTGCTGAGGATGTTGAATCAAGGGAGTAATGTCAGGAGCCCATTCTACAATTATAATATTTATTTTTAGTGAAAATTGAGTTGATACAATCAAAATCAAGGGCGTTATGCCACTTTTTCAATACAAGTTGTATGGGAGGTGGGCGTAAAAGTGGGAGGATCAGGTATATATTTTCAGGAGCCCATTCAACAATTAAAATATGGATTTTTAGTGAAAATTGAGTTGATACAATCAAAATCAAGGGCGTTATGCCACTTTTTCAATACAAGTTGTATGGGAGGTGGGCGTAAAAATGGGCGGATCATTTTGATTTTTCCATTTTTTCTTGATTCAAACAAAAAATGCCTATGTGCCAAGTTTCATTGTCCTTCGACAACTTCTTCTATTTTTAGCCGCTCGTTATATGAACTTCAACCAATGTGGGGCGTGGCAAAATCCAATTTTCATATTGCACCACCAATGACATCTATATAATTTGGACGATTTTTTCTTTAAAATGATCGCCATAGTGCAACTTAGATTTATACGAAAAGAAAATTTTGCCCCGCCCACTCTTACGCCCAATTTTTTCGAATTACCTAAAATCAGAAAACGGCTCCATCGATTTGACAAATTTTTCTTTCACATGTTCGTATTAATCCATTTTAAGTTTTCATTGAAAGAAAAATTTACCACGCCTACTTCTACGCCCACTTTTTCTATTAAGCCCATAACTTGAGAACGGCTTGACTGATTTGGACGATTTTTTTCTTAAAAACGATTGCCATGGTCCAACTAAGGTTTTTACGGAAATAAAATTTTGCCCCGCCCACTTTCACGCCCAATTTTTTAGAATTAGCTAAAATCAGAAAACGGCTCCATCGATTTGACAAATTTATCTTTTAAATGTTCGTATTAATCCATTTTACGTTTTCATCGAAAGAAAGATGTACCACGCCTACTTTTACGCCCACCTTTTCTATTAAGCGCATAACTTGATAACGGCTTGACCGGTTTGGATGATTTGGACAGGACAACGTCTGTCGGGTCAGCTAGTTGTTAATAAAATTCAGTATAATTAAGTATTAGATAACTCAAAAAAAGTGTTTAATTTGATTAAAATCGGTCTTAAATTTGCCTTCAGGGTTAAAGTTAGTCAAAGTTAGATTAATTAGAAACTGGTTCAGGAAATAGTGTTGCGACGAAACGTTGCATACAGTGTAAATGTTTCTGAAACATATTTATTCTGTTATAAATCATCACAGATTTTAAAATTCAATATATTTTTTTAGTATTAAATTTTTTTTAAACATGCGTTTAATTAAAATCAATGAAAAAAAGTTATGCAAATATCGGCTTAAAAATTTGTGTGTAAATATTTAAATAAAATAAAGTAAGTTTTCTCAAATTTTCTTGATTTTTACTTGAAAAATAACAGCTTAAATTTATCAGGATTTCCAGGAATGGGAATCCCGAAGAAAATATTCTTTTATTAATATTGTAGATATAAACACTCCTACACCGTGCTTTTTTTTCCTTTTTAATAAATATTCAAATGTAAACAAGTTAAATATGCAAATTTTTATTTTATTTGTACAACAAAGTCATTTTCTTTAATAGCAAATACCAAGAAAAAGCAGGGAGAAATATATTTAGCTCATTTTTTTTTATTATTTTTAAATTTAAATATAGTATGTTTATTAAGAATTTTTATGTATTTAATATGAATAGATGAAATTGGTATGGATTTTTCGTATTTTACTCACATAAAAAAAAAAGTATAAAATAAAAATCAAAGTCAAGGAATGTAAGTTTGACAACAGTGTTGATGCATGAATTTGTTATCCCCCCAGAAGAAAAAAGCCTCCTTCGTTTATTTTAAACTTTTTTCATCTCTTCATTTCATTTCTTTTGCAGCTTCAGGAAAGAAAAAAAAATTAAAAAAAACTGAACATACGAACAAATGCAAACAAAGTACTACTGTGTATCAAGGATATGGAAGGAATATGAATTGGAGAAAAGGTTGTTTGGTTGATGGAAAAACAAGGGACTTTTTATTACTGTTTTGTAAACAAAGAAGAACCTAAAAGCCATCCAAATGAATTTCGGAGTATAAAATTCAGTGCTTCAATGCTGTTGTAGGTTTTTTTTTCATTATTTTCTGAATATGGCATAAAAACCGTAATTGTAAAAAGAAAGAAAAAGTAGAAAATTTAAAAAAAAAACTACTTCGTATTTTAATATTAATAATAGGAAACGTATTCTCTCTTTTTTGTTCAAATCATATATGAACAAAATACACAGAGTTTTGCAAAAAGAACTTTGTTTTTCAAAAAAAAAAAAAAAAAAAAAAAAACAAGGAATATCAAAAACCATGTTTCAAATTTTTATTTAAAAAAAAAACAAGAAAGAAAAACAAGTAGTCGGTCAAGCCCGACCATATAATACCCTCCCCACAGTATTTAAAAACACATCATGCTTATGTGTTCTATGTTTATAAACTTCATTAAAATTTGTTTGAAAGTATGTATGTGAGAGGCAGAAATTGCCAACTACCTCCCCTTGTGGTCCTATATTTGAGTATAGCTTATGTGTCCATATAGATATGGATCTATCTATGGTTTAAGTTTCATTAAAATCGGTTTTAGAGGCAGAAATTTACCCTACTTCCCCTCGCGGTCCTATTTTTTAAAAAATGCATACATTTTGTGTCCATATATCGGTTTGATAGTTTCTGAGAGGAAGAAATTTCCCCCTATCTTCTCTCGTGGTCCTACGATTCGGGCCATTTTCAATAGGCTTGGTCCTTGTGATAATAAGAACCTATGACTTTGCGCACAACGTTACATGGACAGCCAGCCAGCTAGTTCGACTCAGAAAGTGATTCTGAGTCGATCTGTATACTTCAAGGTGGGTCTAGGACCAACATTTTAAGGTGTTACACAGATCAGCAGAAATGCATAATACCCTCTCCACTATTGTGGTGTGGGTATAATTAAATTGATATACATATAAAGATTCATAGAAAGCTAGAAAGATAAGAAAATAGATATATAATCAGACAGATTGCTGGAAAGCTAATAACTAAGATAGATAGATGGATAGATAAACAGCTAGATAGGTACATAGAAAGAAAAACACTCGGGCTATATTGAGATTTTTATACTTACTTTAAGCACGAGTCGTACTCAAAAATTCAAGTAGGAATATCACAAAAACGTACTTAAAACAATCCTAAACAGAATTACTTTCGAAAATCAATCCCAGAATTTTTTGAAATAAGTACAAAATTCTTAAACCAAGTAAAAAAGATAACACTTTTCGTTGGTAGTGCCACTCTGACAGTAACACTACAAAGTCTCATTTAACTTATAAAAGTTTGTTGCAGACACTACAACAACACCACTTAAGTAGTTAAAAAACAATTCGCATGTTGTGTGTAAAAACAACAAAAACAACAGAACAAGACGAAAACACAATTTTTTTCATGCTTAAACAGTAAAATGGAGAGCTCTTGCTTCTCATTTAGTTTAATTTTTCAGTAATATATGTTCATAAGATTCTGAAAAGTATAAAACGCGAAAGTATCTAGATATATATGTAGATATAGGAGGTAGTAATTGCTACGACCCACTGTTGCCACGAAATTTATCATAACAGGCTTAGGTGAGAGAGAATAAATTTCGGTTGGATCCATAATGGGTTTCGCAGTAAGCATCAGTCTATGAGTCCGTAGAGTGGTTTGAAAAAGTAATGTTTGCTATTTATAAGATCTCAATTCTTTTATTAAACATTTTTTAATTGCACTTTGTACCACGCCTTAAGACCACAAATCGCACTATACAATGACACGTTAAGCGTGCAACGGCTTATTTCTAGACAATTGCTCTAGGATTTTAAAAACCAAACAGTGCTTTTGTGCAATTGTGCTTGTTGACGTATTCAGACACATAAAAATTGGCTTCGTCTGAAAGAATTCGTGGATGACGTCAAAAAGGAGGCTAGAGGCTACTAGTTGTAGTTATACTAAATGGACGTTGTTCTACTGCTATCTATTATATATCTTCCAATTTAAAGCCCCGACAATCTAGAACTATTAGCTGAGCATATGCCTCTAAAGAGTGGAACCCCAAGTGGTAGTTCCCCACGGGGGATTATGCAAATGCATGTCTAAAACTGGTGATTTAAGGATAAGTATTTCGCCCCTTACTTTTGAGTTAGAAATAGAGAGGGCCGCCAAGAGATACAAATCAACCATCAACCATGTGGATATGACACCAAATAAAGTTTTTGGAGTTGCTACTTATTACCGTGCATTGTTTAATCTCGATATATTGAAGTACAGGCAATTTTAGGCTCCCGATGCTTAAGATTGGGGTATTGTTACAATTCTAAGAGGCAAGTGCTCCTTAGGAGGCAAGCTCTTGGAGGAGATCTTGTAAACAAGAGCATTGTCAAAAAATGTTCACAAACTGCTTACAGATACAAAATTTTAACCACTCTTTTACTCTAAGGACAGTTTTAAGAATCTCTTAAGTTGGCGATAAAAACGTAAACAAGGATGTTTGACAGCACCAGATTATGATCCGATTAGTGGAAGAATTCTTCTACTTCTTCTTTAAATTTGAAATTCTTACAAAGAAATCGCTCTATCCTCGTTTTGGATTGTTGAGAACTCTAAGGCTGCGAGTTTTTTACTTAAAGGACCCATTCGAACACTTGCTAGTGTTGGGAGATAATGTACACCGAGACAAACGATTCAAGTTAAATTATCAACTTCTTAAATTATCGCGATGTTTACAAAATGTAGCTTTATAAATCTAAAATTTTCTTAGTAGATTATTTTATTGCGATATATAAGCGAAATCGAATTCATTGCAAGAATTGCCGAAGATTTTACTTAACATTAGCGACGTAGTAAAGTGTCAAAACTCTTAATTTATTCCAATAAGTCCCTGTTAAAAAACCCTTTACTTGTACTTTTTTTTCAAATCTTCAGGTTCAAAGACTTTATTTTGTTTTTTTTTTTTGTTTGCTTTTTGTCAATATAAAGTGTATAAATGTATACATGAAAATTTCGCATGTATGTGTAAATTTTAAGAAACATTTTCAACTCAAACAATTTACATATCTTTCATTAAACTAATGGAACTTCTATAAAAAAATAGTAGTACAAGTTTTATTAATTTTATAGCAAATATGCATTTAAAAAATTTATCTTAAACTATTTTGGCTTTTTATACTTTAATCTCATGAAATTGTAGTTTTTTGTTGTGTACTTTTGAAACTCGCATATAAAGTGGTAATCAAAATTGTTTAAATTTAATCAAAAAAAGTAGAAATAATGAAAAAATGTTTATCCTAATTTAAGTCACCACTTACAATAAGCAGAGGTGGGCAAAATTAAACTAGTTGAATCATTTGAATTGGAAATTTATTAAAGTATTTTTTAACGTTGTAAAACTTTCTCCCAAAAAAGGTTTTTAAAACAGCATAAAAATATATAAAAAACATAAAGTTAAGAATAAAAATGTATATATTTTCTATATTAAAGGTCTATACCCAGTAAAAACTTCGCCTACAAAATAATGTGTTGAGTAATCAGAAAAACATAAGAGCACTACTTACAATTCTACTGAAAGAACCAATGAATTTTTCAAGGGAAGTCCCAAAATGAACGCATTAAAAAGTAAGTCATTATTTTTTTTACCTGCATACATCCAGAAAAAAGTAGTTATGGAAGTTGTTATAGATATAGTTATAGAAGAAAGCTACAAAATAATGAGTTAAAGAAAGTAGGCGAAGTTTTTACTGGGTAGTTTTTCATCAAATGGTTAAAAATGGAACCTGAAAAAAGTACTTTTTTTTAATTTGTAGCATTTATGCAAATTTTTTTTTGTAAGAGAAAAATTAAAAATAAAATCTTTTTTCGATACATAGAAAAAAATAAAAATTGATTTCAAACAAAAAATTTTTCATATTCACCCCTATCGTGAATAGCAAGTGGAATTTTTGTTCCCATGCAATTTTCATTCCCCTCGAAGGGGAAAAAGCAATCGTGAATCTCCCGTGAAAATTTTTCACGCTATCAGTTCAAGTGAATGTAAAAAAATTAATAAAATTTTTGTCCAAAGATATACACGTTTATATTTTAAAGATAAGTTAAAAAATTAAGCTAAATAATGAGTATTGATTGATTACAACGTCAGTTTTGTGCACTTTTTAAATTTTATGTAGTAAAATATTTTCCAAAATTTTGCCACCACGTCTTTCGAAAGCTTCGCAAATCCGACGGCAATCAACCTGTTGTTTTGCATTTTGCTGACCAATATATCGGGTTGTGCCTTCTTAACGGATATCGCCCTTAATATTCGATTTATAGGAGGAACTACTGTCATGTATGTTCTGTTCTCTAGCAAAAATAAAGTGAGCAAATCTAAGGGAAACGTGAACAAATTTTTCCCGTAAACATTTTTTAACGTTATTATTCTCCTTTGAATTATCTATTTTTCATGGAAGTTTTCATCATCGCAAATTTGTGATAGGGGTGATTATTTTAAAAATAATTAAATTTGCACTAGTAAACAAATTAATAATGGGTGATTTTTTAAGAGCTTTAGGAAAGTTAAAAAAAAAACACATAAAATTCAGAAAAATGCATGAAATCTTTATTTGAATCGATAGTACGGTCCATATTATTTAATGTTTGAAGATAATTTCATGCAAATGTTGACCTCAAATAGTCCATCCGCTTAGTTCAATTTTGGCATACTGTTTCCAACATTTCGGCCGGTATCTCATGAATAAATGCTTCAATGTTGTCTTCCAATGCGTCAATTGAAGCGGGCATGTGTTTATAGACATGAGCTTTAACATAGTCACCGAAGTCGCCTCTCAATAAGCGTGCTGTGTGGCATGTGGCACCGTCTTGTTGAAACCACATGTCATGCAAGTCAAGCTCTTGCATTTTGGGCAAAAAAAGTTGGACATCATCGCACGGTAGCGCTCACCATTCACAGTTAAGTTACGATTCGCATCATCTTTGAAGAAGTACGGTCCAACGATGCCACCAGCCCATAAACCGCACCAAACTGACTTTTTCTGGATGCATTGGTAGCTCTTGCAATGCTTCTGGCTGATCTTCACTCCAAAATCGACAATTCTGCTTATTAACGTACCCATTGAGCCAAAAATGAGCTGACCATAAAATGGAAGAAGCGTGCGATGAACTTTCTTAACAGAGCACGCATTTTGATAATAAAATTCAATAATTTGCAAGCATTGTTCGTTTGTAAGACGATTCATGGTTAAATTATAGACCAAACTGAAGATGTTTGACAGTGAAACAAAACACGAAACGTGCGTCAGCTGTTTAAACCAGTGTTGCCAAAAAGATAATAGCTAAACAATTACCCGATGGTATCAATTAAACGTTTAATTCTCTCGATTAAACGTTTCATTCACTTGATTAAACTTTTAATGTACTTGATTAAATTTTCAATTAAAACAGATTTTATTTTTGATGAATGCTTTATAATTGGTGAATTTTTTCTGTTTAACCACAGAACCGCTTACTCTGTATAGCCAGAACATCGAATCAGTCATAGAGTTCACCCACATAGTCGGCCAAATTACAACAGGCGAAGGCCTTCGTGTTGATACCTCACAGAAATATGAAGGCTAAACCCGCTTTTGCTAATTAATCTATATAAGAATTTGCGATCAATTAAATCAGCCCAAAAACATAAATTTCTCTCTTCGAAAGGAACGCATTCTCTGTGTTGTTGTATAAAAACGGAACTTGGCTCACGTCTATTAAAATTAACAACGAGCTGCAAACTTTTATCAACAGATATCTGCGTTCTATTCTCCACATATGGTGCCCACATAATTTGGTATCCAACGTGGAGTTATACCACAGAAGCAATGTGAAACCTATTGCTATTTTAATTCGAGAAAGGAAATGGAGATGTTTTCCTTTAACCAGTCAATGATATAAACCTTTGACTGGAATCCTCAAGGAGCGCGAAGAAGAGGTAGACCGCGAGGTGGCTGGAGACACAGTCTTAAAAAAGAGATAAATTCATACCCAGGAATTCTATCACGAAATAAAATAAAAAGTTCAAAACAGAAATGAATGGACCAATTTTATATTGGCACTATGAGCCCACGATTTGGAGTAAAAGTAAAAAAATAATAATTTTATATACCATCCTTTTGGGAGCTCTCAATGCCAGATAGATATATTCTAGATTTACGTGTATGGTCTAAATAATCTCACGATTCTCTAAACACAATGCTTCAACTTATGTGTCCGTAAGCTAAAATCTCTCTTTGGTATATGATTGTCTGGATTATGCACTTTCCCTTAACTAAGCTGTTGGAACTAAATAGCATCACAGGGACATCAGTCTCTAACTTGGTATTTTTAGGATCTTTTTATTTCCACTAACAACTAGTCCAGAAAAAATAAAACTCTGGAGGCTACTAGTTGACTAGGCAATGTTAGCCTGCCGCTATCTATTTGATATCTACCAGTTTTAAGCCCCGACAATCTTGAAGTATTCGCTGCACATATGCCTCCAAAGAGTGAAACTTCAAGTGGTAGGCTTTACACGGGATATTCTGCGAATGAACAAAACATAGATGATTTTTGGATAAGTACTTTACCCCTTACTTTTGATTCAGACATAGAGAGGACCGCCAAGAGAGAAAAGTAAAAAATCCACAACTAAATCGATATTTTAAAGATCTTCTCCATGCACCAGAGCCAACAAAGAAGGCCTTTAGGAGGCACGTCCTCCGAAGAGATTTTCTAGACAAGAGCATTGTAAAAAATGGTTCACAATCTTTTTCTAAATACAAAATGGAAACCACACTTCACTCACGGAAAAGTTTTAAAAAATAGCAGCAAACTCAATACTAAAAATTTCATAAAAAGGTGCACACCGTTGGAACTACTTCTAGGAAATCTCTTAAGTTTGCGGTAAAAGCTTAAACAAAGATAGAATATTTAACAACATCAGAATATGATTCGTTAAGCAAAATTATTCTTCTACTTCTTAACAGTTAATAATAAAATAAATAAATATACGATCCACGCAGCCTTTTGAATTTTTATTTTTTCATATTGATCCAGTAGTTTTTACGTGATCTCTTCGCTCTCTTCTTCTGCTTCTAGTCAGCTTGGTTACGTCATCTTAGTTACTAGCTTCTATATCCATTTCATTAGATTTTCTATCGAACATTGTGTATCCTGCGATGATTACGATGTCGTCTCTAGATTTTTTTAGCAGCTTTGGTTTTAAAGATATAGTGACATTAAATATTTCCATAATTAACACCACTTTTTGTATCACGAATGACTCTACAAACTAAAGTGTTTTCTGAATTATAAATCTACACAAAAATCTCTTTCTTTTGAGAAGGAGCACATTATTTAATTTATTCGGATATCTCACTGTTATTGCAAGGATATTAACATTTTGTGTCCAGAAAGTATTCAAGGTTTGAAGGACCGTTAGAGAAAAACTGACCGAATAAAATAAAGAAAATGGTGTTAAATGTTCAAAAAATATATGTTACTATATGACCGAAACGAAATAACTTCTCTTTTTTGATGGGAAAAATATTAACAGACTTATGGCCATTTTCTCAATGTATCGACAAACTGTCTGTTACTTAATGTCAACATAAATTTATTGGACCGATAAACTGTCCGTTAACGATTTTGGGTTTCTCAATATACCGATAAAAAACAAAGTTTTCAGCTGGCAACGCCACTCAAAATACATGTAAAAGATGGGAGTCAACTGATTGAATTTATCTGTACGGCAAATAAAAGGAAAATAAATAATTGGCAGATGAGTGCCGGTTAGCTTTGCGATTAAAACGAAGCAAATGAGACATTGAGAAAACCAAATTTCTTTAATGTGCAGTTTTTCGTTGGGAAAAAAGATAATCGCCTAATGAGAAAATGGCCATTAATGTCTTTTTTAAAATATTTTTTATCAATTTTAAGATAAATGCAGTGTCATATTGAAAGAAATCAAAGTAGAATTCTTATTGCGATATAATCTTAGCTTAACAATTTAAAAAACACACGCACTCAATTGTATTCCTCATATTTCATCCATCACTGTTATTTTATTCGGATAAACGCTTTTCCCTTAAACTTTATAGTAAATGTTTAATCTACATATGAAACAATTTTAATACACACAAAAGTTGTAAACCACTAGAATGACATATTGAATAAAAACAACAAAATTTATGAAATAAACCTGAGAAAAATATTTCAATATCCATTAAGATGTCTATTAGGGTGATATAGATTTATCATGAATCGTGAATATTAGATTTATAAATGTAAAGGGTGTTTTTGAGCCTGATATAATTGACAAAGGGGTTAGCAGTCAAAAGAACTATCAAAAGAACTGCGCTAGCTTTTTGACATTTATGATCACTAGCTTGGTAAATCATCATGAGTAGAATAAAGCCTTAACAACGCTACCAAATTATACCATTTTACTTTAAAAATCGGTCATCGATTCGCGCTCATGTTTGGCTTAACGCGTTTGTAAATGAACAAAATTGCTACAGAATAATGCACCATTTGGTGCGGTTAACACGGGCCATAAATAAGAATGCGCTCAATAGAGAACAGCCGCTGTGCACTTGTTCAAATTTGTATTTAAAATACAAGTATACGGGGGTGTGCAGGAAATCGAAATCGTAAAAGGCAAGAATTTGGAAGTAGGTTTTAATACACTTTTAATATAATTTTTATAGTTTGTGTTATAATATTCTGTTTAATGGATATATATTTGTATAATACTTGCAAGGACCGGAAAATGTTTTTTTATTTTGTTTCTAAAAAAATTTTTATTGTGCAAGTTTAACCCTTATGTGTGTGGACAAAAAAAAACACCTTCTATAGGGTGGATAGGTACCTGGGTACCTTCATGCAAATTGTATGAGAAATCTAATTTTTTGTCTTGTATTGTACAAACAATCGATGGTTAATGAAATAATATTAGAATTTTACTCTGGTTTTCTCCTTTTCATATATTTTTTAAAATCCTACACCCAAAAAAAAAAAAATTTGTAATATAAAACGTATACAGGTACCCAGGTGCAAAAAGCAAATTGGTATGCCACGCCCCCCCAAACTCATATTGTATATAAACAACTATGAAAATATAATAATAACAAAAAGTTAGGAGTTCTCATGAAATTGTAGAATTGTAGACTAAAATCTTATATAAAAAATTTCGATTTGAAAACGCAATTGGTACACAGGTACCTGCCCACACACATAAGGGTTAAAAAATTGTACATTTTACAGAAAATAAAAAATTTCTAAAATAGTTTTGAAAAAAATGCCGTCGAAAAAAATAAATAAAATAAAGTTTTTGAAATAAAACGTTTTCTTAAAAACATAAAATAAAGGTTTTAAAATAAAACGTTTTCTTAAAAACATAAAAAAACAAAAACAAAATAATTATATTTAAGCATTGTCATAAAAATTTCATTCTTTAAAACAAATTCAAATCAAATTTATGAAGAGGCTTCTGAAAATACATACATACATATTTCATTTTTTAAAAATACATACATAGAAAAAAAAAATTCTAAAAAAAAACGTTTTAAAAAATATTTTTCAACAAATAAAAAAGTTTTTTGAAAATTTTTATTTGTTTTTTTTTTACAAAAAAAGTTTTTGCTTTTTTTTGAAACTATAAATTTTGTTTTCAAAAAAAAATGTTTCTTTTCTTTTTCGTTTAAATTTTAAACACAGAAAAACAATATTCTTTTTTTCACACACAAAAATTTTTTATTTAAAAAATAAAATTTAATTTTGTGTTTTCCGTTCGTAATTTCCGGTCCTTGAATACTTGTCATAAAATTCGTTTTCTATAGAAATCTTTTTAAAAACGACTTTTAAAATTCTTGCGTTTTAGGTTTTCGATTTCCGGTACACCCCTGATTTTTTAAATACGGCCTAACCCTGACTAAAAACAAGTAAGAAAGTATAGTCGGTCAAGCCCGACCATATGATACGCAGCACCACAGTATTTAAAAACATATTATGCTCATGTGTCCATATAAATATGGATTTATCTATGTTTATAAACTTCATTAAAATCGGTTTGAAAGTTTGTAAGAGGCAGAAACTGCCCCCTACCTCCCCTTATGGTCCTATTTTTGAAAAACTGTATAGCTTATGTGTCCATTAAGGGTATAACCAATTTTTTGGCATAGTACCATGAGGTCAACCATGTCCTAGTAACCACGAAAATCATAATCTTTTGTAATTTTTCTCAAAAAAGTTCACGCACCAACTGATTTTTCTAAACCAAGGCAATATTGAACATTCATAATTTTATACGGTGTTTTTTATTCTTTTTTAATTTTTTTTTTGTTAAAAAAGGTTAAAGAAACGTTTTAGTTTGCGGAAAAATCTCTTACCATCTCTAAATATTAATGAAATTTCATACTTGAGCAATTTTTTGTTTTAAATAAACATATGATTAATTTTTCTTAACCAAAAAGAAAATTAAAAAGGTTCAAAACTTCATCGCGGTTGGTGCGTGAACTTTTTTGACCTTAGCGAAAAAATAAATATACGTTCCCTTATAGTTGTTTATGCTCTATCGGACTGTGCTTTGCCAATTTTGATATTTTAGAAAGTTATATCCCTAGTGTCCATATAGATATAGATCTATCTATGTTTTAAATTTCATTAATATCGGTTTGAGAGGCAGAAATTGCCCCTATTTCCCCTGGTGGTCCTATTTTTTTTACAAATGCATACCTTTTGTGTCCATATAGATATGGTTCTATCTATGTTTTAAATTTCATTAAAATCGGTTTGATAGTTTCTGAGAGGAAGAAATTGCCCCCTATCTTCCTTCGTGGTCCTACGATTCGGGCCATTTTCAATAGGCTTGGTCCTTGTGCTAATAAGAACCTATGACCAAAATTTTATCAAATTATCGCCAACATTGCGACCTGTGCAAGGTTACATGGACGGCCAGCCAGCCTGCCTGCCAGCCGGACGCACATGGCTAGTTCGACTCAGAAAGTGATTCTAAGTCGATCGGTATACTTAAAGGTGGGTCTAGGAACAATATTTTAAGGTGTTACACACAACAGCACAAATGCATAATACCCTCTCCACTATTTTGGTGTGGGTATAAACATTTTTTTTCTTATCGCTTACTTAAAAATTATTTAATTTATTAATTATTATTTTAAATTTTGAATTATGGACCTATTTTAACAACTTTTAATAGAATTCATCCATATGCCAACATATGCTTATACATATGTATACCAAGTTTTATTAAATAATTCAAGTATATCCAACATACTTTAAGGTGGGCCAAGGAAAAATAGTTGTACGCGTTACAAAATTGGAGCACAAACGCACCTACACTGAAAGAACAAATCAATCCATCCGTACTTAAATCAAGCCGGAGCGGTGTCAATAGTACGGTAAGTACGGATTTCCTTAAATCAAGTACAGAATGCTTGTTTCAAGAACGGAAATTTAAGTGCTAAATACTTAACTTATCCATATTTAATCCCGAATTCGTACTTGAAATAATCCGAAAATGAGACTGATTAAAGTAAAACTTAGATTTAATCAATCTTAAAATGCGCTTGATTCGAGAGTTATAATGTTGATTTACTCTTAATTCTTATTCAAGAATTTCTAAGATGGTTTGATCTCCATTCGTACTCGAAATAATCCGAGAGTGAGAATAGATCGATTCTAACCTAAACACTTACCCCACAGAACTAGAGAGAATATTATTATAGAATTCTCTAAAGTAAGCCACCAGCAGCATGACCAATATGGTTTTCCCAATCATTCTTCTTTGAAAATTTTATCAATTTAACTAAATAATTTTAACAAATAGAAAATGGGAATTATTGCTCTTTATTTTACTTTTTAAACATGAAAATAATCTATATTTTGTTTTTAGTGCTGTTGTGATTTCTTCTTTGAACACACGCGTATGCACGCATACTGGTTTTCAAAAGCTATCTTATTTTGGATTATTTAAGGTACTTTCAAGTGTTATTCGCACTTAAATTTTTGAGTACGACTCGCACTAAATTAAGAAGAAAAAACCTAAATTTAGAACGAGTTTTTTCTTTCTGTGTTCGGTGGTTTACGATAAAGATATGTCAATTAAAATCCAAACACTACTAAAGAGCAATGAAGAAGTAAGACAGATTACCGGGAATCGTGAATGTATTGACTATTTCTATCCGCAGCTGTCTTCTTATATTATAATCTTATTGAATGCGGTACCAGCCTAATTAAAAATTTTTGTGTCAATGCGTATGTGTGTTTCTCCAAACTTTCTTCTAATGTATGTAAAATATTTTCTATACATACATATATATTTATAAAATACTTTAACAAATCGAGCGTAATCAGTCTTAAAACACTAGCCCACAAAAACCACAACATTGTGGAAATATTTTTTTTTCTATTGAAAAATGAAATTGTTTCATAAACAACAGGAAGTGAAACCTCTACAAAATACCGCACACTCTCTAAAATACAGACACACATGAAGATGTTTAAATATGCTGTAACTTATATGTATGTGTATAAAAGGGGTCCTCTATTTTAAGGATTTTTTTCCATTTCCGGAAAGGTATAAAATCATTCTTTTCCTGGAATTTCCAGAACTAAACTAGCGGAGTATTTGGTGTAAGTTCAGACATTAAAGTCTAATAAAACTCATTCCACTTTTTCTCTTATTTAAAAATTGATTTCGGCATAAAATCTTTGTATTGGTATACGATCAGCTAAAAATGTGAAAAATAATCGTAATTGATTTATCTGCAGAGTATTATTTCGTAAATCAATTAAAATGGTTCACATTTTTTTTTGCAAAGTTCAGTAGCTAAATTTACTTTGTCTACGTTCACACCAGTGTTGCCACTTTGTGGGTAATTACCCGAATTTGGTAAAGTTTTAACTGTCGTGGGTAGAGTGTGGGTAGTTTCTCTTAGGTGAAACTCAGGTGTAATTTGAAATTCTTACTTCAGATACCCAAATAAAATCAAGATTCGATTTCAGTGATGACATTTATTTCTTTTTAAATATTGTTGATAAAGAATACACAGTCTTCTGAACCAAAGTCTCGGTTTTTTTTAAGGAAATTACTTAAAGTTTGGTAATAAATGTCAAAAGATGGACTCTTAGATTTAGATAAATATGACTCACATAGTGATTTAGAACCTGAAGTTTATTGAAAAAAAGTTATTCAAACTACAAACTAGCCTGGGACTAGAAGTGTTTCCAATATTCCAACATATAATTAATTTTGTTTGTGTCTGGAAACTTTCAAATGCTTTAGTTTGAAAAATATTAAGCGCCCTTAACAGTTGTAAAACTGAATTACGAAAGGGACAGTTGTATAAAACCCTGCAGGAATTTTATTTACTTAATATAACATAACGAGTATTTTTTAAGACCATGAAACTAAAAATGGTAGAAAACACAAAACAAATAAATTTGAATCGCTGATTAATACACGGCACTACCATTTGAACGCATTGTAGACGTCCAATTTTGTTCCACCTTTCGAGCATTGCTGACTGTATGTCACGAATAAAATAAACAATATTGACCTCCAAGACGTCAATTGTTGCTGGTTTATCAGCATAAACCAGTGACTTCACAGAAATACGAAAACAATTAAGTGTTGTCACATCGCACGGTCTTGAAGTCTTATTGACAGTTTATTTTCTCTAAATCAACACAACATCGCCTTCATTTGTAATATGTAAAAAAATAAGTTCCGTCATTTAAATCATGAATTCGCCTATACGTTGCGAAAATCGATGGCTGATTTTCAAACTAAATTTGGATAATTTGATGGCGTTGTTCAAGCATGAATCTATCTACTTATGATGATGTGCCTGAGCAAAAAGTGAGAGCAGTAGGACAGTTTGTTTGACAGTTAACCTTTTGTTAGCTCCTTCGGGCTCAAAAAACACCCATTATAAAGGAATGGCAATAAGCAGTTTGAACCTTCCCTAAATATTTGCAATCAAATTTGGAAGTTAAGCTCATTATTTAAGGAGTTTTGTTTTATGTTGTATTGATTGTTTTTAAAGTCTTTAATGTTATTAATTTTAATGTCAATTTATTTAAAATTACAATAAGAATGTTAACAGTTTGACTAATGTTGATTTTCTTTCAATGAGTTTGTTGTGTTTTTGCTTCTTTGTAAATGTCTTTTATTTAATAAAACTTTAATTTTATATCAGGTGTAATTTCATTTAAATCGGGTAGTTTTGCTTCATCTCAAGTGTAATTTTGAATTTTCTGGTGGTAACACTGGTTCACACTCTAAAAATTTTATTTTTCCGAGTTTATTGGTGAGAGTGCATAGAAGAAAAGCATGTTCTCTTCCTCTCTCACCCATAAACTCAGACTTTCTAAAAGAAAACGTTCATAGTTCGAACCCAGACTAATATTTTAGATAATTTTCATAAATTTAATTATTTTTGCTCTGGACCAAAACAACTTTAAACTTTCAACATGAATCAATTGGTTGCTAATCTATTAATGTCCAGTTTTAAACTTCGTTTTTAAATAAATACGTATTTAGTAAATGTTTATTTAAATTTAAGTTGTGTTTACATATCGCTTTAGTTTTTCAGTACTACTTGATAACTCTCTTGAAAAATGCATTTCTTCTTTTTCTTTGCCTGTTGTTTTTGTATTGTGTTGATATTCAGGCCACCTTGTTTAGTAAATATATCATGGAAACTGGTTGTCCGCCGTGAAGGTACTTTGTTTGTTTATAATTTTTGATTTAATGAAAGAGAATGAATCTTATATTGATAAATGTTTAATGGAAATAAATGCAAATCCTTGTGTAAAATTGTGGCCAAAGTTGTTCTTTGAAGACCAAGCTCCTGAGCACGGCGTCGAAATGAGGTTGATGGATCGTTTTGAACATTTTCTTGAGCGGCAGTAATGTGTTCAGCCGATCTTGCAGAACGTTTGTGTCCATGCTTGGGCATATCACCTACAGACCCGCCTTCTTCGAAATCATTCACTATACGATAAATAGTGCGTTTTGTTGGCACTATGTTTCTCTCAAAATTTTTACGTAACATTCTCATCGTCACAATAGTCGATCATTGATTTTGATAAAATGATTTAACGATTAAACACGTTGGTTTATCGAATATTTTTCCATAATAAATTTGCCACGTGTCTACTTCACGACTGCCAAATATGAAGTGTCAAGACTAACGTTTACCAAAATGGGGGTAAAACAAAGAAGTATACCTTCCCGGCGGACACCCTGTATTTTAAATAAGAAACCCAAATAGCAATGTATCATTTAAAAAATTACAGAAAAACTTGAACTGGTGCTTAAATAGAACTTAAATACATATAAATTATATTTAAATCTAAAGCCAGAAACTTGCTCGTAATGCCGCAAAATTTTAATTTTCAATCAAAGACTTCGAAATTTTTTTTCCAAATTTTCTTTCTTAATAAAAAAAGCATTTTTCCCCGGAATTCCCGGTAAGTTTTTATTTACTGGATACGAACCCTACTGTTTATTTATGTAGCAAAGTGTTTGGAAACTTTTTACATTTTAAATAAACTTAACTGATTCGACATTTATGTATTTCAAAATGTTTATAGTTGTTAAAGGAATTTTAAAGTTATATCGATTAAAATATATAAAACAAAAAACGTTTTAATCCTCTAAAGAATAAAATATTTGAGCAAAAGTCTAATAAAATTCTTCTGCATGTAATTTGAATTTGAACGAAGTTACAAATTAAATAAACAAAGACATTGTCATACATATTATTATTTAATAAAGTTTGCACATAAATCTAGTTGAAGCAATTCTGTAATGTGTGGTTTTTAAAAATATTTTATATTGGTAAAGTAGGGAAATTTGTTGTTTTTTGGGATGTCTTATGGTGTTTTTGAATTATAATTTTGAAGTGATTGAGATACTAAAGGTAGAAGTAGACTTCTGTCAAAAAAAGTTAAACTACTAGTGCATTTTCATAGAACAAGCTACATGCCAAAATATTTAGACGCGTTTGCGCCAGAAAGTTGGTTAAATTTGAACTTTTTAACGCGTTGTGTATTTTTGACAAGTAATCAGCGGACAATAAAAAGAATATTTTAACAAATTTGTGAATCATGAAAGAAAAACGTATGAAGAGCTTAAAAAACATACAATCTATGTATATAAAAAGAAGTGTACACTTTGATGTCACCACTAGCTGCGAAAACGGGTAGACCGATTTCAACAAAAACGTTGGGGTACGTAAGGGATAGTCTGTAGATGGTTTATGTAAAGTGGTTCCGGAGATATGGCATTTAGATTTTCCTATATATTCCCATACAAATACCAACAAAAAGCCCTCCGTTTTGAACTCCTCCGAAACGGCTTGACTGATTTGTATGAAATTTTGAATGCGTATTTGTTAGGTATGAGAATAGGTCGTAGAGTATATTTTATACCGCTAGAGGACACAAAGTAGGGCATAAGCTCCCTCTCCCTATACCTTCTTAGCTTATTAACCAGTTTTCTTAAAATTTGGCAAGAAGGCACTGTAACATCTGAAAGAACATAGGGAATAGGGCGTGAAATAGGGCAAGAGGAGTAAAAGCTATATCTGCTTATCAAATCGACCGATCTTCTGGAAATTTTGCAGGGGAATAGTATGACATCTGGAAAGAACTATAGCCTCAAATTTTTATGATTTAGGGCGTGAAATAGGGCAATAGATGTAAAAGCTCCCGCTCCCCAATCTTTTAAACTAATCAACCAGGTTTCTAAAAATTTGCAGACACTGAAACATCTGAAAGGAAATCGGATGTGAAATAGGGGAAAAAGGGTGAAAGCTCCCCCTCCCAATATCTTCTTGAAATTTCGCAACCAAATAGTGTTACAGCTGGAAAGTACTATAGCCTATAGTTTTTATTATTTAGGGCGTGAAGCAGGAGGGGCAAAAGCTCCCTTCCCTATATCTTCTTAACTAATCAACCGGTTTTCTTAAATTTGGCATGCAGACACTGTAACATCTGAAAGAGAAAGGGCATGAAATAGGGCAAGAGGAGTAAATGCTCCCCCTCCCTATATCTTCCTAGCTAATCAACTAATTTTCTTGAAATTTGGCGGGCAAATAGTATAACATCTGGAAAGAACTAAAGCCTATAATTTTTATTATCTTCTAAACTAATCAACCGGATTTTTTAAAATTTGGCATGCAGACACTGTAACATCTGAAAGAAATAAGTTATATGGCAAAACAACGTTTGCCGGGCCAGCTTGTATTTATACAAAAAGAATAAATTCAATAAAATAATAAAATTTTGATATACTTTAGAATCGGTTTTCAATGCACAAATAAGTAAACAAATTAAAAACAGCTGGCAGGAATGGCTTTTGTAACGTGCGTTGTGCAACTTGCAAATTTTCATGCGCTAAAGTTTTTAAACGCACGACAAACGTCGACGAATTAACGCGTGTTATGTACTTCTACCTAAAGAGTTAAGAACGTGAAATTAACATTATACTTAAAAAAGGTACTACGACCCATTGGACGATATGTACCATGGCAGGTAAAGGGGCACAAATTTGGCTTGGATCTATAATCGATTTCCCAAGAAGGTTCTGTCTGCACAAAAAAAATTAAAAATTTTCTCTAATCACCAAATTCATTCCAAATTCATGAATCAAGCAAACAATTTGTTGATTTGGTACCAAAATTATTACCAAAACCTTCTTCTTCTATCTATAGGATGTGTGTATGTATGTATGTATGTATGTATGTATGTATGTATGTATGTATGTATGTATGTATGTATGTATGTATGTATGTATGTATGTATGTATGTATGTATGTATGTATGTATGTATGTATGTATGTATGTATGTATGTATGTATGTATGTATGTATGTATGTGTGTATGTATGTATGTATGTATGTATGTATGTATGTAACGGCTGGGCCGATTTTGAAGAAATTTTCAGGGAATCTTAAAAATATTCAGGCGGGTGACACTTTGAAGTCGGGATGCGGGCGGAGGGTCGTGGAAAAATCCAATTTTCATATTGCACCACCAATGACATCTATATAATTTGGACGATTTTTTCTTTAAAATTATTGCCATGGTCCAACTTAGGTTTTTACGGAAAGAAAATTTTGCCCCGCCCACTTTTTTCGATTTACCTAAAATCAAAAAACGGCTCCAACGATTTGACTAATTTTTCTTTTAAATGTTCGTATTAATCCATTTTGCGTTTTCATCGAAAGAAAAATGTACCACGCCTACTTTTACGCCCACTTTTTCTATTAAGCGCATAACTTGAGAACGGATTGACCGATTTGGACGATTTAAAATCTTTAAAATCATCGCCATGGGCCAACTTAGGTTTTTACGGAAATAAAGTTTCGCCCCGCTCATTTTAACGCCCACTTTTTCGATTTACCTAAAATCAGAAAACGGCTCCATCGATTTGACTAATTTTTCTTTCAAATGTTCGTATATTTTTAACGGATTTTAAAAATCGAACGCAAACATTTTTCCTAATTTGGACAGGACAACGTCTGTCGGGTCAGCTAGTTATTATATAGATTACTAAAAACTTAAAACTGCGAATATTTTTGTTTTTTTTTTCAATAAAAATAGGTTTTTAATTAATTTTAGTTTGAAATTTTGATATTAAGTTAGTAATGATCAAAAAACTTTGCCGTTTCAAACAATGTGTTAATTGATTTAATTAAATAAAGCTCAGGCAACTCCTAACAATAATTCTACAAGTTTTAACTATTTTATTTAAACAAAAAAATCAGACAGATTTTCTGTTATTTAATTAAAATTTTTATTAAAAATTTGTTTCACAAACAACTAAAATATTAATTAAATCAAAATTATGTTTTTAATTTTCTTTCAACACAAAAAATAATTGATTCAATTATCACATTAATTATGTAAATTTAAATTCTTTTGAAACCAACTTTTTAATTGATAAAAAACTACTGCTAATTTTTTTGACAGCTACAGAGTAATTTGAAAGTGTAAGGCTTAAGGTACATGAAGCCGACGTGTTTTTTAACATCTGACTTGTCAACTTTTCAAGTCACTTGCAATTGTGCATGTCTGTCAAATTTGCTGTTCTTCAGAAGATTTATAATGTTCGGTCACAAAAGTACATGTTATTTGCTTCGCATTGTTATTGCAGAAACCAAAGTAGTTCTCGGTTTCAAAATAGCTTGCTGCCGCCACGAAAATTTTTATTTGCGCCGTAAAATAGTTTAGCCATCTTAACATTTTTTCTTTTAATTCAAGGATACCAATTTAGGATTTTATACACAGGAAAAATTCTCCAAAATTTTTCACCAATTAAAGCATTAATGAAAAATAAAATCAGTTTTAATTAAAAATTTAATCAAGTGAATTAAACGTTTAATCAAGTAAATTAAACGTTTAATTAATACTATTAACTGGTTTAATTGATACTATTAATTTGTTTACTGGTGCAAATTTAATTAATTTTTTAATTAATATCACAAATTTTTTAATTGAAATCAATTTTTATTTCTTTCTGTGTAATGAAACGGCATAGATTTCCGATGTCAGATGGTTTGTCAGAAGAAAATAGAACACGCTCTAATTGAAATTTGTCAAATGACTTTGCATCTGACTTTTACAGAAACAATGTTATTAGGCCCTGCAGATAACGAGACTAGTCCATACATGCATGTAAAGAGTAGTCCATAAAGGAGTAGGAGTACTCCAAAACTACTCCAAATATATGGGTAAAATGTGGTCCATTTAACATTACGATGTCCTAGAAGGAAACTATATAACCCACCGAAGTAGTCCCTAAGCTACTCCATGGAGTACTAAAGTGGGTTAGTTTTAAAAGTACTACATGTTACTACAGTATGGCGTACACTTTAGGGGTAGTTTAAGCATTATTCTTTTTCATTTTTACTAATCGCCTTTTATGGCGTGTACTGTAGTCTATTATTGCTAATATTATATATATTTACTTGGTATTTTTAAATTTTTTACCTTTTTTCCACAAATTTCACAAACTTTCACTTTTAAATAAACAATTAATAATGGACACCATCAAGGCTACCAATGTGTAATATGTACTGTAAACTATAGAAAAGAATACATCATGCAGTTGTTGGCAGCACTGCATGTTAATTTCTTATAACATGGTCCATACTACAGTATATTGGACCATGTTGTTAGTAGTCCATTTAAGCCACAATGGACCACGTAGTCCAATATTATCTGTAGAGTGGCAACACACGACAAGTCAGATGTAAAACATGTCATGTACATGCTGCTTTAGTAATTATCGATGAATCATGACACCGGTTAGATTTAACCCCAAACAACGCATGCAGATGTCGATTCTATTATCAAAATGTTTAATCACATTTTGACCTAGTCACGGGTCTAGTCCACATAGAGACAATACAGTGACACGTTCAAAATGGAAAGGCTTTTCAACAATTTAAACATATAACATTGTAACGTTACTGACTGACTGACTGACAGTTTCATCATGGCATAACCTAAACGCCTGAAGCTAAAATGAAATTTTTACCGGTGATTGGTCTCTCGCAAATCGATCCACTAAGACGGAATGTCTATAAATTTGAATGATAAAGAGGTAAAAACGGGATAATAAACTGTGAATTCGTTAAACTCATATCTTCTTAACTAAAGAGATATAAGAAAATTTAATTATTATCGTTACACGTTTAAAAAAAAAATTAACGGACAGGTGTCTGGTACTTTTTTTAATGTTGGCCCTTTTTTGGGGTAAACGGGTAAAACTTGTGTGTTTGGAACATTTTTGTTACCCCGTCTATCATTTAAATCAACTTATCTAAAATATACAAATATAAATTTGCTTGCTACTCTTGAAAATCGTACCTGTGTTTGGTACCTTTTTTTAAAAAACCTTTTTTCCATTTATTGTCATATAAGTATTATTATGGATTCCAACTGCAATATTAAAATTTTTGATACTTCATCGGGAAGAAAATTTATCCAAAAGGGAAAACACGGGAAATCTAATTTCTTTTTCGTTCCGAACTCACAATATTCTCTACGTAAAATTAACTGAAATTTTATAATAAAATAAATGAAAATTTAATTAAAAACCGGTCTACTGATTTTTCATTTATTTTTGACGAAAAGTTCATTTAGCTTTTACTTTCAATAATTCAGCCCTACAATAGACAAGGGAAAAGGAAAGTGTGCATAAGTCCCACTATTATTGTAATTGGGTAATTCATTTGACTATTTTCTGTTGAGAGGTACTTTCAGCAAGGGTTACTGCTCATAACTTTTAACAAACTTCCTTAGCTTTACCTCTTTTAATTTTCTTAGTAAATCCTGATCTCCTCTTTCCCAATATTAATTTACAAGACTTTTAACTTCTCTTCACCTTTAAGTATTAATACTGAAAAATTAAAAAAAACAACTTTTATATTTTCAAGTGTAACCACTAAGTGTTGGTGTATTTGTTTCAAGGTACTTGCAAGACAATAAGTATTGTTAAGAATGTTTTATAATTATTTCAACATTTTTAAATAAATAAAAGAATAATTGTGGTCAAACAGAAAGAAAAGTGCCTCTTCAGTTTTTCTTTCATAATAAAATAAAGTAAAATATTTAAATAAATTTAATGTGATTTTAAAAGCAACGAAGAATGAGTTGAAACGAAAACAAGTAGGAGTACGCTTTTCGGCATTGCAGATTTTTAACTACCCTTTACAAAGAAAAAATGTTCGCCAATTTTTTTTTTCAATTAAACTATTAATCAAAAATAAAATCAATTTTAATTAAAAATTTAATCAAGTGAATTAAACGTTTACTTATATCAACCACATTACTGCAGAACATGTTGTTAATATCAAACAATATTTAATCGAAACAAATAATTTGTTTACTGGTGCACATTTAATTCATTTTGTAATTAATATCTGCAATTTTTTAATTGAAATCAGTTTTTATTTTTTCTGTGTACCTTAAGTAATACAGCGTCTTAGATCACTCACCCGCTAATGCACATTATCAAACAGAATTAAAAAAGCAAATAAGACGAATAAATTTTTTCGCTTGAAACATGTTTCTCTACACAAAAAAGAAATAAAAACTGATTTCAATATTTATTTAAAAATTAATTAAATTTGCACCAGTAAACAAATCAAACTTATCAACTTAACGTTTAATTTACTTGATTTAACGTTTAATTCACTTGATTAATCCTTTAATTCACTTGATTAAATTTTTAATTAAAACTTATGTTATTTTTGATTAATGCTTTAATTGCTGAAACATTTTTGGAGAAGTTTTTCTGTATATTGAAGCGGCAAAGCGTTTTTTACACAATAACATGGTATTTTGCACATATCTCAGCCATTTGTGGACCGATTTGGCTAAATTTCAATAGCAAATAGCTCTCGACAATACATAAGTAATATAAATATAAAACAGCCGAGTCCCCTTCATATCTTGGGTCTTTGGAAAACCCATTTCAATGGATGCACTGACAAACAATCATAGTGAAACTTTTATACTTTAAAGACTGTTAGGTCAATATTATGTATATACATTACAGTCGGAATGACAAACTAATACACCCTTTTCAACTGTGGCGAAGGGTATAAAAACGACAAAACTTTCAAATACACCTTAAAGTTTCTATTAAACAAAAAGAAGTAAAATAAATTACCCCTGTTCCCCGTAATAAATAAAACAACAAGATGGTGTACTTAAGAGAAAGATATCTGTTTTATTATTTTCTGTAAATTTGTTGTAGTTTTTTGGTTGGTTTTTCTTTTTTGCTTTTTTTTGGTGTTGTGTCTTTCAAATTTTAATTTCCAGTTGAGTGAGGCGGAAAAAGAATGCCAAAACCACATTTTTTAAACAACATGCAGATCAACAGCAGCAACAACAATAATTGCTGTTGCAGCTTAAAACTGTTTGTTTCTGCTGTATGAATTTGAAGTGAAAAGTACGAATGTTTTTATACAAAAAGGACATCATCACAGTTAAATACGACCAAAATAATGTTAAGGATTAACTCAGTTCGCGGAGTTATGAAAAGCTGTAGTAGTAAAATGCCTGGCTCTAGTAATTGTGGCCATTGCTGTGGAAAACTTTTAATGTTTTTACGAAAATATTTTATGCAGCAAAAGGAGTTTTTTATTGTATTAAGCAAATTTAAAGTGTTTTAATTTTAAATTATGTAATTGTTGTCCTGATATACCGTAAACAAAACTCGTTTTCCCCTTACAACTACAATTAGAGTTGACAAAAAACCAACCAAATGTCGTCGGGATTGTAAGAAAAGATAAACTCACTGTTTGTTTTTGGTGTTTTGTTTAAGCTTTGATATTATTACGGGTAAGACTTCTGAGTGTTTATAATTCCTTTTCGCTTAACAGTTTTATCTGAATTATATCTTTAGCTTTTCTAAAATCTTTGGATGAAATTTCCTGATGATCTGGCCTAAGCAATCAGTGACATGCGCATAGGAATAGCTTATCCCACCAATAATAAATTTTAGTTTATCAATTGTAAGAATTGGGAATTTAGCACATAAAAACAACTTCTTATTAATTAAATTTTTTTGACTCCTAAGACAACCTTTGAAAACTTAAATTTGTAGTAGTGGGGGAAACAAGCTTTTCCTAATAAAATACTCAAGATATTAGTCAAGTTTTATTACCATAGATTTTTTACTTTGTGTGACATTCCACCGATATTAATTAATAGTAACAAAACTTAAACCTCTCATTTGCTTAAGTGACAAAGTTCCCATGTTAGGAGAAGTCAGAAAGATTACGAATTTGTTCAATCAGTAGGTTGTAGAAGACGATTTCGTTTGTTTTCAAAAATTATTAACGCTTAGTGCCGGTTCACACACGTCAACTTTGACTTGTCAAGTCTTGAGTTTTTAGGAGAGAGGGGAAAAGAAATGGCATTCTCTTTTTCCTTCTCTCCTAAAAACTCAAGACTTGACGAGTCAAACTTGACTTGTGTGAACCCGCACTAATATCTATAAATAATGCTAAAGTAGAGTCCTTAGGCCAAAGCCACGCAATGAGCGGTAAAGCGGCGAGTTTGAGTGACAAGTGGCTTATTACTGAGCGCCATTTCTGAGCCGTTAGTTGTTAAAATGAAATTGTCAAGAGAGGCTGTTTAATGTTTTTACGCGAAAATCGTATTCATATTTTAAAGAATTTAATGCGTTAAATAAAAAGATTTGGTGTTCATTAGGGCTATAACCAAAAGTTTTAGAACTGAAAATACCTATCTCCCGTCCGAAGAAATTATCATATTTTTTATTAATAACTTTGATGTTCTGCACGACTGTACTATGCCGTTTTTGATATTCGCAAAAAGTGTGAAAAAGTTATAGTCCTAGTGTTCATCCTATAAATCAAGCAAATTTACCGATAGATTTTGGCAATGCTACCTTATGTCTGTGATTTATGTCCTTTGATTTCTTGTTGAAAAAAGTGAACACCAGATTAGGTTAAAAGTTAACAGAAAATTTGGTAATCTGTCTTTCGACTCAGAATCACTTTCTGAGTTGATCTAACGATGTCCGTCCAGCTGGCTGACTGTCTATGTAACATTTTGCGCAAAGTACAGGTCGTAATTTTGGAGATAATTTGATCAAATTTGGCACATAGGTTCTCATTGGCACAAGGACCAAGCCTATTGAAAATTGACCGAATCGTAGAACCACGAGGAGAGTTAGGGGGCAATTTCTGCGTCTCAGAAACTATCAAACCGATTTTAATGAAATTTAAAACATAGATAGATCCCTAATCGTATAGCCATACACTCTCGAAAAATTTGTTTAAAAATACTTTGGTGTAGGGTATCATATGGTCGGGCTTAACCGACTATACTTTCTTACTTGTTTATATACTAACCCCCGTATTTATAAACGATTATTAAATTTAACAAACGTTTATTAAGGCAAATTTTCATACAAAATTTGTTTTGTAAACCATTATTAAATATTAAATTTATTATAAATACGGGCGTATATATTTAAATACAGATTTTCACATAATTTTATTTTTATTTGGTATAAAAAAAAAGAATTTTAAAAAGCAAACTGATATATAAAAAAATTGGTGAAATCGGCCAATAAAATCGTTTATTTTGGTAGAAAGATTCCAAAATATTTTGTCAGCAAAAATCAATGAAAAAGTAGGTTTTTAATTTTTGGCTAGTTTGGGTATTTTGCCTTGATAAAAATTAAATACTTTAAATATTTTGAGAAGATTAAGGGCTCACCCTTCTGATTAAAAATTAAATGTTTCGATTTTGAACACCACATGCATTTGCTAAAGGGTGGTGCTACCATAATGCACGATGTTAACTTTCGCGCCGTAATGTCAAGCTTTTTCCTAAACTTAATTTGCCATTTCTTTGTTTCAGTGTTTGACAAATTCAACCGTGGAATTTACATAACTGAGCAGCGCGTTAAGATTGTTGAAGCCTTGTACGAAAATGGGCCTTCAAATCAAAATGCAATTCGTGTACCTTGTGATTTTTTTGGTCAGCATAATCTACCAAATGTGTCCACAATCGGGAGAATTGGGCGAAAATTTCAGCAAACCGGGTATGTAGGAAATGTGATTATACCCTGTGCATGCTCGCCAACTTCGTTTATAAGCTTGCGGTGTCATCCGGCCGCACTTCTTCGAAAATAAGATCGGCCAAGCAGTAACCGTGAATGGTGTTCGCTATCGCGAAATGATAACGGACTTCTAGTGGTCTGAAATCGAGGATATGGATCTGGACGATGTGTGGTTCCAACAGGATGATGCCGCTTGCCAAACAGCCAACGAAACAATGGCCTTGTTATCTCACATCGTGGCGATGCCACAATCAAGTGACTTCTTTCATTGGGGATATTCAAAAGAAAAAGTGTGCGTCAATAAGCCATGAACTATTAAAGAGCTAAAGGATGGAATAAATTTACCAACATTGAACCTAAATTATGTCTCAGAGTCATTGAAAATATGGACCATCGGATAAGGGTTTGCCCCATAGCCGTGGCGAGCATTTCGCCGATATTTTGTTTCACACATAATTGTCATAGATTCTTCTATCATAATAAAAAATATTAAAATAATTCTCTGTAATCATCTTGTTCTATGTACAATTAACATCGTTTATTTTATACTGTCAGCTCATTATTAGATTGGCGCATATGCCAAAAAGTCGTAGTGGAGAAAAACTACAATGAAGGTTATCTAAAAATATACCCGATATAATTTTTTGGTATTTTCCTACTGCTTCTGGCATTTGTTTTAAAGCAAAATGAATGAATTTTTGAACGTTCATTCACGATCTTAGAAGTTAATAGTATTTTGTTGCAAGTGAAAATGATTGTTTTGTGCCGCATTCGCCACTTTTTTAAATTTATTTCTAAATATTTTCCAGTATCGGCTTGACTTATTGTTTTTTTAGAAACCTGGGGCCAAATTAAGGCATTCGATATCGATCGAATTTACGACGCAATTTAAATGAAAATTTCGATTGATATCGAATGCCATTATCAGGCCTCTGACTATAGAACGTTTAAAAATAGTTTCAAACGATGACTACTATCGCTTCATTTTGGTAAACATTTTGAAACGTTTCTAGTATCCAAGATTTTAAATATCTACTGAAACTTAAATTGTTGATTGGTTAAAAAAATATAGTAAAGAAAAGTTTAGTAGAAACTTACAGCCTGTTCATTGATTTTGAACGTTAACTTTTAGAATTTTGTTTTTGTTTTTAATATAATTTTCTATGCGAACGTTGACGTTCGAAATCGTTAAACAGGCAGTTAAAATATTAAACTAATGTGTGTCCGTTCAACTTACATTTAAAACAAATTTCGAAATTTTGTTTTTGTTTTAAATGTAAGTTGAACGGACGAGTAAGGCGCTCGTGTTTTATAAACACCACATAAACTTAAAATATTTTCTTTAAATTGTTATTCATTTATTTTGAAAATTTGCTTTTACAGGAAAAACTTTTTATGTCCTGGGGGCACTGCTGTGTTTTCTATCTTAAAAAAGTAAAAATAATGATACAATTGACTTTGAAAAATATTAAAAAAAGCTCTCAAAATAATTATTTTGTAGGATAATGAAAATCCAATATTTGTTATTTTCTTATTTCCCGCTAAACTTAAAGCCCATAAAATATTTACTAATCATCCAAAGCACACATAAAATATCTTAAAAATTATGGCAAAACTGTCAAAAATTAAATGAGATCATATCTGAAAACTGATTGATCAACATCAATCCTTAACAATTTTCAACAGTAGCTGACTTTGACATTTTACTGGAACGAAACAATAATAATGATTAGTTTGCTCAGTTTTATTATAAACTAAAAAAGGAGAAGAAGCCAAAATAATTTTTAATTTAATTTGATCCAGACAATAAATAAACAAAAACAGAATAACTTTATAAACGAATACGTACACTCCGCTGCAATATTTAACATCATCAAACGTCCGTCATTCAAGCGCAATTGTGAACCTTGATCTTGATCTGTGTAGATTTCATTTCATTTTTGGCCTTTAAAAAGGCAGACAATTTATGTGTGATTTTCAATTATTATGAGTTTATAGCAAACTTAACAGAAAAACAAAAATAAAAATCAACTTTTTCTTTTTTATTTTTAATGAAATATCACAAACAATAATAATAAGAAGAACAACAAACGAAAATAATAATCATAATCTTCGAAAGACAAACAATAATACCAAACAAAATTAAAGCCACCAAAACTAACTTAGATGTGGCAGGGATATTGTACGTGTAGTCTGATGTTGCAAGAAAATATTTTATCTTTTTAGCCATCACAAAACATAAAACAATGACCGATTTCTTTAGAAGCACGCACTCAATTTATTTATCTTTTTCAATTTTGTTTTCTTTCCACTCTTCATTATAAAGGTATGCAGTATTTTTTTTGCTTTTTGGCAGAGGGGAGGATGGGGAATCAATAATAGGAGGGGGCTGTTTAGTTGGCTGGCAAATATCAGAGCACAATTATTATTTATTATGGCTTTGTTTAAGGCAGAGTTTTGTTGTGACTTCTTTGGGTTTTTTTTTATTTATTTAATTTTTTCTCTTTGTTTACCCTACAGCGAGCAATTTAGTATGCTCATCCCAAGCAGTTGAAATTGAGAATGTTTTTTAAGCTTATTTTCATTCTAAAGAATGACCTCGAGTACTCTTGAAAAACTGTATCCATTAATTGAAGTATAAAAACTAATTCTTTACATCGGTAGCTCACTGTTGGTAGGACCTACCGACCATTTAAAAAAAAATTTCATAAATAATAATTTAAAATACAAAATCAAAGTATGTGAAAGCAAGAACTATATCGATTCTATTGTATTATCACTTGATGATATTAAAGTAAAGGGAAAATCCTTATATTTTTGTACGTTCTATAGATCACAAAAATGTGAAACTAATAGATTTTTGGAGCATTTGGAATGTTACGTTGCCTTGGTCAATATCCTTGCGTCTTTGCAGGTGATTCTAACATAGATATTTTAAATCAACATCAATCTGAAGAACTCGTGAATCTGCTTAACAGTTTTAATTTCGTTAACTGCCATAATATGATAACACGACCGTGTAGCAATACATGTATTGATCACGTTTACAGTAATGTCTCCTGTGACATGTACCTCGAATCTGTTGAATGTAAATTAACAGACCATAACATTATTTCTTGTCGACTGGATATAAAAACACCAAATTATAGTTTTAGGCAAGTAACTTATCGTTATTGCAATTTAAATTCGGTTTAACGTTTTTTTCAGAATAATATACCTCTAGATAATATATACGATCATCCCTCTACTGGCACGGCAGCTTTAATTTCGTTTATTCAAACTGCAATTAAAAATGCTACTACGGAAAAAACTCTAAAGAGGGCTTGCAAAAATGAAATTACACCATGGGTAAATGGAAATTTACAAAAACTTATAAATTATAAAAAAAAGCTTTTAAAAGTAAGAAAGAAAATGCATGGGGATCTAGACTTTGAGGAATTGTTGAAAAAAATAAGTCGTGTAATAAAAAAAGCTTGCAAACAAAGTATGAAAGACTATTTTATGAATAATTTGGAAATTATTAAACACGATCCTAAAAAGCATGGAAATTCATAAATGAAACCCTGGGCCGAACGACCAGACAAAGTGTTAAAATAAATATGGTGATGAAATTATTTCTGACAAACCAAAAGCCGAAATTTTAAATGATTTTTTCTTGCAATCTGTGGCAGATTCAAGATCACAAATACAATATTCGCAAGGAGATTTCTTCAATTCACTTAGAACTTTAAATCAATATAGAGCAATATCTAACTTTAACATAACGACTCAAGAAGAAGTAGAAAATACTATTTTGGACTTGAAACCCAATAAAAGTTGTGGTGTTGACAATATTTCATCAAAAGTGTTATTGAATTGTACTAATGAATTAGCGCCACATTTTGTTAAAATTTTTAACAATATCATTGAAACAAATACATATCCAGACATTTTAAAAGTTCACAAAATAACACCTATAGCTAAAAATAAAAATGCGTCAATGCCAGTAATGTACAGACCTATAGCTGTATTATCAGTCATCGATAACGTCTTCGAAAAACTTATGTATAATCAAATTTCATCATTCATGTATTCCAATAACATTCTCAATGACTTTCAATACGGATTTAGGAAAGGGTGTGGAACAGAGGAAGCTGTAATCAATGTAATCGACTTTATTTGTAAAAGCTTAGATGGAGGACACAGTGGTGTAGCTGGTATTTTTTATGATTTAAGTAAGGCATTTGATCTTATAGACCATAATATTTTATTGGAAAAGTTAAAAATGTATGGATTCCAAGGAAAAAGTCTCTTGCTTTTGAAAAGTTATTTAACTAACCGAACCCAATTTGTGCAAATTGGGGAACATAAAAGTTCTACGCGACAAGTTTTACATGGAGTTCCTCAAGGAAGCGTACTTGGCCCATTGCTGTTCATAATTTTTCTTAATGACTTACACAACCTTGATCTTACTGGTAAAATCTTTATGTATGCCGATGATATTTGCTTGTTTTATCCCTATAAACATGAAACGGCTGTTAAAGCATATATTGAACGAGATGCTGCTTTAATTTGTGAATTTATGAGAATAAATAAACTTGTATTAAATGCAAATAAAACACAACTATTAAGGTTTAAGCCAAGCCGTCATAATAGCAATTTTTCCGTTTTTGTTGATGGAAAAGAAATTTATGAATTTAACTCAATTAAATACTTGGGCTTAAATATTCAAAATAATCTTGGATGGAATACTCATATATATAACCTTAAAACAAAAATTTCACAAGCTGTTGGCGTTTTATAAAGGTTATAAATAAGTTCAATCAGGAAGCTAAACTTTTAATTTATAATGCAACAATCCAAAGTCATTTAAATTATTTAACTATTATATATGGCTATAAAAAAAACTAGTGAATTAAAGGCACTTCAGCGAATGCAGAACAAGGCTATTAAAGTAATACACAATATTCCATTATTATATCCATCAAACTCACTTTATACTGATATAAGCCCCACAATTTTGCCTATACATAGTCTCTATAAAATGCAATTACTTGTTTATGTTTTTAAATACCTTAATAAAATTGGTCATCACACTATTCGGTTTCTACGAAATAATCATGGAAGAAATACTAGAAATAACGGAAGCTTATTAATACCTCTGTGTAGGTTTGAAAAAACCAAACAGCGTATTACGTTTATGGGTAGCCGTGAGTTCAATAATTTGCAGCAAAATTTAAAAAATATAACAAGAATATCAGTTTTTAAAAGATTAATAAAAGAATTTATAACTCAACATGTTGCTTAAATTTAATGTAATGAATGATCTTGCTGATAATGTACAAAATTAAAATATATGTATATCATTTGTATTCTATTATTAAAATATTTTATAAGATAAGTAGTATTTATATGTAAATTTTTGTATTTTATAAATATTCTTGCCAACACGCCTCAATAATGCCTTAAAGGTGCTGGGGTAACTGAAGTGATATGAATTAATAGGAAGAAATTTATATATAAAAAAAAAAAAAAAAAATTTATTTACGTATGGGGTATATATATTTCGAATAACCCCTTTCCGAATCCAAAACCTGTTTTACGAAATTTTTTATGGCCTCTGATATACGAAGCATTGATTTTACTCCATATAAACTATTTTACAGTTTATTAAGTATTATTTTGCTCCACACGCCACTGGCAAATGCTGCAAATTCCTCCTATAAAAACGTACAAAATAAAAAGCGCACTTGCTTTGCTTCATTGCCGTAAGAAAAACAAATAGTTAAAAGCGAAAGCAAAATAAAATGACAACAACAAAATAAATTTCACTCTTGCTTTGCTTCATTGCCGCAAAAAAAGTAGTAAGCAACAAAAATGTCAACAACTCAATCCACAGCAGTAACCATAAAAAGCTCTTTTTTTTAGAAATTAATTTAGAAAAGTGGAGTATACGGCACAAAACAATGCTGTTAAATTCTTAGTTCGTTAATGAACGTTCAAAATGTTTTAAATTTTTCTTTAAAACATATGCCAGAAGCAGTAGTGAAAATGCGAATAGTTCTATATGATTTGTTGTGGATGGGATAAGCTATTCCTATGCGCATTTCATTGGTTGCTTAGGCCAGATCGTCATCCAAAGAATTTAGAAAAACTAAAGATATTATACAAATAAAACTGTTAAGCGAATAAGAATTATAAGCAACAGTTTTACTTGTAACAATATCAAAGCTTAAACAAAAATAACAACTATAAACAGTGAGTTTACAGTCCCGACTACAAACCAGCAGAACTATCATGTGACCCCCGCTTTACCAGGGGGTCTACACTCCCAAAGAAAAAACCCTTTTCAATTTAATATGTTCGTTAGCAAGCATAATATGGTTGTGTCTTCTTGATGGAGGACTAATTTGATCATAATATGGTTGCCGGTTACAATAATATTGTTAAATTAACCATAATATGTTTTAAAATTTTCGTTTAAAATTGTTTTGTTGGAGTTGACCATATTAAAAACTGTGTTTTTTACTCTGCGTGCATTAATATTTTCGAGCAGTGTCAATGATTGATCAGCAACAAAAGGATGGAGCCTATTATAGTTTTTTGGCTCTATAACATGCCATAGTTAGCATTTACGATTCGTTGCAACCAAATAAAATTTTTATCCAGTTTTCTTATTATGTCAGACATAAAAATGTCCTCTTCTTATCCCCTAGCTTATTAATACAAAAAAAAAAAGAAAACTAAGTGATTTTTTCAAAAAAAAAAATCTCTCTCCCAAAGTTCCAAATTGTATTTTTAACTTTGACATGTTTTAGTAAAAAAAAACTCAGAAACAAAAAAAAAAAAAAAAAAAACATCTCAAAGACAACCGTATAAGGAGGCAAAGGCAGTAGCCAAGTAGTAAGCAACAGGCTTAAAACTATAAGCTTCTACTAGTCCAGTGTCCGTTTTTATTTATACATTTATTTTTTGTTTGTTTTAGTATGTTTACACTGCAGCACATTATTCATCCACGCGATGATCATATTGAATTAACAACAAGAGAAAAACTTTAAAAGAAATATTCTACTACAATTGAAATATGCCGCTGTTGATATTTTTTGTTTTCTTTACAATGTCCGAAACTAAAAACAACAAAAAACATCATATTAAGACTTATCGATTATCCACCACCGAAAGCAAAAACATTCAACTTTTATAAGTGGATTTCTTAAATATAAATTCAACAACAATATCATGGGCATGTCATAAAAATTGTATATAGACTGCCATGAAAAAAAGTATTTTTGGTTTAAGTATTATCTCTTTTTTTATTATTATTTACTGGAATATTGTTTTAATCCATGCGCGATTTATTTGAAACATTTCTTATACTTCCCGTATTTATTTATTTTTGTTTGATTTTTTGGCAATAACACACACACACACACACACAAAAGACACACAAACGACTTACAAAAACAAAAACTGGTAGAAAAATAAAAAAAAGAAATGTAGAAAAATATTGAAGATCATAAATAATGCAGGACGACAAACACGAGTATAATAAGGAATGATTTATGAATGTCTGACACAAACATTACAACAACAACAGCAGCAACAATAAACAAAAAGAAATAATACGACAAGCAGAAAACACAAAAGCGAAAACGATTTGAACTTTTACTGAAATATTGAAAAAAAGGTGGACATTGAAAAAAAAAATAAAACAATAACGATAATCTGCTTAACAAATCCAAGTTAGAGAAATTGAATCGTGATCACACATGAGAGAATTGAAATTGGATCAGTTCAGTTCAGTTATTAATGTATTGTAGTAGAGCTTTTTGATCCGTTATAACCGTTGCTATATTTACAGTTGTAACATTAGTGAGGGTCAAAGTCATGATCAAACTTGTGTTTAAGTTTCTGTAAACACAAAATCAGAAAATATCTACCTACTTTAAACGTATGTATGCTTTGAAATAAACAAGCTGTAGCGTCAACTCAAACTCATGGACATGGTTAGTCACTATCTATATATATTAAATCCTGTTGTTCCTATAAGGAGCATAGGTCCGTATTAGAAAATAGTTCGCCATTTTCCGTCCCTAAGCCATCGTTCCTATTCGTACTGGAATTTTCCGCACCAACTTGCGCGTTGAAATCGCCTATAACCATTAGTGTGTCCACGCGATTAACAGCAACTAAAACCCTTTCATATTGCCTTTAGAATGCATCCATCATTGATCTTTCCGATGTTTCAGTAGGAGCGTAGCTCTGGACGCATGTTAGTCTTCGAGATTTGGTGTTAAATGTGGCAGTTATTATTCGATCCGAGCATGGTTTCTAACATACAATTGCTCGATTAGTTTCCTTCGAGTGTAACAACCCTACAACAGCAGGGTTAGACCATCACTGGTTATACATTCTCCTGCATCATGATCAACGCAGCTCGCTAACGCCAGTTTATAATTTTTGAGCTCCTTACATAGTTGTTCCAATCGGGATGAGTGTGAAAGTGTCCTTACGTTCCATATTCGTATTCTTGTACGTTTTTTAAATGCCAAAGTTCGTCAAATTATCCGGTTGTATTTCACTTTCTTCATTCATTACAGTTTCATTAATTATGTAAGCTTTGGATTATTAGCGGATTGGGCTTAAGCATCCTAGTCTGGTGCTAGGGCGGCTAGCTAAGCCTACCGGACAGACAGGGAGAACATCCAAACACAGACGCCTGCTTGCAGAAGTACCAAGACACTCGAAAGTAGCTAATAGTTTTGAATGGTGCCAATGACTCGCCCGTCGTTTCGAGTATCAGTGACACTCAGAATTTAAGTGGAGATCGGTGCAACCCGATATCCCTCTGATACTTTACACAAAAAGAAAAACACTCGGAATAAATTTAGTTTTTTATAATTACTTTAAGTACGAGTCGTACTCAAACATTCAAGAACGACACTGCAAGCAATTTGGTAGTCGACTACAAAAATAACGCATTTATAATTAACTTTTTAACAACTAACTATAAGCTTACTATAAAAAAATGCAAAAATTCCCCAAAATCAATGCGAGTGAATTCTGTGCGGCAATTTTTTTTATTTTCGTTTGTTTTTTGTCTTTGTTTTCTTTTGTTTTTTCGAATTTTGATTTTTATTACTGTTAATTGTTTTGTATATGGGCAAATCCAAAGTGTTGAACGTGACAGTCGTACGCATCAAAAATGCAATAACATTTTAAACAACAAATAGTTTTACGTTCTCTTAACCCATAAATTATAGCACTAAGAAAGCACTGTTATCTATGCTAAAGTTTATGGAGGTCGCGATTCTAGATCAAAGATAATGGCAAAAGAAGTAGCTGTTCGAACGTGAAAAAAAACAGAAGTAGTCTTTGTGGCCATGTTTAAAAAGCCGTAATTCAGCGAAACCTGGCACAATTTTTTAGTCAAACTACTTTCAGAATTTTACGTAGCAATGTAACATTAAAATGTCTTTGGTTTGATTCCAAAATCTACTGTATTTTTTTTAAGCCAACATCTGGGTCGATACGTGACATTTCGAACGTGAAATTGTTTCCATAATAATTTAACTGAATAATGATTAAAACAAAATAAAAATTTACCTTTAATCCGAATAACATAGTTCTCTTTGAACTCTTCCTTAGATAACATACCATTGGAATAATTTTTATCAAATATCACCTCTTTTAAGAAAGATAAATATTGAAGAAAACATACAATAAAACATTCTCACATATGAGAAATTACGTTTGCACAACTTTGCAGTCTGATTGTTCATTTAAGTGAACAAATTTATGGGTAAGTGTTTAAGTTTAGTAAAATCTACATATTTCTCTATAATAGGGTAGCCAGATTTTAAATTCGGAAAAACAGTACATTGAATACATAAAAACAGTACAATCAAGAAAAAAACAGTACATTTTTTTTGACGACAACATTACCATTTGTTTTAATAAGTAACCCCCAATTTCGCCAAGTTCAGCTATAATAAACTATCAGTTCAAGCTGTCAAAACATATTGTAAGCTGGAAGTTAAAGTAATACATAGTTAGTTTTAACTGAACTTGGTGAAATTGGGGTAAATATTTTAAACTTTTGATTGAATATGCAACAACAATTATATAAACAAAGAAATACACTTAAAATGTGTAACGTCAAAGGAATTATTTCCAGTTTATGGCATTTCATAAATATACATATGAAATTACTCCATTTGCGTTTAAAAAGCAAACACCAAAAACGAAGCATTTGGCCAGGAAAACCATAACATTGCTGTAAGCCATATAAGAAAGGAGAAAAGCCTTACTAGCTCAAAACAATCAACTCATTGATTTTGTAAGTACGATTTTCTTTAAACATATTCGTATTTAAAGCAATTTTCACTACACACATAGTTGCACAAATCATATAGAATTTGAGAAAATCTTTGTTTCCTAATTTAATTTTCCAATTTTAAATAATTTTTAAATTATTTACGGCTAATTTTACCAAGTTCAGATATAATTAACTATTACTAAAACAATAGGTTTTTTGACTTTTATAATGAAAGTTAATTAAACCTGGGGGCAAATTATGGCAGTCGTTATCGAATACTTTTTAGATTCGAAGGCAATGTTATTTCAGTTGATACTGAACGAATCGTTATTATTTTTTCAGTGTTGTGAAAACTAAAATAAATGCTTTACAATACTAAAAAAATAATTTCGATCCGTTCAGTATAGACAGAGATAATTTGCCCCCTGAACTTGGTGAAATTGGCCATTAATCTATAAAATCCAAAAAAATAGTTTGGTTTATTTTTATTTCACAAAATCTGAAAATATTTAAAATCAAGTGCAATTGAAAACGATGAATATTTTCAAAAAAATTTTTGTAAAAATTTACTTATCTTTTTCTTATTTCAGTAGTTTAGGTAAAGAAACGTGGTCCTCAAAGGTATTAGGTATTTTTATAAATTTTGAACACGGAAATTTTCCAAATTTGTTTGTTTTCAATTTTACGTGATTTCGATTTCCAGAACATGCCCGAAAATTAAAAAAGTTCTAAAAATTAACGATAACTGTTTTGGAATAAGTATTTTTTAGTACTTAAAAAAATTTAGATTTTATTTTTGTCTTTCTCAGGTGTGGAAAGACTATTGCAAGAGGTAGCCATAGAATCATAACAACACGAAAATATACCACTGCTACGAGCCACCCATTATAATTTAGATTTCTACTGTGTATTTATGAGAAAACAATGACCACAGCGTAAAAACTCTTATTATTTTAGAACTTTTTTTTTTAACACAACATAATTTTTTGTAAGCCAGTTCTGTTAAATATAGACTGAGCAAAAAAGAAAACAGTACAAAAAACAGTACAAAGTGTAAAAAACAGTACATTTGCGTACTGTTTTAGGAGTTGTGCATAAAACAGTACAATTGCAAAAAATCAGTACATGTACTGCTTAAAACAGTACGTATGGCAACCCTACTCTATAACAATATCGTGAAATAATCAGCTTTTAATAACTTTTAAATTTTAGATCACGGTGGACCTTTTGACGGAAATGCCCATATGCAAAATTTTAGTGTCGCAGTGACGCCTGCCTGATCATTTGTCTCAAATGAGGAAGATACGGACATTAGAACTGCCTTTAAGTTTATAAAAAAACTAAACGTCCATGCAGAATGCATAAAAAATAGAAGTAAAAATACTTAAAACATTAACATAACTGAATTCAAAATAAAAAGTACAATATTAATTGCCGTATTCATAAAAACTTAAAATGGATAAAATAGTTTTTAATATGTAATTAAAAATAAATACTTTTCCTTATTAAGCTTATGGTGTATTAACATAAAGTTAGCTAAAAGCTAACTACTACCTTACTAACTTTAAGCTACTGCCTAACTCACTTTAAGCTAACTAATAAGTAGCTAACTTTAAGTTATTTGAAAAGTCATGCCGAGTCGGCAATTGACTACTTCTTTAACATGCCAATGTTAAAATAGTCAGCTGGATCCATTAAAAATAATCTAGGCATCAACCACAACTAGCTTAAAAAAAGTTAACTTAAAGTTAGCTTAAAGTTAACTGAGTTACTTGCAGGGGAATAAAACTAAAACTTACTTAAAACAAACTTAAATGGGATTACTTTCGAAAATCAATCACGGAATTTGTAGAAATAAGTAAAAAATTCTAAAACCAAGTAAAAAGAAGATTGAACTTTTGGTTGGTAGTAATATTCTGAGAGTTAAACTACAAAGTGCGCGTTTTAATCTCATATAACTTTTTAGTCTCATCTCTCAGCATTGCATTCTTTATGCGTGCATACGCTTGTTGTGTGTAGAAAGAACAAAAATAACAGAACAAGACGAAAACGCATTATTTTCATGTTTAAAAAGTAAAATTGAGAACTTTTGCTTTACATTTAGTTTAAATTTTCAGTTATATATGTACATTAAGTTTTAAACGATATCGGGAATGATGCTGGTATCGTGTAAAACGGGTAAGTGAATCAATCATAATAATATTCTCCTCTAGAGATTGATTCAGTCTTAGTTTTACTTAAATCGATCTCATATTCGGATTATTTCAAGTACGAATTCGATATTGAATATGGATCAATTAAGTATTTCGCGATTGAAAATCCGTACTTGAATCAATCTTTCTGTACTTGATTTAAGAAAATGTGTATGCACTGTACTATTAATACTGCTTCGGATTGATATGGGTATTGATGGATTGATTTTTCTTTTGGATGTACTCTCTGAACCACTGATTGTCAGCGATTGCATAGAGCAGCTACCCCGCATATCTGCATGAAGTACCACTATACGCAACCTATGACGCACCTGCTTCACATAGGCAGGTAATAAATCGGGTACCAACAAAGATGGTAGTGTCCTAATTATGATCCTCAATTCGGCGGAAAAAACTATCTATTCTAATAATAAATAGATTAATAAAGTCGCTTCTTTAGCAAATTGAGACGCTTAATATTAATTAAATCTGAAGGCTTCTGGACAAAGCAATTTTCTAAATTTTCCCAGACATTAAATTTTTTTTAACTTTCTACTCTTTTCAAATCGTAAACTACATAAAAATTTCACATTTGTAAATGAAATTCCATTGATAAGTTTCCTTCAGAAGATGATAGCAAAAGTTTACAAAAACTTTTTTCATTACAAAAGTAATTAAAAATTTGTCATTTTAATTGTTTAATATTTGTTCGAGTCAATTTCATGGCCATTTACCATAGTGAAAATTAAATGAATCAGGGTCATGGTCATCACAGCTGTCAACTTACAGACTCTTATCAACAATATTCTATGCAGTTGGACATTGTAACTTTTTTTATATCTTATTTGCATGTACAAGCTCTTTAACTAATATTAAGAATTTTTACAATAATTGTCACCGGTAAAGTCGTCTTGGGTAACAATATTAAATAAAACATTAATCAAGTAAGCAAAAAAAAAAAAAAAAAAATTCCCTTAAAAATTAAATAATAGTTAATTAGTTAAAAAAAAAGTAAAATTGGCTAGAGCATACGAATTAGTTCTCCATTTTCATCTCACTCATTAACTCAGTTTTCATTTAAAAATATTTTCCACTTGAATTTATTTAAATGTGTTACTAATGTTTCCTTCTCTAGTAAACGAAATTTACTGCATGGCGTAACTTAAAATGCAAAAGAGTCAATGATTACTTTACACAGTACCTAAAGGTTATAAAAAAATCCTAAAATTTCACGAACATATTGCTTATAAGCGTGTTTTTCTTTTATACAATTACATATTTCCTATAAGAAAGTTGTTTTTTTTATATACAGTAGAGTCCCGAAAATTCGTACCCCGTTTAATTATAAACCTCAACTATTCGTAACAGAATATTAGTCCCTTAAAAATAAAAAAATTTTTGGAAATTCTAAAGTTTAGGGGATAAATAAAGATAAAAACGTGTAAATTCGCCAACTTCACATCTTCTAAGCTGAAAGAGATAGAAAAGTTCATTGAAAAAAAATAAGCAGACAGGTTTCGGGTACTTTTTTGAAATTCGCGCTTTTGGGAATTTAACGGGTAAAACCAGTATTTTGGAACTTTTTTGTCACTCCATCTATCTTTTAAACTAATGAACATAGAAATACAAATAATATCACAATTTACAAAAACAGACTTGGTACTTTTTCGCAATTCGAATGTTTAAGGGGTAAAAATCGTACATATTTTTAGTAATTTTTTTAAAAAAAATCTTCCACCATTCATTAACATAATACGTATTAATTCAATATTTAAATTTTCGATACTTTAATTGGAAGAGAAGAAAAGTATCAGAAAGGGAAAACGCGGGGAATTAAATTTTTTTTACTTTTTCGTGGTACTTTTTGAATTTTCTAAAATATTGAACTTTGAAACATAAAATTATAGGTGCAGGGTCCTGAGTGAATATAAACCTTTAAGATGATCAATGTTGGTACTTTTTGTTAAAATCTACACAGAAAAAATTATTTTTCCAATTCAAACAAAAAATTTGTAGAATCAAACAATTTTTTGTCTAAAATCGGTCCTATAAACAAATTCGCATATTCAACTGTATGTGTTTTTTGTTGTAGTTCTTATATTTCACATTAGGAAGTGTTGCTTACGATCAAATAAAAAATTGCAAAAAGACGACAACATTAAAAAGCGTTAAATATTTCATACAAAATTATAAAAACTTGAAGCCAATAACGCGTGCATTATATTTTTGAATGGTTGTCAACATTTTTGTTGGTTAAATAAAAATCAAACAAAAATTTTAATTGAATCAGTAAAAAAATTTGTAGAAATTAAAAAAATTTTCAAACAAGCGTTTGTTTGAAAATAATTCGGCAATAATTTTTTCTGTGTAGAAACATAAACTTTGGCATATAAATATGTCCACGAAGGAAAGGGAGACGCTAATGAAGCAACGGGTTAAATGCTAGTTTGTTTAATAGAGGCTTTTACTGATATAAGAAGCTTTGTGTTAAATTTAACCATTTTTTGTCATCGACAACCATATTATTGTTAACTAATATAAATATGATGATTGCCTCAGAACATGTTTTGTTTAATAAAAAAAAAATATGTTTAACACTTTTAATAACGTGGTTGTTTTTCCACCATAGCATTGTTAATTTAAAAACAAATTATTTTCATATATAATCATAACATGTTTAGAGGCAACCATAACATGACTTCTTGATGGAGGACTAATTTAACCATAATATGGTTTCTGGTGACAATAATATGGTTAAATTAAACATAATATGTTTAAAATTTTCCTTAAAAAATACGTTGTTAAAGGTGACCATATTTAACCATGTTTTTTTTTCTGCGTGTATGAAGGTACAGACATTAGAGTACTCCCAAAATTTGGTTTTCGTCCTTCATTAAAAACCATAAATAGTTCAACAAAATTACCACAATACTAATTATTGTTTAAGCTAAGGCACGAGCTCTATGTGTACATTTGTCCTTCAAGTTGTGATGAAAAAGGTCAACAAGAAAAAGAAAGACAAATATGAAAAAAACAAAAATGTACTTTGGACTTCAAGAAGAATTCTTGACAAAAAGTACGAAAAAACAGAGGTAAAGGAAAAACATGTAAAATCAATTTAAAATGAATAATCATTCAAAAAAGCAAATTTCGATCTACCAAAGGTTAAAATACAATTTGGTTTAAGGATTGATATTTGACTATTGACGTCAGCAGTCGTCGATGGCTGCGAGTGTAAGACGGGAAATCCCTCTGAAGAGATCGAGTGGTAGCGATCGAAACATGTCAGGGTAACCAGCCGCCTGGGTTCGAATCTCAGGTCCGTCAAGAATGAATGATTATCAATAACAATTTTAATTAATTTTCATGTTGTAAAATTCCTTTCTTCATAAAAAAATTATTTAATGAAAATTAAATTTGATGAACTTAAGCCTAATTAAAAATATTGAAAATTTGGATTAAATTTAATATATTTTAATTCGCAATTATAAGAATGCCAATGTGATGATCAAAATTTTTTCAAATTAGAAAATGGAGTTTTGAAACTTGTGTCTTGGCATTTTTTTCGTCATATATATGTATACATACATCCTATTAATAATATTATTTTTGATATCATAGAAAATCAGATTATGTATTTAAATATTTTGTGTAAAAAATACAGGGGCCAAATTACCGCATTCGATATCGATCAAAATTACAATACAATTTTAATGGGAATTTCGATCGAAATCGAATCGCGTAATATGGTCCTAGCATTGCCGCGTAAAACAAAATTTCTTATAAAAAATTTAATTAATTTCTTAATAAGTCTTTTCATTATTGTTGTATGGAAATCTATGTCTTGTACAAGTTTTTTTCCTTATAAGCGTTGTTCTTCTACAGATAACTTTTCATATTGAATAAGTAAGAGTGCTACATACGGTTGTGCAAATCTATGATACTTTCCACCGAGAGTTAGAAAATTTACAAACTTGGCTTTTTATGAGGCCCATCTGTGGCCATAAATAGATCAATCGTCACAATGATTTTTGTGTGATTTCAAATCTTATAAAACTATAACAGACCAAATTTTGCTAAAATAGCGTTATTCGTTACAGCTAAAGGCGTACATAAGTGTCTGTCGAGAGTGCGCTAATTATTGTGCCTTTTAATGTCAAACTGCCTAGGACCTAGAAGAATTTGACATCAATAATGTCCTTTTCTTTTGAGTCTTTCGAAAGTAAGCGTGATTTCAACCCCGACGGACAAACGGACAGACAGACTGACATGGATAAATCAACTTAAAATTACTTAAGGACCAAGAATACATATAGTTTATGGAGTTTCACACGAAATAAAAAACTTAGAAGACCTCCTTCACAACTGGTTGTAGAGGGTATAAAAAGTAAGTCTCAAAAAGGCAAAGCTGGCAACGTTGCTTACAACCGTTAACTATGTATATACTGTTGCGTTATTCCGTAATAGTACAAGCCATTTGGATTCAAAACTTATGGCCTGTTCGCCGATAGCGAATGAAGACTTCGTTCGCTTAAATAACATTTAAAGCAAAAACAATATTTTTTAATTTGTTTTTGCTTTAAATGTTATTTAAGCGAACGAAGTCTTCATTCGCTATCGACGAACAGGCCTTTAGTAAAAATTTCTTTTTTTGTTGCCCAGTAATATGTCGTTAGGTCTTTTTGACTTCGAAAAACTAAATCGATAATTACATGTTATGCTCTTTTGAATTTCTTTAATTAAGTCGTTATTTTTGAAAATAGAAGCCTTCAAATTCCGTAAAAACGTGTGCTTTAATACTTTATACTATTACACTGTGCTAGTTCAAGCCGGGTACATGGCGTTTTAGCATAATTCGGGTACGCTGAATCCAATGGTTCAGGTTAGCTCTGGTTTTCGAGATACACCGTTATTTCGAAAATGGAGGAGGTTGCACAACATATATTCGCGTAACTCAAAAACGCTTAAGCTAATTGAAAAAACTAAATTCCGCAATAAAATTTCCTTTAAGAAAAGCAAAACTTTTTTCTAAGATACGCAGTCGTTTTAGAATCAATTTTTTTTTTTTTTTTGGCAAAAAAATCTGTTAGCAACTTTTTATTTTATTCACAAAAGTTTTATTTAAGAATTTCATAAAACGCTTCCATTTGTATGGAAGCACCCTTAAGGCCAGTTTACACGGTAATACAATGTATTACGACTTTGTAGAATCAAAATATTATGAAATTCTCTCCGTGTTTAAAAGAAAAAAAGAAAAATCTTTTGTAAGTATAATTCATGTTTACACGGATGGTATAAGTAAAATCAAAAGTTGATTTTAGTTGTTTTTGTAATTGTATCAAAATGCTGCCACCTTCAATATACTCTGTTAAAATACACCTCTGGTGTGATGAGAATACATAAGTTTCTAAAATGGTTTAGAAAAAAAGCATTTACCGACCGCTTGTCAGATTTTGTATTCGTATTCTCTCTTACTCAATACATTTTGCTTTTACATGATAAGATTTTTCTCATTCTACATCATTTTTTGCAATGTCGTAATACATTGTATTACCGTGTAAACTGGCCTTAAGAAGTGGTGATAAAGCCTAGATTACACTATCTCACAAGCCTTACGTATTCCATAATACTTTGTGAGATAGAAATCTAATGAGTTTTGATGCGACTGTCAAAAAATCTAATGTAACATGACAGTTTGTGTTCACACCATCACACGAAGTATAAACACTCACGCATGAAAAAAATGCTACCCTGATCCAATGAAAAGTATTATTGTTTAGAAATTTTTCAAAAAACGATGAAGTCGTATGGGATGTCAAACTTTTTTCATAATACTTGTAATTTTTGTGACACATTGCATTCAGACTATCACACTTTGTCATATTACTTGAGTTTTTGACATGTATTAATACAAAGTATAATAGTGTAATCTAGCCCTAAGGGGCAAGTATATCTCGAGAAAATGTTTAGGATATCCCACTAAGGGCGACTCCTGAGAGCAAACCTAAAAAAACGGCTCGCACAGCGTACCCGAATTAGGTTAAAACGCCAGGTGCCCATCTTGTCTCAAAAAAAAGTGTAAATTTCTTGCACAGTGTTACAATTAAAAACTCAATATTAATTTTCTTTTAATCTTTGGTCCCATTGCATTTCAGGTGACAATATGTGTATATGAATGGGAAACTCTACATAGATTTTTCTTTTTTTTTTTAATTTTTCGCTTTTTCGTTGTTTTGCCAAAATGACTTAAAACATGGTTAAATGTCAGCAATTAAATAACATTTAACAAAATCGCAAATTAACAAAAGTAATTTGCATAATTAAGTGTAACATACCTTTTTACTTTGCAATACCAGCAACCATGTTGCACTGCACGAGTGGGGCCAGGAAGCAAGTACATACATACATATGTATATGAAAATCTAAATTGGATGCATGAAATGTAGGAAGGAAAATACAAAAATTGCAAAAAAAATTCATGGATTTTTTAAAAATTTCGAAATGAACTTTTGTTGCAATTGCCTAAGTGGTAATAGAGTAGTAGCAAATTTGTATCCAACCAAGCAGACAACCAGGTTAGCAACATACCAGTCAGTACCCATAAATATGGCTGAGTGTATGTGTCTGCCAGATATAAGCCTCCAACACAATTGCTACCAACAAGATTCTTTTTTCCAGCCATTATTTTGTTACGGTCAATTAATAAATGGAAAATGCACAAGTATGTTGGATTACCTAATATGAAGGGATTTTGTTTTGTCAGAAAGATTTTTATGAGATAAAAGTCATAATTTTTTTTTACAGTTTAAAATCTTTTAAGCTACCGGTTACATTAGATGGCAGCACCACTGATTAGTTTGGTGTTAGTGAGTGAATGGTTTAAAGGGTTTAGCAAAGAAAACTTTAAACAAATTTTGGTATTATAGAAATATTTCCAGTGCTAGTGTAAACCTTTGGACAACAAACCTCTTTTGCTCAATCTTGATGAAACGTCACAGCAATTACTGTCTGTTTTTAAAGACCGACCGCAGTATGAGCGAGCGAACACTTAAAATTGGTGTGATTTACGCCTTGAGCGAATCATCTTCATCATTCCATCAGTAGCGCACCACAACAATCCCAACAATCCAAGTCAGTCATTCCGTCCTCAAAGTAACCGCAGAAAATACACTCATTATTTTATTACCACAACTTTGGATTTAAAGATTAATAACAACCAACTTATTATCTAGATTTAAATATGCTGGCTGTTGTGTATTTCTTCATTTTCTTTTATAATTTTTATAATTGACTAAATACAGCCGTAAATAACTGGAGGAGTTTTAATTTTTATGCAAATTTTAAATATTTTTTTTTTCGGTTGGTATGGAAATATAATTAATCTTTGTTGTAGTTAAAAAAAAAAACACATAAATAGAGATGGCAAATTATGATAAATAGAATAACAAAGTGGTGTAATTATAATAATTATTTCAATATTTTTAATTATCGTAAATTGCATTTTTAATTTATTCATTCTATTTTTTTCTGCAGTTTGTTTTTTTTTTAAATGAGATGTTTGGAAAAATTCTTAATTAATAGAAGAAAGTTCTTAACAGAAATAATTGCATAATTATTAAAAAATCGCAAGTCTTCTTGACCCAACCTTCACTCAAGAAAAAGTAAAAATTATTTATAAACTTTTTATTCAATGAAAAAATATTCTTATTTGTAGCGCAAATTATGAGCTACTCAATAAGACACACAGAGATGCAGAAGAGTAAGTCACCAAATGTTAAACAAATTTTATGAAAATAAAAAACATAAAAGTTGCCACAGCATTTCCTTACCACGAAGCAGGTTTGTAAGGGAATATATTTAATTAGCTGTAATAAAAAATTAAAATATTATATGTTCGTTACCCCTTCTAAGTTTTTAAATACGCTTTTTGTGTCAAAAATGTATTTTTTATTGGTAAATTATTGCATAAAGTTAAATATATTGAAAACACTGAGCAAAAGCATGAAAATATCGTTGGTCTCATGTTGAAAGGCTCTAACTCGATTTTTTCGAAATTGTGTTTTTAGTAATTCCAACACATTTTCCACATATACACCAAGAATTTAAGACAATATCATCAAAAATGTCAGTTTTACAAGCAATTGAAGAAGCCACTTTTCATTTTGACACATACAGTTTATATTAAGTTTTTACCTCCTCCTGTAAAAAGGCCATTTGAGAGACCAACAATATGTCCTTATATATAAAATCAGTGCTTAAAAATAAACATTATTTATTGTTCTTTAGTGTTCGGTACTGTATAAATATGAAACACGCAAATGCTTATAGCGTTTGTGTATAAAAAAAAAACATTTCTCTGTTTGTGATCTTTGTACACAATAAAAATACTGTACCTATCCAACTAATCATAAAGATAAAAAACCACAAACTTCGTTGTGTTCGGTTCAGCACATTAATGTTCGTTCGTTTCAGTTGTTCTCAGCTAGTAAACACAACAAAATTTTTTTTACAAAAACATAAAATCTTTACAATAGACAAATTCCAACCGTCAACAATAATACTCGTGGGGAGCGTTGCTAAAAATTTTTGTTTGCTCATTCTTTCATCAATGTAAAAAAAACACTAAAGAATATTAAAGTGTCAACCGAATCACTACCATTTTTCTGTTTTATACCAAAAAAACAGAACACTACATTATGCTTGTTACTTTCTTCAAAATAGTTATAAGGGTTGTGTACGACACGATCAATCTTCGACAGATACACAAACACTAAAAAATAGATATCGTTTCCGTACCCTAAATAATGTTCGGTTTGTTGTCAAACAATAAATAAAATGCAAAATCAATGTTGATCACTAAGGTGGTTCGAAAAAAAAGTGGAGCCAGTCACCCCCTAGGATTTAAGATTAGTTGAAAAGAATTCCAGAAAATTTTTGAGTTTTTGTGTACTGCGTCGCCATTTAAAGTCCGATCATAACATATTGCATATCGCTATTCATGGCTTGTATATGGCTTCTTTTTTGCCCTTGGTGACTTTTTAATCCGATATCGAATTCTGGGCGCCACTTATGCTATCTCGGAACGCACACCCTAGTGTCCAATTTTTTCAAGTGGCACGAAAGCCCTTCTAAAACTTTGTACTTCTAGATTTTAATGTACTTACTTTTCTCACTTTTCTTTACTTATATATATAACATTGAACTTTTTGTTTTTTATATGTAGCGCCGCCGTTTCAGTGCAATTTTATTGTATCGCATATCATTATTTATGGCCTTACTATGGCTTCATTTTTGTCTTTGGTGACGAGATCTGGGCGTCACTTATATGATCTCGGATCCCTTCCCCTAAGGTTAAAAGAAAGCCCTTCTAATACTTTGTATGTCTAGGTTTAAATTTGCTCAATTTTATGCCACGTCCCAAAAGTACGACCCATTATTTCATTTGCACATAAATATTATATAAATCCAGGTAGATCAACATACAAAAACAAGGAAATTTCATCAGTCAGAATGAAATTTTATATACACCGTCTTTTAAAGTGCGTACCGCATATTGTTGTTTATGACTTGAATGTTACTTAATTTTGGCTTCTACAAGAATGTTGCGAAATTTAGTGACATTCATCGTGACTAGCACTCTACTGCTCACTGTTCATTGTATGGTATGAGAGAAAAGTACGGCATAAAAATACCAAAATTAACACGGTCCGTTTTTTAAAGTTAGTAAACTACGTCTGCGTTCAATTTGGTAGCAAATGGTGTCAATATTTTTTAGCCGCCTCAATGTCATCTTAGCACCAAATTATTAATAGTTAAATAAAAATTATAATTATGCAATTCCGACAACTTTTTTTCATTTTTGACAACATTCAGTTGCCATTTCGACGACACCTTCAGTATCAAGTAACCGGGTTTTCTCAACATTTTGAATATCCCAGTAAAAACTTCGCTTACTTTTTCAAAACGAAGAGCTTCTTTGACTTATTATTTAGTAGCTTTCTTCTTTAACTACATTTTTCTGGATGTATTTAAGTAAAAAAATAATGACTTACTTTTTAATCCTTTTATTTTGGGACATGCCTTGTAAAATTCATTGGTTCTTTCAGTAGAATTGTAAGTAGTGCCTTCATGTTTTTCTGATTACTTTTGTAGGCAAAGTTTATACTAGGATGATTCTAATCGATTCAAAAGGAATAAAAAGAGATAACTTCTTGGTATTACAAGCCCATAGAAAAATCCCAAAATTGGGATCCAATTGCTAACTTCTCTCATTGTTGCCGTATTTTACTTCAAATAACCCCTTGCCAGATACATTTTTATAAAAAAATTACTTTAACTTTCCAAAGCAGTTAGTGCCGGTTCACACACGTCAAGCTTGACTCGTCAATTCTTGATTTTTTAGGAGAGAAGGGAAGAGAGAATACCGTTTCTTTTCCCCTCTCTCCTAAAAACTCAAGACTTGATGATTCAAACATGACGTGTGTGAACCAGCGTTTAATAGAATGATTTTCTCAGCCATATAAAATTTTGTTCCTTTAAAATTATTTATTTAATATATATAAAGGGAAATTTAATTTTAAGGGCCAATGTTGAATGCGAACCACATCTAGCGCCTGGTACTTTGTTCAACATTTCACGTGAAATGCTGTCAAAACGCATATGAAAAAAACTTGTGCGGAATAACTATGAAATAATGTTGATAGAGTTGTATTCTGTTCATTTTGTGAAAAAGTTCCGAAATGTTTCTGGCAACATTTTTTTGACAACTGCGAAATAATGTAAGCTGCACTTATTTCACGTGGAATTTTAAGCAAAAGCAAAAAAGTATGAACTGATTATTAAATACGAAATAAAAAATTAAAATAACACAACAGTTAACAGCTTTTTTTTATCCATATTTACTTTCTTTTTTTTATTAAATCTTTTATTAAAAAAAATTATTTTTTGTAAAATACATGTGGGGTTTGCTTAGATACGTAAACCAATGTCGCACACTTTGTAAGAATAAAAACGTCAAATTGTGCAAGCTCGCAAGATAGGTAATATTGATATATGTCGAAATTTTCGTGAGAAATAATCAATGTTGTTCAACATTTTTCACAAATTTGAACAGAGTACTAGGCTTAAACATCAAGTTTTTTCTGCATTTCATTTGACATCTCTCAATTTCAGAATAACTCAATTTAAACCATGGACTCATACACAATCGAGCAACGCTTTAATGTTCTTCAGGTTTATTATGAAAATGGGCGTTTATATCAAAATGCATATCAGCTTCAGTGATGAGGCACACTTTTACCTCAGTGGATTCGTCAATAAGCAGAATTGCCGCATTTGGGCGAATGATAATCCAAGAGAGATTGTCGAAAAACCAATGCACCCTCAAAGAGAGACTGTTTGGTGCGGTTTATGGGCTGGCGGCATCGTCGGGCCGTATTTATTTGTCAAAAATTCATCATCATCAAAAATTTGGACCGTCGGCCATTTTGCCGATATTTTGTTCCATACATAATTGAACCATATCTACATTATCATAATAAAAAGAAATTACAGTAATTTCCTAAATAATTCGTATTTTATTCAAAATCAACATCGGCCACCCTTTTTAAACTTCGTAATATAAATCCAATGTCTTAAGCTTGTCTAGTAGGGCCCATACACAATACCATCATAATTGTACAATCAAGGGATTGTGCAATTAAGCTTGAAGCACACAACACACCAGCATGCTGGTACAAAATTCATATTTTACCAAAAATTATGTGGAAAAGGTTGTAATGAATAACAATCAAATTTGTGCTGCTGTTATTATTGCTATTGTCCTAAAACAAAAACGAATAAGGATTAAAAAAAAACGTGTTTTAATATAAATTTTGTTTTAAATTTTGAATTTTTTGATGTTTATGCGTTGACGATTTAACATTTATGAGCTAACTTTACAGCACACGATACAATCATGCTGGTACAATCAAAAAAATATCAAACTATTTTTGATAAAGCACCATCAGCTGGTACAATCACACCACAAGCTCATACACGGTCCATCAGCTGGCACAATCACTTGATTGTACAATCATGATGGTATTGTGTATGGGCCCTATAAGGCTTAAAATTTACACATTCATCAGATTGCAGCTGACCAGAGTCCGATCTGGCACTACGGGAATCGGTAGTACCCAGGGGAGAAGAAAAAACATGGATTAGTGATTGATAAGAAACCTTCGGGGATCACTTGATGGCTGTCCTTTAAACTAAAATTGCGTGGAGGAAGCTGCTTTGCAATGGAGCTTTGATTGCTCCAGCTTATAGTAAGGACTTTGTACATAATAAATATGGCTTTATAATTTCCAAACTAAATTGTGTTTTATTCAAAATCAACATCGCCTCTTAATATTTAACCACCCTTTATATATATAAAATATTTTTGTTGCCTGAATTTTTTACGCATTAATAGACAAAACTCATTTTTGCGGGAACTACTGTAGCGATTGAAATGTTTGATTACATTAAGAAACTTTGAGGGCGGTATCATTATAATTGCAATTGAAATAAATTTTCAACAAATTTTCTTATTAAATTGACTACATTTTTCTCGCTAATTATACATTTTCAAATTGTGTAATAGTAATATAATTTATCAATAATATTACATTACATATTATTAAGCGTTCTTCAAGCACAATATTACCATATTTCCTTGCTCAATCGATAACTTTAATTGCCCTCATTTACACATACAATAAAGTTTTCCAAAATACTCATGCGAACATAAAAGCATTTAAGCAACATAAAAACAAGACAAAAAGTATAGTCGGACAAAAGCAACCATATAAAACCGTACACCAATGACTAGTCCTTAGTTAAGCATTCAAAGTGTTAATCGGGAGGGGCACGTATAAGACTTCTAACCAATTCCGGATCTACAGCCACAAATTTTTTTTCATAAAAGTTGCTTTGTCTGGGTTCACACTATAAAACAGAAAAAAGCATGTTCCCTTCCCCTCTCACCAATAAACTCAGACTTTATGAAAGAAAACTATCATAGTGTGATCCTAGACTTTTATCAGACTTGCCACAGGTATTAGTTATTACACTGGCGAACAGTCATTTTGCGGCCAGACACTTTGTTGCAAATTTTTACTAGTTTGAGGTCGCTGGTTTCAAATTCAACCTCAATTTTTTTTGTTCCTTAAACATTCGTTAAAATTAAAACGCGGCAAAATTCACAGTTTTGGCTTAAAACCATTTAGCTATAAATCAAATGAGCTTTATTTCATTGTATTTGGTGCAAACTTTTGATTTTATTGACAATTTAATGAGAAAACTGAATTGATAAAAATCGCGATTTCCATACGAAAATAACATTTTTTAATAAGTGTGTGTTCTATTCATGGACTTTTTTTTCTTCACTTAAAAAAAGGTACCTTCACATAATTGTGAATACAAGCGAAACGTATTACAGTAAAACTCTTATCAAAGTGCTCTCTGAGGGATAAGACCACTGTGTCTAAATCCTTCCATCTCAGGGAATTATTGAATTGTGATGTTCGACTTTTTTTTGTTGTTAAAATAACAATAAATTTTTTTTATTTTTTTTACAACTGGGATCCGAACAGTACAATTTCTTTCACATGCTTGCAAAATTTAGAAATTCTCATTTTGCATGCCTTGATTGGTATCCTTAATGATGGGTCCTGCAGCCGTATACTGTAATTCGCTTAGCTAAAGCTAAATCTTGATCGCTAAAATGCCTAAGAGAATACAAAATTGAAAAATTGTTGCGATGACATTAAAAGCTAAAATTGCGGCGTATTAAATTTTTATGTCATTGCCAAATTAAGCAATGCACGTTACAGTATTGCATTCGTAGCCAAAAATCGCTAAATCAACTTAATAGAATCTTAGCGATAGAGATTTAGCTTTAGCGAATTACAGAATACGGCCGCAGATCCAATTCTTCTTTGTGATATACACAACAGCACAACCTGATAATACCGTACTTGAAGTAATGTAGGGTATACACTTTAAAAGAGAAGGAGAAAAACGGATACGGAAATATGACCACAATATTTATTAATGTAAACACTTGTAAATAATAGTATACACATACAATCGAATGTAAAAATATTATATTACATATTCTGTTTGCTTTCATTTTTAATATTTCGCATAAAAAACATAATTTCTGTATTAAAGTACCCCATACCACCACATACCACCCCAGAATTCCAAACATTCTTTTTTAATTCCGGTAAAAAAAATCATTACGTACATACTTTTTTATATAGACACATGACAATCAATTACAATAATATTATTGCTGTTGCTATTGTTTTTGTAATATAAACATAACAAAGGTGGTAACGCAAAAATTATTGTTATTCACTTGATGCAAAAACATGCAGTGGCAAAAAAGAGAAGGTTTTTTTTTATCACTGATTGGGCTTCATTGCCATTATTAATCGTTTTTATGTAAATAGTAACAGGTCATCATAATTTTTTTGATTTCTTTTTGTGGCTTTATTTTTAATTTTTTTTTCTCCTTTTGCAACAGAATTCTGGATGGGCATCCAATCTGTTTTTCCACTTATTTCATTATCACATTACAATAAAGTTCACTTGAAATGCAATTTATATCGGGCATCTGATGAGTCATTTGAAAAATGTTAAATATTTTAGTGTTGTTAAATTATTTCTAGTCGATTAATCGAATCGGCACATTTGAAATAATATTGTTTTGAAGTTTTAAAAGGTGTTTTTTAAGTCAACAATCGATTTGCGCAACTTAGGAACCACTTCGCGATTTTTATGACTCATTGCTATGATGAGGGTCATTTTTGGCTTAACAGGCTTATGGATGAGTGTAATACCGATTTCTAATAGCGAAATACCTGGCACCATCAACTATTGACTGAGATATACTGCTTTATGGGAAGCTTTGGAAAGCATGTCATGAAAGGGTTTTGGAACGATTATTTTAACATTCAGAAGATCATCGCTGAGATCTCCTTCGCAATCTATAAGGATTCAGAATATAAATATAAAGGTCCAACCAAAAATGCACGATGTTAATTGTAAATAAAACAAAAAGTTTTCTGAAAATTATCGTAATATTTTTTATTAATAATATTTACAATTGTGTGTGGAACAAAAAAGCGGTTAAATGCTCACGAAGGCTTCGGTAGCATACCTTTATCCCATTGTCCATATTTTCAATGACTCTGAGCCATAATTGGGGTTCAACTTCATTAATGTGCCGAATTATCTCATCCTTTAGCTCTTGAATTGTTCTTGGCTTATTGAAGTACACTTTTTCTTTTTAATATCCCCAAAGAAAGTAGTCCAACGGAGTCAAATCACAAGATCGTGCCGCCAAATAACGTTGCCGCGACGTGAAATGACACTGTCATTGAACTTCTCGTGCAAAATAGCCATTGTTTTGTTGGCTGTGTGGCAAGTGGCACCATCCTGTTAGAACCACATGTCGTCCAGGTCCATATCCTCAATTTCTGGCCACAAGAAGTCCGTTATCATCTCGCGTTAGCGAAAACCATTCACGTTAACTGCTTTGCCGAGCTTATATTCGAAGAAGTAAGGCCCAATGACACTGCCAGCCCATACACCGCACCAAACAGTCGCTCTTTGTGGATGTATGTGCTTTTCAAAAATCGCTCGTGGGTTCTCATTTGCCCAAAAGCGGCAATCTGCTTGTTAACGAATCCACGGAGGTGAGTTTGAAAAAGGCTTCAACAATCTTAACGCGTTGCTTAATTGTGTACCTTTCCATGGTTGAATTTGTCGAATACTGAAACAAAGAAATGTTAAATTAAGTTGGGTAAAAAAATAAGCATCGTGCAAAGTACCCTTAAAGGGTACTTTACAATATCACGCAAGCCTTAAAGGGTATTTTACACTATTACACAGGTCTGACGTATTTTGACGAAATGCTTCCCTGATCTAATTATTGCTTAAAATTTTCCAAAAATAATAGGGTCATGACAGGGTTGTATTTTCCTTAAAAATACGACAGACTTGTGTGAAAGTGCAAAGTTACCTTTAATAATACGCTTTGTCTTTTGACTTTTTAAGAATCCTTAAATCATTCTTTTTTCGCGACAAACATCGACCCTTTGCATATGCAAGCCCTTCAAAAAACCAAAGTATTCATAACGGTACTATGGTACCCATATGCCCACAGATCCAAGGCAAATGGATATTGTGAATTTATTGGTTGACCAATAATTTCTACGTTAATGAAGACAAAATAAGAGAATAGCACAGTTGCAGTAAGAGTTTGAGTTTGTTTTTATCTTTTGAGTACGATATGAGTGTCGACATGACACAACCTGATGACATCTACATGATGTATTAACACCAGAAATGTATAAATTCACAATAAAACCCTCATTTCCGTAATAATAATTAAAATTAAAATATACAACTGCAGTGAAATGTGTATGAACATCGAATTATAGGGGCACAACAGAGTTCAATGGATAAAAGGAATATTGCGTAAGAGCAATCGATAGGGTTAAAAATGTAAATATAAATAACAGGCTAAAGGAATTGAGGTTATCGTATACGGAAAAAAAATGTTTAAGCAAAATTTAAAATTTTTAAGGAAAATTTAATATTTTTGTATTTAAAACAGCAAAAAAATAATGTTTCTCCTTATAAATGTATTTAAACTAAGCGTAACCTATTTAAACCAGGAAACTTCTGAAAATAACACTTTCAGACTGCTTGAAAGTTTATGAAAAATTTAGTTATTTAAATAAAACAACTTTTGTGAAATAGAATAAGGCGGTCGCAACAATACATTTTTTGCATTGCTTTGTAAGTGTTTACTGTTTGAAATGTCAACCTACATAACTTTGTAAAACCAAAACAAATCGCTTCGACTTGTCAAAGTCAGCAGGATATTTCGCTGCCATCCAGGGTTGTTAGAAGTTTTTCAAATTACATTCCCAAATCTTAAATTTTTATCCACAAAAATTCCCAAAAAAATGTTTTTATCTCCAAAAATCCCCACTAAATTCTCTTAAAATTTTTAGTTAAATGTTTGTTTTGTTTTGTATTGCATTTTATTTGTTCATTTTGTATTATTTGACAATTAAATAAAATATTAACGCAATAAATGTTAATTTGATTAACAAAGTCAAACAGTTCGCAATCAAATTTATCATCGTACTCCAGTTTTTGGTACATATTTCTTAAATTATAAAAATTATAGCTTTATAATTTATCAAAATAAAATTTGTTTTGATTAAAAACTTAATCACGTGAATTAAACGTTTAATTGATACTATTAATTTGTTTTCTGGTGCCAATTTAATTAATATTTTAATAAGATTGATAGTTAATTCTTAGAAAGTTTGAAAGTTGAAGTAGACGGAAGTAAAGGCTCAGTTAGCCGGGAGTAACAGTAACGTTGCAAATCAGCTGCTTCATTTTGTTGTATGTAAAGCAAATTAAACGATTACAGCTAGCAGTTAGATGTTACGTCTCAATCTGTAAGAAATAGATTGGTCTTACTTTTTTACGATAAGGTTACTGTTACTGTTACTCCCGGCTAACTGAGCCTTAAGTCTTAACTTTGAATGGGAGGTCGCAATTCCACTAAGAATTTCTGCAACACTGTCAAACTTTAATAAAAATAGGTCTAGCAGTTTAGGCGTCCATAAGATGCAAATTAAATAGCTTTTTAAACATAAACATTTTGATTTATGATTTTCGCATTTGGTAACCTTTTTTTTACATGTTGGTTGCAAATTTTTTTTTTGGTTTTGGTAACGCTGAACACAGATACAGCGACTAAAAGTGAATGTTGTAGTGAGCAAGACAGACCCAGTTGGCCACGTCTTTAAGACATCCTCGAAGACGGATGCACGACAATGTTAATTCCTGCACGACATGTGAGGGACAGCGGGAACAAATCGTCAACGACATTTTCGAACAAGTGTCGCGAAAATCTTGCACGACACAAAGAAAGACAACTTTATCATCAACATCTACATGCATGACAATGTCGCCTATTTCGACGTCCACGACAAAAATTATTATATGGTTATCTTATTTAGACAGTTTTTAGTATAGTTGGAATTTTAGTTTCTGGTTTACGTTTTACATTCGACTCCTATAAGCAATCCTTAAGGTGACAGTGAAGTATTAACTGCATGTAATCCATTTTACAGCACGCGAATAATTTCATCAGCATTTTCGGTTTTACTGTTTAGAAATAATTTGTAAGTTTTTTTTATGCATTTAAAACAACAAATAAAAAAAAAAAGCATTCAAGAAAACTTTGTCGTCAATAGCTTTTATACAAGACAACTTATAAGACAATGTCGCTCATACTGTCCCACAAAGAGTTTAATAGAGGACAACTTATAAGACAAAGTCGCTCATACTGTCCCACATAGAGTTTAATAGAGGACAACTTATAAGACAAAGTCGCTCATACTGTCCCACATAGAGTTTAATAGAGGACAACTTATAAGACAAATTCGCTCATACTGTCCCATATAAATCTAAATAGAAGACAACTTATAAAACAGCGTCGCTCAAACTGTCGTGCACGACGATTTCCTGTATACATCTGCATACATCATTGACGACGATGTCGTCAACGGCAATCTGGCCAACTGAGGATAGACAGATGCCTGGGAGCAGTAGTTTAAGCAGGAATAGTAAAGATGGTGATTTTATTGTCCTAATTAAGAGGGCCTGCGTAACCTCACTTATTACATTTAGAGTCAGAGCTTTCCAGCGTTCCAAACTCTTAGCTTTTGTCTTGCCAGCTATCGTAATCAGTATCGAAAATAAACAGAACATTATTAAGCGTTCGGCTCACACACCCGAAAACGATATCTATTTTTTTAGTGTTTGTGTAGAGAACACAACCCTTAATACCGTTCGTTACTATTTTCAAGAAAGAACCGAACATTATATAGTGTTCTGTTCTTCGTTAAAATACAGAACAATTGTAGTGATATTGTAGACAAACATTATTAAAATATAATGTTTGTTCTTTAGTGTTTTTTTTTTTATATTGATAAAGTGAACAAACAAAAAGTTTAAGCAACGACCGCAGCACAAACAGCTTGTGTGTGTATTGTGTATATGTTTTGTTTGTCTAAAATTATTTTGCTGGCTTTTTATTTTTTTCGTATGTGTATTTTGTTTTTGTAAATGTTTGGTTTTTTGGGCGCTAAGCACAACAGAAACGAACGAACACAAATAAGCTGAGCCGAACACAATGAAGTTTGTGGTTAAGAAAAACCAAACGGAATTAAATTTTCTCATCTTTTTGTTGAGTTGTATAAGAACAGTATTATTTTTATGTCCGACAGATGACAAACAGAGAAACGTTCTTTTTTAATGATTTACTGCACAAACCTTTTGTGTTTTCTATAAATCTGCCGAACCGAACACTAAGGAGCAATATTTAGTGTCCTAATATCATATAATAAATATATTAAGACCAATTTCTGCTCATCCGGACCCAAAGGTAGATTGTTTTTAACTGGTTTCATTCGTTTTCGAAGATGAATCTGCTTTTAGAATGTAGTGCTGCTTAAAGAAATACTTTTTTTTATGAATAATTGACTTTAAGTGCCCCAATCATCGAACAATCAAGAAGGTAAAAATAAAAGCCAAGCAGAATATTGTTTACGAATCTTTAATTATGTCAACATTTGTTTGGCATTTTTATTTGTTTACAAATAAGAGTATTTTTTGTTTGTAGAAAAACATATATTTTTGACAATCTATCTGGGTTTTATACCAACAAAATACATGCTGTATTGCATTATTGTCACAGAGCATACAGAGATGAAAAAGTGACGAAAGAAAAATGCTCAAATTGGTGATGGGACTGTTGCTAAACTAAATGTAATACACCGTGCTTGATTTTAAATAAACGACTTAAATTTATATTGTATTTTAAATACATCTATTCACATCAATTGCCCAACCCTGCTTAGTAAATGCAACACTTTAATGTTTCTAATAACACAGTGCAACGAAATTCGGGTCATCGCCGCCAGCCTCAATATATGCACTTTAGAGGGTTAAAATGTTCCACGAATAATTTTTGCATCAAATTTTACTAGGGGCCTTCTAAGGCCAAAAGATCGTGCAATGTATGTTAAACGGATTTTCGAAATTCCGTTCCTTGAAATTTTTGAATTTTTCGAAAATCCGTTTAACATACATTACACGAATTTTTGTTCTTAGAAGACCCCTACACTCAAAATATTATGTAGTTAAATTCAAACGAAAATTCATTTCAAACAACTTAAAATTCATTTAAAAAACGGATCATTAACATTTCATTTAAAACAAATGATTTTTACATTCATTATAAAATTTTTTATTTATTAAACAGCAAAAATCAAACTACATAACAAAATATATACGGAAAAACATTTTTTTTTGGTAGTTTGTTTTTCAAATAACAAACATAAATATTAAAAAATAAAATTAGTAGTAAAATAACTATATTTTCATTCAATTTTAACAGTACGGAAAACGAATTTAATAACCTTCAATCACTTACTGTAATAATTTTATAAGTGTAGTAAATTTGATGCAGAAAATATTCGTCGAATACTTTAGACCTCTAAAGTGCCGTCTTAGTATACTTTTACGGGAAGTAAAAAAAAGGACTTAAATTACCTCTTAAAATGAGTGGGCGGCATGTAATAACCCCCCAAAATATAACCCCCCAAAATATAACCCCCCAAAAAAATAATGAGATAACCCCCCAAAGCGTGGGGTCTTATTTCATATGCAATAAAGCCCCAATTTTGAAAATGAAATTAGCCCCCAACGAAATGAAATAACGCCCCAAACATAAATGAAATAATTCCCTAATTTTTGGGGGCTTATTTCATATGAAATAAAACCCCAATTTCCGAAATGAAATAAGAGCCCAGTATATTTAATACAATCAATAATACACTTTTGCTTTAAAGAATCACGCAATAGATATCATGGTATGATATACCAAACACAAGCTTCGCCAACTAAGGCTTTTCTGCATAGGAGGCCTTCGGCCGGGCGCAATGACTTTTTCCTCTATGGTATACCAAACACTAGCTTCGCTAACTAAAGCTTCTCTGCATAGCGCCACGATTTTCTCCTCTATAGTACAAAAATACCGAATTGACCCAGCTACGCAGAGAAGCTTTAGAAAGCGAAGCCGGTGTTTGGTTTACCACATAGAAGAAAACCATTGCGCCCGGCCGAAGGCCGTCTATGCAGAGCAGCTTTATTTATCGAAGCCGGTGTTCTGTATACCAAAGTGGATAAATTCTTGCGCCCAAAAGCGTTTTCATTATAAATTTGAAAATGAAATAATCCCCCAAAAAATATATTGGGGCTTTATTTCATAATGATTTTTTGGGGGATAATTTCATATGAAATAATACCCCAATTAAAAAAATGAAATAACACCCCAAACAAAATGAAATAATCCCCCAAAAATCGTTTTTGTTGCTCTCTGTACAAACTTTTGGGGGGTTATTTCATTATTTTTTTGGGGGGTTATATTTTGGGGGGTTATTTCATGCCGCCAAATGTGTGTAAGAGGGTTAATATATTCCATGAAAAGAATCGTCATACGATTCTACTGAAGACATCTGAAATAGTCTTTTAGCTCAGAAGAACATTTAGTATATTTTTTTGACTTGAACCAAGAAATTCAAAAACTTTAATGCCCGAAATTTCGAAAATCCTTTTTACATACATTGCACGAACTTTTGGCCTTAGAAGACCCCTAGTAAAATTTGATGCAAAAATTATTCGTGGAACACTTTAACTCTCTAAAGTGCCGTTTTAGTATACTTTTGTGGGGAAGTTTAAAAAAAGTACAAAAATTACCCTTTAAAATGAGTGTTAGATGGTTAATATATTCCAAGAAAAATATTGCCACACAATTCTACTGAAGACATCTTCGGGAACCCAAACTAACTTTTCAAAACCGTTTGGCGGATTTGCTCTACCAATGTCTAGTTTATTTCGCGTTGCAAGTATTGAGGCTGGTTTTTTTTTTGTTGCACAGTGTAATCGACGAAATATAGAAATTATTGTCTAAACAAGAAACAACAAAGAGAAGAATTTCTAAATGAGAAGCTCTACATCATTTTTTTTCCTCAATTTTTATATCAACGTTTGTTTATTAATTAATTTTTCTGTCCATTTATATCAAATAATTGTGAACTCGATAAAAATTTCGCCAACTTACAAAAGTTTATCAAATCAAAGTCAAACTCAATGACATTCGAAAACTGTAACAGCAATTTCAATTTTATTTTTGTACGAAGCGAAAGCGAAAAGTATTCAAAAGACAAAATAGTTTTCATTGAGAACAAAAGTAGTTAAAGATAAAAAAAACAAAAGAAAAACTTGGAAAAGTTAGATTATAAAAATAATTTTTATTGCAAAAGTATTTGGAAAGATAGAAACATTGTGAAAATACTATAAAATTATTCTTTGTATATTTGGCATTTAGAGAATTAAACGGAAAATTTAACTGCTGGTTGACAACGAATCCAAAATGCTTGTTTTCTCTAGCTTAAAAGCAGTGCTTCTAAAGGGAAGGGTACAATAAACTTAAAAAATGGCTAAGCCTAAAAAGTACCTTTTTCTGATCCATTTTACAATCTTAATTTTCGATCCTTAATTGAAGGCTATTAATAGTGTCAGACCGTAAGCAATTTTTAAGACCGAAGCCAAGCTTCGGTAGATTTTTTAAACGGAACGCGAATATTAACCGGACCCGAAACTGAACTTTTTATTATATACCCAGTAAAAACTTCGCCTACAAAATAATGTGTTGAGTAATCAGAAAAACATGAAGGCACTACTTACAATTCTACTGACAGAACCAATGAATTTTACAAGGCATGTCCCAAAATGAACGCATTAAAAAGTAAGTCATTATTTTTTTTACCTGCATACATCCAGAAAAAAGTAGTTATAGAAGTTGTTATAGATGTAGTTATAGAACAAAGCTACTAAATAATGAGTTAAAGAAGCTATTCATTTTGAAAAAGTAAGCGAAGTTTTTACTGGGTATATTAAAAAGTATTTGTACCTTTTATGTGATATTACTTCATTCATATTCAAATTTAAATATTACTAGCTGGCCCGGAAAACGTTGTTTTGCCACATAACTTCTGTAAGAGTGTCTGCTAGCCAAATTTTAAGAAAACCGGTTGATTAGTTAAGAAGATAGAGGGAGGGGGAGCTTTTACCCCTCTTGCTCTAAATAATAAAAACTATAGCTGTATAGCTGTTTCCAACTGTAACACTATTTGCCTGCGAAATTTCAAAAAAATCGGTTGATTAGTCACGAAGATATAGGGAGGTGGAGCTTTTAGCCCTCTTACCCTATTTCACACCCTATGCCTTATTCTCTTTCAGATGTTACATTATCTGCATGCCAAATTTTAAGAAAACCGGTTGATTAGCTTAGAAGATTGGGGAGTGGGAGCTTTTACCCCTATTGCAATATTTTGCGCTCTCTAGCGATATAAAATATACTCTACGACCTATTCTCATACCTTACAAATACACATAAAAAATTTCATAGAAATCGGTCAAGCCGTTTCGGAGGAGTTCAAAATGAAGGGCATTTTGTTGATATTTGTATGGGAATATAAATACATGTTTCAGAATGAATGCAGTGTTCACTATAACTCATATAACTTAGAACCAATACACATTTCAAGACCGTTGATACATAAAAACCTTGGTATTGACGTCACCTTCCACGTGAACTTTACCGAAACAAAATCGGTTGACGCATTTCAGAGAACAACAATTACTAACACAATGCAACTTATTTTTATATATATAGACATAATTATAAGCGGAGAAAGTACTTTAAAATAGTTAATTAGGTTTTCGGCCGGAGTAAAGTTCTCTCGCAGGACTAAAAAGCTAGACGATGGTACTTTTTGGCTTTTGTTTCTAAAAGGAGCATAGGGCTTCTCTTTCCATATTGTTTACGGTTGTCAAAGCTAATGGCCTCCTGTTCGTCGATTTTGAATGAAGACTTTGTTCGCTTAACTTACATGTTAAGCAAAAACAATATTTTATAATTTGTTTTTGCTTTAAATGTAATTTAAGCGAATGAAGTCTTCGTTCGAAATGACGTTAAGCATTTAATCGAAGTTTTTAAGATCTTCGTAAGCATAGTTATATATATATATATATATATAAACCACAGCTGTACGAGAACATTGTTTTTTAATTTCCGCACTTTCCGCACACAACAGTTTGATGATACACATTAACTATCGATGATACATTGTAAAACGCAATGCTTTCAGTCTTAATTTTGATATATAGAACACTACAAAATTGTTCAACTTTTATTGATGGTGTTTTCTTTTCTGACGAAAAGGTTCCATGAATGCTACCATATGCGCGGGCTTATGTTCGATTCGAAAAATATATGCAAATATGTGAAAAGTTGTCGATTTCCTTTCTTAATATGCTGCACAAATAAATTGTAAACATATTCCATATCTCACCCCCTGGTACATTGCAAAGTAATTAAGCATACATTCTTAATAAAGGATGTCCGAAAATTAACGCAAGATTTGAATTCGTCGCCATTTGTGCAGTGAAGTGTTGAAAACCATAAAAAACCATTAAAAATTAATATTTTGCGTTGATTTTGGAACACCCTTTATTTATTTATTTGTTGTCCCATACTCAAGACCAAGGACCAGTCCAAACACGCGTGTAAGTTCCAAAGAAGGGTTGCATAGATAAAGAATTGCCATTCACACATGAGGCTGTGGTGACGAAATAATATTAATCTTCGTCCTCTGGTTGATGCTGAGAAAACCAATCGTTCGTAAAGATGTTCGGGTTGACGAGTATATATAACCTTATGCAAAAAGATAAGAACTCTTGTTTTTATTAAGTTTACAAGCGAGTTTTTCCTTATTTCTTAATTTTTTTTGTATTACGTACAAATTGATAACATTGTGAAAATGTTCTTATCTGAAATGAATAGAAAAAGTTGTAGTTTGACATTTTTTGAAAATTTATTCTTTTTTTTTGACATACAAGCCGGTTCTGCAAATCACTTTAACTCAAATCACGTGATTTCAAATCACATGTGCCTACTAAAATCACACATCTGATATTTTAGTGCCCCGTTTTTGTGTGTTTTGGTGTGATCTTCAATTGCCGAAAGCACACCGAGAAACACACAAATGGAATGACTTTCAGAACACCCCAAAATCACACGTGTGATTTCAAAAGCACGTGATTTGAAATCACGTGATTTTCAGAACAGGCCCGATAATTGAAAACCCATGTCGTTATCTCTTATTGGTAACCACACAAAATTTGTTGTTTAAAGTCGCTTATAATATAAACATTCCAGTCAATGTTTGAAATGCAAAATATTCAGTATTGTTTAGTGTAAGATCGCGATATTTTTTCTGCTCCATTGAAAAAAGTTCCACTTTGTGCGTGTATGTAAAATGATAAAAAATATTGCACATTTATAGTAAAAAAAACTAGTTCCTTTAAATGTTAATAACGGATACAAAATTATTAATTGCAGTGAAATTTTCCTTTATACTTTGAAATTTCCGTATTTTTTTTACAATTCTAAGTATCATTAACGATACGTAATGCATTACATTCTGGCTACGTAAAGTTTTAATGTATGATTAAAGGTAAAAAATAAGGCATAATTTTTTTTAGAAAAGAAAACAACATTAGTAATATAATTATTTTTTTCCTCCACTTTCAAATCTTTCCAGCTTTGTGACAGTCTCAACATGACTGTTTTGCATTTGAAGAGTTGACAAAAGAAAATGAATAACTTTCAAGTACAACGCACAGAAACGAAATAAATCTTGTTGTTTTTCATCAACATACTTATAAAAGGGGACCGAAATAACAAAAAAGTATCAGTTTCTACAGCAACAGTGTCATTATCATTGTTATCATCTTTGATGTCAAGTATGTATATGTTTGTAAAAAACCCTGCAAATAATGGGACCAGTCCAAACACGCGTGTAAAGAGTAGTCCACAAGGGACCAGGACTAGTCCAAAGGTAACCCAAACGTATGGAAAAAACATGGTATATTTAACATTACGATGTCCTAGGGGAGGACCATATAACCCACCTTTGGACTACTAATAATATACTCAAAAGGACAAGTTTTGAAGTCGTTTAAAAACGAAAGCATGTCGTTAAAAACGAAGACATGTCGTCTCACTAGAAACACTTTTTAACAATGACGTGGTCCATGCTTGCATTACATTGGACCAGTCCATGAAGTAGTCCATTTTATCAAAATGGATCAGGTGGTCCAATTTTATTTGCAGTGAGGTTGTCCAATTTTATTTGCAGGGATGTTCGTAGTATAAGTGTAAGTAGTTGTTATGATTTAAGATGCAACTTACTGAGATGGCAATACTCGAAAATTTTGAAGGCGTACCTTTTGTTTTCCTAACATAGATCCGATGGAAAGTAGGTTTAGTTTAAAGCTTCTAAGCGTAGTTCTACACATAGAAACGATAAGCTTTTATCATACTCTGAAATGGTTAGTAGTATAATAAAAAATCTTTTCGGCACAAAAGATAATCTGCAAGTAGTAGAAATGAGCACCTTATTTCTTAAATTCTATTTTGTGTATAAATTCAGTTCATAACACTGCGGAACGGTCATTTTGCGGTCCGAAATTTAATTGCAAACTTTTACTAAAAATTTCATAAAAAATAAAAATGCGAAAAAATTAGTTTTAAAGTTATTAAATCGTTTTACTTGTTTTGTCTAGAAAACAAACAACACTACAAAAAGAAAAACATAAATTTGTTTTATTTGATTTGATGTTTAAAAATTCCCATTTTCTCTTTGTTTAAATTATTAAGTTGACGAATACCAGGCCATTCTGCTGGTGCTTTTGTAAACAAAAGGGAATACAACAAAAGTGCAACATGTGTGACAGGTAAATAAATACTAATATTCTCTCTCTTTCTCTCACTGGTTCTGGTGGTAAGTGTTTACAATAAGTCTTAAATAAATACATACATATGTTGTCTCTGAAATTTCTTCTTACTGTTTTTTCACACTCAAATCAAATTGATTCTACATGAAATTCACGTTGTTTCATCTTCAAATAACTTTCATTCAATGTGATAAATAGTGTTATTTTAATGCCAATGCTATTTTGCTCTAATTTAAGTGAAGTGTTAAATTAAAATGAATTATAGTTATTTTAAAAGAAAATAATGTTGCTCGCAAGTTATTGTTAAATCATGTCAAATTAATATAAAGTAACTATGCAGCAAAATCATTGCCAACAAATTTAAAAGCAAACTTGTTTCCGATGATTTTTCATTGATTTTTTTCTGTGTGTGTTCATTCGAGAGAAAACGGTACCTACCGGCGAACCTTTGTCAATTACGAGTCATTTTCGAGACAGCATGTGATAGAACTTACAATCAATTGCAAAACTTTTCCGAGTAATTTTCAAATTACTTGTTATTTTAGAGTCTTTTTCGACTCGCATTTTTTTACATAAGCTGTTTACGTAGAATCTCAATTCGTTTTTGTCAGTTGCAATATGTCTAACTTCGTTAAACGATTTCCCTATCACAAGGAAAATAGTGCGTCACCAAGTGGTCATCGGTCTTCCCCGCGAGCGTGCGCCTTGTGGGTTCCATTGTAGAGTTGCGTGGCATATTTTGTCATGTAACTTACAAAGAGTGTGGCATAGCCAGTTGTATTTTCTTCTTCTGATTTGCGTATTGATGTCTTCCTGCTCATAGATTTGTAGTAGTTGTTTATTTGATATTATTCTTGGCCACCATATTTTTAAGATATTGCGCAGGCATCTGCTTGTGAAACTCTGCATTTAAGTTTATTGGTTTGGCTTACTAACCATGTTTCGGAGCCAAAAGAAGAATCGATTTTATACATACGTTGTATATGTGTATTTTGTTTTTGGCGAAAGGGCGTTTGATGCCTAGACGTTTCTAAGATTGTAAAATGCTGCCCTTGCCTTATAAACTCGCATATCTACGTCGCCAATTGCGCCACCGTCGGGTGTGATGTTGCTTCTAAGATGGCAGAAATTATTCACATGTTGTCGTTTAGAGTGAATGTGGTTGGTTGATTACTTTTTACTGCGATGCACTTTATTTTTGCTGCTTTTATTCGTAAAACAAATTGTTCTGCTCTTTGGGACAGGCCATCTATCTTTCTCTGCATGTTAACTTTCATTTTGGCAAGTAAAACGATATCGTCAGCATATTCTGTATCTTCGCGTTGCTGGTTTGTTCCTCCAATTGGATACCCATGTTTTGATCGTTTGTATATGCAAGAATAACATCAAGGAAGAGAAGACATCCTTGTTTTACACCGCTTAATGTAATGAAAGGTTCGCTATTTTTTCCGAGGTGTTGTACGCTCAGCTTCGCATCGGTGTATTGGGCTTTGATTATGTTAGTTAGTTTCTTAGGGACGCCCTTACTTTCTAAAGCTCCCCATATTTTATCTCTGCTTATTGCATCAAAGGCCTTTTCAAAATCAATAAACGTTAAGTAAAGCGTTGTGTTTTACTCGTTACATTGTTCTATTATGAGGCGTAGGCTGTTTATTCGGTCTACACAAGTACGGTTGGGGCGGAAGACAGCCTGTTCTTTTTGGAAGTGCTCATCTAAAGGCTCGAGGGTACGTTTAAGTATTACCTTGTTAAATATCTTACATACACATACAGATGGTGTCAGTGCGATATCTCTCCAGTTACTGCATGATTTTAGATGTCCTTTTTTTAGGTATTTTATTTATAAGACTTTCCTTCCTTTCCTGGGGGATAGTCTCAGTCATCCATATTTTTTTTTAATAGTGGCTGTAATATTTCAGCGATGACAGTAGGCGCAGATTTACAAAATTCGGCGGGTAGGTTAAATAATGCTTAAAATAGCCGCATTTCGATTATCTGCATGATCAGTTTATGATTGCTCACATTTTGTACATTTGGGCTTTGGCAAAAGTCCCATTTATAAGCATTTCTTGAAGTCATTTTCAAGCCTTGTTTTAAGCAAAAACTAAAAAAACTTATTAATCAGTTTTCGATCATCTAACGTAGTCTTATGTGGTGTTTATAGAACACGAGCGTCTTACTCGTCCGTTCAACTTAATTGAAAACAAAAACAAAGTTTCGAAATTTGTTTTTGTTTTAAATGTTTGGTGACTCTGTTAGTTTAGAAGACTCTGGTCTGGTTCACTCCAACGGTGGAAAGTCTAGGCGGCATGAAATAACCCCCAAAAAAATAATGAAATTACTCCCCAAAAGTTTGTACAAAGGACAACAACAACGATTTTCGGGGGGCTATTCCTTTTTGTTTGGGTTGTTTTTTAATTTTCTTATTTGGGGGATTTTTTTCATATGAAATAATTCCACAAAAAAGGAAATAAAGCCCCAATATTTCTTTTTGGGGATTATTTAATTTTTAAATTTATTACGAAAACGTTTTTTGCGCAAGAACTTTCTCTTCTATGTTTAAAAAACACCGCCTTCGTTAACAAAACGTCTCTGTTTAGCCGGCCCTCGGCAGAGCGCAAGAATTTTCTCCTCTATGGTATACGAAACACCGTTTTCACTGAGTAAGCTCCTAAATTTGGGCTTGCGCTAGCCTAAGACCACCTATGCAGAAAAGCTTTAATTAGCGCAGCCAGTATTTGTTATACCACACTCAAAATATTATGTAGTTAAATTCAAACGAAAATTCATTTGAAACAAATTAAAATTCATTTAAAAAACGGATCATTTACATTTCATTTAAAACAAATGATTTTTTCAGTAATTTCTAAGTTTTTTATTTATTGAACATCATATTCGTTAAAATTGAATAGTTTTTACTTTTAAAAAATATATTTTAACCGATAAAAATCAAACAAATTAACAAAAAAAAAATACGGAAAACATTATTTTTGGTAGTTTGTTTTTTTAATAACAAACATAAATGTTGAAAAATAAATTTATTCGTAAAATAACTATATTTTTATTCAATTTTAACAGTACCGAAAACGAATTTAATAACCTACAATCAGTTACTGTAATAATTTTATGAGTGCATATAAGAGAAAATCTTTGCGCTCGGCCGAAGGCCGGCTATGCAGAGAAGAACTAGGGTATTATTTCATTTCTGTTTGGGGTGTTATTTTATTTCATTGGGGGTTTAATTTCATTTTCAAAATTGGGGTTTTTTCATTATTTTTTTTGGGGCTTTTATTTTGGGAGGTGTCGCCGAAAGTCTAATTTTCAATTTTTCTGTTGATTAAGTTTGAATATAATTTGTAATTTTATTTGCCACATACAAACGAATGTTTTTCAAAACTTTGTTTGTAAATTGAGTTTTCAGTTTCCCTCTGGTACTGAATGTTGCCCTATTCTGTTACCACTGTGTAGATGCATATCTAAACTAAATTTTGAATAATGTTATTTATGCATTCTTTTTTATTCTCTTTGTTTTTGTTTTTTAAATTTAGTTTTCATGTTTATTTTGTTGTTACTACTTATTCGTTTTGCAAAATGAATATTGCAACAAATAAAACATTTTGATTTTGAATGATCTAGATTTTGACTGACTGACTGACTGACTGACAACAATAACAAAAGGCAAAATACAATAACACAATTTGAAAACACACAAATTCATACAGACACTAACAAACAAATTATTGTTCACAAAATTGGGTCACGTCAGGATTTTATGATAGAAGTTGGTACTTTTTTATGTTTTGTTCTTTCTTTGGTTTCTTAAGAGTGTTTGAATTTATTTACGTGTTTACGAGTATGATTTCACTTTTATGAAATTTGAAAATGAATTATGAACATTCTGAGATTTTTCCATTTATTCTTTTCTTGTGTTTTGTCTTAAGTTTACAAGGACGACAAAGTAAATCAAATTGTTACAAAACTGTGTTTACTTGAAAGTTGGTTGATGACATCGTTTGGGGGAGCAAAAAAAAAAAAAAAAAAAAAAAAAATGCAATTAAAGTCATAAATTTTTAAATCACTTTTCAATTTCGTTTATAAATTTATTACAAAAATTTAAAAAAAATTGAATTAAAAGATACTTGTGTGTACAGATTTTTAAAGTTTAAAGATGGTACACATATACATAAGTATCTTTAGTTTTACTCTTTTTGGTACGTTTTTAATTTTACTCATTTTCAAATGAACATGCTGTTACATGAATTGCACTTGATACAACATCAACTAAATTTTAATTCAGATAACTTCCCAGCAGACTCGTTGAGTGAAGTTTGTATGCAGATGTGATGAAACCCATAATGAAATTCAAACTCAAAGTGCAATCATGAAATCATCCAATAACCATCATCATGCACAAATTCAAATTTTAGAATAACTACTCCATTATATTACAGAAAGATAATCATATAAATGTTAAAAAATTAGTAGGGATATTCTTGCCAATTTCTTTCTTTTATAACCTACCATCAGTACCTTGTCTTGAGATATTTACCTCTGTGCCAAAATGGAAAAGTTGCTTATGACTAATTCTGCGGTTTATAGATATCCTCAATTTTATTGAAGTTTTATTCGAGGAGTTTCTTGCTATTATTCTGTACATATTTAGTAACAACTTCAATAGAGGCTAATAATAAAAATTTATTAGTTAAGACTAGAACTCTGTTTAAATTTTTGAAAAATGTTAAGCAAAATTTATTATTTCATGCGAAAAATTTGACATGTATCAATGTTACCTATCTCGCGAGTTTGCACAATTTGACATTTTTTCTCCTTCAAGGTATACGACATTGTTTTGCGTATGCAAAAAAAAAAGCATTTGTTTAAATAAAAAATTAAATAAAAAAAAGAGTAAATGTGATTTACGCTGGTAGTATACACACATAAATCATTAAAAAATACCGTTTCCCTGTTTGTCATCTTCGAACACAAAAATAATACTGTTCTTATCTAAAGGGTGGTTAAATTTTAAGGGCCGATGTTGATTTTGAATAAAACACAAACTATTTAGGAAATCATTGTAATTTTATTTTATTATGATATATTGGTATTACTCAATTATGTATGGAACAAAATATCGGCCAATTGGGCGCCACGACCACGGCGGCACACCTCCATCCGATGGTCCAAATTTTCGATGACCCTGAGGCATAATGGACGTTCTATGCCGTTAATGTGCCGAATTATCTCATCCTTTAGCTCTTGAATTGTTGCTGGCTTATCGACGTACACCTTTTCTTTCAAATAACCCCAAAGAAAAAAGCCCAACGGTGTCAAATCACATGATCTTGGCGGCCAATTGACATCGCCATTACGTGAGATAACACGGCCATTGAATTTGTTGCGCAAAAGAGCCATTGTTTCGTTAGCTGTGTGGCAAGTGGCACCGTCCTGCTAAAACCACATATCGTCCACATCCATATCTTCCAATTCGGGCCATAAAAAGTTCGTTATCATCTCACGATAGCGAACACCATTCACAGTAACTGCCTGACCGGCCTCATTTTGGAAAAAATACGGCCCGATGATGCCGCCAGCCCATAAACCGCACCAAACAGTCACTCTTTGTAGGTGCATTGGTTTTTCGACAATCACTCTTGGATTCTCATTCGCCCAAATGCGGCAATTCTGTTAATTGTCGAATCCACTGAGGTGAAAATGTGCCTCATCACTGAAGATGATGTGCACGATATGCATTTTGATTTGAACGCCCATTTTCATAATAAGTCTGGATAACTTTAACACGTTGTTGGATTGTGTATCTCTCCATGGTTCAAATTGAGTAAGTCTGAGTTAGAGAAACGTTCGGTTCAGTAGATATATGGAAAACACAAACGCTTATAGTGTTTGTGTAGTAAATCATTAAAAAAATAACGTTTCCCTGTTTGTCATCTTCGTACACAAAAATAATACTGTTCTTATCGAAATAAACAAAGAGATGACAACATTTGATTCCATTTGGTTATTTTTTTAATCCAGAAATTCATTCTGTTCGGTTCAGCTCATGAATTTTCGTTTATTTCTGTTGTCCTTTTTTTTGTCTGGTAAAAAAAAAAACCAAAAAGTTTTTTACAAAATCAAAATACATAAACGAAAACAAAAAAGCCAGCAAAAAAAGTTTACACATTTCGTGCTTTTGTCGTTGCTAATTTTTTTTTGTTCATTTCTTCATCAATTTAATAATAGTAACATTATAGAACATTAAAATATAATGTTTGTCTACAGTATCACTACAATTGTCTGCTTTATAACGACGAACAGAACACTATATGGTGTTCGTTACTTTCTTAAAAATAGTTACGAACGCTATTAAGGGTTGTGTTCGTTTACACAACCACTAAACAAATGGATGTCGTTCCTGGGTGTGTGAGCCGAACGCTAAAAAATTTTCTGTTTATTTTCGAATACTGATTTTATATAAAGTTTCTACATTTTTCCATTTGCTTAAAATTTCACGTGAAATAAGTGCAGCTTAACTATTTCGCAGTTATAAAAAATTATTCCCAGAAACATTTCGTAACTTTTGCACAAAATGAACAGAGTACAACTCTAACAACATTATTTCTAAGAAATTCCGTACAAGATTTTTTTAAACAGTTTTGGCAGCATTTCACATAAAATTTTAAACAGAGTACCAGGTTTAAGAATAAAAGATATTAAACCTTTTCTACTTAAGCGTATTTGCGGTACTGAGAAGTATGTTTTTTGGCGTAGGACGTAGATACGTTTTTTTTTTGTTAGGACCAGCACTCATGGGATGACCCCTTCTAATCCGTTAAATTGTGCTGGAACTAGGACATGTTTGTAAACATTCGACTTGAACTTATTCATGTTGAAAGTTAGGGGAAAGACTTCAGCAGGAAAGTTATTCCACATACGAACAAACCAGCCAAATAACGAGGTTTCCCTGTAATGCTTAGTTTGATTAAAACGCGTTTAAGCAACTTGAGCGTGATTAAGCTCTAATCACATCAAAATCGAGATGAATACCCATACATTGAAGATTTGTTAATCACTACGAATTGACATGTTTACAACTAAATCACTTCACTAATCACATACAATCCTCTGTACATACCTCAAATTGAGTATAAGGTAGAATCGGCCTCCTTGAATGCACTTATTTAATCAACTCAAAAAAATTATTTTAGTTCTATAATTACTTAAATCCAGAATTCGTTGCTTAATATTTTACAAGATACGCTTAATTCAAACCATCCGGCTCTCGAATTAAAACATTTTATTTATATTTATTGAATTGAATGAAGTTTAAATGTAAATGCCTTAAATTTTCACTCAAAAAATTCTTATAATACACCTAAGTAAATTGCTTTAGGAAAATATTTCTTAAAAAACTTAAGAAATTACAACTCGGTTCAATTATCGATTATAAGACACCACCATCATGACTAGGCTTGCCAACCGTACTTATAATAAAGTATTGTACGTTATTTCGCGTAATTGTACTCTATACTTTATGAGAATAATAAAGTACGCGAAAATACTTTATTTCGCATGATTAGATTTATCTAGAATTCAAAATAGATTCAGGTTATATTAGTCAGGGTTTTATTAGTCATACAATTTTAATACTTATTGTACAAGTTTATTTTTAGAAACACTAAAGAACAACTAATTAATATTAGACGGGGCCATTTGTTGATGTTTTTTTTATATTAGCAGGACGATTTTTCGAAAAAAAAATAATATGACAACACTATTTCACTTGTTTGTTTTGTTTGAGTACAATAACTGCTTGTTTTTAAAACACGAGTGCAAAACTCTTTCAAATTACTGCCTACTTTTAGATCGCGAGCACAAAAGTGACTCGTTTAACTAACATTTAAAACAAAATTTCAAAATTTCCATTCATTAAATACAGACTAGAAATATATTGAAGAAAACGTACCATAACAGCCAAGGAGTCGCCTTAACAATTTCTCGAGACATACTTGCCCCTTATCGCCACTTCTTAAGGGGGCTCCCATATAAATATTTCGTTTTATGGAATTTTTTTAATTAATTAATATTTCGACTTTTGTGAATAAAATCAAAAGTAGTTAACAGATTTTAATAATTTATAGCTTGTTGTGTTGGAAGCTTTGTTTTTTATATGTCTGGAAAAAATTAGAAGAATAGCTGTAATTGAAGAGCAATGGTTTTGTCTTGGCCAATGACAAATGAAGACGTTTAAGAAAGGCAGTTTTTCTAGTTTGACTGCAGTTTTCTAAACGTTGCTTAATATGAAGGGTAGTGCTAGGAAACTATCGATAGACTATCGTTATTATCGATAGTCTTAAAATATCGAAAATATCGATAGGAAAAATATAAATATCGATATCATTATTATTTAAAATACAGCTATGAAGACATCTTACATCAGCTATACACACACAGTTTTTTTACCACAAATTTTTACTTGCTATCATTAATTCGCGCTGAATTGCAGCAATGAATACAAACAACAAGAATGGCAAGTGGTATGGATTGCTTAGCTGTGCTTTTTACTGCCAATTGTTGGCATTTATGTGGAAATTTATATATGTTCACATAGGGAATGAAATGTCAAATATTTTTCTAATGTTGTAAAAAAATGCAAATCCAAATGCAATTGAAAGCATAGGACAAAACAATGAACCACCATTAGAAGTCCGCTAGATTGATTACCTTTTTGGGTTTAGAATTTAGAAAATTTTTTAAAGTTGCAATGGAATATCTTATAGTCCCTGTTACTTCGGTTCCTTCAGAAAGGTTTTTATAAATTTTTAAAAAACTGCCATCTAAAATAACGTGCGTATATACACACGTCTCATATTCAATAAAGTGATAAAAACAACGGACTGTAGCCTTATAAACAAATAATTAAAGTTTCCCAAACAAGTACAAACATTCAGTCGATAGTAATATCGATATATCGATAGTGAAAATATCGATAGCATCCCAGCACTAATGGAGGGTATAAAAATACAACATTTTATAATAAGACGATTAGACATCAAATACGAAGATAATGCGAGATTGTGAATTGGACATTTGTAAAAAAGAGTCTGGAAAAAGAAGAATTTTGAATTGGAAGTATTTTGAGTACTGTCAAGTTGGAAATTTGCAAAACATCTATAAATAATTTGCCTACAACATATTCCTTAGACGACTCTAACTTTGCAAAATTCTGTTTAAAGAAAATTTAGTGAACACCCCTTGTGATTCAGTGTGATGACAACGATGATGCTGGTGATGTTGATTGTGTCGTTATGTGACGATAACGTTACTATCATTTACATAGATAAGAAGAAAATTTAGCACAGACATTTTACAACAAAACTTGTTAATTGTCAACTACAATTTTTGGCAGAGATTCTCGTAAATACAAAAAAATATATGAAACTTCGACAAGTGTATAAACGACTAATGGGTGGATAGAATTTGTCACTTGAAATAGTTGCATTGCAAGCAGAATCTAATGTTTGACATTTATATGCAACTATGACATTTAAAATACGGACACCGGAAATGGGTGTGACATGGCTGTTGTTGATGTGATATGACGATGACGATGATGATGATGATGGTAGTTGTTGTTACTTTAGTATATTCTTTTTTTAATATTTGCTTATCATATTACAAACATATTACCTGTTTTGTGGTGTTTGTTTTAAGTGTCTGACTGAAGTCTAGTGTTTAATTTTCAACAGAAAATTAGAAATGCTTTTGGTTGGTATGTATGTGTAAACGCATGTGTTGTAATGAAAATTTAATTAAAAGTTTTGGATGTTAAGCTTTAACTATGTTTAAACTCATATGTAAATTTTAGCTTTCAAACCACTATTACGTGCACTATTTCTAGGAATACATATTCGAAAACCAAAATGTGCAATATCTAAAATCTCATCTTCTTTCTTTACAGTTCATATAAGTTTTACAGCCAATTAGAAGGAATTCGTTATGCTTGGTTTAAATTAGTGGTAGAATAGAGACTTAAATAAGCCATTAATGGACCTTAAAAAGGCGTTCTAAAGTCCAACCTCTATAAACCTAAAATTGCAAAAAGGAAAATGAGCAAAGATGTAAAGGATTCCTTGCAAAATAATCTTAAAGCCTGAAACATCATTTTAAACAGACGTATGAAATCATTAAAAAATATTTATGACTTTTGCAAAAGATTTTTATTTTTAAAACTTTTTTAAGAGTTTATTTATGTTCAAATTAGTTGCAGATTATTGGTTTAAATTAGCTTCAGATATGTGTTGAGTTGTTATGGAAAGAGAATTTTACATAGAAAGAAATTGCATTTTTTTTTAATTGTTTAGGTGAAATGTTTTAAAGTGATTAGAAATATTGATTTAAGTCTACTTTTACATTTTTCTAGACTTCCTGAATGCATTTCATTTTATAAACTTGATGGTTTTATAAGAAATTTCGTATTATGGGTTTAAGCCAAAGTTTCTTACGCAATATAAGTCGTTGATCCCTCTTATAATATACCGATCGACTCACTTAGAACAACGTTATAAGTCGTTTGGAGCATTTCTGTCCGTATCTGTGATGGGCTGGCTGTCTGTGTGTTAATCTAAAGCTAAATTATAAAGTGGAGGCCCCAATTTTTGAGAATACCCCATTCAAATGTCCTGTTCAAACCGAGCATTTCTTTACCTAAACGTTCTAATTATGTTAGTATTTATTTTTGCTTTAACTGCCATAATATTGTGTATAAAATGGATAAATTTAGTAATTATATACCCGAAATTAACCATAAGTCTCATACCGATGCCTTACTTTCTCAACCTCGTATCTTAAAAATACGGTTTTGACTTTTTCATATCAAACGACTGCTATTTTTGTGTTCTAACACTGCAACAACTTATTATTTCAATACAATATACATAGATGTAATCAATTCTTTAATATTTCCATTTTAACTTTAACCCAAACACCGAAGTATACAAAGATAAAACGTTTCTTTTCTCTCCCCTTAAAAGTTGTATTTTTTAAAGATACGAGGTTGAGAAAGTAAGGCATCGATATGGATCTTCTCCCAAAAATTAAATTTAAGGGAATAAATGTTATATAGATTTTGGTATTTAGACAAAATTCGACACAAAAAAAATAATTTAAACCAGCGTTTAAAAAACAGCAGTCAAAGTAGGAAAACTGCCATTTTTCCACTTCTTCATTAAGCGGAAAATACACTTGCAATATTGTTGTATATGGTATTCGCCATATTATTTCCATTTTGTCCTATATTATGCAATAAGTCGCACATTGTTTTCAATCATTCAAAAAAAGGTGAACATAACTACTTCTTTCTTTTCGTTGTGCAATAAAAATCAAAAGTCTTTTGATTGTTGCCAATAAATTGTGCCATCATCGAATATCGCATACACATTGGCGATATAAATGTACAGTACGTAAAATTTAACAATTTTATTGCAAGTGTATGAGACGCTTTAAATGCAAACAGTCGCTGTCATACCAACTCAAAAAAGAAAAGTTGTACCAGTGTTGCCACTTTGTGGGTAATTTCCCGAATTTGGTATAATTTTTACCATCGTGGGTAGAGCGTGGGTAATTTCTCTTAGGTGTAATTCAGGTGTAATTTGAAATTCTTACTTCAGATAACCAAATAAAATCAAGATTCGATTTCAGTGATGACATTTATTTACTTTTAAATATTGCTGATAAAAAATGCACAGTCTTCTGAACGGTAGTCTCGGTTTCTTTTTAAGAAAAGGGTTCAATCGGTAATGAATGTCGCAAGATGGACGCTTAGATTTGGATAAACATGATTATAATAGTGATTTAGAACCTGAAGTCTATTGAAAAAAATTATTGAAACTAAAAACTAGCCTGGGGGAATATATGTTTACAATATTCCAACATACAATTAATTTTATTTTTATCTGGTAACTTGCAAATGCTTTAGTTTGAAGAATATTTAACACCTTTTACAGTTGTAAAACTAAATTACGAAAGGGACAGTTGTATAAAAGCCCGCAGGAATTTTGTTTACTAAAAAAGGAATATAGGGTTTTTAAAGACCATGAAACTTAAAATGGTAGAAAACACAAAAAAAAAAAATTAATTTTAATCGCAGATTACCATTACCAATTGAAACTGATTGAAAACAAATGGGCAAGTCCAATTTTGTTTTTCTCTTTCGAGCATTGCTGGCTGCATGTCCCGAATAAAATGAACAATGTTGATTCAAGACGTCAATTGTTGCTGGTTTATCAGCATACTTCACACATGACTTCACAGCCCTACGGAAAACAATCAAGAGGTATCACATCGCACGGCCCTTAATTCTAATTGACAGTTTATTTAATCCAATTTGGTGGTGTTGTTTGGTGATTATGTGCCTGAGCAAAAAGTTAAAGCAGTATGGCGGTTCGTTTGACAGCTAACCTTTCGTAAGCTAAAAAAGCACCCATTACCCAATAAAAAATTGTATCATTTTGCGAAGCACTAAAGGTACATTTAAAAAATAAGCGCACAATTATGCGCTACGCAATAAGACATACAGAAATGCAGTAAAGTAAGTGAAAGAACCCTCAACAACTTAAAAAAAAAAAAACAAAAACTTGAAATGGCTACGGCATTCTCTTACTACGAAGCAGGTTTGTAAGGGAGAATACTAAAAAATAACTGTATCAAATAATTCAGTGTGTAAAGATGATCGTTACATTCAACAATGTTTATGTGCGCTGAATAATGCGCTTTATGTGTCACAAATGTATTGCTTCAAAGTGGGAACTCGCCATATAAAATTCATGTCTTCCGTAAGCGCAATGGTAAGCGAAACCCTTATGTTTCTCCCTTACAAACCTGCTTCGTTGGAAGCTCCATTTTGAACCTTCCCTAGATATATGCAACCAAATGTGGAAGTTTAACTTATTATTTTAGGAGCTTGATGTATGTTTTATTAATTGTTTTTAAGTCTTTAATGTTATTTTTGTAAATTTATTTAAATTTACAATAAGAATCTTAACAGTTTGACTAATATTGATCTTCTCTCAATGAGTTTTTGTGTTTTTGCTTTTTAAATGCCTTTTTATGAAATAAAACTTAATTTTATATGAGGTGTAATTTCATTTAAATCGGGTAATTTTGCTTCATCTCAAGTGTAATTTTGAATTTTGCTGGTGGTAACACTGAGTTGTACACAAATTTTCTTTTTTGTTCGACAGTTTTTAGTTTCGTCTGCAGTTTTTTAAACCCTGATCTAATTAGCATTTTGTGCTTATAGGTCCATAAACGGTCCTAGTTCGTAAACAAGGACCAATCAAAGGTGCCGCAAAGATTCGTTCTTTCTCTTACTACATTCCTTATTTTTTTATATGACCTCCTATGTCTAACTTCCAATCCTGTCTACTCTTTTTGCAGAACACAGCATCATTAACATTCGTTTTTATTTGATTAAAGACTAGGCGTATTCGATGTTCGTGCTATGAGGCAGAACATGAATGATACGCTTTGTCGAGACCTTGACGTCATCTCGTATAAGGGTTGTGCGAATAGGGTAAATGTTAGTGCTCGATAGACCCACTGTTGCATGCTGAAACATAAACGCGCGACGGATCAAGGTGCCTCGTCTGTAAATATGGGTGGTATAATAATTGAGGAGTCAGAATCTCTTGATGTTCTGGGCATAAAAATACTATGTGATGTCCGATGAACGAAACATATATTCAAGATGACGAAAGAAGTATTCATGTGTCTCGGTTTTTTAAAACGGTGTAAGATATACTTGACTCCATCTGATCTCCTTACCAATTGTACCACCTATATCCGACCGCAAATGTTATACAACTCTCATGTATGGGCCGGTACTTCAAAGTCTATTTTGGAGCTTCTAGACCGCGTGCAGAATAGGGCGAAGGGTATCCAATTATATGAACTCCCTTGAGCTCCGTCGCAATGTGGGTTATATTTGATTGTTGTATCGTTACTAAAATGGGATGTGTTCTAATAAAATAAGGGATCTGGTTCCCGAAACCCGAACGTTTGTTCGTAATACACGATTTTCCTCATGTGGCCATCCTTTTGTGGTCGATTGAATAACCTCCCTACTGAAGTTTTCCCTCTTACTGTCAAAATAAATAAGTTCAAATCTGGTTAACAAGCACTACTTCATCCCTCTATTCTCGTTCCCATAACCTATTTTCCAACACAATGCAATGCGTTAGTACGGGTAACAAAAACAAAACAAAAAAAAAAAAAAAGATACAGAGACGGATGTGAAAGTCTATTTTAGACGAAATGTTTGAAGCGTGCCAAAACACTCAGAAGTAACACTTTACCGGATCAATAAAGGTAAGCGTCTAGAATTGTTTGTCGCATTTTCCAGAAGAAAATCAAGTTCATCATCATCATTTTATTCTATAATTTTCTTAACGCCAACCTGAAAAGTATGATGATTCGCTCATTAATTTCTTATGGGGAAATCAAACGGTCCATTAAATTTTTTAGAATAACAAAACATGAATACAATACACACTCAGGCTCTTCGTGTTGTGGCCGTGCTCACATTTTATCAATGTAAAAAAAAAAAACACTAAAGAACATTTAAATATAATGAATGTCTACAGAAACAGTAAAATTGTACTGTTTATAATGAAAAACACACTTCATAATGTTTGTTACCTTCGTGAAAACAGTTATGAACGTTATTGATTGTTTTGTTCTAATCCACAAACACTTAAAAAGTAGATATTGTTTCTATGTATGTGTACCGTAAACCGTAAGTTTAATATTGTTCGGTTAATTTTCGAACACTGGGTAAAATATAGAGTTTCTAATTTCCCGGACTGTTTCTATTCCCGGGAAACGAAACGAAAAAAATCTTATTCCCGGGAATCCCGGGATTCTTTGCATACAACAATAATTTCATTAAATGAGTTTAAGACGAAAGTTTTTACTTTTTTAAAAGAATATACACATATACAACAGTCCAAAAAAATTAGCTTTATTAATTCCACAGAAAACCACAACAAAACCAAATAAATTGTTACCCAGTGGTATGGCGTACTAGCTCTGAACGTGTATATTCGCTAGCTCATTAAAAACTACCGCTAGTCCCACTACAATCTACCACACATGCTTTTGAGTGGCGAATTTAACAGGGGGTTGTCCTACGAGGTGGCGATGGATCCCTCTCTGCATAATCTCTACCTACCATAAGGGTTAGCTACTTATATCTTCAAAGCGTGCCAGCAAAACGCAAGCGATTTTGTTGTTGTTCTAATAACGGGATCTATTTCGGATACACATTTTTTTGTGTTGTCGTTGAAAAAAAATTGTTTTCTGCATTACTTGAAGCTATAGAATTAGCTAGCGAACAGTGGGTACCTATTTTCAAATGTTAACACTAGATATTGGTGTCTAGGGAAAGATTTAGGTATGATTTGAATGCCACAGCAGTAGACCCTGGTACAAATTGAGTGAAAGTGCTAACTATTTCGCCTGTCATTGGTGGCGATTGCTACTTTTTATACCACTGGGTTAAATTCACACGTACATGTGCAATGCACACATTGTGCATATTATATATGTACATACAGTACTTTTCGCTTATAGTCCATTCCGCTTAAAGGCCAAAAACGGATATAAGCCAAAACTGTCATATTCACATGCAGATTTTTTCGAATTTCATACAAATTATTTGTCCTAAGGTCCATTTCGCTTGTAGTCCATTTTCGTTTAAAAGCCACATTTTCTTAGCATGCATATATAATTCTTCATGCAAAAATGTTCGCTTATAGTCCACTCTGTTTTTTTTATATATTTTTAATCAACTGGCAACATGTTTTAATTTACCTTTCTGGCAACTATTATAAATGCCAAATTTCGCAATTTATATTTCATGACATGGTGTCTTCGTCTGACAATTTTTTGTTAAATAAACGTCCAACTTCATAAAAAAAACGCTAATTAAAATATTAGAGTTTTTTTTATATAGAATTTGACGTTTGATATAACAAAAAATTGTCAGGTGAAGACCCCATGTAAAGATCCTATGAAATTGATATTTATGTTGTGTTTGATTTCGTCACCCAAAGAATTAAAATGAAGCATTTGAATTAATTAATAAAAAAGATTTTTGTTTTAACTATTTATTTAAAATAAATCAATATTTGGTTATGTTTTAAAAAATCTTTTCTTTTGTTTAAAAAGAGTGGATTTATTGAAGAAAATAATATTTATATAGTCCAAAATGTGTATTATACTAGGTTTCACTTATTATCCATAAAATGGCTTATAAAAAAATCGGTTATAGTCCAAATTCGCTTATAGTCCACAAAAGTTGTGCAACTATAGTAGTGGACTATAAGCGAAAAGTACTGTATGTATATATATTTTTTTTTTTTTTTGTTTTTTTTGAGATTACGCATTATTAAAACTTATTAAAATATAGTAGGTTTTATTAATAGCAACTTGGTAAAATTAATTTTCTTTTAAGAAAAAATTTTTAAGTATTATTAAAGCATTTCTAATGCTCTCGCTTTCTACAGACGTTGGTTTTATAGTAAGAAGCGCATCATACAAAGATTTTAAATTTGTTGGCCTGTTACCCGTGACTTCAAAGACGTCAAATTCTTTTTTAAAGATATTTTCAGGCTTTTGTATTTTCTTTACATTTATTTTTTTAGAATTTGTAGATGGTTCATCATCTGGTGTTGGTGATGATGTATCGTGTACATTTTCATTTTCTACTTCAAGAAGCTCTTTAGACATTTCATCAGCAATTTAAAAACGGTCGATTTACTGGCGTAGTAAAAATAGTTCGATTTGAAGGTAGTTTTAGTAATTTTAGTAAATATTATACATAATTTTATTGCTCGTTTTTGGTTTTAACGATGCTAAGAAATTAAAATTTCAAAAAATTTAATCTAAAATTCCCGAAAATTCCCGGAAAACAATTTCCCGGGATTCATTTAAAAAAAGTGTCCCGGGATTCCCGGGAATTCTTTCCCGCGTAGAAACTCTAGTAAAATAGCTTCAGCAAATAAGCCTAAAATACAAAAAGTTTTAAAATTTTGCTTAAATATTTTGTGTTATTTATTTTTATCTTGCCCAAAACAAATTGAATTTACTTATTCCAAATTCAATTTAAGTTTTTCATATTTATAATCATTGAATATTTCAATTTACTATTTTGTTTGTGCAAACCAATAAATATTTTAGACAGACCTTAACAATTTCAATAATAGAATTTATATTTATGTTTACAGTGCCATCTTCCTTAAAGGACATCTTTTATTAAGAGGGCACCTCCTTTTGACGTACACTTTTGCGGGGTCCCGGCAGCATTCCCTGAGGAAAGCATTGAGTTATTTCAAGAGAATACCGCGCTTGTGCGTATTTCACGGTTTCCGGTCATAAAACATTCTACTGTATATATCAAAAATCCTTCTAATATTGGTAGAATACATACATGGAATACAAAAGAGTAAGCACTTTGTTTATAGTTTATTTATAATTTCAATAAAATATTCACATTTTCATATGCTTTGTGTCTAACTATTGTCAAATGACCAGCATATTTTTTTTTTTTTTTTGCTTCATCCATCCTTTAATATTAAATTCTATGACACTTGGTTTTATTGTCTATTGATTTTTCTATAAAAATGTTACGACCATAGAAAAATAATTAAATACTAAAATATCAAAAGACTAATATAATATTTATCGAGAGAAAAAGAATTTTTGAAATTTTTGACATTTGTGTTAGTTTCCAGTATTCGTAGAGCAAGCTTTGCAGTCGAGAAATAAATGAAAGAGAGGATAAAAATTAGAGATGGTCGGAAACATGTTGAAAGAAAATAAATGTCCATTTATATGAAGATCCATTAAAAACATTTTCAAATATTTCAGTTTACCAGACTTTCGTAACTTTAAAATAATTTAAAATGACCATGTGTTTGTATGGGGAGTATATTTTTGGATTATTTTATATTTAGAGTTGGATGAAAATGCAGAAGTGTGCAAATAAATGACAAAAATTTAAATTAAAAAAAAAAAAATATATTAGATTTTGAACTTGGAAACAGAGAATTTTTAACACATTTTGTTTTCTAATTTGGACGTTATGCCTGTCATGCAATAAGCTCACGAAGAACACTTAATCATCCAACATTGTGGTTTCAACAGAATGGAGCACTAGCACGTACTGCAGATGCCTCATTGGCCTTCGTAAAGGATATATTTGACATCGTCTTTATTATATGTATAAGATTTTTAACTGTTGACTCTAATAGGGTAAACAACAGCTTAACGCAAATGTGCGAGAAGAAGTGAGAGCGCTGGGATCTGAAATTCTTCGAAAAGTAATGGGAAATGTTCTGGAAGGAGCAAGTCAGGTCGCAGCAAACCATTGGCACCATTTGAAAGAAATTATCTTCAAGTGATTACGCGTAGTCCATATGTTTATGATTTTCTTTATACCCAACTAACACGGAGCTTTGATTTCAAATTGAAAATGATTTGAAATCAAACGTTTTCTAGTTCCCGCCGAGAGGTTTGATTATGAAAAATAAGAAAACTAGCAACTTCTGGTATTTTTTAGCTATTATCTTTTTGGCAACACTGTTTTAAACAACTGACGCACGTTTCGTGTTTGGTCTCACTGTCAAACATCTTCAGTTTGTTCTATAATTTAACCATGAATCGTCTCAAAAACGAGCAACGCTTGCATATTATTGAATTTTATTATCAAAATGCGTGCTCTGTTAAGAAAGTTCATCGCGCGCTTCTTCCATTTTTTGGTCAGTTTAATCGACCCACTGAAGCGGCTATTCGCTACGTTAATAAGCAGAATTGTCGATTTTGGAGTGAAGATCAACCAGAAGCATTGCAAGAGTTACCAATCCATCCAGAAAAAGTCACAGTTTGGTGCGGTGTATGGGCTGGTGGCATCATTGGACCGTACTTCTTCAAAGATGATGCGAATCGTAACGTAACTTTGAATGGTGAGCGCTACCGTGAGATGATATCCAACTTTTTTTTGCCCAAAATGCAAGAGCTTGACTTGCATGACATGTGGTTTCAACAAGACGGTGCCACATGCCACACAGCACGCTTAACAATGGACTTATTGAGAGGCGAGTACGGTGAACATTTTATTTCACGTTCGGGACCGGTCAATTGGCCGCCTAGATTTTGCGATTTAACGCCTTTAATTTTTTTTTGTGGGGCTATGTTAAATCTCATGTCTATTAGGGTGGGTCGAAAAAAAAGTTGTGCCAGTCACCACCTAAAATACAGCACTTTTGGTTTTTTATATGTTGCGCTGCCATTTAAAGTTCGATCTTATCATATCACATATCGTTGTTCATGGCTTGACAGTGGCTTCATTTTTGCCTTTGGTGACTTTTCAATCCGACATCAAACTCTGGGCGCCACTTATGCCATCGCGGATCCTTCCCCCAAATGTAAATTTTTTTAAACGTGCCAAGAAACTCCTTGTAAAACTAAGTATGTCAAGCTATTATTATACTCACTTTTATGCCACGCCTCAAATTTAGCCCCTTTTTTCTTTTTTCACACACATGTTACATTAAACCAGGTAGAACCCAATACAAAAACAAAAAAAATCCACACACATAAGCCTTCATCAATTGACGCATTGGAAGACAACATTGAAGCATTTATCCATGAGATACCGGCCGAAATGTTGGAAAGAGTATGCCAAAATTGGACTAAGCGGATGGACCATTTGAGGGGCAGTCACGGTCAAAGTTTGCATGAAATAATCTTCAAACATTAAATTATATGGACCGTACTATCGATTCAAATAAAAATTTCATGCATTTTTCTGAATTTTTTGTGTTTTTTTTAAACTTTCCTATAGCTCTTAAAAAATCACCCATTAGTTGCTCTTTTTGGACTAATTTATCACATTTTTTCTTAAACATTATTTGATTACAAATAAATTATTACGTTCCCACTAAGTATTGCTCAAGAAATATGGCACATTGGTCTTCCAACGATATTATATTTTATCATGTAGTCATTAAAAAAATTTTGTATTGTCGTGACCAATTGTATGTCTCAACTAAACTCAGGGCTTATAAAAAGCATCCCGTTAATTTCAATTGCACAAATCATATGAATTCAGTCGTTTTAGATCAGTGAAGGGCAACACACATACTATTACATTTATGCTTGTGTGGGAAGCATCACAAATGTGAGCCTACATTTACTGCGAGCATCCCAACGACTGCCAGATCCAGAAGTTCCGTCGCACATCCAAGGAAAAGAGCGATGTATGCAGTTCCTAACTCATGTCTCACGACGAGTTATTGCAAAAAATCATGATGGTGTTATGTCAGTGAATTTACAAAGTCGAACTCGAACACACCGAATGGATTTTAAAAAAAAACTTAGGTTCTGTTGTTTGAAGTAAAAAATAAAACATTAATTTAAAAAAAAATTGTGTTCTTTCTGATTGTTCAGTAACAGTACAAACTTAAGATTTGAGGTAAATTTTCAACATAAAGGTGACTCAAATACGGCTTGGAAAGATAAAACTAAATTAGGCCCAGCATTATTGAAAATATGGTATTTTTTTCATAAAACAGTTATTTGCTCGCTATAACTAACTATTGTTAACCTAACTGAGATCTGCATCTTAAGTGCATTTTATGATTGCAGCGTTAAGACCAAAGCACTGTTGTCAAATTAAAACGATTTATCCAATTTTCAAGATGGGGGAACGAGTTTTAAAAGTGGTTGATGCGAAAAAGATGACTTAAGAAGAAGTAAGCAAGGTGTTCAAAATTGATATAAAAACTATGCTCATATCTAAAAGCCTCTAAAAAACAATGGCGCATATTCAGAAATCATAACTAAAGTTGTAACTAACAAAACATAAACTAAAAAATAGTTCTTATAATAAAATTAATCTAGCCTTAATCCTCTTCGGCGTTTTTAAGTGAAAGATTAAAGCTTTAAGCATTGCCATATGAATCGACAATACTTTTATGTATGACGGCATTTACATCTATGCAATTAGCGCCGAGTTTTTTTTCTATTTTCTTTTAAAGTAGTTTCTACGAAACTCTTTTCACATTTATATTTAAATTTTTTTCATGCATTTTTGCAACTTTTTCAACCCCGTTTTCTTCCCTACACCTCTTGCTAACAAACAAAAAGTTGCAAGCGAAAGTTACGGCGTTAATTGCATAATGTAAATATGGTCTATAAGTATTTTTTTTTTTAATTTATTTTTATTATTGAATCTTTCTTATCGAAATTTACAATATGTATTCAAATCTTAATTCTACTTATTGTTTATTAGTTGTTACCAATGTAACCACTAACTGCTGTATTCAAATTTTAAAAATGTCTTCTAGTTAGGCTCAAAGTATCGGTTCTTTTTAGCCTCTGGTGACCTTCGAACTGAAGCAGACCCTGAGCGAGGTAGTTAGGGTGGGCCATTAGTTTATCGATGTAGCTTATTGAATATTTTTTAATTTTCTCCTGGATAGTGGGGACGTTGAGATCTCTGTGGATAATATCATTACGTATATACCATGGGGCGCAGACAATTTGTCGTAATATTCTAGACTGTCTTCTTTGAAGCTTTTGGATGTTAAATGCGCATGCAGTACCCCATAATTGGATGCCATATGTCCATATCTATATATAAGTATGGCAGTTTAAAACAAATCCCAAAAATTTCATCAAATTACTGTTCATAACGTGAAAAAGAAGAAGAAAAGGCGAGAATTTTGTATTGTGTTATATAATATTATATATTTATAAATAATTGAAATCGAAAAAGAAGCAAAATAGTCAAGCAATATTTTATCTTACGAGGTGGAATATTTAATAAAACTTTAAATAAAAAAAAACAATAAAGAATATTTCCTTTAATAAGCTGTTCGTACTTTTGAAAGTTCTGTCGCAAGTTTAAACCGCCAACTTTGGGCGTTTAAACTTGGAAACAAAATGAAATAATCGACTACATAAAAACGAATTTCAAAGATTACTTCTAATTAAATCGCTGATCTTTATGTCAAAAACTGGCTCTAAGAACACATCTCTCGTTTATTTTGTTTTGTATTGATGTTTTTTTGGATGCAGTAGAAATGCACTTAAAATGGATTGCAGCGTGTTTTATACGTCTTAACTGTTTTTTTTGCCATGTTTTTATCTGATATTATTTGAATATCTCTTATAATTTTTTCCATTGATTTTTTTATAACCACTTCAAAAATGTTGTACTTTTGAAATAAATTATAAAATGATATCAATCAGCTGTTCTTTGAATGTATTAGTTAGTGTTAAGTGCTGAAAGTAATCATCTGTGAATAACTGAAATAGGTACTTATAAAAGTTAACACTTAGTAATAATTTATGAATATGCTCCAATTTATTTTCGGTTTTCATTGGGAAAAATTGGAGCTCCGCTTTCTCCCAGGGCATTTTTCGATTAATATACGAATAGTTTACGGACCTTTCTGGAACAGAACGAAAATTATTAAAAACTATTGCCAAAAGGCTAATTCTGGCAGTTGTAATCAAATACTTTTTCGGTTCGAATACAATTTTATTTCTAATTCTTTTTTCACAATGAACAAATAATTTCAATTCGTTCAGTATTGATTAAAAGAATTAGAAATAAAATTATTTTTGAATCGAAAAATTATTCTATCCCGACTGTCAGAATAAGCCTACATTTACTGATTGCACATCGAACATAACAACAATTTTTTAATACAATTAAGGCGAAAAACTGCTTAGAGACAATTAAAAACAAAACCATATGATGAGAAATATTTGGATTTCATGAGCGGTTTTTATTAATCTGGAATGTGTGTGTAACAGATTTGAAAAAAAATCGATTTTGGTTGTGGGCGTAGACGATATTAGTGAAAGTCCATTTTTTTCTTATCTTAATTAAAGAACTAATCCTGATAGTTTTTAAACAAAAATATATGAAGCCATTTCATTTCGATATGTCCGCGGGTCAATTCTCACTCACTCGCTACTCTGGAAAATTGTAAAGCTTGCTGCATTGGTATAAGACATGTTTGTTGTATTGAGATTATGCTGGCGGATTCACTTTTCAGTTGCAAAGATGTGTACTTTAGGTTACATTCAAGCTTAAAATGCACTACAATTCGGGTACTAACAACACCGAAGGAAAATAAAACGCTCACCAATTCCCTTGTATGCATACAAATTACAGGTGGCAATTTTATCATATAACTGCATTATTCGTGTACTAAGACTTTTCTTTGAAACTAAAGAATTTTAACCACAGCTCAAGGATCTTCCAAACTAGTCGGAATTCGGGCTACTGCTGAACTTAAGTAAAACTTAAATCCAGTTTTGTGATAGACTTTATTTTTTTTAAATACTTCTTAATTTACTTTCAAAAACTTTAACGCCTTTGCCGTTTGCACAGCTCAGTTAAAAAAAGAGTTGAAATTTCCATTCAAAGTGTTCAAACATTCATGTAAAACTTTTTATTGCCACCCACAATTTGTGGGTAGTTATAGGCTCTTTTTGCAATTACTTTCAAGGGAACACACACTCAAACATCCTCCAGACATTTGGACAACTACCAAGTATAACAAATATAGATTGTATGCAACATTCCTAAGTGCAAGCTTAAATACATGCAAATACTTCTACAATAGAACATGTAGAGCAGGCTGCAGCAGCAGCACCTTCTATCACACACAACTCTTTAGTCAGGGCATAAAAGAGGACATGATTGTTACCAGCAATTGACAGCAGATGCTGTTACATGATTTTATATAGCACACATACATACATATCTATATTTATGCATCTGTGAGTAGAGGAAAAAAAATCAGACAGACATAAAAATATGCCAAACCTGCATGTTTAAACCAAAGTATTCATGTTTTCTTTAGATGCATATTTGTCGATAAAAGGTTAAGGCCTTTTTTATCTCTTGTCCTTTAGCAGTAATTTTTACTACTTTATGTGTGACATATGTCCGCCTGGCTTTTAAGGCCTACGTCACAGTATTATAGTCCAAGTAGTTTTTCTGGGTTGTAACCAAAACAAACGATATAAATATTTTACATTTTGTGAAATGAAAATTAAATTCTTGGTAGAGATGCTTTTGAAAAAAAAACAAGTTCGGCTTTGTCGCATTGTAAATACCCTTCTTTCAAGAATAAGAATTTTTGGAATTTTGCAAGAGTGGAGCTTTTATGGAATCTGTAACAAAATATGAACTAATGTGCATGAAATTGGACATCAAAGTTTCTAGTCATATAAAATTTATGTGACAAATTTCATGGAAGAATATTTATTCGTTCAGGTTTTGGGCATATGTATAAAAGTGGTGTTCAAAAAATGGGCTTTACATCGGACTTATTATAATTTTTGGATTATGATCGTACTAGAGTAACCCCCCAGCAAAAATTGTTTAAGATTTGGAATCCCAACAGTTTCCTTTTTTGCTTCCTAAAATTGCTGCCTTACTCTACTGCTTTAAGATAAGGCATACAATCCTACAATTCTTTAATGCGGTGCTAAATACTAGAAGTGAATCGCTGTTTATTCGTTTTTTAAGATAGCATTTTCTACTGCTTTATTGAAGCAGTGAAATCATTTATTCTTTTGTTAGAAAATAAAAAAATTTAACTTATTATTACTAAAATTATATATAATTATTATATACATAACTATAACTTTTTTATATCGAAAAAATTTTTAAGATTTATAAAAGAAAATTAACTTCTTCTTCATTTTTTTATGCACGTAAATCATGTCATTTTTCAAAGCGTAAAATAAGCGTTCTTCAGATCGCAGAGCTTCTAGGCGAGGAGTTCCAAACAAAAATCATCTAATATTTCATAGAAATGTAAGCGCTTCATTCCGAATTCTCCCGTACATTACTGCTTCCGAGGAAGTATCAGTTTTTGCTGGGCCAATGCGTTTCGCTACCCTAATTAAAAAAAATTGTTACGTTTTTGACATCATCTTAGAACAGATCGCGTGTATTGATAACGAAGAAATTTTAAGAACATTTCAAACTTCTACTATTATCCTTCACCAGATAACATGGTCCTTCTGTTTTGTGCAGTTAGTCAGTTACTCTTGAGAAATTAAAACCAGCAGACCAAGCGAATCTGGTGTTGGTGCTATGAGGTAAAACATGAATGATACGCTTTGTCAAGGTTAGATTTTAATGCCCGGAAGATCAAATGATTCATGCTAAGGCAAAAGCGCGCGACGGATCAAGGTGCCTCACCTATAAATGTGGTTGGTATAATTATTGAGAAATCAGAATCTCTTGATGTTTTGGGCATTAAAATACAATGTGATGTGCGATCGTCAAAACATATTTTTAAGGTGTCGAAAGAATTGAATGCTTCTTGCCTCGGTTTTTTAAAACGGTGTAAAAGATACTTCACTACACCTGATCTGCTTACTATAGCAGTACAACTCACATGTGTGGGCCGGTGCTTTAAAGTCAATTTTAGAGCTTTGTATCGTGGTTTTTTCTACGGATTCAGCTTGAGCCTTAGGGGGGGGATGAATTTTGTATGATACAAAAAAGTAAAAAATTAGTTTTTAAAAGTCTATTAAAAACAACATGTGTATTAGGGTAAGTACTTTTTGCAATTTTTGCGAATATCAAATTCTTCATCGCATAGCCGTGAAAATATATTAAGAAATGATGTATTACTTTTTCGCGATCGTGAAGAAAGTTTCCGCACCAAACGCGATAAAGTTTTGAATTTCAATTTTTCTCCTTACTATACAAAATTAACATTTCATTACAAAATTTTAAGTATTTTCTAATAATTTCATGAATATAACAAGAATATGAATAAATCATTTGTACGAAAGAAGGGCGCACAAAATATAGCGATTTTATTTCGCGGTTTTTTTTTAATAAACTAAATTTTAATGGCAAATGATAGATGTTGTGATAGATGAGTTGTTTGGCGGATATATGAAACAGTGATAATTTTCAGCAGCGTTGTAATATATACGCGGAGCGAGCTTTTAAAGTTGCACAATATATTTTACCATTACCATTACCAAACTCGCACTTTAAACTTAAAATTTATTTCATTAAACCCAAAAAAATTGCTCTACATTTTTGTTATACAGTTGCTTCTTTTATGTCTTTATTTTTATTTAAATTTAATAAAGTCTTGAAAACCAAATTTTCTACGAAAATTTTGCTTAATAAACGTTTATTAAATTTTATAATCATTTATGAATATGGGGGCTAAAATATATAGTATATATGAACAATAAATGTACCATATATAATGTGTATGGAAATTAAAAAAAAAAAAAAATTTTTGAGGAGCTTTAGAAATTGCATTTGCTGCGGAAACTTTTTTGGCCAAAATGGCCAATACTAAATTGCCCATCGCGTGGTGGGATGAAGAAATTTTGTCCAAAAAAAGTCATCACCCTAATTAAAAAAACTCAAAAAAAGGATAAATAAAATATAAGATCAGTTCAATATACATTAATCTTTTTAAATAAGCAATTTATGATTTCCTTGTGAGGCAAATTTAGACAGGACAGTCTCTCTTCTGTCATTGTTGATCCGAGCCATGTTTTTATTCGAAGAAGGGTAGGAAATGACCTCCCGATCGTAGCTTTACTGACGAGCATTGAAACGAAAATTTGAAATATTTTTTTTTTGATTTTGGTAGATATCAAGTTTAGATCTTAGTAGGTGTTTATTTTTTTTATCAAATATAATCAGCTCATCAGCTAGTTGTGGTTTTAACAGTTTTTTCCAAAGCTTCTACTATAAAATGTGCACTTGTTGCAAAGACGCAATGAAGAGAGTTTGGCTCCCAAATTCTTTGCTAAAACTGTTTTTCGCTTGGGATGATTATATGTATATAAAAAATTTTGTAGTTTCTTTAACAAATGATACAACTTTTTGTATTAATGGCACTTTATTGCTTTTAGAAATTGAGTTGTTCGATTTATGGGAATGGTAAGGCGTTTGTTTCGCATTTGTCGCTTTTCCAGAAATTTTGAACAGCTCCATTTTCTGCTGACATCAGAGGTCAACCATCTGTTTCATTTCCTACACAAAATTTGTCAAAGCTTTAAGAACTATTGATGATAGTGCCTTCGCATCAATTGACACATCAACGTCATCAATATCTTTTGAAGCCTCTTCAAATGCGTTTACAACAAAGCCAATAAATTCTTCCTTAAAAAACTTTTGTTGTATGTTGAAATATCTTAAAAATAAGGAAATCTGGCTTTTCCCCGACAACTCCGTGCTTTCGTCAAAAATTATCGAATAGAATTTTGATTCACATAACACATAAATATATACTTAAATATTGCAAATAAATAAATTGCATTATCAAGTCAAACGTTTAGTGTTTGGATATAGATGTCACCTGCTGGGATTGAATGTAGAATAATAAGTATTTGAATACGGTAAACTAGATGTTTCATTGGAAATATCTATTAAATAACTATTAGGATTAAGATATGGATACTTATTGCAAAATTTCGTTCGAGATTCAATAAAAAAAAAAAACAAAAAAATACTTATTGAAAATTTCGTAAGACATTCCATAAAAAAAAAACAAAAAAAACCTTGCTGGGATTTCCAAAAATTTTGTACATTAAAAAAATATTATTATTGGGAATTCTTGTATTATCGAAATTAACAAAACATATTTTTATAATTTACGGGGGGGGGGGGGGGGAATTTCCTTATTTTCCCCCCCACCCCCTTGAATCCGAGCCTGCTTACGGATCCACATACCTTAAGTGATAAGATTTTGATATCACCCTTTCTACGGGTTAATAATAGGGATATTCTTAATTTTATTTTTTAATGCTTATACTAAGTTAGTATGATACGAAAGTATAAGTTCGGGTAAGTTAAAAGAGCATTCGGCGAGTACACGAGTTTAACTGGTCGGAAGGTTGAATGTTTGACTGTAGAAAACTGCTGGAGTGGCCGCATGCAAAACGTCTTGATTATCTTCGGAAATTCAGGAATGAAGCCGATAGGCTCGGGCGCTAGGTCGGCTTCGGGAACTCAAATAAGTTGTTGCTAGTTCGGACTGGCCAGCTTCGAGAAGTGCAGAAATTCTTTAAATATGTACAACATTTCTTAGCACTAGTTTCAACGATAGTACAGAAATTGTTCTGCCGTACTGGAGCAGATGACCGAAGTAGGAACAGATGAACTGAATTACTGGAAGAGATAACCAAAGTTACTTTCGGAACAGTTGACCGAAGTTACTGTATGTACAGATAATTCCCTAAGCTTTTCCCGCGAAGCTCAACGCTTGTCTGCAGGAAACGAACCAGAGTCTGGCTGGATTCAAGCCCGCAACTCTGGCGCTGATAGACTAGCTCACTACCAGCTAGCCTGGTTATCTGTCGGAACAGATAAGCGAAGCTACTTTCGGAACAGATGACCCAAGTTACTGTAAGTATGTATTCTATATCAAATCCATGGCTTAGATATTGTGCAAAAATGTTTCAACCGAATTTACCGTAGTGTAATTTCCGAGACTTATATTTAATCCTATGTCGTTTTGTATTGGAAGTTATTGAAAAATAATCGTTAATTTATAAATGGAAAGTGTGTGTTTCCCAAGCCGTTTGTTTTGCTCTTACAGCTTGCCACTGTTACACGAGTATCTGTTAAGCAAATAAGGTAAGATTATAGAAAAGAGAGAGAGAAGGAAAAATAAAAAATAATATAAAAAAATTGAAAGTAAAAAATTTTATTTTAAAAACTGCAAAATCTGCACAATTTACAAAAAAAATTAATTTTTTAAACAAAAAACTTCAAAACTGGTCATTGCTTAAGGCTAGATTACACTATTATACTTTGTATTAATACATGTCAAAAACTCAAGTAATATGACAAAGTGTGATAGTGTGAATGCAATGTGTCACGAAAATGACAAGTATTAAGAAGAAAGTTTGACATCCCATACGACTTCATCGTTTTTTGAAAAATTTCAAAACAATAATACTTTTCATTGGATCAGGGTTGCATTTTATTTCATGTGTGAGTGTTTATACTTTGTGAGATGGTGTGAACACAAACTGTCATGTTACATTAGATTTTTTGACAGTCGCAACAAAACTCATTAGATTTCTATCTCACAAAGTATTATGGAATACGTAAGGCTTGTGAGATAGTGTAATGTAGGCTTTAGCGAAACTGCAAAATGCACATTTGGCAACGCTTATTATAATATGAGTGCTTGTTGTTGTTAAAGTAGGGCCATTCAGAGTTATTGTTTATAATTATTAGGGGGTAGGTTATGTTACGTAAAAATTACAAAATAGGCCAATGAACTAAAATAATTATTAATGTATATGAACGTAAAAATAGTATATTCGGGTATGCTATTTCCACGTTACAGCTCCTCTACTGCGTTTAGGAGAGGGTGAAGGCTCTCATTGGTGACAGAAGGATATCCAACTCTATTGATCTCCTTGAGCAGCGCTGTTACGTGCGCTGTATTTTTCTATTTTATCGTTACTACAATGGGATGTGTTCTGATGAAATTAGGGATCTGGTTCCCAAAACTCGTATGTTTGTTCGTAACACGGTTGTTTCTTCAATAGCCCATACTTTTGTCAACGGTTGACCGATGCATCGTACAACGCGTCACAGGGAACTTTCGTTTTTTGGCCGGACTGTTCGTAAGTGGAGTAACCTTCCTGCGAAAGTTTTCGCTCTCACCTTCAACATCAATAAGTTAAAATCGAATGTACATAAGCACTACTCCCTCTATCGTCCACTGCAATGGATTAGTAGGGGTCATCTGAGTGCTCGTCCTGACGATAAACAAAACCCGATTATTCTGTTGAGTTGTTTCGAAAGTAAGCGTATTTTCATTAAACTTTTCTTTATTTGTATAGATGTTCCAGGCGTAAGTGATCGTACAAATATAATTTTAAGTTATCTCTTTTGCTCATTTCTTGCAGCACATAGTACCCCTGTGACTCATTTGGTACCATTTCCAAATTTTTCAAACCTACATATTTATAATTGATATAAAATGGCAACTCGTATTTAGTGTCCAATGAATATAAGCGGAGTGTAGTGTTTGGCAGAAATAGTCTTGCGAAAATGCAAAATGTAGTAGCTTTTTTAAGAAATCTATGGGAAACTCTATTTTTTTGTTTTTCGATTTAACAAAACAGCTATGATATTTTGTATTTGCTCTTTTGCAAGACCATTTGCACCAAACATTGAACTCCGCTACTGTAAATACATTTTTTACTTAATCCCTGAACGATTGCTTTATATAATTTATAATTAATTTATATAATTGTTGTTTTATAAAATTTTTGTTTTTAAAAATAAAAAAAAAAGAGTTTGGAACTATTGGGGCCGAAAAAGTACGATTTTTAAAGTTTGTTGGTACGATATTGGTTTTCTCATTTATCATCCCTGACATTGCATCTCCAATATGGAATATCGACGTAACTGCAATTCTTCTAAATGTTGAGGAGTCAAGTTAAAAGCTTTCTGCCTAATTCAAAATACAATTACGCTCCAAAATAAGGCGCCGTGCAATAAATCCATAGGAAATAAAGCCATATGACTTTATTACCACCACCCAAGTGCAATAACACCATAATCGTTTAGCAACCAAAGTGGAAATAACGCCATAACAGTGTAATTGTTATGGTTACAAATTGGCAGAGAAGCTTTAGTTAGCGAAGCCGGTGTTTGTTATATCATAGAGGAGAAAATCCTTGCGCCCGGCCGAAGGCCGGCTATGCAGAGAAGCTTTAGTTAGCGAAGCCGGCCTTTGTTATACCATAGAGTAGAAAATCCTTGCGTCCAAAAGTGTTATCCTTATATTTTTTATATAAACACCCAGAGAAAAAACCAACAAAACAATATTTAAATAAATTCAAATTACATGAAAAGAAAAAAATTTAAATGGGAAATAAGGCCATGTATGACTTTATTTCACTCCTTACATGGAAATAAAGCCATATGGCGTAGTTTCTCAATTCATTGAGAAATAAGGCCATATGGCTTCATTTCCTATGGCTTTATTGCACGGTGTCCTAAAATAAGCCTACAGAATTGAATTCAGCAGTTATGAAAATACTTTTCTAAGTTAGAATTCATATCGTCGATTTTGAATTGGAGGTGCGATTTCGGCAGCTCAAATCCAGAACTTTCTAAAGGCCCAACTATAATATGCTTAAGTTTGCTTAAGCAACTGTGCGAGTACATGTAAACATATGTATCAAACCAGATTTTACTTTAAGAAAATCTTTATTTAGTTTTATAAATCTGTCATTTGGAACGAACAACTTTATCTACCACTCGTAGAGGAGGAGGGTATACAGAAAACAAATTCGAGGACATCAATAACTAAACTTGTTCCTTAAGAGTAAATATTCTTCCGTCTATGTTTAATAATGCATACAGACATTCATTCATACACTGCATACATTTATGCTTTCATATGTATGTGTGTGTGTGCGTGTGTGACCGGATGCAAACTTAAAATTGTGTTGGTTGGCAAACCACAATTGAATTTTGTCTCCAAAAATTGCATTTGCCATTTTTATTTTACTTCCATTTGCAGCATGTTGTGTTATTTTTGCATTTCTCTTTAACATTTTTTTTTAACCATATTGTCAATAAAATATGCAAAAGTTTAAAAATGTCCTGGAAATATTTTCATATTTTGGAATTTCTTCAAAATAATAAAATTTGCAAAGAATGTCTTTGGTTTTGCATGTTAGTACAATATTAACTTGTCATATTATTGTTAAGTTAATTTTTGCTTGTCATTTGACTTTGATATTTTGTTGTTATGTTGATGTCTTAATGACAATACAATTGGCCTACGGAACATTTATCATTTTAAGTAAATTGTATGTCAACACTTAATTTGGCGACTACGCTCAGATGCACTTCATGTGCACGGCACTTATTTGTTTGTCATTTTGGTATTTTGTCAGAAGACATTTGGTCATCATGAAAACCAGAGTAGTGATGGGGAATCAATTTTTAGTAGTGGTAAGAGGCTCGCTATAAAAACTTTACGCAAAATTTGAAATAAGATTTTAAAAATCTAAATTTTTGTAAAGAAGCAGAAAAAAACACAGCAAACTGATAACGTCCTTTAGCCATCAGGAACCAGCAGCTTTAAATGTGTAAAGCAGGCTCGTATCTTAATCTTGTGGAAATTAAAAATTTTGGGAGGTAGCAGCGACATACTTAAATTGCCAGAATTTGTTCTATTAAAATACCTACGAAGCCTATAAAAACTATACAAGCCTAACAAGTGCTTTTCGTAAAGGACAATTATGTCTAGTTTTTTCGGACCAAGGACACGCCTACCTCCCATATATGCCAAAAAAATATTTTTTAACCCTAGAAAGATAAGGTACGTCTGCGGGACGTACCCCTTTTCAATTTTGTGCTCTTACTTTCACATTTGTTAACATACAACTTTCTCACGTTCAATTATCTCAGTTGTTAGCCGCACCTAGTTGGTGCAGTTTTTATGTTGTAAATTATGTATTTTTTGAGAAATAAACACAAATAAACACAACATATGTCTGAGAGACGTATCGTTATCTTTCGTGTTACTTTTGTAGCGAAGATAACTTTGTGTTTTGGTTGAATTTTAAGGTATTGTTTTAAAAATGCAAAGCGTGTTGGAGGACTCGGTTTCACTGGAAAATGTGAGCGAATCGGAAGATGAATTATTGAAGGATTGTCTTTAAAGTGATGTAGAAGATGAGCTTTTGGCATCCTTAAGCCTGACGAGAATACACCACCGATTCAGGAAAATCCTCAAGAACCTGAACATTTTACTAATTCTTCCGATACCTGCGTTATTACGATATCTCGACCCACTTTAAGAAGTAAAAGTAAGTGGGCTACATCGAAGGGTCAAAGTGATGGCCGAGTTTCAATAAATATAGTTCGTACGGCAAGAGGACCAACTCGGGAATGCAAATCACTGTACGACCCAATTTCATGCTTCGATATTTCGTACTACCGAAATAATTTCGGAAATTGTTCAATGGACCAGTGCCGAAATTTCCATAAATTGTTAAATTTTAAGGTCTAGAAATTCCTATTTTATCGAAAACTTTAACCGACAACATTAAACAAATTTTACCAGATGCAGTAAGCAATGATTGAGGTTCTAGTGGAGAATAGCATGAATCAATAAGGAAGTAATATGGTGGATTTTGTCCATCAGAAATTAAACTTATGGCCAAAATGGTATGTGTCAAATGCGGTATACCTGTATGTGGCGACCACAAAACTAAAATTTGTAAATCTTGCACATAATGTTATTCAAATTATTTTTTTTTTGTTTAAATAAGTTAATACAGATAACATTATCTACATAAAGTACAAAGAAAATATTTATTTAGTTTTTAGAACCGAACTGAAGTCCTTTATTACAACTCTTTATGGTTTTTAATCCAAATTTTTAATATTTTTAATTAGGCTTTCATTAAATTATTTTTATGAAGAAAGGAATTTTACAACTTGAAAATTAATTAAAATTGTTATTGATAATCTTTAATTCTTGACCGTGGCCGGGGCTCGAGCCCTGGCCGGCAGGTTACCATGACATGTTTCGATCGCAACCACTCGATCTCTTCAGATGGATTTGCCGTCTTACACTCGCAGCCATCGACGACTGCTGACGTCTAGAATGAAAGATTATCAATAACAATTTTAATTAGTTTTCATGTTGTAAAATTCCTTTCTTCATAAAAATAAATAAAAATAATTTAATGAAAATTAAATTTGATGAACTTAAGCCTAATTAAAAATATTAAAAATTTGGATTTTATTTTTATTATAATTTTCTGCTTAAAAAGTATATTTTTTTTAAATGGAATAGAATAAATAAATGATTTCAACAATAGAATTGATCAATATTATTTGCGATTATATCCTTTAAAGGATATAAACAAGCATACGTCTTTCAGACGTGTCGTTATCTTTTCCGTACAAAAAAATAACGTTATCTTTCTAGGGTTAATATTGGCTACATTTTTGATCTAAAAATCATGAAAATCCGTAATTGTTATACGCACTCAGCTTACAACCTTTCTGTTAATTTGAGTAGTGATTGCAGCAAGGACTCTTGGTCTTGCCATATATCCTAAATTGTAAAAACTCTATAACGTTTGCAAAAATTATCTGATTGTAATGAAACTTGATGTATTTGTTTGTATTTACTAAGTGTTTTTTTTGAGTTGAATAAGCTTTAACCATCCGTCAGTATTTCCGTCTTCATCTATTTGTCCGTCTGTGTGTTCATGAACATTTTTTAATAGTCCTTTTTTTTCCAGAAAATAAACTGCTTAAAAATTATTGTTACCATTTAATTGCAGTGTTCGAAAATAAACACTAAATATCGTTCTTTAATGTTCGGTTCGGTAGATTTGTGGAAAACACAAACGCTAATAGTGTTTGTGTAGAAATTCATTAAAAAAAATAACGTTTCCCTGTTTGTCATCTTTCGAACACAAAAATAATGCTGTTTTCATCATACTCAACAAATGATGAGAACATTAAATTCCGTTCGGTTTTTTTTTAAATCCACGAACTTCAATGTGTTCGGTTTGGCTCGTTAACGTTAATGTTCGGTTCTTTCTTGAAAATAGTTACGAACGGTATTAAGGTTTGTGTATGTTTACACAAACACTAAAAAAATAGATATCGTTCTTCGGTGTGTGAGCCGAACGCTAAATAATGTACTGTTTATTTTCGAACACTGTTTAATTGGCGTTTTAATTCCGCTTAAAGTTTAAATGCAGCAAATCTTCTTTTAGAAGTTGCTCTTATTTTCGCTCTTTTACCAGTAAGTAATCCACTTTAAATTAGAATGATAACCAAAACTCTTTTTGTTCTTTTAAGCCCGATAGAACTTGAATAATAAATATCTTAACATAAAATAATTTTAATAAAAACAAAACGTTTTTGTTTTAAAGATCAATACATGATATTAATTTTTGGAAGTGATTTCGGGCATATGGGCACAGCGATAATTCTTGACGAAGCGCATTCTGGATGTCTAAGTTTGAACCACTTTTTCAAGCATTGCAGATCGTGTCTTACGAATAATACGAATAATGTTGGCCTTTAAGATGTCTATGGTTGCTGGCTTATCGACGCAAACCAGTGACTTCACGTAGCCTTACGGGAAATAGTCGAGAGGTGTCTAATCGCAAGACCTTGAATGCCAATTAACAGGTTAATTTCTCGAAATCAACTAATCGCTCAATTTTTTTTTAATAAGCTTGTTATGGCACGTAGCACCATCCTGTTGAAACCACATCTCTTCCGGATCAATGTGATCCATATGTTAAATTAAAAAAAAACTATTGATCAGGGTGCGGAAGCAACCTGTATTGACCGTAACGAGAACTGTGGTTTTTCTATTTCTAAAATTCTATCATTTTACGAAGCTCTTATGGAACATTTTAAAAAATAAGCACACTTTAATGCGCTATTCAATACCCAGTAAAAACTTCGCCTTCAAAATAATGTATTTAGTAATCAGAAAAAACTAAAAGAACTACTTACAATTCTACTGAAAGAACCGATGAATTTTACAAGAGATGTCCCAAAATAAACGCATTCAAATGTAAGCCATTATTTTTTACCTACATACATCCACAAAGAAGTAGTTATAGAAGAAAGCTTCTAAATAACTACAGAAGGAAGCTATTCATTTTGAAAAAGTAAGCAAAGTTTTTACTGGGTAAGACATACAGAGAAGCAGTAGTGAACAAGTTTTATAAAAAAATTATATTTCAAGTGCCACGCCATTCCCTTACTACGGGGCAGGTTTGTAATGGAGAATACTTAAAAATAACTGTAACAAAACATTCAGTGTATTAAGCTGATAGCTACACTCACCGATTTTAATATGCGCTGAATAAAGTGTGTCAAGGATGTATTTCTTCAAGGTGGAAAGTTATCATATAAAATCATGTCTACCGTTAGCGATATGGTAAGCGAAACTTTTAAGTTTCTCCCTTACAAACCTGCTTCGTTGGAAGCTCCATTTTTTATCGTCTAAGACTCTTTAAAGTATATATTTATTCTGGGTCCTTGAGTAGTTTAAAGTCAATTTAGCTCTGTCCATCTGTCTGTCAAAATCACGCTTTCTTTCGAATTGAACGACTCAAAAGAAAATTCTTTTAGTTAAATTCAGTTTGGGATTGAAATTCAGTACAATCGGTTATAAAGGAAAAGGGTTGTAAATTTAAATGTAGAACGACCTTCCTAAAATATTGATAATTTAGTTACAAAAACTAACATAAATGGTGGAATAATGCACGGATTGACACAAGATTTTGCACAAATCGGCTAAAGCCCTTATGCCACTACATTTTTAATGCATTGTTCAAGTTTTGGTGAACAGTGCAAATATAAAGTAATAGAAAAATTAACCAAGTGCGAAGGGTTCAGCTGTATTAAGATAAATGGCAAGCTGTCAAACGTTTTACTAAAGTTATCGATAAAAAATGAAGTTATGTCAAAAAAAATGTAAAATTGTTCAACTTAAAATTGACATTTCAAGCTTGAAATATCAAAAGTGTTGCTGAATCAGCGGTTTATGGGCAAATTCAGCGATTTACCGCTTTTTGTTTTTAGGTTTCCCATAAACAAAAAGTTGGAAACATTTTATAAAATTAACAGAACAGGGATGGCTAAGTTGTTTCAATGGTACTTTTTTGTTGATACTTTTTAAACTAAGATTTATAGTACCATTTTGTGGTGTTTTTTAAGAATATAAATAAAATTTATTTCAACTAAAAAAATCTTTTAGTACAATTAGGTACAATTTGTAAAGGTTGTTGGTACAATTTTAAAAATTCTCAACGCCATCCCTGAAACAAAACCATAACAAGAGAAAAAGAAAACTAAAAAACTTTGTTTACATTTTTTATAGTTTGCTCTTTCTAGCATTTGCTGTTTCTTTCTATCAATTCTATATCAATTAATGAATAAAAAATGTAGTGTCATAAGGGCTTAAGTCTTATGCGACAATCAATTATTCTATTAATATTCGTGATAATTAGTCCATTATTTACCATAGGTCCCGTTTAAAGTCCACTCTCTAAAAACACCTTTAAACGCCATAAACTGTAACGAATAAAGCTGTTGTCGTAAATTATGGTCTAACTAAGTTTCATTAGACTGGAAATCACAAAATTAAGTTTTGTAAAGATTATAATATAATTAATCAAAGACTCCATATAAAGCCCACTACTAAATATTCTAACTCTCGGTGGTGAGTATTAAAGATTCGGCATAGCCAAATATATCTCTATTCCTTGTGTTCACATCCGTGAACAAAATGCTACAACCCCAACCCTGGCGATATCATCAACGCCCCCACTAACAGCTGCTTGTTCAACTGCAGCTACAAAGTTAAAAAACAACACTCTCGAATCAATTACCGAGGAGAAAACTGTGCGATCGTGTGAGCTTTTTTAAAGTGAAAATTAAGTAAAAAAAAGGACAGTGAATTTTTGTTAATACTGTTACGATTTTCCTTTAATTTTAATTTTCCTTTGGCGGCAATGCATTGGGTGCAATTTGATATCCAATCGGCCACAGCTTGTTGGCACCAAACCCAGTAGAAACGTTGTTTTAATTTTTCTAATGTTTTTGTTACGCCAAGATGGCCACCACTTGGACCATTATGGAATTCATTTAGAACTTCATGTACTTTTGACGATGGCACCACAATGAGGTTACGAACTGATTTTCCATCGGCACTTTCCCATGCTCGGTACAGGCAGCCATTTATCAACTGTAGGCTGTTCCATAGGGCCCAGTATGCTTTTGTTAGCGGACTTTCAGATGATATTTCGTTTCGATTCGGCCTTCTGCCTTCTTCTTTGGCCTTCATGATTTTCTCTAATATAGGGTCAGCTTTCTGTGCCATTGACCAGTCTTCGTTGGACTCTATATGCAGTAGGCGAACTTCACAGTTGTATTCCTTTCCTTCAGCCTTTACACAATGCTTGCATTCCAGTTTGCAGGGTCGTCTTGATAGAGCATCCGCGTTGCCATGTTTTCCACCTTTTCTGTGCTCAATGGTAAAATCATAACTTTGTAGGCGCTCAATCCAGCGAGCTATCTGACCTTCCGGATTCTTGAATTGCAACAACCACCTGAGTGCAGAATGGTCCGTTCTTAACTCAAAATGTTGACCATACAAATACTTGTGAAAATGTTTTACGCACTCTAGTACTGCCAGGAGCTCTCTTCGCGTTACGCAGTAATTTCTCTCAGGCTTCGAAAGTATTCGGCTGTAATAGCCCACGACTCGCTCTACACCATTGACCACTTGGGAAAGCACACCTCCAACTCCGTATCCGCTCGCATCGGTATCAAGCACAAATTTCTCTCCAGTAATGGGGTAAGCCAAAATTGGTGCTGAGCACAACAATTCCTTCAGTTTCTGAAATGCTGTTTCCTGTGCTTCACTCCAGATGTATTTTTGCGCCTTTTTAGTCAATTCGTGTAAACTTGCAGCAATATTTGCAAAGTTTGGTACAAAGCGCCTGTAGTATGTACATAGGCCTAGAAAACTGCGTAATTCATGAATATTGTTCGGGCGAGGCCAACCCATTACAGCTTTTATTTTATCATCATCCGTCGAGATGCCTTTGGAGGTTACACGATGTCCCAGGTATTTTACTTCCTTCTGGAACAGTGAGCATTTCTTAGCATTTAGTTTGAGTCCTGCCATTGATATACGTTTCATCACCTCTTCTAGGTTTTTCAGGTGTTCATCAAATGTTTTCCCCATTACAATAATGTCGTCAAGGTACACCAAACATGTCTTTCGGTGAAGACCTTTTAACACCTGCTCCATTAACCGCTCGAATGTAGCCGGAGCATTGCAGAGTCCAAATGGCATCACATTAAACTGCCATAAGCCATCACTTGCGCTAAACGCAGTTTTCTCCTTATCGTTTTCCGAAATTTCCACTTGCCAATAACCGCTCTGCAAATCCAATGTAGAAAACCATTCCGTTCCGGCTAACGTGTCCAGGGTATCATCAATTCTAGGCAATGGATAACTATCTTTTTTCGTGACGTCATTCAGTTTTCTGTAATCTACGCAGAATCTGGTACTTCCATCTTTCTTTTTCACCAAAACCACTGGTGAGCTCCACGGACTTGATGATGGTTTAATAACTCCGTTCTTTTCCATCTCGCTAACCAGCTCTTTTACTTCATTTCGCTTTGCTAGAGGAATGCTTCTTGGCGCCTGTTTTATTGGCTTAGCTTCGCCTGTGTTGATTTCGTGTTTCACGATTGACGTTCTGCCTTGGTTTTGACCTTTCAAAGCGAATGCAGAGGCATATTTTCTTAGTAGTTGTTTGGCCTTATTTTTGCAAGGCGGTGTTAGCTTTTCGGTCCATTTTCGCACACGTTCCTCTAGTGACTCGTGGTCCTTGCCAATTCTCCTGGCTGCGCCTTGATGCTGCTCGCAATTAATCATTGCTTCTGTTGAAGTACATTGTCCAATTTTGAAGTTCTGCGTAAGGACTTTTTCAATGCTGGATAAATTTAATACTCTCACGGGAACTAGATTGTTGCTGGGTTTTACGAGGGCATGCGCTGTTACGATATCTCCTTTAACTTCTGCTGGCTCTACCACCCAAAAACTGTTGTCCTCACAATCTCCCTCCATTCGCGCCCATACTAAGGTTTCTGATTTGGGTGGCAGTTTTTCACGTTGAAGGGCGATTAGCTGTCTTACATGGGCCGTAGTTTCGTATCCAACTTCAAGGGGTATCTCCACATCACGCCAATACATAATTCGCTGACCCATATCCAATTGAATACCATGTTCAATCATAAAATCTGCGCCAATGATTACCTCGTCTACAATATCAGCCACAATAAATACGTGATGGGCGATTGCATTGGCCATACTTAATTGTGCTTTTACTTTTCCATAAACAGTGGCAGACTCGCCTGTAGCTGTTCGTAGACTTACCCCGCTCAGTGGTTGGATTGATTTTTGTATTAAATCGGGCCTTATTATAGAATGTGATGCCCCAGTGTCTACAGTAAGAATGCGTTTCTGACCATTAATGTAACCATAGGCAGTAAGATTCCTGTTGCTCCTTTGCACTACTGATATAGAGATTGTGGGGCCCTCAGATGTGGAAGCTAGCCCATGCCCCGAGGTGCTAGCTATTTTTAGTTTAAAGGTGACTCTTGTGATGTGTGTTGATTAGCACGCTGATTGTTTCCTGGTGGCGAAGAAGATCTTGATCGTCTTCTAGGTGCTTTGCAGTTTCGCTGAATATGGCCAATCTTACCGCAATTATAACATTTTACTTTGTTTTTACCTTGCTTCTCGTTTAAAGCTTGCATCACTGCCTCCTTTATGTCCTTTACAATATCTCTTTCTTCTTCAGCGGCAAAATCAAGTTTTCGCACCTTATACGCTTGCGGCCTTGAAATTATTCTTGCGGTTTCTTGGGCTAGGGCAAATGATACCGTTTCGGCAAATGATGGCTTCTGTGATGCACATACCGCTAGTTTCACATCAGCATCCCGTATACCGTTTACAAATGCCTCGGTCTTAAAATGATCTAGCAATGGATGACTTTCACCTGGATAGGTAAGCTGCACCAAGCGCTCAATCTCTAATGCGAAATCCTGTAGCGTCTCGTTTGCCTTTTGTACTCTTCCCCGTAATTCCATTCTGAATATTTCTTTTCTGTGTTCACCACCATACTTTCGTTGCAGTGCTACCATAATGTCATCGTAATTGTTTCTGCAACTTACTGGTACACTTTCTAGATCCTTTTAAAGCCAGAATCAGCTCTATGGCTTTTTCTTCATTGTTCCATGTATTTTTGTTGGCAACTGTGTCAAACTGGAACTTAAAAACACTAAATGGTGAACTGCCGTCAAAACTTGGAGCTCTTATTCTATTCGAGACTTCTGGAAAAACTCGCACCACTCCCTCTTGGCACTGAAGACTATTTACTCTTTCTTCCAGATGATGAAGTTTTCCATCAAAAACCGTGACTTGTGTTTTCACATTAGTGACTTGAGTTTTTACATCAGTGACTTGTGTTTTTACATCAGACAATTCTATTTCCATATCGTCTACGCTTTCGTTTATAACAGTAGAAATCTCTTGAAGCTTCTCAAGTTTTTCATTAGTAGCCTGAAGTTTCTCGTTTGTAACTCTAGAATTTTCTTGAATTTCGGCTAAGATGGCGCTTGAATTTTTATTTACCATTTTCTCCATATTTTTAGAATTTTCTTCCATTTTTCTAGAATTTTCTTCCATTTTTCTAGAATTTTCTGCTACGATAGCTTTTGAATTTTCTTCCATTTTTCTAGAGGTTTCAGCTGAACTTTCTTTCACCATTTTTTCCATGTTTCTTGAGTTTTCTGCCATTTTCTCCATCATAGCAGCAAACATTGTGCTGAGATCCATATTGCTTGGTATTGCACGGGCAGTAACTTCTATTTCTTCTTTCTCATCAAATGCATAAGCTGCGATGTCAATATTGCGTCGCTTAAATTCATCGATTAATCTTTTCTGCAGCTCAGCTTTATTTCCTGCAGTAGGCATATCCAACTTGCCCAACTCTTTCTTAAGCTGTTCAACTTTTAGCTCCTCGAATTTCATTGTTGATTGTATAGTTTTTTTTTATCCTTTTTTTATTATTGCAATCCCACTTCTGACACCAATTGTTACGATTTTCCTTTAATAAACGCGTTTGAGTTCTTTTTAATTGCAAATCCGAATAAAAACACACACTTATTCAACTTAACAAACTTTATTGAAATTAATTATTTTGTTCACAATTGTTAGTTACGAACAGAACCGTTTTTTAAAACTGACTAAACTAATTTTACATGAGTCACCCCTTTTTATATTTCATAATTATTTCTAGATTTTTCCTGAACCTTCCTGTAAAAACTATTTATTATGTTCTATAACCATTTATAGAAATTACTGGGAAATTTATATAGGAATTATTTTTAAAATAACAGTTGTGTTGAAAATTATACATGACAATTTTAAGTAACATAAAACTATGACTTACAAGATAACTTATAACTATAACTATAGATAATTCTTAGATAATTTAACTTTCGTAGCAATACATATATAAATAAATGAATAAGAAATAAACTAAATTAAATTAAAGAGAATAAATAAACTCATAAATTCAAAGTGTTTAATTTACTACTTAACACCTAAAACATTGTGTAAAAATCCTTAGCTTAAAAAGTGATTAATTACCTTTTGTTTATATACTCTTTACTACTTAAACATACCTACCTTTTACACTATGTGCTAAATAATACTAAAAAACTTGAAATACTTACACTAAATTTACCATTGCTTATTAAAACCCTGAAACTAACCTAAACCTTATTGAAATTAAATACATATAACCCTAACCTAAAACCTTTATATGCACTTATATTTATACACCTATAAGTCTAATGAGGAAAGTTCAATAAACACATAATTTTATACTGTTGTTTTGAAATATATAGCGAAGTGTTTAATTTACATGGTTCCCGCCAGTAAGTAGTTGCTATCCCAGTCTAACTCGTTAAAACACCTTGTTTATTAAAAATCCTCTCTTTCGTTCTTAACAATAGCACCTTTTATTATCAGAGTGCGACTTTTGCATTATAAATCTATTTTATACGAGACATATTTATCTAAAGTGCAATAAGTGGGTATATGGCTTTTTGTCTTTTTCGGTTTTAGGTATAACAATTTCGCTCTTTAACATTAACTAATTTTATTAGTTTTCAGAAATAAAAGAGGTTCTAAATGAAAAACTTTTTTTGAAGTTTGTTTCTTTGTTCTTTTAATAATTTAATCTATTACTACGGCTATACATAATTTTTTTTAATAATTTAACAATTGGAAATCAATAGAAAAGAATTAAAATAAAAGAAAAAATCGTAATGACGCTCAATAAAAGCCTTTCAAATCTGCTGCAAACACTGATGATTTTGTTTCTTTTTTTCTTATATAAAAATTTTATTTTTTTATTTAATAAATCCGTAAAATATTTCCTCATAATTTAATGCACCCCACATGCCACTACTGGGTCATATCACCATTCACTAGAAATTTTCCAACCCCCGTTTGTTTTTCTTAGTTATACTTCGCGTAGGATTATAGAAATGAACAAACGGATGTGTGTGAAAGTTGAGATACGTTGATGGTGTCCTTAATAGATGTCATTAGTTTATTGTTGTGCTCATATCGCATCAAATGTATAACACATTTGTTGTAGCAACTTTTTATAGTTCAAAAGTATACAGAAGTTGTCGTTTTCATGTTGTTTCTTTTTTCTTTTCGTTGTCGAGTTTATGCATCTGCTCTAGTTCTTAGCTGTTGTTGTTTTAATGTTGTTGACACTTATGTTCACAACAGTAAATGTTGTCACATCATATTGACACAATTTCATTACTAAACAAAACTCATACCCCTCGGAGATTCACAAGATATCATGTATAAAGTACATACGTTGTACATACATGGAGAAGTAAAAGTTACTTTTACCATTTTTATTTCCTATTTGTCTTTTCTTTCTTTTTTGCTGTTGAAAGTTGAGTGATAAATGAGTGCAGGATTAAAAGAAAAAAATCGTAAATTGGAAGCAGTTTATATATAAAAAAAATATAAGAGGAAAATTCATTTTCTATAAGTGGCACTACAAGTTTGTTTTTATGCGTTTGAAGACCCAAGGTGGGGGGCAGATTGAATTTGACACTTTATATGATCAAACATTAAGTAACAAATGTCACAAAGAGATTTTTGTATCACTTTGATAAGAAAAGAAAACAAAAACTTGAAAAAATGACAACATCAAGATTTGATTCAATTTGGTTGATGAGATTGTGTGTCCGTACTTCTTCTAGCAACATTTTCTAAATGTGTAGGTATTACAATGATTTGATTTCTTTGAAATATTTCCGCTTAGAATTGTATTGTATATGGAGTATATGTAGCAATTTTCTCTTTTCTGCCATATATGTGCTAGCAATCATCTTTTGTTTGGCTTACTGCCGATTGCGGTGTGTTTCGACAACACACTTTCTTCCAAGACCAAGGAATTTTCTAATGCAATTGCATTTTTATGTTCCCAATACAAATTTTTATCATTTTGCGAAGCACTAAAGGTACATTTAACAAAATAAGCGCACAAATATGCGCTAAGCAATAAGACATACAGAAATGCAGTAAAGTAAGTGAAAGAACTCTCAACAACTTTTATTAAAAAAAAATAACATTTCAAGTACTACGGCATTCCCTTACAACGAAGCAGGTTTGTAAGGGAGAATACTAAAAAATAACGGTATCAAAACATTCAGTGTGTAAAGCTGATCGTTACATCCAACAATTTTTATGTGCGCTGAATAATGCGCTTTATGTGTCAAAAATGTATTGCTTCAAAGTGGGAACTCGCCATATAAAATTCATGTCTTCCGTAAGCGCAATGGTAAGCGAAACTTTTATGTTTCTCCCTTACAAACCTTCTACAACCGGAAACTTACAACTGTTGTTTTACAAGAAAAACCCTAATTTTACTTTTATTTGAATTTCGAAAATAGTCTCGTTGTTAAAAAAAATATATTCTGGGTCCCTGAACAAGCTTAAAACTGTTTAAAACCCTAACTATCATATTATCGATACCTTCCCATAAGAATACATACATTAAGCGACATTTCTAAAATTGTGTAGGAAACGAAAAAAAAAGTCTCATTTAGTTCTTTATTTGTATATTTTATTGAAAGGAACATATTTGGAAAGTGATTTCCAGGATGCAAAACATATTTAAAAATGTGGCTTAGCATAATTTCTTTGGCGGATAATACAAATTACAGGGTGCAACATTATTCCAGTGAGAAAACTTGACGGTTGATACAATTTTATTTTCTCTCTAGTTTCCTTTGCATCCATGATAGGGCAGCGAAACCCAGACCAAAATGTGGCGCTTAACTTCTAGTATCCACATCAAAAAGTCATTTTCGAAAAAGTCGCTTAATACATTCTTATGGGAAGGTATCGTTATCATTATCCCCACACCACCAGTAGAACAGAACGTATTATGCATTTTTTTTTTAATTAAACCATTCATTAAAAATAAAATCCATTTTATAAAAAAATTTAATCAAGTGAATTAAACGTTTACTTACTATATCACCAATATTACTCCAGAAAATGTTATTATTTTCTAAAAATATTAATTTGGTACGATACATTTTTTTACTGGTGCAAATTTAATTAATTATACCCACACCACAATAGTGGAGAGGGCAGATAGGGGGAAATTTCTTCCTCTCAGAAACTATTAAACCGATTTCAATGAAATTTAAAACATAGATAGAACCATATCTATATGGACACAAAATGTATGAATTTTTTAAAAAATAGGACCTCTCAAACCGATTTTAATGAAATTTAAAACATTTCAAAAATAGGGCCACAACGGGAGGTAGGGGGCAATTTCTGCCTCTCACAAACTTTCAAACCGATTTTCATGAAGTATAAACATAGATAAATCTATATTTATATGAACACATAAGCATGATGTGTTTTTAAATACTGTGGTGTAGGGTATCATATGGTCGGGCTTGACCGACTATACTTTCGTACTTGTTTTTTAATTGAAATCAATTCTAAATTTTTTCTGTGTTCGTTTCTGCTAATGTGTGGAACACTTCAAACTATTTGTCCTAGACCCATCTTTTAGTATACCAATAGACTCAGAATCAGGATTTAAAAAACTGCAGTCGAAACCAAAAACTGTCGAACAAAAAACGAAAATTTGTGTACAACTTTTCGATTTTTGAGTTGATCTGACAGCGACTGTTGACATTTAATAAATCAGAAGTTAAAGCAACAGTTTTTTGACAAATGAAGAAGTGGATGAAATGGCAGTTTTTCTACTTTGACTGCAGTTTTTTTTAAACGCTGCTCGGAATCACTTTTTGAATCGATCTAACGAAAATGTCTATGTAAATAATTTGATGAAATTTAAAATTGACAATCGTGAGAATCGATCCATAATTTCACAAAGCCACCATAAAAGCTTCTTACATCTTGTTATCAGGCCTGTTCTGAAAATCACATATTATGAAAGTGATTTGAAATCACAAGAAAGGTGTTCTGGGCATATTATTTTGTGATTTCAAAACGTTCAGCTACGTAAACAACTTTTGGAAATCACTTTTTGCGACTATTGTAAGATGGCCGTCATAATAAATTACTTAAATAAAATATTCAATGTGTTGTTTAATAATTGTTTATGCAATAAACTATTTTATTTGCAACAAATCCTTTAAAAATAAGAAAATTCGACGACACTAAAAAAATTATATTTGCTTTTGAGACTTCTGTTGTGATTTCAGTTTGTTTTTTTTAGTTGGATAAAAGATCGCTGATTTGCATGAAAGCAAAGTATAATATTTATTAAAAATCGTAAGAGCTGTAAAGAATCACAGGAAAAATCGCTTGTAAACAAGCCCTAAATTTTATTTGAAATCGCTAAATGGGTAAAAAAATAACAAACAAAAAAAAAAAAAAATATTGCGAAAATTCGCGAAAATTTTTTATATTTCAAACGAGCCATAAAATTGATTGAAAGTCCCTAAAACTATAAGGAATGGCAAAAATTCGGTAAAAATTTCTAAATTAGAGGAAATTCGCAAAAATTTGCTAACAGCGGCATGATAGCAAAATTCTACTATTTATTATAAATCGTCAAAGCTATAAAGAATCGAAAACTTATAGAAACAAATTGCTTTTATCGCGAACATGGCTAAAATTCGCAAAAATTTGCAAAATTTTAAACACACCCTAAACTTAATTTGAGATCGCTTAATCGGTTAAAAAAACAAATTGTTGGAAAATAACATAAAAAGCGTTAAAAATTAGCTATAATTTTGTAAAACAAACTTTTTGCATTTTCTTGTGCTTTCGACAATTGAAAATCACACCGAAAGACACAAAAACGGTGTGATTTACAGAACACCACAAAATCACACGTGTGATTTTAAAAGCACATGGGATTTGAAGTCACGTGATTTTCAGAACAGACCTGTATGTTGGTATATAGATTCAATTTGGTCCAAACTTTTTTTTATGGCTATCTAAATCAGCTTACAATATTTTATAGGAAACGGTCCATAGTTGGCCATTGAAGTTAGTTTCCATGTCATGGCAAAATTTTATATAATATTTTATGACGGTATCAAATCTTCCAGTGATTCATTTAATCCAATGACGGTAGGATATTGGAACATTCAACAAGTGAAAGTTTTCATGTATTTAATACTGATGGATAACGTTATCAAATCTTCCAGGGATTCATTCACCCCAATGACTATATTGGAACATTCAACTAGTGAAAGTTTTCATGTAGCATGTAGCATATGCAGATGGCGTGACCATTGTTGCAAAATCTGCGGAAGCTCTACAAAAAACCTAAATATTTTCTGAATGAAACGACTAGAAGAAGCCTCTGTATAAAATCATCATCAAACTTACATAGGGTCCAAAGCATTAAAGCAAGTTGAACACTTCCATTACTTGGTAGTCACAATTAGCGAAGACGTAAAAGCGGACAGGGATTTAGATCGCAGGATAGCTACAGCAGCCAATTTATATTTCGCCTTAAACAAAAATTTTATCGGTAAGGAGAGGTTTCAACGAATGCTAAACTTGCTGTACACAACTACACGTATATACCAGCACATTCATATTGCTGCGAATCATGGGCTCTTACTACAAAAAGTCAGAGCAGAATTCAGGCGTCAGAAATTAAATACTTAAGAAGTGTAAAACCGGTAAAACACGACGAGACAGAATGCCATGTATGACACGTAGCTAGAATGCCAGAGAACCGCCTGCCGAAACAAGTGCCAGAAGTAAGACTAAGTGGTACGAGAATCAGAGGAAGCAGAAAGTAACGTGGCAGGACTCTATCAACAATATTCTGACAGAACAAGTAATCGAGCCCAGGACTGCTAAAACAGTGGCACAAGATCGAGCCCTATTTGCGATTTTAGCGTAAGCGACAAAAGGCAAATTTTACAGAAGGGGGATTTTTATTATTTTTTTCTTAAGCACTGCTTTTATTTGGATTTTTCTCCGCAACGGTACAAGCTCAAAGTCAATGCGCTTGTTCGTCATTGTAACGAGTACTTTTAACGCATTTGAAAGAAAAAAACATAATTTCGAAAAATTCTCGCTCACGATATAATCGCAAACGGGGCTCGAGATAGAGCGAAGTGGAGACGTCTTTTCAAAAACCTCTAAACTGCAAGGTAGAAAGAGTTCCGTAATAAGTTGTTAAGTAAGGTCAAGAATTGTCGGGCTTGACAGACTATTCTATAGTACTTGTCCTTGTTCGTAAATAAATCTAAGTCAATTTAACTTAGGATTTTTCTAAGCCCTCAGAATAGTTGTTGTTGCTTTAAAGTGAAGTGACAAAATGTTCTTGCGAAATAAAAATGCGATCGCACATGTCGAACGATGTTTGGATGTTACCAAACAAAGCACATGCACCCAATTTTCACAGCATCCACGGATATTTAGAGTAGCTAGCAACAGTACAAAGAGATATTGTCAATAGGTCGAATTTCGGTGGTAGGTAATGAGGAAAATAAAAGCATTTGGAGTGACATAGCGGTTATATCCATTATTCTTAATGCGTTAGGTTCATTGATTAAAAAAAAAAAACAATTTGCTTTTTAATGGTAGCAAACATTTCGTATCTTCTTCTTCTTATTCCTTAAATTTTTCGAACAAAAATTTAACTAGAGTTTTTTAAGAAGTTGAATCTATTTCAGCAACAATTTGTATGAAAATGACATTAATTTTTATTTTTTTCAGTTTTGAAGGAAAATTTTACCGAAATGTTTTAAATAATAATAATAAATACGTAATATTGTTCTAGGGAAAATTTGCAAACGTTGTCTTAATTGTATTTGCAAAACAAATTTTTGTGGTAGTGTGGTTGCAAAACAAATTTTTTCTTTATTGTGAATACCAAGTGAAAATGTGAACGAAGCCTAAAGCTCGTTTACCCATGCGTTCCGAACAATATTTTTGTCCGAACAAAATTTCTTTTGTATTGAGTTTGACGCCTTCTTTCTGACAGAGAGAGAAAATTTTTTGTTTGGCAAGTTTTTTCGTGAATTGGTTTAATTTTAATTTTTTTTCATAACAAAATGAATTGAGTTGCCACTTTTTTCAATTTGAACATTGAAGTTAATTAAGACTATACAACTAAATACTAAATTAGGCGTTGGTGTACCATTGTACTTATTAAGATTAAAGATGATCCATATAAGGATAATTGCAGAAAATAATCCAACTCTGATTGGGATTTACTTACAGCCTACATGGCCGACGGATCGGCAATAGTTATTTAAAAATATTTTTATTAGAAATTTGTTGTTTTGCATCTGATCAAAGCTGCTGATAAAAAATGGATCAGTTGCGTCGACTAGTTAAGAGCTCAAATCATATTATTTCTTGCGGGTCCAACAAGCTGCGTTTAGAGTAAATCAATAACATTTTCCACCTTTTCCGTTTGCTGAGTACCCCGGTATGTTAGCTGGTAGTGAGCTAGTCTATCAGTGCCGGGTTCGATTCCCGCCAGAGACTCTGGTATGACTCCTGTAGACAAGCGTAGAGCTTCGCGGGATTAGCTTAGGGAACAAAAAAAAAAAAGTGTGTCATTTATTTCGTTGATTTTGCGTTGATAATGTTGTCCTTTACCTAGACAGATGTACACTGAAAAGAAAAATAAATCTATCCGTACTTAAATATATCAATGGTGTCAATATTACGGTAAGTACACAGAAAAAATTATTGCCGAATTATTTTCAAACAAACGCTTGTTTGAAAATTTTTTTAATTTCTACAAATTTTTTTACTGATTCAATTAAAATTTTTGTTTGATTTTTATTTAACCAACAAAAATGTTGACAACCATTCAAAAATATAATACACGCGTTATTGGTTTCAAGTTTTCATAATTATGTATGAAATATTTAACGCTTTTTAATGTTGTCGTCTTTTTGCATTTTTTTATTTGATCGTAAGCAACACTTCCTAATGTGAAATATAAGAACTACAACAAAAAACACATGCAGTCTATTTTTGGACACTATAAAAAAGTACAACAGTAAGAAAGATGAAGAGGTTGAAGTAAAAAAAAAAAAAAAAAATAGCAGGTAAAAAAACGTTTCACTCTTTTTAAACAACAGAAACAACATTATAAGAAACAAAATAAATTTTTGGTTGGTTTCAAAGTTGGTAAAAAAAAAACAAAATCCCGTATTCAATTTTTCCAAACTGTTTGCTTAAATACATCAAATACAAAAATATAATGATGACGAAAAACATATCGAGTCGGTCTGTCGCCGTTTTTGGGTTACATTTCTTCTTCATTAGGAAAGGATACAGCAACAGTGAGTGATGACGAAAAACATTGTGTGTATAAAAAAAGACTTCGTTCAAAAATTATTCCAACAAAAAAATGTGTCTCAAAGCCAACCGGCCGCTCTGCTCTCTCTGCCATCATCTTATAATACAGTGCCTGCTTGTGTGCGCATCATTGCTTGTGCAAAAAAAAAAAAAAAAATTTCAGTAAACTTTTTGTTTGATTCAGTTAAATTATTTGTTTGAAAAAATCAGTGTTTTTTTTTTCAATAAACAAAATGCAAATAAATTGTTTGAATATGCGAATTTGTTTATAGGACCGATTTCAGACAAAAAATTGTTTGATTCTACAAATTTTTTGTTTGAATTGGAAAAATAATTTTTTCTGTGTACGGATTTACCAATATAAATACAGAATGCTTGGTTCAAATATAGATTTTTCAAGTTTGCAGTAGTACTTTAAACAATCCAAAAATTAGATTGTCTTAATTAGAAGTGAGATATAAATTAATCTCAAACTCTGCTTACTTAATTCAAGAATTTCTAAGTTGGTTTAATCCCGAACCAGATATAGAGAGAATACTATAATTAACACACGTTACACCTGTTTGTTTGACTTGTGTTGTATTCCGCCCCATTTCGTTAAAGAAAGAAAATAGCAGCATGCCCGATATCGTTTTCGTAATCATTTTACTTACAAAATTTTCTGTATTTAATTAAATAATTTGAACAAATAGAACATGGGAATTTTTGCTTCTTATTTTACATTTAAACATTAAAATAGTGTATGATTCTCTTTTTAAAGTGTTGTTGTTGTTTCTACACAAAACAAGCAAATCGTTGTTTACCTTCTTTTTTAGTGTTGTTGTTGTTTTTACAACACACTTTTCAAGCACAAGCGTATGCACACATATTAGTTTGAGAAAGTTTTTTGGAGTGTTTTAAGCACTTTTTAGCGTTTTTCACACCAACATTTTTAAGTATGATTCGTACAAAAAGTAAGCAGAAAAAATGTCTGTGTATGTATATAAAGATGGATCCTAAAAAGCTAAATCCGACTTTGTTTAATTTTCATAGAATTTGACAAACATATGAATTTTTTTTTAAATGAATGAAATTTAAGCACTTTTTAACCTTTACACAAAATAAAAACATGGACCAACCCTAATTTTTTACATTTTAAAGCATCAAATCAAAAGTTCGAATACGAACAACAGCAATAATGTACAAACAAGATCTTGTAAAAGCTAATCCGGTTGTTGTTCATATAAAAGGATGCCATTTGAAGACTGACTAAAAGTTTCAAAGCTGCACAAAACTGCAGATGTTTGGTTGTTTGTGAGTGTGGAAATATTCAATTGCAGTAAAGTGCGTATGTGTAGGTTTCTATGCTTTTTCATTTCTTTGCGGGCTTTCTTCTATTTTTTTCTTTTTATTTCATTTTTGCAAAGTGGCGCCATTACAGTATTTACACGCTTGTGTTGTAAAAACTGCAAAAATTCTTTTCTTTTGAATCCTCTTTTTCTGCAGCAAAAAAAAAAAAAAAAAAAAACAAAATGAAGAAAAATATTTTGTTACTTAATCCTTTAAGTATTTTTATATTATTTACTCTCCACACTACTTCTTCAGCTGTTGATGTTGCAACTATTGTCATGTCTTTGTTCAACTTTTTTGTTGTTGTTGTTTCTTGCATTTGACATTACGTTTGCATTTTAGAGTAGAAAAATGTTTCTTTTTCCGAGAAAAAAGTATTAACAAATAGCAAAACTGCGTTCTTATTTTACTGTTAAATTCATACAAATTATTTTTCTTTATTCTTATTAAATACAATTTTTGGTATAAACAAGAATGTGGAGTTGTCATTTCTTTTAAAAAGGATTAAATTCTATTTGCTTGTTCGAATAATGCAAAGGTTTTATTCAGATCTTATAATATGGTTGAAGTTACCATAACATGTCTAAAGTGTTTTTCCTAAAAACTGTTTGTTAGCGGTGACCATATTGAAAAGAATGTCAACGTTACTTATGCCTTACCCTGTGTATAGAACATTGACCAGATTTTGTTGCGTATTTGCATCAGCGCTAGGTTAAATAAAAAGTCGGTTCCGTTGTTTTTTTAAAACCAAAAAAATTTTATTTATTTAGAATAATTGAGTTCAATATAGATTGAACGACCGTTTTGGCTTACTTTCAATATATAATACTTCGTATATAACAGAAATCATTGTTCCTAATTTGGTTCTCCTAGTTCGAACTTTTCTAATCACAATAACAGATGAAAATATCTCATTCACTCCAGACCGCAAATGCTTAATAGAATTTGGTTCAATAAAACAAAGAAAATCATAAAGTACCAATTGAAAAACATGACTCTGCACGCTTTAATATAATTTTCTAGTTCCAATCCTAACGGAAATTCAAAAAGTACCAGTTGCAGAACAAAAAAGTACCAAAAAGTTTTTTGTTTCTATTTTCTAATAATAACGAAAACTCAAAAAGTACTAATTAAATAAAACAAAAAAGTACCAACATTTTTCATTTTGTAGGTTATCATTCACTCTGGACCTTGCACGTGTAACTATATGTGACAGCGCATAGAGAAAGGGACCAGTAAGGTAAAGGGAACAGTAAAATCGAACTACACAAAACAAGAGGTAGGGATGACCTACGCGCGTTTTCAAGGTTGACCAACAAGGTTGAGATGTGTCGCTTTTTTCTCCCCATTGAAGTATCATACATTTTAATATTGCAGTGGGATCTCATTATTTAATATGTATATTTCAATGAATGGAAAAAAGTGTTTGTAAAATAAAGTACCAAGAATTAGTACAAATGCCACTCTTTAAACGTACAAATTTCGAAAAAGAACAAAATTTATATTTGTATTTTTTTAGATAAGTTAAGAATTTTGTAGAATCTTAATTTTTATGTACATTGGTTCAAAAGATAGAAAGGTGAGACAAGGAAGTTTCAAAATACAGGTTAAACCCATTTGCTGCCCAAAAGGTCCGAATTAAAAAAAAAGTACCAGACACCTGTTCGCTTATTTTTCTAATGAACAACGATAAGTAAAGTAAGTAAATTCCTTTAAAATGGTGTATATTTTTGTTCACATCGGTTGGCAAACAGAGGAGGACTGTGACCTTAACTGTTTTGCCTTTGCTGCTTAATATATAGATAAATTGTCTTTTCTACTAGAATTAAAAGAAATTTCATTAAAATTTTAATGCACAATATCCCAGAATGAAAAGAGAATATGAAAAGAGAATACGTATGTATACATCATTCGTAACGGGAACGAAATCATTCATAATTCTAATAAGTCCCGTTTTCACAACATACCGATAGCTTAAGGTAGGATTTTATCGGCCGTATAAAAAGTGGTTCATTATTACAACTCGATAATACAAGAATTCCCAATAATAATATTTTTTTTTTAAGTACAAAATTTTTGGAAATCCCGGCAAGGTTTTTTGTTTTTTTTTTTTTTATTGAATCTCTAACGAAATTTTCAATTAGTATCCAAATCTTAATCCTAATAGTTATTTATTAGATATTTCCAATGAAACATCTAGTTTACCGTATGCAAATACTTATTATTCGACTAAACGTTTGACTTGATAATGCGTGCGGTTGAGTTATTAAAAAGCCTTAGTAAATGCAATATTTATGTATGTTTGTGTTATATGAATCAAAATTCTATTCGATCATTTTTGACGAAAGCACGGCTTTGACGGGGAAAAGCTAGATTTCCTTATTTTATAGACATTTCAACATACAACAAAAAGTTGTAGGGGAAGAATTTATTGGCTTTGTTGTAAACGCATTTGAAGAGGCTTCAAAGGATATAAATGACGTTATCAATGGTTCATAAAGCTTTGGCAAATTTTGGTCTTGACCTAAAAAATTGTGTAGGAGTTGGAACAGATGGGTCAGCATAAAATGGAGTTGTTAAAAAATCATGGAAATCGCGACAGATGCGAAACAAACGCCTTTCTATTCCCATAAATCAAACAACTCAATTTCGAAAAGCAATAAAGTGCCATTAATACAAAAAGTTGTATCATTTGTTAAAGAAACGACAAAATTTTTTATATATAATCATCCCAAGCGAAACGCAGTTTTATCAAAGTAATTGGGAGCCAGACTCTCTACATTATTCGAGACAACATGGGTGGACCGTCACGACATCATATCGTATAAGCTTTGAAAATACTATCTGAGTGGAAAGGTAGTATCTCTACCTTTATATTAGGGATTTCCTTAGTACTTTTGAACTTATTTGCGGTAATTATTGTAACACAGCCGCTTAGTATCATTTTACAAAAGCACGATATAGTTCTTCAAAAAGGATAAAGCCTTATCAAAACTTTAATCATGTGCCTTGAAGAGAAATTAAATAAAGCCGAAGAACAATTTAAAGCGATTTTTGAAAAAGTTAAAGTTATTTGCGTTCAAATCGAGGTTCCAATCGAAAAGACAAGATTTGAACGAAATAATCACTTCCAAAATGTTGAAGATTACTACCGAGTTGTAGGTTACATTCCTGTCATTTAGTTTATTTTAAAAGATCTCAAAACACCTTTCCCAATAGATATTCTAAATGTATAAAACATACCTAAACTTCTACCTCAAAGTGTAATCAAGTCATATGGGCAAATCCTGCGTAACGAACGCTACATTCGCATGTGTTTTCTGATTGATATATAAAAATTTTTTGGCCTTTTTAGCGAATTTTTCATCATAAGGTATACAAAGTCTAATTCCTAAAAGAAAGATGAATATAAGAGTATTCTAAAATCACTTATAAAATCCCTACAACTAGATTTGAGAATTTTTCATATGCAGCATTTTTAAGTTCTTAAAACTTTTTGCAAAACTATTTTTTTAATATTATTTTAAATACCGTTTTGGTACATTATTGTCGGCGCAACTGTCTCAAATGTGTTAAAATCGAGAAGTCCAGTTTTTAACGTTTTTTTTTTTTGGAATCTTTTGACAGTATCTCCGCCATTATATAAATAAAATATTTCTGAATTACTGGCTTGTTTTCTAAGCCAAGGGCTTGTTATCGCACAAACTTGGCGGCCATCTGACCGGACCAATTTAGGAAGTAACTTCGTTTGCTAAATGTTTCCTCAAGTGAATTGTTTAACGCGTTATGTGATGCTGTGCCATCTTTTTAGTAAACATTTGTCCATATGGACCGGCAAACCAGATTTGACTAGTACTACATTTCCTACATACCCTTCGTATGCAAACCTTCGATTAGGCATCTTTAGCAACAATAACGCCAAATAATTTTCCTTTTCTTAAAATTTAGTTGAAGACTTCAAGTTTCTTTAAAAAAAAAAAACTTATTTGCTGATAAACTTATTTATTTTTAAAACTTAACACTTAAATTTATGCCAGAAGTAATAAATCAGCAATAACTTTACTGAAAATAAATCTTTTTTATAAAATTTTTACAAATAAAATCCAAATGTATTCTATTTTACATAAACTAAACAAACCGTTATTTTATTTGAATAATTTAAATTTTAATAAAGCCTTCAACAATACAAAGCAAACACAGTTTCCATTAAATAAATTATTTTATAAATTTATTCCCTTTTCTTCAAAAATTCCCCCTCTTTTAAATACCTTAAAACTTATTACAATCACAAATGTATTGAAATAAATTCACTCATTCACTGATTGTTACAATACGAAATGTTTTCATTATTCAAATATCTTAAGCAATACCACCAAATAGTTACTCAGAAGCGCAGATAGACACATTTCCATTGCCCTAAATCAGGGTTGGAAAATTATATTTTTCATTTTGTACCGACTTTAAAAATAAAACCTATTTTTTTTTTAAGACAGTAAGGACGATGATAAAATTATTTTAAAATATTTTTAGATTATACATATGGCCACTTCCACAGACAAGCTCTCTTTTTGTCACGTTACGCCACCAAGCAGTTAAGCTTGTATTTTAGACCGATGCTGTTCAAATATGTTTTCTCTTTCACTAAATGTAAAGCGCAACTTTATACCAATACCCAATAAAGTAAATAATATATAAATTATTCTTGGAGAAACAATTTAAAAACCCAGTAAAAACTTCGCCTACTTTTTCAAAATGAATAGCTTCTTTAACTCATTATTTTGTAGCTTTGTTTTATAACTACATCTATAACAACTTCTACAACTACTTTTTTCTGGATGTATGCAGGTAAAAAAATAATGACTTACTTTTTAATGCGTTCATTTTGGGACATATCTTTTAAAATTCATTGGTTCTTTCAGTAGAATTGTAAGTAGTGCTCTTATGTTTTTCTGATTACTCAACACATTATTTTGTAGGCGAAGTTTTTACTGGGAAGCTTGGTTATGTGACAACAAGAAGACTTTTCTGTGAAAATGCCCATATACATAATATTAAAAGTATTTTCAAATAGAAATCTGTTTAATTAGAAAGTTATCTTACATTTGGGCTTTTTTTTAACCCCGAATTGCTTAGGAAAACCGCAAAATTTTTATTTTCTATTAAGTCGTTCGAAATTGAGCGTGTTTTCCACAGACGGACAGACAGACGGACATGGTTAAATCGAATTAGAATTATTCAAGCATTCAGAATAATAATTTCTACTTAATGGGGTCTTAGATGAATATTTATTATGTCTTACGCGTAATGACGAACTTAGTATACCCCCATTAACCACTAGTGGAGTACAAAAAGTAAAATTGTAATATGATTTCCATCCCTGGCATCTGTAAGCTTATGTACTGATTCGCGGTATTTATGCATGCACTAGAAGATGAAATGGAACAAAAATATAAAGTAATATCGATTTCTGGGTGTCAATAAGCCTTATTAAGTTTTCAGTTGACTTGATGATGGGCAGCACAATAAATATAAAAATCCAGGAAAATGAAAGAAAGATCTCATAGAAAACCCGCAATAATATCAAACTATATGAGCCAGCAAGTTATTGACTTTTTGTGTCTTCACCGAAAAGCTCTCGGGATAAATAATTTTTTTTTGTCTTTGTTAAATATTTTATTTGCTTTAAGGATTTTCTATGCTGACAGTTGAGTTTACATCTTCGTGTATTTTATTATTTGGAACTCGTAGATGCAATGCATGCAAGTGGCTAAAGGTGTCTTTTTAAGGGGGAGATTAGTTTTTGCATTGAGTTTTTATTAAAAAGCTATAAGTGGATGTTTTGCACTTTCACATAAGAGATTTAAGCTCAAATATTTTTTATATATCGATGGCCTTTATTCACAAACTCCTTTCTACAAAAATAAATTTTTCAGGAGACCAAAACAACCGATTCGCACGCGAACTAGTTTTATTCAATTAAACTTTCTTCTAACATATTGTCTTAGGACCGTTTTCACAACTTGCCCGATAGCTAAAAGTAGACTTTAATCGGCCTTTAAAAAAGTGTTCCATTATTAAAACTTTTTTTAACCTAAAGTGAGCAATAGTGTGGGGGGGGGGGGGGGTAAATTTTGTATGATACCAAAAAATAAAAAATTTATTTTTAAACAATATGTGTACATCGTCCCCTCAATAAAACAATAGTGTATACATACGCATTTATACCATTAATTTTTTTTATTGCATAATAAGAATCTACATAGCTGATTCTAAATGTGGTCAGAATTTGGTGAAATTCTACTTCCACAAAGTAGGTCAGAAGATAAATTGAAATATTAGCGTATAATTGCGTGTTTGAAATTTTACATTAATAATTGTGTAAGTGCAGGTATGGTGTTTTAATTCGTTGTTACTCTGGATAAAATTTCAAAGAAAAAAGCATACACTATTTTTATTTTTGACTATTTTTTAACAAGTAAGAAAGTATAGTCAGTCAAGCCCGACAATATGATACCCTACACCACAGTATCTAAAAACACATCATGCTTATGTGTCCATATAAATATATAGCGGGCAGAAATTGCCCGCTGCCTCCTCTTGTGGTCCTATATTTGAACAACTGCATAGCTTATGTGTGTATATAGATATGGTTCTATCTATGTTTTAAATTTCATTCAAATTGGTTTGAGAGGCAGAAATTGCCCCTATCTCCCCTCGTGGTCCTATTTTTTAAAAAATTCATATTTTTTGTGTCCATATAGATATGGTTCTATCTATGTCTTAAATTTCATTAAAATCGGTTTGATAGTTCCCTCGTGGTCCTACGATTCGGCCCATTTTCAAAAGGCTTGGTCCTTGTGCCAATAAGAACCTATCTCCCAAATTTGATCAAATTATCTCCAAAACTGCGACCTATAATTTGCGCACAAGGTTACATGGACAGCCAGCCAGCCTGCCAGCCAGTGATTCTGAGTCGATCGGTATACTTTAAGATGAGCATAGGACCAATATTTTAAGGCGTTACACACATCAGCACAAATGCATAATACCCTCTCCACTATGTGGTGTGAGTATAAAAATTACGTATATTGATATACACAATTTTTTAATAAAATAAATGTTATAAAATATTCAAATAAAATAGCGTTTACCATAAAAAAATAAAATAGCGTATAATAATTTTCATACATGTTATAAAAGAAATAAAACAGCTTAAGTGATATCATGGTACTTCGAATCAAATTTATTTGAAATTAAAGCACCTCTAAATTAATGAAATATCATCGAATAGTAGACTCATTACTCCACTACATCTTTAAATGACCACAACTTAGAAACATCGATTATTTTTTGAAATATTACTGTTTTCCCAGATGTCAAATAACATAAAAATTATAAACTCCATTATCTCGAAATGACAAAAAAAATTATAAACTATTGTTTTATTAAGGGGACGATATGATATATTCAATTTTTATTTAAAAAATTTTCAAAAAACTTTGCGTTTCAAACAATGTGTTAATTGAATTAATGAAATATACATCAGGTTTTGATAATTCCCAACAACAATTCTAAAGGTTTTAATTATTTTATTTTAACCTTAAAACTCAATTAAAATTGTTTTTTTCTTTAATTAATATTTATTTAAAAACAACTAAAATGCTAATTAAATCAAAATTATATTTTTAATTGCCTTTAATGAAATTATTAATAAAATTGAGATACTTTTTTAAAAAAAAAATACTGATAAATTTTCCTGTGTATTTTGTCTGTGTTTACGGATTTCAATCAAAGATAGTGATAAAATTTTTGTGAATTTGCACGATTCTAAAACAAATCGTGATAACAAAAATTCCAATTGCGAGCATTCGTAATAGTCAAAGTTTAAAAAATCTTTGTTTGTGATAAGCATTTCTTTACCTAGCAAACGTGCATGATCGTGCGTTATCGGGAGCGAAACACGTTTACAAGTAGAAATAGCAAATATTTACTAATTGGCCCACAATATCGAAAAGAAAACAAATTTTAATTTTTTGTTATTGTTTTTAATATAAATATACGAAAGAAGAAATTTTCTTTTCGACATTTTGGGCCAGGCAGTTAAGCTCGGTATTTTGGTACTTAGTGCAGAAAAATGGCCAAAAATCTATTCAAATAATAGGTTAGGTTAAAATGGCAGTCAGTATCCATCTGACATACTAAGACCCAATGATCCTTTGTGATACCACTAAACAAAACCCCCACTGTAGGACCAAACCGAACTTTTAACGAAGTTTAATATGCGCTCCAGTTCAACGTCAGAGACGTCATATAATCCGTCAAAGGTGGCGGATAACATTTCGGCCAGTCGTCCTCTCGCCAATGCAGGACGGTGACAAAGAAGGTGTTCTACGTTCTCCTCATTGTCCTCGTCATCACAGCTGCGGCAGTATTCACAGTGTCCGGCTCCCAGACGTGACAAAAAATACAAAAAGAGATTCGCCCTTCTTGGTCATCGTGAGTAGAGACAGGGTTCGCTGTCATCCATGCGGGGCCACAATTGCCTGGCAGTCCTGCATCCAATGTTCGTGGCCCATCTGTCAATAGCAATATCGATAGTCGATCGCCGAAGTTCGTGCACAAACAATAACAAGTAAGAAATCATATTCAGTCTAACCCGACCACTTGATATCCTATTCTACTGTATATGCAAAACCATTTTCGAGAGAGTATCGTATTTGGGATCCTTGGGATCCGCCAAATTTTATAGCAATACCAATATTTATAAGGAATTGAAAGCTATTTTCGGGTATGGTGTTTGCATGGAAGTTCTATTAAAATATGGAACGATTTATGGGCAAAAAGACTAATCCAGAAAGAAGTTTGTGTTGGGACCATGTAAAATTATGGGATTCTCACCATATTCAAATGGCTTCGTCCTTATGATAAATTTCAACAAACAACCTTTAAAATTGCAACCTGTATAATGAGCCGATCGAACGGACGGACGGACATAGTTAGATCGAATCAGAGTGATTCTGAGTCGGGACTTTATAAAATATTATGTTTTGTTTTTTTGCGTGCTTAATATTATGCAAATCTATTAAATACTTAAAAAAAAATATCGAAAGGCCATATACGAAAAACCTCATCAAAAGAAATAACCAAGTTTAAATTTAAAAAAAAAACGAGTAAGAGTGATATATTCGGCTGTGCCGAATCTTTGATACCTTCCACCGACAGTTCGAATGTTTCAGGAGTCATACCTGTATGATGTCTATTTATTATTATAATCTTTATAAAAACAGCCATCTGCATTAAAATTGGTTGCGGTTTAAGCCTTTAATAAATTATTGACGACAATCAGAAAGTTTAATGCTTTTTTTTAGCAATTTTAACTAGCTTGAGTAAAATATCATGATTCGTAACAGTTTAAGCTGAACTTAAATGATTTTAAGGATGACAATTTATATTAGAGCCATAGTAAACTATGAACCAATCATATCAAATTCTGCAGAGTGATTTCTGGTATTAAAAAACATAAATGTCAATACAGCGGTGCAATTAGTTTTAGCGTTTGCAGTGAATTTCAGAAGGCTGCTAAAATGGGCTCTAAGGTAAACTATTGACCGTATATCACAAAATTTCATAACATTTTTTCTAGCCATATGAAGCTAAGCTGGAAGAAAGTTTACCGCAATATCTATATCTGCTACGGTTTAAGCCGTATTTAATTATTTTACCAGAGTGGACTTTATATGGGGCCTGGGGTAAATTATGGACCGATCTTCACAAAATTGTATAATCTTACTTCTTGTTTAATAAAACTGTGATGTACCAAATTTTGTTATGATAGCATTATTTTGTTATGGTTTAAGGCGTACTAAACTGTTTTCCGGGAGTAGAGTTTATATGGAGCCTAGGGTTAATTATGGACCGATCTTCACGAAACTTTACAGTGTCATTTCTAGTCCTATTAAACTGTGACGTGCCAAAACTTGTTTTGATATCATTGTTAATTAGGGGTTTAGGCGTACTATACTGTTTTCCGGGAGCAGGGCTTATGTATACATTGGCTTATGTATATATAGGGTAAATTATGGACGAATCTTCACAAAACTTTACAGTGTCATTTCTAGTTGAATTAAACGAATTTTTGCAAAATCTTATATCATTCTGTCCATTATTTCACCATTTATGTTAGTTTTTGTAACAAAACTATCAATTTGTGGTGTCCATGGACACTTTGACACTGGACGTTATGACATGCCACCATTTTTAGTGACAATAAATAATAAAAATAGCTTAAAACTATTGAATTTCTATGTGGGTTAATTTAATAAATCTTCTGTAGCTTTGCCATTTTTGTAACAATCTATGTCTTGTTGGGCGCAAATGCAATAAAACATTAAGATTTTTAAATCATTGCTTTAAAAAAAAAAAAAACTAGAATACAGCAAAATTGAACAAAATCATCAAATTTTTTATGAAGTTTGAACTTTTGCCCACTGTGACTCTGTCATTTGTTGACTAATCTCCACAAACGACCCATGGTTATTTTAGTAATTTTATTAACTTTCACTAAAAGAAAGAAATACATAATACATAACACAATTAACGGTTATTTTCGAATATCTTAAAAAGTTCTACTTTTGACAATTCTCACTTCATATTCGAATTCAGCGGAAAATTTTACATAAAGATTAGCTGTCAGATTCATTTGGTCACGACTTTGTTGAAATTTTATCACGTAGTGTAATTAAATTTTAATGTTCAAAATTTTTTTTTTTATTTTTCGAATTTATTCTATGAGCTAAATTTCAGTTATGTATTTTATAAAGCTTTTTTGTAATAGTCCTATTCCTTCAATTATTCTTCAGAAATGACTTTATACACTACCAGACTATTATATTGTATTTTTTTTTAGTCTGGTAGTGTATAAAGTCATTTCTGAATAATTGAAGGAATAGGACTATTACAAAAAAGCTTTATAAAATACATAACTGAAATTTAGCTCATAGAATAAATTCGAAAAATAAAAAAAAATTGTTGAATATAATCTAAAGCAACCTTCGGAGGGAAATAATTCCCAGTTTCTATTCATTAAATTTTAAGTTATTTATAAAAAACAAAGTTTGTTCATTTAAACAACTGTTCTATTTGTTCCAAAAAGAAATGTTGAAATTTAAAAAAAAAATAATTAATATCTCGCTATTATCTCACGTAACGAAAATTTAAATTTTTTTAATTTTTTATTAATATTTTCTTAACATAGAAGCAATTCAAGCTCTAAAATCCTGTAAAGTAAAAAAATAACTTTTTTGCTACATATTTGTTTTCTTTTCATTCTTGGCAGCTCTGACTCATGCTCCATTTCCACCAACTTTTACCAACTTTTACTATCGTAAAAAAACATTGAAGACTTTACCTTTAAACTCCTTCCCCAAACATTATTGATATTTTTCTTTCTTTTACCAACAATGTCTTAATCAATGTTAATTATTACACATCAATTGTCAATGTAATATCCTGTAAAAAGGAAATAACACAAAACCACACAATTATTTTACTAGATCGATATCGGAAGGAATAGCAATAACAATGCAATATACTACAGCAATAAAAATAATACAATAAAAAATAAGGCAGAACACCGAATTTTTGATACCCTCTACCAGGAAACAAAATTACTTGAAAGTGAACTTTTAATGGTGATAATTGATCTGCGATAAAGATAAGAAAGGCTGATGTTAAGTTTATACTTTAACCTTTGTTATATTTATAAATAGAATAAGCTTAAGAATAAATAAAAACAAAACAAAAAAGCGATATTACTATGCATACACTGAAAAGAAAAAAACAATCCATCCGTACTTTAATCAAGCCAAAGCAGAGTAAGTAAGTAAGTACGGATTGCCTTAAACCAACTACAGAATGCTTGATTCAAGAAGCGATTACTGAAGCGCCCCCCCCCCCCCCCTCCCTCCATCGTTCTTAAAATAATTCGATTCGAAACGGGATTGTATAAGTGAGAGTTAAAGGTTAATTTCAAACTGTTATTAATTCAAGAATTTCTAAATTGTAATGTGTTTAGCTTTACGCATACACATACACATTAATGCATGTATATGCTATGCCGCTCAAATAAATAAACAATCTCATAGACTCAATATATTTTAATTTAACGCTTCTTTAGTAAAAGCATTCGTAGCTGAGTTGTTAAGTTGTCTCCTGAGACTGATGCTATTGCCAGTTCGAATCCCAAAAAGAATTGTTTTTTATTTAATTTTTGTTCTAAAAAACGATTTTAAGATTATAAAACGAATTTCAAACATCAACTTTGGCAAAAGAGGAAACGGGCTTAGGTAAATACCTACATATGTATATAAACTTTTTGTTTTTTGTTGGCGTGTCTAAATTAATATTTATTTATACTTAAGTATCTAAAGAACGTTATTTATGTATATAACTTTTTGTTCTTATCTCATCATGGTGAAGATTCGGCATAGCCGAATATAGCACTCTTACTTGTTCAATATAATTTTGTAACAAAGATTTGAGAAAGATTAACAGTTGCTACAAAATAAAGGCCTGTATAAATGTATTGGACAATCGCGCACACCCAACAAACACGGAGGTTTGATTTCAAATTGATAATGATTTGAAATCAAACGTTTTCTCAAACGACAAACGCTTGATAATGATTTGAAAATCATAGTATTCTCAACAAAAAGGAGAAATTATTTTTAAATTGAAACAAGTGAGCGATTTATTTTTTGTGAAAAATAAAAATTATTTGTGAATTATTACAATGACTAAGAATACGAATTAAAACAAGTTAGAGTGCTATATTCCGCTGTGCCGAATCTTATATACCCTTCACCATTGTGCGAGTAGAATAGAGAGCAACTAAATAATTTTTACATATACATATACATACAAATATTTGAGTTTGACATTTTTATTAAATCCGTTTTAATATTAATATCAAAACAGTTTAAATTATTAATTTTTAAATAATCTTTAAAAAACGAATAACTTGCAAAGATAAATTTTCAAGTGAACATCAAAACTCTGTTATATTAAAAAATTCTTTCCACATTTGCGGAAGAATGTGGAAGGACCAAAAATTGTACCAAATGCTGCCATAAAATGTTCACGTTATAAATCTGAAATTTTTTGCCAAAAAGTTTGCAAATTTATTTAATTTTCCTTACATAAGAATTGGCTATTTAATTTATGTACTAACATCGTCCTCAATTGCGTTATAATCTTAAAAAAAATTATCTAATTATCAAAGTAATTATTATTTAAATTATATTCATTGATAGTGAATATAAATTTATCTTACCTTTATTCTTTTGTAAGTATTTATCTATCCATTTTCAAACACAAATATAAAGTGTTTTATATTTTCCTAATAGAAAAAGAAACTTTAACTGAATTATTTTAGGTTTAAAAATTATTTCTTTTTTAACTTTGGCCTTTAATTCTTCATAGTGGAATATTTTTCAAATAAAAATGTATTAAGCCAACACACATTACAAACACTGCATTTATTATTATTATTATTATTATTTTATTAATTACACAATTATTATAACTTATGTGAAAAAAGAGGAGTACTAGCAGCATAGGCTTTCGACTCCGTGAGTAACTATTTATTTAAATTTGAGTTAGTAGCCCATTTAATGACAAGAATTTACAGATTAGTTTAATGTTACTATCACAGACATTTGTTAAGAGTTTAGTTGGTAAAGTTGATCCGAATATTTTTGTTCTGGAAGAGCTGTAAGCAGGACACACATCTAAAATGTGGGTAGCATTAAGTAGCGTGTTGCAAGTTGTACATTGTGGTGCTGGGTTTTTCTCCAGAAGGTACTTATGCGAGAGTTGGCAATGTCCAATTCTTAGACGAACTATAGTGTTTGTTTCTTTCCTTGTCGCTTTTTTTTGGGTATTTTTGTTTTTTCCCAGACGGATTAAAATGTTTGTACATGTGTTGATAGTTCGACCATTTTTGGTTATACGTATCTTTTAAATAGTTTGAGATTGTGTTATAGGTATCGCGGTACTCACAAGTGGCGAATTTGTGAAGGGGTCTACGTTTAGCCTCTGTAGCAGCATCTGCATAGTCGTTGCCAGCTATACCAACATGGGATGGTACCCACATTAGTTTTATTTTATTGGGATGTTGACTTAGAGTATTTCTAATCTGATTTATCAAAGGAGAATCATGTAACGAGTTTTTTGTGGCGAGAATGGTGGAAAGGCTGTCGGTGCATATTATATGATTCATTTCGTTTTGGGCTGCGAATTTTATTGCAAAAAGTATGGCAATCGCTTCAGCTGTAAAGTAAGAGCAAGTGTTTTCAATGTATCCCGTTATTATATGCACTACTGCAAATGTTGTAGAGTCGCTTGACTTCGAGCCATCTGTGAACAAAAAGTTCCAGTTTTTTTCAGAGAATATATTAACCCTTATGTGTGTGGACAGGTACCTGTGTACCTATTGCGTTTTCAAATCGAAATTTTTTATATACGATTTTAGTCTACAATTCTACAATTTCATGAGAACTCCTAACTTTTTGTTATTATTATATTTTCATAGGTGTTTATATACAATATGAGTTTGGGGGGGCGTGGCATACCAATTTGCTTTTTGCACCCTTAATAGGGTGAATAGGTACCTGGGAACCTGTATACGTTTTATATTACAAATTTTTTTTTTTGGGTGTAGGATTTTAAAAAATATATGAAAAGGAGAAAACCAGAGTAAAATTCTAATATTATTTCATTAACCATCGATTGTTTGTACGATACAAGACAAAAAATTAGATTTCTCATACAATTTCCATGAAGGTACCCAGGTACCTATCCACCCTATAGAAGGTGTTTTATATTCCAATTTTTTTTTTTTTGGGTGTAGAATTTTAAAAAATATATGAAAAGGAGAAAACCAGAGTAAAATTCTAATATTATATCATTAACCATCGATTGTTTGTACAATACAAGACAAAAAATTAGATTTCTCATACAATTTGCATGAAGGTACCCAGGTACCTATCCACCCTATAGAAGGTGTTTTTTTTTCCACACACATAAGGGTTAACAATGTTTTTAAAAGTTTGAATATAAACTGTTGGAGGTGTAGTAGTTTTAGGGAGTTGGACCAGGCTAAGAATGAAGGACGATCTTTCTAGCAACCAAGGTGGTTCGGGTTGTTGTTTAATGAGGATTGGAGTAAGTTGTAAATAATTTTTACGGGAAAAGTTTATGCATTTTATTATGGTGGACTCAAGCCTAGGAATTCTGCTGTAAGTAGCTGCTTTTGCTTTTTCTTTAGTAGAAGCGCTGACTTAATAACAGTTGTCTCTTTTCAATGTTACACTGTTTCAGTATCGCTTAAAGTTAGTGTATTATTATCAAACAAACAAAAAGTAATCGCCTTTTACGTGTTAGTCAAAAAAATCGGCATTTTTGCAGCAAAAATCGGCAAATCGGCACTTTGATAATTTAGAGGCAAAAAATCGGCAAAATGCCGATAAATCGGCAAAAATGGCAGGCCTGCGTGTATCTCTTATTTTCCCTCTTCTCTTTATCTAAAATTCTCACTTTTTCAAAGTTTGGCTTGTGTCGTCCAGCGTTGCCAAAATTAAGATTTTATCTTATTTTTATAGATTTTTTGAACAAAATAAGATCTAAAGATTTTTTTTCTCAAATTAAGATTTTTTATTTTTAGAAATTAAGATTTTTAACTTTAAGTTTGTGCAACATACATAATTTTTACGGTTTTTTTAACAGTAAATTTTTAAAACAATTAGGTTTTATATCAGCTTGTTGTCTATTGGTTTTGCACACTTTTGTACTTAAATGCATTATTATTTCTTTAAACATTAAAAGAGCATCATAGATTCGTGGTTGTTCATTTTGGGAATATTGTTGAAAAAAATTATTTGTGAAAAGAAAAAATGTATTTTTATAAAGATTAATTTATTAAAGAACAAAAAAGTTCATGTATTTAGTACCAAAAGGTAAAACTAATGGAACTAAACCCTAGGATTACCGTCTTGGTCTAGCCAGACCAAATTGCGAATGATACGTGCTGAATCGAATGAAACTAATTTGGATTCGATTGGAGCAAACTAGTGGTGTGAAATTCTATTTTTATGTAAAAGTCTATGAAATTACCCTCTTGGCCAGACAAAATTCTTGTTTTCTTGCAATGTTTTTCAAATAGGATAAAATATTGAAAAAACAGAACCGTGAATTCTATAAATGCTATGTTCTGAATTGAAAGAATCAAGTTTGAATAAAAAGTGTGGTAGTTGTGAAAAAGCAATGTGAAAAATTAAGGACTACATATTCGATAACTTGCATGTAAAATAAAATAATAAAACTATATAATAACTTCGTATAATCTAGCATAAAAAGCATACAATCAATAACAAATATATTAATTTACTTTTTATTTAATTGGGTTTTTAGCTGTTCTAATTGTGGTCTGCCTGGACCAAGAGGAGAACTTATTTGTAAAAAGTTACCGAGAATCCTAGGGTTAAGAAGCTTTTGGTTTGAAAATTCTACATTCCATGTTTATGATAGTTTTTAAACAACCCAGTAAAAAATGGAGCTTCCAACGAAGCAGGTTTGTAAGGGAGAAACATAAGAGTTGCGCTTACCATTGCGCATACGGAAGACATGAATTTTATATGGCGAGTTCCCACTTTGAAGCAATACATTTTTGACACATGAAGCGCATTATTCAGCGCATAAAAAATGTTGGATGTAACGATCAGCTTTACACACTGAATGTTTTGATACAGTTATTTTTTAGTATTCTCCCTTACAAACCTGCTTCTTAGTAAGGGAATGCCGTAGCACTTGAAATGTTATTTTTTTTATAAAAGTTGTTGAGAGTTTTATCACTTACTTTACTGCATTTCTGTATGTCTTATTGCGTAGCGCATAATTCTGCGCTTATTTTTTTAAATGTACCATTAGTGCTTCGCAATATGATAAAATTTTTTATTGGGAAAGTACTTGCGAATATCTTTTAAAAAGTATACCAATATTATTTTAATAAAAATTCCATTCGGAATATATTTAGGAAAATCAATATCTTTCAATGAGGTTTTTTTAAATGCGATTTTCTCAAAATGCCTTCGATATAACAACGGTATCAAAATATATAAAATTAAATTAAGAACCCTTAAGATTTCATATGATGTATGAGCTTCATGACTCCCAAACCAAAATATTTTTCCCATAATTTATACATCTCTAATATTAGAATATAATTACTTTCGATGAAACTTCTTTATATAGATGAACTTTTTTACGTTCTTATTTATTATAAACTAGCTGGTCGCCCGGCTTCGCTCGGTAGCTGATTACTAATGATAGATGGAGCCGTTTTCTGATTTTAGGTAAATCGAAAAAAGTGGGCGGTGCAATATTTTATTTACGACAAAACCTAAGTTGGACCATGAGGATCATTTTAAAGAAAAAATCGTCGAAATCGGTCAAGCCGTTCTCAAGTTATGCGATCAGCAACAGACAACATTTCATTTTTATTATATAGAAGATAAATTAAAAATTGGGAATTATTTCCTTGTGAAGGCTACTTTTATATTATTATAAACATTTTTTCGAATTTTATTCAATGAGTTAAATTTCAGTTATGTATTTTATAAAGCTTTTTTGCAATAGTTCTATTCCTTTAATTTTTCAGAAATGACTTTAAAATGTATTTTTTTTTTTGGAAAATATAACAATTTTAAGCCTTCAATCTAATTTTGTATAAATACCGCAATTACGTATTTCATTGTAAATAGTTTCCATAATAAAAAGTAGTTTCTTTTAAAAAATTAATAATTTTTTCTTTATAGAAAATTTTAAGATTTTTCTCTTCAAAATAAGATTTTTTGTTCGCCAATAGAAGATTTTCCTTCCAAATCGTATAGCAACGCTGCTTGTGTCCGTTTTCAATGCAGTATTGTGCAAGTGCAGTTGATTGCTTTCCTCTTTTTTATATCAGCTTTATGTTCGTCTATTCTCACGGCTTAATTTCTCTTCGTAGTCCCAATGTAGATTTTTCCACACTCCTCATTATCACCGCTATCACATTCAATTTGATAAACAACATCACTTTGATCCAGTGTTGCCACTTTGTGGGTAATTACCCGAATTTGGTATAATTTTTACTGTCGTGGAAAGAGCGTGGGTATTTTCTCATAGGTGTAATTCAGGTGTTATTTGAAATTCTTTCTTCAGATACCCAAATAAAATCAAGATTAAATTTCAGTGATGTCATTTATTTCTTTTTAAATATTGTTAATACACACAGTCTTCTGAACCAAAGTCTCGGTTTCTTTTAAGGAAAGACTTCAATCATTAAATATGTATAAAGTTTGCTAATAAATGTCGCAAGATAGGCTCTTAGATTTGGATAAATATGACTATCAAAGTGATTTAGAACATGAAGTTTATTGAAAAAAGTTATTCAAACTACAATCTAGCCTGGGGGTAGAAATGTTTCCAATATTCCAACATATAATTAATTTTGTTTGTGTCTGGAAACTTTCAAATGCTTTAGTTTGAAGAATATGTAACGCCCTTAACAGTTGTAAAACTGAATTTCGAAGGGGAAAGGTTAACGCCCTTAACAGTTGTAAAACTGAATTTCGAAAGGGACGTTGTATAATACCCTGCACGCATTTTGTTTACTAAATAAGGTATAAGGGGTGAAACGGTAGACAAAACAAAACAATTAATTTTAATCGCAGTTTAATACACGGCATTGCCAATTGAAACTGACTCTAAGCAAATAGGCACCGCACCCGTCCTTGACGAAATGCAGTGCAGACGTCCAATTTTGTTCCTCTTTTCCGAGCATTGCTGTTGACCTCCAAGACGTCAATTATTGCTAATTTATCAGCACAAACCAGTGACTTCTCAGCCCTACGGAAAACAATCAAGAGGTGTCACATCGCACGGCCTTGAAGTCTAATTAACAGGTTATTTTCTCTAAATCAACACATCGCCTTCATTTGTGAAAAAATAAGTTACGATCGATCGCGTAAAAAAGTGAGAGCAGTATGACTGTTCGTTTGACAGCTAACCTTTCGTTAGTTCTTTCGGGCTAAAAAAAATACCCATCATAAAGGAATGGCAATGAGCATTTTTTCTTTGTTAATGTCTTTTATTAAATAAAACTTAAATTTTTTATCAGGTGTAATTTTATTTAAATCGGGTAATTTTGCTTCATCTCAAATGTAATTTTGAATTTTGCTGGTGGTAGCACTGCTTTGATCCCTACAATTTTTATATAAGGAGACAATTTTTAAACAGACGGACATAGTTAAATCGACTAAGAATTACACCAGAGACCAGAATAAATAGTATGTTTATAATATTTCTTAATGTTACGTACCATTTTTAAAACTAAATACACCCTTATTTACCAATACCAAAAAATAGAAAAAGAAGAATAATAAAAAGTAAAAAAGATTTATGAAACTTAACAATGCAATCGATACAACAAAATCAAAAGATGACGTTGACTGAATGTATGGATGGATGGTTAAATTAAATGACTAAATTCGTGTACATACACATGTGTGAATAAGGGTGTGCAAGTCGACGATGAAAAGTATTCGCAAATGTGAAAATCCTAGAAAAAATACTGCGATTACAAAAGTAAAAAACCTAAAACCGAATTCAGAACCTTGTTAGTGTTCAAACAGAACTGAGTTTTCAACTTCAGGCAAAAATCCTTAAGCCCATAATTAAAACGTCGGCAGTAACTTAAATTTTTATTTTCTGTTTAAAAAATGTATGATAGGTATTTAATAAAAGTATAGTAGAATTGTTGGTAGAATAACTGCCTGTTTTTGAAAATAAATTAAAAAGTTTGGATTGGGATTTTATATTAAAACAACAATAAAAAACTTAAATTTGTTTTGTTTTACGTATAAATTTCTAAACGAAAATTTTTATTTAAGCTTGAAAAATGGGCAGTAAGTGTTTATATGTTAGAAAAAATGTTCTCTAAACAATTAGATTTTATTACACGAGGGCTTTCCTTGACAAATTTTTATGTCAAACTTGTCGAACTGACTGACCTTAGGCGGCATAACCTTACATTTCAGTGCACTGCGCTGGTTGGACGTCCCATCATTTGTTATTTTCTGAGTGCTTATGAGTAGCGGACAAGTGAGTTTATTTTGCAGTTTCAGCTCACTAAGTGATATATCAAAATTATTGCAATCATTTTGTTGATGTTGAGTGATAAATTGAAAATTGGCAGCCTCACTGAAAATCAAAAGTCTTTTGATTTCGCCTTCGAATTATAATTGCACAATACGAAATATTGAACAATTGCACGAAATTTGGGTCTTTGAAGACCCCTAGTAAAATTTGATGCAGAAAATATTCGTGGAACATTTTAATCCTCTAAAGTGCCGTTAAGTATACTTTTGTGGGGAAGTTAAAAAAAAGGACAAACATAACCCTTTAAAATGAGTGTTAGAGGGTTAGGATATTCTAAGCAAAGAATCGCCATACAATTCTACTGAAAATATCTGAAATAATATTTTTGCTCAGAAGTTCAAAAACTTTAGGGGCCGATATTTCGGGAAACCAAGCTAACTTTTTAAAACCCTTTGGCAGATTTGGTCTACCAATTGTCTAGCTTCATTTCGCGTTGCAAGTATTAAGGCTGGTTTGTTTGTTGCACAGTGTTATGAATTTAATGGCCATTATTAAAAAAAAAGACTTTTATGAGATCTTGTTTTAGTGGTGGCATGTCATAACGTCCAGTGTCACAGTGTCCATGGACACTACGACATGCACGCGGACATTATGACACTTTGAAAATGGACATTAAGACACTTTTGAAAGAAAAACCTGTTTTATTATCGTCAGAACCAACTATTTTTTAAGAAATTAATTTAACCATAATATGGTTGTTGGTGACAATGATTTGTTTAAATTAAACATAATATGATCAAAGTTATTTTCGGGAATACAAAGTTTACTATTAATACGATTTCGTATGACATGCTTAATTCCCAGTTTTTCATATTTGATAAATACACTGAAATTTATTGTTGAGGGAAAGCTAGCTTCTATGCGCATTTCGCCGGTTGCTTAGACCAGCTCATCAGGAAACCTTTTCCAAAGATTTTAGAAAAGCCAAAAATATTAACCAAATAAAACCCTAAAGCGAATAAAAGTTATAAACACTCTAATGGCCATTTTCTCAATGTATCGACAAACTGTCTGTTACTTAATGTCAACATAAATTTATTGGAACGATAAACTGTCCGTTAACGATTTTGGGTTTCTCAATATACCGACAAAAAACAAAGTTTTCAGCTGGCAACGCCACTCAAAATACATGTAAATGTTGGGAGTCAGCTGATTGAATTTATCTGTACGGCAAATAAAAGGAAAATAAATAATTGGCAGATGAGTGCCGGTTAGCTTTGCGTTAAAATCGAAGCAAATGAGACATTGAGAAAACCAAATTTCTTTAATGTGCAGTTTTTCGTTGGGAAAAAAGATAATCGCCTAATGAGAAAATGGCCATAAGTCTTACTCGTAACAAAATCAAAGCTTAAACAAAACACTAACAATAAACAGAGAGTTTATCTTTTCTTACATTTTTTTTAAATGTAAAATGTTTTTAAAAATGGTTTTGCTGCTTTTTCTCTGGGTGTATATGTATATTAAATATATAACGAAAACACTTGTGGGCGCAAGGATTTTCTCCTCTATGGTATAACAAATACAGGCTTCGCTAGCTAAAGCTTCTCTTCACAGCCGGCCTTCGGCCGGGTTCAAGGATTTTCTCCTCTATGGTTAAACAAACACCGGCTTCGCTAACTAAAGCTTCTTAAATCTGCCTAGTTTCCGAACGAAGCCCGACTACGAAGAGAAGCTTAAGTTTGCGTAGCCGGTTATTGTTATACAATAGAGGAGAAAATCCCTGCGCCCGGCCAAAGGCCGGCTATACAGAGAACATTACGTTAGCGAAGCCGGTTTTTGTTATACCATAGAGGAGAAAATCCTTGCGCCCGGCCGAAGGCCGGCTGTGCAGAGAAGCTTTAGTTAGCGAAGCCAACCAATGGCAGACTTACGATTTCTCGGTACCAATACCCACAGTCTTTATTTCTTTTTGTTTAATTTCCAAACCTATTTAGCTTTTGACCTCTGCGTCTCAGAGCTTGGCAGTTATGAAACCAGCAACCTTTAAATGACGCATTAGGAAACACATTTTCTGAAGCCTGCCTTAAAGCTGCTTCATAGTCTGTATGAAAAGCCAAAGATTCGAATTGTAAAAAATTTTAACGGTATTTTAAAACAAATTTTACACATTTTAATATTTTTGGTTATAAGCTAAGACGATATGACACTGCTCTGATGGACGTTATGACACTTTTAAAAGTGTCATAAAGTCCATGGACACTGTGACACTTTTTAGAGTGTCATAGTGCCCATGGACACTGGACGTTATGACATGCCACCGTCTTAGAAATGTACAGTAATGTGCTGTTCCCCAAGTCCTTTTCAAAAATTTACCGGTTTGGCAAAAAAAAAAAAAAAAATTAATTGTTTCGCAAAAATATTTAGAAAACCTAAAGGCATGGAATTTACTAAATCATTAATAGGCACAACTTAAAATTTATCAAAATCGTTTCTTTTTTCATAAACCAGTTCACAAAGCAAACCTATAGCATCCGCGGAAATTTCGACTGCGTCACTGTCTTCTTTAACATTTGTGAAACTTAATTTGATTAAAAAATTGCAACCCTGTTTTCGAAGCAAGTTGTCTACTTGGCAGCCACACGTTCAAGTTTTGCCTTTCAATTCCTTTCCATTTGTAATACAATCTTACTTTTTTACTAACACACTCACACTTTTTAAATTGACCACGAGATTGCTTTCCATTTCCGTTTTCCATTTGTTTGGCAATTTTACTATCAATTAAACAGCTGAGTATAAGTTTGTCTTTATAAATTGTGTTGTTGTTGACATCTTGGAAGTAAATTGCTTACAAATTGAGTGCAGCCTACGTCACAGCTTTCAATTTATGTAAATTTTGGCAAGCAGTATATGTAAAAGACTATCAAGAACAACTTGAACGTTTGGGTGCAAGGTTACTCTCCTAAGCATATTTGAATTTTGAATTGTGCCTGTTTAGGACTTAGCGTGCGATATGTAAATGTTTGAATCGCAAAATTAACAAAATAATGGCGACTATTATAAAAATTAAAATTTTCCAGTTTAAGATCCCGAAATGCCGCTTTTGAGACGATTGATTTGATCTTAACTAATACCCCATTTTTTTTTGGCTCATGTTATAAAATTTTCATTTGATTTCATTTTAATGAACATTTGAATAAAATGTTTTATTTTAATTTTACACATATGTGAATAGGAGTAATCGATAATCGCGATTTATAGACAACAATTTTTATTCGTAACCGCGATTTGAAAAAATAGCGTCGAAAGACGAACCCTAGTGTGAATGTGTTTATTTAAGAAATTAAATGTTAAAGGTTCTTTAAAAAAAAAATACAAAAATTAAAGAAATAAAATGTTTGTTTCCCAAAATAAAATGAAAATGTACGGCAAACGAGCAATCAACACGCAGAAAACTCAAATATATTTCGATATAATTTTTTACTTACTTTTTGCAATTCAATTTATCAAACGTTACATTCTTAAATGAAACAAATAATAAATGAAATGAAAAAAGTAAAGAAAAACCGTAACGAATGTAACAGCAAATAAGGCGTTGAAGTGCACACGCAAAGTAAACGTTTAAATAAAGACAAATACAGGTGGGACACGAAATGAGGTCAAATTTGATATCTGTTACCTTTGAATGTCGAAGAAATCGAAATAGTACAATTTGAAATAATTTAATAATTTATTTATTCCTTTTTGTAAGACCATTTTTTTGTGTTTATCGCACTTTAGCATATTTTCAGAGCCATTGAGAAAAATTTGCCTATTTCTGCATTTCGTTTTTGTTCTGTACTTGGCTCAAGTTTTTTTCTTATCCTATCTCTACTTCTGTGAATACACTTATAAACGTGCTGCTCCGAGTAAATCATGGACCCATGTTCTTAAAATATTGTATTATAATTTTCTGGCATATAAAACTTATTTAAAATAATGGAAACATTGGGCCCATTTGAATTGTTAAATAAACCGTGGACAAAGAAAGTGTATGGCCTAAAATTAAACATTGAAGCTAGCTAGGTACCGTTTACATCTAAAGAATCTTATATCGGGAGTGCATTTGTTCAGGGACAAATTAATAAGCATTGTTCTGAAATATACATTATATACTGTACTTTAGTGTTCTGTACTGTATAAATATGTGTTGTAAATACTAAAAAAAAACAAAACATTTCCTGCTTGTGATCTTCGTACACAATAAAAACACTGTACTCATACAGCTCAACTTATAGATAAGAACATTTCATTGTTTATTGTTTATTTATTTTTAGCTTCAATCTTCGTTGTGTTTGGTACAGCACAATAATGAACGTTTGTTTTAAATATGCGCAGCACTCCTTTGGCTGATGAACACAACAGTTATAGTTATTTTTGTTATTTCGTTTTCAATAATTTTTGCCTTTTTTATGAAAACAAAACATGTACACAATACACAAATTGCTGAGCAATAACAACAATACTAGTAAAAAGCGTTGCTAAAATTTTTTGCTTGCTCATTGCTTCATCAATGTTAATAAAAACACTAATGGCCATTTTCTCAATGTATCGACAAACTGTCTGTTACTTAATGTCAACATAAATTTATTGGACCGATAAACTGTCCGTTAACGATTTTGGGTTTCTCAATATACCGACAAAAAAAAAAGTTTTCAGCTGGCAACGCCACTCAAAATACATGTAAAGGATGGGAGTCAGCTGATTGAATTTATCTGTACGGCAAATAAAAGGAAAATAAATTATTGGCAGATGAGTGCCGGTTAGCTTTGCGATTAAAACGAAGCAAATGAGACATTGAGAAAACCAAATTTCTTTAATGTGCAGTTTTTCGTTGGGAAAAAAGACAATCGCCTAATGAGAAAATGGCCATAAAGGATTTAAAATTACAACTGTACTGTTTTGTAACGAAAAACAGAACACTACATAAAGTTTGTAACTATCGTTGAAATTAGTTATGGTCGGTATTAAGGGTTGTGTAATAATACACAAACACTAAAAAAATTTATATCGTCTCTGGGTGTATGTACCGTACGCTAAATAATCTTCGGCTTATTTTCGAACACTGGTAATACGCGTTTTAACAATACCAAAAACATTTTGTTAATGGAAAAAATGTAAGTCAAATAAGAATGACCTCATTCTTCTCTTGCAGTGCATTCCGAGAGCATTTTTGAATGGGAGCTAGAGGAAAACGTGTTTCGATTAACGCGCTAATTATATAAAATACAACGCAACGCAAAAGAATTACGTTGAAAGCAAAGGCAAAGCCATTAATATCTTGTTATTTTGTTGTTGCTTTCTACAGAAATTCATGTACCGTTTTAAAATTTTCAACGCCACAGGCTATGAATTTGAATTTCTGTAGAAAGCATCAACAAAATATTTATGACTTTGTTTTTGCTTTCAGCGTAATACTTTGGCTTTGCGTTGCGTTTAACATAATAAGGGCCTTAGGTAATTTTTAAAACAAAATCTCATATTTATAAGGATGATATGTTTTGTATGAAACGTATCGTGTGAAACGCCTATACGCTAAAGAATGCATGTATGGGGGTCAAGTGAAATAATAGATCGACTTGACTTATTTACAATATAAGATATTGCTTATATTGAGGAAGGAAATATTAAAACCAATATTGTGCCAAAACAATTATTTCACGAAGAAATAATTAGTTTTTCTATAACTCCATCATTTATAAACCTATGTCATAAATTTTTTAGTATCAATATTATACTTAGATTATTAAAGGTTAAACTTAAATGTTACCATTAACATTAAACATTAATGGTTAATAAATCACTGATGGTTTAAACGCTGGTTTAGTTGAACTAAACTTGATTTTATATGTAGTTAAAACTCAGCAACTATAAATCACAGTATTGGTAGTTTAAACGCCCAATTTTATGCGTTTAAATATGGTTTATGTGTTAAGTGATTTATAGATTTGTTGGCATAAATACATTTTAAACCAAAAAGATAGTTTAACTTGCTCTGATTTTGTAGCCCTAATGGCTAATAAATCACAGATGGTTTAAAAGCTGGTTTAGTTGAACTAAACTTGAATTTATATATAGTTTAAACTCAACAACTGTAAATCAGTGTCCCATGTATTATATGTGGTTAAAAAAATAACATGTGGCAGCACTACGATAAATCTTATCAAATTCATATGGTCTGTATTGGTAGTTTAAACGCCCAATTTTATGCGTTTAAAGATGGTTTATATGTTTAGTGATTTATAGATTTGTTGGTTTAAACACATTTTAAACCAAAAAGAGAGTTTAACTTGCTATGATTTTTTAGCCCTAAGTGAATAAATTATAATCCAAAAGTGTGGGTTTATTTGTAAAAATAAGAGATTTACCGATAACTTGGGTTTGTTTGGTTCGTATTGTTTCATTAAAAGTGCTGCCCTAGTAAAACAGATTTGTTCAACGCTCTTAAACATCCTATTCAAGTGTTCAACAAAAGGTCTTATTTTAAAGATGGTCATGCTTTTGGATGGCCAATAGGCTTGTGCTGTGAACAGTTATTGAAATGAAACAAGGATTTTATTTTCTCAAGTCTATATAGCGTCATTGTCTGTTGTATATGATCGAACCCCAGAAGAATCTAACATATAGATAATGATACCTGCCAACAGATAAGAAAACAGTTTTTTTTTTTTATTAAAAAATTAATTTTTTAAAGTAAACTTAAAAATATAAAATGACACTTAGAAAACAAACTGATCCCTATCACCCACATCACAATAAAATGTCTAACAAAATATTTAAAAAATAATAAAAATTAAAAAAATCTTTTAAACTAAAATTTTGTATTCCCAAAAATTATTTTGACAATAAACTGGCAGTACACGGCATGAAAAAACTTTACTGGCAACATGCTTTTGCAAGTTGTTTTTGCTTTCATTTTGTTTTTCTTAACCTACTTACAACTACAATTAGTTTTCCGATCAATTGTAGTGGTGAATGTAAGAAGAGATAGCCTCACTGTTTATTGTTGATGTTTTTGTTTAAACTTTGATATTGTTACAAGTAAAACTGTTGCTTATAATTCTTATACGTTTAACAGTTTTATTTGGTTTAATATCTTTAGTTTTTCTAAAATCTTTATCGATGAAGTTTCCTGATGATCTGGCCTTAGCAACCAGTGAAATGCGCATAGAAATAGCTTATCCCATCAACAATAAATTTCAGTGTTTTTATCAATAATAAAAATTGGGAATTAAGCACGAATAACAAAATCTTTTAAATTATGTCTAATAAATTTTAATCTCAGCAGCCAAAAATTTCGAAACGTTTTTTTTTTCACATTATTACAATTGTGAATACAATCTGTTACAAATGCACACACTAACTAAAATTAGGTGGAACTGAAATGTAGAAAATTTCTTTTCGCTAAGTATATCTCAGTCATCTGTAAACCGATATGGCTGAGCTTCAACGGCAAACTTTCCACAGTATATGCATTATAAATAGAGTAACGGACTTAATTATTAACAAAGAAAGAACTCTTAACTTCAGGATTGACTTAAGAGATTTGTAAAAGTAATTTTTAATAAAATCAATAAAATTTTTCAACATTTTATGTATACTGACTTTGGCATGTCAAAACTTTGAAATTGAAGAAGTACCGTTATTTCAACAATTTCAAGACAGATAAAAAAAATGCTGCCAGATCGATAACATTTAAAGAGCTTAAAAACGCTGTGCTAATAATTTTGTGTAGCAAATCTGGGTATTTTATTGTTTTCTTTTTTCTAATAAGTCATATCCCTGCGGGAAATTTGTGTCGATTGTTCATAATGTAACTATCCCGTGACCAGTGAACACAATATTGAAATAAAAAGGAACGAATTGTGATAGGTGAAAACAAGACACATTACCTAACTGGTGATAATGTTTTTAAAGAGTAGTTACTCTATACGAAAGGTTATTGACACAAAACTAGTCATGTGACTGGATTTTGTGCGGGTAGTGGCTGATTCTATCTGTTTCTATTACTTTATATAAAGGGGACCATTCAGTGACCTGTCACGAAGTGTCAAAAAGGTGCAAATTAACCCCCTCCTAGGACATCGTCATGTTTAAATGACAAGTCCCCTTCATATAAAGTGTTAGAGCCGGTCCCTACCACTTTAGAACTGTCACGTGACAAGTTTGGTGTTAGTTCCTCTTCCTCTAGGGATAATCAAAATTTTTAAAAGAAACAAAGTGCATTTTTTAGGAAATTCGTCATTCTATATAGTAAACATATTTGCTTATTAAAAATCACTTAAACCAGCCTCTTAAATCAATAGTGAAAATGAAAGTGCGTTCTGTGCCAATAATTTAGTCCGTCACTGTATATATATATATATATGAGATCCAACATCAATATTGTAGAAATTATAAACTGAATAACAAACTTATGAAAACAAAAATCTTATAAAAAATACAAATTAGCTTTAAAACATACCAGTTTTAGACGTTTCAAACACCTTCGTTTCCTTTCTATAAATGACTGATTGGTTAATCACATAAATCCATAAATTTTCTTAAGCCTTGCGAAAGAGTATTACAGTATCTATTTGTACAGACGTAAGCCTCTCCTCTAATTTCCATTTTATAAAATATAGTTGTGGTAACTGCAAAAAGAATAAAAAGCTCTCTACTCTTGGTAAAAGGTACAATATTTACCAACTACGGCAGCACAAGCACCTGCTTGCCTGACTTCCTGCCCCATTTCACCTGCCTCATTCTCCACTTGTCAGTTCCTTTTGGTTATTTGATTTTCAGCATAAATTCTGACATTTAGTATTATTGCCAGAACGTATTAAATAAAAACAATTTAGTGTAATTGAAAACGTGCTTTAAATTACAACATAAATAAACAACTTAATAAAACAAAATCTTAAAGTTTTTTTTTCGAAGATTTACGAAAAACCAACTTTCAACTTAAATCTTTTCAACAGCTTCTTGAGTGATTTCCAAGAAATAAAAAAACAAATAAATAAAATTTTAAGATTTTTCTATTTCAAAGTTGTTGCTAATTGTAGAGTCAATAAACTTTCAACTTGAAATTGCTCATTTTTCTTATTTTTGTAAAGATTTTAATTAAAGTACTTAATATTGCACTGTAACGGAGGGTTAAATTAAAAAGTTTGCAACTGTTGAGTATTTAAAAGATTTTGCAATAAAATTAACTTGAAGATGAAAGTAAATATATTGCAAACTTAATGTTTCAAGCTGTAGGCTGAGATGGAAAAATAGAGAAATACATTGAGTAAAATGCATTTATTTTTAGACTTTTTCACAGTCTGGGAAAACGAAATATATTTTTGAATTTGAAAATAAAATTATGAAATTTTAAAAATGGTAATGATTTTGAAAGTTACTCAGGATTATTAGATAAATTTGTACAGGCTATTGGAGGATTCACAAGGTGTTATAAAGTCATATGTCTTAAAATAATAACATTACAAAATACCACTGTTGTCAACAACCCTTCATAATTCGGTCTGCTATTGTGAATTTAAATCACAAATATAAAAATAAATAATTACCTAAAATAAAAATATTTTTTAGTTCTAATCCACGAATTAAAAAAATTAAATTAGATCTAACCCGACTATTTTTTATTTTTCAGACGCAAATTACAAAAAAATTTTATTTTGTTTATTTACTAAACAGCAGAATCCTAAGCCGATCTAATTTGACGCCGCCAGTAATTTGTTGCAAAAATTGATAGCCGCAGGTTAATTTGAAATGTTAGCCGAATAAAATTATACCATCAACGGCGACAGTTTACAAAAACTAATGCGGCTCGGCTCACCCGCTCAGCGCAGGTCTCTTCTAATTAATTACGACAGCACAATAAACATAGCCCCCTTGCACACTCGGCAAGTTGCCGACAACAACAAAGTCTGTAAGGAAAAAAGAAATTTCAAAAAAATTTGTTCAGACTTTGTTGTTGTCGGCAAGTAACTTGCCGAGTGTGAAAGGGGCATAGCAAGCAAAGTTCTATTATGATAGCACACCTTGCAAATTCTCCATATATAAAGTTTATATAAAAAATTTCATTTATAGGGTTGTTAACAAAAGGCGGATTATCAGGTTATATGGTTATGTAGTTATATAGGAGCAACAAACTATTATATATGAAACTATTATATCTGAATAACCAGAATTCAATTAGCATCGCAAATAATTAAATATATAACTTATTTACTACCCAGTAAGTAAGTGCAAAAAGCAACAATGTTCATATAAGCTTTAAAATCACTCGTGCTTTTTGCTAATATCCCAGTCATTTGTTAACCGATCTGGCTGAGCTTCAAAAGCAAACTTTGCACAGTGCATGCGATATAAATACAGTGACGGATTAAATTATTGTAACAGAAAGAATTTTCAATTTCACGATTGACTTAAGAGCCTTGTTTAAGTGATTTTTGTTGGTACCGTGGTACAACAATAACTAAGAAGGTACAATTAATGGTGGTTTCTTTTCTAAAAAATAATGATGCATTATAGTTGTGTTATATATTTATTAGGTTACACGAACCCTTACAAAGTGATACATTTTTCTAAATTACAATGGAACAAGATAATAGCTACGTTTTACACTTAACACTAATGTGTATTTAGCGTGTTAAATATTGAATGCAAAGTTTGTACTAAAAGCGATATTCGCCACGCTTGTTGCAATTTTCAACATTAAATTTTCTTACAATTCCAATAAGCGTTTACAGCACTGATTTTCAATAATTGATGTCAGCTGTTGTTAAAAATTTTGCGACAAAAAAAATATAATAAAAGTAAAACAAACGAAAAACAAAAAGTTTTTATATCCATCACAATATAACTAAAAATCACAATATAACGCAAATTGTCCGCAAACACAAGAAAAAAATACTTGCTTGCATAAAAAAGTACTTTACGCAGATGCAAAGTACACTCAGTTATAACTGCGGGTAAGAAATGGAACAAATTTGCCATTTATTGTTGCAACATGTTTAGAAAGGAAAACGACAACTTCTCACATTTTTGCATATATTTTAAGAATGGAACAAAAACCCGCACGAATGGTAGCATATATGGAACATTATTGTCAGAAAAGAAAACACCATAACATTTTCTTTTTTAATCTTATTGAAAATGTCTCAACTTTGTATACCATCCAAAACGGTGGCATGTCATAACGTCACTCCAAAAGTGTCACAGTGTCCATGGACTTTATGACACTTTTAAAAGAGCAGTGTCATAAAGTCTTACAAACTCGAAAGCATAGCCGCAAGGATTTACTCGTCTTTGATAAAACAAGTACCGGCTTCGCCAACTAAAGCTTCTCTGCACAGCCGGCCTTCGGCCGGACGCAAGGATTTTATCTTTTTATTTTAGCCTTGCGCCATGGACACTATGACACTGGACGTTATGACATGCCACCTCCAAAACTAGTTGTGAAGAGTTTACCATTCCGTGTGAAGCTGGTTTAATATTCATCTAAGGTCCCATTAAGAATATATGTTCTCGGTCCTAAAGTTATTTTAAGTCGAATTAGCCATGTCCACCTGTCTGTCCGTCCGTCTGTCTGTCTGTTGAAAACACGCTCACTTTCGAAAAACTCAAAAGAAAAGAGCAATATCGGTTAGTTATCCTAAGAAGTTTCAGGCTGAAAGCCATGAAAATCGGTTCAGTAGGAAATGAGTTTTGCAACAAAATGTTAAACCATCACCCTAAAAAGTGGATAATTAGGTTACTAAAGGTATTATAAATAGTTGCGGAATGCCCATATGGATATAAGATTTTGCAAAAATGCGTTCTATATGATTATAAATTTTATTATATATACTTCGTGAATATCGGTAAATAAGTTACCGTAGGCCCCATATAAAGCCCACTTTTGAAAAAACTTTAGTACGCCTTAAACCATTACAAATAAAGCTATGGTAATAAAATTTGGTCTGTCGTAGTATTATAAGAAAAGAAATCACTATATAAAATTTCGTGAAGATCGGTCCATAATTTACCATAGACCCCATATAAAGCCTACTCTTAAAAACACTTTAGCACCCTTCAAACGAATAATGCTATTATAATAAAATTGCCAGTCATTGTCTTATAAGACTAGAAATCACACTGTCAACTTTCGTGAAGATCGGTCCATAGCTTACCATGGGTCCCATATAAACTCTGAAATATTCTAAATGTCAGTGGAGGGTGTCAAAGATTCGTCACTGTCGAATATAGTACTCCAACTTGTTAAATTTTAAATGAAATTCGATAGAACTAAAATCGTACGAAAAGTTAATATTTTTTATTGTTAGTTGAGAATGTTTTTCTTATGAATAAAGTTTTTTTTTCAAAATTATATTTTTCACATTAGCTGCGCCCTTTATACATCATAAAATATCAAGGGTTATTGAAGAAATACAGGGTGGGCTATAATTCACTGACCTTTGCATTTTTGCATAAAAAAAATTAAATTTTAAAAATAATATATTTTAGGCGCCTGCTACCTGACTCTTCGCAAGTTGCTACTCTTTGCTGTACTTGGTCCAAAACTGAAGCCACAACTAAAACGTAAAACGATACGGTTACCGAAAACTTACCGGCACTGATAGACTAGCTCACTACCAGCTAGCCTACCAGGGCACATGGAAGAAGGCTGCTGACACTCTTCACCATAACTACTTGCATAACTACTTCATTTGGTGGTGGTGCATTTCTGGTATTAAAAAAATTTCGAAATTTGTTTGGGTTTTAAATACTGAATTTTGACTAGCAAAACTAAACTCAACAATTTTTCTCGTTCCTCAATCGTATACATGGCTACTGAATCTCCCAAACGTTGTCTTTAAAGCCTGGTACTCAAAACGCATATGAAAAAAACTTGTGCGGAATATCTATGAAATAATGTTGATAGAGTTGTACTCTGTTCATTTTGTGAAAAAGTTCCGAAATGTTTCGGGCAACATATTTTTACAACTGCGAAATAATGTAAGCTGCACTTATTTCACGTGGAATTTTAAACAAAAGCAAAAAAAAACGAATTGATTATTAAAAAAGAAATAAAAAAGTAATATTAAACAACCGGTAACAGTTTTTTTAAATTAATTTTTTATTAAAAAAAAAAAAAATAAATTTTAGTAAAATACATGTGGGGTTTATTTACATACGCAAAACAATGTCGCATACTTTACTGGAATAAAAACGTCAAATTGTACAAATTCGCAAGATAGGTAACATTGATGCATGTCAAAATTGTCGTGTAAAATAATAAATCTTGCTCAATATTTTTCACAAATTTGAACAGAGTACTAGGCTTTACATTAAAATATAAAAAGTTATATCAAAAATACAATGGTCAGTGAATTATCGCCCACCCTGTACATTAGGGCGGGTTGGTTTGTATTGATGAAAAAAGAAAAAAAAAAAAAAATTAACAATCGGAAAGCAAAAAGGGTATATAAATACAATTCTCCGAAAAAAAACATGGGTATAAAATCAATCCCTTATCCCCGCCTCTCGACTTGAAATTTTTTTTCTCCTCTTTCGCTTAAATTTTGTTCTTTTTTTTGAAATAGTTTATGCAATACAGGTTTTGTTTTGAGACTAATGAAAATATTCAATTATCAAAAAAGCAGTTGAACCCCAATTTGCATCTCCCCTGATTTGCGTTCTATATAAAAAATAATTAGAACACGTTTTACCTAAGCTGCGTTTTGCATAAAATAAAGAATTTTCAATATTTTTAATCAGGCTTAAGTTCATCAAACTTAATTTTCATTAAATTATTTTTAAGAAGAAAGGAATTTTACAACATGAAAATTAATTTCAAATTGTTATTGATAATCAATAATTCTTGACCGACCTGAGATTCGAACCCAGGCGGCTGGTTACCCTGACATGTTTCGATCGCTACTACTCGATCTCCTCAGCGACGACGTCAATAGTCAAACATTGAAGTCAAGAATTTTTCACAAATATTACGAAAAAACAGAGGTAAAGGAAAAACATGTAAAATCAATTAAAAATGGATAATCATTCAAAAAAGCAAATTTCGATCTACCAAAGGTTAAAATACAATTTGGTTTAAGGATTGATGTTTGACTATTGACGTCAGCTTATTTGGGGCCTAGTGTAAATTATAGACGGATCTTCGCGAAATTTTACGGCATGATTTCCAGTCGAATGATACGAATTTTTGCAAAATCTTATATCATTCCGTGCATTTTTTCACTATTTATGTTACTTTCTGTAACAAAATTATCAATTCTTTTTAGGTGGTGATTCCACATTTTGATTCATAGCTCTGGATTTCAATCCCAAACTGCTTAGGATAACTACAAGCAATTTGACACCAAGTTTTTTTTATTTCTTTTGAGTTTTTTGAAAGTGAGCGTGTTTTCAACAGACGAACAGACAGACAGACATTGCTAAATCGACTTAGAATTACTCAAGGACCCAGAATATATATATACTTTATGGGGTCTGAGATGAATAATAAAAAAGTTTCACACGGAATGGCAAACTTCCCAGTAAAAAAAATTTGGGTTTTTTGAAGCACTACAGAGAAAAAGCGCATACTCAAGCGCTTCAATTAGAGAGCTCTTAAAAAGCAGTAAATGATAACGAATAAAACATACAAAAAAGCTGCTATTTTAGTGCTGACAACGAAGAGGGGTTTGAAGCGAAAAAAAAATATATTATGGTTTACGAAAATGATTGAAAAAAGGCATTTAAACAAGTAAAAGCAAAACATTAATGAATATGTTAATATAGTTAGCCTTAAAAAAGCACTCTAGGAGCGCTTTGTTTGCATGTCAAAAGAAGCGCTTATTGTCAGCAGAAAATAGTCCTCCAAACCGGGAACACCCCATACAAAAATCAGGCATCCCATCAGCAGGTTTGAAGCGATTTGAGGTATGAATTCATACAAAAAACCTGCTGCTTTTGGATCACGTTTTTTACTGGGTTAGTATACCCTCTTCACTAGACTGGTCGCATCTTGTATGGGATTTTTTTTAAAATTTAATTGTTTGCGCTGCTTAAAATATGAGGTTTGGTGTAAGAAATCATGATCTAATTTTTCAGGTCAATCCGACGGTGCCTAGCCATGCTGGGTGGGGCCCAAAGTTCCCCATATTTAAAAAAAAACATCTTTTCTATCAGATCTTTATAGTTATAATAGTTTAATATGGCTTCGTTACGATCTTCCGCAGAGAAAGTACTTCAAGTGTGCCAAATTTCAGCTTCCTATGTCATCAGATGGCTTCAGAAAGTTGCGGAAAGAATAGGACATACATGCATACATCCTGACATACTAAGAAAATTTATATTGTATAGATAGATAGATAACATATGTTCGCGCAACATATGTTTAGCTTATTGAAAAACTAAAAAAAAAACCGAAATTACGCAATAAAATTTACTTTAAGAAAGGCTTTTCAACTAGTTTAACTATAAAGATCTGATAGAAAATATGTTTTTATACCCTCCACCACAATTAGTTGTAAAGAGGGTATATTCAGTTTGTCATTCCGTGTGAAACTTTTTTACTATTCATCTCAGACCCTATAAAGTATATATATTCTGGGTCCTTGAGTAATTTTAAGTCGATTTAGCCATGTCCGTCTGTCTGTCCGTGTGTCCGTCTGTTGAAAACACGCTCACTTTCGAAAAACTCAAAAGAAATCAACAAACTTGGTGTCAAATTGCTTGTAGTTATCCTAAGCAGTTTGGGATTGAAATTCAGCAAAATCGGTTCAATAGGATCTGAGCTATGAATCAAAATGTGCAACCACCACCTAAAGAAATTGATAATTTTGTTACAAAAACTAACATAAATGGTGGAAAAATGCACAGAATGATATAAGATTTCGCAACAATTCGTTTTATTCAACTGGAAATCACGCTGTGAAATTTCGTGAAGATCCGTCAATAATTTACCCTAGGGCCCATATAAGCCCTACTCCCGGAAATCAGTATATTAAGCCTAAAACCCTAACTAACAATGCTATCATTACAAATTTTGGCAAGTCACAGTTACATAGGACTAGAAATTAAACTGTTAAGTTTCGTGAAGATCGGTCCATAATTTACCCTAGGCCCCATACAAACCCTACTACCGGAAAACAGTTTAGTCGCCTAAATCCATAATTAATAACAAATCGTCACAGTTTAAGATAATAATAACATCATACAGATATTACTCCTTAAACATTCGAACTGTCGGTGGAGGGTATCAAAGATTTGGCACAGCCGAATATAGCACTCTAACTTGTTTTTTATAATATGGGGAATTTTGGACCCCACCCGGCACGGCTAGACACCGTCGGATTGACCTGAAAAATTAGATCATGATTTCTTACACCAAACCTCATATTTTAAGCAGCGCAAACAATTAAATTAAAAAAAAAAAAAAAATTTCGACCAGTCTACTCTTCACAACTAATAGTGGTGGAGGGTATACAAAAATAGTTCGTTTTTTTTTTTTGGAATAAAATAAGCAAAACATGCTTCTTAAAACAGAAAAAGAACATGACGTCTAGTCCAGTTTATTTGAGCTCTAGGGCGATTCTATTCTAGACAATTTTTAACATCAATATTCAAATCACACTATTTGATTATCAAAGTTATTTTTGGGAATACAAAATTTATTATTAAAAAGATTTCTGTATGACGTGCTAAGTTCCCAATTTTATAAATACACTGAAATTTATTGTTGAGGGAAAGATAGCTTCTATGCGCATTTCACTGGTTGCTTAGGCCAGCTCATCAGCAAACCTTTTCCAAAGATTTTAGAAAAACCAAAAATATTATACAAATAAAACCCTAAAAGCGAATAAGTCTTACTTGTACCAATATCAAAGCTTAAACAAAACACCAACAATAAACAGTGAGTTTATCTTTTCTTACATTTCCACTACAATTGGTTGGCTTTTTCCGACTCGAATTGTAGTTGTAAGTGGGTAAAAAGAAAAAACAAAATTAAAAAACAAATTGCTTCATTTTATTGTCTTCGTAAAAAACCAACAAAAAAAAAAAAATTCAATTTGCAGTTCAGTTTTATGGACGGGCACATGCAAGTATATTATCAAAGTTATTTTTGGGAATACATATACTTTTACATGATACTTTTTTGATGCCAATTTAAAGTAAAATATCTATATTTTATAATAATAGACGTAAGCTTTAATATAAATTTGTTGTGCACTTCGAAGCATTAAGATTCATAGATTTGGCGCGAACAGAAAATTCATTGCATGTTGCACCCGCCATGGCTTAAAGAGCAAATTTCTTATTATTGGATTATAGTTCACTACGATGTTTGATTTGATAATCATCGTCTGATATCTCATCTTTCACAATAAAAAAGAATAATAATAAAGTTTAAAAATTAACAGAGTTTTGTGGTATGATCTTATGAAAGTTTGCCAATTTGGTTGCACCCGTCATGCACTTTAAAGCTCTCTCGTGTAGCTATTTGATCGTTTCATATTGTAAATAGATAACAATAGTATATAAAAAAATGTTACCCCTTCTTGAAATAACGTAATTGCAAATGTGTTACTTTCTATTAGTAAAAGACGTTAAAAGCGTCTAAATGTTGCACCCGTCAGAATAGAATCGCCCTCTAATTTGTTTTCTGTGACTTCTGAATTTATTTGTTTTGATTATTTTGGGCACATAACTGTTCGTATTTAAAAAACGTGTTTCGCTACAAATTTTCGAAGGCGGTATGAACCAAGTCCCCAATGAACTAACTCCCCAAACCAAAAATGCACTAAGTCCCCAAATTTGGGGATGTCGTTCATTTATGGAAAAAAACCGAAAAAGCCAATATGAACTAAGCCCCAAAACAGGTGAACCAAGTCCCTAAACAGGAATGAATTAAGACCCCAATTTCACCAAATTTCCACAAGAGTGAAAAAAGTCCTCTAATGAAAGTGAACTAAGTCCCCAAATTAAAAAAATATAGAAATTGTTTTGGGCCTCCATGGTATAACAAAGACCGGCTTCGCTAACTAAAGCTTCTCTGTATAGCCGGCCTTCGGCCGGGCGCAAGGATTTTCTCCTCTATGGTATAACAAAGACCGGCTTCGCTAACTAAAGCTTCTCTGTATAGCCGGCCTTCGGCCGGGCGCAATGACTTTCTCCTCTATGTTCAGAGAAGCTTTAGTTCAGAGAATCTTTAGTTAGCGAAGCCGCAAGAGTGAAAAAAGTTCTCTTATGAAAGTGAACTAAGTCTCCAAAAAATAATTTAGGGGTTTAGTTCATTTTATTTTTTGGGGACTTCGTTCATATGTACTAACTCCCCAAAAAATAAAATGAACGATGTCCCCAAAAACGTGAACGAAGTCCCCAAATATCGTTGATGTTTTTTCACATACAGTCGTTTGGGGACTTAGTTCATTTTGGGTTTGGGTAGTTAGTTCATTGGGGACTTAGTTCATACCGCCATTTTCGAAAATCTTATAATGGAATTTTCGGAAATGTCCAGTTTTTTTATTTTGTATTTCCAATCTTTTTATTAAATTACAAAAGAAAATTTGTTTATCTATGTTCATTATAAAAATATAAAATATAACATTATGTACAAACTTTTTTACTTTGGTGAATATCTTGTTAATGTAAAAAAATTTTGAGTGTAGAAAAAATATAAAGTGGAAAAGAACGGTGGGGTGTCACAAAGCCATAGGACATAAAGCCATATGGCGTCAAGTCCCATTCCATTGAGTCATAAGGGCATATGCCATTAAGTCTCAATATAATGGGACTTAACGCCATAAATTTTTTCCGTAAAATGAGACATAAAGCCATATTTTTGATAATGATTGTATTTCCCCCCATTTCATGTAGAAAATGCTTTGTTGTTTCATGTCGCCCTGTTTTATGTCAAAAATGGCGGTATGAACTAAGTCCCCAATGAATTAACTCCCCAAACCCAAAATGAACTAAGCCCCTAAATTTGGGGACGTCGTTCATTTATGGAAAAAACCCGAAAAAGCTACGCTAACTAGAGCTTCTCTGCATAGCCGGCCTTCGGCCGGACGCAATGATTTTCTCCTCTATGGTATAACAAACACCGGCTTCGCTAACTAAAGCTTCTCTGCGTAAACGGCCTTCGTTCGGAAACAAGACAGATTTTAGAAGCTTTACTTAGCGAAATCGGTACTTGTTATACCATAAAGGAGAAAATTCTTGCGTCCGCCAAAAGGCCGGCTATACAGAGAAGCTTTAGTAAGCGAAGCCGGTGTTTGTTATACCATGGAGGAGAAAATCCTTGCGCCCGGCCGAAGGCCGGCTATACAGCGAAGCTTTAGTTAGCGAAGCAGGTCTTTGTTATACCATATAAGCATTTGTAACGCAACACATTAAATGGGACATAACACCATAATGGCTTTATGTCCCATTCCACTAAAATTGAAATGAGACTTAAGGCCATATCAAAATTATGGCTTAATGTCCGTTTGGATTGAGACATAAAGTCATATGGCTTTGTGACACCCCACCCAAAAGAACTACCTTACTAAATAATTTTATTCAGAAAATTCGACTTCTTTTTGGAAAAACATTTATTTTGGCAAAGGCTGGCACATAAATTTCAAGTCGTGAGGCGCGGATTAGGATTTTATTTTAGATACATGGTTTCTTCGGAGAATTTTCTTATAATTTTATGTAGTTTACGTTTTTGCTATACGAATGAAGAAAAAAAATCAACCCGCCCTACTGAACATTCTTTTTTTTTAAGTTTTTTAAATTGAGCCATCATAAAATATATTATATTTTGTTTTAAAAGTTGATACAAAATCATAAAAGCCATTTTCCATCCCTGATTCAGTTACAACGTTCTGCATTAACCATTAATGATTTCATTCACATACGAAAAATGTAACAGAAAGTGCACGTACTTGTTAAATTTTAATCCAAATTTAAAACAAAACCGTATTGATGAACATTTATCTGTAGCGTAATTTTTACAAAAAGAAGGGATTTTATTGAAGTTAAGCTAAAAACGCTTTATGCATATAAATACCAACAAATAATACATCAAATTCTCTTGTACCCAAAAATCTTTCCTAAACATAAAAATTTATCAAATCTGCCAACAGCTTAATAAAAATTTTATGAAAATGTTTCTAAATAAAAGTGTTATTAATGAAGACGTTAAATAAATATTAAAACCTTCCTTTAACCTAAATATAGTAGTGAGGGCGAAAAGGGGAGAGGGGGCTGGTTATACGTACAAGAAATTTCCTTTGAATTCAATTATCACAACGCACTAATTATAACCATTCCTAAGAATGGCACGAAAAATAAAGAAATGAAAGATAGAAATATTCTTAAGAAAACCTTTTGTTCGTCAGTCGTGCGTACAAGGCGAAAACGCGTGATGAAAAAACTTTTTTCCTCTTCAATTTCAAGCAAAAAGTCATGTTTATTTAATTTTTGTGGCCCCGGCTTAATGAACAAATATTAGTTATTTTCTTTGAAAGATAAAGAAACATTCTTTCATAACAACGAAAATAAAAGAAATAAAAAAATGGTTCAAATCAAACTGTTGAAAGCATGTAAGTCCTGGGAAAAGGGGGTGGTGGAGGAGGGGAAGGAATTATACTTTATAAAAACAAGTGAAAAAAGTATGGTCGGTCAAGTTCGAAAATTTTAATACCCTATACCACAGTATTTTGGGACACATTTTTGAGAGTGTACGTACCCTATTTGGGAGCCATGGGACCAGCAAAACAAAGTTATGTTATGATATTAAGATCCATATAAGAATTCTTTGTGCCGAATAGTATCTAGATTTAAGATCTATATGAGATCTGTGAGTCGTAAAACGAACAACGACAGAGGCAATTTATATGGGACCAATCAGGTCAGGTTTTAACCCACTGGTACAAAATTTTGCATTGACATAGTAGATTTTATAAAAGTTATCTTGAAGTTTTTTCGGGAGTGGTATGGACCGGTTTTAATAAAATTTGTTTAGACGATTTAAGATGTAATACATATGGTAAAATTTTATCTAAATCCCAATTAAATCAGATGAAACCCCTTTTCCAGGAAGAAGTTTTATTGGGTGCTATGGGTAATCATGGACCAAATTTCACCATTTTCAATAGGGCAATTGCAACGTATGCACCAAATTTCATAAAATTATTTTCAAGATTGCGACCTGCACACAAAGGTAAATATACAGCAAGTCTGTCAGTAAGAGAGATAGACATCGTGTAATCGAGTCAGATTCTCTGTCGATCGGTATACCATCAGCATCAGTTACATACATCAGCACAAACGCATAATACTCTCTTTATTACGATGGTGTGGGTATAAATACCAATGAATACAGTTTGCTTAAGCTCTTTTTTTTTGCTGTTTTTCAAAGATACGAATTGTAGATAGAGTTGGGTGGATTATTTGTGTTAACACTCTCTTGTAGGAAATACATCAAAAGTATAAAACTAAGGAAAAAATTTTAAAAAGAAATTTAGCAGAATGTTTCTATTTGTTTTACTTTCCCTTTTAGCTTTCACAGAATTTCTTGCTTACGATAACATTAATCTAAGGATTAGGCATATGAGAGTGCAAAAAATTTGGAATGGGATAGTTTGAAATGTATTTTGTTTTTGAATTTAATTAAGTATATTTGGAGTAGAACTGGGCACCCATGTGTTACAGAGCAAATAATAAACGTATTCCAGACGCGTTCTACGTGTTTTAACTTAAATGGACAAGTTTCCATTTTTGTTATCATCATCATCATCATGCGTATCATTAGGGACGTTGAAAAGTATGCTAGTGTGCTGGGACAGAGTACGTACAAGAAAGTACTTTTGAAAAGTAATATTTTATATTATAAATGGTATTTCATTAAGAGCTTCCTGCATTTAAATTTAAATAAAACAAGGCAGGTTTGAAATATCATCGAAATGTGATTATTTGTTTGAATTGCCTTTGGGTGTCATTATGTTAAATGAAACATCGTCTTCCGTGACTTTTCTGCGGGACGCCTTTCTGAGATTTCCAAATTTTTATGATTCTCGCGCAAAAGTGAGGCTGAATTTTAAAGATGGCATGGATTATATTCGCTGTGAGAGCCAATTTTTTTAAAGTTTACTAACATAGACCTGTGACTTTCCATAAAATGTGCAAATCTCAAAAGAAAAAGTCTAGGGCGATCCACTCACCCAATCTCCTTGGCAACTTTTCATCACCAACATGGCAGATGATCATGCGCCAAAATCGCTCGTGCAGAATGTCCAACGTAGTAGGAGCTTTATTGCACTAAGCGCCTTAATAATTAATTGAACTCACATGTTGTTGGTGTTTATGTCACCCAACCAAAATCTGTAGCGTTCGTTGTTGATGGTACCCAGTAAAAAAATGTGCTCCAAAAGGAGCAGGTTTTATGTATGAATTCATACCCCAAATCGTTTCAAACCTGCTGATGGGATGCCTGATTTTTGTATGGAGTGTTCCCGGTTTTGAGGACTATATTCTGCTGACAAAAAGCGCTTCATTTAACATGCAAACAAAGCACTCCTAAAGTGCTTTTTTAAGGGCTAACTATATAAATATATTCACTAATGTCACCCAACCAAAATCTGTAGCGTTCGTTGTTGATGGTACCCAGTAAAAAATGTGCTCCAAAAGGAGCAGGTTTTATGTATGAATTCATACCCCAAATCGCTTCAAACCTGCTGATGGGATGCCTGATTTTTGTATGGAGTGTTCCCGGTTTGGAGGACTATATTCTGCTGACAAAAAGCGCTTCATTTAACATGCGAACAAAGCACTCCTAAAGTGCTTTTTTAAGGGCTAACTATATAAATATATTCACTAATGTTTTGCTTTTACTTGTTTAAATGCCTTTTTTCAATAATTTTCGTAAACCATAATATATTTTAATTTTTTTAAAACTTTCTTCGTTGTCAGCACTTAAAAATCAGCACTAAAATATCAGCTTTTTTTATATTTTATTCTTTATCATTTACTGCTGTATAAGAGCTCTTTTATTGAAGCGCTCGATTATGTGCTTTTTCTCTTAAGTTCTTCAAAAAATCCCATTTTTTTTTACTGGGTAATAGCTTGGCTCACTTAGTTCTCAAAGAAATAACGATCGTAGGTGCCGCTCGCTCAAAATTTACACCGGGATTTTTTTGGGATGCATTAAATGCTTTTCGGTTTCATGTGCATTGATATTGGCCCATATTTTGCATTTTTGTGCGTTTACGTACCGATTCATCCAGAAATGGCGCCGAATTAATATGACCACTATCAACTGTATTCTAAAATTCAACTTTGCAAAAGAAATTTAAGAATATTTTGCACTTATTTGAATTGTTTTTCTGCTTTGAACATTTTCCACTGTTTATGTCAAAAATATTGCTCTTTTTCTAAAGATTTTTCCAAGCAATCAAATTTATGCCCATCCCTTTTCCACACTTTTGGCAACATGTAGATTAATAATCAATCGATTTTTGGTTTAGTGGAACAGACCCAAATATAGCATATTTATGGTAATTTGTAAATTTTCAAGTGGGCGTGGCATATCTCATATAAAGACAGCAAGAACAATCACGCCAACAAATGGTGGCTGTAGGAAAAATCGCCCAAAGAAAAATGGCGCAAAAAAATAAATGAAAAATCGCCCAAAAATATCCCATGTAAAAATGGGCCTGAATTCATATGAAAAGTGACCCAAAATTTTTGGGCTATTTTTCTTTATTATTGGGTGATTTTTCGTTTTTTAAATTTTATATGAAAAATAGCACATTTTTTCGGACCATTTTTAATTTTTTAAATTTCGTCAAAATCTTACACACTATTTGTCTAAATCATTCATTAATACTATACGTGCGAAAAGGTGGCATGTCATAACGTCCAGTGTCATAGTGTCCGTGGACAAACTCGAAAGCATAGCCGGCCTTTGGCCGGGCGCAAGGATTTTCTCCTCTTTGGTAAAACAAGTACCGCTAACTAAAGCTTCTCTGTACAGCCGGCCTTCGGCCGGGGCAAGTATTTTTTCCTCTATAGTATAACAAAAACCGGCTATGCCGAAACGCTTTAGTAAGCGCTGCCGGTATTTGTTACACCGTAGGGGAGAAAATGTTAAAAATATGCACCCAGAGAAAAAACAACAAAACCATTTTTAAAAAAATGTTGACCATATTATGTTTAATTTAACCAAATCATTGTCACCGACAACCATATTATGGTAAAATAAGTTTCTTTAAATATAGTTTTGTTGGTTGTGACCATAATAAAACAGGTTTTTCTATGCGTGTATGTAGATCTTTTTTTGTATTAAACATCTTTAGTAATTATGGACCTTATGACATTTTTAAAAATGACATAATGTCAATTTGCAAAGTGTCTTGTTGCCCACGGACGTTATGACATTTTCAAAAGTGTCACAGTGTCCATGGACATTACGACAGTGGACTTTATGACATGCCACCTTGCAAAAAGCTATATTCTGTTTTGAGTAATTGATTATAACTATGCAGTGATTAATTAATATTTAACCATATAGTGCACAAAGTTTGGCGTAGGGCTCAAATAAGTATTACTGTCCATACTGCCGCGCAGCTGTTGAAGATACAATGCAATTTTTTACATAAAACTTACATTTGTATGTTACTAAATTTATATGAATAATAAACAATGTTTTGCAAATTGGGTAATTTTTAATTTTTTTTTTTGGGAAAAAATTCGTTTTTTCTTTTTGGGTCATTTTTCATTTTTATTTTGGGCCCTTTTTCGTTTCTTTTGGGCAACATTTCATATATAACTTTTTGGGTCATTTTTCATGTTCTTTTGGGTGATTCTTCATTTGGACGATTTTTAATTTTTTTTTTGGGCCATTTGTTTTTGGGCGATATTTCCTACAGTAATAAATGGTGCTACTAGAGTAGGCATGCCAAACGTCCTGGTTCTCCAGGATTGTCCTGGCTTTAGACTACTTGTCCTGGTCCACTATTAAATTGTCCTGGTTTTTTGTACAGGTCAAGACAAACAAATTTGTTTTTTGCTTTAGTTGTTTACAAAGGTTAAGATTTCTGTTATAACACTGTTAACATAAGGTAATTGTATAAAGAACTTTAATTAAATTCAACTGTTATCTGGTGTAAAGCTGGTAAAAGCTTTCAATAATATTAGATGATAGTCAATCCTCTTGCAAATTTTGTTTCAACTAGTGGCTGTAAAAAGTTATACCGTGCAAACAACTTTTATAAGTAATCGAAAACCGATAACAAATTGCTTTCTCTAAGGCAGTTCATACACGTTTCAATTCAATTGTCAACTGAGTCGGTCGTTGTCCATATCAAAGCATGCATGGCTTAGTCAATTGATTAGTTTGACAGTTGTTGAGTTGGTTGAAGAATAATCAAAAGAGTTTGATTTTTTTCAAGTTGAGTACTTAGTCTGCTCAATGGACTAAAGAAAGAAATTCGTTAAAGACTGAAACACTGCACAGAAAAAAATTATTGGCAGTTTTTTTTCAATTAATAGTGACATTTGAATTTTAAAATAAATTTGATTACGTTCTTAATTGATTTAATTTAAAAAAAATATTTTTTTTCAATTAAAATTTTACTTGATTTTAAGCTTTATTTTATTTATAAGTTTAATTGAATCAATCACCTCGGTTGTTTGAATCGAACACTTTGTTGCTTTCTCCTTGTTGCTTTCCTCCCTCATCAACAGTTTGCGAAAAATGTTACAAGTGCAACCAACATCTTCATAAATTTATTGTCTTTGCCCTTACATGTACATACACACATGTTTTATTCATTAAAAAGAACAGTCAGCGTCGCGTGCAAAAAAAAACTATCAACAAGTAAAAAATGAACTGAAATTTGTTATAGACGAATTGCGATTATGACCACCAACAATGTCAATAATGATCGCCTTGTGGCTGACCACAGTGTTGACGGTGCACAGTAGCGCCCGTAGAGCAAACGAGGTTGCAAAAATCAAAATTTTCATGAGCACCGACGAAGTTTTGAATAAACTCATGTTATAGGAAACTTTTCAACGATTTCAAATCTGCCACTCTTAATAATATCACATTTTTAGTTTAGAAGATATAGCCGTTCAAAGTTGACCGACTTTCGGTTTTCAAAAAAACACACAATTTTTAGTAAATTTGTTGCGATTTCAGGTGTAATATCACGAAAAATAGGTAACGAATCGCCTTATTTTTTGTTTGTATTGATTGATGCATTTATTAAATGTGTAATGATAAAAAAAAAATGAACTGTTTGCTTTGTGTTTCTCCTGGTAAATCACTATTTAAAAACTATCCGTTTTTTCACTATTTTTCAACTTTGACGGAAAATAACAAAAATCTATATTTTTCTATATTTGCCATATTTGCAAAATCTGTTCTTTGATTATTTCTTTACATAATTCAAAAATTTTATCTGCCCGTACGTGCCCGTTTGGCTTCTAGAGGTAAAAAAGGTTAAAAAGACATGGTTGCCATACTAATATTGCGGTTTAATAAAATTCTTTAATTTGGCCCCTACAGCGCGTAGGATGCTCCTAGATGGGTCAAATGTATGACCAACCCCACTTTATTATTTATTGCCGAATTTCGGTTTTTTTAGTTATTTCAATAAACTAAACCATTTTTGAGTTACGCGAATATATGTGTGACATGGAATTACCCATATACCGAAAATACAGAAAATTGAAAAAATAAATTTAAAAAAAAAAAATTTTTTTTTTTAATTTGTTGGGTAATAATTTAGAACCCTAAAGAAAAAAAAAATAAAAACAATCTAAAAATGTAAAAATAATTTTTTTTTAGGTACCATAAAATTGATTTTTCTACTAATTTTAACTTTGATAACCCATAAGTAGGCCCCTACACAGCGTAGCACCCTTTTCAAATGCACATTTCATAGGCTGAACAGTTATCTATCATATGCTGTTTAAACTGTTCAATTACCTTATTCGGTTCAAAAGATATGATTTTTGCAACGAAAAAACTCAAATGGCGCCACTGTGCGGTGGTTATGGTCGCAATCGAAATTTGGTGTTTATTTTCTTTGTTTGTTAATCTTGAATTATTTTTGGCGTCATTTCATGTTGTGCGTTTAAAGTGAATAGGTGAAAAAAATACAGCCAAATTACACAACAAAAATAGTTTTTTGTTTTCCAACTTGAATACCCTGAAGAATCAAAGTTATTCTACAGTTTTATACAAAGTTGTATGTATGAAATTCCTCTGTCAAAAAATCTTCCAAAATTTGTACAATTAAGCATGAGCTATTACAATTTAACAAATAAAACAAGTTATTTTTAAACCATATTTAAATAAAACATATATTTTAAATATTATTATTTTGCTTCATTTAACCATCAACTGAATTGGTTAAATTGAATTTAGAGTGTATTTCAAATACACTGTTAAATTTATTCAATTAAAAATTTAATCGATTTAATGCAAAAATTCAATCACTGTTTTAATCAATGCAATTATTAAAATTATTAATTTTCTGTATTGTAAAGAATTACGTTAGTAATTCATTCAATTAAAATATTGATATTTTTTTAATTAATTTGTTAATTCATTCAATTAAAATATTGTTTAATATTAATAATTTTTCCAAATATTTTTGTTATTAAAATGTAAAAACTTTTTAATTGGAAAAAAATTCTTGTTTTGCAATTTTTGCAAATTTGAGTAATTGGTATAATCATTTTGGTGATAGGTGCAAAATTAAACAATTTTTTGCTTGTTTCAATTATTTTGGTGATCAAACCCGTTTTTTACTTTTTTCTGTGTGGAGAGTATTATTCAATGTAAGTTTGACTTTAATATGACATGCTGCCTGTTTTATAACTACATATGTATATCAAAGACCGAAATGAAGTTCTAGAAAAAGTGCAATCTTCTGAAAATTATTTTAGTTTAGAACATTTAAAGCTCAACTTTTTATTATTTTTCGCCGTTTTTATGTACATGAAGTACATCCTACTAAAAACTTCGCCTACAAAATAATGTGTTAAGTAATCAGAAAAACATTAAACTTACAATTCTACTGAAAGAGCCAATAAATTTTACAAGGCATGTCCCAAAATGAACGCATTCAAAAGTATGTCATTATTTAAGTAGTTATAGAAGTTGTTATAGATGTAGTTATAGAAGAACGCTACAAAAAAGTAAGCGAAGTTTTACTGGTACGTTAATTTTTTTTGTTGGATTTAAAAATAAAAACTGGATGGTTTTTACATATCGCACCCTAAATACTAAACTGTAACAACTCAAAATTCTTAAATTTTCAGGAGAGCCAAAAAACAGTTTATGTAAAAATGGTGATAAAATTTAAAAAAAAAAAATTAGCTCACTTATTAAAAAAAGTCCAATTTGAAGAAAGTTTTGCTATGCCTTTTGAGAATTTATGTATTTAGGGTGCGATATACTACATACATATGGGCATTTCCCCAGAATGGTCTACCAGGATGAAAAAATAAAATGTTGATTATCATCGTCTTTTATTGCTTTTTATTATAAAAAAAGTCTTTGTTCTTATAAAAGAATGGCTTCATATCATATCTCAGCTGTTTTACTTGAGGAAATTGGGCTGGTAACTGGAAAATTTTATATTTTTCTGTATTTTCTACTTCTAAAGACATTTTAATATACTTATTTTACATGCAAGAAATATGTTATGTTTACACTCTTTCTTCATTATCTCTCCATTACAATCAATTGCAAGAGGAGTATTAAGTTTTTTGTTAAGGAAATTTGAAGACATTTATGAGAAAATGCGTGGTGATAATAATAAAAAAACATATGGAACAATCATACGTTCGCGATCCGTACGTTCGCGACCGGTAAATAAGCCAATTAAACAAAAACCAAGAGAGATATTTTATTTTGTAAATAATGGATGGAGACCTACATTAATACACTTTTAAAATAAATTAATCACTTTTGTATATTCCGTTCCATTGCGCAGATTTTTACATTTCACTGCTGTCCGCCAAAGCTGACTTCTATTTTGCGTACGTTCGTGACCACACGTTTATAACTCTTATTATGAAAACTTAAACTCGATGAAATCTTTTGCACTAAACATAGAGCTGCCCAAATGCTATCGAATCGAAGAAAAAAAATGCTAGGAAAAGTATTGTTTTCTATATTATTTGTACATCAAAAGCGTACGAACGTACGTTCGTGACCCCAGGAAATGCCCATATGTATTAGAAAAAAACTTTTCTGTTGGTGTAATTTTTTATCCATTTTTTCCATGTGTCCTGGTTGATAGGTTCAAACATCTGGCAGCCCTATACTAGAGACCACTAGAAGATGAAAGCAGTAGAAACAGCCAGCAAAGTACAACACGCTACTACTCATATGTAGCAGAGAACTGCAAAATCACTTTTTTTCTTGATTTATTCCTACGCTAAAATTTACATTCAATCTTTGCTTGCAAAACAAAGTTCCACGTTGGTAATTTTTACATCGTTTCGTTCACATTTAATTTTTGCATTTATTCATTTTTTATTGAAAGTGCTTTATTTGCATTTTTGTTGCGCATGCAATATAACACAAATGTGTAAATTCAAAGGAACACATTCTTATACTTTTGCATTCAAGTCTGGGTTCACACTATGAAAGCTTTCTTTCAGAAAGTCTGAGTTTATTGGTGAGAGGGGAAGAGAACATGCTGTTCCTTTTTCCCCTCTCACCCATAAACTCAGACTTTCAGAAAGAAAACTTTCATAGTGTGATCCCAGACCAAGTAGTCATTGTCCACTCGGTGGTGGTTGTTAATGGTAAACAACAATAACAACAATAAACCACTCGAAGAGACGCAAGAATACTTTGTACCTACAGTGGCTCTCATTAATATTCGGTTTTTTATTCCGAGTTATTAAAAGTCAAAAAAATTAATAGAAAATAATAAAAAAAAACGGGGATATTATTTTTTTGTATTCATAAGATATATTAAGAGAACAAAAATAACTTATTTCAGAATTCTGAATATTGAACAAACAATAATAATAAAAGCAAAAACAAAAAAACTTAAGTAATTGACACCTCATTAATATTCGGTTTTTTTTAGCACATATCACATTATTGTTTAAATAAAAATAAAAAAGAAATAAACTAATATCTGTTTGGATAACCATTATTTTGTATAACCTCAGAAAGAAGACTTGGCTTTTTTAAAGTAATTTTTTCCAAGTAATCCATACTGATTTTTATCAAATTCTTCCTGCAGCGGCTTTTTGGAGTTCGTTTTTCGAAGAAACGGGATTTTCGCGGACTCGGCGAACTAAATGGTCCCATAAATTTTCTTAAGGATTCATGCCTGGGGATTGAGCAGGCGTCTTAATAAGTTTTGGGCAATTATAAGGCAACCACTCACGAACAACGTGGGCTTTATGTTTAGGGTCGTTGTCACGATACAGTTTAAAAGTTCCTGCAATTCCCATTTTTTCTGCAGATTGTTTCGAATTGTCACTCTTAATGTTCAAATAAACATCGTTGTTCAAAATGCCTTCGATAAATACCAGTTTCGCAACCCCTTTCCCTGATATGCAGCCTCACATCATTACCCTTCCTCCTCCATGCTTAACTGTTGGAGTAATATTTTTTCCTTTTAACTCTTTATTCGGCTTCCGCCACACCATAGTTTTTCCTTCACTTCCAAATAAGTTAAATTTGCTTTTACAAGAATAATTACGTCATCCCATCAATTTTCAACTTTTTTTATATGGTCCTTAGCAAATGATTTCTGTTTTTCAAATTCACGAAAGACTTTCCTCGGGCAATACGGCCGTGAACCCTTCGTGAACAGCTTCTTTTTAGCTGTGCGATGTATGGTTGCTTCTGAAACTGTCTTTCCAAATTCCGCAGCAACTTCAGTAACGATTTGAATTAGTCTGGATTTTTCTAACAATACGGCGCTCTTCCATCTCGGTAAGCTTTTTTGGCATCGCAATTTGTTTTTTAAAATCAATTCGATTATCGTTCGGATAATGTCACCGACAGTTTTTGGCTTCATATTCAATATTTCAGCAATACCTTGTTTAACGTTTAACGCTTACGATTTCCAGCATACTCCGGATTTACAGAACGGTTACAGTAAATGATCCTGAAATTGGAACAAACGGTGGTAGCGAAAAACACCGAGTAAAGCTAGTAATATAAAGAAATGTTGTCAGCTCATTATTGCTTTGGCGCATATGCTAAAAACCCATTGTAGAGATAAACGACAATGAAGGCATGTAAGACCACACAAAAGGAATCATTTTTGCACGATAAACCAAAATATTGTTGAGGTACACTAAAGAAACTTCTTGACTTTGTTAGCAATATAAATTAAGTACTGAAAACACATTTTTTGATTACAAAATATTTTTTTGCAAAGTAGTATTTCAGAACTTACGTAAGTTGATATTGTTGCGAACTGAATGCTATGTATGTTCAATAAAGTGCGGGCTTATATAAAATACACCAAGCTTTGTATGGCTTGTTAAGTAAATGGGATAAATACATCACTAATGTTAAGTAAATCATGATTTTGATTACAAACGTACTATGGCTTCACAGTAAAGTAGATAGACATGACATATGTGTGAAAAACCACACACGAGGGTAACTAACGTAAGTTTTTTTGATGGTGATTTGAGGGTTAAAATATACCCGATAGAATTTTTTTGTATTTCCACCACTACTTCTGGTATATGTTTTAAAGAAAAATGTGCGAACGTTCATTAACGAACAAAAAAGTTTATAGTATTTTATTGAAAGTGAAAACTATTGTTTTGTGCCGCATACGCCACTTTTCTAAATTTATTTCTAAAAAGAAGCGTTTTGTGCTGCAAACGTTTACCTACTGCTGTGTTTTGAGCAGTTGACATTTTATTTTGCTTTTTCTTTTTCTACTTTTGGCAAAACTAAAACTTATTTTCTTTTTGTCATTTTATTTTGCTTTAGCTTTAACTTCTTCTTTTTCTTACGACAGTGAAGCAAAGCAAGATAAAATTTATTTTGTAAGTTTCTGTATGAGGAATTTGCAGCATTCGCCAAACATTGGCGTGTGGAGCAATCCTTATGCTTAATATCTCAGAAACCATATAAAATTTCGTGATACAGGTTTTGGATTCGGAATGGGGGTATTCAAAATATCATACCCCATACCTTACTAACTTATTTTTAAATGGTCGGTAGGTCAAACCACTAATGAGTTGACGATAAATAATTAAAATATGAATACAGCATTTAACCCAAGTGGGATTAAAATTAAACAAACAAAAAAAGTCTTAAGGTATGTTCACACCTTACAAATATTGGACAAAAAATCCAAAAAAAAAAGCGTGACCAGTAAATTGATCGAACTTTAGCCTAATTTTTACAATTTCTATTGATTTACTTAGTTTTATTTGTAAAAAAAATAACTGTATAATGTAATTTAGAAACTTTTAAATTATGTTTCACCTATCCAAACGTTTTGCAAAAGTGAATCATTTTTTAATAAAACTAGTGGTTACGTGTAGGACGTCAAATATTTAATAGAAACTTTAAAACATTGGAGCGCTTTGGTATAATATCTACGTTAAATTTAGAAAATTTTACTAAAAATCTATTAACAGTTTAAAATATCCTAATTGTCCGCTTTTTCGGTTACGTGTTTTCATGAAAATATAACTTTTTTAATACCCATTTAACCCCCAATTCTCTGATCTATTAGTAAAGAAAAAACCCAACTATTAAGAAACTCAAAAGTAAAAGTGATAAGACATTTATATTTACCTTTATGCGCATACAAAGAATTTTAAATGGGCATTTTCTTCTTATAGCTGTCGGGTTGGCTTCTTTGGTTCTAGGTCTTTAGCTAGAGATTGAACTTGTCAAAGATTGTGACATGAATACGTTACTCTTTTGACCCTCACATATGAAAATGGCTTCAAGGTAAATAATTGACAAAGGTTTCTGTAAAAGGTTTACTGTGTTCCCCTTTTTGTTGTACACTCAAAACAAAGTTTAATAGTTATGGCTCAAAATAAAAATTAAGATTGCTAACCAAACGAAACATACGTATACACAGTTATACTTACATACATCTATAAACTTACTTACATTGTCATTCTCATACTAAGTAGATTGACTGACACTGTTCAAACAAGAGCCTACAAAGGATGGAAGTACGAAGGAACTCGTATGACGGTAGATCACGTTCATCTTTGGATTCCCCCGCATTAGTTTGGCTGATGAATATGACATCGTTTGTTATAAAAACCAATATAAATATTTGCCCATATTAGCCATGCTGAACACGTTTGTGTTTGTTCAACAAAACGAAATGATTTTCCTTTTTTCCCTTTGTGCCCGAATGTGTTGCTATTATTGTTGTATTTTTGCATTACAATCATGGCCACCCACCTTCTTCTCCACCTATTTAGCCCGGTTTTGTTTGTGCCTAGTGGGTGCGGCCTGTTATGTTTTCATCTTCCACGGTGTGGGATTTGTTCATCATTTCATTCATTGTATGTTATTACTACTGTCAAGTATAAAATTTTCAAGAATTAGAAATTTAGTTTTTACATTTTCTTTTTCATTTAGGTATTATTTTTTTTTCTATAAAGCACGTTTTTACTAACTGACAATGTTGTTTGGATATGTATTGGCTGGCGGTGAGGTTGAGGGATGTTTAAGTTTAAATCCTTTATGACGTCTACTATGAGTAGTGTTGATGATGAAGAACTTTTACATACGTGTGGTTTTTTTATGAGTATTTTTATCATTTGTTGGGGTAGGAGAAAAAGTGATTTCTTGCAGCTTTAACTATTGAGGTGAGTTTTTTTTTGAAATATTTTCTGCCGTGGTGCAAATTTGCCACTTTTAATTTTGCAGGGAATTTTTGATAAACGAAAACTTGTTTAAAAATAGGACACGATATAAAAATCATATTGAAAACCTAAAATTTTAATTGAAAAAAATATATGAATTAATATGTTTTTCCTAAAAAGCATATGGGCATTTCCGTCAAAAGGTCCACCGTGACCGAAAACTTAAAAGTTATTAAAAGCTGATTATTTTACGATATTATTATAGAGAAATATTTAGATTTTACTAATATAATAAATTTACCCATAAATTTGTTCACTTAGATGAACAATCAGACTGCGTAGTTGTGCAAACGTAATTTCTTATTTGCGAGAGGTGATATTTGCTAGAAAATTATTCCAAAAAAATTTTCTTACATGGTCTGTAATCTAAGGAAGAGTTCAAAGAGAAATATGTTATTCGGATTAACGGTAAATTTTTGTTTTCTTTTAATCATTATTCAGTTAAATTATTATGGAAAAAATTTCACGTTAGAAATGTTAAGTATCGACCCAGATTTTGGCTTAAAAAAAAAAATACAGAAGATTTTGGAAGTAGTTGGCCACAAAAACTACTTCTGTTTTTTTCACGTTCGAACTGCTACTTCTTTTGCCATTATCTTTGACCTAGAATCGCGCCCTCCATAAACTTAAGCATAGATAACAGTGCTTTCTTAGTGCTATAATTTAAGGAAGGGTTAAGAGAACGTATTTGTTGTTTAAAATATTATTGTATTTTGGATGCGTTCTTTGGATTTACCCATATTCAAATAACAGAAAGGAAGTAAAAATAAAGAGCTCAGGCAAAAGTAATAGTTAAAAAAATAACAATCAGTGTTTTTGGATTAGTTTTATTCGTCAAATTCTGTATTTGCGCACTCAAAGCATAGACGTTTGCTGCAGACATATGCGGTTTTTTGTTTTAGCACACTGGGACTTGTAGCGCAATTTCCGGAATTGATTTTTTTGAAGGTGCAAGGCCCATTGAAAAGGTCTGCGCAAGAAGCCTGATGATCATTGTTTTCGTTCTTTTGAGCTTTTTTTTTTTTGATTTTCGATAAATTTAAATAAATAGAGCTTTCAAAAGTTGTTTACATACACGTTTTTTCCTTTTGCTTTGTATATGTGGTAGTAAGTTTTTGACATCTTAAAAGAAAAAGTTTAATGTTTTCGTACAAGTAAGTAGAACTGATAGATGAGCCTTGTGAAGGTGGAACTACTAACGCAAAGCGGACGAGTGGTCATTTTTCCCCCAGCAGCAGCATTTATGATGATTTACGTATCGCAACCAAATAGAGGATTTAACGTTTCAACCTACTGGGATATGTGTACCATAATTTCCGAGTAGCAGGAGTTGAATTTATTAGAGGTTATTTTTTCCACTGCAGCTGCATTTTTCTGCACATGCGTTACGTACGGCAGTGAAAACATAAATATGTAATAACCAAAACAAATTACGAAGACTCAAAGAGAATTAGTGTTACAGATTGCTAGAGAAAGAAGCAAATGAAACAAAAAACTTATGTAAAAGAGAGTGTAAAATTAACCACCCCCCCGTTGGTAAATACAGGAATATATTTTTATAGGTTTCGCCAATGTTTGTTGCATCTGCGACGTGAATCGATGGGTATATATTGGCAAAAGATAAACCTTTGCAACAATTTTTTTTTATAAAATAAATCGCTTATAAATATTTGTACTACCACAAGTAGTTTAAGCGTCACATTTAAGATAATCAAAGCTATAATTTTTAAGCCTCTATTCACAAAAGAGGGATGTATGGAATTATAATCACCCGTATTATGTTAGTCGTCGTCGATGTCGACATTGATTTTAAATTGTTGTCACGTTAATTTGGTATTTTGAAGGAATGCTGTGTTAAAAATTTTCGCGAATTTTCGCTATTTTAGTAAATTTTTTTACAATTCTTTTAGGTTTTTTATTTAAAACGTATTATATAAATACCCAGTAAAAAATGTGCTCCAAAAGGAGCAGATTTTGTGTATGAATTCATACCACAAATCGCTTCAAACCTGCTGATGGGATGCCTGATTTTTGTATGGGGTGTTCCCGGTTTGGAGGACTATTTTCTGCTGACAATAAGCGCTTTTTTAACATGCAAACAAAGCTTTTTAGGGGCTTACTATATTAACATATTCATTAATGTTTTGCTTTTACTTTTGTTTAAATGCCTTTTTCCAATCATTTTCGTATATTTTTATTTTTTTCGGTTTGCAACCTTCTTCGTTGTCAGCACTAAAATAGCAGCTTTTTTGTATATTTTATTCTAAATCATTTACTGCTTTATAAAAGCTCTTTTATTGAAGCGCTCGATAATGCGCTTTTTCTCTTAAGTGCTTCAAAAAACCCAAATTTTTTTTACTGGGTATGTTTACATTCTATTTAGAATTTCTTTAACTTTCATTTTAACCGTCGCAAAATTAACTGCTGACTAAAATTGAGACAATTCTACTCGACGTCGACTCAAAACCGCCTTAGAAAATATCAAGTGACTGTTAATAGTAATCGATTATTGAGACAATAACAACTAAGAAAATACAATAACAGTTTCGGTGCCCTCGACTTTTCTCGACGTCGACTTATATTATCGAGGTAATTATCTATATCAAATCAGTTGAACTGTTCGTGCATATACTGAGCTGGCCCTTTTAGAAAATCGTGTGCTAAATATTTTTCAATTTGCCAGAAGTTTAATGTCAAATAATCCAATTACTTTTGTAAATATGTTGCATTAAAAATATGTAAATATGTCGCTTATTTTACCTTTACTTTTATTTAAGGTGTTCATACTGCCCTTTTGCATAACTGTGTTACTTACTTCATCTACTTATCTTGAATTCTTTTGTATGATGTGGGGGATTCATGCAATTAAAATTATAAATATACTTCACCCATTTTGAATAAAATCGTTTTTTGTTATGGCGGAAAATTGTAAGTACAAATGTATATTTTTATTGTTTTTTATTTTTTACGCGTAATTAGTGGTTTGAATGGGTGTGAAAATAGCTCATATATCGCTAATAAGACACCTTAGTGATTAAATGTTTAATTTGTAAATAAAGCAGCTAATGTTGTTCTATTAAAGTTGTTGAACATGCAGAACTTCGAGTGATTATAGGTAACATTTAAAAAGTGTAACATGTATATAATGTAATATATTTTTCACAGAAAAGAAATCGTCATTTAGAAGAGGAAATAACTTTTTCTCTCCTCTCTTGCTTTAAGTAAAATAAAACCTAAAATTTTCCTTTTTTTTATTCTCCACTCTTTATAACCTGTTCTGAATGCATAATTTTTTCCATATTCTTTCGCCCATTTTTTTCTGCATTTTACAAAAATGAATGAATTCATTATTAGATTTTTTTCCAAGTATATTTTAATGGTGCACATGTTTGGCATGGAATGTGTGCTTGTATGTTTTATCTCATACAAACATGCCTCTTCCTGTATTTTTTCCTATTTTTTTCAAACATTTTATTCTTTATTTCTTTAAAGCTCCCTTATTTTGGTTTTTTGTTGTTGTATTTTTGTTGTTTTTTCACAAGTCTTCATAAATGAGATGTCATTTATAAATTTTTTTCTTTACGCTGACGCTCCCCATCTTCGCCGTTCATCATGCCAGCCAGCTTGTCAGTGGAATAAAGTCATCTTCCAGTTGTGCGGTGGCAGTCGGTTTATTATTTTGTTATGACTTACTTTTCATTTCACAAGGAACATCTAACCACATGGACATTTAGTTATTTCTATAAGTTTTCGTCTTTCTTTCTTTCTTTCTTTCTTGTATTTGGTGTGTCTCCTTCGTTTGGCTAAATTTTTTTGCTTCTTATTTTTAGGATTATGTGACATGTTTTTTTAAATAGCCACCAAATTAGAACATTTCTAGGAATGAAAAAAAAAAATATTAAATTAAATGGTGGTGGTTGTGTGCAAAAATACAACATGAAAAAAGGACCAACAAATAATTTGTAGAAAGTCTAAAATTCGTCACACGATTAGAATTATTAGCAAAGTTTGTATTCCTTTTTTTTTTCTTTTGTTCAATTTTGTTTTTTTATGACAATTTTGTGGCTGTATCATATTTCGTTTAGAACTTTATCAATTTGTGTCGGTCTGTAAATTTATCCTGGAATGGGAAGGAAATGCTGTTGGTCTTGGTGTTGTTATTAACTTTGATTGGACATTTTAATTTCACGCTTTAATATGGGACTTAAGTAAAAGTTTTTTTTTTTACTTTTATTTTAGATTTATTATTAAACTTTATTAACAATAAATATAAAATTATCCAAATAATTGTACAGTTAGACCTTAAGGTAGGAAATTTTAACATATAAACAAGCGAGAATTTATGTTTGGCCGTGCCGACGTTGACGCATCACGGCAAAACCAATCAGCCTGATTACGGCTGGCGTTGGCGTATACGCCTGAGTCGTTTTTTGTAGTAGATTAAAGAACACAGGTTGTGTGTTACTTCAATTTTTTACAAAAAAACGACTCAGGCGTATACGCCAACGCCAACCGTAAACAGGCTGAATGTGTATCAAATATCAAATTTTTGTGATATGTATATATATAAGGTTCGGCATAGGCGAAAATAGCACTTCTTCTTATTATATTATCCTTCTGTCATATTGTCCTATTTGGCCAATTTCGTCTAAAATTTTACCAAATTTCGTCTTTCTTAGTCTTTTATTGCGAACTTTGTAATGCTTTTGGCAGGCGGACGGACATGACTAGATAACCGAAGAATTTTACAAGGATACAGAATTTATATACATTACAGAGTCTCCGATATTTAATGTTAAAATGTTACAATCGCAATGACAAAATCAATATACCATCTATCACTTTGGTTATTTTAACCAATGTTAAAATAACATGGCGAAATGTTGATTGAGAATCATGGTAAATTTCTGCAAAAGTATGCCCTTTATTTAAATTTATCATCATTTCATATTAATTTTAAATGAAAAATATTAAAAAAGCTTTAATCACGTTTATTTAATATTATTCACTGTTAAAATAACATTGTTCAATATTGAATCCATAAAAACCTGTTTTATATTAAAATCAAAAGTTTATCTTGTTAAATTAACATGCATACATACTTAAGTATGTAAATACATATTTTTATTTTCATGTTTAATATATGTTATAAAAAGAAGACAATTCCCGTATTCTTTTAATTAAAATTATTTAGTTAAATAGTACATCAAGTTTTCAAAGTAGAGTGATGACGAAAACCATATCGGGACATTCTGCTGATGTTTCTGTTAACAAAGGAGAATACAAAATAAGTGAAACATGTGTTACAGAGGTAAGTTTCACATTTGATTCTACATGAAATTCACGTTGTTTCAACTTGAAATAACTTTCATTTAACGTGATTCGGATTTTTATTTTAATATAAATGACATTTTGCTCTAACATTACTGCAATGTTAAATTAACATGAATTATAATTATTTTAAAAGAAAAAAATGTTGTTCGCAAGTTATTGTAAAATTATGTTAAATTAACATGAAACAACAATGAAGCAAAATCAATATTTATTTATTTATTTTATTTTATTTCACTACTGAAAAATGTAAAATCAACCTTGTTTTGAACGAATTACATTGATTTTTTTCAGTGTGTACAAGAAAATGTCCTAAAAGCGCGCTATACTTTTTTTGTCTTTGTTATATGATAATTTCTAATTAAAAGATAAATGTGCGAAATCGATTTTGGAAATTATCGAGAGATTTTAGAAATTCCGGGCTTTTATTTAAAGATTCCGAAATGTTTTTAAATGTAATTTTTAAAGTTGTATTTAAACTAGGATCATCCGGTGGCCGAAATTCGACCACTTGACATTTACAATAAAAACGTACTCATTTTAACTCATAAGCGCCCATGATCCCATGTGGGTGTGTGTTCCCAAAAATAATTAAATAAATAATAATTGAAAAAAATGGAATAAATAAAATTTAATTTTTCGAAAATAGATAACCATCTATAAAATAATAATTGGGCGCTAATGGGTTAAGAGAACGGCAAAATGCACTATTCTCCCATCTTTGTACTGCAAGATAAATTAAAACGCTTTTCAAACACTTTAATTTCAAACTTAAAAAAAAAAATATTTATTGTATATCCCCGTATTTAATTGACAAGATTTTCATGAAAAATTCTCAAAGCCAAAAATAGAAACACAGATCTTCGTTAAAGTTTTTGCGCGACTTTATTTTTCAAAATGTTAAACGGTAACCCTGTCCTAATACGTTTATACCAGGGATACCAATCGGGATTGATTTAAGAAAATCCTGGGATTCGGAATTATGAAATCCCGAAATTCTGGGATTTCTGGATCCCGGGATTTTTTTCAAATAAACAACACTTTTTTTTATTTATTTATGAATTTTCAAAAGGTATTATATATATATATATATATATATATATATATATATATATATATATATATATAGCGAAATATTGAAAAAAATAAACATAACTTTTTATAAATAAAAAGACCGCAAGCTTAAATAATTAAAAGTAATTATATTACATATATTTTAAGAATAAGAATTATAAAAATAAAAAATACAAAAACTTAATAATAATAGCAAAAACTTAAAAATATGTCTGACAACTGGAAAAATTATGCGGCAAACGGTAAAATATGCACTAAAAAAATCGATGCATAAAAAGCTCTTAAATGGATAAATATATGGTTTCTACCCTTCCTTGGTCGCACAAGCTCCCTGATTATCACTTTCAACTATGATTCTTTTGTTATACCTTTCACCACCAGCGGAAGTGCTATGTGTAAGCTTGTCGTTCCGTTTGTAATATCTACAATATTGATCTTAAGCCCCATATTCTGGGTTCCTATGAGTAACGAAGTCGATTTAACGTGTATGCGTTTGCTCCTGTGTACGTTGGAATTGGTTTTACGAAGACCTCAGATATGATTAAAGTTTGTAATAAGTAGAAGGCTACGATTGCCTCTAATTTTTGTCATAAAATCCACTGTTGTGGTAGTTGTTTTTTTATATATTCCAATGTGTAGCCTTTGACAGCAATTAGTTTTATAAGCCTAGAAATTATACAACAAATTTTCATCATGCATCGTTCATAATTTATCACAGGCCCCGTATAAAGGCAACTTTTGATAAACACTCTACTACCGAAGCCAATAAGGCTGTTGAATAGAACCAATTGTAGTCGGGACTGTAAGAAAAGATAAACTCACTGTTTATTTTTGTTGTTTTTGTTTAAGCTTTGATATTGCTACAAGGGTTTATAATTCTTATTCGTTTAACAGTTTTATTTCTATAATATCTTTAGTTTTTTTAAAATCTTTGGATGAAGTTTCCAGACGATCTGGCCTAAGCAACCAATAAATATTAGTTTATCAATAGTGTGAAATGGGAATTAAGCACATTTTAACAAAACCTTGTTAAGAAATTTTGTCCAATTTTGTTTTATAATGCAAAAAATCACATTTGCTTATTTTGTAAATATCGATCAAAAATTTGCAATAGTTCCCATGTCAAGCTCACTCCTGAAATGAACTTTAAAGTGCCTGTAACGGAAACAAATAACAATATAGTAGTGAAATATAATCCAACAAGTAAGAAAGTATGGTCGGTCACACCACAATATTCAAAAACAAATTATCGAAGGGGTACCCTATTTGCAACCCATGGAAAGTCATGAACCCTGCAAAGAAAATTATGTTAGAAGGTTAAGATATGTATTATAGTTCTTTGCACGTAATATTATCTTAAAATCAACATCTATTAGTTATTTGTTCTCCTTAAATCAATTTTGGAGAGGGGTTTATATGGGACCTTTGGTCAGTTCCAGAGCTACCAGTAAACAATTTTGACAAGACATGGTAATGTAATATCAAAAACAACATTTGTAAGAATGTTATGTAATTTAAATTTTCGGTAGTGGCAAATGTATGGGACCTATGGCCAAATATGAATCGATTTAAAAAACATTTGGTAAAAGGAAAAAATCTAAATATAATACAATAGGATAGTCTATGTGTAGAAATACAATTCTGGAAGGAGGTTGGTATGCGGCCATGTGACAGATTCTTAACATTTTCAAAAGCCTTAATTCATTCATTCTTATAACAATAAAAACGTATGTAACAAATTAAATCAAATTATCTTCAAGACAGCCAGCCGAACAGATGGACGGACATCGTTAGATCTTCTCAGAAAGTTATTCTGATTCGGTTCATATACTAAAAGGTGTTTTTTGTGTTAAACACATCATCACAAACGCATAATAAGCTTTCCACTATATTTCCCTAGATTCTATAAGGAGCATAGGGCCTCCTTACAAGATACCACTTACAAGATACCACAAACATTTGCTACAGATTTTGATACCAGCTTATTTAAGCAACTGATATAAATATATCACTCACTGCCACAAGGTTCACTAATACCCCAAAAATATAAGTGCATAAAGTACTCTGGCTAATTACTGTCACCAACTCCAAGAAAAACTCTTTTAGCTCCATAAATTACTAATCATTTACCTGTCGTCCTCCATTACGTAGATGCTCATTATTGGCTTTTAAGTGTCAGAAAAAAAGAAAGAAAAAAAAAAACGCCAACAAAAATACAATTGCAACCAACTTCAGTAATTTTATTTAAATAGTTTACAACACTTTTATGCACAAAACACACAACTAGAATAAAACTTAGTGTAGAAAATATAATCCAAAAGAAGATTGAATCGGTTTGCTTTTGTTTGAACGAACAATCAATGAAGGAAAATAAATACTCCACAAATACTGCACAAATACTTATTTACGTTTATAAATTTTTTTGTGACAGTTTCGTTTGTTTTTTTTTTTTATTTGAATGCAACTTTTCGTTACTTATGTGAACAACAATTGCATGGCCAGCGTAATAAAGAGAGAAAATAAATGGGTAGTAAAAGACGGTTAAAATACCGATGCGGTAAAGTTTTGCAAAACAGAAGGCATCACAAATCATTCGATTGGACACAACAAAACAGCTGGAATACAATCTGAATGGAAGAACTAGTTGTAGTTTTTAGTATTTACTTTTTTTTAATGGATGTTTTTGTTGTTATTGGGCTCGAGTATGACAAAAGTCCAAACAAAGTAGCTCAGCTTAACGCATTGAAAGTTTTTTGTATGCAAATAATAAAAAAAAGGAACTAGATAAATGAATATTACTTATCTATGAGCTACACTGTTTCTCAATGGTTTTTGGAAAAACATAAATAGCTTCGTTTAAAAATTTCATCCAATATCGAATTCATGTTCCAAATCATGTATTTTAATCATTGTCTTCCTAAGAATCATTATAGTTTTAGCAAATCACCAATTCTTTGTGAGTTCGGAGGCGAAAAATTTACGTTGCCTTAAGCATATGATAAAAAACCAGCCCCTAAAATCTCGGTTTCCAAAAGAGCTTCAACAGTAACTAGTACAGTGCTCATACAACCCAAAAAAGCTAACAGAATCACAATGTATGAACTAAGTTCCCTCCTTAGCTACGGCTAATATGTGTACACCTTTAAGATCACCAAGCTCGCTATAAAAAAACAAATTCCGATACCAAATGAGGTTCTCAAAAATAACTAGTCCAAAGATCAAAATTTACCACATAAGCAGTTTGACAACAAAGCAAGATGTTTGAGCGGATATTAAAATTTGCCGCATAAATTTGTATATTTGTTTGTATGGTGAATACGGCCCTTAAGGCTCTGTTGCCAGAAGAGGGAACATTTTCACGCGATTTCGTCTGTAGAGTATCAGGGAAGATTAAGGAGATTATGCAAAACTTTTAATGATTTCTATAATTTTATTGATTACCCTGTTAACGTTAATATTTTAAAACGTGACATCATTTTGTTCTTGAATGTAAACCATTAGTTAAGTATCCTTATAAAATGTATATTATATGATTGGTCTGTAAGGATTTTGGTCCATATACCGTGATTAAATTAATAAAATAAAAAAAAGAGAAAAATTAAAAAAATGCTTCATTAATTTCGTTTGAAAAATATACTATAAAATAGACGTTTTTCCAGAATACAAAACAGCGTAGCAAAATGTTTGCTCATCATTCATGAGCGAAAAGGAAGTATCATTTTCAGCTTTTTTTATTCATAAGTATTAGTCAAAGATGACCTGTGGTGTTGGCTCTGGGGTTTTCTCAAAGGAACTGCACGTGAATCTCTTTTTCCGTCTTCCGGATGAAGCAAGCGTATTTCAGGCTGATATACTAGCGAAAAGAGAGGCATGTAAAACACTGCATTGCAGGAACATCAGCGTCAAAATTGCATTTTCGTCGATAGCCAGGCGGCTCAGATGTCACTAATGTCTTATAGAACAACATCCATTCTAGTTAACTTGTGCAAGGAAGAACAATTCAGACTGGGCAGCCTATCTGACATCAAATTACTTCGAATCCTTGCTCATAAGGATCATTACCGCAATGAACAGGCAGGCGGGCAGACCAAGACTAGAGCTGCTTTTGATATTTCACAGGGTGTGCCAGTCGCAATACCCCTGGGAACTATCAGAAGCGAAATCTTCAGACACTATCTGAATATGACTTATGATAAATGTAAGAAACTGGATGGCTGCAGGGCTATCAATGTAACGCGGCCCACATACGACAAAGGTCATAATCTGAGTGGATTCTCATCTTCAGTCGTAAAGAGACTTCGAGAAATATGCATCGTTTAGCACACTATGAGACTGGGTCTCCATTTTAATGAATGCTGCCGCAGCTGTAGAGAACCTGGAACTGAGGAGACAGTATTTTATCTCCTTTGTGATTTCACAGCGTTTAATTCAACTCGATTTGGATTATTAGGAAATAACCTTCTACGAGGACTCTCTGAGACACCGCGGGTGAAACTTGGCAATTTTGTGAAAAATCTCAACGCAACGGGCTGGCTCCAGACACCTCAGTATTGCCCTAGGTCACGCTTGATTCGGAGTTATTACTCTTGACGAGTTGTGTGGGTCAAAAGGGAGTCACTGTCAACTCTTTGACCAAACACTTTAACCAACCAATCCCAGCGGCGAGGAGAAGAAGTAAGCCGTGCTTCTGAAAGCCCTTATTTCTCTTATAGATTTCCGACAATCACATGTGGGATTTCTGTGCCCCAAAATTTTTTGTTAAATAATACTTTACACTATCACGCTAGTCTTGCGTATTTTGGCGAAAATGCTTCCCTGATCTAATTGTTGTTTAAAAATTTTCAAAAAAACAATAACAACTTATCATTACAGGGTTTTATTTTCTTCAAAATACCTAAGACTTGTGTGATACTGTGAACACATCAACAATAGCCGAACAAGTTTTTGTAACAAAATTGTTTAGGAATCGGTGTAGTACCTACCAAAACCCTTAATTTTTCAACTTTGTATGCTTTACAAAAAAAGAAAGAGGCACTCAAATGATACTAAAAAAACCGGTAAATAACTTTTCTGTTCGCTACTTTTCACGTGGCTACGTGCTTTCGCAGTTTACGTACCTCAGTAGTTATAGTCTACGTTGCTGTTCAAGTTGTTCTATCTCTATTATATCGTTTGTGCTCGTAACTAAATGAACTAAATGTGGAAAAAATAAATTATTTCATGTCGCTTTCAGCACAACTCAACAACAGCTCTGTTGCTGTTGCTCTAGTTCTTGACCAGCAATAATAAAAAAATGGTATAAACTTTTGTTTTGTTGCCACATTTCTAAATTCGCTGTTGTCATTTTTGCAACAAAGCAAACAAATCCAACCGAACCCAATCGAAATAAAGCAACAAAATATAAAATTTTTTTTTTTGTTCAGTATAAATAAATAAACCTGGGTATTGTCGCATTGGAGAAATAAAAAGAAACATAAAATATCATTTGAGAAAATATCAGTTAATATTTGTTTATGGTCAACGGCAATGCAATTTTTTTTGTGCTGCAGTTTAGTTGCCATTAGTTGTCATTTAAGATAGTGGCTTCGTTTTGAGTTGGGGAATGCATTATTTTTCTAAAGCAGTTTTATGTCTTTTGGATTGGGAGTAGTGGTCAAATTTTTGATCTTTGCATGATATATTAAACAGCTGCTTATCATCTTATGTTTGATGTCTTACTTAATAAATTGGAACCATTTTTTAAAGGACCAAAAAGACCCAAAGTTCTCTCAGGTTAAAACAAGTAAATCTGATACATTTGTCTTTAGCGAATTTTTGAAATATTCCACTAAGAAATACTTATAATATTTCCGGGCTTAAGTTTATATGGTCTCTGTGATATATTACACAGTGCAACAAAATTCGGGTCATCGCCGCCAGCCTCAATACTTGCAATGCGAAATGAAACTTGACTGCTGGTTGATCAAATCAGCCAAGGGTTTTAAAAAGTTAACTTGAGTTTCCGAAATTTCGGCCCCTTAAGTTTTTGAATTTTGAAAAGGCGTTTGCTGCAAGTCAAAAGAAGTACTAAATGTACTTCTGTGCTAAAAAATAATTTCAGATGTCTTCAGTAGAATTGTAAGGCGATTCTTTTCTAAGAACGTATTTGCCCTCTTACTCTCATTTTAAGGAGTCATTTTTGTCCTAATTTCCAACTTATACAGAAAAGTATACTAAAACAGACCTTAAGAGGGTAAAAGGTTCTACATACTTATATTTTTTGCATTAAATTTCACTAGGGACCTTCTTAGACCAAAAGTTCGTGCAATGTATTTGAAACGCTTTATAAAGTAAAATTTTAAAGTAGCAATTTTGTTTGACCAGTTCAACAATTTGCACAAAGAAAACGTCTGGGCTGTTCGTGCAAGAACAAGGACAACATTATTCTCTTAAAACCGCTCTTATTGGCACAAATTTAGAGTACAGAAAAGCTTTTCGTTCAAATTGGGATCCCAACGAGTCCCAAACTAGACTAAAGAAACAGACCTCATATTATATAATATTATGTATTTCTATGGGAAGTGCCACGCCGAATTTTCCAATCCCACCCACATTTGATCGGTTGTTGTGTATTGATAACCAAGATGATTGTATCTTATTTGAAAACTTTAGCTCTTGCTGTTCTCTAGATATACAGAAATCTTCTTAAATGTCTTTGTATGGGAAGTACGACGTCTACTTGTCCAACCCGTCCTAAGTTTTCTTAGATTTTGTGGTTTGATAACCAAGATGGCTGCTCCTGATTTGGAAACTTTGCCTTTTGCCGTTCTTCAGAAATATGTATGTTGTACATTAAACAACAACAAGAGAGTTTTAGGTAAAATAAGAGACAAGTCTGTTTTTTGCAAATATCTCAGCTATTTGTGGACCGATCAGGCTGAATTTCAATAGCAATCAATTCCGGACTATATGTAAAATAAATATTTAACTAATAAGTCCAAATTATATCTGAGGTCTTCAGAAAACCCATTTCAACGAACACACGGACAGGCGGACATCGTTAAATTGTCTTCGCTCCTCAGTAGGAATTACAAGCGTAATGACAAACTTATATAGATCTTTTAACCTTGAGTATTATTCGTTACGACTTAAGGCGTATTTCGAGAATTAAATTAAATGGAAAATTTTAAACCGATCATCACAAACGTTAAAACATACGGCCATATTCTGGAATTTGAGCAAAATTTAAATAAAAGAATATTTTGAGTTATTTTTTAAATCAATCTAGTTTTTTGTGTGAGCTCAAAGTGAGACGTATAAAAAACTGAATATTCTTACGAACCTCTGAAACAGGATCGTATTGAAAATTTGTTCGTTTTCAATTCAAGTCAAATTCGATTCCCAGAACATGGCTTAAATTTTTATTTTAAGTCATATAAAACCTAATTGAAACAAATTTAAGAAAAATATCATTATTCGTTATGGGTTCCGGCTAGATTTTTCAAGTCGATCATAATCGTGATTAATTTCAGTTTATTAAATTCCTAGGCGTACGAGAAATAAAATCCAATATTTAAATGTTAGTAAAACTGTTTCTTATTTCTAAAATTCTAATTTTAATAACTAATTTTAGTATAGTTCCCTCCATATGCCCCTCTACCCACCCAGATAAACATATTTTACCTGATTCCAAAAAACCAGTTTATTTCCTTTTTGTTGTGCTTAAGTATCATTTTGCATATCATGTCTTTACTGCCATTTGTTTGCTGCTGCCGCTACTGCTGTTCTATGAAAATGCCTGCGGGCAAAATGTTACACATTTCAATATGGCAAAGACGGGCATTGTCGGTGGTTCTTGAAAAAATAGAAATGACAAAAAAATACCGACAATTTGGGTTTTTTCTGGTGCTGTTGTTCTTTTGCATTTAACATTTGTATTTGTTAAGTTTTTATTGTTGTTTCTGCTACGCCTTTATCAAATTTCTTCGTATGCAAAAATTTCTTTACTTTAATTCTATCTGTCCATCCGTTTGTTTGTCTGCTCGGCCGTCCGTCCATCTGTCTTTTTTTTTTGCATCGGTGTAACTTCTCGTATTTTGTGCGGCTTTTAACTGAATGTCACTTAAAGTCCTCATACAGAGCCGCACAATCAAAAAAAGAAAGAAAACCTAAAATAAGGCTTCTTCTCCGACCATTCATTTTAAGCATTGATACAGATTTTTGTTTGATTTTAGTTTTTGTTGCCTCTGTTGTGTTCTGTGTAGTCACACATTTTACATTTTATGTGTATTAAAAAAGCCTTCGGCTACCTTTATTGAGCGGCATGTATCACATTTGCATTCTTCAATTGCACCCAAATCACAAAAAAACAAAGAAGAGCAAAAAAAAAAACAGAAAAAACAAGGACAACAGCTACAATAACATGAACAAAATGAAATGTTGTCATCACTACAATTCACACTTTAATGTCTTTTTGTTTTATCCATACAGTACTACGGATGTACATATGGTATTGGATATTTACCTTTAGATGGTTAAATGCACACACAAATTGACGTCGAGAAAGACATGCACACAAACACTTATTGAATACTTTACATTCTCATATATACAATGTATTTTATTTATGATCATCACTCCTTTCATTTGAATGTTTAGAACAAAAGACGACATTGTTGAAATGCTTTTACAGGTTAAATACTTTTTTGATTATAAAATAGACGATACCATAATGCAAAGACAACACAGACATTTAGACAGTTTTAGAAATCCATGGAAAAAATCCTTTTAAATGGGTTAATAATGGTCATTAAATTTGTATCAGCAGAAAAATATTATGAAATTAAAGCTTTGAGTTTTGTAAAGTTGTTTAGTTTTATTTAGAGGTGTATTATTTTTATGTTTGTGCTAAAAATTTAAAGAGATTTTACGTTATTTTACAAATGAGAAATCTGAAGACTTTGTTTCCTGATTGCATTACAAAATGTGTCATCTAAATGGCACAAATGATTATTTATTTAAATATCTTTAATTTATTGATTGTATTTTTCTCTTCCCCAAAATTTAGCTTTCAATTAGTGCTGGCAAAGTATTGAGTTGTGGGTACCGAGTACTTGCACTTATTTTTGGGAACTTGATGCAAAAAAATAGTTGCTCAGTACTTTAAGAATTGTATTTTTTAAGTTCAATTGAAAATGGAAAGGGTTTCTTTTGAAAATATAACTGAAAAATTTAACCAACAGCCAAAAACAAGCTTAGGGAAAATTTAATATTAATGAATATAAAACGTAGGGCAAAAGGGAATTTTTGTAGGTAACGTATGGATTTTATTAAAATCCCTTCTGGCATCACTGTGTCGTTTTGTTGCCGTATCCGAGACAAACAATGTCTGAACATATCATGGCGAAGAAACTGAAACTACTGCTACCAAAAAGGTAAGCGCTGGTCACTGAATCCGAATCCGATATTGCAGGGTTGTGCATATTAAAAATGTAAAAAACTTCCAAAAGGGTTTTCGGAAGTAACCGCCACAAATCGCAATAATACAAAACAACCATGCATGACAAATGAAAATGAACCTAATCAAGTACTTAAGCTATTGCGTAATATAATCATATGAGAATTCGAAAGTAGCGCTGGGAAAATATCGATAGACTATCGATAGTCTTAAAATATCGATAGAAAAAATATAAATATCTATATTTTTATTATTTAAAATACAGCTATGAAGACATTTAATCTAACAGCAGCTATACACACCAGTGACGTAAAATTTAGATGGTACTGACAACCAAACAAAAGAGTAATTTTTTCAACATTTTGGTACTTATTCAAACATATTTTTTTATTGAAAATAAACTTAATAATTAAAAACTAAAATACATATTGTTTTGCTCAAAGCTCAGCTATCTATGGACCAAGCTGGCTAAATTTCAACAGTGTTGCCATAACCGTTTGATAAGAATAAATTTTTGTGTAGGCAATGTTGTCAACAGAGCTGTGCTGTCAAAGTTGTAGAGTTGGTGTTGAGGTTTTTGTATCGGAGTCGGAATCGAAGTACTGAAATCCAAAATTTAAAAAATAGCGACTCCGACTCCAAAATTTTTCGGCATGAAAAATTAAAAAAAATATTCTAATAATTTCTTAAATAAAAAGACTTCGAAATTGGCGATGCAATAATTAAAATATTGAATCGAAATTTTTACTGAATCCTTTTCTGGCTATATTTAACCATATTAAAGGTACTTCATTAAAAAAAAGAGTTTAAAGTCAAATAAGTACCAGTCTTATATACATTTGGCATTAAGGTTTGATAAGGAGTCGGAGTTGAAATTTCAGCGGTTGTAAATGGTAAACAAAAATATCAACACTAAATTTCTAAACAAAGAAGCATAACCAGAAAAGAGAACTAAAACGGACGTGGGGGTACCGTGGTATTTTTGAAACGAACAAGTACTGAAAATAGTACCATAGTACTGAATTTTCATCACTGATACACACACAGTTTTTTGCCGCAAATTTTTACTTGCTATTATTCGCGCTGAATTACAGCAATGAATACAAAAACCAATATGGCAGGTGGTATGGATTGCTTAGCAGTGCTTTTTACTGCTAATTAAAGGCCTTTAAGTCGAAATTTGTACATGTTTATATAGGGACTGAAATGTCAAATATTTTTGTACTATTGTAAAAAAATGCAAATCCAAATACAATTGCAAGCATAGGAAAAAACAATGAACGACCATTAGAGGATAAGTCCGCTACATTGATTACCTTTTTGGGTTTAGAACTTAGAAAATATTTTAAAGTTGCAATGGAATATCTTATAGTCCCTGTTACTTCGGTTCCTTCAGAAAGGTACTTATAAATTTTTAAAAAAACTGCCATCTAAAATAACGTGCGTATATACATATGTACGTCTCATAGGTACATTCATTAAAGTGATATAAACAACGAACTGTAGCCGTATAAAAAAATAATTAAAGTTTTCCTGCACAAGTACAAACATTCAGTCGATAGTAATATCGATAGTGAAATCTGAACTATCGATAAATATCGATAGTATCCCAGCACTAGTCGAAAGTGCTATACTCTCAACAAATGTTAGCTGTTTATTCTCTCTCATTATAACACAAATTCTTTCAAATATATTATTGTTGGAATAAAATAAAGCTGAATCAGAACACAGATAAAATAGAACATTAAAACTGAATTAGATCATTCAAAACATGTTAAAATGTTTAGGTTGTAGACATAGTCCAAAACAAATTTGCATAGAGAGAACTATTTTTTGTTTTTTTTATTGAATATCGTCATATAAATTGCTAATGCATTGCATTTTATTGCAACTAGGAAAATAGGTTATGGGAAGGAGGATAGAGGGAGTTGTGGTTATAAACATACAACTTAAACTTATTCATGTTGAAAGTGAGAGGAAAGACTTCAGCAGGAAGGTAAATTAACTGGCCAATCGACCAAAAAAGGATGGGCTTGAGGATAAACGTGTATTACGAACAAACGCAGGGGTTTCGTGAACCATTTCCTAATTTCGTCAGAACACATCCCATTGTAGTAACGCTAAAACAGGCAAATACATACCACTTTGCTTTGCAGTAATCAAGGGATTCAATAGAATTGAACACCCTTCTTTCACCAATAAGAACCTTCGCTCTCTCCTCCACGCAGTCGAAAATTTCCAAAATAGAATTTGAAGCACCGGCCCACACGTGAGGGTTATAGAGTTGAGAGGTGGTATAAATAGTAAGGAGGTCAGATGGAGTGAAGTATATCTTACACCGTTTTAAAAAAACCAAAGCACTTGAATGCTTCTTTCGGCACCTTGAATATATGTTTTATTCATCGGACTTCATACTGTATCTTCATGCCCAGAACACCAAGAGATTCTGATTCCTCAATAATTATACCACACAAAAATATAGGTAAGGCATCTTGATTCGTCGCGCGTTTATGCGTCAGCATGCAACATTGGGTTTTTCGGGCATTTAAATCGACTCTATTTGCACGACCCCACTCCGCGGATATATTGAGGTCTCAGCCAAGCGTATCATTCATGTTCTGCCTCATAGAACCAACATAGGATACACTTGGTCTATAATCAAATGAGTACGAAGGACTAAGGTCATCTGCAAAAGAGTAGAGAAGATATCGTAAGAAGATTGACATAGGGGGTCATTTAGAAAAATAAGAAATAGAGTAGGAGAAAGTTTTTGATATTCTTTTATAAAACATTCGTCTGGCAACAATGTGTTGATTTGTAGCCGTACCCCAGCCAGACATTGTCTGGAAATTTCAATAGCGAAGAGATTGAAACCACCGCTACCTAAAAGGTACGCGTAAAAAAATTCCAATAAAGAACTTATGCGTCTGAAAGAGAAGCATGTGCAATTATCTGATAAATGTGACATGATAGGAAAAAACTGTGGTAAAAAAAAAAAAAAAAAATCATTTGGAATGGTTAAAAATAATTTTCAATGTCGACCTGTGTAATTGTTTGGTTTTAAATTAACAATAGTACTTTTATCTTTTCCATGAGCAACATTATATGGTTGAAAAACCATAATGCTTTTTTAAGTGTTGACAATATGCATACATATTTCTTATTTATCACCATAAAATGTTCGGAGGCAACCATAATAAGGTTGTGGCCGCTCGACGTAGGAATTATGCACCCCTAATAAAGTCTTAGGTGACAAATTTACTATAAAATGTTAAAAAATAGTTTTTCTCTATTTGAGGTTTCTTTTAAAATGTATAAATCAGAAGAGATCCAGACGTGAAAAAGACCACTCTTAGAAAATCTTCGCCGAGCTCAACCAAGTCTTACAAAATTTTATGATTATGCACTTGATTTTGAGCAAAGTTTAAGACTTTGCACATACAAAATTGCTCTTGCACTAAGTTGAGCAAAGTCTCATTAAAACAAAGCTAAACTTTAAGATTTATTTCAATTTTGTTTTCAATATTTTTTTGTTGCACTTAATATATTGATTGTTATTTAGATCTTCGATCTAAGAGGTTCATGTAAGATCATGCTTTAACTTCTTTCCTACTCAATCTTTTTTATTCTCATTTCATATCATTTCTATCATCCCATTGTGTTAATAATTTATAACTTTGCATCTGAAATATCAATTGAAACAATTCAAACTCCTTTGCTACTCCTCTCTGCAGGTCAATGCTTAGATTTTAAGTTGTTAAATTGTCATTGTGGTATTTTAATGGACTCAACATTTTAAAGGTTGCAAATGAGGTGACTACAATTCCAAAAAAAATAAAAAAAACATTGTTAGGAAAAGGCTCAACGTTACCGACACACATGCCATAAAATAAACTTTTAAACATTGTGTTGTCAACTCACCGAAGAGTTTATCGGCAACAAATATGTTGGTATGTACGATAACTAAAAAAAAAAACATTTCGAAGGAATTATTAAAGTAAACATTCACACACACAAATACAAACAACCGACTTGTCTTTCGAAATATTTGTTGCAATAGTAAATGGCAAGTAAATAACTGAGTACGTAGTAAATAAACGAGCAAAGAAGGGTTAAACAGAGTTTTCAACGAAATATTTTACCGTATTAATACTATAAAATATGGCCTGAAATTTTAGAAAAATTTCAAAACTTTCCTTCCAGTCTTTTAGGTATGAGACGATAAGCTCGAAAAGCAAGCAACCCCTGTGCAAGAAAAGATTTAAAGTTGAACAACCCCAACAACAACAGAAACAATAATAACTACAAAAAGATACTTTTCGCATAGGAAATCAACTTAAAATTTTGTAACACTCACACATACTTACGCACACCAGTGGACATTTCACTACTCCTCTAACACCACAGCTAGACAGAACGTATGATATCAATAATAGAAGACAGCCACCTTTAAAATGGGGAGGAATGGGATTGTATTAATGCAGATTGTTAGAATATTTTAGAAGAAGTCTGGTGCAGTAATTTTTTATGGAATTTAAAAGTTACACTCAAAATAATTGGCGGTGATATGATACGGTGATATGATACCAGTAACGGTAATGTAAAGTTCTTTCAGAAATCTTAAGATCCAAAATAAGGTGCTTAGATTGTTAAGCATTCAAAATTGTACTTATTTTGAAGATCAAGGTTTTTGCTCTACTTAACAGTTAAAGTTTTTAAAAATCTATTAACGAATTTATGAGTGATTTAATTAAACTGTTGAACATTACTTGATACTTCTGTTGCTTTACTGCGTAAGTACGGTGTCAATGTGATCTTCGGATTAAATGCTTTGTTGTTAATTATTAAGAGAGTTTTAATATTTGATGTATACATTTTGCAGTTTTAAAGTAAAAGTGATAAGAGAAACAAGTGGGCAGTGAATAATAAGTAAAGACAAATTAAATAAAATAAAACAATAAACAGTTATAATGGCAAACTGATCTAAGAAACTACGATCCGATAATGATATATTTTTGGTGGGAAAATGCGAAAGTGAACTAAAACGCGCAAAGTTGCCTTATATGAAGCAAGTTCTTCAATTATTTTTTTATAAAACCCGAGTGCAAAAAATCCCTGTGAAGGCAAGCATAAAAAATTCAATACATTCTACTCTTGAATTTTGGCAAAAAGCAATAATGACCGAAATCAACTGCGTGAAAAACAGATTTGGCAAATGTGAAAAATATAGAAACGATGAGAAAGAATTCTGTGAAAAGATGAAAAATTATATATTTGATATCGCAGCTGCGAATGTACTTGAAACAATGACTACTGAGAGGACAAAGATTTCCTTCTGTTGCAAAGAGAAAAGGGTCGGCCAGGTTGTATGTCAGGCCAGGATTTTAAGCTGTCACGAAAACAAGAACGCAAAGCGAAGCTACTGGAAGAAGCAGAAAAGCGCAAGCGAAAATATCAAGAAGAGTCACAAGAAGTTCAAGGTATTGGTCAATCTAATGTCCTTTTTTTTATTGTTAGTTTTTATTATTGGTTGTTGTTCAAAAATGAGGTTGCGTCTGATACAGATACCTTAGAAAGTATTCTGTGCAAAGGCGTAGTAATGGATAATTCAGCTCCGGAAGTTGATTTACTGAAGGACCAACATCAAGGAATGCAGGGATCTCGCGGAAAAATCCATTTCGTTGATGATCGAATGTTAGCAAGCATTGATAAATGCCGCATCAGTGATCGCGATGCAATGCATTTAACATCTGCTACAATTACAGCCGTCTTGCAGAAGTTGAACGACTGACTTGAACGACATAAAAGTGGAACCGAACATCGTTTCAAACAATGCGAACGGAATATCGCCGCAGTGAAGCGAAACAGATCATAGATGAATTCATGGTACATTATTAATAATTAAATATAAATAAATATCTTGAAGGTAATTAACATAATAATTGTAGACACATTCGGTTAACTTGGATGTATGATGTCAGCTGCTGGAAGAAAAGTGGACCCATCGAGTCCAACCAAGACGAATTTAAGAAGGTTAACTCAACTCGTCAGCCGTTCATCAGCTGTTTCCACGGCGATTTAACAAAAAATAGGGAAACGTTAAAATACAATTTTTTTTTATGTTTTCCGCCAAAATAACCGAAAAAATTTCTTAGAAAAATTGCGAAAAACTAAAGTGAATTTAAAAATCTCTTTTATAGCCCAAACAAATTTTTTATTTTGTTATCCAATCAATTTTTGCCTTGTCAGCATTTTGACAGCCGCCTATTAAATTGCAAAAAAATACATGGGGCTTTTTGTAGTTCTAGAGTTGTACTTACCTTGTTTAATTCGCCTTGGGTCCAACCATGTAGATAGCGACTTCAGGGAGGTGATCGTTATCACCAGTAAAGAGCTTTTTGAAGCCCTTGATGCATTCTTCAAGAGGGACCAATTTTCCGGCATGACCAACGAAGACTTTGGCGACTTTAAAGGGCTGGGACAAGAAACGTTGAAAACCTATGGCGGAGGGGAAACAACCCAACAATGCAGAAGCGGCCTGAGTGAAACGGAAAATGTTTTCAATGAAAAGCAATACATCTTGACCTTCTATATAACGGAAGTATTCAGCAACGGTCAAACCAGTCAAAGAAACACGGGCACAAGCGCCGTAGACAAGAGCTACTTTTGAAGTCTTGTCCTTAAGGGAAATGACGCCGGCAGCAATCATTTCATTGTACAAATCGTTACCTTTACGGGTACGTTCATCGACACCAAAGAATAATGCATAGATTAATCAACAAATGTCTTGAATGTTATTTTCACAGATCTTAAATTTGTATTAAAAAAATTGTATGTAACCAGATAATAAACTACAATTATCTTTATACGCTTAAGTGGCGAAGGGTTTCATATGATCGGTTTTTCGCCTTTCCTTTTTTACTTGCATTAAACTGCTTTAAAATTGCCTCAAAAATTTCTTGCTGTGTATTCGCAAGTATGACTTTTAAAGGCCAGACAATTAGGTAATAATAACTTTCTAAATCTCTGCGCTTCATCGGTATTTTCAGGCCATTACATTCATACAACAATAACAACAGCAGTATACAAAACAATTGTGCTTGTTGGTGTTGTTTCTATTGTTGTATTATTGTATTATTTGTGTATGCTGTCTGTCGTCTACAAAATTTGCTAACGTAGTACGTCGTACATAAACCTGCAGTGGTAATGTTTCTCTGTCAGTTTGTTGTTTTTTTCATTAGTTATAAATATATATATGTATGAACATTTATATCTTTTTTTCGAAATCCCTAGAGCCAGGACATAAAATCAACCTGGCACAATGAAGTGTAATAAAATGCGATTTGTATGGATGTTTAAAAATAGTACGTATATATTTGTAGTCCCTTAAAACAAATAGAAAATAGTACATTCAATGTTTAACAAAAACAAAAATGTCAAATTCTCAAATAATTTGGCCTGGTACTGTGTTTCTTGTATGTGAGTGTGTGTGTGTGTGTGTGTGTGTATAAAGGGGGCTTTTTGTATTGCTTTTGTATTTTTAATCAAGATAAACTTCAAAATAAACGAAATTCTAGTCAGCTTCAGATAGAGTTCATAATGTCGCCATTGAGAGTGGGGTGTCCTCTATTATGCCAGTGTAACGAAGAATCTACCCCCTTTCTCAATAGCATCCACAAACATACACAAGAGTGCAAGTACTAAAAGTGTACAATAAGTAATAATAAGTATAATAATGCCAACAAAGGAAAATATAGTATAAGCGAAGTAAGGGTAACGCATTTTTCTATTATTTCTACTCTGCATTTCTATTTTCCTTTCCTTGTTCAGTTTGTATATATATTTTTTTTATAGAGCGTCATTCTTTTAAATTAGTTTCATTATCATTAGAATTACTAAGAAAAACGAGTTGAAGTTAGAGAAAATGAGTACAACATACCTTATCACACTTTAAACAATTGCTGGCATTTTTCATTTTCACTACCAACACTTCTTTAATTTCACGGTATAATTTGTATTCCTCCTGCCCGCTCCCCCTTCCGGTACCCGGTATTTGGTGTTATTGTATTTTATAGCGTTTTACAGCCACTTACTTTTCCTTTGTGAGAATGTTTAAGTAGCTCATGGTATCCGGACATTGTTGTGTTGCATGCTGTTGTCTTGCTATTTGATAAATTTTAATTTCTGTAGTTATTTTATCTTTAATTTAAGGAATGCATCACAAATGGCGTTCTAAGGCACTCTACTTTCGGTGAGTAATTTTAGAAAAACTATAACGAATTTCAGATGCATTTTAGAAATAACTTTTGCTGGCTTAAAATTCCCATAAAAATATTTTGAAGAAAACATTTTAAAGTAAAAGCACCAAACATTTTTGTATACCTTGCTAAGGTTTTGTTCACGTAATTTTTCATTTCCCGAAAAAGATTAACTCACAACCATATTTTAAGAGCAACATTTTAGGATTAAAAAACAAACATTTTTATGTTCTAAGCATATTATTTTTATTATTAACCATGTGATGATCGCATGCAGCCCTAATATACTTGTTGATTTCTCAATAATATGGTTACAGGTAACAATAATAAAGACAAAGTCAACATAACCATGTTCAAAATAGTTTTGTGAGCCGTGAACATATGAGAAAATATTTTTTCTCGGCATGTGTACTTTATTTAGCTTCCAAAAATAAAGCTTACATTTTAAAAACAATGTGTAAATTCAAAAATCATGGTGAGGTTAAGTTTAATAGGCACTTGATGCGAGGACGGCTTACTTGACTCCTTATAGCTGTCCCAGTGAGATAACCTGAGTAAGTCACCAGTGTTGAAGAAAAGTAAAACGCGCTAAGACGGACAAACAAGGACGACCTGATTGTCTTTAAGAAACAGTTTGACGAATGAAATATTATATTTATATTGTATGAGTGTACTTCCCCGGGGGATGAGCTGCACCTCTTAGGGGTAAATAAGTAAATAACAGATGTTTCAACCTGAGATGCACCAAACGTCCAAATGACAGGCTTTTTGGACTCCAAAAGATTTTAAACAGTTCGAAGTAGCACCAGAGTTCTTATTTTTCTGGCGCCAAGGCATCAGCAGCCTCCGATTTCTGCTGAACAGGAGTCAATAGCCTCCGATGAGTACAACACCTGGTCTGACTACTGGTTGAGACTTCCGTTAGTATTCTAATGCTACCTCTCTTTCGGGAAGAATGTCTTTACGGAAGCCTTGCTCTTCTCCGAAGAGATACTTTCGGGGTCACGCGTTGGTTGTGGTTCAAACCCAAAACCACGGGAAGATTGATGTCACCTTGGAAGGCTAATTTTTCACTTTTGTTTTAAAGTTCGGTGGGAGGGATTCCTTGTGGCTGAAGTTATTCAACACAGGCTGCTTGGATAAATTAAAGTAGTGGAGGTAAGATAGCTCCGGCTCCTAAGCCGCGGGTTAGTGTAAATTTTGGCGGGTTATACACTCGAATGGCGACCTGTGTGTAAAAATGATCCTAACACACGTGGGGGAATTTGATAAGTGCATATATCAACTCATCATGGGGTTAGTATGACCCGTGAGATAAAGGCATACGGCAGATGCTCTAGTTCGTTGAATTTACTACATCACTGCAGCCTGTAACCATTTCAATTCTTTGCTGAAATTCTAGTATCCCAAAATGCCTTATCATAAAATTCTTGAGTAGAATGCATTGACAGATAAAGTAAAATACCGTCTCTGCATCTTCGTCATCCTAACATATTCTTCGGTGGTCATTGCAATCCAGACGGGGCCTAATCTCATAGGTCCCAATAAGACAGAAACCCGTAATGACTGATGTAACTATTCTAATTTGGTCGGTACCCAATACAAGTTGTACTTGGGACGTACTCGCATCATACCCAGGCCGAAGAATCTTGGCCAAAAAGCGGGTGTTCTTACCCTGCCATCTCGTTTGATTCATTCTGCACGACTCACTTTAAATAAGAGTTCTGCATCGAGCCCTCGAAATGGCAATTAAACCATTTACAAACATTTCGTCCAAGATACAACTCTGTTTGGCTATGTCGTCGGCGACGTGCATTGGTATCAATGCCAGCGTTATCTTAGAATGTCTCGCAATCTCGTTGAGGGATATCTAGCATTCCGCAGTTAGCTTGGATGATGCAAAGACACCAGCTGGCAGCTTTGCTAAGCGTTTAAATGCATATATTTTGGCCCGAATCAACTACTATAAAAACCCTTAAATTTAGTTTTCATTCAAAGATTCATTAGAGTGAACTTACTTTGTATATGTGCACGTCTGTACTTGTTATTGTTTGCAAAAAATACCAAACTCATTTCGGTCCAATTGTTCTATAGCTTTACCACCTAAAATGATCTAGGCAGAACGAGTATGAGGAAGTTAAGGACCGAAAACTTACTATTAACACTTTCGGAAATAATTGCCACCTTTTTTATATCCCTGTAGTTCCTTCAAAGGACCACATATACCACCACCTTTAACAAATATAAACTTAACACTTTACAACAAAACATTTCGCTTTAAACACTCTCATTGCTTTGTATGTGTGTCTAAAAAGATCCTCATTATTTCAAAGGAAACGAAAAAAGTGTTTAATTTTATTTTTATGTTTAAATGAGGCAACTGATGCAGAAGAACTCATTAAAATTTTCAGCGCTACTACTATTACAGCTCGTACAACTACTTATACGGCGTTTTCTCCTACTTTTTAAAATTTTAGGAATTTCTCGCCCTGCTCCCTTTTTCATTCCAGTTAAACTAAATAAAAGTGTAGTAATAGAATAGATTTTACGCCAAGGCGGTGTTTTTACTATTAAAGCCAATTCGTTTGTAGAGAACAAAGAAAACAATTTAGAATATTTAAAAAGGAAATTAAATACTTTAACAGGAAGTGTAATTTAAATGTTATAAATATTCAAAATATATGAGTATTAAAAAAGCGTAATTTTAATTATTTTGCAGTTTTATAGTTTTAATATTTAATAAGGAACTTTGGGGACTATAAGTGTCAGAATATTATTTGGATTATTAAATATAAGGAGCTCATTGCCTAAGCCTTTATTGTAAATTGCCTTGCCATTAGCTATAAGATTCGTCCTTAGGTCAATAAGAGTTTATGTTAAAATGTTTATCAAATTATCTTTATCCTTTATTGGCGGAACAGGGTATTAACACAAAGGAAATAATAATTTCTTAACACGTTTAGAGAAACATACTTAAGACTATTGATGCCAAGTGTAGGGGTTTTCTCTTTTGTAGGGAGTTATTTTAACAATTTTACTTTAAGATAAAAAGGGAAATATTTCATATTTCTGTTGAATTTTACGGATTTTTGCTCAAATGCAGAGTCTCTTTAAAAATATCAAATTGTAAACTTTAAAATAACGTAAAATATAGTTTTTTTTTATAATACTTTGGTTATAACTCCATACTATGAAGAAAGTCAAGTTTAATAAAAATTTTCATTTAACACTTGCTTAATTTTTTTAAACTTTAAACGAACGCTTAAAGTGATTTTACCATAAGCATAGAGTTTGTTGAAAACCGTAAAAATCTGAAACCGCGGTTTCGGTTTGGTTTTCGGTTTTGAAAATATAAAAGTTAAATTTCATACATAAAAACATACATATTTTTTGTATGTAATACAATTTTTTTATTTGTTTCAATACAGGTACATTTATTAACCCGGTGGGGTGTCACAAAGCCATAGGACATAAAGCCATATGGCGTCAAGTCCATTCCATTGAGACATAAGGGCATATGCCATTAAGTCTCAATATAATGGTACTTAACGCCATAAATTTTTTCCGTAAAATGAGACATAAAGCCATAATTTTGATAATGATTGTATTTCCCCTTATTTCATGTAGAAAATGCTTTGTTGTTTCATGTCGCCCTGTTTTTTGTCAAAAATGGCGGTATGAACTAAGTCCCCAATGAATTAACTCCACAAACCCAAAATGAACTAAGCCCCTAAATTTGGGGACGTCGTTCATTTATGGAAAAAACCCAAAAAAGCTACGCTAACTAGAGCTTCTCTGCATAGCCGGCCTTCGGCCGGACGCAATGATTTTCTCCTCTATGGTATAACAAAGACGCTAACTAAAGCTTCTCTGCATAGACGGCCTTCGGCCGGGCGCAAGGATTTTCTCCTCTAAGGTATAACAAACACCGGCTTCGCTAACTAAAGCTTCTCTGCGTAAACGGCCTTCGTTGGGAAACAAGACAGATTTTAGAAGCTTTACTTAGCGTAATCGGTACTTGTTATACCATAAAGGAGAAAATTCTTGCGTCCGCCAAAAGGCCGGCTATACAGAGAAGCTTTAGTAAGCGAAGCCGGTGTTTGTTATACTATGGAGGAGAAAATCCTTGCGCCCGGCCGAAGGCCGGCTATACAGCGAAGCTTTAGTTAGCGAAGCAGGTCTTTGTTATACCATATAAGCATTTGTAATGCAACACATCAAATGGGACATACAACCATAATGGCTTTATGTCCCATTCCACTTAAATTGATATGAGACTTAAGGCCATATCAAAATTATGGCTTTATGTCCGTTTGGATTGAGACATAAAGCCATAATTTACAATAAACAAATATGTATTATAGCATTTTCATACACATGCACTTCCATTATTTTGTAAATGTGCATACACAAAACCAGGTATTGATACCATTCAAACCAGACTTTTTATTGTTTGTGTATATGTATGAATTTGTTTATTTATACATCTAAACCATTTTTTTTTATAAATGAAAATACATATGTGTGTATTGTAAGTTATTTTGTCAAAAGTCCACAGATATTTTTACTGAAAAAAGTACCAAAGAAAAAGAGCGATTTTACCTGCATTCCATTTAAAATGCAAGCAACCCATCACAAGCTACAACTGTCACGTAACCTCGTAATGAAATTCTATTTTCTACAGGTTGGCACGTAACGGTTTAGTGCCATAACTGTCAGTTAAGCATTTGCATTGCTTTCCATATAGCATAAACGAACAGCTGTTTACATTACTTTCACATTTCTACATTTACGGTTGGCTAACGGGGCCTTTAATCGCCAAAACAGTTGTTTATTTAATTTATGGTATTTTTGTTTCATTTCTCACGTTTCAATCAAAATGCAGGAGTTACATAACATGGGCACAGTATTCATTCAATAAAATTTGATTGGGTGCAATCTTACATAACTGCTCGTGAAAAGCAAAAATTTTCAAAAATTTTCAAAAATTTAAAAAAAATTTTTTGGAATGCTTATACCCTGGGAAAATGGAACTTTCACCAAAGTTCAACATGACACCTTTTTGATACTCTGCTAGTTTTAGGTGTAGTATGATATAAAAAGTCTAGTGGCAGATTTTGAAAAAATTACACTGCGCAACAAAAGTACACTGCGCAACAAAATAAAATTTTTCTCTACCCTAGAAATAAAAGTATGTGGACTATATGGATTTTGATGCCCTTAATTCAAATCTGTTCTCCGTTTTTCTCTAGTACGTAAGGATTTTCTTTTAAAGGGTGGCATACTTCACCCCCTAAATCGTTATTAATGGCGAAAAAAAATTTACATGCAAAATGCGTCAAATTTTTTGTTTTCAAAGGCAATAAAAAAATTTAAGAACCAAAAAGTTTAAATTTTTAAGATTTTTCTAAAAGCCACATTCCTAAGGAATAAAAGTTGGTATAAATCGCAAAACTCAATTAACAAATGTTGATTTTAAAGGTTTAAACTCATTCTTGACAGACTGTATGTACATACATACATATGATTTACAGTCTAATTTAAAAAAAAAAAATTTGTGAAAATTGTAAGGCTCTTATAAAACAGTATTTTTTTTATGAAAAAAAGGCTTTATTATATTGATTTTATATTATTTAATACTTTATAAACGGAAAAGTTAAACTAATAAAAATTCCTTACTAATTATTATGTCGTATGTGTATCCTCATTAGCTGCATCATCGGTGTCACGAAGAAGAAGTGTGATGGTTTCTGATGAAAAAGCTTTTTTATTATTCCGTTCTCTTTGCGTTCTGCAGCTTATAAAAGGGTCACTCCTCAGAAATAACCTATTCAAGACATCTGGATTTGTATCGCTTCTGCTGAATTTCCTCGAATAATTCGTACCATATAATCGTAAGTGCTTATTTTTGTCCTCGGCAGCTTCTTCTGACACTTGTCCAATTGGCAAGATTGCTTGCTTTATAACACTACCGCCATGAATAAGAATCTTGTGCATCGTAGGACTCATGGGGTGCCAGTTCTAAAGTTGCACATATATTTCGGCAGTTTTATGTGCATATTCATCAAATTTCTCAATATTAATTCGGTGTCCGCTTTTTTAACAAATAATGTTTTGTAGAGCAGGTATATAAAAAAATCTTTAATGGGGATGTGTGGGACATTCCCTTAAAACTATTATGGATAATTAAGAATTTTTGCAATTTATAATTACATATAGGCAGGTATTAATACTGTGAAGTGTTAAAAGTGATGTGAATAACAGTTGAAATCAATAATTCAAAATACATAAAAGTTTATGACGATATAAAGGTATAAGAAAAAGTGCCCGATGAGCAAAAATAGAAGAAATGTGAAAATTTAAAAAAATCGTCAAAAATAATGGCGCAAACTTGCGAACACTTTTTTTTGGTTTCTAAAATTAGAGATTCCAAATTTTATTGTGGTATCAAACATAATTCGTAGATATGCTAACCTCACACAACATGAATATCCAACATATTTTAAATTTTTTTTCTTTTTTGAATAACTTTTGATCAAACCTTTCAGCGAAAAAAATAATCTTTGTTAAACCTTTATTCGTTTAGCCGCAAAAAAAGATATCATATAAACATCCAGAAACCGAAAAAAACATTTAAATTTCATATAATTTTCTTCACTTTCCTGACGCAAAGTCTTCAAAAAAGTCTTCAAAATTTACAATATAATGTAAAATATTGTTGTCTGTCGAGCTGCCTACTTGGTTCTTAAGATTTCTTAAAATTCAGTGTTGCCTTTTTGGCCAGCTTTTCAGACCAAATACTCCTCTATGTGACGCTTATTTAGTTTACCAGTACCATTACATACTTGCAAATTAAAATCTGGGAGATCACGATTTATAAATTCAAACAGTCTTTTAATAAACAAAGTTGTTGTCCCAAATTGTGCTGTTTTTGCTGATCTCGTATGTCTACTATTGTGCCTAATTAATAAGCCGATTTGGCCAATTTTTAATACCAAATTTCTTTGCAAAGTATACTTGTCTTTTAGTAAAAAGACAAAAATACATTTACAAAAAAGTTTCTGTAATAATAGCAAAATGTTTTATTATAAAACCTGTCATTATTTATTTTCCTCTAAATTGATGTATTAACTAATAAATTTAAGAACAAAATCCCAAATCAAATTACAGTATTACACACAAGAGAATTTAATATGCATTTAAAATAAATTCAAATCATTTTTCAACAAGAAAAACATGATTTTCATCAAAATATTTTCCGACCCAACCTTTCCAATTTCTTTTGCCACAAAATTCAGGACAGTAAAAAATTCATTAAATTCAAAAATAAGACCATATGGGGAGCTCGATAAACCAGCAATCAAAAATGGGCTTTAAAAAAATATGTCTTTTGAAAGAGGACAATTTTTACATAACTTTTGTTCAAAACTTTTTTTTAAATGTCTTTCTGTAATCCGAGGTTAGAGCCCAAGGGAAAGTGAAAATAATGTTTTGACTAATCAGAATGACAGTCAAGATACCTCAATGCTGCTGAAAGAACGAATGAATTTTACTCGGCATGTCCCAAAATTAATGCATTCACCTTTAACTAGATGGTACTTGAAAAATATGGGACTACTTTTATGGCTACATGTATGCGAAAAGTAAATAGTTATAAAAAGTAAAAAAAAAATAAAAATATTTGTTAGATAAGGCCTTTTGCATTTAAGGTATTAAGTATTTATAAAATGCTTTCGGTATCTATAAGAATAAAATATCTTTTTATTTGAAAACTTCATTAAATATGATAAATTAATAACAAACTAAAAATAATAAAAACAGCAAAAACAAATAAAATAGATTGTCTTATTTTATTTTTGGTTTCGTTCGTTTTTACCTTTTAGAAAATAAATGAGTTTTTGTTTTTCTGCTCCTCAAGCTAAATTAAGTTGTAACAAAATATTTGCTTGTAACATTTCTATTTCTATCGAAAACAAAAAAGAAAACATAACAAATCTTAAAATATTTTGAAAATTCCTTTGAGGAATACATTTGGCAATTGATTAAAATTTTACAATTTTATAACATGTTTATTTTTAAACGAAATGTATCTTTATACCTTGCAGAAGCAACAATGATAATAACAACAATAAAAACTACAGCAAAAAAAAAAAAAAAAAAAATTTACAAAGAACTTAAAATTTCATACCTTAAGGATACGAAAGGCAACAACAACTTCCATTCATGTTTGTTTATTTATTCGTCCCTGGCTAGGAATGTTTATTTATTTAAGAATTTGTGCGTGTGTGTGTATTTGTTCGTGTAAAAGTCCTTAAGGAATTCGATATCTACACATAACTTCAATCATAAATTGGACAAAAATTCATTTGTTTTAATGTCAAATTTTGGTGTTCTTGTCATTAGTTTTACAAAAAGAAAATCACTCAAATATAAATTTACACACACTAACAAAAGTTTTAACCCACATACATACGTACAAACATACGTATTTTTAGATAATGTTTATTTTACTCATTCTATTTCGTTATTTGTTCTTTGGAGTGAGAGAGCAGGAATTTGTTGGGTCATTTAGTATTTCCTGTTGTAAGGTTTGTCTTCAATACTCTTCATTATTAAATCATATTTGTGAAGAGGGGGGAGAAATTCTGTTAAGCAAACCATGAATTTAATAAATCAAAATCTTTCTCAGTTACTGTATATCAAATCGGTTTTGATAGATAAAAAAAAATATTTGCTATAATTTAATAATTAAAATAAGTAATAAGATCGTAGAGATATTTTGAAATTTCCTTATTTATTCTCACATGAATTCCAGATTCACTCATTTACAATTTCATGAATCCCAATAAAAATCAAAAATGTTGCAAATTTTAAAACAGCTTAATTAATGCCCAATTTTCAGGGTAGACTTAAATCTACATTAGAACAATTTTCATATAAACTTTAATCGTATTTAAATACAGATTGATTTTTTGAGTTTTATTTGAAAAATCACATTTAATTAAGATTAAAGTTTGGTAGCACTACTAAATATAAAACAAGTAAGAGTGCTATATTCGGCTATGCCGCATCTTAGATACCCTTCACCATGATGAGATAAGAACAAAAAGTTATATACATAAATAACGTTCTTTAGATAGGTATAAATAAATATTAATTGAGCCACGCCAACTTTTCATTTCGTCATGCCGAAGAATATAAAAAAAAAAAATTTATATGTGTTCCTAAGCCCGTTTCCTCTTTTGCCAAAGTTGATGTTGGAAATTCGTTTTATAATCTTGAAATCGTTTTTTAGAACATAAAAAATTAAATAAAATAATGAAAAAATTTTTTTTTGGGATTCGAACTGGCAATATCATCAGTCTCAAGAGAGAACTTAACAACTCGGCTACGAATGCTTTTAGTAAATAAGCGTTAAATTAAAATATATTGAGTCTATGAGTTTGTTCCTTTATGTGAGCGGCATATCATATACACACATGCATTAATGTGTATGCGTAAAATTAAACACATTACAAATAAAATCCACCACTTGTAGTCAAGGGTATAAAATAACAACAAAAAAAAAAAAAAAAACACATTACCAACACTGTATTACCATAGCCACTGTATGACCGTAGAAACCAAAATTGAATTGGTTTGTATGGTATGTTTATATCGTTTTTGTAATACAGTGTTGGTATGGTAATGTCTCGTCTAATTGGATCTTTAACGGAAAAAATTTGAGGCAGTCGTGGTTTTTTACTCAAATCTCAGCCATTTGTGGATCGATCTTGCTGAATTTCAATAGCAAACAATTCCGGACCATGTGTGACATAAATGTATGATAATCTGGCCCCCATCATATATGGGGCCTTCGGAAAATCCATTTCAACGGACAGACGGACATCGTTTAATCCACTTCGCTCCTCATAAGGACCCAGAATATATATACTTTATAGGGTCTAACATCAATATTATAGAAATTACAAACGGAATGACAAACTTATATATACCCTATTCACCACCTGTGGTGAAGGGTATAAAAATATCATAAATAAAAAAAATAAAAGAAGTTTATTTATTTGCAAGGTGGTCTCAAAAAATAGCTGAATGTTATTGCTTTTTATTGTATTATTCTCATATTGAGGCCACCTTGCTAAGTTATTCCAAAGGAAACTCAAGTTGAATTTAAATGTTCCTCTTCGATGAATTAAGTTTTATTTAAGTATTTAGTGAAGAAGAGAATTTTGTATTGAAAACGATTTTAAACATAAATGTGTTTTTATGTAAATTCTTTGTTTACTTGTGCAAATTTTATAAAATTTCTAATTAATATCAAAAATATTTTAATTGAAATAAATTTTTATATTCTTCTGTGTAAACCAATATGCATGTGGCAGTGTAAATAAAACTGAACTGGCAAAATAAAATAAAGTAATTTGTTTTTGTTTTTATTTTTGTTTTTTTTTCTTTACAACTACATTTAGAGTTGAAAAAAAAATCAACCAATTGCAGTCGGGACTGTAAGAAAAGATACACTCACTGTTTATTGTTGTTGTTTTTGTTTAGGTCTTGATATTGTTACAAGTAAAACTGTTGCTGATAATTCTTATTCGCTTAACAGTTTTATTTGTTTAATATCTTTAGTTTTTCTAAAATCTTTGGATGAAGTTTCCGGACGTTCTGGGCTAAGCAACCAGTGAAATGCGCATAGCGTATCCCATCAACAATGAATTTAAGTTTATCAATAGTATGAAAAATGTAGGAAATTAGCACATTAAAACGAAACCTTGTTAACAATTCTACAAGTTTAAATATTTTTTTTTTTTTAACGGAAAAATCAATTAAGATTTTTTGTTATTTAATTAATATTTTAATAAAAAATTTATTTCAAAATAACTAAAATGTTAATTAAATCAAAATTATATTATAAATTTTCTTTAAAAAAAAAAAAAATAATTGATTCAATGATCACATTACTAAAATTTAAATACTTTTTAAGCTATTTTTTTAATTGATAACTAATTAAGTCTTGATCACGCAACAGATTTTAAAAACCTTCATAAGAAGATTAATCAACAAGTTATTTAATTTAATACATTTTTTTTTTATCTTAAACTTCGATTGCACACGTAATGCACAAAGCTGGTCACATTTTGCTTATCATTTTAATAAGAATTATTTTTGCTGCACACATACTTCCTTGATTTATTGATAAAATAATTAATTAAAAAAATGTAGCTATTGATTGATGTACAAACACATGCAATACTAAATAAAAACAAAAAAAAAAAAAAAGGAAAACAATTTATGTAGAACAACCCAACTCATTTCCACAACTTCTTAACATCTTTTACTCCTAATAAATCGAAGAAAAAAATGTTCTTAATACTTTAAGAAAAGAAATATGTATTAATTCGAAGGAAAACAAAAACTAATACAACTCAAAATGCAACATCAAATAGGAGGAGTTTTAAATGCCAAAACTTGAAAGAAATAATAAATAATTTTCATGTCAGTATGCAACCAAAAAGCAACAACATGAACAACAAACTCTCACATACTCATCGAGAACAAATCCACAATCCTGATTGTGGTGAACAGTAGGCCAAAGGAGGAAGAGCTACTCCGACAGCCAAAACAACAAACTACATCTACTTGTACATAAATACATAAAATAATTTAATAATTTAAAATAAACACACATATGCATTTACACATTCAGCCTCATGCATACATATGTGCGTTTAGCATTGCTACTAGGGTAACTGGTTGCCAGACTTTTTCCATTCCCGGGAACTTTAATACATTTTCTTTCATTCCTGAAAAGTTTCGGGAATTTTTGTAAAAATAAATGTAAAGGAATAAGGTATACGCTTTAAAATTATTAAGAATTTATGGCTGTTTTATACTTAATCAAAATATGCTGAGTGGTTTTTTATCGTTGAAATCTTTCAGACAGTAGAATCCTACAAAAATCGGTTAATTTTTCACTAGATTTAAACCTAAAATAAAATTTAAGAGGCTTGATAATGAAAAATTGAAAATTGAGTTATCAGTTTAATTTTAATAAAAAAAGAGTTTTTTTGAAGCATCAAAAATATTTTATTTTCGCTTATTACAAATAGGTTCCAGTTAAAAATAAAAAAATATGTCGGTCAAGTGAACCCCCCTCCCCCTCCCCTACTGGCTCAACAGGCTCCCAATCTTTTACCAAAATTTCCAATCACGTTTTCCAATAAACTGTTGCCAATGGTTGATGTTGTTTTTAAGCTCTTGAAAGCTCAATTGCACGTGATTGCGATATCCAGAACGCGTCCGATAGTTTTAATATGTCAAATCGCACGATCTTGGTAGCCTAATCATTCCTCCTCTGAAAGAAATAATGCGATTTTCGAAGTTTTCTTTTAAACGATGCATTGTTTCTTTCGATGTGTGGCAAGTGGCACCATCCTGTTGAAACCACATATTATCTATGTCTACATTATCAATTTTCCAACACAAAAGGCTTCGGATCATCTCCCTGTAGCGATTTCCATTGACCGATGATGCTTTAAGTTTTGACACCCTTTGTTTTGTTTCTTATGCTGACCACTTTTTTCAAAATTAACCTTCCAGATCATTAACGTTGTCTGTACGATTGACTTTTGATTTGTATAAAATATATAAAATCTTGTGATGAAATATAAGATGAGACTATGAGTTAGAAAAGAGTTTAATATTGTTTTTTTTTTTTTTTGCTTAAGTTACTTCAGATAAGTCTGTTCAATATGTCCACATTAAGGGCCATTATTACAACTTGACGATTGTTAAAGTAAGGCCCTTTTTCATAGCTAGCCCACAGCTAAAGGCTGGACTTGACCGGCCGTATAAAAAGTGCACCATTATAACAACTTTACTTTAACCTGCCGGGTAGGGCGAAACTCCTTTACCTTTAGTAAAAATTAAGTTGTAATAATGAAACATTTTTTATACGCCCTCTAAAACCCAAACTTTAGCTATCGGTAAGTTGTGAAAACGGTCCTAAGAATATTATCGGGAATATAATTCGTTTTTCTTGATTATAACTTTACTTTAAGCTAAAAGTGAACAATAAACTAAAGGGAAGATCACCTTACCTTTAACTTTTAGCGTAAGGTTTATGCATTTAGAGTTGCCATATTACTGCCAAACTGTGTTAAATGCCCAGTAAAAACTTCGCTTACATTTTAAAAATGAATAGCTTCTCCCACTCATTATTTAGCAGCTTTCTTCTATAACTGCTTCTATAACAACTTCTATTACTACTTATTTCTAATGTTAGTATGTATGTAGGTACAAAAATAATGACTTTCTTTTGAATACGTTCATTTCGGGACATCTCTTGTAAAATTCATTGGTTCTTTCAGTAGAATTGTAAGTAGTGCTTTTAAGTTTTTCTGATTACTTAACACATTATTTTGTAGGCGAAGTTTTAACTGGGTGTAAACACAAAAACAAATATCAAAAGTACTCAGTATTTGCTATAGTATTGCCATATTTTCAAAAATTTTATATTTATCTTACAGAGAAGTTATAATAACGAGAAATATTACAAGGCCACTTTACTACTCCCTTTAGGTAAACCTTAATTTTACCAAGTTGATATGGTGGCCCTATGAATCTTATCTCCCAAAACCAAAAGCTTAAGAGGGGTCGGACAGACCGAAAAATGTAAATGTGTCTCCAAACGAAATAAGTCCGAAAGGTTAAATCAAATATAAGGTCTTCCCCCAAAAATTTATCAATGTTGTTTTAATTTTTTTTTCCAAAATTTAGTATCTTTTCTTTCTTTCCTTAAACTATTTATGCTAAGATTGGTTGTTATTTACTCCGGTCCAAACAATTTTATTAAATAAGAAGTCAAACAAAATTCAAAGAAATTCTTGAAAATTTCCCCTTAAGGTTGCCGAGAATTAAAAAAAATTTATTTTTCTTGTCATTTCCCGGGAAATTTTTCTCGTATAGAAACTCTACTTCCTATCTATAGATAGACAAATAACTTTATACTTTTAAGTTCAATACTTTAAAACTAAATCACAGTAGGTAGGGAGGGTATAACGCGTTTACGCTGATGTATGTTACACATACAAATATTGGTTCTAGAACTTCTTAATACCGATTCACATTCCGAATCGATCTAGCGAGGTCCGAACGGCTCGCTTGCTGGCTGTCTAGTTGTTTGTCCATGTTAAGCTTGCGCGCAAACTACGGGTCAAAGTTGTTGCAAATTTAATGCTCTCTTTTATTTTTTAAAAACATGTTTTTTGACTTGATTTCTATTTTAAAACTCGCTCCGCTACAATTAAATTTTAAATAGCACGTCGATTCGACGAAGAGTAACCTAAATGTAGCAAAATAAGAACTTACCTTCCAGGGTTAAGACGAACAAATCTTATATGGATGTATAATATTTGGATAGGATGAATTTTAACCTCAAAACATAAATTTGTTGCCGGGGGCTTAATGGCCCATGCACCCCAAATATGGTACACTCTCGAAAATTTGTCTGTAAATACTGTGGTGTAGGGTATTAAACCAACTTTACTTGCTTGCTATTATCTTAAGATGTTTTACTTTTGTAAAAACTTAGTATTTTATTTTGTTTAACCCTTATTTGTTGAAATAGCCTGCATTTGAGTTTAAAAAAAATCTTTAATCTTCTTTTTTTAAGTCCACAAATAACCAGACAAACTTTTTCATTAAGACTTTTTTTTTTAATTTCTTGAAAATTGTGATAATTTCTTACACCCAGTGAACAAGTTTTGTCGACATATTTTACGCCAAAAAAAGTCAGCAACTTTATCGTAAAGACAATCGAGAATGCTAAACTTTATTTAAGAATTTAATAAAAAATGCCATAAAATTTAAATGTCAGAAGGTATAATGCGTTTGCTCTGAAATTTGGTTCCTAGATGGGCCAAATGTATGACCAACCCCACATTATTACTTATTGCCGAATTTCGGCTTTTTTAGTAATTTCAATAAACTGAACAGTTTTTGAGTTACACGAATATATGCAGTGCAACATCCTACATTTTCGAAATAACGGTATATCTTGAAAACAAGAGCTAACATAAAAAAATCGGTTAGCTCTACTGGATTCAGCGTGCCTCATGTCATGGCATGTCTGTTTTTTGCAACTAGCACAGTGTACTTATTAGTGCTGGGATACTATCGATATTTTCTACTATCGATATTTATCGATAGTTCAGATTTCACTATCGATATATCGATATTACTTTCGACTGAATGTTTGTACTTGTGCAGGAAAACTTTAATTATTTTTTTATAAGGCTACAGTTCGTTGTTTTTATCACTTTATTGAATGTATGAAACGTATGTATATACGCACGTTATTTTAGATGGCAGTTTTTAAAAATTAATAAGTACCTTTCTGAAGGAACCGAAGTAACAGGGACTATAAGGTATTATATTGCAACTTTAAAAAATGTTTTAAATTCTAAACAAAAAAGGTAATCTATCTAGCGGACTTATCCTCTGATGGTCGCTCAGTGTCTTATGCTTGCAATTGCATTTGGATTTGCATTTTTTTACAACATTACAAAAATATTTGACATTTCAGTCCCTATATTAACATTGAAGAATTTCGACTCAAAGGCCTTAAATTAGCAGTAAAAAGCACTGCTAAGCAATCCATACCACTTGCCATTCTTGTTGTTTGTATTCATTGCTGTAATTCAGCGCGAAAAATTAATATCAAGTAAAAATTTGCGTCAAAAAACTGTGTGTGTATAGCTGCTGTTATATGTCTTCATAGCTGTATTTTAAATAATAAAAATATCGATACTTTTATTTTTCCTATCGATATTTTCGATATTTTAAGACTATCGATAATATCGATAGTCTATCGATAGTTTCCCAGCACTAGTACTTATTGCTCAAAATTAGAATATTAAAATTCTATTTAAAGATTATTTTTTTAAAAATCATATCTTAAAAATTAAGAAAAAGACCTCCTTCAAAGTTTAAAAAAATCAGGCAAATAAAAAATAAGTTTTTGACTTAGTCCGTTTTTAAAATTTAATATTTTGCAGATATAACATTTAAAAAAAAATTTTTCTTTTCAATATATGGTTTGTTGCACCAAGTATTTTGTTTAAAATGACACTAAGATCATCCTGATATGTAAAGTAGTTTTCCAGATATCGAAGAAATAAACTCAGCACATTCGGCTAATTCGACAAAATTATGACATTTTGAATACGTCATAACTTTCGAAAAAAAAAATTTAAATATTTTTCTCGTTCATATGTATAGGTTCCATATAATCTAAAAGGGACCTTCTCACCAAATTTGATTAAAATCGAAAGGGGTCGTGACCCACTCTTGGAAGATTTGACATGGAATTACCCATATACAAAAAAGAAAAAGCGTTTGATTGTTTGTTCCCTATAGACGTCTGAGCTACTGAACCGATTTTCCTAAAATTTTCGCAGTAATTTTCTGATTAACCGGCGCCTTACATTGGCTATAACTATTTTGTTCAAGTGGGTGTGGCATTGAGAATAGTTACAATAAAAGTTTTCAAGACTGTTTCTGGAAAACGGCAAGAGCCAAATTTTCCAACTTAGGTACAAGCATCTTTTTTATGAATACACAACAAAAGGTGGTGTTATTGGGTAACTGGGCGTGGCACCTCCAATACGAAGGACAATATTTGTTTCTATTTATTTGGAGGCTAACAGCTACAGTTCACTTATTTGGTTATTTTGTTAAATTTGTTACAAATACTTTGGTTATCATACACAAAAACTGTCAATAGATGGGCGGGATTTGTGAAGTGGGCGGGGCTCAAAATAGATTTTTGTGTATCTGAAGAACGGTAAAAGTAAAATTTTCCAAATTTGCCACAGACAGCTTGGTTATATTTTATGGTGTTTCCTTTTCTGCAAAAAAATGTGACATTTTATTTAAAAAAATTCAATTTGGTGTCTGTTTCTTAAAAATTTTGCTCCCGAAAAGGGTGAGTTTTTTTAAGAAACAAACACCAAATTGCATTTTTTTAAATAAAATGTCACATTTTTTTGTAGAAAATAAAACACAATTATGTAAACATTATCTAAGCAAACAACTATTTGCAATATCTTAGATCTATTGTCTCTTTTATTTGGTCAGAGTTTTTTTTTGACAATAAAATAACTCCTCAAGAAATATAACAGAGAGACTAGCAATTTTCTGATGATGTATTTGGGTTGTTTTTTTTTTGCCAACTTTCGTTAACATTTGTAGAGAATTGCACCCCAAAATTTTGAAAATTTTGACTGAATTACCTAAAAGCATGAGTGGTAACCGGTATCGGCAACTTGTGCAGACAGTCGATACAAATTCGAACAAAACTCGACAAGCAAAATGTTAACGAGGTATTTTCTTTTCTAAAGAAAAAAAAAAAACTATAATCTTTTAATGATTTAAACTTACAATCTGCCCTTTAAATTTAAATTAGTTAAGATAAATCGATAAAACCACAAATTGTTGTAATCGATATTTTTGAATAATTGAATAATTTTTTGTTTGTGAAATAAAGTTTTAAATGATGTGAAGTTTCTTGAACATGTAGTACTGGGAAACTGCAAGTGGAAGTTTATAAACAGTATAAAAATATGAAATCATTATATTTTTGTATAGAAATTAAAGTTAAAAGACGAAAATATTTAGGCAGCATTTTGTTGTTGTTTTTGTTAAAGCTTTGATATGGTTACAAATAAGACTTTTGCTTAAGGTAATTCTTATTCGCTTAACAGTCTTACTTTTTTCATATCTTTAGCTTTTCTAAAATCTTTGGATGAAGTTTCCTGACGATCTGGCCTAAGAAACCAGTGAAATGCGCATAGGAATAGCTAATCCCTTCAACAATAAATTTCAGTGTTTTTATCAATAATAAAAATTGGGAATTAAGCACGACTAACAAGATCTTGTAAATTTTGTATTCCCAAAAATTTCTTTGATAATATTAATTTTATTTATTTTAATAATACATTTTTAAATATGTTTTACTATCTCTATCACGAATATGGGTCCCAACTGTTATGAAAGTGGTAACCGCAAAATTGTAACATTCTGTAAAAACAACCTTCTATGGACTTAATAACAATAAAAGTAGTCTTCTAAGCTGTTTAAAAGAATAAGAACAATTGATAAATAATTTGTAACAGTCTTCGCAATTAATTAATTTGTTTAAAAATTTCTATCCATTTTGCTGTTTTAAAAATATATTAAAATTTTTTGGTTTTTTAATTTATTGTTCTTCTTATGGTAAACTGTAAGTTTAAGTTATAGTTAGTTTTAACTGAACTTGGTGACATTGGGCCTTAAAGGTGAAAATAAATATTTAAAAAAATAAACATTTTTAAAAATTATTAAGATTTTTATGCCAAAAATCAGCCCCTATTTCGCAAATATAAACAACTTTGCTACAATTTTAAACATCATGATATTTGTTTATTATATTGCTAAAAAAATTTTCTAATAAAGTTTTATTTTTGTTACTTTGTCCTAATTAATATTTACGGACTCTTTATAAAAAAATATATATATTTTCATTTCATTTTTATGATTTCGGCAACTTATTTAAAGGGATCAAATGCTGTCAAATTCATATGCATTCTGACTACCAAACAAGAGAAACAAACGGAAGCATCATCAAACATTTTACAACTTTGTATGTGTTAGTGTCTGTACAAGGGTTTCTAGTTTCCTTGTCTTTTTCATTCCCAAGAAGTTCAGGAATTAAATGTTAAAAATTAGATACAAAATATCTAAGATGTAATCAGCTATTAACAATCATTGATTGTTTACGCTTTGTTAATAAAAGTGCCAGATAAATGTTGTAGATGAATTATAATTAAAAAGTTATTTGAAATACTCTAATCTTTTGCAATTTGTTTTTCTGCCAGATTTAGTTCATTTTCAAAATCTCGTCGAAGAGGAAACTTAAATAAAAATATTTTATTTCTCAAACTTTATTCATGGCACTAGTTCGACCTATTCTTGAATATGGATCGACAATGTGGGACCCTATTTACCAAATCCATTCCAATGCCATTGAGTCGGTCTTAAACAATTCCTGTTGTTTTGTCTTCGTGGATTACGTTTTAACCCATTGAACTTGCCTTCATATGCTGCCCGACTTGCTCTTATTAAACTTCCTACATTAAAAAGTCGTAGAACTATGCTTAATGTGTCATTTTTATTCAATGTTTTTAATGGTGACATCTGCTGTGGATTTTTGGTTAATGATATTTCTCCCAACATTCTTCAACGTCCATCCCGTAATTACATACCTTTGTCAGTAACATTTGTTGGAGCTAGTTAGGCTAATGCTGACCCTCTCAGGAGAAGTGCAATGCATTTAACAACTTATATAGATTTATCGACTTTTCATCAAATCCTGTTGCTATAAAAAGGGCAATAATCACATTTATTAACACAAAGTAATTTTATTGTTAATTATGTATTATATTTTTGTGTGTAATATTTTGTAATCAACTATTTTTTAAATTGTAATAATAATAATAATAAAAAGGTGCACAATATATTTTTATACCCTCCACCACAATTAGTTGTGAAGAGGGTATATTAAGTTTGTCATTCCGTGTGAAACTTTTTTATTATTCATCTCAGACCCCATAAAGTATATATATTCTGGGTCCTTGAGTAATTCTAAGTCGATTTCGCCATGTCCGTCTGTCTGTCCGTCTGTCGGTCTGTCCGTCTGGCCGTCTGTTGAAAACACGCTCACTTTCGAACAACTTAAAAGAAATGAACAAACTTGGTGCCAAATTGCTTGTAGTTATCCTAAGCAGTTTGGGATTGAAATCCAGCAAAATCGGTTTAGTAGGACCAGAGCTATGAATCAAAATGTGGAACCACCACCTAAAAAAATTGATAATTTTGTTACAAAAAATAACATAAATGCTGGAACAATGCACGGAATGAGATAAGATTTTGCAAAAATTTGTTTTATTTGACTTGCAATCATGCTGTTAAATTTCGTGAAGATCCGTCCATAATTTACCCTAAACCCCATATAAACATTACTCCCGAAAAACAGTTTAGTACGCCTAAAACCGTAAAAAATAACGCTATCGTAACAAAATTTGGTAGGTCACAGTTTTTTAGGACTAGAAATAACACTGTGAAATTTTGTGATGATCGGTCCATAATTTACCCTAGGCTCCATATAAACCCTACTACCGGAAAACAGTTTAGTCGGCTTTAACCATAATTAATAACAAATCGTCACAGTTAAAGAAAATAATAATAAATAGACAGATATTACTCCTTAAACATTCGAACTGTCGGTGGAGGGTATCAAAGATTCGGCACAGCCGAATATAGCACTCTAACTTGTTTTGTTAAAATTTGTATGGGGAAAATGGTAAAAACTGGAAAAATCTCACAACTCCGAAACAAAAATAGATCCAAAAAATGTAATAATTACCAAAGTTTTTCTTGGGATTCAAAAATTTATTATCAAGGTTTCGTTATAATGTGCTAAATTCCCATTTCATACTATTGACAAACCGAAGTTTATTGTTGATGGGATAAGCTATTCCTATGTGCATTTCACTGGTTGCTTAGGCCAGATCGTCAGGAAACTTCATCCAAAGATTTTAGAAAAACTAAAGATATTATACAAATAAAAGTGTTAAGCGAATAAGAATTATAAGCCCCAGTTTTACTTTTGACAATATCAAAGCTTAAACAAAAACAATAATAATATCGTTGTTCATTAGAAAAGTTAGAGGACTGGTGTCTGGTACTTTTTTAAATTCGACCCTTTTAGGGAATACATAGTTAAAACCTGTATTTTTACTTCTATTGTATTGTATAATATTGAACTTAGAAAAATAAAATGTTAGGTGCAGGTCCTAAGTCAATGAGAACCTATAAGATAAAAAATTTTGGCACTTGTTTGTTCTTTAACTGGGTCATTTTGGATTTTCGTTAATATTGGACCTATGCATGGTTCTGAGTGAATAAGAATTTATAAGTGGGTAGCTTTTTCATTCCACAACTGGTATTTTTTTTTGTTTGCGTAAATTTAAGATCTAAAAATATAAAATTAAACATGCAAGGTCCTGAATGGATGAGAATCTATAAGAGGGAACTTTTTGGTTCTTTAATTTGGTATTTTAGAACTTCGTTAATATTGGACCTAGAAACATCATGAATAGGAATCTGTAAGAGGGAACCTTTCCGTTCTTTAAATGGAACTTTTTGAATTTTTATTAATACTGAACCTTGAAATATAAAATTCAACATGCAGGGTTAAGAGTGATTGAGAAACTATATTTGAGTGGAGAATTTTTGGTACTTTTTTGTTTTTCAGTTGTTATTTACTGATTTTTTTATATTATTGAGCTTACAAAACTAAATTGGACATTTACGGACTTGAGTGGAAGAGAACATATCGAGCCCTGACCGCCAGAAAATAGCGTAAGCACCAACAATCAAATTTTACAGGAGAGAGTTTTTTCTATTTTATTATATGAAATTTGTCGCTTACAATAAAATTGTTCTTGCTTAAAAAACGTAAAGGTACCTTATGTGACCATGTCATTTTGGGATATGATGCAGATGTTACCAATAAAGTCATTTATTAAAAAAAAAAACGAAAATCGAAAATGATGTCGCTTACGTTATTTTCGCTGTTAGGGCTCGATATACAGAATAAAATAAATACTCAAAACATTTTTGAATAAATAATTATGGTCGAATTTCGACCACTTGGCAAACACTGGTCATATTAAAACATTGAAAACTTGAATTACTCGTAAAACTGAAACAAATTATAACACTGTGTATTCAGTTTTTATGATTCATTATTTTAAGATCTAGTAGAAAACCCAATTTTGAAATATTCTTATTCTCTATAAGAATATTCGGCACAGCCGATATTGCACTTTTACTTTTGCCGTCCCGGGAATTCCCGGGAATTTCAATAATTATATATCTCGCTTTCCCGGGATTTTTCATGCGGGATCCCGGGAAATAAAAAATTCCTCATTGTTTAAGAAAACAGCTATTTATACTTTGAAATTTAGTTTTCTATTCTCTTAAAATAAGCATCTGTGGATGGGTTGTCGATTATATCAATTACAAGAAGTGAGTACATACGTAAATCAATGTCTCCTGATGCAATAAATCTACTTAAAGCAGAATAGGCAGTGCAACAGTTGATAATTAATAAATTTAGTGAAGTGAAAAGTTAACAAAGAATATTAATTCAAAATAAGATGCAGGTAGTAAAGTTTAATTGTCCATGGACAAGTCTTAAACATAGCAGATACCTTGACATATAGCTCCTTTATTGCAACATAGTCATATCTACAAAAACAAATGAACTTGGCAAAATGCGATTAAAGTTTTCAAAATGTACCGATTTAAAGATATATTTTGCTATAACTTCGGTTCAGTTTGAGATAAAATACGAGAAGGCATGAAGGAACACTTTGCTTAAATAACTTACAATTTTTGATTTTTTGAGATATGACTATGTTGCAATGAAGGAGCGATATGTTTATTAGGTGATAAACACATTTTTTTTTCAATTTGTGTTGGTTTATATACCCTAGAAGTGCGGGGAAACCGAAATAAAAAAAAATTTGGAAACTCGTGTAAGATACTACAACATACAATTTGAAAAACACATTGTCCTAAAGATTACATAGACCTAATGAAATGAAAAGGTTTGTAAGAGTTTGATGCTCTTTTTTGCATGAACCTTGACATACATTTGACTGATATAGACGTTGTTTATAAAAAAAATGCTTCATATTGTGAATCAAAAGTCTTCTACAACGGTGCACTTTTAACTATTTATCCAACCTCGGTAAAAAAAATTAACGAAATTTTTCGGAAACATGGTAATTAGTAAATAAAATAATCAATATACTTTTTGACGACTAACTAAGCGCTTTGAGTGTGTCAGAAAGTTATTTCCTATGCCGTTAAAAAATGTTAATATATTTATTTAAAATATTTTAACTATTTTATGAATTAACTTTTTGATCTCATATCTTGAGTACCTCAATTTGTGTTTGTTTTTATTATTGTTTTATGAATTAAGTTGTTATGTTTATCTTAATTTTTTATCTTGTATCTAGAGCATAATATTAATACGGAATTTACATATAAAACCGTAAGGTAATAATAATTCAAGTTCCTCTTTTAATCTTCATTTAATTTTGTAGTATTTAAGGATTTCTTTTACTTACTTTGTAAACAAGTTACCTTACGTTTTTTTATAAAAGTTTTTTTCATTATTTAAAAACAAATTTACTGTGTATTATTTATATGGAGCGGGATCCCGGGATCCCGGGAAATTCAAAAAAATTTCCCGCTTTCCCGGGAATCGAAAAACTCCGGGAAAAAAACTCTAGTTACTAGTCACAAAAACTTATATTTAAGTCAAACATTTTAGGAAGAAATTCCCAAAGTTTCCCGTCTTAAAATTTCTAAGACTTTTCAAAATATTTTCACTAGAAATCCATTCCAAATAAGAACCATAGTCTGTATACTCATATTAGCTCGCATATAAACAATATTTATGACCATAATTTACCGTTTATTAAATTTCATTGTAATTTACGCTTCAATAAAAAAAAGAACCATCTAAATTTTGGCTACATCTTGTTAAAGATGTTGCATGCATCATCAGTTGGCTGTATTATAATACAGGAACAGTTTGAAAAAAAAAAACGTTATGAAACAAATTGCCTTTTCTCCCTTTTATTGGTATGAATGAAATATTAAACTTGGAAATAACATCAAAAGTTTCCAAATGTACTTTAACATCAACCAGACAGTCATATACTTTTTCGCCTCTTCTTGTTAGATGTTCTTCTTCTTCTTCTTAATGTTTCTCCTTACATTGATTTATGAAAATGTGAAAGTAATTGCAGCACAAAATAATGAGAAGACATTTTATGAAGTTTTTGTTTATTTTCATGAGGCATAAATGCGTCCAATTTTCATAAAACATTTCCTTCTACTTCTATATATTTTTTTTTTTGATTGTTGTTACTACGGTGGTGTTAAATATTATAGAGTAATAAAATAAAGCCTTAGCACGTGCTACCAACACATCTGCACAGGATATGTGAAAATTTAATCATATGAAAGTGGGGTTATGCAGACTTAAAGTACGATTTTCAAAAAAGAAAAAAAAGGTTAAATTAAATCCATAAATTGTAGATCAAGAATATTATTTGCTTTAATTAACTGATATGTAGTACCAAATTTAGCATGTTGAATATTTTTAAAGGAATCAATTAGCAGTGAGGTTTATAAGAGAATTTCCATTCAGAAATGTATTATTGATATAATAATATTGTGCAACATTTTTTAAGGTGTCGAGACCAAATTTTTCTCGTTTAGAATTTCTTGAAATTTGTAAATAAATCAATAACATTCTTTCTAAAATAAACTTTTTAAGCATTTGAACAATACTTACTTATTAATAAATTATATTATATTTTTTTTTGTTTATTAGAAAATGTCACCAGTGCAATAAGATATAATATCTTTTAAATTTAGCACTGGACATCAATATTGGCAACGTATACAATTTGAATAACTTATAAAGTATTACAATAAATTTTAAATTAAAAAAAATCAAAATTGAAATTAAATGTATTTATAGATGTGTGAAAATATTATCAGCCTGTTCATCGATTTCGAACGTTAACGTTCGCATAGAAAATTATATTTATAATTTAAAAAAGACTGTATATGTTGATAAATTATTAGTAATATACCATAATAAGAACTAACTTTTGCATTGTTATTAGTCATAAATATTAAAAATTGCTGTTTTGAAATGTACTGCGTTGCTTGTGCTTTGAATATTACTTGGAAGTAGATTGCAGAGCCCTACGGCGTATATAAAAAATTGCCGCTCCGACATTAGGTAATGCAATTAGGATATGCAATATAACCCTGCCTCTAGCTGATCTTGCAAATGTTAATTTTCTAAATAGATAGTCAGGTTCCTTGGTGTAGATTATTTTGTGTAGGAAAATTAAACTGCGACATTTTAAAAGATTATCAAAAGAAACATTAAACAATTTATTTGCAAAATGCGAGACGCTGTCTGTCCTTCTCAGATTAAAAACGTATCTGCCGATATTATTAAACAAAGTTTTTAATTTTCGCATATCAGATGCACTACAACCAGAAAACAATTCACATCCATATAAAAGTGTTGGCAACAAATATGATTTTGCCAATAACAGTCGAATCTTAAATGGCGTAAAATAATGATTAGTCCATAGTAGTGCTGGGAAACTATCGATAGACTATCGATATTATCGATAGTCTTAAAATATCGAAAATATCGATAGGAAAAATAGAAATATCGATATTTTTATTATTTAAAATACAGCTATGAAGACATATAACAGCAGCTATACACACACAGTTTTTTGCCGCAAATTTTGACTTGATATTAATTTTTCGCGCTGAATTACAGCAATGAATACAAACAACAAGAATGGCAAGTGGTATGGATTGCTTAGCAGTGCTTTTTACTGCTAATTTAAGGCCTTTGAGGCGAAATTCTTACATGTTTATATAGGGACTGAAATGTCAAATATTTTTGTAATGTTGTAAAAAAATCCAAATGCAATTGCAGGCATAAGACAAAACAATGAGCGACCATCAGAGGATAAGTCCGCTAGATAGATTACCTTTTTGTGTTTAGAATTTAGAAAATTTTTTAAAGTTGCAATATAATATCTTATAGTCCCTGTTACTTCGGTTTCTTCAGAAAGGTACTTATCAATTTTTAAAAACTGCCATCTAAAATAACGCGCGTATATACATACGTCTAATACATTCAATAAAGTGATAAAAACAACGAACTGTATGTAGCCTTATAAAAACATCATTAAAGTTTTCCTGCACAAGAACAAACATTCAGTCGATAGTAATATCGATATATCGATAGTGAAATCTGAACTATCGATAAATATCGATAGTAGAAAATATCAATAGTATCCCAGCACTAGTCCATAGTGATCTCAGCATACCATACGTTTCCCTGCTGCATTATTTATGTATATGATCTGTCCACGAAAGCGTTGAAAATTATTCCCAAGTTCTTTGCAGAGTTCACGATCTCAATTTGTGTATCTCCCAAAACAACTTTAAGCTGATACAGGTTGTCCATTTGTGTTCTGCAAAATGGAACGCATTTTGATTTTTTAGGGTTTAAACTAAGCCCATTTCTAGCTGCCCATTCACAGATCTATTAAGAGATCTTAATTTTATTTTCAAGACGCAGTTTGATAATGATGAAATGTTATATGAGCAATTGGACATCATCAGCATACATTTGGATTTTCATAAATTTTAGTTGAGTCGGGAGATCATTTGAATACATAATATACATAAGCGGACCGAGAATGGATCCCTGCGGAACACCTCTAGAAACTGGCAGCCATGATGAATATCTTGAGTTACAATATACAGCCTGGTATCTATTGCTTAAGTATGTTGATATTAGCTTTGTAGATATCGTTGAAAAATTTAATTGTTGCTGCAGTTTTCTACAAAGAGTTTCATGGTGTACGGTGTCGAACGCCTTCGAGTGGTCGAGAAGGACTAAAAAGCCAATATTACCCTGATCAATAATACATCGGATCTCTTCGACAACTTCCGAAAGTACTGTTATGCAACCACGGTTTGGCCTGAAACCTGACTGGTTGGTAGTTAAAAGATTTCTGTTAGTACCATATTCCAGAATTTGTTTATGCAGGAGTTTTTCAAAAACTTTTGAGAGATATGGCAATATTGCTATAGGACGATATTCCTTGGGAGATTTAGGAATTGGCACAATTTTTGAGTATTTCCAGTTAAGAGGAAAATAACTTGTGGAGATAATTGTATTAAAGAGGTGTGTTATGAAAGGAATTAAAAAAGGTAGCAGGATTTTTACAAATTTTGGCTTAATATCGTCATAGCCTACAGAGTTGGACTTTACTGATAAGAAGCCTTGGAGGACATCTGACTGATTAAATATTTGAAAGCTAAACTTTTTAATTCGGTTTTCATATTCAGAATTTGTTTTATGACCATCGGTGTTTGTATTTACGGCCGGCATTTTTATGTTTATAAAGTCTTTATTAACCCTTTCAGTGTTTTTGTCGAATATATTCGACATTACATTGTACTCTGTTTCTACGCAATTTTACTGTATAAAAGTGTACAGTAAATTATATTTTTTTGTTTTATCTGAAAGAAAGACACGTTTGCTATTTTAAATAGTTGTTACATTAGGCATTGACTTTCTTTTCTTAATATTGAGGGCATTGTCGTACACTAGTCAGGAAATTCGTAAAAAGGTTATATTTAGGACGAAAAAAAATAATAGTTTCGGTGATCGGGCGATATTAAAAACAATTTGTAAGTATTTATACATGCGTAAATAAATATTTACTTGAAAAAAAATATGAGAAAAATTAATTTTAGGTTCTTTTGGGGACCTTTGAAGGTCAATTTTGAAAATATTTGACATGCCCTAACAACCAAGGGAGCTACATGAAACAAAAACTACTATTTTTCCCGGCTTCAGCGCCATCACATTACCTTGAATACAAATTTTCAGATCTATATCTCGCCAAAAATTATTTTTGACCCTGAAAGGGTTAAGCTCCTCAATATTTACATTCGATCCTTCGCAGCGCTCTTTATTAACCAAACCAACTTTCTTAATTTCTTTCCAAGTTTTATTTCAGCTTAGAGCTGAGCTAAATTACTTTCGTAATACAAATGTTTATCTTTTGTTATTCTTGATACAACTGCTCTTCTCTTTCTGCAAAATACTGTATAATGCGATACTTAGTTATTATTTATATAACTATTTATATATACTTTACTGGTTAATAATACACAAAAATGTGCTTCGAATTGATGTCTCCATAATTATTGCACATATAACGCACAAAATACGACACAATTTTATAATGACTTTCGTAATTGCATTGATGTCATTTTTTGTGTGAGATTGATGCCATTTGTAATAACATTGATGTCACAATTCTGATGTAAGAGAATCATCAATTTGAAGATTAATTTTGCTATGAGTGTAGGATACAACAACAAGCTTGCCCGAAAAAAACTCAATTTAATGCCTCAAAATTGCTAAAATATCAAAATATTTTATTTTTTTTAAATCTTTTTTCACCGTTTTTGGTCCATAGTTGCCAAACTGTGGAAAATTCCGTAAAGAAATCTTCAGAAAAATATTCTTCCTAATTCCCAAAAGCATAATACTGGAAAATTCTTTTTTCACATTTCCCAGCGCTATTTGACATGGAAAATTCGGGAAAACAAACAGGGGTTTTTATCTCGACAAATACATACTTCAAGAAATTCCACACGAGAAAGAGTTTTCATTCAGATTCACTGGGAATAGTCTGAAGATTGCATAATTTATAACAATTCAAAACTCTCTTGCGAATTTAAGTGTTAAAATTTTTTAAAGTATGAGGTGTTCCATCACAAAATGATATAATTTTCCATTTTGTTACAGGTGGTCCAAGATAGACCATAGTTCCCATATAATTCGTATCCAAATTTATCCTTAACCCTGGATGGTTACTGTTCGTCGAATAGACGAAGCTCATTTACATTTTATCACCTAACTTTTTTATGTGTATTTAATTACGCTCTTTTTTTCAACAACGACGACTAAAAATTTAAAAAAATAATAAATTTAAAAGCACAAAACAGTGCTAAAATTCGTATCAATTTTGAGATAGATGAACAACTTTTATTTTTTAGTTTATTTTTTAATAAAAGTTCTTGTTTATTTTTGACTTTATAAATCGTTCCGTTGGATTTTTTTTTAAAAAGTTCGTCGATTCGGGTAACCTTGCAGGGTTAATTCACTTTAGTGAGCAAATTATACTCAAATATCTTATAGTTATATTAAACATTTAGTTATGTTAGTAGGACTATAATGAGTTATTTATAAAACTATAACAAACCAAAAAGAACATAAACGTATCAAAAGTAATAATGCCTGTAATTTGAACAAACAGATATCTGGTCAAGTTCGTACCTAACATTTTTTTTTACCTATCCGGTAAAACTATTTTGGTAATTTCAACATTAATTTTGCCAACGTGTTTTTCCCTTTAAGTTTTCTTTTAAATTATGGCAACATTTGTATTTTTTATTAATTTTTTTGAATTAACTGTCAATACAGTTTAACCAGTAGGTAAGACATACTTGCTACAATTATGAATCATTACACCATAGGTATCTATACACAGCAAGATATCTTTTTGTAGAGTTTACGGGAATAAGTATGGAACTCCTCATATTTCTTTTAAGTTAGGCAAAACGGTCTTGGGACAGAAGCTGTAGTTTTTCGTTATCCTAAATAGAAAAAAATTATTTAAGTGCCTTATTTTGATTGACTTATTATCTAAAGAGCGAATGATAGCGATTGGAAGCAGTTGTCCTAGACTTAAGGTATTGATACCAAACGAAAGAGAGAAAAAAGTTAAGTTAAACCAAATCAAAAACTCAAAAAGCATATTTTTTGACATCAGACCTTTTTTCCTTATGCCAAATATTTGTTAAAGCATATTTATACCCATACAACTTTGTGCTGATGTGTGAAATACTTTAAAATTTTGGTTCTGGACTCACCTGTTAGTATAGCGATCGACTTAGAATCGGAATCGATATTAGAGTATCCATAAGCCCGGCTGTCTGACAGACTGAATCGCTGTCCATGTAAACCGCGTAAAGTACAGTTCAATTCAAATCTGTCAGTGGTTTTAATTGTTACACGGACCAAGCCTATTGAAAATGGTAAAACCCGGTCGATAATACCACATAGCCCCCAATACAATTTTTTTTCTGGAATAGAGTCCTTGTGCGCATAAACCATCTTATTTTGTTGGTGCTTAAGTTAAATTTCTTCGAACCTTATTTTAATGCAATGAATTGGTCTAAATTTGACCATAGCTCCCATAAAAATACTACTCCAGAAAAAAAGCTTTTAATGCCATAACTTCCTTGTCAATATTGGTGTTGATTTAAAATTTGGCGGAGATAATTTTTATGTTAGCTAAAATGTCGTGACATACTAGTTCAGCGTTGACTGATATAAGCCTCTTTCCCTAATGATGAAAAAAATTTCATGTATATAGATGTATTTATCTAAATAATATTCAATACAAAGAACTTTAAACTAATCTTAACCTTATCTTCAACATAACTTTATTCTGGCGGGTGCATGATTGCCCATGGGTCACAAAAAAGGGTACACACACGAAAATGTTTCTCTCAATACTGTGGTGTATGGTATCATACGGTCGGGCTTGAACAGCTATGCATTCTTATTTATATTTATATTTATATTTATTATATACCGAAGCAAAAAAAGTCAATCTTAATTTACAAATCTCTTTTAGAAAATCAATTTAAAAATATACTAAAGAACTTGGACGGATATACCAGTATTATACCTTCAGGTATGAGAGTATAAAAAATATTTCTACCATATTTATTATGTGTATGAGATTAATCTGCACATATGGCAACCAGTGGTGTGGAGTCGTCAATAAATAGTTCTAACTCAGACTTGACTCCAACTCCAACCGCTTAAAATTCTTAAGCCCGAATCCAACTCCGACTCCTAATCTAACATTGATGGTAAATGTATGTATCAGGGTTGATAAAGTTGGTACAATTGTCCTTTTGTTGGTACAATTTAAAACTATAAAGTACCCTGGTACCCCCGTGACTCATTTGGTACTATTTCCAAATTTTTCAAACCTACATCTTTATAACTGATATAAAATGGCAGCTCGTATTTACTGTCCAATGAGTATAAGCGGAATTTAGTGTTTGGTGCAAATAGTCTTGCAAAAATGTCGTGGCTTTTTTTATGAAATCTAAGGGAAACTCTATTTTGTTGGATTTAACGAAACAGCTATAATATTTTGCATTTGCTCTATCGCAAGACCATTTGCACCAAACACTGAACTCCGCTATTGTGAATAGATTTTTTTACTTGTTCATTGAACGATTGCTTATGCCATGTTCTTAATAAGGTATTAGCGACAGAATATAAGCGTTCATTTTCTAATGATATTGACAAGTTTTTAAAAGATATAGGAAACCACTTCTGCAAAAGTTCTACATAGACGAATTCCTCTCAATTCAAGATTATTTTAGAACGATCTCATAATATTTTCAAATATTTGTCAACAAGATGGTTGTCACTTCAAGAAGTAATCAACTCTTGAATATTTTGGAAAACGAACTATTTTAAAAAATCCGGGGCTCGAAATTAATTTTTGATCCGTTGTTTCTTTGGCAAAGTTTCTTTGTATGACTTATAGAATAAGAATCGCGATGTGCTTTTGACGCGAAAAAAACTTACCCACCCTATTATTATGTATAATTAATGTACAAAGGAATTTTAAGTACCTTTTGTTTTTGTTGTATTAAATTTTTGTTTTTAAAAATTACATAAAAAAATGTATAAAAAAAGATTTGTTACTATTGGGGCCGAAAAAGTACGATTTTAAAAGTTCGTTGGTACGATATTGGTTTTCTCATTTATCATTTTTTTAATTATTTAATTTTACATATTTAGTTAATGACATACACCCCATATTCATAAACGATTTTTAAATATAACAAGCGTTTATTAAGGACAACTTTCATAGAAAATTTGGTTTTTAAAAATTAAATTTAAAATATTTTAATGAAAAGAGGCATTAAACATTAAAAAAACAACTTTTTAAACCAAAGTTAAGAATATTCTACTCTAAACTCTTAATATTCACCTCAATCCCCCCATCCAATGTAAGAAGAAATGAGTCTGAAGCAATTTTGTTATCCAAGCGTGTTGCAGGAGTTAAAGAAAACTCAAAATGTTTAATCAGTTCGGCTATAGCTACTTTAACCTCAGTTAAACCCAATTTCATGCCTTAATTAATACAAAACATAAAAAAGAAAAATTAAATAAAAAACACAATTTCCATTTTGAATAACCCACCTGGACACATTCTGGGCCCATCACCAAAAGGTAAAAATACACCCATATCTCTAAACTTTTTAACACCACCAAACTCCTCTTTAAATCGTTCTGGCCAAAAGTCCTCTGGATTCTCATAAAACTCAGGATCGTAGTGCAAAGAATAAGCTGAGATGTAAACAACATCCTGAGGCTGCAACAAAACCTTGATACCACTTATTTCATTGTACAGTTCCACTTTATCCGTACAAAGCTTAAATAAGGTAGCCAAGGGAGGAAATAATCTTAAAGTTTCTTGTATACATTGATCCAGGTATGGTAATTCCATTAACTGTTCATACGTTATGTCCGTACCAACCATTTTTAACTCTTGTCGTAGTTTTTGTTGTATCCTGTGATTACGAGACAGCTAAACAGAGAGATGATAAATTACAAATCGTTTTTGCAATTAGTTTCTCATTACAGAAACATATGTAAAACACTTTTCTTTTTTTATTACCGTACATATTGCTACAGAAACAATAACACTAAATTAATTACATATTTCCCTTAGCCATCTTACCAATAATAAACAGTGGGCTATTACAATGGCTCCGGTTTCGAAGCCATCAATCAACACGGTTGTCGTATGTCCAGCGATTTGTACATCATTTAAAGATTTTTTCTCTTTAAGTTGCAACAAGTGATTGATCACATCATTTTGTTTATTGTTTGTTGCTATTTTCTGTTTTAACGCATCTACGGCCAATTGTTTGAAAAACTCATCCGACGTGGCGGGAAAAAAACGTTCGGGTTTTAGTTTTCTTAACCAAGGCCAGGCAGCTGTTTTGCCATAGTAGCGAACACAACGCAAAGATTGTTGCAACATTCTGTCGGCCATTTGATGTAGGGTCGAATGTGTGTTCAATGTCTCGAAAGTGTTTTCCTCTATGCCCCAAATGAACTTGGCCATAATGTGACATGTGAAACGATTTGCCAGCTGAAAAATTAATTACACTCTTAAATGTATGTTTGTATGTTAGAAAGTAATAAAATAAATATTAAGGTTTATTTATACCTCTTTGGCATCCCAGTTTGCTTGGGGATCTTGTGCTTTAATAAACTCTACCATTTTAGAAGCACTTTCTTTCATTGCAGCGTAAAAGGAGCGAATCTGAAACAAAATTGTGAATAAGTTCGATTCGTATAACCTTTAAGGCTAAATAAGGTATAGATATTATCATTGGAATTGAAATGTTTGTAGCAGCGAGAAAATCGATTAAGAATCAGTTAATGAATCGAAATAAATTTTTATACAGTTTTATCATATACAAATCGTCGTTCGTAAATTATTGTGTTCTATAATATATCGCACCTGTTCATCAAAAGTAACACAACTCAAAATTTACAAGTTTTCAGTAGAGGCAAAAAACTAATTCCGCCAATATGATGGAATTATTGTTATAAACAAATATAATGTTATAAAGGAAACTCACTAATATTTCAATAAAATCACAAAATTTATTTCTCTTCTTCCTTTTTCCGAAATTATTACGGATTTTTGATTTAATACAGTTTTCATGAAATTTTTTGATCTACATGTCAATATTATTTCAAGTTATGCTTATCACAACCCAAAATCAACAGCTATTGATAAACAGATTTTTAACATGAAAACAATCACAACTCGAATTAATACAGTTTCACTGATTCATTTGAGCACCATAACCCTTGAACACTTCAACGCAACTAAAATTACAACTCTTTAATTGAATCAAAACAAACAATATGAGTACGCAAAGAAAGACATAAAGGCATTTCTCTCATGAAATATTACAAATAGAATACCAAAAATTTTACAGTCGTTAGATATGGTAATCATACACTGTTTCCTTCAAAAAAGTGGAAAATAGAATTTTTTGAGTTGTGTTACTTTTGATGAACAGGCGCGATATGTAAAATATAACCATATAGAACACAATAATTTACGAACGACGAAATATCGCTGTCGTTATTAAATTTGCTGCAAGACAGGACCCCTTAGGCACCTAATTTAACTTCCACTTAATCTTAATTTGATAATTATATGGAGCCCTAACCGCGAAAATAACGTAAGCGACATGATTTTAAATTTTCGTTTTTTTTTTTTTTTTTTTAATTAATGACTTTACTGGCATTACTTGCATCATCTCCTAAAATGTCATGGTCACAAAAGGTACCGTTCCGATTTTATAGCAAAAACAATTTTATTGTAAGCGACAAATTTATATGAAATAAAATAAAAAAGCTCTCTCCTGTAAAATTTGATTTTTGGCGCTTACGGTATTTTCGCGGTTAGGGGTCGATATAGACATTTTCTTCAAAAAAAGAAGAACCAGTACTTTAAGCCAATGTTTTAAAGTTTAATATAACATTTTTTTTTAACATTTAGCGATACAAAATTTCAATTCTGTTTAAATCCGGCAAATTCAAATCAAAAATTTTAAATTTTAAAATAAAAATTTTATATATTTGCTTCCTGGACTCCCTGCAAGCCCGTTTCAAACCACAATTAGGAACTGTGTTCTAAAAACCCTGACAATGCACCTTAGGAACTATTTCCAGCTGACCTCGACAAGAGTTCGCATATAATACTTCCGGTAATAAAACATTTAAGGAGAAGAGAGTCCCTACACGCAGAGAAAAAATATGGTTGGGCATGGTTACGGCAACAACACTATGTTTAATGTAACAATATATTGTTGCCGTACACAAATAATTGTTATTTTTATTTAATATCAACAATATTATAGTTACTGAAAACATATAAATGTTTATCGCAATTATGAATTTGAGTATTGTTGACCGAAAAATAATTATTTTTCTAACAACTAAATTATGATAACCTTCTAAACATATTATATTTCTCACAACCAAATCATGATATTTAATAGCCATAACATGATAACATTCTATACATTTATCATATTATGTTAAAGATGCAATCAAACTATTTTTACACTAATCATATTATGTTAGCGCCATTTGTAAAATAATTTTGAAGCAGTTGTGTCGTTTTTTTATTTGTGAGCGGTTAAACAATTAAAATATAAAATTCCATAAAAAAAATAAGTTTAAAGAAATTAAAAAATTAAAATATTAGCGGAGTTCATTCAAGTATTAGTGATGTAATAGTGCAAATGCAAAATATCATAGTTTTTTTTTGTAAAATCCAACAACAAAAAACACAGAGATTTCGTTATACATATTTTATAAAAGTGCTACGATATTTCATCAACATCTTAAAATCGAAAAAATGGACACACGCGGTTGCCCATGAAAATCACAGATTTTTCATTTGCTCTTTTGCAAGCCTTATATTGAACTCCGCTATTTGATTAACATTAAGAAAAATTGTAAAAAGCCACAAAATAAAAAATCGATGCAAAAATATTTTAATTTATTTTGTATTTTTATGACAGCTATGAAAGGTGCTGTATCATAATATGATTGCTTCTAAATTTATTATGATTAACATGATGATAATATGATTGCTTCTTAGCTTATTATGATTAACATGACAATAATATGATTAATTTCTTAGCTTATTATGATTAACATGACAATAATATGATTAGTTCTTAACTTAATTTGATTAACAGAATAGTAATATGATTAAGGGAAAAATATTATGATGTTATATTACGAGTATGTTAAGTCATAATATGATTTAATAATAATCTTAATATGGTGACTACAATCATGAATCTTATCATAATATGTTGCTCTTAGAATATGTTTACCACAACCAGGTTTTTTTCTTTGCGTGTACCCAGTACCCAAAAGAAAGACATTATAATCAAGCTTCCTTAAAAAGGTCACTTATCGGACTTCAGAAACTGGAAAGAGTATATTCCTATTGAATGTTATATCGAAATTAATATCGATTATTGTGACCGAAGATACAATCATGCAAGGTCTCGAGAAAATTTCACGTGTGATTGTTCAACAGACGCACTCTACTGTGCAATAAAATGTAAAGATGTTTCCGAAAATTCAATTCCGTCGTTTTTAAGCGTTGTATGACAATGCCCCGTGCATAATCCTGCACAAAGTTTAACTGGTGGCACAACCAGCTTTTTTGCAGGAGCAAGGCAAGGTTGTGAGAGTGACATGTAACAACGTCCAGTGTCTTGACGTGCAAGGACATTATGGCACACCAAAAATTGTCATAAAAGTGTCATAGCGTTCGTGGATATTATGATACTTTTTGGTGTGTGATACCGGACGTTATAATATGCTATCTTTCGAGATAATAATGAACAAGGCAGTAATAATATATTGATGACATTTTTCTGCTCATACACAAACCAACACATATGCAATCCACCCGTATACAGCTAGAATACAATTGAAAATAAATGTCGACAAAATAAATCTTTTTTGTTTGTTTTATCGTTACTATAATGGGACGTGTCCTTACGAAATTAGGGATCTGGTTCCCGAAACCCGTACGTTTGTTCATTATACACGTTTTTACTCCATCTGTTTGTGGTCGATTGGCAGGTGAATCTTAAAACGCAGAACAATGAAAATTCGTTTTTCGGCCGGACTGTTCGTATGTGGAATAACCTTTCTGCTGAAGTCTTTCCTCCCACTTTCAACATGAATTAGTTCAGGTCAAATGTTCACAAACACTACTACTCCCTTTATCCTCCTTCCCATAACCTATTTTCCTTGTTTCAACACAAAGCAATTCATTAGTAGGGATCATCCCCTGAGTGCTGGTCCTATCAAAAAACCACGCATTCCTTGAACTTAATATTAATGGAAAAGGATTTATGATCGTCAGGCCGTTTATGTTTTTAGGAAGCATCTTAACCAACAATGGGTAGAACAAAGAAGGATATACTACACCGAATCAAGAAAGGACGCGCTGATTTTGGAGAATTATATAATGTGCGGTGATCCCAGTCTATCTCAAGGCATAGTTTAAGCTCCAGCTATAAGAGAGAGTAAATGAAAATTGATAGGCTATACCCTAAGACAGTCCAGAGATGATATTACCGGGCAGTGTAGCGGAACACGCTAGGGAGCCATAGAAGTGGGAGGCCTGAGACACCTGGGAAAACGTAATATACACGGAAGCAGCAAGTATGGGTCGAAGCTAAAGTAAAATAAAGTATTCAGCATTAAATAGAGATGTTAGGGAATCTTAGAAATGAAAAGGAATAAATAAAAATAATATATATCAAATTCGCACAATTTCGTTTCAAAAGCTCATTGCAAAAAGCATAAGTCGTTTTGCGAATTCCACGAAAGGGCTTGACCGGTATTTCCTAAAATCTTTGTTCACTTTAAAAATAAGAAGAAAGAGTTAATCTTATTGCTGTTTTCTCATTAGGAGACTAAATATTTTTCCATCGAAAAACTGCAGCTTTAAGAAATTTGATTTTCTCAAAGATAACCGGCCCTCATCTGCCAATTATTAATTTGCCGTACAGAAAAATTTAATCAAATGACTCCCAATTTTCACAACTATTTTGAGAGGTATTGCCAACTGAAAGCAATGTTTTTGTCAGTATATTGAGAAAACTAAAAACTTTAACGGACAGTTTATCAGCCTAATAAATTTATGTTGCGATTCAGTAAGTAAGAGAAGGGAAAATAGAGTGCCATTCCTTTTCCCCTCTCTCCTAAAAACTCAACACTTGACGAGTCAAACTTGACGTGTGTGAACCGGCACTAATAGTAATGGTTTGTCGATACATTTAGAAAATGGCCATTAGTAATTGCTTTTATTGCTGTTATTTCAGGATTTATTCAACTCCGTCGTTTAATTACCCTATTGACCGTAAGGCCTTGCACCAATTCCGAACGTTTCTCCTTCCACGTCTCACCTACGGAAACAAAAGGGCTGCAAAATCTTAATTGTTCAATTGATTCAGAAGACTGTTATTTAAAAAAAGAAAGAAAAAATGAATATGTATATGTACATATATATTTATGTTATTCTTATCTCAAGTTTTTTACTATAATTCATTTATTATTTACCCATTGTGACGATTCATTATCACGAAATTTATTGAATTTTTGCGTTAGAATTTGTTGTATTACTTTGGGATCCAAAATAAATAATTTTGGTTTGCGGGCCGCAAAAACACCCACAAAACTTTGGGTTGATTTGTATAAAATCTTATTAAAACACTTAAAAAAACTTACAAATAAATCTCATGTAGTTCGGTTAGTAAATTACACTTTCCCGCATAGGTTTTGGGAAATGTACCCTTTAGTATTTCTGGCTTCGGGCCCACAACATTTTGGCGCTTCCAATAATTAAAATACCAAGTTAAATATAAAAAAAAGACTAGACTTGCTATTGAGAATGACACTGACAATGAAAGAACCCAGAACAACATTTTGTTTGAGAAACAAACTGATAACTGATTTTTGTTGGATGAATGAAGTAAAATGAAATGAAAAGATTGTAAATAATTGTAAAATTTCATGGTACAACAGATAACAATGTTGAATAAAAAGCTTTTTTAGCTTTTAATATTTATACTATAAGAGAAGTACAAATTTATTCAAAAATGCTTGAAACAATTTAAAAGGTTTTCAATATTACTATTATTTGAACGAGTGCAGTTTGAATAGCAAATACGAGGGTTACTAGCAATTTAATAAACCTAACACTACTGAGTGCTAGCAACTCCATTTACTGGGCTTTTTTAACCACAACCTTTTTGACAAAAGCTAAAAAATATGCTCGTGTCAATGTGTGCAAAGAAATAACATCTATGTATACCCGACTTAGACCTTTCAAAACAAACCAAATCCGATAAAAGCGATTAGATTTTGAAGTAACTGTAAACAATATCCCCCGTATTTATAAACGATTATTAAATGTAACAAACGTTTATTAAAGCAAATTTTCATACAAAATTGGTTTTGCAAACCTTTATTATATGTTAAAATATTTTATAAATACGTATGTTTTGCTAAAATAGCAAAATGTTAAAACAACAAACCTTCAATATTTAACGTGAGATGACACATGCAAACAATAAGTGTTGCCAATAGTGCTAGAAAACTATCGATAGCACTATCGATAGTCTTAAAATATCGATAAGAAAAATATCAATATCGATATTATTATTATTATTTAAAATACAGCTATGAAGACATGTAACAGCAACTATACACACACAGTTTTTTGTCGCAAATTTTTACTTGCTATTATTAATTCGCGCTGAATTACAGCAATGAATACAAACAACAAGAATGGCAAGTGGTATGCATTGCTTAGCTGTGCTTTTTACTGCTAATTAAAGGCCTGTAAGTCGAAATTTGTACATGGTTATTAGAGCGACTCAAGATGTATGGAAGTTGTACATGTTTATTAGAGCGACTTAAAATGAACCTTGGACTTTTTTAAGATGACATTTAAAATATTTCGGCACCAGCTTTGACCTCTCGTAAGCTGGACCATTTTGAAAAAGGGTATATTTTAGCATGTTTTGTTAACTTGAGAATCTGTTTCCTTACCAACATATACAATATGGCTATCATCAGAAAGGTTTTTTTAAGGAACGTCCAACTGTATATACAATTTGTCCAAGGACGATCATCCATGTCCTTTTTTAAGGATGTTCTGTAAAAAATAACGGTTTGTGAATTTTTTGTTCGGGGTTGTTTGCCAAATTAACATATTTTAATCTTTAGTCGATTTAATTGTGCTAGTGCTAGTTAGCGTTTTGACAAAAATGCAATGGGGAAACCAAACTTCTTTAATGTACAGCTTTTCGTTGGGAAAAAAGATAATCGCAAAATGAGAAAAAGGCCATAAAGGTGTCTAATGGCACAATCTTGGTGACAAATTCACTCCTCCTCTATGAGAAATAATGCGATTTTCGAACATATTTTTCAAAAGATGCATTTTATCAAGTGTCACCATCCTGATGAAACCACATATTCTAGACGTTTAAATCATCATTATTCCGCAACAAAAAGCTTCGGATCATCTCCCTGTAGCAATTTCTATTGACCGATGATGTCTGAATAAATAATTTTTAATATTTAATCAAAGTTGTTCTTATTCGACCTTCCGAATTTTAAATACGTAAAATTAATCAAGCTCGAGGCCAGTGTTTTTTAAAATTATTTAAAATTTTATTAAATTTCCAACATAAATATTGTCAATTAAACATTTAATTCACTTGAATGAATTTTTAATAAAAACTGATTTTAATTTTGATTAATGCTTTAATTGAAAAAATTGCGAAAATATTATTTGTGCACAGTTTCTTAATTGTAAAGTCACTTATGACGCTTCCCTGATGAATGGGGAATGGAATAAGGGGGTCCGCCACAACATGTTTACAAACTCCAAAACATAGCCGGCCTTCGGTAGGGCGCAAGGATTTTCTCCTATATGGTATAACAAAGACCGGCTTCGCTAACTTAAGCTTCTCTGCGAAGTTGGCCTTCGCTCGGAAACAAGGCAGATTTTAGAACTTTACTTAGCGAAGCGGTGTTTGTTATACCATATAGGAGAAAATCCTTGCGCCCAAAAGTGTTTTCGTTATATATTTTTATATACACCCAGAGAAAAAACAACAAAACTATTTTTAAATAAATTAGAATTATATTAATAGAAAAAAAATGTAATGGGAAATAAGGCCATGTAAGGCTTTATTTCACTCCTTACATGGAAATAAAGCCATATGGCCTTATTTCTCACTGGATTAAGAAATACGGCCATATGGCTTTATTGCACGGCGTCATGGAATAAATATAGACGTTAAAAAATTACGTCGCATATGCATGCATGCCTTCTCCAAGCTTTGAATTTTAAGACATATTCCATGACCTTTAGCTGAGATTGGTAAATTTGTCAATGCTCTGTGGCTTTTTCAGAGCAGACGTTCCTTAAAATACTCACAAATAAAACAAAACGGGAATAAGATAAGTGAAATAGATGGCAGCCAATTAAAATCGCTGCTTTTTAAAATAGTGCGTTAAACTTAAAATCACTACGATGGTTAAAGTTAGTGAATCACGGTACTGCACTCATAAAAAAATTCATCTTCAGATTGATAACTCCCTAACATAAGAATTGTGACACCAATGTTATAACAAATGGCATCAATAAGCCAAAAACTGACATCAATCCAATGACGAACTTCATCATTAAATTTTGTCATATTTTATGCGTCATCTATACTCGGACTATAGTGACATCAATTCGGTGCCACATTTGTGTATTATTAAAAAAATTTCATGTTTATAAAGTAAAATAAGAAGCAAGAATTCCCATATTCTATTTGTTGAAATTTAGTTAAATACAGCTAATTTTCAAATGAGAGTGATTACGAAAACCACATCGGGCATGCTGCTGGTGTGTTATAATTGAGGGTTCTAATGTAAACAAAGGCCGGAATACAACAAAATTAAAACGAACAACTTTAATGGGTAAGCAAATAATAATATTCTCTTACTTTGACTCTCTTACAATCCCAATGACAAACTGTTATTAAAATGAGCCTAATGAGTCCTTTCTCCGATGTTAATAAGTCATCGCACTGATGACATTTTTTTATTAATTTGACTCGGATTCGTCTATTTTGTGATGCCGGTGTGTCATCCCATTGATGACATAATTTCCCCTGATGGCAATTGGGCCAAGTGATGTTAAGGCTGGCATCACAATGATGAAAAGTGTCATGGGGCCAAAAACCAAGATACTTGTCACGACTATTTTTAAAAGTTATTAACTAAAACAAATAAAAGTTCATTCGAGTTCATTCATTATTAAATAAAGCGAATAATTTTGCCAATTAACCATAACTTATATAATTCTATTAACTAAAAATTCAATTATTCATCGTCCAAAATATTCCTGTACATAGTAAAATTCTTAATTTTTCCAATAAATTTAACAAATTCCATAATTTTCTTTCTCACCACAAATTTCAATTATATTTTATGTTTAGAACTTGCTTTCATGGTTTTGGCTTCCAACCAAATTTTGCGGTTGTGTTTATAATTTTTTTTTGTTAAAGCCAAGGACGGCCAGGCTAGCATGCTCTATTTCCGTTGAATACATGTCATTTAATTATGTGCTTCCTCTTTTCCAGCTACGAGTTTCTGCTACAATTTTGCCTTTTTTTCTGTCTTGTTAACAGTGGCTGCGGTATTTTCTATATAATTTTTTTTATTATAGTTACTGTGTATTTTTATTAAATGATGTCACTCAACATTAACACCTCAAACTTTCACCTGATTTGACATGAAAAGGACAAATTGCAATACACACATACACAACAAATTACTGGCACACACTGACAAACACTTAATAACAACAACCACACAATAACAACAAAAACTGACATGTTGATGGGTATTATTTCTTCACACATTCACACAATATCTAAATGAATTTTTCAAGTTTTCCATTTGTTGATGGCGATGTAAAAAGGAAGACGAAAACTACAATAATACACTGAAAGAAAAATGCTTCATATATTTAATGAATCATTTTCATAAAAAAGTTTTCCTTGGGTAAATGAAAATTTTCATTGTCTAAATGGAATTTCATAGGTTTGATGAAGTATTTTCGTTAAAATCGCTTCATTAGATTTCGTAATTACGTTAAAAATTTTCATTGGATATATGAAAACTTAAGTTTGTCCAAGTTAAACAAAAAATTTTAATTGGGAACTTAAAAAAACAATATACAAACATAACTATATTCATAAATTAATACAAAATTATAGTTTCCTTAAAAAAATGTTTAATTGTTATTTAAAAAATGTAAGATTTAATAACTTCATACATCTAATGTTACATGTATGCCATTAAATTTATGAAATCAAAAAATTTTTTTATAAAAGCAACATATTTCAATAATTGTCTTCATAAATTTAAATTTTCATTATGACAATAAAAATGTCATAATAGTAATGAAACAAAAACTTTCAATCCACTTTCAATCAACGTTGTTATTGTTATTATGGACAATTTAATCTCATATTTACGGTCTTAATTGAGAAAAAACATAGTTTTTTTATACAAAAACTACACTGCCCCGGTAGACTAGCTGGTAGTGAGCTAGTCTATCAGCACCGAGGTTACATGTTCGAATCCCACCAGAGACAGAAAAAAATAAAAAATAAAATAAAGTAAAATAAAATAAGAAAAAAGAAAAAAAATAAATAAAAAAAAAAAAATAAAAAAAAAAAAAATTTTACTTTATTGAAAGTTTTCATCCAATGAATAATATTCATGGATCTAATGTAATGTTTCATTAAGTCCTTTTAATGAAACAGGTTTCATTGATCCAACGAAGCGCTGCATAGGTTCCTTTATAATGCAATTTTTCATGGGATTAATGTCAAAATTCGTTAGTATTGCGAAGAAAATTCTTTCAGTGTAGAGTACGAGAAAACAAAAGGGAAATTCTTTGATTGAGGAAGCAAAAAGAAGTAACAAAAAATAACAATAAAAAAAGAGCAAAAGAAAAAAAAAAACAAAACTTAAATAAAAGTGCTGACATCAAAGTGACATTTACAAATGTCAAATACAATATTGAACATGTAACAACTTCAACTACTTACACGAAATGTAGACGTAAGAACAGACAAAAAACACAACAAGAATTAAAACAAAAATACATAAAAAAACCAAGTTCCACTACTAACACACTCTTTGTTTCCGTATTGAATTTTGTTTTGTGCTTGTGCGCTTGAGAGTGATTAAGGAAAACTGACAGACTTAATAAAATTGCTATTTGTCTTACAATTACAACTATTTAATGTAGATCTTTAAAGTATCAATTCATTTGAGAATATTTTAAAAAGGATGAGAAATTGATTTTGTTTCTTTAATTGAAAGACGTACAATAAATTTGAATAAAAATTTTTAATTTATTGTAAGTAATGAAAACTTTAGTAGGAGGCAACCAAATTTAAAAATAATGAAGTAACTGAAATCTTATGAATGCTTATCCCTCTAATGCCAACAACCGCCTTTAGACGGGGTTCCTATAATTCGTTTTAAAATTGGTTATTTTTGGAATATCTGCTTTATATAAATCGGCAAAGGCAAAAGAGTTTAGAACACTTTCCTCCTCTTTATGTCAACCGATTTGAACAAAAAAGCACCATTTGAAAGATATTTACTTACAGAAGTGCACAATATTAAAATCTGTTCAATATTTTCAGAGTTATAAGCGTTCAAATTTGCTGCTAACACACATAATAAAAAAATAGGGTGGTCGGTTATACGACATTTTTCAGAATCCGGATTTCGTTTATAAATATATTTATAAATCATATTTAAATGGGCATAGGCAAACCAGTTAAGAACGCTTTGTTTCTTCGTTTGTCCACCGAACTTCACTGGTGAGAAAAAAAAGAATCATAAGGGGGAAATACGGGAAATAATTTATGAATTTTTTATAATATTGAACTTAGAAACAAAATATTATAGGTTCAGTGTCATTTGTGAATTAGAACATATAAGATAAAAAATTTTGGTATTTTTTTGTTTTTCATCTTGTACCTCTTAAATTTTTGTTAATATTCGATCTTTAAGGACAAAGTTTGACATACATGGTACTGAGTGAAAAATAATGTGTAAGAGGGAGCTTTTTGGTACTTTTTCGTTCAACATTTGGCACTTTGATAAATTTTTGTTAATATAAGACATAGAATCATAAAGTTAAACATGCAATACCCTGAGTGAATGACAATCTATAAGAGGAGACCTACAAAATTAAACTAACTCACGTGGATGATAACATATGAACCGGAGGTGGCCCTCGCCAAATCGAGCCACTAAGGCGGAACAAATAAATGCTCGAAATATTTTAATTAATATATACTTAGTATACTACCCAGCAGTGTTGCCAAAAGTAGGGAAAAATCCCTACATGTAGGGGTTTTTGTTACTAAAATAGGAGCGTAGGGAAAATCGGACAGATTTTTTATATTCGCCAAAATGTAGGTATTTTTTCTCATATTGCATTGTATACGAAATAAATGAAAAAAATGGAATTTTAATTAATGATTTTATATTTAAAGAAATGGAATTCTTAAGTCTCGAACATATTTTGGGACAAAAAAAAAAGATGAGTACAATTTAACTAAAGCCTCAATGATCTTTTGTATGAGTGTAGAACAATCGCATAAAATTAGTTTTCTGAAATTTCGAAACTAATTTGTTTTAAAACATGGAGTTAAAACAGTTTTCGATAAAAATGGTAAAAGGAAAAACTATAATGAGGAGGTTGTGTTTCCAAATTTAGTTTGCTTTACCCAATGAAAATGGTGATGCAGTGAGACAACAAGAAAGCGATACAAATTGAGCCACACAACTTTAAGTTTAATTTGTATTATAAGATAATTTTTGCAAAAAAAAAAAAACGAAAGAGGCTGCATTAATTTCGAATATACTAATGGTCACTTTTGAAAAATCAGTTCAAAACAAATACATAAATATACGGCCATGTCATGGGAATCGAAAAAACGTGAAATTGAAATCGACGAAGATTCTTAATTAAATTATTGTAAAAATGAAAGCAGCTTTTCCTGAATTCAAAACTAGTTCAGGTATATAAAAGGAAATATTTTTTTGAGAGAGTTTTCAAAATTTATTCGATTTCATTTTCACGTGACTTTGATTGCTATGACATGACCGATTATTTATAAAATAGCCTATTGCTATTGTACCAGAATTAAATTAAAGTGATCATATAAAGGTTACCTGCCGTATTCATAAAAATAATATTATTTTAATAAAGGTTTACAAAAGAAATTTTCTATGAAAATTTTACTTGAAAAACGCTTGGTAAACTTAATAAATGTTTATGGATGGATTCATTGAATTTAAAAAAATTTAAAATTTAAAAAAAAGTAAATAAATTTTTTTTTTGTTTTATTACTTATTTTTGTTGTTAGTAAGAGCTTTACTAAACATATGCGAATGAAATTAGTTTTTTATAAATATTGTTTCTTCTTATACTTTAATGACTAAAACGCGTAGGGATTTTTGTAGGGAAATTTTTTAAAACGTGTAGGGAAAAATCGGATTTGTTTAGTATGCGTAGTTATTTTTCAAAAAATATTTTGGCAACGCTGCTACCCAGTAAAAACCTCGCCTACAAAATAATGTGTTGAATAATCAGAAAAACATGAAGACACTACTTACAATTCTACTGAAAGATTCAATGAATTTTACAAGGGATGTCCCAACATGAACGCATTTTAAAGTAAGTCATTATTTCTTTACTTAAATACATCCAGAAAAAAGTAGTTATAGAAGTTGTTATAGATGTAGTTATAGAAGAAAGCTACTAAACAATGAGTTGAAGAAGCTATTCATTTTGAAAAAGTAAGCGAAGTTTTTACTGGGTATGTTTTCTTCATATTAACATAAAAATTTATGGTAAATTTTTGACCATAACACAAATACTAGTTTAACTACATAACTAATTAAAGTGTTATTTGAGCTTTAGTTTGTGCAAAAAGGAACTTGAATTTAAGCAAAATTGAACATTTGTATTAGTTTGTGAAAAAATTCAAATATGTGCATTAGGGTGGCAGCTAAATGTATGGAGCAATTTTTTTGGGCGGAATATTGTGCCACATGGTATAAAACTGATGTGGAAAAAATTTCAGCCAAATCGGATAACTTTTACCCCTGCCCCTTTGAGGTCAAAGTTCAAATGATAAAAAAAAAATTCCATACAAGCAAAAAATTTTTTTTTCGAATTTTTTTTTTATCATTTGAACTTTGACCTCAAAGGGGCAGGGGTAAAAGTTATCCGATTTGGCTGAAATTTTTTCCACCTCAGTTTGAGACCATGTGGCACAATATTCCGCCCGGGAGATGTTGAAAATCCAAAGTTGAAATTTAGCTGGCACCCTAGTAATCATGATCTTAAATAGGGCCAAAAACTGCATTTTTCCAGTTTTTTACCCCAATTTAGAACAAAAATGCGATGTCGAAAAAAATTTTTTAAAAAAAATTTAAAAAACCTGGATTAAGAGCAACAAAAAATCTTTAATGTGTGCTTAATAAGCACTGCTTATCAAAATTAAAAAAAATTTTTTTTGAAAATTTTTTAGAGTAAGCCCCTAACAAGCCTCAAATTTTTTTTTCAGAGTCACTTTTGAAACTGAAAATCTTGTCCGATCGAAATGAAATTTTTTGTTGTAAATAAGCTTATAAAGCTTTCTAATATTAAAAAAAAAAAAAAAAAATCGAAAAAAAATTTTTTTGCTTGTATGGAAATTTTTTTTTTTATCATTTGAACTTTGACCTCAAAGGGGCAGGGGTAAAAGTTATCCGATTTGGCTGAAATTTTTTCCACATCAGTTTCGATAGCATTTTGGTAGCTCTATGTTTAGTGCAAAAGATGGATTTCATCGGGTTTAAGTTTTCATAATGATAGCTAGAAACATGCTAAATAGAAGTCAACTTTGGCTGACAGTAGTGAAATATAAAAATCAGCGTAATGGAACGGAATATTCCATTACCATCCATTCAGTTTTTAGAAAATAAAATATCTCTGTTGGTTTTTGTTTAATTGGCTTATGCACCGGTCGTGAACGTACGGGTCCCGAACGTACGATTTCTCAATATGTTTTTTATTATATCACCATGCATTTTCCCATAAATATCTTCAAATTTCCTTAACAAAAAAACTGAATACTCCTTTTAGAATTGATTGTAATGGAGAGATTATGAAGAAAGAGTGCAAACATAACATATTTTTTGCATGTAAAATAAGTATATAAAAATGTCTTTAGAAGTAGAAAATATAAAATTTTCCAGTTTCCAGCGCAATTTCCTCAATTAAAACAGATGAAATATGCTATGAACCATTAGAACATAGACTTTTTTATAATAACAAACAATAAAAGACGATGATTATCAACATTTTATTTTTTCATCCTGGCAGACCATTCTGGGGAAATGCTCATATATAAACGTAGGAGTTATCAAATTTTCAACCCCATGGTGAATTTTGACCACACTGTTAAAACCTCATAAAAAGAAATTCTTGCGGTATGTCGAAAGTTGCCTGGTAAACCCGTACCATACCATATATTTTAACTTATTTTGACCTGGTCTATTCAAACAAGCGAACAACTATGGATAATTTGGTAGCTAACATTTTGTAGACCTGTGGAGAAATAAGGATTAAAATATAAAATGTCGTCGACGATTTCCCTTTCCGAAATCGCATTAAAACTGACCTTCAAATAAACTAATGTAACATTGAAATGAAAAATTCTGCGAAAATTAAATGGGGAAAAAACTCTTAAATTTAACCATAAAAAAAATTGTAACGCATGATTTCGTCAAAAGTAGATTATTCCAGTTCAAAATGACATTCATAAAAAACTATTTTCCCAAATTGTGCAAAAACACAAAAAGTTGAATAGTAGAGTTTTGAAAAGAATATCTTCAATTATACAGTAGAAGAATATACAGTAAGTGTGCTTTCACACGTTTCATCTTTTGACGCTTCACTCTTATGTTTTTAGGTGAGAGAAGAAAGAAGAAAGGGGGTTGGTACAGAGATGCTTGTACTCGGTCAGTACGCCTTGTGTTTTTATTCGTTGGTATATGCACAACGATGGCTGCATGTAATTTTTTCTTTTCTTTTTCTCTTTGAGTCGCTGTTAACAAAATTGTTGTTGTTTTGAACCGAAAAAAGTTGAAACCGATTTCTGCGTGTGATTATATTGGCATCTTTAAAAGGGAATTGAAAAGAAGTTGAGTATCAAAAGTTGAAACGTGTAAATTCAGACTAACTTATCCGATTCGATTCTCTTAGATTTCTGTTTCAAAACATTATTAAAATAACTCACATGTATGCCTTTTTTAGCCATGTGTATAAGAGTGTGTCCTTTCATCTCTTCTGTAATTTTTTTACAGAATCTTTCGATTTTAAATGTACTACTGTATGAGAAAATAAGTTAACGTTTTATATTCAGCTATGCCGAATCTTTAATACCCTCTACGCTTTTTAAGATTGGGCTTTATATCTAAAAATTTTAAAGCAATATTCATAAAAACGGTTTACACCTAAAGTGTTTTCTTACAAATATGGTTATGATCTGCGTGGTACCTACCTTTTCGGTTCTGTCACACGGTGGATCTCAACCACTAGGTGAGTTATATTGCACTAACCAAATGCCCCTGTGTGCGCAGGAGCATTCAGTCACACACATGTTGCAATTAAGGTACAAGACCAGCAGTCCTATTACCACCCCTTGTTTAGGAGTTGGAGCTATCTAGTCTCCACTGCATAGAGGGATGTAAGCAGTTTCAAAAAGAAAGTCAGCAACGATCCTAAGATCAAGCACCAAGGATGCACCACCACCACCACATGTACCCTGCAAGCAGAGTTGTCACTAAATAGTCAACCGGTTGTAGGTCCGGGGGCTTCATGTCTTCTTGTGGCTCCAAAATAACGCTTTGGAGGGTGCTTTGGTGCACCTGCTGTGGCATGCTTCACTCATAGTGCTCCCAAAGATTTTCAATGTCCGAATGAAGATATCAACACGACAGACCTAGTCCAGCAATGCCCCTTAAGCCACTACCTCTTCTTATTACCGAACGACTCCATGGTAGTGATTCTACTGAAGGAAAGAAATACTTTACTTCTGATACCTTCAAACGGCTTCTCTATGATAAGCCGTACTGTTACCAATACATAGCTCAGTTATTTTTATCAATTCATTTCAATTATATAAAGGATAAAATTTCGGAACTTACTCTTATCATTGACAGTTATGCAGGAGGGAATTTATACCCCAAGCATGCCAACCGTGTTTAATGATATGAGGTCACCTTTTGAATCCTTGCGGAACCCAGACGTGACTCAATTCCTGATTGTAGGCCATGGTGCGTCTTTATCAAAAGGGGATCCCTCTTAATATTTAACCCGTTCCTTGTACCTTTTAATTCAATCATGCGCTATTATTACAAAGGGGTAAAGCGGTTATCTAAGTATATATCTACCCTTCCTGAGAAGGGTTCCTTAGCCAACTGGGAATATCCAGCTGTTTACAGGAGCCACCGCGAGGAGGTGGAACAAGGGCACTTGATGCCGACCTGATGGCCTGCAAAGCTCATCAAACTGACATCTTAGGCACCCAGTGTTTTCCTACAGTGGGCTTTATTTTAAATTCAGAAATATGATTTTAAATCTTATAAAAAGAATTTGATCAACATTTAATAAGAATTACAGCATTCCCCTAACAATTGAAGTTAGTTTTTGTAACAAAAATCTAAATTTTTGAGGAAGGTTTGGAGGTATAACTCTTTTTCTACAAAAACCGATTTTGCTGGATTCAATTCCAAGCTGCTTAGATTTACTACGAAAAATTTAACGCCAAAATTGCTCTTTCTTTCAAAAGTGACTATGTTTTTAACAGATGGACAGATAGACATACGAGCATGGCTAGATCAACTTAAAATTACTCAAGGACCCAGAAAATAAAGTCATAAATACTTTATGGGGTCTTAGATGAATATTAAAGAAGTTTCCTACGGAACGACAAACTTAGTATAACCTTTTCACAACTAGTTGTGGAGGGTTTAATAAAAGGATGAATGTTATAAAATTGCAAGAAAATAGAAAAAAAGTAACAAAACAAACATAACACACGACAAAATACAGCACAAATGTGCCAATCAGCATGACACATACAGACGTAGACGTTTAAGTTCACGTGTGTGTATTTAAAAAAGTATCCTTGTAGTTTTTACAATTTTTTGTTTATTTTTTTATTGTCTAGAAGAAAAGCTAAAAAAAATTTAAAAAAGAGGACATTTTATCGTTCATAAGGCAATCATATTAACAATAGTGTGCTTCATAAAGAATGATGTTCGTCTGTGGGGAAGTTTAAATTTTCTAGTGTCCCAAATTTATATGAAAAGTAAATTTTGGTGTTTTTATTGAGAATTACATAAAAGTGTATACAAAAGCGAAGTTAAAGCTGAAAAAGCGGAATGAGTTTAACAAATGGTAATTTTGTTTTATTATGGAATTCTTTGGAAAACAAAATTTTAAAATTTTTTAATATGTATGTGCGAAATCTTTGTATGGAAAATTTATATCCTTTTAAGTCCTTTTCGGCTTTCTTCTTCTTTAATAGTTTTCGACTTTATTGCATGGTTATTTATGTTATGCATGCAATGATAAACTTTTGTAACCCTTTTCTCATGTTGTTTTCTCGTTAAGGATACTTTTTATGTTTATTGCTCATTCCACGATCATTAAGACAAAAATTAGAGTTTATTTGAGTGTGTGTATTGATGTGGCATAATATTGGTTAATGTTTTTGTCATGCGGGGTAATTTTGTATTGTTGGTCGATTTGTGGTTTATTTATCAGTTTTTCTTTGTATCTCTCATGTTCTTTCATATGACCCAAGGGATATACAAATACACACAAACACACACACGCACTCACAAACAAAAATTCTGCTGTTTTTTGGTTTGTCAAATAATTAACTTTGACAAGTGTATGTCTGTTTTAAAACAGTTTGTATTTGCGTAAGAAAGTTGTTCATTGAATTTCTTACACATACATTCATGTGTCTGTGTGTATGTCCTTCGTTTAATTGTGACTTTAATTGCAAACATTATACAACAGACAATTTGTTAATTATATAAAATAATAAACCACATTAGGAAAATTAATATGATGTCCTTTTAACTCAACTTACTTAATACATCTTAAAAATTTAATTGTTAAACTTTTCATACTTTAATTATATTAAATACATAATCTACTTACAAAAACTTATATAAAATTAAATTAAAATTTTGCACAAATTGTTTATATGGATTTCTAAGCTTCATTATTATTATTTTTTTTTTTTTTGGAATTATTTTTCACTTTAAGAATTGTTTATAATTCTAGTTCTAACATTTAGCAGGATATAAAATTAACAATTTCCGGAATCAAAAAAAAAAAAGAACTGTAAAAGAAATAACTAGAAAAAAGGAATTCAGCAACATGCATGAACTTAGGCATGCATGCATGAACCACTCCTTTGATTGGCACCTTGCTATTTGCCACAACCATACATACACACAAAAGCATACGAATGGCTTAACTAATAAAGTTATTATTTTAAAATCCATACGACAACATGATACCTGTACTACCACAAATAAACAGAACTTTTAAAACTTCAATATATTTTAGAATAAATTATAAGATGAACGTTTGTGTCGTGCCATGTCGGGTTGTGTTGAAAAAACACTACCACTGCCAAACCTGTTTAAGAATTCCAAAGAAAAATAAACGCTTGTCGTGCTTTAAAAGAAAAGAAAAATAAAATAGAGTCAACAGCAGAATTTTAGGTTTAAGTATTGAAAAGTTAAGCCAAAGGGTTTAACGAGTGTTGAGTGACGATTGCAGTAAAAGAGGAAACTCAGGTTGATGTCAAAGAAATTATAAATATTTTGATGAAGATTTTTCTTTTAGGAGTTCAATATTAAATTTATCAGCCATGTTTTTATCAGTACAAGTGGTGCCGGAACTTCAACAATCCAAAAACAACAGAAACAACATAGGGGTTTTTGCATTGCATTGTGAGTGCCATTAGCTCGAAATGTCAACCATTATTAGCAAAACACAAACAAATCAAAACAAATAAGCTCGAACTGTTAAAATCAGATGGCGTTTCGACACCACCTGTAGTTAATTCGCCTTGGGCTAAGTCTAAATTTACGAGTTTAATTTTTTGATGCTCAACATTTTTTTAATTGCCTTTTGAAGATGCCAATATGATCACACGCAGCAATTGGTTTCAACTTTTTTCGGTTCAAAACCGCAACAATTTAATTCACAGCGACTCAAAGAGAAAAAGAAAAAAAGAAATTTAGATACAGCCATCGTTGTGCACAGGGTTACCGTTCGCCTGACTAACGTCGTAATTTGACCCTTTTTTAGCTGTCTGAGACTTTTTGTAAGACATTTTTTTTTTATCAACGACTTTAATTCTTTTTTTTTTTATACCATTTTTTTTGTAAAGTTTCTCACAAGAAACATTTAATTTGCAGTAAATTATAAATTTTCTTATTATTAATTAGTATTGTGGTAATTTTGTTGAACTATTTATGGTTTTTAATCGAAATTTTCAATATTTTTTAATCAGGCTTAAGTTCATCAAATTTAATTTTCATTAAATTATTTTTATGAAGAAAGGAATTTTACAACATGAAAATTAATTAAAATTGTTATTGATAGTCATTCATTCTTGACTGACCTGAAATTCGAATCCAGGCGGCTGGTTACCCTGACATGTTTCGATCGCTACCACTCGATCTCCTCAGAGGGATTTGCCGTCTTACACTTGCAGCCATCGACGACTGCTGACGTCAATAGTCAAACATCGATCCTTAACCATATTGTATTTTAACCTTTGTTAGATCGAAATTTGCATTTTTGAATGATTATCTTATTATTTTTACCAAAAAAAAAAAGTCGAAAAAAGTCGTCAAAATGTATAAGCAATTTACAGATTATTGTTCCATTACCAACAATTTTATTACCTTTTTGCAAGCTTGTCATGTATACAATGTATTTAAGTCATTTTTCGCAAAGTTTCAAAGAATATTTTTAACAAAAAAACTTTTTTAAATAAAAAATTGTGGTGCTGGCAGTGCTCAGTTTACAAAATTATTTTTAGCCGCCGAGTCAATTAAAGATGATAACGTTAATATCGCTGCAGGTCCTTCCAAGCACTGTAATATTTGTTAATACCATTCGAAAGACTGGGAACTGAAGTATAAATGGAGTGAAAGCGGCCAGAGACATGGAGTGAAAGCGGCCCTTTGCAGTGTTTGTAAACAGCTTTAAGTGAACTAAACAATCAAATTCAGCGACATGGAAAAACATATAAATAATAAAAAAAAGGCTTCTGAAAATGAAAAAATGCAACTGCCTGTTTTGTTTCAATTGTTTTGTTAAGCTTTTATTAATAAAAGCTTTAAAAAAAGATGGGCGACTTTTATATTCTCAAATGATTTTTTTCTGCGACTTTATTTTTATAAAATGACCTACTGTGCGACTTTTCAAAATTTGCTAACGGTAACCCTGGTTGTGCATATACCTTCGAATAAAAGCACAAGGCGCACTGACCGAGGACACGCATCTCTGTAGCTACCCCCTTTCTTTTTTCTCCTCTCTCTATCTACCTCTCTCTATCTACCTCTCTCTCACTTCAAGGACACAAGAGCATCAAAAGATGAAACGCGTGAAAGCTGACTCATGAAAATTAAATCGAATATATTTTAAAAACGATCCTGTTTTTAAAAATTCATAGAAATAATCCCTTTTACTCATGCTTTAAGTGACACGAATTGAAATGGAGGAAACTAGTAAATTTTAATATCGATTTCTGTTTCGATTTTCAGAACATGACCGTGTGTTCAGTTAAAAATGTAACAATGATTATGATTTCTCTTATCAGCGAATTATCCAAGTCCAAGTCCTGTCTAACGTTTTTGACAAATAACAGTGTTCAGCCACAACCAACCAAGTCCTGTCTAACGTATTTGACAAATAACAGTGTTCAGCCACAACCAAGATATTAAACTGTTGTATACTCGAATACGTTATTAAAGACGCTGCTCAAAGAAAAAGTATGGATTTTTTCGTGCAAGAACGGGAATATTTTTCTCTCACTTTACCAAACTTTGAAGATGGAACAGTTTTCGGTAATATTGGGATCCCGCGGATTTCCAACTTTGACAGAAGGCGGAAGAACTCAATAAAATAGTTTTTTGTATCTCAGATTAATTTCCACCCCTCTTTTCAACTCTCGCATATTCAATGCAATTTGATGGTCATGTATTAAAAACAAGTAAAATAAAGTAACTAAAGCAATTGCTAGTTTTTTGGTGACTTGAAAAAAAATTCAGCTAAAAAAATATATATTTTGAAAGTATCGGTGTTTCTTTCATTTTCTGCATCCGTTTACACCTAATGCCTCTTGCTTTATGTATTAAAAAAGTAAAGCGTATGTTCAATTTAAAATTACATGATCAGTATTACAAAAAACTATTTTTGGACAACATTTAAGTAACAGAAACCCAATAAACTACATAGGAAATGTGTATGAAACATGTTGCTGTTGCACGTTGGTATGTCCTCCCACATTTAAAATGTGTATATAATGAATAGTTTTATGTCTTAAGTCGTTGTTTTTTTTGCATTTGAGGTTTGAAAAGTAATTTGTTTTGTTAGAAAGTTGATTTTTTTTATAAAGCTAGAGGATTTAGCAACTTGTTTAAACATAATTTTATTAACGTTTTGATTTTTGTAGCTATTAAATCAAACAAAATTTGTATGTACCACAAAAGCCAAAGTGAAGGTAAAACCATTTAACTCTACACATCTTTATAGACTTATTTACTAACACGCAATTTTAATGTAACTATTCTTATCTCCTAATTCTGACCATGGCCAATAATTGGTCAAGGGGAGTTTCTGAACTTTAAAACAAAAAAAAAAAAAAAAGTAATCCCTAAATAAAAAGTTTGTTTAAAATTTATGTTTTTTGAATTTTTAACAAGACTTTAATTATACCCACACCAGAATAGTGGAGAGGTGATTATTGGTTTATGTTGATGTGTGTAACATAAAATTTCCAGTTTTATTTTTCAAAAAAGCGGCACAAATTTAAAAAATCCTTAACAATATGTAAGATTTTGGAAAGTTTCGCTCGACAAGTAGACAAAATTAAATTATTCTACTTTAAAGCATTTTGAATTTTTAAATTTAATAAGAAAAGAAATTAAAATGTTTATATACCTACACTCTGAACTGAAAAACCTTCATAACTTATATGAAAATCACGAAATTTTTCAGTGCAATTTACGAAAATATGCGATATGTAAACAATGCTTTATAACATTTTTTTTTAATTTGTAACAATGGACAGCTATATAAAATCATACCTAAATGATTTTAAAATCATTTTTTATTTTAAGCCACTTATCAAAAAAAAAAAAAAAAAAAAAAAAAAAAAAAACAAATTTTAGATCAACATAGTTAACTATATCACAATCAGGGCGGATTTTGAAACGTGTTTGGCGAAAGGATTTTCCGTTTGGCGACTGTCGATGTTTGATATAAATGGCGATGTTTAAATTATTCATAAAAAGAAAACAAATTCCCATATTGTTTTTGTTAAAATTGTTAAGTTAAATAGTTTATCAAATTTTCAAAGTAGAATGATGACGATAACCATATCGGGCCATTCTGCTGGTGTCTTTTAATTGTGAATGCTTTTGTGAACAAAGGGGAAAACAAAAATTGAAACATGTGTTACAGGAAAAACAGTAATTTTATTCTCTGTTTCTCTCTGTTTCTACGAGTAAGTGTTTATAGTGTTTCTTAAAATAATGCATATGTCTCTGTCTCTGAAGCTTCTTGTCACTGTTATTTCAAACTTAAGCCAATTCGACTTCATTCATTCAACTTGATTCGGAGTGTTATTTAAATATGAATGTCATTTTGCTCTAACTCTACGGGAATGTCAAATTAACATGAATTATAGTTATTTTAAAAGAAAATAATGTTTTTCGCAAGTTATTGTAAAATCAAGTTAAATTAAATGTAGTAACGAAAAAATGTAAAATCAACCTTATTTTCGAGGGTTTTACATTAAGTTTTTTCCGTGTGTAAATACACAGAAAAAATCACCCAATGTATTGACTTTTATCAGTGCAAGGTTAATAAAAGTAAATAATACGTCAGCTGTTATCGGTTTGCCATTCATTTAAAAGTAACTGATGCTAAACTAAAAATGATATAACCTGAAAAGCGGGATATTCAAATTCCGCGCGTTACGAGTGAATTAATAAAAAAGCTGGACAATCCCGCCAAAAGTAGTGCAACTGGCAACCCTAGTGTAACAAATAAAAATATTGGCTTTAGACCAGGCACTTCCAAAAATTTTTTGGTTGTGTATTAGTGAGTACAGAGAGTAAAAAAATTGAGAGAATGCATTCATTTACAGCCGAAATAAAATGTTAGTAATATACTTTATAAGTTGTATAACACAAAGGTACAAAATAAAAATTTTTTGTGTTGATAAAATATTTGTAGCAGTTCTTTACGAATTCAATGTCGCTGATTTTAAAACTACACTTCTTTTTTATTCGGAAGCTTTTTGACTCTAAATCAGTTTCAAATATCTTATCAAAAAATTGTAAAAATATTAAAGATTTTTATGTTTTAAAAATTCATAAAAAATAAATATTGCACACAAATCACAGCTGATAGAAAAAAGTGCAGTTTTAAAATCAGCGACATTGAATTGGTAAAGAACTTCTACACATTTTCTAGCAACACAAAAAATGTTTAATTTTGTTCCCTTGTCGTATAAAACTTATAAAATGAAATCTTCTAATTTATACTTTTATGGCAATTTCGTAATAGCAGAATGCTTTTCAAATGGGATGAACTTGCTTGGAACAAATAAATTTTAAATCCGAAAAAATTTGTTCGCATAGGTAAGTAGTGCCGAATAAAGAGAGGCACTTAAATGAATTTTTTTTCAGATCAGGATAGAACTCGCCATCCAAATCTTTCCAGAACTCTACAATATTATTTTCGTCTAGAGCATTTACTTCGCTTCGTAGTATGATTAGTTCTGATTGACTATCAAATTCGAAGTTGCTTACATCGCAACGAAAAGGGTTTTCGAAAAGATCTAATAGCGGTTGTAAAATTACAAAATCTTGAAACCTGTCTTGAAAATTATTGAAAAGTGTTTCAAATATTACGGCATATTCATATCTTTTGTCGATTTCAAGATTTCTATAAACAAGTGAAGTTTTTGGAAAATTGGAAAAATCACCAGTTTTAATTTGGGAAAAAATTAGAACCTGCTGTCAAATTTGCTTTTATCTGTATAGGATTACACATAAATTGAAGCAAAACAAAACTTTTTTAACTTGTTTTTTAAATATTTTTACTTACTTAAGAAAAGTGTTTTCAAAGAAAAAAAAACCCACCGACGCGATTGGTACAGAAACAAAAATATTTTTACAAGTACAAAATACCAACAAATTCTTGTGGCTATTTTTTTTTTTTCTTAATAATTTCTGCATTTAGGTACGTCTTTTTAACGAAAGAAAAAGGGACCCTTTTACAGGCATCAAAGAATTTTTTTCACAAACAAAACACATATCGTTAGCTTAAATGCAAAACAATGTAGGTATTATTTGAAAATTACAAATTAATAGAATACAATATTTTTTCCTTAATAATAAATCGGTTAACGCATTTTTATCTGAAATATTAAAAATTGATTTTAAATCTCAAATAATTACCATTTTACAAAGTTCTTTGCTTTGCATGTAAACTTATGAAATGTTATTCTACATTTAAGTCTTAAAATTTAAACTCTAAATAAAAATTGCACGCAAGGCATTGGATGTTACCAAAAGCATTTTTGACCGCACAATATTTTTTGAGTGTTAGCTGAAACAAAGTAATGTAGCATCCGCTAGAGACGTACTCTTGTCGAAGTCACATCGACGACTGAATTGAAGAGCATAAAAATGTCTAAGTATTGGTGTGCACAATTGTGCAAAGAAATGGAAATCCCTGTTTTAGACTCATCCTAAAGTAGACCGAGAAAGTGATTCTAAGTTGATAAGTGCAAATCCTATTGAAATGGTCGATAATTTCGCATAGCCCCCCATACAAAATTCTTTCCGGAATAGAGTCTTGGTTCTTTAAAATCTTTCTATTATGGTAGTATTTGATCCAAGCATATTTTATTGTAATCTAAATCATCTAACCAAATTTTATTCGGATTGGTCTATATTTGACTTTAGCTCTCATACAAGTCCCGCTCCTGAAAATGGTCTTTAATGTCATAACTTCCTTTTAAACGTCGATATCTGGCGATAATTACGTTTAGAATAGCTACTATGTCATAACAAAATGTTGTGCATGTAGGTCCAAAATAGACCAAAAGTGCCTTCGTAAAGACTGAAAAATATCATATTTGTAGATTAGAGCGACTCAAGTTGTATGGAAGCAAAATTCGTGCTTGATGTACCCTCCTAAAAATGAACCTTGGACTTTTTTAAGATGACATTTTAATTATTTCGGCTCCAGCTTTGACCTCTCGTGAGCTGGACCAGTTTGAAAAAGGGTATATTTGTGCATGTTTTGTTAATTTAAGAATCTGTTTCCTTTCCAACATATACAAATTGGGTATCGTTAGATAGGGTCAAAGCTGGAGCCGAAATATTTAAAATGTCATCTTAAAAAAGACCAAGGTTAATTTTTAGGAGGGTACTGCGAGCACTTTTTTTTAAGTCGCTCTTATATAGATGTTTTTATTAAGAACTCTTATATGTATGAATATTGACCTCATAATATAGTTTTATTTTGCCGGGTCCAAGATTGCATGTGGGTCCGAAAAAGGGTAAATTTATCTGCATTGTACAGTAGAGAAGTTTATACAATTTCTTACTTGCTTTCACATTTTTTCTTTATTCTTTTGCCTTCGCTTCGGTAAATCAAAAGTTATTTTATTCTGGAAATTTAATTTTATATAATTGAAATTTAAGTTAACAAATTTCCACAACTTTTTCGATTTTAGCAAAAAAAATAAAACCACATAAATCGATCAAAATTCAATAAAACTGTCACTAGCAATGAATAAAAACTTTATATTTTTCTTTTTTGTTGTTTATTTATTTAACAATTTTATTTAGTGTTTTTTGTTGTTTTAAGTCGCATTCTTTTTTCCATGATTTAAGCGTATTTGCATATTTTATTTATGTTTTGTTTTGTTTATTGGAAAAAAAATGTTTTTGTTGTAACAACAAAAGTGACACTAGAACAACGAGTAAGATGGCAATATGAAATATAATTTCGAAAGATTTTCACGGTTTTTTGATTTGACATTTTTAAGTTTTTAAGGTTAAGTATATTTATTTTTTTCTGAAACACTGAAAACTGAAGGCAGTCGCAGTGTTTGTGCCAAAGTCGACGCACCTACAAAGACTTGTGACTCCGACGCCAAACTGTACTCAGTATCATAACGTCCATTGTCATAACGTCCATGGACATAATCAATCCGATTAGAAAACTTTTTTTTATCTTATGACAGTGTCTCTAAAATTTTAATTTAATTGAAATTAAAGACATCAACAAGACCCATTTTTGGACATCCTTACACAAAAATTAAAACAGTTGGGATAAATTAAATTTTTTATACTTTCTTTCAGTACGAGTCGTACTCAAACATTTAAGTACGAATAACACTAAAACGCACTTAAAGCAATCCTAATATAATTTTCGAAAATCAATCCCGGAATTTCTTAAAATAATTACAAAATTCTTAAACCAAGTAAAAAAACATTAAACTTTTCGTTGGTAGTGCCACTCCGAGAGTAAAGTTACAAAGTTAGCGTTTTAATCTCATTAAACTTATCAAAGTTTTTTGTAGACACTACAACAACACCACACAAGTAGTTAAAAAACGATTTTCTTGTTGTGTTTAGAAATAACAAAAACAACAGAACAAGCCGAAAACACATTGTTTTCATGTTTAAAAAGTCTAATTGAGAACTCATGCTTCTCATTTAGTTTATATTTTCAGTTATATATGTACATTAACCCCCGTATTCATAAGCGATTATTAAATTTAACAAACGTTTATTAAAGAAAATTTTCATAGTAAATTTGTTCTTTAAACCTTTATTTATTTTAAAAATTTTTAATGAATACAGGCATAAGTTTTTTAACCCATTAAGGCCCTGCGTTACGTTTTTGCAACGTTCTCTTAAACCTCCCCTCAGGCATTTTGTTGTTACGTGATATTGTTATAAAGCACAGTGAAATAAAATTTAACTTAATATCTACTCGACCAGTTTTTGGATTTGTATCATACATAAGTTTTTTTTATAAAAATTTTCAATTTTTCCTGTTTTTTGGGTACTTTTGGAAAAAGTTTAAAAAAATAAAGTAATATATGATATACCTATCTGAAACTTCTGAAGGAGATAGCTGACATACGAACATTATTATTTTTACTCAAAAATCCAATCATCGTAGACATTTGAAACTTTTTTTATGATTGGATACATCCGTGATGCGAAAACGCTACACTGGGCCTAAACCATATACAAATTACATCAAATTATCAAATAAAATATATTATTCAATCACTTGCTATTTAAAACAACATAATAAAACATGTATACATGTAAATTATAAGTTGTTGTTATTACGCAGTAGGTAAATTCTCTATGTCAAGTGTGTTATTTTCCTAAAGGGTAGCGAACTTACACCAAAGTAGTCCCGTGATAGGTCTTTGGGGGTAGAGACCGCTTCTAGTTCTAACAGTTTATATGAATACGATCTATCACTTTTACATGGGCTTGTCATCGGTTAATTGACACCATTTGACCAGTCACACATCTATTCTCAATGAACGTGTTTAGTGTTAGTTAGGACAATGTAAGATTATTTCGGTACAATGTAGTATGTACCGTAATTCATTACTTTTTTACCTTCTTGTTCTTTATATAAATACCAGTTAGATGATTAGTTCTCCTTTCACTGGTCATGAGTTCTATCTTTTTGAACTTGTTCTATTTTCACAAATCCAGGAACAATTGACACAAATTTCCAGCAGGGTAACTTCAATATTTGATACCATCCACTTACAGCTAGAATATTTCAGGAGTGGGCATTATATTGAACCTGTGGTAAATTATGAACTGATTTTTACGAAAGTTGACAGTTTGATTTCTAGTCATATAAAACTGTGACTGAACAAAATTTATAACAATAGAATTATTTTTTATGGTTTTAGGCGTACCAAAGTGTTTTTTTGAGAGTGGGTTTTATATGGATCCTCTGGTAAATTATGGACCGATCAATTTACAAATGTGAAAAAAGTGACGTAGCAGTGCACCCAAAGTGCCTTGGAGCATATCATAATTGAATTAAAAATAAAATGTAAATGAATATCTTTTTAATTTGTTTTCCTAAAGACGTGAATAAAATATTTTAATTTAAAATTTTTACAAATGCGCTTAATTTGTATATCGTTAAGGCCCAACGTTGCGTTTTCGCAACGGGGTTTATGGGCTCCCACGTATCCGATTTGCTCGAAATTTGTTTTCTTTCATATTTATATTTATTGTAAAAGTCTCATCATTTTAGCTCAATGGGATCATGGTTCGGGCCTTAATGGGTTAAGTAAAAACCATATGGGGAATGATGCTGGTGTTTTATAATTAAAATTCTGTAAGGTGTAAAACCGGTTAGCAAATCAATCATAATAAAATTCTCCTTCTAATTTTACTTTTCGCTTATTTAAAGTACTAATTCGGGATTGAATCAACTTTATAATTCTTAAATCAAGCGTATTTTGAGATTGATTTTATCTTAGTTTTTCTTAAATTAATCTCATTTATGGATTATTTCAATTACGAATTCGGGATTGAATATGGATAAGTTAAGTGTTTCGCGATTCAAAATTTCGTACATGAATCAATCTTTCTGTACTTGATTCAAAAAATTCGTACTGGATAATTTAAGTAATTTGCGATTGAAAATCCGTACTTGAATCAATCCTTCTGTACTTGATTCAAGAAAATCCGTACTCCCTGTACTATTAATACCGCTTTGGATTGATTTAAGTACGGATGGATTGATTTTTCGTTTGAGTGTAAATAATCGGCGATCTTTTTTAAGACACAACTCAAAATTTTTCATCGAAGTTTTTCTTGGGATTCAAGCAATTAATTAGCAAGGTTTCGTTTAAATGTCCTAAATTCCCACTTCATACTATTGAAACACTGAAATTTATTGTTGATGGGATAGGCTATTCCTACACTAGTCGGCATAAGTATTTTGACGAAATAAAAATCGTGCATTATTACGTTTAATTTTTAGCGGCTTTGTTTTATAACTTATACAAACTTAAAAATAAGCAAATAAATATTTTTTCATAAAAACTTAAAAAGATGTTAATTAATTTGTAATTTTGTGTGTTGGCTTAAGTATTTTGACAAGAATGTAATACCAAGATAACAGTGTTTAAACGTAACCAAAGAAAAGAAAATAATTTTAAACTTATTAATTTGATAGTGCACAGTTTGACGCGACACATTGAACTTTTTTGCAATGTCTTTTACTGCCGTCCCAGCGTTCAACTTTGCTACCATGGAAGATCTGGTAACCAAACTCAACTCTACCGTTTTACCCATGGTTTTTAACGCCTTTTCATAAATTTTTATTTTATTTCCATTTTAAATAAAACCTAAATACAAAAGCTGTTCTGCTTTAACGTGCTCAAAAATGCAAACAAAAAGCCACAAGGACACCGTCAAAATACTTATGCCAAGCAAAAATTTGTTGTCTCCATACGTTATTATCAGCAAAAAGAGAATGCAAAAGGAAACAATAACTAAATTTCGCATGAAAAGAGCTAAAACTAGAACTAGACGACACTAAGCTAAGGTAGGTTCAACAGTCAGAAAAATGTTTCGTCAAAATACTTATGCCCACTAGGTATGCGCATTTCACTGGTTGCTTAGGCCAGATTGTCAGGAAACTTCATCCAAAGATTTTAGAAAAGCTAAAAGTATTATACAAATAAAACTGTTAAGCAAATTAGAATTATCAATTTTCACTTTTTGCAAGAAATCGATGTACAGTGGTCATATATACGCACTGTAAAAATCTTACACCAAATTCTCTAGTATTTTGGCAAAAAAAAAAAAAAAATCAATTGTATCCCTCTTTGTAACATAAGACTACGTATAAAAGGAAAACAGTTTTTGGTATCTACTTAAAATTTATAAATTTCCAGTTAACCCCCTTTAGAGGAACCAGTGCGATATATTACAAGTATTTACAACTTTTAAATCCAAATCCGTTTATGCACCAGTGAATATTTTTCTGTATATTTGCGCTGTTAATAAACATCTGCCAACATTGTTTCTCCATATTTTTCTCTTATACAAAATAAATTTAATTAAAATAACCTAAAGCTGAAAAGCTTAAATTAATTTTTAATTTCTATTGTTTTAAAACGCTGTAATTTAGAAAATGTTTAAAGAATAAATAATAAATAAATTAAATTGAAAAAAAGCCAGTATCGGCAATAACAAATTTTACATGATATTATTTTCTGCTTCATTATCACAAGTTGTTTTGAGAACAAATGAAAGTGGAAGAGAACAAAAAAAAAAAAAAAAAATCTATTAAAATAAGAAACAAATTAAAAGTAAATATGTTTTAACCCTCTTATTTTGTTAAATATTATCTGACATTCAATTCCATTTGAACGGCCACAATTGCTGAAGATTAAAACAAAACATTTAAAAAATCTTTCTACGCATTTAACCCCCATTTAACCAAGAAAAACCAATTACACATTCCACAATCTCGATTCAAAGACAAGAAAAAGCAGCAGCAACTGCGTAAGCTTTTGAAAAAGAAGTGACATGCATTTAAGCAGCAGGACACTCGATAAAGCCAGGTACAGGACAGGGTGGGTGTTTCAGTGCGTACAAATGCATACAATACTCCTGTCGTATCATATGTTTAAATACTTAAGTCGCTTGTCTTCTACCACTTGCAATTGAAGCTAATAATGTGTTCTTTTTTTCTTCATCTTTTCTACTTGCCATATTCCCCCTTGTAGGCAAAATTAAAAAAAAAAAAAACAAATTGTTTTATTTGAAATAATGTTAAACTTGTACTTAAAGATTAGCCTTTTTTCACTTAACTGCTCCTGCTGTTAAAATTAAATGCATTGAGGATTTTGTTGGTTTGTACACAATTTAAAGATTGTGGCAAATAAGTACAAGTATGTTATAAGTACTTAAAGTATTGTGCGTACAAACAGTTGAACAATTATTTAAAAGTGACCTAACTTACATTATCAAGGACACCATGCCGTCACCACCACACCACCACCACCCACCCCTACACAGATCCATTGCAATACGCCCTTTTGTAATTACTCCGGCATTTCACAACTGAACCCTCTGCAACCCTACTTGGTTTCAATAAAAGATCAAAGTAGTTGATAAAGATTTTGTTTGCAATTTTCCAGTTCAATGATTGCATTTTTTATTATTTTTAATTATGACCATGAAGTACAATTCAGTCGTCTGTTTGTAGTTTTTCATTTTATGGGGGTACTATTTGTTCTACTTTATCAGATTGTAGATTATATAATGGTCAACTTTACTTTATGGTTTAGTTCAAGACAACACAACAAAACACAAACTCAATACAAAGAAAAGATTAATTTAATAATTATTTAAAAATATGTCAGTGTTTATTTTTAAGACAAAGAAGATAAGAGTTAATACTCTCACTTAGACAAATACGAGATAAATAAAATTTTTAGGATTTTTGCTGAATAAATAAATGGTATCTTTTTAAGCCCGATATTAGAAATAACAAAGAAAAAAATTAGTTTTAATTTAAAATTTTTTTATTTGAACGATCAATAGATTGATGGAATTAATATTTGAACATTATTTCGAGAATACGGGCGGCTGTTCTCGACGAAGAGCATTCTGGACGTCCCATTTTGGTCAACTTTTTCGAGCATTGCTGGCCGTATGACACAAATAATATGGAACAATGACAGTACGAAATAAGTTCTTAATGAACTAAATCCCGAAAACGAAACAAAACTAATTCCCCAATATATTATACAGAGTATAACAACAACAACTTTTAGGAGGTTCGTTATTTTTTTTTTTTTAAATAATTCTTCATTTTTGCGCCCAGACGCAAAGAAGGTTTTTTTTGAATTTTAACATTTGAGATTTTGAAACTCGCGATTTTCGAATTCGGAATTCGCCCAAAATTTGGGATTTATTTCGATTTTGGAATTTTTAAATTATTTTGGGATTTATTTCTTTTTTCTAGTTTGGGACTTATTTCATTTATTTTAGGACTAATTCCATTGGTAGTTGTTGCACTAGGACTAATTGAACCTGGGGCTTATTTCGCGGTACAGTTATTTTTTACCATCTTATTGAAGATTTTTTCAAAATAAGAAAACAAAAAATCGCATTAAAACTTTTTTCTACTATAGCAAGAGTGAATTATTATCCAATAATTACGAAAACTCGTACAAAAAAAGGTGTATATATCTCTTGCAAAATCACCCATACTTGTATGGCAAATATGTCGGCGATTTTTCACACTCTGTTTTGATGTAAAAATTCGGAATTTTGAGATTTCGAATTTTAAAATTCGGGATTAAAAAAAATCTTCATTTTGACATTTCGGGATTTTAAAATTAGGAATTTCGATTGTATGCATTTTTTATAAATGGTCAACTTATGCATTTAATTAAACGGGATAATAAGATTTCTGTATGACGTGCTAAATTCCCAATTTTTTCATATATGATAAATACACTGAAATTTATTGTTGAGGGAAAGCTACCCTAGAGGGAAGCGAACTGACACCAAAGTAGTCCCGTGATACGTCTTTTGTGGTAGAGACCGGTTCTAGTTTTAACACTTTCTATGAATAAGACCTATCACTTTTACATGGGGTTGTCATTGGAGGGGGCAAATTGACACCATTTGACCAGTTTCACATCTATTCTCAATATACGTGTTTAGTGACAGTTACAACAATGTAGTATTATTTAAATACAATGTAGTTTTATTTCAATAAAACAAGTCCCAAAAAATATGTCATACTACCGGTGAAGACTGTACTATAATTCATTCCTTTTTTACCTTTTTGTTCTTCATAAACCAGTTATACGATTGGTTCTTCTTTCACTGGTCATGAGTTCTTTCATTTTGTACCTGATCTATTTTCACAACTCCCAGGACCAGTCTATTAGACCAATTGACACAAATTTCCCGCAAGCGAATAAGAATTATAAACACCCAAAGTCTTACTTTAAGCTTTCAGCTTAAATAAAACACCAACAATAAACCGTGAGCTTATCTTTTCTTACAGTCCCCTACAATTGGTTGGCTTTTTTCCGACTCGAAAATTTTTATTGTTTAAAACTTTTGCACAAATTAAATAAGGTCCCAAATATGTTTTGGGGTCTTATTTTATTATTAATTTTTATGGTGTTATTTCATACGAAATAAGTCCCCAATACCAAAATTAAATAAGTGAGAATATCCCAAAAGTAAAAAAAATTACGAAAACGCCAGAAAAAATTATAATGGGTGATTTTTTAAGAGCTATAGGAAAGTTTAAAAAAAAAAAAATACATAAAATTCAGAAAAATGCATGAAATCTTTATTTGAATCGATAGTCCATATAATTTAATGTTTGAAGATTATTTCATGCAAATTTTGACCGTGACTGCGCCTCAAATGGTCCATCCGCTTAGTCCCATTTTGGCATACTCTTTCCAACATTTCGGCCGGTATCTCATGATAAATGCTTCAATGTTGTTTTCCAATTCGTCAATTGAAGCGGGCATGTGTGTATAGACATGAGCTTCAACATAGCCCCACAACAAATAGTCTAAAGGCATTAAATTGCAAGATCTAGGCGGGCAATTGACCGGTCCCGAACGTGAAATAAAATGTTCACCGAACCGCCTCTCAATAAGTCCATTGTTAAGAGTGCTGTGTGGGATGTGGCACCGTCTTGTTGAAACCACATGTCATGCAAGTCAAGCTCTTGCATTTTGGGCAAAAAAAAAAGTTGGATATCATCTCACAGTAGCGCTCACCATTCACAGTTACGTAACGATTCGCATCACCTTTGAAGAAGTACGGTCCAATGATGCCACCAGCCCATAAACCGCACCAAACTGTGATTTTTTTCTGGATGCATTGGTAGCTCTTGCAATGCTTCTGGCTGATCTTCACTCCAAAATCGACATCGAAGCAGAATTTGCTTATTAACGTAGCGAAAAGCCGCTTCAGTGGGTCGATTAAACTGACCATAAAATGGAAGAAGCGCGCGATGAACTTTCTTAACAGCATTTTGATAATAAAATTCAATAATTTGCAAGAGTTGTTCGTTTGTAAGACGATTCATGGTAAAATTATAGACCAAACTGAAGATGTTTGACAGTGAAACAAAACACGAAACGTGCGTCAGCTGTTTAAACCAGTGTTGTCAAAAAGATAATAGCTAAAAAATCACCCGATATTTGGTGAAAGAGTGCAAGTACTAAGTACAAGTTACTGTTCGAAGGCTTCTTCTTTCTTAACACGTAAATTAATTTTAAAATCGGTTGGTATTCAACTAAGTTACAGGCTGATAAATGCTGGCGGGTATGAAAACTCGGTTTTTTTACTCGTAACGCAAGATTTTGGAAATTTTTGGAATATTAAAAATAACAGAAAAATTTTATTATATCCCAAGTATGTTTTTTGTCGCACAAGGTTTCCAAAGTAACTCAAAACTTGAAACTACTGACTTAGGCGGTTATGACTTGGAGCCACTGGTATATGCAGTTATATTTTACACTCTTCATCAAGAAGAGTGATAAGTAAGGGCATATACAGTTTGTAGTTTCACATGTAGCACTATGAAATATTTTTTTAAAACTTAATAAAGCATCTACGTATGCATTTTATTTATCCTTCAGTAATTCCAAAAACTAATTCAACTTAAAGACTTAAACTTAATCTTTTCTTTATCTTTCTAAAGCCTTTTATCCAAAATTTAAATTTAATTATTTAATTTAAACCTTTCACAAAAAAAAAGGCAATTATCTTATTATTTCTTAAAATGTGTGCTTCTTCCCACTAACCTCTCTCAACACATTAGAGCTTCAAATGGTGTGAGTATTTGCTTAATAGCATTAGAGTGTTTTTTTTTTTTTTTTGTTTTGAAACTAAAAGCTCCTTCATGCTCTAATTTTAAATAATTTTTAGCATCTTTTGCCACGCATCTACAGACAAATACGGTAATTATAAATGAAAATAAATGTGTATGTGTGAAAACACACATACTCACATCTATAGCTATTGTAAGTGACATAGAGTTTGACGAAAACCACACCTTATTTAATAAGTATAATAAGGCGAAAAAAAAGAGTACAACAACAAGCAGAATGTCAATAAAATCAACCTGTTTCAATAAACTCATCAACCACAAGTGACAAAACACTGACTGAGTCTCTGCAAAGGAGAGTTACATTACGCGTTAAAAGAAAACCAAGATTTTCCCTGCTTCATTACTGATGTGATTTTCTGTGTCGAGGCAAAAGTATTCATCACTATTATAGTCATCATTGAACTTTTCGTTAACGCTTCATCAGCATCATTATTTCGTTGAATACATCACTTTATAACCTGTCATTATTATAAATTTGAGCGGTTAAAAAGGAAATTTCACCTTTTTATGAAAAAAAAAAAAAATAAGTAAAATATGTACTTACAAACATTCATACACTTACTCAGATCCATTGACATGAAACTTAATGCCTTTCAATTTGTTTTAGATGGATGTAAAAGAGTATATTCCTGTGTTAATGAAAACCTAAAGGTTTTTATTATAATAAAGCCATAATGCACGATGTTAATTGTGAGTCACACCTTAACGTCAAGTTTTTTACATAGGGTCTTCACCTGGCAATTTTTTGTCATAACGCTGACAAAAATGTTTAAGTTTTTTTTTATATGGACTTTGACGTTTGGTATGACAATTTTTTGTGAAGACACTATGTTACCCAACTTAATATTACATTTCTTTTTATCAGTGTTTGACAAATTTAACAATGGAGAGGTACACAATTGAGCATGAGCCGAATGGTTGGTTGAACAGACAGAAGTGCTTAAAATAATCCGAAAATGAGATTGATTTAAGTAAAACTTAGATTAAATCAATCTCATTATTCGCTTGATTCAAGTATAATGCAGTTAATTCAATCCCGAATTCTTATTTGAAATAAACCAATTTTTTTAAATCCCTCAACTAATCCCGCGAAACTTTACGCTTGTATGCAGGGAAGAAAACTGAGTCTCTACCAGCTAGTCTACCGGGGCACTCTGTGAAATTAGAAGGATAATTTTATTATGATTGATTTACTTTCTGGTTTTACAGCCTACAAAATTTCAATTACACTGTGCGACAAATGGTAGGAGTCAGTGATCGGGAAGGGTTCAAACTTCCGGGGAAAGTTATATCGGTAAAAAAAAAAGTTATACGTGTCCCGGCGTTTCGCTGGTATTTGTATCTGAACCAATTTTTCCGAGTTTTTTATAAAATATGTTCTACTTAAAATTTATGATATTTTGGTATATAAGTCATATCCATAGGACGTATGGCAGCCCAAAAATTTAGGTTTTTATAAAAATTTTTATGTTTTTTTAGCCCATTTTTCAAATCGATATATCTCGATTCCTAGACGTGACCCAGCGAAACGCCGGGACACGTATAACTTCTTTTTTACCGATATAACATTTCCCGTTGGTTTCATCCCATCCCGATTTTGACTGTCGCATAGTGTTATAAAACACCATCATCATTCCCGATATGGATTTTACTTTTTTTTTTAACTAAAAATATAAACGTATAAATAAAAATGCTTTTACTTCAAGCTCTAAACTAAATGAGAAGCAAGAGTTCTAAATTTTACTTTTTAAACATGAAAATAATGTGTTTTAGTCTTGTTCTTTTGGTTTTGTTGTTTCTACACACAACATGCAAATCGTTTTTTAAATACTTGTGAGGTGGTTTTGTAGTGTCTGGAACAAACTTTGATAAGTTAAATGAGATAAAAACGCTCACTTTGTAATTTTACTCCCAGAGTGGCACCACCAACGAAAAGTTGTTTTTACTTGGTTTAAGAATTTCGTACTTATTTTAAGAAATTCCGGGTTTGATTTTCGAAAATAATCCCATTAAGGATTGTTTTAAGTGAATTGTAGTGTAATTCGTACTTGAATTTTTGAGTACGACTCTGACTTAAAGAAAGTACAAAAGAACTTAATTTATCCCGAGTGTTGTTCTTTCTGTGTGTGTTTAGACTTCTTTCTTTGGGGATATTTAAAAATAAAAGTATACGTCAATGAACCAAGAGCAATTCAAGAGATATGAGGATGAGATAACTCGGTACAGTAACGACATAGAGCCGCAGTTATGTCTCGGAGTCGTTAAATATAAACCATAGAATACAGGTTTGCCACCGAAGCAGTAGCGAGCATTTATCCGATATTTTGATTCACACATAATTGTCTTAGATCTTTCTATAATAAAAAATATTAAGAAAATTCTGTGACAACTTTTTGTTTTATTTACAATTAACATTGTGCGTTTTCACTCTTTACAATCAAAATTCAATGAAAGAGTGTTTTTCATTTGCTAAAGAAATGTAGGAACTTATCAAAAATTTACAGATTTGGGATATTTTTTTTTTTTAATATCAAATAGAAGTGCTATATTCGGCCATGCCGAATCTTATATACACTTCACCATAGTATTTAATATCCAAGTCCAGCCAAAGTGTTCACTGAAGTAGAATAAGGCTAAAAATAAAGCCAATTATTCTACACGGTGAGATATTGTGTACATTAGTAGTGAAAACCAATTTTTTGGTATAGTACCATGAGGTCAACCATGTCCTAGTAACCACGAAAATTATAATCTTTTGTACTTTTTCTCAAAAAAGTTCACGCGCCAATTGGTTTTTTTAAACCAATGCAATATTGACTATTTATAATTTTATACGGTGTTTTTTTTTATTATTTTTTACTTTTTTTTGTTAAAAAAGGTTAAAGATACGTTTTGGTTTGCAGAAAAATCTCTTACCATCTCTAAATATTAATGAAATTTCATACTTGAGCTAGTTTTTGTTTTAAATAAACATATTATTAATTTTTCTTAACCAAAAAGAAAATTAAAAATTTTAAAAACTTCATCGCGATTGGTGCGTGAACTTTTTTGACCTTAGCGAAAAAATAAATATACGTTCCCTTATAGTTTTTTATGCTCTATCGAACTGTGCTATGCCGATTTTGGTATTTTAAAAAATTTTTAAAAAGTTATATCCGTAGTGTACATACTTCACCGGAAGTCATTTAGATAATTCCAAGGAAATGTTTGCATACTTATCCCTGTGACCAGATCTTAAAATTTTTACCAGCTAAATCTTGCATTCGACAAGGCCAGAAAATGCTTAAAATGATTTTAGAAAATGCTAAAAAATTTTCAAGATTTTTGCTAACAATTTATTAACAGTATGATGATATAAAATTTTATTAAAAACTACATACATTTTAAGAATTAATTTTAAACAAAATTTTTAATATTTTAACAAATTTAAGCGGCCCGGAATACTACTGATGTATACAAAATACAAGCGATTTTATTAAAATGCTTGGCTCTGATTTAAAAGATTTTATAAAAAGAAACTTTAGATCAGTTTATTTCTAGAAGTTAAAGAAAAGCTAAAATTTCAAAATTATTATTTTTCAGCAATTTTGAGCAAAAAAATTTGTTTAAGATATTTCGTTAGATTTACATAAAATGTCTAAATATTTACCTACACTATTCAATTATACCCACCTTTAAGTATACCGATCGTCTTAGAATCACTTTCTGAGTCGAACTAACGATGCCCGTCCGGCTGGCAGGCTGGCTGGCTGTCCATGTAATCTTGTGCGCAAAGTACAGGTCGCAATTTCGGAGATAATTTAATGAAATTTGGGTCATTCGGCCCATTTTGAAAAGGTTTGGTCCTTGTGCCAATAAGAACCTATGACCTTTATTTTATTAAATTATCTCCAAAATTTCGACCTGTACTTTGCGCACAAGGTTACATTGACAGCCAGCCAGCCTGCCAGCCGGACGGACATCGTTAGTTCGACTCAGAAAATGATTCTGAGTCGATCGGTATAATTTAAGGTGGGTTTAGGACCAATATTTTAAGGTGTTTCTCACATCAGCACAAATGCATAATACCCTCTCCACTATTGTGGTGTGGGTATAAAAATGACAAAGGTTTGTTAACGCAAAGATTTATATTGTCCTTGGCTGTCCATGAAACCTTGTGCGCAAAGTACAAGAAAATGGGATGAATCGTAGGACCATGAGGAAAGATAGGGGGAAATTTCTTCCTCTCTAAAACTATCAAACCGATTTTAATGAAATTTTAAACAGGTATGCATTTTTTAAAAAATAGGACCACAACGGGGAGATAGGGGGCATATTCTGCCATAAGCATGATGTGTTTTAAGATACTGCGGTGTAGGGTATCATATGGTCGGGCTAGACCGTCTATATTTTCTTACTTGTTTCTTTTGTAAAATGAATTATTAAATTGTGTTGAAAAAATGTAACAAAAATATACGCTAAATTGCTCACTGAACATGACTGTTTTTTTTTTAATTCCAACGGACACATACATTTGGTTTGTTTATTCGACTTAAAAGTTTAAAAAAATTGTACATTTAACGGAAATAGTATGTATTATTATCATTCGATTAATCGGTATACATTCTTCGATTAATACTTTAATCAAAATTAGCAATTCTAAATTATTTGATCAATTAATCGTCTATCGTATAATCGACTGAACACCCTATTAAATACTTTAAGATTTCGTTTTTCTCACTATTTTTACGTTTTAACTTAGTAATTCACCGACCTGTTTCGGTGGTTTTTCACATATTTAATTTATGGTTCTTTCTATATTTTTCTTATTTTTAATTTGTTTCTCACAGTATTTAGCAATGAATAGTGATGCGATTTCCATGCAAATGCATATTTTTTGTCGATAGTCTAGACCTGGGATCACACGATTGCCGCAAATGCACCAATATGACACAGTTTTGATTGTGCTTTATTGACGCACAACAAAGAAAATGCACCAATCAAATATTCTAAATTCACACGATTGCCCTGTTTTAAACAAATTTAATTGCCGCTAGTTGGTACAAAGCGAATTGGGTACAACAATTGTCGCAGCACCGTCACACGATTGTTCTTACACTAGTAAGAAAAGACAAAAAAGCACATTTATTAAAACAGGCAAATATTGGCGCGTATTGTGTTGTTTGATTGCCGCACAAGAACACAATAAATATTGGTGCATTTTTGTTATTTTTATTTACGCGCTGTTGCATAGCAAACAATCACACGATTGCCGCACCAGGGTTGCATTTGATTGGCAAAAGTAAGCACAATATTGTCCTCGATTGGTATATGAGCCATTTGGTTGCAGTCACACGATTGGGGTATAAAAACGTGTGAAAATTGGTGCATTGCGGCAATCGTGTGATCCCAGCTTAAGAACGATGTCGACACATTATCTTTCCGAATCATTAAATTTCCGATAAAATGGCATCGATTTGTTTAGATTTTAAATGCATATTTTGGCATTTTTAAGGGTCTTTTTTTTTAAATTTTCATATTATAAAAAAGTTCTTAAAAAAATGTTTAAATACACAAAAAAACTTTCCAAAATAATGTTTAAACAATAAATAAATTCTTTATGAGCTTTGCTTTAAATACAAGATTTTCAAGATTTCGACAAAAGATGCTTCTATTTTAAAGCGATGCAGCACTTTACATAGTTTAAGCTTCCAATGGGCTTAACATTTTTTATACAAATCTGTTACAATCTACTTGCTTATCACATGGTTTATACAGCGTTGCAGATAATTTAGAAGCCAATCCGATGATATTGCAATTTTTAATGAAATGTATCCCTTGATTCCCCTGCCAAAGCAGCCAGTAGAATAGAAATGGAGGCTTGGCTGGATGCTTCAGAAAGCTATTCAAAAAACTTTGATTAATTTAAGAATGTTAGAAGGGCTTGTTGATATCGATGATTATGCAATTAAAAAAAACTTAAAGAAATATTAAATTTAAATAACATCAGAAGTAAATTAGCATTTGCATTTTCCAAGTACGGATTGGTGAAACAATAACTAATTAGGAGGGATTTAGTTCACGCAAGTCGAACTAATTAATAATGCGATAAGTACAATTAAAAATGTGGAAGGAAGAATAGCCCGACAATTAAAAAAAAAATACCAACACGTTTTACAAATTTTTGCAAAAAATTTAAGGATTTAAAAAAAAAAATTAAAATATTTTTGATCTGATCTGGAATCAAAGTGGGATCTGAAAATACATTTTTTTCAAAATGCATTGGCATTCTTCAAATGCAAACGTTTTTACTTAAACAAACAAAAATTTTTAAAATTATCAAGTTTTTAGTGCATATTTTTTATTTTTTTAGTGCATATTTTTTATTTTTTAGTGCATATTTTATGCGCATATTTTTGATTTGATAGTGCATGAAAATCTCATCCCTAGTAATGAATATCAAACTGTTAAGCTTCCAACTCGTAATTAATGTATAATAAGCAGAACGACAAGATCTTTCCAAGTTAATTTAAAACCTGCAGCGAAGGCATTTCTAATTTGTATAATGGGATCGGGATATAGTCTATAGTTTTCTTACGATAATAAGACAGTTGCTGCAAATGATGGTTTATCTAGGAATGCTTAAAATGAACTTGAGTCATTTTTAAAAATTGTTTTTGTGGCGGCACAATACTTCTAATGTTTGTTTATTTTTTTACTTTACCAAAAGAAATACAAAAGGTTTTTTTTTTATTGAAAATTACACAAGGGAACAAATTTGAATTTTGTGCGCTCTGAAATTTGTTGCAAATTTTTACTTATTTGAGGTCACTGATTTCAAATCTAATCTCCATTTTTCTCTATCAGCTCTAGTTTTCTAGATATACCGTTATGTCCAAAATTAACGCACTTTCACTACATCTATTGGAATATCTTGAAAACGATTGACCATATTCAGTTAAAAAAAATCTGAAACTCGGCAACAATATTATCTTTAAGCGATGCTTACATTGTCTTTAAATATGCCCTGTAGTTTCAGAGATCTCGTTGAAATGTGGAAGAAAAAATGGGACAATTTTGAAAAAAAAAACAAATTTTTTGTTCGTTAAAAATTCATAAAAAATAAAAACGCGACAAAAATCATAGTTTTGGTCTAAAAACATTTAGCTTAACATAGGTTTCTATCATTGTAATCGGTGCACAACTTTTGATTTGATTCACAATTTACTGAAAAAACTGAATATCGATTTCCATACCGCAAACTTGCTGTTCCGTAGTGTTATAAAAAATTAATATTTTTGGTTTAATATTATGTAATTTTTTCACTTTTGAATTTTTTTTTCTTTTTGAATGTATTAACAAAACATTCGTAAAATATTCGCTTGAATTTGGTGAAAGCGGATATGCATACGAATGCCGTAAAATGGGCGAATATTGCATTTCGAATACGAATATGAATATTCGTAGCTACTCACTACTGTGCAATATAAGAACATTCCATATATATAAAATAAAGCAAAGGTATATTTAACATTTAATACACCAGTAAAATGAATAAACTCCTTTAAGCATCTGCCCAAGTTATGAGTCTTACAAAAGATTTTCCTTCTAACCTTAATTTTCGTGCACTCTTTTTTTTAATTTTTTTCACCAGTCAATGTGGAAATAATTTGCATACACGTTTACTTTATAAATATCGTGGGTTTTGAAATGTTCTTCTCTTTTACAAACACTTTTATTTTTTTTTTTGCCTCTTACCAAATTTATCGGTTGCCTACATTCATTAAATTGATTTGATGTACGTTCATGGAGTATGTGGTAGATGTTTGAATGTGTTGCGGCATTTTCAATATTATTGCCACTTATGTTACCAACTTTTTTCACGTTTACTTTCCTCTGATTTTACACACAGTTATCCCCATACACACACACGCACACATGTATGTATATGAAGACATTTGTACATACTAGTCATATAAATGTCTTTATGTGGGGTGGTTTGTATTTCTCTCCTGTCATGTGCATGCAATATACAATCATGCAAATGTCTTGAAGGAGGAGAAGCAGTAGGAAAATGCTGCTTTAGAAATTAAAGACTTATAATGATTAGATGGGAAAACATGTTTATTTAAGATTGAGAGTATTTGCTTCGTTTAAAGATTGAATGATTGTTTCATTCATTCAATCGGATTTCAATCGGAGACGAAAAAAATCCATTAAGTTTTTATATCGCTCATATGTACTTCTGTAAGTAAGTGTTTGTGTGTATGTATTTGTTGTTGATTGATAGAAATTAATTTTTTTCTTTAGAATTTCAACTTAAAGATTTCATTTAATGATAAACAGCTTAAATATTAAAAGCTGTTGATTTGTTAAGGTTTATAATGGGAAACGATTCGTAAGTCAGCAAGTGCTACCCCTAATTGGTAAAATTATATTTTCGGATAAAAAAATAGAAATGTCACTTACTCCTTATTACATTTTTAAACTTGGAAACGATTGAAAACAACAAGCTTTCACTTTCATGCCTTGACATTCTTGTCATCGCTTTTATTTTACTTTTATACTTCTTAAGTTTCATTTAATTAAATTTTCTACCATCGTTTTGTCATTTTATAACTCTTTTATATCCAAGAATATGCCACCATCTAAACCACTCATAAAAGAATCAGCAGACTGATAATTATCCTTGCGCGTTCTTTCATTAACCGTTAATTCAAAATGTTTAATTACCTCCACAATGGCTGCCTTAGCCTGAGTTAAAGCAAATTTCATACCTGCAACCAAAAATGGAAAAAGTAAAAAAAAAAAAAAATATTAATTACAATCTCCGAAAAGCCAACAACTAACGAAATTTACACAACAAACATAAAATGTTGCAAACATGAAATGCGCCAGTACATGTGAGAAATGGTTGGAATACAAACCTAAACATATCCTTGGACCATCGCCAAATGGCAAATATACACCCATGTCTTTGTACTTTTTTGTGCCACCATTCTCCTCAGAAAAACGTTCTGGCATAAACTCTTCCGGTTGAGGGAAGAACTCTTCGTCATGATGCATGGAGTGGAGGGAAATTAAACAAATATCTCCAGGTTGTATTTGAAGGGAAACGCCATCGTTGTTTGTAAATCCACAAGGTTGTGTGCAGACTTTGGCCATAAAAGGTAAAGGAGTAAAAACACGTAAAGTTTCTAAGGGGGTAAGAAGGGAAAAAACGCAAAACGAGTTAGAAGATACAGAAACCAAAATGAAATATAATCAAAAATTTATTAAGGCAAAATGAAATTGAATTTCTCACCTGCTACACATTGTTCCAAATATGGAAGTTTAACCAAATCATCAAAATGCATTGCTGAGTCTAAAGGAAACTGTTCTTTTATCTCTTCCCTTAATTTTTGCTGGGCTAAAGGATATCGGGCGAGCTGGCAATATGAAAAGGTTTTTTTAAATTTTTTTTTACGTTAAAATTTACACAAAAAAAAACCTACCAGCAGCAAGCAATGACTGATTAGGGTCGCCGAGGTCTCAAAGCCATCGAAAAGAAACGTTAAATTATGAGCCGTTAATTCCGTATCAGTTATGGGCTTCTTTTGTTTTAGTTCCACCATATACTGTAGGAAATCTTGCCTAGAGTTGTTCACTTGGTTATGGCGTTGCTCTACTACAGAACGGGAAAGTTTTAAAAAGTAGCGATCAGTTTCTTGTGGAAAGAAACGCACATAGTGAAATCGTCTTATAACGGGAAATATCCTGGCCAGAAAATAATAATTAAACGCGTGGAAATTTTGGGCTATCATCTTTTTAGATACATTGAAAATGGAGAATTCATCTTTTGAAGCATCTTTGATAGTTGATAAATTTTCAGCGTCTATGCCCCAAACTATATCGGCAACAACATCACCGGTGTATTTTAAAGCCACCTAAAATTAAATTAAATTTTTTACGGATGGGCAGAATGTGTTTAAGTGAACAGTTTGGAATAAATCTGAAGTGTTAAAGGATGTGCACTTATAAAAAATTTCAAATATTTTCCTAAAAATTCTTCCTTCTGCGGATAATGTATATTAATTTTTAGATAAACTTAGAATAAATAAGTTGCAGTTTATGCTAAACTGTTACAGGTACTCCTAATAATGGTCATCATACCCTTCGCCAGTTTATATAAAAATTTCAATAGTACTGACAGGCTGGCGCATAAGTAACGCTATGATTTAATAAGTGAATACATTTTTTCATTACATATTTTTTTCCGAATTAGCTTGGAACAAATGGGGAATTTATGACGGAAAGACTCAGCACAGAACAAAGAGCCAAAGTTGTTGAATTTTATATTGAAAGTCAGCATTCGATTACTCAGACACAAAGAATTTATCGAATAATGAGTGATAATTCCCATTTTCACCTCAATGGTCACGTGAATAATAAAATCCAAAATCCAAAAATAACTGTTGAAAATAAAATGCAGTCTTTTTTTACCATATTGTTTCGAAAACAACAAACAAATTGCGGTTAATGGGCATGATTGTATCGGGTGTTTGAACAGGAACATTTTTGGTAATAAAGTTGCCCACAAATTGATTTTGCAATAAATCGATTGCAAAGCGCGAACAGATTTACTTTTTTCAAAGTAAATTGCCAAATTTGAGAAGCGTTGTTCTAGCGTTAAACGATACATGATGACTTGCTAAACCTTACTGCACTGAAATGTCAACATAGTTTGACATTGTCAGCTGTCAAGCCATAGTTATCGAAAGTTCACACGCAGCTAAAAAACAGCTGTTATATGTAAGTCGCTGGCGTAAAACCTAAGTCTGTTTTGTAGTGGATTAAAGAACAGAAATTAATTGTTACTTTAATCTTTTACAAAAAACGACACAGGCGCGTCTTTCACAATCAAGCCGAATGGGAATGGCATTCAATATCAGGAAATGAATAAAAATGGTTTAACGTTCAAGGTAGAGATCTATCCAGAATTGTAGTTGAAACAAGATGGAGCCACAGCTCACAGACTTCGTGCAAATGTGGCTCTCTTGCGCGAAATTTTTGGCAAACGAGTAATATTGCTTTTTTCTGATGTCGACTGGCCACCGGGCTTGTCTGATTTTACAACACCTGATTTTATTTTTTTTTTTGGGTTACCTAAATATGTCAATAAGCCAAGAATTATCCAACAGCTTAAGGCAAATATCTGAAAATAAGAGGGCGCTGGGACCCGAAATTTTCAGAAAAGTTGTTAGAAATGCTCCGAAAAGCGTTCATCAGATCTAAGCAAACAATCAGCACCATTTGAAATGAATGTCACCTTCATAAAAATATAGCACAATAGAACACTTTGTGAATTGAATCGTTGATTTCACAATCCAGTCAAGCAACAAAAACTGAGTTATTGGGCTATAAGGCTCTCGGTAGACGATCAGATAAATTGATAGTTTGAGTTTGTAAATATTATTAATACCCTTATTGATGATTTATTTGTTGTCTTTAAAGCACTTAAGATTTCAAGATTAATAGCTAGGGATTTCTAGTCATAAATACACCAACAAAATTAACTTTGTTACACCTATATTCACCATTAATGGTGAAATATTAACCTCCACCATTAGTGGTACATGATTACACCCTCCACCACTAGAGCTGAATGAGGGTATACTAAGTTTTTCATTCCGTGTGAAACCTTTTTAACATTCATCTAAGATCCCATAGAATATATGTATATAGCACGGCAGTAAGGATGGCGAGAACTATCTAGCCATGTCCATCTATCCGGCTTGTCAGTGGTTTTCATAAAAAATCCGTTTCATAAACCCTTTATTAACCTGTTTTATTTTTATTAAATTAGGCCGTAAGTTTTAAATTAAATATTTGGTTTTGGGTTTTCTTATTTTTTAAGCATATTTTCAAGTTTCTACTAAATATTTAATGCGTATTAAATAATTCCTTTATCACAAATTTTCGATTTTCCTTTGTATGACTAGATTTTTTGTCCAACTGAACTAAAACTGAAATATAACTAAACTTAAGCTGAATTGGAGCTCAACCAGAAACGAACTAGAACTGATTAAGACGTCGGATTATTATCTTGGTTATATAAAACACAAACTTACGTACCTCCTTAGCATTAACGGTCCTAGCACCAAGTTGTAGCTCGTGTTTTAAATATCTTTTTAGTTTATTACAAACACTCAAAATAATTGGTGTCATGCCCTTTATCTGTTTCAAATAAATTATTAGTAAAATTTAATTGTTAGTACAAAAATAAAAAACTTTCCTTGGAAGATGTTAGTCCTGGTACAATTTCGGCTCTTTTGACTTTCCATTCCTCGAAGGGCAAAACAAATGGATTGCTGCCGGATATTGGCTCTCTAATACGATCAGTCTAAGGCAGAACAAATGGATGTTATTAAAGGCCGCTACACACTATCCCACAAAGTCTTAAGTATTTTTCAAAAATGCTTCCCTGATCTAATTATTCTTTGAACATTTAAAAACAAAACAATAACAACTTATCATGACAGGGTTGCATTTTCGTAAATTACTAAAGACTTTTTGGAATAGGGTATAACACCCTTAAAGAATACTGTACACTATCATACGAGTCGTACGTATTTTAAGGAAAATTCAACCCTGTTATGATAAGTTGTTATTGGTTTTTGAAAAATTTCAAACAATAATTAGATCAGGGAAGCATTTTCATCAAAATGCTTAAGACTTGTGTGATATTGTAAAATGCCCTTAAGGATGATTAATATTTTTTGGTTTAATATAACACAAACCCTTATTGACGATTCATTGTTTTGGAAACATTTAAAATTTGTTATTAAAATCTCTTTACATAAATCTGGATCCAGAATCATCAGTTGGGGACTTCTTGTCATAAATACACCGACATATTTGGATTTATTTTTAAATTGCCTTTTAAATATTTTTTAATTAATCAAATTTACTTTATTTGTTCTAGTATTTGTGTTTTTAACTCACCTATAAATTTCATCCAAGTCATAAATAAAATTTCTTTTGCCATCAATGGCGCCCGGAAAAGTGCCATATAATAATTTTGGCTTGGGTCCGGGGGTTTTACGCTTGACCCAATAATTAAAATGCCATGTTAAATAAACGAAAAGCCCTAAAGCTGTACTTAAAACTAAAATCACTATAAATAAAACTAACTGCAATATTCCGAACATAATTTCTTTTGTTGTGATTCACTTAAATTTTGAATTTATACCGAAATATGATCTATTATTTAAACGTCGCTAAAAATCTTATATTTAGCATTATAAACATTGAAAGTGTATTGCACATTGGCTTATCAGTATTGAGAGATTAGTGAACTCCTTATTTCAATTAAATAAATGCAAATAAATAAACAAAAAGTTCTTATTATTATCATGACGAACAGTGTTGTCAGATTCTTCAATTCCAATTTAAATACAAAAATCGCAAAATTTTCATTAAGATTTAAATTTTTTTAAAGAAAAATATTGTATAACTCTATAAAATATAACGTGATGATTTATTTTTGTGTTAAGGGTATAATGAAAACTTAATTTTAATTTACAAATTCACCTACTTATATAGTTTTGTTCGATTTTCTTTTAAACTTTACTTACAATTCTTATCAACTATAAAACAATGCGTGTGGAAAAACATTCTGATCATCAATTTGGTGTCTAATGTGTGTGATGATAAGATTAGACTGTAAACAGTGCTGATCGTGCACTTATCAACATTAGTATTACAATCAATTCTTATTCATAAAACTTTAAATTAAAGACTATTTTATTGATATATAAAATTCAAATTAGTAGTCACACTTATCAAATAATGCCCTACATGCAGCAATATTTTTCATAAAATACTTGTTTGTCTTTTTTTAAGTTTTCTGGCTTAAAAACAGCATTAAGAGTTTATTATTTAAGTTTTATTTTTATTTTTTAAGAAATAAACTGTAAGAAGAAAGTAAATGGATGATGAAATTTGTGGTTCCGCTAAATGTGTGTGAAATGTGACCACACCTTGTGATTGATTACTCTTTAAATATAGTGTATGAAAAAATAATAAGGACAATATCTTTCTTTCATTCATATTATGCCACCGGTCGATTTTTCGACCAGTACCTTTATTAGCGTATACCTTTAAAGTTTACTAGAAATGATTTTTAATATATTAGCAATAAATTGATTTTTAAAAGACTTTATAAAATATTTCGTTAAAAGGTAAAAAATTTATTAAAAAATATAAAATTAAATTTTTTGTTTTTCATTATTTTTAAAGCAAAAATAATATGTTGTAAGAATCGACAAAAATCAATTTGAAGTTGACAAGTTTTCTGACATACAAATGCCCATAATCTTTGGTGGTCGAAAAATCGACCACTGGCCGGAAGCACTACAATATCATTATCACTGATTGGCAATCGGTTCAGATCATCTAAATGGTATTATCATCTATCAGATAGTAGTCGCTTAGGTACAACATATTGTTTTGTCAAAGTTCGCCAACTTGTTGATGTTCCCAATAACAATTGAATGCAGTTTATGCAAATTCGTTAAGAGAAAACCAATCCGTCTTGAATTTAAAAAAAATTCCATGTGCTGCGAAAGTGAAGATTTATTCTTCAGTATTTTATATGGTGGCTCAAACTCTTCTGTAGTTACTGGATAATTATGATACCTTGACAATTTTTTCTTATCATCTCATCTATTTGTTGAATAAGCGCAGAAATAACAGCGCTGTAGCCAATGTAATAATCAAAAACTCCTCAGTCGAACCAATGGCGGTATTTCAAAGCCGAAAGCAATTCAGGTGTATAATCATGATATGGATAGTGTCAGCTTTTATGACAATGGCGCTCTTTCACAAATTGATTTTCGACCTGAAGTCTCAATAACTTTAGGCATTTTTATATGTTCCTAAATCCCAAAAGGGTATATGAAAACATTTGAAGGATATGCCGTCTTGTTGTGTAACTTCCTCTGGGCAAACCGGGTAGTCGGCGTAGTTCAAAGTTGACATATTTCTTCAGATCGCGGCTGACCAGAGACCTATCTACTACCAGGGTAGTCATAAGCCCCTGGAATCAAGACAACGCACATAGGGGTTTTTTGCCAATCTAGCCGGACATTAAGCAAAAAATTTTTTTTAAGAAATGGAAAAATTTAAGTACGCAGCTCGACAGACAACAAAGTTCTGCATCGTATAGTGAATTTTCAAGTCTTTTGCTTGAGATTTGTGGTTTTGGGACACTGTTAAAACCAGGAAAGTTGATTAAATTGCATGCGTGTTCATTGACTTTTTACGGTTTTGGGAGGTTTACAATATATTTTTTTGTAGATAAACGAATAAAGATTTTACATTGAATTTTTTTTCTGTGAAAGACTATATAAACAGCTAATTATGAAAATTTTTAGAAAAATTTTATTTGAATTTTTTATGATAAAAAAATTAGTACGAAATTAAAAAAAACGATTTTTTTGTTCACTTTTTTGTAAAAAAAAAAAATTTAAAAGGTTTTTGAAGGTGAGTTCCGCTGAGTTCTTAAAAATTTTATACATCACGATAAAATTTGAAATCTCTACTTTTAAATTCAAAAAAAAAACGTTGCGCGTTGTTGCGCCATTTTTTTTTATGATTTTTTGAAAATTTCACCTTTTTTCTGTTTTTGCTCATCTTGCATAGGTACATATGATAGAAACCCTTTCGTCAGTCATAAAATGTTTTGGTTGTACGTAGATGGTTTTTATTTAAATTATTACATATAAGCCTAATATTACCTGTGTAAAAAAAGGGATGTGCGAAACAGTAAGTAACGGGTTTTAACCACCTGTGCGGCCGCTAAAGGACGTTATTTAATAGAGCAAAATAAATGTACCTGTTTTGCATAACTTTTAAAATCATTAACAACAAAAATAATATATAATAAAAAATCAAATCTGGGCTCTAGGTACTTAGTTTTTTTAAATATATATTGTGGTTTTTGCATAAAATTGTTATCAGAACCATTTTGAAGCTTCGAGAGTAAAATGGAAAAAGTGTATACGAATTTAGAGTTATTCCAAATTATACAAGAATGTAGTTCTAAACTCGTTGAAGAGAAATTACAATTTTTAGTTAGAAAATTGTGCGAAATTTCAAAATGTCAGGGAGATAGTGACATATCAGTAGTAAATCAATGCTTAAAGAAATTCAAATATTTTTTAAAATATTTTGGCATTCAGCACAAAGAAAAAAGGATCGATTTGTAAGCATGCATGCCAAATGGCTGGAAGGAACAGTGACAATACCTTTTTTTGGGAGTTCGTCTTCAAAACGACTACAAAAGCCGTTTGTTGAATTGACCGAAAGAAGTAAGAGAAGAAAAACTGAAATCTTGCGAACTCAAACCGATGCTGATTTATTGATGCACGCTACCCAAACACAACTACAAACGTCTGGAAAAAAAGATGCCTCAGGTCTGCTTAAAGAAATTGTGTCTTCTCCGGCAAGAGCTACAAAAATAAAAAAAAGCATACAAAGCTGCACAAGAGGATAAAGTAAAACAGCTAACCCCTCTAAAGGCTCTTTCTATATTTGTAGAAGCTGATCTTTCTCGAAAACAATATGAAATAATCCGAAGTGCCGCTAAGAAGGTTTATCCTAGCTACAAAATTCTGCAGAGAGAGAAAAGTGAATGCTATCCTCCAAAAGAATCATTTGAAGTAACGGAAACATGTGCTCAAATAAATCTTCAGGATTTGCTTAATCATACTGCAAGTAGATTACTTACATATTTAAAAGATGTTTTATGTGATTCACAAATAGAAGAATGCAACTCCCTCGAACTAATAAGCAAATGGGGCTGCGATGGATCACACCAGGCACAATTTAAGCAAAAGATGAAAAATGATGCTTCTGATTCTCATATTTTTCAGAGTAGTTTCGTACCGCTTCGACTAATATATGGTGCAAAAAAGGAGAAAATATTATGGCAAAATCCAACTCCTTCATCACCGCGATATTGTAGACCTATTCGCATCAGATTTGTTAAAGAAACTGTAGATGTAATCCAAGAAGAAATTAATTATGTACAAGATGCCATTACTACATTACAAAACACTAATTTTTTAATGGAAGGAAAGTTATATTCCATAAAACATACAATGGTATTTACAATGATAGATGCAAAAGTATGTAATGCCGCAACACAAACTACGTCCACAATGAAGTGCTATATTTGTGGGGCTACTTCAAAAGAATTTAACAATTTGAAAATCAAAAGGGATATAGACGTAGATGCACTTTCTTTCGGATTATCTACTTTGCACGCCAGAATTCGTCTATTTGAGAGCGTATTACACCTATCGTATAAACTCACAGTAAAAAAGTGGCAATTAAGATCGGATGAGGACAAAACTATTGTTAATGAGAGGAAAAAAACTATCCAAGAAAAATTTAGAAGTGAATTAGGGCTAATAGTGGATGTACCGAAGACTGGATTTGGAAACAGCAACGATGGTAACACCAGCAGACGATTTTTTTCCAATCCTGAATTAGCTGCAGAAATAACTGGAATTGCATTGGATTTCATCTACCGGATCAAAGTTATTATTGAAGTAATTACAAGTGGTCACAAAATCCATTTGCACGAGTTTGCCAATTATTGCTTAGACACTGCAAAACTTTACGTTACTCTATATCCCTGGCATCCTATGACACCTACAATGCACAAGATTTTAGTACATGGCGCAACTGTAATGAGTGAGGCATTGTTGCCTATCGGGCTATTATCAGAAGAAGCGTCTGAGGCACGAAATAAACATTTTCGGCTTTACAGGCAGAATTTTGCTAGAAAGTTTTCGAGGGTTCAGTGTAACAAAGATGTTATAAATAGACTTTTGCTCAGTTCTGACCCACTGATTACTAGTATAAGACCAACTCCAAAAAAAAAGTCACTACCCTTTACGAAAGAAGCAATTTCTTTTATGCTTCCACCTGTACTTGGCTCTGAAGAGAATTCAGATTCAGAAGAGGATTTTGAAGAAGCAGACGAAGAAGAACCATGGCACTCATCATCATCTTAGTGCAAAAGAGAAGTTATTTTAAATAAATTAGTTGTTATTATTTTAAATAAAATTTGCTGTTACTATTATAAATAAGTTATTATTACGAATATATTAATTATTTTCAGATAAATTAAATACTATAAAATATATAAAAGTCACATAAAATCTTAAAAATTAATATGTTTTGGAAATTAGCAAAAAAAAAAAAAATTTTACAGGGTCGTTCCGGGGGGGGGGGTGTTTGGAGGGATATCTCCCCCTACCCATTAAAGTTCAAAAATTTAATTTTTATAGTATTAAGGCGTTAGTAATCTATTTCTTTTAATATTTACATTTTTTTTAAATATTATTTTATGTAACCGCCCTCAAAAGGGGGCGGGGGGCGAAAAGTGTAATTTTACGATCTCATGGGTCTTATTTTAGGTTTTTTAACTTTCGCCGACGTTAAAAGTTGCATTTGCCAAACAAAAGTATGGGAAAAGTTTAAAAAAAATTGCATTTTTCAGAGGTTGGATTAGTTCTTCTAGGGGGAACATTTTCCTCCTTGGTCCGATTTTATTTATTTTTTAGGTTTACCTGCCTATGACAATATCACATATTTCTGCCAAGTTTCATCGATCTAGGGGCACTCAATAACTTTTAAGAAGCAATATAAGCTAAAACAAAAAGTAATGTCCGGCTAGATTGGCAAAAAACCCCTATGTGCAACGGTCTGACCATTGGTCACGGGAAGGGAGATCTTAAAAAGTTGGCTTCAGAGGCTGGTAAACGCACTATTTGTCGCATAATGGTGCTTATGTAAGTCTTTTTAACTCATACTCCTTAATCCGCCATAATCAACTCAATTATTGGAGAAATATTTTATATATTTGCATGCAAAAATACATATATTTGAGGCTATCAGCGGAGAAGTAGTGTATCCCACAATGTAAATTGGTTACTGTTCTGGTGTTAGATATGTTCTTTGAACTGTCTTTACAGTGCAATAGTTGAGTAAGCCAACTGTTTGTATCGAAATCAAATGGCGCTAGAAACATAGTTTTTGCACGGGCCGTTACAACCAAGTACTATTGTGCAAGAGTAGGGTTAACTCCGCATTATCTAATAATAAGTAGTCTGGGGTTACACCATGTCTGCGCTGATAGTCTCATTTACAAAGACTTCCATTAAGATTTTTAACAAAAAACACTTTTTAATAAATTCTTATTAATTAAGCCTAAAGAAATATTTTTTTATAAAAAAATAAAATAATTTTTTTTTAATGTCTTCGGTCATTGGTCGATTTTTCGACCATTCCATTTTAAGAGATCTACAAATCGGGAGATAAGATTTCGGGAAAAATGTTCTTAATTCAAGCCTCAATAGCACCTCCCTGCAAGGGATTTAAAAAATTCCGGCGTTTTATGGTAGGAAAGAAACCAGCGTTTTTGCCAGGAATCGAACCCGCAACCCCGGGGATGATAGACTAGCTCACTACTAGCTAGACTACCAGGGCACTGAACATGAAAATCGGACAAAACCGGTTAAGTTATTTAAATTTTCATTAAAACTGAATTGAAAAGCATAAAAAAACTGACAAAAATATCTCGAGTTTGTGGTTAGGTATTTAAAATGTTTTAATGCAGAATTGAAGAATTCCTTAATATCTATTATATTTGGCCACTCATTGGACAAAAAAATATTTACCGAAAAAATTTTTGGACCCTTTTTTGACGAGGTTTAGCTGTCGTGAGATTATCGCTAGAGCCAAAATATTTTGGGAATCTTCATAGAACATGTCAAAGTTAATTTTGAGGGGGTACATCAACAACTTTTTTTTTTTTTTAATCGGTCTGTTGGGTTGAGTTGGACTGTTTTTTTTTTCTGAAATAGACAATATTGGTCTTAGACCCTATAAAGTATGTATATTCTGGATCCTAATGAAAAGTAAAGTTCAAATCCCGCTAACCGTCTGTCCGTTCGTCTGTGAAATGAGAGTTTCCGAAGACCCCAGATGTAATGGGGGACTTGGTTGGTTTATATTTACGGCAAATATAATCATTTCATTTTTGCTATTGAAATTAAGCAATTTCGGTCCATAAATTGCTGAGATATGAACAAAACACCACGACTACCTGTAATTTTCCCATAAAATCACTTTTTGCAGATATTTTTTATTTCTTTTCTTCTGTATATCTGGCGAACGGCAAGCTACCAACAGCTGTATTCATAATGAAAATTTGGCATGAAGTTAGCAAAAAGTTTATTCATAATACACTAACCAAAACTCTGGCTAACGATTTACTAAACTCTTGTTAACGAGCTGACAAACGTTTGTCAACTTGTGAAAAACAGCCATTTAATGTCAAACAATTTTGTTGGTTTTTTTTTAAATAACTGTTTTTTTTTTAATTAACTATCTTTTACTTAATTTATTTTAATATTAAAAATTTTTTAAAATTTTTATATGAAAATCGAAAAACAAAATCAGCGATGATTAATGCAACACATGTTGCATTTTTGAGGAATACAATGTGGCATTATAAAAATTCAGATTTGATTTATGAAAAGTTGGCAGATGGAGAAAATTTCGTTATGAATTAACTTTGTACCAACAAACTGATAAGCTTAAAGGCGACCGTACACGACATGTTTTTGTCATCTGACATGTCAAATTTCCCACAGATGCAAAGTCATCTGACAAAATTTCAATTAGAGCATGCTTTATTTTCTTCTGACAAACCATCTGACATCAGAAATCTATGCCGAGAGGAAACCGGCAGCGGCGTCCACTATCGACGGAACTATTAGCCGGCTGAAGTTAATATTTTACAATACCGAGATATGTATGAACATCCCAGTATTGAATAGAATTTTTGTAAATATATATATAAAAACCGTTTCATTATAATATTCTAAATTGGTATCTTTGAATTAAAAGAAAAATATGTTAAGTTGGCTAAATTATTTTACGGCGTAAAAAAAAATTTTCGTGGCGGCATTTTTGTTTTGGTTTTTGCAACAACTATGGGAAAAAAAACAGAGACAATGTCAGAATCAAATTACATGTACGTTTGTGACCGAATATTATAAACCTTCTGTAAAACAGCTATTTTGACAGACATGTACAATTACATGTGACTTGAAAATTTGACAAGTCAGATGTAAAAAACATGTCGTCTACATGCACCTTAATCGGCATTCTAGTTAGAAGCTCGTTGTACGTAGTGTACAAACTGTGGCATACTTTTTGTTATGAATACGGCTGCAAGTTTCCAATGTGATTACATTTAAAGACAGCATTTTTGATTTAAAGTTAGAATTTTAGCACTAATTGAGTGCAGATTTCGGGCATACAATCTGCTATTAGTGATGGCGAAACAATTGCAATACTGTTATTAAGACTTACACCCCACAACAAAATTTCACTGCTATTGGTCACTAAAGGTCTATAGATCGCAAATAATGTTTACTTAAGAAAATCATTGAATAAATAAAAATATTTTGTTTTTTATTAATTTCCTCAAAAAATACATCTCAGACTTAATTAAATTTAATACTAAAAACAACTTCCAATTTTAGCTTTAAATTTTACAATTCCTTGATATCAAGAAAAATTCCACCATCTAAACCAGTGATAAAACCATCAGCAGCCTGATAGTTATCCTTGCGTGTTCTTTCATTAACCATTATTTCGAAATGTTTAATTATCTCAGCAACTGCGGCTTTTGACTGGGATAAACCAAATTTCATACCTACAAATTTAAATTAAAAAAAAACCAAACACAAAAATTACAAAGTGTTTCATTTATATGCAACTACTAAAGATATTGAATATTCTGCTCTCCACCAACCTAAACATATTCTTGGACCATCACTAAATGGCAAATAGACGCCCATGTCTTTGTATTTTTTTGTGCCACCATTCTCCTCAGCAAAACGTTCTGGCATAAACTCCTCCGGCTGTGGAAAATATTCTTCATCATGATGCAACGAGTGCAATGGTATGAGACAAACATCTCCAGGTTGTATATTGAGTGAAACACCATCATTGTTTACCAGCTCACAAGATTGTGTGCAAACTTTTGCCATATACGGCAAAGGAGTGAAAATACGCAGAGTTTCTGTAAGATTGGGAAGACAAAGATAAAATGTGTTTGATTTATGAGTTAATGTCAGAAGCTTGCTCACCTGCTAGACACTGTTCCAGATAGGGAAGTTTAACTAACTCATCAAAATCTAAATTATTTTCATTGTCATTTAAATGTTGTTGAATTTCCAAACGCAGTTTTTGCTGTTTTTCAGGATGGCGTGCCAACTAAAAGTGTTTATTGGTGGGGTCAATTTATGATCAAAATAAGTTTTCTTTAAACTCACTAGCAATAAACAATGACTGATTAATGTAGCCGATGTCTCAAAACCATCAAAGAGCAGCGTCAATTGATGAGCCACTATTTCTGTTTCACTTATGCCCTTCTTTTCTTGCACATTCATCATGTGTTCGAGGAAATCCAGTCGGTTATTATTTCCTGCAGCAGCTCTCATTTTTAAAGCTGATTTCGTAAGTTGCAAGAAGAAACGATCAGTTATTTCGGGGAAAAATCGAACGTAAACGATATAACGTACAATAGGAAATATGCCGACAATGAAAAAGTATTTAAATGCATTAAACGTTTGGGCTATTAATTGTTTGGACATGCTAAGAAATAGAGTATCCTTCTTAGACTCGTCATCTGTGGTTATGACAAAATTGCCAGCCTCAATGCCCCAACCAACATCAGCCACCACCTCACCGGTAAAGTGTAAAGCCACCTAGAAGTTTTATTACGGTAATTTAAGGGGAAAAAGATCGATTAAACTTACATCTTTGGCATCAATTGTTAAAGGACCTTCTTTAAGCTGGTGCTTCAGATAGCGGGTCATTTTCTTACAAATGGCATCAACTATTAGAAACATGCCTTTAATCCTGGACACCGTTAGAGCAGGTACAATTTCAGCTCTTTTAATTTTCCAATCAGCTGCCGGTAAAACGAAAGGGTTACTGCCGGCAATAGGTTCCTTTTTACGATTCATCTGCAATGTGAAAATCGATTTAAGTATTTTCGAACTAAAAAAAATTTGCTAATGAAGCGGAATAAGGACTATTAAAAACCTGATTTTGTTTTCCAATCCTTCTATTGATAGTATTGGGAGCAATTTTTTTAAATTTTAAAGACAACCAAGAGTAACGGGTTATCCATTTTTCGGTTTCAAAAGTAAAGTTAAATAAAACACGTCTTAAACTATGATTTCGACGAAACTTCGATGAAAACTTCATTATAATGTTTGGAATTTGCCATTACGTATGAAATACAATGTCATCTAAAACAAGATTGATTGCAGCAGTCGATCCTTGTTGGGTGGTTTTTCAATCCTTTTTTGCACATTTCGGACAGTATCTCGGTGATAACTAACGAATTTTGGTTTTCAAATGACCCAGCTTTAAACGACTATCAATTACGAATTCTGAAAATTGTCCATGCAATAAAGCCGAAATGGCTCGTGTTGGGTGGCTCGTGCCACCCACTTGTGTAAACCACATATCGTGTTGTTCATAATTTTCAATTGCAGGCTTTAGTGCTCTGAGCCATGGAATCGACAAATCATATATTTTTCAATTATTTCAGTTTAAATTTTCGTGTACAAAATTTTCTTATACTAGACCTGCAAAGCTTAAGGCTTGCCCGCCACATTTTCACTAACAGAAGTGAAGTATTCGGCAGCACGCACATTGCGCTGACTTACAGGCCTTTCCACATTTGTAAAGCTGCCAGTCTCTTAAAAATTGTTTATAATCTTGCCAATTCCTGATGATCATAGTGGTCACGTTTGAAACACCACTTTTTTGACGTTTAAACTATTTTTGCGTGTTCTTTGGTTGTTAAACGATCCATATTCATAAATGGCAAGCCTTTCACTTTGTAAATGAGACTTCAGATGGCAAATATTTAACAGCTGAAAGCCTTGCCAGACTGGTGGTTCTGAAACCACTTAATGAATAACCCAGTACAATCCAATATTATTAACATCATGTTCGAGTTAAATCAAATGAGTTTGCTATTTAAGTAAGTAAATACTTTTCACACGCATTCTTTAGTGACCAGTACCCAACTTCTGTAACTTTTTTGAGAACTTCCCGCATCGAGAAGATGTGAAACTAAATATTCCATCATTTTTCGAAAAGTGAGAAAAAAGTATGCCTGTAACTCATGTCGAAAACTTTCAAAAGAGATTACGTCGTAACGTTATAAATGTCATAATATACCACTCGAAGCCGATGTGAAATTGCAGACGTTGTAAATGCCAGTCGCACATATCATTGACGACGACCTAAATTTACTAAATTTGAGAAATTTTTAACGATGACGGGGAAAATACAACGGTCGGCTATACCAAAAATGTTAAGTACGACTTTAATGTTTATTGTTGAAGACATTCGATTATTTTTTAAAAATGTTAAAAGAAAAATAATAACACAATGAAAAAATCTGCCAAGAAACTCTGCTTTGCATTTTTATTTTTTTACGCCGTTTTTATTTGTGAGTTTATTTGACAGTTCAAAGCGGGAACTTTTCTTACAAAAATGTTAAAGATACAGTTTCTCTGTAAATTGTCGAGTAATTTCCTTACGTGACAGCCTTCACTTGCTAAAAATGTTACAGATGCAGTAAAGTGAGAAAACCAGTGGTTTGTTTCAATTTATGGCATTTTTGTTCTACTTCCACGTTTCAGTCGAAAAGTTTCTCGACGCGGACTTACAGAGCTTGGGCACAATAATAGTCTATGTTAAAAAAAAAACCCAAAATCCTTAACTCTAAAAGATTTGAACAAAAACAAATGCTCAGTTTTTAATTCAGTGTAACTAACTAATTTTTAAACCGGAATTTTAATCGTAAAAAATTAAGCTTCTCTTTAATTCCGAAGCATGACTTGCTCTTAATTATTTACTTTTAATCCAAACTGTAGATAGTACTTACCCACTGAGACGACTCATTGTCTTGAAAGCTTTTAAAATTTGTTATCAAAATATCTTTGCATATTTCTGGATCCAAAATCATAATCTGGGGATTTCTGGTGACAAAAACACCCACAAATTTGGCCTTATTTTTAAATTTTCTTAAATTAAGAAATTTATTTTATAAAAATGCAATAAAAATGTCTCTATTATCCATTCATACCTATAAACTTCTTCCAGATCATAAATAAAGTTTCTTTTAGCATTAACCATACCCGGAAAAGTACCAAATAAAGCCAAGGGCTTGGGTCCAGGAACATTACGCTTTCTCCAATGACCAAAATGCCAAGTCAAGTACAGATAAAGACTCAAAACTAAACATAAAGTTATAACAAAAACGTTAATTAATATTTGCAACATTTTTCAGAGTCAGCTATTAAATTTAAATTAATATTTCTGCGCAGAGATTTTATATAAAACTGTTTTCTATTTCATAATATTATTGCACTTTTAAATATAAAATGATATTTTTGTATTAATAAAATCTTATCAGTGTCTACATTGTACATAATGAATGTTGATTAAAAGATTCAACTACTTTCTTATTAATTGAAAAAAAAAAAAATAAATATTTTAAAATTACTTTGCTGCTAGATAAGGGATCTTTCACTCAGAATCTTTGAATTTTTTTTTTGTTTTCTAAAGCTATTTGTTATTAAATTTTGATAACTTGTGTACACTGAACAGATGTAAGAATTTTTATTTAGAATACTGCTCGTATTTCTCTTTATTGATCACATTTTATCAGTAAATTATTTTTAGCCGAAAAATGTAAACAATTTTTTATTTTGTTTGTTATACTCTTAATTTTTAATAAACAATTAACCCACTATGCAGAGTTGCTGACTTTTTCTGGGGTTTCTTGAAAAATTCAAGTTGCCTTTTCGTGTAACATTCCAAAGCAATGATAATTACAGCACTATTTTTTTCTCATTATTTTTTATTGACACTTCATATATTAAATAAGAACTAACAATAATTAATCAAATCTTATCCTAATACTTTATTTATGTCCTGCCAGTGCCAGACAAACATTTTCTTCATCACGGGTTCTGTTCACATATCGTCGGTCTCTATAGAAAGGCCCTAACTCGATTTTTTTCGAAATTGAGTTTTTTAGTGATTCCAATACATTGCCCACAAATACACCTCATCACAAAAATTTAATACAATAGCATCAAAAATATCAGTTTAACAAGCAATTGAAGAAGACATTTTACATAATGACACATACAGTTTCTATTATGTTTTTGCATTCTCCTGTAAAGTTGCATTTATGTGAGTTAGGGCTTTTCTACATGAGACCAACGATATATAGGTGTTTATCGCTCATCTAATTGGGTAAGTGCTGCAGTGTCTCTTCTTTTTAAGCGAGTGTGGCCGCCATGATTTAAAATATTTCGAGCTAGTGGATTTAGGTGTTGTTCAAGCCTTTTTAAATATTTTACTGCATATTTTGTAATCATAGTTTTTACTAATGGCACATTGAGATCCTTATGAATGTTTGAGTTTTAAACATACCACCGAGCGGTTGTGATTATTCGAAGAAGTTTATTTTGACCCCTTTGAATTTTTTCGATATTAGAGGCCGAGGCAGTGCCCCATAACTGAATACCATAGCACCAGATTGGCTTTAAGATGGAACTGTAAAGAAGAAGTTTGCAGGCGAGACTAAGGACAGAGTTTTTTCCAATAAGCCAATGAATTTGGATGGCTTTTAGTTTCATTTGAGTTAATTTTGCCTCTATATGGCATTTCCACGTTAATTGCCGATCCAGATGTATACCGAGATATTTTACATGCGAATGTTAAGGATTTATTTGATTATTGATTGTAATAGGGGGGCAAGATTCCCGGAGCAAGGTGAATGTTATATGTACGCATTTTTGCTCATTGACCTTTATCCTCCATTGTTTTAACCACAGTTCTTGTTGAAATATATGATGCTGTAAGTAACGAGATGCTTCATAACGATTTTCGTGGACGCTTAAAAAAGCTGTATCGTCTGGAAATGTTGAAGTTTGGGTGTAGTTGTTTGTTGGCATGTCCAAAGTATAAATTAAGTATAATAATGAGCCCAGGATGCTGCCTTGTGGGACTCCAGCACCAATTGGCTGAGGTGACTTTAAGAAATTTCCTTACTTAATAATAAATTGAAGACCGACTAAGAGTCTTTCTTACGGCGGTGCGCAAAATGACCCCAGGAAATATGGCCCCAAAAGTAAAATGAAAAACGGCCCCAAAATTTTACATGAGACATAACAACACGCAATTTTGTTGTTTTTTTTTGGGGTTATTTTTCATTTTTTCGTTAGGGTGTTTTTGCATTTTAAGTGGAATGAACCACATTTCCTGGGGCCATATTTCGCAGCGCCCTTTCTTACAGCTTGTGTGTGTTTTGTGTAAATTTTGCTTCAATTTATGCAATAAGCCGTCATGCCACCCTTTATCAAAAGCTTGCGAAACATCGATTAAGAGTGCAGAGCATAATTTTTTTTCTTCAAATGCTTTTCTTATGACATTTACTATTCGATGAGTCTGTTCGATTGTGCTGTGTTTTCTTCTAAATCCGAACTGATGGTTTGGAATACATCTATTTCCTGGCGCTGCGAAATATGGCCCCAAACAAATAAATGAAAATTGACCCCAAATTTGGGGCTATTTTTCATAATCCAATATGGGTCCATTTTTTTAATAAAAAATTACCCCAAAAAAATTAAAAATAATCCTAAAATTAAAATGAAATATGACCCTAAATTTGGGGTTATTCTTCATTATGAAAAGTCACCTAAAAATTTATAATGAATTTGAGCCCCAAAAAGAACACAAAGAAAGTTACATTAAACATTTTCGGTGGAGTTCATATGCCCGAAACTAAAAATCACAAATTTAGAATCCCGATTTCAAAATCCGGATAATTATACAGTTTTGGTTTTAAAAATCGTACGATTGATAGCATGGTTGGGCTTTCGGTCTGGCGCAAGGATTTTCTCTTCTATGGTATAACGAATACTGGCTTCGCTAACTAAAGATTCTCTATATAGCTTTAGATATAACGAACACTGGCTTCGCTCACTAAAGCTTACCTACATAGCCGCCTTTGGCCGGGCGCAAGGATTTTCTTTTGTATGGTATAACGAACTCTGGCTTCGCTCAGTAAAGCTTCGCTCAGTAAAGCTTCTATTAATAGACGGCCTTCGGCCGGGGTCAATGATTTTTTCCTATATGGTATAACAAACACCGGCTTCGCTAACTAAAGCATCTCTGCATAACCGGCAAGGATTTTATCTACTTTGGTATAAGAATTCGGGTGTTTTTATACTATCCCTAAAAACTTTTACATAGAATTTTATAAAATTTGTGTAAAAATGTTTGGGGTGTTTTTTTCAATTCTTAAAATTTTCATTTTTTATTAGTAGACGAAAAATAGCCCCAAAGTAAAAATTGTGATTTTATTTGCGGCCATTTTTCATTCCTTGATATTGGGGTCATTTTTGATTCCACTTAAAATGCAAAAACACCCTAACGAAACATGAAAAATAACCCAAAAAAAAAAAAAAAATTTCGCCAAAATTGCGTGTTGTTGTGTCATTTTGCGCACAGCCCTATTTTCTATGACTCAACTTTTGTATGATCTTTACCTGGCCTTGGTATCATGGTAGCTAAGGAAACCTTCCATTTTTGAGGGTAGTATTCAAGGAGTAAAATAGCATTAAAAATAAGAAGAATAATTTTCTTTGCTATGCGAGGTAGCTCTAAAAGCATTTTATTACTGATCTTATCAATACCAGGTGCCTTTTTAGTGTTTAAGTCACAAAAAGCCATTTCGATTTCTCTTATCTCAAATCTGAGAGGAATAGCAGCTCTAGCAGCAACAGGTGGTAACTCGACCGCAATATTGTGAGATATATTTGGTGTAAATACGTTTTCCAAGTGACTAATAAACCCCCTTTTCAATATCGTTTTTTGCCCAACTACCATTCAAGTTTCTTAATGGTGGCTTAGATATAACTGGCCTGTTTGGATTTCTAGCTGCACGCCATAATGAGTAGTCTGATTGTGGGGTTGCATCAAGTTCCCTAAGATATTTTTCCAGAGAAGCCGTTTTCTGAGTCTGCAATAACTTTCTTAGTCTTTGTACACTCTTTTAGTAAGTTCTTAAGTTGAGGGGATCTGTGCAATTGCCACTCTCTTCGAGCCCTCCTTTTTTCAGACAAAAGATGCTCGACATCTGTGGAATATATTTTAATAGTTTTTGTTTTTTTTGGGGGCAATATTGGAATGTTGAACAGCTAGTTTCAGAAAACTGTCAAAATTGTCAATAGAGCGATCTATATACTCCGGTGTACTGAGCGGAATATTTTCTGTGCAATGGGTACTGATATATTTTTTATATTTTAACCAATTAATTTGCGTAGCTGTCGTCGCTACACAGAAAAAAGTAAAAAACGGTTTTGATCACCAAAATAATTGAAACAAGCAAAAAATTGTTTAATTTAGCACCTATCACCGAAATGATTATACCAATTACTCAAATTTGCAAAAATTGCAAAACAAGTATTTTTTTTCCAATTAAAAAGTTTTTACATTTTAATTACAAAAATAATTGAACAAATTATTAATATTAAACAATATTTTAATTGAATGAATTAACAAATTAATTAAAAAATAATCAATATTTTAATTGAATGAATTACTAAAGTAATTGATTACAATACAAAAAATTAATTATTTTAATAATTGTATTGATTAAAACAGTGATTGAATTTTTGCATTAAATCGATTTAATTTTTAATTGAATAAATTAAACAGTGTATTTGAAATACACTCTAAATTCAATTACGCAAATTATTCAATCAAACAAATTGTTAATTGAATAAGTTTGTTAAATCAATTCAGTTGATGGTTAAATGAAGCAAAATAATAATAATAATTAGTATTGTGGTTATTTTGTTGAACTATTTATGGTTTTTAATCCAAATTTTTAATATTTTTAATTAGGCTTAAGTTCATCAAATTTAATTTTCATTAAATTATTTTTATGAAGAATGGAATTTTACAACATGAAAATTAATTAAAATTTACTGATAATTTTTCATTCTTGACTCAATCTGGGCTCGAACCCAGGCGTTTTTACGGACAGGTTACCCTGACATGTTTCGATTGCAACCACTCAATCTCCTCAGAGGGCTTGCCGTTTAACACTCGCAGCCATCGACGACTGCTGACGTCATTAGTTAAACATCAATCCTTAAACCAAATTGTATTTAACCTTTGGTAGATCGAAATTTGCTTTGAATGAAGAAAAGGAAGTAAAGGAAGAACATGTAAAATAAATTAAAATAGATAATCATTCAAAGCAAATTTCGATCTACCAAAGGTTAAATACAATTTGGTTTAAGGATTGATGTTTAACTAATGACGTCAGCAGTCGTCGATGGCTGCGAGTGTTAAACGGCAAGCCCTCTGAGGAGATTGAGTGGTTGCAATCGAAACATGTCAGGGTAACCTGTCCGTAAAAACGCCTGGGTTCGAGCCCAGATTGAGTCAAGAATGAAAAATTATCAGGAGGCTTATTCTGAATTGCGATGCGAAAATCAATGCGATGCGAAAATGCATAAATGCGAACAGTTGCTATTCTGTATTGCGATATTCGCAAAGTTTTTTTTTTTAATCGCATTTCGAATGCGAAAAGGTGACAAGTCGGTATTCTACATTGCGAAAACAAATGTCAAATTCGCAAAATTTATTCGACAACAAAATAGCATTCGCAAAGTACAAACATGTTAGTGAAAGATAATATTTTATTTATTTATTCATCATATATTAATTATTTAATTCAGGGAAGCAAGCAATAAAACCACCAAACCGCGTCAATTTGAAATAATGATAGAATATGTATATGAATAAGCACAGCCAAATGCACATCAGTCGGCAAATACTTTGTGGCAAACGTTAACTGAAGAACTAAATATCAATGGACCACCTATTAGAGAAGCTGCAGGATGGAAAAAGTTTGAAATATATAAACCAGTTCAAAAATATTTGACTTTAACTTAAATTTTAATAGGATTGGGCCGATTTTAAAGTACACACAAAACATTTTCATTTTGTTCGTCGTCGAACCACAGTGCCACAAAATCCATTTTTATTATTTTTTTTATTACAGAATGTCCTAAATAAATTAATTAAACAATTTTCACAGCGAAACACAAACAATTTATTTATTTTTAATTGGATGTTTATTGACACTGACGTATATTTGAGCAGCGTTGCCACAATTTGAAATAAATTGCGAATGCGATTGCGAAAGTCTAACAGAATACCAATTTTCTTTCGCATCGCATTTCATTTGCGCATCGTTTTGATTTTCGCATCGCAATTCAGAATAAGCCTCCAGTAAATTTTAATTAATTTTCATGTTGTAAAATTCCTTTCTTCATAAAAATAATTTAATGAAAATTAAATTTGATGAACTTAAGCCTAATTTAAAATATTAAAAATTTGGATCCAAATAATAATATTTAAAATATATGTTTTATTTAAATATGGTTTAAAAATAACTTGTTTTATTTGTTTAATTGTAATAGCTCATGCTTAATTGTACAAATTTTGTAAGATTTTTTGACAGAGGAATTTCATACATACAACTTTGTATAAAATTGTAGAATAATTCTGATTCTTCAGGGTATTAAAGATTGAAAACAAAAAATTGTTTTTGTTGTGTAATTTAGCTGTACTTTTTCACCTATTCACTTTGAACGCACAACATGAAATGACGCCAAAAATAATTCAAGAATTAACAAACAAAGAAAATAAACACCAAATTTCGATAGCGACCACAACCACCGTCAACATTGTGGTCAGCCACAAGGCGATTTTTTATTTTACGCATAATATACATATGTATGTAGGCTCATTATTGACATTGTTGGTGGTCATAATTGTATTTCGTCTATAACAAATTTCAGTTCATTTTTTACTTGTTGATAGTTTTTTTTGCACGCGACGCTTACTGTTCTTTTTGATGACAAAAACATGTGTGTATGTACATGTAAGGGCAAAGACAATAAATTTATAAAGATGTTGGTTGCACTTGTAACATTTTTCGCAAACTGTTGATGAGGGAGGAAAGCAACAAGGAGAAAGCAACAAAGTGTTCAATTCAAACCATCGAGTTGATTGATTCAATTAAACTTATAATTAAAATTAAGCTTAAAATCAAGTAAAATTTTTATTGAAAAAAAATATTTTTTTTTAATTCAATCAATTAAGAACGTAATCAAATTTATTTTAAAATTCAAAAATCACTATTAATTGGAAAAAAACTGCCAATAATTTTTTCTGTGTAAGTAACCAGTCGGAGGTACAATACTATTGGGGTTCATTATAGTAACAATTGTAGGTGTGTGGTCGGAAGATAATTCTAGGGAAGCTTCAACATGAATCGTTTCTATTGGAATGACATCTGGAATTTTTTGATGATCAGTAGGCCAATATGTTGGTTGTCCGCTCGCTACCACATTTAAATCCAATTTGGAAATTGTATTAAATAAAACACGACCCTTTGGTGTTATAAGTCGTGACCCCCAGAAGGTATGTTTAGCGTTATAATCGCCAGCGGCTAGGAAACACTGATATTGAAAATCTAGGCGGGGAGTATAACGATGAAATTACTAGGTTTCTATTTAATTCTTCAAAACAAATGTTCGTTGCTTGCAGATAATCCTCACGATGATCACACATTAGGTAGTATTTGATTCGGGCTTTTATCAAAATGGCAGAGCCTCCACAAGCTCTATCTCGAGGGTCCTTAGAATCATATAGTATATAACCATTGATTTTAAATATTGCTTGAGGTCAAGTGAGCTTCAGAAACCAACATGACATCATTGTTTATTTTTTAGAAAGTATTCTAATTTATTTTAATGTTGGCGGATGCCGTTTGCGTTCCAAAAAGCAGCACTATTATTTCAACATCTTTAAACTAATTTTTCGTCATTCATTTTATTACTTTATTTCATCCGCTGCACAATGGGTTAAAAAGACGCAAAAGGCCGCATTACACATTTCTGAGTTAGAAAACGTTACAATAATAATAATTAGGAAGCAATTCTGCTGTTATACCCTTATTTATGTTATTAAGCCGAATTATTTGTTTATAAATGTAAAACAAAAAATATTATTTTTATTTTCTCTGCAAACAAACAATATAACGGTAATCAAAGAATCACAAATCTTCGGTATATTTAGATATCGTCTACTCAATTCCATAACATGCAGTGTCAACTTAGCATGTTTTTATTTTTTTACGTTTTTGAATTAATTATCTTTCAATTTAAATTCTGTTATACTTCCAAATTCCAAAGTTATACCCAAAAGAGTACTTAGCAACCAACTGAATGTTGCGTCGCCGTAAACTTTGGCAGCTTCGCCTGTAAAACTTTTTCGACTTAGCATGTTTTGGAATTGAGCTGTCGATATTGGTATATAAAAATTAAAATGCGTTTTTAAGTTGTTTATAGACCCCTTAACCGATTTTTCTCAAATATTCATAGTGATTTCCTGATTACCTGGCGATTAAATATAAATAAATATGAAAATATTTATGTGGGCGTGGCTAAGAAGGTATTGACGGATTCTCGCAAAACAGCAAAAGTGATGCCAACAGATCAGATGATGGCCTACAGTATGCAAAAAAAACAATAAGTTTTTTATGAAACGTCTTTACAAAAACTATCAGAAATACAACTTTTTGCCCTGTTTTCTCCCTTTAAGTTAAAGTTTTAAAAGCTATGTATGTGGTGATAGTTTAATCATAAAAATAAACAAACGTTTAAAATGTTATGTTCTAATTGAGATTTATTACAAAGTATCTAAAATTACCCTTTTTACCCCCTGAGAGGCCAACTTTAAAAATATACTTATAATGTAACATGCCGGCGTTGCCAAACAAATAAAAAAATTTTATTTAGGATCTCAAAATTATTTAAAGAAAATGTGTTTACAAAAAGCACCAAAAGAACGAAATTTTACCATTTTTGGTTAATATTTTTGAAATATGTAGCCCTTGTGATAGATTCAGCCCCTGAACCAATATTTCGGGATATAACATTCTATCAAGGTACGCAATGTCATCCAAATCGTTTTAGTCATTTCGGTATGATTGCGGAACAAACAAGCACAATTACACTACAGAGTTTTGATGACTTAAAACTGATTTATCATTTGGGCGATTAAAAAGCATTTACAAATGATTCATTCATATGCTCAAAAAGAAATCAGAAAATTGTATCTCAAGTGATTCTTTGAGGTGATTAATCGGTAGGGTACCATTTATCACGACAAGAGTATCATTTATAATCGAAAAATTTGTTTATATGAGGTTATTTCGCACTTGAAGCTGAGAAAACAGTACTCTACCCATGAATAATCATAAAGAATCATTTGTGATTCAATTTTCTGATTCGTTCCTGAGAATGTGAGTGAAGTAAATGCTTGTTCAATCGCTCATTTAGAAATCCTTATTTGAACACATGAATGAGCCATATATAAATCCTTTTTCAATCGTGCAAGTGATTAATCAGTTTTTAATCATCAAAAGTAATTTGAAATGACTCATTAAGGTGATTTTTACCAACAATTATAGCCCAAATAATAGCTGGGTTATTCAGAACAGTTAAAACAAAATAGAAAATTAATTTCTTTTATGTGGCTGCTACACGTTCTTATGTGGATCATACATAACTTTTATGTTGGATTTCAATACCGAATTGTTAGGGGAACCAGAAATATTATGAACCCAAATCACTTATTTCTATTGAGTGGCTAAGAAGTAAACAGAAAGACGGACGAAATTAACTTAATTGACTTAAAATTTACAAGATAATGTGTTGAGTAATCAGAAAAACAGAAAAACACTTCTTACATTTATACTATAAGAACCAATGAATTTTACAAGGGATGTCCCAAAATGAACGCATTCAAAAGTAAATTTTTTTTTTACCTACATATATCCAGAATAATGTGGTTTTAGAAGTTGTTACAGAAGTAGTTATAGAAGAAAGCTACTAAATAATGTGTAATGTATTTATTACACATCTGTAATCATTTATTACACATCTCTAATAATTTATCGTTAAATCAGCTGTTTCATATATTTTTAGAATCAGCTGTGTTGTTTATATTTTTACTAGTAAAAAAACAATATTTTATGTATGTATGTGTAAGCATATAATTGCATGTAAATATATAGAATAAGGATTAGATTTAAGTACCGCTATTTTAGTTTATAAGGAGACAAATTTTGTAATAAAGCAGAATTCGAATACGAAACTTAGCCGAGCAAATTGGCTCTTTGTTTTCTTTTATTAAAATCACCAGCACTCCAAGTAGTGCTTTGCCTTGGCGCTTGTTAGTGCCGGCATAAAATAATAGTGCCAGTGGCGTTTCAAACGCCGGCCAAACAAAACTCGTATACCCCATCAAAGTAGGGACTTCTTTTTTTATTTAAATGTCATCCAGTCATTACAAATGAGTGAAAGAAGCTTTTCATTTTGAAAAAATACGAGAAGTAAGCACTTTTGCGAATATCAAAAACGGCATTATATAGTCGTGTAGAACATTAAAAGTTATTAATAAAAAATATGATCGGGATTAAAGTTTGAAAACAACCATTTTTTCTCACGGAAATTAAAAAAAATATACACTTGATTTTTGTTTATATTCCTCTACACGTATCAGTAAAATGCTATTTTGGAATTTATCCACTGCTTTAGATTTAAAAATTTTCCTACGGCTTACATTTCATCGCGGTACAAAATTTTTTGGAAGGTTTTAGAAAGTTGCTTCCCTGCGTGAGGTTTTCTTTCGCAAAACGACGGGAGTCAGGTGTTTTCATTACTTAAACATTCTTGGCCCCTCCGTGGTACTATGCCAAAAATTTGGTTATTTCCCTAATATATAGTTTTCTTGATGTCTGGAAAGAATTATTCTCAGCGTAGCATTAGTAATGACAAACTTAACATACCCCTAATTATCGCTCGTGGAGTGGAGTGGAAAGTATAAACAAAAGGCTGGTCATTTCAGCATGTTTTAAATTTGAACTATAAATCGAATTTTCGCATATCTTAATTTTTCTCTTATAATTTTATTTTTCGCTATGCCGGCTGCTGATGTCCTGCATTGCTACATCAAATAATACCAACGACATTATGCGTATCATTGAGATCCATTTAAAATTGTTGTTTTATTTTTCAAAGTAAGTGTAGTCGGTTGTGAAGTGGTCACTCTTTAGAAACGCAACCAATGTTAATGAAAATTGCAATATATAAGGACTCCAAAAGAATGACTTTGCCCGCAAACTGCAAACATTGAATGAGTGTGCAACAAAGCTTAATTGAAATTAAAAACAAAAATGTGAAAAAAGAACTGTTTTTATATAAAAAATGCAATAATTAGGGGGTGAATTTGCATGACTATTCTCGATTATTTAAATGTTAAATGCTTAGATATTTTTCGAATCGTAACATCTTTTAGGAAATAGCAATGATTTGTTTGCATTAATTTTTATCTAATATACTCGTATGTTTCTTGTGTTACAAAATATACAAAATTCAATATTTTATTTGCCAAAAACTAGTATTAACATTAAAGTGAGTCATATCCAAATGTATTTGGTTTAAAACTAGTAGTCAAAATCAGCAAGGACAAGTGACACCATCACAAATCTGTGCTCACAAGCATTAACAACTTAACTCGATTTCGGAAAAGCATTTTTAAATTGAAAAAACTGTCGCCTAAAATCTTTTGTTTGCAGGTTCCCTGTTAGCAATTTTATAATAGATTAGTTTTAAATTAATTTTTTAATGAAGTAAAAAGTAATAAATCAATAAATGTTTGTGGGCATAGAAATATATAAAGACATTTAAAACAGTACATTATTTAGCGTACGGCTCACACACCCAGAAACGATATCTATTTTTTGGTGTTTGTGTATTAATACACAATCATTAATAACTTTTATTAACTATTTTGAAGAAAGTAACGAATATCATATATTGTTCTGTTCTTCGTTCTGTGTACATTATATTTTAATGTTCTATAGTAATTTTTTTTTACATTGATGAAGGAATGAGCAAACAAAACATTTTAGCAAAAATCACAATACGAATCACAAGTTATACGTGCTGTGTGTTTTTGTTTTTTGTTCGTATATAAATTTCGTTTTTGATAAAAAGGGCGCTAAGCACAACTGGAACGGAAGAGGCGGCATGAAATAACCCCCCACGAAATAATTCCCCAAAAAAAATTATGAAATAATTCCCCAATTTTCGGGGTCTTATTTCTTATAAAACAAACCCCCAATTTTAAAATGAAATGAAGCCCCAACGAAATGAAATAACTCCCAAATCAAGATTAAATAAATCCCTAAAAATGCGGAGTTATTTTGTTTGAAATAAATCCCCAATTCCTGAAATGAAATAAATCCCCAACAAGTATTCAATACATCAATCCAATCAATTCAAAATATATACAAATCTATTTAGATGCAGTGTTATAAAAACAAAGGCAATAAAGCCATATGGCATTATTTCTCTATAAAATGAGAAATGAAATCATATGGCTTTATTTCTCTATGAAATGAGAAATGAAATTATATGGCTTTATTTCTCTATGAAATGAGAAATGAAATCATATGGCTTTATTGCCTACATCCAAGTGCAATATCACCATAATCGTTTAGTAACCAAAGTGAAAATAATGGAAATAATGGTTACAAATTGCCAAAATAATGAGTTGCCATTGTTAAGCGTTGAAAAAATATGGTACAGTAAGTGAAAGGGGTAGCACGTCCGGCGGGCGATCGCGTCGCGCGCGTAGGGCCCGCGACATACGTGGCAGGTGCGCTCTATATTGCATTTAAACCGCCCTTCTTCAATATATTGAAAGTATTTTTGTCTGTTGCTGTGACCAACATTTCAAGTTTTCTGTGATACTGTACTTAGTTAAGAACTTATCAAAAGAGAAAGTAATGGTACTGATTATGTTTGAAGAAATGTTAGTTTATATCAGCGAAGGGCAGATAGAGAACATTTAATAAAAGAGAGTAAATTAGTTGATTAACACTTAGAGAAATTTTTGAAAAGTTTTTCAAACTGTTTGTAAATTTGCAAAACAAAAAAAAAAAAAAAAGTTCAGTAAAAATATTATTATTATAAAATTCATCACGTTTTCCTTAACGGTAAAATATATATATGCATATTGTCACCTGAAATCGAAAAGACCGTGAGCCAAAAATTCAAAATGTATATGTAAATATGCAACAAACAAAAGGAATTCAATAAAAAACTTGATTATTATATAATTTATCATCCCACATGATTGCTGAAAAGTTTTTAAAACAAGCTGAAAAAAGCATACATAAGCACAGCTTGATCACAACTCAATAAATATATTATCAGTGTAAAACTACGAAATCGCAAAATTTCCCAAAATAACAACATGCGCAACAGTCCTGCTTTGTTGAAATTTATTAAGCAACTGAATACAATTTTATTTTTTTTCCTTTTGTTTTTCGGGTTGCCTTTGTTACTGTTTACGCATGAAACAATGAATTCAAGATTTTCAGTTTGTGGGCAGTAGTAAATGAGCGAAAACAACATCACACAAACACTTGTATGTGTTATACGGTAAATTTTTTCACATTCTGATTTCAATGTAAATATTGTTGTTTCTTCTTGTTTTGACTGATTAAAAATAGTTTTTTATTTATTTTCTCTATTTTAAACCTACTTTTTTTAAGTTAAAAACTAGTATAATAAAACAAATGTATGTTATGTTTTGGGGATTTTAAGGAATACCTTAGTAGGTCAATTTTTTCATTTTTAGCAGCTCTAGTAAAAAAAAACACGACGAGTAAATGTAAAAACCCGAAAAACTTCGTAATCCAGGCAAACCAGCGCCCACCGCTGGTTTATATCAGCACGTTTTTTATTATTACATGACATTATCAATTCAATATACTATCCGCGTGTTACAAGCAAACATCATCAAAAAAATTAAATCAAATAATAAAATGGAAGACCAAATATACGAATTTGAATTAATACCAGGATTTAGGGCATCCAGCAAAAGAAAATTTTATGAACAATAACACCATAATGGTTTTATTTAATTCCATACCGTAAAATTATTTCTCAAATAACTGCCAAATAAGTATTGTTCACAAGTTTTGTTTACATATTATAACGGGACATACAGGTATGTGATGGAAATCGATTTTAAAAACGATACGATTTGAAACCGAAAATATCGTTTTCAGTATCTTTTAAAATGGATTTTAAATAGACATTCCTTTTATTTTCAGTCTTTATTCATTTACATTTTATATTATATACGTTAACTGAAGTGTATTCTGAACGAAAATTTTGGACTATAATTCAGAAATGGATTTTAAAATCCTTCGAAATTCATCACACCTTTTAATCATGACGTTTTTAAATCGATCGATTTTCATCACATTGCATTTTTGACGATTTTTGAATAAAAATAAATTTTAAAATGGAATAAGTCCCCAAAATATTTTTAGGGACTTATTTCATTTCAGATTTATGGGGACTTGTTATATATGAAATAACTCCCCAATATGAAAATGAAATAATTCCCCAAAAAATTAAATAAATCCCCAATTAACGTTGTTGTTGCCTCTCATATATTTTTTTTTTTTGGGTGTTATTTAATTTCCGTTTTGGGGACTTATTTCGTGGGGGATTATTTCATTCCGCCAACCGAAGAACATTAATGTGCTGAACCGAACACAACGAAGTTTGTGGTTAATAAAAAAAAAAAGAACACAACAAAATGTTCTAATTTTTTTGGGTAATTTTTTTTAATTAAGAAACATTATTAGCATTTGTATTTTCCATATATCTACTTAGCCGAAAACTAAAGAGCAGTATATAATGTTTATTTTCGAACAATGATGTAAATTAAACAGGAACGTTAGTCAATTATTAACTTTTGAAAATAATCTCCTGTAATTAATGTCCATTTTCTAGGTATTTTCCATAACTTTTCGCAAAATTTCCGTTGAAATAAAAAACAAAGAAAAAATAACAATTAAAATAGTTATAAAGAATTCAAACCATTTATCTCAATCTTCGCCACCATCTACAAATTAAGAGATAATTATAAGAACCTTTTTATGGATTGGTTTTATTAGTTTTTTTTTTAAATATATATTTTTGTTGTTGTTATTTTTTAAGCTTTTATAAGACTCTTAAGGGCATAATTTTAAAGATTTACTGCATTTAATTCCAGCCCCTATCAATCATGTTATTCGAGTTGTTTCTTTTTGTAAAATAATTCATACGCACAACCACACCAACCAACAAAGCACAAACCTACTTAAATATCAAAAAAAAAATTTAAAAAAGAAGGTAGTAAATAACATAAAACAAGCTCAGAAGCAAAATATCAACAAAAAAAAAAAAAAAAAAAAATACAAGAGCAACGCATCGTATGGCACTTTACGCACCTTTTCATCGTATCAGTGGTAAGTAGAGGGTCATTTGATGCTGTTACTGTTTCCGGGAATAATGCATTTTACCCACAACTAAATAAGCTTTGAAATTGTATGTAAATACAACAAAAATCTAAAGAATGTATGTATTGCAAAAACAAAAACAACAGCAACCAAATACATACAATTACAAATGAAAAATGTAGAAGACAAAAGCAGCAGAAAATAAGTGCTTCGAATATGAAAAGCCATTCAAGTCATACTGGACTCGACATTATCGTTTTATATGTTAATGCGTTGTAAAGATTGCACTTTTAAAGCAAGGAAAGACTCTCTAAAAAGGACACTAATTTCTTAAGTCATATAAAAATCATAAATAATGGGAAAAAGGCTTGAATGTAAGATTGAATTCAAGTTCATATTTAATCTTTCTAATCAGTAAGCCTAACATAAGTCCAGAAAGTATTTTTTAGTATTCTACTTTTCATAATGCTTCAATTAACTTAAATATTGAATGTGAAACACACCTAAACGTCAAGTTTTTTCTGAATTTCATTTGACATTTCTCAATTTCTACAATAGAAGTTTGAACCATGGAAAGATACACAATCGAGCAACGCGTTAAAGTTATTCAGGCTTATTATGAAAAAAGGCTTTCAAATCACAATGCATATCATGCACTTCGTGATTTTTTCCGTCACCTTGGTGTATTCGTCAATAAGCAGAATTGCCGCATTTGGGCAAATGATAATTCAAGAGAGATTGTCGAAAACCAATGCACCCACAAAGAGTGATCGGGCCTTTTTTTTCCAAAACGAGGCCGGTCAGGCAGTCACTGTGAATGGTGTTCGCTATCGTGAGATGATAACGAACTTTTTATGACCCGAACTGAAAGATACGGATGTAGGCAATATGTGGTTTCAACATGACGCTGCCACACAGCTTACGAAACTATAGCTCTTTTGCGAGACAAATTTAATGGCCGTGTTATCTGACGTGGTTCCGATATCAATTCAAGATCGTGTTATTTGACACCGTTGGACTTCTTTCTTTGGGGTTATTTGAAAAAAAAGTGTACGTCGATAAGCCAGCAACAATTCAAGAGCTAAAGGATGAGATAATTCGGCACATTTATGGCCAGTATTGGGCAAAATACATGGGTTGCGGTACACTCAAAAGAAAAATCAATCCAAACGTACTCAAATCAATCCGAAGCGGGATTGATAGTACGGTGAGTACGGATTTTCTTGAATCAAATACAGAAAGATTGATTCAAGTACGGATTTTCAATCCCAAAATACTTAAATTATCCATTTTATACTTTATTAAATTATTTAAGCTTAAGGTCACTTTTTTAAAAAATTAATTAAAATGTTTTTATTCGATATTTCGATTTCCGTTGGAAATCTTCTTCAGGAAATTTTTTTAAAATAAAATAAAATTTGACAATAAATGGAAAAATAAAATATGGAAAAATAAATTTTAAAATTTCAAAAAAAAAATTATCATAATAAATTTAAAATTCCATTCTACAAACTTTAAACAAAAAGACAAACAAACCAAAAAGGAAAACAAAATTTTAAATTTATTCAAAGCCTAAAACCTATTTTAATGTCCCTTTCCGTCAATAATAAGCTATGCCATCTGAAATTTATTTTATAAACAATCAAGGACAAATACCTATTTATAGTTATCCCTTACATCAACCTATTTATTTTTATTCAATAAATGTCTATAAATTTGAGCTAAGCCCTCAGTATCTTTTTTTGCAAATTAATAAGACAATACAATATAGATAGATCTCGTAATATTGATGAGATTTCGGCACCACGTATTTATAAGTCATTAACTTATGTACCTGGGTTTTCAGAAAGATTAGAAAACTCGAATATATATGATAAAGGGAAATACAGAATGGCACATAAGGTGATTAATAATGTAGGGGAATTATTCACAAAAACTAAGGATAGATTACTAAAGTCAGATAGGTCGAATTTAGTTTATAAGATTCATTGTGGTGGCAATGATAATGAACAATGTAGGAAAACATATGTAGGAACAACTGGGACAAAACTGAAAATTAGATTAGCTGGACATAAACATGACCAAAAATATAGGAATTATAATTCAGCCCATGGAACGGCGTTATCAACTCATTGTAGGGATTTTAATCATTATCCTGATTTTGAAAACACATCAATTTTGAATACGGAAAGTTTTAAGAAACGTAGATATATGTTAGAAATGTTGCAGATAAATAATGTTCCATATGAGAAAAGGATTAATTTTAAAAAAGATACTGAGGGCTTAGCTCAAATTTATAGACATTTATTGAATAAAAATAAATAGGTTGATGTAAGGGATAACTATAAATAGGTATTTGTCCTTGATTGTTTATAAAATAAATTTCAGATGGCATAGCTTATTATTGACGGAAAGGGACATTAAAATAGGTTTTAGGCTTCGAATAAATTTAAAATTTTGTGTTCCTTTTTTGTTTGTTTGTATTTTTGTTTAAAGTTTGTAGAATGGAATTTTAAATTTATTGTGATAATTTTGTTGTTTGAAATTTTAAAATTTATTTTTCAATATTTTATTTTTCCATTTATTGTCAAATTTTATTTTATTTTAAAAAAAATTCCTGAAGAAGATTTCCAACGGAAATCGAAATATCGAATAAAAACATTTTAATTAATTTTTTAAAAAAGTGACCTTAAATTTAATAAAGTATAAAATTTAATAAAAAAGGTCGAAGAAAAAGGATTATAATTTATTAAATAATAATTAGTATTGTGGTTATTTTGTTGAACTATTTATGGTTTTTAATCCAAATTTTTAATATTTTTAATTAGGCTTAAGTTCATCAAATTTAATTTTCATTAAATTATTTTTATGAAGAAAGGAATTTTACAACATGAAAATTAATTAAAATTTACTGATAATTTTTCATTCTTGACTCAATCTGGGCTCGAACCCAGGCGTTTTTACGGACAGGTTACCCTGACATAATTACTAATTATTGTTAAAGCTAAGGCACGAGCTCTATGTTTGCATTTGTCCTTCAAGTTGTGCTGAAAAGGTCAGCAAGAAAAAGAAAGACAAAAAAAAAAAAAAAAAAAAAAATGAAAAAAAAACAAAATATGTACTTTGAACTTCAAGAAGAATTCTTGACAAAAGTACGAAAAAACAGAAGTAAAGGAAGAACATGTAAAATAAATTAAAATAGATAATCATTCAAAGCAAATTTCGATCTACCAAAGGTTAAATACAATTTGGTTTAAGGATTGATGTTTGACTAATGACGTCAGCAGTCGTCGATGGCTGCGAGTGTTAAACGGCAAGCCCTCTGAGGAGATTGAGTGGTTGCAATCGAAAGATGTCAGGGTAACCTGTCCGTAAAAACGCCTGGGTTCGAGCCCAGATTGAGTCAAGAATGAAAAATTATCAGTAAATTTTAATTAATTTTCATGTTGTAAAATTCCTTTCTTCATAAAAATAATTTAATGAAAATTAAATTTGATGAACTTAAGCCTAATTAAAAATATTAAAAATTTGGATAAAAAATTTATTAAATTATCCATATTCAATCCCGATTTCGTACTTGAAGCAATCCGAAAATGAGATTAATTTAAGTAAAACTAAGATTCAATCAATCCCAAAATACGCTTGATTCAAGAATTATAAAATGGTTTTAATCCGAACTCGTACTTGAAATTATCCGAAAATGAGATTGATTTAAGTAGAACTAAGATTGAATCAATCCCAAAATGCGCTTGATTCAAGTATTATAAAGTTGATTTTATCTCCAATTTGTGCTTAAAAAAAACCAAAAAAGAAATTAGAAAGAAAAAATGATTATGATTGATTTACTTACCCGTTTTACACCTTAAAGAATGATAAAACACCAACATCATGAACGATATGGGTTTTACTTTAAAAATCGTATGAACATATTTAACTAAAAATATAAACTAAATGAGAAGCCAATTTCAAATTTACTTTTTAACCCTTTGTGATACACATGAGTCTGACAGACCTTTATTAAATGTGTATAGATAATCAAAAAATGTGTAAGCCGGAGGGTTAAACATGAAAATAACACATACATATGAGCCGTTTATTTTGAAAGTGGCATTAGTCACTTTTTCAAAAAAAATCGAGTTAATAATAAATATAATAATAAATAATAATAATAAATAATAATAATAATAAATACTGAGAAAAATATCATTATCATGATGTATCAAATACAAGTGAATCTTCTCGAAAGTAAGCATCCATATTTTTAAACGTGTTAAAACGCAAACCCTTAAATATCTCGACTTAAAAACCGAAATGACTTATGCCACTTTCAAAATAAACGGCTCATATATACATATGTATACACTTATAAAATTATTACAGTAACTGATTGTGGGTTATTAAATTCGTTTTCTGTTCTGTTAAAATTGAATAAAAATATAGTTATTTTTCGAATAATTTTATTTTTTAACTTTAATGTTTGTTATTCAAAAAACAAACTACCAAAAAATAATGTTTTATCGTATTTATTTTGTTATGTAGTTTGATTTTTGTCGTTTAAAATATATTTTTTAATAGTAAAAATCATTCAATTTTAAGGAATATGCTGTTCAAAAAATAAAAAATTTAAAAATGAATGTAAAAATCATTTGTTTTAAATGAAATGTAAATGATCCGTTTTTTAAGTGAATTTTAAGTTGTTTAAAATGAATTTTCGTTTGAATTTAACTACATAATATTTTGAGTGTATGTTTTTCTTCTTGTTCTGTTGTTTTTGTTGTTACTACAAACAACCCAGCGGGAAAAAGAGAGGAGTACGGAGGCCTTGCAGAAGGCCTCTGTACCCCTTCTTTTGGATAAACAAGCCCTTCTCGCTCCATTCCATACTCATATCTTTTTTACACGCGTTGTCATTGCGGAGAAGGCCTTCCGCTTTCCTTTCTTCCCCAGACCTTCTTAAAGGCCTTCCAATAAATGGCTTTTATAAGGCTTTTAAGAGAATGACTGTCAAAAGGCCTTAGCAAAAAGGTTATATTGAAGGGTTTTTAAGAAAGGTATGGTAAAAGGTCAATAAATGGCTCTTAAAAGGCCTTTCAGACCATCTTTCTACAAATGCATTAAAGGTCATATTGAAGGGCTATCAGTCTAAAACATTAAGGAATATTTCCTTACAAATGAAATTAGAAGACTGAATAGGTTTTATGTACATATCAGATCTCCAATATAGAAAATGAACACTTAACTTTTTATATATGTATACCTATTTTACAAACGTATGTTTATATATTTTATTAAACTTATTGTAGTTTAATAACAAATGTGATACCTATTTTTTTATTGAAATAATCAAATTTGCTAAATATTGTAAAATAGATTGTAAATAAAAGTATGTATATAATAAAAAAAGCTTTTAAGCACAAGTACCTATCTTCCTTAATGAACAAAACTCAACTAAAATAATTTACATTATTGTTTTTTTTTTTGTATTTTAATATGTACCTACTTTGTTACTTTGTTTTTATAACGGGATCTGAATTGTTTCGCTTTGGCGAAAAAAAAACAGAACAAAAAATTTTATTCTTTCTCTTTTCAACTACAACGAAAATGATTTACAACATATGTTACTTTGTTTTTGTAAAGGGATCTGAACTCTTTTGCTTTTGCTTGTGCAAAAAAACAAAACAAACAATGTTACTCCTACTTTTCTCGCTTCTTTTATACCAAAGAGCCGAGGACTTCTATAAGGCATTCTTTAGCAGTTACGTAAGAATAGTAATTAAATCAAAATATTTTTTAAGCAGGCCTTTAAAAAGGCCTGAAGTAAGAAGGTCTTCTGAGTTTTCCCGCTGGGAAAAAGCAAATCGTTTTGTTCGAACTTGTGTTGTGTTGTTGTAATTGTACATTAAATTTTGAAAACACACACACGTACGCACGCATAAAATAATGCAATGATGAGAGATGAGACTAATAAGTTTAATGAGATTAAAACCCTCATTTTGAAACTTTACTCTCAGAGTGGCGCTATCAACGAAAAGTTTAATCTTTTTTGTACTTGATTTAATAATTTTATACTTATTTTAAGAAATATCGGGATTGATTTTTTAAAGTAATCCCATTTACGATTGTTTTGAGTACGTTTTAGTGTTATTCGTACTTGAATTTTTAAGTACGATTCGTGATTGAAGTAAGTATAAAAAGATTAATTTATCCCGAATGTTTTTCTTTCTGTGTATTTAAAATACAAAATACTTGCTGGTCATGTATTTAAAATACAAAATACTTACACATCTGTATGTATTTCAAATACAAAATACTTCCACGTCATGCACATGGAATGCATGTATGTGAATTTAAAATATGAAATACACCATTTTTATTCAAACCAAAAAATACATTAGATAAAACTAATTAATAAAACAATTGTTTCCTTTCATAAATATCATTTTTTTGAATGCAGTTTCAGACAAACAGTTACTTGTTGGATAATAAATAAAACCTGCTGAAGAAAATAATCTTTCTCAAGGTCCTGATGAGCACGAACTCGTATTAAATTCTATGAATACGTATTTGTATTTTAAATACGTATGTATTTCAAAAACATGTATTTTAAATACTTCCCAGCCCTGTTAACGGCATAGAACTTCAATTATGCCTCAACGTCATTAAAAATTTGGATCATCGGATGGAGGTGTGCCGCTGAGCGAGGTGTGCGGCGGACATTTGGCCGAGATATTGTTCCATACGTAATTGAACTATACCAATATTATCATAATAAAAAGAAATGACAATAATTTCCTAAATTATTTGTGTTTTATTCAAAATCAACATCGGCCACCCTTTATAAACTTCGTAATATAAATCCAATGTCTTAAGCTTGTCTCAGGCTTAAAATTAACACATTCATCAGATTGCAGCTGCCATAGACCGATCTGGCACCACGGGAATCGGTAGTACCCAGAGGAGAACTTGTTGGCTGTGCTTTAAACTGAAATTGCGTGGAGGAAGATTTTTAAAATGTTGTGTTTCTACAGAAGCTGCTTTGCAATGGAGCTTTGATTGGTCCAGCTTATAGTAAGAACTTTGTACATAATAAATTTGGCTTTGTTTGTTGATTTTTCTCAAATTAGGACTTTAGTAGTTTAAGCGACCATGCCAAATGCCCACGTTAATCTTGAACACAATTTAACACAGTTATGTGTTAACCTTATACAAAATTTGTAATTTGTAAAGTCATAAAATTTACCCGATTTAAGACCATAATGGAAATGCCCATGTTTCTATCTGAAAAGAACTTATAACATTAAAACCAAAATTGTTTATAGAAAAATAACGCGTTACGAGAGCCTACTGTAAATAGTGAAATGATGTATTTTACAATTGGATTTCCTCACGCAAGAAGTAAAGAATAAGAGAATTCATTTTAAAAATACGACTTTTCGTATACGCACACACAGTTAAGCGTGTACACATTTGCACGTATACAATTACGACCATCAGTAAACCAGCATCTCCTTGTACATATCACCACTACTACTTTACGAAACAGGAAGAAAAAAAAACTAAATTGTGTATATTTGTATTGACTAAACCTTTGAAATGGTGAACAAATGTAAGTAGATGCAAGAGACTGACTTGCTTAATGACTGACTGTCTGACAAACTGAATGTTTAAATGACTGACTAACTGCGCCTGAGAGACACACGGTATTCATACAGTAGATAGGTTGAATTTCATAGTAATGTCTACTAAAGGCAAAAATGCACTTATCCAAACACATCTACACTAACACATGCAACTAAACATACATACAAACAATATTTTGTTTAAATATGCGTTTACATGGTCATTTGGTCACTTTCGAAAGCGGTAGGTATTTGCATAAGCGTAAAGTAAATGTCGGCTGGTATTTTTCTATTGTGCCAAACGTATGTATTTCATTCAATGCTCGTACACAAATATGTGCAAATATTTGTGTTAGTGTGTGTTTGCATGCATGCATATGTATTTTATGCATGCCTACATGCATGCAACACAATAAAACAAGGCAAAATATGAAAAAAGGAAAACGGAATAAAAAATCAACAACTTACAATCATGCATGCATAACAGAACAAACATACAGGTATAATTATACTAACGGACATATGTATGTATGTATTTACACACACTCAAACTCACACTCACACTTTCAGAGGTCCAAAAGATATGGGGATATACTTGCTATGTCAACACTGGTGGGATAAAAATTGTAAATCTGAGATCTGGTACAATATAAAATCTATCTGCACGGGGATATTTTGGTCCAACTTCTAATATGCAGATATTCGGATATTGCCCTACAAAAAATTTTCTGTGAATTCAAAATTTATATTTAAGACTCAGCTCAGTATTACACATACTACCCAGCTCTTAACTTGTTTTTTTGTAAACGCAATATTATCACCCTCTAATTCAGGCCTGACTGCATACTGTTGAATTGTCAAAGGTTTAAGGTATCGGTAAGATTACAATGTACCGAGAAGTAATTCAACTTTTAGCAGGACTTAATTGTTGGCGCTGAGCATTTACGTGGTGAACCAAACACAACGAAGTTTGTGGTTTTTTACAAAAAAAAAAAAAAAAAAAAAAAAAAAAAAACAGAACGAGTTCTCATCCTTATGTTGAGGTGGATTAGTACAGCATTTTTTTTTTTTTTTTTTGTACGAATATCACAAACAGAGAAACGTTTTCAAGCTATTACTACACTAACATTATTAGTTGTTGTGTTTTCTATCGTACAGAACACTAAAATACATAATGTATATAATGTTTATTTTCGAGCTCTGCACAGTGGTTTCCCCCATAGGCCAAAAATCAAAAAAGTTATTGTTTTTTTTAACTTTATTGCACAAAATTTATTGATAACACTCTAAATTTTATGAATCTAACAAGTTTTGTTGTTTTTTTGGCGAGATTTATTGTTTGTGCCCGTTCAAAATGGAGGTATGTTTCTATTGCATATATTGTGGTTGCATAGTCATAAAAGAAAACTTAAGTTTATCCAAAAAGTTATTCGCGATATTGTGGCAGAAGTTTCCAAAAACCCTACAAACATTAAATTTTAACTTGTGGTCGCGGGTTTTTGCATATTTTCGCATATGGGTGTGATTTACATAGTCATCCGACGAAAAATAGTGAATCGCATTTTGTTTTGTGCTACATATTTATTTTTTAGAATATGAGTAAAGAGAAATTAATTTTTTTTTAATTGTTATTATTTTAAACTTTATATTGCAATTTTAAGGTATTTGACTTTCAGTTTAAGTGAAGCTTACTCATTGCATTTGAAAAGTGTCAAAACAAAAGTCAAATTTTAATTCTTATAATTAAAACTTGTTTAAAACAACCAAATTTTCATATCAAAACACTTTATTTCAAACGTTTTTAAAGCAGATCTATAAGCCAATTAACCCTTAAAAGATCAAATGGTTACTGTGGCTACAGTTGTTAATATTTTTTCCTAAAAATTTGCCAACTTTAAGTTCTTCGGGCATCAAATGAGCTGCATAATTTTGAATACCCTAGCTTTTTTAGTTTTGGAGATATTAATTTTTGACCGCTTTTCCATATAAGGGAAACCACTGTGCTCTGATTCTAACGTAGTATAGACCAATTTCGGTAACAAAGTTTAATGAAATAGTTAAAAAAAAAACTGAAAAGACAATATTGAAAAATTGGAGCTTGAGTTCATATAGCAGGGTACTTATAAACTTTGTTCTTTTTGTTAACATGGACTTAAAATCCTTCACCTGATCTTTTGAAATTGCTGATCAAAATGTGCAATTTTCAAATCGAAATTCTTAAAATTTGTACAATTTCTTGTGCATCACTATTGCACACATTCACACAAACTGACATTTTAAAATGCAAACATTTAAAGTGTTTGTTTTAATGTGTTTGTTCGTATGTTTGCATGTGTATAGGTGTGTACGTATGCGTGTATTTACATGCATAAATGCATGCGTATAAATTTGTGTATTCGGCTGGTTGAGTCTATGGAAGGAAGTCATAATAAAACGAATTTCAAAACTTTAGTTCAGCTTTTTGTAATCCCTGTATTTTTTTTTTTTTTTTTTTTTTTTGTTATAAAATCAAATATGTGCATGTAAATATGTTGATGGAATCATGCACACATACATACACTCAGTCACGCATATACCAATTCATATGTATATGCAGGAAGGACCTTCTATTTGGTTGCTGTGTCCACTTTTATTTACAAATATTTGTTTGTTTGTTTTATGTTGTTTTTTTTTGTACCGCTAAGGGTTGTATACCAACAGTATTTTCTGGCCTTTAAGTTAAAAAGGAGAGAAAATAAAACATAAAATACAAAATGTTAAAAAATTTACGCTTGTAAGAATTGTTAAGTGTGGTGTGTGATGATTTTTAATTAAAATTAATTAAAATGGGAAAACAAAACAAATGCCGTTTTCTGTTTGCATGCGTTTGTCTTTGTCCTTGTGACAAATGCAACATGTTCTTTAAACAATGTGTGTGATGCGTTTAATATAATAATGATAATTGTAGAATAAAGTCTAGAAGGGAACAAAGTTGCTCTCTATTGGGCTGCGAGGGAAAATTATTCACAAAAGCTTAAAAATTTAATTTTATAAACAAAGCTTCGCCAATTTCATATTTGCACCGCTTCATGAACCCCCTTTGGTCTGGCTTGACCGCTTTAATATATTTAAGTAACTGAGCTACTAAAAAAAGAGACTTGACTCTATTTTTTATGTCAAAACTTTTCATTTTCTTACAGTTTTTACCCAACAAACTTTTAAAACGCGAGTTCAACACAACCCGGTTGGAAATTGTTATTTGACAGATCACTGGTTCGGTTTGTTTTATTGAAAATATGTATTTAGCAATAACATTTTTGTGTTTAAAAAAATGCTTGACGCTCTTACTGCCTATTTCACCAATCTATATATGTGTCAGCGCATAGAGAAAGGGACCAGTAAGATAAAGGGAACAGTAAAAACCAACTACACAAAACAAGAGGTAGGGACAACCTACGCGCGTTTTCAAGGTTGACCAACACGTTCCTGACGTCATGAGATGTGTCGCTTTCAAATGAGACCAATACCAACACGTTCAGTGATGGTACACCAAAGATACACGTATTTAAATCTTTAAAATGGCTCTCCTGAGCAAAACCTATATAAAAAGAAGTGTACACTTAAATGTCACCACTAACTGCGAAAACGGGTCGGCCTATTTAAACAAAAACTATCACGGTACTTTGGGGATGGTTTATGTGAAGTTTGCATGAAATCGGCCCAGTGGTTCCGGAGATATTGCTTTGTGATTTTCCTATATATTATTCCCATATAAACATTAAAAATGTCTTTAATTTTCCATATTATGATTTTTTATTGTCACTTGAAAAGTTACCAAACCATGTACCGTAATGCCTAATGTATACAATGACATTTGGAATAGATCTGAATGTTTGTTTCATATCGCTAGAGGGCGTAAAATAGGGAAACACGGGTAAAAGCTCCCCCTCCCAATACCTTCTTAACTAATCAGCCGTGTTTCTTAAAATTTCGCAGGCTAATAGTGTAACATCCGGAAGGAACGATTGCCTAAAATTTTTATTATTCTAGACGTGAAAAAGGGCAAGAGGGGCAAACGCTTCCCTTTCCTATATCTTCTTAACTATCTAAAGGAACTTTAAGGTATACATACATTTCTTGGAAATCCCAACAATCAGGGCGTAAAATAGGGCAAAAGGGGTAAAAGCTCCATCTACCCATGTCGTCTTAATTAATTATCCGATGATAGTTTCAAGTCTTGTAGGAACTAAAGGCTATCAATTTTAACATTAACGGCGTAAAATAAAGCAAAACGGGTAAAAGCACCCCCTTCATATTCCTTCTGAATTAATTAAACGATTCTTTTGAAAAGTTTATGTATTTTTTTTTAAATTTTTTTCTCCGGTTTTTCTACTTCGACTTTGCAATGGTACACTATTGGTTGTTGAAACATTTATGAAAAACGTTATCGAAGCTACCATTTTGAATGGTAAATTCCGGTACGAAAATGTTTTGCTGCCACGAACTCCGATGATTGCCACAGATGTCACAATTGAACTCAAACGCGTTTAATTTCCTATTAGATTGGAATTTGCAATGACAATCAATATGTCGCCAGACCAAACGATGTAAGTTTGTGGCTTAGATTTGGACACACCATGTTTTTCACACGGACAATTATGCGTGGCATGTTCTCGCGTCGGCAAGCTATCGAGCTAGTTTGGGTTGGCTAAAGACGGACTGACAAAAAATATCTTACACGCAATTGCTCTACGTAAAAAAAATTGATTATCGTTGTTTGATTTTTATACTTCGGGATAAAAAAATACTTTAGTTTCTTATGTTTAACTTTTGAATATGTAACAAAAAGAAATAAATAGCTATTGTTTTCTTTTCATCGCCGATTTTGGTATAAAGCGCTTCATTTACTAGAAGTAAACTATATGGCAAAACGAAGTTTGTCGGAACAGCTAGTTATATTTAAAAACCAGTTTATATTTTTCATATAATTTTATTTTTATTTTTCATTAAAAAAATTAATTTTAAACATAAATTGATATTTAAATCAGTGTTCGAAAATAAACATTTAATATCGCTAGTTAGTGTTCGGTTTGGTATATTTGTGGAAAACACAAACTCTAATAGTGTTTGTGTAGTAAATCATTTAAGAAATAACGTTTCCCTGTTTGTCATCGTCGAGCAAAAAAAAAATAAAAAAAAAAAAAATAATACTGTTCTTATCCAACTTAACAAAAAGATGGGATCATTTACTTTCGTTCGGTTAAAAAAAAAAAATTTCATTATGTTCGGTTCAGCTCATTAGTGTTCGTTCATTTCAGTTGTGCTTATTGTTGGGCTGGCAAAAAAACCAAATTTTTTACAAAAGCAAAATACATACACGAAAAAACAAAAATTCAGCAAAGAAATTTGTCACAAACAAAACACATACACAATACACACACAAGCTATTCGTGCTGTGGTCGATGCTAAAATTTTTTGTTTGTTAATTTCTTCATCAATGTAAAAGAGAATTATTATAGAACACTAGCTTAACCCGGTGCACTTCGCTACACTGCCTGAACCACTTCTTCAGTTGAGCGATATTTAATATATGCATCCTATGAGAGGTATTTCCCCCCTGCGCCTACCCGCTTTATTTTTATTTTCCAAAGTGTTTGAACATTCTTACTATAATAGTTCTTAAGATATGCGATATTAAACATTGGCGTCCTATGGCGCAACACTTCCCCTGATGCTATTTTATTTAAATTTTGGGGCTCTTAAGATCTTACTACCAAAAGTTCAACAAAATGCGTGCAATGGTTCTTATTAATATTTCCCCGCCCATTTCTATATTGAAATTTGAAGTTGACCATAATAGTAGCTTTAACCACGTTTGAAGACTCGCTCTTTAATAGTTCTTCATTTGAGCGATATTTAATATATGCATCCTATGGGAGGTATTCCCCCTGCGCCTACCCGCTTTATTTTTGTTTTTAGCAGTGTAGTATACCATAAGAGTGACTTCTGCAAAGTTTGAACATTCTCACTATAAAAGTTCTTAAGATATGCGATATTAAACATTAGCGTCCTATGGGGGGGTACCTCTTCCCCAGCTGCTATTTTATTTAAATTTTAGGGCTCAGAAGATCCTACTACGAAAAGTTCAATAAACTGCGTGCAGCGGCTCTTAATTATATTTCTATCTATTGGGGGTACTGCTCCTTCTCTCTCAACCCCGCCCATTTTTATATTCAATTTTATAGTTTACCATAATAGTAGCTTTAATCACGTTTGAAGACTCTCCCTTTAATAGTTCTTCAGTTGAGCGATATTTAATATATGCATCCTATGGGAGGTATTCCCCCCCCTGCGCCTACCCGCTTTATTTTTATTTTCGAAAGTGTAGTATACCCTAAGAGTGACTTCTACAAAGTTTGAACATTCTCACTATAACAGTTCTTAAGATATGCGATATTAAACATTGGCGTCCTATGGGGGAAACCACTTCTCCCTCTGCTACTTTATTTCAATTTTGGATCTCAGAAGATTTTACTACCAAAAGTTCAACAAAATGCGTGAAGCGACTCTTAAGATTTGCGATATTTAATATTGGCTTACAATGGGGGGTACCAATTCCCCTGCCCCCATCGAAAAAATAAGTAGCCCTTTTTTATTTTTAGGGCTCACGTGATGCTACTGTAAAAATTTCAGGAAAATCGGTTCAGTAGTTTAGGAGTCTATAAGCCAACATACAAACAAACAAACATACAAACAATTTTCATTTTTATATATCGCTAATTTGCTGCAAGACCGGCATAACACAAAAAATAAAATTTTGGAGTTAGAGATGCAGAACTGTTCGCTTTGTTTTTTTTATATTGTGTATTAAATTCATCTTTGTATCTTTTTTACCTTCCCGGTTTGAAGAGAATGTGTCTTCTTTTTTTCTAAGTAGTTAGAGCAAATCAAAAACTTTAAATGCATTTATCTCGAAATTGAGTTTTTTGAGCTATGCCGGTCTTGCAGCAAATGAGCGATATATAGATTTAAATATGATGTTTGTCTATTACAAACATTATACGGTACATATCGAAATTGTTCGAAATTAGTGGCAAGTTTTAACAATTTACGGATTAGTTCAGCGTTTTTAGGCAAAAAGTGTATGTCTGTAGACTTCTTCGTAAAATTGTGCATTTAAAACATTGCTCGAGCGCAAGCAAGAATTATGGGAAGGAAGTTGTTGTAAAGGTGGTCTTTGGAAAGTATCTCTATATATAAAATGTAAACGTTACTGACTGAGTCATCATAGCACAGCCTTAAGCTAGAAATTTGAAATTTGGAAGATTTAATTTATGGAAATTCGAACGTTAGGGGGTAAGACGGGTAAAACATGGTAAACGTGTAGATTCGCTAACCTCATATCTCCTAAACTAAAAGAGACACAAAAATGTAAAATATATTGATGTTCATTAAAAAAATAAACGGGGCCTGCACTTACAATCTGTCCTTTTACGGAGTAAAGGGGTAAAACCTGTATTTTCGATTTTATCTTGTCACTCCATCTATCTTTTAAACCAAGAAACATAGAAATAAAAACCATTCGCAACTTATCTAAATGATACAAATATAAATATGGTATTTTTTCGAAATTCGAACGTTAAATGGGTGCAAATCGTACCTAGTTTTAGCACATTTTTAACAGAACATTTTCCTTCATTCAATGACATATACGTACGTATTAAATTATGGGCTCCAACGGCAAAAGTGAAATTTCGAATACTTCTATGGGCAGAAAAAGTATCAAAAATGTAAAATACGTGATATTAAATTTCTTTTTTTTAAATTTTCCGTTCTACTTGTGGTACTTTTCTAATTGTCTATAATATTGAAATTAGAAACACAAAATTGTAGGCAAGATTCCAGAGTAGTGATGCACATTAAAAAAGTCATCGATATTTATTCGACGCAATGACCCGCATACATGCATCGATGTTAAATCGATATTACGGAAAATACGTCGATGCTTTATATACATTAATGGTTTTTTGTAGACATGAATGTGATTTATAAAATAAAATTACAAACAATTTATTAAGTTTCCAATTATAAAAAATAACTGATTTTGGTGACCTTTTCTTAGTATTATACATGGATTTGTAATTTGGGATGAGAAAAAAGGTATTAAAACTCAAAAAACGATTTTATTTATATTAAAATTTTTAGTTTTTTTCTTTCTTTGAATTCCAATATTTCGATGATAATTACTTACAATACTTCTTATCATACCTTGTTAGAAAGAAAAGATTGCCTACAAAGAAAAAAATTAAAATTGATTTCAATTAAATTTGTAATATTAATTCAAAAATAAGATTTTCACCAGTAAACATATTAACAGTATCAATTACACGTCTAATTCAGTTGACTAAACGCTTAATTCACTTGATTAAACGTTTAATTAACTTGATTAAATTTTTAATTAAAACTAATTTTATTTTTGATTAATGCTTTAATTGGTGAAAATTTTTTATGACTTTTTTCTGTGTAGTCTTTTGCCATTCAATCGGTTTCTTCGCTAAGCCATCACCTGTGCCGCTTGCGAAAATAGTTGTTCTGAGTGACCCGATGTTTCCACCATCGTCAGATATTTAAAGACGATTTTATGTAGTTTTCGAAACTGAATTTTATAGTACTTTCAAATTTCCAACGGATTTTCGTTAAGTCTTCCAAGAGGATATTTAAAACAAATGAGAGCTAATTAGACAATATCACATCGAATTTATTACTCTTTCTATACCGATGCACCAGCTTGTAATGGTAAGTCCATAATGAAAAGGTTTCTTCTCTTTTTTCAGACTTTTCAGAGTCAGACTCAACGTCACACATCAGTGCTTCAAGCTTTAGCATTGTTCAAATGCATTATTTTGGAATCGAGGGTTTACATGTTTTATGAAACCATGCTTTTTTACATTTCTTGTAAAATTAGCCAATACACTAACTCACCGATAACTAATGGTATAAATATTATCGGCCGTATAAAAAGGGTTCCTATATTAAAACTTTACTTACTGATTTTAAAATCAGGCGCGGATCCAGCTTGAGCTTTACGGGGAGGAAATTTAGTATGATAAAAAAAGTAAAAAATTTGTTTTTAAAAGTTTATTAAAAACAAATAAGAATGTATAATCGGTCAAGCCCGACCATATGATACCCAACACCACAGTATTTAAAAACACAGCATGCTTATGTGTCCATGAAAATATGGATTTATATATGTTTATAAACTTCATGAACATCGGTTTGAAAGCTTGTGAGAGGCAGAAATTGCCCCCTGCCTCCCCTTGTGGACCTACTTTTTAAACACTGTATAGCTAATGTGTCCCTATAGATATGGATCTATCCAAGTTTTAAATTTCATTAAAATCGGTTTGAGAGACAGAAAGTGCCCCTATCTCCCCTCGTGGTCCGATTTTTTTTTTAAATTTATACATTTTGTGTCTATATAGATATGGTTCTATCTATGTTTTAAATTTCATTTAAATCGGTTTGATAGTTTCTGAGAGGAATAAATTTTCCCCTATATTCCCTCGTGGTCCTACGATTCGGCCCATTTTCAATAGGCTTCGTCCTTGTGCCAATAAGAATCTATGACCCAAATTTTATCAAATTATCTCCAAAATTGCGACCTGTACTTTGCGCACAAGGTTACATGGACAGCCAGCCAGCCAGCCAGCCGGACGGACATCGTTAGTTCGACTCAGAAAGTGATTCTGAATAGATCGGTATGCTTTAAGGTGAGTGTAGGACCAATATTTTAAGGCGTTACACACATCAGCACAAATGCATAATACCCTCTCCACTATTGTGGTGTGGGCATAACAATATGACCGCATTTAGATCTATGCAATTAACGCCGAGTTTTTTTTCTATTTTCTTTTAAAGTAGTTTCTACGAAACTCTTTTCGCATTTACATTAACATTTTTCTCAAGCATTTTTTCAACTTTTTCAACCCCGTTTTCATCCCTACACCTCTTGCTTACAAACAAAATGTTGCATGCGAAAGTGGCGGCCAGTTGCGGCGTTAATTGCATAATGTAAATATGGTCTATGTGTATTATATAAAAAAAAACCTCAACAAAGAGGTTTAATAAAATATAAGTTCAATTCAATATACATTACTATTTTTAAATAAGCAATTTATGATTTCCTTGTGAGGCAAATTAAGACAGTACAGTATGTCTTCTGTCATTGTTGATCTGAGCCATGTTTTTATTCGACGAAGGGTAGGAAATGACCTCCCGCTCGTACACTCACAATATTCTGTACGTAAAATTAACTGAAATTGTAATATAAAATAAATGAAAATTCAATTAAAAACCGGTCTACATATTTTTCATTTATTTTTAACAAAAAGTTCATTTAATTTTTGCTGTCAAAAATTCAACACCATATTCCGTAAAATCAAATAAATATTCAGTTATTTTGTAAAATTTTACTGTCAAAAATTCAACACCATATTCAGTAAAAACAATAAAATATTCAGTTATTTTTTAAAATTTTACATTCAAAAAATTGACCCCATATTCAGTAAAAACAATTAAATATTCAGTTATTTTTATTAAATTCAGTAATTTTCGTTTACTCCACAAAAGAGCCGAATATCTGAAAATACCAGACATACACCTGTCCGCTTGTTTTTTTTATAAGCGAGAGAGGGAGAATATTATTATTTACTTACCCTGTTACACACGTTTGTTTTACTTTTGTTGTACTGACCACGTTGTTGACAGAAGAACTCTCAATTATAAGACACCAGCAGCATGACCGATATGGCTTCGCAATTATTTTACTTTTAAAATTTGATGTATTTAACTAAATTATTTTAACAAATAGAAAATGGGAATTGCTTACACAAAACAAGCAATTTCTTTTTTTATAGATAAGTAAAAATTAATTTTTGGTGGTACAATTATATAAAATAACTGAATATTTAATTGTTTTTACTAAATATGGTGTTGAATTTTTGACATTAAAATTTTATAAAATAACTGCATATTTATTTGTTTTTACGGAATACGTAGTTAATTTTTTGACAATTAATTTATATAAGATAACTGAATATTTATTTGTTTTTACGGAATTCGCGGTTGAATTTTTGACAGTAAAAATGAAATGAACTTTTCGTTGTTTTAAATTACATTTTTATTTTATTTAACATAAAGAAGAATTTAACTCAATCAACGGACAATATTAACTGCAACTGAAAATCGGTATTAATATGCACTTAGTTTTTTGAATAACTGTTAGAATCAGTTAAAAATAAATTTGCTTGGAACTTTAAATGTTTATTTATTTAAAAATTACTGAACGGAATATTTCTTAAATAAACTACAGTCCGTTACTGTAATAATATTGTGAGTGTAGCTTTACTGACGAGCATTGAAACGAAAATTTAAAATATTTTTCTTAGATTTGGGTAGATATCTTCATCACAGTTTATTAAAGCATCTGTAACGTTATCTGATAGATCGGGCTCAAGTTTAGATGTTAGTAGGTGTTTATCTCTTTTATCAAATATAATCAGCTCAACAGCAAGTTGTGGTTTAAAATGTTTTGTATCTATATATGGCTTGATTACACTTTGAGGTAGAAGTTTAGGTATGTTCAATACATTTGGGATATCTATTGGGAAAGTTGTTATGAGATCTTCTAAAATAAATTCAATAAGAGGAATGTAACCTAAAACTCGGTAGTAATCTTCAACATTTTGGATGTGATTATTTCGTTCAAATCTTGTCTTTTCGATTGGAACCTCGATTTGAACGCAAATAGCTTTTGCAAAAATCGCTTTGAATTGCTCTTTGCCTTCATTTCTGTTCTCTTCAAGGCTCATGATCCTTTTTGAAGATCTATATCTTGCTTTTGTAAAATGATACTAAGCGGCTGTGTTACAATAAGTATCGCCCTTAATATGTATATTCCGCAAATAAATTTAAAAGTACTAAGTGAGTAACAAATTTAATCGTTTCATTAACAAATGAATATGGTATAACAAGTACCGGTTTCTCTAAGTAAAGCTTATAAAATCTGCCTTGTTTCCGAACGAAGGCCGACTACGCAGAGAAGTTTTAGTTAGCGAAGCCGGTTTTTGTTATACAATAGAGGAGAAAATCCTTTATGGTACTTGTCCATGGACACTATGACACTGGACGTTATGACATGCCACCTATTGATGATAGTGCCTTCGCATCAATTGACACATCAACGTTATCAATATCATTTGAAGCCTCTTCAAATGCGTTTTCAATCAAGCCAATAAATTCTTCCCTAAAAATATCTTAAAGATAAGGAAATCTGGCTTTTCCCCGACAAATCCGTGCTTTCGTCAAAAATTATCCAATAGAATTTTGATTCATATAACACATACATACATAAATATTGCATTTACTAAGGCTTTTTAATAACTCAACCGCACGCATTATCAAGTCAAACGTTTAGTCTTTGGATATAGATGGCACCTGCTGGGATTGAATGTAGAATAATAAGTAATTGAATACGGTAAACTAGATGTTTCATTGGAAATATCTAATAAATAACTATTAGTATTAAGATTTGAACTCTTATTGAAAATTTCGTTAGAGATTCAATAAAAACAAGTTAGAGTGTTATATTCGGCTGTGCCGAATCTTTGATACCCTCCACCAACACTTCGAATGTTTTAGGAGTCATACCTGTATGATGTCTATTTATTATTATAATGTTTGTAAAAACAGACATCTGCATTAAAATTTGCTGCGGTTTAGACCTATATAAAATTATTGACCGACTATCAGAATGAATTTTAAAACGCTTGAGTAGAATATCAGTTTAAGCTGAACTTAAATGATTTTTAGGAGAACAAATTGTATAAAAGCCATGGTAAGCTATGAACCAATCATCCCAAATTCTGCAGAGTGATTTCTGGTATTAAAAAACATAAATTTCAATACAGCGGTGCAATTAGTTTTAGCGTTTGCAGTGAATTTCAGAAAGCTGCTAACATGGAATCTAAGGTAAATTATGAGCCGTATATAACAAAATTGCATAACATTTTTTCTGGCCATATGAAGCTAAACTGGAAGAAAGTTTATTTAATTATTTTACCAGAGTGGGCTTAAAATGAGGCCTACGGTAAGTTATGCACCGATCTTCACCAAATTTCACAGTTTCATTTCTAGTTCTATAAAACTCTGATGTACCAAATTTTGTTATGATAGCATTATTTTTTACGTTTTTAGGCGTACTAAGCTGTTTTCCGGGAGTAAGGTTTATATGAGGCCTAGGGTAAATTATAAACTGATCTTTACGAAATTTCACGGTCTTATTTCTAGTCCCATAAAACTTTTATGTTCCAAATTTTGTTATGATAGCATTATTTTTTACGTTTTTAGGCGTACTAAGCTGTTTTCCGGGAGTAAGGTTTATATGAGGCCTAGGGTAAATTATAAACTGATCTTTACGAAATTTCACGGTCTTATTTCTAGTCCCATAAAACTTTTATGTTCCAAATTTTGTTATGATAGCATTATTTTTTACGGTTTTAGGCGTACTTAACTGTTTTCCGGAAGTAGTTTTTATATGGGGCCTAGGGTAAATTATGGACCGATCTTCACGAAATTTTACAGTGTGATTTCCAGTTGAATAAGACGAATTCTTGCAAAATATTATGTCATTCTGTGCATTATTCCACCATTTATGTTAGTTTTTGTAACAAAATTATAATTTTTTTTTAGGTGGTGGTTTCACATTTTAATTCATAGCTCTGATCCTAAACGGATTTTGCTGAATTTCAATCCCAAACTGCTCAGGATTACTACAAGCAATTTGACACCCAGTTTGTTTAGTTCTTTTGAGGTTTTCGAAAGTGAGCGTGTTTTCCACAGACGAACAGACAGACGGACAGGGCTAAATCGACTTAGAATTACTGAAGGACCCAGAATATAAAGCCTTGCTGGGGTTTCTAAAAATTTTGTACGTTCAAAAAAAATATTATTATTGGGAATTCTTGTATTATCGATATAAACAAAGCATATTTTTATAATTTAGGGGGGGGGGAGTTTCCTTATTCCCCCCCTGAATCCGCGCCTGTTAAAATAGATGGAAACTCATTACGCTTTTTAAAAACGATCGCAAGGCGAATTAACTACAGGTGGCGGCGAAAAGACAGCCGGTTATTTTTTTTTTGTCATGCCAGAAATGTCAAAAATTTTGTTTGCATGTGCTTTTTTAACTTGTGTTTTTTAATAAACATTTTGTTTAAAATTTTATTAATGAAAAAATAAAACAATAAAGAGCAGATCAATGAAACTATGTATAAAACTAAAGTACAAATCGTTTTTAGATTACTAAAACTAATTTTCAACCTTTATAACTTTTTCATTCTTGACGTCGGTGGGGATCGAACCCCGGCCGGCAGGTTACCATGACATGTTTCGATCGCAACCACTCAATCTCCTCAGATGGATTTGCCGTCTTACACCCGTAGCCATCGACGACTGCTGACGTCAATAGTCAAACATCAATCCTTAAACCAAATTGTATTTTAACCTTTGGTAGATCGAAATTTGCTTTTCTGAATAATTATCCATTTTTAATTGATTTTACGTGTTTTTTCCTTACTTCTGCTTTCTCGTACTTTTGTCAAGAATTCTTCTTGAAGTCGAAAGTACATTTTTTGTTTGTTTTTTCATTTTGGTCGTTCTTTTTTGTTGACCTTTTTTAGCACAACTTGAAGGACAAATGCACACATACAGCTCGTGCCTTAGCTTTAACAATAATCAGTATTGTGGTTATTTTGTTGAACTATTTATGGTTTTTAATCCAAATTTTAAGTATTTTTATAATCAGGCTTAAGTTCATCAAATTTAATTTTCATTAAATTATTTTTATGAAGAAAGGAATTTTACAACACGAAAATTAGTTAAAATTGTTATTGATAATTTTTCATTCTTGACGTGGCTGGGGCTCGAACCCCGGCCGGCAGGTTACCATGACATGTTTCGATCGCAACCACTCGATCTCCTCAGATGGATTTGCCGTCTTACACCCGTAGCCATCGACGACTGCTGACGTCAATAGTCAAACATCAATCCTTAAACCAAATTGTATTTTAACCTTTGGTAGATCGAAATTTGCTTTTCTGAATAATTATCCATTTTTAATTGATTTTACGTGTTTTTCGGCCGGGGTTCGAGCTCCAGCCACGTCAAGAATGAAAAATTATTACTAACAATTTTAACTAATTTTCGTGTTGTAAAATTCCTTTCTTCATAAAAATAATTGAATGAAAATTAAATTTGATGAACTTAAGCCTGATTATAAAAATACTTAAAATTTGGATTAAAAACCATAAATAGTTCAACAAAATAACCACAATACTGATTATTGTTAAAGCTAAGGCACGAGCTGTATGTGTTCATTTGTCCTTCAAGTTGTGCTAAAAAAGGTCAACAAAAAAGAACGACCAAAATGAAAAAACAAACAAAAAATGTACTTTCGACTTCAAGAAGAATTCTTGACAAAAGTACGAGAAAGCAGAAGTAAGGAAAAAACACGTAAAATCAATTAAAAATGGATAATTATTCAGAAAAGCAAATTTCGATCTACCAAAGGTTAAAATACAATTTGGTTTAAGGATTGATGTTTGACTATTGACGTCAGCAGTCGTCGATGGCTACGGGTGTAAGACGGCAAATCCATCTGAGGAGATCGAGTGGTTGCGATCGAAACATGTCATGGTAACCTGCCGGCCGGGGTTCGAGCCCCAGCCACGTCAAGAATGAAAAATTATCAATAACAATTTTAACTAATTTTCGTGTTGTAAAATTCCTTTCTTCATAAAAATAATTTAATGAAAATTAAATTTGATGAACTTAAGCCTGATTATAAAAATACTTAAAATTTGGATTAAAAACCATAAATAGTTCAACAAAATAACCACAATACTTATTACTTTATAACTTTATCTTAAAGATATTTTTATGCTTGTGTGCAATTTTTATTTTAAAATGCATAAACTGGACGCATAAAAAACGGTTTAGATTATTTATAATACAACATTCAACTCAACCGAATTTTCAATTTAATGCTCATAAAATTTTCACAAGTTTATGTTATAAAAACAGTTTTTTTCTTAATATTAAAAATTATTAATTTTATTTTTTTATTTTTTTTCTCAGATGTTTTTCTTAATTTTAGTCTAGGGATGCCAGATAAATTTTTTCTTCAATCCCAAATTTAAAATGAAAATTTCCTTTAATATCGCCTCCAAAAATAAAAAGAAACAAAATCATTATTTTTAAGAAATAATATACGGGCATGTTCTGTAAATCGAAATAAAGTGGATTTAAAATCGCACAAATTTTGAAAACGAACGTGTAAAGAAGGTTCATGAAAATATTCCGTATTATATACTTAATACTTTGAGTACAAATTATCTTTACAAGAACCACTGTTGATAACCGGAACTACAGCCATTTTGTAAGTAATTGAGATCAAAATCTCGTTTCATTTCAATTCCACTTCTTTTCGATTAGTAGAACATGCCCGATAGTTTTAAAATAACATATAATTCGGGATTAATTTTATCTTATAAATATGTAAGTATATATAAGTATAGATAAGTACACTAAAACAATAATGTAATTTTACCAATTTTACAATTTGGTAATTATCTTTCAAATTCTGACCAAAAATCTACGTTATTAAGGGAGAGGGAAAGTTGATCATTCAGTTAATCTAAAATATTATTAATACATTATTAATTTTTTGTATGACTACTGTTTAATAAATAATACTTGAAACATCATGTGCATACTAGCAAACACTCTTCTAGCATTAATGGATCAGCCTGAAAATTCCCGTTTAACCATTTAATATCGTTTGCGAACATTTGAAGCTGTGACATTTCAAATAGGGAGAATTCGGGTTGTAATAACGACCCCACAAACACATCCATTTAATGCATAAAATATCCATTGGATTAGCCATTATATTGGTGGACATACGTTTAAAAGTATTTACACTTATTTGAGTATTAACAGGTCAACCTAAACAAAAGGAGAACTCGTTTTTTATATTAGAAAAATTCTGCTGCTGACACATTTTAAATAAAAAACTAATATAGCGTTCAGTAAATCCGATTTATCAGCCGTCCGGTATTGAATTTGCACTATAACTTGTTTAATATACATAAATTGTATTAATATGAGTTTTGTTCATGAAAGCACTTACAGGCCTTATATATGTTGGCCTGTAAAAGAAACAAAACGATCAATAATTTTCCCAAAAAGAAAAATAGTTTATTTTTACATTCTCAATTTAAGTCCGAAATTAATTTTTGTTATCTAATTTGAGATTAGAACTCTAAATCTGGTAGCCCTACTTTAATCAACTGTTTTATACAAGACGAATTCATATATATGTATTTTAATTTGCCTTGTTTTTGACATTACTGACCGAAAAATAAAAACAAAATACATGTTGTTTTTTGTGTTGTTGACTTGTTGTAGTCTCGCAGCCACCTGAAGTAAATTTGCCTTGAACGACCGTTTTGAAATCAATTGGGGTTCTTAAATATAAAATCATACATTTAAAACATCTATAACATATTAAGGCTTCGAAATGTTTACAAAATTCATCAAAGTCGTGCTTCATATCGTTTCATTTTCAAAAATTCCTTACCCAATAACTTTAAACATATACATACATACATACGTTCCTGTATGATAATTTTTTAAGTTTTCAATTATTTGTCAATTGAAATTATATTTTTATTTTGTTATTTAAGAGATTTCCCTAAAGAAGCAATAAAACTTTTTAATAAAAACGGACAAACACGATCATTCCTCGAAATGTCATTGCAAAAATCCCCGTGAGTAATAAATGCTATATTTAAATAAAAATTTATATATAATTCTATATACATTTACCAAATCTCAAATTCCCTTTTGCGAAGATCCCACAGAAAGGCCACCAGTTCATTTGTCAATGACGCAGATGAAATTAATCTAATACAATTAAGTCCCCATATGCAGCCCTGTCGTTTGGAGCAATGCAGCCCCTTAACCAAGACCAGCAATCTAGAATCCAAAACAAATTTTATAGCAGATAGGTGAGTACATACATACATAATTTCACTTTATCCATCAACTTTAATCGTTCCTTGCAAAAGTATTTTTACTAACGAAATACCTCGTGCATTCGTTGTCACAAAAACTGGAGAGAAGCATTCACTAGATTTGGATTCTCATGCCATGACACACTCTAGTTCAAACGCTTTTACCCTCAATAGTCCAAGATTCTCGGCACCAACTATGGAGAGAATTTCGGAAAAGTCTTCTTCGCAATTATCGTTGAATTTAAAATTAAACAAAAGCAGCAGGAAATTAAACAGAAAGTCAAAGGTCGTATTACAATATTAAGTGCTAAAAATTTTCTAAAAAATGTGTATATTTGTATTTCAGCAATCTAAACGTGATACCAAAAAGCCTCGTCAAAAGCTTCGGCTAGGATTTACATCAAGAAATGCCGAAAGCTCTTCCTCGACCCGTTTGTTGGCAGCAGACTCCAATGTGGATGCAAAAGATTTTGCGAAAAATACTAGTACAGAAACTCAAACGGACTATAAGCCTCATCTCTCCTCTAGTTTATATGAAAAGAAACACTTAAAGTCTATTGCTAGTAAAGCATCTGTAAATTATATACCCATGGAAGGTCCCAGAAATAATGAGTTTTTACAAAGACAAAAGAGTCTTTATGACTCCACACAACTAACAACTTTAAAGCCATTAAAGATTTATACTAAATCCAATTATAGTCTAAGAAAATATTCCGGTATGCATCCAATATTTAATTTTTTTTGCAAAGAAAATGTATTATCGATTGCTTATTTCAGAATTACGCAGCCTGGCTTCGGCTTTGACTTTAATCACCGTAATTTTTTGGCTTTTTTCAACATTTTTCGATATTGAATATTTGTGGGATTATTTGGACAGTTTGTGGTTGTATTTTCAAAACTGGGTTTTAGCAAAAGAAAAACCTAAAACAAAGTTGGAAATATTGGTGGATTTTTTAAAAGATCTGTTAGCTTAAATAATAATTTATAAAGAATATGCAGTATTCAAGTGCTTTGATGTATAATAAAGATAGTTGCGATTAACAAGGAAAGTTTTTCAAGCTTTTTGCGTTTAAAAAAAGGTTTTTCTATACTGCAAAGGAATTTTCTAATGTACTAAAAACAAATTCACAAGACACAAGTCGAAGGCAATGGACAGTAATTGTCTATTCTTAGTTGTAATTGACAATAAGCGATTACTATTGACAGTCACTTGATATTTTCTAAGACCTCTGTTTTAGTCGACAGGAAATTTTTCGGTGACTCAAATAAAAGCTAAGGAAATTACAGAAAAAAAGGAAACATTAGGGTATAACCAAATTTTTGGCATAGAACCAAGAAGTGGCCAAGAATGTTTTATTAATAAAAACATCTGTCTCCCTTTGTTTTGCGAAAAAAACCTCACGCAGGGAAGCAAATTTCTAAAACCTTCCAAGAAATTTTGAACCACGATGAATTGTAAACCGTAGGAAAATTTTTAAATCTAAAGCAGTGGATAAATTCCAAAATGGCATTTAAGTGATACGTATAGGAATATTTAGAAATAACAGGGGGGCTACTCTCTATTGCGATGCGAAAGAAAATGGTAGCAAATCTAGCGATTGGTACTCTTTAATGCGTTTGCGCATTTGTCTTTCGCATCTATTAATTTTTTTCTTTCCGCAAATCATCACTATTTATTTTATTTAAATTTTCCAATTTCAAATATTTTTACATATTTACGCATTTCATTACTGTCAATCTGCGCCATCTTTAATTTTTATTGCCAGTATTCGGGTGTGTTCTAGAATCCGAATCCACTCGAAAGTGGATTACTTTAGCGTATTTGGTGTTCTGCATTTCACATCCACAAGTTTTTATTTGTTTTCAATTAGAGTAGAAATGGGTTGGTGAAAGTAAAAATAATCGACTTTTATTCTAATATTTGATAACATTTTTAACAAAAAAATTAATTTTGTTTTTAGGTTAAAATCTTCTTTATCCAATTTAATCAAAAATATATTGTTATCTAAAGTGCAAAATACCCTAACTTATTCTAAAATAAAAATCGACTTTTTCATTATTTTGATCTAATTACAGCTTATTTTTTTTTAACGATTTTTATGTTATTTTCAGACAATTTGTTTTTTTCATCGATTAAGCGATATCAAATTAGTTTTTTTGTTTGTTTAAGATTTTGCGATTTTATTTCTTTACAGCTTTAACGATTTATAATAAATAGTAGACTTTGCTACTATCATGCCGATGTTGGCAAATTTTTGCGAATTTCCGCGAATTAAGCAATTTTTACCTTATTTTTGAAAATCCTTATAGTTTTAGGGCAGTGATAACCAAGCCCCGAACGCACGCACACAAAGATATTATGTACTTGTGTGCGGTCGCAGAGACTGATGATAGTCTGATGTTTTGAAACGAACAAAGTTGTTGTATTCATGTGAATTGCCGACCGTGTCTGTGTAAAAAATACGATTATTGACTTACTCGCGAGCCTATGGAGTGGCTATCACTGTTTTAGGGACTTTTAATCAATTATATGGCTGGTTTGAATTATTAGAAATTTACGCGATTTTTCGCTATTTTTGCATTTTTTTTTTTTGATATTTTCCGAAATTTTGCTTATTTTTACTGATTTAGCTATTTCAAATAAATTTAAGTGTTTGTTTAAAAGTTTGCAATTTTTCGCGAATTTTAGCCATGTTCGCGATAGAAGCTATTTTTTCCTGCAATTCTTTACAGCTTTCACGATTTTAAACAAATATTAAAATTTTAATCATGTTGCGGTTAGGATTTCGAACAAAAACTTCGAATACACAAAAACATGAGGATTTAAGAACACCAATTTATGAATTATGCCGTTTAAAAAATTTTTCGTTTTCAATTCGAGTCAAAAAAAAATTTGCGAAAGTAAGTTTACATTTAGCTTTCGCATCGAAATTGCTTTCGCATCGCAATAGAATGTAGCCCCCCAGGTGTATATTTTTTTTATTAAAATTTCCGTGAGATAAAAATGGTTGTTTTCAAACTTCAATCCGATCCCGAGCAATTAGTGCTGGGAAACTATCGATAGGCTATCGATATTATCGATAGTCTTAAAATATCGAAAATATCGATAGGAAAAATATAAATATCGATATTTTTATTATTTAAGACATCTAACAGCAGATATACACACACAGTTTTTTGCCGCAAATTTTTACTTGCTATTATTAATTCGCGCTGAATTACAGCAATGAATACAAACAACAAGAATGGTCAGAAGTTTTTGAAAAACTATTTGGTTGGTCTAAAATTTGTTATTGAAGTAGGAAATTTTTAATGTCTTCTTAATCGATAAACACTGGAGTCGCAAGGAAGAAATTTATGACCTCTATTTTATTTAATATTTACTTCAGACAATCCAAACATCAACTGATAAGGCTTTTTTACGCAAACTGCTACCTATAAAGCATCCCGATACTTACAGAACCAAATATTTCTATTGGAATATTGTTAAAACAACGGAAGATCAAGTTCAATGAAGAAATATATACATATATTTGTATATAGAAAATCCGCTTTGCATTGGGAATCAATCATTAAATCAAAAATACCTCAACATAACCATGTAAAATATCTCTGTATACATCCCAATAAAAAAATTTATCATTTTGCGAAGCACTAAAGGTACATATATGCGCTACGCAATTAGACATACAGAAATGCAGTAAAGTAAGTGAAAGAACTCTCAACAACTTTTATTAAAAAAAAAAATAACATTTCAAGTGGTACGGCATTCCCTTACCACGAAGAAGGTTTGTAAGGGAGAATACTAAAAAATAACTGTATCAAAACGTTCAGTTTGTATAGCTGATCGTTACATTCAACAATTTTTATGTGCGCTGAATAATGCGCTTTATGTGTAAAAAATGTATTGCTTCAAAGTGGGAACTCGCCATATAAAATTCATGTCTTCCGTAAGCGCAATGGTAAGCGAAACTTTTATGTTTCTCCCTTACAAACCTGCTTTGTTGGAAGCTCCGTTTTTTGTTGGGATCTTGATCGATGTTTAACATGGAAATGCTATAATCAGACCTGTTACATATACCAATTCCGATAGGAAGCGGAAGTAATTCTTGTTTCTCCAAAAAAAAAAAATTAGGTTTAAAGAAGGTAAAACAAATTCGATCCGTAGTATTTTGATCGGAATATGTGGCAGGCCTGATAGAGGTAAAGTTAACTGAAATTATAGTAAAATCAATTCAAATTACTTGGCTCCTTGAGCGGAATTCCTCCCTTAGGCTGGGTTTTTTAGATCTTAGTTAAACTAGGTTTAGTTAATCTGAATACAGATTTGTGCCGTCATTACCAAGTTTGAATACAACATTTTGACGGATCAGCTTAGTTTTGCTCAAAACATTGGTCTTTAATGAAATACATAATAAAAAATCACATTTGGCCGGGAAAATCCGAGTTTCACACTACGTTAAACTTAGTTTAAGCTTAATCCACATCTCAAAAACCTGGCCTTAGTCTAGATTGTAAACTCCTTCTTTACAATCTTAAAACCAATTTGGTGCAATGGCATTTATGGGTTTCTAATAAAGCGCCAAAGTAAAATTTTTGCTAAAAATGAAAAAAATTTTGGTACATTAAACTTATCAATAGGTTATAGTAAAGTCTTACGCCTGTATTTATAAAAAATTTTTAAATTTAATAAAGGTTTACAAAACAAATTTTGTATGAAAATTCTCTTTAATAAACGTTTGTTAAATTTAATAATCGTTTATAAATACGGGGGTAAAAAAAATATAATTTGTATCGCAATTTTGATGTTTTAGTACCTTTTGCTTGTTTCTTAGCCATTTATAAACGATTTTTATATAATAAAAGCAGCTGCCGACTATAGGATTTCCTAAGTTCGGCATATATTTTGGCACTCAATATAAATTGTGCCGACTATTAGGTAAGCTCATTTTAAACTAATTTTTTTTTTGTACTGTTCTCAAGAGAGGTGAGTAAAGAAACATTTTTGAGAATTTGAGCTTAATATGACAAAATTATGATTTTCCAATAGTCGGCATCTTTATGCCGACTACTGAAATTTGCAAAAAAATTCGTTCCCAATGCCGGCATCCATAAAAATAAGTTAAAATAATATTTTTTTTTGCAGTTTTATAAATCAAAGGCAATATTTGAACATATTTTTACCTATAAAACCCGTTTTGGTAAAAACTTTTTTTATATTAGTACGATTACCACTTGTTCTAGTTTACCTTGGCACTAAAAATTATTTAAAAAACAGGCACTATGGAGCGTGTAGAAAACTTGAAACTAAATAAGGACCAACACAGACTAAAGTTCTCATCCTAGCCAAATGCAAATATTACATAATGAAAAATTATGTATTTTGAATTTAAACTGAATACGAAATATATATAAAATTTCCGTGATTCTTATTTATTTAAGATTTTATTCAAAAGTGCCGACTATTGGTGCGTGCCGAACTTAGGAGCTTTCACCCTACATACGTCTCATACATTCAATAAAGTGATAAAAACAACGAACTGTAGCCTTATAAAAAATAATTAAAGTTTTCCTGCACAAGTACAAACAATCAGTCCATAGTAATATCGATATATCGATAGTGAAATATGAACTATCGATAAATATCGATAGTACAAAAAATATCGATAGTATCCCAGCACTACTAGCAATCCGAAAAAATATCATATTTTTTAATAATAACTTTTAATGTTCTACACTACTATACTATGCCGTTTTTGATATTCGCAAAAAGTGTGAAAAAGTTATAGCCCTAGTAAACATATTTATTAAATATGCTTAAATTAAAAAAATTTACATTTAAAAGAAATTATGGGCACAAATTTTATAAGTAAAAAAACTTGAAAAATGCAAAGTTAGCGAAAATGTTTAAGATTTTAAACTAGTCATTCAGGCCTGTTCTGCAATTCACATGTGCCTACTAAAATCACACGTGTGATATTTTAGTGTCCCGTTTTTGTGTGTTTTGGTGTGATCTTCAATTGCCGAACGTACACCGAGAAACACAAAAACGCTGTGATTTCAAAAACACGTGATTTGAAATCAAGTGATTTTCAGAACAGGCCTGATAAAGTTGATAAAAAGTCGGTAAACCTACAATAAAATGAAAAAATCGATTAGTACTTTTTTGGTGATTCTTAAAAAAGACAACACGTTGTTTCTAATGCAGCAAACCGCAGCTTCCTAATTGCATTACTTTTGTCATATGTAAGCTTTAAAATACACCTTTGATAAGAAAAGAAAAAGAAAAGAACCCGCACACAATTTTTTGTAACTGATCTAATTTACTTCAAACTCGCCTTTCGGGGCTTTTCGGGACCGATGATTACGAATCTGGTATTCGATTTTGAAAATTCAAAATCCAATATGGCGGACATTTTGTAGAGGTAACAAGTCGATTTTGATACATCTGATCGCTTTTATGGCTTAAAACTAGTTATCCGGGGTTTTTTTGGATTGTAGATTACGAATCTGTTCTTAGATTTTGAAAATTCATAATGGCGAATTTAATATGGCTGACTATTTTCTGTAACATTATGGCATTTTCTGGCAGAGCCTTAAGCTCCGACATTTTGAATTTGGAAAGTCTGACTTTAGATTTATATCCAGCTTCCCCGAAAAACCCTGAGTGACGAGTTTTAAACAAATTCAATAATATTACAAAAAAATAGTGAGCCATATTGGATCCGTCATTCTAAATTTTCAAAATCTAGTATTCGTAGTCAGCGACCCCTAAAATCCTTAAGTGACGAGTTTCATGCGATTCCAGTAAATGTTAAAAAAAATAGTCTCCCATATTGGATACGCCATTTTGAATTTTCAAAATCTAATACAAGATTCGTAGTCAGTTTCCCAGAGTGCCCTTGAGTGACGAACCGCAAACAAATCCAATAATGTTATCAAAAATAATCCGCCATATTGGATCCTCCATTTTGAATTTTCAAAATCGAATACGCAGTAACCCCCCAGATTCGTAATCTTCAACCTCAAAAACACCCGAATGATAAGTTTCAGGCCATAAAAGTGTTCAGGTGTATCTTTAAACTTACAATAAAAAGTCCACCACATAGAATCCGCCATTAAGAATTTTCAAATTCTAAAAGCAGATTCGTAATCTTCGACCCCAAAGACAACCAGGTTATGAGTTTAGAGCCATAAAAACATTCAGGCGTATCAAAATCCAATAACATTATAAAAAGTTTTCAACCATATTGGATCCGCCATTTTGAATGTTCAAAATCCAGTACCAGATTCGTACTCAGTGACCCCCAAAACCCTCTTATTACGGGTTTCGGGCTATACAGCCGTTTAAGCGTTTCAAAATTACCGTGTTAACTTCAAAATTGTTTTTCTCCAAGACTAATTTTTTCCCATAGGTCCCTTTTAACTGAAACTGCCACATATGTGTTAGTAGCAAATTTGAACGCTTATAACTCCAAAAATATTGAACAAATTTTAGTGAAATATATATTGTGCACTTCTGTAATATCTTTCAAATGGTGTATATTTTGTTAAAATCAGGGGTGAAAAGTGTTCTTAACTGTTTTGACTTTGCCGATTTATATATAGATGTAAAATATTAAAAAACAAATTTATTTAGGACCATTATTAAGAAAGTTATGAACAAAACACTAAACAAGTGTTTTTTGAAAGAGAAATCCAACAAATATCAAAATTTACCAAGAAGGCCCTTTTATTGTAAAAAAATATTACTAAATTGCGTAAATAAAAAATGGTTTTAAACCAGTGATAACCAAGCAACAAACAAAGTTGTTGTATACATATGAATTGCCGACCGTGTGTGTGTCAAACAATACGATTATTGACTGCCTCGCGAGACTATGGAGTTGCCCGAACAAAGTTGTTGTATACATGTGAATTGCCGACCGTGCCTGTGTGAAAAATACAATTATTGACTGCTCGCGAGTCTATGGAGTGGTTATGACTGTTTTAAACCATCCGCTTTGGCGTGTAACGCCCCATATATTTTTATGTTCAAATAATTTAATCTTAAAAAAAGTTAGAATGTTTATGTTTATTATTTAAACTAATTTTTCGTCAAACTTAAGCAGGGCATACACTAATCCAGCATGATTTTAAATCGTGCTCGAAACACATGCCATACCAGCATACTTGTGCAATATTGATTTGTACAAATGAGTTGTTGCAAAAAGGGCGAGCAGCGCATTTATCTGTCTTCTTCTATCTATATATATAAAAGAGTTGAGCGAGTGACTGACTGACTGACTCATTCATCATTGCCCATCCCAAACCGCTGACCCTAGAAACTCGAAATTTGGACTAGCGATTGGTCACTCCCCAAATCGCTCCACTAAGACGGGATTTTTTTAAAATTCGAATGTTTAGGGGGTAAAAAAGGTAAAAACGGGAAAATTCGGTAACCTTATATCTCCAAAACTAAAAGCGATGCAAGATAAATGTAATACTCGAAAATACCACTGGCACCAACACCTGGAGGGCTACCGCGTATTTCGATTCGAAAGAAATCATTTAGGGATTCGAACAATTTGTACTGTGTATTACGATTTTCGTAATATTTGTTTCGAATAAACGGACGTTTTTCATACTTTATTGAAAACAAAAAATCACTTTCTTAAAAGCCACTCTCTATTACGAACAAAAATTGTTCATCAAATTTGCCATTTTTTTAAAAATACAGCCTCTGTCATCGTTTCGAACGATTACGAAAATCGTAATACACAGTACAAATTGTTCGAATCCGTAAATGATTTCTTTCGAATCGAAATACCCGGTAACCCCCCTGATACATGCTGGTGTCGTGTATGGGCTCCTTAACAAAACTTGCAATTAGTTAGATTAAAGAATTGACTATTATTTATTAAAAACAAATGTTTGTATGTACATATTTGTATTTCTTATAAAGGAAGCCAAATGTAATTTTTTTAAATAAAAATACATTATCCCTTTTGTAATTCTCTTACCAATAAAAAATAATTGGATTAAAAGTTTTTGGAATTTATTTAAAAAATATCTATGCATATTCTATACTTTTTACTAATCTCCATTTTTATCTCTTTCTTTATTTTCGACTCATCACCACTACAGCCAAAAGGTAAAAAGGGCTATCAAAATTCGGAGAAACATAAACTCATGGCGCCCATTTTGTGCCACAAAACATGTTTAGATTATGTTTATTCTTGAAATTTTTGTAAAATAAAATAAATAGAACATAGTTTAAAAAAAGTCCTGCATGCATAAATAATTTCTGTTTTATGTCTCAACCCCACAAATATGCAAATATCGACAGAAACAAATAAACAAACAAACGAAGCAACATATGTTGCGACGTGTATGTTGTGACATTTCATACTACCACCCATTCTTCTTCACACAAGAATTTAGCTTGTTTACGGGTCTAAACAAGAACAAAAAAATAGACAGGCGGAGTTTACACTGTCAATTCCCTAGAGAATTGTGTTGTTATGCTTTCGAAAAAACAAAAGAGTAAAAAAAAAGTTTCATATAGTAAAGGGACTAATAATTTAAAAGGATACAAACAAGAAACATTAATTTTACAAATGGCTGGGGATGTATAGAAATGGAGATTTTTATCAGAATATAAGAAAAGTTTTATTTTTGTAAGTGCGTTTTGTATTAACATTTTTTTTTTTTTTTGCTTTTGCTTTCAATTAAAATTGGATTAGTCGTAAAGAAAAAATCGTTTAAAGATTCCTCTGGATAGAAGATGTGAAAGGGTTCTCTAAACCAAATTTAGGTTCAATATAATTTTTCGATTAGTATCGCATTAAAAAAAAAGAAAGGAAAAATAATAGTATACACCAGAGAATGACAAAAGTAGTATTTTAAGTATTTTTAAAGTATAAGAGTACAATTATGTATGAGTGCGTGTTGCTAGAGATAAGCCTTAGACCATTCTCAACTTATTAATGCAAAATTTTACTCAAGTGATTATAAACATTGGGTATGCACAAAAAACTAATATAAATAAAAAATGGTTTTATGTCCACGTTATACTCATAGTTAAAAGTATAAAGTGCGATCCATTAAGAGTGTCTACAAGGTACATTTACACAATGTAGACTTATTTATTTGGAAGAGCATTATAAAAAAATATCCGACTTGTCAAAATTGTCTCCATATAAAACAAAAAAAAAAAAAAAAGCAAACATGCATATATCTTGGCTCATACGTACGAATTTTACCAATTCGGGTTTACGTCTGCCCTAATGAGTCTACCTTGTGTAAATATACTTAGAGTGTATATATACTTAAAATGTACTTAGAGTACTATATTTTGTTACAGGTGAAGTGTAATAAAAAAAGAAAAAAAAAATAATAAATATAAAAACAATGCAAAATTTCAGACACACTAGAAACAAAAGTAAATTATGTTTATGTAAAATTAAAGATAACTTTTAAATATACATCGCACTGGTTTCTCTAATGAGAGTCATCTCAAAATTTACAAATTTTCCGTAGAGGCAAGAAACGGGGGTTTTTTTTTAAATATTTACAATGAAAGTTATGGTATTGTAAAGAAATGCGAGTAAGAAGTATACAACGGTAGTTGTTTTTGTAATTTTTTCCAGTGATTATTGAAAAAAAAAAAAATAGTGGTGTCATTTCAACTAAAAAGAGACAACACAAAATAGAACATCATCAAAGTAAACAGTTTTGACAGAAACATTAGCACAACTTAAAACATTTCTCTTTAGTTGAAGCAAAACTGATATGAGTTCAGGTTACACACAGAAAAAATTTTTTTTCCAATTTAAACAAAAAATTTGTAGAATCAAACAATTTTTTGTCTGAAATCGGTCCTATAAACAAATTTGCACATTCAAACAATTTATTTGCATTTTGTTTATTGAAAAAAACACTGATTTTTTCAAACAAATAATTTAACTGAATCAAACAAAAAGTTTACTGAAATTCATATACTAAATTTTAAAATAAAAAAAAAAAAGTTTTCGCACAAGCAATGACGCGCACACAAGTAAGCACTGTATGAGAAGATGACGGCAGAGCAGAGCCGCCGGCTGGTTTTGAGACACATTTTTTTTTTGTTCGACTCGATATGTTTTTCGTCATCATTCTATTTTTGTATTTGATGTATTTAACCAAACAGTTTTAAACAATTGAATACGGGATTTTGTTTCTTGTAATGTTGTTTCTGCTATTGTTTTTCTTATAGTTGCACTTTTTTAAAGCGTCCAAAAATAGACTGTGTGTGCTTTTTGTTGTTGTTCTTATATGTATTTCACATAAAGAAGTGTTGCTTACGATCAAATAAAAAAATGTAAAAAGACGACAACATTAAAGAGCGTTAAATATTTTATACAAAATTATGAAAACTTGACACCAATAACGCGTTTATTATATTTTTGAAGAGTTGTCCACATTTTTGTTGGTTAAATAAAAATCAAACAAAAATATTGTTTGAATCAGTAAAAAAATTTATAGAAATTTAAAAAAATTTTCAAACAAGCGTTTGTTTACAAATAATTCGGCAATAATTTTTTCTGTGCATTTGAGGACAACTCAAAATATTTCTCTGTAGTTGACTCTGGATAAGCTTTTTTTATATCAAGAAAATGGATACAACTGTATTTTGTTTTTGGCAAAAATGTAGAAAAAATTATGCAAGATATTTATACTGGGTAAATTAAAAAATTTTGAGTTGACTCTCTTTAGAGGAACCAGTGCGACATGTTCTTCATTTAGTTTGGAACAGCCATCGGCAAAATCAGGGCGCCGCGTTTGCTCTTTTCTCTTTTATTCTCTTGTATGCTCTTTTATTACGTACATGTGCACACACATTGCAGAGAATTTAACAACATTAACAACAACATATGTAAAATTCATACAACGCATATAATCGCAAAATGTAATAGTATAGGTTGCCGATGGCAGGTTTGGAACATGTTGCCACACATACATATGTACGCAATTGAGAGTGGATAATGTGTTAAGTGGTGATTAAACTCTTTCTTGTAAGTACAACAAAAAAAGGAGTATAGGAAAAATTAATTAAAAATTAAACTTTTAATTAATAGTGCTTTTTACGCTTTTTTTTGCTCGAAATAGTGCTTATTTTTTAAATTTGAAAGTGCTTTTTGCTCTCAAAAAGTTGGCATCACTGCTTCCCAGCTAGCATTTTGTATCAAAATCGAATCGTTTAAGAATCAGTTTCACGAGCAAAATAGCCGCGTATCAGCTCATATTTCGATCAAAAATGATACTTTTGTTGTGAGAAAATGGTACCCTACCGCTTAATCATCTTAAATAATTTTACACTGGTTCACAAATTTCCAACAAAGTCATGACCATATGAATCTGACACCTAATCTTTATGTAAAATTGTCCGCTGAATCCGAATATGAGGTCAGAATTATCAAAAGTAGAACAGTTTTTGAGATATTCTAAAATAACCGTTGTTTTTGTTTTTAAAAATTATTGTGTGACTGAAATGCAAACACCTTCAAAAATTTTAAACAAACTATGTATTTTTTTCTTTTTAGAGAAAGGTTATAAAAATAACCATTGGTCGTTTGTGAAGATGAGTCAATAAATGGAGTTATAGTGGACAATATTTCAAACTTCTTTATATTCGTATTTAGCGGACAATTTTACATAAATATTAGGTTTCAGATTCATTTGGTCAAAAAACTGTGAAGTAGTGTTATTTGTGACGCTATTTCTGATTCGTTATTGAGTATATTTATGATGAATCCTTATTCAATTGCTCTACTGATACATCAGTTTTAAATTCAAAACATTAAGAAATCCTTATTTGAACATATAAATGAATTAAACATAAATCCTTTTCCAATTACTTAATTGACAAATCAGGTTTTAATCATCTAAAGTGATCTGAGAAGACTCATTTAAGTGATTTTTATAAAAAATTATCACCCAAATGCTAGATGGGCTTATTTTTATTTCCTAAAATATTCTAAAAAAATGCAACCTGATAACATATTTTATTTAATTCAAAATATACTTTAATATTATCCTGTCAGATTCTTTGCCAATTTTCTTTGCCGAAAAAAAATTGCAAACTCTAGTGAAATTTACCTTTTATTAAAAAAAATATTCTGTCATTGTCATTGATTGTATTGGACAATTAGTTTTTGTGTTTTTTTAAACAAATTCTTGTAAAAATTTGTACAATGTCAGACAGGTGAAGGTATTTATTGTTGCAATCAATTAAACAAAAAAATTTTATTTGTATTTTCGATGTAAATGTCACAACAACAAATAAGTATGTAAGTGCTCTTAAGGGAGTTGAACTTTAAAATTGTAAAGTTGTAAAAGAACGCCCACTTTGACTTGAAACTCAAAGGCAACAAATTGTATTTCTTCTAAAGCACCATTTCCGAAGTGAAAGCTTAAAGTTTTTTTAAACACACAAGCGAAACTACATTTAAAGTATTCTATACAGAATAAAATAAAAATTGTTTTCAATTAAAAAATTTGTGATATTAATTAAAAAATTTATTTAATTTGCACCAGTAAACAAATCATTAGTATCCATTGAAAATTTTTTAGTATTAACATCTTTATCCGCAGTAATGTTGTTGATATAAGTAAACGTTTAATTTAGTTGATAAAATTTTTAATTAAAACTGATTTTATTTTTAATAAATGGTCAAATTGAAAAAAAAATTTTTTTTGTGTAGCTTAAAGAAAACTTCAAAAGAATTTAAAGAAGAGTTGAATTGTTCGATATTAAGAAAAAGAATTGATACTTTGAAAATGCTATAGCTGGCATATTTCTGTACCATATTTAACCACCATGATCATATAAGTATCTTTCTGAAAATATAAAATAATTCCAAATTTTTAATATTTTTAATTAGGCTTAAGTTCATCAAATTTAATTTTCATTAAATTATTTTTTTGAAGAAAGGAATTTTACAACATGAAAATTAATTAAAATTGTTATTGACCGTGGCCGGGGCTCGAACCCTGGCCGACAGCTTACCATGACATGTTTTGATTGCAACCACTCGATATCCTCAGATTTTACATGTTTTTTAATAAAAAAAAAACAGAGGATGAACGCTTGTTTCGAGGCCTGCTACTCACTTAAATAATAAAACTTTTAAGCGAAATAAAATTGGATTAGATTATTTTATGGTAAGTTCTACTAATGGGTGGTCCAACCAAAACGCATGATGTTCATTGTAAATAAAACAAAAAAGTTTTCCTAAAATTATCTTAATATTTTTTTATTATTATGGAAGGATCTATGACAATAATGTGTGAAACAAAGTATGGGCCATAGCTACGGCTTCGGTGGCAAACCGAAAACATTTTCAATGACTCAGACAAAAATCAAGTTCAATTTCATTAATGTGCCCAATTATCTCATCTCTTAGCTCTTGAATTTTTCTTGGCTTATTGACGTACACATTTTCTTTGAAATATCCCCAAAGAAAAAAACTCAACGGTGTCAAATCACCTGATCGTGGCGCTCAATTAATAACGCCACAACGTGAGATAACACGGCCATTGAATTTCTTGCGAAATAGAACCATTGTTTCGCTTGCCGCACAAGTGGCACCATCCAGATGTAATTAGATATCGTTTAGGGCCATAACCAGTGGTTTTAGATGTTTTTTTTCGAATAATCGTCAAAATTTGAAAAAAAAAATCGTCATAATCGTCATTACGTCAGCTCATTATTGATTTGGCGCATATCATGGTGAACTTACCATGATATGCGCTAAGCCAATAATGAGCTGACCATTAGTACTGAAAAACCCCGTAAAAAAATCGTCATATAAAAAATTGTTTTTTATCAACACGGATGATTTACTCTATTAAAATATAAAATATTTAAACAAATATAAACTGGGAATTATTTCCTTCCGAAGGTTACTTTATATTATATTCAACATTTTTAATTTTTCGAATTTATTCTATGAGCTAAATTTCAGTTATGTATTTTATAAAGCTTTTTTGTAATAGTTCTAACTGAAATTTAGCTCATAGAATAAATTCGAAAAATGAAAAATGTTGAACATAAAATATTTAATTATAAAATTATACAAAACCAAAAATATAGAATTTTTAATACTTAAGAGGATTTGGTGGGGCTTTAATATTGCTCTCCGGAGATTTTTCGTCAAACACTTCCTGTCATCCCCAAATCTTCTGCTGCGGATGAACTTAACGCGTGCCTGTAATCGTCGTTTTTGTGGAGGCATGTTCAGAAGTTGCAATTGACCACAAACATGAGAGTCGCGTTGCAGAACGACCCATCGGCTGCTAAATTCTCGGGACAACTGCTGGAGCTTGGCAACGGCCAAATTCCTGTTGATGTTTCGAATGGATTGATATCGTTCCCTGAAAATTTTTGTGAATTCACGTCGTCCAAGGAGGAACTCATCAGCAAAGTGTTCCCTGGCATTGCACAAAATTACAAAAATCTCGATTGGATTCGTGAACGGGCAATACTAGCAGCGAAGAATAAGGACGTCGATAGTTTAAACTTAATTATTCAAAGTCAAATCGCAGGACAACTGCATACGTACAAATCTGTTGACTGCGTGACCCACGAAAATGAACCGACCAGCTACCCGTCGGAATTTTTGAACTCGCTTGATGTACCAGGAACTCCACCGCATAATTTACAGCTGAAGGTGGTATCCAAAAAATGTACAACGGTACGCGGCTGTCCGTCAAAAAGCTAATGAACAATTTCAGATTCAGGCGATTATCATCAAGGGCAAATTCAAAGGAGAGGAAGTCCTTATCCCACGAATTCCCATTATTCCAACTGGGCTTCCATTCCAATTCAAGCGGATTCAGTTCCCCGTTCGATTGACATTTGCAATGACGATCAATAAATCGCAAAGCCTAGAAGTCTGTGGGATAAATCTCGAATTTCCCTGTTTTTCGCACGGTCAGCTGTACGTTGCATGTTCGCGTGTTGGGAAACCGTCTTTGTTATTTGTTTTTGCGCCGGAAAACAAATGATTCCATTCAAATAAACCACTTTGAAAACTTTAATATTTGTGTTGTATTATTACTCTAAAGTTTATCTGAAGGCTTAAAATTGGGACGAGGCGAAGTTCGACGGGTCCGCTAGTATATTCGCCTCTACACACATATACAAACTAAAAAAAAAAAACTGTTATAAAATTGATGCCAGATTTAAGTTTAAAACAAATTTGTTGATGGATTAAATCGTCAAAAACTAAGTGACTCTACATTAAAAATCGTCAATCGTCATTTCTGTAAATTCATCGAAAAAAATCGTCAAAATGACGTAAAATCGTCACATCTAACATCCCTGGCCATATCATCAATTTCTGGCCACAAGAAGTCCGTTATCATCTGGCGATAGCGAACACCATTTACGGTAACTGTTTGGCCAACCACATTTTTAAAGAAGTACGGCCCGATGACGCCGCCAGCAGCAGAACGAACTGGGCTAGCATGCACAGGTGCTTTCACATTTCCTACAAACCCAGTTTTGAACAAAATTCTACCGATTGTGGACACAATTGGTCGATTATGCTGACTAAAAAAAATCACGAAGTACACGAAATGCATTTTCATTTGAGTGCCCATTTTTATATTATTATATCAACGTGCGGCTTAATTGTGTGCTGTTGTGTGACTAACATTTAGCATTGTGCTTTATAGTTAGACCACCCCTAATGATTGATATTGCCACAAAAATATCAGATAATATTATGAAGTGTTAATTGCTGCATCTTACAAATTGTTTCTGTTTTGAAGTTTGTTACTTGTTTTTTAACGATTGAAAAAAATTAAGAATATTGGTTTCTTGACTATTAGAAATGGTGTAGCAGTTATAAGGCCTATTTAAATATTCAAATGGCGACAACAAAATACCAGAAACTATAAGACACAAAACAACAAAAAAAAAAAAAAAAAAATAGAAAAAAGTTTTAGCATACACAAACACATTATATTTGTTTTGGCAAAACGCCGTAAAACAAGCAATTTATCCATGGCCAGTGAACAGTTGTTATGCCTGTTGTCATTTCTAAATATGATGGTGGTATTATGCCTAATAAATTCAGAAGAAAATCCTTTAGTATACAAAACTAGAATGGCAATAATGTTTTGTAAAATACTCTACAATACACTTATGGCCAATTTCACCAATTCTGTTTAAATATGAATTCATATTTAAATTAAGTTTTTCATATAATTTTATTTTTATTTGACATGAAAAACGAATTTTAAACATAACTTTATATGTTTTAATAAATTGGTGAAATTGGCTATTAAAGTATCGAGATGATTCCTACAATTCAAAAAAATTAAATTGTTTGCTTAAAAATCCAATCTTTAAAGATCTTATTTTCTTCTCTTAAGAGTGATAATTAGAGAGTTTAAAGGATCGCTAATTGAAATTTAAGCAGTTGAGATATTTAAGCAAATTGTCTTATTAACTTCAATTAGTAAAGCTTATGAAAAATTCCTTATACTTGCTGTAGGTTATTATTGTTTATACATGCATATCAACTAACTAAATTGGATTTCAAGGATTTTTTTCGTTTTTAATAAAATCTTTTTAGTTAAACTTTTACCATAAGGATTATACTAAAACAAACAAGAAACTTATAAAAAAAATAAATAAATAATCTTAAAAACACATAAAAATATGCAAATAGATGTTAAAGTGACGCCTTTTACGACACAATCTTTAACCATAAACAACAAACTAAACGTTGTAATCATAAAAATACAAACAACCAAAGAAAGAAAAAATACAAGTATTTACAAAATATTCACCAGAAAAAATATTATAAAAATTTTTATGTTTAAACTAAAATTTTATATACAAAACCACAAGATCTACCAGCCATTCCATTCATTTGTTCATTCATTCATTCATTCATTCAGTCATTTAACCAGCCATTCCAAGCCGCAACCCAGACGTATGAGTAATTTTTTAATACTCATACGTTGTTTAGTTTGTGCACAGCAGAGTATTTGGTATCGTTATGTTGTATCTCGTTATTGTTGTTTGTTTGTTTAGGCTTCATTGTCACATGTACGTAAATGTTTGTTGTCGTTGTTGTTTACAAAGCTGCTGCTGTTGCTGATGATGATGGTTTTTGATGTAAAAACCTTTTTTATTTATTTGTTTATTTAGTTGTTGTTGGTGTATATGTGGTGGTCTAAAGTTTGTTTGTAATTGTGTTTGGTTTATGTGTGTGTGCATGTGTTTGTTGGAGTATGGACAAATAAATTTGCGGTTAACTGTGAATACAAGACCCGTGTAAAACGTCACACATTTTAATTTATATGCAAACATATAATTTTAGTTGTTTAAAAATATGTTCATGTTGTTTTTGTTTTGCTTTTGTTGTTTTTGTCATTTGCTGTTGATGTTTTGGTTTTTTTCGAAACCTTTTTCTCTCATTTTGGTTGGCAGCAGCTATCATACAGCTGCCTGTTTTCCAGTTAATCACCTTAAATAAGAAATTTACTAAAACTAAAACCCAACATGACCGGAAACTAACACTATAATGGGCAATGGACAACATTTTATAGTTTTGTGTGTGTGTGAGTTTTATGTAACACTCATATGTAATTCGAAAACCATATAAACCAGTTTAAACAACCAACTAGACATTAGTTTTATTAAGGAATTTTTATTTACTGCCAGGCCCACGATGTCGACAAGAACATTTCTTTGGCATATTTATATTGAAAACAATAATAAAAAACTAAAATTTGTTTTTGTTTTCAATACAAATATACGAAAGAAATGTTCTTGTCGACAACGTGGGCCTGGGCCTTAGGTTTATTTATGAAATTTCACAAATTTGTGTACCCTACACAAGCTTAAGATGAAGCTTTCTGATTCAGTAAACGCTATGTCAAAACAAACAAATACTAGAAGTCCAAAACTGAGGTATCATTTTAATTTTAATAAAAACAAGTAAGAGTGCTATATTCGGCTATGCCGAATCTTATATACCCTTCACCATGGTTTGGAAAGAACAGAAGTTTATATATATATTTAAATACATGTATATATACATGTATATTTATAAAATATATATCGTTTAGTTTTATTTAATTATTTGCACATGATTGCGTGCTATTAAATATATTAAAAGTTTAATTAATATATAGCACGTTAAGTTTTGATCGAATTTCAGTATTTGGTCATGCCGACATCTTAAAGTATAAAATTACCATTTACTTTGGTGATAAAACTTGTAGTCGGGAAGTTCTATGGTTCACGAAAATAGGTATTAAAAAAAAACTATATTTTTGACATTACTTTTTTTTTTACCGATATTCCGAGTTTTTCTAAAGATTTCCGATATTTTGATATCTAAAACGTATGAATAGGTCATAATACAGCTGTAAAATTTTAGTTTTTATAAAAATGTTAATGTTTTTAGTCCTTTTTTGGAGTATTTTGCACATAACTTAACCATTTTTAACCGATTTGGCAGATTTATATACCAACGTGCTTAAAAATAACATTTCCATTAAATTGGCTTTTAGGCATATATATATATATATATACCTACATATGTGTACATATATTTAAGCAAACTTAATTATAAAAAAAACAAACTTAATTATAAAAAAGAGTAACTTTTGGGATTTCAGTATTTTGATTATAACTCAGCCATTTTTAACCGATTTGACAGATTTATATACCGACGTGTTGAGCAAGAAATTTACCATTTATTTGTGTTATAAAACTTGGACTCGGGAAGATCCATGGTTACCAAAAATGGGTATTTAAAAAAAAAAAAATAATTTTGGTCATAACTTTTTTGTATCTGAACCGATTTTCCCGAGTTCTTTATAAAATATGTTCTACTAAAAATTTCCGATATTTTGGTATATAAGTCATATCCATAGGACATATGACAGCCCTAAAATTAAGGTTTTTATACAATTTTTACTTTTTTTTGTACGGGAGGTACCACGCCCACTTCTCCCATCCCGCCCACATTTTGTAGGGTGGTGTGTATTGACAACCTTAATGTTTGTACCTAATTTGGAAACTTTGGCTCTTGCCGTTCTCCAGATATACAGAAAAAAGCAATAAAAATACAACAACAACAAGGGATTTTTGGAAAAAATTAGAGGCAGTCGTGGTTTTTTGATCATATCTCAGCCATTTGTGGACCGATCTTGCTGAATTTCAATAGCAAGAAATGGTGGACTATATGTGACATAAATGTAAAACAACCTAGCCGCTATCATGTCTGGATTATCCGGAAAACACATATCAAACGTAAGACGGACAGACGGACGGACGGACGGACAGACGGACAGACGGACATTGTTAAATCAACTTCTCTTCTCATATGGACCCAGAATATATATACTTTATGGGGTCTAAAATCAATATTGTGGAAATTACAAACGTAATGACAAACTTATATATACCCTTTTACACCTCTGGTGAAGGGTATAAAAATAAGGGTATAAAAAGGGTAAATTAAAAGGCGTAAATATGTATAAAATATACGTATATGAAGTTCATAAATATATTTAAAAAATTTTAAAAAGTGAAAAACTGACCAATTTCTTTTTAGATAAAAAGATTTATAAAATAAAAAAACAAAAAATAAAAAACAAAAAAAAGAATGGAATGAATGGGATTCGAACCAGTAAACCAATAAGACATTGCTAAGAGGCAGACCGTTTAGACCGTTCGACCATCGAACCGCATGAGAAGTCGTTGTTGATTTGAGTATTTGATATCCATAATTATTTATATTAAATTAAAGTATGTATGTGTTTGTTGTTTGTGTGTAATACAGAAGGTAATATTAAATAAAAAAAAAAAGAAGTTTACCGCAAGTATTTTAAATGAAAAAAACCACAAAAAAAAACAACTATTTTACAGGGTTACCATTAACCGTTTTGAAACGTAAACTTTCGTTTTGGTTAATAAAAGTCGCAAACCAATTTAAATGTTTTTTATTTATCAATAATACAACATAAACATACCAAGAAATTGCTTAAATTGTGTATGCTTTTAAATCGCTTTTGTGCAGAAGATATTATCAGGCCTGTTCCGAAAATCACTTTAACTCAAATCACGTGATTTGAAATCACATGTGCCTACTGAAATCACACGTGTGATATTTTAGCGTCCCGTTTTTGTGTGATCTTCAATTGCAGAAAGCACACCAAGAAACACAACAACGGTATGACTTTCAAAACACCACAAAGTCGCAGGTGTGATTTCAGAACAGGCCCGTATATAGGTATATATGAATATATTTTTGTATAAATTGTCTAAAAAAGTGACTAATATGTTATCAATGTCAGCAATAAAAAGGCAAAGATTGCTTTTAATATTTTGACGACACTAGATGACTGTTCGTTATGTTAGCGGTTTTTTGTAGTCGTAAAATTATATGATGAGGGCATTTCTAATATTCCCTAAATACAATTTTTTTTAGAGTGGATAACCCTGCTTGTTTGTATGGTTTTTAAGCAGTGTGACCATTTTGGCAATTTTGCAGCTTTACTTAGATTAAAAATTTTAATTTAGCTAAAATACTTTCATTAAGCGCTTCGCATTTTTTTAAGCATTTTAATTGAATGTTTCTAGCTTTTTTAGAATTATTTTAAAAATTGAAGAATAGGTATTGATATAACTTAAGTTTTTTATGTATTATAATAAATTTTGACTAAAAAAAATAGTTGTAGTCAAAATGAAATTTCGTATGGAAATGGATAATTCTTATTTTATTGTAAAAAAATTTTCATTTTATTTTTTTACAAGACGATAAGCCTGCATGTTTGGGCGATTTTTAATGAAGACTTTTAAGTAGTGTGGGAATTTTTTATTTTTGAAAGTAAATTCAGCACAAAAAACTTAGATTTAGCTGTAAAATTTCCATTTGGCATTTTAATTAGCTTTTTAGAAAAATGTTTTAAGCTTCTTTTGATTAATTTTTAAAGTTGGATGAAATAGTCTTAAGCGGCCCATACACTTGCAATATTACTGTATATGATATTCGCCATATTATTTAAATTTTGTCCTATATTATGCAATAAGTCGCACAATGGTTTCATTCATTCAATAAAAAGGTGAACATAAACTATAGGAATAGCATAAACAGCATTATACAATGTTGCCAACACATTTCACTTTCTTTTCGTTGTGCAATAAAAATCAAAAGTCTTTTGATTGTTGCCAATATATTGTGCTACCATCGAATATCGCATACACATTGGCGATATAATTGTACAATACGTAAAATTGAACAATTTTATTGCAAGTGTATGATCCGCTTTAGCGATTAAAACTAAAATAAATTGTTATAAACTAACTTTTACGCAATTAATGATGACTGTTTTTTTAAAATATAAAAAAAATAATCTGGTCTAAATATGTCTGTAAATTCTTTTAAATCAAAATAGCTATAAAACCGTTTGTATTTTGTTTTTATTAGAGGGCCTTCCAATTTCAAGGTTAACCAATTGTGGTATTTATATCTGATGCTTTATCAAATCTACCTAAATACTTGTTTAAATATTACCATTTATTTTAATTTTGTTTAAAATGAGTCACTTAAATGTATAAGGATTTAAAACAATATAATGAACAACTTTAAGAATTATTTGTAGCGTTTTCAAAATAATTTTTAGCATTTCTTTGCCTTGCCTAATGTCAGAGTAAGCTGTGAACAAATTTTAAGATCTGTTTCTATGTCATTGGGTTCGTCAATAAAATTATCCTAACTTAAATGTTTCTAGCTTTTTGATTAAATTAAACATTTACGTACGCAAATACTTATTGTTGAATGTTTTGTTTTCAAATAACAAATGGGATTTTTTTTAGAAATAATAATATTTTTTAAAAATAATATGGCAACACGTGTAAGATTTTTGAATTGAAATGTAAGAAGAGACAATCCGTCTCTATAGCTGAAAAAAAAGCAACAATCATGAAAACAATGCCTACCAATACACATAAATAACTTTTGCATATTCGTACATACTTAGGTATTTAAATTTAAGCCAAAAACAAATTGTAAAATATGTTTTTTGTTTCACATGTAAGGCGAACGATGCATATTTATATTGTCAATAAAATGAAAAAATCAAAAATCGCTGAGTAATTTTAAAATCGTTTATAGAAATATTTATGGAAAAAGTTAAAAAATTTTTGTTTGGTAAAGGTGGAGATGCCGAGATTTGAACCCCGGCAATATAACAAACAAACCTTCTTGGGCAACCGCCCAGACCATTGAGCTATTAACCTTGTTAATAATAAAGCATTATAATAGAATATACTTCGTCATATTATTAGTTTAATTTGTAGGTATGTATTTTTCAATTAAAGCGAACAATCATGTACAAGCATGTGTACATGTTTCAAATAAAAAAACAAAAAAACAACAACCACAAGGGTTTTTTTTGGAAAAATTAGAGGCAGTCGTGGTTTTTTGATCATATCTCAGCCATTTGTGGACCGATCTTGCTGAAATTCAATAGCAAGAAATGGTGGACTATATGAGTTATTATGGCTATAAAACTTGGACTCGGGAAGATCTATGGTTCCTGAGAATGGGTATTTTTCAAAAAAAAATTTATATTTTGGTCATAAATTTTTCGTATCTGAACCGATTTTCCCGAGTTTTTTATAAAATATGTTCTACTAAAAATTTCCGATATTTTGGTATATAAGTCATATCCATAGGACATATGACAGCCCTAAAATTTAGGTTTTTATACAATTTTTAATTTTTTTTGTACGGGAGGTACCACGCCCACTTCTCCAATCCCGCCCACATTTTGTAGGGTGGTGTGTATTGACAACCTTAATGTTTGTACCTAATTTGGAAACTTTGGCTCTTGCCGTTCTCCAGATATACAGAAAAAAGCAATAAAAATACAACAACAACAAGGGATTTTTGGAAAAAATTAGAGGCAGTCGTGGTTTTTTGATCATATCTCAGCCATTTGTGGACCGATCTTGCTGAATTTCAATAGCAAGAAATGGTGGACTATATGTGACATAAATGTAAAACAACCTAGCCGCTATCATGTCTGGATTATCCGGAAAACACATATCAAACGTAAGACGGACAGACGGACAGACGGACAGACGGACATCGTTAAATCAACTTCTCTTCTCATATGGACCCAGAATATATATACTTTATGGGGTCTAAAATCAATATTGTGGAAATTACAAACGTTATGACAAACTTATATATACCCTTTTACACCTGTGGTGAAGGGTATAAAAAGACATTTTTGGGATATTAAAAACAGCGTTTAAAAAACCTCAGTCAAAGCAGAAAAACTGCCATTTCTTCCACTTCTTAATTTATCACTGGCCAAACAAAAACTGTTGCTATACTTTTGATTCATTAAAAGTAAACAGTCGTTGGCAAACCAACTCAAACAGTGAACAGTTATACACAAATATTGATTTTTTTGTTCGACAGTTTTTGATTTCGACTGCTGGTTTTCAAACCATGATTAAAAATATTTTAATTTCAGTTAATTACAAAAAGAAAAAATTTTGTCGGTTAAGTGACTTTCCCTACTAACTCGGCAGGCTTTAAATCTTTAACAAAAATTCTCAACCACGTTTTTCAATAAACTGTTGTCTATGGTTGATTTCTGCTCTATAATGCTGATATTAAAAGATCTATTGTTTCTCTTGCTGTGTGACAAGTGGCAACATCCTGTTGTAATAACATATTCTTTACGTCTAAATCTTTTATTTTCCGCCACAAAAAGCTTTGGATTCATGTAGCGGTTTCCATTGGTCAATGGTACCTCAAATTTGGACACCCTTCATTCGGTAAAAAAAATGGTTACGTGTGAGACGTCAAATACTTATTTGTTAAGGGTTAACATAACTTTAGATTAAATACAGTATGGTCCCGATAATTTGTAATAGAAAGGGACCGGCCGTTTCTTACGAATTATAGAGGTTTTCGATTTAGCGGGATTTCGATTTAAGGGGGTTAAAATAAAATAAATACGAATTAACGGGGTTTTTCAATTAATTTACTAAAACGATAAAATCAACATAAAAAACAATTGTTAAAAATAAATACATAAAATAAAATAGCAAATTCATACGCAAAATACGTGTAATTTTAATAACAAACAAAAAATAATAAAAATAAAACTGACAAATTAATGTTCTTAGCTTAAAATACATACATACTTACATTATCTAAAATTAATTTTTAAAAAAATGAGAGATTTGCGTTTGTTTCAGACTTTTCGAACGGAGGTTGTCCAAGGTATTTTCTATTTTTGTTAAGGAATTAAAAATTGCTTCGTCCACAGTATGATTGGAGACATAAAATCTTAATTTATTAATTGCCAATTTTGCCTCTTTATTCGTCATTAAGGGAACAACGATGTTGCCATCATCGACGTCGTCATCACTTTCTATATTGTTAGCTGTTACTTCTTCTAGGATTTCGTAATCTTCCAACGTGCCTGCAACAGCTCAGCCGTTATCAACATTTATGTATTCTTTAATTGAAACAGCATTTTCAGAGTGAAAGGTATGCGATTCCAGTCGAACTCAAATTTTAATTGTATGTCTGCAGATAAATCGCAGTTTAAATCCTTGTTAAAACCACAAGCACGAAAGCAATTTTGAATGCAAGATTTGCTGATATTTTCCCATGCTTTATGAGCAGTATGCATTGCTGTAAGCAATGTTACTTTGTATTCTATTTTATCGTCTATGCAATTCAACATGTTTACAACAATTTCTTTGCGGTATAATGTTTTAAAATTTTGTATTAGTCCTTGATCTAGAGGCTGCAGCACAGATGTAGTGTTGGGAGGTAAAAATTCTATTTTGATGTTGCTAAAGTTATGCTCTCCATTTTGGGCAGTACAATTGTCAATAAACAATAAAATCTTTCGATTTTTACTCTTCATACTATTGTTCAATATTTGAAGCCACTCATTAAATAATTCAGTTGTCATCCAAGCTTTCTTGTTGTGCCGGTAATCCATTGGAAAACTATGTACATATGTTCTTAAAACACCTCGGTTTTGATGACTTTGCTATAAGAAGGGATTTAAACTTTTCTGTACCATCCATGTTTACAGCAAATACACAGAAAAAATTATTTTTCCAATTCAAACAAAAAATTTGTAGAATCAAACAATTTTTTGTCTGAAATCGGTCCTATAAACAAATTCGCATATTCAAACAATTTATTTGCATTTTGTTTATTGAAAAAAAAACACTGATTTTTTCAAACAAATAATTTAACTGAATCAAACAAAAAGTTTACTGAATTTCATATACTAAATTTCAAAATCAAAATCAAAAAAAGGTTTTTGCACAAGCAATGATGCGCACACAAGCAGGCATTGTATTAGAAGATGATGGCAGAGAGAGCAGAGCGGCCGGCTGACTTTGACACACCTTTTTTTGTTGGAATAATTTTTGAACGAAGTCTTTTTTTATACACAGAATGTTTTTCGTCATCACTCACTGTTGCTGTATCCTTTCCTTTGCTAATGAAGAAGATATGTAACCCAAAAACGGCGACAGGCCGACTCGATATGTTTTCGTCATCATTATATTTTTGTATTTGATGTATTTAAGCAAACAGTTTGAAAAAATTGAATACGGGATTTTGGTTTTTTTTTAACCAACTTTGAAACCAACCAAAAATTTATTTTGTTTCTTCTAATGTTGTTGTTGTTTCTGTTGTTTAAAAAGAGTGAAACGTTTTTTTACCTGCTATTTTTTGTTTTTTTTTTTTACTTCTAACCTCTTCATCTTTCTTACTGTTGTACTTTTTTAAAGTGTCCAAAAATAGACTGTATGTGTTTTTTGTTGTAGTTCTTATATTTCACAACATTAAAAAGCGTTAAATATTTCATACAAAATTATGAAAACTTGAAACCAATAACGCGTGTATTATATTTTTGAATGGTTGCCAACATTTTTGTTGGTTAAATAAAAATCAAACAAAAATTTTAATTGAATCAGTAAAAAAATTTGTAGAAATTAAAAAAAATTTCAAACAAGCGTTTGTTTGAAAATAATTCGGCAATAATTTTTTCTGTGTAATAATGTCACTCTTTCTTTACTACGCTTACCCCCATGACATTTTTCATTTTTATAACAAAGTGTATGATCTGGCAAGCATTTAAAAAATAAACCAGTTTCATCTGCGTTGAAAATGTCTTTTGCATCATAATCTTTTGTCAAATGATTAAGTTTTTCTTTCCATTCTGAACATGTATTTTCATTAACGGCCGAATTTTCACCGCAGATTTTTTTTAAATGTTATGTTATTCCGTTTTTTAAAGCGATCGAGCCATCCACTGCTTGCTTTAAAGTCATTTAGATATAACTTTTTTGCAAAACATACAGCTTTTTCCGATAGTAATGGGCCACTAATCGGAATGTTAAACTGCCGGCACTGTGTAAACCATAAAACTTAAGACTTGCCAAGCTCTGGATATTCAGGTGGTTTTTCGCGCTTTAGATTACTGCCTGAAGATTTTTGCATAATAAATTCTCTTTTTTGGAGGATTGAAGTAAGAGTTGATGGAGCAACTTCAAATCGCTTAGCAACGTCTATTTTTTCTCTCCATTGTCAACGGCTGCAAAAATTTGTTGTTTTTGTAACACCGACAGAGTTTAATGCGTGCGCTTTGACATTTTTCTTTATTATTCATGTAACAACCCTGCAAATAAAATTGGACCACCTGATCCATTTTGATAAAATGGACTACTCCAAGGACTGGTCCGATGTAATGCAAGCATGGACCATGCCATTGTTAAAAAGTGTTTGTAGTGAGACGACATGTCTTCGTTTTTTAACGACATGCTTTCGTTTTTAAACGACTTCAAAACTAATCCTCTTGAGTATACCAGTGGTCCAAAGGTGGGTTATATGGTCCTCTCCTAGGACATCGCAATGTTAAATAGACCAGGTTTTTTCCATACGTTTGGGTTAGTTTTGGACTAGTCCTGGTCCCTTGTGGACTACTCTTTACACGCGTGTTTGGACTGGTCCTATTATTTGCTGGGAAACTAATCTTAAGAAAATAAACACACATACAAGCAAAAACCAAAGTACAAAAAATAGCGGTAAACAAAAAATCATTCTTTGCATGTTTGTGTTGTTTTTTTTTACGAATTATAAGTGGTAGTTAGCAAACAATTACGATTTATAAGAGGTGAAGAAGATTTTAGTTGAAAAAAAATTACGAATTAGCGAGGGGACCAAAACGTATGGAAATATTACGAATTAGCGAGATTATCGGGAATTACGATTTATCGGGGTACGAATTATCGGGATTTGACTGTACAGACTTAAAATTATTTTTTAAGGCACTCTGAGAATAATTACACTGTGCTAGCTGAAAAAACAGACAAGCCGGCTGGCTACCTGGCGTTTTTACCTAATTCGTGTACGCTGAATCCAGTGGTGCGAAGTCCGGCGACTCCTTGGCAGTTATCGTGCTTTTTCTTCAGTTATGCGAATTTTTCTTCAATATATTTCTAGTCTGTATTGAACTTTTAATGGGACCCCCCTTAAGAAATAGAGATAGCGGGAAGGCCAGTTAGAAATAAATGATGGAGATGAAAAACAAAGTGGGGTTGGTCATACATACATTTGATCCGTCCTTTTCTAACTTAAAAAATACATATTTTATTTTTTCTAAAAAACTGCTTTAGTACTAATAGATATTCAGTAAAAACTTAAAAGTATATTCTAAAAATAATATGAACCTAGTTATCAGTTTAAACAGAAATTCAACTTGAAAATTGACATACGCTGTTATTAAAAAATTCCCATATTTTTCAATTTGTAAAAACTTAAGTAAAAACTTACAAATATTTTCTAAAAATGATCAGAACCTGGTAATCAGTTTAAAAAAAGGCGATTTAATACTATGTTCACACTTGGGTTTTTAAACGCGTTTAAGCAAAATGTTGATTTAGCTAATCAAAGCCGTTCACATTACATTTGAGATGATTAAGATGACAGATGATTAAGAAAAAACACACACACAAACACACAAAAAAACAACAAACAAATTTAAATTTCTTTAAAGTATTAAAAATAGATAAAAACACTTTTATAAAGTTATCAGAAGATTATTTTAATCAATTTAATGATGAAATTGTTAAAATTTATGAATTATTTAAGGAAAAAAAATAAAAACATTAAGCAGACATTTTGGCCGGTTGTACACGATCATGAGCGATTCTACATTATTAGGGTATGTTCAGTGGATTCTATGTGGTTTATGAAGTGATTTAGTTGTAATCATGTCGATTTGAAGTGATTAACAAATCACTTCAATGTATGGGTAATCATCTCGATTTTGAAGTGATTAGAGCTTAATCACGTTCGAGCTGCTTAAACGCGTTTAAGAACCCAAGTGTGAACATAGTATAACAGCATTAATTGTAAATCAAAAAAATTTACTTACACTGCTATGAAAAATTCCCATTTATTTTTAATTTCGCAAAGTTTCAGTCATCCCAAAAAATATTCAAATATTTTCTGACTTAAAAGACTACGTATTTTTGAACAAGTTGTATTTTTGGATATTTGATAATTAGCTTTGTAAAAAAGTATTAACTTTTTAATTAATAACATTTTGTTAGACTCTTAGAAATAAAAAAACCAGAATTAATTCTTACTAATCTCTTACATATGCCACCAACCTTTTTGGAAAAAAAAAACATCTGAAATCTGTTGATGTTAAAGCTTTTCTATAAAAAAAAAATTTATTTATGTTTAAAAAGAAAAAAAAAAAGATTTAGATTTATTTTACCTTTTTGCCTCCCAGTTTACTCTTTTTGATTACACTATTTTTACATTGTTTATGTTGTGGTTTGTTGTTTTAATGTTAAAACTAAAGGGTGTTTTTTTAAGCCAAATAGACTTGGAAACTTTAATAAATAATACAAAAAATTCAATTTTAATTCAAAAATTAATTTATTCCATGATCAGTACTTGGCATTAATATTTGAAAATTATTTCGGTCATATGGGCGCTGCGGCTGTTCTTGACGACAGTCTGGACACCCAATTTACGAGTTTTACAGGCCACATGTAACGAAGCGTGTTAGCCTCACGAAGCGGTTAATTTTTCTAATGGTTAAGGAGTTTGTAGGGTACGTTTTGGACTGGTCTTACTCCTTATTATGCAATTTTACTTATTAACAAATCAGTTAAGCCAAAAATTTGCCGTGCGCCATCAAAATCACAAATAATTTGTGCGATCTTCAAAGTAAATTTGGATAATTTGATAGCGTTGTTCGAGCGTTAATCTATTCATCATGATTTTTCAGAATATACTGACCGTAAGTGCCGGTTCACACACGCCAAGTTTGACTCGTCAAGTCTTGAGTTGTAGGCAGAGAGGGGAATAGAAATGGTGTTCTGTTTTTCCTTCTCTCCTAAAATATCAAGACTTGAAGAGTCAAAGTTAACGTGTGTGAACCGGCACTAATTTTCAAAAAGTGGTCTCAGTATGTTAGTTCGTTTGACAGTTAACCCAACCCGATAAAGTACTAACTAACTGTCAGTTTTTGAAACTAAAATAAAAAAGTTCGTTTAGAAATTTATATTGAAAACAAAAACCAACTGTGTTTCTTTTTTTTGTTGTTTCGATATAAATTCCCAAGCGAAAGTTTTAATTCTATTTTGAAAAGCAGGCAGTAAGACAGTGTTTACATTAAGCCATTTTTCTTGTGGCATGTTTTAAGTTTGTTAGAAAGTGAAAGGACAAAAAAAAGTATAAGTTCAGCCAAAAAAGAATACATCAATTTGGAACTTTCTCGTTTTGCAACGAAAATACTTAAACTAAGACTGACTACAAAAATAATCCGGCGAAGAAAAGTCTTGAGCATGAATTTTATAACATTTTCAACATTAAGATAATATTTCTATTTTATAAGAAGTTAAATTTTTAAAGCATTTTCTACATTCAACTGATTTTTGACCACTGTTGCATTTCCTAATAGTTTTTGTTTTTTGTAACAATTTACTCTTTTATCCTTCTTCCCCTTGAAATGTCCCTTATTTTGCCGTTTTTCGTCTGTATTTGTGTTAACTTTTAATGCGACTGACACATTTTCAAAGTTTTTGTAAAAATATTCATCTCTGTGTTTGAGTTTTAGTCGGTGGTGTGTGTTAAATTAGTGTGGAGCATTAAATAAAACAAATTATTTAAATTATTTAACCTCATTTTTTTGCAGTTGTTGTTAAGTTGTTTAGTTATTTATTTAATTTTTTAGTTTGTAGCTGTTGATAACTAATGGCGTGTATTGCGTATTTTCAGGAGCATCAGTTTTAAATTTTGTATGCCATCACTTTGTAAATGCATGTTTAGGTAATTTGGAAAGTAATTGTTAACAAAAAAAAAAAAATTGTGCTAGTACATCCATTTAGAAAAGTGGTATTTAATAGGGTTATAAATTATTTAAGGCTTTTTTCACATTTTGATGAGGATTAAAGTAAATTTTAATAATTTGAAGTTTGGCGTTTAAATAAATGTTGAATTTCAGTCTATCATTTTTCTTAGTCCCAGTCAAAAATAGCTTTCAGCATCAAAATAAGTTTGCATATTGATATCGAAATGATTCTTCTGAGTTAGAGGAAGGAGTTAATTTTGTATCAACATTTTTGAAATGTTAGCCATTTTGAAGGTCGACAAACTTTTTTCTTTCCAAATACAACTAAAACATTGGATTACACAGAAAAAATTATGTCAAATTTCTTCATTAAAATAATCTAATTAAAATTAAATTAAACTATCAAAATTTGGATTAAAAACCATAAACAGTTCAATAAAATAACCACAATACTAATTACACAAGCCAACATGGTTTTGGACTGGAGCAACAAAAATCCTTTCCTAGGGTAATTTGGTGGGCTGAATTGGAATCGTAATTGGTTTTTCTATATCACGTCAGGTTTTCGAGATACAAACGAATGTTTTTTTTCGTTTCTTACATAAAAACTCATTAGTTTATTTAAAAATCATTGAATTTTCAAATATGAATGGCGTTATTTGAACGTGGTTTGTATTTTGTTGGCATGCTTTTGTCTCAAAATCCTTGATACATTCTTTTAATTTCACTGCACCTAGTTTTTTTTTTTTAATCTTTATGCGAATGAAGAATATGTAAAACATTGTCGGTATCCACGGTTTGTCCAAGTTTCTGACTGCAAAACCAAAATAATTTTAAAAATGCATATTTTAATGATTCTGATATTGCATATGGGCATTTCCTGGGGTCACGAACGTAGCTTTTGATGTACAAATAATATAGAAAACAAAACTTTTGCTAGCATTTTTTTTTTCGATTCGATAGCATTTGGGTAGCTCTATGTTTAGTGCAAAAGATGGATTTCATAGAGTTTAAGTTTTCATAATAAGAGTTATAAACGTGTGGTCACGAACGTACGCAAAATAGAAGTCAACTTAGGCTGACAGTTGTGAAATTTAAAAATCTTCAAAATGGAACGAAATATTCAAAAGTGATTTATTTATTTTAAAAGTGTATTAATGTAGGCCTCTATCCAGTATTTACAAAATAAAATATCTCTCTTGGTATTTGTTTAATTGGCTTATTTACCGGCCGCGAACGTACGGATCGCGAACGTACTATTTTTCCATATGTTTTTTTATTATTATCACCACGCATTTTCCCATAAATGTCTTCAAATTTCCTTAATAAAAAAACTTAATACTCCTTTTACAATTGATTGTAATGGACTGATTATGAAGAAAGAGTGTAACCATAACATATTTCTTGCATGTGAAATAAGTATATAAAAATGTCTTTAGAAGTAGAAAATACAGATAAATATAAAATTTTCCAGTTTCCAGCCCAATTTCCTCAAGTAAAACAGCTGAGATATGCTATGAAACCATTCTTTTATAAGAACAAAGATTTTTTTTTATAATAATAAACAATAAAAGACGATGATAATCAACATTTTATTTTTTCATCCTAGTAGACCGTTCTGGGAAAATGCCCATATCCTTTTTTTCCAACCAAATATTCACCGCACACAAAGCAAAAATAGCTTGATTCAGTAATACACGATCTCCCTGATGTGCTTAAACGCTACGATTATGACGACTTAGAATGAATGTGGGCTTCTGTCAAATTAATAATTGTGAAATTGTAGTGTTTGTATTGACTGCTTTACAGTATTGCCAGCATGCGATACAAAAATAAACAAGACGTGATAGCCCAATTTTGATGCCAGATTCGAATTGAGCGCACCCAGATAAGTTAAAAAACATGCTTCGTTTCTGCAGTCAACTTTTTTTTCCAAATATGTAGACCAATGTTATTGTTAACAGCTAAAGCCCAAGCTCTATGTTTACACTCAAAATATTATGTAGTTAAATTCAAACGAAAATTCATTTTAAACAAATTAAAATTCATTTAAAAAACGGATAATTTACATTCCATTTAAAACAAATGATTTTTTTATTAATTTCTAAATTTTTTATTTATTGAACATCAATTCCTTAAAATTGAATAGTTTTTACTTTTAAAAAATATATTTTAACCGACAAAAATCAAACTACATAACAAAATAAATACGGAAAAACATTATTTTTTGGTAGTTGGTTTTTTGAATAACAAACATAAATGTTAAAAAACAAAATTATTCGTAAAATAAATATATTTTTATTCGATTTTAACAGTACGGAAAACGAATTTAATAACCTACAATCAGTTGCTGTAATAATTTTTCCTTAAAGTTGGGAAAAAATGGCAACAAGAAAACTTTGGACTTCAAGAAGAATTCTTGACAACAAGCTAGGAGGAACGTGTAAATCAATGAGGAATGGATCAACACTTCAAAAAGAACAATTCGATTTAGTTTAAATATGCATGTTTGACTATTAACTCTCAGCCATCGTCAATGGCGGTGTGTATAAACGGCAAATCCCTTTAAAGAGATTGTGTAGTTACAATTGAAACATGTGTGGGAAACCTGTCTGTTAAACCTGTCTTCTATTTCCAGCTCAGTCAAGAATGAAAAATTATCAATATATTTTAATTCATTTTATGGAGTAAAATTACTTCCTTTCTAAAAATAATTTAATTAAAATTAAATTAAAATTTTAAAATTTGGATTAAAAACCATAAACAGTTCAATAAAATAACCACAATACTAATTATTAAGCCATAATTCGAATATAAAATCAATTTTAATTAAAACTGTAATCAAGTGAATTAAACGTTTACTTATATCAAAAACATTACTGCAGAAAATTTTACTAATACCAAAAAATATTTACAGCCAATCCCACGATGTCACACGTTAACGTTCGCATAGAAAATAATATTTAAAACAAAAACTAATTTTAGAAATTGTTTTTGTTTTAAATGTTATTTTCTATTCGAACGTTAACGTGTGACATCGTGGGATTGGCTGTTAATTGATACTATTAATTTGTTTACTGGTGAAAATTTAATTAATATCACAAAATTTTTATTGAAATAAATTTTTTTCTTTTGATAACTGTTTCAAAATCTTTTTTAGTAAATACACTCAAACTATTATGTAGTTAAATTCAAACGTAAATTCATTTTAACCAACTTAAAATTCACTTAAAAAACGGATCATTTACATTTCATTTAAAACAAATGATATTTACATTAATTTTTAAATTTTTTATTTTTTGAACAGCATTTAATTTAATGATTTTTACTATTAAAAAATATATTTTAAACGACAAAAATCAAACTACATAACAAAATAAATATGATAAAACATTAGTTTTTGGTAGTTTGTTTTTTGAATTACAAACATAAAAGTGAAAAAAAATAAAATTATTCGGAAAATAACTATATTTTTATTAAATTTTAACAGAAAACGAATTTAATAACCCACAATCAGTTACTGTAATAATTTTATAAGTGTAGAGAAAGGTTGATTTATCTGAATACATTTTAACTGTTCATATCATATGATTTGGATTGGTTTTTGTTTACTATTTATTGCTAATATAACATACTTTTGCCTTGATTTTTTAAGGGCAGAACGTGATATGTTTTTCCTTAAAAATTTATTATTTACATCAATTCTCAACACTTAAGTTTTTGTTGACAATAGGCTTAGGTTTTTGACAACCGAGTTTCATATTTTTGTAATCTATGCAGTCAAAAAAAAAAAAAAAACTCTTAACTGAGTATTAATTCTTAACAAAGTCAAACACTTATAGCCAATTTCACCAATTTATTTATATATCAATTTATGTTTAAAATTTGTTTTTCATGTCAAATAGAAATAAAATTATATGAAAAACTTTATTTAAATATGAATGGATATTTAAATAGAATTGTCGAAATAGGCCATTATTGCATAAAGTATTCATAAAACTTAACATTTATTATTTTATGAATTTAGCATTTAGAATCTTTTAAAATTTATATAATTAAATATTTTTATACCCTCCACCACAATTAGTTGTGAAGAGGGTATATTAAGTTTGTCATTCCATGTGAAACTTTTTTATTATTCATCTCAGACCGCATAAAGTATACATATTCTGGGTCCTTGAGTAATTCTAAGTCGATTTAGCCGTGTCCGTCTGTCTGTCCGTCTGTCCGTCTGTTGAAAACACGCTCACTTTTGAACAACTCAAAAGAAATGAACAAACTTGGTGCCAAATTGCTTGTAGTTATCCTAAGCAGTTTGGGATTGAAATCCAGCAAAATCGGTTTGGTAGGACCAGAGCTATGAATCAAAATGTGGAACCACCACCTAAAAAAATGCTGGAACAAGGCACGGAATGAGATAAGATTTTTTATTTGACTGGAAATCGCGCTGTTAAATTTCGTGACGATCGGTCCATAATTTACCTTAGGCCCCATAGAAACCCTACTGCCGGAAAACAGTTTAGTACACCTAAAACCATAATTAATAATGCAATCATAACAGAAATTGGTACGTCACAGTTTTAAAGGACTAGAAATGACGCTGTGAAATTTCGAAATGATCGGTCCATAATTTACCCTAGGCCCCATATAAACCCTACTACCGGAAAACAGTTTAGTCGCCTTAAACCATAATTAATAACAAATCGTCACAGTTTAAGATAATAATAACATCATACAGATGTTACTCCTTAAACATTCGAACTGTCGGTGGAGGGTATCAAAGATTCTTCACAGCCGAATATAGCACTCTTACTTGTTTTTACTGTATTTTTCTATAAAAATTATTAATTGAACGAAAAACCTCAATTAACAACTTAAAAGGTAAGAGTTTTTAAACTATTTTTATAAAAAATGCAACATGATTAATATAATAAAACTAAAATGTTTTCTAGTTTAACCATTTGAAATAAATTGTTTATTTATAATTATTGAAAGTTTTGAATGAAAACGATTTATTTAATACATTAACACTCTACAGTGGGCTAAAAAAAGGAACATCTTAATAACTTAAAAATGTGTGTGACTGCCAATAAATTGAAAGGAAAAGTGCTAGTGTTAGCCAGAGTACGAAAGTAAACAAAAGCAGACCACATACTAGTGATTTGTGCGTGTGATTTGTTAGCGTTTTATTTCTCCATACACGACGAACAAATCACAATAACCTTAAACGTCAAAAAAAAAAACAATAATTGTGAAGCGGAAGATGCAATTGAACTTTTGATTATTTATTTATTTACAAAACAATGGGAAAAAGAAAAACATTTTAGAAGAATACAAAAAATTTTTGTATGCTAAACAACTCCGCAAAATATACATTTTGTACGTTGTACGTTGATGACCTTTTGTTTTTTTTTTTCTAATGTGTATTTTGTTTTTGTAAAAAATGTTTGGTTTTTTTGCCAGCCAATAGGGCGCTACGCACAACAGAAACGAACTAACGTTAACGAGTTGAACCGAGCACAATGAAGTTTCTGGTTAAAAAAATACCAAACGGAATTAAATGTTCTCATCTTTATGTTGAGTTGGATAAGGACAGTATTATTTTTGTGCTCGAAGATGTCAGACAGGGAAACGTTATTTCCTAAATGATTTACTACACAAACACCATAAGCGGTTGTCTTTTCCACAAATCTACAGATCCGAACTCTAAGGAGCGATATTAAGTGTTTGTTTTCGAACACTGCTCACAGCCCTATTAACAAGTAACAAGAGGTCGAACTTGCACAAATCACATGCACAAATCAATAGTGTGGAGCCGGCTTATAGCCTTTTTACACTTGAGCACATTTTAGAGGATATCTTGGAAGATGTTAAAAATGAAAAAACTTGTTTACATTTGTAACATCTTTCATCATAAAAATATTTATTTTCACATGTAAGAGCGAATAAAAACTAAATAAATGATATTGCTCTCCTGCTCTTTTGTATTTTTTTCTAGTGATGGTATATACTTTTTAACAAATTATTTGTTTTTTTCTAGTGATGACACTAAAATAATCGAAAGATGTTGAATGAAACAATATGAGATAGGAACATCTTTTAAAGATGACGAAAGCTGTTGACTTTAAGCCCTGTACAACTCGTATGGGAAGATGTTATCATCTTTGTGACAAGATGAAAGATGTAAGATGTGAGCAAGTGTAAAAAGCCTATTAAGCGTTTGCAATCATTTTATTTCGTACTTTGCAGTGAGTAAACCAAAAACAAAAAATTAAACTCATTTTCATTTAGTTTTGTATTGTTTTTGCTTTTGAGCACAACGCCGCTGAAAATCGTTCTTCATCGGCCAAGAAACTGTACTTTTTATGCTGCAGAGAAGACTTCTTGAACTTAACTTCAGTTTTAAATTTATAAATATCGGCTTAGCAGTTATTAAGAAATTTAAGGTCAAAGTTTAACTTTTAATGTTTTTTTTTTAGCATTTAGTAAGAAAATGCTTTCGATTGAGATTGAGAATAATATTATATAATAATAATAATAATGGAATTATTTTAATGGAGTTTTTTTAATTGCTCTGTTTTAAGAACATTGTAATCCACATAACTGCCAAATATCATTGTGATATCTTTATTCATATCAGAATTATAGTATGTCAAACCTTAAATTTAACATCTCTTTACTCGTATTGAAAGCCCTTTCATTCGTTTACACTATAGAAATAATAATTTTAATGTTTAACATTCCATGAATCAGACATATATAGAGATATTACAATGATTTTTTGAAGTTGTGTAGCAGTGGACTTAAAAGGATCTCCATTTCTGAATAAGAAATACCCCAAATTCCAAATCCCGGGAAAATGTTTTAAAAAAAATAACTTTTCTGTTACAAAAATGAAACATTACTGTTCTTATTTTTTTTAAATCGGTGTGTTGCATTTCTACTTAAATAACTTACGTAATTTGTTTTTGCTTGGAAATTTTGATTTTTATTTGGATAGGGCATGTGGGAATAGAATAAACCGCTATAATTATAGAAAAAGGCATAAGCATTTAAAAATGCAACAAATCATTGCTTAAAGTCTGCTTTCCTACCAATAAAAAATTGTTTGACCCACTATTGATAACAGTTTGAAATTAAACATAATCCACCCGATTAAAAAACTAGAAAAATCGTTAAAAAAATATCCGAATATCTTGAAAGGCAAAGGAGGTAGCTTAACAATTAAGCATATTTTTTGTAGGTCAGCTTAAGTCAATTTTTTTTGCAATTCATAAATATATATTTTATTGTCGAATGTTTTAAAAACATGAATATCCGAGGCTACCAAATTTAGAGGACCACAAGTAACTCTCACGACCCGTGTTGTTTCAAATCAACTTAAAAATCAGTTGCAGAATTTTTTTTAAACAAACCGTTCTTTAGCCATTGTGTTATATTTCAGTAAAATAAAAAGAGCAAAAAAATTTTGCGAGTAATTTCACCAAAATGGAAAAAGTGTTAAACAGAAGTTGCAAAAGTACACTCACAATATTATTACAGGACTGTAGTTTATTTAAGAAATATTCCGCTCAGTCATTTTTAAATATATAAACATTTATAATTCCAAGCAAATTTATTTTTAACTGATTCTAACAGTTATTCAAAAAACTAAGGTCATATTAATACGGATTTTCAGTTGCAGTTAATATTGTCCGTTGATTGAGTTAAATTCTTCTTTATGATAAATTAAAAAAAATGTAATTTAAAGCAACAAAAAGTTCATTTAATTTTTACTGTTAAAAATTCAACCGCGAATTCCGTAAAAACAAATAAATATGCAGTTATTTTATATAATTTTACTACCAAAAATTAATTTTTACTTATCTATAAAAAAATGAATTGCTTGTTTTGTGTAAGCAATTTCCATTTTTTATTTGTTAAAATAATTTAGTTAAATACATCAAATTTTAAAAGTAAAATAATTGCGAAGCCATATCGGTCATGCTGCTGGTGTCTTTTAATTGAGAGTTCTTCTGTAAACAACGTGTTCAGTACAACAAAAGTAAAACAAACGTGTGTAACAGGGTAAGTAAATAATAACATTCTCCCTCTATCGCGTATAAGAGAAACAAGCGGACAGGTGTCTCTCTGGTATTTTTTAGAAATTCGGCTTTTTTGTGGAGTAAACGAAAATTACTGAATTTAATCAAATAACTGAATATTAATTGTTTTTACTGAAAATGGGGTAAATTTTTTGACAGTGAAATTTTAAAAAATAACTGAATATTTTATTGTTTTTACTGAATATGGTGTTGAATTTTTGACAGTAAAATTTTACAAAATAACTGAATATTTATTTGATTTTAAGGAATATGGTGTTGAATTTTTGACAGTAAAAATTAAATGAACTTTTTGTTCAAAATAAATGACCGGTTTTGAATTGAATTTTCCTTTATTTTATATTACAATTTCAGTTAATTTTACGCACAGGATATTGTGAGTGTATATATGGGGTTCAGGAGGACACTTTCAGCTTTCTAATTGTACCAAAATCTCTTTAACCCCTTTTGAACTTAACAAGTTCTAATCCTCTGAAATTAGGACCTAACTAAAATATAGAACCTGGGGAAACTTTTTATGGTATAAAAGCTACAGAGATGTAACGAACCATTTCTTAAAGACTACTATTAATTACATTATTAATGATTACAGCTTGCGAGAATTCATAATTTAGTTCTGATCAAATTTACAAAAATTTAATTATTTTTAAAGCAACATAAAATATTTGTTTCCAGCAGCATGCCACACCCACAATTACCAATATTTCAATGGATACCTTATTTCTAATTATACCCTCACCACAATAGTGAAGAGGGTATTATGCATTTGTGCTGATGTGTGTAACACCTTAAAATATTGGTCCTAGACCCACCTTAAAGTATACCGATCGATTCAGAATCACTTTCTGAGCCAAACTAACGATGTCCGTCCGGCTGGCTGGCAGGCTGGTTGTCCATGTAACCTTGTGCGCAAAGTACAGGTCGCATTGTTGGAGATAATTTGATAAAATTTGGGAAATAGGTTCTTTTGGCCACAAGGACCAAGCCTATTGAAAACGGGCCGAATCGTAGAACCACGAGGGAAGATAGGGGGAAATTTCTTCCTCTCAAACCGATTTTAATGAAATTTAAAGCATAGATAGAACCATATCGATATGAACACAAAAGGTTTGCATTTTTTAAAAAATAGGACCGCGAGGGGAGATGGGGTAATTTTAATTTTAACCATAGATAGATCCATATCTATATGGACACAAAAGCTATACAGTTTTTCAAAAATAGGACCACAAGGGGAGGTAGGGGTCTCTCACAAACTTTCAAACCAATTTTAATGAAGTTTTTAAAAATAGATAAATCCATAGTCATATGGACACATAAGCATGATGTGTTTTTAAATACTGTGGTGTAGGGTATCATATGGTCGGGCTTGACCAACTATTCTTTCTCACTTGTTATTTTGCTGTCCAATGGCATTAAAATTTTTGAAATCGGCGAAAACAAAAAATTTGACTTTTGGCCAATGTTATTAAATTTTTACTCACAGTGCGCCGTACCGGAAGTGGTATTCATAAGTTTTGAGCAAATAATTTTCGCGAAAGTTTGTAGAGCTTCTTGTTATGTTTTTGTTTTTATTAATTCTTATTTACATCTTACAGACTATCAACTGTAAAAAATTCAAAAATTATTTCGATTAGTTTTCGATATATTTTGATATGCATAAATGGAAGAAAAAGCTATTTCTTTCGAGTATGGTGCATTTTAAGACAAACATTTTACCAGCAAAATATAACTTTAAATACAGAAACAATTTTAAAACATTTAATTGTATAAACTTGTTTTCACAGAAAAAGAAATTGTTTTCAATTAAAAAATTTGTGATATTAATTAAAAATTAATTTAATTTGCACCAGTAAACAAAATAAAATATTTTTTGATATGAACAACATCACAAATTTTTTAATAGAAATCAAATTGTATTTTGTTCTGTGTGTCCGGTTTTTACCAACATTTAGGGGAAAGGTCGGCGAATATGGCACTTAAGCTTCATTATTCTTTATAAAAATTCCTGGAAGAATTTTAATGATGTGCGTGGGATGAAAAAATGTGCGGGAATTCAGAGCCCACTCTTAAGTTTGGTCTGAGGATCACGCAACTGTTTTTATGTTGGCATTAACCTTTTTATGTAAAAACCACCAAGAAAAAAAAATTCAAAAACTGTTAAATTGTTTGAATGCAGTAACAATTAAAAATAACTTGATAATATTTGATAGCAAAATCACACAGTAGGTGGGGCCATAGTTTTTTCTTTAGTTTCAATCTTATTTTTATAACATACTGTACATGCTTTGCATTAAATTGCATTCATCATATGAATGAATAATGCCAAACAAATAAAAAACCAAACATGAAATAAAGTTTCCATTCATACAATAGTGGCTCTTTTAATTTTAATGGTTTTTATTTTAATTTGTAGTTTGTTTTATTTATCGCTTTACTTTTGAAATTTAACGAGTACGAAACGTTAAAACTTTACTAATTCACATGTTTATGGCTTGAAAATAAATCTACTGATTTAAAAAGTTTACAGAAAACAAACAAACAAACCAGCAAACTACCAATTCAAACATTTTACTGGCAGTAACGATTACTGACTGACCAGTCATCAGCAAATATATGGACGTTTTATAAATGGCCTGTGTCAGGGAAGCGTGTGCTGTTGGAGTTCTTTTTTTCACTTACTACGAGATGAAGTTGTGCTGATGCAGCTTAAAGTGAAGTTAAATAAAGTTTCTGGAATTTTTTGTATTATTATTTGTTTTTTTTTTTCATTATTACTATTTTAGTTTGTGATATTAGTGGTCAATCGTTTGGAAATTATAGTTTCAATTTACTTTAAGTAGTAATTGAATAATTGTTAAAGAGTTTATGAATGGATATAAAACGAAATATAAACTTTATTTGTTGCCTAGTTTCGGTATAATAATAATATTTTATGAGAGTGTTAGAAAAAACTTTTTGTTTTTTTATTATAATAAGTTTGAATGCGAGGGTTGTTTTGAAAGAATAATGGGAGATTTATATTAATAATAAAAGTAAATTTGTTTATATTTTTTCTCAACTTTGCGAAGAAAGCAACCTTACGTTAAAAAAAAATCAGACAAATATTCACTGTTCTTTAAAAAAATTTTTGGGTAAGATCAAATTTTTAGGGACTAGCGGATTATACTTCGTTGGCGCCTCCCTTTCTTTCGTGGACATATTTCTATTGCAAAGTTCATGTTTCTATGTTTTAACAAAAAAATTACCAACATTCCTTATCTAATTCGCACAGAACCCAGCAGCTACAATTTTATATTTTTTAACGGCCAATATCAGCAAGTTCAGTTAAAACTAACTATTACTTAAACTTCACAATATGTTTTGACAGCTATATCATATAGTTAATAATAACTTAACTTGGTAAAATTGGCCTGGCCCTAAGTTCAATATTATAGAAAAACCAAAAAGTACCAAACGTAGAACGGAAAAGTAAAAGAACGAAATTTTATTTCCCGTATTTCAGCTTTATTAAAACTTCTTTTCTTCCCATAAAAGTTTTATAAATTTCAGTATTGCCGTGGGAGGTCATAACTTATTACCTACCTAAAAAGTACTTATATGTATGTCTATGACTGGAGAAAAATGTTTGGTTAAAAAAGTACCAAAAATATGTTCGATTTTCGTCCCTTCCTTGAACGATCGAATTTCGGAAAATTAACAAAATAATAATTTTATTTTTAAGATGTGATATAATTTTTATTTCTATGTTTGTTGGTTCAAAAGATGGATGGGGTGACAAAAAAGTTTCAAAATACAGGTTTTTTCCCGTTTACTAGCCAAAAGAACCGAATTTCAAAAGAGGAGTAGATACCTTTTCGCTTATTTTTTTAAATTAAAAACGATAAGTATTCAAATTGAATCTTTTTAAGTTAAGGAGACATAAGGTTAGCCATATGGTCACCTCTAACAATACTATGTTTAAAGAAAATGTTCACCATATAATGTTTAATTTAACCATATTTTTGTCACCGACAACCATATAATGGTTAAATTAGTCCCCTACCAAGAAGTCACAACCATATTATGGTTGCCTCTGAACATGTTATGGTAATATATAACAATTATTTGTTTTTAAATTAACACTAGTATTTTTCACCTTTTCAAGAGGAACATGCTATGGTTGAAAACCAACCATGCTATTATAAGTGTTAAACATATTTACGTTATTATTAACCATAATATGTTCGGAGGCAACCATAATATGGTTGTGGCTTCTTGATGGAGGACTATTTTAACTATAATATGGTTGCCGTTGGCAATAGTATGGTTAAATTAAACATAATATGGTTAACATTTTCGTTTAACATAGTATTGCTGGAGGTGACAATATTTAAACATGTTTTTTCTCTAGGTGTAATACTTTTATTTATTTATTATTAAAGTTTTGCAATATTGCTGTGACTTTGGCTTGTGTGCGAATAGTAGCAAACCAACCAAATTATTTTTAGTTTAATTAAAAATTTGAAAAACAAACAAAAATCTTGTAAATTGATTCCAAATTTTCTCTTTCCCTCAACAAAAAAATTATATTCTTGACTGAGAGTCGTTTGTACACTAATACATATTTCAGGTCAATGAGTAGAAACAACATTTAATAGGAATGGGTTGTTACTGTTAGGGAATAAGTTGTGCATGGTGCTTGGAATGTTGCTTTTGTTGTCTTTGTTGTTACTAAATTGTAAGTTGTAACTGATGAAGATGATGACGTTTGTTGTACAAGCAGGGTTGTTAGGCTTTTTTTGGTTTCATTCCGAAACATTTTTTCGTCATTTTCTGAAGCACCAAAATACGGAATGAATTCCGTTTCCGAACGGAATTGTACTCTGTGACATGGCTGATATTTTCATAAAAACATAACAAACATTTATTTATTTCATTTATCCATATTCACAAAAACATTAAATAAAAAATAAAATCTCATTTGCTATTAACTCGAGCTATCTTTAAATGATTAATTTTTAGCGCTTTCACTAATGCAAATTGTTTTTACTGTTGAAGGTGATAAACCAAGGGTTCTGTGTATATCAACAGTCTTTTTCCCGACTTGAAACGTTTTATTACGTCCAATTTTAGTTCCAAACTAGTGCATTTTCTTCAATTTGCACTCATTTTTCTACACAACTTCTTGTTAAAAACTAACGTCTTACTTCCTAACACTCAACTAAACTTAGAATAACTTACCTAACAGAATTAAATGGGAATCCGGCTTTTTACACGCAAATAGAAAAATTCTTCACATATGATTATGACTTCAGGGAAAAAATTAAATCGTATGTAGCGACGCAAATCGAAATCATTAAAACGAAAAGCGGATTTAACCAATTTTTAAAAAGCGGACCAAAAAGGACCGACGCAAATCGGGGCTCTAGTGTATATTTTTTTGGCGTATCGATGGCATTCATTTAATTGTAGAATTCGAATTACTAGTGCTTCTAATGAAAACTACCTGGTTTGTGATGGGGGAAGAACTTTTTTTGTTTAATTTCTAATAATTTTTGTATTTCGTAAAATGATTTTTACGTTTTGAACTGTTCCCAATATAATTGTTAATATTTCTTGTAAGTGTTTTATTGATACCAGAAAATCGTCGCAACACTATTGCTTTTAGTTTAAAAATCGTCAATCGTACTGTATTTTCACAAAAAAATCGTCAAAATGACGAAAAATCGTCACATCTAACAACCCTGTGTTCAAGTTCCATTTTAATAACTATATTTTGTTGTTTTAAATGTTGTTGATGATATAAACTGGACAAGAGTTGATTAAACTATAACAAAGTCGTAATCAGGAATGGAAATCATAATACAAATGTACATTAGTTGTTGTACGTAAGACCTTGTTGCTGCAGTGGTAGCACCGCGAATTCTTAATTTGTATCAGAAACAAATCGATTATTTATTAAAATGCCAAAAAGTTGTATGCTCAATTTGGCTATTTAAAGTTCAAAAAAGGATTTTAATTATAAAAGCCTGCAAATGGCATGATCATAGTGGCCAATTGACGTCGCCAATGGCTCGTGGCACCATCTTGTTGAAACCACACATCTTCCAATTCATAATCTTCAATTGCATTTTAAAAACATGTCAGTTATCTATAGCGCTCTAAATTGACGGTAACCCCACAATTTTCCTTACAGAAGCGATAAATTGTTGTTAACAACATAGATTAAAATTAATGGCATCACTGTCAAAAAAATGGCTAAATAACGAAAAACAAAAAGCGAAATAAAAAAAAATTATTAAAAATAAACAAAATTTTTTAGTTTTTTTTTTTTTTTTTAAAGAAGATATGGAGGGCTCAGAGCTGAAGCGAAGCGAAGCTGAGTAAGTGAATTTCCATTAATTTCTGGAGCCATTGACATGGGCTTATTACCGTTACCTTTGGAACGAAAAACTTTTTGATCTAGTCCGTTACATAACTCGATAGAGTTAAACTTTGCGAAGAATTTCACACCAGTTTTAAAATACATATATGGATTTTATTTTATGACTTGGTTCGGTTCAGCTTTGAACCCTCCATATGTACATAAGCTTTGACTATTTAATCAAATGCAAATTAAATTGCCATTTTCAACTAATATTTTTTCTTTAAACTATTTTTTTAATTTTTCGATATTTAACAATAAATAAACAACACTAGAAAAATAAACAGCTATCTTTACGATAACAAGTGTTGTTTATAATGTTACCAAGGCGAATTCATAATGGTGACATTTTCCAGTCATCTGTTTATTGTTTATTTTTTTGTGTGTATACTGAATGTCAAGCTTTGTTTACATTTTGTGAAAAAATTAATTCAAATTTAAAATTCAATAAAAATTTAAATAGTTGAAAAAAAAACTTATTTAAATTGAATAAAACAAAAAAAAAAGTTAAAAAATATAAACACAAGAAATTAAACATGCGTAAGGAATAAGTGGAGCCACAGTTAATTTGCAATTGCGGAGTTTCTTTAGCAATTGTGTATATTTTATTAACAAAAAAATGTCCTTTTTTATATTTTTAACAAATATTTTTGACATTCACTCTAACTTTTTACAAAAACAAAATACATAGTATTTTTCAATAAAAAGGGATAGCTAGCATAACTCTATCTCATGATGCGGTCACCTTTATAAATTTTGAATGTTACAGAATATCAAAATCGTTAATTTGCTTGTTAAATTTTTTAACAATGACAACTATTGTTAAAATTTATTACAGAATCGCACTACTGCTGTGTTATAATTGAAATTCTGTAAGGTGTTAAACGGATTAGTAAATCAATCGTCATTAAATTCTCCTTCTAATTTCATTCGGGATTGAATCAACTTTTTTATTCTTAAACCAAGCGCATTTTGATTGATTCGATCTTAGCTTTTACTTAAATCAATCTTGTTTTCGGAGTATTTCAAGTACGAATTTGGGACAGAAAATCCGTACTTGAATTAATCTCTCTATACTTGATTATTTTTATTCAATTATTAATACCGCTTCGGATTTATTTAAGTACGGCTGGATTGATTTTTATTTTGAGTGTACTTCGGTTGTTAAACGATCGATATTCAAAAATGGCAAACCCTTCACTAAATAACTGGCACTGCAGATCACAGATATTGAATAACTGACAGTCTTGCCCGACCGATAATTTTGAAAGCACTGAAGTGCTAACTCTGTATATTGCCTTTAATAATTATCTTTTAAAGTAACAGATTAGTACAAAGTAGTTTACTTGAAACTTATTACATACAACATTGAGCAAAATAGCGCAAATAACGAAATATATTCTCAATATAGAGCTAAAAGTGGTAAACAAGTTATTGATATTATTAACCATAGTATGTTCGGAGGCAACCATAATATGGTGGTTTCTTCTTAATCGAGACTGTGAAAACCATATGGTGCATTCTCTTTTAATACCGCAATATCAAGTCTAAATAAAGAAATACGTGACACTTCAAAAGAACTTAAAATAGAACCATCATGGTCACAAACTGCATTATAATTTAAAAGTAAGTTCAAAATTAGAAAAGTAATTTTCCAACCCTGATTGTGATAGTATTTGTTCCACCCACCAAAAAAAAGCAGTAAAAGTTTTTGAAATAATAATAACTAAAATTTGACTTTATTATTATTGTTACAATTTTCTAATACAAACTAGAATATATTTTCGGTTTATCTTCTATAATAAACTTAAAAAAAAAAATTGTATTCATAAACGTACATTAACAGCTCTTTTACTATTAAGTGTTTGTAGCGATTTTGTTTTTATGTATGGCAACTTTCCTTATACTTTGCTGCCCTTTTATTGCTAGTGATGCATGAAACTTCTATTCGGTTCACATGATATTCTATAATAAATACATTTTTTTATAATTTGAGATCTTAAAACTTATTCTTATATATAAATACATATTATTATAGTTTCTGAACATAATTTTACCGAAAGGTGTTATAAAAATGTTTGTTTGAACCTTTTTTTAAATATACGATAAGAAAGTATTCGAATGAAAAGTTTGTTTACCTTTTATTTGCATCACTATTATTTTTAATGCTTATTTTCCTTATTTTTTTAATTTTTGAACATCAATTCATTCTTTAAAAAATTAAAAAACCTAATTGCAATAATTTCAAAAATAATTAAAGCGAATATCTGCATTTGACTCTGAACGCATTCATTTAAATCATATAACAAATTTTTAAAATATTTTACAACATAACTTTAAATTGGTTGTCTAAAATACAAAAAAATTAATTAAATGTATTAAACATCTCCATATTTATAAATAAAAAGTTTTTTTCCATTATTTTAAAACATATGCATTTCACAAAAATAATATCATAAAATGCAAACACTTTTATCAAAATGTCATTTTATTTTTGGCTTAAAGAAGGGTAAATCCAACAATACATTTTCTTACTTTTTGAATGGTTTATTACAGGTTTAATAGACTATTTTTCGTTTATGAATACAACTTTAGCAATTTTTCCTTAAATATGGTTTATTAATCGTTAATAAGTTTTTATGAATACGGCTGTAAAAGTTTGTGTAACATAATGATTACAAAAGTGCCGATGGTCTTGTTTTCTTTAGTTTGTGTCGCCTTAACTCCATGTTAATGATTAATAAAACGTGATAATATTTTTGTACATCCAATTAATGAAACCAAAACAACTTAATAAACTAACAACTAAAATATCAGATTTCCTTTGTTTCCGTCTTCTATAGGGATGCCAATCCCGATAATCCCGGGATTTTCGGGATTCAGTAAATTTAGTTAATCCCGAAATTGTAAACAAAATTTTTTTGCTTAACCATATTTTATAAAAAGAAATTCATCATTACATTCCCCCTTGAGAGCATAGGGAACAAAATACTGATCTTTACAATTTACTTGATTAACTCTGTTAATACTGTCATTGAAAACGAATCAAAAAAGTTGAAATTAAGCGTGTCCAACAATTATAAAGAAATTTTAACGAGAAGTAAAGAAAATAATTAAAGAAGAAAATTAATAAAGGAAAAAATGTATTTTGAAATGCACAAAACATTCCACTGGTGCACCAAATTCGACATTAAAACTTTACTCTTCACAAGGTTAGAATTATTAAAGTGTTTAACGAGAGTAGGCATAGGAACTACGGCAAATTTATGGAGCGATTTTACAAAATTAAGAAGTGTATTTTAAACACTACACAATTCCTTCCACTTTGTGGTGGATATAAAAATGTGTTTTTGTTAAAATTAGATTTTTATGGTTAACTAAATAAATTGATTTTGATAATTAATTTCGAATTTAAATTTTAATTATTCCACAATACTAATTATTGTTAAAGCTAAGGCACGAGCTCTATGTGTACATTTGTCCTTCAAGTTGTGCTGAAAAAGGTCAACAGAATAAGAGAAAGACAAAGTGAAAAAACAAAAAAATGTACTTGGACTTCAAGAAAAATTCTTGACGAAAGTACGAAAAAACAGAAGTAAAGGAAAAAACATGTAAAATCAATTAAAGTGGATAATCATTCAGAAAAGCAAATTTCGATCTACCAAATGTTAAAATACAATTTGGTTTAAGGATTGATGTTTGACTAGTGACGTCAGCAGTCGTCGATGGCTGCGAGTGTAAGACGGCAAATCCATCTGAGGAGATCGAGTGGTTGCGATCGAAACATGTCATGGTAACCTGCCGGCCAGGGTTCGAGCCCGAGCCACGTCAAGAATGAAAGATTATCAATAACAATTTTAATTGATTTTCATGTTGTAAAATTCCTTTCTTCATAAAAATAATTTAATGAAAATTAAATTTCATGAACTTTAGCCTAATTGAAAATATTAAAAATTTGGATTAAAAACCATAAATAGTTCAACAAAATAACCACAATACTAATTAATTTTTTTAATTTCTACAAATTTTTTTACTGATTCAATTAATATTTTTGTTTGATTTTTATTTAACCAACAAAAATGTGGACAACTATTCAAAAATATAATATACGCGTTATTGGTTTGAAGTTTTCATAATTTTGTATGAAATATTTAACGCTTTTTAATGTTGTCGTCTTTTTGCATTTTTTTATTTGATCGTTAGCAACACTTCTTTATGTGAAATATAAGAACTACAACAAAAAACACATACAGTCTATTTTTGGACACTTTAAAAAAGTACAACAATAAAGGCCTAACCATAATATGCATAGCCTTGCTTAACCTACTGTCAAAAATTAATAAAAAGTCTCTCAAATGTATGTAGAAAAACAAAAACAAAATAAAAAAACATTTGATTCCGTACGGAATGTGCGATTAGATTCGCACCTTGCATAAGCAAATGACAGTTTCATTAAACTTAGTTAAAAGTTTCCTTAAGTTCAATATGGTTTGCCTCATATAATTAACATGTATTCGCACATTTGCTTAAGCCAACTTAAGCACATTATGGTTGGGCCTTAAGAAAGATGATAAAATAGCATGATGAGATTTGTAGTAAAAAAACAAAAAAATAGCAGGTAAAAAAACGTTTCACTCTTTTTAAACAACAGAAACAACAACATTAGAAGAAACAAAATAAATTTTTGGCTGGTTTCAAGTTGGTAAAAAAAAAAACAAAATCCCGTGTTCAATTTTTTCCCACTGTTTAGTTAAATACATCAAATACAAAAATACAATGATGACGAAAAATATATCGAGTCGGTCTGTCGCCGTTTTTGGTTACATTTCTTCTTCTTTAGCAAAGGAAAGGATGCAGCAACAGTGAGTGATGAAGAAAAACATTTTGTGTGTTTAAATAAGACTTCGTTCAAAAATTATTCAAACAAAAAATGTGTCTCAAAGCCAGCCGGCCGCTCTGCTCTGCCTTCATATTCTTCTATAGTGCTTACTTGTGTTAGCGTCATTGATTGTGCAAAAACTTTTTTGTTTGATTCAGTAAAATTATTTGTTTGAAATTTATATGAATTTCAGTAAACTTTTTGTTTGATTCAGTTAAATTATTTCTTTAAAAAAATTAGTGTTTTTTTTCAATAAACAAAATACAAATAAATTGTTTGAATATGCGAATTTGTTTAAAGGACCGATTTCAGACAAAAAATTGTTTGATTCTACAAACTTTTTGTTTGAATTGGAAAAATAATTTTTTCTGTGTATAAATAAATTATTTTCAATTTGCAAATTTTATTGGATTATTATTGTCAAAAAATCTAAAACACTAGTAAAAGATTGACAAAAAAAATGACAATTGTGGTTTTTTGATTAAACTGCTGTTTTTTAATTGAAGTTTTTGCTATTTAAATGAGGCTTAAGTTTAACAAATCTAATTTTCATTAAATTATTATAATAACGAAAGGAATTTTACAAAATAAAATTAATTAAATTTTTTTGATAATTATAATACTTGCCTGATTGAGGAATTGAACGCGGATCGAATTTACATGTTTCGAGAATAACCACATTCTCATCATCCGAATTCCTTGCAGTTTTAAACTTTCTTCCTTACTTCTGTCTTGAAAAAATAACTCATTATGTTCTCCTGCATAAAATTAAGTATTGACTGTAAGACGCCTCGCAAAATTAACTCCATATTAATGTTAATGTCTAGATAAATTACAACACACAAACTAATACATAAATCATACAGCCTGGCCCACGATGTCGACCGCTATCACTTGCTTACATTTTTTACGACAAACAGGTGATTTAAAGCTCCACAAATCGATCGATAATGCAAGCGAGCGATAACTTAATAGTTTTCATATAAAATTGCAAAATCCGTCACTTGTTTTGTGGTTGTTTACAGAGGCATTTTGTTGCAATATCGAACGAAATTGTGTTTTCAATATTACTTGAAACACAAGCACTCATTATTTTTTTATAATATTTCTTTAAAACAACACCACCAAGGCGAATTCATGTAAACGGTGGTGGCGAAACTACAGCAATTACACCACCAAAAATACAACATTGTATTTTATTTGTTGCTTTCGTTGGTCGGTATGTCAAAAACACAAGCAACTTTTGACATTTCTTTCTCTAAGCAAGAAACAAAAGTAGTACAGCTGTGCTTTCAACGCCACCTGAAAAATGAATTCGCCTTGAACACCACGAATAAAATTTTATTTTTTTATAAAATATTTTTTAAAAAAAATCTATTTTTGAAAAAAGATGTTTAGTTTTACTGCTTTGTTATCATTTGTTACAAACCAAATAGCACAGATCTGTATTTTTATGGCTTAAGTTTTTGTATACAAACTAGCGTTTAATTTGTGGAATAGTTGATGTGGCAATATAATCATTTGTCAATGAATAAATCAGAATGTACTTATAAAGGGCCTCGGTTTTACAAAAACTGTCGAGGATCGATCGTCTGATGATCTCGATGACCATTTGATCGACCTCGATTAAGCAGCATCGGTCTCGGATAAGCTCCCGTGTAAAAACGGCCTAAGCCGTACTTGCGTGGCGCCAAGTTTTTCTCGGCAGTCTTCGACTAGATAAAACCCGAGCAGCAGCTTTCAACAATTTAAAGAAAATAAAATTAAACACAAACATCAACATTAAAAAAAAATAAACAACAGTGAAATTAACATGGACTTAAGGTGAACAAACAAGAAAATTAAAACAAGCACAAAGTTGCGAACGAACAAGAACCATTACAACAGACACATACTTATGTAAGTCGAAACAAACAAAACCATTCAAATAAACACACAAACTTAAACACGTAACATCAGGTCAACAAAAACCCAATTTTTACAAAAATATTAAACACAAGCACTGAATTAAACAATCAATAAATTAGTTTTTAAAATTAAACCTGATCTGCCGCTTTATTGACAAAACAACCACTGGAAGTAAGTACTACATACATACATTCAATCCCTTTGAATTTAATTAATTGTAGCCGATATAAAACACCCCACTACTGCACCCTACACATTTATTACATTTCGTGTAATAAATAGTTTTAGTTCCCTACTTCGGTTACGCCAAGTAGATGCAACAATCTTATAATTTACGATTGGGAATTTGTTTAAAAACAAAAAACGACATACATTTTTTTTCGTATTCTGAAGTTTGGTATCTTTGTTTTGTTTACATTACATTTTTTATAAAGTCATTTGACAGCAGGGGGTAAAATGCCTGTTGTTTTTCCTCTTGTTGTACTAGTGAGGTCACTTTGTTAACACATTTTAAAATAAACAGATTACGTTAGAGACGCAAAGCATGAGCACCGACATGTCGATAATTAGTGGAGCGCTTATAAGAACAATAATATTGTAAGCGATTTGTTGTCGCTCGCTTAAGCTGTCTATTGACATGGTGGGCCAGGCTGTTTATGTCATAAAAAAATACGACAATAAGTTCCAATAAGGCAAACTCTCGAATAATTTACCTGTTATAAGTTATAACGGTTTTGGGAACACATAAATCCAATTTCTTACTTGTTTCATTATTTGTGAAAATTGCCGCAAAGTCATATAAATTCGAATACATTTCAGGAATTACAAATCCTTACTGAAGCAGTATAACGAAAAATTTCCAGATTTTTTTAAACACAGATTTCTATCACATGCGAATGAATCTAGAAACGAATTCATGTTAAATATAACTGCCAATTGCTTTTCCTTTTGCAATAATGTAGATAAGTTGAAACAACAAAACAAGAAAAGGCTTTGCAATAAATTAAAACGACCAACTGATTGAAAAAAGGATGTGCTTATGCTAAATTTCTTCTTTGAAATATTTTTCAAGGCTCTTTTGTCTCATCAGTGCCTATAATTTGCGCTTGAATTCAATGGCCCAGCAACCAACTAACCTAGTGTAAAGTGTAAAAAAGGATTTCTTGTATTTTTTTTGCTTTTTGCTGATTTCTTTCTATAGATTTATAGCAACACTTTCTTTTTTTCTATTTCATTGTAGTTCTAATGGCGTCGTTTATTTATGTAGAGCTGCCCCAATATTTAAGACAAAAAAGAAATCGTTTTAAAAAACAAAGAAGAGGAGAAGATTTCAAAAAAATACAAGTAAGAGGTCAATATTCGGCAATGCAGAATCTTATATACCCTTAACCATGGTGCGATAAAAACAGAAAGTTATAAGAAAAACCCCGCGACTACTCCAGATATACAGACATTTATTTTCATTGTCGCGCCCATTTCTCCAAGCCCGCGCACTTTTTCTCAGATGTCTTGTGTTGGTGTAAAGCTATTAGTACTAAATTTTTTTAACTTTTGCTGTAGCTGATCTGCAGCCGTATTCCGTAATTCGCTAAAGCTAAATCTCTATCGCTAAAAATCTATAAAGTTGATTTAGCAATTTTTGGCTACAACTGTAATTCAGTAACGTGCATTGCTAAATTTGGCAATGCAATACAAATTTAATTTGCCGTAATTTTAGCTTTTAGTGTCATCGCTAAAAATTTTGAATTTTGTGTTCTCTAAGGAATTTTAGCGATCGAGATTTAGCTTTAGCTAAGCGAATTGCAGAATATTATTGGAGGTTCCACGCCCTTTTAGCTGATAACACCAACTTTTTTTAGGGTTCCGTGTATTGATAACCAAAATTTAGACAATTTTTCTTCTACCGTTCTCCAAATATAAAGAAATATATTTTGTGCCGCGCCCATAACTCCAATCCCTCCCAGATTTTGTCAGATCTTGTGAATTGATATCTTTAATATTTTATATTATATATTAGCTTATATATATATATATATATATATATATATATATATATATATATATATATATATATATATTAGCTCGTGCCGTTCTCTGTTTGTTAAGGAAGTGCCACGCTTACATAAAATTTCAATAAAATATATAGTATAAAAATATACATTTTATTATACTACTAAAGTGTCATCGGTTCAGCGGCAGTGGCAGCTTTACACATTTCTCTTTTTAAGCAGAAATATAAGATATATGAGCCAGTGTTACCACCAGCAAAATTCAAGATTACACTTGAGATAAAGCAAAATCACCCGATTTAAATGAAATTACACCTAGGGTTGCCATACGTACTGTTTTAAGCAGTACATGTACTGATTTTTTGCAAATGTACTGTGTTATGCACAACTCCTAAAACATTACGCAAATGTACTGTTTTTTACACTTTGTACAGTTTCTTGTACTGTTTTTTTTTGCTCAGTCTTAAATATAGACTGGCTAACAAAAATTATGTTGTGTTAAAAAAAAGTGTTTAAATCATAAGAGTTTTTACGCTGTGGTCATTGTTTTCTCATTAATACACAGTAGAAATTTAAATTTTAATGGGTGACTCGTAGCAGTGGTATATTTTCATCTTGTTATGATTTTATGGCTACCTCTTCCAATAGTCTTTCCCTTTCCACACCTGAGAACGACAAAATGTCACACAAATGTCGTTAATTTTTAGAACTTTTTTAATATTCGGGCATGTTCTGAAAATCGAAATCACGTGAAATTGAAAACCAACAAATTTGGAAAATTATCCGAGTTCAAAATTTATAAAAATACCTAATACCTTTGAGGACCACTTTTCTTTACCTAAACTACTGAAATAAGAAAAGGATAAGTTAATTTTTACAAAATTTTTATTGAAAATATTCTTCATTTTCAATTGCACTTGATTTTAAATATTTTCAGATTTTGTGAAATAAAAATAAACCAAACTCTATATTATTTTTTTTTTTGGGATTTTGTAGATTAATGGCCAATTTCACCAAGTTCAGGTTTAATTAACTTTCATTATAAAAGTCAAAAAAACCTATTGTTTTAGTAATAGTTGATTGTAGCTGAACTTGATAAAATTAGCCTTAAATAATTTAAAAAGTGGAAAATTAATTTAGGAAACAAACATTTTCTCAAATTCTATATGATTTGTGCAACTATGTGTGTAGTGAAAATCTCTTAAAATACGAATATGTTTAAAGAAAATCGTACTTACACAATCAATGAATTAATTGTTTTGAGCTAAGTAAAACTTTTCTCCTTTCTTATATGGCTTACAGCAATGTTATGGGTTTCCTGCTTTGTTTGTGGTGTTTGCTTTTTAAACGCAAATGGAGTAGTTTCATATATATATGAAATGCCATAAAATGGAAATAATTCCGTTGACGTTACACATTTTAAGTGTATTTCTTTATATAATTGTTGTTGCATATTCAATCAAAAGTTTAAAATATTAACCCCAATTTCACCAAGTTCAGTTAAAACTAACTATTACTTTGACTTCCAGCTTACAATATGTTTTGACAGCTTGAACTGACAGTTAATAACAGCTGAACTTGGTGAAATTGGGAGTTACTTATAAAAACAAATGGTTATGTTTTCGTCAAAAAAATGTACTGTTTTTTTCTTGATTGTACTGTTTTTTTGTATTCAATGTACTGTTTTTCCGAATTTAAAATCTGGCTACCCTAATTACACCTGATATAAAATTCAAGTTTTATTTAATAAAAAAAAAACATTTACAAAGAAGCAAAGACACAACAAACTCATTGCAAGAAGATCAAAATTAGTCAAACTATTAAGATTCTTATTGTAATTTTAAATAAATTAACAAAAATAACATTTAAAACAATTAATAAAACACCTAAAACATTAGTTAATTTATACATTTGGTTGCATATATTTAGGGAAGGTTTCAAATGTTCTATGGGTGTTTTTAACCCCATAGAGCTTAGGAAAAGTTAGCTGTCAAACGAACTGTCATACTGCTTTCACTTTTTGCTCAGGCACATCATCATGAATAGATTCATGCTTGAACATTGCCACAAAATTATCCAAATTTACTTTGAAAATCAGACTTTCGCAACTTATTTTTTTACAAATGAAGGCGATGTGTTGATTTAGAGAAAATAAAGTGTAAATTAAACTTTCAGGTCGCGCGATGTGACACCTCTTGATTGTTTCTTTAGGGCTGTGAAGTGCCAGTTGTATGCTGATAAACCAGAAACAATTGACGTCTTGAATCAACATTGTTAATTTTATTCGCGACATGCAGCCAGCAATGCTCGAAAAAGAGGAACAACATTGGACGTGCCTGTTTGTTTTAAATCAGTTTCAAATAGTAATGCCGTGTATTAAACTGCGATTAAAAATATTTTTTTTTTTTTGGTGTTGTCTACCTTTTTAAGTTTCATGGTCTTAAAAAATACCCTTTATTCCTTATTTAGACAACAAAATGCCTGCAGGGTTTTATACAACTGAACCTTTCGTAATTTAGTTTAACAACTGTTAAGGGCGTTAAATAATCCTTAAACTAAAGTATTTGAAAGTTGCCAGATAAAAATAAAGTTAATTATATGTTGGAATATTGGAAACATATCTTCCCCCAGGCTAGTTTGGAGTTTAAATAACTTTTTTCAATAGACTTCAAGTTCTAAATCACTATTATAGTCATCTCTATCCAAATCTAAGAGTCCATCTTGCTACATTCATAACCGAACTTTTAAAAATATATATTAAATGATTGAAGACTTTTCTTAAAAAGAAACCGAGACTTCAGAAGACTGTGCATATTTTTTATCAACAATATTTAAAAAAAAATAAATGTCATCACTGAAATCGAATCTTGATTTTATTTGGGTTTCTGAAGTAAAAATTTTAAACTACACTTGAATTACACCTAATAGGCTTTTAACACTGATCAACATCTAACATCTACCATCAATGATGTAGAAAACGTGAAACACTCAAACATCAAACAAAAATGTCAACATTTTTGAATTAAAAATGTTTTTTTCTCATAAGAGTGCCAAAATTTAAAAAGAAAACTCAAAAATGTATTTGAAGTTCAATTTGTTTAAAAATATAAAAAATACTTAACAAAAAAAACATTGCAATAAAAGATAAAACTTGACAAATGGAAACGCTGCTTTCAAAACAAACTTCTTTTTGTCAGTGAGGCCACAATAATAATATAACTTATTGCCACTTTTCTAGTGATGACACTAAAATAATCGAAAGATGTAGAATGGAATAAAATGAGATAGGAACATCTTTTAAAGATGTTGGTTTTTAGCCCTATGTATTTCTTATGGAAAAATGTTAACATCTTCGCAAATGGTGCCAAATTGATGGTAGATGTTAGATGTTGATCAGTGTAAAAAGGCTATAAGAGAAATTAACCACGTTCTACCCACGACAGTAAAAATTATACCAAATTCGGTTAATTACTCACAAAGTGGCAACACTGATATAGGCATTTCCAGCGAGAAGTCTACTTTTTGTAACGTTACGCCAGCAAGTTATTCAAACTGTTCAAAAAAATTTGATGCATTATGTTTTTTTTTTTTTTTTTTTTTTTTTTTTTTTCAGCACACTAGAATAAAAACAAGTAAAGAAAACAACATGAAATTTTATAAGTTAAAATAACTGGTGGCTATTTGTTGATATCTCAAGCATTTATGGAAAGATGTGACTGAATTGAGGCTAAGATATGTTCTTTGCACTGTTCCGTTATTTACAGTGCATTAGTGGAGTAAGTTTGTTTCCAAAACAGATGGCGCTAGTAACATAGTTTTTGCACGGGCCGTTACAACCAAGTACTAGAGTGTAAAAGTAGTGTTAACTCCTCATTATCTCATAATAAGTACTCTGGGGTTACACCAGTTACGCGCTGATAGCCTCAATTTTAATAGCAAAAAATGGCATAAATATATCGAGCCCTAACCGCGAAAATAACGTAAACGACATGATTTTCAATTTTCGTTTTTTTAATAAATGACTATATTGGCAACACTTGCATCATCTCCTAAAATGTCATGGTCACAACAGGTACGGTTATGATTTTATAGCAAAAATAATTTTATTGTAAGCGACAAATATCATACAAAATTAATCTATATATAAAAGAAAGTCGTGTTAGTTACACCACTTATAACTCAAGAACGGCAGAACAGATTTGGCTGAAAATTGGTAGGGAGGTAGCTTAGAGCCAGGAGACGGACATAGGATACTTTTGCCCCGCCCACTTTTACGCCCACTTTTTTCGATTTACCTAAAATCAGAAAACGGCTCCATCGAGTTGACTAATTTTTCTTTCAAATCTTCGTATTAATCCATTTTAAGTTTTCATCGATAGAAAAATTTACCACGCCTACTTTTACGCCCACTTTTTCTATTAAGCACATAAATTGAGAACGGCTTGACCGATTTGGACGATTTTTTCTTTAAAATGATCGGCATGGTCCACCTTAGGGTTTTACGGAAAGAACATTTTGCCCAGCCCACTTTTTTCGATTTACCTAAAATCAAAAAACTGCTCCATCGATTTGACTAATTTATCTTTCAAATGTTCGTATTAATCCATTTTAAGTTTTCATCGATAGAAAAATTTACCACGCCTACTTTTACGCCCACTTTTTCTATTAAGCGCATAACTGGAGAACGACTTGACCGATTTGGACGATTTTGATTTGACTAATTTATCTTTCAAATGTTCGTATTAATCCATTTTAAGTTTTCATCGATAGAAAAATTTACCACGCCTACTTTTACGCCCACTTTTTCTATTAAGCGCATAACTGGAGAACGACTTGACCGATTTGGACGATTTTTTCTTCAAAATGATCGCCATGGTTTAACTTAGGTTTTTACGGAAAGAAAATTTTGCCCCGCCCACTTTTTTCGATTTACCCAAAACCAAAAAACTGCTCCATCGATTTGACTAATTTTTCTTTTAACTGTTCGTATTAATTTATTTTACGTTTTCATCGAAAGAAAAAATTACCACGCCTACTTTTACGCCCACTTTTTCTATTAAGAGCATGATTTGAGAACGGCTTGACCGATTTGAACGATTTTTTCTTTAAAATTATCGCCATGGTCCAACTTATTCTTTTTTGATTGAGCCCATATCCACACCATATGTAAGTTATTTTTTAAAAAAAATTTATGATAGGTATTCCATGGATTTTTATTTTAAAGGCCGTAAATTTCGTTAAATGCTCAATTTAAATCGTGTGGTAATACAAAACTAATGTTTACTTAGGGCCAGCAACGTAGACCGGGTCAGCTAGTATGAAATAAAATAAAAAAGATCTCTCCTGTAAAATTTGATTTTTGTCGCTTACATTATTTTCGCGGTTAGGGGACGATATAATTACCTTGTTCCTATTATTTCTGCCATCTTCCGAAAACCCATTTCAACAGACAGACAAACAGACAGATATCGTTAGATCAACGTATGTACTCAAAATAAAAATACTTTATAGGGTCAAAGATCAACATTGTAGATATTACAAACGTAATGACAAATTTATATGTATAAACACTTTAACCTTGGGTGAAGGGTGTACAAAAATAAAACTGCAAATATTTTGCTACAACGAGTACAAGTAAGTTGTTCATTAAGTGGAATTTAGCAGTTTGTAGTTTCTCTTTTTTTTTTTGATTCTTTGTAGATAATTTTTTACAAAGAATTTTAATTACGTCTGACCTTCAAATTGAGTTAAATTGAAAATTTTATTTAAAGTATAATTTTATTTTATAAAGATAACATAGCAAAAGCTGAATAATGATAAAATTTTAATTAAACAATGTTTACATAGAAATTCTCTTTATTCTTCTTCCCTATTTCTGTTAGTCCGAATTTACTGTTTCATCTTTTGATGCTCAACTTCTTTGCAATTCCCCTTTAAAGATGCCAATATAATCACACGCAGCAATCGGTTTCACCTTTTTTTTCGGTTCAAAACAACAACGATTTTATTAACAGCGAATCAAAGATAAAAAGAAAGGAAATAAATTACATGCTGCGTCGTTGTGCATATACCAACGAATATTGTGCGTAACATTTTCACTTGGTATTCGCAATAAAGCAATAATTTCTTTCACTATTTGTTCACACAATTCTCATCAAGGGAACTTTAGTAAATTTTGCCTTGATCAATATTAAGTATTTTTTTTTATATATATCGTTAAAATAGAAACTGGGAATTATTTCCTTTTGAAGGTTACTTTATTTTAGTTATGTATTTTATAAAGCTTTTTTCTAATAGTCCGTAGCGGGCCAGAAAATGCATTACATTCTGCTGGTGTCTAATAATTGTAAATTTTTCTGTACATACAACATACTTCATTGCTGTCCTAAGGAAAGCTAAGGTAAAATGTAACTAGAAAATACAATAGTGGTATTCACACCGAACTTGTTAATTTGTTACTCGGTAGTTTGTTAATTTGTTAAAGTTACCAACTGTGAACGACCCCCTGTTTAAGACTTTGTTAGTCTGGTAACTTTAAAATAAAAAATTTAACAAACTTACTCTCAATGTACACGAAAATTGCCAAAACACAAATATTTTTTAAGAAATGTATCACAAATGACTTTTTTATTATATTTATTTAGAAACTGCAACACTGATTTTGAGTTACCAACTAACAACTATTTTATCAGGGGTGCCGTGTCGGTAATTTGTTAAATGTTAATCCGGTAACGCGTTAAATATACAAAAACAAAATGCGTGTAAAAAAGTAACGATTAACGACTAACAAACTAACAAGCTCGGTGTGAATACCACTAATATAATAGTCTGGTAGTGTATAAAGTCATTTCTGAAAAAAATTGAAGGAATAGGACAATTACAAAAAAGCTTTATAAAATACATAACTGAAATTTAGCTCATAGAATAAATTCGAAAAAATAAAAAATGTTGAATATCGTTAAAATTGTTATTCAAATCTCATGTACATTGTACAACTTCATACAAATTGTTGCTGTAGCAGAAGTAGACTCAATTTTATAAAAAACCTCTTTACATTTTTGTTAAAAAAATTAAAAAAACAATTTATGAAATTCTTTGGGGGGGAATAAGAAATTCGAAATTATCGCTATCATTGTGAACGCAGCTTAAGTGTTCAGGGGAACTCTGTCGAGACGACATTTGACCTACAATTTCACATAAAAATTTGTTGTAGAAAGTAGTTGTAAGGTAAAATCTATTTGATTTTGAGAATGTTTGTTTGTATGTTTGTTTATTAGAAAATGTCACCAGTGCAATAATATTTAATACCTTTTAAATTTAGAACTGGACATTAATATTGGCAACGTATACAATTTGAATAACTCATAAAGTATTACAATAAATTTTAATTAAAAAAAATAAATAAAAATTTAACTTTAATGTATTTGGGTCGATATCGCGAAATGACTTCATTCTGTGGCCCGACGCATTTAGTGTTAAAAATATAACAAAATTGAAATTCTGAGAAATAAAACAAAATGTCCTTCAACGAGGCGCGGGAATTAAAATAAAATATTTTAGATATTTTTATGAAAAATTTGGTCGCACGGTGCAAATCGTATTACCATGTGTGTGTCCAAACGTTTTATGTTCAAAAAACACAGATTTTCATTAGTATCTCAAAATATATATTATAAATGAAGTACATCAAGTTATTCAAGAAGAATGAACCAACTCAATTTTATTTTATCAATAATTTTATTTTAAAATTTATGATTTTGAGACATTTTAGTCCATGGCAAATGTTTTTCGTCATTCCCCGTGGGCCAATTTGTTTATTAAAAAAAATGCTTTAAACCGGTTTTTTGGTTAGGTGTAAACTGTCAATGTAACGACAATTCCCGTTAGTTTTAAAGTTAATTGATAGAAGTGAAAAATGTAGTCAGTTGTTTGAGAGCTTTTGAAGTGTTTAGTGTTTTTTGAGCATGTTCCTGAAATATTGTCATTCTCGTGGTAAGTATATTTTTCCGTTATTTATATTATAATTTTTAAGTTCGTTGTATTGGTTTGTTAATTTTTTAAGTCTTTATTAGATTTTAATATATTTTACAAAAATTTTTGAAGATTTTCACATTTAAATCCAGAAAAATATTGTTTCCATCATTACCGTGCAGTCATTACCATGGGAATAATCTAAACCACGGCAATGACAAAAGGAACACGGAAATGACCTTTTTAATGTAAATTTGAGATTTTTCAATCTATGGTAATTATTATAGAAATTTGATGTTCCCCAAACTTAAAAAGTACACCTGGAATTATCTTGAGTCTGGCCATGCAAAGGGAGCTGCAGATGGTGTATGTAAACGAACAGCTGATATATACGTGGGTCAAGGTCACGATATTGCTGATTTTAATACAGTTGTTGCTGTTATTAAAGAGAACTGCCCAAATATAACAATATTCAAGATATTTGAACGCGTTATAAAAGAATTTGAACAAAGCCAAAAAATTTGTTAGGACGATGAAAATACACCAGGTTATTATCTTTGTCGCTATTGTAAGATTAGGTGTATTGATTTGTTTTTCAGGTTGTAGGGAGAATTAAATCCTACTGTATATGGCTAAGATCTTTTTAATTGTACAACCTCATGTGACCATCATCATCTAGGACATCTGGACTTTATATCCCTTTACAGCAGCATTGATTCCCCGGAAAGTAGTATTGATGATGGGTCATTCTCGTTGTTTGAGCATAATGCACAAAACAAGCTAAAGTATAATGAAGTATACAGCTCCGACTCAGATGAAGACGCGCTGCAATCTTCTGCTAACTTATTGCAAAATTCAGATAAAGTTTTAAAGAAAAATAAAAAAGCTGGTTCCCACATACAAATCACACTAACAGGACAAAACACCAATAAATTTACTACCAGTCGCCATTACACATATGCAGCTATTTGCCAATCAAACCTTGAGGATAATGATGTCAAAGTTTTGTTTTTCAAAAGTCGTGCTAGCACATCAGAAAACCAATTATTTAAATTAAATAAGAGCGCTATTTCATACATCAACTTTGAGCAAATAATTTCAATACTACCTACATCAAACATTGCTTTCCAGGGCAATAGGGTGAACTATACATTTCCTGGGAAAATTTATGTAAACGAAAGAGGCTGAAAGCTCAAAATGAGTATAAATTAGATTATAAGCTTTAGAAAAGCGAATATATTTTGTAACGTTTTAGTTAGTTTATAGTATGTTCACATTTGGGTTTTTAAACGCGTTTAAGCAAAATGTTGATTTAGCTAATCAAAGCCGTTCACATTACATTTGAGATGATTAAGATGACAGATGATTAAGAAAAAACACACACACAAGCGCACAAAAAAACAACAAACAAATTTAAATTTCTTTAAAGTATTAAAAATGGATAAAAACACTTTTATAAAGTTATCAGAAGATTATTTTAATCAATTTAATGATGAAATTGTGAAAATTTATGAATTATTTAAGGAAAAAAAAAATAAAAAAATTAAGCAGACATCTTGGCCGGTTGTACACAATCGAGCGATTCTACATTATTAGGGTATGTTCAGTGGATTCTATGTGGTTTATGAAGTGATTTAGTTGTAATCATGTCGATTTGAAGTGATTAACAAATCACTTCAATGTATGGGTAATCATCTCGATTTTGAAGTGATTAGAGATTAATCACGTCCGAACTGCTTAAACGCGTTTAAGAAGCCAAATGTGAACATACTATTATTAGTTTATATAATCCAAAGAATGGATATAACGTATTAATTTTATTAAATGTGTTTCCATTAATTGCTGTATGTGTTTTATTTAGCTACAACACATGACAAAACGTCATTACCATGCTGCTCAGTCATTACCGTGCGGCACAAATATCATTTCCGTGGGACATTTGTCATTCCCGTGGGGTGCAAAAATCATTAAAATCCTTAAATATACATGGCCCATTGCTTATTAATATATAAAAAGGTCTTATAAAACAGTATCAACTGAAAAATAATTATTTAAACCCATTTTCGCACTTGGCCGTTTTCAATCATCGATTGTTGTCAATTCGCGACATCGACCCATTTATAAATATGTGAATTATAGGTTAATAAAAAATATTATAGGTTAATAAATTATTAGTAATATACCATAATAAGGACTAATTTTTGCATTGTTAAAAGTCAAAAATATTAAAAATGGCTGTTTTGAAATGTACTGCGTTGCTTGTGCTTTGAATATTACTTGGAAGTAGATTCCAGAGCCGTAAGGCATATATAAAAAATTGCCGTTCATTAGGTAATGATATCAGATATCAATATAGCCCTGCCTCTAGCTGATCTTGCAAATGTTGGTGTTCTAAAGATTATCAAAAGAAACATTAAACAATTTCTTTGCAAACTGGGAGACGCTGTCTGTCCTTTTCAGGTTAAATATTATTAAACGAAGTTCTAAATTTCCGCTTAACAGATGCACTACAGTCAGAAAACAATTCACATCCATATAAAAGTGTTGGCAATAAATATGATTTTGCCAATAACATTTGAATCTTAAATGGAGTAAAATAATGATTAGTCCATAGTGATCTTATCATACCAAACGTTTTCCCTGCTTCGTTATTTATATGATCTGTCCACGAATGTGTTGAATTAAAAATAATTCCTAAGTGCTTTGCAGAGTTCACGATCTCAATTTGTGTATCTCCCAAAACAACTCTAAGCTGATACAGGTTGTCCATTTGTGTTCTTCAAATTGGAACCGCGTTTTGATTTTTTAGGGTTTAATCTGAGCTTATTTATAGCTGCCCATTCACTGACTCTTAATAGATCTGAATTTATTTTCGAGACGCAGTTTGATAATGTGGAAATGTTACAGCCAGTGAGCAATTGGCAACTGGCAGCCATGATGAATATCTTGAGTTACTATTGCTTAACTATGTTGATATGAACTTAGTAGAATTCGATGAAAAATTAAATTTATTAAAATTAAATGTTTTTTCTACAACAATGCTACCATATTTTCATTAACTTTCATACATTTGTGAACAGAAAAAGAAAATAAAAAATTCAAACAATAACATGAGAGAGAATTTGAAGTAACAGCGAACGATTGAATTATTGGCTTTAGGATTTTTGCCTGAAGTTAAGGACTTAATTCTGTTTGAACACTTATACTTGCGTCAGAAAACTTCCTAAAGGCTGTTACAAACTATCTCACAAAGTCTTACGTATTTTATGAAAATACAACCTTGTCATGATAAGTTGTTATTGTTTTTTGAAAATTTATAAACAATAATTAGATCAGTGAAGCATTTTCATAAAAACGAAAGACTTTGTGGGATAGTTTGTAACAATCTTAAATAGATTTGGCTGTTGGAATTTATACAGGTTTTTTAAGTCGTTAAAAATTTTATCAAGATTGCTATAAGTATTTGAATATGACTACAAACATGTAGGCTCCGTGACTCTCTTACATTTCTGTAAGTGATCGGAACAAATCTCAAGGATATCTTTAGATTTAGAGTCGTGATAAATCAAGGCTTAAATTTTATAAGATAAGACGATAATCATTAAGAAAATTTTGTGTATGAAAACACACTGGATAATTTTTTTAAATACGTGATATTTGTCATCAGGCCCCTTACAAAATATATAAGAAAGCATTAGAGTCGGTAATACCAGATAAAGGGATATGTCGTTAAATTATTTGGGGATACATTTTCGTTTAAAGATTGTATTTTTTTTACGTATATAATTTGTTTGTTTTGTTAATTGCTAAAACTTCAGCGAAAGTTGTGAACTACATATATTTTGCAATGATGTTTGAAAACTAGAATTGTTTTTAAGCGGCTCATGCACTTGAAATAATATTGTTCAATTTTACGTATTGTACAATTATATCGCCAATGTGTATGTGAAGGTGGCACAATTTATTGGCAACAATCAAAAGACTTTTAATTTTTATTGCACAACGAAAAGAAAGTAAAATGTGTTGGCAACATTGTACAATGCTGTTTATGTTATGCCTATAGGTTATGCTTACCTTTTTATTGAATGAATTAAACCAATGTGCGGCTTATTACATAATATAGGACAAAATGAAAATAATTTGGCGAAAGTCATACACAATAATATTGCAAGTGTATGGGCCGCTTTAGCAAACGAATCGGATTTTTTAATTCGGACTAAAATTAAAAAACTTGTTCAATTAAAAAAAAGTAAGGGTAACGATGGTCATTGTGCAAATTCGCAATGTGTACATTTGAGTGCATATTATGATTGATCGTGAACATACCACTTTTATTTTTTGTGCAAATGTGCTATTGTTCTAAAAATGTATTCTGGCAACACTAAAAACTTCCGGCAGCACTGTGAAAAATCTGCATTTGTTTACAATTATACACAATTTTATATTAAGACCCACGAAAATGTTCAATTTATAATTTTCCTTAAAAACAATATGTCATATGTTATTGTTTACATTTGTTTGCAACGGAGCAAATATGCACTACTTAACTTTCTCCTGTTTTTTTTAGGTGCAAACGAAGTAAAATAGAGCAAATTTCAAATACGTATATTTTGTTGCAGTGTGTATTTTTGCACGCATTTGCATCGTTTGCACACTTTGCACTACCCATCGTGATTTCTCTTAGTGTATTATTATTAAATGAGACTTCTAATTTTCTTTAAATTATAAACTAAAAAAAAAGTTTTCTAAAAACAATTACAAGTTATATTTTTGGCGTTGAAAAATATTTGATATAGCCAAAACTTCTAGAAATATTTCACCAGTTAGTTTATACATTAAACTTTGGGCCGACAAACGCAAAGCTTTATGGTTTATAGTCATAAAAACTTAAGGACCGCGTATCAATAAAATATCATGATATGCTTCGTTTTAAGGCGTATTAAAGTAATTTTCAGGAGCAAGTTTTATGTTAAACAAACTAAGAAATGATGGACCAATTATAATGAAATGCGGAAGAGTAAATTCAAGTCTTATGAAACTATGACAAACCAAAATTTACAACAATACCATTATTCATTACGTTATAAGACGTACTTAAGTTATTTCCGAGAGTGTATTTTATAAAGACCTTATGATCTTCACGAAATTTGGTAGTATGATTTCTGATCATATTAATTTGAGTTTGCAAAATAAAATAAAGCATGCGAAGAAAAAGTATTTCATAAAATTTCTCATAAATCATGACGATGTTGGCCTATAAATATTTATATTACCAATATAAGCTTCGTTTAAATGTTTCAAATCACATTTATTATATAACTCTCTTTAAAGCGCCAACTTAGAAACAATTTATTTTTCGTACTTTTATCACTAGCAATGCAATGCAAAATACCTCTCTTTTGTTTTTGTTGTTTTTGGTATGCAGTAGTAGTAGTATTGTCACCACCTATAGTTGAATTCGCCTTGGCCTGGTTCGATTTAAAGCTTAAATTAGACGTTACATAACGATAATGCCACAGCCGTAACGGCGAATTTAGAAACCAAAATTGAATTGGTTTGTATGGTATATTTGTGTCGTTTTGGTAATACAGAGGTGATGGTAATACAGCTTTGTTATGGTTATGTCACGTCTAATTGGACCTTAAATAAGCTGTTTACTCTAGATCAGTGATAAGCAAGCAACAAACAAAGTTGTTGTATACATATGAATTGCCGACCGTGTCTGTGTAAAAAATACGATTATTGACTGCCTCGCGAGACTATGAAGTGGCCCTAACAAAGTTGTTGTATACATGTGAATTGCCGACCGTATCTGTGTGAAAAATACAATTATTGACTGCTCGCGAGTCTATGGAGTGGTTATGACTGCTCTAGATGGTAAATGCGACGTGCCATGAATCATTTCATTATTGGTTTCAGTTACTTTTTTGACAACAATGCATTTTGCCGCCAACTCGTGTTAGCTAGAAGGAACATATTTTCCAAAATTCCAAAAAATTGACTAATACTTCACTGTACGACACGACTTTTTACCCATGATCAAACTGACCAGATACTGAAAATAAAGCTTAAAAAATATACGTATCTCTCAGTTTTGCTAGATCAATTCATTTCGCGTTTTTACGCACAATCCAATTTGTAATATGAATCCACCTGTCTATCACTTGGGAAGTTTCGATTACAACCACATCAGTTAATCGAGTTGCCAGAGTTTTTACTCAAATACTTCTTACTGTTCTTATATCTGGTCAGTTTGATCATGGTTGAGGTCAAAAGTTAAAATTTGTCGTCCAGTGTTTTATATGTATGAACAAATTTAATTTATTTTTAAACAAAACTTTCCTTTTTATTACAATAAATCATTATTTAGGCAAGGGATGTCCTCATTTGAACGCATTTTTATGTTATTATAGAGTATCTATTTTGAAGGTACATATAAACATTAAAAAAAGAAAAAGATTGGGGCCAAACTGCCACAAACAACGTTTAAAATAGTTAATCTTGAATCTTACCCACTACTTCACAAGTAGGGATGAAGCAATACCTCTAAGGTATCGATACTTTTACTCGATGAGGTATCGCTCGTAAAGTATTTATACCTACTTAGTATCGATACTTGTATCGGTTTGTATCATAAAATAATAGAAAGCAGCATTTAAAAACGTTCTTATTAGTGTTTTAGTGCTATACAATACAATAAGAACTACGACTTGGGTTGCCAGATATCAAAAGTTAAATAACTGGGCAATAGAAAAAATTCACCTGGATTTTAAAAAGTAACTGGACAATTTGAAAAAGTACTTAACTATAAGAAAATATAAAATTTTACTTCAGATTTTATTTTGCAATAAAAAAAATTTTTAAAAGCAAAGAAACGTAACACTTTAATTTAAGTCATATATCATATTACAAAATTATAATCAAGGCGAATTTGCTACAAGTGGCAGCGAAAAGTCTGCTGACTTTGACAGTTCGAACCAATTTGTTTTGGTTTCATAATATATTATTTATAAATAGTGGACATTTCGAGACGTTAACATCAGCGGTTTCTGTGGGTTTTGTTTTGTTGTAGTATTGCTGCCACCGTTTATATAAATTCAACTTGGTATATATTAAATTAAATTAAAAAAGTACATAAACAGCCATTTTACGAATCGAATGAAATTCAAATCAATAGAGATTTCCAGTTAAATTTTTGTTTAAATTACCGTCGTTTTTTTATTTTGAGGTAAGTTCTAATAAACATAAGATGTACTCATAGTATGAAGTATATAAAACAAAAATATTTAATGAGCTTTAAACACTGGATCGTTTTTAAAGTTTGTTCGATTTTGATTTCACTCGAATTCGAATTTGTTTTGTATTGTTATTTGAAGAATTTAATAACTCTATTCCGTTAGTTGTAAGCAAAAATGTTTGAAATATTTTGCAACTTTTATCAAAATTTTGTATTATTTAAATTGTAGCCTTTATTCGGTCATATGAATGGATTCTTTTGAATAAAGATTATAAGAAATACCTCAAGTGCATGCACAAAAAGTATTGCTAGATGGATAAGTTTGTACGTTATTTTTATCGCATTTTTGAATAACTGGATCTCTATCTTATTAATTGGAATGTTTGTGAGCAGCTTTTTAAGATTGTTAAAGCCTTTTTCGAAAATGGGCGTTTTTTTTGGTCAGCATAATCGACCAAATGTTTCCACAATCAGGAGAATTGTGCGCAAATTTCAGCAAACCGGGTCTGTAGGTAATGGGAAAACATATGTGCATGCTCGCCCACTTAGTTCTGCGGCAGTGTTATCGGGCCGTACTTCTTCGCAAATGAGGCCGGCCAAGCAATTACCATGAATGGTGTTTGCTATCGCGAAATGAAACGGGCTTCCTATAGCCAGAAATTGAGGAAATGGACCTAGACGATATGTGGTTTATAGGTGTTTACTGGTCAAACGGTTTCTTGATACCGTTACTGGTGCTCCAGCTTTAGAAAATAATCAAAAATTTAAGATAATTTTCAATACCAAAGTGAAACGATTACTTTCGACCGAAACCGAGTATTTTTTTACCGATACTACTTGGTAGTCGGTTGCTAAGTATCGATTACAAAAATACTTGGTACTTATATAAAAGTATCAAATATGTACTTGTATTTACTCATATCGTTTCATCCCTATCACAAGTGATTTTTACATACAAGTACTAGATAAATGAGGCAACTCAGTGAATAACTGTGTGAATTAAGAGAAGGTACTTTATAAATTGGTCTAATGTAATGCTGGGAGTACCGCTTTAGTATGAAATGAAATGCGTTTAAGATGTTGTTACAAAGCTGCAGGTCAAATGTGAGTAAAGTTTTTTTTTTGAAATGTTAGCTTGATTGTATAATAAATTAAACATTAGGGACAACACTTGGGATTTTCGTCTTGAGATAAAAACTTTTGCAGATGTCAAGATCTAAATTGCGGACGAGACCCAAAAGCAGTGTTTTCACTAACAAAAATTAGAATCTTTTTAATGCTTTCTGGATTTATTATCATCATAAAGTTTTAAACGATATTTGCCTATTTCAACCAAATACGAGAACATGTGAGGGTAACTGTCGTTTACAATCAATCCGCTCATCACAGTTCTATCCTCTAGCCAACAAGTGCACATTTTTCCGGATTTAAGGCCGATGACAGCTGAGATTGAGTCTTCGTAAGCATACTCAAATTTTATAGTCCAAATGAAAAATACAAAACGTAAATCTAAGAAAATATATTGCTACAACTTCTTTAAAAGAAAGTTATAGTTTGACACTATATTCCTTTTTTGTTTAATTCAGGTCGTTTTTATATTGGTGAAAACAATTTTTTTTTATTTGATTTTTGATTCCTATTTTTCACTTTTTTTTTTTTTTGAAAGAAATCAAGAGCTTGTTTTCTTTTTTAACAATTTTTTAGTTTCAAAAAGGGTTTCAATAAATTGTTGCTTTAAGGAAAAAAAAATTTGATTTCTAGCAAAAGTTTCGTATTTCACTCTACACGTAAAGAAATTTGCGAAGTAAACTTTAAAACCAACAAGCTTGTAGACATGGTAGTCGCCTTTCCTTTTAGAAAATAAATCTTTAACTGACTTTTTTTCAGTGTATGTAAAGAATTGTTTTCTTTACTCCAACTACTTTTGTTTCCTTAAAAATATTTTCATCGAGCCAAGTTTTTTCTCATCATTTAACGACTTTTACTTTTGCAATTCCTAGATTTTTTTCCTTAACTTTTTTTTCTTCTTGCAAAACAGGATACAAGGAGAGCAAACTAAAGGTAGGAGACGTAAAATAGTATCCCTTTGAGGGTATGCATAAATTTTCCAATCAACGTCAGTTTGTCTTCTTTATAACTTTCTGTCTTAGTATTTACATTTGTTGTTGGGTTAATTTGTCAGTAGCCCAGCAAACATATGTAACTTACATTGTTTTAATATCAAATGTTATATCTAAAATTACTTTGATGATTATTAAGAGATGAATAAAACAATTTCCCTTTTTTTAGGAATGCTATTAGATATTCTAAAATTGTTAGTGCCAATTCACACGTTGCAAGTCTTATTGATCAGCTTGCTACCTAATAGGCGAGAGAGAGTGAGAGAGAAACGTTTATTTTCCTCTCTTCCCTCTCGTTAAAAAGTAGCAAGCTAATCAATATGACTTGCAACGTGTGAATTGGGACTTATCAATCAATTTTTGATTTTTAGTTGAACTGTTAATTTTTAATTTTTTGATATTCTTTAATTAGGCTTGAGTTCATCAAATTTAATTTTCATTAAACTATTTTCATTGAAGGAAGGAATTTTACAACTTGGAATTTTGATTAAAATTTATTGATAATTTTTCTTGGCTGAGCTGGGATTTGAACCCGGGTTGATCTTTACATGTTTCAAGAAACATCACTTTCTATCGTCAGAAGATCTTTGTGTTCTACCCACTGCACCACTGCGGTGCCCGTTAGCCAACAGTCAAACATCAATCTTTAACCAGTAGTACTGGTGGTTCGAAATTTGCTGTTATTATCACTTAAATTTCAAATTACATGTTGCCTCCTTTTTCCTCTGTTTTTTCGTATTCTTTCTGTCAAGACTTTGTCTTGAAAACCTGAATACATTTGTTTATTATGTGTTTTTGTCCACTTTCGTCGACATTTTATTTGTACAAATTAAAGTACAAATGTAAACATTAGAGCTTGTGCCATAGCTATTTCTAAGAACAATTTTTGATTTTTAGTTGAACTGTTAATTTTTAATTTTTTGATATTCTTTAATTAGGCTTGAGTTCATCAAATTTAATTTTCATTAAATTATTTTCACTGAGGGAAGGAATTTTACAACTTGGAATTTTTATTAAAATTTATTGATAATTTTTCTTGGCTGAGCTGGGATTTGAACCGCAGTGGTGCAGTGGGTAGAACACAAAGATCTTCTGACGATAGAAAGTGGTGTTTCTTGAAACATGTAAAGATCAACCCGGTTTCAAATCCCAGCTCAGCCAAGAAAAATTATCAATAAATTTTAATAAAAATTCCAAGTTGTAAAATTCCTTCCCTCAGTGAAAATTATTTAATGAAATTTAAATTTGATGAACTCAAGCCTAATTAAAGAATATCAAAAAATTATTGTTATCAATCTTTTGATGTTTAAGATACTCGCCTGCTATGCTTTGCTGGGATGTGACTGTAAACATGGGTGTGGGTCTATAAGTTGTACGGTATGAATGTGCTTAATTTTACTTTGGTTGTATCGAATATAAAACTGAAACAAAAAGAAAGTTTTATATTTTCTTATAGAAATCACAATAGAACAAGTTTCTAAACAAAATATTTATAACTTTTTGCTGGTTGTTATTTCTTTCTATTTAGAATTTTATACAAATGTGTTATATTGTTATTTTATAAATCAGTGCTTTAAAGTTTGGCCACTATAAGACAAAAGCTTGAAGCCACTAACTCATGATTTAAAAAAAATAATCTATTTTTAAATTCTTCTTAATATTTGGTATAAGAAGTGAGATAAGAACAATTTTAAGTTAGAAAATATTCTTATTCTAAAAATCGTAGAAGAAGTTTGGCCCACCACTGTTTTAAGCGATCAAAATAAGTGCTTGTTTGAAAAATAGTCCGAAATTGTTTTTCTAAGTCGTTTTAGTCATGAGATTTCCTGTCTGGTATTTCGTATTGAAATCATCATTTAAAATTTCTGCCTGAAACTTTTCTACACATTAACTCATACTGGTACTTAACCCTTCGATTGACCTTTTTTGTTTTTTTTTTTCTTTTCATTATTTTCTCTTTTCTTTTGTTGTAAAATTTATAGAACTACCCATGAAATTATAATTGGGAGTTAAAGTTTCTTTTAGTTTAATTTTACACAAGTCAAATCAAAAGTTTTTATTTTGCTGCTGTTGTATCAAAAAGGTTTGGGGATTTCACCAACACCTCTTCAGTTCTAACAAAGTGTCTGGCAGTAAGTCCTTTCATCCTTCTTTCTCTTGAGTTGCTTAAGTTCAGTTTTATCGTTTGATTTGCTTAACAATCAACCCCTTTTCATTTTTTAAAACTCATTTTCAACATTATTTGCTTTTTTTTTTACCAAGAACAACACGCAAATCAAGTTTTTCCCAATTTAAATTTTTCTTTTGTTTTTCCTTAAGTTTTCTCCTTTTTTTTTGTTAATATTTATTTTTATAGCTGCTATTTTGCTGTTTTGTTTTTATTTTTGGTTACATATTAAATTTGTTTTACAAGAATTTTATTTAAAAGTCTTTTCTAAATCTCTTTTAATTATTTCTAATGTATACAAATGAAATACAATTTCGAAACATTTCAGATTGAATAATAAAAACATCGAAAGAGATGTTCACAATGGTAAAGACAATTCCCTTAACTCTTTTTTAAACAGTTAAATAAAAGTTGAAATAAGAAAAACTTAAAACGATTTTAAGTAATAGGAATCATAAAAATTAAAATGATGATTGTTAAATAAAATTTTTGATTGGAGAGAATAAATTAAGAAGTATTCCCAAGTATTCTCCAGTGTTTACCAATGGTTGGCTTAACCCATTAGTGCATGAAGTTCCCCAAGTACTTTTTAACAAAATTCTTTTTGAACACGTTATTTTTAAAACAGCTATTAAAATAATTTTTAGAAGTTTTATTTGAATAAAATTTTTTTAAAGGTTTTAGAAGGAGTCCCTTATAAGTTACATTATGCAATATCGTCACATGAAATGTGAAATTTTTTGAAATATTTTTAATATTTTTTATTAGGCTTAAGTTCATTAAATTTAATTTTCATTAAATTATTTTTATGAAGAAAGGAATTTTACAACATGAAAATTAATTAAAATTTATTGATAATTTTTCATTCTAGACTCAATCTGGGCTCGAACCCAGGTGTTTACGGACAGGTTACCCTGACATGTTTCGATTGCAACCACTCAATCTCCTCAGAGGGCTTGCCGTTTAACACTCGCAGCCATTGACGACTGCTGACGTCATTAGTCAAACATCAATCCTTAAACCAAATTGTATTCAACCTTTGGTAGATCGAAATTTGCTTTGAATGATTATCTATTTTAATTCATTTTAACATGTTATTCCTTTACTTCTGTTTTTTCGTACTTTTGTCAAGAATTCTTCTTGAAGTTCAAAGTACATATTTTTGTTTTCTCATTTTTTGTCTTTCTTTTTCTTGTTGACCTTTTCAGCACAACTTGAAGGACAAATGCAAACATAGAGCCCGTGCCTTAGCTTTAACAATTATTAGTATTGTGGTTATTTTATTGAACTATTTATGGTTTTTAATCCAAATTTTTAATATTTTTTATTAGGCTTAAGTTCATTAAATTTAATTTTCATTAAATTATTTTTATGAAGAAAGGAATTTTACAACATGAAAATTAATTAAAATTTATTGATAATTTTTCATTCTTGACTCAATCTGGGCTCGAACCCAGGTGTTTACGGACAGGTTACCCTGACATGTTTCGATTGCAACCACTCAATCTCCTCAGAGGGCTTGCCGTTTAACACTCGCAGCCATTGACGACTGCTGACGTCATTAGTCAAACATCAATCCTTAAACCAAATTGTATTCAACCTTTGGTAGATCGAAATTTGCTTTGAATGATTATCTATTTTAATTCATTTTAACATGTTATTCCTTTACTTCTGTTTTTTCGTACTTTTGTCAAGAATTCTTCTTGAAGTTCAAAGTACATATTTTTGTTTTCTCATTTTTTGTCTTTCTTTTTCTTGTTGACCTTTTCAGCACAACTTGAAGGACAAATGCAAACATAGAGCCCGTGCCTTAGCTTTAACAATTATTAGTATTGTGGTTATTTTATTGAACTATTTATGGTTTTTAATCCAAATTTTTAATATTTTTTATTAGGCTTAAGTTCATTAAATTTAATTTTCATTAAATTATTTTTATGAAGAAAGGAATTTTACAACATGAAAATTAATTAAAATTTATTGATAATTTTTCATTCTTGACTCAATCTGGGCTCGAACCCAGGTGTTTACGGACAGGTTACCCTGACATGTTTCGATTGCAACCACTCAATCTCCTCAGAGGGCTTGCCGTTTAACACTCGCAGCCATTGACGACTGCTGACGTCATTAGTCAAACATCAATCCTTAAACCAAATTGTATTCAACCTTTGGTAGATCGAAATTTGCTTTGAATGATTATCTATTTTAATTCATTTTAACATGTTATTCCTTTACTTCTGTTTTTTCGTACTTTTGTCAAGAATTCTTCTTGAAGTTCAAAGTACATATTTTTGTTTTCTCATTTTTTGTCTTTCTTTTTCTTGTTGACCTTTTCAGCACAACTTGAAGGACAAATGCAAACATAGAGCCCGTGCCTTAGCTTTAACAATTATTAGTATTGTGGTTATTTTATTGAACTATTTATGGTTTTTAATCCAAATTTTTAATATTTTTTATTAGGCTTAAGTTCATTAAATTTAATTTTCATTAAATTATTTTTATGAAGAAAGGAATTTTACAACATGAAAATTAATTAAAATTTATTGATAATTTTTCATTCTTGACTCAATCTGGGCTCGAACCCAGGTGTTTACGGACAGGTTACCCTGACATGTTTCGATTGCAACCACTCAATCTCCTCAGAGGGCTTGCCGTTTAACACTCGCAGCCATTGACGACTGCTGACGTCATTAGTCAAACATCAATCCTTAAACCAAATTGTATTCAACCTTTGGTAGATCGAAATTTGCTTTGAATGATTATCTATTTTAATTCATTTTAACATGTTATTCCTTTACTTCTGTTTTTTCGTACTTTTGTCAAGAATTCTTCTTGAAGTTCAAAGTACATATTTTTGTTTTCTCATTTTTTTGTCTTTCTTTTTCTTGTTGACCTTTTCAGCACAACTTGAAGGACAAATGCAAACATAGAGCCCGTGCCTTAGCTTTAACAATTATTAGTATTGTGGTTATTTTATTGAACTATATTAAAAATTTGGATTAAAAACCATAAATAGTTCAATAAAATAACCACAATACTAATAATTTTTTGAAATATTCTTTTGGGTTAAGGCCCTTGTTGCACATTAAATAGACTTTTTACCGCAGTTTGCACATCTTTTATCTGTTTTGGAGTAGTCTATTAAGTGATTTCTACTGTCATATCGAATGACAGGACTGAAAATCGATTGTCTGTAACCTTTTATAGAGGGGACACCGTACGTTTTTAGGTAAGAAGTGTCTATATATCTACATTATTGCAACAAGTTTGATGAATCTAGACCATCATTAGTAGGCAACCATTAACAACGGAAGCATCCAATAGATATGCGAAAATTGGTCAGCACCACTTACGTTGTCTTATACGTGACCGGTAAACAGCAATTAACTGGTCCATTTTGTCTACACCATCCATGCTTTGGTTGTAATGTTAAAATACTTTTGGTTGGGTATCTGCATGGCGCCTTCTCGTTTTGCATAACGCTTTCACGCTCCAATTTAATTTTTGTCAAAATTAGTTCCTAAGGTGACTACGTTGTTGTTTTTCTATTGTACGTTGAGTATATTGCCGTTATCAGAAAAACGATTGCCCGTAGATCCTCTTTTTTCATTTCCGAAACGGGACGGAGTGTGCATTTTTCGGTTCGACTATCGCTTATACCAAATGAGCATATTCCAGAGGCTGACAAATGCCGAAGAAGCTTCACGGATATGAAATAATTATTAATAAAAACCTTTATGTAAGAAAAATTAAAATTTTCAATTGAAAAAAAATGTAAGAAAATAATTTATTAATCATTTCCATTCAAAGGAGGTGTTGCAAATATCTCGGTATTTTGCAAGTTATCGTCTATATATTCTAACTGCTCCAATATTTCCGCAACTCTAAGTCTGTATAAGAATAGCAATGAATATTACCATTGAGCATAATGTCCCTTAAAAGGGACATGAATAAAAAACGCCAATTGCTAATATTTTTGAAATCATTTATATTTTAAAACTTTAACAATTCAGTTACTTAATCTCTTTTTAATAAACACACATTAAAAAAATATAAATAAAGCAACAAACTGTTAATTTTTTGTTATTCTGCGATTTTTTTTATTCCCGTTATACATTTTTTGCACAATATTACGCACTCAATAGAATAAAATTGTATAAAAACACTTGTTGTTTTGACGAAGACACACAAGGTAATGATATGCTTAATAAAAGTTTAATTCTTCGTGTTGCTGTAAAGTGGAAAAAAGAGCGTCCCTTAAAAGGCACCTTTTGTACTAATGGGTTAAGCAAAAAGTATGTAAAATACTGAGGGAATAGGACTATTGCTAGAAAGCTTTATTAATTGAAATTTGACTCAAAGAACCACTTTTTTTTAAATAATGAATTAATTTAAAATGTTGTAATTATTCGGATATAAATTGAGGTTAAAAACTTTCTACATTTTATTAGTATGAAAGTAATAATTCAAAAAATAACTTCTAGTATACATTACCCTCTTGCTTAAATGTATTCTTTCTGCCTTACCTCTCCCTCCCTTATTTTAATTATAGTAAAGCAAGGCGAATTTATGTTACGTTGGAAGCAATAGTACAAGAAAGAAAGAGTGCAATATTCGGCTGTGCCAAATCTTTAATGTCCTCCACCTACAGTTCGAATATTTCAGGAGTGATATCTACATATATGATATTTATTTATTATTAATTAATGTTTATAAAAACAGATGTCAGCATTAAGATTGGTATATTAAATTGTAGACCGACGCACAGTAGCGCCCGTAGAGCAAACGAGGTTGCAAAAATCAAAATTTTCATGAGCACCGACGAAGTTTTGAATAAACTCATGTTATAGGAAACTTTTCAACGATTTCAAATCTGCCACTCTTAATAATATCACATTTTTAGTTTAGAAGATATAGCCGTTCAAAGTTGACCGACTTTCGGTTTTCAAAAAAACACACAATTTTTAGTAAATTTGTTGCGATTTCAGGTGTAATATCACGAAAAATAGGTAACGAATCGCCTTATTTTTTGTTTGTATTGATTGATGCATTTATTAAATGTGTAATGATAAAAAAAAAATGAACTGTTTGCTTTGTGTTTCTCCTGGTAAATCACTATTTAAAAACTATCCGTTTTTTCACTATTTTTCAACTTTGACGGAAAATAACAAAAATCTATATTTTTCTATATTTGCCATATTTGCAAAATCTGTTCTTTGATTATTTCTTTACATAATTCAAAAATTTTATCTGCCCGTACGTGCCCGTTTGGCTTCTAGAGGTAAAAAAGGTTAAAAAGACATGGTTGCAGAAATTGTATGACAGTAGTTTGATCTAAAATCTAAAAAAACTACTCATTGAAATTAGCAGGTACGTACCTCACTTAAACAATACTTTGGCGTACAAATGGTCAAGAACAATATTGACTACAGGTAGGCACAAATCTTATTTGGACACGTGCATAATATCAAAATTGCATTATTCAGCCTAATTCCATTTGTATGCAGGGAACAGGTAAATTTTTCGGCATGGTAGCATAAGCCTATATATTGCAAATGGTCAAGAACAATATTGACTACAGGTAGGCACAAATCTTATTTGGACACGTGCATAATATAAAAATGCATTATTCAGCCTAAATCCATATGTATGTAGGGAACAGGTACATTTTTCGGCATGGTAGCATAAGCCTATATATTGCAAAATAAGCATAATGCCTGGATTAGTCTACGACTGAAAGTTGGCGCAACAATTACTGAAACCATTAAACAATTTAAGTACTGAAAACATGGCGTTGAACAATTTTAAATTATTTGAACTGTTTAGAAAGTCAACCACACCAAATTTTTTCACGGAAGCTGCTTTAGAAGAACTTGATAGCTTATACGGAAATATTGAGAGAAGCGAAATTATAAAAAATAATTTTTATCTGATATATGCAAATATTAAGGCAAAATGGGTGAAATCTAATCGAACCATTCAGAACTTCAACTCCAAATACGAGGACTGGCTTAATGAAGATACCATCCTGGATATATTGGCAGTAGATAAACCCACCACATCAACCAGAGGAGCAAAAGGAAGGCCAAAAAAAAGTATTGAGGAGTGTTCAATTTTCACAAGAAAGAGGAAACTTGCCGATGCCACCAATGACTTGACCACGAAGCAATTATCGGAAGCGCTGTCTATTAAATTTACAAAGGATAGTGAAAGAGTTAGGTCGCACATAACCAAATCTGTTGCTGATGCAAGCCCACTGCGACTAAAAAGGATTAAGGAAAGCATTCCCACGCCCACAAACGCACACATTAAAAAGTATGGTTCCGAAGAAGCCTTGGCCTTGTTTATGGACTTAGAACTTTCCAAAGAGAAATATGAGAAACTACGGGCATCTTTAACGCGACACGGCGCTGACGTTTTACCCGGATACAAGCATATTACGCAAGCCAAAATAAATTCACGACCACTGCATACGGAATTTACGGAAGTCTCTGCGAAAGCCAATCTGCAGGATCTCATGGGCCATACAGCAAAACGGTTGTTGGAGAGTCTTCCTGAAAATGAGGTGAAAATTCTTCCTGAGAAGTTGACATTGATCAGCAAATGGGGCTGCGATGGATCATCCGGACAAAGCGTTTATAAGCAAAGGATATCTTCCGATGACGCTACAATATCGGACGGAAATATGTTTATGGCATCTGTTGTTCCTTTGCGGCTTAAATCGGATGTTTCCCTTCACTGGAAAAATCCACGTCCGTCATCAGTGCATTATTGCCGACCAATAATGTTTCAGTTTGCAAGGGAATCGGCAGAACTCATAAGGACCACGGTGAAGGACATTGAAGAACAAATAAGCAAGATTAAGCCTACAAAGCTGCAAATTGGAGAAGGAAAGTATATTGAATGCAATTACGAGTTCCATCTGACCATGGTTGACGGAAAAGTCGTAAACGAACTGACAGGAACAACCTCAACAATGTCATGCCCGATTTGCAAAAAGAGTCAGAAGAACTTTGGTAATTTAAACGATTCTACAAATGAGGAGAATTACGAATATGGAATGTCACCATTGCACGCAAGGATAAGGTGTATGGAATTCTTGCTAAAACTGGCGTATACCCTACCACAAGAGGAGGAAAACTTCGATGAAAATACATCAATAAAGGATAAGGAAAAGATCAGAAAGAAGCAAATACAGGATGCTTTTTTTAAACAAGTTGGACTAAAAGTAGACTGTCCCAAGCACGGATACGGTAACTCAAACGATGGAAACACTTCTAGGAGATTTTTTGAAAATGATGAGGCAGTAACTAGAATCACTGGAATTGACAATCAAATCGTGAAAAGATTGGGAACGATCTTGGATGTTTTAAACTGCAAAGAAAATGTCAATTCTACAAAATATGGAGAATATGCGTCGAAAACTGCATCTCTTTTAGCAGAAATGTATCCACAGAAGAAGTTGACCCCGACCGTCCATAAAATATTGGCGCATGGCAAAGATATAATTGAGTACCAGTCTTTGCCAATTGGAGAGCTTTCTGAAGAAGCACAGGAGTCTCTTAACAAATTTTATAAAAAATATAGATTGCAGAACACATTCAAAGCATCAAGGGTAAGGCAAAATGAGGACCTCTTCAACATGTTGGCAGCATCTTCCGATCCACTTATATCTTCCCTGCGGCATGTGAAGTCACGAATAGAGTTAGAAAATAATTATAGTTTAGAAATGGTTAGTCTTTTAGATATACCTTCTCTTACGAACTGTGATGAATATTTTACAGAAAATTGAAAAAATAAATTTAAAAAAAAATAATTTTTTTTTTAATTTGTTGGGTAATAATTTAAAACATAAAAACCTAAAGAAAAAAAATAAAAACAATCTAAAAATGTAAAAATAATTTTTTTTAGTTACCATAAAATTGATTTTTCTACTAATTTTAACTTTGATAACCCATAATTAGGCCCCTACAGAGCGTAGCACCCTTTCCAAACGCTCATTTCATAGGCTGAACAGTTATCTATCATATGCTGTTTAAACTGTTCAATTATCTTATTCGGTTCAAAAGATATGATTTTTGCAACGAAAAAACTCAAATGGCGCCACTGTGCGACGATCAGAAAATTTTATGTTTTTTTTAGAAATTTAAACTAGTTTTAGTTAAATATGATTCGTAACAATTTTAGCCGAATTGAAAAGATTTTCAGAAGGGGAATTAATATTAAACTTATTCTGTAGAGTGATTTCTGGTATAAAAACATAAATTTCAATAAATTTCAATACAGCGGTGAAATTAGTTTTACCGTTAACATCTAAGGAAAACTATGGTACGAATATCACAAAATTGCATGACATTTTTTCAGGCCATTTAAAGCTTAGTTCCAGAAAATTTACCGCAATATCTATATCTGCTACGGTTTTAGGCGTATTTAATTAATCTACCAGAGTGGGCTTTATATGGGACCAATAGTAAATTATGGACCGATTATAAGTGTGATTTCTAGTCCTATTAAACTGTGAAGTATTAAATTTTATTCTGGTAGCATTATTAATTATGGTTTCTTATGTACTAAACTGTTGTCAGGGAGAAGGGTTTATATGGGGTCTAGGCTAAATTATGGACCGATCTTCACGAAATTTAACAGTGTGATTTCCAGTGGAATAAAACGAATTTTTACATAAATTATATCATTCCGTGCATTGTTCCACCATTTAAGTTTTTGTACCAAAATTTCAATTTTCTAAGGTGGTGATACCACATTTTGATACATGGCCTCTGATCCTTACTTTTTTTATTATTATTACTTATTACTTTTTTTGCTCCTTTAATACTCCAACAAATTAGCTTAAACGTTAACTAATGCAATATGCTCACCCAGGTACCCCGGTACCCCGGTACCCAATACAATACAATACACTTTATCTGATAACAAAAACACGTTTCAGCTGCTCAAAAAATGCAATTAACTGAATTCTGTATCATACAATTACATAAGTTTAGTTTCCAAAGGGTTAATATTATAATACGGGGAAGTCTCACTTATATATCATGTAAAGGGTTCCCAACTTTTTTTGTTGCAATAAAAGTACATTGATTATTAAAGGTTAAGAAAAAAAAGTATACTGTATAAATATAAAGTACAATTAATTTCTTTTTATTGTTACATATATTTAAAAATGTTTTTTTTATTGCTTTTCGCAAGTTTAACACTGTGCTAGAATTGGACAACTGGCAACTGGTGCTTTAACCTAATTCAGGTACGCTGAATCCAAAACTGCTTCAAAAACGGTTCAGTTTATTGAAATAACTAAAAAAAAAAACGAAAGTCCGGAATAAAATTTCCTTTAAACGTTAAATTTTTCTAACATACGCAGTCGTTTTAGAAACATAATTTGTTGGCAACAAAAATAATTGTTTAGCAACATTTCGAAATTTTTGTTTGTTAAAAATCTATAAATAATTACAGCTATGCTTCTAATTTTTTTAAAAAACAAAGCTTCAAGCAAAACAAGCTGACAACTTTTGATTTTATTCACAAAAGTCGAAACATTTTAATAAATTTAACATTTTCATAAAACGCAATATTTGTATGGGAGCCCCCTTAAGAAGTGGAAATAAGGGGCAAGTATGTCTCGAGAAATTGTTAAAGCGACTCCTTGGCTGTTGTAGTACTTTTTCTTCAATATATTTCTAGTCTGTATTGAACATTTTGTATGGGAGCCCCTTAAGGAATGTAAATTTTAAAATTTTGTTTTAAATGTAAGTTAAACGAGTCGCGATCTAAAAGCAGCCAGTAATTTTAAAGAGTTTTGTACTCGTGTTTTAAAAACAGGCAGTTATTGTACTCAAACAAAACAAACGAGTGAAATAGTGTTGTCAGATTATTTTTTTCGAAAAATCGTCCTGCCATTATAAAAAAAAAAACATCAACAAATGGCTAATTTGAATTATTTGTTCTTTGGTTTTTCTAAAAAAAAAACTTGTACAATAAGTATTATAATTTTATGACTAATATAACCTGAAACTATTTTGAATTCTTGATAAATCTAATCATGCGAAATAAAGTATTTTCGCGTACTTTATTATTCTCATAAAGTATAGAGTACAATTACTCGAAATAACGTACAATACTTTATTATAAAGTAAGGTTGGCAAGCCAAATCATGTATGACCAAAAATGTTCAACTGTTATACTAAACAAGTTAGAGTGCTATATTCGGCTGTGCCGAATCTTTGATACCCTCCACCGACAGTTCGAATGTTTAAGGAGTAATATCTGTATGATGTTATTATTATCTTAAACTGTGACGATTTGTTATTAATTATGGTTTTAGGCGACTAAACTGTTTTCCGGGAGTAGGGTTTCTATGGGGCCTAGGTTAAACTATGTACCGATCTTCACGAAATTTCACAGTATCATTTATAGTCCTATAAAACTGTGACGAGCCAAAATTTGTTATGATTGCATTTTTTTTACGGTTTTAGGCGTACTAAACTGTTTTCCGGTAGTAGGGTTTATATGGGGCCTAAGGTAAATTATGGACCGATCGTCACGAAATTTCACAGTGTTATTTCTAGTCCTAAAAAACTGTGACGTTCCAAATTTTGTTACGCTAGCGTTATTTTTTTTAAGGGTTAGGCGTACTAAACTGTTTTCCGGGAGTATTGTTTATATGGGACTTAGAGTAAATAATGGACGGATCTTCACGAAATTTAACAGCGTGATTTCCAGTCAAATAAAACAAATTTTTGCAAAATCTTATCTCAAGCCGTGCCTTGCTCCAGCATTTATGTTATTTTTTGTAACAAAATTATCAATTTTTTTAGGTGGTGGTTCTACATTTTGATTCATGGCTCTGGTCCTACAGAAGCGATTTTGCTGGATTTCAATCTTAAACTGCTTAGGATAACTACAAGCAATTTTGCTGGATTTCAATCTTAAACTGCTTAGGATAACTACAAGCAATTTTGCACCAAGTTTGTTCATTTCTTTTGAGCTGTTCGAAAGTGAGCGTGTTTTCAACAGACGGACAGACGGACAGACAGATGGACATGGCTAAATCGACTTAGAATTACTCAAGGACCCAGAATATATATACTTTATGGGGTCTGAGATGAATAATAAAAAAGTTTCACACGGAATGACAAACTTAATATACCCTCTTCACAACTAATTGTGGTGGAGGGTATAAAAATACTGTCCTGTATAAAAAATTTAAAATTTTTGCCTTTATGCAATACAAAGTTAAAAAATCAAATTTTAACATAAATATAATTTAATACGCTTTTAAAAAGTTTAAAAATTGACTTTTATTTCATAAAAATATGGATTATTAATACATTATAGTATATGGGTACCCGGGTACCCCGGGTGCTAAACAATGTGGATAAAGTTGGGTATTACATATGATATAATGATTTAAATATGTTATTCTTATTATTTATTCAAATCAATTTGCAATATATTTCATTAATATTTGTTGGATATTCGGTCATACTATAATATATGATTTCGTGCAGACAAAACACTCTTTAATTAATGTTTTTGCTTGCATTTCGAAGAATTAATTATTCTGTACACTTTTTCAACAAAAAATACCATAAGATTTCTCATGCGTATAAGCAATTTTAATTAGTGTGTTTCAACCATTTTGAAAGTTAATTTGTAACTACGTATTTTTTGTCTCGTTTTGTAACTACATATTTTTATAAAATTTGTATCTATAAAAGAATGATATTATTTTTTTATTTTTTAAGTAGCCAAATTATAAAAGATTACTTTTGGGACTTTTTCTAGTAGAAAAATAAGTAGCCTTCTCGTCAAGTTCTCATTATTTTTCTGCTTATTTAGTAAGCAAAGTTTTTGCTGGGTATCAAACCCCATTTATATTTAAAACCCTCACTGTGCGGCAACTCCAAACATTAAAAATATTTTGCGATTTTTAAAAATTGTTATGATTGTTGAATCTTTTTTTGTATTACTGACTTAAAAATTTCAACTATTTATTTTAATGTTTTTCTTTACGATTGCATGCAATTTAAAATATTTTTATGGTAATTTTTTTTTTTGTTTTATTTTTTATTTAAGTTGGCTAAATGCACTTGTTTTCGTACAAGTCGTTTTGCATGTCATGATTACATATGTGTGATTAAAAATTACCTGTAAACATTTATACACTCCAAGAAAATTCAGGTTGCAATCTGGTTTTTTTTTATTAACTAGAGCATTCTTGAAAATCGTTTGATCTCTTAGAGTGTTAAAGAAATTTGGCTGAACTTTTTCCTGTGTTACACCACAAAATAACATGGAGTGTATCAGTATGAGCACGTATAAAATTACCTTGTCTTGCTTCTAAAAGTGTTAAATAACCAGGGTTTAAAAAACTGCAGTCAAAACCGAAAACTGTCGAGCAAAAAACGAAAATCTGTGTACAACTTTTCGCTTCTTGAGTTGATTTGACATCGACTGTTTACATTTAATGAATCAGAAGTAGAAGTAAAAGCAATAGTTTTTTTTTGGCCAATGACAAATGAAGAAGTAGAAAAAATGGCAGTTTCACACTTTGACTGCAGTTTTTTAAACGCTGTAAATAACAAAATGTAGTGAATTAAGCTCCATCGAATTATAAGATATGTCAATTTCTTTGGTAACCGTTTAAAAATTCTCATTTTCAATATCTATATAATGCCTAATAGAGCTTCCAATTAGGCGAATCCCGAATCTCGGGATTTCTAATTTCTAATCCCGGGATTTTCGGGATCCCGATTTTTTTTTATATTCTTTATTATTTTTACAATTGTTTAATAACTTTTATAAAGATACGTATATTTGTTGACAAAAAAAAGTTTAAAATACATTCGGATAGATTTGAAATACATATGGACAATTTTAATTGTATTTGAACATTTTTAATATATTTCGACAATTTTAAAATATATTTGACAAATTTAAAATATTTGGATAATTTCAAAATACATTTAGGCTGGATTTTTGAGATGTCAGTTAAACTAGGTTTAGTTAATCTGAAAACATATTTGTGCCGCCATAACGAAGTTTGTATACATAATTTTGACGGAACAGCTTAGTTTTGCTTATAATGTTGGTCTTTTTAATACAACTCAACTCTAGTTCAGTTGAAATTTTGCGGTTTTTGTATTATGGTTTACAAGTCTGTGTTAGTGCCGTTAACAAAAACCTTATTTCATAGATATTCCGCACAAGTTATTTTCATATGCGTTATGACAGCATTTCACGTGAAATGTTGAACAGAGTACCAGGCGTTCATTCGTTCATTCAATAAAAAGGTGAACTAACCTATAGGAATAACATAAACAGCATTGTACAATGTTGCCAACACATTTATTGTTGTGCAATAAACATCAAGATGTCTTTTGATTGTTGCCAATATATTGTGCCACCGTCGAATAACACATACACATTGACGATATAATTGTACAATTTTATTGCAAGTGTATGAGCCGCTTTACATTGTCTTTATGAATTTTGATCAATTAATAATTTAAGTTTGTTTTTATTATATTTTTACAAATAAATAATATACGTTCATGAAATGTGTATTTTAACTCAAAAATTAAGTTGTTTTTTATACAGTTTAAAATTTTGTTTTATATTTGGTATAAAAAAAGTTGAAAAATCCCGAAATATCCCGAAAATTTTTTAAAAATCCCGTGAATCCCGGGATTCAAAACATACCGAAAATCCCGGGATCCCGAAATATTTTCTTCAATCCCGAATCCCGGGATTCAGAAAAACCAATCTTGATTGGAAGCCCTAATGCCTATCGCAGATATTGTCCCGAGTGAACCTCTGGAGTAACTTTCCTTTTCTCTGAAGTGTCTACACTTTATCACCAGTACAGTGATTTGTGTTGTTTTCGCCTAGCACAATTCGGTCCATTTTATTATTAAATTCTGTTCACTGGTCACGGGATTAGTGCTTTAAGAACAACTGACACAACTTCCCGCAAGGCCTTGTCTTGAGTTACAAAACATTAATAATTTTTTTAGGTATCTCATTCGCTTCCAACTAGAGGACCAAAATAAGTGACCAAAATGCCCTTAAAGAAAAATACCTAAGCTTTCTTCTGAGCAAAGGCCATTATGAAAAAAAATTTTTATTTTTCAAAAGATTGAGGAAATAGTTATGTGCCCGTGCATAGAACTGAATTGGCAAATTGGTTTTTTTTTGTTGTTTTCTTACGAAGACAACAGAATGAAAGAACCCAACCAAATGAAGGGGGATGTAAGAAAGGATAAACTCACTGTTTATTGTTGGTGTTTTGTTTAAGCTTTGATATTGTTTAGGGTCTTATTTGTATAATATATTTAGCTTTACTAAAGTCTTTGAAAAAGGTTTCCTGATGAGCTGGCCTTAGCAACCAGTGAAATGCACATAGAAGCTACCCAGCAAAAACTTGGTAATGACTTGGCATTACTGAATAACTTACTTTTCAATGACTACTTCATACCATCTGCATTACATAGAAGTAGTTTAGTAATGGCTGACATATAATCTGATACCTAAGTACTTGTGTATGAGTTGATTAACGAAATTTGTAATTTATTCATAATAAAATGCATCTACGGTTTAATTTTTTTCAAATCTAATACAAATTGATTTAAAATATTTGTTCTTACAATTTGTTTATTTTTTATTATAAATAAAAAACAATTTGTAATAAATTTGAATATGAAAAATTATGCTGTACTGAAATTTTATAGTCATGACATGTTAGTTGTAATTTTGGGTGACATCGGAGTAATAAGTTATTTAAGTCCCTATTTGTAAGCGAATGTGGTAATGACTTATTTAACTCCCTATTTGTAAGCGAGGGTGGTAAGTAATTGCCTCCAATTACATCACCGTGTTAAAATAATGAGTTAAAATGCCAATGTATAAGTAGTGAAGAGTCGTTATATTAGCTTTTTAACTCATTACTTTGCAATGTAAGTTTTTGCTGGGTAGCTTTCCCTCAACAATAAATTTCAGTGTATTCATCAAATATGAAAAATTGGGATTTTAGCATGTCAAACGGATATCGTATTTATAAGTTATCTAATCTTTTTGGTAAAAATTTTGCTAAGAACAATTGGTAATAAGTTACATGGATGAGAAAAAACACCTGTTGACGAAAATTTAGAATTTTGACGCCTCTAACTCGGTGAGTTCTTTATCGATCTTGTTGAAATTGTGTCATAAGTATTATCCAATAAGACTTAGCTTTTTGAAAATCACATACCGGTCGCATGACAACGGTTTCAAAAGATGGGTCACTTGAGGTGGGATCCCCCATATGCTTAAAGGGCTTTAAAGATGCCATAAGGAAATTTAAAATATATTAAGGTGATTTCAGCGAATTTTTTTCATTTTCAATTTATTCCAAGTGTACTTAGTTTAAATCATTTTAAAAATGCTATTAAATAAGCTTAAATGCAAAAAATAACTGAAAAAATTATGCAAAGTTTAGAGGTTAAAAAACCTTAATAGTTTTTATGAAGTAATTTACACCATGATTTATTAGTCTGCTTATTTCAGTGTAAATAAGAAACAGAAACAAAAATCGTTTAAGCGCAACACCAACTTTATGAATAAAAATGAATGTCGACCGAAGGAGTTCCTATCAACCTGTTTACTTCACCCAAGTTGATATTTATTTGTTATAATGACTCATTGTTAAGTTTAATTTAATTCATGTGACATGCATGCATGTGCCCTTTTTTGTTTTTTTTAAATTATTTTTTTTTTCATTTTCTTATAACTACATACATTTATTTAGTACCTTTTTAGCCAATAACTTCATATTACTGCGGCCTTTGAAGTAAAGTAGCTGGTCGCCAATTTTATTAGTTTTTAGTCACTGTTATTATTTTAGTGACTTTCAACTTTTTTTGGTATTTTATTTGCGTTTTCCCCCCTGAAATTCGTTTTCAGGAAATTAGTAAATTACCTTTTATTTGTGCAAAGCTGCTCACATGTGTGTTTAAAGTTTTTGTTTAAGTATCAAAAGCAGTAGAAAATTTAAAAGAAAGGAAAACTTCTCTTTCATACTGTTCATAATAAATTTGCATTATTTTTTCTTAAGACTGTGTAAAAAAATAGAAATTTTATATTCATATATTGAAAAGTTTGCTCTTTTCTTTCGATAAACTTTAAAGGCACTCTACAGTATGCAACAGATGATTATGAGCAGAAATGCTATTGAGTTTTGTTGATTTTTTTCTAATTCTATGACGTTGCACTTCGGAATTCGATTTTTTCCACTTGTACACTGATAGAAAAGGCATCATAACGCTGATGTATTTTGACATCAGTACTATGACAAGTTTCTTCGTTTTTGACCCCATGACACTTTTCATCATTATGAAGTCAGCCTTAAAATCTCTTGGTCAAATTGTCATCAGTTTCAAAACTGAAAATATTGTTATCAATGGTATGACACATCGGCATCACAGAAATGATGAATCGGAGTCAGTTAATGTAACATGTCATCAGTGCAATGACTTAGTTACATCGGAGAAAAGACTAATTAGGCTAATTGTAATGACAATTTGTCATTGGGAATGACTGAAGTCAAAGTATGAGAATAATATTATTATTTATTAACCCGTTACACATGTTTGTTTTACTTTTGTTGTATCCCGCCCTTTGTTTATTGAAGAAGCAGCATGCCCGATATGGCTTTTGAAATCATTCTACTTTAAATATTCTATGTATTTAACTTAATGATTAAAAAACTAGAATATGGGAATTTTTGCTCCTTTTTATTAACATTTTTTTAAACATGAAAAAAATGTTAATAATACAAAAGATGTGGCGTCGAAATGATGTCACTGTAGTCATAGCATAGATGACGCATACAAATAAAAAAGCACGACAAACAAAAACTTATTAATTAAAAATGTTGTATCCAAAAAAATTACTTTGATAATAAATATGTAAGTGCACGGCTTAAAAAAACTAAACTGGCAACTTGCTTTGTTTTGATTTTCTTGCGAAAACAATAAAGCAACCAGTGAAATGCGCATAGGAATAGCTTATCCCATCAACAATAAACTTCAGTTTGTCAATAGTATGAAATGGGAATTTAGCACATTATAACGTAACCTTGATAATTAATTTTTGAATTCCAGGAAAAACTTTGATAACTAATATGCATGTCGCAGTGTAAATAAAACTGAACTGGCAAAATAAAATAAGGAAATTTTGTTTTATTTTTGTTTTTCTTTACCCACTTACAACTATAATTAGAGTTGATAAAAAATCAACCAATTGTGGTCGTGATTGTAAGAAAAGATGAACTCACTGTTTATTGTTGTTGTTTTTGTTTAAGCTTTGATATTGTTACAAGTAAAACTGGGGCTTATAATTCTTATTCGCTTAACAGTTTTATTTGTATAATCTTTGGATGAAGATTCCTGACGATCTGGCCTAAGCAACCAGTGAAATGCGCATAGGAATAGCTTATCCCATCAACAATAAACTGCAGTTTGTCAATAGTATGAAAAGGGAATTTAGCACATTATAACGTAACCATGTTAATTAATTTTTGAATCCCAAGAAAAACTTTGGCAATTGCACCCATTAGTGCATATGGTGCCTTTTAAGGGACGCAGTTTTTTTCCACTTTACAGCAACACGAAGAATTCAAAATTTAACTTTCATTTAGCATCTCATTCTCTTGTGTGTCTTCGTCAAAACAACAAGTGTTTTTATTAAATGTCATTCTATTGAGTGCGTAATATTGTGCAACAAATGTATAACGGGAATACAAAAATTTGCACCACACGTGAAGGGTATGTAAGAATAACAAAAAATTAACAGTTTGTTGCTTTATCTATATTTTTTTACTGAATGAGATTAAGTAACTGAATTGTTAAAGGTTTAAAACTTTAAATGATTTTAAAAATATTAGCAATTGGCGTTTTTTATTCATGTCCCTTTAAAGGGACATTATGCTCTATGGTAATACTCATTGCTATTCTTATACAGACTTAATTTTGCTAAAATATTGGAGCAGTTAGAATATATAGACGACAACTTGCAAAATACCGACATATTTGCAATACCTCCATTGGATGGAAATGATTAATTAATTATTTTCATACATTTTTTTCAATTGAAAAGTTAAATTTTTCTTACATTAAGGTTTTTATTAATAATTATTTCATATCCGTGAAGCTTCTTCGGCATTTGTCAGCTTCTGAAATATGCTCATTTGGTACAATAAGCGATAGTCGAACCGAAAAGTTCCCACTCCGTCCCGTTTCGGAAATGAAAAAATATCAAAGAGGATCTGCGGACTATTATTTTTCTGATAATGGCAATTTACTCGTCGTACGATGGAATGACAATAACGTAGTCACGTTAGGAACTAATTTTGACAAAAATAAAATTGGACCGTGAAAGCGTTATGCCAGAGGAGAAGGCGCCATGCAGATACCCAACCAAAAGTATTTCAACATTACAATCAAGGCATGGATGGTGTAGACAAAATGCACCAGTTAATTGCTGTTTATCGGTCATGTATAAGACAACGTAAGTGGTGGTGACCAATTTTCGCATATCTGTTGGATGCTTCCGTTGTTAATGGTTCGCTACTAAGAAATCACAAAATAGACTACTCCAAAACGGATAAAGATGTGCAAACTGCGGAAACAAGTCTAATTTTATGTGCAACAAGGGCCATCACCCAAAATAATGTTAAACAAATTTCATGCGACGATATCAATGTCCCTTATAACGGACTCCTTCTAAAATCTTTAAAAATATGTTATTCAAATAAAACTTCTAAAAATTATTTTAATAGTTGTTTTAAATTACGTGTTCAAAAAGAATTTTGTTAAAAAGTACTTGGGGAACTTTATGCACTAATGGGTTAAATACTTAGAACTACAATAAATGTTTGGAGACTTCCAACTAATTGTAGTGGGGAATGTAAGAAAAGATAAGCCCATTGTGTTTTGTGGCTTTTTGTTAAAGCAAATAAGACTTTTTGAGTGTTTGCAATTCTCATTCACTCTGAGGCTTTGTTTGCTTATAACTTTGGATTTTCTTAAATTTTTTTAATTTTTAAAATGCGCATACAAACTAGCTTTCCCCCCATTGACACCACAAGTCTGATGTAAGGGCATCATCAATATTAAAATGTATTTTTCTATAAGTGTACTGCTGAAGTTATCGTTTTCTGTTGAGGTTTTTCATGGGTACCAAATAAACGACATTATACGAAAAGGAAATTGAACGATACCACCGGAAATCTAACCTTCTGTGCGTTTTCTAAGTCTTGGGCATTTCTATATTTGAATTGCAGCAATTAAGTATAAATATGTATTCTCTGCAATTTTCTTAGATGAAGTTTTATTTTTCCATTCCTATAAGAACAGCGTAGGGGAAGTCAGACCGAATTTTCCATTTCTTGAGTTTGTAGGTACTTTTTTAGATTAATATTTTTAGATGCTCCGGTAGGCAGCGATATTTACTCAAGCGACCTTAGGGACGACGTAACTATTGTTCGCTAGGAAAATTAAGATTATAATTTGTCATAGAACTTGTGTGTGTTCTTCTCCACTCTAACGTTACTATTACTCGGTAAATTAAGTTAGATGAGAACTTGTCATTATACTTGTAACAAACACAGAAACAAATTCTCCAAAATTGTTTACCAATTAAAGTAGTAATCAAAAAAAAAATTTAAATTTTAATAAAATATTTAATGAAGTGAATTAAAAGTTTCATCAAGTGAATTAAACATTTAATCAATTCAATTAAATGAGTCGGAAAGAACTCAACCAATTGTAGGGGGATGTAAGAAAAGATAAACTCACTGTTTATTGTTGGTGTTTTGTTAAAGCTTTGATCTTGTTACAGATAAGACTTAGAGTGTTTATAACTCTTATTCGCTTAAGGTTTTATTTGTTTAATATTTTTGGCTTTTCTAAAATCTTTGGAAAAGGTTTCCTGATGAGCTGCTGTAAGCAACCGGCGAAATGCGCATAGAGGCTTGCTTTCCCTCAACAATAAATTTCAGTGTATTTATCAAATATGAAAAACTGGGAATTTAGCACGTCATACGAAGATCGTATTAATAATAAACTTTGTATTCCCGAAAATAACTTTGATAAGCGTTGAATTGTTACTATTAATTTATTAACTAGTGCAAATTTAATTAATTTTTTAATTAATATTACAAATTTTTTAATTGAAATCAAATTAATTTTTTTTTTTCGTATATAATAGAAAAAAACAATAAACATCCCAACACAAAATTATCAATATTCGGAAGCAGTGAAAGCCCCAAAAATTGCAATAGTTTGCTCACTTAATCGCAGATTCGCTTTCAAGATGCGATAAAGTAATAGAACGATTAAATAATGTTTTAAGAATAAAAGGCAAGAGGCAGATACTTTTACCTCTAAGCGGCTCAATTAAAACCAAAATCATGTCTTATAGACTTCTTTACAGAATTGCTTCTAGGTAAGCAGCATTTTTTGCTGGAATTTTTACAGTACAAAAAACTGCTTTAATAATAATTTTTAATAACAATGTTATTTACTTTTTTAGGTACTTGTTGTTATTTTCTGACATCATAAGAACCTCCAAGATAGTTCTAAGTTCTAAACTAAGGAAGCTTACAGAAAAAACTGACTCAAATATTTGTAAAATATATTAACGTTCCTAATAGTCGTCTATTATCCTTAAAACATTTCGTTACCTTAGTTAACTTTTGCTTATAATTTTTTCTAAACTCTTAGCCCTGTATATACACAAATACATACATGTATACATTTGTATGTATGTATGTAAATGTACTTAAACGTCAAAATATATATACTCTCTTCTCATACAATAAATATAAATATGTGTTATTACATGTTTTGCGTTTATTACTTATTTTTACACATTGATCGGTGTTTAACCCACTTTTTAAAGTAGAAGTTGGGAAAAAAGAACAAATGACTGAGAACAACCATAATTCGGTTTTATGTGTGTATTTTATTTCTATTATTATTTTTTTTTTTTGTTCTTTGTTGTTTGCTGTTGTGTGAAAGGAAACATTTGCCAAGTGCAAATTTTTTATAATGACTTAATTTTTCTTGAAAACTTTCAATAAAGAAGAGAAGAAAATAAGCGTTCTATGTTATTAGCTATAAGAATTTTCTTTTTTATAATGGAAAATAGAAAAAGAAAAACCGAAACTGATTGAGGTGAACGAAAGTGAATATTACATTGAAGAATTATGCACTGTATTCGTTTTAAATTTCTTTTATATTCTTGATGGTAATTTGGCTTTAAATTATACTTTTCATTATAACTTTGGTATGCAGGTATTAGTTGTGGTCTAAAATTTAAAGTGAAAAAGTGGGTTAGTAAATAAATTTTATAAAATGGGGGATAACTTAATGTATATTTTTAAGACTATTTTAAATTAAATGTTATGATCTTTTGTTTAATTTGATTTTTTACGTATTTTTTGTTCAATTTTAAAAAACTATCTTAGATAAAAACAAGTAAGAGTGCTATATTCGGCTGTGCCGAATCTTATATACCCTTCACCATTGTGCGAGCAGAATACAGAGCAACTAGACAAAAACTAAATAAAACTGGTAAATATTTTTTTTTTAAATAAGAGACAACCGGTTTTGAACTTCGCTTTTCATAAGGGCCCAGAATATATGTACTTTATAGCGTGTAGGATCAATATTGTATATACCTTTTTACCTTCGGTGAAGGGTATAAAAAGAGTAATTTTCGGGATACTATCGTATCGAATAAACTATTGAATTTTTTGCATACGATAGACACTGGCGTATCGAATGAAAACTCGATAAATGTAATGTCGAGTTACTCGATGTCGAATGCTATTATTTCAAATTCAATACATTTCATTCGATATCGAGTTTCAAGATATCAAAATAAATAATTTCGATGAATTTCGCTCGATATCGTATGCGGTGATTAGACCCCAGTATTTCTGTTATAACTAATACAAATTTCCGACATTTTGATATATAAGTCATATCCATAGGACATATGGCAGCCCTAATTTAGAAACTTTGGCTCTTGCCGTTCTCAAGATATACAGAAATAAAAACAATACAACAACAAGGGATTTTTGGAAAAATTTAGAGGTAGTCGTGGTTTTTTGCTCATATCTACGTCATTTTTGGACCGATCTGGCTGAATTTCAATAGCAAGAAATGGTGGACTGTATGTAACATAAATGTAAGACAACCTAGCCGCTATCATGTCTGGATTATCCGGAAAACACATATCAAACGTAAGACGGACAGACGGACATCGTTAAATCAACTTCTCTTCTTATATGGACCCAGAATATATATACTTTATAGGGTCTAAAATCAATATTGTGGAAATTACAAACGTTATGACAAACTTATATATACCCTTTTACACCTGTGGTGAAGGGTATAAAAAAGTCTGTATTCAAACAAATTACAACAAAATGCGAGTTTATCAATTAATCGTAAAGTAGAGCATCTGTACAAAAGATCCAATAGGTTGCAGAGCTTATGGTCTTTTATATCTATCTATTAGAGTATTCATTTAACTGGGCTTTTGCTTTAATCGGTTAATCGTCCGATTAATTAATAAAATATTGGTCCTAGACCCACCTTAAAGTATACCGATCGTCTTAGAATCACTTTCTGAGTCGAACTAACGATGTCCGTCCGGCTGGCTGGCAGGCTGGCTGGCTGGCTGGCTGGCTGTCCATGTCGCAATTTTGGAGATAATTTGATGAAATTTGGGTTGTAGGTTATTATTCGCACAAGGACCAAGCCTATTGAAAATGGGCTGAATCGTAGGACCACGAGGGAAGATAGGGGAAAATTTCATCCTCTCAGAAACTATCAAACCGATTTCAATGAAATTTAAAACATAGATAGAACCATATCTATATGGACACAAAATGTATGCATTTTTCAAAAGTTAGGACCATGAGGGGAGATAGGGGCAATTTCTGCCTTTCAAACCGATTTTAATGAGATTTAAACCATAGATAGATCCATATCTATATGGACACATTAGCTATACAGTTTTTCAAAAATAGGACCACAAGGGGAGGTAGGGGGCAATTTCTGCCTCTCACAAGCTTTCAAACTGATTTTCATGAAGTTTATAAACATAGATAAATCTATGTTTATATGGACACATACGCATGATGTGTTTTTAAATACTGTGGTGTAGGGTATCATATGGTCGGGCTTGACCGACTATACTTTCTTACTTGTTAATGTTTAATTTAATTGAATAAATTAATCTAAACGACTTTAAGACTTCTTTGCTCTGGCAACCATTGACAAAAAGTAAATCACGAACAATGTAAACAGAACTAAAACAGCGTTTGCAATAAATACAGCGGCTTCCTAAATATGTAAATTTAAAGGTTCTTCCGTGCAAAATAATTAGTTTTAATGCAGAAACAAATCAAGGACAGATCATTTAATGTGTATGTAACAATTTTATTATAGATTCAAAAAAAAAAAAAATCCTTAAAAACTTCAAGTGATTTGAAATCGTCATGCTGTAAGCAACCCGGTTTTCAAATCACTTTACGAAAATGTGACTTTCAGAACATGCCTGTATATATATAAAACAGTATGTCTGTATGTATGTATGTTTTTTTTTTTTTTTTTTTTTTTATACGAGGAAAAAATCATCGAAAGACCCTGGCCAGATGGTAGTGCCAGGAGTGCGAGACTTTAACACGCTAAAACAACCTCGTTTCACATGCCCCCTATCCCTGCGGAACCACCGCAAAAGTACTACCTCGCAGGGGGGAAATGGTTACTAAACCCTACCCAGCGAAAGATCTTCTTCGGACATCTTCCTGCCTTCGTAGCTCCAAAAGCACCGCTTTAACATACTCGGTTACTATCTCCCAATTTTCCAAGGACACCAGCATGATTTGAATTATATTTCCAGAACTTAAATTTCCTCCTACTTGCTGCCGTAGGTTTGCTCTCTGTAGATCAAAACGAGGACACACAAAGAACACATGTTCAGCATCTTCCATATCCTCAGTACAACATGGACAAAACGGCAAGCTGCCATGTCCGAATCTATATAAGTATGAACGGAAACATCCGTGTCCGCTTAGAAATTGTGTCAGGTAAAAATTTAAATAACCATGTCGCCTACTGATCCAGACTTCCAAATCAGGTATCAGCGCGTACGTCTATCTACTTTTGGTAGAGGTTTCCCACCTCCTTTGCCACTCTGCTATGCTAGTTAAACCATTTACGTCTGGACCATTTTCCCGATGTGCGCCGAGCCAAGACTTCCCATTTTGCTTCCCTAGCTAAGATATCAATTGGCATTAACCCCGCAATTACTAGAACTGCCTCGTCTGACACAGTCCTATATGCTGAGCATACCCGTAGTGCCGCTAGCCTCTAGACAGTTCTGATTTTACCGCTGTATGTCTTGAACTTTGTAGATTCGACCCATCTTGGAGCCGCATAGAGAATGACGCTTCTTACAACACCCGCTAATACCCTTCTCCTCATGTTCCGGGGACCTCTTGTATTTGGCATTATCCGGCACAATGCCGAGCATATATTTAAAGCCTTATCTCTCACATAATCAAAATGTTGTTTGAACGATAAACGGTTGTCTATCATGACACCCAAGTACTTAAGACAATCTTTAGTTTTTATTTGACAATCTCCTATATCGATGGTTAGATATTCCACTTTTTTACGGCTGGATATTAGTACGGCCTCCGTCTTATGATCGGCTAGTGTTAGCCCCATTGAATTGAGCCGTGCTTTAACTATCTGGATACACTTTCAGAAATCGTCTAAGCCTCGTCTAACGACTTTGCGACCATCACCAGAGCTATATCATCTGCAAAGCCGATTATTGTTGCTCTTTTCGGGAGATTTACTCTTAGGACACCATCATACATTAAATTCCATAACAAAAGTCCTAGAACTGATCCTTGTGGTACTCCACCCGTTACTGTGTAGTCTCTCATCCCCTCGTCGGCTTGATATAAAAGTACTCTCTTTTGTATTTATGTATGTATGTATGTATGCATGTATGTATGTATGTATGTATGTATGTATGTATGTATGTATGTATGTATGTATGTATGTATGTATGTATGTATGTATGTATGTATGTATGTATGTATATATGTATGTATGTATGTATGTATGTATGTATGTATGTATGTATGTAACGTATGGACTCCAAAACGGCTGGGCCGATTTTGATGAAATTTTCAGAGAATCTTCAGAATATTCAGGCGGGTAACACTGTGAAGTTTCATTTTTGATTTTAGTTCGGGGCGTGGCAAAATCCATTTTTCATATTGCACCACCAATGACATGTACATATCGAAACCTTCCCATAAGAATGTATTAAGCGACACTTTTTTCGAAAATGACTTTTTGATGTGGAACTATACTAGAAGTTAAGCGCCACATTTTGGCCTGGGTTTCGGTGCACTCTCATGGATAGAAAGGAAACTAGAGAGAAAATAAAATTGTATCAACCGTCAAGTTTTCTCACTGGAATAATGTTACTCCCTGAAATTTGTATAATCCGCCAGTGAAATTATGCTAAGCCACATTTTTAAAAATGTAATTGTCGTAAGCAACAAAAGGTCCACACAAAAATTTTGTTAGATGTCGCTTAGTTTAACTGAAATTGTCGCTTAGCACACTCATCCAACTAGAACTTGATCCATTTTTGTCGCTTATAACACTCCAGATTATGATTGCCTTTGAGTTAAAATAATTTTTTCGATGAAGTACGCTACTGCTTTTTTCCCATTTATTTTGTGTTTTGTCTCGTCGGTTGTAAGCGTATTGGCAGTAGGGTTTTTTTTCCGGAGTTTTTCGATTCCCGGGAAAGCGGGAAAAATTTTTAAATTTCCCGGGATCCCGGGATCCCGCTCCATACAAATAATACAAAGTAAACTTGGTTTTATTAATGAAAAAAACTTTTATAAACAAACGTGAGGGAACTTGTTTACAAAGTAAGTAAAATAAATGCTTAAATACTACAAAAATTAATTGAAGATTGAAAGCGGAACTTGAATTATTATTACCTTTAGCAATTATAAGTAAATTCCGTATTATGATGATCTAGTTCAAGATAAAATAAACATAACAATTGAGGTACTCAAGATATGAGATCAAAAAGTAAAATCATAAAATATATAAAATATTAATCTGGGAATTTATTTCTCATGGTGAGTTACATTTTATTATATAAATTTTTCATATTATTCGAATGTGTATTCTATGTCAAATACAATCCTCAAAAGCTTTTATACTTTAATAGTCTCATTCCTTTAATATTTCACAGGAATATTTTCTATGCACTATCAGAATTTTTGTTTGTATATTTCTGTTACGAAGCTTACCTTAGCTATCCTTTGGTTAGCAATGAAGTAAATTGTAAAGAAAATTTATACAACTATTAGATACCAGCAGAATGTAATGCATTTTCTGGCCCGCTACGGCCTTCGTCAGCATTCTTTGTATCTTATAACTGGATAGTGCCTATTGTAAATTTTATGTATTTAACTTAATTATTTTAACAAATAGAATCTGGGAATTTATTTCTCATGGTGAGTTACATTTTATTATATAAATTTTTCATATTATTCGAATGTGTATTCTATGTCAAATACAATCCTCAAAAGCTTTTATACTTTAATAGTCTCATTCCTTTAATATTTCACAGGAATATTTTCTATGCACTATCAGAATTTTTGTTTGTATATTTCTGTTACGAAGCTTACCTTAGCTATCCTTTGGTTAGCAATGAAGTAAATTGTAAAGAAAATTTATACAACTATTAGATACCAGCAGAATGTAATGCATTTTCTGGCCCGCTACGGCCTTCGTCAGCATTCTTTGTATCTTATAACTGGATAGTGCCTATTGTAAATTTTATGTATTTAACTTAATTATTTTAACAAATAGAATCTGGGAATTTATTTCTCATGGTGAGTTACATTTTATTATATAAATTTTTCATATTATTCGAATGTGTATTCTATGTCAAATACAATCCTCAAAAGCTTTTATACTTTAATAGTCTCATTCCTTTAATATTTCACAGGAATATTTTCTATGCACTATCAGAATTTTTGTTTGTATATTTCTGTTACGAAGCTTACCTTAGCTATCCTTTGGTTAGCAATGAAGTAAATTGTAAAGAAAATTTATACAACTATTCTGCTGGTATCTAATAGTTGTATAAATTTTCTTTACAATTTACTTCATTGCTAACCAAAGGATAGCTAAGGTAAGCTTCGTAACAGAAATATACAAACAAAAATTCTGATAGTGCATAGAAAATATTCCTGTGAAATATTAAAGGAATGAGACTATTAAAGTATAAAAGCTTTTGAGGATTGTATTTGACATAGAATACACATTCGAATAATATGAAAAATTTATATAATAAAATGTAACTCACCATGAGAAATAAATTCCCAGATTCTATTTGTTAAAATAATTAAGTTAAATACATAAAATTTACAATAGGCACTATCCAGTTATAAGATACAAAGAATGCTGACGAAGGCCGTAGCGGGCCAGAAAATGCATTACATTCTGCTGGTATCTAATAGTTGTATAAATTTTCTTTACAATTTACTTCATTGCTAACCAAAGGATAGCTAAGGTAAGCTTCGTAACAGAAATATACAAACAAAAATTCTGATAGTGCATAGAAAATATTCCTGTGAAATATTAAAGGAATGAGACTATTAAAGTATAAAAGCTTTTGAGGATTGTATTTGACATAGAATACACATTCGAATAATATGAAAAATTTATATATAAAATATTGTTACGAAAGTTAAATTATCTAAGAATTATTTATAGTTATAGTTATAAGTTATCTTGTAAGTTATAGTTTTATGTTACTTAAAATTGTCATGTATAATTTTCAACACAACTGTTATTTTAAAAATAATTCCTATATAAATTTCCCAGAAATGGTTATAGAACATAATAAATAGTTTTTACGGGAAGGTTCAGGAAAAATCTAGAAATAATTACGAAATATAAAAAGAGGTGACTCATGTAAGTTTAGTTTAGTCTGTTTTGAAAAACGGTTCTGTTCGTAACTAACAATTGTGAACAAAATAATCAATTTCAATAAAGTTTGTTAAGTTGAATAAGTGTGTGTTTTTATTCGGATTTGCAATTAAAAGAACTCAAACGCGTTTATTAAAGGAAAAACGTAACAATATTTTAATAAATATATTAACATTTTTTAACGGCGTAGGAAATTACTTTCTGACACACTCAAAGCGTTTAGTGAGTCGCCAAAGAGTATACTTCTGATTTTGTCTACTGATTACCATGTTTCCGAAAAATTTCGTTTACTTTTTTACCGAGGTTGGACAAATAATTAAAAGTGCACCGTTGTTGCATGCTTCTAATGTCAAGGTTGATGCAAAAAATAGCATCATCCGGACTACTTCTTACAAACTATTTCTTTTCATTAGGTCCATCTGTAATCTTTAGGACAATGTGTTTTTCAAATTGTATGTTTTAGTAACTTACACGAGTTTCATTATTTTTTTATTTCGGTTTCCCCGCACTTCCCGGATATATTACCAAGCTCGATTTTTTTTTTTGTAGATACGACTATGTTGCAATAACGGAGCGATATGTTTATGTATATCATATTTTTAAGACTTGTCTATGGTCAATGAGAATTTACTGCCTGCATCTTATTTTGAATTTATGTTCTTTATCAATTCATCACTTCACTAAATTTATTAATTATCAACTGTTGTACTGCCCATTCTGCTTTTAATAGATTTATTGCCGCAGGAGACATTGATTGATTTACGTTTGTACACATTTCTTATAATTGATCAAATCGGCAACCCATCCACAGATGCTAATTTTTAGAGAAAAGAAAACTAAATTTCAGAGTAAAAATAGCTGTTTTCTGAAACTATGAAGAACTTTTTATTTCCCGGGATCCCGCAACAAAAATCACGGGAAAAAACCATAATTGGCAGAGACAGACGAAGAAGATGATTTATCTGACAATCAAAATGATTATTAATAGTCTTAAAATTTCCGTTTTGATCTCTAAGTGCAATTTTTGAATTTTCGTTTTGAAATAAATGTTTTGTTACTTTTTAAATAGATTTTAATTTATTTTATTGTTTAACAGAAAAAATAAAAAATGAATTAAACGACACAATTTATTTCAAACCTTTATTTTTTGTGTCCATGTCATTGTTTTAAGCGCCATTTACCATTGTATCAAGCGCCAATGTCTTTTCCACGAAAATGTTCTAAGCGACAAAAACTTTTTATCTGATTAAAATTTTGGTTTGCAATGATGTCAAGTTTTGTATTCTGAAAATCGCTTTCCAAATATGTTCCTTTCAATAAAATACACAAATAAATAACTAAATGAGACGTTTTTTCGTTTCCTACACAAATTTAGAAATGCCGCTTAATACATTTTTATGGGAATGTATCGATATATTTCTGTGGCCGTATGGAAAAACTAGTTAACTCCACTTTTTACGAAAATTGCGATACCAACAAAAATAGAAAGCGTGTTTCATTTAGTATCAATCTGTCAGATCCAAACTTTAATATGGTTTCTCATTTAAGAGTTATTTGAAAAACAAAAATCAGAAAAGTACTGATATTTATGTAAAAACTAGACAACTCCATACATTTTTTGAAAAAACAAGTTAACTCCATTGTGTCGTAAAAAACAAAAACATTAGAAGTCGAAAACGATTTTATTGTCAAAACAAAGAGAGAAAGAGCAAAATATAACAAATTTGGGTCAAAGCTCTTTGGGTAAAAAAAAAAATTGCAACTCCCGAGAATTTAAAGAACATTATATGCATTCTGTATATGCATAGTATAAAATTTTTAAAGTTCTTGACTTATAGAATACGACTGCCAAGTACCGAAATCTTTCCGAGTAATAGTTAACCCATATAGATCTACCGTACCCTATGTGGTACAGTAACTTTGAAAGATCTTTCGACTTATTCAATAAATTTTTTTTTTTGTTTCTGTTGTAAAAAAGGACAGGGCTTTTGTTCAGCTAAACTAAAAAACAATTTTATTAGCAATTTTAGTATTAAAATTTAATGGAACACTCTTTGTTTAAAGTTTTAAAATGATTGAAATAAAAAAACCACAAAGTCAACAGCTGTTTTTCAGTTTCAACCTATGTTAAACTGAGTATAACGTTAATGCACGTTCTACGAATGGGTTAATCTTTCAATTAAGTTAATACATAAAAACAGACAACAACTCGACTTATCTATATATATATATATACAATTGTAACGTTACTGACTGATTCATCATAGCACAGCCTGAGGCTTAAAACGTGAAATTTGGACAGGACAACCTCCTCTCTCTCCAAATCGATCCACTAAAATGGGATATTATAGAATTCTAATGTTTAGGGGGCAAAAAGGGTTAAATAAATAAAAAATAAACGGACAGGTGTCTAATACTTCTTGAAAATCGGTCCTTTTAGGTGGTCAACGCTTGAAACCTGTATTTTGGAACTTTTTGTCACCCCATCTATCTTTTAAGTCAATAAACATAAAAATAAAGTTTATATCACATTCGAAACTTATCTTAAACGTCCAAATACGAATTTGGTCCTTTTTCGAATTTCGAACGTTAAGTTTTGGGCTCCCACTGCAACATTGCAATTTCTGATACGTTAATGGGGAGGAAAAATAGTACCAAAAAGGAGGAAATACGGAAAACTGAATTCTTTTTTTATCTTTTTGTTTTGAAACTGGTACTTTCTTTAATTAAAGTTAATATTTTACATAGAAACAAAGAATTCAACATGCCACCTTCTGAATAAATAAGATCCTGTTAGTGAATTTTTTGGTACTTTTTTGTTCTTTAACTGGTATTTTTTGAATTTCCGTTAGTTTTGGAACTAAAAACAAAAAATTAAACATGCAAAGTCCTCAGTGAATGAGACTATGTAAGAGGTATCTCTTTGGTACTTTATGTTCTTTAACTGGTTCTTTTTAAATTTTTGTAAATATTGCACCTATAAACATAAAATTTAACATGCAATGTCATAAGCGGATGAGAATAACTTTTTGGTACTTTTTTGTTTTACAACTGGTTGTTTTTTAATCTAGAAACGTAAACTTTGGCATATAAATACATATGTCCACGAAAGAAAGGGAGACGCTCACGAAGTAACGAATTAAGGCTAGTTTTTGATATATGAAAGGAAATTTTTTTTTTTTAAATGCTGACTAACTACATTTTTTCGTAAAAAACCGGTAAATTAAATTGCTGAGTCAAGTAGTTAATGTTTTTCCACAAATCATTACTTAAGTTGCCTTAATTCCGTAAAATTTTAAAATAAATTGAAAACAAAATTTTTTTCGAAAAAACTAGATAACTGACATTGATTTTCGGTTTTAATGCCCAAAAATCAGTTTAATGGTACCAGAAATCTTTAACATAATTTTAAATTATGTTTTGTTCAATGCGCATGCATAATAACATTAATTCATATGAAATAATTAGCGAAATATGTTTAAAACTAAAAGTGTGTTTTTCTCGTGTTTTCAAAAAGTGGAGTTAACTGGTTTTTCCATACGGTCACAGATTTATTTTATTTTCTTTTTTTTTATTTTATTTTATTTTATTTTTTTTTGAAAGCCGTTTCATGTTTTTCAAAAGGAGATATCACACTCTTAAATCGGTTATGTAGTTCCGAAGATATTTTAAAAAAACCTATGTTAATAATGATCCAATATCAAAACGGCCAGTTGTATATGGCTTGCTCCCGAGTTGGCACGCCAAAAAATTTATACGTTTTTAAACCAAATAAAAGAACAAAAAACATTGTCTATCGGCTGGCCTTAAGATGAAGTAATAAATTAATATAATTTCCAATTTGCCTTAAATACATGCGTTTCTTTTTTGCTTGAGCCCATATCTACACCTCATGTTAGTAAATCTGTTAAAAAAAACTTTATGATAGGTATTCCATGGGTTTTTATTTAAAGGCCGTTAATTTCGTTAAAAGCTCAATTTAAATCGTGTGATAATACACCACTAATGTTTGCTTAGGGCCAGCAACGCGGACCGGTTCAGCTTTTTAAAAAAATAAATTGTGAGATCATTTAATTAGCAATTTCAATAGTTTAAGAAGAACTTATAACATAATCAATAACATTTCTCTATGACGTGCTAAATTTCCAACTTTTATTTTTTGATAAATACACTTAAATTTATTGTTAAGGGAATTTTGTTTCTATGCGCATTTCACTGGTTGCTTAGGCCAGATCATCAGGAAACCTTTTTCCAAAGCTTTTAGAAAAGCTAAAAATATTATACAAATAAAACCGTAAAGCGAAGAAGATTTATAAACACTAGGGTATTCATTTGGTTAACCGTCAACCGTCAATTACAATGTTTTTCAATGCTTTTTTATCTTCTTCGTCGATCAACAGGAATGTGGCGAAAAATGGGTTAAATATTTGATTGCCAACACATTTTTTTTGTTTCCCGTACTTTTTATATGTATGTGTTTAGTTATTTGTTTCTTCTCATATATTCTTATATCAGTCTTTTAACAGAATTAACCGAAACTATGAGAAATGTTAAAAAACTCTAATGGCATAATGGAGTATTTTATATGTTTAGAGAAATCCTGAGAAATTCGATATTCATCTACGATAAGTGAAATAATTTTTCCCAAGTCAACTTTTGTCAAAACTAAAGAAAAGAATCGCTTTAATCCTAAACATTTAAACCAAATTACTTTTCTAAAAGATTATTTTATAAGATGTCCTTTAACTATTGAAATTACTAATAAAATTATCTCAGTTTATTTTTGTATACATATGTAAATATTTGGGGGTTTCACAAGGTAGTCATTAAGTCTTTTGTCTTAAAATAATTACAGGAAATATATATAGTCGGCTTAATATGCAAACCGGCTAAATCCACTATTTATGTAAATTTAGATTTTGATTCCGTGTGGTAGAGATAGATACGCCTCGTCGACCAGCATATAGTGTTTCTTCTATTTAAGTCTTGAAGTGTGTAAAACTGACTGTCATTTTAATTTTCTATCAAGCTTGAAGCTTGAATAAAAATTTTTTTTCTCTCCTGTAAAATGTGCTCAAAGTGAGTTAGCAGGTTTGTATATTAAGCTAACGATATGACTGTTGTAAGATACCGCTTATAATTTAGATTTCTACTATGCAGTTATGACGAATCAATGAACACAGTATTACAATTTTTATTTTGTTTGAAACACAACAATATTTACTTTAAAGAATTTTAAATTTTGTTTAGGATATTATGATGATATGACTTGATACCACACCTTGTGCATTAATGAATTGTTTTTTTTTTTGCTTGCTGGTTTTAGTTAAAGAATTGTTATGTTTCGTACCTATGTTATTGTTTTTTTTTACTTATAAACTCTAAAAAATAAGCAATTAATGCATTTTTATATACTGAAATAACTTAATTTTAGTGTTTGGGAATTTCCGGACTTTTTCATTTCCCGGGACACGGGAAAAAAAATATTTATTTCCCGGGAATCCCGGGAAATTTTTTTTATCAAAAATATTCATAAAAAAGTCATTAAAATTTTACAAAATTTTTGTTTAAAACAGTTTTGTTAAAAATGAACAATATGTGTATCACCAATTTGCTTGTGTAAAACTATTTAAATATAAAAAACACAATCAAAAATTAAAAAAATTGTGTATAAAGTCATTTCTGAAAAATTTAAGAAATAGGACTATTACAAAAAAGCTTTATAAAAATACATAACTGAAATTTAGCTCATAGAATAAATTCGAAAAATAAAAATATGTTAAAAATAGAGATCTTCGTTACCAAACTTAAACAAAAAACTAACATACATATGGGTAATTCCAAAGTGTTGAACGTGACAGTCGTACGCTCCAAAAATGCAATAACATTTTAAGCAAAAAATATTTTTACGTTTTCTTAACCCTTAAATTATAGTACTAAGAAAGCACTGTTATCTGTGCTAAAGTTTATGGAGGGCGCGATTCTAGGTCAAAGATAATGTCAAAAGAAGTAACGGTTCGACCGTGAAAAAAAACAGAAGTAGTTTTCGTGGCCATGTATAAAAAAGCGTAATTCAGCGAAACCTGGCACAATTTTTTAGTCAAAATACTTTCAGAATTTTGCGTAGCAATGTATCATTAAAATGTCTTGGTTTGATTAAAAAATCTTCTGTATTTTCTTTTTTTTAAGCCAAAATCTTGGTCGATACGTGACATTTCGAACGTGAAATTTTTTCCGTAATAATTTAACTGAATCATGATTAAAATAAAAATTTACCTTTAAACCGAATAACATATGTCTCTTTGAACTCTTCCTTAGATAACAGAGCATGTAAGAAAATTTTTTTGGAATAATTTTTATCAAATATCACCTCTTTTAACGGCCATTTTCACCTAGTTCGGTTATAATTAACTATCGGTTATAGCTGTCAAAACATATTGGTAACCGGAACTTTAATTGAAAGTTAGTTTTAACTGAACTTGGTGAAAATGGCCGTAAGAAAGATAAATCTTAAAGAAAACATACAATAAAACATTCATAGTTTTTTAAAAATGTGGTTTTTAAAACCACTAATGCGTTGAGTAAGTCACTGGACATTTTCTATTTCTCCACTTCGTTTTTGTCTTTTTACAGTAATGTCAACAATTTAAATTTAAAAGCGCTTATCAAAGGAAAAATCTATTTCTACGGGCAAAATAAATAAAACAAATCACTTTGAGCAACTGAAGTTTTGTTTTAAATATTTTTTATAAATAAAAAAAACAAAATTAAATTAAAATTAACGTTTTTTATGTAAAATTGCTTATTTTATGAAATTCCCGGATTTCCCGGGAAAAATAAAAAAAAATTTCCCGGGAATTCCCGGAAAATTTCTGACGGGACTTCCCGGGAAATCAGACCCGGGAAATCCCGGACCCCAAACACTACTTAATTTATAAAAAAAGACTTTATTAACCGGTTAACCGATCAAATACAAAATTAACCGATTATTAACCGATTAAACCAAAACCTCGGTTAATTAATTAATTAACCGATTAAAGCAAAAGGTCGATTAAATGAATACCCTAATAAACACTCATAGTTTTACCCGCAACTATATCAAAGCTAAAACAAAACACCAACTATAAACAGTGTGTTTATCTTTTCTTACACAATCTTTTAGAAAAATAAGCGACTCTTTTCTATAGTTTTGACAAGTTTTGACTTGGAAAAATTGCTTTCACTTTATTTCTGAATTTCTCTAAGCATATAATGAAAACCTTCAATTATGCCAATACAGTCCTTTTTTAATTGTTTTTAATTTTTAACACTTCTAATTGTTTCGGGTAATTCTGTTGTTGTGTTACTATTGTGAGTTCAGAAGAAATAAATCCAGTGCCCATGTATTGTAACTCCCACGTCGGAATCTTTCGGATTGAAATTCACGCATTTCACACATTAAAAATGCCTTAAATTGAACTAACAGTTGTTTTTCTTACTTAAATTTGTCTGTAACTTTGTTGGCGAGTCGAATTGTTTTCGCCGATTTCCAAAATTTTGATGACATTCAATAGTTAACATATTAAAACTTTGACAGCCAAATAGTCAGTTGAAATTATTGGTAATTGTGGGCGTGGCATACCGTTCAAAAGAAATACCCAGTAAAAAAAATTTGGGTGTTTTGAAGCACTACAGAGAAAAAGCGCATACTCGAGCGCTTCAATTAGAGAGCTCTTATAAAGCAGTAAACGATAACGAATAAAACATACAAAAAAGCTGCTATTTTAGTGCTGACAGCAAAGAGGGTTTGTAAGCGAAAAAAAAAATATATTATGGTTTACGAAAATGATTGAAAAATGGCATTTAAACAAGTAAAAGCAAAACATTAATGAATATGTTTATATAGTTAGCCCTTAAAAAAGCACTCTAGGAGCGCTTTGTTTGCATGTTAAAAGAAGCGCTTATTGTCAGTAGAAAATAGTCCTCCAAACCGGGAACACCCCATACAAAAATCAGGCATCCTACACTCACAATATTATTACAGTAACGGACTGTAGTTTATTTAAGAAATATTCCGTTCAGTCATTTTTAAATAAATAAACATTTAAAATTCCAAGCAAATTTATTTTTAACTGATTCTAACAGTTATTCAAAAAACTAAGTGCATATTAATAAGGATTTTCAGTTGCAGTTAATATTGTCCGTTGATTGAGTTAAATTCTTCTTTATGTTAAATTAAATAAAAATGTAATTTAAAGCAACGAAAAGTTCATTTAATTTTTACTGTCAAAAATTCAACCGCGAATTCTGTAAAAACAAATAAATATTCAGTTATCTTATATAAATTAATTGTCAAAAAATTAACTTCGTATTCCGTAAACACAAATAAATATGCAGTTATCTTATAAAATTTTACTGTCAAAAATTCAACACCATATTCAGTAAAAACAATTAAATATTCAGTTATTTTATATAATTTAACTACCAAAAATTTATTTTTACTTATCTATAAAAAATGAATTGCTTGTTTTGTGCAAGCAATTCCCATTTTCTATTTGTTAAAATAATTTAGTTAAATACATCAAATTTTAAAAGTAAAATAATTGCGAAGCCATATCGGTCATGCTGCTGGTGTCTTATAATTGAGAGTTCTTCTGTAAACAACGTGGTCAGTACAACAAAAGTAAAACAAACGTGTGTAACAGGGTAAGTAAATAATAATATTCTCCCTCTCTCGCTTATAAGGAAAACAAGCGGACAGGTGTCTGTCTGGTATTTTTTAGAAATTCGGCTCTTTTGTGGAGTAAATGAAAATTTAATGAAATAACTGAATATTTTATTGTTTTTACTGAATATGGGGTCAATTTTTTGACAGTAAAATTTTAAAAAATAACTGAATATTTAATTGTTCTTACTGAATATGGTGTTGAATTTTTGACAGTAAAATTTTACAAAATAACTGAATATTTATTTGATATTAAGGAATATGGTGTTGAATTTTTGACAGTAACAATTAAATGAACTTTTTGTTAAAAATAAATGAAAAATAAGTAGACCGGGTTTTAATTGAAGTTTCATTTATTTTATATTACAATTTCAGTTAATTTTACGTACAGAATATTGTGAGTGTATCAGCAGGTTTGAAGCGATTTGAGGTATGAATTCATACAAAAAACCTGCTCCTTTTGGAGCACGTTTTTTACTGGGTAGTTTAAGTTAATTTAGAAACAAATGTGATTTTGGTAAATTTGATCGGAAGGCAATCACTTTCCTCGCAAACTATTACCGATAATGGGTTGCAATTATTTTTGTTATATTCGTAGGATAGTAGCCATTAAGAAACGGAATGCTGTAATGTTTATACCTATTGTATAATATGCTTCAACAGGTACTATATTTAACTCAGATTTGAATATTAGAGAAAAGAACTTTTGAGGGTCAAAAGAAGTTAAAGAGTTATTACTACCAGCAGAAAGCTGAATTAGTCTTCTATATCCTATATCTATATCTTGCATTTTAATGAAATGGCTAAAAAAAATCTTCACAATATCCACTATTGTATTACGCGTTTGTTCGGATGTATGTAGCATACCCAAATATTGGCTCTCAGAATCACTTTTGAGTCAACCTAACGATGTCCGTCCTTCCTTGCCGGCTTCCAGACGGGCTCGTTGTCTGTCAATGTAACCTGGTGCGCAAAGTTCGCTAACAATTTTAAAGATAATTTTATTAAATTTGGTTTAGAGGTTTTAATTATCAGAGGGAAACGAAACCTATTAGAATTAAAGCGAATCGGGCCATTTCACATGGTTCCATAGATACTTTTTTCCTGTTCCTATTAAGGAACCATGGGCAATAATGCAAACCGCACACCATTCATTTTAGTTTTTTCGCTGCTGTAGTTGAACAATTTTCAAGTTTAGTAAATTTGAGTCGCAGTCAACGATATTTGCGATTTGCGTTCTCAACGACTGCCATTTCACATCGGTTTCGTGTTGCATATTATGACATTTATAACGTAACGACGTAATCTTTTTTGAAAGTATTCGACGTAAGTTACAGACACATTTTTTCCTCGCTTTAATTTCACATCTTTTCCAACCAAGAAATTCTCACCAAATTTACAGAACATGGGTACACAGTTCTTTACTTTAGTCCTTTAAAAATTTCATCAGTATTAAACAGAGATCTAAGATCGTACACAAAAACATGTTTAACTTTTCGGATAGATTTTAAAACAAATAGAAAGTACTTTCTGTTTTGCCGCTGACGATCCTTTCGCAAAAAGGGTCGATATGTTAGTCTTTAAATATGGTTGAAAGAGGAAAATGTTATTGATTATAAGCGACCATACATTTAAACATACACTTGTTATATTATTCGGTTAACAACTAACTTTATTAAAATCCAGGAAAACAAAATATGCCTAACACAAGCCAAAGGCCAAGTGCTTAACATAAGTAAAGCTTAAATCTACGATAATGGTATTTACAGAATTAGAGATGTGAATGTATATAAACAATACATATATAACAATAACATAGTCGGAGACAACCATAATATTGCTGAATATTTGACTGATTTAAGCATAATATCGTTGCCCTGATAATAATATGGTTAATATAACCATAATAGATAATTTTGCCATTTATCGGTTAATAATTTTTTTCGTAATTTTCAGGGCTGCGGAGTCTTCAGAAAACCTTTCCAACTCCAAACGCTGAAATTTTTTAAGTCCGACTCCGACTCCAACTCGACTTCTACTCTTATATTGATGCTTAATGTATATGCGACAGAGAACGGCTTTGTGCAATTGCACAAAAATCGCATTAAATGAACAGCAACAAATACACTCGCTTGCGGTCATACAATCAAGCTTGCGCAACCGCAAACATTCGCTGCTGGTTTGCAGTCATTCAAATAATACACATCGTGCTTTGTTATTTATACCATCGTTAGCTTCGTTTTTTAATAAAGATGTTTGTGTGTTCGGTGCGACAATGATTGTTTTGGTAAAGAAAAAAAAAAATACAAACAAAAAAGCCAGAAATCAAGCAATTATTACTCATGAAGACATTCAGCTGTTACTATGTAGTACAAGAAAAAAAAATTTAAATGAAACTAAACGCACATACTGATGTAGGTACAAACAATTTCCATAGAAACAGAAAACTTTTTTTTTATCATCTTAAAAAGTACAGTAGATCTGTATGTACAATGTATTCTTGTGATTGTTGTTAATTTTAACAAAGCGTCTCATCGAGTTGTTTATTGTTGTTAAAGTTAACAAAGCGTCTCATCGAGTGGACAATGACTACTTGAATGCAAAAGTATAAGAATGTGTGCCTTTTGAATTTACACAAGTGTGTTATATTGCGTGCGCAACAAAAATGCAAACATAGCACATTCAATAAAAAACGAATCCATGCAAAAATCAAATGTGTACGAAACGATGTAAAAATTACCAACGTTGAACTTTGTTTTGCAGGCAAAGAGTGAATGTAAATTTGAGCGTTTGAATAAATCAAGAAAAATTGTGATTTTGCAGTTCTCTGATATGCGACTGCTACGAACTGGATTTTAAGCTCTTTTTTAATACAGTACCTTTTTAATGGTTAAATTCAACAAGAAAATTATTCTGTAAAAATTTCAAATTGATATATTAAATATTGCATTGCCAATTTCGCAGAATTTTGATTTTGGAAAATATTAGAAACATTTTTTTAAATTGTTTATGCTGAAAAATTTTCGAGTCGGAGTCACAAGTTTTTGTGGGTACTCCGACTCCGGTACAAAAACCTTGACTCCGACTTCACAGCCTTGGTTTTTTGCTGTTTTTGTTTCTCTGGCATTTTTCCCAAAAAAAAGCACTTTCTTCAAATAAGAAATTGACGGTTTTGCATATTAATTAAAATTAAACACACAAATCATGTTCATAATTAAAGAAGCAACTGCCTTTTTATCCTCATTAGCATTGTAAAATTCAAACAATTAAATTTATTTTCATTTTTGCACTTGATAAATTATAATTTAATGCTGAAATTTCTCTCCTCTTATTTTTTTGTTATTACAGTTTAAATAAATATTAATTACTTTTCAGTTGTTCCTTTTCTTTCTTATTTTTCTACTTCTATTCCTTTCATTTCAGTAATGAATTGAAAATAAGCAAAAAAAGGACTTGTTACAATCATAAAAACTGAAAAGGTCATAAATAAGATGCTAAAATATTCATTAAATATTATTTTTTGCTAATTTTTTTTTTTTTTTTGAGCAAATTGAACTAAAAGCTACAAATTTAATTAACGATCAATAATGGCTGGCAAGCCATTCATCCATCAGCACCTAAAATTATCCAATTTTTTTCTCATTTGCTCAGTTTTTCTTCACAACTTTTTTTTCGGTTCCTTTTAATTTTCTTTGTTTTTAATTTAACTTTTCCGCTTTAGAACAAGAAGATTAAAAAGGAATTTTCCACCTACTGGTCTCCCCTTCTCCTGAAAAAGATATTTCCCCATTTCACTTTTAAAATTTCTTCATTTAAAATGGTTTTCAGTGCTTAAGTTTTTTGTTTTTACATTTTTTATTTGTTTCTAAACTGAAAATCATTTTATAAGCGATTTTCTTTTTAACAGTATTTGCTCTTCATCCAACGAGCACAAAATGTTGAGAGAAATAAAACTTTGAACATTTATTTACCGCCAAAATGTTGGCTTAAATGTGCCATTAGCGGATGTAATAAAAATCATTAAATTGTTACAAATAAAAATTGTAAATTACAACCGAGAACAAAGAGAAGAATAGAGAAAAAATAAGCATTTGAAATGGCAATGTCTGACAATACTATAAAGACATGCATTAGAAATAAGAAATGCCGAAAATATACGATAAATTTGATTTCTTTGAAAGTTGTAAAGAAAAGGGAAAATGTTGCTAACGAGGATGGAAGACGAGAAAGACAAAGAAAAAGTAAAATTTTTAATGGAGTTAAGTTTTAGTGGAATTGTTTAAACTAAAGCGATTTTGTGTCTGTGGAACAAGTTTAAATTGTATTTCGAAAAATCTGTTCGAATCGAATATCTTTAAAGAAAGAGGATTTTAAACTCGTTTATGGAATTTGGAAATTATTGGGCGGTTTTTGCACTACAAATGATTGGAGGTGTAGTAAAGTTTTATGAAATGCAGTAAAAAACCAAATGCTTTTCATTTAAATTTTACTACACAACGGCTTTATCCTGATATAAGTTGCGGCAAAAAACTGTCTTCATTAGAGTGGTCCAAATTTATTTTTTTTCGATTTTCCAAAAAAGTAGACCAGTTTTGTGTTAGGTAAAAATATGAGCTCGATCGGTTAAAAATTGCCGTGCGATTAGGATGTAATCCAATACAATTCCGTTTTTTAATCTTAGACTTCATGTCCGTCTGGCTGTCCGTCCGTCTGTTATAGAGTGGGTTTGCGAGAAAATTAAATTTTTCGTATGGGGACCATATGAACTGGTCTCCTTTATGAAACAGATAACTTTTTAAATTTTCCCTGCATTGGTGGTCCACTCTAGTCTTCATAGCTGTATATTAAATAATAATAATATCGATATTGATATTTTTCCTTTCGATATTTTCGATAGTTTAAGACTATCGATAGTACCATCGACAGTTTCCCAGCACTAGCTGGGACTACTTTTATATGTATAGAGTTTTATCGCTATAGCAGGAACATTTTGTTGGGAAATAGAATAATTCTTCGAAAAAAAAGTAAGAAAGAACTCTTATGTGTTGCATATGCTTTTGGAAACGTTTCATTTTGATTTTATTTACTGCAGTTCATTTATAATATGCTAGGGCCTGGCCAGGCCCTGGTGGGTACAATATGCACAAAATTTTTATTTGGCCAATTGCCATGCCCACGGCGTTTAAATTTACACTTTTTTCTCAGTTTCTTGTAAAAAACATTTTGATTGAGGAAAACATAAAGTTTCGTTCTAATATATTTAATAATTATATGAAAAAAACTGGAAAAAGGACCTGGTGTTCGCTTAAGGGTTAAAGAAAGAGGATTTTAAACTCGTTTATGGAATTTGGAAATTATTGGGCGGTTTTTACAATACAAATGATTGGAGTTGTAGTAAAAATTTTATGAAAAGCAGTAAAAAAACATTTAAATTTTACTACACAACGGCTTTATCCTGATAAGGTTATGGACGTTTAATTTCAATTGGTTGAGTTTCTTCTAACATGAAAGTTGTTTGTGAAAACAAACCAAAACTTTTCTGACACTTATGATATACCGAAACCATAAACCTTTCTCTCCAAAACTTTATATTGGAGTTTTAAACAACACAGGTTATGTTCATATCGAATTTTGTCTTAGCATATTTGTGCTGGCAAAGTATTGAGTAGAGGGTACTGAGTATCGAGTATTTTCAGCTTTTTCTTGAGTATTCAACGCTCTAAAGAAGTAACTCAATAATATTTCAGAGTTGTATTTTGTTAAAAAAGCTCACTGGAAAGTTTAACTGTTTTGTTTAAAAACTCAACAGGTCTGCTTAAAAATACAATACTATCTTATAATACTACATACTAAATTTATATAACTGTCAAAAACGACAAAAACACAAATAAAGTTAAAGTGTATAAAAAAGAAAAAAAAACCATTAAATTTATATTTCTAAGATTAACGTGAATACCTGCCTCGATGGGCTTAAACCAACGGTGGTCTTTACACCAACGGGATAAGATTGGTTTACCACCGCCGCTGTATATAACACACATGAACGAGATAATATTCCTTAAATACTTACTATGTACAAAGTTTGTTTGGTGTTTTAAATGGATCACATTAATTTTGGTATCCATCCAAATTAGGCTCCCGGCATGATATCAGGATAATCTATACATTAGCTTAGTTTGAAGCACTGATGTACACTGAAAGAAAAATGCTTCATATATTTAATGAATCATTTTCATAAAAAAACTTTCCTTAGGTAAATGAAAATGTTCATTGTCTAAATGGAATTTCATAGTTATAATGAAGTATTTTCGTTAAAATCGCTTCATTGGATTTCGTAATTACGTTAAAAATTTTCATTAGATATATGAAAACTTAAGTTTGTCCAAGTTAAAAAAAAATTTTAATTGGGAACATAAAAAAACAATATACAAACATAACTATATTCATAAATTAATACAAAATTATAGTTTCCTTAAAAAAAAGTTTAATTGTTAATTAAAAAATGTAAGATTTAATAATTTCAGACATCTAATGTTACATGTATGCCATTAATTCTATGAATTAAAAAATTTTTTTTATAAAAGCAAAATATTTCAATAATTGCCTTCATAAATTTAAATTTTCATTGTGACAATAAAAATGTCATTATAGTAATGAAACAAAAACTTTCAATCCAATTTCAATCAACGTTGTTATTGTTATTATGGAAAATTTAATCTCATATTTACGCTCTTAATTGAGTAAAAAACATAGTTTTTTAATACAAAAACTACACTGCCCCGGTAGACTAGCTGGTAGCGAGGTAGTCTAACAGCACCGAGGTTGACTGATCGAATCCCCGCCAGAGACAGAAAAAAAAAATTAAAAATAAAATAAAGTAAAATAAAAAATAGAAAAGATAAAAAAAAAATAATTAAAAAAATTAAAAAAAAAAAAAAAAAAATAATTAAAAATAAATAAAAAAAAAATTTTTTACTTTATTTAAAGTATTCATCCAATGAATAATATTCATAGATCTAATGTAATGTTTCATTAAATCCTTTTAATGAAACAGATTTCATCGATCCAACGAAGCGCTGCATAGGTTCCTTTTTAATGCAATTTTTCATGGGATTAATGTCAAAATTCATTGGTATTGCGAAGAAAATTCTTTCAGTGTAAAGCTAGAATAATAGCTTGAGTTAAGGAGAAAGACATTTGGTTGTAAAGGTTGGGGGATTGTGGAAAAGATTTACATGTGCACATGGTCTAATCTCATGATGAACTTTAACACCGTGTGACAAACAATGCGTTTAACAAGCGCCACTTTGTGTTAAAGCAACCATCACACATGTAGCAATGTAAGTGTATAATTCAGAATTTACACACTCGCCCCCCGTTTAGGTGCCGAAGCTATCTACCTTCCGCTGCACCAACTGCTCAATGCCAGCAGCGCCTAGGGAGCCCCGTTAGCAGGCCAACCTTCTCCAAAAGCCCTTGAAGTTGCCTTCTCAAGATCTTTGCAACTACTGCGTGATATCCATATGGGCTTCAACCAATGGTTAGTTGAAACCGAAGTCCTAGTGTCTCCGCCTACTGTAGTACCATACAGGATCTCTGGTCAGCCGCTATCTTAAGAGGTTTGCAGTTTTGATTGTACCAGTTCCAGGTATTGATTGTACCTGTTTTCCCAGAAGGATGTTACAACAAAAGGTCGAATAACAATGAAATGTTTCCCAGCATAACCCCGTTCGGGTTAAATATATTCAATCCTTTAATTCCTAGTGGAACATAGGGCTTCAACAAATGTTCTCCATTGTAATTTATCATTACACAACAGTTTCATCGCACTCCAGGATACACCATGCTCATGCAACTCATTCTCAATTTGTCGTCTCCAAGAATTTGCAGGTCTGCCAAGTCTCCTAGAATCTTGGGGGTTATATTCGACGGATTGTCAAGTTATATCGTTAATTGGCGGCTTTCTGATCGTGTGCGCGGTTGGAGTTGGGATTAACAATTCAAAACTTTCAAATACAATATTTCACTTTATTAAGATTACATATTTAGAACTATATTTTTGTTACTAGTGTAAAATTATCGCCATTATAAAGTACTAAAGGGTTTTTCACAATTAACAAATATTCCACTTCAAAATCCGAAAAAGCGTGGCCACTTATTCATCACCCATTTCTTTCTTGTTTTTATTTTGAGTCAACACTTAGGGGATGCCCCCAACTAATGCTATGCAATGCATTGCGTTGGTGTTAGGAAAATAGGTTACGAAGAGAAGTAAAGATGGAGTACTGTTTGTGTACATTTAATGTAAATTTGTCCAAATTATAGTAGACTGAAAAGACTTCTGCTGGGAGTCTATTCCATACATGGCTAGTTCGACCGGGAAACGAATTTTCACTGTAATGCTTTGTGCGTTAGATTGGACAGTCGTTAACGAACGGATAAGATCTGCTATAAAAGCGAGTACTATAGGCATGCAACCGCGTCTCAGGTTTGATTTCTCTTATGTCAGCAGAATATTTACCGCGGATACATCGATAGAACAATGATGCACAACCCACAATCCGACGATGCTCTTATGAGTTAATAGACCTGGATACCCTACTGTTATTGATGAGCTTCTACGCACTTCTTTGCACCCGATCCAGAAGCTGCAAAATAGACCTTGAAGTATCTGCCAGAGAACAGCTTTATGCGATTGAAAAAAAATCGCATTTAATCAACAACAACAAATACACTCGCTTGCGGTCATACAATCAAACTTGCGCAACCGCAAATATTCGCTGCTGGTTTGCAGTCATTCAAATATTGCACATCGTGCTTTGTTATTTATACAATCGTTCGCTTCGTTTTTTAATAAATATGTTTGTGTTCTTTGCGACAATGATTGTTTTGGTAAAGAAAAAAAAAAAAAAATACAAACAAAAAAGCCAGAAATGAAGCAATTATTACTCATGCAGACATTCAGCATTAACTATGTAGTACAAGAAAAAAAATTTAAATGAAACTAAACGCACATATGTAGGTACATACATACAAACAATTTCCATAGAAACAGACTTTTTTTATCTTAAAAAGTACAGTACTTCTGTATGTAGGTACAATGTCCCAGCAAAAACTTGGTAATGACTTGCCATTACTGAACAACTTACTTTTCAATGACTACTTCATACCATCTGCATTACATAGAAGTAGTTTGGTAATGGCTGACATATAATCTGATAACTAAGTACTTGTGTATGAGTTGATTAACGAAATCTATAATTCATTCGTAATAAAGTCATGACATGTTAGTTGTAATTTTGGTGACATCGGAGTAATAAGTTATTTAAGTCCCTATTTGTAAGCGAATGTGGTAATGACTTATTTAACTCTCTATTTGTAAGCGAATGTGGTAATGACTTATTTAACTCCCTATTTGTAAGCGAGGGTGGTAAGTAGTTGCCTCCAATAATTTAATCTCATATTTACGCTCTTAATTGAGTAAAAAACATCGTTTTTTTATACAAAAACTACACTGCCCCGGTAGACTAGCTGGTAGTGAGCTAGTCTATCAGCACCGAGGTTGCGCGATCGAATCCCGCCAGAGACAGAAAAAAAAAATAAAAAATAAAATAAAATAACAAAAAAATAGAAAAAAAAACATAAAGTAAAGTAAAATAAAATAAGAAAAAAAAAAAAAAAATAATTTAAAAAAAAAATTTTATTAAAGTCATGACATGTTAGTTGTAATTTTGGTGACATCGGAGTAATAACTTATTTAAGTCCCTATTTGTAAGCGAATGTGGTAATGACTTATTTAACTCCCTATTTGTAAGCGAGGGTGGTAAGTACTTGCCTCCAATGACATCACCGTGTTAAAATAATGAGTTAAGTAGTGAAGAGTCGTTATATTAGCTTTTTAACTCATTACTTTGCAATGTAAGTTTTTGCTGGGGTATTCTTGTTATTGTTGTTAATTTTAACAAAGCGTGAGAGTGGTTTATTGTTGTTATTGTTGTTAATGTTAACAAGCGTCTCATCGAGTGGACAATGACTACTTGACTGCAAAAGTATAAGTATGTGTTCTTTTGAAGTTACACAGTTGTGTTATATTGCGTGAGCAACAAATATGCAAATAAAGCACTTTCAATAAAAAACGAATAAATGCAAAAATCAAATGTGTACGAAACGATGTAAAAATTACCAACGTTGAACTTTGTTTTGCAAGCAAAGAGTGAATGTAAATTTTAGCGTATGAATAAATCAAGAAAAATTGTGATTTTGCAGTTCTCTGGTATCTGCCCAGATATGGGAGTTGTATTTCATTTTTAATTTATAGTGCCTAATAAATAGTGAGGAGATCAGATGTTGTGGAGTTATTCTTGCACCGTTTTAAGAAACTAACACACTTGAATGCTTCTTTCGACACTTGAAAAACATGCTAGTTCCAACGAATCTCAAATTAAATATTCATGCCTAGAATAAAATAAACTTATTCGAATTATCACAGCTGCCCCTTGGTATGTTAAAAACTCATTATTCACAAGGATCTCAATGTGCCATTATTTAAAACTATGATTACGAAATATGCAGCAAAATACTTAAAAGGCTCAAATTGCATCCGAACCCACTAGCTGGAAATATTTAAAATGATAGCGGTCACACCCGCTTAAGAACAAGAGACACTGCAGCAGTTACCCAATTAGATGAGCGATAAACACCTACATACTTATGTGAACAGAAATCGTGATGACATTGGCAGGACATAAAATAAAGTATTAGGATAAGATTTGATTAATTAGTGTTATTTCATATTTAATATATAAAGATTCAATAAATAAATAGTGAAAAAGTGCCTAGAACATCAAGAGTGTCTGATTCCTCATTAGCTATTCCACCCATGGATACAAGTGTCGTGGACTACACAAAACGTCTGTGGTTTAACTTACAACGTTGGCTTTTACGAGCATTTAAATCGACCTTATTCGCAAAACCCCACTCGGAGATTCTCGTAAGGTCACGATTGAGTGTGTCACTCATGTTCTGCCCCATAGCCTTAACCTCAGTAAGGCTTGGTCTATGATTAAAGGAAAATGAATAACAAATGCTGCTGTCATCAGCGAAAGAATATATAGGAATGGAAGTGATGACCCAGGATGTCACTAGGATAAAGTGTAGGAGAAAGTACACAGAGAGAACTCGTAGACGAATGTAATTTAAAAACTGTTTAATGAATTTTGATTTATTAAACGTATTGTAAAATCAAACAAATATTTGATAAAATTGGTGGTTACGTGTGGGGCGTCAAAAATTTGTTAAGTATGACCAGAGCTTTACTGTAACTTTTTTACTTTTACTTTATTTCTGGGCCAAAAACAACTTCAATTAATTTCCATCTAAAAGTGCTGAATAGATTTGAATTTCTTCGTTATGTAGGTATTAGTACCAATCACATACACACACACTAACACACACATTTTATGTGTATAAGATATTTTTCGCGTCTTATTACAAATTAAACGCAAATGAAAAGTACATTTTCAAATCTTCCTGCTGCACTCCTTCTTAAGTGAAAAGTGGGAGTTTATTTCAACTTGTAATAGCAGTTGCTTATTGTTCCATCAGGGATAAAGTGTATTTTTAAAGATTGCAGAGCAACAAAAAAACTTTTGAACTAAAAGTTTTATTGTATTCGGCCATTTTTCTAACCAAAATAACAAAGTAAAAAGTCAAAAACGCATTCCTTTTAAAGCATAAATAAAACAAAAATTAAGAGAAAAAAATGTGGAACCTCTCAGACATTTCTTAACAACAAATTGTTTTTTTTTTCTTAAACTTTATTTACTTAAGAAATAAAAAGAAAAAGGAAAATTGTTTTGTTATTTTTTTTTTATCTTTTTTTGTATTTGTTTCGTTGAAATAACAAAGTTTAACTTGGGTCTTTTGAGCATTTCTTTTTTCTCGTTTTTGTTCTGGTCTAATGGCTGTTTTTCTTTTTATTTCCTAAACTTTTTTTACGACTTTTAAATTTTAAAAGATATTACGGCGTTTTTTGCTTGAATGATCCTTTTTTGCTTTTTTCTGGTTAAAGTCGTAAAAGAAAAAAAATTTGCATTTTAAAATTTTTCTTTTTATTTTTTCTTCTGAGTCTTTTTTTACTTTGATTTCGATGATTTTGTACAAGATGAAGATGATGATGCCTTTTTGATTGCGGGTTAAATATACACCCCCTCTTCAGGCTTTATGAATGTATTTGTTTTTGTATGATTCTTCTAGCCAGCGTTAATACAAAAAGTTTCAATTCATCACGCATAAGAACAACAAATTTTTTTTTACTTAATTTTGAACCAAAAAAAAATGAAAAGAAAAGAAAAAAAAAATAAATCCTTGATAAATATACTTTGAATCTTTAGAAAATTTAACTTTTACTTGTTAGAATTTTTTTTTTTTGCAAATTTAACAAATTTTATGCAAATTTTTGTGCTGGAACAAAAACAAAAAATGAAAAAGCCAAAAAACAAGTTAAAAGGAAAAATTTTAACATTTTTAAAAATCCCTTATCAAAATTAATTTAAAACCTTTAGCTTCAAAGAAATTATCATTTTGCGCAAAACCCCATTTTGCAATCATCATTTTACTCATGATGTTTAAGTGTTAAAATTGAAATGTCTAGAGCGTTGCAGTCTGGTTGAAAAAATTTATCAAAAATTTCTTTTGAATTATAATTTTATTATTTATGAAACCTTTAAATTTTTTTTATTTCGTTAAGTTATAAATACAGTCAAAGCCCGGTTTAACGAATGATATAATGTTCACCCCTTTCGTTATACCGAGATATTCGTTATATCGAACAGTAATTTTTTATCTTGAAATTTTATAAAAAAAAACTGTGGTCCACAATTTGAAAACCATCAAAATTTAAATGTATTTATAATTAAGTGTCGAAATAAAACATAAATTGATATTTTCACGTTTATTTAAGATTTTTTTTTATTTCTAATATGTAATTTCATTAAAAATAATAAAATTGGATCTCTTGTTAAATTCTGTTTGGTTACTAAGTTATAGAAATGATTTTTCAAAGGCTACACTAAATCTTGTCGAGCTGAAAGTTTTTCGCCGGCTTGCTTTAGCAACCTGATCCCATATCTTTTCTTAAAACGTGATAGCCAGCCATCCCTTGCGTGGAAATTGGAGCCGTACATTTGATAATGGATTTGTATTGCCTTTGCTTTTAAAACCATTACATTGCTTGTTTCTTTGGCTTAAAAACCATTCGAAGAGAGCCTTTTCCATTCTTGGCAATTCACCTTTTTTAAGAGATCCCCGATTTTTTGTCCCATTGTTTGTAATTTTTTAATTTTTCACAATTTTATGTTCGTTCTTTTTTAAGGTACATATTGAAGATTTTGGTATTCCATACTTTTGGGATATTATTAAAAGATTTACACCTTTCTTACACTCTTCTAAAATCATTAACTTTTTATCAAAAGTAATTCTTTTTCTATTTGACATCTTGTTTTCACAATAAACCAAACAAAACAACTAAACTTTAACGAAAAAAAGCAACGCATCACACGTGTTCTTTCAATACAAAGCAAAAAAGACAAAAAAACTCACAAAAATCTAAAGGTTCTGTAACGATTTTTTTATTTTGCTTTGTCATTCGTTAAATCGGGATTTTTTTTTTTTTTTTGCCATTCGCTATATAAGGTAGTTAATGTAAAAATTTGGCCATTCGTTATATCGGATATTCGTTAAACTGCGTATTCTTCATACCGGACTTTAACTGTACCTTAAAAAAAAAAATTGTTGAAATGTAAAAATTTGGTAAAAACGTAAGTTTGAACAAATAAGAAAAAAACGGCGATGTTCTGAAAATCGCACGATTTGAAATTGTAAATCGTTAGATTTATTTTATGGTGTTCTAAAACTCATGCGTTTTGCTTGCATACTCTTGCGATTTTAAATCGCAATACTTCTTGCGATTGCGATTTACAGACAACCTTTTATGCGATTTTAAGTCAGAATCGCAAATGTTAAGCGTTTTGCGATTGTCAGAAAAAGGCCGACAGTTTGTTCAAAATCAATATACATTTAGGTTAGGTTAGATATTGGCAGTGATGCCAGGATAAATTTTAAAAAATCCCTGCATGTCTTAAAAAATTCACGTTTTTCCTACAACTTACAAAATTTTCCCTACACCTTTCTTTACGTTAAAATATTATTCTTAGCAACAGGGAAACAAATACATATTTTGTTATTATTTTTTTTTTTAATTAAATAAGTTAAAGCACTAAAAGGTCGACCTCCATAAAAAATAAAGGTTGTGCCAGTCACCCCCTAGAATAACAGATATTTCAATGAAGTTTCTAAAAGAGGAAACTGTTTTTTTCTGACACGCCCATAAATACAGCCCTTTTTGTTTTTTATATATATAGCGCCGCAGTTTAAAGTCCGATATCATCATAAAAAATCAATTGCAGCGCGTCGAGTAAGTTTTAGAAGGACTTTTGTGGCAGGTGAAAAGATATCTAGAATATAAATTTTCATATTAATTCAAATGTTTATTCCAAGTCAAATTACAATTTTCAAAAGCTTTTATACTTTAAAAGTCTTATTCCTTCATTTTTTTCCATCAGAATTTTCGTTTGTATATTTATGTTAATATGAAAATTTATGTAATAAATGTTGCTCACCATGAGAAATAAATTCCCAGATGCTGTCTAGAATTTTAGTTCGATTAAAAAAGCATTATATAAAAAAATTTAGCCATATTCTAGCCATTAACAATGACATACGATACTAGGAAATTTGAATTTAAGTGCTATATATGTAATATGTTTGTACAAAAGAAAAAAGGGGTCTTAATTTGGCCATAAAAGTGAGTATATTAAAAGCTATACATACTTAGCTTTACAAGGAATTTGGCACGTGAAAAAAATTGAAGATTAGGGGGAAGGAACCGAGATGTCATAAGTGGCGCCCAGAATTCGATGTTCGTTTAAAAACTTACTAAAGGCAAAAATTAAGCAGCCGTCAAGCCATGAACAACGATATGCGATTTGATGAGGTTGGACTTTAAATGACAGCGCTACATATAAAAACCTTTGACATATCTTTTATTCTGGCACAACTTTTCTTCGACCCACCTTAATAAACATGATACGTATTAAGGAGATAGATTATTCGACTATTTTCAAAAACCGGGTTTCGAATATTTCGAATAGCTGCTATCTTTAAAAAGTATCGCTTTTCAGCACATAAGTTAATAAAGGAAAAAGAAAAATTTAATTGTTAAATATTTAGCTATTTTTTATATTCGTATTGTTTGTTGAGAGGCATGATATGAGTTGTATTTTTAAACTATATATGCCCCTCTGGGCTCGGTTTTTGTGTACATTGATTAAATAAATAAATAATTTATTTTAATATAACTGTCTTGATTTTTTTTAAGCAAGCTTCGTATCAAATAAAAGGGGAGCATCTGTAGAATTTTAAAAAAAATATAAAACAAATTTCTTTTAAAAAATTTAAAAGTAGATTCTTCCATATCCTTAAAATTTTTTAAGAAATTCCAAATTGTATTTTGAATTTAATTCGAATATGAGTTTCTAATACAACAAGACATAATATCTTATAATTTAAAATATTAGAATCAGACAAGTTACATAAAGTGATAATTCATTGGACAATGATTATAAAAATTGAATTGTAAATTGTAAGATTTTATTTCTTTTAGTTTAGAAGGTGAGATTGTTTTTTTCTCGGTAAAAAAAAAATATTAAATTTGTACTTAAATGCTACTGTATATGAAAGCTTTTAATTTTTAAATGAAAATATTAAGAACATTTTTACGTATTTTTACACAATATATTGAAAATTCCCCACATTTGCCTTAATATAAAAAAAACTCTGTCCTCATTTCCATACGCTTGAAATTTTCGAAAAAATCCATATCATTTAAAACTTCAAATGCTGCTTTAATGCCCCTACAAAAAGGGAATATTCCCAACTATTGGCATCACTGAATATAGGTGACAGTATGTTGTATTTGAGATTCTAACAAAAAAAAAAAAAACTAAGGCCTTAATTGTGTAAAACGCAACGCAACGCCAAAAATTATATTAAAAGCAAAAACAAAGTCAAAAATATTTATTTGTTGTTGCTTTCCATAAAAATTCATATTGCATTTTAAAATTTTCAACGCCACAAGATATGCAGCGTTTTAAATTTAAAAATTCAATACGAATTTTTACAGATATAATTTTTTTGAAAAAGGCCTTTTGCCATTAATTTTTTAAACAAAGAAATTTTGTTACGAAAATCGGTAGGTCATATGTTAATACGATAAAAAAGTACAGTTCTGTGGCCGTATGGAAAAACTAGTTAACTCCACTTTTTGTGAAAATTTAGATAACACCAAAAATAGAAAGCGTGTTTCATTTACTATCACTCTGTCAGATCGAAATTTCGATATAGTTTCTCATTTAATAGTTATTTGAAAAACAAAAATCAGAAAAATATCAATTTGTATGTAAAAACTAGATAACTCCATGCATATTTTGAAAAAACAAGTTAACTCCATAGTCTCTTAGAAAACAGACAAATTAGAAGTTTAAAATGGTGTTGTCTCGAAAACTTAGAGACAAAGAGCGATTTAGAATAAATTCGGGTCAAAATGTTGAGCCTAAAAATTGCAACTATAGAGAATTCAAAGAATATATTTATGCATTCTTAATAAGCATATTAAATCTTTTCTGCAGTTTTTGATTCATAGAATATGACTGCCAAACACCCAAAATCTTTCGGATAATAGTTTTTAGCCCATATTGTACTCTATGTGGTACAGTAACTTTGAAAAAGGTTTTAACTTACTTATTTTTTTCTGTTGCAAAGATAATAGCAAGGTGTTTTTACGTACAATAATAATAAAAACCATTTTTATCCAGTTTTTTTTTATCTAAGAATAAATATATAAATTTGAATTTGGAAGACATACAAACTTTATTCAAAAATGGAGCTACCTAGTTTTTATATACGGCCACAGATTTCTTAAAATAAAAACAAATTAACTGCCTGGCCCATGATGTCGACAAGAACATTTCTTTCGTATATTTATATTGAAAACAAAAAGAAATGTAAATTTCTTTAGTTTTAAATTAATCTAAGAACATATATTTATATTTTTAACACTATACGATATTTAATACTAATAAAATTTTTATATTATAAAATTGTTTTTTTCTGCAATCTTGACGATCTTCTCAATGTTAAATGTTCATCAAAAAAAAACTTCTCTTGAGCTTTTTCCGGCTTGATTTCAGTTTGTTTTCTAAAGTATTTATTTCTGAATTTACGAGTTCTTCGTCCGATTTCTCGATCACGTTTTGCTTCCGGATTGTTGATTTTCTTAAGTTGATTTTTGCATTTTTTTGCACGCACGTGTAACTATTACGTTTACTTTTATGTTTTTGTTAAAACTTTGATATTGTTACAAGTAAAACTGTTGCTATAATTCTTTTACGCTTTACAGTTTCATTTAGTTTAATATCTTTAGTTTTTCTAAGATCTTTATGGATGAAGTAATATAAATAAAATAAATTTTCAGTGTTTTTATCAAGAATAAAAATTGGGAATTAAGCACGGATGATAAAATCTTTTAAGTTTTATGAAAAACATAAAAAACAAAATAGAAGCCTAAAGCTTAGTCTAGACGATATGTTGAATCAGCAAATGTATGCTTATACTCATATGCTTAAAAATAATAACAAATGTCTTTATCAGCATATGCAATATGCTAGATGTCTAGACGATATGCTGACAATACTAAATTTTTCAAATTCATCATATGATAGCAAATGATATTTCAACAAATAAGTTAACATACAATTTTTGTGTCTACACGATATGTTGAATTTTGTATGTTGTTATGTATGTTGGGTAAAGAGAACATTTGTTTAAAAATTTCAAATAAATTTGACGGCGCTGCGAAATATGGCCCCAGGAAATATGGCCCCAAAAAATAAATGCAAATTGACCCCAAATTTGGGGCTATTTTTCATAATGCAATATGGCCCCATTTTTTTAATGAAAAATTACCCCAAAAAAATGAAAAATAACCCTAAAAATAAAATGAAATATGACCCTAAATTTGGGGTTATTCTTCATTATGAAAATCACCTCAAAATTTATAATGAATTTTAACCCCAAAAAAGAACACAAAGAAAGTGCCCCGGTAGGCTAGCTAGTAGTGAGCTAGTCTATCAACCCCGGGGTTGCGGGTTCGATTCCCGCCAGAGACTCTGGTTTCTTTCCTGCAGACAAGCGTCAAGCTTCGCGGGGATTAGCATATGGAATTAAAAAAAAAAGATACAAAATTTAAGAAAAATTAATTTAAAAAATGATAACAAAATTCTAAATTCAACAAGATGATCAAATATTATATTTAAAATGATCAAATAAAATTTTACTTTTCGTATTAAATATACCTAGCTGGTCACAGCTTTTTTAAAAAAAAAAAAAAAAAAAAAAAAACATTTTCGGTGGAGTTCATATGCCCAAAACTAAAAATCCCAAATTTAGAATCCCGATTTCAAAATCCGGATAATTATACAGTATTGGTTTTAAAAATCGTACGATTGATAGCACGGTTGGGCTTTCGGCCATGCACAAGGATTTTTTTCTCTATGGTATAACGAACACTGGCTTTGCTTACTAAAGCTCTACGTTATAGCCGGCCTTCGGCCGGGCGTAAGGATTTTTTTCTCTATGGTATAACGAACACTGGCTTCGCTAACTAAAGCTTCTCTGTATAGCAGGCCTTCGGCCGGGTGAAATGATTTTCTTCTGTTTGGTATAACGAACACTGGCTTCGCTCACTAAAGCTTCGGGTACGTTCGTAAATGCATCACTGCGCTGCATCAGAAAAGCAAACTTTTTTAATAGCGATAAAACAATAATTATTAAATTTTTTATTGTGTGACTATTATTTTTGTGGAGTATTTCACAATTTTTTGGTCCACATTTACTTCACTGATAAATATATAACCTTTTGAAATCACTGATGCAGCGCAGTGATGCATTTACGAACGCACCCTTCACTACATAGCCGGCCTTCGGCCGAGCGCAAGTATTTTCTTTTCTATGGTATAACGAACTTTTCTCGTAATAGCCGGCCTTCGGCCGGGCTCAAGGATTTTTTCCTCTATGGTATAACAAACACCGGCTTCGCTAACTAAAGCATCTCTGCATAACCGGCAAGGATTTTCTCTACTTTGGTATAAGAATTCTGGTTTTTTATGTTATCCCTAGAAAATTTTACATAGAATTTTATAAAATTTGTGTAAAAATGTTTGGGGTGATTTTTCATTTCTTTAAACTTGCATTTTTTATTAGTAGATGAAAAATAGCCCCAAAGTAAAAATTGTGATTTTATTTGGGGCCATTTTTCATTGCTTGATATTGGGGTCATTTTTCATTCCAATTAAAATGCAAAAACACCCCAACGAAAAAATGAAAAATAACCCAAAAAAAAAACAAAAAAATTGCGCCAAAATTGCGTGTTGTTGTGTCTCATGTAAAATTTTGGGGCCGTATTTCATTTTCCTTTTGGGGCCATATTTCCTGGGGTCATTTTGCGCACCGCCAAATTTGACAATTCACTTTTTTTATAATTTTAATTTTTTTTATTTAAAATTTGTTATAAATTATTGCCTTTAGTGCAAAAATGAATAGTTTAATGTATGCATATTAATACTGAATAAGTAAGAAAGATATATTGGGCTGGGTCAAATCCGCAAATATGTAGTTAAAATATAGTGTCTGTAACACTTAAAAATATTGGTCCTATAACCATTTTATAGTATCCCGATAGACTCAATCACTATCTTGAGTCGATATAACGATGTCTGGCTGGCTGCTTACTTTGTAGTGTGCAAACTACAGGTCGCAATTATTTGATAAAATTTGGTACGGAACATAATTTCTCAAAGATACTAACTACTTGAAGCGTTCCCTTTAAAATATTATATGTGAAAAATACCTTTATATCTATAACATTTAGAGATTAGAGCCATTTTGATAAAATGCATTAGTAAATTAAAATACTTTTTTAAATTGGTTCTTAATGGGTTCATAATTCGGCATGTTTTGTATACCATGTGAAAGGTATTTGGAAACGCCCTTCAGCGATATCCAAACTGCTGTGATCCAATTTATACTTCAAGAAATATTGGTTAAGAATTGATCAACTTTTATGGGCTATAACTCTAAAACAAAGTTCTTTGGCAAACATTTCTATTTTCATTTTTTGTTCCTTGTTTGCCGATGAGCTAGAAATCTGGATAAGTTCCGGGGTTATGTAAAAAATTAATCAAGTTATTAAAAGAATACCAATTTTTATAGTATTCATATGCTACCAAATTTGCTGTATGCTGAAAAGCTTGCATACGACTTTCAACAAATAACATATTTGTCAACATACGTAAAAAATTTGTTGAAAAGCAAAAAATATTGTGTCTAGACGATATGCTATAATAGTGAACAAAAGTTTGCTGACATCGTTAACAAATGCCTGTCATATGTTGGTAAGCATACGTTTGTTGAAAAAATTTGGTGTCTATACGATATGTTGGCACTGAAAGCTAATTTTTCAACATAAATTTGCTGATTCAACATATCGTGTAGACTTAGCTTAAGACATTGTTTTTGGTCAGCTAGACTAAAAAGCTAAAAACGATCTTATTACCAAGTTTAGTATAAAAATTTAACAGAACACCTTTTGTTTAAAATTTTAATATTTATTAAAATGAAATTAACCCCAAAGTCAATAGCTGTTGTTAATTTCATAAAATCAAGAAGGGTAAACCTTTTAATTATGTATGTTGGGTAAAGAGAACATTTGTTTAAAAATTTCAAATAAATTTGACGGCGCTGCGAAATATGGCCCCAGGAAATATGGCCCCAAAAAATAAATGCAAATTGACCCCAAATTTGGGGCTATTTTTCATAATGCAATATGGCCCCATTTTTTTAATGAAAAATTACCCCAAAAAAATGAAAAATAACCCTAAAAATAAAATGAAATATGACCCTAAATTTGGGGTTATTCTTCATTATGAAAATCACCTCAAAATTTATAATGAATTTTAACCCCAAAAAAGAACACAAAGAAAGTGCCCCGGTAGGCTAGCTAGTAGTGAGCTAGTCTATCAACCCCGGGGTTGCGGGTTCGATTCCCGCCAGAGACTCTGGTTTCTTTCCTGCAGACAAGCGTCAAGCTTCGCGGGGATTAGCATATGGAATTAAAAAAAAAAGATACAAAATTTAAGAAAAATTAATTTAAAAAATGATAACAAAATTCTAAATTCAACAAGATGATCAAATATTATATTTAAAATGATCAAATAAAATTTTACTTTTCGTATTAAATATACCTAGCTGGTCACAGCTTTTTTAAAAAAAAAAAAAAAAAAAAAAAAACATTTTCGGTGGAGTTCATATGCCCAAAACTAAAAATCCCAAATTTAGAATCCCGATTTCAAAATCCGGATAATTATACAGTATTGGTTTTAAAAATCGTACGATTGATAGCACGGTTGGGCTTTCGGCCATGCACAAGGATTTTTTTCTCTATGGTATAACGAACACTGGCTTTGCTTACTAAAGCTCTACGTTATAGCCGGCCTTCGGCCGGGCGTAAGGATTTTTTTCTCTATGGTATAACGAACACTGGCTTCGCTAACTAAAGCTTCTCTGTATAGCAGGCCTTCGGCCGGGTGAAATGATTTTCTTCTGTTTGGTATAACGAACACTGGCTTCGCTCACTAAAGCTTCGGGTACGTTCGTAAATGCATCACTGCGCTGCATCAGAAAAGCAAACTTTTTTAATAGCGATAAAACAATAATTATTAAATTTTTTATTGTGTGACTATTATTTTTGTGGAGTATTTCACAATTTTTTGGTCCACATTTACTTCACTGATAAATATATAACCTTTTGAAATCACTGATGCAGCGCAGTGATGCATTTACGAACGCACCCTTCACTACATAGCCGGCCTTCGGCCGAGCGCAAGTATTTTCTTTTCTATGGTATAACGAACTTTTCTCGTAATAGCCGGCCTTCGGCCGGGCTCAAGGATTTTTTCCTCTATGGTATAACAAACACCGGCTTCGCTAACTAAAGCATCTCTGCATAACCGGCAAGGATTTTCTCTACTTTGGTATAAGAATTCTGGTTTTTTATGTTATCCCTAGAAAATTTTACATAGAATTTTATAAAATTTGTGTAAAAATGTTTGGGGTGATTTTTCATTTCTTTAAACTTGCATTTTTTATTAGTAGATGAAAAATAGCCCCAAAGTAAAAATTGTGATTTTATTTGGGGCCATTTTTCATTGCTTGATATTGGGGTCATTTTTCATTCCAATTAAAATGCAAAAACACCCCAACGAAAAAATGAAAAATAACCCAAAAAAAAAAACAAAAAAATTGCGCCAAAATTGCGTGTTGTTGTGTCTCATGTAAAATTTTGGGGCCGTATTTCATTTTCCTTTTGGGGCCATATTTCCTGGGGTCATTTTGCGCACCGCCAAATTTGACAATTCACTTTTTTTATAATTTTAATTTTTTTTATTTAAAATTTGTTATAAATTATTGCCTTTAGTGCAAAAATGAATAGTTTAATGTATGCATATTAATACTGAATAAGTAAGAAAGATATATTGGGCTGGGTCAAATCCGCAAATATGTAGTTAAAATATAGTGTCTGTAACACTTAAAAATATTGGTCCTATAACCATTTTATAGTATCCCGATAGACTCAATCACTATCTTGAGTCGATATAACGATGTCTGGCTGGCTGCTTACTTTGTAGTGTGCAAACTACAGGTCGCAATTATTTGATAAAATTTGGTACGGAACATAATTTCTCAAAGATACTAACTACTTGAAGCGTTCCCTTTAAAATATTATATGTGAAAAATACCTTTATATCTATAACATTTAGAGATTAGAGCCATTTTGATAAAATGCATTAGTAAATTAAAATACTTTTTTAAATTGGTTCTTAATGGGTTCATAATTCGGCATGTTTTGTATACCATGTGAAAGGTATTTGGAAACGCCCTTCAGCGATATCCAAACTGCTGTGATCCAATTTATACTTCAAGAAATATTGGTTAAGAATTGATCAACTTTTATGGGCTATAACTCTAAAACAAAGTTCTTTGGCAAACATTTCTATTTTCATTTTTTGTTCCTTGTTTGCCGATGAGCTAGAAATCTGGATAAGTTCCGGGGTTATGTAAAAAATTAATCAAGTTATTAAAAGAATACCAATTTTTATAGTATTCATATGCTACCAAATTTGCTGTATGCTGAAAAGCTTGCATACGACTTTCAACAAATAACATATTTGTCAACATACGTAAAAAATTTGTTGAAAAGCAAAAAATATTGTGTCTAGACGATATGCTATAATAGTGAACAAAAGTTTGCTGACATCGTTAACAAATGCCTGTCATATGTTGGTAAGCATACGTTTGTTGAAAAAATTTGGTGTCTATACGATATGTTGGCACTGAAAGCTAATTTTTCAACATAAATTTGCTGATTCAACATATCGTGTAGACTTAGCTTAAGACATTGTTTTTGGTCAGCTAGACTAAAAAGCTAAAAACGATCTTATTACCAAGTTTAGTATAAAAATTTAACAGAACACCTTTTGTTTAAAATTTTAATATTTATTAAAATGAAATTAACCCCAAAGTCAATAGCTGTTGTTAATTTCATAAAATCAAGAAGGGTAAACCTTTTAATTATGTTTATGCATAAAAACAGACAAAAACTCAGTTTATTTTTTGATATATAAGCATAAAAGAAAGAAAATATTTTTTGGAAAACTGGATAACTCCATTTATTCGTAGAAAAAAACGGGTAAATTAACGTGCTGAGTCAAAAAATTAATGTTTTTCCACAAACCATTACTTAAGTTGAGTTAATTCCGTAAGATATCAATATTATTTATGAAAAAAAATTTTTTTTCGGAAAAACTAGATAACTCCATTTTTCGCAAAAACAAGATAAGTGACATTGATTTTCGGTTTTAATGTCCAAATATAAGTTTAATGGAGCCAGAAATGTTAAATATAATTTAAAATTATGATTTTCAATATTTTTAATTAGGCTTAAGTTAATGAAATTTAATTTTTATTAAATTATTTTTATGAAGAAAGGAATTTTACAACATGAAAATCAACTAAAATTGTTATTGATAATCTTTCATTCTTGACGTGGCTCGGGCTCGAACCCTGGCCGGCAGGTTACCATGACATGTTTCGATCGCAACCACTCGATCTCCTCAGATGGATTTGCCGTCTTACACTCGCAGCCATCGACGACTGCTGACGTCACTAGTCAAACATCAATGCTTAAACCAAATTGTATTTTAACATTTGGTAGATCGAAATTTGCTTTCCTGAATGATTATCCATTTTAATTGATTTACCTGTTTTTTCCTTTACTTCTGTTTTTTCGTACTTTCGTCAAGAATTTTTCTTGAAGTCCAAGTACATTCTTTTGTTTTTTCACTTTGTCTTTCTCTTTTCTGTTGACCTTTTTCAGCACAACTTGAAGGACAAATGTACACATAGAGCTCGTGCCTTAGCTTTAACAATAATTAGTATTGTGGTTATTATTTACAACAAAATAACCACAATACTAATTTAAAATTATGTTTTGTTAAATGCGCATGCATAGTAACATAAATTCAAATTAAATAATTAGCAAAACATGTTTAAAACTTTAAGTGTGTTTTTTCGTGTTTTCAAAAAATGGAGTTATCTAGTTTTTCCATACGGCCACAGAGTTTATTTTTACTTTTCAATTACAAGATTTTGTTTGTCGTGCTCAATTCCTAATATTTATTCTTGATAAAATAAATCGATTCATATACGACTTTCTTATGTATACCTCCTCCTGGCTTGAATATACGCATCGCACTGGTTCCTGTAAAGAGATTCAACTCAAGATTTTTAAATTTTCACTTTTTGCAAGAAATCAATGTACAGTTGTAACTGTAAGGCTTTTGGATCAATTTCTCTAGTATTTTTCCAAAAAAAACCAAAAATACAATCATGAACTGATGCTCATTAGTTTTAATCCTTTCATGTACTTGTTGTATGTGTACAAAAACATATCGCTTCTTTATTGCAACATAGTCATATCTCAAAAAATTAAAAATTTGAAGTTACTTAAGCAAAAGTGCTCCTTCATACCTTCTTTAAATGTAAAATTATAATCAGTATTATATCTCAATCTGAAGTTAAAGCAAAATATATTTTATTAAATCTGTATATAAAGGGACATTTTGAAAACTTTAAGCGCATTTTGCCAAGTTTGATTTTTTTTTGAGATATGACAATGTTGCAATAAAGGAGCGATATATAAGATCAAATTTCTAATTTCATATAATAAATTTTGGTCTAAAAAAATTTTTTTTGTACAAAATTATTTCAGCGTAATACGTAAATGCTTTTTGTGTTTCATATTTAACTTTTGAAATAGATAAACTGCCCCAAAAACGTTTTGTTCATAAAAGGGCCAATACGCATCCTTGGGCCAAAGAAAGCTTATGTGCTAAATTTCGTAAAACTACCTTTAAAATTCCTACCATTTAGTGGCTGCTTTAAACAAAACGGTATTATTGGGCTCCAGCCCGCTCATGTATCTATCCTACAGCACAGTACATACAGACAAATTTTCTAGATTGTGCCCTGATTAAGCCTAGATTACACTATCTCACAAGTCTTACGTATTCCATAATACTTTGTGAGATAGAAATCTAATGAGTTTTGTTGCGACTGTCAAAAAATCTAATGTAACATGACTTGTTAACACCATCACACAAAGTATAATCACTCACATATGAAATAAAATGCAACCCTGATCCAATGAAAAGTATTATTGTTTAGAAATTTTTCAAAAAACGATGAAGTCGTATGGGATGAAAAAAATTATTTCTTAATACTTGTCATTTTCGTGACACATTGCATTCACACTATCACACTTTGTCATATTACTTGAGTTTTTGACATGTATTAATACAAAGTATAATAGTGTAATCTAGCCTTTAGGACAATAATGACCCGGCAAAACAAAACTATGTTTGAATCGAATATAAGATTTGTTAGTCTTAAAGCTATTTTAGAGAGAGGGTTTATATGAGAGCAATGGTTAATTATGGACCTACCAGAACAACATTTTTTCCTGACTTAGTAGCTTTTACAGAAAATATCGTCGCTAAACGTAATGTCAATACCAGTATTTATAAGGGAGGTTCGGTATTTAAAGTTTTGTTTTCGGAAGTGGTAGATGTATTGGAGATATTGTCAAATATGGACCGATTTAAAAAAGATTTGGTTAGATAATTTAGGTTGCAATAAAATAGTTTTGGACCATATTTTTCCTAAATACCAACATAATAATATAAGTATAGTGTATGCGCACCAAGTCTCTTTTCAGCAAAAAAGTTTGCATAGCAGCCATGTGATATTATGCACTGATCCTCGCCATTTTCAATAAGCTGACAATTCAAACTAACAATGTACCAATCTTTATTAAATTATATTTAAATCTGTGAACTTAACATTACGCACAAGGCTTACATTGCAGCCAGCAAACAGGACGGATGATCTTTAGATCGATTCGTGAAATTATGCTTAGTCTATCGGTATTTTTATGTATTCACTATATACTTTTGTGCGTTAAAAAAGTCTGCACAAATGCATATTATCCTTTCTGCTCTAGCAGGTGTAGAATTAAATTAAGCACACAAATTTTTACAAACGATGCATTATCAAAAAAGTTTAGCTCTTTAACTTAAACATTCTCTTGAAACAGGTTAACAAATTAAAACCTTAAAAACTTAATACCAGGCCAAAGAAGAACAGCCCTACAAATTCTAATCACTTGTGGCCAATAATTTTATTTTAAAATGTAATTTTTGCTCTGTAGTGTCCACTGACCCAAATATGCATAAATTTTCATATCACTACACTCGCACAATGGCCTGCAAACGCAAATGATGTCATGGTGCGGTTTAGAGTAATCAGCATGCATAATAATAAAATACTCAAAATATTCGAGTGCCAAAACCGCAACAATAAAAGGATTTGATAAATTATTGAATTTTTACAACTACCGATACTCCTCTTCTCTTATCGTAAGCAGCAGCAGCAGAAAGAACACAAACGAAGAGTCTGTATTTAAAAAAACATTTTGTGTTTAGTCAATGCAAGTCTTGGCAAAATCTTTTAAATTTCCACAATAAAGAAAAAGAAAACGAACAAGTCAAAATTGCATTTACACATCTACATCTAGAATCGTTAAAGCATAACAGCCTTATTGTCACCCAATTGCATTTTCTTTACAATTTTTTTGTAAAATATTCTGAGTCTTTTCACACAGTTGCTGACGTCCGACTATGGGAATTTACTCATATTGCAAGAATATATGAAGAAAGTAACAAGCAAAAATTTTCCTCTTGACTAAATTTCAATAGGACTTTTATGAGAAGGCATCAGGCGGCATCAGCCAATAAAATAACACTTCTCATCACTGGAAATGGTTGGCATGCGAAAATTTGTATAAAACAAGAAGACAGTGATAAAATTTATAACAAAGTTTAAACTTCGCTTCTGCACCATGTTGCTTTATTACATTTAGGCCTCCATGTGAGTGCCTCCTCCGATTCCATCCATCCATCTTTTGTCAACTACTCGACGCTACAACTTTTGCAACACATTTTCTACATTTTTTTTTGATTATTTTATATCGGAAGTGCAGTTTTAGCTTGTTTCCGTTCAAAATTCATCACAATGGAAAATCGTAATTGCAAATTTATGAACGAACTCGAGCGGCTTTTGTTGCATTCAAATGAAATTTTAAATTGTTTGTACATGTATCAGAAGCCTTCACCTCTACCCTCTCCTTTTTCCTATGCTCTGCTCTGCCGCTATAGCATTTCAACACTTTCTACTAGAATAATTCTTTTTTTTTTTTTTTGTTTTTTGCCATTAAACTGCCTGTATTTGCAACCTTTCCCTTATTCTGATTACCTCTCTCGCTCACTAGTCAAAACTGTTTTATTCATAGTTTTATACTTCTTTTTTTATATTCGTATTTATGGGAATTGAATTGGTGCTTGTGGCTGCAAAACCGCAGATAAAATATAATACTTTGTCAAGTTTATAAAGTTTTTCTTTTACTTTTATTTATATTTGTTAAATTGGTGGATGGGAGGGCGAAAATTAAAACTTAAAACTTTTATAGTTGAGAGAGACAGTGAGAGAAAAAAATTGGGAAAGAAAACAAAATACTACTCGCTATTTAAAATAACAGAAAATCATTTAAAACAATTTTAAATGTTAAATTCTATAAGGAATCGGCTACTCACGAATTCGTTATTTTATATTATTATATATTTATAATTTTTTATAAAAAGTTCAAAATTTTTAATTTACAAGATTTTGTTTATCGTGCTTAATTCCAAATTTTATTCTTGATAAAAACACTGAAATTTATTGTTGAGGGGATAAGCTAGTCCTATGCGCATTTCACTGGTTGCTAAACAAAATAACTTGCTTTATTGTTTTCAAAAAAAAATAAAGCATGTTGCCAGATTAGGTTTTTAGCCGTGCACTTGCCAGTTTTTTATCAAAGTAATTTTTTTTTTTTGGGAATTCAAAATTTTTAATTTACAATATTTTGTTTGTCGTGCTTAGTTCCCAATTTTTATTCTTCAAAATATTCACGAGCGCACTCTTCAACTGGCATAATTGAACATGTGTAACATGTTCCCCTTTTTATGGCACAGGGTTGCATTATAGGGATGTTGGCTGACTTAAGTATATCAAAATAAACATAATAACGCAAATTTCTTATAAAATAAAAAATATTACTTATCTCTCCCAAAATCTAAGAATTTTGCCGACAACAATGCCAAGTAAAAATTTTTTTTTTTTTAATCCTAAAATATCTTAAAATCCTAAAAATACTTAAGAAAACAATCGCTTATTCATTTCAATTTAATAGATTAAGTAAAACATGAAAATCTTAAAAGAAACATTACACATTTTACTTAAAATTGTACATTTCAGACAAATTTTCAACATACCTCTACAGTACTTCTGCTACGGATATGAAAAATATTATTGGGTGTATAAACTTAAAATGCGCGATTTACAGCAAATGACATACATATTTTTAGACAAGGTTTATGTCTTTACTAACTTATAAGGTATTTTGGATATCTATCCTTTATTTTCGTTTACACCATGTTCAGATGTACATTTTTTATTGAGTTAATATTCGGTTTATTGAAAAAATTATCTTTCTGTTCAGACATACACAATTTAGCTAACTCAATTAGACACAACTTTTGACATCATTAAAGAAAAAGCAAAATAAACATCTGGCTTTTGCGCAGACCTAATGGATGGAACTTTGTTTTTGTTGATTTCAGTTGCCAAATTTCAAAACACTTTGTTTAGTGAGTTGTGTTTTACTTACTAAACACACTTGTGACAGTGTTGCATTTTAATTAAACTCAATATTATAACAATTTCGTATTAATTGAACAATAACTAAACTTTAATTTTATATGGATAATTGATAATTGAATAATGGCATTTATTGCGCAAAACTCAATTAAGGTGCATATCTGAGCACGGTATTAGTCCTTCGTCGAAATGCTTATATTAATAAAGCTTTTCTTTTGCTTTTGTGCCAACAAGACATCATTTTCGGGTGGTGTTGTTATACTTTATCAATTGCTCACCGAAGCTTAATCCTGAATATGTATGCGTTGTCTTTTTCAAAATGCGAGAAATTGCTTGTGCGGTTTAGAAACGCTGATTTTGACACGAGGGGCAAATACTGCCCAGGTCAGCCAGGGTCATTTAGATTGTTATCGAAAGCACTAAGGACTTGCAAAATCATAGTGAGCGCTATACGCAGCAAAAGCATGAAAATTCGGTACCATTCGAGTTGACGGCGAGAGACCTTGACAAAAGACTTCAAAAAGGGTGGTCCAACTGTAATGCACGATGTTAATTTGACATTTTTTTGTTTCAGTGTTTGGCCAATTAAACCATGGAGAGGTACACAGTTGAGATGCGCGCTAAGATTGTTGAGGCCTTTAACGAATATGGGCGTTCAAATCAAAATGATTTTTTTGGTCAGCATAATCAACCAAATGTGTCCACAATCGGTAGAATTGTGCGTGAATTTCAGCAAACCGGGACTGTAGGAAATGTGAAAACACCTGTTTGGTTCGGTTAATGGGCTGTCGGCGTCATCGGGCCGAACTTCTTCGAAAATGAGGTTGGCCAAGCAGTTACCGTGAATGGTGTTTGCTGTCGCGAGATGCGGCAACACATGGACCTGGGCGATATATCGTTCGAACAGTATGAAGAATGAGATAATTCGGCACATTAACGACATTGAACCCCTATTATGTCCCAGAGTCTTTAAGAATATGGGCCATCGGATAGAGGTATGCCACCGAAGCCGTGACGAGCATTTGACCGATATTTTGTTTCACACATAATTGTCATATATCCTTCTATAATAAAAACATTTTGAGATAATTCTCTGAAAACTGTTTGTTTTATTTACAATTAACATCGTTCATTATGGTTGGACCACCCTTTATGTCTGAAATGGTACTTAAACGCAAAAAAAGAAGTTGTTTTTGCATCAAATCATTACTAACATTGTAAAGCAGCTCCATTATAGCAACCCAAAACGAGAGAACTTGAAGGTGAAGGCCGACCAACCAGCCAAATATAAACGACGCCAAGGTATTTAGATGGTACTCGAGGGTATGTACAGAGCACAACTTCTTTGTTAGAAGCGAGTTTTGGCCAAAAATTTTTGTAATATTCCTCCATGACGACGCTTTGCCAAATGTTACATGACCACTTAAAAACAATTGCTAAGATTTGCAATGCCCGTCTTATAGGCCAAACAGGCCTATAAGACTTTCATTTTTTTAACTAATATACACTTCTCCCCAAAAACAAAAAAGCTTCGTGATAAGTCCCAAGAAAAAAATGAAATTAAACCCAAAAATTTTTCATACAAATGTGGGAGTAATTTCATTATCAAATAGCTCCCAGCCCTCTTAAGTTTATCAAAGAAGAAAATTTTGCTAATTGCAGTTGCAGTGTCTTATGGTTACCGGCTATGCAGAGAAGCTTTAGTTAGCGAAGCCGGTGTTTGTTATACCATAGAGTATAAAATCCTACGCCCGGCCAAAGGCCGGCTATGCAGAAAAGCTTTAGTTAGCGAAGCCGGTGTTTGTTATACCATAGAGTATAAAATCCTTGCGCCCGGCCGAAGGCCGGCTATGCATAGAAGCTTAAGTTAGCGAAGCCGGTGTTTGCTTTAGTTAGCGAAGCCGATGTTTGTTATACCATAGAGGAGGTAATCCTTGTACTCGGCGTGCTTAAACTGCAGGCAGTTGCCATTGCAGGAGGTCAGGATATGATAAAATGCCCCATTTGTTGTCATAATGTCGAGGACTCAATGTTAGTTTTTTGGTAACCTAATATGTAAATATTCAAGTAAAACGAATACATATATAATAAATTTCTTTGGAAGTTGATTCATTTTTTTTGGGTCTTATTTCATTTCTTTTCGATGGACTGTTTTTGGAAGTTATTTCATTAATGTCTTAAGGAGTTATTTCATTATGAATAACTCCTAAAAGTTGGGGTTTGTTTCATTTAAGACTTGAAAATTATTTAATTTTTTTGGGATTTATTTCTTTTTTCCAGTTTGGGACTTATTTAATTTATTTTGGGATTTAATTCATTGGGAGTTATTGCACTGGGACTTATTGCACCTGGGAGTTATTGCACGGAGCCAACAGAAAATTTAAATTTGATTAAGAATTTTCTTGGCGCCAAAAAACGATCAGTTCTTTTTGCGCCGAGTCAACATGTTGCTAAAAAGATACGAAAAGGCTGTAGCTAACGACCGCTTACACTTTGTTAAGACATATATTTACAAACACTTTTTGAAAAAAATTTCGCTTATTAAAGTTACGGTATTTGATTATCCATTCGTTTTGCTTCCTTTTTTGTTCCAAAATCCGCACTGTTTCTCAAAATCCTCTAGCTAATCAAAATTTTCTCTCGGTGCATCATATTTGACTTAAACTATTGATAAAAAAAGTAAAGTAAAACCGTTTCTATCATAATTTTTATTTTCTATCTACCATTCTAAACCGATTGAGTGTGAAATTGTCAGTGGACAATTGGGTCAAAAGACGATAAATTGCATTAAGGAAGGATATTCTGTAATTGACAAATGAGTGTGTGTATGTGTTTCGCACAATGTCTGCTTTTCAAAAAGTTTTTGATAATAAAATACAATTATTATAAACTTTTCAATAAAATAAATGAAAAGAAAAAAGAAAAAGCAACACAAAGACGATAAAGCAGAGGAAAGGAAGAGCATTGATTCTGGGTGCTCATAATTAAGGATCAAAGGAGTATATTTGGTCGTACGAAGATGTTGTTTAAAATAAAAGTTATTTCTTTTTCCTCCAATAATTTTTATAAAGTTATTACATTTGATTCTTTAAACACAAAATGTGTAATCAGAAAAAATTTGCGTTTATAAAAATATTTTTCTATAGCAAATTTTGTGCTCTCATGAATATTTATAATAAAAAATATTCCTTTTTAAACAAGCAGCCAAAATATAAAACAAAATAAATGTGCTTTCGATTCTTCATTAACAAATATAAAAGCATTGAACAAAATCCAAACTGAATTCCGAATTCGAGTACAAGAGACATAAAATCGAAAAAATACAAGTAAAAACGAAATTGTGCAACCAACTCTACTCATTCTTGTTCTTATTTCCCTTTACATCGAATATGTGTATGTATTTGTATGCAAAATTCAGTTTTAACGTAGCAAATGTAGGAAACAGTTGTGTATGTTGCTCCTAGTGTTGCCAGAAAAGCGGATTTGCCTCTATATTTTGGAGATTTAAATATTTATTTTGGATTAAATCTTAATTGCTTATCAGAAAAGGGTTTTTCTTTTTTTGTTAAAAATTATATATTTGATTTAAAGTTTTTTGTAAACCTAGAAATAAAATTGAAAATCTAAATTTTGGATTATTAATCAGAAACTTTGATTTATACATTGGGAACATGTTCGTAAAACTTTTTGGTAACACTGGTTACTGTAGAACTGTGTTGCACTGGAATTATATGTTTTATTATGTAACATCAGCAGTAGTCGATAACATCATCATCAGCATCTTCGACAACAACTGCATCAAATACAACAATAACGTCAATAAGAATAATAACAACAACTATAGAAATAACAACAACAGCAATGGATTGTTGAAGTAGTCGCTCGTTACGTTACCCAATGAGTTTAATATTTAAAATATTCAATTGGTTGCACCCATTCACATTTCAAAATTACAGCGAAATGCTATTGCAGCTACTACTGTTCCTGTTGTCGTTGTTGTTAGTGCAACTACTCTTGGATAGGTGCTACAAATAACAATCAAATTGTACCAGAGTGCAATACAGTGACAGATATGGGAGATGTTATTGCAGCTACAGTACATGACATATGAAGTTGACACTTTAAATTCTCAAAAATAATAATTTACAACAGGATCAGCATTTGAACCAAAGGGTCGGTATATACTGATCCTATTGGATAGTCAGATAAAAAAACTTAATTAAGCATATCAAACCTGTTAACAAAAACTTTTTTAAATAGATCACGAAGTATATGTGACATTTCTCTTGATCGGTGTTTTGAGAGAAATATTAAATCTTTGTCGGTTGATAATAAAATCGAAAGAGAGTAAATAAATGGCGGAACTATGTCCGATTTATTTGCACATCGAATAAGATTGTCAATTAAACATTTTAAATATTTGTAAACTTTTTGATCAGGACTAGGAACCTCTGTTTTATGATAAAATATTTCTTAAAAACTTTATGTCTTTGAATTAATTTTCCAGCGCAGCGAAATGTTGAAAAGCTTTTTAGGAAGGCAAACAGTCACACGCAGAGAAAAAATATGGTTGGGCATGGTTACGGCAACAACACTATGTTTAATGTAACAATATATTGTTGTCGTACACAAATAATTGTTTTTATTTAATATCAACAATATTATAGTTACTGTAAACATATCAATGTTTATCGCAATTATGAATTTGAGTATTGTTGACCGAAAAATAATTACTTTACTAACAACTTAATTATGATAACTTTCTAAACATATTATATTTCTCACAACCATATCATGATATTTTATGGCCATAACATGATATCTTTCTATACATTTAACATATTATGTTTAAGATGCAATCGAACTATTTTTACTCTTATCATATTATGTTAGCGCCATTTGTAAAATAATTTTGAAGCAGTTGTGTCGTTTTTTTATTTGTGAGCGGTTAAACAATTAAAAGATAAAATATATAAAAAAAAATAAGTTTAAAGAAATTAAAAAATTAAAATATTAGCGGAGTTCATTCAAGTATTAGTGATGTAATAGTGCAAATGCAAAATATCATAGTTTTTTTGTAAAATCCAACAACAAAACACACAGAGATTTCGTTATATTTTATAAAAGTGCTACGATATTTCATCAACATCTTAAAATCGAAAAAAACGGACACACGCGGTTGCCCATGAAAACCACAGATTTTTCATTTGCTCTTTTGCAAGCCTTATATTGAACTCCGCTATTTGATTAACATTAAGAAAAATTTTAAAAAGCCACAAAATAAAAAATCAATGCAAAAATATTTTAATTTATTTTGTATTTTTATGACAGCTATGAAAGGTGCTGTATCATAATATGATTGCTTCTAAATTTTTTATGATTAACATGATGATAATATGATTACTTCTTAGCTTATTATGATTAATATGACAATAATATGATTAATTTCTTAGCTTATTATGATTAGCATGACAATAATTTGATAACTTCTTAACTTAGTATGATTAACAGAATAATAATATGATTAAGGGAAAAATATTATGATGACATATTACGAGAATATTTAGTGATAATATGATTCAATAATAATCTTAATATGGTGACTACAATCATAATTCTTATCATAATATGTTGCTCTTAGAATATGTTTACCACAACCATGTTTTTTCTTTGCGTGCACGAGCTGCAAAACACGCTGAGGATATTGATTGGTTACGATTTAAACATGTAATGGTAACCTGTCCGTAAAAGCCTGGTTTCGAGCCCCGCGGCAGTCAAGAATGAAAAATTGTCAATGAATTTTAATTAATTTCATGTTGCAAAATTCCTTTCTTCAACAAAACAATAAAAATTAAATTTGATGAACTTTAGCCTTATTAAAAATATCAAAATTTGGATTAAAAACCATAAACAGTTCAACAAATATAGCCACAATACTAATTATTTAAAAATAAGAATGTTTAAATTTAAGTTACCAGAGTGCTATTACAATGAAACTGCAACTTAAGACACTGCTTGAAAGTCTTATCGCATTCTGTACCATCGCACATTGTGGCCAAAAGCCCTTTTTCGAGGATTAATTCATGGCTCCTCAGCTATAATAGTGAGACACACTAAATTTGATGTGCGTAACTCTTAGATCAAACTTCATGTTCCAACAATACTTTAGAGGTATAAAGCTTTGTTCATTTTAATTTTGTAAAACAATAATGCAAATTTCGGTTCAATATCACGTGTTAGTTTAACAATTTAATTATTCTAAATTAACAATTTCATTATTTTAATTTAACAAATTAATTATTGTAAATTTAAAAAGTTACAAATATTTATCACTGTTTTTGTACTTCGTTAACAAGGCCATTTTAACCGTTCCAGTTTTTAAAAAATTAAAAAACTCAAGTGCATTTAAAATAAGTATTTATTATTAATTCACTCTTTAATAATTTTCAATTAAAATTTAACTTCGGTCTCTTCTTCAAAATATTGAACTAAAAATTCTTTCAGTTGTTTAATTCCTAATTTAATACAAATATTTTCGAAATTGGGATGGGATATAATCAACAGTGTACAAATTCTTTTCATTTAATTTCTACAGATTTTTCTTTTCAAATTTTTTTTCATCAAAATCTTTGAATGATACGAACACATTATTTATAGAAAATAATTGAATTACTTTAAGGCTAAAAATGGAAAGTTTTTCAAATTTATTAAAGTTTAGGCCAGAGTCCGCCAAACACATATATTTACATTTCTTGTTTCCAGCGTTACCGTTGTGATACTAAAGTATCAATTTGACCCTTTTTTTTCTACGGTGTTATACCTTTTATGACCCTTTTTTTAAATTATACTTTTGTATCATTATCACCTATTTTGTGACACTTTTTGACCCTTTTATGGAAATAGTTCTCACATTTTGTTTTTTGTCAACACTGCGGAACAGAAGTGCTAAACAAATGTTTTCGAAATAAGCATTGCTTGATATGGAACAGACTTAAAGTATAAACTTACAATTCCATGCTTTCTTCTCCTTGATTTTTGATAGTAAAGTACAATTTCCCTAAAAGCAAACATAACTCATATAAATATTTGTTATTTTTTACGGTGGTTTCTTTTGAAAACAAAAATTTTACATTTTATTAAAAAAATGCAATTTGGTGTTTTGCTCTTTTAAAGAGTAGCATGTTTTATTCAAAAAAATTCGCCCTTAATAATGGCAAAAGGTATTGAACTTTTCGCCTTCTTTTGAATCGACAGTGTTGAGAGTGCCCTAACAGGAATGAAAACATGAGGTAAAAATTGCTAAATTAGCGGAAATTCCCATATATTTGGTAACAGCGGTATGATAGGAAAGTCTTTTATTTATTAAAAATCGTAAAAGCTTTAAAAAATCTGACACTTACCGTAAAAAATCGCTTTAATCGAGAAAATGGTTACAATTTGCGAACGATTGCAAAATTTAAAACAAACACTAAAATTTTTTTGACATCACTAAATCGGAAAATTACATAAAAAATATTAAAAAATTAGCTATGTATAATGATAAAGAATAAACATTTTGTCAGGTGTTTAAAATAGGACAGAGCATTCCATAAAAAAATTAAGCTTTTTGAGCTCTTCCTACCTGAAATATTATTTGTTTGTTTGCTTATAAAAAAACTTGATCTTATAATGTTCATTAAAATGGGAAATACTGCTAATAAAAAACTTGACCCTTTTTTTATTGAAATACCCTTGTTTTTGACCCCTTTTTCTGGAAAATACCTTTTTTGTGACCATTTTCGAAAATTTCCAACTGTAACCCTGCTTGTTTCTCTTGGTTGTTTATTTTTGAGCATTGGTGCTCAAAAATGTTTTGCATACGTATTGAGAGAGAATCTTAAAATACAGAGATAAGCAAAACTATGCGCACCAGATTTATTTAAATTTAATAGAAAGAAATTGTGTTGTTTGTAAAACATTTATAATAATGCAGTCAAAACTAAATTTTCTAATTTTTGTTTGGCTTTTAAAATTGTAAATTTTTAAACATTTTAAAAAACAGTAAGAACTGGAAGTTTTCCAATGTTACTATAAAAAAAAATTTTTGTGTGAACTGCGAGCATGTTTGTATATTAAAAGTAAGAATTATATCTAAAAAAAAACTGCAATAAAATCTTGTAAATTTATGCTTTTATGAAAGTTTCGTAAAAGCATTAAAACAATTTTTTAAAGTATATTACTTATCCTACACACTGTATTTGAAACAAGATCAACTCATCTTCCGTACATGTGCAACTAAATTAATGAGCGTAAAAAACAAAGGGGTGGGGCTTCTAAACAATTGTTTGCCTCAATGAGCATCACTGTTTTTGAGCGTAATTGTTTTTGTTTGTTCAGTGTTTTCGAGTAAAAATACAAATTATTTTCTCATGCTCTCTTTATTTGTGTGAGAGCATTCGCACGTGTGCGGCGTTTTGCAGATCTCTGGTTTAGGCTGAAAAGTTTTCGACAGAAACTTATCTACACGCTTATGCCGAAAAATTGCCTTTCGTACTATTGGAAATTCGTGAAAACGAAAGTACGTACTATTGGACGTCAACGGTATTTAAATTTTTTCTCAATAGAGACAATCAATTCAATATCAAGCCTAAATATCTCAGTATGAACTAAAAATATGATAAAATATGTTTAATTCTAAGAGGATGTGTAAGACTGTCAAGAAAATTCAATTTGCTGTTTACTTGCGTTTTTTCAATGTTTGGATAATGTTTCAATCTGCAGAGATTTTTGGGATTTAAAAAAGTTTAAATATTTAATTTTCTCAACTTGATATCGAATGTTTGCTTAAAGTCATTACCAAACAAAAAAATAATGTTTATTTATAGAGAAAATATAAAAAAAAATAATTTTTAAATTTTTTTTTACATTCTAAATATTTGACATTTGGAGAGCTCATAGCTGACGCAAACCAAGTCAAAAATGAAAATTCGAAAATTTCTTCAGTTTGAGTAAGTGAACTGCCATTGATTTCTAAAGTCATTGACTTGGGCTTATTTATTACCGTTACCGTTAGGAAGGAAACACTATTTTTAATTAGTTCGTAGAGGAACAGGATACAGTACAATTTTGCAGAAAATTTGGCATAAAATTTTGAAAAGCATAACTTTACTATATTTTATGACTTGGTTCGGCTCAGCTCTAAGCCTTCAATTTGTTGTGGAAAAAAGTATAGGATTCTCAAATTTTTCTCAACGCTGTGAACGATTTTGTTTTTTGTTTCGAATTGGATATCAAACCTTTTAATAATGTTGAATTCGTAGCAGAGTATAAAAAAGGATAATTATCAACTCGATATCAAAGGTAATTCTCAAATCATTCTAAGTCCTTAATTTTAAAACTTAGCATATTTAGTAAAGCTCACAAAATTTAAAACTTTGAAGTATGAAATATACACTTGCGCTGGAGGCCAACACCAAGCGGTCAATGCGTTGCGGTCAATGCTTATGCACCTGTCAAAAAAGTAGAATCAGTGTAAAATTGTATTGGCAAGTTATAGAGCACACGTGAAGAATGCACATACGCATCAAGTAGAATTACTTTCTACTCGAATACGTTACGTGTATCTCCTGATTTATTGTCAGGTTTGAGAATGGGCAATTTTTAATTTTAAAACGTATACTTTTTGTTAAAAAACATTAACTCTCGGATTGATATAAGTAGTTTTGAAAATTTGATATATAGTCATTTTTCTCAAATCATTTCTAATCTGAGCCAGTTTGAAATAACACCAGAATGTTTTTAGTTGCTTCCGAATTGGCTCGAGCAAATTTATTCAGTTTTTATTGCAAAATCTTTTTTATTTTATTTTCGATTGATATACTCCCAGCTATGCATAAAATTAAAGTCAGTTAAAAATTGAAAGAGAATAATTTTTTGTACATGGTAATGAAGAAGGTGGGTTTAATAAAACGGCTTCGAAACAGGGCTTACACCAGCAATGATACAAATAAATGTGTATAAGGCGAAATGTTATGAATACACGAAGTTCAACTAAATAATAAAAACTTCCAAATCAATAAAATTTTGTCATAAGCTTAAGTATTATTGTTAAACTTCCTTTAAATTCTTTAAAAATTTCTTCCTCAGTGTAAACGCCTTGCATTACTAAAAACCATATAACTTGAAACGAAAATGTTGTATAAAGCAAAACCTGGTAAAGGGGTACATGCTCGCGCCAGTAAAAAATATTTTATTACTATTAGTAGAATGTATTTATAGAAAAAAAAATCAGTTGGCATGAGAAGACTAAAAGATGAATGTAGAGCTGATTGCTGCCGAATAAGGATGAGTAGGAGAGGATAAAATTTAAAGATTCAGAATGAATTTGAAATGTATTGTGTTATTCAATATAGATTCGATCTGCATGTAAAAAGGCAATTTATATGTTAAATTTTTATTTTAGCAGGTTGACTTATTTTTTTTTTTGTTTTTACTATACGTTTCTTACATACAAATATATGTATGCATGTGTATTATAGTACCTTTGTCATAGTCTTCTTACCTTAGTGCCTTTTTTATAATTCTGAATTTTTATCGGTGAATTTTTTTTTTTGTTAGTCAATTCTTTCTGCTGTGTGTATCTTTGTGTGTTAGTATTTTTTCGATTTGTTTTACGTGAATTATTCAATATTTACAATATTGTCAGTATGACATACTCACACAACTACATAGGTAGATACTTTCTTACGTTCTCGAATAACATTTGGGGAAACGTCAGTTGTCATGTTTGCTTAACGCCATGTGATGATGATGTTGATACCGAATAGTAATTGCCACCCAGCTTGCCTCTCTTACAAGCTCCTCTGTTTTTTTTTCAGTATTGTAATGGTTGACAGTTGAAGTTAAAGAAGATGATAATTTAATTTTTTTTACAGTTTTTTCTTTCATTTCTTCGTTACCAGTTTGGTACTGGGTGTCAATGCGAGTGAGTTATTGAAAGGTTTCCTGGTTTGACATTATTATACTTTTTCCTTTTTTTTTAATAAAATTTTTGACAAAAATCTGCGTATGATTTTATGATTTTCTTATTATTCAATTCAGGTTATTTGATTACAGTTTGGGGTGGGCTTTAGGGGTTTTAGTTTATATTATTTATATCACAAATTTTGTTGGCAAACTAAACCGGAAATTCAATAGAAAATGATAAAACAAAACTCAATTTAAAACCACAATTTCTATTATTGCTTCAGTGAATAAAATGGAAATTCAATTATGTTTTGCTTGATTTATAAATCATATTAAATATTGGATTTTTGTGGTTGTTTGTTAAAAAATATTTTAATGCGTCCCAATAAAACGAAGAAAAAATATGTATAAGTATAAGACCATTAAAAATGTTATCTTATTAACACGCATTTAATCAAACGAATTTTCTTAAATTTTTGTTAAGAAAGCCTTTTTAGCTGAAATATTTTTTAAGGAATAAAATGGATGGTCTCACTTATTGTTAAGAAAGCTCATATTCTTAAATTATTACCAAGACTATTTTAAAGGTTTGATATATAAGAATTTATTTTTAAAGTTTTTGATGTTGAATTTACATTTAAATTAGATTTGATGTTGATTTGAGAAAAAAGATTTTGGCTTGAATTAAACTTTAAATTAAATGTTTTTAACAATCATATAAAAGTTAATTTAAACGAAAAATATTCGATAATTAAGAAGTTTGATCAGATGTTTGAGATTGCATATGAATTGAGTTGGATGTAGTTTTGTTGGGAATACGTTTGAGCAATACATTTTCGAAATTTTATCTTCTATCTTCTTCAATATATGAAAAACCAATACACCGCACTGAAGGAGCAGATCTTTACAGAACGGTTAAAGAAAAAATTTCCAACTTCGGAATAAACAGTATGATTACCAATACAAAACATCTGTTCAAAAGCGTGCTGAACCGGAAAAGTGAGCTTTGATTCTCTCAGCCATAGACAACATAAATGTGTTAATATCTGGAGAAGACTAAGAGTGTCTCAATTTGGTTAAAATTGCTTCATTATCAATACACGAGATCTGTTTAAAAATATTTTAACTTAATAATTTTACTTCAATTTACAGAGGAACATTTCGGCTAAAACCTCAAAATTTGAATACCCTCCACCACCAATAGTGGTGAATAAGGTTATACTTTGTTTGCCATTTCGTTTTTATTAATCACGTCAGACTCTATAAATTATATGGGCATTTCCATTTTTATTTAGACAATATATTCAACTTATAGCTCATAATAAGTGCTATTGTTCATTTTGATAAATTTTTTCGTTTCCAAGACAATTGCAAAATATCAAGGCATTCCCACGTGAAAAAAACGGAAGTGGTTTACTGGACCAACAATTCAAACGCCGATTTCAAAGAAACCTGAGGCAAAAGTTTTATGTGACGAACTTTAGAATGTTATGCAATGGTTTTAATTTTACCCATAAATGATTTATACTTTTTTTAAGTGAGTATTTATCACTGTTGCATATGACATTATATCGACCACTTTGCGCGAAATTATCGTATGTTACAAAAACCAAATTTTACAGGACAGGCATTTTTCTTCTTGTATCTGCTTTCGCTTGCATTATAAAATGAAAATATACATTCAATTTTTGGAGCAACGAAGTGGAATTCGCCTACAAATTTTTGTCAGGTGACGTCTCTTTGAATGTAGAACAAGATTGCATCAAAAACTCAATTTCAAAAAAATTGGCATATACGATAATTTCGCGCAAAGGGGTTGATATGTCTGTTGTTTCTGTTCCTAATTTTACAAAATTATATATATAAGAGTTAAAATCTTTTTATATGAACAGAAGTACGTAATGCACTAGGTTCGCCCGGTGGACGATTTTTGACCACTTGGCAGTTACTGCAAAAACAAATCTTTATACCTACATACTATGTACGAATATATATACATATGATTTTCTGATTCTTTCTATAAAATAAGTGCCACCGACATTAACGAAAAAATAACAAATGTCTTTCCATATCCATATCCTTTTACTCGTTACTTTCTTTTCGCTATAAAATCATAAAAAAATTGTAATTCATCAAAAATTATTAAAAATTTTATATTGTAAATTTTCCCTGAAGAAGTCACACCAAGGGGTGACGAAATATCAGATAAAATAAAATTTATAAAATTTTATAAAAAGACAGAGCTCAAGGTTAAAAAATAAATATTTATTTAAAAAAATAAGATAAATGTCTACAACCAAGGACTACACTACAGCAAAACAATATATATCGAGAGAACCAGTGCGTTTATACAAGTGTGTACAGGTGTGTTTGCAAGTAAAAATGCATGTATTAATATAAATGAAACATTTATATAAAAAAAATAGTTTTCCAATTTTTAATTTTCACACTTACGATGTCAGACGTGACCAATATAAGTACCAAGATCACAGAACTTCTTTTTGTACCCTCCACCACAATCAGTTGTGAAGAGGGAATACTAACTTTGTCATTCCGTGTGAAACATTTATTATTATTCATCTCAGACCCCATAAGGTATATATATTCTGTGTCCTTGGGTAATTTCTAGTCGATTTAGCCATGTCCATCTGTCTGTCTGTCTGTCTGTCCATCTGTCCGTCTGTTGAAAACACGCTCACTTTTGAAAAAATTCAAAAGAAATAAACAAACTTGGTGTCAAATTGCTTGTAGTTATCCTAAGCAGTTTGGGATTACAACCCAGCAACAGCGGTTCAGTAGGGTCAGAGCTATGAATCAAAATGTGGAACTACCTCCTAAAAAAAGTTAATAGTTTTGTAACAAAAACTAACATAAACGGTGGAATAATGCACAGAATGGTATAAGATTTTGCAAAACATCGTTTTTATTGGATTGGAAATCACGCTGTAAAATTTCGTGAAGATCCGTCCATAATTTACCCTAGCCCCCATATAAGCCCTACTCCCGGAAAACAGTATAGTACGCCTAAAAACCTAATTAATAATGCTATCATAACAAATTTTGGCACGTCACAGTTTAATAGGACTAGAAATTAACCTGCGAACTTTCGTGAAGATCGGTCCAAAATTTACTCTAGGCCCCATTTAAAGCCCACTCTGGTAAAATAATTAAATACGCCTTAAACCGTAGCAGATATAGATATTGCGGTAAACTTTCTTCCAGCTTAGCTTCATATGGCCAGAAAAAATGCTATGCAATTTTGTGATATACGGTCCATAGATTACTTTAACTCCCATTTTAGCAGCCTTCTGAAATTCTCTGCAAACGCTGAAACAAATTGCACCGCTGTATTGAAATTTTTGTTTTTTAATACAGAATTTTGGGATGATTGGTTTATAGCTTACCATCACTTCAATATAAATTGCCCTTCGAAAAATCATTTAGGTTTGGCTTAAACTGTTACGAATCATGATATTTTACTCAAGCTAACTGTCGGTGGAGGGTATCAAAGATTCGGCATAGCCGAATATATCACTCTAACTTGTTATTATTCATCTCAGACTCCATAAAGTATATATATTCTGGGTCCTTGAGTAATTCTAAAGTTTACCGCAATACCTATATCTGCTACGGTTTAAGGCGTATTTAATTATTTTAACATAGCGGCCTTTAAATGGGGCCTAGGGTAAATTATGCACCGATCTTCACGAAATTTCGCAGTGTAATTGCTAGTCCTAATTTTACAGCGCGAATTCCAGTCGAATAAAACGATGTTTTGCTAAATCTTATATCATTCTGTGCATTATTCCACCGTTTATTTTAGTTTTTGTAACAAAATTATCAATTTTTTTAGGTGGTGGTTCCACATTTTGATTCATAGCTCTGATGCTACTGAACCGACGGACAGACATACGGACATGGCTAAATCGACTAAAAATTACTCAACGACCCAGAATATATATACATTATGGGGCCTGAGATGAATAATAAAAAAGTTTCGCACGGAATGACAAACTTAGTATACCCTCGTCACAACTAATTGTGGTGGAGGGTATAAAAACGTGCAATTAAAATATCCAAGTTAAAATAGTTGCTCTTGTTCGACTTTGCATTAGTGAATTTCGAAATAGGTTATAAATTAAGTTTGATTGTTTCTCTGTGAAAATATGCTTAAACAAATTCTTTTCAAAAACTTATATTTTTTTTTTTTTGTTTCGGTTGACCTATCGATGGAAATGTTTATATATATTCTGGATCCCTGATTTCATCTAAGTCGATTTAGCCTTGTCCGTCTCTTGGAAATACACTCACTTTCAAACAACTAAAAAGAAAAGAACAATATTGGTGTCAAATTGCTTCGAGTTGTACTAAATAGCTTGGGAAGTCCAGCAAAATCGGTTCGGAAGGATACGAGTTAAAAATCCAAATGTGGACCCACCAAAACACTAACAACTAACAAAAATGGCGGAATAATGCATGTATTGATATAAGTTTTACACAAATTCGTTCTTGATAACGTGAAATCATACTATTAAATTTCGCGAAGATCAATCCATAATTTACCAAAGGCCCTATATAAATCCTACCCTTGGAAAACAGTTTAGTGCGCCTAAACCGCAACGAATAATATTTTTTTAAACAGAATTTGGTCTTCCGTTGTTTAATTTGAAGACAATGCAAAATGTGAAAATCGTTCCATAATTCACCATATTCCTCATATAATGCCCAATCTGTGAAATTATTTAAATAAGCCTAAAACTGTAGCAGATAAAGATATTGTGGTAAAATTTGGTCCAATTCCGCAATTTACCTTTGGTCTCATGTTAAGCAGCCTTCTGAAAAGCACCTTTAAACCATAAAACGCGATTACGAGTTTTACTACTACATATCGAAATTTTGTATAGATTTCGGTTTTTAAATGCCAGAAAATACTCTACAGAGTTTTGTGATGATTGGTCCATAACTTACCATGTGTCCAGTATATAAATTCCATTCTCGAAAATAATTTAAGTTCGGTTAAAACTGCTTAAAATTATAAAATAAAATCATAAAGCTTTCCGATTGTCGGTCAATAATTTAACGTAAGTAGGCTTTAACCGCGAAGATTTTAATTTTTATTAAGATAAGTTAATAATTAATAGGGCCAACGCCTGAAATATTCTAACTGTCGGTGGAGGGTATCAAAGATTCGACACAGCCGATATTTATCACGCATGTTCCATAAATCGAAGATTATGATCTTCACTTAGCTAAATTTAACAATTGTGTTATACCCCTTACTATCATTTAGTACTGTAGAGCAGCTCCTTTATTATCTTGGATCAATAAATCATATTGTTACGAAAGTAACTTTAGTTAGTTGTAATTATTGTTTAAGAATTAGTTGTAATTATTATTTATCTTGTATGGCTTAGTTATTAAGTATTTGTTAGTTATTTTATTAGTTTACATTGTTATTAAAGATTGTTATAATTTAGTACACTTCAGTCCCAATGTGCAGAAAGCCCTAGAAATGACCGTTAAAAAAGCTTTAGTATAAGTGGTGAAATTATGTAAACATAAGTGTCGCCATAAATCATAATTGACAATAGAGTGGTGAATAAGTAAAGCCTCGAACCTTCGAGAAACATTTCGAATGTTCTAGATGGCTGAATTACAGTATAAATACTTGCGGCGGCTAGCATCAAAAAACAGTATTAGTTCAGACTTTGTCAAGTGAAGAGCGCGTCACGCGGAGAAAACTATAAACGTTTGAAGTGTGTTGATTACAGTAGTGAGTTGTAAATAAAAACTATAAACTACGGTTGTTAAAGTGACTAAGTTCTTAATTAATAAGTGTTATACACAAAAGTGTTGTGCTTATTTGTTTTATTTGAATTGCAATAAAAGAACTCGAAACGGTTTATTATAAAGGAAATAAACCAAAAACGTTATTGAAAGGCAGTAACGTAACAATATTTAAAAATTCACTCTCTTATATTCAATATTATACTTACCATTAATTGATTTTTTATTTGTATGTATAAATGTTTTTTCGCCATAAAATTTTTAGATTTCTTTTCCTACTTTAATGTTCCAATCTTTCCCAAAATAGAAATTTCTTCCCCTTCCCCTTCTTGTTTTTTTTTGTTAACTCCTAAACTTTTGTTTGCCTGTTTTCCTCCGTTTGATTTATTATTAAACAAGTCGTTGTAATTTTTGGTTAAACTTCTTGTAATTAACAAGTTTATGGGCGAACGTGATTTTAGCTCGTAATCCTCTTCATTGCCACATCAGATGCTATGGAATATTGTTTATGTTAAGTATCGTTTTTTTCTCTTTTTGTTGTACTTACGCTCTGCTCTAATAATGTCAACCAACCACCACAAAATCATGATGGCCGTAAGTTTTGTTATTACTTTAGATTTTATTGCTTGGAAGGAGGAGAATAAAGTTATGCTGGGCATAAAATTATTTAAGCACAATTTGAGGAATTGTAACTTCTTTTTATGATTTTCGACGAGATAATTATAAAATAAAGAGGTTGGAGTTGAAAGTTTTTAGTATGTTAAAATTTGTTTGCTCGTTGTGGTTAAAGGGGTACCACCGATATAAACGAGTATGTATTTGTGTAACAAAACTTTCTCTTTGCTAATTAATTTTTATAGAGTGCTTTGAATTGCTTAAATTCTTTTTTTTCAATTCTTGTCATTATACGGTTTGCTGCATTGTATTTTTTCTATCGGTTTTCGTTTTATTACCTCAAGGACTTTCAATGATTGCCGTTTAATACAGAATTGAAAGTTATTTAAAGATTTAGTTTTGTATAAAAATATATAAATAAACCACACACCGCAGAACGTTTAATGAAGACTCGGCAGCATATTTTCGAATAAATTTGAACGATGTCACGAGTTCTGTTGGAATTTCACAATACAGATCAATTGCCAGTTCATCAAATCGCACAACGAGTTTGGTCATCGATAGGGCATATTATTAGATAGGACATATCATAAAACACTCATTAGTAACAATTATAAAGTTATATTGGCTAATCAATATAAATGGAAATGTCTGACTAAGGCCGGGTTTTAAAGAAGTGGATTAAGTTTAAACTTAGCTTAACCCATTCTGAAACTCGGATTTTCCGGCAAAATGTGATTTTTTGATTATTATTTCAGTAAAGACCAACATTTTAAGCAAAACTTAGCTGTTCCGTCAAAATTTTGTATATAATCTTGGTAATGGCGGCACAAATATGTTCTCAGATTAACTTAACCTAGTTTAACTGAGATCTCAAAAACCCAGCCTAAGAATCTAAAACAGCTCTCTTCATTCTCTTAACTTTAGACCAACGCACATTGTATTGCTTATAAGCCAAAATCTTAATAAGTTCTGTAAAAAATTGCATGAACAAATTGGAATTATGAAGAATAACATTGTGTCACACGTAATATATATGTATTTGTGTTACATATATAAAGGTGTTACATACTATATAAACAAAAATTTAATTTTTACCAGGTTTAAGAAAATAGCAACAGAAAAAAAATGGATAATTGTCCAAATTATGACATTTGCATATTTCCTCCAGTGTCTTGCTGCTCTTAAACGTGATACTTAAAACGACAACGATCTTAAGGCTTCACTCAGTTCTAACTATTTTTATTACAAATTTATTTATTTTACCGATTTTTACCCACTTAACCCAATACGAGGCAAATATTTTTTTTAATGAACCAAATTGGGAATATTTAAAACACATTAGTCGGGTAATTCCATGTCAAATCGACCAAAAGCGGGTCGCGACCCCTTTCGATTTTAATTAAACTTGGTAAGAAGGTTCCATTTATCGTATAAGGAACATATGTATATGAACGCAAAAAAATTTAAAATGTTTTTTCAAAAGAGAATACTTGGGGCTACAAACCATATATTGAAAAAAGGAATATCTGCAAAATATTAAATTTAAAAAAAAGACCAATTCAAAAACCTATTATTTTATTTGGCTGATTTTTTTTATATAATATCTCTAACCGTTCTTTAAAAATCCTAAAACTTTGAAGGAGGTGTTTTTTTCTTTTCTAAGATATGATTCTTTTTTCTTTCGCAACCTTTAAAAAATAATGTTAAAATAGAATAAGTGCACTGTGCTAGTTGCAAAGAACAGACGAGCCGGGAACCTGGCATTTTGACCTAATTGGGGCACGCTGAATCCAGTGGTGCTAACCGTTTTTTTTAAGGTTAGCTCTTGTTTTCAAGATATACATACCGTTATTTCGAAAATGTAGGAGGTTGGTTGCACATCTCTTATTCGCGTAACTAAAAACGGTTTAGGATATTGAAATAACTAAAAAAACGAAATTCCGCAATAAAATTATCTTTAAGTAAAGTTAAACCTTTTTCTAATATTCGCAGTCATTTAAGAAACATATTTTTTTGGCCAACATTTCGAACTTTTTGTTTGTTAAAAATTCTTGAAAAATTGGAAAATGCAGCTATGCTTCTAATTTTTTTTCAGACATATAATAAACGAAGTTGCAAACAAAACAAGCCATAAATGATTTAAATCTGTTAACAAATTTTTATTTTATTCACAAAGGACAACAAATTTGAGTTAATTTAGGAATTTCATAAAACGCAATATTTGTATGGGAGACCCCCTAAGAAGTGGTGATAAGGGGCGAGTATGTCTTGAAAAAATGTAAAGGACAAAAAACAAATTGAGGTCGGCCACACATTATATGCCACTAGGGGCGACTCCCGGGCAGTTATGGGACTTGTTCTTTAATATATTTCTAGTCTGTATTGAACATTTTGTATGGGATCCCCCTTAAGGAATGGAGATAGCGGGTAGGTATGTTAGAAATAAACGATTGAGATGAAAAATAAAGTGGGGTTGGTCATACATTTGACCCCTCTAGGATCATCCTACGAGCTGTATGGACTAAATTTAAAAGTTTCAACCATACAAAAATATGGCGGCTTAATAAAATTATTTAATTTGGCCCCTGCAGCGCGTAGGATGCTCCTAGATGGGTGCAATGTATGACCAACCCCACTTTATTATTCATCATATGGTTTGTAGCCCCAAGTATTCTCTTTAAAATGACATTAAAATCATCTTCGTATGTAAAGTAGTTTTCGAGATATTGAAGAAACAAGCTCAACACATTCGGCTAATTCGGCGAAATTATGAAATTTTTTTGCGTTCATATACATATGTTCCTTATAGGATAAAAGGATCCTTCTCACCAAATTTCATTAAAATCGATAGGGGTCGTGTCCCACTCTTGGTCGATTTGACATGGAATTACCCAGTCAAATTGTCCTTGTTTTATTTAACTGTTTGGTAAAATTATATTTAAGACGGACGATTATTATCAGTTTAATAGTTACTTATGATTAAGGATGCATGAAAGCTTTACGAGTCCATGTACCGATTTCAAACAAAAAGGAATTTCATAAAATATGTCAATATTTCTCTAAAACAAACATGAGTATTGTCTTCTGTTAATGCGAAATCATTAAATGGAATATAAGCACTATGAGCTGAAAGTTAAAACGGTCGTGCCAAATTTATCCAGCAAACGAGTTTGAGGGGTAAATTTCTCCGCTGTAAGATCTTAAAGATTTTAAAAACTAGTGTGAACCTCTAGCCTAGTTTTCTGTTAGCAATAGCTTAAGGGGTACGTTACTCTTTCAATTTATTTACACGCATAGACAAAATATGGTTGGGCATGGTTACGGCAACAAGACTATGTTTTTTGTAACAATATATTGTTGTCGTACACAAAAAATTGTCATCTTTATTAAATATCAGCAATATTATAGTTACTGTAAACATTTAAATGTTTATCGCAATTATAAATTTGATTATTGTTGACAGAAAAATAATTATTTTTCTAACAACTAAATAATGATAACTTTGAAAACATAGTATATTACTCACAACGGTGTCATGATATTAAATAGTCATAACATGATAACCTTCTATACGTGTAGTCATTAGTGCTGGGAAACTATCGATATACTATCGATATTATCGATAGTCTTAAAATATCGAAAATATCGATAGCAAAAAATATAAATATCGATATTATTATTATTTAAAATACAGCTATGAAGACATCTAACATCAGCTATACACACACAGTTTTTTGCCGCCAATTTTTACTTTCTATCATTAATTCGCGCTGAATTGCAGCAATGAATACAAACAACAAGAATGGCAAGTGGTATGGATTGCTTAGCTGTGCTTTTTACTGCTAATTATTGGCATTTATATGGAAATTTATATAAGTATGTTCACATAGGGACTAAAATGTCAAATATTTTTGTAATTTAAAAAAAAAAAAATGCAAATCCAAATGCAATTGCAAGCATAGGACAAAACAATGAACGACCATTAGTGGATAAGTCCGCTAGATTGATTACCTTTTTGGGTTAAGAATTTAGAAAATTTTTTAAAAATGCAATGGAATATCTTATAGTCCCTGTTACTTCGGTTGCTTCAGAAAGGTTTTTATCAATTTTTAAAAAACTGCCATCTAAAATAACGTGCGTATATACACACGTCTCATATTCAATAAAGTGATAAAAACAACGGACTGTAGCCTTATAAAAAAATAATTAAAGTTTTCCAAACAAGAACAAACATTCAGTCGATAGTAATATTGATATATCGATAGTGAAATCTGAACTATCGATAAATATCGATAGTAGAAAATATCGATAGTATCCCAGCACTTCTAGTCATACTATGCTTAAAAATCAAACAAAATATGATTACTCTAATAATATTATGTTAGCGCAATTTGTAAAAAAATTTTAATCAGTTGTGTCGTTTGTTTTAAATTTAATAAGCCCATCGAATTATTTGCTAGTGAGTGAGAGAAAAATTCGAATATTCTATGAGCGAAATTTGAGTTATGTATGTTATACAGCTTTTTTTAATAGTCCAATTCCTTCAATTTTTAGGAATGACTTTTATACACTACCAGACTATTATCCTGTATCTTCTTGTTAAATTTTACCTTAGCTTTCCTTTGGACAACAAGGAAGTATATTGTACGTACAGAAAAATTTACAATTATTAGACACCAGCAGAATGTAATGCATTTTCTGGCCCGCTACTGCCTTTTTCAGCATTCTTTGTGTCACACTGGATAGTGATACTTTATAAATTCATAAACTAACTCAACAATTTTAACAAATATAAACTGAGAATTATTTATTTGCATAAGTTACGTTTTTACCAGGGCAACCAGAAATATGCTTTAAAAATTGCTCATTTGAAAACAAAATATTTAACAATTTAATAACATTTTTATTAAAAAAACAATCCTAAAATTATAATCGGTAAAGCCCATACACCAAAGTGTTTACTGGCTCACAAAAACAAAGTTATTGAAAGAGGTTAAAATTCATATAGGAGATGTTTGTGCCGCATATTATCTAGATATTAACATCCATATGAAATTTTTTGTCTTAAAGGGATTTCCGGTATGATCGCTAAATAGTTTATTAATGTTAATATTTAAAAAGAAGTTAAAGCTATTTAAGGATGGAAGCTTTGGGCAAATGTAAACCGGTTCTAAAATAATTTAATTTGCAGTAAAATTTTTTTGGGGCTATTAATAATTAGATGGTGTACGGACACAAATAGTCTAATTTGGAAATTCTCGGTCAAATTATTAAAAAAAATTGCAACTTGTACTTTGCGCACAAGGTTAACATGGATGGACATCGTAAGATCACTTAAATAACATGTATCTTTAAATAACATTTTTCTTTAATGACAACCTGCTTTGCCTTACAATTTTAGAGTTAAAAGCTTAATGTAGATGGCGAAACTGCAGCAACACGTTGGGTATATAGATAGAAAGATATTTAAAACAGAAAAGCCATCTATCCGTTAACCAGAATTTCGAAAAAAAAATTATTTTTTTATTTGTTACGAAAGCTCTTGTAACCATCTATAAAAAGTCCACATGTATCAAAATATGCCTTAAAAAGGCAAATTATGCCTTTAAGAGGAAAAATATGCACTAAAAATTCAACAAAATAATACAAAAATGCTCTTTTAAATAAATTATGCCAAAAAATGATGCAAACGGCAAAATATACACTAACAAATCGATGCCAAAATTCATAAAAGGCTGTTAAACGGATAAATATAATGTTTCTGCCTTCATTGGTCGCACAACGAAAAACATGCAATTGCATATTTATGGTTTCCCTTGTTATTACATTCAACTTTTTTTATTTTTCGAATCTTTTCTATGAATTATATTTACATTAAAAAAATTGTTAAGTGCCACAAAATAAAAAATCGACGCAAAAAAAATTGTAATTTAATGTTTATTGTTGTAACAGCACCACTGTATCATAATCTGATTACTTCTGATTAACATGGCAATAATATGATTACTTTTCATCTTATTACGATTAAGATGATAAGAATATGATTAAGGGAAAATTTTATGATGTAATATAACGAATATATAACAATCGTAATATGGTGAATATAATCAAGAATCTTATCATAATATGTTGCTCTTAGAATATGTTTACAACAACCATCTTTTTTCTTTGCGTTTAGAATAAAAACTGCAATTGTATTTGTAACATACAGGCCTGTTCTGAAAATCACTTTAACTCGTGATAACACGTGATTTCAAATCTCATGGGCCTTTTAAAATCACATGTGCGATATTTTGGAGTTTCGTTTTTGTGCGTTTCGGTGTGATTATCAATTGCCGAAAGCATACCGAGAAACACAAAAGCTTTATGACTTACAGAACACCGCAAAATCACACATGTTATTTTAAAAGCAGATGATTTGAAAGAAATAAAATAAATATATTAAAATTTTGAATGTTTTTAATTTTAAGCTCCCGGTCTTTTTTTATATAAAAAATATTAATTTAATTAATTAAATAAAACATTAAAAATATTATTGAAAAAGGTCAATTAAAACTGCATTTATATTTTAAAATTTCTGTCCATTTAAAGTATTATTCAGTCGTCTAAATTTCTAAAGCGCGCTTAAATAAATTGTAAAAGGACCCTGCAAATAAAATTGAACGACCTAATCCATTTTGATAAAATGGACTACTCCATGGACCGGTCCGATGTAATGCAAGCATGGACCATGTCATTGTTAAAAAGTGTTTGTAGTGAAACGACATGTCTTCGTTTTTTAACGACATGCTTTCGTTTTTAAACGACTTCAAAACAAATCCTCTTGAGTATACCATGGAGTAGTTTTAAAACTACTCCTAAGTGGTCCAAAGGTGGGTTATATGGTTCTCTCCTAGGACATCGTAATGTTAAATAGACCAGGTTTTTTCCATACGTTTGGGTTAGTTTTGGACTAGTCCTGGTCCCTTGTGGACTACTCTTTACACGCGTGTTTGGACTGGTCCTATTATTTGCAGGGGACAATTTTACAGATACAACTAAAACAACATGGTCACAGCACACATACAGTCCCAATTAACCACATCAAAATTGGCATTGAAAAATGTTTGCTTTCCGCCGCTGTAACTTTTTGTTATTTGTCCTTTGAAACAACTATTCTTTTCGCCCTTAATCGAGTAGTCTGTAAATGAAATGTTTTTTGTTTCGTGTAATAAGTTAAAGATTAATACTGCTATGCTGAGCAAAAATAATACTGGTTATTAATAGCGACTATCATCTTAAACTCTCTCAATGCAAAACTAAATATCACAAGCAGTATTAAAAAAGATTTTGTTGGTAACTTTTAATTACTTGGAATATTTAATACCACTTTAATATAAATATTTTATCAAGTACAAAGTTTTTAAAAGTTGTAAGTAACAACAATATCTTAATTTATAATATTTCCAAGAAATAATAACTTTTAATACACACTGAAAATAATTTTTCGAGAAATATATGCCAAAAAAAAAAAAAAAATCACCCCAATAACCATCTTCAAGGCAAAATTTTAAACGATTTCATAAATGTAGCTGTGTCTAAAAAAACTCTTATAAGAAATACTGTTGACAGGTAGATTTTTTTTTTTAAATTAATTTTAACAAAAATTCTTTCAGTGTATAAATATACTCTAATACATCCTTCTTTTTTTATTATATGCTTATGTACATACGGTTTAAGTACATATAAAGCATAAATATACATATTTTTAAAAAATATCTTAATCGGCATTATTATTTACAGAATATCAAAACAACAACAGCAAAAAAAAAAAAATTTTAAGTTAAAAAAATTATCAATCTGACATTTTTGTGTCGTTAGTTTCGACATCATTACAAAATTCAAAACGACGCCCTCAACAATATGTCGATAGTTAAAATGATACACAACTTGGAATGACTGGTAAAAAGAGTAAGTTAGTTCGTCTAACTAACTGTATTTAAGTCAGTCATTAGTTGTTTTATATTTAAGGCAAAACAATTTTCATTTAACTTGCCTGCAGGCGAAGTGCCCCACTACCAATTGCCTTCCTCCAACTCTGCACCAACTAAAGTACTAAAACAACAGCTACAACAAGTCAGGACCTTGTCGTTATTTAGAATGGTGCTAAAATGAGCAGAAACAGCAAAAATAAAAAATATATTTACAATCGCATAAGCTTACATATACATACAGCTTACATATACATACACACATACCCATAAACATATACACAAGCATACAAACACACATCTTTTTATAAGGATGTGAATTTAAGTGTATATTTTTTATATTCGTTTGCATGAATATCTTGTTTTAACAAGTTAATATACTTGTGTGTGTTTGTTTGTAATAAAAACGAAGGAAACATATATTGTTAAAAATTGACAACTGTTAGTGGAGTACACTGTAAAAAATAAGCGTACAATTGTTTTTTTTTAATTCTAGTACAGGGTGAGGGGGGGGGGCAACTTCGGCTGACTGCCTGACATATTGTAGCCGTTGTTATGCATCTCTAGGTAATAACTATTGAGTTAATTAAGTTTTGGATGGAAAAATGCCCAGATCAACCTGCACCCCATTGATGTTCTGTAGATTTCCTGTTGGGTAACAAATCGACGAGTAGACTCAGATGGATCGTTGTTTACACTTTCTCGTACAGCATCCACATTTTCTGCAGTGCGAACAGGGGGAAAATCGAAATTACAACAAAATTTAAATAAAAACTTCGACCGTTATCGAATGTCGTAATTTGCCCCCAGGGCCCAAGTCGTCGCACACGTGTTCGAATAAACTCACGTATCGGATAAAACTTCGTGACGTATCAAAAAACGGGATTGCGGAATTCGAAAGTTTTCGAATCGTAATTTCTTTAAAAAATGTAATAGATTTTTATGCTTGTTTAGTATTAGTATAATTGCATAAGGCATTCCACTTTTCGCCCCATAAAAAAAGGTGACTTCGGTTTACATATGGGGCTTTTTTATAAAGGCGACGCACTGTGGCTGAAAATTGAATTTCATCGGCCAAAAGTCCAATTTTTTGTCATCGCCGATTTCAAAAATTTTAATGCCATTCGATAGCAAACATATTAGAACTAAGGTATCTAAAAAACTAGATTAAAATATTGATAATTGTGGCTGTGGCATGCTGCTGGAAACAAATATTTTATGTTGTTTTAGAAAAAAATTAATTTTTGTAAATTTGATCAGAACTAAATTATGATTTCTCGCAAACCGTTATCAATAATTGGTCAAAATTTTTTTGTTATATTAGTGGGATAGTATTCTTTAAGAAATGGTTCATTAAATCACTGTATCATTTACACCTGATGTGCTATTAAATGTTTCCCCAGGTTCTATATTTTAGTTAAATTCGAATTTTGTAGGAGTAGAACTTATAAGGGTCAAAAGGGGTTAAAGAGATTTTAGTACCATCAGAAAGCTGACAGTGTCCTCCTTAACCCCATATATACTTGTGCAACTGTTTGGAACTGTCTGTTGAACACTTTTTTCATTTTAATGAAATTACTCGCAACATTTTTTTTTTTTGCTCTTTTTATTTAAGCTGCTCATATGACTAAAATATAACACAATGGTTTGAAAAATTATTTTGCTTCTTATGAACGGCTGAACATATTTGAATGAAATTTTAAACTGTCATGGCGGGGTACCTTTTGAGTTGAATTGAAAGAACACGGGTCCATGGATGGTCGGGAGAGTGACTTGCGGACCTCTAAAATTGTTACCCTCGGAAACTCAAACTTTTAAAAATTCACCAAAAATATATTTATGAATTGCAAAAAAAATTAAACTTAAGCTGAGTTACAAAAAATATGCTTAAAGGTTATCTCCTTTGCCTTTGGTGATATTCGGATAAAACGAATTTTTTGGTTTGATTTTATAACGATTTTTCTAGTTTTTTAATCGGATGGATTATGTTTTATGTCAAACTGTTATCAATGGTGGGTTCAACATTTTTTATATTGGTAGTAAAGCAGTCTTTAAACAATGTTATGTTTGGACCAGCCTATAGAACACTTTTTTAGTTTGTGTAAAATTATTCGCAACATTCCTTTTGCTCTTTTTATTTTACCTGTTCATATGACTGACATATAAGTGTACCAAGCCAAGATGTGCTAGATACTTTATATTATATAATTACCAATACCTGTGGGATCTTAAGCGTATCCTACTTTAGCCCATTTTAGTTTTTTATTCTACCTTATTATGCTATCTAGGAACACAGTATTACGCAAGCTATGTATAAAAGCCAGTGGTATTCGAATGAAATCTCAGTTGTTAAAATATATCTAAGCAATAACAATCTATAAAAATGGAGAGCTTCAGCTATAAAGAATTATCCGAAGAGTATTTTTCAAAATAAAAATATTGAAGAAAAACTTAATTTATATTCCTGCAGCACTGAAATACGATCGGAACTGCAAAATAAAATAACCGATTTCGTCAAAAACTTAAAAAAGCGCTTCAAACAAGGTGGATGGAGTAAACCTAGATTTTACAACAAGGATTTAAGAAGTATAAAAAAGAAGCATGTTCAGGATGAATTTCGCAAATGTGGCTTGATTATAGACCAACCAAAACAAGGATCAGGCAATACGAATGATGGGAATACAGCAAGAAGGCTCTTTTCTGATCCCAAAAAAGCATCTGGTATAACAGGTGTTGATATAAGTCTTATATCAAGATTTAAAAAAATCATTGATGTGCTTGCATGCAATGAAAAAATTGTTTTTAGAAAATTTGGGGATTATGCCAAAGAAGCAGCACGAATATATACTACCAAATATCAATGGAGAAATTTGTCGGCAATTGTTTATAAAATCCTTTATCATGGAGATGATGTCATTAGGCATCAAATAGTACCACTAGGCGATCTGTCAGAGGAAGCCCAGGAAAAAAGGAATAAAGATTGCAGGTTTTATAGGGAGCACAATACCAGAAAAATGTCACGAGATTTTATAAACGAAGATCTGTTTAACGTCAGATCCGCTCCTCTTTAGCATTCGAAGTCAATGGAAAGTACAACTTCGGGACTTAGATGAAGAAGCAAAAGGGCTGTTACAGGACAGAGGTAACACAAAACCAAATATGGAATATTTGGAGGCAATTTTCCAACCGAATGAATAGTAGATATAATTAACTTGTATTGTTATTTAAGCAAAAATTATGTCTTTTGTCCTTATTGTTATTTAAATAAAAAAACAAATAAACATTTAAAAATTTACACTCATTTATTTTACTCATATATTTATTCTAGTGGAACTGGTTCCAGTTGAACCTGTTGTAGAGTTGATAATGTAGAAACCTATTCACAAAATGACCGTAAATACACACAGAAAAAAATACCCATGTAAAATTAACATGGAAAAATGTTGATTGAGAATCATGTTAAATTTCAGAAAAATTATGCCCTTTACTTAAATTTATCATTATTTCATATTTATTTTTAATAAAAAATATCAAAATAACCTTAAATTACGTTTATTTAATATTATTCACTGTTAAAAAAATAAAATAAAAAAAATATTAAAATATAAATAAATCTGGATTCAATATTGAACCCATAAAAACCTGTTTTGTATTAAAATCAAAAGTTTATCTTGTTAAATTAACATGCATACCTACTTAATTATGTACATTTTTTATTTTCACTTTTAAAATATGTTATAAAAAGAAGACAATTCCCGTATTCTTTTAATTAAAATTGTTTATGTAAATAGTACATCAAGTTTTCAAAGTAGAATGATGACCATATCGGGCGATTCTGCTGATGCTTCTGTTAACAAAGGAGAATACAAAATAAGTGAAACATGTGTTACAGGGTTTTGAATTATTCTTACATAAATGCAAATGTTGTCTGAAGCTTTTTCACACTGTTAAAATACACTCAAACCCATTTGATTCTACATTAAATTCACGTTGTTTCAACTGGAAATAACTTTCATTCAACGTGATTCCGATTGTTATTTCAATATAAATTACATTTTGCTCTAACTTTACTGCAATGTTAAATTAACATGAATTATAGTTATATCAAAAGAAAAAAATGTTGTTCGCAGTTATTGTAAAATCAGGTTGAATTAACATGAAACCCGTATGAAGCAAAATCACCACCGAAAAAATTTAAATCAACCTTGTTTTCGACGTTTTTAACTTGATTTTTTTCTGTGTGTATTATTACATGCCTATGCATTTTTTTAAAGGGTATAGTGGTATATACGAGGCGAATGTATATGCATATAAAGGTAATACGAATAATCATTTTTCAAGCAATAAACAAAATTAATTTGAGTAAAAAATTCTAACAATTCAACACACCGATTTTTATACAATTAGAACAGTAATGTTTTCTAATGTGTCCATTATTTTCTAGAAAATTCTGATCAATATCGAGTGGTAAATTGTATAATCTTTTTTGAACAAAAAGAAGAAAAACATTTAAAGCCGTTTTCCGGGATTGGGAATTTGGGTATTTCTTAATCAAAAATGGGGATGTTTTTCAGTCCACTGTTTTAAGATCTTTTTAATCTACCTTCTGCCAAAACTCATTATTATACCTTTATTCATGTTACATTTATAGACTGTCAAACATTAAAATTATTATTTACATATATAGTGTAAATGAATAAAAAAGCTTTCAATATGGGTAAAAAATTATAATTTTAATATCTTATTGCTGAAAAAATTTGTAAAAAAATCAATTAAATGTTTTTTCGAAATTTCTTACCCCATCGAATGATATTTCGAGTAAAAGCATTCGTTCGATTACTCGTTACCGAATGACATAATCACCAATTTTGATAGAATTTTTTTTGATAACGAATGGGACGATTTCAAAAAGTAAAATTTCGATCAAAGTCACTCGACGATCTGGGCCCAGGTCTAGCAACAGTTTTTCGTGGCTCATTACCTACTGTAACCCGATTGTTTAAATGGGTAAATTGGCTTCGTGCAATAACTCCCAGGTGCAATAAGTCCCAAAAAAAAAAAATTTAATTAGACCCAAAAATTAGTCATACAAATGTGGGAGTAATTTCATTATGAAATAGCTCCCAGCCCTCTCGGTTTTATTTCATTCTTTTGGAAGTTATTTCATTTTTTGCCTGGGAGTTATTTCATAATGAAAGAAAATCCAAATGAAATAAGTCCCCGAAAAAATTAACGTGGAAGTTATTTAATTTTATTTTGGTTTTCGGTGTTATTTCATTTGCTGTGGGAGTTATTTCAGTTTTTGTGGGAGTTTTTTCATTTTCAATTATTTGCAATTTCTTAAAATTGTTTAAAATTTTAAACTATATTTATAACGGTATATTGCAAACTATTTGAATACAATGACTTAAGTTTATCAAAGAAGAAAATTTTGCTAATAGCAATTGCAGTGTCTTATGGTTACCGGCTATGCAGTGAAGCTTTAGTTAGCGAAGACGGTGTTTGTTATACCATAGAGGAGAAAATCCTTGCGCCCGGCAGAGAAGTTTTAGTTAGCGAAGCCGGTGTTTGTTATACCATAGAGTATAAAATCCTTGCGCCCGGCCGAAGGCCGGCTATGCAGACAAGCTTTAGTTAGCGAAGCCGGTGTTTGCTTTAGTTAGCGAAGCCGATGTATGTTATACCATAGAGGAGGTAATCCTTGTACCCGGCGTGCTTAAACTGCAGGCAGTTGCCATTGCAGGAGGTCAGGATATAATAAAATGCCCCATTTGTTGTCAAAATGTCGAGGACTCAATGTTAGTTTTTTGGTAACCTAATATGTAAATATTCAAGTAAAACGAATACATATGTATAATAAATTTCTTTGGAAGTTGTTTCATTTTTTTTTGGGTCTTATTTCATTTCTTTTCGATGGACTGTTTTTTGAAGTTATTTCATTAATGTCTTTAGGAGTTATTTCATAATGAAATAACTCCCAAAAGTTGGGGTTTGTTTCATTTAAGACTTGGAAATTATTTCATTTTTTTTGGGATTTATTTCTTTTTTCCAGTTTGGGACTTATTTCATTTATTTTGGGATTTAATTCATTGGGAGTTATTGCTCTGGGACTTATTGCACCTGGGAGTTATTGCACGGAGCCGGTAAATTAACTTCAAATGATGACGGCATTTTTGTTGTGTTGCAACAATTGATTGCCCGGAAACATTGCTAAATAAATATTTCCTCCAATCACAAGAGTAGAGCAGACCAGGGTAGTAAGTCTGTTATATAACTTCCTATGATAATAGTTATAGAAATCAATTAAAATAGATAATCATTCAAAAACAAATTTCGATCTAACAAAGTTAAAATACCATTTGGTTTAAAAATTGATGTTTGACTATAGACTGCCAGCCGTCGACAATGGCGGTGAGTGTTAAACGGCAAACCGCTTTGAAGAGATTGTGCGGTTACAATCGAAACATGACAGGGCAACCTGTCCGAGAAAACCTGTGTTCGATTCATAGTTCAGTCAAGAATGACAAATCATCAATAAATTTTAATTTATTTCATGTTGTAAAATTCCTTTCTTCATAAGAATAATATGTATAATGAAAATTAAATTCAATGAATTTAAGCCTGATTAAAATATCAAAATTTGGATTAAAAACTATAAGCAGTGCAATAATTTAACCACAATACTAATTATATATATGTATGTTATTAAGAATATATGTATGTATTAATTCATCATCATAATCTTTATCTATATCTAATATTTTCTCTACGTGTAGCCAAGCGTTTTCATATTCAGCTTCTCTGAACTCTTTATAAAAATTTAATATTTTTTCCTCGAATTTTGATGTAACAACAGTTGGTGTTATCATCCGCAAAATGACAAGAGAATGAAATTAGAACGATGTGATATGTGTGAATGTATTGACGGGCATATTTGTACTCGTGAATTTGTTTCTATACATTTGTTGGTAAAATTAGAAAAAATGTCGACAATTTGCTTTCATTTTCACATTTATGTCATAAAAAGAAGAAAATAAAAAAATGCTAGCAAATATTTTCACATAAAGAAGTTGCTGGCTCATAAAGTTGATCCATATGGGGCGCTCTAAAAATACACCCACATACGATTATATACATGACACTGTTGCCAACTCTTTGCAATCAAAACTGTAAAAATGTTTTAACCAAAAGACAATATTGTGCTACAAAAACACAACTAAAAAATAAACAACAGTAATTTTTGCAATAAAATAGAAAATACAAGACTTTCACTGAGATTTTCATACTAATTCATTGACGGAATTGAATTTTTACATCAATAAGCTGTTTTCATCAGGGTTTAAAATGTTATCGCCATATAAGCAAAATCAGCCACATTTTTCCTAGCTAAAAAAAATCAAGAAAACTTTTCATATAACAATTGAAGAAAATTCTACATTCTATGATAATCATAGCAACATTTATCACGTTTTAAGTTGAACATTTTTTTAAAATAACTAAAAAAAGTGGTAAATCAGTTTGTTTTAAGTTTAAAAAGAAGAAGAGCCGCTAATTACAGCCACTTGTCTGGCAACACTGATACATGCATTAACCCTAGATGGTTCAAGGAGTTTTTAGCCCTTGGTAGTACAACTAGGTCTGACCAGAACCTTCATGGGAATTGTATGAAAATAAATAAGCGAATAACCAAAAGTGTGCGTAAATGATAAGTACTACATTTTTTTCTTGTTTGGCACGTAGGAGCATAGCGCGATGTTACCATTGTGGTAACGTTATAACGTACTGAAAACATATCGTTTTGGATCTGACATCTCATTTGATATGCAGGCTTTATCTTTGCGTTTGGTTCCTATATATGCCAAACGTTTTCTCATCAAAACCGTGGCCAAATCGAAATCACGTCTGTGCAGACCTGCTTGGGACGTATGAACCATTACATTTGTAATGGCTAACAAAACCGAACATAAAGACCTAAGCCGTTTGATTTTGTTCTAATTGTGTTTCCATAGCCGATTTTAGAAAGTCATGAACGGATTCGTCTCTCTACTTTTATATTTAAAAGGTCTTTACAGAACTGGTTGAACCTCCTAGGGTTAATGAGGAGTACAATTTTATTAGGCATGACTTGCGACTTGATTTTAGTTTTTTTTTTTTTTCTATGACCCGTTAGATTTGAATTGGTTGTCATTGTTGTCATGTGTGTGTTATTAAGAATTATGTTTTGTTGTTTATTTTTTCTCTGAATTTACTTAGACCCACCTCCACTAGTGCTATATGAAGTTATACTTAGTTTGTCATTTCGTAAGAAACTTTTTAATGTTCATCTCAGGCCCTTTAAAGTATATATATATATATATATATATTATTATTAACAAATAGAAACTGGGAATTATTTCCTTCCGAAGGTTACTTTATATTATATTCAACATTTTTTTAATTTTTCGAATTTATTCTATGAGCTAAATTTCAGTTATGTATTTTATAAAGCTTTTTTGTAATAATAGTTCTATTCCTTCAATTTTTCAGAAATCACTTAATACACTACCAGACTATTATTAAGTAATTCTAAATCGATTTAGCCATGTCCATCTGTCTGTCCGAAGAGAAGATTTTTTGTCAAATTTTTTCTGGTTATCCTAAGCTGTTTGGGAATTTAAATCCAGCAAAATCGGTTTAGGAAGATTAGAGTTAAAACCCAATGTGGAATATCCACACTAAAAAATGTATGTTTCTGTTAAAAAAAAAACTACTATGGAAATTATACACAAAATTTCGTAAACATTGTAGGCCCTTTAAAACGCCCACTCTCGCAAAATACTTTAGTGCGCCTTAAACCGTAACGAATAATTGCTCAGCTAGCATTTGGATGAACATTTATTGTTAAAATCACCTTAATGGGTATTTTCAGATCACTTTTGATGATTAAAAACAGATTTATCTCTAGAGCGATTATAAAAGGTTTCACATATGATTCATTCATATTCTCAAAAAGGAATCAGAAAATTGTATCACAAATGATTATTTGAGATGATTCATTGGTAGGGTACCATTTTCTCACGATGAGATTGGAATTTATGGTCCAAAAATTATCTCATATGTTATTTTGATCTAGAAGCTGATTCCTAAAAGACTTGGGTAATATACAAAATGCTAACTGGGGGTATTGAAGTCAAATTTGTTCTGTCATATTATTATATGACTAGAAATCACGCCGCCAAATTTCATTAATTTACCATAAGCTCCATGTAAAACGTACTTTTGTAATAGAGATTTAATACGCCTTTTTATTAATATTCGGTTATAGTTTATAGATATAAACTAAATATTATCACTATGGGTTCAGGGAATCTAATTTTCGGTACAGCCAAATATAGCACTTCCACTTGTTTTGTTTTTCATTAAAATATTCAATATCTTTTTAAGCTTTAGATCTTGAATTCAGAATTTAATTTTCGCGAGTAAAACGTTTGTATGAAAACTAAAATGTTTATAGTCGTACTAGCGCCTTTAACATTGTTATATACTGCATTAGAATCCTCTTTTGTACTTTTGTTCTATTTATTTTCTTTTTGTTATATTTTCTAAGTTTTACGATTTGGTTTTTTTGACGCTTGAAACATTGCAATACTTTACATTTTGCTGATTTATACATTTTCATGCGACATAAAGTTTTGTGAAAAAAAATGTTTATTTTTTATCTTCGTCTCTTACTCTTTTGTTATGTGAATGTGCTGTTGTTTTTTTTTTACTTTCAATATTGTAGTCCTTCCTCAATCATGCTATAAAAATTGTTGATGTACAATTCGTGTGATGGCTGATTGACATGAATTTTTTTTCTTCTTTTAAGTGCAAAAGTTGTAAAATTAAATGAAAACTTGTAAAAAATTTGGATGAAGTTTAAATTTACGAGGACAAGTGATAACATATAAAAAGGCAGTTATTTTTCAATTTGTTTAATGCAAGCACAAAAATTATATGAGCCTATAGTGTCAAAGAATGGGGTGAAACAAAATTTTGATTTAAATTTTTCGTCTCACGTGTTAAACACGCATGAATAACATGTGGTTGTGAATCCTTAAAATATTAGTCACGCAACCAGGCGCGGATCCAGCTTGAGCCTTAGGGGGGGGCGGGTGAGGAATTTTGTATGATACAAAAAAGTAAAAAAATTATTTTTAAAATTTTTTAAAAACAATATGTAAGGTTAAATATAAGATCAGTTCAATATAAATTAAAATAAATTAATCTTTTAAAATAAGCAATTTATGATTTCCTTGTGAGGCAAATTTAGATAGTACAGTCTATCTTCTGTCATTGTTAATCTGAGTCATGTTTATATTCGACGAAGGGTAGGAAATGACTTCTCGCTCGTAGCATTACTGACGACCATTAAAACGAAAATTTTAAATATTTTTCTTAGATTTGGGTAGATATCTTCATCACAGTTTATTAAAGCATGCTACAACGTTATCTGATAGATTTTCAGATATTTTCCATGTTTGTTGCCAATGCAACAGTTTAGGCTCAAGTTTAGATGTTAGTAGGTGTTTATCTCTTTTATCAAATATAATCAGCTCATCCGCTAGTTTTGGCTTTAAAAGTTTTGTATCTGTATATGACTTGATTACACTTTGAGGTAGAAGTTTAGGTATGTTCAATACATTTAGGATATCAATTGGGAAAAGTGTTTTGAGATCTTTAAAAATAAATTCAATAAGTGGAATGTAACTACAACTCGGTAGTAATCTTCAACATTTGGGATGTGATTATTTCGTTCAATCTTGTCGTTTCGATTGGAACCTCGATTTGAACGCAAATTACTTTAACTTTTTTAAAAATAGCTTCAAATTGTTCTTCGGCTTTATTTCTTTTCTCTTCAAGGCACATGATTTAAGTTTTGATAAGGCTTGATCATTTTTGAAAGTCTATATCGTGCTTTCGTAAAATGATACTAGCGGCTGTGTTACAATAAGTATCACCCTTAATATGTATATTCCGCAAATAAATTGAAAAGTCCTAAGTGAGTTCCTTAATATAAAGGTAGAGATACTACCTTTCCACTTAGATATTTTTTCCAAAGCTTTTACTATATGATAGACACTTGTTGCAATGTGTAAAATTGAGTCGTGACGGTAAACCCATCTTGTCTGCGTTTCACTTGAGATGATTATATTTAAAAAACTTTGTCGTTTCTTTAACAAATGTTACTACTTTTTGTATTAATGGCACTTTTTTGCTTTTAGAAATTGAGTTGCTTGATTTATGGGAATAGCAAGGCGTTTGTTTCGCATTTGTCGCGGTTTCCAGAATTTTTTAACTGTTCCATTTTCTACTGACATCAGAGGACACCCATCTGTTCCAACTCCTACACAATTTTTTAGGTCGAGACAAAAATTTGTCTAAGCTTTAAGAACAATTGATGATAGTGCCTTCGCATTAATTGACACATCAATGTCTTCAATATCCTTTGAAGCCTCTTCAAATGAGTTTACAACAAGGCCAGTAAATTCTTCCTTAACAACTTTTTGTTGTATGTTGATATATCTTAAAGATAAGGAAATCTGGCTTTCCCCGACAAATCCGTGCTTTCGTCAAAAATTATCGAATAGAATTATGACTCATATAACACATATATATATAAATATTGCATATACTAAGGCCCGTTTTCACAACTTAGCGATAGCTAAAAGTAAACTTTATCCGGCCTTATAAAAAGTGTTCCATTATTAAAACTTTACTTTAACCTAAACTGAGCGATAAAGCAGATTAAGGTTCATCCTTGTACTTATTGAAAATTTCGTTAGATTTCCCCCCCGGAATCCGCGCCTGGTCTGAACATGCCTTAAGAAAGTCTTACGCGCTTAGCTCTAACACGGACTACCCACATTAATGCATACATTAAATAATCCATCCAAGTGAATGATTGATTAAATTCTCTACTGTCCGAGTTAAGGTGTACGACCAGCTCTGTCGAGTTTTATATGTAATTAACTCTTAAAGATATATAGTTGGAGAGATATACGCATTGAAATGTTTAAAGTTTCAATCAGAAAAATGGTGTTTTATATATAAAATCTAAGAATTTTCATTTCTGATACCAAACGATCCAACCAAATCCCTTTCTCTTCATAAAAACTTCTTAAAAATATTTGCATTTTCTTAAAACCATTTTATCTTGTCCTAAGTGGATTTCTACAAAATCGAACGTACTATGTCAGAGTAAAAGATCATCTATCTTTGAAATTAGACCAGGAGTACCCCACGGCCGTGTACTAAGCCCGGAATTAAAAACAGTTTTTACATCTGACATACCAGTTTCTGGCAAGGTATGTTTATCAACATATGCTGACGATAGTACTAGCATAGCATCGAATCTGGTTCAAAATTATCCTAAATCTGCTTGAAACTTGGTAAAAACGTAAATGCACAAAAACACGTTACATTTGCATTATGGAGGGATGATTGCCCAAACCTTACAATCAATAGCACTCAAATCCCAAAAAATACTCTTTTAAATACCTTGGCATGCATTTATACCGTAGGCTAACTTAAATGGAATATACAGGGTGCCTGTAAATTCGAAGGGAGATTGGCGCCGTTATAATTATCGATTGTGCGGATTTGTGAGTCACGATGTCGCAGTGGTCTAGTGAGCGTCGCGCGTTCGCTGTGGATACATTTATTAAGGGTAATGATTCTTACGCAATTTCTCGTTGACAATTTTGTTCAAAGTTGGTATTCGGCGAATACGTTATGAACCGAGTGTAAATTTAATTCGCTCGTGGATGCCGAAATTCCGAACAACTGCTTAGGCTATGAATGTCCTACGGCCAGGGCCCAGTCAATCTTCAAAGACTCCCGAAAATATTGAACTGGTTGAAAGTAATTTACGTGAAAACCGGACTTTCAATACTGAAAAGAGCAGCCTCACTTGGACTTCCAAGAGCGACCCTTTAAAAATTCAAATCGTTCAAGAACTGAAAGAAAGTGACTTTGATTTACGCATAAAATTTTTTGAAACGATGTTGGAGCGTTTTCACTTTGTAAATCCATTTTTTTGTAGCGACCAGGCTCATTTTCACTTAAACGGCTACGTCAACAGGCACAACTGCCGTTACTGGTCTCCAAGAACCCGCAACCCTTACTTAAAATATCAAACACCATTGCATTGCCCCAGGGCAACTGTTTGGTTTGCCTTATACACGCATGAAATATTTGGACAATTTTTTTCAAATATTCTTGAGGCCAGACGACGAATGTCAACGGTGAAAATAATCGACGCATGATAATGGATTTCTTTTTGCCAAACCTGCGAGCTCATCATTAGTACTCTTCACACACATGGTTTCAACAGGATGGGGCACTGCTTACATAACCAGAGCTGCGATGAATTTGCTTCGGGAAAATTGCTGATAAGTCGATTTGGGGACTTCACATGGCCACCGAGGTCGCCCGATCTAACTACCATGAATTTTTTTATGGGTGTACCTCAAAGAGAAGGTTAACAATGACAATCCTGAATCTCTTGTGGCTTTAAAGGAAAATATTTGTCGAGAAATCAGCTCAGTTGAGTCAAGTTTACTGCAGCGTGAAGCGCAGAACACAAGGCTCCGTTTTAAACAGTGTGTCCAACTCGACTGAAGCCTCATGGATGACATACTCCTTAACAAATAAAATCCGCATTTCCATTATATCTTTTAATGCTCTTAATAAAACTTTGTGTCAATTATAACGTTTTTTTTTATATAAGTTTGAAAATAAAAATCTGCTACCAGACATCCTGTGTTAAAGTAAAATAACAACATTTAAAAATGAAAAATATAAAGCTTTCCTGGCAGCTCGTCCAAAAATCACAACTTAACATGAAAAATAATTTAAAACTTTATTAGGCAATATTAAAGCCAGAAATCGTACTTTGGGAAGATCATGCAACTCAAAGGTCAAAACAATACAACGATAGCAATTCAAAGCTCTCAGACTGATCAACCAAGCACAATGGTTCATAACAAACGAAGCTAAATGCTATAAGGACTCATAGTGAAATAGTGGGTTTTGACCTACTAGACGACACAAACGAGATACAAAAACTGAAATGATACCATATTTTGGATCCACCATATCTTAGCTAACAACAAAAGAATAAATGTTTTATATTATTTTAGATGTCTCTACAAACGTTCATTTGTATATGTGTAAGTAAACCAATGTCAATCATATTTTAAAGCCACAAAATATTGCACATACATCCAGAGAAAAAATATGTTTAGGCATGGTGACGGCAACAATACTATGTTTAATGTAACAATATATAGTTGTCGTACACAAATAATTGCTATTTTTATTTAATATCAACAATATATAGATACTGCAAAAATATCAATGTTTATCGCAATTATAAATTTGAGTATTGTTAATCGAAAAATAATTTTTTTCTTGCAACTAAATTATGATAACTTTAAAAAAAATATCACTTCTTTACAAATTTTAAGTTTGGAAAAATACCAAGAACGCCACTGCCTACATAAGTTAATTGGGACCTCCTGAACACGAAAAACGCTGTAATTTTTTTCCAAGTACCGTTTTTTAGATAACGGTACTTTTGTGCTTTTCGGTTTACGGTCCCACTCAAACCCTTGTGGAGCTCAACCGAACATCGTTGGAAAGGTAATTGGAAGCCTTTTCCGCCGATATGCTGAAATTTTCTATCTGATAAGAAATGGCTGAGTTATGGCACCTCAGATTTCAAAATTTGCCTATTTTTTACGTTTTTTTTTCCAAATTTTTCATTTTTATTTCGTTTTTTTTTCTACGTTATATTAAATATCCGGAATGTTGTATTTTTTAACCAAATAGTATATTTAATAACCAACATTTTAAGAGCAAATTGAAAAATAAAGTTTTTATTTAGGATTTTGTGGAACGACAATATTTTTATCTACATTGCTCACACACTATATTCGGCGTCCATCAGTTTTAACGTATTTAAAAATAAGAACATTTAAAAAAAAAATTTTTAAGAAACACTTTTCTTAAAAGAGAACATTTAAAAAAATTTTTGCCCGTCCTCCCTAGATTTTATACTGGCAACGCCCATGTATTCGTGTACTGTCTATGTATGTATGCCTGCAAAGTTTCATCCATTTGCATTGAGTAAAAGGCGGTCAAAAAAGCATTTTACAAAAAATAAAAATTTTTTGCCCCCCCCCCCCCCCCCCCCCGCCTAGATTTTATCCTGGCTACGCCCATGTATTCGTGTATTGTCATCGGGAATATGTATGCCTGCAAAGTTTCATCCATTTGCATTGAGTATAAGGCGGTTAAATTAACGTTACAAGATTTGATTTTCCGAAGTGAAGCTAAAGAAAAGGTTTTAAAAAAACGGAATTTTATATGAGATGAAAATATTGTCGTTCCACAAAATCCTTAATGAAAACTTTATTTTTAATCCGATTTTTTTCGAATTACGCTTTATATGTTGGTTTTTAAATATACTATTTGGTTAAAAAATACAACATTCCGGATAGTTAATATAACGTAGAAAAAAAAAACGAATAAAAATGAAAAATTTTGAAAAAAATAACGTAAAAAATAGTAAAATTTTGAACTTGGAGGTGCCATAACTCAGCAATTCCTTATCAGATAGAAATTCTCAGCTAATCAACGGAAAAGGCATTCAATTACCTTTTCAACGATGTGCCACTTATTTCGATCGGTTGGGCTCCACAAGGTTATGAGTGGGACCATACATCGAAGAACACAAAAGTCCTGTTATATAAAAAACGGTACTTAGGAAAAAAAAATTACAGCGTTTGTGGGTTCAGGAGGTCCCAATTAACTTATCTAGGCATGTGGCGTTCTTGGTATTTTTTGGCTGTAAGCCAGTGTATTATAATACTTACAACCATATCATGATATTTAATAACCATAACATGATAACTCTCTATACATTTATCATATTATGTACAAGATGCAATCAAACTATACTCTAATAATATTATGTTAGCGCCATTAGTAAAATAAATTTGAATCAGTTGTCTCGTTTATTTTATATGTGAGCGGTTTAACAATTTAAAGATAAATTCTCATAATAAAATAACTCTAAAGAAATTAAAAAAATTTAAATATTAGCGGAGTTCATTCAGTATTAGTGATTTAATAGTGCAAATGCAAAATATCGTAGGTTTTTGTTTGCAAAATCCAACAACAAAACACGCAGAGATTTCATCATATTTTATAAAAGTGTTACGATATTTCTGTGGTTTTCATGGGCAACCGCGTATGTCTTAAAACAAATTTTTCAGGAGAGCCGAAAAACCATTCTGAATTAAACTATGGGCTAGGTATTGCACTTTTTAAAGTTTGTCATTACGTTAAAAAATCGGAATTGATCCATTTTTTTTTTAATTTTTAGAAACATGTAAAGAGCTTTTTTAATTAGGCAATATGGCATCAACATCCCAAAATCGGAAAAATGGACATACGCGGGTGCCCAGGAAAACCACAGATTTTGCATTTGCTCTTTTGCAAGCCTTATATTGAACTCCGCTATTTGATTTACATTAGGAAAAATTCTAAAAAGCCACAAAATAAAAAATCGATGAAAAAAATGTTTAATTTATTTTAGATTTTTATGACAGTTAAGAAATGTATCATAATATGGTTGCTTCTAAATTTATCATGATTAACATGGCAATAATTTCATTACTTCTTAAGTAAGTATGATTAACAGAATAATAATATGATTAAGGGAAAAATATTATGATGTAATAATACGAGTATATTTAGTCATAATATGATTCAATAATAATCTTAATATGGTGACTACAATCATGAGTCTTATGATAACATGTTGCTCTTAGAATATGTTTACCACAACCATGTTTTTTATTTGCGTGGATGCTTCAAAACCTTTAATCAAATCAATTGAAAACTAAACCAAATGTAGCGAACCTTACAACTTTTTCATTTTCTGATAAGAAGTGGCTGGTATAATATGCAAATGTATATTTTTTCTCGAACGTTAAATTCGAAGTTATTATCACGCAAAGAAAAAACATGGTTGTGGGAAACATATTCTAAGAGCAACATATAATGATAGACTCATGATTGTTGTCACCATATTAAGATTATTATTGAATCGTATTATGACTTAATATACTCGTAATATTTTTCCCTTAATCATATTATTATTCTGTTAATCATACTAACTTAAGAAACAATCAAATTATTGTCATGTTAATCATAATAAATTTAGAAGCAATCATATTATGATACATTTCATAACCGTCATAAAAATATAAAATAAATTAAAATTTTTTTTTATCGATTTTTTATTTTGTGGCTTTTTACAATTAAGATTTTCAATTAATAAATGCATTAAGCTCCGGTCCCTCCTTATAAAAAACACAAAAGTTTGAGGTTTCTTTGTTTTTTATCTTTTAAAAAATGACGCAAGAATTAGGAAAAAAAATTAAAATGAAAAACAATTTTTGTTGTTGTGATAATATCTTGACTCATCTAAAAACAATTAAATGTTAATAAATCATTGTTTACAGCAATGAATTCTTATCGTTGTGACACGTTTTTAACAGTATGTTATTGGCAAATTAATTCTATAAAGTTTGAGGTTAAAATACAATTTGAGCTTGACATTCACCAGTCGATAAGTCACTATGTGCGCGTCGTTGTTGAAGAACGTTTGTCTAATTATCGCAAGTTTTTTAGTGGCATCCGCTTTCGGCGCAAAACTTAAAAGCAAAAATAATGAAGTGCAACCCAGAATTATTGGCGGTCGACCTGCTGAAGATGATTATCCCTTCGTCGCTTCTTTGCTAGCGGACACTATATTCGGTCGTTTTCACAGTTGTGGCGGTTCTATAATAAATGAACGTACCATAGTAACAGCAGCCCATTGTTTATCTTATACATCGCCGTCCAATGTTAAAGTACATGTGGGAGACAAATCTCGCGAGGTAAATGAGGGTGAATTGTACGACGTTGAGGCCATTTATTATCACGAAAAATGGAATAGTCAGACACAGGATTATGATATTGGTTTGGTGAGAATTGTGGGTACGTTTAAATTTGGTCCTGCTGTACAAGCGATAAAACTGGCTGGACGAAAGGATGAAATAAGCGATGGCAATTATGCTACTGTATTGGGATGGGGTTTTACTGATCTTAAAAATCGCAAAGAAGCTGATCAATTAATGGTAGCTAAAGTTCCAATAGTTAAGCAAACAACTTGCAATCGTCAAATGGGTGGCCTTATTACCAAACGTATGTTATGCGCTGGTTTCAAAAACGGTGGGGTTGATGCTTGCCAAATGGATTCTGGTGGTCCTTTAGTGGCCAATAAGAAACTCATCGGTATTGTATCGTGGGGTGTTGGCTGTGCACAACCCAAAAAGCCTGGTGTTTATGCTCGAGTTTCAGAACTAGCGCCCTGGATTGAAAATATCTTATTTAAGGAGTACAATGAATATTTGTGAAACAGCAGTAATTGAAATAATAAAAATAAGCAGAAAAACTTAGTTAAATTAAAATTTATTGTTTGTGTAGTTCTTATTTAGCAAATGTTTTTTTAGTTTAAGTAAGTGAATTGGAAATTGAATAAAAAAAGCGCTTCCCATAAAATTATTTTTTTAAAAGCTTGTAGACTTTAAGCAAATAAGGCAGCGATTTTAAAAGTGGATACATATGTATATAAAAATTACCGTCGAATGCAAAAGATACTCGATATTAACCTAAAATCGAATAAATCCTTGCTTCTTCTTCATACAAAAGTATAACTTAAAAATGAATGCATTGTTAAGCGCAATTACAGCCCGTATTAGAGACAACTTATTTTTAAGCTAGTGACTAGGGTGTAAAATTATATCCGCTTTTAACTAATAAAACCAGAGTTCAAAAAACTATAACTAACGTAGTGTATTATCAAGGTTTCGTTATAATGTGCTAAATTCCCATTTCTTGCTATTGACAAACTGAAGTTTATTGTTGTGTAGTGTATTTTTTGAAAACAAAAACTCAAAAACTTTTTTTTGTGTTTGTAAATTTGTACGCAAACAAAATACGGTACACAACAATTGTGTGCTAAGATAACGAACCGATCTTTTCTTTTACGCACGTTTGGAAAAGTCCATTAATTTTAACTGGACTTTTTTTACAGGGAATAATAGAAATTGCAATTTTGTTTACATAAATTTGACGATTTATTCCGGTGAAATCGATTATGTTAAATTGTTTTATAGTGGGAGCGCTTTGGAAAGGCAAGAGGGTTTAAAATGAATCCCAAAGAAAAATTTCAATATTTTCCAATTCTACTACCTACTTAGGAAAAAAAAAAAAAAAATCCGCAAGACCAATTTAATAGAATAGAATTGCAGAAGTAGAATTTGTAGACAATTGTTTTTCAAACTGTTTTTCGTATGCGTTTGTATTGTTCCTTTTTTGTTTGCTGTTACGTACGTTAGAAAGCATGCGCCATGCATGTTTATTTACGATCATGATTGTTTATGTACACATCCAATTGTGGTGGACAATCATCCAGTAAAAGATTAAGTACTGACAATTTTGTTTTGTCTTCAGTGTCTTTGGCCAAAGGCGGACAACGAATGTTTTGTTTGTGATCTTTGTAGAGTGTTTTTTTATTTTTATATGCATTTTTTTTCGCTAAAATTGCAAGAATGAAAGCAGAGGGAACCGCTATGTGAAACTTTTGATATCTTTATAGAAAAGAAATGAAAATTGGAGTTACTTCCATACCAATTTAAGCACACAAAAGAGCCACCATATACTCTCAAGTATGACCAAAATGGTTACAGTAAACAATTGCACAGATATAGACATACAGAAACACAGACAAACAGACGTACGGACGGACGGACGGACGGATGGTCGTAGAGTAACAGACGTATGAAAAAGTTAACACACACACACATATCTACATACATGGCAATCTAATTAAGACATTGTAACGTTACTTACTACTTTCAGCAAACAAACAGACAAACAATTTAAAACAATCTAACAGTTGAAAGTATATATGCATAAACGTATGAAGGACGGACGGACGGACGTATAGACATACATTTCGAAAGACAATAAGACCAAGAAATGTTTATTTTGTAAGAGTTTCTACTATTTACATTTGTTTGTTTTGTTGTTTTGTTTTGAACAACATTTTAACGTAATTTTCAATAAAAAGAAACCAAACAATCAAAAGCGTAGGTGTTTTTGTATCTCCATACATAAACTTCTTTTCTGTTCAGCTGGATCTCTGTTAAGGAAACCGTTATTTGACCTTTGCATTGGAAATAAGTTCATGCGGCGGTCTTTTTTCTGTAACCAATCACTTTTTCCATTTAAAAGGCTTACACAAAATAAAACACAATTATTTCAGGGTTTGGCTTTATCTAAAAATTTTAATCGATTTTTATTTTTAATTTTCTTAAACGATCACTTTGGATGAAGCCAGCTGAACTCCATCATAGAGCCACTTTCACAGGCTTGCATCTACCAACGCATTTACATCCATCATTTGTCAATGTTACAATTTTTTGTTTATTTTAGCATTTAGATCAGTTGAATTTTTGCACCTTAATCTTGATTGAGTTGACTTTTTTTTTAAATATTCTCGTGTGTCTTTCTTAACAATTTGTTATATTTTCTTGGGTTTCCCCTTTTTGTACGGCCTTCACATGTCCCATAAAATATTATTAATAATTTTTAATGTTTTATTCGTACTGTATGAGTGAGAATTTGTTCAATGGTATCGCTTAAAGGTGTGTCTTATTGTTTGACAAGTTGTGATAACTTTACTAGCAAATCGACAAGCGTATGCACTTATTTTGTTTTTTTTTTAATTTTTCAGTTTGCGATATTAATGTACTGATAAGAAAACGAACAAAAAATAATTATTTCACTTTATTTTAATATCGGTGAGACAGTGATTTCGAAATTTTTAAAAATGTAAAAAAGTTAACATTTTGAAGAAGCCTATGAATCTTTGGGGGCAATTATTTCAATAGGGTTTCTATAACCAATTTCCAGCAAATTGGTTTTAATTTCCACATTTTGTAAAGCTCTTGATACACGCAAAGAAAAAATATGGTTGGGCATGGTTACGGCAACAACACTATGTTTATTGTAACAATATATTGCTGTCGTAGACAAACAATTGTAATTTTTATTAAATTTTAGCTATATTATAGTTACAGTAAACATATCAGTGTTTATCGCTATTATAAATTTTAGTATTATTGACCGAAAAATAATTATTTTTCTAACAACTAAATTATGATAACTTTTAAAACATATTATATTACTCACAACCATATCATGATATTTAATAGCCATAACATGATAACTTTCTATACATTTCTCACATTATGTTTAAGATGCAATCAAACTATTTTTACTCTAATAATATTATGTAAGCGCCATTTGTAAAATAATTTTGAATCAGTTGTGTCGTTTTTTTTATATGCGAGCGGTTAAACAATTTAAAAATAAATTCCCGACCATATGATACCCTACACCATAGTATTTAATAACACATCATGCTTATGTGTCCATATAAATATGGATTTATCCATGTTTATAAACTTCATTCAAATAGGTTTGAAAGTTTGTGAGAGGCAGAAATTGCCCCCTACCTCCCCTTGGGGTCCTATTTTTGAAAAACTGTATTGCTTATGTGTCCATATAGATATGGATCTATCTATGTTTTAAATTCATTAAAATCGGTTTGAGAGGCAGAAATTGCCCCTATCTCCCCTCGTGGTCCGATTAAAAATTTCTACATTTTGTGTCCATATAGATATGGTTCTATCTATGTTTTAAATTTCATTAAAATCAGTTTGATAGTTTCTGAGAGGAAGAAATTTCCCCCTATCTTCCCACGTGGTCCTACGATTCGGCCCATTTTCAAAAGGCTTGGTCCTTGTGCCAATAAGTACCAGTCTGCAAGCCAGCCGGACGGACATCGTTAGTTCAACTCAGAAAGTAATTCTAAGTCGATCGGTATACTTTAAGGTGGGTCTAGGACCAATATTTTAAGGCGTTACACACATCAGCACAAATGCATAATACCCTCTCCACTATTGTGGTGTGGGTATAATAATAAGTTTAAAAAAATTCAAATATAAGCGGAGCTCAGTACTAGTGATGTAATAGTGCAAATGCAAAATCCAACAACAAGACACACAGAGATTTCGTTTTATTTTATAAAGAGTTACAATATTTTGCATTTGCTCTTTTGCAACCCTATATCGAACTCCGCTATTTTATTTCCTTTAACCCTGCTGTAAGGTTAAGCCCATTTGGTCCAATTTTTGAATTGTTTCCTTTGTAATTTTTGAACGGTGATATATACTGACTAAGTTTTTTAGCTCACGTGTTCTTTTTATAAAACAATGGTTTTTACAAAAATTCAAGGTTCTGAGAAAAATATAAATTTACGAATCTTAGGCTAAGGGACAATTTGGTCCATAGTATATTTTCTTTGGTTTTTCTTTGATTTTTTTACATTTATTAAAAAAAAAATAAGTATTTATTAGCTAAGTTTATAATTATTTTCATTGTATGATGAGCAAAATTTTTTTCGGTTAGTTTTGCAAATAAACTTGCTGCAAATGGAGCATTTTATCTCAGACTAAGACTCACAGCAACAACAAATTCCACGCTTTCGAGCCCCTGAGTTAGAAGTATTATTATTCGAAGAGGTCACTGGAAAAATGCATGGTGATCGTATGTTAGTCAATTACTGTGCTGAGAACTCTTGTTGAGGTTCCGCAAAACTTCTGGTCTCCTGCGATTCCGATCAGCTTGAGCCTATGAAACTTAAATTTTAGAAAAAAGTATGTATGCATTCAAAGCGGACAAATCAAGTATTTTTCAAATACAATGCTGTAGGAACTAACCATTTGATTAGCGGTATCTACGTCACCTTAAAACCCTACATATGTAAGTTTCCCTTCCTGAAGTTTTTTACCAACTCAAAAGTGGAAAAAATGTTGCCTGTTATATTTTGCCCTTTCAAGCCTTCTGTCAAGTCCAATTCAACATGTTGCCCTTGGTTCTTTTCAGGCTGTTTATTTCTAGACTTACCAAGGTATGGTTGTATTTTCCATTCGTAGCCCGACTTAGAGTCGACCGATAACCAAAATTTCAAATCATATTTTTCTGGATTTGATGTTGAATGCAACAAGTTGCTTATTAATAGTGACATTTTCGTGACAATTGTAAGACATTGGAAGAAGTTATTGCCAATCTGAAGTATTGAATACAAAACACAAACTGAACTGCAAATATTTGTGTTTCTTGACATCAAAAATCAAAAACGGGGCATTCCACAATTGTGTTTAACATATTTAATCTGTGTTGATAAAAAAAAAATCATTAGATGTTTATGTGGACCAAAAACATTCGTAAGTTTTTTCTAACCTAACAGCAGGGTTAAGAAAATTTGTGAAAAGCCACAAAATAAAAAATCGATGCAAAAAATTTTAATTTATTTTGTATTGTTATGACAGCTAAGAAATGTATCATAATATTATTGCTTCTAAATTTATTATATTAACATCATGATAATATGATTACTTCTTAGCTTATTATGAATAACATGACAATAATATGATTACTTCATAAGTTAGTATGATTAACAGAATAATAATATGACTAAGGGTAAAATATTATGATGTAATATTACGAGTATGTTTAGCCATAATATGATTCAATAATAATCTTAATATGGTGGCTACAATCATGAATCTTATCATATTATGTTGCTCTTAGAATATGTTTACCACAACCATGTTTTTTTTTCTTTGCGTGTATATAGCTCACATGCAAGGCCCTTTGCCGAATGTATGACTTAAAAACGCTGGTTTTAAATCGTTTGTTGTTAAACATTACAATGAATTTGTACGATTTACATTAAAAAAAAAAATTTCAATAGCAGTGTCATAATAACGTATTACGGCTTATTTCTGGTCGCATATTCCGATCGTTATTTAAAAAGTCTTTAAAAGTACACTCAAAATATTATGTAGCTAAATTCAAAAGAAAATAAATTTTAACTTTAATATCCCAGTTGGCCATGTCTTCAAGAAATCTTCGAGGACGCGTACAAGACCCATAGTAAATCCCTGACGGCATTTTGGCGACAGCCCATGCAAATCGTCGACGACTTTTTCGAACAAAGGGCACTTAAGTCGTAAACGACAATGTGAGCGACATTATTATGCATATTGTCGTTAATGATCATATGGGTTAAAGTTGTCACTGGCGACTATAAAAACGACTTTTTTCTCATATAGTCGATAATGCCCGATTAGCGACATTACCTTAATGGTGTCGTTGATGACAATATTGTTAACACTATCTACGATTTAGTCGCCGATAGGTAAGTGACAATAAGGGATTTAACGAACACCGATACTAATATATTGGCGATACTTCAGATTTGCCGATATATCCAGAATAAGGGGAACGTGAACTAAAATCTCTTAGGGTCTTGATGGGCTGTGAATTCCAACAAGTGAATTCCAGGGCCTTCATGGGCTGTGAATTCCAACTGTGAGTTCCAAACTAATGAAATGGCCGATGAGTTTGTGAGACTGGGCTCGAAAATAGTGGGTACTGGATGTGTGGAGACAGTCAGACCTCCAATAGGCTTTTGATTAATAAGGGAATGGGTTCTGAACTTAACATATCTTCGACATAATATGCAAACCTGCTAACTTCCAATAATTTTTAATGGAAACAACAAACTTATTATATTTCAGAGAACACCTAAAAATATAGTTAGTTTAACACACTTTAAGACTCAATTTGAAGAAAAACTATATGCTGGTCGACGAGGTGTATCTTTCTCTTCCACACGGCATTAAAATCTCAATTTACTTAAAAAGTGGATTTAGCAGGTTTGCATATTGAGCCTACGATATGACAATGTAGTCAGCAGGAAGAATTACTTTTTGTGATTCTTGTCCTATCAATTCACGTATTCCAATTGCACAATTGAAACACAGCCGCGAATAACGTTGTAAGTTACAAAATAATTATGTATATTTAACAGGCAGGATTATTTATTTTTTAGTTTTTTCTATTATCAAAAATATTGATAACAAAAGCAAAAAATCAAGAAATATTAATTTTAAATTACATACAAATTTAAAGTTTTGAATTTTTTTAGCAGAGGACAACGGAAAAAACATTATTGCAAGGCCCATCTATCAGGTCTGATTACTTGAACAAAAACAAAAAACGACATGTATTTTGTTTGTGTAAAATTTCTTTTTAGTTGTCAAAAACTTACTACCACATATACAAAGCAAAAGGAAAAAACGTGTAAGTGTGGCAAGCGCGGATTCAATTATAAAATTATAAAAATATGTTTTGTTAATTTCGATAATACAAGAATTCCCAATAATAATATTTTTTGAAATTACTTTTTGATATTTTTTTTAATGGAATCTCTAACGAAATTTTCAATAAGTATTTTTTTATTTTTTTTTTTTATTGAATCTCTAACGATTTTCAATAAGTCCCCATATCGTAATCCTAATAGTTATTTATTAGATATTTCCAATGAAACATCTAGTTTACTGTATTCAAATACTTATTATTCTACATTCAATTCCAGCAGGTGCCAACTATATCCACAGAGGAGACGTTTGACTTGATAATACGTGCGTATTTGCAATATTTATTTATATATGTGTTATATGAATCAAAATTCTATTCGATAATTTTCGACGAAAGCACGGATTTGTCGGGGAAAAGCCAGATTTCCTTATCTTTAAGATATTTCAACATACAATTAAAAGTTTTAAGGTAAGAATTTATTGGCTTTGTTGTAAACGCATTTGAAGAGGCTTCAAAAGATATTGATGACGTTGATCTGTCAATTGATGCGAAGGCACTATCATCAATAGTTCTCAAAGCTTTGACAAATTTTGGTCCTGACCTAAAAAATTGTGTAGGAGATGGAACAGATGGGTGTCTTCTGATGTCAGCAGAAAATGGAGCTGTTCAAAATTTTTGGAAAAGCGACAAATGCGAAAAAACGCCTTGCTAATCATCCCAAGCGAAAGACAGTTTTATCAAAGTATTTGGGAGCCGAACTCTCTTCATTATGCGTCTTTGCAACAAGTGTACATCATATAGTAGAAGCTTTGGAACAAATATCTGGGTGGAAAGCTAGTATCTCTACCTTTATATTAAGGAACTCTTAGTACTTTGCAATTTATTTGCGGAATAAACATATTAAGTGTGATACATATTGTAACACTGCCACTTATGGTGTTTTCTTTTCTACAAAAAAATGTGACATTTTATTTCAAAAAATGCAATTTGGTGTCTGTTTCTTAAAAATTTTACTCCCGAAAAGGGTGAGTTTTTTAGAATTAAGCAAGCAAAGCAAGCCCTTTACGGGAGCAAAATTTTTAAGAAACATATACCAGATTGCATTTTTTTTTTTAAATAAAAGGTCACATTTTTTGTAGAAAGGAAAACACCATTATTATCATTTTACAAAAGAAAGATTGATCTTCAAAAAGGATCAAGCCTTATCAAAATTTTAATCATGTGCCTTGAAGAAAAAAGAAATAAAGCCGAAGAACAATTTAAAGCGATTTTAAAAAAAGTTAAAGTTATTTGCGTTCAAACCGAGGTTCCTATCGAAAAGACAAGATTTGTACGAAATAATCACATCCAAAATGTTGAAGATTACTACCGAGTTTTAGGTTACATTCCTCTTATTGAATTTATTTTAGAAGATCTTATAACAACTTTCCCAATAGATATCCCAAATGTATTGAACATACCTAAACTTCTACCTCAAAGTGTAATCAAGTCATATACAGATACAAAACTGTTAAAACCACAAGCTGATGAGCTGTTTATATTTGATAAAAGAGATAAACCCCTACTTAGATCTAAACTTCAGCCTGATCTATCAGATAACGTTGTAGATGGTTAAACAAACTGTGATGAAGACATCTACCCAAATCTTAGAAAAAAATTTAAAATTTTCGTTTTAATGCTCGTCAGTAAAGCTACGAGCGGGAGGTCATTTCCTACACTTCGTCGAATGAAAACATGGCTCGGATCAACAATGACAGAAGATAGACTGTACTATCTAAATTTGCCTCACAAGGAAATCATAAATTGCTTATTTAAAAAGATTAATGTATATTGAACTGATCTTATATTTTATTTAACCTTTTTGTTGAGTTTTTTAATTAGGGTAATGACTTTTTTTGGACAAAATTTCTTCATCCTACCACGCGATGGGCAATTTAGTATTAATAATGAAAATAATTTTTTAGGCCATTTTGGCCATTTGGCTCCTCAAAAAAAAATTTTTTAATTTCCATACACATTATATATGGTACATTTATTGTTTATATGTATATGCTATATATTTTAGCCCCCATATTCATAAATGATTATAAAATTTAATAAACGTTTATTAAGGAAAATTTTAATAAATTTAAAAAATTTTTATGAATACATGCATAAATGCATAAAATAAGCAACTGTATAACAAAAATTAAAATCTATTTTTTAGGGTTTAATGAAATAAATTTTAAGTTTAAATTGCGAGTTGTTTACATAATGGAAAAATATCTAGTGTAACTTTAATAGCTCGTTTCGCGCATATATTACTACGCTGCTGAAAATTATCACTAATTCATATATCCGCCAAACAACTCATCTATCACAACATCTATCATTTGCCATTAAAATTTAGTTAATTAAAAAAACCGCGAATAGAGTCGCCATTCGTCGCGATTTTTTTGCGCCCTTCTTCCGTACAAATGGTAAGATCTTGTTATATTCATGAAATTATTAGAAAATACTAAAAAATTTTGTAATTAAATGTTAATTTTGTATAGTAAGGAGAAAAATTGAAATTTAAAACTTTATCGCGTTTGTTGCGGAAACTTTCTTCACGATCGCAAAAAAGTAATACATTATTTCTTAATATTTTTTTACGGTTTATACGGCTATGAGATAAAGAATTTGATATTCGCAAAAATTGCAACAAGAACTTACCCTTATACACATATAGTTTTTAATAAACAACTTTAAAAAAAAATTTTTCATTTTTTGTATCATACAAAATTCCCCCCCCCCCCCCCCCCCCCTGATGTGTGGCATACCATAAACGTATGTGTGGGAAAAAACAATAAACGTAAACAAACATATATGCACATGTAAGCAAAATGTAAACAACTTTTGACAACTAAAAAAAACATAAACAATGATCATCAGGCTTCTTGCGCAGGCCTATGCAATGGGCCTTGCATTATTGGTAGTTTTTTTTTTTAATAAAAAAAACATAAATGTTAAAAATTTAAGTATTTTTCAAAGTTATTTTTGGGAATACAAAATTTATCATTAAAAGATTTTTGTATGACGAGCTAATTCCCAATTTTTTATATTTGATAAATATGTACACTGAACTGGCAAATTGTTTTTTTTTTTTGTTGTTTTCTAACGAAAGCAATAAAATTAAGCAATTTGTTTTTCCTTTCTACCCACTTTCAAGGCCTTATTTTTATAATATTTTAGCTTTTCTTAACTCTTTGGAAGAGGTTTCCTGATGATCTGGCCTAAGCAACCAGTGAAATGCACATAGAAAAATTCCCTCAACAATAAATTTCAGCGTATTTATCATTTATATAAAAATGGGAATTTAGCACGTCATACAAAAAACTATATTTTAATTCAATTTTAATAGTATGACAACCAAATTTAATAACCCACTGTCAGTTACTGTAATAATTTTATCAGTGAATGAATCTTATTCTCCCATATGAATATCTCGCCAGACATTAGCAGTTCCTAATGGAATACAGAGTCGACAGGTTTTCTAGACTTTGCATACATTTCCTGAGATTTTTCATCACCAGTTATAACGTGATGCGAAATTGTGTTCTTTATGGAAATCAAGCAGCATTTAGCTCCGCTTAAACTCGTGTAGTACCCATTTTCCTTGCTTTGGCGTTAGTGCTGCTGCTGGCAAACGTTTTTAAGTGGCTTCTAATGCTATTGCAGCTTATTCTTAATTTGACAATTATTTAATTCATTCATCATCTATAAACTTTTCTGACCTAAAGGCAGAGACCATCTGTTGCACTTTGAAAACGATGGAAAATGTTAAGGATAAGATTCGGTGAGCAAAGATGTTTTTTTATTTTCTTTTTAATTTCCTAAGCTTATCCCGCGAAGCTTTTCGCTAGTGTGCAGGTAAGAAACCAGAGTCTCCGGCGGGAACCGAACCCGCAGCCTCGGCGCTGATAGACAACCTCACTACCAGCTAGACCAACAACCGAGTAAGGACAATGATACAAGGAAAAATAACAATAATGTATGGATCGATACTCTAAGAACAAGGACTGTGAAATCTTACATGCAAAGACTCGAAAATAACAGCAACAAATCGTGTTAAATGGAGAGGGAGAAAGTATTTAATGAATTCGCGGCTACTTGTTAGTGAGCAAGTCTAACAGTGTGAAGGTTTCAGGTTCAATTCCCGCTTCTGGTAGCGATAAGATAAGAAAAAAATTACCTTTAGAAATTTTTTATTAAATTGTGGATAACGTTAAGGCTGATATTTATACGGACAACATTCACGTGGGTGATTAATTTGAACATTAAAGCGTTTTCAAAAGATTCATAAAACCTCTCTCTTATTGTAGCCATGTTTATAAATAGCCATAACTGGCATTTTTAACAAATCTAAGATTTGTTTTTTTTTTGTATTTTAGAAGCCTTTACGAAACGTACGGTTTTTTGATTCTACTTAATATAATCATAATAATAATCTAAAAATAAAAATAATGTAAGTATTAATTATTGGTATTGGCTACTGGTATTGACTACTACAAAATAGTTGCTTTTTACAAAGTTTACATTAACTTTAGTTTGCAAAAGTGAATTCAATTAAAAAAGTCAAAGCACTTTACTGTCTTGTAGAGTTGACAACACTGGGTAATAACAACAAGTACAAAACATTTCTGGTAGGAATATTACCCAATCGTCACTTAAAATTTAATTTTAATTCATTTAACTTTATTTTTTGTTAAAATTTAATTTTAATTCATTTAACTTTATTTCTTGTTCAAAAGCAAAGTCACATGAATTCTAATTAACTATGAAAAAAAAATTTTTTACCAGCATTTTGTTTTGTTTTACCCAAACAATTTGATTTTGAATGTTAGTAAGAACACTGTGCTGCCCATTTTACAAGTAAGAAAAACGGCCTCTTGTAAGTTAAATGATGTAAAACATCAAGCAAAATAAATAAAAACTAAAAGTCTTATTAAGACCACACACACACTCTTTTTCATATGCATGCAACTGCCACAATGAGGCGGCCAACATCAACCAAACATCATGTTTTGACATTAAAAAAGGAGCGGCAAACCAATGAAAAGATGATAATGAGCAACAAATCTTTCGCTTGCACGGCTCGGCTCGTATTCGTCGCGAATAATGAATTCATAAGAAAAAAATTTTAACAAAAATTTTGACTTAATAAATGACTATTATTTCTTATTAGAGTCTTTGGTGTTTTTAAATAATAAATCTTAGTAACGGTTAAGTGCAGGTGATTAAGCTGCTGGTGTTTAAATTGTTTGAAACGATGTAATTTCACACTAGAGAGACATACAGACAGTCCGGAAGAACAAGAGAAGTTGACAACTGTCATGTTGTAGATATAGAATTTAATCATGGTTCGTTTTTTTCTAGCTTGTCTTTTTTCTATGGTATGTTGCCTTTGTTTTCTTTTCTAATGATGTTCAAAATATGATAAGGATTTTCGTTAAGCTTACGAAAGATTTTAAAATACAGATACACGATTTAACTTAAAAAAAAAGGTAACAACGTTTTATAACAAAATTCTATCGAAAAAAATATGTTTAAAAAAAAAAAAAAATTGTAAACTATTGTTTAAACATAAACATGTTTTTAATAAATGTTTTTTGTTGTCGTTGTTTTTTTATATTTTTTTGCAATAAAATTCTTTATAGTTTATGATGTGTATGTTAAAACGAATGTGTGTTTCAGGTTTCAAAATGTTCACAAACCCTCTCGTAAATATGTTGTATGTAAGATTGGTTGTTTATATTGCTTTATGCTTTTGGCTTAAAAGTTATCTTTGGCTTTTTGTTTTTTTTTTTGTCTATTTTTTGAGGTGGCGATAACTATCAGTTATGATGTCGTCGATGACAATGGTGTTACAACCGAAACAGCAAGAACAACAGCTACAACAACAATAACAACTACAACGACAACTGCTATGTTGTCATAGAGTATTAAAAGTAGATTTCAATACGAGGATTGTTTTTGATAATATGAAATGGGAAAAAGTTTTACAGCAAATTGTTTATATCTGTAAGCAATACAAAATAGGATTTGATTTGACGGAGATGTGATTCTTTTTCTCCCTCTTCTCTTATCCTGTACTCCCAATGGAGCATAGTGCACATTTAACACATATTTTTTTTTTTTTTTTTGGGAACATTTTTTTAAAAATCCTTAAGGATATAGAATAAGTTATTGCAAAAGTATAAAAATTTGCAAATGAATTTTTTTTTAAGACAAGAAATTTTATGAAATTGAAGGAATTCTTTCTCTCCTTTCATTTAAAAACTATAAAAAATAAAATAGACTTTTTTTTTTAAATTTTTATAGAATGGTCGACAGTGTCTTAAAAGATTAACTGGAACGTAATCCTTATTTTTTGATCACTAAGGGTACAGAGTGGCCGCTTCTTTCCGAGCCGAGCCGACTGACGCTTATTGCTAGAACCAATGCGAGAAAACTGGTACTATACAAATTAGTACAAAAAAGCGCGAACAGGTCATAGTGGGCGCCGAGCTGGTCAGAGCTGATTGAATGCGAGAAAACAGTTTCAAAGCGTATTTCAGCGCCGAAAATTGTTTACGTTATGTTGCTATGATTTCAACTTTTTTGGAAAACATTTAAAAAAAATAAATACAAAAATTTTAGAAAAAGTAAATAAAACATGCAATCAAAAAATTAAAAAAAAAAAATTTAAATTAAAAAAAAAAAAATAAAAATTAAACCAAAAAAAAAAAACTCAAATAAATAATAAAAATTAAACAAAATTATAACAATTATAAAAAAAAATGAAAAAAATGCATACAAACATACATAAAACACAAATAATAGATAAAATATCAGCGATGATTCTCGCGTCCACTATGCACCCTCAAACTTGTTCTCGCAATAAGCGTCAGACGGCTCGGCTCGGCAACAAGCGGCCACTCTGTACCTAACGTCATCGATCTTCATTTTGACTACGAACTATTTTAATTCTTAAACTTTCAAATGAGACCAAAACAAACTGCCAAAACAGGTTTTACTTTAGACTCCCCCGTCATCATTTTGACAAAGGATGACGGATCAGGATTTAAGTCCTTCTTTGTTTATGCCGCATAATTACGCCCGTTCTTTAACAGAGCGAAAAAAGACAATCTAAAATCTCGAACGACTGGTATCAGTTAAAGATTTAGGTGCGGACAATGCTATGTAAATACGATACGAACGAACTGTGGTCAAATTAGAAAAGAAGAGTGAAAAAGTACGCGTCGTTCTCAAGTGAAAAACGAGAATTAAATATTTTATATCCGGTGGTGCTGCATTTCAAGATTCGCATACGTAAAACAGTCCCGACTGGATGCAGGAGCTAAATCTTTGAATTTTAGTTCATTTGCATATATATTGATGCCGCCTGATAGGATTTAGGAGACCAAAGGAAAATGACCGGATTTGATGCGATTTTTAACATCATCGCTGGGCAGTAGACTGCCCAAAAAGCAAAGTTTGTTAACATCTTCTATTTCAACCGTTTCTTAAGAATGATAGACGAATTTATTCGCATCATCTTGGTTTTGGTTATATTTATCTTCATCTTCATACTGGATTTTTCTGCTTTGTTTTTAACGGACATCTCTATTAACCATAAACGAACGGTTTTTATACAGAAAGACAATCGAGATAAATTATGATTTGTATACATACTTTAAGTACGAGTCGTGCTTAAAAATTAATGTATGAATAACACTAAAACGTACCTAAAAGAATCCTTAATGGGATGGGTTACTTTCGAAAATCAAGTAAAAAGTATAAATTTCTTAAACCAAGTAAGAAAAAGATTGCATTTTCGTTGGCAGTTCCACCCTGAGAGTAATATTTCTAAGTGAGCGTCACATATAACTTTTCAAATACAACAACACCACACAAGTTGTTAACAAAAGATTTGCTTGTTGTATGTAGAAACAACAAAAACACATTATTTTCATGTTTAAAACGTAAAATTTAAAGCAAAAGCTCTCATTTAGTTTACATTTTTAGTTAAACTAGGATCGCCTGGTGGCCGAAATTCGACCACTTGACATTTACTTTCGAGAAAACCTGTGCGTTATACAACAAAAACGTACACATTTTAAGAGAACGGCAAAATGCAGTGTTTACCCATCTTTGTACGTATGTCTGTAAGATAAATCAAAACGCTTATTAAACACTTTAATTCAAAAAACAAGAAAAAAAATATATTGTGCATATCTACACCCAAATACCAAAACGATATATGTTTCATTAAAATCGGTGGACGAAAAGATACTTAAAAATCAACCACAAAAAAATTGTTCCCGTATTTATATATAAGATATGTACAACAAGTTTTAAAAGAAGTTTTCAAAAATAAACACTAAATATCGTTCCTTAATGTTCGGGTCGGCAGATTTGTAGACAACACAAAAGGCTAATTATGTGTGTGTAGAAAATCACTTAAAAATAATGTTTCCCTGTTTGTCATCTTTCGAACACAAAAATAATACTGTTCTTATCCAACTCAACAAAAGATGAGAACATTTAATTCCGTTCGGTTTTTTTAACCAGAAACTTCATTGTGTTGGGTTCGGCACTGTTGATGCTGCGGTTGTGGCTAAAATTTTTTGTTTGTTTATTTCTTTATCAATGTAAAAAAGAAACATTATAGAACATTAAAATATAATGTTTGTCTACAGATACACGAGAATTGTTCTGTTTTTTAAAGGAGAACATAACACTATATAGATAATGTTCGGCCCTTTCTTTCTTTCTTTCTACATAATCACTAACAAAAATAGATATCGTTCTTGGGTATGTGAGCCGAACGCTAAATATTGAACTGTTTATCGTCGAACACTGTTTTAAAGTTAAAACCATATCGGAAATGATGCTGCTGTTTTATAATTTTATAAAATCTATAAGGTGTAAAACAGGTAAGTAAACAAATCACAATGAAATTCGCATTCTAATTCCGCTTTTGGGTTTTTCAAGTACGAATTCGGGATTGAATAAACTGTATAAAACTGGAATCAAGCGCATTTTGAGATTGGTTCAAACTTTGTTTAACTTAAATCAATCTCATATTTGGATCATTTCAAGTACGAATTCGGGATTGGACACGGATAAGTTAAGTATTTCGCGATTGAACTTCGTACTTGATTCAATCTTTCTGTAGATGATTCAAGAAAATTCATTCTCACCGTCCTATTAATACGGCTGCGGATTGATTCTATTACGGATGGATTAATTTTTATTTTGAGTTTAAAAACAGAACGTACCGTTCACAAATCAAGAACAAATCGCTCAAACATAAATTGTCTTCTTCATTGTTGTAGCCACCCCAAAATAGTGAAGTGTGTGTAGCGCCTATAAATATTGGTCCTTGATCCACCTTTTAGGATACCGATCGACACAGACTCACTTTTTGATTCGATCTTTCCGTCAGTCTGGCTGGCAGGCTGGCTTTCAATGCAAACCTTTTGCGCAAAATACAGTTCGTAATTTTGAAGATAATTTGATAAAAATAGACCAATCACGTAAATATCTTTAAATACTATTACTTCCTTATAAATGTAAAGTTTGGCGGCAATAATATTTACGAGAGTTTCAGTCATGGCAATATGTTGTTCTGGTAGGTCCAGAATTGGTCTGATATAACCCTTTTCCTAAAAGTACTCGCAGGCGATAAAATCTCATATATGTTTGTAGATGTATTTACATATCTTTAAAATACTTAACACAAAGCACTCTTATACGTTTCTTAAAGCCATAATACAATTTTATTCTGTTGGTTCTGATAGTCCAAGGATCTCAAATTTGTCTCTAAGTACTGTGGTTTCAGGTATCATATGGTCAGCTTGACTTTCCGGCTTGTTTTGCTTGTATATTTTGGTTTCAGTTTTAAGTTTTTTACTTGGCGATCGGTTCTTGGAAAATTAGAATAAGGGCTTTAGTGAATAAAATATATTGTATATGGATACAAATTTGTGTTATTTAGATGTGAGTGGGGGTTATCGGATTGAAAATTAAATTATAACTACCAAAGCAAATCCAATCCAAGAAAATAATGATTATTGAAATAAGAAACTTAAAAATTTCCTAAATCTATTAATCTAGAAATTTTTGTAAAGCACTGAAGAGCCAAGGCGAATTCATGTTTCAGGTTGAAAGCACCTTTGTCAACGACTGGTGTCAATTTCGTTCTCTTTAGACTGGTTTTACCGTGTTTGCAGTTTTGTCAACCGAATATTTATTTTTTATAGTGTGTTTTTTAAAGTAAAAGGACAGGCGATTCGAATTATACGTCTTTAAGGAATCATGAAGTTTTCTATGCAGATTATAATTATTTCATTCTTCAAAAATATTAACCCACCCCTCGCATAATTATATAATATAAGGAAGTATGAATATTGTTTTTTTTTTTACTTAAATGTACCCATGGAAAGTCATAAATATATATAATTTTTTTCTAAGTTTAGCTTCATATAGAACAGTAGGTAGTAGGTACTTGGCTTTATTATGTCCACTATTCATAGACACTACTACACCTGGATTAAGCTGACAAAAAAAAAAAAAAAAAAAAAAAAACAAAAACAAAAAATTGTTAAGGATACTGTGATGTAGTTGTCGTCTAGCTAGAACTTAAACTGAAATAGAAAAAAAATATCGAAGAAAATAAAGAATAGAATGTTAGTTTTTTTGAAAGGTTTCGTAAGAGTTTGCTTTCCATCTTCTGCTCACTTCCTACATTGGAACAGTAAGCTTTGCGTTATTAGAATGGTTGTTGTGGTAGTTGTTATTGTTGGTGATGTTGCTGTTTTTGGTAGAAATGCAAGCGGTACATGCTTGTTACATATGTTTGCAGTGACTAGACACCATCTTATGTGGCATTCAATAGTGCACCCAAGGGACACATCCATTATCGGCTGCCATGTGAACTTCGACAAACACACTGAGTTTTTTTTGTCTTTCTTCTGATTTTGCTGTTCCTTATATTGTTCATCTTATGTAACACTAAGAGTGCAAGCTGTAACTAAGCAGCAGCAAGCAATTGCTTTTTTTTTAATTTTTATATTTCTAAGCAAACTAAAATTTAAGATTCCAAAGTGGTGATAGTGACAAAATGTGTTGCTTTAACATTTTTTTTGTCGAGGTTTTTTTTCTTTCTATAGAAAGGAGGAGTATGAAGACCAGGGAGTATTGCCATGCAACAACTTGGCACTTTTATTTAAAGCAGCAGTGCTTTTGTTTTTGTGGACGGTCTGATGAAGTTCATGAGAGTCGTGTGTGAAGTTTGTAAAAACCTTTTTATACCCTCCACAGCTAATTGGGAAAAGGGTATACTTCGTTTGTCATTCCGGGTAGAACAAGTCTGCCAGCAAAATCACCTAAAACAAAGCGCCCAAACGAAAATAGACAAAAAAAAAATATATATATAGAAATTATATCCAAATATGGGGAACCAATTCCCAAAAAAATAATGAAAAATCACCAAATTTTTATTGTTAAATTTTTAATTAATAATTCTTAGATAAGGGTCATAAGCCCGAAACACAAAATCCCGTATTCAAAATTCCGAACTAGCGAACACGGCTTTTCAGAGAAGCTTTCGTTAGCGATACGCGATTTAAGAAGTCGGGGTTTCAATGAATACATATGTATATCAATTACTGAAAACAAAAGTTATTTTACTATTTCATTGAAGAATTTGTCAAAATAAGAAAAAGAAAAATCGACAAAAATTTTTACACAAAAAATAGCGAAAAATCGACCAAAAAATGGGCCATACTTCCAAGAAAATTCACCCAAATTTTTAAAAAAGATTGTTCATATACATACATACATATTTATTTGGGTGATTTTGCTGGCAAGCGTAGAACAACCACCATTTAAAGTTGATTTAAAAAAATAATATAAATTGGTGACGGAATGCACGGCTTCTCATTAAATTTTGTACAAATCCCTTTTATATGACAAGAAATCATACTACTCAATTTCGAGAATAACGGTCCATAATTTACCAAAGGCCCCATATAAAGCCCACTCTTGGAAAACGCTTTAGTACGTCTAAAACCATAACGAATAATTTTTTTGTGATAGAATTTGGTATGTTACATACACTAGTTTTATAAGACTAAAAAACACACAATCAAAATTTGGGAAGATCGGCCAATAATTATCATAGGCCTTATATGAAGCCAATTCTTGAAAACTTTTGAACTACGCCTAAAACAGCAACAAGTTTTAACACTGTAATGTCAGTTTTTCTAATTGCTTCATAACTTACAGATTCCATATAAATTCTCCTTTTCAAATATTCTTGTTCTCGGTCAAGTGTATCGAAGATTTGGCACATCCGATTGTAGCACTTCTAACTATACAATATTAAAGGAGATTTTAGCTGTTTCCTTTGAATTTCTTAACAAAAAACTAAGACACAAAGTAGCTTCTTGAGCAAAGAGTATACGAAAATGTTTGTTAAACACTGCTTTTAAAGAAAATTTACTAATACTGCAGTGCAGATTTTTTAAAAGTGCTCGTGTTGTTTTTCATATTGAAACATACAAATAGCTGGAGTTTCAGTGGTCCTTAAATTAAGAACAAATCGGTGACTTTGGGACCGACTATAATAAAATTTTGTTGTTAAGTAAGAGTTATTGTTGCAGTATTAGCATTTAATAATATTCACAACAGTGATTTTTCATTGTAGTCAAAAAGACCAGAGTCTCTGTCGCGAATGAAACCCGTTACAGCCGTACCTAAGCAAGAGCGGAAGGCGGAACGTTTTCTTCTGCTTAGCTTTTACGCTGATATGGCATACCTAAGCAAGAGCGTAAACGTTGTGTCACAAACAGTAGTGTTAACTTTCTTTTTTAATGAAACCCACATAATAGAAATAAAAAGATGAGAAAAAACCGCTAGATTGACAAAAAAAATAGCTAAATTGCCATTATTTATTCAAAATAGCGGCCAACTTCACTATTAAGCGCGCTGTCAAAATCGGGTTTTCCAATTGCAAAGCGTTGACGCCGCGCTATTTAGCGATGCTTCATACAAATTGTAGGGGCATGAGCATTTTTGACTGTTACCCTCGCAATGATACTCTAGCTTTACCAACTAGACTACTGGGGTACCCATTTTTTAAGTTTTTTTTTTTTTTTGTAGATGTTTTTTCTATTGATTGCATATGGATATGGACCGTTTGATACAAAACTAATGAAATTTTTAAGTTTGGCATAAATTTCATGTAAAATTTGTGTCCCAGCTCAGACATTTTCCCGGCAATGCATTCCTAGGAATGCACAGTAAACTTAATTGTTTTTAAGATTTTTGTTTGACGTGCTAAATTGCAAGTTTTTTCATATTTGATAATTACACTGAAATTTATTGTTGAAGGAAAGCTAGCTTCTATGCGCATTTCACTGGTTGCTTATAGCCTTTTTACACTGATAAACATCTAACATCTACCATAAATTTGCCACCATTTGCGAAGATGTTGACATCTTTCCATACGAAATACATAGGGCTAAAAACCAACATCTTTCAACGTCTTTAAAAGATGTTCCTATCTCATTTTATTTCATTCTACATCTTGCGATTAATTAAGTGTCATCACTAGAAAAGTGGTAATAAGTTCTATTATTATTGTGGCATCACTGACAAAAAGAAGTTTGTTTTGAATGCAGCGTTACCATTTGTCAAGTTTTATCTGTTATTGCAATGTTGTTTTGTTAAGTATTTTTTATATTTTTAAACAAATTGAACTTCAAATACATTTTTGAGTTTTCTTTTTAAATTTTGGCACTTTTGTGAGAAAAAAACATTTTTAATTTAAAAAATTTTTTTTTCAAAAATGGGGACATTTTTGTTTGATGGTAGATGTTAGATGTGAGCAATGTAAACGAGTGTTTCACATTTTCTACATCTTTGATGGTAGATGTTAGATGTTGATCAGTGTAAAAAGCCTATTAGGCCAGATCATCAGGAAACCTTTTCCAAAGTTTTAAGAAAGGCTAAAAATATTATACAAATAAAACCCTAAAGCGAATAGGAATTTTCAACACTCAAAGTCTTACTTGTTTTTATTTGATTTTTTTTTAAGCTGTCCCGAAAAGTGAAAGCATGCTGTAATATTGTAGTTTGCATATTCGAGGACAACTTTAATAGATGCTTAAAGTAGATGTTAAAAACAAAAATTTGGTAAGTATAAACGATTTTAAACCTTTTATTCTTATTATAATCAAATTTGTCTTTTATCTACTTAAGCTTCTCCTCCATATGTCCACAGCAATGTTCCTAGTCCCATTCCATACATATTATGATATCATGAATCAATTCTAAACATTTTAAAACAATTTATATTGTATCATTAAAACTTGGTAAACTTATTTTTAGTTTATAATCAAACAAAGAAATATATTTTATATTTTTAACATTTCGAAAAAGAAAAAGGAGTTTTAAATGTATAAAAGCTTGTTATTGAAAAAAAAAAATTTATATAGTTACCCCCTTATACCAGGACGATCTATGTTATGCAGTATATGACGCTGGTAATCCAACAGGCAAAATACCAGCAGACCAACAAAGCAAAGTAGAGGACTTGGTCAATAATAAGATAGTGGACCATGCAATCGCGTCTAAGGGACAACAGCCCATAGAGCGTTAGCAGCGAGTTCGTCAGGGGTGTGATGATCATGAGGCTGGCATCACACCAATGTGCTTGCACCCTGAAGGACTTAGTGGAGAGCATTCCTCCTCCCTGGGACGGCGCAAAACTAGGATCAGTGAAGAGGAAGGAACTTCCGTTGCTCTTGAAGTCCACCGTCTACTTCAAAGGATGGGGCAGCAAACTGGCGAATGAGCGCATACTGGAAATTCTAGGCAGCCAAAACGCTAAACTAGCCGTGGAGAAATGGGAGGTCTTTCACAGGAAGGAGGACTCTGATGGTACTCTTCTTGTGATAGGCACTGACCAAGACTCCATGGCTAGCCTTGCCAAGAATAAAGGTATGGCTTATTTCGCCTCAAAAGCTGTCTTTTTCAAGAACGGGAAGACACCCATTAGAGGGGCTGCCATGGCCAGACCTGACAATGAAAAACAGGAAACGGTGCCGAAAACACCAGCAGTATCTGCTAACCCGGAGGATTCAGATCCTAAAAGCGAGGGAGCTATGTCCAACTCGCAAGCAGACAGACTCTTGGAGGGCCATGATTGAGGTCATCCAAATAAACCTCCATCGGAGCGAGACGGCAACCAACGCTCTGATGTCTAAAATAAACAAAGGTAAGATACACATAGCTTTAATCCAGGAACCTTGGACCACTCGGAACAAGGTTTCTGGGTTGAACCATGTTAATTATCCACTTTTTTACTCTGAAACAGGGTCTCGTCCGAGAAGACAGACTCTTGGAGGGCCATGATTGAGGTCATCCAAATAAACCTCCATCGGAGCGAGACGGCAACCAACGCTCTGATGTCTAAAATAAACAAAGGTAAGATACACATAGCTTTAATCCAGGAACCTATGACCACTCGGAACAAGGTTTCTGGGTTGAACCATGTTAATTATCAACTTTTTTTCTCTGATACAGGGTCTCGTCCGAGAACTTGTATCCTATGTCATAAAAACTTATGTTTTCTTCTCTCAACAGGGTTGTCAACGTCGGATGCAACGGTGCTGAAACAAGGGGGAAGCAATACATACCTTGCGGCTGTTTACCTGCCTTTCAACTCTCCAACACTTCCATCCATGTCGGAGTTGATGAAACGGACTGAGGAGGTGCAAAGAATAGGTATGAAACTTATAGTAGGTTGTGATGCTAACTCTCACCACGTTGCTTGGGGTAGTACTTACACCAACCGTAGGGGACAGGCTCTGATGGATTTCTTGAATACGAAGGACTTGATCACGTTGAATGTACTGAATAGGGCAACCTTTGTCAATAGGATCAGGGAGGAAGTATTAGATATAACATTTTGCTCTGGGGACCTAATAAACGAGACCACCGGTATATAAGGTTTTAAATCCTTCGGCCACCGCCGAAGCCGATAAAATTTCGGAACAGGTCTAAGACCGACTGGGTACGATTCGGGGCCGGATTGAGGAACCGATTGGGATTGGGCACATGTCAATGCCGAAATAAGGAGGACATAGACGCCAAAGTGGAAACGCTCACAAACGCTTTGGTTGAATCGTTTGAGGAGAGCTGCCCCCTACGAGAGCGGAGATCCCCACAGCAGAAACCGTGGGTAACGGGGGAGATTCGGGATCTGGGGAGGAATCTGCGCAAACTTTTCAACCGGGCAAGGCGTAAGAAGACTGCAGTATATTGAGATGAATATCACAGTAGGCTAAACGAATATAGGAAAATAACTAGATAGGCCAAACGAGACTCCTGGAAACTTTTCTGTGAACAGGTGGATAGCGTTAATGACGTTTCGAGGATTAAGAAATTCTTATCTAAAACCCATCTCCATCTCAATGGTCGATGAGATTGGGAGAAGACTGGAGGATATAGAGGAGATCATGAAACTTCTAATGAACTCCCATTTTCCGCCGACCGAAACGGGCGCCACGGAGGAACCGTTATGGGGTCAGGGAGACCAAAATGGAGGGATGGTCATAACGACTGAGATGATCAAGAAGGCAATCAGAAGTTTTGCACCATATAAGGCCGCAGGGCTGGATGGTATATTTCCGGCACTCTTACAGAGGGAGGTGGACCTAGTGTCAACTCATCCGTCAGGGATATTCACTGCGTGCTTAAAATTCTCATACACTCCGGTTAGATGGCAGGTTGCTAGGGTAGTATTTATACCCAAACCTGGGAAGCCGACCTATGCGACACCAAAGGCTTATCGCCCAATTAGCCTAACGTCCTTTCTACTCAAAACCATGGAGCGGATAGTCGATGCCATGATTAAAAGTGGAATACCGGACAGTGACCTGAAATATAAGCAGCATGCTTATGTAAAGGGCAGATCAGTGGAGACAGCATTAAATGAGGTGGTACACTATATACGGATATCCTTCGATGACAAACTGTGTACACATTGGCATTGACATCGAGGGAGCCTTTAATAACGTATTAACCGATACTCTTATCCGATCCTTGAGCCAGTTTCGGGTTGACTGGGCGCTCAGCGACTGGATCACCCACATGCTAAGGAATAGATGGATAAGTTGCGAAATGTACGGTGTTACTATTTGGAGAAGGGTACATCGCGGAACGCCGCAGGGGGGATCTTATCTCCACTGCTATGGGTAACCACGATAAACAGTCTCCTAAGGACCTTAACCGAAGCGGGGTTCCAACCAGTATGCTACGCAGACGATGTTGTAATACTTCTAAGGGGAAAGGAACCAAACTATTTGTGCAGAAGGGCCGAGACGGCCCTAAACACGGCCTTTGACTGGGCCCGGCCTAAGGGACTAAATGTAAACCCGGAGAAGACGGAGATATGCCTGCTCACGGGGAGAACGAAAATTCCAGCCTATGGGGAACCACGTTTCTCGGGCAGGACAATACCAGTGACCGACAGGGTTAAGTACTTGGGCGTTACCCTTGATCGGAAACTGAAATGGAAACACCACATAGAGGATAGAACCAACAGGTCGAGCCGGTGTTGGGCGCTATGTAGGAGGACCATTGGCCCGAAATGGGGCATGCGACCGAATATGATACACTGGCTTTACAAGAGCGTAATAAGAAAAATATTAACTTACGACTCTGTAATCTGGTGGACTTCTTTGGACAAAAGGTGCAACATAAGACCACTTCAGGGTGTCCAGCGTACGTGTTGCTTGGGTATAAGTGGGGCAATGTGCACCACGTCAACCAGGGCTCTGGAGACACTTCTGGATATACCACCAATCGAAACGCAGGTGAGGTACGAGGCGGCACTCGCAGCCGAACGCCTCCTATCTCTAGGTGACTTCAGAGCAGGTCATCAGTGTATACTGGGAACGTTGCCCGGATACACACACTCATCAGACATCCTCGACTGCATACCGGAGACGGAAACTGTCGGAAACTTCGGTATTATGATCCCTGATCCCGAAGGGAACTCTAGAGCAGATGCCCGTGGGGATCTGTTGCTACACGGACGGATCTAAGTTGAGGAATAAAACGGGTATAGGGGGTTTATTGACAACCCGGAGACCGAGATATCCTACCGTCTTCCTGATCACAACACAAGCTTCCAAGCGGAAGTCCGTGCTATTACGGAGTGTGTGGAATGGATTGGATCGAATATAGGGCGAGTGGACGCTTACATTTTCACGGATAGCCAAAGGGCAATTAGGGCGATATCAGTTAGTAGGGTTAAGTCCAAAACGTTACTGGACTGTGGAAGGGCCATTACCGAGTTTTCCTACGGGGGCAGAATCCATATCATTTGGGTGCCGGGCCACTCGGGGATAGCCGGGAACGAAAGGGCCAATAAACTGGCAATTGGGGGAAGGGAACTCGAGGCAGTTAACTTGGCGAACGCAAAACCGTTTGAGGCAACGAAAGCGGAGTTAAAGGCGTGGGCTAGGGAAACCCACACGGCCTGTTGGAACAACGGGACGGTGGCCAGAACCACTAGAATTTTATGGGGTAACCCAGACGGAAGGAGGACTAAGGGCCTCCTAAATAGGAGCAAGTCCGAGGTCAGTATGATGGTACGTATCCTGACTGGTCATGCAGGACTACGGGCACAACTGTATCGGATTGGACGGGCAGATTCCGACGAGTGTAGAGCGTGTGGCGAGGAGAGCGAAACGCTGGAGCACTTTCTCTGCCACTGTCAGGCTTTTGCCGAATTAAGATCCAGGCACCTCGGGAGCGATGTCTTATCGGACCTGGAATCCCTGAGGAACGTCGACTGGAGAACTTTGAGGAGTTACGTCCGGGAAACCAGGTTTCTGAATACCGGACATTGACAATTGGATCTGCATGTTCTTAGGGAGCGCACAACAGGCCCAGCAGAGGCCTAGGTGTATATCGTAAAGATATGAGGAGGCATTTCGATGCTTCATCCTCCTTTCGACCCAACCTAACCTAACCTACCCCCTTATATATAAAAAATATTTCAGTCGTAGAAAATAGACAATTAAACTTAAAATCAGATAAGTTTGCCATGTTCAAAAGAGAATGAACCAAAAAGACATGTCTGAAAACACATCGTATAAATTCCGCTATAGTTGTTACGTGTGGGACGTCAACTATTTGTTAAGTATTACCTGAGCCAAAGTGGAGGGCTTAGAACTGAAACGAACCAAGAAAACTAAAACCAAAAAAGAAAATTCGAAAATATTTTGAGTATTGCTAGAAACACTACTGGGACGAACGACGAACTATTCGCAACGAATATTTGTCACCAGAAATAGAACACACAATCATTGCGTAGACCGAAATTCGTCGTGCGTAACGAACTCTGCGATAGGTTTACTTCTATTTCTTATGCAGACGAACGACGAACAAATTGTTAAAGGGACAGCGCAGCATGATAGCATAGTCCAATATATATTAAAAATCGTGTAATTTGTAAAGAATTAAAGGGACAATTCGCTTCTATTGCGAATTTGTCTGAAATTCGCGAACAAATTGCAAACTTTTAAACATACAATTGATTAAAAGTTCCTAAAACTATATGGTATGGCTTAAATTCGGTAAAAATTGCTATATTTGAGGAAATTCGCAAAAATTTCCTAACAGCGGCATGATAGCAAAGGGTACTATTTATTATAAATCGTTAAAGCTGTAAAGAATCAGAAAACTTACAGGAACAAATCGCGAATATGGCTGAAACTCGCGAAAAATTGCAAAATTTGATACAAACCCAAAAACTAATTTGAGATCGCAAAATCGAAATGCAAAGCACCAAAACTGCTGAAGTAATCCATTTCGACTGGACTCGGATTCTAGAACACATCCGATTAATAGTTTTTTATATATTAAAAAAAAATTTAGGTTTACGCACTTATTGTGTCTCATTTGACGAATTTACGCAACGAACTCTTGCCGACGAATTCGTCGTACTATGCGAAGTTCGTCGTTCGTCCCAGTTGTGTTCAAACCATATGAGTGAATTTCCATTAATTTCTGGTGCCATTGACTTAGGTTTATTACCGTTAACTTGGGAACGAAAGACTTGTTGATTTAGTCCATTGTAGAACTGGACGAAATTACACTTTGCGGGGAATTGTGTACCAGTTTTGAAATATATATATGTTTTATATCTTATGACTTGGTTCGGTTCAGTTTTAAGTCGTCCAAGTCTTTATGTTGTTGCCAACAATTTATGATTTGAAAATTTGTTAAACAAAATTTCAGAATCCTCCCAAAATTTTGAATATGTTTCAAAATTTCTCAGTTCTTTCCTTTGTAAATCATCTATAGAAAAATTTTAAATGGTAACTTAAAGCAACCAAATTCAAAAACTTAAAAAAATATAAATAAATTATGACTGTCACAAGTGTTTCACAAACTATTAATACCGCCTTATCTGAGGTAGAGAAGGGTATTAAAAAAAAGGATAGTCGCCTTTTCATTTTATTGTGCTTCGAAAAAAAAAAAAATGGAAAACAAATCCACGCTTGTGTTAGAAAATCTTGTGCAACATTGTGTTTTTTTGTTAGTAATTGTTGCTTGAAAGTTTACAATTGTAGCTTTTAAACGTGTTGTAAGTGTGATTTTAACTATGTTTGTAGCACCTTATATGTATGAAACTATCGACAAACGAAACGAATGCTGTGTGACTATTAACACTTCCAATTTTTTCTGTTATTTTTTTTTATTGCTTCCATTTTTATCTTGTGGTCTATTGAACACTAAGATTCCATGCCATTCCCAATGATGCAAAGCCAAAAGCGAGCAAAGAGCACGCGTTCCCTCCAAGCACATTCTACACTAGTATTACACCCAAACACAAAGCATTGCAATGCTGAGTCTTGTGCAGCATCTTCAGATTTTGTGGCATTATGTGGCATCTTCCTCTTTAGCTATTTGTGGGTCTTAGTTTAGTTTTCATCTATGTCTAACTGCAATAATTGCTAAGTAATGCTTAACTTATTGTTTAACAGCTTCTTAAAGCCTTCATTTTGCACTTTTTCCCCTCTGTTAAAAAAAAAACAAAGAATTTAATTGGACACTACTTCCACCAACAACTGACTTGTGAAACGTTTAAAGTGTTGTTATCTTTTCTTTAAATTGTGTTCAACCTTAAAAATAGAAAAAAACACATTTTCATGCTTTCATTTGTACATTTTTTTTTGTGTTTAACAACCAGCGTTTTCCCAAAAGAGTGTGAAGAAACTTGTCTGAGTTTTTTCTTCATTTAAAAGAGAATTGCTTACATTTTTAGTCATTTAGTGCTTAGAAAATATTATTATCAATAAATTACATCTTTATTAAATATGAAAGAAAAAAAAGGTTATATTTCCTTGTTGTTGTAATTATTCCAACAAATTGGTTACATGAGTCTGAGGATTCAAAAAAAAAGGGAGAAGTTCATCATGTTTAATGATGATTTCTTTGTAAAAGTTCCTTTTTGGTCTATCAATCACTTAGTGTCTATTTAAAAAAAAAAAAAAAATGATAGAGACAGTTTGTGGGAATTGTTGTTAAGTTCTTTGGCATACACGATTTTTTAGGAACTGTTTTTAATGAACTTGAAAATGTCTTGGAATTCTACAAATTTAAGGTTAAACTTGATGAGTGCTATTCCCCAAGACTAATTTACATGTTTAAGAATCCGCTATAAATTTACACACTTCTCATTTACGTATGCTCCTTAATTGGCAATTGCTAGCACACACGGAGAAACAATATGGTTGAAGTATGGTTAAAAAAACATGCTATGGTCCCCGCAATGGCAACAAAGAAAACATTGTTGTTTCTAACATTATTTTTTTCACGATAAATAATATTTTGTTTCTATTTAACAATAGAGAGTTTATCTCTTTTGAAACTTAAAGTTTGGTTGAATTTAATAATAAAAAGTTTTAATCAGTGTTCGAGAATAAAAACTAAATAGATTTGTGGAAAACACAAACGCTAATAGTGTTTGTTTAGTAAATCATTAAAAAAAATAACGTTTCCCTGTTTGTCATCTTTCGAACACAAAAATAAAACTGTTCTCATCCAACTCAACAAAAGATGAGAACATTTAATTCCGTTCGGTTTTTTATAAAATACCACAAACTTTATTGTGTTCGCCCCTTTTGGTTGGTAAAAAAACCAAACAGTACTTACAAAAACCAAATACACATACGAAAAAAACAAAAAGGCAGCAAAATAATTTTACACAAACAAAACATATACACAATACACACACAAGCTTTTATGCTGCGGCCGTTGCTAAAATATTTTGTTTGTTCATTTCTTTATCGATGTAAAAAAGTAACATTAAAGAACATTAAAATATAATGTTAATATAATCACTACAATTGTTTTGTTTTTAAAAGGGGAACAGATACTATATAATGTTTGGCCCTTTCGTGAAAATAGTTACGAACGGAATTAAGGGTTCTGTTCGTCTGCACAATCATTAAAAAAATAATTATTGTTCCTGGGTGTGTGTTTGAGCCGAATTCTAAATAATGTTCTGGTTATATTTGAAAACTGGTTTTAATAAAATAAAACTACAACCATACGCTAAAACAAATCATAGTTACTTTAAGCATATCATTGTTACTGGCAGCCTTTTTATGGTAACATTTATCCATCCAAAAGCCAAGTCATGTTATGGTTTTCGCTAAATATGTTATGGTTAATAATAACAATAATATGTTTGAAATTATAATATTTTAAAACATTGCATGTTTAATTTTGAAATTTAAAATAATATGTTTTAAAGCAACAAAATTATGGTTGCTTTGCTCTCTGCAATAGTTAAATGTTTTTCAATTACAAAAATGTTGGTTTGCTTAAAAGTCTCATTCATTTTATTTTAATTATTGAAGAAAAAAAAAAAAAAAACCTTCACGAAGTACTATGAACCAATTAAACAGAAGCAGTGCTAATGAAGGTCTTCGAAGGCTGGAAAATTATATTGGGATTGCTTATAAAAGTGGAACATAGCACGCTACAGAAAAAAAAACGAAATATAACTTTAAATTAACACTAAATAAGCAAATTTAAATAAATAACCATAATATGGTTAACATTGACCATATTATTGTTGATGGTTACTCTTGTTGAAACTCTGGAAAATTTTTACCATATTATGGTTAATTTTAAACATAATTTGGTTAATTTTGATCTTTTTTATAATTGATATTGACCAAAATATGGTTAATTGTGAACCAATTATGGCTAATTATGACCATATTATGGTTAATTTCGGGCAAATTCTTGTTCATTTTAACTATATTATGGTAATGTTTAATCATAATATGGTTACCTGCAAACATAACTTTGTTTAAAGCCAAATACAGTATTTTTCACTTAGAATATTGTTACCTCCAACCATATTTTTTCTACATACAAGAACACAAAACAAAAAAAAGGTTCTTATGATCGCAGATAACTTAATAAAAAGGAAAATTTTCTTACACATTATGATCACTTCAACCGTGTTCTTGCAGCTTTTACAATATCTTACCACTCTCATAACCATATTATGGCTCCCAACAACCTCTTTTGTAACTGTCCCAACATTAGAGGTACGGCAAAAATGTAGATGGTTGTGAGCAAATATAGCATGCTTGTGGTTGCTACTTAATTTCATTAAGGTAGCAAGAAGTACACTAAAGTAACAATATCATTTATGAATATTACTAACCGGGATGAATGTTTGTGACTATATCGAACCATTCCAAAAAAAAACCTAAATCGAAACGATTTCTCACCTCATGTATAAATCACGTGCTAGAAAAGCGAATTTCTTAAAAAAGATTGCGACTGAGGAGGAAAACTGGTTTAATCACCAGAACTTAAAGCCAAACGAAAAATATCCAGTACCCATGTTCTGTAACTATAGTGAGAACTTCTCGCGTCGAAAAGATGTGGCACAAAATATTCCATCGTTTCTCGAAAAGTGAGAAAAAAGTGTGTCTGTAACTCATGTCGAAAACTATCAAAAGAGATTACGTCGTTACGTTATAAATGTCATAACATTGCACTCGAAGCCGATGTGTCATTGCAGACATTGAAAACGCCAGTAACAAATAACGTTGACGGCGACCAAAATTTACTAAAATTGAAAATTTTTCAACGACGGCGGCGAAATTAGAACCGTCGGCTTTACCAAATAATGTAAAGTGCGACTTTAATGTTTGTTGTTTGCAAACGATTTCAAAACATTCGTACATTTTATATAAATGTTAACAGCAAAATAATTAAACAATAAAAAAATGTGCCAAGAACAAAATATTATTATTATTATTCTTTGTATTTTGCATTTTTAAGTGTTTTTTGGTGTTACAAGTTTTTCTCGCCCCGTTTTTATACGTGAGTTTATTTGACAGTTCAAAGCGGAAACTTTTCGCACAAAAATGTTACAGACACACTTTTTCTGAAATTTGGCGAGTAATTTCCTTACGTGACAGCTAGTACTCGCCAAAAAAAGTTGCAGATACAGTTTAGTGAGAAAAACAGCTGTTTGTTTCAATTTATGGCATTTCTGTTTCATTTCACACATTTCAATCGAAAAGTTTACTGACACGAGAGTTACAGAACATGGGCACAGATTAAAAATAAGTGTTTGTTGAGCTAAGAAGTATTTTTTATTTGAAGGTGGCTGGTCACAGAACTATAACAAGATCACTAAAGTAGAAAATCATTATTTCCAAGGGAATATTTAACAACAAATGCTCATGATATGATACCAAGACTCAAGGCTTTATTTTTTTCATCATATTAACTCTCGCCATTCTGTTGATGAAGCAGTGATCAACCAACTATTAAGCAAACCGCGGTTAGGACGTTTTAACTCTTACACTCAATTCACATGAGGGCTTTTACGACGTCGTTTTATCTTGATTCCCTTTTAAAGCAACTTCCAAAATCTCTTTGCGTTCATACGATGATTTTTGGTTGCATGTCTTTTTTTTATTTACAGTATGGCCTTGATTACCCGTCATTCGATTAACCGGCAGCTTCAATAAAATGGAAAACAAAAATTTTTTTGCACTGATTTAAATTGCCTCTATTATCCGAAATTATAAACAAATTATCTTTTTTTCGTTAAATTTTGAACAATCAAAATAAATTTAAATAAACGAAGAAAGAGAATATCTTAACGGTGTGGAAGCATGTTCTGCCAAATTTACTTTTTTCCTCATGTTAACATAATAAAACGTTATATATTTACATAAAATAAGAAACACACCAAAAAAAAAAAATAATCAAGAATTCTGCCGATCCCGTCTATTATCGATAATCGAGGTCTCACTGTATTTTCAACCACACACTTCAAAGTAAGAAAAAGAATAAAACGTAAACAGAAAAAGTTAAAAGAGAAATGTAAAAAACGACATGCAAAATACAAAGCGAGACATTTTGTTAACCCCTCTTTCTTTTCTACACCGCTCACCAACAAACCAAAAGAGACGTCGACAAAGCGACGTCGTAAAAGCCCTCATCTAAACTGAGTGTTACTCTACTTGCAAAAACCAAAACAAAATAACTTTTTTCTGTGTAAGAAGTCGGTAAATTTGTTTTATTATATGTCACGTACACGTGCAATCCATATCGCAGAAAAGTCTAATTTTATATGATACATTTTCTTATAAAATTGTGGATCTTGTGATAAATAATGAACGTTTAGCATACTTCGTGAGTGAATTTATACATGTTACGTTAATAAGAATGGACAAAAAAAAAAAAAAAAAAACAAACGCGACATTAGAACATTTTTGTATAGTTCGTGCTTTAACTATAAAGCCAACAAGCTCAAAGAATAGACTGTTTTTGGTTTTCTGGCGGCATTTTTTTCACTTCGACCAAAGTGGACAGCACAAAAATAATGTAAATGCTGACGCGATAAATATTGAACATGTAGCATGCCGGCGCGATCCATCAATCCGTGAGAATGGATCGCAATCCAAATATCAAATATTTATTAAACGTGCAGTGGTACCATGATGTCCTTTATTTTCGACTAACAGCTTGTTTATGTCTGATGAGGCCCATTTTGATCTAAATGCGCATATAAATAACCAAAATTGGAGTATATAGAGTGAATTTAATTCATAAATACTCCATGAGACAAAACTGCACCCAGAACGACCCTTCAACCCTTTAGGCCGAAGTAAATAATTTTTTGATCAGGTGTCGTATATGCGTGGATGGCGATTGAGGTCACTATCATCTTCAAAAGCAATAAGTTAAATTGATTAAATTCAATACAATAAAAAAATAAATAAAATACATTTAGGCAATTTACAAAGTGTTCTATTGTGTCATATTGGTTGTATTTACTATAATTTTATGAATGTTACATTCATGTATTCATAGCAAATACAACTAATTTCACTTAATAGAACACGTTGTGAAGTGGCCATTTGATTAAAGAAAAGTTATTGGAAATAATTATTGTAGCATAATTGTTGTACCGTTTTTCTATGGCCCAAACATTTTACCTCTTCTAACTAACTATTGCTTTGATCGTTGTAATATAGTTATACAATTATCTCTCTGTTCTCTTTGTTTTTAATTAACATTTCTAGTTTTTCCCCTGATTTTCCTTGGTTTTCAAAAAACAATAACAACTTATCATGACAGGGTATTTTCTACAAAAGACTTGAGAGATAAAGAATGAGTCCGAAAAAACATATACACACTATTCCGGCCAAAACAAATTATTATTTTTTAAAAACGTCAGCTTTTAAAAATATGTGAGATATTTTCTTTTCTAAATCATTAATTTCAAAAAATTCAATATGGACTTTAAAAAAAATAGCAAAAGATCTGAAGGTTCATCGTCACATAGTTTCAAAAGCCAGTTTAAAGTTTAAGGAAGACTTGAACATTAAATAAAACCTGGATAAGAAAAAAAACAAGTCTAGCAGACTCTTTTGAAGAGCAGAATATTTGATTTGAAGATAAAACCAGAACAGGGGATTGGTACTCAAATTGAGGATTTAAACAATTATTTAAGGGACAAATTTTTTATTTATTTTTATATGTTCATTAGACCGGACTTAAATTTTTTTTTTAGCAAAAAAAGTGTACCGCCCCCTCAAATTGTTCGTTTTTACGCCAATAGGGAAACTCCAAAATCTTAGACTGATTGTCCCAGGTTAAGGGGTGTCAAGAGACAAGGCACGAACATATAAGTAAAATGTTTCATATATGTTTGTAATATATTATTTTATTCAAATTAACTTACGTTTAATGACTACTATTCTTGATAAACATTTAAACTTAATCGCAAAGGTCTGATTTATTAATGTTACCGTACTTTTACCTATAATCAGTTACTGTTTGCAAGATATATTGTTTCTCTTCTTCGTTTTTTTGTTAAAGCTGCATTATATTCTTCCATTAGTTTTACAAAACGCTCTGCAATATCATTAACAACATGTTAGTTTTGTACAATATTCATTCCCTTTTTAAATTCGGATTCATTGTACCACTTGGAAGGGTCAAGTTTTAGAAAGTTAGTTTCAATATTAAATCTAAATACTTGGAACTGTTCTTCGCCCTGCTTTTCTTTTCGCATTACCTCTTTTTCAATACGAATATTTCTTGGCTTTTTTTTCAAACAATGAACGATCGCATCCAACGATTGCGCCAGGTCTACCTTCTTTACGTTGATAATTCAAAAACTCTTTATCTTCTTCTATTTTAATTAAATCTAACGCATTTCCGTGCGCAATGTCAAATAAGTTTTCCATATTTTTAATAAACTCATCCTCTCGCCTTTTTTTAAAGTGGTGTGCTACGTTTGCAGGTTTCTTGCAGATTTTTCCATTGGTGATATAAAGATTCAACTTTTTGAAACACTTCAATAAATTTCGGCCTCTTTGATAACCAGATATGCACTTGAACGAAGATCTAATTTCACTTTGCGCATGTTATAAAACAAAAATTGTCCATTGGAAGGCAGCTTAGATCCAACAATTTGTCTTTCGTCATATCCTAATAAATAAAGATTTTCACTTGCTCTTGTGTCCATTTTGCAAATACCATCAATATAAATTCTCTTTATAGCAATAACGTTTCTCTGATTCAAAGCTCAAAATACCGATACCTATACACTTCACTTTTTACACACTTTTAATTTCCACGTGGTTGACTTTACTCTATTGTTGCCAATATTTTATTAAGTAATCAAATATTTGGTTACAGAGTAAGTAAAAATGGGGGAACTGTGTTCGATGTACTGAGTTAGACACGCTTTGGTGTTGTCCCCCTGCAAATAAAATTGGAACACCTGATCCATTTTGATAAAATGGACTACTCCATGGACTGGTCCGATGTAATGCAAGCATGGACCATGTCATTTCTAAAAAGTGTTTGTAGTGAGACGACATGTCTTCGTTTTTTAACGACATGCTTTCGTTTTTTAAACGACTTCAAAACTAATCCTCTTGTGTATACCATGGTGTAGTCTTAAAACTACTCCTTAGTAGTCCAAAGTTGGATTATATGGTACTGCCTTAGGACATTGTAATGTTAAATAGACCATGTTTTTTCCATACGTTTGGGTTACCTTTTGACTAGTCCTTGTGCCTTGTGGGCTACTCTTTAAATGCGTGTTTGGACTGGTCCTATTATTTGCAGGGCCATAATCAACGTAAACAGCAAAAAACCGTGAGCATTTGCCGAAGAATAGTAATCATTAAACGTAAGTTAATTTCAGTAAAATAATATATTACAAACATACTTATATGAAACATTTTACTTAAATTTTCGTGCCTTGTCTCTTGAAAAGTCCATATAAACCAGTATTAGCCAGTTTAGTGAGCATGTGCTACGCCTTAACCTGGGGCAATCAGTCTAAGATTTTGTTATTTTACTATAAGCGTAAAAAGGAACAATTTGGGGGGGGCGGTACACTTTTTTTGGAAAAAAACAATTTCCCATACAAAAAAAGTTCGGTCTAATGTTCATACATACATGTACTTAGAAATCATATTGAAATAAAGTAATATTTTTTCCAAAACACAACGAGAAACTGATCAAAAAAATCGAAATAATATTTATATTTCATATCAGTGTTTTAAGTACAATTCCAACAAACAAACAACTTAATGTTTAAGCAATTAATATTTCATTTAACTTTTACGAGAAAACAAAAGCACAAATGCACACAAAGACTAACAATAAATAATGATAACGATGCTGATGATGATGATAATGACGACGTTGATGTATTTAAACCAATAAAACCACAGAAAACATTATAAAAGTGACTCGAAATTGTAATTATTGCATGAATAACGTGTTTTATAATTACACATTCTTCCTTGCTCTTCAACTCCTTGCCATTTACCAGTTGTTGTTTTTCATTATTTTGTAGTTTTTTCATTTTGTTTTTTTTTTTTGCATACCCAGACAAATAATGCAGCAACATCATATCAACGACAATTGCAGCTGTAGTAACAGAATCGAAATTAAAAGCACCAATGCTTCATTTGTCGACAACCATTGAGGCAACCGACCAGTCAGCCAAAGAACTACCAACTCATTTGCATTGTTATACATTTATTGACAACAGACTTTGAAACACGTCGTGCAATATATCAGCAACATCCAACAGATATAGAAATCATCATCATCCTGAGCAGAAGTACAAACACACAAAAACCTGCACATGTCTGAAAAAAAGTATTTAGCGAAGTTTTAGAGGAAACATACAAGCATTCGAAATGAATAGCGTTAGTGTGGTTGTGGTGGATGCTGTAAGGATCCCCGTATTCATGATTATGGCAAATTTTGCTTAACGTATCCATTAGTTGGAAGGGTACAAAACACATCCATATTAAACACACGCAAAATATAAATTTTATCATTTCTGTCACTTTTTTGAAAAACCACTGTGTAGGAGTACAGTGAAAAGCAAAACCGCATATGTTTAAAAATGCTAATTAGAAAAATTATGACAAATTGGATGCAGAAAAGTGGTTTTTGTGTAAATTGGGTATAGCAGGTGTTTTAATGTAATTAACTTGTTTTTAGAATTTGGGTTCTTTCAAAAGTTTTTAAGAAATCAATTAATTAGATTTGTAATACAAAATTCATGTTAAATTAAGTTCCCATTGTTTGGAAAAATTAGTACTTAAAATACATACAATAAAATGCCTATCAAAAACTAAACTTTCCAATTGATTATTTTTGCCACTTAGAATACTAATCACTCTCTCTGCAAAAGATATTGCTTTTGCACACTTCTGTGTAATTGTTCGCGAAAAACAAATCCCAACATCAATCTGTATACGTTTCATTATGCAGGGCCATGGAAACAAAACGACTTGTGGTTTACAAAATTCAAAGTAGTTGATGATTGCAGTGGCGCACACTGGGGATTTTTGTATGGAGGTGAGGAAAAAAGTATATTTTTCAAAAAATATAATGATTTCATTACAAATTTAGTTTTATTTATATAGTAATACACAAAAGTAATCAAAATAAAGAAAGTTAGAGAAATATATATCGTTACCTACAATGTAAAAAGCCCTAACTAACAAAAAAAATGTAAATGATTTTTAATTCATTATTTATTTTAAATCTATTTTTAATTTCATCACAAACTTAGTTTTATTTATATAGTTATATACAAAAGTAATCAAAATAAAGAAAGCTAGTCAAATGTATATCGTTACCTACAATGTAAAAAGCCCTAACTAACAAAAAATTTAAATGATTTTTTTAATTTTTAATTTATTATTTATTTTAAATCTACTTTTTAATTTATTATTCTAAAAGAGCCTTAACTTCGTCGCTTATATCACTATGCTTTTTCTGGCTTAATGAAGGAGTCAAGTGTGAGATCATGGGATCTGATGTTACCATCATTCGGTGCATAATATCTTCGTTCGTGGCAATTCGACTGCATTTTCTGGCGATGTTTTTTATAGTCTTTGTTACGACTTTCCTGAGCCTCTTCGGATAATAAGCTTACAGGAAAAATACACTTTTCAATTATATATTTTCCATGAATCAGAATTTTGTGGAGTGTTGGTGGCATATTGTACCACTCGTACAGTGCAACAAACTTTTTTGCCGTCTCCAGACAAAAATCACCAAATTTTTTTCGGATCTAGTGCCTCGGTAATGGTTATAGCTTCGAGAATTGTTGAAAACCTCTTGATTATGTCTTCATCTAGACCCGTGATTTCGGAAATTAAAGCAGGATTAGCAAAGAATCTTCGTGACGTATTTCCTGAATTTGTCGTACCAGAGCCTTGTTTAACAGTATCAACCTGTATTCCAATTTTCTCTTTAATTTCACGCTTTATCAAACATTTTCGGGCTTCTCTTATCGGACGAGTATTTGAGTCGACTCTTCCACGTTTAAATTCAAGATTGTAAGCTACATGCAAAAGACACTCCATCAGCTTAATACGCGCATGAAGTGGTGACATACCAAATTGCAGTGCTTGTTCATTTACGGGCATAGCTTGAACTTCTTCGATTTTATTCATCTTGGATGTTGTTGCTCCACAAATAAAACAAGAAGAGGCTGCTGGTGTCTCTGTTACTGATTGTGCTGTCTTGCCGTCAATCATTGTAAAATATAATTCATGTTTAACTTTAAAGTTACGATTATTTACTGTTAACTCAAATTCTTTTAGTTGAGATATCTCCTCATCGACTCTTCTCTTTTCTTCTCGTATAACTTGAGGTGTCTCTTTAACGTACGCAAACTGTAGTGTTCTACAATATTGTGTGGAAGAAGGTTTATTGTTGTTCCATACTAATTTATTTATGTCATCACTCAATGATAATTTTAGTGGTACAACTGATGTCATATATAAATGAGAGTCAGAAATTTGATCATCTGAAAACCTCTGTTGGTATTCGCTTTGACCAGATGCCCCATCACATCCCCATTTATAGTACATTGTTAGATTTCCGCTTTCAATATTATTTATTTCCTTTACTGATTTGGTCTCTACACGTAGAGAAAAAACATGTTTAAATATGGTCACCTCCAACCAAACTATTTTAAAAGAAAATTTTAAACATATTATGGTCAATATAACCATATAATTGTCAGCGACAACCATATTATGGTTAATTTAGTCCTCCATCAAGAACCCACAATCATATTATGGTTGTCTCTAAAAATGTTATGGTTAAATATAATAATAATTTGTTTCGAAATTTACAATAGTATTTTCTCCTTTTCCAAGAGCAACATACTATGGTTGAAAACCAACCATGCTATTGTAAGTGTTTAACAAATTTTAGTTATTATTGATCATAGCATATTTGGAGTCAACAATAATATGGTTGGGGCTTCTTGATGGAGGCCTTATTTAGCCATTATATGGTTATCACTGACAAAAATATGCTTTTATTAAACAAAATTTGTTAAAAATTTTCTTTTAAAATAGTTTGGTTGGAGGAGACCATATTTAAACATGTTTTTTCTCTGGGTGTAGGACTCTTTTAGCAGTATGATCCAACAGATTTTGCAGAGGTACACTGCCTGAACTTTCAGTGATAGAAATTTCTAGAGGATAACTGTTAGTTTTTTCTTTCGTGAGTTGTTTGTATGGTACGAGTATGTTATATCCTTCATTTTGTAACCAATGCATTAGATACTCGTATTTTTCTTTTGTAAGTTCAAGCTTTGTAAACATCCCCAAAGTTTTTAATGTACAAATTTTGTGGTTGGTTTTTGAAATATTAGAAGAAAAATCAATTACTTCTTGAGGAAACATAGAACGTACTTCATCCCTTTTGTATCGTTTGGCGCGATCACAGCACTCCTCAAACGATTTGCGGGGCCGACCAAGTGCAGAACTGGTAGAACATTCAGCCTCAGTAAACTTAATTGTAAATGTGCCTTCAAGCCAATTTACATTCTTTTTTTCAAATCGCGACTTCGTACGGTTAGAATCCTGCCATCTTTGTTTGAAGTTATAGTAAAAGTGTTTATATATTGTATCCAAAATTTCACATGCTCTAGTATCGTTTAAGCCAACGTGCAATTGTTGCAAAAACTGTTTTAATTTTGTTCTGTCTTTGTCAAATTCCAGAAGCTTCGAGCATAAAACCCCATGAGAAATAGAAAAACTTTCCATTGCCGTAAAACTCTTGGTCCTTAGTTTCAGTTATAATTAAATAATTTCGCGTTCGCCAGCACTTGTTGAATGACAAAAATCGATCAGTGAACACCTATAAATACTACGTAAGTTTCAACATTTTACTGAAAGGTACTTATGAATTCGCGCATCTTTTAAGGGAGTCTATATACCTGTTTCGTGTGCGTTTAAAATTTTTCGAAACGTTCTAAAACATGACCACTCATAAATGTGGGTGCAATTTGTGTAAAAAAATCATGCAGGTAGCCAACGAAAAAAAGCCAAATAATTAAAAAAGTGCACTTACCTTTTTTCCTTTCAATTTTCCACGCACATTTATTACCGCTTATTACTTTGCTACCGCAATCATAAAAATCAAATAACCTTTTGTTTATTGCTTTTTTTTTTTAATTCTGAGAATCATAAAAAAAGTCATAAATGTTTTTGCAAAGAATTTTGTGCATATCTCGAGCAAATTTTTGAAATGCATACCTTCACTTAATTGTGAATAAAAGCGAAACGCGTTCATCCATTTTCATGATTTATGTCTCATTTTTTTCATAGGTTATGCGACTTTACGTGAAAGTAATAAAAATTGAAACTTTTTTTTACTGTTTTGGATTTTTTATGAATTAAAAATAAAAAATTTAAATTTTTTGGGCAAAAAATATTTTTTTTCTTTATACATTTATTTATAACTGCGAAACTGTTGCTTATGAAGCAAAATGTTATATAAACAGATGAAAGTAATTGTAATTCTCGATTTTTCTAAATTTTTTCAGCAAAATCCGACTAGTGGTTCTCGAGTTATGTTAAACAAAAGAGCCTTATCAGAATTGAGTCCCGAATCAATCAGCTGAAAAATGTTGTACTGTGTAATGCAAAAACTTGAGAGGTGGCACCTGGTGGCACTTGAAATTGATTAATAATGTTAAAACAGATATAAGACAATGTTTTCGGTGTGATTTCAAACTGAGGAAAAGTAAAGAAAAAATTCCAGGTCCAAATGTTTGGAGAAAAATGGGATTTTTGTTATATGTCCATAAAAATACAAAAAAAAAAAAACTTAAGTCTCTGCAGATTTTTTTTTTCAATTTTAGTATACTGAAATATACTACTTTAAATAGAAAAAAAAAAAAAAAAACGTTAGCTCACATAGTAAAATAATATTCGTATTTAAATTCTTAGGTTTAAATTAAGTTGGTTCGGTAAAACACACAAGTTCTGAGTTTGAGACGGATATAAAAAAAAACTGGCAGTCAGATCGGAGTAAATCTGTTTGATTTGATTGTACCATTTAGTCTAAAATTGCAACATATCACTGCATATTGCTTGAAGACTATGTTGACAATTTGACTTTTTTCCGCGAAATCCCCAGTGTGTGGCGCAATAATTGTGGCATATGAAATTTTCCAAAAACCATTGAAGATTGAGAAAGCTGCAAGTTGGGTTATATAATTTGCAATAAGCAGAGAAACCGGAAATATCCTCAAAAAAGTGTTTAATGCGCATTAAATATGCAGGAAGAACCTAAAAATATGCCCTTAAAATTGGAATAAAAATTTGATGCTCAAAAAACCTGATGCTCACAGTCGAGAAGCTCATTCGGAAGTGAACTTATTTTGGCGGTCAGATGTCTACATTTGTAGCAAATATGAATTTCTATGGAAAACTATCTCCACATATGAATAAAGCATAAGAACGCATGGTGTTATACTTTAATGCATATTAATAAAATAATTCAAAGTCAAATACCAAGTAAAAACTTTGCCTACAAAATAATGTGTTAATTAATCAGAAAACCTAAAAAGCACTACTTACAATTCTACTGAAAGAAACAACGAATTTTTCAAGGAATGGCCCAAAATGAACGCATTCAAAAGTAAGTAGTTATTTTTTTACCTACATACATTCATAAATAAGTAGTTATAGAAGCAGTTATAGAAGAAAGTTACTAAATAATGAGTGAGAGAAGCTTTTCATTTTGGAGAAGTAAGCGAAGTCTTTAGTGGGTATGCAAGCAGTTGCCGTGTAATAAAGCCATTTGGCAAATCAATCTATTGAGAAATAAGGCCATATGGCTTAATTTTGCTGTAAGGAGTGAGATAAAACCATACATGGCCTTATTTCCCATTTAAATTTTTTTCTTTTAATATAATTCTAATTTATTTGAAAATTGTTTTGTTTTTGTTAAAAATATAAAGAACAATTTTGGGCGCAATCATTTTCTCCTCTATGGTATAACAAAAACCGGCTTCGCTAATTAAAGCTTCTCTGCATAGACGGCCTTCGGCCGGGCGGAAGGATTTTGACCTCTATAGTATAACATATACCGGCTTCGCTTCTCTGTATAACAAGTACCGTTTCGCTAAGTAAAGGTTTTAAAATCTGCCTTGTTTTTGAACGAAGGCCGACTACGCAGGGAAGCTTTAGTTAGCGAAGCCGGTATTTGTTATACCATAGAGGAGAAAATCCTTCCGCCAGGCCGAAGGCCGGCTATGCTTTGGAGTTTGTAAACATGTTGTGGTGGGCAATTCATTGAGAAAAAAGGCCATATGGCTTTATTTCCTATGGCTTTATTGCCAAGCGTGCACAAGAGTAAAAAAAATACACTCCATTTTTCATTTCATTCATTAACTGAGACACATGGGTCTGCAATCACAACTGTTTCAATTTCACAATTAAATGGTTGTGAACAACCTTTCCACCTGAGAGATCAAGACCGCCAAGTTTGAGATGTGAATTCCCTTAGATTTTGTTTGGTGTCTACATTTGTAGCATAGGAGAAACTGCTAAGAATTGATTTTTATGAAGCTACTGAAAGTTTCGGATTCTGTTATTGTGAACATTTTTGTATTCAACTTTTTCTGCAAACATGCTACAAATGTAGACTACCGAAAGGTTAAAATCGACCCTATTCGCACGACCCCATCCCGTGATTAAAACAAGGTATCCATTAAGCGTATCACCCATGTTTTCCCCTGAATGAATACGAATGGTACAAGGTTGATGTCACCTATAAAAGAGTAGATGGGGTTGGAAGTTTGCTTAGGAGGTCATTCAGAACAATAAGAAATAGGGAAAACGAGAAAGTACGGAGCCTCGCAGCACCCCTGAATGAATCTTGAACTCGTTTGACGAAACCCCATTTTTAACAACTCGTATAGTGCGATCACTGAGAAAGCTCGATATAAATCAAGAGAAATTATTTCCGATACCAAATGCAACAAGTTTTGACAAGAGTGCACCATGTACAGTGTAACCAAATCTAGGGAAAAATCCATCCTTTTAGGATTCTTGATTCTAAAATAGGAGCGTACGGAAAATCGAACTGATTTTTTATATTTTCCATAATGTAGCAATTTTTTCTCATATTGCATTATATACGTTAAAAAAGTATTTTAAAATAATGATTTAATATTAAAAGAAATGGAAATCATAAGTCCAGAAATTGTTTTTGAACAAAACAATTTAACTTAAGCCGCAATGATCTCATGTATGAGTAGAGAACAATCGCATACAATTAATTTTTCGGAAAATTTATATGTTTTTAAAAATGGATTTGGAACAGTTATGGATAAAAATTTAAAACTTTAATGAAGAGGTTGTAATTCCAAATTAATCGAAACTAGTGCGGATCTTGTTTGCTCTACATATTGAGCCACACAACTTAAAGTTTAATTTGTATTATAAGATCATTAACGCAAATAGTGTAAGATAGTGTAAAATAGTGGAAGAGGCTGCATTAGCTTCGAATGCACTACTACTAAAGATATACCTATATTATTTATAAAATAACCCGTTGCTTTTGTAAGTGAATTAATTAAAAAATATGATTTAAAGATTTACGCCTATATTCATAAACAATTTTGAAATTTAATAAAGGTTTACAAAACAAATTCTGTATCAAAATTTGCCTTAATAAACGTTTGTTAAATAAAATTTTCGTTTATGAATACGGGGGCTAGTTCAAAAGAACTATACCTATTTATTGTTAAAAATGCCTTGTTGTTTTCTTTGAATTTAATCAAAAGAAAATATATATTTTTTTAGTTTTATTTTTGTTATTAAAGTACTACTATAAATATTGGAATAGAATTTGTGGTAGGGAAATACGAATTTTTTTTTTTAGTATTCGAAGGTATTTTTCAAACTATTTTCTGGCAGCACTGACCATACCAGACTCTGACGTACGGCTTGGAAATATCTGAAGTTATACTTCACTTTCGCCAAAATGTTGAATGTCACTATTTTTCACATTTTTTTAAATCGTTTGGTTACTTAAGAACTTCCTTTATTCCTGATAATCAGAGAAAACACAAAAAGCAATATTCAATAGTTTTATAGCGAAAATAAATTATAAAAAAGCAACAAAAAATTGATAAAACAGCAAAAAAAAAGCACTAAAAAGGTTTTATTCTAATTCTTACACATCATCAAAATTATTACAATATACTATAATGCGGGCTTTTAAGTTTTCAAATTTTAATTTTCCACATCGATCTTTTAAAATCGTTTTGTATAAAGACAAGCTTCTTTCTACATCAACGGAGGTTGACGGTGCATATTTAAAATTTGAGAATTTCATTAGAGGACAAACTTTTTACATATTCATCTTTTGGAACAGTACCAGACTCTTAAATATATTTTATTTCCAAAAACTGCTAATATCCGGGATTTCTTGTAATATTTTTTAAATTTCTTTTTATATTGTTGGTCCTCGATCTTGCATAGTCCGTCAAAAACTGTCGATAAAGCATTAGTGCTCTCTGAAATTAATAAACCCGCAGTTTGCAATTTTTTTATAGCAACCAAAATGTTTGCAAAATTTTATTTTAGAAATGCAAGTTGAGAACTTAGTTCGGAGTTTTCAAATATTTTTTTGGATTGCACAATTGAGTCGGCATCTTGACTGTTCTAAAACAACGGCTTTAACTTCTTCAAGATGTTCAGCGTAGTACATTGCCGCTTCTAACCAAGTACCCCAACGAGTTGGGCATGGAGACGGTGGAAGTACAACATTAGGATTCATTTTTAGAAAGAGTGGTTTTCTTCGCGGTGCCTGTAGAGAGTTTGTTTTTGTAACATATATTTTTAACATACATATGTATGTTTAGATTTAAAAAGCGCAAGAACCTTCAAGCTCTTTTTAATACACTCTTAATCCATTTTATATAATTTTCTTATAGAATTCTGTTTAATAGAGAAATGAGGGGTATTGATGCAAAGATTGCAAAGTCCACTTTTTTCACAAACGTAACTAATAATACCTCTTAGTTGTATTTAATGAATGCTTTCGATGAGTGAATATGACATTACCAGAAACACTTTTATCCCATAAAAAAGTATGTTCAAAAATTAAGATTGATTGGAAATTGGTATTTTTGCAGTGATCACAGTTTGTTAAGTTCTTTTTCGTTCAACTATTTGCGAAAATGCACGCTATTTTTTTTATTCTATTTCTTTTTTGCAAAACAAAACTAAAAAGAAATTATATAATCTAACTAATTATTTTTTTATGAAACAGTTAGTTTTATTGTTCATTTTATAACTTTGTCATTAGTCGTAATTATGGAGCTAAGTTGTTATGAAGTTTCTCCAAATCAATCAAGAAAAAACTAAGCCTTTGTTAAGTTTAAGAATTTTATTACTACTGATTTTTTTAAGTACTTGCCAATGCTAAAAAAGGAGCAATGTCCATTTGATTAGAGGAAACACAGCAATCTCCAATTTTATTATGATAATTGCCAGCAAACCGCTATATCGATTTGGTTGAAACTTGCGTCATATCTTCATCATATTCTTATTTACTGAATAGCAGATATACAATACATAAATATGAATATACTTTGAGCTAGAGCTTTTTACTATATATTACGAAAACTATAAATATGGACATTGCAGTGTTTGCATCTATACCCCTCAAATATTTGTCATAAAATTCTTTTACTACAAAAATCATATTAAAAAAACGACTTTTAAATTCTTGCAAAAATCCATACAAGCAAAAAATTTTTTTTCGAATTTTTTTTTTTATCATTTGAACTTTGACCTCAAAGGGGCATGGGTAAAAGTTATCCGATTTGGCTGAAATTTTTTCCACATCAGTTTTTGACCATGTGGCACAATATTCCGCCCGGGAGATGTTGAAAATCCAAAGTTAAAATTTAGCTGGCACCCTAGTAATCATGCTCTTAAGTAGGGCCAAAAACTGAATTTTTCCAGTTTTTTACCCCAATTTAGAACAAAAATGCGATGTCGAAAAAAAACCTGGTATTAAGAGCAACAAAAAATCTTTAATGTGTGCTTATCAAAACTAAAAAAAAATTTTTTTTGAAAATTTTTTAGAGTAAGCCCCTAACAAGCCTCAAATTTTTTTTTTCAGAGTCACTTTTGAAACTGAAAATCTTGTCCGATCGAAATGAAATTTTTTGTTGTTAATAAGCTAATAAAGCTTACTAATATTAAAAAATAAAAAAAAAAAAAATCGAAAAAAAATTTTTTGCTTGTATGGAAAATTTTTTTTTTTTCATTTGAACTTTGACCTCAAAGGGGCAGGGGTAAAAGTTATCCGATTTGGCTGAAATTTTTTCCACATCAGTTTTAGACCATGTGTCACAATATTCCGCCCGGGAGATGTTGAAAATCCAAAGTTGAAATTTAGGTGCCACCCTAATATATATTCTGGGTCCTTGAGTAATTCTAAGTCGATTTAGCCATGCCCGACTGTCTGTCCGCCTGTCCTTCTGTTAAAAACACTCTCACTTTCGAAAAACTCAAAACAAATAAACAAACTTGGAGTCAAATTGCTTGTAGTTATCCTAAGCAGTTTGGGATTGAAATCCAGCAAAATCCGTTTAGTAGGACCAGAGCTATGAATCAAAATGTGGAACCACCACCTAAAAAAATTGATAATTTTGTTAGAAAAACTAACATAAATGGTAGAAAAATAAACAAAATGATATCAGATTTTGCCAAAATTCCTACAACGGGACTAGAAATGACACTGTAGAGTTTCGTGAAGATCGGTCTATAACTTACCCTAGACCCCATATAAACCCTACTCCCGGAAAACAGTTTAGTACGCCTAAAACCTTAAAAAATAATGCTATCACAACAAAATTTGGCACGTCTCAGTTTTATAGGACTAGAAATGACACTGTAAGGTTTCGTGAATATCGGTCCATAATTTACCCTACGCCCCATAGAAATCCTACTCCCGGAAAACGGGTTAGAAAGCCTTAAACCATCATTAATAATGCTATCATAAAAAATTTTTGCAAGTCCCAGTTTTATAGGACTAGAAATTACACTGTGAAATTTCGTGAAGATCGGTCCATAATTTACTGTAGGCCCTATATAAAGCCCACTCTGGTAAAATAATAAAATACGCCTAAAACCGTAAAAGATATAAAATTGCGGTAAACTTTCTTCCAGCTTAGCTACATATGGCCAGAAAAAATGTTTTGCAATTTTGTGATATACGGACCATAATTTACCTTAGATCCCATTTTAGCAGCCTTCTGAAATTCACTGCAAACGCTTAAACTAATTGCACCGCTGTGTTGAAATTTATGTTTTTTAATACCAGAAATCACTCTGCAGAATTTGGGATGATTGGTTTTTAGCTTGCCATTGCTCCAATATAAATTGTCATCCTGAAAATCATTTAAGTTCAGCTTAAACTGCTACGAATTATGATATTTTACTCAAGCTAGTTAAAATTGCTATAAAAGAAACAAAAAACTTTCTGATTGTCGGTCAATAATTTAATATAGGTATAAACCGCAAGCAATTTGTATGCTGGTTTTATAAAGATTATAATAATAAATAGATATCATACAGATATTACTCCTAAAACATTCGAACTGTCGGTGGAGGGTATCAAAGATTCGTCGGCACAGCCGAATATAGCACTCTAACTTGTTAATAATAAATTTCTATTTCTTTTCTCTTTCGGCATTTTTTAAACTTTTTTATTTATTCTATTTTTAACAGCCTGCCATGATTTGAGTTGATTGTTTTTAAAATGAAAACAGAGTTGCAAAAAGGTAGTTACCAAGGCGAATTCACTTTTATAGAGGAATTCACTTTTATAGAGGAATTCGCCTTGGTAGTAGCATGCGAAGTTTTTAATACAAAAATGGGAAGTTTAAACAAAAAAAAAGCAACACCATTGTAAAGAAGCAAAAAACAGCAGGTTTTATAAAAAACAGCTAAAAAAAGCCAAAAAAAAAAAAACATTTTAGTCTTCTCTGCTGATAATACTAAAAAGTACTTTTTTTATATTAAAAAAATATTATCATTATTATCGGTGATAATGATTTGGTTAAATGAAACATAATATGGTAAACAATTTTTTAAAATGGTTCTGCTACTTTTTCTCTGGGTTATTAAATATATAACGAAAACACTTTTGGGCGCAAGGATTTTCTCCTCTATGGTATAATAAATACCGGCTTCGCCAACTAAAGCTTCTCTGCACAGCCGGCCTTTGGCCATATTATGGTTAAATTAGTTTCTTTAAAAAAAACTTTGTTGGTTGGGACCATAATGAAACATGTTTTTCTCTGCGTGTATGCAGATCATTTTTTTGTATTTAACTTCTTTAGTAATTACGGACCTAATGACACTTTCAAAAGTGTCATAACGTCCATGGACACTATGACACTTTTTGGAGTGTCATAACGTCCATGGACACTATGACACTGGACGTTATGACAAGCCACCATTATTAAATATGAACTAACAATAATTATTGTTTATTTTTTCTATACCAACACATTGCCTTTATTTGTGAAAAAATTAGTTGCGTCATTTAAATCATGGCCGATAAGTTGCGAGAATCGATGGCTTATTTTGGATAATTTGGTGGCGTTGTTCAAGCATGAATCTATTCATGATGATGTGCCTGAGCAAAAAGTGAAAGCAGTATGACAGTTCGTTTGCCAGCTAACCTTTCGTAAACTCTATGGAGCTAAAAAACACTAATAATTATAAAGGAATGGCAGTGAGCATTTTGAATCTTCCCTAGATATATGCAACCAAATGTGGAAGTTAACTCATTATTTTAGGAGTTTATTTTATGTTTTATTAATTGTTTTTAAGTTTTTAACATTATTTTTGTTAATTTATATTAAATAACAATAAGAATCTTAAAAGTTTGGCCCTTCTTTCAATGAGTTTGTTGTGTTTTTGCTTCTTTCAGTAAATAAAACTACAATTTTATAGCAGGTGTAAAATCATTTGAATCGTGTAATTTTGCTTCAACTCAAGTGTAATTTTGAATTTGTCTGGTGGTAACACTGTTTAAAGTGCAAATTGATTAACATAATGGCAAAATATCTGATCTTATCTTAAAAGTTGCTTTTACCAGCAAACGTATTTTTTTCTAAAAATTATGACTGTTTCATATAATATCCGCCAAACAACTCAACTACACAGAAAAAAATATTTTTCCAATTCAAACAAAAAATTTGTAGAATCAAACAATTTTTTGTCTGAAATCGGTCCTATAAACAAATTTGCATATTCAAACAATTTATTTGCATTTTGTTTATTGAAAAAACACTGATTTTTTTAAACAAATAATTTAACTGAATCAAACAAAAAGTTAACTGAAATTCATATACTAAATTTCAAAATACAAAAAAAAAGTTTTTGCACAAGCAAAAGTAAGCACTGTATGAGAAGATGACGGCAGAGCAGAGCCGCCGGCTGGCTTTGAGACACATTTTTTTTGTTGAAATAATTTTTGAACGAAGTCTTATGCTTTAAACACATTCGAGACAGCAAGCTACCGACTTCAATATGTCAAAAATAGAATACATGTGTGTATATGAAAATTATTATTTTCACGACGACACGGCTACATGTTATTGAATCTTCATATATAAAATATGAACTAACAATAATTAATCAAATCTTAACCTAATGCGTTATTTTTTGTCCTGCCGGTGCCAGACAAAAATTTTCTTCATCGCGGGTTCTGTTCACTTTTATAGGTGTTTATCGCTCATCTAATTGGATAAGTGCTGCAGTGTCTCTTCTTCTTAAGCGAGTGTGGCCGCTATCATTTAAAATATTTCGTGCTAGTGGGTTCGGGTGCAATTCGAGCCTTTTTAAGTATGTTACTGCATGTTTCGTAATCATAGTTTTAACTAATGGAACATTGAGATCCTTGTGAATATTTGAGTTTTTAACATACCAAGGGGCAGATGTGATTATTCGAAGTAGTTTATTTTGGCACCTTTGAATTCTTTCGATATTAGAGGCCGAGGCAGTGCCCCATAACTGAATACCATAGCACCAGATTGTCTTTAAGATGGAGTTGTAAAGAAGAAGTTTGAAGTCCAATAAGCCAATGAATTTGGATGGCTTTTAGTTTCATTTGAGTTAATTTTGCCTCTATATGGCTTTTTTCCACGTTAAACGGCGATCTAGATGAATACCGAGGTATTTTACATGCGAATTTTGAGGTATTATTTGATTATTGATTTTAATAGGGGGGCATGATTCCCGACGCAAGGTGAATGTTATATGTACGCATTTTTGCTCATTGACCTTTATCCTCCATTGCTTTAACTAAAGTTCGAGTTGAAATATTTGATCCTGTAGGTATCGAGATGCTTCTTGACTGTTTTCGTGCACGCTTAGAAAAGCTGTATCATCAGCAAATGTTGAAGTTTGGGTGTAGTTGTTTGTTGGCATATCAGAGGTATATACTAAGTATAAAAGTGGGCCCAGGATGCTTCCCTGAGGGACTCCAGCGTCAATTTGCTGAGGAGAGCTTAAATAATCACCTTCTTTAATAATAAACTTTCGACCGACTAAGTAGCTTTCTAACAGCGTGTGTGTGTGTTTACTGGTAAGTTTAGCTTCAATTTATGTAATAAGCCTTCATGCCCGACTTTATCAAAAGCTTGAGAAACATCGATGAAGAGAGCGGAACAATATTTTCTTTCTTCAAAGGCTTTTCTTATTGCGTTTACTATACGGTGGGTTTGCTCAATTGTGCTGTGTTCTCTTCTTAAGCCGAATTGGTGGTTAGGAATACATCTATTTTCATTTAAAATTGGGGTTAATTTTGACGTTAACAGCTTCTCAAACAGCTTTGATATATTAGAAAGTAAGCTTGTAGGCCAATATGACTCAACTTTTGTGTTTGGGTATCATGGTGACTAAGGAAACCTTCCACTTTTGAGGATAGTATTCAAGGCGTAAAATAGCATTAAAAATTAAAGAATTATTTTCTTTGCTATGCTGGGTAGCTCCAAAAGCATTTTGTTGCTGATCTTATCAAAACCAGGAGCCTTCTTAATATGCTATATATTTTAAATATATTAAATAAGTAACTGTATCACAAAATAGTAAAGCTAATTTTTTGGGTTTAATGAAATTAATTTTACGTTTAAAGTCAGTGCTGCCACTCTGTGGGTAATTACCCGAATTTGGTATAATTTTTACTGTCGTGGGTAGAGCGTGGGTAATTTCTCTTAGATGTAATTTAGGTGTAGTTTTAAATTATTGATACCTAAATAAAATCAAGATGCGATGTCAGTGACGATATTTATTTCATTTTATATGTTGTTGATAAAAAAAATGCACAATCTTCTGAACCAAAGTCTCGATTTTTTTTAAGAAAAGTCTTTCAATCATTAAATATATATTTTCAAAACATCAATAATGAATGTCGCAAGATGTATTCTAAGATTTGGATAGAGATGACTATCATATTGATTTAGAACTTGAAGTGTATTGAAAAAAGTTATTTAAACAAGAGACTAGCCTCGGGGAAGAAATGTCTCCAATATTCCAACATAGAATTAATTTTATTATTATCTAGCAACTTAAGAATACTTAAGTTTGAAGAATATTTAACGCCCTTAACGAAAGGGACTGTTCTATAAAACCCTGCAAGCATTTTGTTTACTGAATAAGGTACAAAAGGTATTTTTAAGGCCTAAAACTAAAGCAAACACAAAAAAATTAATATGTATCGCAGATTAATACACGTCATTACCATTTGAAACTGATTTCAAACAAATAGGAACCGTGCCTGTCCTTGACGAAACGCATTGCAGACGTCCAATTTTGTTTCTCTTTTTCGAGCATTGCTGGCTGCATGTCACGAATAAAATGAACAATGTTGACCTCCAAGACGTCAATTGCTGCTGTCTTATTAGCATAAACCAGCGACTTCAGAGCCCTACAGAAAACAATCAAGAGGTTTCACATCGCACGGCCTTAAAGTCTAACTGACAGTTTATTTTTTCTATACCAACACATTGCCTTTATTTGTGAAAAAATTAGTTGCGTCATTTAAATCATGGCCGATAAGTTGCGAGAATCGATGGCTTATTTTGGATAATTTGGTGGCGTTGTTCAAGCATGAATCTATTCATGATGATGTGCCTGAGCAAAAAGTGAAAGCAGTATGACAGTTCGTTTGACAGCTAACCTTTCGTAAACTCTATGGAGCTAAAAAACACTAATAATTATAAAGGAATGGCAGTGAGCATTTTGAATCTTCCCTAGATATATGCAACCAAATGTGGAAGTTAACTCATTATTTTAGGAGTTTATTTTATGTTTTATTAATTGTTTTTAAGTTTTTAACATTATTTTTGTTAATTTATATTAAATAACAATAAGAATCTTAAAAGTTTGGCCCTTCTTTCAATGAGTTTGTTGTGTTTTTGCTTCTTTCAGTAAATAAAACTACAATTTTATAGCAGGTGTAAAATCATTTGAATCGTGTAATTTTGCTTCAACTCAAGTGTAATTTTGAATTTGTCTGGTGGTAACACTGTTTAAAGTGCAAATTGATTAACATAATGGCAAAATATCTGATCTTATCTTAAAAGTTGCTTTTACCAGCAAACGTATTTTTTTCTAAAAATTATGACTGTTTCATATAATATCCGCCAAACAACTCAACTACACAGAAAAAAATATTTTTCCAATTCAAACAAAAAATTTGTAGAATCAAACAATTTTTTGTCTGAAATCGGTCCTATAAACAAATTTGCATATTCAAACAATTTATTTGCATTTTGTTTATTGAAAAAACACTGATTTTTTTAAACAAATAATTTAACTGAATCAAACAAAAAGTTAACTGAAATTCATATACTAAATTTCAAAATACAAAAAAAAAGTTTTTGCACAAGCAAAAGTAAGCACTGTATGAGAAGATGACGGCAGAGCAGAGCCGCCGGCTGGCTTTGAGACACATTTTTTTTGTTGAAATAATTTTTGAACGAAGTCTTATGCTTTAAACACATTCGAGACAGCAAGCTACCGACTTCAATATGTCAAAAATGGAATACATGTGTGTATATGAAAATTATTATTTTCACGACGACACGGCTACATGTTATTGAATCTTCATATATAAAATATGAACTAACAATAATTAATCAAATCTTAACCTAATACGTTATTTTTTGTCCTGCCAGTGCCAGACAAAAATTTTCTTCATCGCGGGTTCTGTTCACTTTTATAGGTGTTTATCGCTCATCTAATTGGATAAGTGCTGCAGTGTCTCTTCTTCTTAAGCGAGTGTGGCCGCTATCATTTAAAATATTTCGTGCTAGTGGGTTCGGGTGCAATTCGAGTTTTTTAAGTATGTTACTGCATGTTTCGTAATCATAGTTTTAACTAATGGAACATTGAGATCCTTGTGAATATTTGAGTTTTTAACATACCAAGGGGCAGATGTGATTATTCGAAGTAGTTTATTTTGGCGCCTTTGAATTCTTTCGATATTAGAGGCCGAGGCAGTGCCCCATAACTGAATACCATAGCACCAGATTGTCTTTAAGTTGGAGTTGTAAAGAAGAAGTTTGAAGTCCAATAAACCAATGAATTTGGATGGCTTTTAGTTTCATTTGAGTTAATTTTGCCTCTATATGGCTTTTCCACGTTAAACGGCGATCTAGATGAATACCGAGGTATTTTACATGCGAATTTTGAGGTATTATTTGATTATGGATTTTAATAGGGGGGCATGATTCCCGACGCAAGGTGAATGTTATATGTACGCATTTTTGCTCATTGACCTCTATCCTCCATTGCTTTAACCAAAGTTCGAGTTGAAATATATGGTCCTGTAGGTATCGAGATGCTTCTTGACGGTTTTCGTGCACGTTCAAAAAAGCTGTATCATCTGCAAATGTTGAAGTTTGTGTGTAGTTGTTTGTTGGCATATCCGAGGTATAAACTAAGTATAAAAGTGGGCCCAGGATGCTTTCCTGAGGGACTCCAGCGTCAATTTGCTGAGGAGAGCTTAAATAATCACCTTCTTTAATAATAAATTTTCGACCCACTAAGTAGCTTTCTAACAGCTTGTGTGTGTTAACTGCTAAGTTGAGCTTCAATTTATGTAATAAGCCTTCATGCCAGACTTTATCAAAAGCTTGAGAAACATCGAAGAAGAGAGCGGAACAATATTTTTTTTCTTCAAAGGCTTTTCTTATTGCGTTTACTATACGGTGGGTTTGCTCAATTGTGCTGTGTTCTCTTCGAATTGGTGGTTAGGAATACATCTATTTTCATTTAAAATTGGGGTTAATTTTGACGCTAACAGCTTCTCAAGCAGCTTTGATATATTAGAAAGTAAGCTTATAGGCCTATATGACTCAACTTTTGTGTGATCCTTTCCAGGTTTAGGTATCATGGTGACTAAGGAGACCTTCCACTTTTGAGGATAGTATTCAAGGCGTAAAATAGCATTAAAAATTAAAAGAATCATTTTCTTTGCTATGCTGGGTAGCTCCAAAAGCATTTTGTTGCTGATCTTATCAAAACCAGGAGCCTTCTTGGGGTTTAAATCACAAATAGCTTTTTCGATTTCTCTTATCTCAAATCTTAGCGGAACAGCTGCTCTAGCAGCAACAGGTTGTAACTCGACCGCAATATCGTGAGATATATTTGGGATAAATACGTTTTTTAAATGATTGACAAACAGATTTCCTTTTTCAACATCATTTCTTGCCCAACTTCCATTCAAGTTTCTTAATGGTGTCTTAGAGACAACTGGCCTTTTGAGATTTCTAGCTGCACGCCATAATGAGTAGTTTGATTGTGGGGTTGCATCAAGCTCCTCAAGATATTTTTCCAGAGAAGCCGTTTTCTTAGTCTGCAGTAACTTTCTTAGTCTTTTTGTACACTCTTTAAGTAAGTTCTTAAGTTGAGGGGATCTGTGCAATTGCCACTCTCTTCGAGCCCTCCTTTTTTCAGACAAAAGATGATCGACATCTGTGGAATATATTTTAATAGTTTTTGTTTTTTTGGGGGCACTATTGGAATGTTGAACAGCTAGTTTCAGAAAACTGTCAAAATTGTCAATAGAGCGATCTACATAATCCGGTGTACTGAGCGCAATACTTTCTGTGCAATGGGTACTGAGATATTTTTTATATTTTAACCAATTAATTTGCGTAGCTGTCGTCGGAGGTACAATTCTATTGGGGTTCATTATAGTAACAATTGTAGGTGTGTGGTCGGAAGATAAATCTAGGGAGGCTTCAACACGAATCGTTTCTATGGGAATGTTTTTAACCACGCCAAAATCGATGACATCTGGAGTTTTTTGATGATCAGTGGGCCAATATGTTGGTTGTCCGCTCGCTACCACATTTAAATCCATTTTAGAAATTTTTTTTTTTTTTTTTTTTTAATAATAATTTATTTTTATTATTGAATCTTTCTTATCGAAATTTACAATATGTATTCAAATCTTAATTCTACCTGTTGTTTATTAGTTGTTACCTGTGTAACCACTAACTGCTGTATTCAAATTTTTAAGACTGTCTTCTAGTAAGGCTCAAAGTATCGGTTCTTTTTAGCCTCTGGTGACCTTCGAACTGAAGCAAACCCCGAGCGAGGTAGTTAGGGTGAACCATTAGTTTATCGATGTAGCTTATTGAATATTTTTTAATTTCCTCCTGGATAGTGGGGACGTTGAGATCTCTGTGGATAATATCATTACGTATATACCATGGGGCGCAGACAATTTGTCGTAATATTCTAGACTGTCTTCTTTGAAGCTTTTGGATGTTAGATGCGCATGCAGTACCCCATAATTGGATGCCATATGTCCATATTGGTTTTATGATGGACTTGTATAGAAGAACTTTGTTGTCTAAAGACAAGTTTGAGTTTCTACCGAGAAGCCAATGTAGTTGAGCTGCTTTAAGTTTCATAGCCGTTATTTTCGCTTCGATATGACGAGACCAGGTCAAACGTCTATCTATATGAACTCCCAAGTACTTTACATGGTTTTCTACCGGAACAGTGATGTTATTTATTTTTACTGCTGGGCACGTTTGTCTTCTGAGCGTGAAAGTTAAGTGAGCACATTTAGCCGGGTTAACCTTTATTCTCCATTTTTCTAGCCATGCCTCTAGTTCATTGATGTGGGACTGCAGATTTTGCGATGCGACTTTTGGGTCATGGTTAACGCTAATAAATGCTGTGTCGTCTGCAAATGTAGAGGTATGCGTGCTCAGGTTTGTTGGCATATCCGCTGTGTATATTATATATAAAAGCGGTCCTAATATGCTGCCTTGGGGAACACCAGCAGTAATTTTCTTGAGGGGGGAGTATTTATCTTGCGACCTTACTATGAATGTTCTGCCTGTTAGATAGCTCTCCAGAAGCTTGTGAGTGTTTTGAGGAAGCATTCGTGTTATTTTGATGAGTAGCCCATCATGCCAAACTTTGTCAAATGCTTGGGAAATGTCTATAAACAGGGCTGAGCAGTATTGCTTTTTCTCAAACGCCGATCTAATAAGGGTGACAATTCTATGCACTTGCTCTATTGTACCATGTTTCGCTCTGAATCCGAACTGGTGATCCGGGATGATGTCGTGTTCATTTAGATGAGGAGTTATACTTAAAATGAATATTTTTTCGAAAAGCTTTGATAGGATTGATAATAAGCTTATCGGTCTGTACGACGCAACCTGGCTAGCATCTTTTCCTGGCTTGGGAATCATAACAATTATAGACTTCTTCCATGAGGATGGGAAGTATCCGACTCTTAATATAGCGTTAAAAATGAACAGCAAGATTCTGGAAGCAGACGAAGGTAAGTTTCTTATCATTGACCCTGTGATACGGTCAAGTCCGGGAGATTTTCTAATATTCACTTTTTCTATTGCAGATTTTACTTGAGTAATGTTAAATTTTAATGGATGGTTTACCTTATCAGGAATGGTTGGACGACAGGAACAAGTATGTGTATCATGTGGCGTGAAAACTTTCTCAAGATGGCCCGCGAAAGCGTTTAATTTTTCATCTGTGTTTTTCGCCCAAGTGCGGTTTTCCAGTCTTAATGGAGATTCTTGGGTTATAGGGCATTTCATATGCCGTACAGCCTTCCATAAGCTATAATTGGAGTTTTTTGTGGCATCTAGGCTGTTTAGATAGCCTTCTATTGCAGACTCGTGGTTCTGTCTCAATTTGTTGCGAAGAGTTGTCAGGCATAATTGTAGTTGGGCCTTAGTGGTTGGGGAACGACTGTTTTGCCATTGTCTTCTTAACTTCCTTTTTTCTCTGATAAGGGTCTCTATATCCGTCGATGTATTGTAAGGAGCACGTTTAATTGTCCGCTTGATTGGGGTTGCATTTCTTGCTGCAGCATCCAAGACTTCTGTAAATCGGTCGACAGCTATTTGGATGTCAGATGAATTTTTTAGGGGAATGCACTGTGATAGGTGAGAGCTCACATACATTTTATACTTTAACCAATTTGTGTTTCTGTTTGGATAGGAAAACCAGTTTGCAGCTGCGGCGTCAGAGTTACATTTTAAAATGAGGATTGAAGGTGAATGATCAGACGAAAGATCATAGGAGGAACTAACTAGTACCTGATCGCGCTTGATGTTTTTGATTACAGCAAAGTCAATAAGGTCTGGTAGCTTGTTGAAGTCGGTTGGCCAATAGGTAGGCTCACCACTCGATACCACATCAAAGTTATTTGCAGTTACGGTATTATATAGCTGATTACCTCTAGGACTAATAAGTCTGGAGCCCCAATATGTATGTTTAGCGTTGTAGTCGCCAGCAGCAATGAATTTCTGGCCCAATGTGGAGAAGAAGTTGAGAAATTTATCGTGTAGAATTTTGTGCCTCGGGGGACAATAAACGGATGTTAACGTTAGTTTGAAATCAGTCAGATTTATAGATGTGGCCTGGATACAATCTTCTTCGAACTCTGGCAATGGTAAGTGTCTGATGTGTTTGTGCACAATTATGGCTGTGCCACCACAAGCTCGTCCGCTGGGATGTTTTGTGTCATACGTAAGGTAACCATTTACCCTAAAGCAGTTTTTATGAGTAAAGTGTGTTTCAGAGACAAGAAGTACGTCGATTTCATGCCTATGAAGAAAGTTTGCAACTTCGTGTTTATGTTGGGATAACCCGTTTGCATTCCAGAAACATATTTTTAACTGGTTCATTTTTTGTTGAGTAGAACTTGCAGGAGCATGTTCTGGTTTCGCATCATTTCCTGAAACATGCTCTGCATAGTGGCCATGAAGTTATTCATAGTTTGAATTAAATTTTCAATTGAGGTAGGCATTTGTAGACCTTCCCTAGGAACATTAGCGTATGGAGGTTGCTTTGCGTTGGAAGTACTCGGGGGATTTTTCGCATTAGGGTTTCCTTTTAGGACTTGGGCATATGATTGGTTTTGTTTGTTTGTTTGTGTAGTACTAGCAATTGAAATAGAAATTGTGTTAAATAAAACACGACCCTTTGGTGTTATAAGTCGCGACCCCCAGAAGGTATGTTTAGCGTTATAATCGCCAGCGGCTAGGAAACACGGTCCTAATGATTTAAAATATTTATAATATTGGTCCTCCGATAATGAAAATCTAGGCGGGGAGTGTAACGATGAAATTACTAGGTTTCTATTTAATTCCTCAACGCAAATGTTCGTTGCTTAGAGATAATCTTCACGATGATCACACATTAGGTAGTGTTTGACTCGGGTTTTTATTAAAATGGCAGAACCTCCACAAGCTCTATCTCGAGGGTCCTTGGTATCATATAGTATATAACCATTTATATTAAACGTATTTCTTGAGGTCAAATGAGTTTCAGAAATCATCATGACGTCAATTTGTTTATTTTTAAGAAAGTATTCTAATTCATTTTTATGTTGGCGGATGCCGTTTGCGTTCCAAAAACAAATTTTTAAACAGTTCATGGTTTGTTAAGTACAGCTTGCAATAACATCGATTGCATTCTAAGCATTTCCTGCATCATATTACCCATTGTGGTCGTAAAAGTATTTACTGTTTGCACTAATGTTTCCATGGTTTTTTCTAAACGACTTAAATTAGAAACCGGAGTTTCATCATTACTTGGCGAGGCACCTTGCATAGGCTGATGGTTTGATTTTAGGACGTTAGCGTAAGAGGTTCTGTTATTACTAGGCTGGGGGGCTTGAATTGCATTTGTGTTAACTTGATTTGCAACCTGTATTTGAGGGGTATTTGTTTTTGGTCCAACCGTCTGCTTGACGATATTATATACAGGGCATCCTCTATAATTGGCAGTGTGATTACCGCCACAGTTGCTACATTTTTTTACGTTGGGGTCGGTTTTAGACTTATCGCAAGAAACTGTACCGTGTAGTTCACCACATACTACGCAGACAGGCGGTAAGTAGCAATATGCCTTGGTATGGCCAAATTCTTGGCAGTTTAAGCACTGAACAGGTCCATTTTTTTTGTGCGGCTCTTCAATTGTGATTTTTCTGTATAGAATATATTTCACACTATAAATGGGATGCGTTTCGTTTTTTTTTAACTTAATATCGCCGGGCTCTAATTCCACTCGAAAAAGTGGTTGTGGATTTTTGTCCCTATTTCTAATATTTACCACATGTTTTATCTTGAAGCCTTTTTCTTCCAAGAAAGTTTTAATTTCCTCTGGGTCTACGCATGAATCAATTCCCTTAATCACCACCTGGAGACCTTTACTGCTCTTGAGTTGGTATGTGTAAAAACTTTTTTTAAGTGCCTCAAATTTGCTTATTATTTTGCGAAAGTCATTTTCATGATTTACTTGAATTTTAGTTTCATTTATACTACCTCGCTTTATTGCAGCAACATTAAAAGAATTTTCACCAATCAACGAAATTAAACTCTTTATTAGATCATTTGAGTTATGCTCCCTAAGATATATTGGGGGAGGCTTGGACGATTTTATGACGTTTGGTGCTTCAGAGGATTCATCCTCCAGAATTGCAAAGCGATTTTGGGAATTTATTTTATCAAAAGATGGCACTTTTGAGGCCGAAGCAACTGCTGCAGAGGTAGGGCTGCGTCCCCGTTTAAGCACTGTTATGTACCTGTCCATACCAACTTGTACTGCAGGCTTTTGACAGCTTTTTGCAGGGGGGTTTTCCATTGCATTTGTGTTTAAGTTCATGGTATAATTTCCCACTAAATTTGTTTTTGACGTCACGGCAATACTTGCTGGCCTGGCAACACTTGTCACCAAATCTAGTTGTAGTTTTTTTAATGAGTCACTATCCACTGTTTTTGTAAACACCGAGGGTGATAGGGAACGTGTTCGAGTAATTGGCTTAGCCGTTAAATAGTTTATATTATTTTGTTTAGTTTTATTTATTTCTGCATTATTTTCGTTTGCTTGAACTAACACGTAAACGTTTCTTTCATTTTGTCTTAGTGTTGTTTCACTGTTCGTACTCATGCAAAGAGTTGTTTTTGTTTTTCACCGTTTTGATTTGCTTTAATATTTTTATTATTTACTAGCTGACCCGGTCCGCGTTGCTGGCCCTAAGCAAACATTAGTGTTGTATTACCAGACGATTTAAATTGAGCTTTAAACGAAATTAACGGCCTTTAAAATTTTCCTTCCGTAAAAGCCTAAGTTGGACCATGGCGATGATTTTAAAGAATAAATCGTCCAAATCGGGTAAGCCGTTCTCAAGTTATGCGCTTAATAGAAAAAGTGGGCGTAAAAGTAGGCGTGATACATTTTTCTTTCGATGAAAACGTAAAATGGATTAATACGAACATTTAAAAGAAAAATTAGTCAAATCGATGAAGCCCTTTTTTTTAGGTAAATCGAAAAAAGTGGGCGTGGCAAAATTTTCTTTCCGTAAAAACCTAAGTTGGACCATGGCAATCATTTTAAAGAAAAAATCGTTTGAATCGGTCAAGCCGTTCTCAACTTATGCGCTTAATAGAAAAAGTGGGCGTTAAAGTAGGCGTGGTAAATTTTTCTTTCGATTTAAACTTAAAATGGATAAATAGGAACATTTGAAAGAAAAATGTCAAATCGATGGTAGCCGTTTTCTGATTTTAGGTAATTCAAAAAAAGTGGGCGGGGCAAAATGTTATTTTCGTTTAAATCTAAGTGCGACCATGGCGATCATTTTAAAGAAAAAATCGTCCAAATCGGTCAAGCCGTTCTCCAGTTATGCGCTTAATAGAAAAAGTGGGCGTAAAAGTAGGCGTGGTAAATTTTTTTTCGATGAAAACTTAAAGTTGATTAATACGAACATTTGAAAGAAAAATTAGTCAACTCGATGGAGCCGTTTTCTGATTTTAGGTAAATCAAAAAAAGTGGGCGTAAAAGTGGGCGGGGCAAAATTTTCTTTCCGTGTAGATCTAAGTTAGACCATGGCGATCATTTTAAAGAAAAAATCGTTCAAATCGGTCAAGCCGTTCTCAAGTTATGGTTTTTGCCACGCCCCTCCGCCCCCAGACCGAAAATCAAAAATCAGACTTCCCTATGTCACCCGCCTGAATATTCTGAAGATTCCCTGAAAATTTCATCAAAATCGGCCCAGCCGTTTTGGAGTCCATACGTTACATACACACATACATACACACATCCAATTTTATATATATAGATTGTATTTTACAACAACAAAAAAAAAAACAAGAAATTTAAATGTTTTTGGTCAGAATATGTATACACATGTATGAACATTCATACATACGTATATATTTCTACTGTTTTATTTTATTTAATTTTATCGTTTTAAATTGTTCACTATTGTGTTAAATAATTTAAGTAACAAAATATGTATACTATTTTTTTTAAGCGTCCATTCGCTGCTTATATTACAAAATCAAATGTGATTAATTAATAGTTCAAATCGTATGCGGGGCTAAAATACACGTCTGTATCACAACAAAGCACAAACCGAACGCCCTAGATATTTGCTTAATAAACTTTTTCTATATTGCGAGTTTTTGGCCTTGCGGAACACTTAATTAATTATGTACATATTACAATAATTAAATATGTAACAAGTACATAAATTACACTGCTTAACAAATTTTTAATTTGAAAAAGTACCAAGAACGCCACATGTCTAGATAAGTTAATTGGGACCTCCTGAGCACGAAAACCGCTGTAATTTTTTTCCTAAGTACCGTTTTTTAGATAACGGTACTTTTGTGTTTTTCGATGTATGGTCCCACTCAAACCCTTGTGGAGCCCAACCTTATATCAAAATCCGTTTTTTGTTAAATACTGATGGACGCCGAATACAGTGTGTGAGCAATGAAGATGAAAATATTGTCGTTTTACAAAATTCTTAATGAAAAGTTTATTTTTTATCAGATTTTTTTCAAATCGCGCTTAAAATGTTGGTAATTAAATAAACTATTTGGCTAAAAAATAAAACATTCCAGATAGAAATTTGTAGCAAATTTGTAGCGGAAAAGGCATTCAATTACCTTTCCAACGATGTGCCATTTATTTCGATTGGACTTTTCAGTTGGGCTCCACAAGGGTTTGAGTGGGACCATGCATAGACAAATACAAAAGTACCGTTATCTAAAAAACGGTGCTTAGGGGAAAAAATTACAGCGGTTTTCTTGTTCAGGATGTCCCAATTAACTTATCTAGGCATGTGGCCTTCTTGACATTTGTTGGCTGTAAACCAGTGTTATTAATACATATTTATTTATATTTTTTTACTCAAACTAATAAATAAATTGAGAAATTTTCCAAAATAAAATTTTTCAAAGATTAATAAATATAAAATTCTATATGATGGAGTTACCTAAAATATAGTTTATAAAAGCTTGAAGTATTCTTCCCTATACATAGTCTTTTGAATTGTATTTTAAGAAAAATTTGTATGAAAATTTTGCCTCAAAACACATTTCAAACTTATTTTATTTTTTATGAATACGGCAGATTATGTTTTAATAAATATACTAACAAAATTTTAAGTTTTGTAGAAAAATCTTTCAAGAAATATTTAATTTGGAAATTGGCTCTTAACGGAATTTTTAACACATCATGTGAAAGATATTTCGAAGTAGTTTCGAATAATACTAGTACTTCTTTGATCCAGTTTTTACCTAAAATGCAGTTGTTGGGTATCACTTGCGCAGAAGTAAAGTTTAATGATCGAAAAACATCACTTTAAAGAAACTTGGCATGACTTTTATGTGTCAAAAGTTTTTTTTATGCAGCAAATTTTGGCAATTATTGCTGCAGTTAATTTTCTGAAGCAATAGCTTTTGACATAAGGAAATCGTTTTTTTTTTTTTTTTTTTTTTTTTTTTTGTAATGCTTTTTCTTGTCATTTATAAGAAAACTGTCACTTGTTGGTTCAATATTTTTAATAAAATTTGACATCGTTATTGTTGATAACATTTTTATTATTATTTTATGTTTACTTATAAAACTTTTGAATTTCAAACTTTGCACAGCTGTTGTGCAGTAAAAAATTATCAGCATCACAACTGCAACTGGTAATTACGAATCAGAAACATAATTTTGCATCACTGCAGCATTGATGAATAGTTTTCATGCATTAACGTACGTACCCAAAGTGTTCTGAAACTTTTACGACATATACCACGCTCGTTGACGGAAATTTTTTTTTTATTTTTCATGCAGTTTATATGTATTTATTTATTTAATCTGCCGTTACGATTATATTGTTTATTACTTCCAAAAACAACAAAATTATAATATTAAATATGTTTTATTATAAATTCAATTGTTTTTACGTTATAAAATGTATTATAAATAAGTATTTATATATTTATAATCTTAAATTAAGTTTGTATAAAAGTCTGCAATTATGCATGTTTTTCATTTTATAAAAGTAAAAAAGTGATAGTGGCACCACTGAAATATAAACACACAGTAAAAAAACAGCTGTTTATATTTTTTCAATTGTAGCTGCCGTCTTCAACATAATTCAGTAGCTCACTACACGACTATAATTGCACCCAGCAGCATTTGTAGTCGTGTGTTCGTGTATCCTGCTGTGGTGAATGTGTTTAATGCATTATTTATACACACAACACAATGTTTTTCTTTATCACTCTCTGTTGCTATATCCTTTCCTTTGCTAAAGAAGAAATGTAACCAAAAACGGCAGCAGACCGACTCGATATGTTTTTCGTCATCATTCTATTTTTGTATTTTATGTATTTAACCAAATAGTTTTAAAAAATTGAATACGGGATCTTGTTTTTTATAATGTTGTTTCTGCTATTGTTTTTCTTATAGTTGCACTTTTTTAAAGCGTCCAAAAATAGACTGTGTGTGTTTTTTGTTGTTGTTCTTATATTTCACATAAAGAAGTGTTGCTTACGATCAAATAAAAAAAATGCAAAAGGTCATCAACATTAAAGATCGTTAAATATTTCATACAAAATTATGAAAACTTGACAACAATAACGCGTTTATTATATTTTTAAAGAGTTGTCCACATTTTTGTTGGTTAAATAAAAATCAAACAAAAATATTAATTGGATCAGTAAAAAAATTTGTAGAAATCAAAAAAATTTTCAAACAACCGTTTGTTTGAAAATAATTCGGCAATAATTTTTTCCGTGTATCACAACATCTATCAATTGACATCAAAATTTAGTTTATTAAAAAAAAAAACAGCGAAAAAGAGTCATAATATCGCCCATTTTTTTGCGCCCTTCTTTCGTACAAATGGTAAGATCTTGTTATATTCATGAAATTATTAGAAAATACTTGAAATGTTGTTATTAAATGTTAATTTTGTATACTTAGGAGAAAAATTTAAATTCAAAACTTCATCGCGTTTGGTGCGGAAACGATCGCGAAAAAGTAGTACATCATTTCTTAATATTTGTTCATGGTCTATAAGGCTATGCAATGAAGAACTTGATATTCGCAAAAATTGCAAAAAGTTATACCCTAATGTACATAGTTTTAAATATTTGATTGAAAAAATTATGAAAAATACATATTGTTATGAAAGCAATTTTACACGTTTTGAATAAACTATTAATTAAATTGGCAAAAAAATAATTTAGCCAAACTTCCCGAGTAGCAATCAAAAAAGGGTCTTTAAAACACAATCAAAAATATTTGGTCTTTTTAATTAACAATTAGCATGGATTTATGGGAAAGTTGAAATCGCAGAAAACATCTGCTGTGTTTTAATGCCATGCTTTGCGATAAAAAACGCATCAAGAATAAAAAAAAAACAAAATGCTCCATAACCTCTTCTTTAATATGTATCGATAACAACTGTATGTACTTTTTATTTTTTAAATGAAAAAGATCAACAATTATTGCTTTTTTAAATTTATTTTCACATTTTTGATTTAATTTTACTTTTGTTGTCATATGAATCTGCCACAACGAAATAAAAACGTAAAACGGTTGCAAATGTGGCAATGCTTACAACCTTATTTGCAAAAAGTGTCGGTAATCAGGAATTGTTTTCATGAATTAGCTATCCGCAAATAAAAATTTAATTCACTGTTTATGCGGCAATATTCTCTACTTGCAATATATTTTTTTGCGAATAAGAGGTGCGTATAAACGTAGTTTATGTAATGCTATTTGTATGTGTATCTTTTTGTAATCAATTATTATTTTTAAATTGTCTGTAAGGAATACAATTCCACAGACATATATTAATAAATAAAATAGAATAAAAAAACAACTTCGTCAATTATGTTCCATTTTCATATACAGCCCAAATAAAAGCATACAAGAGCAATATATTTTTTTAAGGAATCAACCAAATTTAAATCCCAATTAGTACGAAAACTTATTTTTTCAAACAAATTCTGTTTGTCTTAATCGACTTGCAAAAGTATGTAATTGAAAGTTTGCAATGTTTATTTAATAATTCAAATTAATGTGAATATTTTATTTATTTAAAAGCAAATAAAATTTTTTTTAAACTACAATTTCATGATAGTAAACATACTTAACCATAATCATAGTCTGCGTTCAACACACTCTCAAACAAACACCCCATCCTGCAATCACTACCGCATTCACAAACGAAAAACAAACACACAACCACCCACCCATCCACACAAAATAACACTTCAGTAGCATTGAAAACTAAAGCATACTTGACGGCAAAGAAAAGTAGATAATTGAAAACCTAATTGAAAATGTCGCATGCGAGAGTAAACAACGTTTAATCGCTTGCTTTAAATAAATAATCGTTGCTGTTGTTACAGCTTGTTGTTTTTATTGCTGATTAAAACACACTAACACAAACTTATAAATGAACTAAAGAGCGAAATGAGTTTAAAACTACAAAATAAATAAATAAATATAAGTACGAGTATTTATAATTCTATATGGAATATGTCCAATGCAGAAAATTACTGTTGTTGGGAGAGGAAAAGGTTAACGAACACACGCACATACATATACACTTAACACAACTTAATATTAAATAAAAAAAAGTAGGAAACTTAAATCTTCTATTGATAGCATCATCCTTTAAAGGGTTTTAGAACACAAAAAACTTTCGATGATCAGTTTTTTATGAATCGCATTGAGTTTTAAGAAAGTAAAAAGCGATTTTTTTAAAGAATACATTGATCAGCTAAATACTTAAAAATGTTTAAATGAATTAAAAATAAATATCTATATGTATTTATATCAGTGTTCAAAAATAAACAGTTCATTACTTAGAGGGAGTTTACACGGTGTCTATTCAGACATGTCTAAGAGGGAGTTTACACGGTGTCTATTCAGACATGTCTAACAAACACGTTTGTTTTGTTTGCAGGCGATCGGGGTAGAGAAGAAAGAAGGGTTGCCAAACAGACATGAAATGAGTTTTCATGTTTGTTTATATGAATTTCAATGTTTTTAATTTGTATGTATATGTATATTAGACTATTATACATGAAAACAGACATGTTTGGAAAGACATCGTGAAAAGACAATAGGTTTTTGGAAGCGTGTTCAAAAGAGAATGTCAAAAACAGACATGTCTGAAAAGACTCCGTGTAAACTCCCTCTAACAAACACGTTTGTTTTGTTTGTAGGCGATCGGGGTAGGAAAGAAAGAGGGGTTGCCAAACAGACATGAAATGAATTTTCAAGTTTGTTTATATGAATTTCAATGATTTTAATTTGTATGTATATGTATATTAGACTATTATACATGAAAACAGACATGTTTGGAAAGACATCGTGAAAAGACAATAAGGTTTTTGGAAGCGTGTTCAAAAGAGAATGTCAAAAACAGACATGTCTGAAAAGACTCCGTGTAAACTCCCTCTTAGCGTTCGGCTCACATACCCAAGAACGATATAAATTTTTTTTTTATTGATTGTAAAAAAAATACAACCCTTAATACCGTTCGTGACTATTTTCATGAAAAAGCCGAACATTATATATTGTTCTCAGGGTTGCCGTTTGAAACATGTTTATTCGACCAAAATTGTCTGCAAAACCTACCTAAATCCTTTTAAACCGAGCAAATTTTTGAAATATTTAACATTAATTATATCGTTATAAAAAATGCAAAAGGGCCTGTCATAATTTTTAAAACTTTTTAAGTAACGATACGGAGCTTAGTAAAAATCAAACTATTGAGATTACAAAAAGAGTTTTTTCAGGATAGTGTCAACCATGCGTAATGTGTTAACGATATTAACCAGAAAATTCTATTGTAATAATCACCATAGTTGCCTTTTAATTAAGTTTTCATCTCTCCTGAAAATTTTTTTTATAATGAAGATATGCCCTTTTGCATTTTATCTGACGATATGTATGTATATGTGTTGTTTATTTAAAGTATAATTTTTATTGGATAACGCTGTTAATCTACATATTATTTTTTTTAATATGCTCTTATAACATTGAGCATCCCACTGTTCTATAATTCTTACAATATCTCCTTTCAAAGAAGTCCATTTTGTATAAGAAACACCTAATACAGAACAGAATTCCTGAAATTCTTTTATTTATGTTATTCTTTTAGGACTATGTGAAAAAACTTTAAATCTTACCACAAAGAGCTTTACTATTTGTTGCATTGCTAAGTAAGATTAACTGTCTGTTCATCTATTTCTGAATGTTGACTTCGTTCGCTTAACTTAGATTTAAAATGAAAACAAATTATTCATTATGGTTTTTGTTTTACATGTAATTTAAGCGAACGAAGTCTTTGTTCGAAATCGACGAACAGGCCATAAGCTTACCAACAGTTCCAGTCATGGCGTGAGCGCCGCACTGTGGCGCCTTGTCCCAAAAACCGTGGCAAAAATACAAAATTTGATGACAAAATTTTGTAAAATGAATGAACACATCGTATAAAGACCATTTTACTGATCAGAACTCAAAAACGTTTTTCTTAATTGGATAAGAATTTTAGCTGGTGGAGCTGCTTAAAGTCGACAGTTTTTTAGAAATTCCAAAAAAAGTTATTTTGAGAAAAAAAAGACATTTTAGAATTGAAGTGTCAGAAATATTGCCATGTGATCACCACTTTTTTGGTATAGTTTTAAAGGTATATTTATTGTTTGTTAAAAAAGTAAGAAAATGTCCACCAGATACCCTACTTTTTTGGCAGTTGCCGTTTTTCAGACACCCTATATTTAGGTACTTTTTACAAATAAAATAGAGAATATCTAAAAATGCTTTTTAAAATTTTTAAATATCTTTATCAGTTCAAAAGTTATGATTCTTGCAACGAAAAAAGTCAAAAGGACCCATTGTGCGCCGTTTGTTGCCAATCCGATCAAATTTTTTATAGGATATTGTTAGTTGATAAAAAGTTTTTTATAAGAAGAAAAATTTAAGCGGCATCTGACATGGTACGCTCAAAGAAGATGACAACACTATCCTATATAAAACTAATACCGTCAAAGTAACTTGCTACTAACGTAATACATTAAAGAAGTGCATGAAGTATTAAATGGCAAGTATTACATGCGTATTTACAAATATTTGCTAAATTGTTTAAAATACAGGAAACTTATTATATCTGAATTTCATTAAATATATTGTTATCCTATAAATAAGTAATTAATAATTTATTTATTATAATTTTGCCAATTAGACACGCAACATTTCATGTTATGTCTTACTATGATTTATTTTAAAAAATCTTTTAACATTGTTTTTATAATACATATGTATATAAGTTTTTTTTATTTTTCAATAAATCATATATTCATTCATAATTCTTATTCGCTTTAAAGTTTTATTTGTATAATATTTTTAGCTCTTTTTTTGGAAAAAGATTTCCTGATGAGCTGGCCTAAGCAATCAGTGAAATGCGCATAGAAACAAAATTCCCTCAACAATAAATTTCAGTGTATTTATCAAAAATAAAAACTGAAAATTTAGCACGTCATACAGAAATCTTATTAATAATAAATTTTGAATTGCAAAAATAACTTTAACATCATTTTAAGTTTTCGTTTTTTGTAATAAATGAATTTATTGGTAACACTTGCATAATTTCCTTTAATGTCATGGTCGCATAAGGAACCATTTCGACTTTATAGTAAAGAACATTTTTAATTGAGTCACAACCTTCATACAAAAATTTTTTTGAAATAAAATGAAAAAACCTTATCCTGTAAAATTGTGTTTTGTCACTTAAGTTTTTTATGCGATATATCGATATAAAAATTAACAAATTTAGGAAAACTAAGAAAAAATTTAGTTTTTAGGTTATTTTAACCATAATTTTTAGTCTTTAATATTTTTAAAACAAGAGCTTAGCATACTCAACGTTTTACAGTGTAATCAGGTTCCCCTTAATGCGTTAACAAATGTAGGAAAAATCAAGTAAAAGTGATATATTTGACCATTGACTAGAGGGAAGCGAACTGACCCCAAATTAGCACCTGCAGAAAATAATCAAAAGGTGCATTTTTTTAAATCTACTTTTAAACAAAATGTGATTTCAATAAGTAGGACACGTAGCCCCATCGTGTTTAATTAACATCTCGCCCGGTTTATTTGCAAGCAAATAAATCATTGATAATGGTGCACCTGCGAACTCCGTTAAAGGTAACGCGAACTCTGTCTTCATTTTAGAAGATATAAGGTTTAATAATGCCACTGATACAGAAATTTTGTTTATTAACACAGCAAATAGCAAAAAAAATTACAATATCTAAAGCTTAGTCTAGACGATATGTTGAATCAGCAAATGTATGCTTATACTCATATGCTTAAAAATAATAACAAATGTCTCTGTCAGCATATGCAATACGATAGGTGTCTAGACGATATGCTAAAAATACTAAATTTTTCAAATTCATCATATGCTAGCAAATGATATTTCAACAAATAAGTTAACATACAATTTTTGTGTCTACACGATATGTTGAATTTCGTATGTTGTTATGTATGTTGAGTAAAGAGAATATCGTCGTTGCTCCGACGAAATCAGCTATGTGTTATTTCCTGGTTTTTCAGGAGATACAAAAACCCGTTTTATATAGTAACCTTAGCATATTTTTAAAGTGAAACGTTTAATTGAACAAATGTTAGCACTGCTTTAAGTATTTCGTGAAATAAAACTCGACTTATTGGCCATTAAGCAGCTATAACATATTTTTTCGAAAAACTACACATAACTAATTTTGTTGAAGCATTTTTAATAATTTTTTTACACATAGCTGTTTTGGTTTGAAGAAAAAATTAATATTTTTATTAAAACTTGGCACATTTTAAGCAATATCCCAGTAAAAACTTCGCCTACAAAATAATGTGTTGAGTAATCAGAAAAACATAAGAGCACTACTTACAATTCTCCTGAAAGAACCAATGAATTTTACAAGGGATGTCCCAAAATGAACGCATTAAAAAGTAAGTTATTATTTTTTTTACCTGCATACATCCAGAAAAAAGTAGTTATGGAAGTTGTTATAGATGTAGTTATAGAAGAAAGCTACAAAATAATGAGTTAAAGAAGCTATTCATTTTGAAAAAGTAGGCGAAGTTTTTACTGGGATCTGTGTTAAAATTTTTATTTCGAAAGTTAAATAAAGAATAATATAATAGATTAACGACTTTAAAGAATTGAAACTTTAGAAAAATTTTGAAATACCTGCAAATATAGATATTCTACCTAGATAAGACAAATATAATGAATCCGATAAATTGACCAATCATGACGAAAATTATGACCAATCCAAGTTCAGGGCTTGGCAAAATAAATTGTTCATCCCCTTTGATACAGTCATTTTGTATCTTTTAGATGACTTTAGAATGATGTCTTAACATTTATTTTAATGCAATCATTCTTTGACAACTTATTCACGAGCGTAAGCGTTTTTAAAGAGCTACTAAAGCGTTATACGAAAATCGTGTTTCCAAGGAATTGAAGTTAAGAAGTAAACCACAGCTGATTTGCAAAGTGAAGTCGCTGAACAAAGTATGTATTTTGGACAAAAAGAACAATGTGTTTCATTTCACAATTCCAAAAAATAGTTCTGGCTAATAATGGGTTAATGCTTATTAATTTTTGGAAAAGAGCCAAAAAGAATTTATTTAGTATTTCAAAAACAGAACATTAAAAATTTTATAAAATAGTAAATTGAGATCAAATGATTTTAATTATCATAAAATGCGCGGTAGTCTTTATGCATATCTTTTTTTGAAAGATTGCGGACTTCTATATTTTCATCCTTCTATTAATAGTTTCTAAGTGCACCCAGAGCAAACATATTTCACAATATGGTCACCTCCAACAAAATTATTACTAACGAAAAATTGTCAATATAGTCACCGGCAACCATACTATGGTAAAAGTAGTTAGCCATCAAGAAGCCACAACCATATGGTTGATATACATATTATTAGTTTATTAAGAGTTACTAATACATTTGCAAATAATGTTCAAACCTAATAACCCGAGCAATAGTAACGACGACTTTCAGCACGTTGCACACTGGGGATTTCGCGGAAAAAAGTCAAATTGTCAACATAGTCTTCATGCAATATGCAGTGATATGTTGCAATTTTAGACTAAATGGTACAATCAAATCAAAAAGAATTACTCCGACCTGACTGACAGTTTTTTTTTATATCCGTCTCAAACTCAGAACTTGTGTGTTTTACCGAAACAACTTAATTTAAACCTAAGAATTTAAATGCGAATATTTTTTTACTATGTGAGCTAACGTTTTTCTTTTTTTTCTATTTAAAGTAGTATATTTCAGTATACTAAAATTGAAAAAAAAGTCTGCAGAGACTTAAGTTTTTTTTTTTTTTTTGTGTATTTTTATGAACATATAACAAAAATCCCATTTTTCTCCAAACATTTGGACCTGCAATTTGATCTTTACTTTTCTTTAGTTTGAAATCACTACTAATACATTGTCTTATATCTGTTTTAACATTATTAATCAATTTCAAGTGCCACCAGATGCCACCTCTCAATTTGTTGCATTACACATTTTTCATTCGGGATTCGGGACTCAATTCTGATAAGGCTCTTTTGTTTAACATAACTCGAGAACCACTAGTCGGGTTTTGCTGAAAAAAAATTAGAAAAATCAAGAATTACAATTACTTTCATCTGTTTATATAACATTTTGCTACATAAGCAACAGTTTCGCAGTTATAAATAAATTTATGAAGAAAAAAAATATTTTTTGCCCAAAAAATTTAAATTTTTTATTTTTAATTCATAAAAAATCCAAAACAGTAAAACAAAGTTTCAAGTCCTATTACTTTCACGTGAAGTCGCATAACCTATTAAATAAATGAGACAAAAATCATGAAAATCTATGAACGCGTTTCGTTTAATTCACAATTAAGTGAAGGTATGCATTTCAAAAATTTGCTCGAGATATGCACAAAATTATTTGCAAAAACATTTATGAATTTTTTTTTATGATTCTCAGAATTAGAAAAAAAACTTATAAACAAAAGGTTATTTGATTTTTATGATTGCGGTAGCAAAGTAATAAACGGTAATAAATGTGCGTGGACAATTGAAAGGGAAAAAAGGAAAGTGCACTTTTTTAATTATTTGGGTTTTTCCGTTGGCTACCTGTATTAAGCTGATGGAGTGTCTTTTGCATGTAGCTTACAATATTGAATTTAAACGTGGAAGAGTCGACTCAAATACTCGTCCGATAAAAGAAGCCAAAAAATGTTTGATAAAGCGTGAAATTAAAGAGAAAATTGGAATACAGGTTGATACTGTTAAGCAAGGCTCTGGTACGACAAATTCAGGAAATACGTCACGAAGATTCTTTGCTAATCCTGTTTTGATTTCCGAAATCTCGGGTCTAGATGAAGACATAAGCAAGAGGTTTTCAACAATTCTCGAAGCTATAACAATTACCGAGGCACTAGATCCGAAAAAATTTGGTGATTTTTGTCTAGAGACGGCAAAAAAGTTTGTTGCACTGCACGAGTGGTACAATATGCCACCAACACTCCACAAAATTCTGATTCATGGAAAATATATAATTGAAATGTGTATTTTTTCTGTAGGCTTACTATCCGAAGAGGCTCAGGAAAGTCGTAACAAAGACTATAAAAAATATCGCCTTAGACACTCCAGAAAATGTGGTCGAATTGCCACGAACGAAGATATTATGCACCGAATGATGGTAACATCAGATCCCATGATCTCACACTTGACTCCTTCATTTAGCCAGAAAAAGCATAGTGATATAAGCGACGAAGTTAAGGCTCTTTTAGAATAATAAATTAAAAAGTAGATTTAAAATAAATAATAAATTAAAAATTAAAAATTCATTTAAATTTTTTGCTAGTTAGGGCTTTTTACATTGTAGGTAACGATATATGTATATTTTTCTAGCTTTCTTTATTTTGATTACTTTTGTGTATAACTATATAAATAAAACTAAGTTTGTGATGAAATCAAAAATAGATTTAAAATAAATAATGAATTAAAAATTAAAAAAAAATCTTTTAAATTTTTTTGTTAGTTAGGGCTTTTTACATTGTAGGTAACGATATACATTTCTCTAACTTTCTTTATTTTGATTACTTTTGTGTATTACTATATAAATAAAACTAAATTTGTGATGAAATCATTATATTTTTTTCCTCACCTCCATACAAAAATCCCCAGTGTGCGTTGTTGTAAAACAGACCAGATACTCCGGCGGGCATCGAACCCGCAGCCATCGCAGTGATAGAACAGCTTACTGCCTACCGGGGCACCCTTTTTTTTGACATAAAATAACTCAAATTCTAGTTAAAACTAATGTAGGAAAAACAGTTAAGTGAAATTTTTACACATAGCTGTTTTTGTACGAACATTCTGTATATGGATTACACATAGCTACTTTTGTTAACTTCGGAACCAGTAAAGATATCATTAAACGGTTTGGTGGGTAGATGTATCATTAACACAAGTTTCAAAGGGTGTAATAAAAATAATTTTAAAATTTTGCACATAGCTGATTTTGTAGGAGCAACGACGATATTTGTTTAAAAATTTCAAATAAATTTGACAATTCTCTTTTTTTATTATTTTAATTTTTTTTATTTAAAATTTGTTATAAATTATCGCATTTAGTGCAAAAATTAATAGTTTTATGTATCCATATTAATACTGAATAAGTAAGAAAGATATATTGGGCTGGGTCAAATCCGCAAATACATATGTAGTTAAAATATATGAACTGGATTGATCTAAAAATTATTTATAAAGCCTCACAGTATTATAATTGGTTACAGTTCTACCGTTATGGTAAGTTATGGGCCGGCCAGCAGTATGTTTTTCATTTTGATACCCACACCACCATAGTGTCTGTTACACTTAAAAATATTGGTCCTATAACCATTTTATAGTATCCCGATCGACTCAGTACAGGTCGCAATTATTTGATAAAATTTGGTGCATTGGTACTAAATATTTATTGTTATTGAAAACGGTGAGGAACGGTCCATAATTTCTCAAAGATACTAACTACTTTTCAGATTAGAATCTTTGTGCCAATAAACCATTTTTTTTTTCTTGGTATTTACATTAAACTTTATATTCTAAATCTATAGTTCCTGTACAACACACATCCTTAAACATCCTTAAAAATTTTAGTATTAATACAAAATTTGGCGACTATAACCTTATTTGTTTTATCGGGTCCATGGTTGCCAAATCAGGTACATCCTCAAATATTTATCTGTATATTCTGTGAGTATATAAACTATTACCACATGTATACTCATAACTCTTTATTAAACAAAAGATTTATTATAATATAATTTTTTAACTTTAATAACTGAAAGCTTGAAGCGTTCCCTATAAAATATTATATGTAAAAAATACCTTTATATCGATAACATTTTGAGATTAGAGCCATTCTTAATGGGTAAATAATTCGGCATGTTTGATATACCATGTGAAAGGTATTTGGATACACCCTTCAGCGATACCCATATTGCTGTGATCCAATTTAAACTTCAAGAAATATTGGTTAAGAATTGATCAACTCTTATGGGCTATAACTCTAAAACAAAGTTCTTTGGCAAACATTTCTATTTTCAAAGCACTTATAAATGCAATTTTTTGTTCCTTGTTTGCCGATGAGCTAGAAATCTGGATAAGTTCCGGGGTTATGTAAAAAATTAATCAAGTTATTAAAAGAATACCAATTTTTATATTATTCATATGTTACCAAATTTGCTGTATGCTGAAAAGCTTGCATACGACTTTCAACAAATAACTTATTTGTCAACATACGTAAAAAATTTGTTGAAAAGCAAAAACTATTGTGTCTAGACGATATGCTATAATTGTGAATAAAAGTTTGCTGACATCGTTAACAAATGCCTGTCATATGTTGGTAAGCATACGTTTGTTGAAAAAATTTGGTGTCTATACGATATGTTGGCACTGAAAGCAAATTTTTCAACATAAATTTGCTGATTCAACATATGGTGTAGACTTAGCTTAAGACTGATTTTTAAAGTTAATTTGGAAAAATTTGTAGCGTTGTTCATGCTTATTTGACAGAGTATCAAAATAACAGATCGTTTCACAGCTTTCCCTCAAAAAACCCTTCAAAAGCCCTTCCCCTCTATTTAAATTTATATGCATATAGATTTTCTGATCAATTTACTGGTTTATATTTTAAAAACTGTATACTTTTTCGGAATGAAGGCTCAGTAGCGATTAAAAATTTTATAAATATGAAGTTTAAATCCTAAATGTGGAGATTGAACATATTTATTGATCAAATTTTTCCATCTTAACCCAATAAAAAGTTGTGCTTCAAACGAAGCAGGTTTGCAAGGAAAAAATGTAAAAATTTCGCTTTCGCAAGGCATGCATTTTATATGGTAAGTTCCAACTTTGAAGCAATACATTTTTGACATAAAAAGCGCTTTATTCAACGCATATAAAATCTGGTGAATGTAGCGTACAGCTTTACAAACTGAATGTTTTTTTACAGTTATTTTTTAGTATCCTCCTTAGAAACCGGCTTCGTAGTAAGCATATAAAAGTTGTTAAGAGCTCCTTCACTTACTTTACTGCCTCTCTGTACGTTGTATTGCGTAGCGCATAATTGTGCGCTTGTTTTTATAAAGTTACCATTAGTGGCTTCGCAAAATAGTAAAATTTTATATTGGGAAGTTATAGATTAAAATATGTGTCTGTATATGGACATTTTCATCCACATAATTCGCGAAAATAGAACAAAATTCTCATCCGTTTGCTGAATAAAATATTGGGTTAATCCATTGAAATTCAATTTGCCACACAGTCGATCGAAGGCATGAAACAAGAGTATTGAATGCGGTGTTCACCGCCTGAATTATTTAGTTTATCGCTTTTCGCAAACATTTACTGCATATGAGAAACAACACCGTTAGTTATTTCTTTAAATATGTCTGTGTGTTTAATTTCAACATGAAGCTTCAAACAGCATTTAACATAAAAACTTATCAATAAAATTTCTCAGAAAAGTTAACAAAATTAAAATTAAAATTTCATTCCATGATATTGTGTTAGTTCCTAGAATACATTTTTAAATGCTTTTGTTTAATAAAAAAAAACTACTTTTTTGACTTGACAAAACAAAGGAAAAATAGGTTCTTTTTTGCAAAACATTAAATTTTTATAAAGTTTTGCAGACACATAAACCATTTTACAAATACTACTTTATATCCAATTCTTTGCAAGGACTCTACACTCATACACGCGCACATTTTGCGATAATAAAATAAAAGCATAAGCATTCAAAAATAACCAAGCAAACACACATTTGACGTTTGAAAACCCATATCAATATTACATCTTTTTATTAAAACTTTCTTTGAATAATTAGTATTGTGGTTATTTTGTTGAACTATTTATGGTTTTTAATCCAAATTTTTAATATTTTTTAATTAGGCTAAAGTTCATCAAATTTAATTTTCATTAAATTATTTTTATGAAGAAAGGAATTTTACAACATGAAATGAATTAAAATTTATTGATAATTTTTCATTATTGACTGAAGCTGGGCTCGAACCCAGGCGTTTTTACCGACAGGTTACCCTTAAATGTTTCGAAAAACATGTAAAATAAATTAAAATCGATAATCATTCAAAGCAAATTTCGATCTACCAAAGGTTAAATACAATTTGGTTTAATGATCGATGTTTGACTATTGACGTCAGCAGTCGTCGATGGCTGCGAGTGTTAAACGGCAAACCCCTCTGAAGAGATTGAGTGGTTGCAATCGAAACATGTAAGGGTAACCTGTCCGCAAAAACGCCTGGGTTCGAGCCCACCTTCAGTTAAGAATGAAAAATTATCAATAAATTTTAATTCATTTCATGTTGTAAAATTCCTTTCTTCATAAAAATAATTGAATGAGAATTAAATTTGATGAACTTTAGCCTAAAATAAAAATATTAAAAACTTTCTTTGAATTTTTTTAAATTATTATCAAAGCATACCCTAACATTTGACTTGTGTGAAAGGCTTGATTTCAAATCATTGTTTGTTTGCTGGGTACTTGTATGGCAAGCATATTTGTAGGATTGAGACCAACGGTCGTGCATAGAATGCATTTGCATATTGTCACAACAACAAAGCTTTAAATTTTTCAGTGTGAATGAAAAAAAAGGAAAATTAAAAACAACAACTTGAACTTGTTTTAAGCAAATTTTGTCATGTATTCATATACGCAGGTGGAGTGATAATTTACATATTTAAGTAAAAAGAATTTATTTGGAACTCAAGACTTGGTATATAAATTCTATAAATTTTAAGTACAAAATTTAAAAATAAATTTGATTATATTGAAAATAAAATAGACAATCAAACTGTTATAATACCCCATTAAGTTATTTCTTATTTGTGCTGACATATCAATATTTGTAACTATTAGATGCATTTTCAAAATATTTCTTCGGGTTAAAGTTATTTTTGGAAATCAGACTGATATAGACACTGAACAAAATGTAAAGTTATTGGAATTTTGTTAAGGTTATTATACGATAAACATAAATACTTTAAATAAAATCACGCTGTAATATACAGGAAAATTCTCGGTAATTTGTTTTTAATTAAAGCATTAATCCAAAATAAAATCAGTTTTAATTAAAAATTTATTCAAGTGAATTAAATGTTTGATCAAATTAATTAAAGTTTACCGGTCCAAATTTTATTAGTTTTAAGTTTATATGAAACATTTTTTTAGATTAAAATCAATTTTTATATTTTTCTGTGTATAAGAAAAGCTTTAATTTTCAAGCCACACAATTTTTCAATACTTTATTCCGATTTTCTTCTTTCAGATAAAGTACCAAAATTTGCGGTTTAAAATCGCCAGAAATTTAAAAAAATTATTTTCCCGAGAATTTTCGGAAAATTGTTTCTACCTAGGATGCACATAGAAGTAACGGTAGTTTACACAATGGCACAAGTCCTACGTATTTTAATTCAAATATAACCCTGTCGTGATAAGTTGTTATTGTGTTTGAAAAACTTCAAACAATAATTACATCGTGAAGGCATTTTTGTCAAAATACTTCCGTCTTGTATGACCGTCTTAGCCCCTCGTTTTACATCCCACACGTCTTACGTATTTTTACGAAAATGCATCCCCAATTAATTATTGTGTAGACAATTTCAAAAACAATAACAACTTATCATGACAGGGTTGCATTTTCCTCAAAATACGTACGACTTGTGTGATTGTGTAAATTACTCTTTTGTACCTAATGCTTACGATACTTTAAGAAGTCGTTTATGTTTATACAAAAATTACTCTTCTCAAATTTAGTGACAATTCTGTTATTTTAAAACGCCTTATGCTTCTCAAACCACTTTGTGAAACCTTTTGTATGCAGGCTATTTAAAACCATTGACCGACTTCCAAAAAATTGGATGTGTTTAAAGAAACCAACGCACCAAACTACATTTAGCAAGCTTTGTCCATTGACTTCAGATGTCATTTGAGCTTATTTTTATTAAATTAATTTTATTATAGCGAGCTGTGTCTTGATTACAAGCTCTGCATGTGTGGACAGACGGATGATCGTGCTATAGTTTACTCAGATCGATTGGTTTACTAAGATACTGGTCTACAATAGCGACCCAGCGGGAAAAAGAAGGAGTACGGATGCCTTCTAGAAGGCCTCTGTAATCCTTCTTTTCGATATACAAGGCCTGCTCGCTCCATTCCATACTCATATCTTTTTTACACACGTTGTCATTGCGGAGAAGGCCTTTCGCTCTCGCTTCTTTAGCAGGTACTTAAGAATAATAACGGGATCAAAAAAATAATTGTTTTGCTTTTGCTTGTGCAAAAAAACAATACAAAAAATGTTACTCCTTCTCTACTCCCTTCTCATAGAAGCGAGTGTGGAAGGTGTATCTTACCTTTTACACCAAAAAGCCGAGGCCTTCTATGAGACATTCATTAGCAGTTAGATAAGAATAGTAATTTAATCAAAACAATTTCAAAGCAGCCCTTTTAAAAGGCCTGAAGTAAGAAGGTCATCTGAGTTTTACCGCTGGGGATATTCAACCTATACTATTACATTTTGCGATTGTTTGCACTGTATGCATTTTACATAGGTTGTTGTTAATGTTGTTAATTCTCTTCAGTGTGTGTACACACGTACACACTAAATGAAAACAGAGAAAACGCGGCGCACAGAGTTTGCCTATCGCTGGTATATAAGCATTATTTTTGGCATAACATACTAAAAATTTTACCTCGAACGTTAACTTATTTTGGTACCAAAATTAAATTAAGTGCAATAATTGTACGTGTTAGGGACCTTTTCATATACCTACATAAAAATAATGACAAATTGCAACATAATTTTGTGGCAGTAAAAGTAACTAAAAACAAGTAAGAGTGCTATATTCATAAAAAAGACCCGTGTCTCCCAGTTTTGCCCAAAGTCATGCACTTTTTTTTGTTATGGGCCCTCAAAGATTTGGGGCCTCGGTTACATTTTGCAAAAAGTGATAATTTTCTCAGGCTCATATCTTGCAAACCGTTCGGAATTTTGATTTACCATCTGATATATCTTGTCATAAAGAGCAAACATTGTGAACATATAAAATCAGAAAAACTTCATCTTCAAGATCAAAATCGCAAAAAACTTTAAAAAATTCTATTATTTTTTTAAATTTTTTCCCCTGTTCAGGTCCATAGGTATCCAAATTCAAGGAAACAATCAACTACAAAAATGTTCCTAATATCTCAATAAACAACTCTCTAGAACATATGAACTTCCTAGGAATGATTCTTACCACCGTTTACGTTTCCCGAAAATTCGGTTCGAGAAAAAACAAATGAAATTCAAAAATTTTCGGGAAATTTTTCATTTGCGCGGCTACCTAAACGGTGTTAAGAATCATTCCTAGGAAGCTAAGCTTGAGAGCTAAGGTACATTTTTGTGGCTGATTGTTTCCTTGAATTTTGAACGGTTGCTACCTATGGACCTGAACAGGGGAAAAAAGTAAAAAAAATCGAATTTTCGGGAAATTTTCACTTTTGCGGCTACCTAAACGGTGCTAAGAATCATTCCTAGGAAGTTAATTAGTTCTAAAAAGTTGTTTACTGGGATCTAAGGTACATTTTTTTAATGGACTGTTTCATTGAATTTTGAACAGTTTGCTACCTATGGACCAGAAAAGGGGAAAAAGGTAAAAAAATCAATTTTTTTTTAAGTTTTTTGCGACTTTTATCTTGAAGATGAAGTTTTTTTGATTTTAAATGTTCAGAATTTTTGTTTTTTATAGCAAGAGCTACAACTTTGTCTCAGAGAGTAAATCAAAATTCCAAAGGGTTTGCAAGATATGAGCCTGAGAAAATGATCACTTTTTTGCAAAAATGCCACCGAGGCCCCAAATCTTTGGGGGCCCATTAAGAAAAAAGTGCATGACTTTGGGCAAAACATTTTTTTTTGGTCTTTTACCACGCAGTGGTGTCGGTATATGGTTATTTTTTTTCGTGTTGCACTGTGTCATTAATTAAACTTTATGAAAACGGACGTCAGGATTAAAATTGGTTGCGATCATAGTATAAGAAGTACCAGGTATGTTCATTAAGGAGAGTTTTAACTTGTTACCCATGTAATGTCAAATTAATTTATTTGATTTTTGACGCTTGTTTTAATTTTTTTTCCAGATTTTCTTTGGTTTGACGTTATATGGGTTTTGAAATTGAGAACAAAATTTCAAATGACTGACCTTGTACTTATTCTACCATGGTTGCGACAATCAAAAAGTTTTACGTTTTTTAGAAATTTGAACTAACTAATCATGATTCGAATAATTAAGAGCATAACAGTGTTAGACGAACTTAGGGCAATTTATATTAGACTCATGTTAAATTATGGACCAATCATCCCAAAATTCTGTAGAGTGATTTCTGGAGTTAAAAAATATAAATTATAAGAAATTTTAATACAGCACTGAAATAAGTTTTAGCGTTTACAGTGAAAACAAATTGCATGAAATTTTTTCTGACCATACACAGAAAAAAGTAAAAAACGGTTTTGATCACCAAAATAATTGAAACAAGCAAAAAATTGTTTAATTTTGCACCTATCACCGAAATGATTATACCAATTACTCAAACTTGCAAAAATTGCAAAACAAGGATTTTTTTCCAATTAAAAAGTTTTCACATTTTAATTACAAAAATAATTGAAAAAATTATTAATATTAAACAATATTTTAATTCAATGAATTAACAAATTAATTTAAAAAAATCAATATTTTAATTGAATGAATTACTAACGTAATTGATTACAATACAGAAAATTAATTATTTTAATAATTGTATTGATTAAAACAGTGATTGAATTTTTGCATTAAATTGATTAAATTTTTAATTGAATAAATTAAACAGTGTATTTAAAATACAATCTTAATTCAATTACGCAAATTATTTAATCAAACAAATAGTTAATTGAATAAGTTTGTTAAATCAATTCAGTTGATGGTTAAATGAAGAAAAATAATAATATTTAAAATATATGTTGTATTTAAATATGGTTTAAAAGTAACTTGTTTTATTTGTTTAATTGTAATAGTTCATGCTTAATTGTACAAATTTTGGAAGATTTTTTTGACAAAGGAATCTCATACATACAACTTTGCATAAAATTGTAGAATAACTCTGATTCTTCAGGGTATTCAAGATTGAAAACAAAAAACTGTTTTGGTTGTGTAATTTGGCTGTACTTTTTTCGTCTATTCACTTTAAACGCACAACATGAAATGACGCCAAAAATAATTCAAGAATTAACAAACTAAGAAAATATACACCAAATTTCGATTGCGACCATAACCACCGTCAACAATGTGGTCAGCCACAAGGCGATTTTTTATTTTACGCATAATATACATATGTATGTAGGCTCATTATTGACATTGTTGGTGGTCATATTTGTAATTCGTCTATAACAAATTTCAGTTCATTTTTTACATGTTGATAGTTTTTTTTTTGCACGCGACGCTTACTGTTCTTTTTGATGACAAAAACATGTGTGTATTATAAAGATGTTTTTTGCACTTGTAACATTTTTCGCAAACTGTTGATCAGGGAGGAAAGCAACAAGGAGAAAGCAACAAAGTGTTCAATTAAAACAACCGAGTTGATTGATTCAATTAAACTTATAATTAAAATTAAGCTTAAAATCAAGTAATATTTTAATTGAAAAAAAATATTTTTTTTTTAATTCAATCAATTAAGAACGTAATCAAATTTATTTTAAAATTCAAAAATCACTATTAATTGAAAAAATACTGCCAATAATTTTTTCTGTGTATGAATCTAGATTTGAAAAAATTTTACCGCAATACCTACGGTTTTAGGCGTATTTAACGAATGAGTGGGCTTTATATGTGGCCTGTGGTAAATTATCATCCCGATCATCCGACAGTTCCAAGTGTAATTTCCAGTCATATAAAAATGTAATGTACTTAATTTTATTATGAATATAGTGTTTACTGAAGTAGGATTTATAAAGGGCATATAGTAAATTATCGACTTACCTTCACGAAATTCGACAGTGTGATTTCAAGTCCTATAAAACGGTGGTGTACAGTGGCGTTTTATTGCAGTAGCATTATTCTTTACGCTTACTAGACTCTTTTTCAAAAGCTAGTCACGAGTGTGATTTTTGTCTTTTGAAACTGTGATGTACCAATGTATTTTATTACAATAGCATAATTTATTACGGTTTTAGGCGTACTGAACGGGTTTCTGAAAGTTTGTTTTATATGGGTCCTATGGTAAATTATGACGAAATATTCACGAAATTCAACAGTATAAAACGAATTTGTGCAAAATCTTATATCATTTCTTGCATTATTCCACCATTTATCTTAGTTTTTGTAACAAAAATATCAAATTTTTGGTGTGGTGGTTCCACATTTTGATTCATAGCTCAGATCCTACTTAACCGATTTTGCTGGATTTCAATCCCAAACTACTAAGGACAACTAGAAGCAATTTGACATCAAGCTTGTTCTTTTCTTTTGAGTTTTTCGAAAGAGAGCGTGTTTTCAACAGACGGACAGACAGACAGACGGACAAGGATAATTCGACTTAAAATTACTCAAGGAGCCAGAATATTTATACTTTATGGGGTCCTAGATGTAAAATAAAAAAGTTTCACACGGAATTACAAACTTAGTATACCTTTATTCACCACTAGTGGTAGCGGAGGGTATAAAAAAAAAACAATTTAATTTAAACAAATTCTAAATTGACCCACCTCTATGTTGTGTTGTCATACCTCGAAGCTTGACACACACACATTTATGTTTGATAGTAATTGCGTGCCTGTGGTAATAATATGAAAATATACGACACTTTACGGTTTTAAATTGCTAAAAAGTATAAATAGATACGAACACATACTCAGTTATATAGTCTCACATACGCAATTGCAACAAGTAAGTGTAGTCGGGATTGTCTGATCAAAGGATACTCTACTCCACTTATTAGAATATTTAGATTAATTTTGAATAATTTTTAAATTTTTTTTTTTTAGAAAAGTTGATTGCGGTATTGGAATATGTATATAAAGTATATGTGACCTAAAAGGAGTTATGGACCCTACAATTGAAAGAAGGTATTTGTGCCGAACTTAAGCTAGATATTAATTTTTTTTTTATATATTTTAAAGATTTTCGGAAAGGTGTTTATATAAGGCCTGTAGTCAATTTGGAACCTTTCGCAGCAAGATTTTGTCCTCGAAAAGTTTATAAATTATTTGCACCATATTCTGTAGCATAACAATATTCGTAAGAGATTGATTATGATGAACGCGATTTTCCGTATTGGTATTAGTATGAGGGCTACATCCAAACTTAGACCGAGGTTGTAAGATGATGTATTTGTTTTAAATCTGAGTCAAATATCGTCATACTTTAAACGTTTATTCTTCCCATGGCTCCATACTGGTAAGGAGGCTAGGAAAAATCGTGCCCCAATTCGCAAAATATAAACCAATTTTGGCATGAAGACACAGATAACAAGTAAGTCAACCAGATGGGCGAAGAAACATCGTTAAATCGGCTCATACATTTTGTTGTTGTTTGTATCCAAACCTTTAGGTCAAGTTTATTAACCTTGTTTACTTTTAAAAATTAAGTTGTTAATGAATATGATATAGAGCAAATTGTTATTTGGGAGATTCACAAAGTGTCATAAAGTTATATGTCTTAAAATAATAATATGAAAAAATACGACTGTTGTATATAACCCCTAATAATTCAGTGAGCTATTTTGAATTTAAATCAGCTGAATTACACAAATATAGAAAATAAATATTTTTTTTCTATTTATTTAAGACACTTTTTGTTTACAAAGGAACAACAATATTTTTAAACCATTATAAAATGTTAGAACATTATGACAATATAACATGATAGCACACCTTGTGAATACCCCAATTGTTTAATTTAAAAAAAATGTTTACGTGATTTGTTAAAATAAATTGTTGGTAATGTTGAATAAATCAAACCAAATCTTTATCGAATCTTTATTTATTTATTTATTAATTATGATGTGCATAATTTTTATTTTTTTTTATTCTTTGATAAATACACTAAAATTTATTGTGGGGGGATAAGTTAGTTCTTATGCGCATTTCGCTGGTTGCTTAGGCCAGATCATCAGGAAATCTTTTTCCAAAGATTTTGGAAAAACTAAAGATATTATATAAATAAAACTGTAAAGCGAACGAGAATTATGAGCTTTTAAGAAATGCAGATGTAAAAATACTGTCTTTACTTCGAATCAAATATTTTTTTTATTGAATATGAAGAAATATTTAATTATTTCATTATTACTTTGTTTTATTGAGTGCTATTTTGCAAAGTGTAATTTTGATAAATTATTTCAATAAATCAAATAAACAGTTTGTTGACATAAACTTTAATTTTTAACAAACTGTGTTGTTAAACATTTTCTTGAGATATATTTTTCTGTGTATATGGCTGGGTACAATAGACCTAGATTGGAGACTGATTCAATCATAAAGTGGTAGTGGCTAAAAACGGAATGATCATAGAGACCATCAACCGTATTCTGTAACTCGCTAAGCTAAAGCTAAATCTCGATCGTTAAATTGATTTAGAGAATGCAAAATTTTTTAAATTTTAGCGATGACATTAAAAGGATAAATTGCGGCGAATTGCATTTTTATGCCATTGCCAAATCTAGCAATGTACGTTACTATATTGCATTCGCAGCCTAAGACCGCTAAATCAACTTTAAAGATTTTTAGCGATAGATAACACTGCTTTACAAATTTTTAATTTGGAAAAGTACCAAGAAAGGTAATTGAATGCCCTTTCCGTCGATATGCTGAAATTTTTTTCATTTTTATTTCGTTTTTTTACTATGTTATATTCAATATCTGGAATGTTTTACTTTTTAACCAAAAAGTATATTTAATTACCAACAATTTAAGCGTAATTTGAAAAAAATCGTATGAAAAATAAAGTTTTTATTAAGGATTTTGTGAAACGACAATATTTTCATCTCATATAAAATTCGGGTTTTTTTTTAAACGTTAAAACTGATGGATGTACAAAACATTTTCAGCATATCTCGACGGAAATTGCATTCAATTAGCTTTCCAACAATGTGCCACTTCTTTCGATCGGATTTTTCGGTTGGGCTCCACAAGGGTTTGAGTGGGACCATTCACCGAAAAACACAAAAGTACCGTTATCTAAAAAACGGTACTTAGGAAAAAAAAATTACAGCGTTTTTCGTGTTCAGGAGGTCCCAATTAACTTATGTAGGCATGTGGCGTTCTTGGTATTTTTTGGCTGTAAACCAGTGTAATTGACCTAGAGCTAAAATTTTTGGGTGTTTCAAACTTAATTAGAAACTGATAATACTCACTCCACCAATGGTGTAGGATATATAATAAATACAACGTTTTATATACTGATACAACTCCTCTAACAAAAAAAAAAAAAAAAAAAAAAAAAAAAAAAAACACTTCATAAGTTGTTAAAATATTTAAAAAGTCTAAAGTTTTTCTTTAGGATTTCAATCATGTGCAATGCGTTTTAAATTGCCATGCAGTATAAACTCCTGAAAATGGATCAGAAAGGGAATTTACTTTATAATACTTTAAGTGAAGACCTGTTCAAGGAAAATAATTAGTTTTCGTTTGTTTTTATTTTTCTAAATTCAGTTTTTTTTTTATAATTAAAAATCGATTATGAGATACAGCTACGCGCACTATAAGTGGGGCACATAGACATATTTTATGTTGCTATGTTTAAATTATCCCAATAAAATTAAGACCACCCTAAAATTATTAACAGTACGTTTGCTTGTTGTGTGAGAAACAACAAAAACACATTATTTGCATGTTTAAAAAGTAAAATTAAAAGCAAGAGTTTCTCATTTAGTTTAATTTTTTTAGTGTAATATGTACATTAAGTTTTAAAGTAAAAACCACATCGGAATGATGCTGGTATTTTTAATTGAAATTCTGTAAGGTGTAAAACGGTTTAGTAAGTCAATCATAATAAAATTCTGCTTCTAATTACAATTTTTGTTTATTTCAAGAATGCACTCGTGATTGAATCAACTTTATAGTACTTGAATCATGCGCATTTTAAGATTGGTTCAATCTTAGTTTTACTTAAATGATTCTCATTTTTTGAATAGTTTTAAGTACGAAGTATTTTGCAATTGAAGTATTTTGCAATTGATTCAAGAAAATCGGTTCTCACTGTATTATTAATACCATTCGGATTGATTTGAGTACGGATGGATTGATTTTTCTTTTGAGTGTACATGTTTTTTGAACTTTATTTTAACTTTTAGGTAGGGATTGATTACCACGATTTCCCCGAAATCGTCTCTTTTTCCGTTTTTACAAGAAAATTGGTGCGAGGAGCACGAAAATTGGAAAATAAATTTTAAGACCGATTTTCCTGAAATTGTAATTTCCTCATTACCCGCCGTTTAACAGAAACTCCCATAAAAATACAATATTGGCGGCTAAACAGCTTAATTAATTTTTTTGAGTTTATAATTCGGAGATATGTAAACTCATCTGCTGAAATACAGCAGCGTTTATTGATTAGCAACAGCATCTAAGCAGAAAGCAGGGAAAAATCACCCCTTGGTGCTGCCTTTTTAATATGTCTCTGTGGGTATAAACCATAGCCACTTAGGGGCATAAAGTCCTATTAACATTAAGTCTATATGTTCCCGTAGTATCTCTAGTTAGTCGGTGTCATTTTCGAAGAAAGGAAGACCAGACCATTTTGCTTCTGGCGTATAGCGGGCATTGGCTGCACCTGTATCCCCTGAGGATGTTACACCAAGTGGTGAAATATCACCCCGGATGTTGACATTATTTTAGCAAAAAGATAACTGTTTAAAAGATTTTAGTATTTAGTGATTTGACAAAGATACCGTGAATCCTAGGAAAGCAATATTTATTCCCGCTTTCCCGGGAAACAAAAAAGTCCAGAATTTTGCGATCCCTGCTTAAAGGCTTTTTATTTAGAAAAGGAATTTTCATTACAAATAATAAATAAACAATATGCATTTGTATAAAATCCTTTTCTACATCTAGAACAATGTACTACTACTCTCGGTTGGTTGATATACGCACAATCATGCATTGCAATCCTTTTGTATTTTGTTTTATAGACTCATAAATTTACTAACACACACTTTTACACTATTTTAATAGACAGTGGCGTTAAGGACCACACGGTGTCTCTTATGTACATTTTTTCTATATTATTTTTCATTTATATTTTCATTTTCACTTGTTTATTTCCATTATCTCGGTCCGTAATATGTGTGTATATGAACATATATGAATGGTAGAATAATTGTCTCTCTATGTATTAAAGTGTGTATGTGTGTATCTGTGTATGTGCAGTTTTTTTATTTATCCCTGCCTTTGTACACACAATAGGTTTGACACTTTATTTTTAATTTGTCACAAATGTCACCTTATCATGTATATAAATGTGTGGGGGTTATCTATTTAAATATGAGTGTGTGTGTGTGTGTGTGTGTATGTGCAAATACCGAGACAATTAGAGGAAGTTCATTGTTGATTATTAAACCTTTTATTTCCACAGGGAGTTGTAAAAAATTTAATACGTAGACTTAAACAATATAAAACGGAAATTAAAAAAAAGAATCAAAATATTTTTAAATCAAAAGTTAAATTTATTTTTAAGCAAGGAACTTTAACGAAACTATTTGTAACGATAAAATTTTTAATTTTATTTTGGTCCCATTGTTAGATTTTTATACAAAATTTTTCGAACCACCAGTAGTACTGGTTAAAGATTGATGTTTGACTGTTGGCTAACGGGCACTGTAGTGGTGCAGTGGGTAGAACTCAAAGATCTTCTGAGGATAGAATGTGGTGATTCTTGAAATATGTAAAGATCAACCCGGGTTCAAATCGACGCTCAGCCAAGAAAAATTATCAATAAATTTTAATAAAAATTCCAATTTGTAAAATTCCTTCCCTCAGTGAAAAATAATTTAATGAAAATTGAATTTGATTAAAAAATTTACAGTTCAACTAAAATCAATATTGTTCTTGAAAAAAAATAAATTGTCAAACTTTATATCAAAATATGCTATTTAAGTCCCACATTTCTAACATATGGAATTTGACGTTTATAATGATATACGTTAGAGCGACTCAAAAAAGTGACTTTGTTACCCCTCTGAAAATAAAGCTTGATATGTTTTATGATGATTCCCAAAATATTTTGGTTCTAGCGTTGACCATCCGTGAGCTCGACCAATTTTAAAAAAGGTATTTTTTTCATTTTTTCGAATTTGCTTGTACTTTGCCCCAAGACGACATAAATAAAATTTGTTATCGTCGAAAAGAGTTTTTGAAGCAGCGTCCAATGGTATATAAAACTTGACCACTTGCGACCTACTAGTTGAGATATTTAACTAAATACATACATATTTTCGTTTCGGGTTTTCATAAAAATTTTACGTATGTGGAAATAATGTGGATACTCTATTGGTCACAGATGGAAGTCATGGTACAATTGCATTCTTTATACCTTTCACCGAAGGTAAAATGGTATTTATAAGTTTGTCATTGCGTTTATACTTTCTACAATATTGATCTTAGATGATATAAAGTAAAAATATTCTGGTACTTCATGAGTAGCGAAGTAGATATAACGACAGTCGTCCGTCTGTCTGTCCGTGTGTATGTTGAAATGGGGTTTCCGAAGACCGAAGAAATGAGGGGAGTAGGTTGTTACATGTTTATGACCTTCAGCCAGATCGGTTCATAAATGACTGACATATGAGAAAAAAACCATGATTACATCTAATTTTACCTATAAAACCCTAGTTGTTGCAAAAGCGAAACTTTCCAACTTAGGTACAAACATATTGATTATCAATAAAAAACCTCAATAAAAAAATGGGCGGATTGGATGAGAGGGCGTGGCATTTCCCATACAAAGGCAATATAAATATCCAAATTTGTACAAACATCTCGGTTATTTTAAACACAACATCCCACAAAAGGTGGGCGAGATTATAGAAGTGGGCGTGGTTCAAAAAAGATATACTAATATCTAAAGCACGGTATTTTTATAACTTTCTGTTCCTATCGAACCATGCACAGAACAAATTCTTCAAAATATTTCACCAATTAAAGCATTAATCAAAAATAAAATCAGTTTGAATTAAAATTTTAATCAAGTGAATTAAACGTTTAATCAAGTTAATTAAATGTTACAATTAATTTGTGTACTGCAGAAAATTTAATTAATTTTTTAATGACTATCAGAAATTTTTTAATTGAAATCGATTTTTGTTTTTTTCTGTGTGGTGAAGGGTAAATAAGATTCGGCATAGTCGAATAAAGATTTTTGGTTCTTTTTTGACACATAACAAATACTTAACGGAATTACCGATTTAATAGAAAGATGTGTTTCAAAGGAAAAAATTACTTAACATACTTAATATTTTTTTTTTATTTTGTGTGAATAGTGTGCGTCAGTTGTATGGTGAAAGGTATTAAAGCCGAATATGACACTCCTTCTTGTTTTGGTTCACTTTGGAACTTGTTGGTACAGTGGTACTTCCATGGACTAATATGGGTAAAATTAAATTGTTTTAAATTATAAATCGTGTAGAACAGTAAGCAAGTGAAATCGTATGTAGAACCATTTCGCGAAGAGTGGATGAAACAATGTGCTGGATTAGAAAAGGAAAATCGAGGGAGGACAAAGCAAAATGTCAATAACGGGTTGTCCCTTACATATTTTAATACATACATATTTCTAGAGTTTTAAAGAATATCAAAAATTTCTTTTAAATTTGAAAAGATTTTTGTGAAAATTCTTTTTAAGTGAGGTGAAGTTTAATGGGTGCAATTATATGAGTAAATATAGATATAGTTTTGCAAACTCTATGAATTAAAAGTGATTTTCAGAAATTTATGTTTAAATTTCCGTAAGTTATTAAAATAATAATTACTTTTCCAATCCGAAAATAAAGGCTGAAGAAAATTGACATCTAACAAATAAGACTTGTAAATATTCTCGTTTGAGAGTCTCTTAAAAATAATTATATTTCCGCTAAAAACATTTAATTTGTATCCTTTTCCATTTTAAAATAACAAATATAAAAGTTAATGGTTGTTGTCCATCCCTGATTAGTCGGTTTAAGCGAAGGCAAATTTGTTTGAAATCTTTGAGTAACTATTGCGCTATTGTTTGTCAATATTTAAGGCCATAACGAAAGATCGATAGTTGTAACCATTTTTTGATAGTTGCGTTAGTTCACTCCATTTTGTTATTGGTCTATCTTGTCTTGTATTTCTTCTTGTCCCCATTATGGTGTAACCCTCTGAATCGGTACCGAGTTCAACATCTGAAAATTTAAGTCCATTTTTTTGGCGTCAAAACTGATACGTTCCATATATGGGCAAATCTTGCGTGACGAACGCGTTTTCTGATTGAAATATAAACATTTTTTGGTCTTTCAAAAAAGATAGCTTTAACTTATATATAGTATTTAGTGATTATAATATGTACTTACGAATGGCATTTATCATAATTTCTTAGCAAGTATTTGTTGCGAAATAATTGATCACAAAGTTTTGTGACGCACGCTACAAAAAGTGGAAGTTACTTCAAAGGTTGAAGTGCGTTTTCCTAATTTTTAGCAAATTTGGCATTTTAAGGTATACAAAATCTAATTCCTAAAAGAAAGATGACTATAAGAGAATTCTAAACGCACTTATTCGCAGCCAAACAATTTTTGACAAAAGCCGTGAACCCTTTGTGTCGCACGCTGCAGTTTTTCCAGTAGTATTTTATTATTATATTTTATTTATTGTAACAAAACAAATTATATTTTTATGAATTGCATTTCTTAAACTAATTTCTTAAATAATGAATATCAACTTTTTTTAACGAAATTTATATTTTGATAAGTCTGCTGCAAGTGCTATTTTAAACACAAAAATCACCTAAAATAATGCTAAATTCACGTATTACATTAAGAAATCAAAAGTGGGGTAGGATTTGGTAAAAATTATTGCATTAATGATCATTTAAAAACATATCATTTAATTTAAAAATGAAATCATACATCTAGTCTTATATTCCATAAAAAAAAAATAATTTAAAAAAATTTTTGGTTGGTGACAACTCTTAAAAAATCCCAATTTTAATTACAAAGTGTTCTCATTGATAAAACTTTATTAATTTAACTTTGAACTAATCATTTTAAAAAACTCACATATTTTTACTATCTCTTGATTTGGCAAAACTAGAACAAAAACTTTCATTTAAACGAAAGAAAAAAACGAAAAAAAATAATTTTTATTTTCTTTATTTTGTTTCAATTTAAAATTCCTCTTAAAAACTCTTTCCTTTAATAAAAATTCCTGAACTATCAAACAATGGGAAAAGGAAAAAAGAAATTTAATTAATTTTTTTTATCGAAACAATAGTTTATATTATAAAAAATTTGTTATGTTGGTCGTACTGTAGTGAAAACAAAACGTCCATTTATTTAACACAGATAAGAGTTTAAACGATTTAGCCTTCTAATTTTACAAAAAAAAAAAAAAAAAAAAACTCATAATGGTAAAAGTTTTTTTCAAATGTACTTTTACACTTTTGGAAAATTTTTGAAAGCAAATGCTTTCTCCAACAAAAAAACAAGTTAGAGTGCTATATTCGGCTATGCAGTATCTTATATACCCTTCACCATGGTGCGAAAATAATAAAAAGTTAGATAGATACCGTTATTTAACCCGTTCGGTCCTATTGGGATAATACATCCCGGACAATGTTCAAATGATCCGATTTGTTCTTTAAAGTAAAAAAATCACGTTTGCAATTGTCCCAGTCGAACTTTTTGTGTTATTTTATCAAAGAAGTAACGGTTGCCAATTTTGAGCACATTTTTATAAGATTTGTTCATAGTTTCGATACTAGTGGGACATATTGCCCCATTTGTATTAAAAACCCGGATGGGACAATAGTCCAAAAAATCCGATTGGGACAACATCTCAGACAATATCTCAGAATTATGAAAGGACTTACGGGAAAACTAATAATGCAAAACATAATAACTTTTTAAGCTTTTTCAATATGTGGAAACAGATTTTTTATTTACATTGTTGTTTCTCAAATAAAAAGTCGGCCCGAAAGGGTAAAATAAAAATAAATATTTTGCCACCCCCACTTGTCCAATCCCGCCCACATTTTGTCGGATGTTGCAAATTGATAACCAAGAGCTTGTAACTTATTTAGAAACTTTGACTTTTGACGTTCTCCAAATATATAGAAATCTGTTATGTCTTTGTACGGGGAGTACCACGCCCATGATACAAGAACAACAAGGGATTTTTGGTTAAAATTAGAATCAGTCGTGGATGTTTGCTCATATCTACATTAAACATTTGGGGAATTCACAAGGTGTCATAAAGTCATATGTCTTAAAATAATAACATGAAAAAATACGACTGCTGTGAACAACCCCTCACAATTCAGTTTGCTATTTTGAATTTAAATCAGCTGATTTAAAACAAATATAAAAATTAATATTGTTTTCCACAATGCCAAAAATAAGTGAAACAACTAAAATAATAGCCAGTTTGTGCGAAAAATACATTTTAGATGTTGTGATGGCAAACTCAAGTAAATAAACAAAAATTTTTTATTTGTATTTGTATAAAATCATCTTTTCTTAGGCGACGAAGATGAGGAAGAAGAAATTAATGAAATGTTCGTAATGAATATTGCTAGCTTAATAAGAAACCGCAGAAGTGTTCATTTCGGAGTTCCTAAATCTGACAAATGGCAGCAAAACGTTTTAAAGAAGTTTGACGACACCCGGTTTAATCAAATGGTTCGCGTTCGTCCAGAGGAGTTTTCACACATATTGAACTTAATAAAAGACGATGATGTGTTTAAGACTTATTCAGAATCACTACAGCTTCCAATCGAAAAACAACTACAAATTGTCCTTTATCGATTAGGCTCCTCGGGCGACGGGTCGTCAGTTCGAAAAATTGCAACTCTCTTTGCTGTAGGTGATGGAGGCACAATTCAAAATATAACAAAACGTGTTTTCCAGGCGATATTAAATTAAAAAAAACGTTTTTTATTCTGGCCTAATACAATGGAGCGATTGCAAATTCTGTCCGCAACAAAGGAAGAAATGCCAGGATACTTGGGATATATAGACGGGCCAGAAATAAGATTAGCAGAAGCTCCTGTCAGAAATCATTTGTTAGGCTGAGCTTTAATACCAAACGATTTCCGACCATATGAGACATAAATGTATAACTACCAAGTCCATATCGCATCTGGGGTCTTCGGAAACTCAATTTCAACGGACAGACAGACGGGCATCGTAAAATCAACTTCGCTACTTATAAAGACCCAGAATATATAACCCTTATAAGGTCTAACATTAATATTGTAGAATTTACAAACGAAATGAGAAACTTATATACTTTACCTTTGGTGAAGTTAATAAAAGCAGCAACAATTGCAACAACTCACAAGCACACATAATATAAAAGTGTTTAAGTATTTGATGTAGTATCCACATATTTTATTTTATATTGTATTGTTGTATTGAATAAAGTTAATAGAAGTGTGTGTGTGTGTGTGTGCGAGTGTTTTTTTTACAATATATAATTTAAAATAGTACATTTACGTAGGTGTTGCTGGCTGGCTGTTGGTTTCTGTTGCTGATGAGTTGCACGTCCATCAAATGCAAATAGAAATTTTAAGCAAATAACACCATTTTCATGATGATGATAATAATGACGAGAACTCGCAAACACTCACACACACACATATGTATAAGGATTCAATCAGACCTACACTTGTTCATGAACATTTTCTGTACATCTTCAACTGTTAAAGTTAATTTTCAACATGTTGCCATCAAATACTGAATATATATATTATATTGTAGATACGATAGATACTTGCATTCACAACTCCTTATAGTGCCAGTTACGAGGGCTCAGTATAATAGAATGTTCAAAAATTCATTTAAACTCATTTCGTATTTGAAATGAGTTAAATTATTCAAGTTAAACACTAAACATTCAACATTTAAGTAAATATTTGACTAAAAACTTGTGATGTGATTACAAATTTCAAATTGAAATAGTAGATTCATGTGATATATGTATTTTACGTGTATGAGTGTGTGTGTTTTCTGTATGGAATATGTGGAAATGAAAAAGTGCATGTGAATGTTTATGAGGAGCGTTATAGGTGTGCAAGAGCTGTTTTTTTTATTCAAGCAGACTTTACAGGAGATAAGTGTAGAGGTAGATGGATTGTACTTAAACAGAAATATAATTTAAAAAGTTTTAAGGGAATTTGCAAAATTGCTTAGTTATTTTTATTCTATTAAAAATGTAAGTGCCCTTAATGCTATCGAGTTTTTCTTTCTAAAGCTTTGTTCACACCTATCAAATATATTACGTCCAACACGTAACCACTAGTCTTATTAAGAAACTGTTTGCTTTATGAAAATGTTTGCTAGATCAAACATTATTTAATAGTTTCTTAATTACATTATACAATTTTATTCTTACAAATTAAGTTAAGTAAGTCAATAAAAATTGTTGAAAATAAAGCTAGAGTATTATCAATTTACTGGTCAATGTTTTTAGTGCATATTTTTGTTAAATATTTTTTAGGTCTGAACATACCTTTGGACATGTCGTAAATTACGTAAAATATGATATTGATTAAAAACTAAACTCGTGTTTTCCTACTTAATGAGACTTTGTGCTTCTTTATAACTAAGAACTAAAAACCAAATTCTTTAAGAACTGTACTCTTAATTTAGTGTCCAGATACTCTACAACGTTTTTTTTTAAATTGTTTAAAATTGATTTGGCATTAACACCAAACCCTTTAATATTTTTTTTATCCAAAACTCTTAAAATATTTGTGAAAAAATGTTGTCTGAAATGGTCAAAACAAACTCAGACAATAGTGATGCAGAGAATTCAAGAAGATATTTTCATTGAATCAAATAAAAAGTTTGTTGTAATAAAATTTTATTTCTAACAAACGTTTTTGTTACCAATTTTTTTGATATATTTTTTTTCTGTGTACCAAGTTTTCTAAGCATAATACGTTTGCAGTAACCATAATATGAAGAAACAAGCTAGCTTTCCCTCAACAATAAATCTCAGTGTATTTATCAAATATGAAAAAATGGGAACTTAGCGCGTCATACAGAAATCTTATTAACAAACTCGTTTTGGTGTTTAGGAACACTTAAAATCAGTGTTCGAAACTAAACACTAAATATCGCCCCTAAAGGCAAAAATAGTCTTTACTTACTGTTCTGTTACGAATCAGCTGATTTGTTTTTGTTATTAAAAAACCTATGAAATTGATTGGTTTTTCTGTTCTGTTACGGTTCAGTTTGTTAAAATCAAAAAATTGTTAAGTTATTGTAAGTGACAGCAAAATAAATAATAAAAAATACATATTTATGTTGAAATAAACAATTTTTTGATTTTAAGAATTCATAAAATTTAGTTTCTTCAAATTTATTTGCATTAAAGTGATTGAACTGAAACAATGGACGATGCAAAACTAATAAATTTTTCAAAAATTGCTGGTAAATTGCTACAGAAAAAGTAACTATTACAATTTCGTTACAGAACGGCACGGAACAGAACAGAAACAGAAAGTAAAGACTAATTCTGCCTTTAGTGTTCGGTTCGGTAGAATTGTAGAAAACACAAACAAAAATAAACAGTAAATTATTAAGCGCTCGGCTCCTACTCCCAAGAACGATAACACAACCCTTAATACCGTTCGTAACTATGTTCATGAAAGAGCCGAACATTATATAATGTTCTGTTCTTCGTCAAAAAACAGAGCAATTGCAGTGATACTGTAGACAATAATTTTATTTTAATGTTTTATGATGTTTCTTTTTTGACATTGATAAAGAATGAACAAAACAATTTTGCAACGACCGCAGCACGAACATCTTGTGTTTGTATTGTGTATATGTTTTGTTTGTGTAAAATTATTTTGCTGGCTTTTCGTTTTTTTTCGTACGTGTATTTTGTTGTTGTTAAAAATTATTGATCTTTTTTACCAGCCAAAAGCGACGAACATTAACCGAACAGAACACAATGAAGTTTGTGGTTAAAAAAAACGAACGGAATTAAATGTTCTCATCTTTTGTTGAGTTGGATAAAAACAGTATTATTTTTGTGTTCGAAAGATGACAAACAGGGAAACGTTATGTTTGAATGATTGTCTACACAAACACAATAAGCATTAGTGTTTTCCACTAATCTACCGAACCGAATACTAAGGAGTGATGTTAAGTGTTTATTTTCGAACACTGGTGAAATTCAAAACGGTCTTTCTTTCTTATATTATTGCCTGACTCCAGTGGGAATTCTTCGTTCTGTTTTCCCTCGTGGTACCATTATTATGATAACCGGTTTCGAAATATATGGTATGCTCATGTGGCTTATTACTCGATTTTACTAGCGATTTCTCACAGTACATGTCAAAGGCATAAGAAAAACCAGCAGCACTTGCTACTATCCAATTTTCGTATCCAAACGGTACTTGCTTTTTCTTACGAAATTCTTGACCGGATGACGTCCGAATTATTTTAGTCACTTATTCGACGTTTAAAAGATCTTCCTGAAATATGCCGTAATTCTGGAACTTCTTGATTAGAAAATGAGCAAGATGTTGTTATTAAAACATCTTATTATGGGACCCGGAATCAAAGTCATCGTCACAGAAATGAAAAAATGTTTTTTAATTCCATGAACCTGTTTCTAGAGGGGAGGTGCTTTAAACCATTGTGAGATAAGGCCATGATGGCTTTATCTCTCATTCAATAGGGAGATAAACATTTTTTTATTTTCTAGATATGATAATTTGAAAAAGGAATGTATTTAATAGCACCAACGCATACTCAAACAAGTAAGAATGGCTATATTCGGCTATGCAGGATCTAATATACCCTTCCCATGGTGCGATAAGAACAAAATCTCCAATCCCGCACATTTTGTCGGATTTTGTGTATTATTAACCAATATGCTTGTACCTAATTTACTCTTGCCGTGTTCCTTCTTTAATCCAGCCCATTGTTATACCCTTCACCGAAGGGTATATTTATTCTGGGTCCTTAAGAGGAGCGAAGTTGATTTATCGATATCCGTTTGTCCGTCTTTCCGTTAAAATGGGTTTTCCGAAGACCACAGATATGATGGGGACTTGGTAGTTAAAAATTTATGTCACATATGGACTTGTTGACGATTGAAATTCACCCTCATCGGTCCACAAATGGCTGAGTTATGAGCAACGAAACACCTACTGTCTCTAATTTTACCAACAAATCCATTGGTGTTGTTTTTTTTTAAATATTAATCAAACTTCAGCATTTTTATATTTCGAATTTATTCTATGAACTAAATTTCGGTTATGTATTTTATAAAGCCTTTTTGGAATAGTCCTATTCCTTCAATTTTCAGAAATGACTTTATACACTACCAGACTATTATATTGTGTCTTCTTTTTACATTTTACCTTAGCTTTCCTTTGGACAGCAATGAAGTATATTGTATGTAACTCTGGTTAATAACCAAGCTCTTCAGAGATATAAATTAAACCTCCAATTCTATCAATTACAGCATAAAATCATCAAAGTTGACATTTTATTTTAAAGCTACTCCCTTTTTTAATGCAAATTTGTTTATAAACGGAATATAAATTATTGAAACTAAATATTGTGGTCGACGGGCCTAAATGGTTAAAACCCTATATACTTTTTACGCATATTTAAAGTAGTTCAAAATTAAATTTGATGAACTTAAGCCTGATTAAAAATATTGAAAATTTGGATTAAAAACCATAAATAGTTCAACAGAATTAACACCAGAATAATTATTGTTAAGGCTAGGGCACGGGCTCTATGTGTACATTTTGTCCTTCAAGTTGTGATGCAAAAGGTCAACAGGAAAAAGAAAGACAAACAAGAAAAACCAAAAATGTACTTTGGACCTCATGAAGAATTCTTGACAAAAAGTACGAAAAACAGAGGTAAGGGAAAAACATGTAAAATCAATTAAAGATGGATAATCATTCAAAAGAAATGCAAATTTCGATCTACCGAAGGTTAGGATATAATTTGGTTTAAGGATTGATGTTTGACTATTGACGTCAGCAATCATCGATGGCTGCGGGTGTAAGACGGCAAAGTCCTCTGAGGAGATCGAGTGGTAGCGATCGAAACATGTCAGGGTAACCAGCCGCCTGGGTTCGAATCCCAGTTCAGCCGCCTGGGTTAGAATCTCAGGTCAGTCAAGAATGAATGATTATAAATAACAATTTTAATTAATTTTCATGTTGCAAAACTCCTTTCTTCATTAAATAATTTAATGAAAATTAAATTTGATGGACTTAAGCCTGATTGAAAATATTGAAAATTTGGATTAAAAACCATAAATAGTTCAACAGAATTACCACAATAATAATTATTGTTAAGGCTAGGGCACGGGCTCTATGTGTACATTTTGTCCTTCAAGTTGTGCTGCAAAAGGTCAACAGGAAAAAGAAAGACAAACATGAAAAAAACAAAAATGTACTTTGGACCTCAAGAAGAATTCTTGACAAAAAGTACGAGAAAACAGAGGTAAGGGCAAAACATGTAAAATCAATTAAAGATGGATAATCATTCAAAAGAAAAGCAAATTTCGATCTACCGAAGGTTAGGATATAATTTGGTTTAAGGATTGATGTTTGACTATTGACGTCAGCAAAGTCCTCTGAGGAGATCGAGTGGTAGCGATAGAAACATGTCAGGGTAACCAGCCGCCTGGGTTCGAATCCCAGGCTAGCCGCCTGGGTTAGAATCTAAGGTCAGTCGAGAATGAATGATTATCAATAACAATTTTAATTAATTTTCATGTTGCAAAATTCCTTTCTTCATAAAAATAATTTAATGAAAATTAAATTTGATGAACTTAAGCCTGATTGAAAATATTGAAAATTTGGATTAAAAACCATAAATAGTTCAACAGAATTACCACAATACTAATTATTGTAGTTTCTTAGATTTCGATATTTATTTATTCTTTGGAACTTATATCTAGATTATATTTTCATGACCTTTCCAAGTTGCACTAGTTGTAAATTCAAGTTTGTAGTAACAGCACAAAACTTGCAATTAAATCTTCTGAAGCAACTCAAGTTAATTGTTTGTATGAGAGCATATGTATATAAATTGAACTCTTGAGCGTAAAATAAATTTCGCATTTTATTTATACCCCAAATCCATCTATCATCCCTTTATTTTTATTAAACATGCATATGAAATATCATAAAGGGGATAAATATGCAATTCACAATTAAAGTACATACAATGTATGTATGTAGCTTTGTGTATTTAGTACTATAATTATTTTATAGATCATTACTTGTTAAAGTCATAATTATATTTTATGCATGTAACAACATGTCGACAGACACAAATTATGATCACTACTAATTTATTTGCACCAACAAACAAACCATGGCAACAGCACAAAAATATAAATAAATATCAAGAACTCTATCAGTAACAGAAGGAGTACGACAACAGCAACATAAGTTGTTGCATTTTATGTTTGCATACTAAATTGTTGAAAAAAGGGGAGAGTGCTGCGGTATAGGAAGGATAGCTGAAAATTCAGACAAATATTTTGTTAGTGTATCGTTGTTCCTTATAAATATTTGAGGCTGTATGCACATTTGTAAAGATACATTACTTATGCAAGTAAAGGTATGTTTTAACTAGGGTTTCCCAATTTCTAGACACAATATTTTAGTGAGGAGCTTAAAATTTTTAACTCTCTATAACAACATTAATATAAAGAAATTATGTGTCAAATACGATAGCTTCGATGTCAGTTACCAAATTGTATACAAAATTTGGATTAGTTAGTTGTTTTTCTTTACATTTTATAATAGAAATCGTACACCTGAGAGGGAAGACAAACTCCTACCCAAAATCCCGGGAACGGAAAAAACGAATATTAAATCATTATTGCAAACTAATCGATGCTTTAAGGATCTTTAAGCACTTTGTCGTGGCAAACGCCCTATAAACATCACAGAGCGAAATTTAAAGCAAATTTCAAAGAAAAAGTTGGTGTAAATTTTGAGTTATTATAATATAATTGTTCCCATTATATTTCATAAAAGAGTTACCATGTTTTTAATTTAATGTCTTTAAATTTTTTGTTTTGTTTTAAGTGGAACTTTTCATGTCAAATTTTTTCCTTCATTTACAATTTTAATGTAAACAAAAGTCTTCTGATCGATTTATTCTTTACCCAAAGATATACAGGTCTGTCACAGAAATCCATTCCGATCGAAAGTGGAAGTGACTGCGCATCTTGCTTCACATAAAGTGAAATCACTTTCACTTTACTTTGGTTACATAAAAGCAGCAAACACAGATGCCGTCACAAGCAAAAATTTATAGTGTGCGGATTCCACATACAGACGATTGCTTATGTAATAAACTTTTTGAAGTGCTTTTCATATAAATTTTACAAAACAATCGTGGAAACCGCTTCTACGATTTGGTTTTAAAACACGCCACACTTGTCTTTTTCTACGTCACACAAACCACCAACAACATAAAGGACCTCGCGTTAAATTCGTTGATGTGTTTAATTTATTTGTCAAAAATGTCACTGAAAAGTTACACAGCAAAACGCGTAGAATGCAAATACGTATCGAACGAATGAAGTATCTTTCCTTATAATTTTGCATGCGTCTTCAAAAAGATCAGCTCTTTTGCACAGAAAGTATCAAACGGATATAACGCGTGGTGTGGATCACCAGCTTAAGTATGTTCAAGAAAGAGAAATTTACTCTCTCATTAAAAGCATTTTTTTTGTAGAAAAACGCTTTTGGATAAGTTTGTGTAACTTGGGGTAATTTTGGTGTAGTACGGTAACGCATATTTTAACGGCAGTCATAAAGTCATATGTCTTAAAATAATAACACGAAAAAATATAGCTGCTGTGAATGCCCCCTCAAAATTTAGATTAATAGTATGTAGTCATGACAAAACAATAAACGCAGCATAAAAAGTCTTATTATTTTAGAACTTTTTTGTTTCAAACACAACAAAATTTTTTTAAACTATTGTAAAATATTAGGATATTGTTACAATAAGACTTGATTCATATCATATCCCCCAATTATATTGATTTTTTTCTTTTTTTCCCTTAAAGAGAAATATTCCGACATAAATAATTACAATAAATATGTTGCAATTTATTATATTTTGTATTTTTTTACTGAAAGAATCCAAAACTATCCGTTTTGAATTTTAATAAATTTTATTACGAAAATTTCCTGGAAAGTCTTTTTCTTTGTGTTAAAATATATGGCAACATTGTTAGACACCCAACATAAACTTGACTTGCTAATAAAATACAACACAACATCACTGTACTGAGATAATGTACCATAAGAAACACTTGTGTTAAAATATTTATTTGATTATAAATTGTTCGTGTATTTTTATGACTATAAAACATGTGTTCTTAACACAAACTTAAAGATAAATATTGATAATCTCTATTCGAATTTAAGATATTTCGACACACAGTGGGGCATTTAAAAACAAGGAAGGAATCATATCTATTTCATGTATATTAGGGTGGGTCGAAAAAAAAGTTGTGCCAGTCACCCGCTAGAATGAAAGATATGTCAATGAAGTTTCTAAAACAGGAAAACATTTTTTTTTGCCACGCCCCAAAATACAGCACTTTTGGTATTTAATATGTGGCGCTGCCATTTAAAGTCCGATCTCATCATATCGCATATCGTTGTTCATGGCTTGATAGTGGCTTCATTTTTGTCTTTGGTGACTTTTCAATCCGACCTGAAATTCTGGGCACCACTTATGCCATCTCGGGTCCTTCCCCCAAATGTCCAATTTTTTTACGTGCCAAGAAAATTCTTTTAAAACTACGTATGCATAGATTTTAATATGCCCACTTTTATTACACGCCTACAAATTAAGCCCCTTTTTTCTTTTTCACACACATACTACATTAAATCAGGTACAAGGAATAATATTTTCATCAGTCACGCCCCAAAATAAAAGGTATGTTTATTAATTTTGAAAAACTTTAAAAAAATTGTTTTTGCCACGCCCTAAATTACAGCCTTTTTTGTTTTATATACATATATAGCATCGTCATTTAAAGTCTAATCTCATCGTATCGTATATCATTGTTAATGGCTAGAATATGGCTTTATTTTTGAATTTAGTGCTTTATTTTTGCTCATCTAGATTTAAATGATTGAAATGTATATATTAACATAAATAAATCATTTACATATATAAAAAATTATTTTAAAATTATTAATTTTCATATTTAAATTTCAGTTATGTATTTTATAAAAATTGAAAGGAATAGAACTACAGTGCACTCGCGATAATATGAACTAATTAAAACAAAGCCAGTTCACTTTTGCAAGATTGTTCATATTTGCGAATGGCATCTAATCTCCCTTCAAAAACGCCCCGCTCTCTTAAAAATCTCCAGATATTTGCCTTGTCCACTAACAGTGATCTTTTTGTATCTCATTTTCAAAATCCATCGATGCATGCATTTTCCATTTTTTGGGTATTCGGAAGACCGCACAAGTCAAATAAACGTATTGTAAGAACTTTTGATATTCTTTTAATTAGGCTTGAGTTCATTAAATTTAATTTTCACTAAATTATTTTCACTGAGGGAAGGAAAAGTAAGAACTTAAAAAAAAATCAAATTTATTCGCTAAATTAGTAATACCTTTTTCTAAATGTTCTAAATTTTTTAAAATTTCAGATTTTTCTTTTTAAAATTCAAAATTGATGCTTTTTTAAATTCATATTTAAGAAAAATTCACGCTAAAATTATATATAAAAATGTATATAGAATTCCATGTTTATGTCAGAACTAACTAAAAAGTGTATGTAAAACATTTTGATTAACAACTGAAGACAATTTTAAAGCGATAGCTGGGGAAATCCCCAAGTTATTACGCAGTTGAATAAAAATTGATTTTGATTTTAACACTGTGTAGGTAGATAAAAGCCGTTAAAAATACAACTTTAAGCTGTTCATATTTTAAAGCTTTTGCACAAGTTCATATTTTAGAGTAGTCAATGGAAGAAAATAAGTGTTCATATTTTGGGGTGTTCATATATTAGGGGGTTCATATTATCGCGAGTGCACTGTATTACAAAAAAGCTTTATAAAATACATAACTGAAATTTAGCTCATAGAATAAATTCGAAAAATGAAAAATGTTGAATCTTCTATCTATCTATATATGAAAATATATAAAATATATATATATGAAAAATTTTTGTATGTTTGTTTGTGTGTTTGTTTGTTGGCTTATAGACTCCTAAACTACTGAACCGATTTTCCTGAAATTTTTACAGTAGCATCACGTGAGCCCTAAAAATAAAATAGGCTACTTATTTTTTCGATAGGGGCAGGGGAATTGGTACCCCCCATTGGATGCCAATATTAAATATCGCATATCTTAAGAGCCGCTTCACGCATTTTGTTGAACTGTTGGTAGTAAAATCTTCTGAGCCCCAAAATTGAAACAAAATAGCAGCGGAGGAAGTGGTTCCCCCCATTGGACGCCAATGTTTAATATCGCATATCTTGAGAACTGTTATAGTGAGAATGTCAAACTTTGTAGAAGTCACTCTTATGGTATACTACACTACTGAAAATAAAAATAAAGCGGGCATGCGCAGGGGTGGAAATACCTCCCATAGGATGCATATATTAAATATCGCTCAACTGAAGAACTATTAAAGGGAGAGTCTTCAAAAGTGGTTAAAGCTTCTATTATGGTAAACTATAAATATCAATATAAAAATGGGCGTGGTTGACAGAGGAGGATCAGTACCCCTTATAGATAGAAATATAATTAAGAGCCGCTGATCGCATTTTCTTGAACTTTTGGTAGAAGGATATTTTGAGCCCAAAAATTAAAATAAAATAAAATAGCAGCGGGGAAATGTTAGCCCACATAGGACGCCAATGTTTAATATCGCATATCTTAAGAATTGTTAAAGTAAGAATGTTAGTAGAAGTCACTCCTATGGTAAACTACACTTTTGAAAATAAAAATAAAGCGGGAAGGCGCAGGGGGGAAAAACCTTCCATAAGATGCATATATTAAATATCTCTCAAGTGAAGAAGTGTTTAAAGCAGTGTAGCGAAGCGCACCGGGTTAAGCTAGTATAATATAAAAGTAACCTTCGGAAGGAAATAATTCCCAGTTTCTATAAATATAAAATTATTTTACTTTTATTAAATTTGATTGTTTTCCTGTTAAAATATGATAAAACAAAGTCTTTTTTGAGAACTTATAATTTTTTTGTTGCGGTGGACCCTTCGCTGGAATTGCCCATATATAAAAAGAAGTGTAGACTTTGATCTCACCACTAACTGCGGAAACGGTTCGACCAATTTCAACCAAAATTTTATGGTACGTTGGGGATTGTCTGTAGATGGTTTAAGTTAAGTTTGTACGAAATTTGCCTAGGCGTTCCGCTGATATGGAATTTGGAATTTCCTATATATTCACATACCAATATCAACAAAATGCCCTCCATTTTGAACTCCTCGGAAACGGCTTGACTGATTTTTATGAAATTTTGTGTTTGTATTTGTTAGGTATGAGGGCGCAAAATAGGGCATTAGCTCCCCCTCCCTATATCTTCTTAGCTGATCAACCTGTTTTCTTAAAATTTGGCGTGCAGGCGCTGTAACATCTGAATGAAAATAGGGCGTGAAATAGGGCAAGAGGGGTAAAATCTCCCCCTCCCTATACCTGCTTAACAAATCGTCCGATTTTCTTGAAATAATCAACCAAGTTTCTTAAATTTTGCCATGCAGACACTGTAACAGCTGAAAGGAAATAGGGCGTGAAATAGGGCAATAGCGGTAAAGGCTCCCCTTCCCTATATCTTATAAACTAATAAAGGGATTTTCTTAAAATTTGGCATGCAGGCACTGTAATATCTGAAAGGAAATAGAGAATAGACTGTGAAATAGGGTAAGAAGGGTAATAGCTCCCCCTCCCAATAAATTCTTAACTAAATGACCGGCTTTCTTGAAATTTCGCAGGCGAATAGTGTTAAAGCTAGAAAGTACTATAGCCTTTAGTTTTTATTATTTAGGGAGTGAAGCAAGAGGGATAAAAGCTCCCCCTACCTTTATCTTCTTAACTTATCTACCGGTTTTCTTAAAATTTGGCATGCATACACTGTAATATCTAAAAGAGGACAGGGCATGAAATAGGGCAAGAGGAGTGAAACCTCCCCCTCCCTATATCTTATTAACTTATCAACTGATTTTCTTGAAATTTGGCAGGCAAATAGTGTAACATCTGGAAAGAACTATAGCGTTTAATTTTTATTAACGTCTTAACTAATCAACCGGTTTTCCTGAAATTTGGCATCTGAGAGAAATCAGTTGTATGGCAAAACAAAGTTTGCCGGGTCAGCTAGTTATGCACTAAAATTTATTGTTATTTCTGTATGTAGACATTTTATTGACATAATCCAAATAATTTCCCAGTAACTGCAGACTCCAAATACTTGCTAATTCCTTATCAAATATTCGCTTAATATAAAATATTGTTAGTGCTCCACATCAATTCAATTATGTTGTTCCAAAAAATTGCATTTAGTACCTGGGATAAAGCAACTTTTAGAATCTTTAAATCCAAATCACTTGTGCAGGAGACCAAAATAGTCTCTTTTCCTCTTCATGTACTGCTTTTATTTTTCTGATTACAAAGCTCTTTGCACTAAATTTGTATATTTTTTTGGCTTACATTCTCCGGATATAAAAGAAATACATATTGTTTCTGTATTGAAGGTGCCATAATAGTTTGCAGATGTTTTTTAATCTTTGTATCCAATCCAGCCTCTTTTTTACAGATGTTTTGCATTGTTAACCAAGCTATTTGTATTTAATTTCGATACTTTTGGTCTTACCGCTCCAAAGACATACAGAAATCTATATTACTTATTTATTTATTGAGTGGGACACGACCCCTTCCGGTTTTAATGAAATTTGGTGAGAAGGTTTCTTTTAGCTTATAGGGAATATATATGAAAATTATGTCGTATTCAAAATGTCATAATTTTGCCGAATTAGCCGAATGTGTTAAGTTTATTTCTTCAATATCTCGAAAACTACTTAACATACCAAGATGATTTAAATGCTATTTTGAAGAGAATACTTGGGGCTACAAAGCGGCCTTGGTCATACATTTGACCCATAAGATAAAAGGAACCTTCTCACCAAATTTCATTAAAATCGGAAGGGGTCGTGTCCCACTCTTGGCGGATTTGACATGGAATTACCCACATAATCGTAAGCCAATATATGCCAAATTGATTAAGTTACCTTATTTGACAATTCAATTATAAAAAATTTATTTTACTTATTTTTAAATAAGTTTTACTATCCCTATCACGAACATGGGTCCCAACTGTTATGAAAGTGGCAACCAAAAAATTGTAACATTCTATAAAAAAAACCTTCTATTGACTTAATAACAATAAAAGTAACCTTCTAAACTTAAAATATTTTAAATAAATATATAAATAAATAATAAAATAAAGATATTATACAAATAAAACCTTAGTCTTACTTGTAACAATATCAAAGCTTAAACAAAAACAATAAACAGTGAGTTTATCTTTTCTTACAGTCCCGACTACAATTTGTTGATTTTTTGTCAACAGTTTTATTTACACTGCCACATGTACATTAGTTATCAAAGGTTTTCTTGGGATTCAAAAAATTAATTTACAAGGTTTCGTTTAAATGTGCTAAATTCCCATTTCTTACTATTGATAAACTAAAAACTATTGATTGATCGGGACTGTAAGAAAAGATAAACCACTGTTTATTGTTGTTGTTTTTGTTTAAGCTTTGATATTGTTACAAGTAAAACTGGGGTTTTATTTGTATACTATCTTAAGTTTTTCTAAAATCTTTAGATAAAGTTTCCTGACGATCTGGCCTAAGCAACCAGTGAAAAAACAAAAAATTTCAGTTTTTCAATAGTATACAATGGGAATTTAGCACATTTTTGAATCCCAAGAAAAACGTTGAAAATTATTTGTTGAAAATACAAAAAATGATTTTTTTTGTTTATAAAATATACACAATTTCTTTAGTAAAATCTTTTTCCTCCACTCATTTCTTACGCATTTTTAATTCCTTGTGTTTATAGTTTTTGTTCACTTTTTTGTTTTATAAAATTTAAATTAGTTTTTTTTTTTCAAGTATTAAGATTTTTATTGAATTTTAAATTTGAATTAAGTTTTTCACAAAATGTATGCAAAACTTGATATTCAGTATACTCACAAAAAATAAACAATAAACAGATGACTAGAAAATTTTACTTGTATGAATTCGCCTTGTGCTAGATCTAGAAATTTTTAAAGTCATGTGTCATGAAAAATCCTGATTTAGCATGTAGCATATTTTCTAGCATTATTCATAAATTTCTAGCATTTTTTAGTTCTTGTAGTATTTTAAAAATTTTCCATTTATGTAATACTAGCTGACCCGGCAAACGTTATTTTGCCATATAACTTATTTCTTTCAGATGTTACAGTGTCTGCATGCCAAATTTTAAGAAGGGGAGATTTTACCGCTATTGCCCTATCTCACACCCTATTTCCTATTACTTTTCAGATGTTACAGTGTCTGCATGCCAAAATTAAGAAACTTGGTTGATTAACTTAAAAGATTTAAGGTTATAGTTCTTTCTACATGTTACTATTTTCCTGCAAAATTTCAAGAAAATCGGAAGATTTGTTGAACAGGTATGAACAGGCCCTATTTCACGCCCTATTTTCTTTCAGATGTTACAGCGCCTGCATGCCAAATTTTATGAAAACAGGTTGATCAGCTAAGAAGATATAGGGAGGGGGAGCTAATGCCATATTTTGCGCCCTCTAGAGATATAAAATATACCCTACAACCTATTCTCATGCCTAACAAATACACATACAAAATTTTATAAAAATCAGTCAAGCCGTTTCGGAGGAGTTCAAAATGTAGGGCATTTTGTTGATATTTGTATGGGAATAAATAGAAAAATATAAATGCCATATCTGCGGAACCCCTAAGCCGATTTCGTGCAAACTCATCTTGACCATCAACAGACTATCCCTAACGTAGCCTGAAATTTTGGTTGAAATCGGTCGAACCGTTTCCACAGTTAGTGGTGACATCAAAGTGTACACTTCTTTTTATATACATATATGTATATAGATAGAATTTATGTAATATGTACAAGTATTGTGAAACAAACGAAAGATTGTAACATTGAATAATATCTTAAAAATACAACAATGCAAATGCTCATTAATGTGAATTTAAAAAACTGGAATAAGAATCAAAATAGGGAACAATTTTCAAAAGTTGTAATACCTTTTCACAATGATTGGATAAAGCACAGAATGCTTGCATGAAATAGATGAAAAACCTTTTGCAATTACTTTAAATGCGATATTGTTTTAAATTTAGTGTTCTGGATCAACATACTGAAACAAGAAGGCACAAAAATGAAACGGATATATGTTACTATAAGCCATCCTATCCCTTTTAAAAAATTTGTAACAACCCAATAAAACATTTTATCAATTTGCGAAGCACTAAAGCTACATTTAAAAAAATAAGCGCTACGCAATAAGACACACAGAAATGCAGTAAAGTAAAAGAAAGAACTCTCAACAACTTTTATTAAAAAAAATAACATTTCAAGTGCTAAGGCGTTCCCTTACCACGAAGCAGGTTTGTAATCTAGAATACTAAAAAATAACTGTATCAAAACATTCAGTGTGTAATCAAAGTTATTTTCGGGAATAAAAAGTTTATTATTAATACGATCTTCGTATGACGTGCTAAATTCCCAGTTTTTCACATTTGATAAATACACTGAAATTTATTGTTGAGGGAAAGCAAGCCTCTATGCGCATTTCGCCGGTTGCTTACACCAGCTCATCAGGAAACCTTTTCCAAAGATTTTAGAAAAGCCAAAAATATTAAACAAATAAAACCTTAAGCGAATAAGAGTTATAAACACTCTAAGTCTTACCTGTAACAATATCAAAGCTTAAACAAAACACCAACAATAAACAGTGAGTTTATCTTTTCTTACATCCCCCTACAATTGGTTGGGTTCTTTCCGACTCGAATTGTAGTTGTAAGTGGGTTAAAAGAAAAAACAAAATTAAAAAACAAACCGCTTCATTATATTGTCTTCGTAAGAAAACAACGAACTAAACCAATTTGCTGATCGTTACATCCAAAAACTTTTATGTGCGCTGAATAATGGCAAAAATGTATTGCTTCAAAGTGGGAACTCGCCATATAAAATTCATGTCTTCCGTAAGCGCAATGGTAAGCGAAACTTTTTTGTTTCTCCCTTGCAAACCTGCTTCGTTGGAAGCTTCATTTTTTTATGGGAATGTTCAGTAGAGACAGTATTAAGTTTATGTGCTGTGCACAGTTCAGTTGCACCTGTCGATCATCTGACAAGCCTTTGTAAATGGCAACTTGACACCACGCCGCGGAAGCCGAAGGACAAAATGCAGCATATTTTAAAAAAATGTGCTTGGCCCTTACTTTAATGAAGATTTTTATAATTATTTATATCATTAATTCTTTATTTATCTATTTATTTGTTTATCTATTTTTTCCTCAATAAATTTTGGCAACACTGCCTTTATGTGACATGCATTTCTGTGAAAGCTCCCATTTCTTCCTTAATTAAAATTTAATTTGATGAACTAAAGCCTGATTTGAAAATATCGAAGTTCAATTTAATTTTAAAATTAATAAAAAGATATAAAAAGATTTTTGATTTCCAAGAAAGTTTTAACATTATGTATTTCCAAATTTCTCATTAGATTTTTACCAATTCTCTTCTAAGCACTCACATTTATCTCGTTCCCTTCTTGCTTGAGATCCTTTATTTTTTTCAATTAAACAAGAACTTAGGTTTTAATTGGCGAGAATAAAAAACTATAATTTTGGTTATAGTTCTGCCTCATCATGTTTTACAAACAGCAGAATTTGATGCTGTTCAATATCCTTTTTATGTCTTGAAGTCGCAAGTTTTCGGATGAACTAGTTTTAATACTAAAAAAGTGATATTTGGAATGTTTTTATTTGGCTGCTAATGAAAGATCACTCTATTGCATAGCGCAAAACTTGTGTGTGCCTGCAACTAATACTGACATTTCTGCTCTGTATTTTTCATTCTTATTGAATTCCTCGCTCTGTAAGATCACGAGCGGATCTAGCCTTCAATTCAGGGGGTATCAAGGTGGAAATTTGGTCGGAAAAACCGCGAATTTATTAAATAAAATCATTGCGCGTCTAGCCCAGACGATGTCATTCCCCCATTTTTTTATATCCCCTTGTTTACTCCTTGCGGAAGCATAGGGTATAAACCCAGTTTCTTCATCTAACCCTGTTTTTCGCCATATCTTTTATTTGCTACCATGTTTATTGATTTCGGCTGATTCTTTCTGGACTGTACACGCAAAGAAAAAATATGGTTGAGGTATGGTTAAAAAAAATTATATGATGTTCTCCGCAAAAGCCACAAACAAACTATTTTTGTTTGTAACATTACTTTTGTCACGATTAATAAAATTTTTTTTAAATTTAACAATAAAATGTTTACCTCATTTGAAACTTTAAATATGGTTGGATTTAACAATAGAATGTTTAAATAAACAATGTTTAATTTAACAATAATATAATAAAAATAAACATTAAATGTTGAAATCGTCTTCGAAAAAAATGTTATGATTAAAGGCAACAAAAAATTTGAATTTTTTCATTCAGCAGGCATAGTAGTATATCAAAATATAAAAAAATAAATCAGATTTATGACATTTTTTCATTTCTGTTACAAGTTTTTCAATTTTTCAATATACCAATTTAAAAATTAAACATCGTTTGAAAATAAAAGGCGAGTTATTGGTGTCAATTTCAATGGTGGAGACGATTATTATATATTTTTAAAGAAGGTAAAAAACAATTTTATACATAAATTCATTAATTCTAAATATAATTTGCTTTCTTTTTAGTTTATAGGCTGTTCGAAATTCAAGAAGAGGTGGATATAAATGTGTAAGCGATTTTGAAGTAAATTCGGACCTATAACCATTTTGAGTACAGAACTTTTTGCAAGATTTCGTCATTTAGTTTAAGAACCAGCTTTCAGTAAAACGATCGACTTATGTAAATGTGTAAATTATATATGTAAAAATGTATGAACATGTAAATATGTATGTTTGTTATGTTATGTAAATACCCTGCGGGAAATTTGTGTCAATTGGTCCAACAGACTGGTCCTGGGAGTAGTGATAATAGAACAGGTACAAAAAGAAAAACTCATGACCAGTGAAAGGAGAACCAATCATGTAACTGGTTTATGAAGAACAAAATGGTAGAAAAAGTAATGAATTACAGAACAGTCTTCACCGGTGGTGTGATACATTTGTTTTGGGACTTTCTAAAATTTGGCTCCTGAATTTAATTCTAGGACTTTTTTTTAAAATAATACTACATCGAATTGAAATAATACTACATTTTAATAACTGTCACTAAACACGTCCATTGAGAATAGATTTGTGACTGGTCAAATGGTGTCAATTGACCCCATCCAATGACAATCCCATGTAAAAGTGATAGGTCTTATTCATAGAAAGTGTTAAAACTAGAACCGGTCTCTACCACCAAAGACCTATCACGGGACTAATTTGGTGTCAGTTCGCTTCCCTCTAGGGTACGTATGTTAATACCTCTAACTTTTAATTAAATATATAATTCAAATTAAATACATGCATACTTATTAATGTACATATTTTATTATAAACTACTGTTAAAAAATAAATAGTATACAACAAAAAATAATTTGAATATATAATTGTTGTATATAATTGTAGTAAATATAAAGACAATATAATGGTAAGTATTGAATAAAATTACCAATGATATAGTTAGTTTAAACCAAATTATGGTAAGCTTTGACCATACTGTTATTAAATTTGACCAAGTTATAATTGCTTTTAACCAAATTATGGTTAATATTTACCAAGTTTTTTTTCGAAATTAACCATAATATGGTTAATTTAGACCAAATTATGCGTAATTTTCACCAAACTATGATTATTTTTGACAAAACTATAATTATTTTTACCAAATTTTGGTTAATTTCGACAAAATTATTTTTATATATAACAATAATATGATAATTTTAGACCAAAGTATGGTTAGTTTTGACAAAATTATGTTCAAATTTAACCATAATATGGTTTATATAGACCAAATCACGACTAATTTTAACCATATTATGATCACATTTAACTATAAAATGGTTACCTACAAACTTAAGTATTGTTAAAATCCAACAATAATATGTTGCTCTTAGAAAATGGTTGCCACCAACCATATTTTTTTCTACGTGTACGGTGCCATGTGTAAAGCGGTCTTCCCCTTCTTCTGTTGCCTTTGATGTGGTACCTTAATTACACTGCCCTTACATACGCACTTGCGTAGGGTGCAAGGATTGGTCTGCGAAATTTGTTTGTTATTTTATTTACTATTTTGTTTTTGCTATTGATACATTTTCTCTCTTTAATTTTATGCATAATTTACAAGATTTCGAAAGTTGAAAATTGTAATTTTTATTTCAATAAAAAACTTAAGCTCTGCCAAAGAAAAAACCTTTCAAAATAAATTAATGCAGACACTCATACATAATTTTCTAAATATAAACTTTTGTAAATAATTATTCAAATTTATATTAAAAACCTAAAAGCAAATATAAAAAAACATAAAAAACCAACCTAGACATTTTATGGAAAATACTTAAAACCAAAAAAATATGTTGAATTAAAAACCAGCAACATCCAGATACATGAAGAGGCACAGAAAAGGGAAAAATGGCTAAACAAATTTACAACATCTGCAATTTGCCAGGCGTCTGGCAATTTGACAAGAACTTCACCGCATTTTGTGTTGCTTTCTTTTGGCTTCTTCTGCATCTTGTTTTCCTCTCTTTCATTTGCAGTTGCGATTAAGCTGTTTAAGCGTTTTTTTTTCGTTCTACACTTGTTTCACTGTGTACAAGTGTTTAAATGAATGAAAGTGACATTTTTGTTTATTTTTTTTTTCTTTCATTATTTTTGCGTGTTTTTATTAAACTTGTTTTTCTTATAAATTTGCAGAAAACAACAAAAAAAAAATAATAATAATTTAAAATTATAACATCTGTATTATACGGAGCGTGTAGTCAGTCGTCGTTTTGGTGTGTTTTTTGTTTTTTACTTTTATAAATAAATATTGTCGTATAAATCTGGCCGTTTGTGGTTCTCTTTATTCGAATTTACTTCATTTGTGTATTGGAGGGCTTAATTAAAATTGCTACAAATTTAACAAAGTGACATTTAACAATTTATTTTGTTTTCAAGAACTGAACTGAACTGTACAGAAAGAATTGAATTGCATGTAATGCAAAATTAATTAAACTTCAAGTATGAAAATTGCAAACTACAAAACATTTTGTGTTCAATTAATATGACGTGACTGGCTGTTTATGTTTTCCTCTGTTGAATTTTTGCAGTGATATAGAAAAAATTTTAAATTGCTTTTGAAAAGGATTGAGGATAATTTTTGTAAAAGATGAATAAGTATTTTGTTAAGTCAAACCAATTATAAAATTGTTTGGATATGAAAAGGAAATAATTGCTATATTCTGAAAAAGCCATTGTAGGTATTTAACTAATTTAGAAAAAAATTGTATATTAAATTAAATATTGTTAATATCCTAAAAATTTGCGAGCCCTTAGTCTAGTACTTTTTCTATTTTTGGCACTTTTAACATTTTTTATTTTACTCCCGAGTTTTTATTAATTAAAATCTGTTACGATACAAAAGTTCAGCAAAATTCAAGCTTTGTTCTAAAATCCTTGGAATTGTTGTAAAATCCTAATGAAAGTGCACATGGTGTACGCATTGTCACATATTTATAAAAATCGTACTGAAAATTAAGAAAATTGTATGAATAAGACCTCCGAGGACATCTTAAAGTAATGGGTTGAAAAATGAAAATATGGCTTAACCCTCGTCCAACTGATAAGGTAACACAAACTTGAAATTTTCTGGCATCTTAAAACTTTTAATTTTAACTGTCAGGGGTGTGCTGCATATCGAAAACCAAAAACGCAAAAATTTGAAATTTGTTTTAATACATTTTAAGTCAAATTTTTTTAATTTTTGTTATAAAATTCTGTTTAATAAAGAATTATTTGTATAATTTTTTCCATAAAATTATTTTATTACATAAATCTTATTTAAAAACGACGCTTAAAATTCTCGTGTTTCACGGTTTCGATTTCCAGCAGAATCCTTTATATGTTTTAAATTTCAAAGCAAAAACTCAACTTTTTCCCCTTGATATAGAGCCTTAACTTTTTTACACCCTTTACAGCTGTAATTGCACCTTCAAAGACTTTGTACGCAGAAAAACTAATAAAACAAAATAAATTTAATAGTTGACTTTTTTATTAAAGCTTCAGCGTTTTTATAGAAAATTTATTTGCAAGAAATACATTTTTCAAAAGACAGAATTTCAGTAGAGATAGCTATCTAAGCTACTTGGGACAAATTTTGCAAACACCGATAAGTAATAAGTAACATGGATTTGAAAGAACACCTGTTTGACCAAAATGTCAAACTTTGACCCCCTCTAACTCAGAAGCTTTTTGAACGATCTTGTTGAAAATTTGTGCCTTTATCCAAATCTAAAGAAAAATAAGATTTGTCAGGTCAACAAAATAGGTGTTTATTTGTCAAATCTCTTTTCGTCAAGCCACTTCTTTGGGTTTGGAATTAAGAAATAGTCACCCGGGTCTAAATTCGGAGAATATGGCGGCTCAGGAAGCACTTTGTAGCCCCAATCACATAGTTTGTGCCATCGAATGCTTAATAAGCACACGAGTTTCACTTTTAGGTAGTCTGCTATCAATGGCTGTCAAAGATAAACCAAATAACGCTTTAAATTTTACAGAAGTCTACAGACAGAAAGTCAAAAACTTATTCATCCAATCTCATATTAGTACTACTGACTCCTAGTACTGAACATTTGGAAATATTTCTGAACGACATTATTTGGAATATTTAGTCAATTTGTAACGTGGTTAGCCGTGTCAGGGGTGCACTTACGGGTCTAAATACTTACAATTTCTTTAAGAATTTCCTTATATACGGATAAGTTACTGTACGAACAGGTGACCGAAGCCACTGTACCCATGGTGGAATAATAAGTGTGGCAGCACTACGACAGATGACGATTTTTTACTCTTGCATTGTTTGTCTAGTCTTATGTCAAAGTTTTGTTTATGTTTACAAAAACTCCACGTTTTGTGCTGTGATTATTGTATTTAATTAAAGTTTTTGATAATTTTAAATTAAAATAACTAATATATTGACCATAATTAAATAAAAATTGGCTAAAAATTTATTTATTTCATCACGTTCAGCGGCACGCTTCGATTTTTGTTTTAAGTATTTTTGACGTAAACAGTGATATTATTTCCATTTTTGTTGTAATGTTGTATTTGTTGCCGTTGTTGCCTGCATATTCAACTATGACTGTAACCTATTTATTTAGTTACTACTAAGCACGAAGCTTTGAAGATTTTGTACAACTTATTTAGACTCTTGTTAATCCAATTGGATCAACAAGAAATATGTTCCTATTCTCTTTAGATACTTTGTGAGGGGATTCTTGTTTTGTGAGTTAATAGATTTTTTAAATGTCTCCTATTCTTAATGTTAATTGTTCCGATAATTTGTTTAACCGTAGAATGCATTACCAAAAAGTATTATGCGAACACGTAACCAGGGTACTTTGGTATCCCATTATAATTTAAATATGTATGATCATGTTTAATTTAGAACCCATGGAATAATATAAAAAATTTATTAAATAAAATTTTTCGAATTTATTCTATGAGCTAAATTTTAGTTATGTGTTTTAAAAAGTTTTTTTGTAATAGTCCTATTCTTTCAATTATTCAGAAATGACTTTACAGTACCAGACTTTTATATTGAAATTAAGCTCATAGAATAAATTAGAAAAATAAAAAAATGTTGAATATAATATAAAGTAACCTTCAAAAGGAAACAATTTCCAGTTTCTATTTGTTAATTTATTTAATATATTTAATTGAAAATAATCTTTGAGCTTGTAAATTCAATTTACAAACTTATTTCCAGATACATAAGTAAGCCGTGGATAAGCTCCGAGTCTTGGTCTGAGATACAAAGACGTAAAACCCTTCACTACGCACAAGTACGAGCCAAATCACCTACAAAAAGGGCCCAAGCTAAAACAGGATACCGTTTATCAGCACGCAAAGTAAACAACATGGTCCAAGCTGATCGTGAAAGATATTACAGTGAAATAGCTGAGCAAGCTGAACGATCATCTAACACAGGTAATCCCCGCGGCGTGTAATCAGCAATTAGACAACTAAGCGGTAACAACATAAGAAGTACGGCAGTTTTAAAAGCATCCGATGGTTCCGCTCTAACAACACAACAACAACTTATTAGGAGGCGTGAATATTTTGAAGTCCAGTCAACTGAACCAAATTATATAACTCAGGATGAAAACCAGGGCGATATTGTTCCGTTAATAAGAGAAGAGACATCCCAACAGGTCCCCCTACGGATCAAGATGTAGAGACAGCTTTAGGTAAAATGAAGGACTACAAATCACCAGGCCCAGACAACATTCCGGCAGAGTTGCTGAAATATGGTGCTAAAACGTTAACAGAGTTTCTCACACCTCTTATTAGAAATGCTTGGCTCAACGAGCAGATACCATCAGAGTAGAAAGAAGGCGCTGTAAACTGGAGAGGTACCACCTTACTCAATTCCATAGGTAAGGTCATGGCCACGATAATACTGCAAAGAATATCACCTGTAATGGATTATATTTTGAGGAGAGAGCAAGCTGGTTTTCGACCTGGTCGTTCCTGCGTAGATCATATTAATACACTACGCATAATTATAGAACAATCAGCAGAGTTTAATTCACAAAGTTACCTACTCCTTGTAGATTTTAAACGTGCCTTCGACACAGTATCACGTAGCTCAATTTGGTCGACACTCATTAAAAAAGGTATCCCAGAGAAAATGGTAAATATAATATGTGAGTTATATAACGGTTCACAGAATACAGTACGTTTTAATGGAAGGGAAAGCCAACCCTTCGGAACATATACAGGAGTAAGACAGGGTTGTATCCTATCTCCAACTCTTTTTCTTCGGCTTTTGGATAGTGTGATGCACCTTTTGGAATCCGTTGGAATTTGGATGAATATCTGAATGATATTGACTATGCCGATGACATTTGTCTTATGGCAGTCTTTCAATTACTTGGGAAGGAGGTTAAATGTTACTGGTGGTTCGGATGAAGATATCTCTGAGCGAATTAATAAAGCCCGCGTTGCTTTTCACAAGTTACACAAGGGTGGCACTCAAACAAAATCTCACAAAAAACTAAGTTGAGAATATTTAACTGCAGTGTAAAATCGGTCCTGCTGTATGGCTGTACTACATGGAGCTAAACAAAACAAAATCCAGACTTTTGTAAATCGTTGTCTAAGACAAATTCTACGGATCTTCTGGCCAAATCAAATATCCAATGAGACACTGTAGCAACAGACTAAAAGTATGCCCATTGAACAAGAAATAAGAAGACGTAAATGGACATGGATCAGTCATACTCTTAGATGTCCGGTAACGGAAATAGCTAGAACTGCCCTCGAATGGAACCCTCAAGGACACCGCAATCAGGGACGACCACGTAATACTTGGACACGCTGCACAAGAAAATAACTCGCAAGAGCTAATAAAACATGCAGACAAATCAAAGTCCTTGGCTCTTTGTGAACTTTTTATTTAAATATAATTAATATTTAGATAAATAAAGGACATATATATATAAGTGCATACGGCTACTCACACTATAAGTAAGACACATAAAAAGATATTATGTTGCTATATTTTGATCACAAAATAAAATCTTTATTTTAATTTAAGGGCTTTCATTTAATATACCCAGTAAAAACTTCGCTTACTTTTTCGAAATGAATAGCTTCTTTAACTCATTATTTAGTAACTTTGTTCTTTAACTACATCTATAATAACTTCTATAACTACTTTTTTCTGGATGTATGCAGGTAAAAAATATAATGACTTACTTTTGAATGCGTTCATTTTGGGACATCCCTTGTAAAATTCATTGGTTCTTTTAGTAGAATTGTAAGTAGTGCTCTTGTGTTTTTCTGATTACTCAACACATTATTTTGTAGGCGAAGTTTTTACTGGATACTTAATAACTATTATATGAACTAAATTATACCAATTGAATTCAGACAATTATAAAATCAGGGATTAAAAAACTGCAGTCGAAACCAAAAACTGATTAGCAAAAAACGAAAATTTTTGTACAACTTTTTGATTTTTGAGTTGGTGTGACAGCGAATGTTTACATTGAAGTGTGTAAACTTTGTATAATTATAAGGTACATATATTATTTTATTAAATTTCCTTAGTCATTAAAAGCTTGAAATAGTGTTGGTAAAGCAATCACTAGATATAATTCTTAATTTTTGCAATAGCAGACTTAAACTAAAATGGACGAGGCTATCAAACGCTACATGTATATGACAATTTATGTGACGCTTTTTTAAAATTAATTAGTTTTGTTAAGCTGGGATCACACGATTGCCGCAAATGCACCAATATGACACAATTTTGATTGTGCTCTATTGGCGCACAACAAAGAAATTGCACCAATCAAATATTCTGATATCACACGATTGCCCTGTTTTGTACAAATTTAATTGCCGCTAGTTGGTACAAAGTGAAATGGGTACAATAATTGCCGCAGCACAGTCACACGATTGTTCTTACTTGACAACTGCCAAAACAGCTGTTGTGGTATCTTTTACATTTGTTTGGAAGTTCTAGTTGGTATGTTCATTAAAAACGAAAAATTTGTTCATATAGGTACCTACTATACAATGATTTGTTGCATAGTTTTATTTGAAATATTTAAAGAAAAATTTATGAAATAACAAAAATTAATTCAACAATTTCGAATGTTAACGTTTGCATTAGGGAATTCATTCGGGTAACCGTCAACCGGTTAACCGATTAATTACTACTCGATTAACTGATCGGTTAATTCCAAATTGGCTTTTTTCGATTAACGATTAAACCGGTTAATTTTAGTCGATTAACCGAAGTAAAAAAATTTTCAATATTTTGTAGTATTATAACATATTTTTTTTGTGTTTTTAATTATTTGTTTCGTCGCATATACAAAATGTGTTTGTTTAGAAAATATTTTTTCATACAAACAAAGAAGGTGTTCAGTGATCTTCATTTTAACCCATTTTCAGCCGACCGATGACTAAAATTACATTGTTTTTCAATGTTTTTTATCTTCATCATCGATCAACAGGAATGTGGCGAAAAATGGGTTAAATATATGATTGCCAACACCTTTTTTTTGTTTCACGTACTTTTTATATGTTTGTGTTAAGTAATTTGTTTCTTATCATATCTTCTCATATCAGTCTTTTAACAAAATTAACCGAAACAATTAGAATTGTTAAAAAATTTTAAAAACTCTAATGGCATAATGGAGTATTTTTTATGTTTAGAGAAATCCCGGTAAAGTACTTCTTAAGTTTTGTCAAAACTTAAGAAAAGAATCGCTTTAATCCTAAGCATTTAAACCAAATTACTTTTCTAAAAGATTTTTTTATAAGATGTCCTTTAACTATTGAAACCAGTGTTCGAAAATAAACACTAAATATCGTTCTTTAATGTTCGGTTCGGTAGATTTTTGGAAAACACAAACGCTAATAGTGTTTGTGTAGAAATTCATTAAAAAAAATAACGTTTCCCTGTTTGTCATCTTTCGAACACAAAAATAATACTGTTTTCATCATACTCAACAAAAGATGAGAACATTCAATTCCGTTCGGTTTTTTTTGAAAATCCACAAACTTCAATGTGTTCGGTTCGGCTCGTTAATGTTCGTCCCTTTTCGCTAGTAAAAAACGAACCAAACATTTTTTACAAAAACAAAATACACTCACGAAAAAAACATTATAGAACATTAAAATATAATGTTTTTCTACAGTATCACTACAATTGTTCTGTTTTTTAACGAAGAACCGAACATTTAATAATGTTCGGTTCTTTCTTGAAAATAGTTACGAACGGAATTAAGGGTTGTGTATGTTTACACAAACACTAAAAAAATAGATATCGTTCTTCGGTGTGTGAGCCGAACGCTAAATAATGTACTGTTTATTTTCGAACACTGATTGAAACTATTAATAACTAATAAAATTATCTCAGTTTATTTTTGAATAAATATAGTAGTGGGGAATGTAAGATGAGATAAACCCACTGTTGTTTATTGTTGATGTGTTTTGTTCAAGCTTTGATATTATTACAAGTAGAACTGTTGCTATAATTCTTATACGTTTAACAGTTTTATTTGGTTTAATATCTTTAGTTTGTCTAAAATCTTTATGGATGAAGTTTCCTGATGATCTGGCCTAAGCAACCAGTGAAATGCATAGGAATAGCTTATCCCATCAACAATAAATTTCAAGTGTTTTTGTCAAGAATAAAAACTGGGAATTAAGCACGAATAGCAAAATCTTTTGAAATTAAATATGTAAATATTTTGTGGATTCACAAGGTAGTCATAAAGTCTTATGTCTTAAAATAATTACAGGAAATATATATCGTCGGCTTAATATGCAAACCGGCTAAATCCTTTTTTATGTAAATTGAGATTTTGATGCCGTGTGGTAGAGAAAGATACGCCTCGTCGACCAGCATGTAGTTTATCTTCTATTTAAGTCTTGAAGTGTGTAAAACTGACTGTAATTTTACTTTTCTATCAAGCTTCCAATGGGAAAAATAAAGAGTTTTTTGTCTCTCCTGTAAAATGTGCTGAAAGTGAGTTAGCAGGTTTGCATATTAAGCCAACGATACGACTGTTGTAAGCTACCGCTTATAATTTAGATTTCTACTACACAGTTATGACGAAACAATTAACACAGCATTACAAGTTTTATTTTGTTTGGAACACAACAATATTTATTTTAAACAATTTTAAATATTATTTAGGATATTATGACGATGTGACTTGATACCACACCTTGTGCATTAATTGAAAAATGCATATTACATATTTATGAATTGTTTTTTTTTTGCTTGCTCGTTTTAGTTCAAGAATTGTTATGTATGGTATGTTATTGTTTTTCTTTTACTTATAAACTCCAAAAAATAAGCAATTAATGCATTTTTATATATTGAAATTACTTAATTTATAAAACACTTTATTAATCGGTTAACCGATCAAAAACAAAATTAACCGATTATTAACCGATTAAACCAAAACCTCGGTTAATTAACCGATTAAGCGTTTAACCGATTAAAGCAAAAGGTCGATTAAATGAATACCCCTAGTTTGCATAGAAAATTATTATGAAATAATAAAACTTAAATAATTTTATTTAAATATCAGTAACTAAATTCTGTAACTTTATTAATTTAACTATATCGTTTAATAAAGAGAAACCTCTGCTACTTTAACAAATTTGTTATTCTCGTTTTCAAGGTAACAAATATTTGCTTTAAGAAATATCAACGACAAATATCTGTAAAAGAAATAATACCGACATAGTTTTGTTAAATATCTTTAATAAAAATATTCGCACTTAACAGCGACATAGTATGCTTGTGAACATACATACATATTTGTTAATAACAAAAATTAAAACGCATATTAAATAAATACATATTTATCTTCATTACTTGCTAAAGGAAACACAAAAACGTAAAATTTATAAAAAAGCCAAATATTGGCGCGTATTTTGTTGTTTGATTGCCGCACAAGAAGACAATAAATATTGGTGCATTTTTGTTATTTTTATTGACGCGCGGTTGCATAGCAAACAGTCACACGATTGCCGCACCATGGTTGCATTTGATTGGTAAAAGTAAGCACAATATTGTCCTCGATTGGCACATGAGCCAATTGCATGTGCAGTCACACGATTGGTGTATTAAAAAGTGTGAAAATTGGTGCATTGCGGCAAGCGTGTGATCCCAGCTTTAAGCTTTGCAATTGAGAAAAATATGACGTATATAAAATTAAATAAAAAGTAGGACATTTCAAAAACGCTGATACCTACAAAAACAAACAATTTAAATACCTTAAAATCCGTCTTCTCAAGAAATCTCTGAATAAAATAATTTATTTCTTAATGCCATTAAAAAAAATCTGTTAAATAAGTTTGAAAACTAAAGCTTTCCATATCTTCTTTATGCCTTATTTAAGGTTAAATATGTTCATCACCTAAATACATATTGACAATGATCCACGTTCCTTTTATTTCCCTTTCTATACATAATTTTTTTAAATAAAACAACTTAAAAAATATGTGTGCAATTTGATCTTTTCAGTTATTTATTTAGTGATTATTAGTTTCATTCTCTTGCCAACCATTATCCCCTAATAACACTTATTATAACGATCGGCATAATGAGGGATCAGTCTGTTTCATTATTGTATACCTTGCTCCCCTAATACTTGACACTTTAACTCTTTTTCTGTTTCCAGTAAATAGTAATTTAGATTTTATCCTTCAAAAGTTACTATGTACTTATTATCTAAAACATTCTTCATTATCATACCACTTGATTTGATGTAAATGATAAGTAATACAATTTCTAGCCACACTCAGTATATACATGCAACATGTTTTCATACCACAAGTACAACAAACAACTAACAATTACTTACTTGCTGCATACAACAATGTAACAGCAACTGCAAACACAAGATGCATGTTTTTAAACAATAAAAGAGTTTTTTCTCCCCATTTAGTGTATGTATGTCTCTGCTTAATAATCACTTGGGTTCATGGGTGCAAAATATTTTGTGACTTTGTCTAAATGGAAACAGAGGGAAACTTAAAAAGCCAATGCCGACAATAAACATAGGTTGCATTGGAAGACTAAATGGACCCCTCTAACCAAATCACCTCTGCCAGGTACCAGTACTCCTATTTCACGGCTAAGTGTCATTTGTTTTTACTCATACTCCAGCTACTTACTACCAAAAGTTCTACTGCTGAAAACTGCCAGTGCTGTCGCTGCTGCTTTTGCTATGATATGCCTTTTGTTGGCATTGTGACAAATGATGGCGATTAGACATGTGTCATTTTGTAAAATGCGTCTGCGTGCTGTGTGTGATTTGTTGGTGTTTTTTTTTTGCCCAAAATAGCCTTCATATATTGCAAATATTTGTTGGAGTTTTTGCTACTTCTATTTGAATATCGTTTGGAAGAGATGTGAGGTTAATCCGTTTTTTACACCATCAAATGATAGTATTAGGGAGATGCTTTTAACACTTATTAAAGTATTTAACAGACATAAAAATTTTCTACATAACTAAGTGCCACCCTTATAAACTGAATGCATGTTGCAACAATGATACGCGAAAAATAATTGTTATGGCTAAAATTATAGTCGTCGTCGGCTGTGTAGCATGGCTGGCCATACAAATAACTGGAAAGGCTGCTCTAGAGGTAGACAGTCTGTATTGACCGTTAAATACCATTGAATGCATGCAACATTGACATTAATTCATAGATTAATTGCTGTCATTCAAGAATGACATATGATTATTTTGTGTTGTTCATTTTTTTCGGGGGTTTTTGCTGATGTTGTGCAATTTTTTGAAAGGGATTTTAAAACCATTTATACTGTCTGCCCTTTGGCGAAGTCAAAACGGATGAATGAGGTGTAGAGTTTAATGTGTCTGGGGGGAAAGTTTTTCTCCTTTTTTATGTTTAATGTTTAAAACAGCAATCAATTATTTCTATCGCTTATTGGAAATCTTTGATGTTTGCTAGACGCTATTTTTTTCTTTTATGGGATTTTCATTTATATAAAAATTTTTGCTGACTCCATGCATGCATGTTTTAACACGCCTTCTTTTTTTCTGCTGTTGTTTCAATAAATTACAATAAATAAAGTTGTTTTTTAACGCTTTACATTTAAGCCATTTTTCCCCCAATACAGTTTTTTTTTCTCAATAACTTAAATTGTAATTTATACTTTATCATTGTTACTAAATCTAGCATGAATGAAACTATACGCAATATGTATGTGGTTTGAGACCACATTAACACAGCATGTGTTATAAGCCACCGAAAAAAAGACTTCTTTCTCAATCACTGTTAAATATTATTGTTATTAATGCCACCCACCCCAGTACAGTGCCGCACTTACTCTTACCCCATCCGATAGGGTTGATTACTCTGTGCATGTTGTGCAATTGGTGCTTGCTAAGTTACCTTGTATATAATTGTGTGTAAGTGTATTTGGGGAAGGGTGAGGAAGTTAATGTCGCCGTCCTACTGTTTGTATTGATTACGTATAACTTCTTATTTTGTTACTTAATCCTCTTGTTTGTCGTTCCAACAACGTTTTCTTTAACGCAATGTTGCACACAATCAGCATCATAATAAAATGTGTAAGCGACGCAACCACCACCACCGACACCATCAACTAATCGCCCGCCCTTTTTTTATCACGCGTTTACCGAGTTGCAGTTTTGTGTAATTTTTGTACGTCTTGTGGTGAACTGTGGGCCAGGAGAAATATTGCTATTGAATGGTTCTTTAATAATGTAAAATTTCAAAAAATTTTTTTTCAAAAAAAAATTTCAACAGCGTGTGATTATTTGTTCAAACCGATGCTCAAACAAAAATCTTCTACAAGTGCTTGTCGGAGACATAATATTTGCAGATCCTAACTTTGACTTGCCTCTGGTATCTGCGGAAACCGCTTGGAAGTTGTGGCTTATATCCAAGTCACGGGAATGAGATTTAAAAATGCCGGGTCTGAAATATTTTCCGTAACGAAATTGGGTGACCGCTCTGCTAGCTGATATCTCTGAATATTTTTCCTTTTTAATTGAAACAGCTTTTCTAATGGTGGATAGAATAGTTGCAGTTCCTAAGCAATATATTAACTACAAGATTCGAGAAGTTTTGTTCTGGAACTTATTTCTCTATCTACACTCATAGAATAATGCATCTTTATATTGATGATGCCCCTAACATCAGAATTGTGATAGCAATGATATTACAAATGGCATCAATGAGGCAAAAAGTGACATCAATGCCGAACGTCATCGTAAATTATGGCCTTTTTATGCGTCATCTATGCCATGACTCACCCGTCAATTCGATGCCGCACCCAATCAAAAATGCGGCTTCCAACGAAGCAGGTTTGTAAGGGAGGAATGTAAGATTTTAGCTTACCATATCGCTTACGGTAGGCATGCATTTTATATGGTGAGTTCATCCTTTCAAGCAATACATTTTTGACAAAAAAGCGCTTTATTCAATGCATATAAAAAGCAGAGTACGAAAACAAACAAAACGAAACGTTTGCTTTCGTTTTGTTTTGTTCTTTGCAGTGAGTAAAACAAAAACAAAACCAAAACAATGAGAATGATTGTGCCATTTTGTTTTGTATTATTTTTGCTCGTGAGCGCAAATTGTACATTAACATAAACGTACACAGCTGGAAAAGAAAAGAGTAAGAACAATATTGAAACATTTAGAGAAAAAACGTTTGACAAACGTTTGGTAATTGATTTACTCACTACTATTGTTTCTAAGTGAAATAAAAAAGAGGTTTTTAGGTTTTTTTGTTTTTATTAATGCTTATTTTGACTACCATAGTAATTAAAAAAAAAAAACAAATTAAATTAAATAAAAAGTGATTCAAAGAAAAAAGAAATCATTTTTTGGACGAGGCATTGTGGATTTTACTCTTGTTATGCCACTACAAGAACTAAATCAATTACTCAAAACAAAACGTTTCTCTATCTGTTTTGTACTCAGGTGTACGATTGTAACGGTAAATTAAATAATGCAGATGAGTGGAAAGCCAATTGTTTCGTTTTCTCTCTTTGACACTTGAAAAGTTTTTGTTTTGGTTTTGCTCATGTACAATACAATTTAAAAATTTTGAATAGTTTTGTACATTTTGCAAACGTTTGCAAAATGTTTTGTTTGTTTACATACTCTGATAAAAAGTGGTGAGTGTTGCTTTCGGATTTACACACTGAATCTTTTTTTACAGTTATTTTTTAGTATTCTCCCTTACAAACCTGCTTCGTAGTAAGGGAATGCCGTGCAGAGAACGGCTTTGTGCGATTGCAAAAAAGACGCATTAAATGAACACCAACAAATACACTCGCTTGCGGTCATACAATCAAACTTGCGCAACTGCAAACATTCGCTGCTGGTTTGCAGTCATTCAAATAATGCACATCGTGCTTTGTTATTTATACCATCGTTTAGCTTCGTTTGTCAATTAAGATGTTTGTGTGTTTGGTCCGACAATGATTGTTTTGGCAAAGAGAAAAAAATAAAAATAAAACAGCCAGAAATCAAGCAATTATTACTCATGTATTCAGCAGTTGCTATGTAGTACAAGAAAAAAAAATTTAAATGAAACTAAATCAGTGGCGTCAATTATGATTGTGTTGGTGAGATAACTTTTATCTCTTCCCTACAAATGAAATTGGACCACCTGATCCATTTTGATAAAATGGACTACTACATGGACTGTTCCGATGTAATGCAAGCATGGACCATGTCATTGTTAAAAAGTGTTTGTAGTGAGACGAAATGTCTTTGTTTTTTAACGACATGCTTTCGTTTTTAAACGACTTCAAAACTAATCCTCTTGAGTATACCATGGAGTAGTTTTAAAACTCCTCCTACGTGGTCCAAAGGTGGGTTATATGGTCCTCTCCTAGGACATCGTAATGTTAAATAGACCATGTTTTTTCCATACGTTTGGGTGACTTTTGGACTAGTCCTGGTCCCTTGCGAGCTACTCTTTACACGCGTGTTTGGACTGTTCCTATTATTTGCAGGGTTACATTCCCAGCGGGTGAAATGTGCTGCTGCGAGGCCTATTGTGGGGCGTAATTACTGATGTTTTCTAAAGAAAACAGAAATAAAACAAAACAGAAACAAAAATAATTAACAAAATTTTGACATCCAACAATGATAAATCTAAAAAAAAAGTTATCAGCAGGGCTTTTAAGCCCACCTGTAATAAATTTGCTTTGCACAACTATAAATATATTATTTCTGTTTAGAGGCCTCAAAACAGGCCTTGCGTTATTTCCCGCTGAATGAGAGTGTTTCTCAGTAAAAAATTATATTTTACGCTCGCAAAATAAAAAAGCGTACGCGAGTTCTGTTTGTACAAAGTATTGTTATTGTTGTTATTGTTGTTAATATTAACAAAGCGTCTCATCGAGTGGTCAATGCCCTGCAAATAATAGGACCAGTCCAAACACGCGTGGAAAAAGTAGTCCACAAGGGACCAGGACTAGTCCAAAAGTAACCCAAACGTATGGAAAACCCCTGGTCAATTTAGCATTACGATGTCCTAGGAGAGGACCATATAACCCAAAGGAGTAGTTTCAAAACTACTTTGAACTTTGTTTTGCAGGCATGGAGTTAATGTAAATTTGAGCGTATGAATTAATCAACAAAAATAGTGATTTTTAAAGTTCTCTGATGCCGTGACACTTGAAAAGTTATTTTTTTATAAAACTTGCTAAGATTTCGTTCACTAACTTAGCTGCATCTCTGTATGTCTTATTGCGTAGAGCATAGCTGTGCGCTTATTTTATAAATGTACCATTAGTGCTTCGCAAAATGATAAACATTTGCATTGAGCATTTTGTGTATTATAAACATTATTTTTATTAAAAAGTAAAATAAGAAATAAAAATTCCCATATTCTATTTGCTTAATGATTTAGTAAAATACATCAAATTTTTAATTAACGGTTAATAAATTTTTTAATTGAGAGTTATTTTCTTTACAAAGGGCGGAATACAACTAAAATGAAACAAGTATGTGTAACGGGTAAGCAAATAATAATATTCACTCATTTTGACTTAAGTAAATCCCAACGAATCAGTTTAATGACATCCCACTGATGACATTAGTTAAAATTTTTGACCTTGATGACAATTTGGCCAAGTGACGTTAAGGCTGAAATCACAATGATGAAAAGTGTCATGGAGTCAAAAATGAAGACACTTGTCATAGTACTGATGTCAAAATACTTCAGCGTTAGGACGCCTTTTCTGTCAGTGTATGGATATCCATGGAGTTACAACTTCTGCAATAAATTGAAGTTTAGGGTCTTCAAAATTATGGTTTATGAAAATGCAAGCTCTAGTACGCAAATTTTTTTTTTTATTCATAATTTTACAATATTTTTTTATAAATATTTATGTTTACAAAAGCAAAAATATTTTTTTATATAAACTGCTTTAAACACTTTAAACAAATTTTATTCTAATCAATAAAGAGAATTATAGCGTGCCTATTGAAACTTGTAAAATTTTACCCTGCATTACTAACCTTATATCAAGTCGCATAGTTGCTAACCATGGGTCTTATCGACCCATCAATTGTATTATCCATTGAAATAGTCTGAACTTATAAATTGATAAAACCTATACTTCTTTTGATAGATTTAAGTCTTTTATTGTTAAATTTTAATATACAATGGTGTGTTAAACAACTTACATATTTTAATTGAAATTAAGTGTGTATTCATTACAACATAGCTAAAAAAAAGTTAAAAAAAGTTATCCAGCCGAATTGCGCATAAAATTATGAGTTTTTAAGATATTGACGTCAAATAAAGTGCATTTGAAACCTGAAATATAATAGTAAAATGTTAGAAAGAAAAATTGGTATGGCTGAAATTTATCATTTGTATAACGGTATAACGGTATAATCTTTGTTACATTATTGCTAACTATGGGTCTAGTCGACCCAGGCTGTTTTTTTAAATAATTTTATATGCATAATATCATAAATATTCTTTATGTTTATTGTATATAAACGTTTAAATATAAACATATTTAGATTACACATACATATATCTTGAGTTAAAATATCGTCTTGTTTTTTTTTTTTTTTTAATTTAACAAGTTTGCGTGTCTGGGTCCATTCGACCCAGAGGTTAGTAATGGAGGGTTAAGTTTCCAATTTTTTGGGACAGCATTATTTGAGTATTTTTCGGTGTTTAATATAAATATACCTACTTGATATTCTACATTTAATTGTTATTTATACAAAAGTGTCTTTCTTTTAATAATGCTTTGTTTTAAAATAAACATTTTTGAAAGCAGATTTGCATTTTTGGGTAAAATTACACATTTGTTGATTTTTTTTATTCAAATAACTAGAAAATCGATTACCCTGCGGGAAATTTGTGTCAATTGGTCCAACAGACTGGTCCTGGGAGTTGTGAAAATAGAACTCATGGCCAGTGAAAGGAGAACCAATCATGTAACTGGCTTATGCAGAACAAAAAGGTAGAAAATGTAATGAATTACAGAACAGTCTTCACCGGTGGTGTGACAAATTTTTTTGGTCTTTCTAAAATTTGTTCTTGCCCTGCGGGAAATTTGTGTTAATTGGTTTTGAGGCACTTATCCCGTGACAAGTGAAAGCAGTTTTATAATAAAAAGGAACGAATTGTGATAGGTTAAAACAGAACATATCACTTAACTGGTGATAATGTGCTAGAAGAGTAGTTACTCCAGAAGGTAACTGAAAAACAACTTGCCATGTAACTGGATTTTGTGTGGGTAATGACTGATTGATTCTACCTGGTTCTATTACTTTAAATGAAGGGGATCCGCCCTAATAACATGGTTCATTCGGGACAATATTTGCGACAGGCATTATTTTAACTGAAATTTAATGTGTCCATTTAGGTTGTTTCTGTGACCTGTTACAAAGCGTCAAAAAGGTGCCAATTAACCCCCTCGTATGGGTTTTTTTTTTTTTTTTTAATTTCCTAAGCTAATCCCGCGAAGCTCTATGCTTGACTGCAGGAAAGAAACCAGAGTCTCTGGCGGGAATCGAACCCGAAACCTCGGCGCTGATAGACTAGCTCGCTACCAGCTAGCCTACCGGGGCACTTCTTCATATAAAGTGTTAGAACTCGAACCGGTCCCTATCACTATAGAACTGTCACGTGACAAGTTAAGTGTTAGTTCCCTTTCCTAAAGGGTGAATTCAATTCTTCGTTTTATTTTATTGTAGTAATACTACATTGTATTGAAATTATACAACATTGTAGTAACTGTCACTAAGCACGTCCATTAAGAATAGATGTGTGACTGGTCAAATGGTGTCAATTGACCCCCTGCAATGACAACCCCATGTAAAAGTGATAGGTCTAATTCATAGAAAGTGTTAAATTAGAACCGGTCCCTACCACCAAAGACCTATCACGGGACTAATTTGGTGTCAGTTCGCTTCCCTCTAGGGTAGTTTTAGACATCAAGAATATTTTAGCAAAAAATTATAAATTTAGCACAATCTTTTAGAGTCTAGAAGTCAAGCCATTTAGCACATTTTGCGCCACTCTATATTTGATGGTTAAACAAACTCAAGGAATAAGGAATTTTGTTGGCCAAATTGTTTATGTGAAATATTCGATCCAGAAAAAATGTGAATTTTTAATTTTCAACAGTATCAAACACCCTCAGCTGCTTAGAAATATGCATTTATTCGATTTTAATGAAAGCTTTTTTAATAAGGCTTAAATATTTATAAATAATTCGTTAATTTTTGTCAAGATGTTCAACGAAAAACAAAAAATCAGAATGCCTAAAAAAACTTACTGTACGCTTTTAAAATTTGCGAACAGGTACCCAAAAATGTTATTTAAAAAGACGAACTGGAAAACAAGAGCACTAATCATGTAAAATGCCAACGCCAAAGAATTACATTGAAAGCAAAACAAAGACATAAATATTTTGTAATTTTGTTATTGCTTTTTACAGAAATTCATGTACCGTTTAAAAATTTTCAATGTCACAAGCTATGCAGCGCTTGAAATTATAAAACGCAATGTGAATTTCTGTAAAAGTAGGGTATTCAGTCGATAAATTTTTGTTCCATTAATCGAAAAATTTTGGATGAATAATTTAAAGTTGCTAATTTTGATTAAATGATTAATCAAAGAACTTACACCGATAATCGAATATAAATAAGGTATAGTATAGTATTTTAAGTCGAATAAACAAACCAAATGTATGTGTGCGTTGGAATTGGAATTATTGGTTTTAAGAATGAAGTAGATAAAATGGAATATTTGTATGAACTTTCATTACAGGGTCGTTTTTAAAATTTTCTCGATTTAAATCCACTTCATTTCGATATCTATAACACGCCTGTATTTTTTAACAAAAAAATGCATGCGTTTCTCTCTTTAGAATGAGTTGGATTTACAAATTTATTACTGTAATCTAATAATGCTAAATTTAACCGGTGTCCAAAATGTATTGACGTAAATGTTCTTCAACAACTTTACTAATTTACCACTAAAAGTTGTACAATGAATAAATATTTTAAACAAGATATTTTGATCGATTCTCTAGAGGAAAGTATTTGCAGAAGCATAGAAGAGGATGAAGGAATGTCCTTGAAAAGTTTCAAAAAATCCAAGTGTCCGAAAGTGAAGCAACAATTTGGAGTTACATTGACAAGTTTTATTTAAAAAAGAATGTTTATTTACTTAATTATTAATTTTTTCTGAAATTATCGAAAAAAAAAAATCTCGTAATATATAAAATTTCTAGATTTAAATTTATTCGATTAATCGATTAATATAAAAATTTTATTCGTTTTATCGAATAAGTCAAAAATGGCAAATATTGATTAATCGTTTAATCGAACAAAAATAAAACCCGATTAATTGAACACCCTAGTAGAAAGCAACAACAAAATTACAAAATATTTATGACTTTGTTTTTGCTTTCAATGTTATTCTTTGGCGTTGCGCTGCATTTTACATGATTAGGGCCTAGGTCTTTTTAAGTATTTAAATTTATATAGCAGCATATTTAGGCCGTACTGCCACGAAAGCCCCACTCCGCGAAAAATAGTGTTAAAAGTTTTAGAACAGACTTCTTTAGTCCTATCCCCCAATAAGTATTTACAAAAATGTTGTGAAGAAAACAAATTTATTAAAAATAATTTCAATGTAAAACAAGTCAGAGTGCTATATTTGGCTATGCCGTATCTCATATAACCTTCGCCATGGTGCGATAAGAACAGAAAGTTTTATAAATACCGTTCTTTAGATATAAAGAAAGATTTAATAAACTTTGGAGGCTTTGGCTCTTTTCGTTCTCCGGATTAACAGAAATCTATAATGTGCCACACACACTTCTTCAATCCTACCTAATTTTTTGGAGAGGTTGATGTGATCAAATTAGAACAATTATTCTCCTACCGTTTTTAAGATAAAAAAATAAATCTATTTGTGCCACGCCCATTTCTCCAATCCGTCTCACATTTTGTCGTGTACCTAATTTGAAAAATTTGGCTGTTGCTGCTCTCTACGACCCATGTTCTGTAACTCTCGCGTCGAGAAAGTTTTCGACAGAAATGTGTGAAATGAAACAAAAATGCCATCAATTGAAACAAACAGCTATTTTTTTCACTTAACTGTATCTGTAACTTTTTTTTGGCGAGTACAAGCTGTCACGTAAGAAAATTACTCGCCAGTTTTCAGAAAAAGTGTGTCTGTAACATTTTGTGAGAAAAGTTCCCGCTTTGAATTGTCAAATAAACTCACGAATAAAAATGGGGCGAGAAAAAATTTTAATACTAAAAAACAATTAAAAATGCAAAATGCAGAGAATAATAAAAATTATATTTTGTGCTTGGCACATTTTTCATTGTTTTATTATTTTGCTTTTAACATTTTAATAAAATATACGAATGTCTTCAAAGCTCGTTTGCAAACAACAAACATTGAAGTCGCTCTTTACATAATTTGGTATAGCCGATGGTTGTATTTTCGCCGCCGTCGTTGAAAATCTTTTACATTTTGGTAAATTTTGGTCGCCGTCAACGATATGTGTTACTGGCGCTCTGAACGTCTGCAATGTCACATCGGCTTTGAGTGCAATATTATGACATTTATAACGTAACGACGTAATCTCTTTTGATAGTTTTCGACATTAGTTACAGACACACATTTCTCTCACTTTTCGAGAAACGATGGAATATTTTGTTTCACATCTTTTCGATGCAAAAAGTTCTTACTAAAGTTACAGAACATGGGTACAGATATGCATAAAAAAAATTAAGCAACAACTAGTGGCTTATGGGTAAAATAAGAGGTAGCCGTCGTTTTTGCTCATATCTTTGTAATTTATAGACCGCTCTAGCTGAATTTGTATAACAAACTTTAACGGAGTGTTTAACATCTTAGTCCCCATCAATTCTGTGATCTACGGAACCCCCATTTCAACTTACACATGGGCAGACGCACAGGCGCATATCGTTTAACCAACTTCGCTACTCAAAAGGACCAAAATTATATCGACCCATTTGCGCGAAACTATCGTATATGCCAATTTTTTTGAAATTGAGTTTTTGTGCAATCTTGTTCTACATTCAAAGAGACGTCGCCTGACAAAATATTGTAGGCGAATTCCACTTTGTTGCTCCAAAAATTGAATGTATATTTTCATTTTTATATTGCAAGTGATAGCAGAGAAAAGTAGAAAAATGGCTCTCCTGTAAAGTTTGGTTTTTTTAACATACGATAATTTCGCGCAAAGGGGTCGATATGTATATACTTTATATGAACTAAGATCAATATTGTAAAAGTAACAAACATAATGAAAAACTTATAAATCCCCTTTCCAGCTGTGGTGAAAGGCAAAAAAAAAAGATATATATAAAATCAGAACATGTATATCAATGATTTTTTATCCTGTCCCACTGTTAACCGTATTGCAACTTTTGTAAGTGACAAATCGTTAGATTAACTCAGTTGGAAAGAGGGCGTTTTATGGTTTTTACCAGAGTAACAAAACGCAGACTGTTGTGTTTCGTTTATTCAAAATGAAATACATTTTGATTATGTCGGATTTCTATAGAATTTTTTTGCTGTTGTTTGTTTTTGTTTTTGCTTTTAAATTTGTTTATTTCTTGTTCAGATTGTATTTTCTTTGCTATATTTTTGTATTTGGATAAATATATTTTTTTTGTCTATTAAAATAAAAAAAAAAAATAGCACTGTGAAAGTTGTTATTTTTACTTTAAAATATTTTTTTTTGCAGACACCCAAATTAACAATAAAAAGAAAAGTACGTGCAATGCACCCGAAATATACAAACTCACTCACAGTCTCAATAAATATTCACAAATATAGTCGTACTATAAAAATTGTATTAATGTTGTTATTTATAAGGCTGAGCATATACAAATTAATACGTGTGTGCGTTTGGGGAAATTTTGTATATGTTTGTTATAATGGCTGGATATTTGTTTATTAGTCAAAAACATTATTGGGGTTCAAAATACAACAAATACAAAAATATTTTCATTTGAAATTCATGAATTTACCAACGCATAAAATCCATTCATTCACTTGTTCATTTTCCCTCTCGTATTCAATACAACTCTATGCACTTATACCCCAACATTAACACTCACTTTCAAGTATATTTCATAATCATACTACTTTATGTTTCACAATAAATACTAATAAAATGCAAAAAATGGAAAGAAAATTAAAAAAAGGAAAATGAAATATAGTTTTTGTTGGCAATTTTGTTTAACTGTAGATAACCCATAGGGCATCGGGGCTACAATTTTAAATCTTTGAACTGTTACTTTAAAGATAAAGGGTTTTTCGAACAGATTTAGTTCACAATTATCCTATAATTTCTGTAGCCTTATTACAGCTACATGAGAGATCGTGAAATTTTTATTAAAATCATATTAAGAGCGCACATGATTATAGCCAACATGTTTATGTCTACGGCAATTAATTTTCCAATTGTAGAAATATTTAAATTTTTTTAATTAGAAAAAGTTAAATTGCTTAAGTTGTTCAAATATTTCTTTGGCCAAGAGAATTGATATTCCAGATTTTGTTGTTAGTAAGCCAATTATTTGGCTTCCCCAAACTAAGGTAGAAATGCATAAGACGCGGTTATTCGTCGACGAGCAACGTCCGTTTAAAAACTTTAGCGCATGAAAAAAGACAAGTTACATAACTCGCGTTTATGTTTAACACTTTGCTTATAGAGTTCTAAGCTTTGGATCTTATTTTTCGTTTTTGTAGTGCTGGTTTCTTAATCAATACAATTTTAAGTCTTATGGAACTATCAGAAACCAAATTCTACTACAATAGCAGTATTCATTAGATTTTGAGGCGTACAAAAAGGTTTTCGAGAGTGGGGTTAATATGGCAACTATGATAAATACTTCTAAGGAGAACTAAAAACATATGACACCAAAATGTTCTTTCTGCTGAGACCTTCGGAAGTAAACTTGTTTTCAACAGATAGACGGATGTGACTAAGTCGGATAATAATTTGCTGAAGCACCCAAAGTATATATGTGAGAGCGCATAGAGAAAGGGACCAGTAAGGTAAAGGGAACAGTAAAAACCAACTAAACAAAACAAGAGGTAGGGACGACCTACGCGCGTTTTGAAGGCTGGCCAACAAGGTTGAGATGTGTCGCTTTCAAATGAGACCAATACTAACACGCTCAGTGATTGTACACCAAAGATACAAAGATAAAATGGCTCTCCTGAACAAAACCCTTAGGTCCCTTTCTATTTTTCGCGTCGCATATACTAGCGTGGCCGTTATTTTTTTTTTATTTCTTATAATCTCTCCCCCTAAATCGGTTCAGTTTAATTAAAATAAAAAATACAAAACAATTTCATAGCGATAAGTTGAGTTCTAAGGGGCGTCCGCCCCTAAAACTTTGCCTTTAAGTCCATTTATATACAACCACGGTAATATATACTTTATTAAGTCTTAGATGAATATTAAAAAAAGTTTCAGACAAAATAAGTTTTCCCTCATTCATCACTAGCGGTGAAGGTAGGGTTGCCAGAAACCAAAATTACATCAACTGGACAATGTAAAAAAATAACCTGGATTTTGAAAAAATTACTGGAAAAAAGTACACTTTTAAGATATTTTAAAAAAGTAAAATTTTTTTTTAAAAAATAAAAGTCATTTTAACGTCATATTAAATTTTGTCAACTCAATTGGGGGGAACATGAATATTGCAATCAATTATTTTTTCAAACACCGATTTCGAAATATTGGCTAAAAATCTGTTTTCTGGTAGCTTATGAGGCTTTTTCCAAAAAAAAAATTAAATTTTTTCAAATCAAAAGGCGTGTTACTCAGTGAATTTTTATCCGATAAGTACATTTTAGATATGGGCTGAAAGAGGAAAGCTATTACTTTGCAACACTGTAATTCAAAATATCAGTTCTCAAGATTTTTGGAATAGCCTCATAACCTGCAAAAACAGGGGTTTCGTGAATATTTCGAAAACGCTTCTTGAGAAAAATAAATGGTTGCAGCCGCAATTAAGCTTAGAAAACATTTTATTTTGAGGTTATGGCAGAGAGTAAAAAATTTATAAACCAGTTTTATACAAGGGAGCACACTTTTTGTTGCCCATGAACTGATAGTTGCTTTTAAGGTTATTTAAGATGCCCTTGTTTTTGTAAATCAGTTTTAGTTGGTGAGGTGTCAAAAATGATGGCACTTGCGCGAGATGCATATACTAATAAGCATAACTTGGGAATGCCTTGCCATATTCAGTTAATAACACAATGACAAAATTTATTAACATAATCTTTCAGCCGCGCTTAGTTTCAGAGTTATCGTTGAATATTTGAAATAAAAAAAAAAAAGTTAAAAAAAGTTAAAAATTTTTTTTTTTTTTAAGTAAGAAAAAACAAAAATACAGTGTTCGAAAATAAACAGAACATTATTTAGCGTTCGGCTAACACACCCAGGAACGATATCTAATTTTTTAGATTTTGTGTGTTTTGTGTATATGTTTTGTTTGTGCTAAATTATTTTGCTGGCTTTTTGTTTTTTTCGTATGTGTATTTTGTCTCTGTAAAAAATGGAATTAAATGTTCTCATCTTTTGTTGAATTGGATAAAAACAGTATTATTTAATCATTTACTAAACAAACACTTTAAGCGTTTGTGTTTTCCACAATTCTACCGAACCGAATATACTTTTAGAATACTGCCACAAAGTACATTTTTGGTATAGTAGTAGCATGCGACCAAATATGAAATGAGTTTTATTTTCATTGAAAATACTGAAAACTTTTGATATTACATATGAGCACAAGGGGCTTAAGTGCCTTTTTCTAAAATTTAGTTTACATATGGAATTAAAGGTATAGTTCGGAGAAGTTGTTCAGAGCACAAGAGGTGAACACAAGAGGTGAACCGGACGTTAGATATAGTGAACAATTCGAGCACTTGACATTAAAATACCTGCTACGCTTGGAGCACAAGCGAAACAACCGCTTCTGTCTCATTATTTAAAATAAGTCACTTGAACCGCTTGTGCTTTAAGCCCCTCATATGTATTTAGAATTTAGTGCAACTCGTTGAATAATATTTTCTTAAAATATGAATCTTGCTAACAGGGGTTTTTTAATGCTCCAAAAATAGTTTACCATTATATGGGCATCACAGTGATCCTGGTACCGATCCTCTATAGTGCGAATATCTTCATAAAAATGTACCTGCAACAAAAAATTGTCAGATGAAGAAAAAAATTTCGTTTAGATTTGATATTTAAAGATTTTAAATCAGCAAATAGCTGCTATAAAGCTCCATGCAAGAGAAAAAAAAAATGAATTTCGTATTTTGGTTAATTACATCTTGATCGATCAAAAATTTTAAATCACATAAAACTATTTGTTTTCGCACATAAGTATTTACATACTTGGTATTGTTATATGCAGAATTTACTAACTCTTGCTTTAATTGTTAGCAAAATGTTTGAATATTTTTAAAACTTTTGTTAAAACATAGTCTTATTCAACTTTAAGCCTTTATTAGGTAGAAGGACTTTCTTTTCCTGTTTGTGAGCATGAATTATTTAAAATACTTACAGTACTTTCACAAAAGGCCGTACTAATTGAAATCAAAAAACAAACGAAATTAATTTATGTATGTTTATAGATTGAGAAGCACTGAATACTATACTGCACCTTATTCTTATAGTATTACACCTAATGGCGATATGCTTCATCAGCTCTCTGCATCGGGATGTTGGAAGGCGAGGACGTACGGTCATGCAGGGATCCTACAGAAGCAACCCATATCTGTGAAACGACCAACGGACCATATGATACCCCGTACAGACTTTTTTTAAGAAATTCAAAGTCATATTACGTTAAGGCGGGAATGGAATTGGGGATTCCTAGCTAATGAATACCGCACGGATTTACACAGATGAGGGACCTGTTGTGTTGGCTCTGTGGTTTTATCGGAGGAACTGCACGTGAATCTCTTTTTCCCTCTGCCAGATGGGGCCGCTGAAATACTTGCGATAAGAGAGGCATGTACAACACTGTACAGTGGGAACATCAGCGGCAAAATTAGCATTTTTGTCGATAGCCAGTCAGCTCTGATGTCACATTTAGTCACATAAAAGAACATCCAATCTCATCAACCAGGAAGAAGGAAGAACTATCCAGACTGGGCATCCTATCTGGCATTGCCCTAATTTGGATTCCTGTGCATAGACAAACTAGACAACCCAAGCCATTCCAGGTATCTGGCAAAAAAAAACGGCATAACGGTATCAATTCCAAGTTCTTTTTTTTCGTATTTAAATTCAACTGAACTTAGAAGAAATCTATTTCCCTTATTATAATTTTGTTGTTTATTCCCTCAAGAATATTCTAACATGGGTTAATTATCATGTAGAAAAATCCTTTTCCTTCTATGCTTCTTCTTCTCTTTAATCTGATATGTTATTGCATTCTGTTTGTTTCGCTTCGTTAACCATTTGTGTGCTTTTTTCGCGTTTTTTTTATTATTTATTATAATATTTTTTTTCCAATTTTCCTTTAGCGGAACAAACTCTTCAAGATTTTTTTTTTCTATTTTTAAATTATTTTCTCTCCTGTTGAATAGTTAAACTGAAAACCGTTGTTATCGTCACAAGAACAACATCAGCTAAGCAGGATGTTTAGTTCATTAACACCGGAAATAGGAGTTCGTTCTAGTGTCCAGTTGTTACGTTTAACATGTTCCATGTGCTTGTGTGTGTGTATGTGTGTGGCTATACAACAAGCACTGTGTTGTTAGTGGGTAATGACGTCGATGATAATAATGATGGTGATGTTGGGGGTGCTGATAACGATGTGCTGCTGATGAGGTTGGCGACGCTGATGATGATACTTTTCTATAAGCATCGTAATTCATGCATGCCTTTAACCGGAAAAGATAAAAAGGATGTTGATTATATTAGTTGAGATCCTTCATGTGCACAAAGTCATCAGAGGTAGTTTTTTCTTTGGTTTTACTAATTGCTTAAAATAAAAATGTAACAAGTGTCTAAGCGTTTGTGTAGTTTTTCTTTTAATTAACAATTATTGAGTTAAGATGCCTCTCAAATGTGAAGATTAATTTTTTAGTTTAGTTTAAGTGGTTATAAAAAATGCTTAATATTAAAGAGATTTTAAGCAGCTAATTAAGTGTGGACAAAATGTTTTGTTTGAAGAAATGGTTTAAAATTCTTGTAACTAACATTTTGTATACAATCAAAAAGATTATCTAGGCGATATTATACGGCAGTTTCACTTTCTTTAAGTCATAAATGTATATTTTACCCAACATTTTGAAGAACTTCCTCGCGCTTTTTGGGGAAAATCATCTCAAAGAGAGATGCATTACCAAATAGTTCAGAATATAAAAAGTCATGTGCTTGTTATAACTAGGGTTTGCCTCAATTGTCAAAAGAGCTGCCCATTTATATACCTTGAGAGTGCAAGGCCAATGTATGTGTTCCTTAAACACGCATGCCCAAAAACTTGGAGGAATCCCAGATTCCTAAAAATTACATCACAGCCTTATATATAACCAATATAAGTTTTACAGAAACCGACTTTAAAGCGGTGTTCGAAAATAAATACTTAATATCGCACCTTAGAGTTCGGCTTGGTAGTTTTGTGTTAAACACAAACGCTAATAGTTTTTGTGTAGAAAATCATTAAAAAAATAAAGTTTCCCTGTTTGTCATCTTTCGAACACAAAAATAATACTGTTCTTACACAACTCAACAAAAAGATGAGAACATTAAATTCCGTTCGGTTTTTTTTTTAACAAGAAAATTCATTGTGTTCGATTGAGCTCATAAATGTTCGTTCGTTTCTTTTGTGCGTAGTGCTCTTTTGTCTGGTAAAAACCAAAAACTTTTTACAAAAACAAAATAAACATTCGAAAAAAAAACAAAAAGCCAGAAAAAAACAAAACACATACACAATACACACACAAGCTGTTCGAGCTGCGGTCGTTGATAAAATTGGTTGTTTGTGCATTTCCTTATCAATGTAAAAATAGAATTATTATAGAACATTAAATTATTATGTTTGTCTACAGTATAACAACAATTGTAATTTAACGAATATGTATACAAATTTTTAGGAAACTGTAACCTCTTTGCGAAGGTGAACCTAATACCTTAATCCTGTATGTGTACTTAAAATTGCCAGAACCTATAAGGTTACGCATGTGTTATATGGTAGTCCTTAGGACTTTGTAGGTCTTTGACTGGTTATTGTTGAGTAGAGTTGTCATTTATTCGCCTTTCAACTTTGTTCGAATAATTCAAATAATTGTTTTTGTTCGTTGGATCGAACGATTAAATTTAAAAAATTATTCGATTAATCGATGAGAATAACGAATAAAAAATATTATTATTACAAAAAATTTAGATTTTACTATTCCGTTCTATTCCGTTCTCGTAACTATCTTCTTTATTTTTATAATTGCTTGTCAAATATTTGTTTAATAAGAACATAAAATACATTTTTGAAATACTATGAGTACTTAACACGCTTTTCGCTTACTAAACATTGAGATTAATCACAATCAGGGCTATGGCTACAATTTCAAACCAAATTCAACCATGGAAAGGTACGCAATCAGGAGAATTGTGCGTTTATTTCAGCAAACCGGGTCTGTAGGAAATGTGAAAACAGCTGTGCATGCAGCTCGTTGATGGGCTGGTGGCGTCATCGGGCCGCATTTCTTCGACAATGGTGTTCGATATCACGACATGCACGCAGAGAAAAAATATGGTTGTGTATGGTTACGGCAACAACACTATGTTTAATGTAACAATATATTGTTGTCGTACACAAACAATTGTTATTTTTATTTAATATCAACAATATTACAGTTACTGTAAACATATCAATGTGTATCGCAATTATGAATTTGAGAATTGTTGACCGAAAAATAATTATTTTTCTAACAACTTAATTATGATAACTTTCTAAACATATTATTTTTCTCACAACCATATCATGATATATAATAGCCATAACATGATAACTTTCTATACATTTATCATATTATGTTAAAGATGCAATCAAACTATTTTTACTCTAATCATATTATGTTAGCGCCATTTGTAAAATAATTTTGAAGCAGTTGTGTCGTTTTTTTTATTTGTGAGCGGTTAAACAATTAAAATATAAAATTCCATAAAAAAATAAGTCTAAAGAAATTAAAAAATTAAAATATTAGCGGAGTTCATTCAAGTATTAGTGATGTGATAGTGCAAATGCAAAATATCATAGTTTTTTTTTGTAAAATCCAACAACAAAACACACAGAGATTTCGTTATATTTTATAAAATTGCTACGATATTTCATCAACATCTCAAAATCGAAAAAATGAACACACGCGGTCGCCCATGAAAACCACAAATTTTTCATTTGCTCTTTTGCAAGCTTTATATTGAAGTCCGCTATTTGATTAACATTAAGAAAAATTGTAAAAAGCCACAAAATAAAAAATCGATGCAAAAATATTTTGATTTATTTTGTATTTTTATGATTGCTTCTAAATTTATTATGATTAACATGACAATAATATGATTAATTTCTTAGCTTATTATGATTAACATGACAATAATTTGATTACTTCTTAACTTAGTATGATTAACAGAATAATAATATGATTAAGGGAAAAATATTATGATGACATATTACGAGTATATTTAGTCATAATATGATTCAATAATAATCTTAACATGGTGACTACAATCATAATTCTTATCATAATATGTTGCTCTTAGAATATGTTTACCACAACCATGTTTTTTCTTTGCGTGTGATAACGGACTTCTTGTAGCCAGAAATTGAGAATATGAACATGGAAGATATGTGGTTCCAACTCTTTTGCGCTCTTTTAGCTCTTTTGCGCGAGAAATTCAATGGTCGTGTTAAAAGAAAAATTGTACGTCAATAAGGCAAAAACAATTCAAGAGGATAAGATAATTCAGCACATTAACGATATAGAACCTTCATTTTGTCTCAGAATCATTGAAAATATGGGCCATCGGAAAGAGGTATGCCACTGTAGCCGTGGCGAGCATTTGGCCGATATTTTGTTTTGAAACATAGTTGTCATAGATCTTTCTATAACAATAAAACATATTCTCTGAAAACTTTATGTTTTATTTACAATTAACATCGTGCGTTTTGGTTGGACCGCCCCACAGTGGGAAATTTTACGAGAAGGCGGTCAAAATTCCATAACTTTTGACTGGATCGGTATTTTTTTATGCGATTTTTTTTGCTCGATAGGTGCGGTGTTAGGCTTTAATTTGCACTATAAAACGTAAAATTCGACTGATAGGAGCAAAAGTTATGGGGAGTTCAAAATGCATTTTCATTTTTTTGTTGAGTTTCGGTGTAAAAGTTGAATATTTCATATATGATTTTTTTATAATTTATCATTATTTCTCTTGTATTTTACAACTGGTACTTATTTTTTTATTGTCGAACTTAGATCCTGTCAGAAAATGCCAATATTTGGCCCCTGTAAATTTTTTAGTCCCAATATTCACAGGGGCCAAAGGTTGGCTTTTTTGGGACGAGACGAGTTGTTATAAGGATACAACTGAAAAGGAATATTTTGAAAAATGCCCAAATAGCATTCTTGGCTATCGATAACATTTTAGGTAACTCAACTTTTATTTTTGGTTTGAGATGTATGTGTATTTTATTTTTATATATTAACTAGCTTAACCCGGTGAGCTTCGCTACACTTCTTGAAATGAGAGATATTTAATATATACATCCTATGGGAGGTATTTCCCCCCTGCGCCAACCCGCTTTATTTTTTTTCTCAAAAGTGTGGTATACCATAAGAGTGACTTCTACAAAGTTTGAACATTCTTACTATAACAATTCTTAAGATATGCTATATTAAACATTGGCGCCCTATGGGGGTGACACTTCCCCCGCTGCTACTTTATTTCAATTTTGGGACTCAGAAGATCCTACTACCAAAATTTCAACAAAATGCGTGCAGTGGCTCTTATTAATATTTCTATCTATGAGGGGTACTGCTCCTCCCCTGTCTCTCCCGCCCATTTTTATATTGAAAATTTATAGTTTACTATAATAGTAGCTTAAACCACGTTTGAAGACTCTCCCTTTAATAGTTCTTCAGTTGAGCGATATTTAATGCATGCATCCTATGGGAGGTATTTCCCCCCCTGCGCCGACCCGCTTTATTTTTATTTTCAAAAGTGTAGTATACCATAAGAGTGACTTCTAGAAAGTTTGAACATTCTCACTATAACAGTTCTTAAGATATGCGATGTTAAACATTGGCGTCCTATGGGGGATTCAAATACCCCCGCTGCTATTTTATTTCAATTTCGGGGCTCAGAAGATCCTACTACAAAAAGTTTAGCAAAATGCGTCCAGCGGCTCTTAAGATATGCGATAATAAATATTGGCATCCTATGGGGGGTACCAATTCCCCTGCCCCTATCGAAAAAATAAGTAGCCTATTTTATTTTTAGGGCTCACGTGATGTTACTGTAAAAATTTCAGGAAAATCGGTTCAGTAGTTTCGGAGTCTATAAGCCAACAAACAAACAAACACACAAACATACAAACATTTTTCATTTTTATATATATAGATAGATGCTCGCGGAAGAATCTGTAGTCTTTGTTACTTTTTTCTTGCGCTTCTTCAGATAGATCTTCAACTGGTAGCATATTGTGTTGAAATATTTGTTCCCCATGGTATAAAATTTTATGAACTGTGGTTGGCATATGTCTCCAAGAGTATTTTTTGTTATAAAGAATTGCTGTTTCATTTGCATACTGGCCAAATTTTTTTGCATTTATCTTTCTGCTACATGATATAACTTGTAAAATGATCTGGAATCGTCTTATTAATTCAAAATGTACTCCTGTGATAATTTATGTGGCCTGAACTGCTTTATTTGTCGAAAATTCTTTAAGACTCATCATCTTTAATTTCAGTAATGTGTCCTTGCAGGACTTATTTTTTTAACCGAATATCTTACTTTGGGTCACAGAAATTGCTGTAGTTCGCAAGGTCGTGCCCAGACGTGTTTACAATGGGGTATAGAAATGTAGGTTAGATTCTGGACTACAAGAGAGTATAGATTTTTTTTTGACGCGTTTTGACGGGCAGGACTTATGCTCTATAAAGTCGGAAATTTCAGAGAAATTTTGACATTAAAAAAAAAAAAAAAATTAAATAGTTCTAGAGGTCGTAGAGTTTAATGCTTTAAACCACGTGTAGCTAATAAAATAAACTAATTCACAAAACTTATTCTGTCAAAAAATCTTAAAAAACAAAAAAGTTATTAGCATTTCAACTTCAAAAATTTACTCAGAAATTCAAAACTATAACCAAATATTGAGAAAGTCCATTTCGGACCACCCTGTTCTCAATGAAATAGTTGAAATAGGGTTGAAATTTTTTGGCTCCCGAGGTTCACTAGTATTTACTTTCACATGAATAAAAAAATTTTAAGATCGGAGAACATAAAAAAAAATAATTTTGGCCGCCTTCTCAAAATATGAACCAGTGTGCGCCCTTTATAAACTCATTAAAAACGTATCAGAATAAATCAAATTCTAAGCTTTTATTTATTTTTTAATAAAAAAATTGTTCGATTAATCGACATTAATTAATCGATTTATTCGTTATTCGAAAATCGCAATTTTAAAATTAATCGAACAAGAGTTTGGTTTTGTTTGATCGATTAATCGAATTAATCTTAATCGGCTGACAACTCTATTGTTGAGGCTTCTTTGGATATTACGTGGTGGGTATAGTTTATAATATTATTATGTAGATAAAAGCTCAAGGGTGTTAGATAATGGACTAATTTATATCTATCAGTAAGCTAAGACAATTTAAGGGCTGCTGTCGGATCTCTCTCTATGCTGCTGTTATAGAACAGAGTTGTCTTTAAGTAAATAATCCAGGCAAATACTTTCTTGAAGACAATTGGTTTTCGCACACTTGGGCTTGTGAAAATATACTATATTAGATTCTTAACCCTCCGATAACCAGCAATATTTTTAACGCTCCATAACCAGTAAGGTCCCTAGGGACCACATGTATTTATGTATATAGCGGATTTCAGCATTAGTACCATGGCAAGTTTTAAAAATATGCACGCGAAAAAACACAACCTTAATATTTTTAATATTAAGGTTGTTTATTACACAGTATACCAGCGCTTTGCAAATGATCATGTCGGTTTTCTACGTAGTAAATGCCTTTAATTCTAAACAAAATTAAGAAAAGGTATGAAAAGCATATGAAACCTTTTTAAAACGCTCCATAGTATTTCAAATATCAAAGTCATGGATTCCTAAAAAAACGTAACGTAACGTCTCTTGTAACGATATCAGTCATCGATGGGTTAACGGGAAAATTCCACGGTCAGCTGTAAAATAATTAAGGTCCAATTAATATAATAAAAAAGCGAACATGCTTCTTCTTATGTATTCTAATATCGTGATATTTTCGTACTTGGGTTTCATCTTTTCTAGTTCATAATAAATTTAATCCCATATGAATGATTTCTGAAACGATTGAAATGAGAATGAGATTGAAAAAAAGTCAAGTGTAAATTTTTTTTAATGGGACTAGCTGCTGTTTTACCCGCGAATAAATGAACACAAAAAATATCAAATATGGGGTTTGTATACACGCAGAGAAAAAATATGGTTGGGCATGGTTACGGCAACAACACTATGTTTAATGTAACAATATATTGTTGTCTTACACAAATAATTGTTATTTTTATTAAATATCAGCAATATTATAGTTACTGTAAACATATCAATGCTTATCGCAATTATGAAATTAAGAATTGTTGACTGAAAAATAATTATTTTTCTAACAACTTAATTTTGATAACTTTCTAAACATATAATATTTCTCACAACCATATCATGATATTTAATAGCCATAACATGATAACATTCTATACATTTATCATATTATGTTAATGATGCAATCAAACTTTTTTTACACTAATTATATTATGTTAGCGCCATTTGTAAAATAATTTTGAAGCAGTTGTATCGTTTTTTTTTATTTGTGAGCGGTTAAACAATTAAAAGATACAATTCCATAAAAAAATAAGTCTAAAGAAATTAAAAAATTAAAATATTAGCGGAGTTCATTCAAGTTTTAGTGATGTAATAGTGCAAATGCAAAATATCATACTTTTTTTTTTTGTAAAATCCAACAACAAAACACACAGAGATTTCGTTATATTTTATAAAAGTGCTACGATATTTCATCAACATCTTAAAATCGAAAAAATGGACACACGCGGTTGCCCATGAAAACCACAGATTTTTCATTTACACTTTTGCAATCCAAATATTGAACTCCGCTATTTGATTTACATTAAGCAAAATTGTAAAAAGCCACAAAATAAAAAATCGATGCAAAAATATTTTAATTTATTTTGTATTTTTATGACAGCTATGAAAGGTGATGTATCATAATATGATTGCTTCTAAATTTATTATGTTTAACATGATGATAATATGATTACTTCTTAGCTTATTATGATTAACATGACAATAAAATGATTAATTTCTTAGCTTATTATGATTAACATGACAATAATTTGATTACTTCTTAACTTAGTATGATTAACAGAATAATAATATGAATAAGGGAAAAATATTATGATGACATATTACGAGTATATTTAGTCATAATATGATTCAATAATAATCTTAATACTACTTAATGACTACAATCATAATTCTTATCATAATATGTTGCTCTTAGAATATGTTTACCACAACCATGTTTTTTCTTTGCGTGTATCCTGGGGTTTATCTTCGAGAAAGCCCGGAAACAAAGATATCAGCTTGTACAATTAATTACACTATGCTAGTTAAAAAAATAGACAAGCCGGGTACATGGCGTTTTAACATAATTTCGGTACGCTGAACTCGTTTTTTGACGTTAGCTTTTGTTTTCGAGGTATACCGGTATTTCGAAAATGGAGGAGGTTGAACAACATATATTAGCGTTACTCAAAAACGGTTTAGTTTATGGAAATTAAAAAAAAAAAAAAGAAATTCAGAAAATAATAAGGGGCTCACATACAAAACATGCGTGTGCCTAGCTTGTCTAAAAAAAGAGTAAATTTCGAGCACAGTGTTATTAAAATAGGTGAGGTTAGGTTCCACTGGCAGGCGAAATTAAACACAGCTTACGTGTGTCAAGCAATAAATTTTCGTTATGATTCCATGTTTTACTGTCTCCTAGAGTTCCCATACCACCTGGCTACCGGCATTCTCACTCAGCCAGCCGGTTTATACACTGAAGTAGTGGCTGCTATTCAAATTAATGTCAGATATACAAGTTTTGTCCCTAAGGCTTCATGGACCAAACAGTTTGAGTCTTAGCTCCCCAAATGAGGGAAACCATGTTCCATTAAATCGTCGCAGCTTTAACACAGGTCATTGTAAGCGAGCACAAGCCTCTTAGCGTGTTTTTCAAAAGGCTAATGGCGAGTTTTAACCACAAATTGGTTCCTGAGGTGAAGTCTATGAACCTTTTAAGTCCACTGAGTTCCCAACAGATAGTTTTACTTCTTATTATAAAAAGCTATAAAGTCAAGACCTTAACCCAATTTATCAACAATTAATTAGCCAATTTGTTTACAAAAAACAAATTCCCTCACTGGTGTAAACCACCGCCATTTGATCACAAAATACTTGGAGTGTTCTGTGAGTTTAAAGTAACATTTTTTGACCCATTAGCCATAGAGGCAATAAGATCTTAAAAAATGTTTAAACTTATCAGAAATTTCAGTTTGGAATCCACAAAAACCATTTTATTTATTTTTTAACTCAATAACCTTCAAAGTATGTTGTCACACTCACAAATACTTTATATTATGACCACAAAAACATTTTTAAAAATCTGTTGCAAACTGTTCAGATATTTTGGTTTAAGAACTGTTGATATTTTTTTTTTCGTTATTTGCGGATACAAAAAGGATGATAGCAATGACGATGATAATACTCCGTTCCATAACAGTTAGATAGAGCCACAAAAATGAGCCAACAACGAGACGGTTAAAAAACTCATAAATACAACAAAAATAAAACTCTATAAAAAGAGAAATTCAACTGGTATGAAGAACCAGCAATATAAAATCGGATACGTTATATATGGAATGAACAATGAAAAAGTATTTAACACCTGCACAGTACATGTACACAAGCACGCAACACGTAACACTTCCAAAAGCACCAGCAACTTCATTTCAAAGGAACATACACACTTTTTCCCGAAAATTCGTATGCTTTTGCAGGAAAAAGTTTAACAGGATAATAAAGGAGTATTTTTAAAAAACAAAGAACGAAAATATATTAAAAATATCAAAGAGAATATATTGAAAAGATTTTCGTCTTTGATGCTAATGAAACTTTATGGAAATGCTTTAAAATCTACGGGCTTTAAAAATAACTTTTTATTTAAAAGCAGAAAGTTGCTTATATTTTGCATTGTCCATTAAGCAAAAACAATATGAAAAGTGTCAGAATTTATTGTTAAATTTACTCGTTTTGTATGTCTCTCCTTTTAGTTACTGTGTATATAAATATTAAAAGTAACTTTCATGAAAATGTTTTTAACAAAAAAGTAAAAAAAAAAAATGTACCTTTCCCTAGTTAAATTTTTATAATTTTGCTGAATTTGCGTCTGCATCACAAATAATTTAAATCCTGCGTTTGAGTTTATTGTATTGTTCGGAATGTAACTCCAGACTTGTGGAGTATAGGTGAATAAAAATAAAATGATTTATAATGGCATCGTCATTTATCATATCAGGGAATATTGTTACATGAAATATACATGACTGTTTTTTTTCTTTCTTCCTCATAATTATCTGTCGCATGACCAAAGGACCTCTTAATACACTGAGAAAAGAAGGAGAAACATTGAAACTCTTTTTCAAATTTTTAATATTAAATGATGATCGGGTTCATAAATTACAATAAAGAAACATTTTGCCTGCTATCGGCATATTTTATTACATTAAATTTTGACAAGGCAAATACATTAAAATGAAGTTAATTACATAATGTTTTATACATTTGATAAATAAGGAATATTCTTCTATTAAACTTTTTGTTTTGTGTAGCAAAAAGTTATAACATAAACAAAATACTTTTTAGCGTACGGCTCACATGCCCAGAAACGATATTTATTTTTGTAGTGTTTGTGTATACTAACACAACCCTTATAGGGTTGGTAACTATTTTCAAAAAAGTAACGACCATTATTTAGTGTTCTGTTCTTCCTTATAAAACACAATAATTGTAGTGGTTTTGTGTACATTATATTTTAATGTTCTATAGTGTTTTTTTACATTGATGAAGGAATGAGCAAACAAAAGATTTTTGCAAAGAGCACAACATGAGGTTTAGTGTATATTTTGCATATGTTTTGTTTGTGTAAAATGTTTTGCTGCCTCTTTCGTTTTTTTTCGTATATTTATTTTGCTTTTGTAAACATTTTTTGGGATTTTTTACCAACCAAAAGGTTTTAAGCACAACTGTAACGAACATGAATTAGCTGCATCGAACACAACAAAGTTTGTGGTAAAAAAAAAAAGAATGTTATTTAATATTCTCATATTTTTGTTGAGTTGGATAAGTACAGTACAAGTTTTGTGTTTGAGGATCACAAACAAAGAAACACAATTATTTCAATGATTTACTGTATGTATAAACATGAAGCGTTTGTGTTTTCCAGAAATCTACCGAACCGAATACTAACGAACGGTATTTAATGCTTATTTGCGAACACTGGTTAATATAGACTACACAGTGTGACCGGCAAAATAAATATAATTTTATGTACAAAACTTCATTCAGTTTTTTATACCAACAAAAGTTCAGTGTCTTAACTTTATAACGTAAAATGCTGTGCTTGGCTTTGAAATTTTTGTGTATTGTGAAAGTTTTCCAAAATGTATAATTTGTTTTTATTAAGAAATGTTTATACATAATCCACAAAATTTTCTGTATTCAAAATTTTTTCAAAATTACAATTAAATATCTGAAAATACTTTAATAAATTCTTCAAGCTTAAGGTCACTTATTTATAAAATTAATTAAAAAAAAATTCCTGAAGAAGATTTCCAACGGAAATCGAAATATTGAAAATAAAAATATTTTAATTAATTTTATAAATAAGTGACCTTAAGCTTGAAGAATTTATTAAAGTATTTAATATAAAAAAAGGTCGAAGAAATAGGACTATAATTTACTAATTAAATATCTGGTATTTTATAAAGCTTTTTTGTAATAGTCCTTTTATTTAAATTTTTAGGAAGCAGTTTATACACTACCAGACCATATCTTGCATCTTCTTGTTGTTAAATATTTTCTAAATCTAGAAAGTTTTTCTAAATCTCACACACATTTTCGTATTGAGAATTGCCTGAACTCCAATTTTGGTCTTATTGAGAAAAAATCGTCCAAAAAACACTAGAATATTGTTTTAATTATCAGTCTCGAGATCAGTGTTGCCAATGTAGCTATTTAGTGGCTAGATTTAGCCATTTTTCACCCTGTTTAGCCATTAAAAAATGAGTTTAGCCATTAGCCATTTTTTTAGCCATTTTCCAACTTGCTTAGCCCTAAAAGTTTTTTGTCGTTTTTCTTTTAAAAGAACAATTTTTATATTATTATACAAATTTATAAAAGAAAAATAAATATTTTGAACAATTAAAACGCCTTTAATTTAAATCACAACTTTTACAAATGTTGAAAATCGCTATAAACTTTGACGCTGAAACATCTTTCAAAATAAAGGAACAGTATTCCACTATTAAATTTATAAAATGGATCAACACAAACATCGCTGTTTCTTTCTGGTTGCAAGTATTTCAATGCAGGCGGTAACAAAATTGTTTTAGAAATTTCAGAATTGATTATAAAGTTGCTCTCACTTCCATGGTCTAATGCTGAAGGGTGTTTAGCCAAGTAAACATCGTTAAAAGTATGAATATTATTTTTGTCAAGCTAATAGGGCCTAAATTTCTTCAATGTAAATAAAATTCAATTTTTAATAACAATATAATTTGAGAAATAGGTTACATTAAGCAACCGTTAGTTCGATTTTATCTATTGGGTAAATATTTTTACCATAACAATACAATATTTATACCACCACCACAATAGTGGAGAGGGTACTATGCGTTTGTGTTGATATCTGTAACACCTTAAAATATTAGTCTTTAGCCCACCTTTTCGTATACCGATTGACTCAGAATCACTTTCTGAGTCGAATTAACGATGTTTGTCATGTAAGCCTTGTGCGCAAATTACAAGTCGTAATTTAGAGATTATTTGATAACATTTTGTTCAAAGGTTCTAATGTGGTGTAGAGTATCATAAAGTCGGGTTTAACCGACTACACGTTCTTACTTGTTTTTTATTGTAGATCTGGACTCAAAAGGTTGGGTAAATGTTGTCGTGATTTTGATTTACCTTCAAATTATTTAAAACTTATGATTATTTGAAACTAATGGGTGATTCCTTTGAGATGAACAATAACGACATCGAATTTTTCGATGATTTAATTTTTTAATATTAATTTATTTTAATATTTATTTACGTTCATTCTTATTTAGCAAATTGATCTCAACTCACAATTTAATCGTTAACAAACTTTAAATGAATTATTTCTGTTTTGTTATTGAATTTTAATGTGTTTTTATTAAAAAAAGCTTTCAGCCATTTTTTAGCCATTTTTTCCGAACATTTAGCCATTTTTGGTCACCAAGTTTTGGCAACACTGCTCGAGATACTCGATAACAATAGAATATTCTAAACCAAACCAAAATTATCTTTCGATAAACCTTAAAAGAATTTTCATTGAAAAACACTTTAACAATTTTTTAAGCAAAAGATTCCATAGAAAAAGTTTTCTAGTGAAAATTTTTCACAGAACTTTTGCGGGTCTCTCGTTACAAAAACTTCTTTTGTAAAACTCAAAATATTTTATTAGGAAGATTATTCTTGGTAACACATTAATAAAATTTTCTTGAGCAAAATAACCGCTGACAACACTACAAAAAAGTTTTTAATGAAAAACGCTAAAACTATTTTTCAAGCTAGTGCTTTAGCTTTAAGATTTGTGGTAATTTTAATAAAAATAAATATCTAAATAAATAATATTATATTTTAAGAACAATTTTGATTTTGGTTGAACTGTTAATTTTTAATTTTTGATATTCTTTAATTAGGCTTGAGGTCATCAAATTTAATTTTCATTAAATTATTTTCACTGAGGGAAGGAATTTTTACAACTTGGAATTTTTATTAAAATTTATTAGAAAAATTATCAATAAATTTTAATTAAAATTCCAAGTTGTAAAAATTCCTTCCCTCAGTGAAAATAATTTAATTAAAGAATATTAAAAATTAATAAATAATATGTTCAAGCTTTAAGTTAAAGAAACTTCTCTCGGGAAACTCTTTGATAAAGAAAATTAGTCTCGATAGAACTCGAAAAATGTCCTGTAGCAAATTTTTCTCCCGATAGACACTTAAAATAATTTTTAAAAAAATCTTTCAAGCAATTTTTAATAGAAATTTTTGTTATTTTATAGAAAAAAGTTTCTAGTGTAAAATTTTCTACAGAAATACTTCCGACTATTTTGCCAATTTTTTTGTAGAGATAACAAGTCCCCATAACACTCGAGAAATGTTCTATTGCAAATATCCCTCTCGATAAACACTAAAAAAGTTTTTTAAAAAACACTTAAAAATTATTTATAAAAAATGTTTCTTAAAAAAGTGTATGAAATGACATTCATAACGTTTTTCGAGGGCTTCCCTAGAGAAATTGTGTAGAAAATTTTAAAAATTTCCTTCGAGAAACACTTAAAAAAAACATCCCAGTAAAAAACGTGCTCCAAAAGGAGCAGGTTTTTTGTATGAATTCATACCTCAAATCGCTTCAAACCTGCTGATGGGATGCCTGATTTTTGTATGGGGTGTTCCCGGTTTGGAGGACTATTTACTGCTGACAATAAGCGCTTCTTTTAACATGCAAACAAAGCGCTCCTAGAATGCTTTTTAAGTGCTAACTATATTAACATATTCATTAATGTTTTGCTTTTACTTGTTTAAATGCCTTTTTTCAATCATTTTCGTAAGCCATAATATATTTTTTTTTTTTCGCTTAAACCCCCTCTTCGTTGTCAGCACTAAAATAGCAGCTTTTTTGTATGTTTTATTCGTTATCATTAACTGCTTTATAAGAGCTCTCTAATTGAAGCGCTTGAGTATGCGCTTTTTCTCTGAAGTGCTTCAAAAAACCCAAATTTTTTTTACTGGGATGTTTTAAAATATGTATTTGTCCTGAGAAAAATCGAAAATACGCATGGAAAACATGCTCTTCGAAAAATATTTAAGATTTTCTGTAACAAAATTTCTCTCGATAACTCTGTCTTTTTGTTATTATCCTTAATCAAACAGTTATGGAAGTATGTGTAATCACCTTTTTATTTTTCTGCTCTTTTTTTTTTTGTCAAATTACGCATATTTATTAATGGTTTATATAATAAAATAACAGTAATGTTTAACAAAAAAAAAAAAAAATCTCAACTGTCAAAACTGACTGACAGTTTTTAAAGATGTCTATGTATACGTGGCCCTGACTCCGCATCTTTGTTTGTTTATTTTTATTGCACGCTGACTTAAAACCAACAACGATTCTATTGTATTTTATGTGGCAAGGTATTAAAGATATAAAATTGATACGTTGCAACAGCTTGTGCAACATTATGTATGATGGTTGAGCAACAGCATGCCAGTGCTTGTCATTGTTGTGATACGTTGCCGTAGTGTTACAAAGTCAAGTGCGTAAGTTGTGAAAAATGCAGTTATTTTCTATAGTGAAAGCATGAAAAGGATACGTCCTCCTTTGCCCTACGGCATAACGAAATATGAGTTTTATTTATATCAAAAATAAAAAAAGAAGATATTATGGTAATAAATTTTCAAGTACAATGTCAGCCAGAGCAGTGATGTTATTTCATTCAAAATTATTATGTTTTTTTTATATTTTCACTTAAAATTTTAATCGTTGTGGAAAATTGTCTATGGCAGCATATTTAAATTGACATTACTGCATTGTGTGTTTTTATTTTTTGTTGTAAATTTTTTATAACTTTATTTATTTTGATAATTATAATTAGTATTGTGGTTATTTTGTTGAACTATTTATGGTTTTTTAATCCAAATTTTTAATATTTTAATTAGGCTTAAGTTCATGAAATTTAATTTTTATTAAATTATTTTTGTGAAGAAAGGAATTTTACAACATGAAAATTAATTAAAATTGTTATTGATAATCTTTCATTCTTGACGTGGCTCGGGCTCGAACCCTGGCCGGCAGGTTACCATGACATGTTTCGATCGCAACCACTCGATCTCCTCAGATGGATTTGCCGTCTTACACTCGCAGCCATCGACGACTGCTGACGTCACTAGTCAAACATCAATCCTTAAACCAAATTGTATTTTAACATTTGGTAGATCGAAATTTGCTTTTCCTGAATGATTATCCACTTTAATTGATTTTACATGTTTTTTTCTTTTTACTTCTGTTTTTTCATACTTTCGTCAAGAATTTTTCTTGAAGTCCAAGTACATTTTTTGTTTTTTCACTTTGTCTTTCTCTTTTCTGTTGACCTTTTTCAGCACAACTTGAAGGACAAATGTACACATAGAGCTCGTGCCTTAGCTTTAACAATAATTAGTATTGTGGTTATTTTGTTGAACTATTTATGGTTTTTTAATCCAAATTTTTAATATTTTAATTAGGCTTAAGTTCATGAAATTTAATTTTTATTAAATTATTTTTGTGAAGAAAGGAATTTTACAACATGAAAATTAATTAAAATTGTTATTGATAATCTTTCATTCTTGACGTGGCTCGGGCTCGAACCCTGGCCGGCAGGTTACCATGACATGTTTCGATCGCAACCACTCGATCTCCTCAGATGGATTTATTTATTTATTTTGTTTCTTTTTTTTTTTTTTTTTGGAAAGTAAAGTTGTTTCTTTTTTTGTGAAAATCAGCCAGAGAATGGGTTAAAAAATAAGTATTTTTGTTTGCATATAAGTGAATGCGTATGAGTAATTAATGCTACTCATACCCACAGTATGACAAAGAATTAAAACAATATCTTGTTTTTTTATATTTAAGATTATTGATTAATTGTATATTTTATAGGAAAGGAACTTATAAAATTGTTTTATTCAAATATCTTTTTCAAAATTAGTGTGTACCAAAAAAATTTTTTTTTTTTGGATTTTTATGGGTGCTCAAGCATAATTTAAGAGCTTATAGGGTAAAGAATTTTTGAGATTTTTTTCAAAAATCGGGTCTGCCGGCCTTTTTTTAAGTTTTCTTCATAACTTTGTAAAAAACCATGATTTTTTTTAACTTTTAAGGAAATAATTCAAAAGAGAAATGTCGAAACTTTATTTTAGTGCACAAAGACTATACGTTTTGGCAATGCATTTGCTCATTTATGCACCTTTTTTTATTTATTTATTTAATCACGGTCTATGGACTTAAAAAGGAAAATAATCTACATTTTATAAGGATACTTAACTAATGGTTAACATTCAAGAATAAAATGATGTTACGCTTTAAAACATTAACGTTAATAAAGTAATCAAAAAAATTATAGAAATCACTAAAAGTTTTGCATAATCTCCTTAAAGGGGCAGCGTTTGCATAGTTAGTTTCAAAACACTGTAGATGAAGTGGTGCGAAGTTTCGAGTAGATCTAAGAGGTATATTGAAGTTTATTGTCTTCAGCAAGAACTCTGAGAAAATTGAACCATTTAAAAAATTTACTAAGCAAACAACGTTAAGCATGATGCGTCTGCTTTCTAAAGTCGGCAAATTAATTATAGAGAGTCTTGCAGAATATGGAAGAAGAAGATTCACATATGCATTCCATGTTGTATTTCCCAGACAAAATAAGAGAAATTGTTTTTGAACAGATTCAATGCGCTTCTTGTGATAATCAGTGTAGGGATCCCAAATAATAGAACCGTATTCCAGGATAGGCCTTACAAATGATGTATGCAAACGCTTGGTTATTATAGGATCAGTAAATTCTTTAGCCCATCGTTTGATAAAAGCAAGCACGCCACGAGCTTTATTCACCATCATGACAATATGCTTGTTAAAATTTAGTTCACAATCAAGTAGAACCCCTAAGTCTAGAAACTCTGTAACGAATTCTAGCTGATATCCCTACATTAAAATATTTCGTAATTTTTCCATAAATTTGTAAAAATGAAACAACCCAATAATACAGTTTGAAAGATCGAATCTGTATTCTAAGTCAAATTACTTTCATACTTTAAAAGTCTTATTCCTTCAATATTTTCCAGGAATATTTTTCTAAAATTAATATATGGTAAGTAACACCATGAGAAAAAAATTCCCAGATTCTAGATATTTTATTGTTATACTCACTATGTTAATGTCAGCGGCACCCATATATTTATAAAATTAGTCCTGCCCAAGTTGACCAGTTCGTCGTTGACGACATCGGTATGAATGATGTATGCACGACTTGTCCCTTATCGTCTAGGTTTTCTAGAAGACAAATTAGAGGAAATCATCATGTATGATAATATGAGCGACTTTGTCTTATAAGTTGTCTTCTAGCAAGGTCTTAATAGGATAGAATAGTATCAACGTTATTGTCTGAAAAGTTGTCTTGTATAAAAGCTGTTGATTGCAAAGGTTTCTTCTGCGGTAAATGAATGACTTCAATCACTTTCTTGGTTTGCTTAAAATACAGAAATCTTATTAATAATAAATTTTACGAGGACAATATAATGACGCAATTTGTTTTTTAATTTTGTTTTCTCTTTTTACCTACTTACAACTGCAATTCGAGTCGGAAAGAGCCCAACCAATTGTAGGGGAAATGAAAAAAAGGATAAACTCACTGTTTATTGTTGGTGTTTTGTTTTAGCTTTGATAATGTTACAAGTAAGACTTTGAGTGTTTAAAATTCTTATTCGCTTAGGATGTTATTTGTATAAAATATTTTAAGCTTTTCTAAAATCTTTGGAAAAGGTTTCCTGATGATCTGGTCTAAGCAACCAGTGAAATGCGCATAGAAGATAGCTTTCCCTCAACAATTAATTTCAGTGTACTTATTAAATGGAAATTTGGGAATTTAACACGTCATACAGAAATCTTATTAATTAAAATTTTCACATTTTTTTAATTGTTGACTTATAAACCTGCACAAAATTTACGAATTAGCACAAACCAGTAAAAACGAAATATGCTGCTGAGGGTAGTCGCAGGCTGGAAAATGGATAACATGAAGTTTATACTTTACTGTCAATTTAAGGATTGCTTTAAGAAGTCGAATATATAACATGTAACAGAAATTCAAATTCCAAATATATTAAAAAATTATCTGAAATAAATATCAATAAAAAATTGAAGACATTGTCATACATGTAGTCGCTGACGACAAGTAGGCGATATTGTCGTCTACGTAATCTTTCGATCAAATGAACGCCAAGAAGAGCGAGATTGTCTTTCTTTGTGCTGTGCACGTTTTAAGCAACACTTGTTCGAAAATGTCGTTGACGATTTTTGAAGTGGCCAACTGGGGCATTAATAAGCCACAAGTATATTAGAGTTTCCTCTGAACATGTGATGGTTAATAATAATAATAATAATAATTTAAATGATTTTGTTATTCGTGCTTTTTTATTTTCGATAAAAACACTGAAAATTTAAAGATTTTAGAAAAACTAAAGATATTAAACCAAATAAAACTGTCAAGCGTATAAGAATTATAAGCTACAGTTCTACTTATAACAATATTAAAGTTTAAACAAAAACATCAACAATAAACAGTGAGTTCATATCTTCTTACATTCCCCACTACAATTGATTGGAATTCTTCCAACATTATTTGTAGTTGTAAGTAGATTAAGAAAAAACAAAATGAAAACAAAAACATCGTGCAAAAGCATGTTGCCAGTTAATAGTATAGTTGATAGTTAATCACATCATGTTGAGCTTGGAAAAGAAGATTGTTAATTTAAACCCATATATTCGTAAGTGGTTAACAAATTCTGTATAATACATACCATAATATGGTTATGGTTTCTTACACAGCCCAAATATAACCACAATATGGTTAAGGTAAAATCGTTGGATAACGTTTCCTGACGATCTGGCCTAAGCAACCAGTGGAATGCGCATGGTTATAGCTTATCCCATCAACAATAAATTTCAGTTTAGCACAATTAAACGAAACCTTGTTAATTAATTTCTTGAATCCCAACATAAACTTTGATAACAATAATATGTTAGCAAAAAGTTTGTTAAAATAAGTTATGTTAGAAGTGACGATATCGTTACGTGTCTTTTTCCTGCCTAACTTCCATTTTAAAAAAGAAATAAAGCATATTCGTTCAAGTGCTACCCTACGCCACGTTCTTAAAGAAAATTTTTCGAGATTGTATGCTATTTGAGACCCATGGGCAATCATGGACCTGTCAGAACGAAACTATGTCATGAGGCTGAGATTCATGTAAAAGTTTTTTTTCAACGAATATTATTTAGTTATCTTTTTGAGATTTGTTGGCATTTAAGTGATTTAAGAAAGGTGATTTGTATAGAACGTATGGGTAATTTTGGAGCTACTACTACAAAATTGCACCAGGACATAGAAGCTATCGCAAAAGTAAATACTAACATTTGGCTGTAGGAAATATCGCCCAAAGAAAAATGGCCAAAAAAAAAAGAAATGAAAAATCGCCCAAATGAAGAATCGCCCAAAAGAACATGAAAAATAACCCAAAAAGTTAAATATGAAATTTTGCCAAAAAAAAAAAACGAAAAACAGCCTAAAATAAAAATGAAAAATGACCCAAAAAGAAAAAACGAATTTTTTCCAAAAAAAAAAAAAAAAAAAAAAAAATTAAATTACCCAATTTGCAAAACAGTGTTTATTATTCATATAAATTTAGTAACTTACAAATGTAAGAGAAAAACATGTTATATTATGGTCACAACCAACACAACTATTTTTAAACAAACTTATTTTACCATAATGTGGTTGTCGGTGACAATGATTTCGTTAAATTAAACATAATGTGGTCAAATTTTTTTAAAAATGGTTTTGTTGTTTTTCCTCTGGGTGCATATATTAAACATATAACGAAAACACTTTTGGGCGCAAGGATTTTCTCCCCTATGTTGTAACAAATACCGGCAGCGCATACTAAAGCGTCTCGGCATAGCCGGCTTCGGCCGGGCGCAAGGATTTTCTACTCTATGGTATAACAAAAACCGGCTTCGCTTACTAAAGCTTCTCTGCATAGCCGGCCTACGTCCGGGCGAAAGGATTTTCTCCTCTATGATATAACAAAGACCGGCTTCGCTAACTAAAGCTTCTCTGCGCAGACGGCCTTTGGGCGGGCGCAAGGATTTTTTCCTTTATGGTATAACAAGTACCGGTTTCGCTAAGTAAAGCTTCTTAAATCTGCCTTGTTTCCGAAGCAAGGCCGACTTCGCAGATAAGCTTTAGTTATCGAAGCCAGTATTTGTTATACCATAGAGGAGAAAATCCTTGCGCCTATCCGAAGGCCGGCTGGGCAGAGAAGCTTTAGTAAGCGAAGCCGGTTTTTGTTATACCATAGAGGAGGAAATCCTTGCCCCCGGCCGAAAGCCGTCTGTGCAGAGAAGCTTTAGTTAGCGAAGCCAGTACTTGTTTTTATCAAAGAGGAGAAAATCCTTGCGCCCGGCCATAGGCCGGCTATGCTTTCGAGTTTGTAAGCTATGCTTTCAAGTTTGTCCACGGACACTGGACGTTATGACATGCCACCTTTTTGCAATATGTCCCGTTATTTTTATAAATAACATTTAGGAATTCGTCGTATAGTAATAATGAATGATTTAGACAAATAGTATGCCCGAAAAAATGGGCTATTTTTCATATAATATTTTTGGGTGATTTTTCATAATACCCAATAGTAACGAAAAATAGCCCAAGAATTTTGGGTCACTTTTCAATGAATTCAGGCCCAATTTTACATGGAATTTTTTTGGGCGATTTTTCATTTATTTTTTTTGGCCATTTTTCTTTGTGCGATTTTTCCTACAGCCCTAACATTTATAAGAAAGTTGCCGTCAAGCTATATTTGGGAGTAGTATTTGTATTCCGACAAAACTTGGCAAGATGATTACTAATCATTGATTAGGATTGTAATTAAATAAGTTTGGGAAAAATTGTATCTTAATAACATCATTCTAAGTTGAACTTTTTTTCAAAAATAAACATGTGTATGGGCTATGTAAAATAATTGACCGAATCACATCGTTCTACCAAAAAAATATATTTTCTTTAAAATTGCGACCTGGCCGTTGCGGACAAGTTTTTAATGGACCGCCAGCATGCCAGATAGACGGAAGGACATCGTTAGGTCGATTTATGCAGTTATTGTTAGTCAATAGATATACTTAAGGGTGGGTCCAGAACAAAAATTTTAAGGTGTTTCAAACATCAGCACAAACGCATAATATCCTCTACACTATTGTGGTGTGCGAATAAAACCCTACAGCTAGGTCAACTGGGTTTTGAAAAGCGTTTAAGCAAAATTTTGATAAGGTTAATTAATGTCGTTCACATAACATTTGAGATGATTAATATGACGTTGCTTAAGAAAAAAAAAAAACACAACAAAACAATTTATATTTCTTAAAAGTATTAAAAATTTATAAAAACTTCACTAAAGTTATCAAAAGTTTGCGTTCATGGTGGCCGATCTTGCATTATACTTAGTTAAAGGTTTGTTAGGAGGATTCTATGATGTGATTAATGAAGTGATTTGGTTGGAATCATGTCCATTTTAAGTGATAAGGAAATCACTTCAATGTATGGGTAATCATCACGATTTTGATGTAGTTAGAGCTTTATCACATTCGAGTTGCTTAAATGCGTTTAAGAACCAAAGTGTGAATAGCAATAGCAATAGCTTTCTTTGTAAAGAAGACCGTTGGCGACCTTATCGACACCCTAACTTAACTGAAAGTTAAGTTGTTTAAATTCTTAGTACGCAATTCATCTAACAACGACTTAATTCGTATAGCATCCATAAGCCCAGGGAATGTGGGACATTAAGGCCGGGATTTAAGATATGGACTTACTTAGTTTAACGTAGTCTAAAAATCGAATTATTCCGGGAAAATGTGATTTTTTTTTTAGATTTAACTTAACCTAATTTAACTGAGATCTCAAAACCAGCCTAAGAGAGGAATCAGTTTTTTAACTATCTCTCTCATCCTTGTCTTAAAACCTGCAAATAACAATTAGAAAACTTTAAAAAAACTAAAAACAATTTAAACTTTAACAACTTTGAAAAATTTATCTACATTTTCTTTTTCCTAACACAAAAAGAGTCTTTTTTTTTACTCCATTTTTATTTTGTTTATACTTATTCATATGTTTACATTAAAAATGTTGTTTTTTTCTGTGGCATTGAAAATAATTTATTACATTAGCGGAAATATTAAGATGTGATTTGTTCTGCATGTCGCAGTTCAAGTGACGCCAAAGTTTTTCTAACCACACTATCTGCTAAGAAACGAAAAAAAAAAAAAAATATTAAATAAAATTGAAAAACTAAATGTTTGTGGTTGCATAAATCAAAGGAAAAAACTTGCTTTTTTCAAATTATACTTTTGCGTTTTGTTTATTTCTTGTTATAAAACAAACAAGATGTTGTATTGCCACCTCATACAGAGTGTCCTTTTCCTATTTGTATTTTTCTTTTCTTTTTTTGTTTTGTTTTTCTGTTTGGTTTTCTTTGTTTATGAAATTTTGTGAAATGGAGAAATAACACTCAAAGTAACCCAGCGATGATGTAGGAAAATTGATTTCGAGAAATACATCAAAAATGTTTCAAGAAAACTTTTCTCGAGAAATACAAAATATTTATATATCAAAATCTTTTTTAAAAATTTATACGAAAAGGGCTGCAGATAAAATTTCTTTTAATAACACTGTGCAATTTATAAAATGCAACCCTCTTCTCGTGTAGAATTTCTCAAAGTAATTATCGATAACCAAGAAAACTCTATTTGGGTTGCTCAGTGCAACAGAAGAACATTTCTATAACAAACAGTCGCTCGTAAAAATCTTTCGATAGGGACTCGCACAAATTCGCCTTGGTACTATCCAAAATTTTGAACACAAAATTTCTCTTGATCAACATTTTGCAACAATTGGCTATTAATAATTTCTTGCGAAATTTAAGAAAATTTTTCTTAACAGCCCTCGAATGTCATTTTTCACATTTGCTGGGCAAGTCTTAACTGCTCAATTTCTTGAGTAGTTGAACTGCGTTTTTTTTAAGCAATAAAAAAAAATTGTTGTTTATCTAGAGCTTCGCCATTTAGTCGCTTTTACCAAAGAGCTCTTGCAATTTTGGTAATTTGTGGTTTGAAGCATGCATCTGCCATGTTTTCACATACAAGTTTCCTTATTAAAAACAAAACAACAGACATAACATGAGTGTATACTACTTCCTTCTTAGAAATACCCTACAAAAGACAATGTAGGTTTAGGATGACTTGTTACACAACAAGATACCATTTTCAAAGAATGGATTGAATGAATGAGAAATAGAACGTTGATTTTTGTTTTTAACCAGGTATAGTGACCCTAAGTTCTTATAGATCCTTATGGAATGAAATGACTATAAAGTCAAAAAGTTTTAAGAACTTCGCAATTTATACGGGGGCGGGTGAATAAGTCCGTCACTCTTTAAATATCCAGTATCTGTTAGCTGGATTCCCCAATGCGTTTCGCAAAATATTACTGAGAGTGTTCTGCAGAACGATTCAACCATTTCGGTAAATTTAACTGAAAAACAAAGCTGCCATATGGCTTACATATATAAACAAATCTACAAAATACCAGCACAACTGTAAGTTTTTATTTCGAATTATTTAATAAAAGTGTGTTAAAGAAAATGGACGAGAAAAAAGGAAAGTGATTTTATTATTTTCAATTGAAATGCATTGTTAAAATTTTCTCAATTTTCAATTCAGTTTTTATGTACAAATTGAAAAATGTGGCATCTCAGTTCTATCTTTTCTTAAGGAAAATTAAAAAAATAAATCAATTTTAGTTAAAAGTTGCCGAACAAAATAAATTCTCCCTCTTTCAAAAGTAAGTGTTCTAACCGAAGCGAGTCATCAACTTAAGTAACTGCCGATGGGCAGTACTTCAACTTGTCTCTCATTTCTTAATTATTATTTTTCTTTGCTTACAAAATGTATTAATTTTTATGAAAATATGGAAGCATTCTTAAGAGAATAAAGGCCTTTTTCATAAAAAAATACTACAGGTTTATATCAGGTTTAAAAAAAAACGTTCTTAAATAAAATAGATTTTATTTCACGACGGCTTTCTACAACAAATTTTTATGTCAAACTGTACAGACCTAACTAGAATGTGCATATCGTGGTTCAAGCAAATTTGCAAATACATGTAATTCATACGAATCAAACCATATTGAACTTTAGGAAACTTTTTGTTAAGTTTTATAGAACTGCGATTTGCTTAAGCAAAGTGCGAGACTGATCGCACATTTCATATTTAACGAAATGCTGTTTTATTTTGTTTTTTAAATGCATTTGAGAGACTTTTCGTTAATTATTGACAGATGCTAAAGTTTCTTTATGCGCATTCTGGTTTTGCCTTTAAACGTCAAATACAATATAAAAAATTTGAGACAACTTACCAAGTTTACCAAAAAAAAAAAAATAAAGTGTTTAGAGGGACACACATAATTTCTACCAAAAAAAAATTAAAATATTTGCGGCGTTGCATAATTTCCGAGTTAGAAATTTCGAAAAATATTTGCTCATACTCAATTTACTTATGTATGGACGGAATAATGTGGGTATTATAAAAAACTAATTAAAAAAGTTAAAAGCTATCGAAATATCGTCAGTTCAGAATTGGTTTGACCTACCGACCATTTTTTTAAAAATTCAGTTAGGTATGGGGTATATATTTTGAATACCCCATTTTTGAATCCAAAATTTGTTTCGCGAAATTTTTTGTGGTTTCTGAGATATACAGCATTCATTCAGGACATTGCATGTTGAATTTTATGTTTTGAGGTCAAATATTAACGATAACTAAAAAATATCAGTTGTAGAACCCAAAACCTAAAGAAAGATATTAAATTTCCCGTATTTTCCATTTTGGTACTATTTACCCCCCCCCCCCCCCCCCCCCATTATAGTATCAAAAATTGCAAAATGTTTTGTAAAAAAGTACCAAAAGTAGTTGCGATTTTCACACCTTAAACGTTCGAATTTCGAAAAAGTACCAAACTTGTATTCGTATTTTTTTGATAAGTTTCGAATGTGGTATAAACTTTATTTCCAGGTTTATTGGATCAAAAGATAGATGGGCTGACAAAAACGTACCAAAATTCAGGTTTTACCCGTTTTCACCCTAAAAGAACCGAATTTCAAAAAAGCACCACACACCTGTCCACTAATTTTTCAAAAGAACAACGATATGTATTACAGTTTTTTGTATCTCTTTTAGTTTTGGAGATAAAAGGTTTCCGAATTTACCCTTTTTTACCTCCTAAACATTCGAATTTTTAAAAATCCCTTCCAAGTGGATCGATTTGGAGAGAGATCCACCTCTGGTCCAAATTTCAAGTCTTTAGCTTTAGGCGTTTAGGCTGTACGATGATGAATGAGTCAGTCACTCTCACAATAAGAGAGATCCACCTCTGCAGAGCTTTGGTCCAAATTTCAATAAGTATACGTATGCAGCACAAAAAGCCACTTTTTTAAGTTTTTTTTTAGAAAAGTGGCGTATGCGGCACAAAACAATATTTTTCATTTTCAAAAAAATATTATTAAATTCTAACTTTATTCATGAAAGTGCGCAAAGTTTAAATTTTTCTTCAAAACATATACCGGAAGCAGTGGTAAAAATATAAAAAATTCTATCGGCTAAAAATTACTAAATTAATAATAATTATTAATTAATAATTAAATTAATTTAATAAATTCAGGTTTTGATGGATTACATTCTTTAATTTTTCCTTTGTGTAGCTGTTACTGGGTTGAGAAAATTTTCAAGCCTAATTCAAGTAATTTCCCAAGCTATTCTATGATAACAATAATGGACAGTTATTATTCAAGATAAAACGAATAAAATATCCAAAGGCCCATAACTTAACAAATAAAGGATGCCGCTAAAAAATTCTTTTCGTTTTGAACTCACAGAAAAATGTTTTCTTAGTGGTTAAATTTTGCAGTCAATATCTCTTACTTCAATTAACTAGATTTAAGCCAAACATTTTCTTCGCACAAAAATATTGTTCGGAATGAATGGGAGTATCGAGCTTAACTGAATATATAACACTGTTCCCGTCAGCAGGCATCTGTCAGTCACTTCTCGCAAAATTTTAATAATCTAAGTCATTAAGCTTGTATTTGACAGTCATTGATAGCAGATTACCTCGTAATTTTGAGCAGAAAATGGAAAAAAGTAAACTATTGTGTTAATGGGCAGGCAAATTACCCTTTTTATGAGTTAGGCTACATACTACTTCCTCACCCGCCCTTTTTCGCGATTAAGCCGCAAAAGACTATTTAATGATTTCAAACTTGGAACAGGCCTTAAGCTGGAGTTCCGCAACACGTGTTTTATGCGCTTGATGAAATTGAAATTTTGAAAGTAATCCTACTTCATGCTTTCAATGCGCATATGCATTCCACGCATATGATGTGTAATTTGTCATTACAATTTTATACTGATCCTATTTTTTTTACAGATTCATTAACGCATCAACGTACTAAGCCAGTAGCGTAAACATCCAGCTTTATTGACACGGCTTTGTTATTCTAATAGACTTTAGAAGCGTTAATAGACTGCCCTGCAAAAACCTCTAGTGTGGCCCGGTTGTGCTGATATCTATCAAGTGTTTTTAGTATTTAATAAATATCAAATCCATTCCACAAAGTAGCGAAATCTAAATTCGAGTTAAATAATTTTCTCCACCTACCATCTTGAAAGCACCACAATTTCTTTATTTCAAGATCATTGTTAGAATTTTAATGATTCTATATAAATTTTGTGTAGTTTTATCTGTCTTACTATCACCACCACTGGCTGGCACAATCAGATGATTTTATTTTGTTGTATAAACACGAGTATGTACAACATCTTTTGGGTCTGGTGTAAGAGTAGTTTCATGGTGAAATTCTTTAAGAAGCTTTATTGCACTGCGTCTAACATTTATCATTTTTATTATACACAACAAATTTTTTTAAATATTTTTTTCCCAAATCTTCATCGTCGCCTTTTTGCTGTGTTCTTTTTCTTTTATTTTATACTTTTTTGTGCAGCTTTTTTTATTTTTCATTGAAACAAAAGCTGAAGCAACAGAAAGAAAAAATGCGCAGACATTAGACTTGATAAAAATGTTTATACGAATCGTCCTTCATGGTAAAAAGAAAAAACAGAAAGGAAGAACTGAAAAAATTAAATAAAGGAAACACAGTATAAGACAAGTTGGCTGGCTGGCTAACAGCAAATGCCAGTTGCAGAGGCAAAGACTTGAACTTGACTTTATATTTTGGCTGTGAAATTGTGTGTAGGGTTGACTGTGCGAGTGTGGCTTGTATTGTTTTTCTTTTTTTGTGCGTGTGTATGAGTGCTACAGGAAGTCGTTTGCGAACTTTGTCTTTCTTAAAACATAATTTTTTCTTCTTTACTTTCTTCTACATTCATACACCCAGCTCCTTTAAGTCTTGCTAGTGTACAATGAAATCGTAGCTGTATTAGTGTTTTGTATTAGTGTGCGTGGGTGTTTGGCTAACAGAAATTGTAATATCTTTTGTTTCTTTTCATTATTTTTCCTTTCTTCTCGAATACCGGCAATGAGTTTTTTGCTTCTTGTATTTGTTTCTTTTTGCCTGGTTATATTTCTGATTTTTCGCTGCAATGGAGCGGAAAAGTGTTTCTTCACATGTATGACTAAATGCCTGCTGCATGTCTAAAAAAGCTGCTTTAATAATTTGATTGAAGAAGAAATTGTTTAAAAGAAAAGTTTTTCTGTTTCTTTATTTATTTTAATTATAAAAATTTTTTGTAGCTACATATACATAAATATTTTATAAAATTATTTAGATTTTTTTTTCAACTACTTGGACTTTGTAATAACATTATTTAAAGTTAAAAGTTGATATGGGTTTAAAGGAGAGTTAAAAGGAATTTATAAATATTTTATTTAGAAAATTAATTAACAAAAATAAAACAATATCAAAAAGAAATTTTCGAGCTAATTGCAGAGATTTTATCTATAAAACTGTAAAGAGATCTTCATTATTATCGTGGTTGGCGAATTTTAAATACTCCTGCGACTGTTTGGCGATAGATTAGAGGAAATAAGTTCACGTAAGTTTTCCCAATAGGTATATTGTAACGTGGTTTTATTCATCGGCTGAGGTAACTCAGACGAGTCCAGGGTTTACTTACGGATCCACTAACCTTAAGTGAGAAGACGATATGTTTACCCTTACTGGGGTTAGATAACTCTTTTCTTTATTAGCTTTTATTAATTTAATTTTAACAATTCATGAAATACGACAAACTACAACAGCTTAAGGATGGATTCTTCGGCTGGCGGGAATTCGTGTTGATCGGCTCGTCGACACCAGAGTATAGGTTGAATCTTCGGCAGGTTCAGGTCGGCGGTCGGGTACGGCTCGTGGTTATGAGACGCTCGGCGGTTGCGTATCACGGCCTTCGGCAGGGTGGTTGTCGGCGTGTCTAGCGATCGGTTCGTTCTTGGCTCTTCCCTCGGCTGCTGTGCGAATCGATGCGTTCGTCGCGTTAATGTTATATATAATACATACAAATGGATCTTACCAATAATAGCTACTACTACATAAACCTTAGAAAACTACTTAATATACGAATTCCTACGATAACAGTAATACTAGTTAGAACAGGCGACACGAAGCCACTTGTGAGAACAGGTGACACGAAGCCACTTGTGAGAACAGGCGACACGAGGCCACTTGTGAGAACAGGCGACACGAAGCCACTTGTGAGAACAGGCGACACGAGGCCACTTGTGAGAACAGGCGACACGAAGCCACTTGTGAGAACAGGCGACACGAGGCCACTTATGAGAACAGGCGACACGAAGCCACTTGTGAGAACAGGCGACACGAAGCCACTTGTGAGAACAGGCGACACGAAGCCACTTGTGAGAACAGGCGACACGAAGCCACTTGTGAGAACAGGCGACACGAAGCCACTTGTGAGAACAGGCGACACGAAGCCACTTGTGAGAACAGGCGACACGAAGCCACTTGTGAGAACAGGCGACACGAGGCCACTTGTGAGAACAGGCGACACGAAGCCACTTGTGAGAACAGGCGACACGAAGCCACTTGTGAGAACAGGCGACACGAAGCCACTTGTGAGAACAGGCGACACGAGGCCACTTGTGAGAACAGGCGACACGAGGCCACTTGTGAGAACAGGCGACACGAAGCCACTTGTGAGAACAGCAACACGAAGCCACTTGTGAGAACAGGCGACACGAAGCCACTTGTGAGAACAGGCGACACGAGGCCACTTGTGAGAACAGGCGACACGAAGCCACTTGTGAGAACAGGCGACACGAAGCCACTTGTGAAAATTTATTGGCATAAAGGTTGACTAATTCTACGATTGTAGCCTTAGTCTACTCGTCAGTTTATAATAAATATAACTTCCGAGCTTGGTTGGCGGTTTTCTTGTCTTGTGAGAAAACGCCCCGAATGTAACCAAACCCTTTCTAATTATCCCAATTCACAACTGAACCAAATGAGAATTATCATGGTAACTTGTGTAGTGTGTGTTTGTTACAGTAGGGGTATTCACCGTGTGTTTGGTTACAGTAGGGGTATTCACCATAAAAATATGAAATATTAAAATTATCCAAATTATTATAATGTACGAGGAGATAGAAATAACTAGTTATTGGGTCTTATTTCTATTTCCACGTTACATCCCCCTCCTACTTCGGAGAGCGATGCTCCACTCGGAGCACCGAGTGTTTTCTCAGGCTCAGCCCTTGACTTAACCTAACTTAATCGAGTCTTAACTAAGGATAACTGTCCTACAGTCTTGTGTTTTTTTGTGTTTTTTTTTTTTTTTTTATAATACCTTACAAACTAGCATAAATACTTAACTAGTCCACCATGTCAACAATTCTCTGGTACCCCTGGCACTGGAGTCGAGCCCGCTGCCTGTCCAGAATCCTTACCTTGACTGGTGGAAAAGCGGCCCTTTTTATCAGGTACTGCATATGGGTTGGTCGGTTCGTTGGCCGAGGAATTGTTATGCCCCGAAATACCTCCTCTTTCGTGAACCGTCGGTATGGATGGGCCTTCTTTTTACAGCGTTGTCGCTTCTTCACTATGCCGAGGGCCGGATTTATAACTGGCTTGACTGCTGTGGAGGTGGTGGGTCCCTCGGTGGGTGGTATTGTTGCCGCCCCTTCCTCCTGCGGCGGGCCGTCAGGTGCTAGAGAAGTTGGTGGTGCCGCGGAGGACGCTTCTCTCCCGGTGGTTATAACTGGTATCGGACTGCCGATCGGTATCTTATTCTGGCGAGAAGGTGCAGGAGGCTTCTGTGGTAGACGAGCGTCGTGGGCTACTCGTACTCGTCGTTGGGTCGTGGACATATATGCCAGAGGTGGTGGTTGTGTGGAGGTTGCCGAGGGCCGGATTAGTATGTCCCTGATTATCCTAGGTCTGGCTTCGGGTGGTGGGATATGAGCCGAAGGTTTAAAGGCCGGGACCTCGCTGAACTTGGCGCTGTGGTGTCTCAGCATCACCGAGAGTTCGTTATTTTCTTTTTCCGATAGGAAGTCTCGAGTCGTTAGTGTGTGCAGACGTTCGGTACTGCCGTTGTCATTCCGCCGGGTGAGGAGCTCGCCATCCAGTCGTACTTCGAAATTTAACGAAGCCAGGAAATCAAGACCAAGGATTATCGGTTCCGCTAGTGTGGGTATCACGGAAGTGTTTAGACATACCATATTCGACTTATAAATAATCTCCGTGGGGAAGACGTCCACATAAGTTACGAGGGACTGGTCGGCCATTTGGACGGTCCCCTCGGAGTGGGTGGGGTTGATGTCCAAGCCTACTAAGTGGTGCCTCAAGGATTCACCGATGTATGTTCGGGAGGCCCCGGTGTCAATGAGTGCCGGGACGGTCTTCCCGTTGACCTCCACACGTATGTAGTAGCGCGCATCATCGGTGCGAATAGTTGGCTTCACCGAACTAGAATGGTGATTTCGGCAATCGCATGTTCGTGATAATATCCCCTCTCGCCCACAATATGAACAAAATAGCCTGAACGGGTTAGGGCAGCTTCTTCGGGTATGCCCTGGCCCCTTGCATTTCCAACACCTCGTGGCGCGTTCATACAATGAATCCCATATCATGTGTGAGGTTTGTGGCCGTTCCTCGCGCTTAAGAGCCTCGAACTCATCCGTGAGGCCAATCACTTCGTCTAGGTTGGCGAAATCGTTTCGCCGAACGTAATGTCTATATTCGGTCCGCAAGCCGTCATAGATTCTATCGAGGTGGTCTTGTTTCCGAAGCTGCGGATGCTGCCTTGAGAGGGTTAACATCGTGAGGATGTAGTCCTTAGCTCGCTCACGGCCATTTTGCTTGCGGTTATAAAAACTTTGTTCGAGGTGTGAGAGATATCGGCTCGGTAGGAAAAATTTCTGGATTTCCTCCCTAAAGGAGAGCCAGGTGCCGATTGTGTCCCGCTTCACCCGATACCACTTGAGGGCGCTACCACGAAGTACGCTTAGCATGGTGGGTAGTAGTCGGTCTAGTGGTATATGGTAACTCTCAGCGAGCTCTTCAACACGCTCTAGGAACTCCATCACATCGGTATCCCCCGAAAACGACAGATTCCATCGGTGAATGGCTGACACGACCTCGGCGTCGGAAAGTTCACCCCTGTCTGGCTTTGGTGGTACTACCAGCCGAACTTCCTCTTCATTGACGATACTCTTTTCAGCCGATTGTACTTCTTTTTCCAGCTCACGAAGTAAGTCCTCGGCGGAAGCTCTGAGTCGTTTATTACGAATTATCTCCGCCAGCTGCTTTCGTAGGTACTCTACGGTGTAGCCCGTGGTGGTTATGCCGATTTTTCGGCAGTGCTCGATCAGCTGATCCTTTCGCAACACATATATCCAGCCGGTCGAATCCTCGCTTAGAGTTTTGCTTGTAGGAGGGTTATCATACTTCTCGTAGTGTTGGGCCGATTCTTCCTCGTTGGCGGCGGCTCTCTTTTTCCCGCATTGCGACTCGGAATCGTGTCCCTGCTCGGGCGCCATTTGTAACGTGGTTTTATTCATCGGCTGAGGTAACTCAGACGAGTCCAGGGTTTACTTACGGATCCACTAACCTTAAGTGAGAAGACGATATGTTTACCCTTACTGGGGTTAGATAACTCTTTTCTTTATTAGCTTTTATTAATTTAATTTTAACAATTCATGAAATACGACAGCTTTAGGATGGATTCTTCGGCTGGCGGGAATTCGTGTTGATCGGCTCGTCGACACCAGAGTATAGGTTGAATCTTCGGCAGGTTCAGGTCGGCGGACGGGTACGGCTCGTGGTTATGAGACGCTCGGCGGTTGCGTATCACGGCCTTCGGCAGGGTGGTTGTCGGCGTGTCTAGCGATCGGTTCGTTCTTGGCTCTTCCCTCGGCTGCTGTGCGAATCGATGCGTTCGTCGCGTTAATGTTATATATAATACATACAAATGGATCTTACCAATAATAGCTACTACTACATAAACCTTAGAAAACTACTTAATATACGAATTCCTACGATAACAGTAATACTAGTTAGAACAGGCGACACGAAGCCACTTGTGAGAACAGGTGACACGAAGCCACTTGTGAGAACAGGCGACACGAGGCCACTTGTGAGAACAGGCGACACGAAGCCACTTGTGAGAACAGGCGACACGAGGCCACTTGTGAGAACAGGCGACACGAAGCCACTTGTGAGAACAGGCGACACGAGGCCACTTATGAGAACAGGCGACACGAAGCCACTTGTGAGAACAGGCGACACGAAGCCACTTGTGAGAACAGGCGACACGAAGCCACTTGTGAGAACAGGCGACACGAAGCCACTTGTGAGAACAGGCGACACGAAGCCACTTGTGAGAACAGGCGACACGAAGCCACTTGTGAGAACAGGCGACACGAGGCCACTTGTGAGAACAGGCGACACGAAGCCACTTGTGAGAACAGGCGACACGAAGCCACTTGTGAGAACAGGCGACACGAAGCCACTTGTGAGAACAGGCGACACGAGGCCACTTGTGAGAACAGGCGACACGAAGCCACTTGTGAGAACAGGCGACACGAAGCCACTTGTGAGAACAGGCGACACGAAGCCACTTGTGAGAACAGGCGACACGAGGCCACTTGTGAGAACAGGCGACACGAAGCCACTTGTGAGAACAGGCGACACGAAGCCACTTGTGAAAATTTATTGGCATAAAGGTTGACTAATTCTACGATTGTAGCCTTAGTCTACTCGTCAGTTTATAATAAATATAACTTCCGAGCTTGGTTGGCGGTTTTCTTGTCTTGTGAGAAAACGCCCCGAATGTAACCAAACCCTTTCTACTTATCCCAATTCACAACTGAACCAAATGAGAATTATCATGGTAACTTGTGTAGTGTGTGTTTGTTACAGTAGGGGTATTCACCGTGTGTTTGGTTACAGTAGGGGTATTCACCATAAAAATATGAAATATTAAAATTATGCAAATTATTATAATGTACGAGGAGATAGAAATAACTAGTTATTGGGTCTTATTTCTATTTCCACGTTACAATATTATCAATTGTCCAATTCACAAGCTCGTATATGTTGTGTAGTCGTATAATTATACAATGTTATATTTTAATTGTTGGTAATTTTCATATACGATGTGGTATAATTATACACAGAAAAATAATTTTTTCAATTCAAGCAAAAAATTTGTAGAATCGAACAATTTTTTGTCTGAAATCGGTTCTATAAACAAATTCGCATATTCAAACAATTTTTTTGCATTTTGTTTATTGAAAATAAACACCGATTTTTTCAAACAAATAATTTAACTGAATCAAACAAAAAGTTTACTGAAATTCATATACATTTCAAACAAAAGGCGGCCGCCTGGCTTTGAGACACATTTTTTTGTTGGAATAATTTTTGAACGAAGTCTTATTTATACACACAATGTTTTTCTTCATCACACACTGTTGCTGCATCCTTTCCTTTGCTAATGAAGAAGAAATGTAACCAAAAACGGCGGCAGACCGACTCGATATGTTTTTCGTCATCATTCTATTTTTGTATTTGATGCATTTAACCAAACAGTTTGAACAAATTGAATACGGGATTTCGTTTTTTTTTTACCAACTTTGAAACCAACCAAAAATTTATTTTGTTTCTGTTGTTTAAAAATAGTGAAATGTTTTTTGTACCAGCTATTGTTTTTGTTGTTTTTTTATTACAAACCTCGTCACGCTATTTTATTATTTTTCTTATTGCTGTACTTTTTTAAAGCGTCCAAAAATAGAATGCATGTCTTTTTTGTTGTAATTCTTATATTTCACATAAAGAAGTGTTGCTTACGATCAACTAAAAAATGCAAAAAAACGACAACATTAAGGAGCGTTAAATATTTCATACAAAATTATGAAAACTTGAAACCAATAACGCGTTTATTATATTTTTGAAGAGTTGTCCACATTTTTGTTGGTTAAATAAAAATCAAACAAAAATATTAATTGGATCAGTAAAAAAATTTGTAGAAATCAATAAAATTTTCAAACAAGCGAAGCCGAAGGCCGGATATACAGAGAAGCTTTATTTAGCAAAGCCGGTCTTTTTTATACCATATAAGAGAGAATCCCTGCGCCCTGCAGAAGGCCGGCTATGCTTTGGAGTTTGCAAACATGTTGTGATGGACCCGCCGCACGCCCAACGATCGCCCGCCGGCGCACTCCCTCGTTTCACTCAATAGAAGTTGAGTACACAAATTTTTTGTTTATATCGGTCCCTTGCAATAAAATTATTTCTCATTGCAAAATTTAAAAACTTAAGAAATGAACTAAGTCTCCAAAAATTAATTTAGGGGTTTAGTTTATTACTATTTTTTGGGGACTTCGTTCATATGTACTAACTCCCCAAAAAATAAAATGAACGATGCCCCCAAAAACGTGAACGAAGTCCCCAAATATCGTTGTTGTTTTTTCACATATGTACAGTCGTTTGGGGACTTAGTTCATTTTGGGTTTGCGGAGTTAGTTCATACTGCCAAGTTGTACTTGTTGTAGGAAGATTACCTGGGAATAATTCAGCAATAATTTTTTCTGTGCACGATTGATTTTTGTATGTCTTGAAAAAAGTTGTATTCATACCAGTGCCCATGTTCTGTAACTCTCGCGTCGAGAAAGTTTTCGATTGAAATGTGTGAAATGAAACAAAAATGCCATAAATTGAAACAAACAGCTATTTTTCTCACTTAAATGTGTCTGTATCTTTTTTGGCGAGAACAAGCTGTCACGTAAGTAAATTACAGAAAAAGTGCGTCTGTAAGATTTTGGTGAGAAAAGTTCCCGCTTTGAACTGTCAAATAAACTCACGAATAAAAATGGGGCGAGAAAAATTTTAACACTAGAAAACAAATAAAAATGCAAAATGCAAAGAATAATAATAATAATATTTTATTCTTGGCACATTTTTCATTGTTTTGTTATTTTGCTTTTAACATTTTTATAAAATATACGAATATCTTCAAAACTCGCTTGCAAACAACAAACATTAAAGTCGCTCTTTACACAATTTGGTATAGCCGATGGTTGTGTTTTCGCCGCCGTCTTTATACAAATTTTAAATTTTAGTAAATTTCGGTCGGCGTCAACGATTTGTGTTGCTGGCGTTCTCAACGTCTGCGTTGCCACATCGGCTTCGAGTGCAATATTATGACATTTATAACGACGTAATCCCTTTTGATAGTTTTCGACATGAGTTACAGACACACATTTTTCTCACTTTCGAGAAACGATGGAATATTTTGTTTTACATCTTTTCGATGCAAGAAGTTCTCACTAAAGTTACAGAACATGGGTACAGGACTGCAAATGTTCGATTTGTTTGGTGAATTTGTAAAAATCGTTTTTGAATATGATTTAAAACACCACAAATTAAATGCTTCTTAATGATTACCCAGCTAGCATTTTTCGATCGTGTAAGAGCCTACTGGGAGTCTCATTAATAGCGTTTTTAATCGTCAACGAGCGCATTTTTACATCGTAAAAGATTCCTCGCCCGCTGATTACTCTGTGAAATATTTCGTCAACACAGCGAAAGGCGCTTTTATTTATCGTGAAGGGAATAGTTTAAAATTTGAAATGCTCGGCCGTATTAGATCGCGTATTCAACACCAGCAGGTCGGAAAACCTTGTTTGACAGGCCTCAGGCCGGTTTGTTATATTGAAATTGTATTGGCAAAAGAATTTTCATGTTTGAAAAAAACGCTCCTATTTAGGTTGCTCATTAATTGTATAATAATACAGAGAGTCGTAAAAGGTTCATTCGATGATGGTTCGACGAAAGCTAAAGAAAGTATAATATTGTTTTTTTTTCACTCTTGAAAAAGTCATTAAAATACTGTTTTATGATTAGCATAGTAATCATTCCAAGATTAAAAGATTAAGGGCTCAGTTAGCCGGGAGTAACAGAAACATTGCAAATCAGCTGCTTCATTTTGTTGTATGTAAAACAATTAGAACGATTATAGTTAGCAGTAAGATGTTACGTCTCAATCTGTTAGAAATAGATTGGTCTTACTTTTTTACGGTAAGGTTACTGTTACTGTTACTCCCGGCTTACTGAGACTAATGTGTAGTTTATAGAACACGAGTGTCTTACTCGTCCGTTCAACTTACATTTAAAACAAAAAGAAATTTCGAAATTTTGTTTTTGTTTAAAATGTAAGTTGAACGGACGAGTAAGGCGCTCGTGTTCTATAAACACCACATAAATAAATAAAAAAAATCTAGATGTTTTTGCTATTGTTTCTCGTCAGATAATCATCGGAAGATTATTTATTTAGCCGCCTTAATATGCCAACCTCTAAATTCACTTCACTTCTTAAGTAAATTGAGATTTTGATGCCGTGTGGTAGATAAAAATACGCCTCGTCAACCAGCATGTAATTTTTCTTCAATTTGAGGCTTGAAGTGCGTAAAACCAACTATATTTTTGGTTTTTCTTTCAAGATACATAGAAAAAATAAAAAGTGTTTTGTCTCTCCAGTAAAATGTGTTGAAAGGAAGTAAGAAGGTTTGCATATTAAGCTGACGATATGTTTAATTCATTTATAAATGGTAAGCGATACGACAGAGCTTGTGAATTGGACAAATATTTATCTAAACGACTATTGATAATTTGAATTAAAATATCCAAAAAAATTATTTTCTATATTTTCAATAAACAATTTTTTGAGTACAATAACAATAATGAAATTTTTAATAAAAATTCCTAAATGCATATTCCTGCTATTCTTTGCATATTTTGAACCAATTTTAGAATTTTTCGTGCAAATAAAATAAAGTCTAAAGATTTTCCAGGGTTAAAAAGAAAACTGATGATCATAAACGCAAAAAAGTAAGCGCAGCTTTACAATTTGTTTGAGAGGAAACCATTTCGAAGACTTTATCGTAGAAAAATAATTTTAATGGCCCTTTTCTCAATTTATCGACAAACTCTCTGCTACTTAATGTCAACATAAATTTATTGGACCGATAAACTGTCCGTTACCGATTTTGGGTTTCTCAATATACCGACAAAAAACAAAGTTTTCAGCTGGCAACGCCACTCAAAATACATGTAAAAGATGGGAGTCAGCTGATTGACTTTATCTGTACGGCAAATAAATGGAAAATAAATAATTGGCAGATGAGTGCCGGTTAGCTTTGCGATTTAATCGAAGCAAATGAGACATTGAGAAAACCAAATTTCTTTAATGTGCAGTTTTTCGTTGGGATAAAAGATAATCGCCTAATGAGAAAATGGCCATAAATTTGTTAAGATAAAATTTGGTTCTGAGTCCGCCACTACGGATTTATTCTAAAGAATGTTCACTGTTTTGCACTTTTCCTGTTTAAGAGTTCTAATTTTAGTTTATTTTTACTATTCTCCATAGAAACTAAATGACAAATGGTTCTTTTTAATAAAAAAAAAAATATTATTTATTAAAACTAAATTCAGTGGAATAAAGAAAGAGTCCTTTATTATTTTTTTTTAAATATAAAGGAAATTAATTACTGCAAGGGTTTTTTATTATTAATAAAAATAAAAGAGCCAATTTTATAGCAACAAAGTTTCTTTTATTTATAATTACTTACCACTTTTTTCGAATGTTAATTCTTTTTTTTTATTTATACTTAAACTTTTTTTTAGTTGCCACACACACACTCGCATCACCACTAACATTTTATAGACACTTTTATTTTGCTGCAACATTTAACTCTGGCGTTAAGCACTCACTCACTTTTACTTTGCTCAGAATAGTAAAAATTATGGTTGCTTAATAGTCTGGTTTACTTACTGGTTTTAATACTCTTCGCCGCTAAAGGTGAATGAGGACATAGTTAGTTTGTCATTCCGTATGAAACTTTTTCAGTATTCATGTAAGATAAAGTATAAATATTCCGTTTCCTTGATTAAATCTGAGTCGATTTAGCTCTGTCCGTCTATCTATTGAAAACACTCTGACTTTCGAAAGATACAACTTAATAGAACAATTTTATTGACAAATTGTTTTAATTTATTCTAAGCAGTTTTGGACTGAAATCCAGCGGAATCGACCTAGTAAGAAAAGAGCTATGAACCAACCTCCCTAAAAAATGTATAATTTTGTTACAAATCTCATGGTAGCTCTCAACTACCTGTAAACCATACTCTCGCCCCTTATTTTGGAGCTTGAGCTGTCTAAGCTCCGCTGCATGAATTATTTAAATCAGCTTCTGTTGAATAGTGACAGCACCGAGGAGTGATTAAAACATCGCAGCAGGTGGCCACCACAAGTGGCTAGCTTTTCTACGACCTTTTACCCACAGCCACCGCGTTCTCCCTGAAAGTATTCCAAAAAGAAGGACAAACCAATCTTGGAAAAACATACTACACTACGAAAAGACCTCACCAATAATCATACCTTTGTGCTAATCACCGGGGGCTTCGGACTCCCGTGCCACCTCTGCTCGGGTCTGGTGAGCAGACCGGACTCAAGAAATCTGAAAACGTCACGAGCCCTGTCATCTAGGATCTTTTTCGCATTCTAGGTATTTATGCACTTTACACGTTTATAGCTTTTCATTGTCCTAGGGGAAAATATCGACACAACAGAAAACTGTCATGCAGCTCTAGCCCGCTAACATATTTTTTTTCTCAAAGTCGTACAGTACTTTTCGCTTATAGTCCATTCCGCTTAAAGGCCAAAAACGGATATAAGCCAAAACTGTCATATTCACACGCAGATTTTTTCGAATTTCATACAAATTATTTGTTCTAAGGTCCATTTGGCTTGTAGTCCATTTTCGTTTAAAAGCCACATTTTCTTAGCATGCGTATATAATTCTTCATGCAAAAATGTTCGCTTATAATCCACTCTGTTTTTTATATATTTTTAATCAACTGGCAACATGTTTTAATTTACCTTTCTGGCAACTATTATAAATGCCAAATTTCGCAATTTATATTTCATGACATGGTGTCTTCGTCCGACAATTTTTTGTTAAATAAACGTCCAACTTCATAAAAAAAACGCCAATAAAAATTTTATTAAAGAAAATAATAGTTATATAGTCCAAAATGTGGATTATCAATAAAATGGCTTATAAAAAAAATCGGTTATAGTCCAAATTCGCTTATAGTCCACAAAAGTTGTGCAACTATAGTAGTGGACTATAAGCGAAAAGTACTGTACTGCCATGGTGCTGTTCGACTATAGAACGGAAGAGATAAACACATACTGTTGCCAGCTAGCCAGAAATCACATTGAATCCTTCTGGATCCCATCAATAACCTACTCCTGATTTGCTCAGATCATCTTCTAGATGATCCCTACACCCCCGGGGGTATTTTGTTACAAAAACGTATTCCATAAATTCGTTTTATATAACTGGAAATCATAGTGCTACATTTTGTGAAGAGCAGTCCAAAATTTAGCATAGGCACCATTCCGGCCTTCTCGCGGAAAACACTTCAATGTGCCTAAAACCTCAACGAATAACGCTATAGTAGTAAAATATACTGGTAAAGGATTAGTAAACTCTCTGTCAACCCTAATTAAAAGGCCCCATATTGAGCCCACTCTGGGACATCGTTAAATATCATGTAGAAATTTGGTTCAATTAATCGAAAATTGTTCTTTTCACAGTATTAGTTTATTTCTTTAATGTAAAAAACAAGCTGGTACGTTTTAAAATCCCTTTTATTGTTTCTAAACTCAAGAACGTTTCCTTTGAGTAACAATTTTTTCAAATACAGTATAGTTCAAAGAATGAAACCATAGAGTTTGAGAATAATTTCTTTTTGAGAATGTTTAGAACAGACTTTTACCACAGTAATTCAGATGAGGAATATGATTTTTTGAGACGAATGAAAACAACCTTCTACCAGACCTTAACAAGACTATTAAAATTATTAAAATTGTTAAGAAAATCAAAAACAGATTCAAGTGGTACAATGGAAGACTACCAATTTTTAGAAAAGACGAAAAAATGGTTTATGCTTTATTACGTTTTACTTTCAATCTCTCCAACGTCAACAATAAATGAAAAAATCTTTTCTAAATCAAGTTTCATCATAACAAAAGAAAACAAAATAATTTGAATATAAACACTTAAACTGTATAGAAGGAGTATAGATTATTTTATAAGTTAAGCTAAAATTTTAATGCTTTTTTTATTTAAAACGTTTTGCTCTTTTATTACATGAAGTACCTTTTGTTAAGTTGTTGTTACTTTTTTAATAAAATTTTTGTGTTTAAAAATATAATTTTGGTCTTATTTCTAAACTTCTAAACTAGACAACATTTATTCAACATGAAATTTATTCAAATTTATTTATAATTTTTTTTATATATAAGCTCACATTAGAGCTTCAAGTTGTACAAATAAAATATCGACGAAAGTGGACAAAAAAACATAATAATCAAATGCATTCAGGGTTTCAAAACAAAGTCCTGACAGAAATAATACATGCAACATGTAATTAAAATTGAAAAAAATTAAATTGCAGCAAATTTCGACTGTTGGCTGGCAGGCACCGCAGTGGTGCAGAGGTTAGAAAGTCAAAGAATTCTGATGAAAGAATGTGGTGATTCATGTAAATTCAACCCGAGTTCTATCCCCAGCTTAGCCAAGAATAAAAACTATCAATAAATCTCATGTTGTAAAATTCCTTCCTTCAGTAAAAATAGTTTAATTAAATTTAATGAACTCAAGCCTAACTAAAAAATTAAAAATTAAAAATTAACAGTTTAACTAAAAATCAAAATTGTTATACAAAATTTTTGATTGTATTACTACAATGATTAACTATCTTAATCACGTTACGTCTTTAATTTTAGATTCCGTAACTTTTGTAGCCTTTTTGGTTGTATGACATCGTAAACAATACACAACTAGCAAAGTTGACAAAGTATGGCCCTATGCTCCAATTTGGAACGACGGGAATAAAATAAAATTTCGTATCAGTACTCCACGGATAATTACCTCGCACAAAATGCCAATATTTTTGGGTAATTATGCGGGGTAAGCATTTAAACGAATACGCTTAACCCTTTGACGACCATAGGCAAAAATACTTGCCCAGGGGATTTTGCATCATATAATTGTTCACGTAAGAGATAGAGTAAATATATTCAAAACGCATATGTAGCGGAGGGTTGGGGCAACAAAAATGTGGTAGGTGGTAGGGGCATATCTGGCCCCATTTGCCCCCTAGGAGGCCTCAAATTTGGCCAAAAAGTCGGCTTACTTCAGGGGGGTGCTGTGGGGATAGCGTAGGGCGCACCTGGCTAAAAGTCGGGTATATTTTGGAGGCACCTCTTACCTTTCAAAATATATATGGGGGAAGTATGTGTAAATTTCAACCTGCCCACATTTACCTCACATATGTTTGGCAAGTATGTTTGCCTATGGGTTGAAACGGAAAAAAACGCACCTTAAAATACTCTAAATATTTTTTTTTTCACCATTGTATTTATGTGTGTATATTATTGTTTTTATGTTATTGTTTTAAGTTCAAAGTTTTTTTTGCGCTGATTGTTTGTTTGTTTTTATTCATTTATTTTTCGAAATCAATCAGAGCATACGTCTTTCGTGCATTACTATTTGAAAGTGTATTATTGTTGTATTTCGAGTGTTATTTTTGTTCAAACAGTGTATTATTAGTTGGTTATTATAAATAAACAAATTTAAATGAGTGGATCAGTCCGTGATCGTTTTCATGTCCTTAATCCGGACGAAATTGAGCAACTTTGGTTTTGCGAAGTTGTTAGTGAAGGAACTAATCCTATAGAATCTCCTGTAATTAAAAAGGCTCGCGTTGGTCGTAAAGCGGTACCAGTTGCTGTAGAGGATGAGCCAATTGCATCGACTTAAAATGCTGCAGTAATACCAGAAAAGCCGGCACTGTTTATACCACCAGAGAAGACTTTCTGGTTCAGAGAGCCGCTTGCCTATAAAAACCCCGTTTTCACCGGATTTCAGGAGAATTGCATATATGAACATTCGCAAGTTCCAAACCCCATTGTAAATGCACATGTGGAAATGCCGCAAGCGTATGATGTGTTCAATGCTGTGTGTAATTTTCAAGGTAAGTTTTTATAATTGCAATAGTAGTTACTATTTTTCTATACTTTTTTTGGTTTCAGAAATGTGCATAATGATAGTGCAGCAGTCCAACCCAACAACCCAACTGTGGTGTGCAAAGTGAAGCGGCGTGTTGCAGGACAAGCAGTTGGTTGTCCAGTAATACAACAAGGGAATGGGAGGTGTCGATCTCATGGACCAAAAAAAGATAAGTATAATCGCAGAAGCAAATGGCGGTTTTATATTCGATTGTTCTTTGATCTCTTCGAAATATGCGTCCATAATAGCTACCTGATATATAGCAAACTCATGTTGGCTAACAGCTTCGCGACAAAAGTGGCCTCGATTGATTTTCGGGCAGCTTTAGCAAAGGAATTAATTAAGGACTTCTGTTCAAGACCGCGCAGATTCCCGGAAGCAACCAGAACTTGAAGTATCTCTCTAAAAAAGCCCAAGTCTTTCCATAAAAAGGAAAAACAATGCCTTCATTGTGCCAGCTATGGCAAATATAGCCTCACAAATGTATTTTGTACTATATGTAATGTATTTCTTTGCTTTACATTTCGTGACTGTTTTGGCAAATAGCACGTATAGGACTTATCTTAAATTGTTTGTTATTTATAAATTACTTTTTAAATAGTTAAAATAAATAAAAAATGTATAAAACATTATATTTTTCAATTTAATTTTTTGGATAAAAAATTCTCTTTTAGCCCATAGGCAACTATATTTGCCAAGCAAAAAGAGGGGCAAGGAGAAGACCAGGGGGGCTTATTTTTTTGACGTTACTAGTATTGGGCCATATATTATAAAAATAAGAAAAAATAAAGAATCGCTTCGGCAGAAAAAGTCTGGTCCTTAAAGGGTTAACTACCTCGTTCAGGTAATTATAAGAATACGTTTAACTACCTCATTGAGGTAATCAGGCGAATACGTTTAAATACCTCAGTAAGGTAATTAAACGTATTTATTAAGAAGATACCTTAACTTTGATATATGAAAAAAATCAAGAAATAGGAATTTTTACATGTATCAGCTAAATCGAAAGAGATAGCAATAAAAAAAAATTTTTTTTACAAATTAAAGCAAAACTGGGAATACAAGAAAATTGTGGACAACATAAAACCTGTATGAATACAAGAAAAGTCTGGATTGCCGTTAGAGCATTTTAGTTCGATTTTTGAATGCACTTTTTTCAAATATGATGTTTTTACCTGTAATGATTTTTAAAATGTCCTGTCATATCCTACTAACAAAAGCGTACTCATACATACAAACTTGTAGTCAGAGAAACCGTAAATATGCAATTTTCTTGTGCGACCAATGAAGGCAGAAACAATAGCCCAATTCACAATCTTGTGCAAATGGTCTTGCATCGTAGCATTTGCAAAATGGAATAGTAAATACCATAGCATACTTTTGGGATTATGGTTAAAACCATAACTTTATATCGTAGCATTTGCAAAATGGTATAGTATATTTTTACTCTACACCAACAAAATATACAGCAATGCACTTGCTACTCTTTTGCAAATATTCAACGCCTAAAACCAATAGTTTATATTTACTCGAGTTGATTGCAAAACGACAGCTACCACTCAGTGAACCAAGCCGATCTGAAAAATGGTATAGTATTTACTATAATGCCAAAAGTATACTACAGTATTCACTATACCATTTTGCAAATGCTACGATGCAAGACCATTTGCACAAGATTGTGAATTGGGCTAATATATTTATCCGTTTTAGAGCTTTTTTTGAATTTTGGTATAGATTTGTTTGTCAATAATTTGCATATTTTAGCCATTGCTGCACTTTTATTGAACACATATTTCACGTTTTTATAGCATATTTTAATACATGTTCAGCAAACACATGCATTTTCTGTTGCTTTAATTTTACCATCTACATTTAATTTTCACTCTACAATTGTAAGGGAAAGCAAGTTTTCGTTGAAGATAAATGTTATTCCAAACGGTTAAGTTTTATATATGTATATTCAAAAATTAAGAAAGAAGCAATATTATAAATTTGTTCTGATACATAGAAATCTAGACGCTTCGTTTGGTAAACCGAACGAATCAGAAACACTTTTTAAAGTGATCTTTTCGTGTCCATCCTTCAAATTGTCTGGTTGTTTGTCCATGTAAACCTTGTACGGAAAGTAAAAGTATCTGTTTTTAAATAATTATAATTATTTAATAATAATAATTTGGTAAATACGTTTAAATTGTGAACGAAAGAACAAAACCTATGTAAATAGTGAGAATCGGTCTATAATATCATGTAGTCCGAATGCAAACTTCTTTTTTTATGTCCATAAACCATTTAATTATGTTCGTATTTAATTACACTGCTTTACAAGTTTTTAATTTGGAAAAGTACCAAGAACGCCACATGCCTAGATAAGTTAATTGAGACCTCCTGAAAACGAAAAACGCTGTAATTTTTTTTTCCTAAGTACCGTTTTTTAGATAACGGTGCTTTTGTGTTTTTCGGTGTATGATCCCACTCAAACTCTTGTGGAGCCCAACCGAAAAATCAGATCGAAACAAGTGGTGCATTGTTGAAAAGGTAATTGAATGCCTTTTCCGTCTATCTGATAAGAAACGGCTGAGTTTTGGCACCTCAAAATTTGCCTATTTTTTACGTTTTTTTTTCAAAATGTGTCATTTTTATTTCGTTTTTTTTTTCTACGTTATATTAAATATCTGGCATGTTTTATTTTTTAACCAAATAGTATATTTAATTACCAACATTTTAAGCGTAATTTGAATTAAGGATTTGTGGAACGACAATATTTTCATCTCATATAAAATTCTGTTTTTTTTAAATACGTTAAAACTGATGGATTTAAAAAAAACGGTGCCATAACTCAGCCATTTCTTATCAGATAGAAATTTTCAGCATATCGACGGAAAAGGCATTCAATTAACTTTCCAACAATGTACCACTTGTTGCGATCGGATTTTTGGTTGGGTCCCACAAGGGGTTGAGTGGGACCATACACCGAAAAACACAAAAGTACCGTTATCTAAAAAACGGTACTTAGGAAAAAAAATTAAAGCGTTTTTCGTGTTCAGGAGGTCCCAATTAACTAGGCATGTAGCGTTCTTGGTATTTTTTGGCTGTAAACCAGTGTTATATATAATTTGGCCCAAAATGTCTTTACTGCAAATTAAACATGGTTGAATCGGTTCAGATTTAACCATACAGCTTTCATTCAAATATCAATCCCTAAAATATTCAAACTATTTTATCCTCTTAAATGTAAATACAAATTTAGCGAACTTTCCTTTAATCCATTTAATACAAAACAGCTCATATATTTGGTGTATCTAGATAATATTCAGCACAAATAACTCGTATATGAATCTTAGCCTCATACCATCCATACCTTTATTCTGATGAGCCCAGAAAAAAGTTTATTTTAATGCCATGTTTTGTTTTGTGGGCATATTTTCAAATTATTACCATGCAAACTTGGTTGCATAACTTGCTGTGTTGTTGTCAAATAGTACTGAGGCAATTAAACGAATGAAATTTGGGTGTAATTTTGTTTGGGAGTTTAATTTTTAAGGCAATTAACCGAATTGGGTAATTAAGCGTATGACAATTAAACGTGGATTTTTGTTTGAAAAATGGAAGAAAAAAATCGGGGACTTAAAACTCAAGGTAAATAAGCATGAAAGGCATATAAGCGTGGGGTAATTAACCGGGTTATACTGTACTACCAATCTTTAAATTTTTTGAAAAACTGAAATTTTTCTATATAACGCTTGCCACTCTTATGTAGGTTGGCCTGCAAAAGGAGTTAAAGCTTGCATACATTGTTTACAGAAGCAAGAATAGTTGTTAACTTTTAAGAGATATTGTATGGCAAGAAATACACATGTATGCGTTTTATTATACCCACACACAATAGTGGAGAGGGTATTATGCATTTGTGATGATGTTTGTTACATTTTTAAATATTGGCCCTAGGCCCACCCTTAAGTATAGAGATCGACTCAGAATCACTTCGGCTCTACTGGCTGTTCATGTTAACCTTGTGCACAAAAAAAGAGGTCGCTATTTTGAAGATAATTTAATGAAATTTGGTAGATAGGTTATAATTAGCATTATAACCATTCCCGCTGAAAATGGCTGAAGCGATCCATAATTTCACCTAGCCCCCATACAGATTTCTTTCCGAAATAGGGTCTTTGTGCCCATAAGCCATCTAATTATATTGGTATTTTAATGACATTTAGTGCAAACTTATTTTATTGCAATCACCCAATTTTATTGATATTGGTCCATATATGACCATAGCTGACATTCAAATATGACTCCTGAAAATAGCTTTTAAAGTCATAGTTTCCCTATGTTGGTATTAATATTAAAATGAACAAAAATAACTTTTACGATAGCTTATAAAGTCTGGGATCACACTATGAACGTTTTCTTTCAGAAAGTCTGAGTTTATGGGTGAGAGAGGAGAGAAAAAAGCATGATCTCTTCCCCTCTCATCTATAAACTCAGACTTTCTGAAAGAAAACTTTCATAGTGTGAACCCAGACAAAGGGTGGTTAAATTTTAAGGGCCGATGTTGAATGTGAACCACACCTAAGCGTCAAGTTTTTTCTGCATTCCATTTGACATTTCTCAATTTCAGTCTAACTCAATTTGAAACATGGAAAGTTACACAATCGAGCAACGCGTTAAAGTTATTCAGGCTTATTATGGAAATGGGTGGCCAAATCAAAATGCATATCGTGAATATTCGAAGATTTAGTGATGAGGCATATTTGCGCCTTAGTGGATTCGTCAATACAGAATTGCTGCGTTTGGGCGAATGATAATCTAAGACTGATTTTCGAAAAACCAATGCACCCACAAAGAGTGAATGTTTGGTGCGGTTTATGGGCTGGCGGCATCATCAGGCCATATTTTTTCCAAAATGAGGCAGTTACTGTGAATGGTGTTCGCTATCGCGAAATGATAACGAACTTTTTATGGCCCGAATTGGAAGATATGGATGTGGACGATATATGGTTTCAACAAGACGATGTCACTTGCCACACAGCTAACGGAAAAATGGCCCTTTTACGCGACAAATTCAATGGCCGTGTTCTCTCAAGTGGTGGCGATGTTAATTGGCTGCCAAGATCATGTAATTTACCACCGTTGGACTTCTTTCTTTGGGGTTATTTGAAAGAAAAGGTGTACGTTGATTAGCCAGCAACAATTCAAAAGTTAACGAATAAGACAATTCGCACATTAACGGCATTGAATCTCAATTATGCCTCAGCGTCATCGAAAATTTTGACCTTTGGTTGGAAGTGTGCCGCCGAGGTCGCGGCGGCCATTTGACCGATATTTTGTTCCATATATAATTGAACCATACAAATATTATCATAATAAAAATAAATGACAGTAATTTCCTTAATAATTTGTGTTTTATTCAAAATCAACACCGGCAGTTAAAAACCCTTTATGTCATGACAAAATGTTGTGCTGGTAAGTCCCAACACTGAAAGAATTTTCTTCGCAATACCAATGAATTTTGACATTAATCCCATGAAAAATTGCATTAAAAAGGAACCTATGCAGCGCTTCGTTGGATCAATGAAACCTGTTTCATTAAAAGGATTTAATGAAACATTACATTAGATCTATGAATATTATTCATTGGATGAATACTTTCAAAAAAGTAAAATTTTTTTTATTTTTTTTTTAATTATTTTTTTTTTATTCTTATTTTATTTTACTTTATTTTATTTTTTTTTCTGTCTCTGGCGGGATTCGATCGCGCAACCTCGGTGCTGATAGACTAGCACACTACCAGCTAGTCTACCGGGGCAGTGTCGTTTTTGGATAAAAAAACTATGTTTTTTACTCAATTAAGAGCGTAAATATGAGATTAAATTGTCCATAATAACAATAACAACGTTGATTGAAAGTGGATTGAAAGTTTTTGTTTCATTACTATAATGACATTTTTATTGTCATAATGAAAATTTAAATTTATGAAGGCAATTATTGAAATATGTTGCTTTTATAAAAAAATTTTTTGATTTCATAAATTTAATGGCATACATGTAACATTAGATGTATGAAATTATTAAATCTTACATTTTTTAATTAACAATTAAACATTTTTTTAAGGAAACTATAATTTTATATTAATTTATGAATATAGTTATGTTTGTATATTGTTTTTTTATGTTCCCAATTAAAATTTTTTGTTTAACTTGGACAAACTTAAGTTTTTATATATCCAATGAAAATTTTTAACGTAATTACGAAATCCAATGAAGCGATTTTAACGAAAATATTTCATTATAACTACGAAATTCCATTTAGACAATGAAAATTTTCATTTACCCAAGGAAAATTTTTTTATGAAAATGATTCATTAAATATATGAAGCATTTTTCTTTCAGTGAAGCTACCCATATGTCCCATATAAATCCCCATCCTAAAATCTCATTAGATGAAGATATCTCAATAATATTCGGCACAACGAACTTTCACATGCATCTAACCACACCACACAATTTTATTCTGGTGGGTCTATGATTGCTAATGAGTCACAAATAGAGTACACTCTAAATAATTTTCTCCTATAAACTGTGGTGTAGGTTATCATATGGCCGGTCCTGATCGACTATAATTTTTTGATTGATTTTTTTCTATTAAAATAAACTTAAAATAACTATGCATTTTGAAAAATAACAAAATTTCGTGTCTTTTTACAATGACGATTTAAGTAAGTCGATTTGACGATTTTTTCCAAAAAAATTTTACGATTTTCAACACTTTTTACCTTGCAACTATGATTGGAGGTAGGGTATTAAAGGTTCGGCACAGCTGAATAAAGCACTCTTACTTGTTTGTATTCTTTTTCTTGCTGCACCACATTCACTCACTCCCTCGCTCATTAGACGTTTTCATTTTCATCTTGGTCGAATTATGAAAATCTACAAGCTGGAAGGAAGAGAAAATCAAGAAAAAGGGTTTCGGTGTTATTTTTTCTTGGTTTTTCTTTATATTTTTAATAAAGCCTTTAAAACCACTCTAAAGAAATTTATTATAAATATAATATAAACCCACAATGTGTTTGACCATCATTCAACGCCTTGGCTTTTATTTCTGTTGCCTTCCTTGTGCTCTTGTGATTTTTTTCCTCTTGTAAGTATTTACAAGTTTTATTTTGTATTTTATTATTTATTTCAGCGTATATGAACTTAAAGCATTTTTCCTTAGCTCCTCAACTCAAAGTGAAAATAAATTGTTATTTCCACTTGGCAAGATTTTATACAAACATATATATTTTTTATTATTTCTCCTTTTTTATAATAAATAGAAAAATTTTATAAATAACAACTTTCGAATGCAAGACAGGGTTAGAACTTGTTAGGCAACTTGTTTGACTTTCGTATTTCAAAACTTAATTGAGGGATTTGTTGCTTTTCTGTTTTTTTTTTTTTTTTTTTTTGTTTTGTTTTTAATGGAAGAAAGTAAGAGAAAGAGTAGAAGTATTTTAATTAAAATTTAATAAGCTTGTGGCCAGTGCTAATTTGAGGTTAATAATCATTGAATAGTAACAAGGGTTTTCTTGTAAATTTTAATTTCTTATCAAAGTTAAGATTTGTTTTAAACTAGAGAAATTATTAAGGGAGTGGTAAATTTTGAGATGCTTTTGCTGTAGTGGAAATTTGCTTAAAATCTATTATCTAAAGGCTTGTCTAAAATAAAGGCAATAATGAGGCAAGTTATTGTTACAATGCCACTCCTTTTCTCCTAAAGGCTTAGTAACCGTTAAAAACAAGGGCTCTAAATAAAACACAAAAGAGTTATATTAGGATTTATAGTTCGCAATTACGCCAATGGCATTAAGCGGTCGCAAATGGCGCCGAGCTTTGAGATGTGCTGTAAGATAAAAAATTACAATAAAACGAACATTGAAGTTGCATTAAATAATTAAGGTCCGTACCGAAGTTTCCAATAGTTACATTTACAAGATTTATGATGAATTTTGTATAGCTTTTTTAATTATTATTTTTTCTTTTCTCAGCATTTTGTGAAGAAGCCTTGGTGAATTAATTATGAATAATATACAATCGAACAACAAACAAAACAAATTGAAATTAGTTTTTTAACCAATTTTGAAAAAGGTAATCGAGTTTATTTTAACTGCATAACCATATTAATTTTTTTTTACAAGGCATGATACATCGCAGTAAAAAATGTGCTCCGAAAAGAGCAGGTTTTTTTGTATGAATCGCTTCAAACCTGCTGATGGGATGCCTGATTTTTGTATGGGGTGTTCCCGGTTGGGAGGACTATTTTCTGCTGACAATAAGCCCTTCTTTTACCATGCAAACAAAGCGCTCCTAACGTGCTTTTTTAAGGGCTAACTATATTAACATATTCATTAATGTTTTGGTTTTACTTGTTTATATGCCTTTTTTTCAATCATTTTCGTAAACCATAATAAATTTTTATTTTTTCGCCTTAAAACCTTCTTCGTTGTCAGCACTTAAATAGCAGCTTTTTGTATGTTTGATTCTTTTTCATTTACTGCTTTATAAGAGCTCTGTAATTAACAGTGTTGCCAAAACTTGGTGACCAAAAATGGCTAAATTTACGGAAAAATGGCTAAAAAATTGCTAAAAAAATGGCTAAAAGCTTTTTTAAATAAAAACACATTAAAATTCAATAACAAAACAGAAATAATTCATTTAAAGTTGTTTACGATAAAATTGTAAGTTAATATCAATTTGTTAAATAAGAATAAACGTAAATTAATATTAAAATAAATTAATATTAAAAAATTAAATCATTGAAAAATCGATGTCGTTATTGTTCATCTCCATCACCCATTAGTTTCAAATAATCATAAGCTATAAATAATTTGAAGGTAAATCATAATCACGACAACATTTGCCCAACCTTTTGAGTCCAGATCTACAATAAAAAACAAGTAAGAAAGAAAAGTCGGTTAAACCCGACTTTATGTTACCCTACACCACATTAGAACCTTTGTAACAAATTTTATCAAATAATCTCTAAATTGCGACCGGTACTTTGCGCACAAGGTTTACATGGACAGCCAGCCAGCCGGACAAACAACGTTAATTCGACTCAGAAAGTGATTCTGAGTTAATCGGTGTACGTAAAGGTGGGCTACCCTGCGAATAATAGGACCAGCCCAAACACGCGTGTAAAGAGTAGTCCAAAAGTAACCCAAACGTATTGAAAAAACATGGTCTATTAAACATTACGGTGTCCTAGGAGAGGACCATATAACCCACCTTTGGACTACTAAGGAGTAGTTTTAAAACTACTCCATGGTATACTCAAGAGGATTAGTTTTGAAGTCGTTTAAAAACGAAAGCATGTTTTTAAAAAACGAAGACATGTCGTCTCACTACAAACACTTTAACAAGGACATGGTCCATGCTTGCATTACATCGGACCAGTCCAATTTTATTTGCAGGGTAAGGACCAATATATTAAGGTGTTACAGACATCAGCACAAACGCATACTACCCTCTCCACTATTGTGGAGGTGGTATAAATATTGTATTGTTATGGTTAAAATATTTACCTAATCTATAATCGAATTAACAGTTGCTTAATGTAACCTGTTTCTCAAATTACTTTTAACGATGTTTACTTGGCTAAACACCCTCTCTACTTCAGCATTAGACCCTGGAAAAAAGAGCAACTTTATATTCAATTCTGAAATTTCTAAAACAATTTTGTTACCGCCTGCATCCCTTTATTGAAATACTTGCAACCAGAAAGAAACAGCGATGTTTGTGTTGATCCATTTTATAAATTTAATAGTGGAATACTGTTCCTTTATTTTGAAAGATGTTTCAGCGTCATAGTTTATATCGATTTTCAACATTTGTAAAAGTTCTGATTTAAATTAAAGGCGTTTTAATTGTTCAAAATGTTTATTTTACTTTTATAAATTTTTATAATAAAAGAAAAATTATTCTTTTAAAAGAAAAACTGCAAAAAAAATTTTATGGCTTAACAAGTTGAAAAATGGCTAAAAAAATGGCTAATGGCAAAACTAATTTTTTAATAGCTAAACAGGGTTAAAAAATGGCTAAATCTAGCCACTAAATGGCTAAATTGGCAACACTGGTAATTAAAGCGCTTCATTATGCGCCTTTTCTCTGCAGTGCTTCAAAAAACCCAAATTTTTTTTACTGGGACAGACAATTGTTAGAAGTAAATAGTAAATACTTTGTGCAAATAATAAAATAGGTAATAAAGAAATTCGTATACCTTCCTTTAAATAATTACTTTTACAGCAAATATTTTCTGTAATTTTTTTATTATTTAAAAAATTATTTCTTTTACGACTTATTTTTGTAAGTGCGGGTTCACACTCTTCACGTTTTAGCCGTCAAGTCTTGAGCTTTTAGGAGGGAAGGGAAGAGCGAATACCATTTCTTTTCCTCTCTCTCCTAAAAATTCAAGACCTGACGGCTAAAACTTGAAGAGTGTGAATCAGCACAAAGCTCAAATGTCGATTATCAAACACCTTGGTAATTCAGCAATCAAACTTTGCAACAAAAAAAATATGCCATTATATGGCAAGACGCCCTTTTGGTAATGTGTAATTTTTGCTGTACATTGTGCTGGCACTCGACTTTAGTTTAATATGCGCATTTGATTGAAATTTTCCTGGTGCCGGAAGAGGAAGTACCGTGAAAAATGGACGTGTATGGGAGAGCGTACAACATAGTCACTTATCATCAGCAAGAAGACTTCAATTGGAAATACAATTTTTCGCTTTGAACTTTAATATTAGCTGTATATAAAACTAGTTCATTGAAAAAATAGGCTTTGTATGTGTCATATTTTTCATTGCCTTCACTTGCTTATTAATATTCAGTCAATAAAGATACACTCTTTTCTTAAACTTGCTATAGCAAGTTCACTATAGTGAACTATTTTTATTTCAATACGTTGATTAAGGATCTGGACATAAAATGTCATATAGGCAACTGCATTGTATTTCATGCGGAGGTATTCTTATGACCGTTGAATTGATAGGGAGCAACATTGCCAAGGGTTCGGAGGTCAGTATATAAGTGAATAGCCAGGCCACTCTTAGGGCCTTGATGGGCTGTTATGTGAACTCTACGCTAGTGGATGATTGAGAAGGGCTCTAGGAGAAATCTAAGGGAATTATGTGCTGAGACTGTGCTAAGAACCAGGTTACTGCACATCACCGGCAACGAGATAGCTGATGAGTTGGCGAGACTGAGCTCGGAAATGGAGGAACCTGACAGGCGGTCAGGCCTTTAATAGGCCTCTTCTTTGGAAAAATTAGGGAATGGGCTCTTAGCGGAACTAATCAGGTTTGGCGGAGCCGAAAGAACTGCCGGGTATCGCACACGCTGTTCGGTCAAATTCGGATGCTCTGCTGGGCAAGAGTAGGGCCTGCCGTAGGACCATGATAGTTATTATCACGGGCCACTGTATGATATGCAGGATGGCGATGATAATGGGATCTGACTTGTAGGTTGTGTGAGGACCCAGAGGACATGAAGACAGTTGAGCACTTTCTGTGCCACTGGCCCAGGCTACAGAACAGCAGGCTGAGGTGATTAGGTAGCAGGTTCCTGCGCGAATTGGGAGATGTCTCGAGTTGCAGTCTCGAGAATCTGACGGGATTCGTTTTCGGAATGACCTTGTTGCGCGGCAGGAGACTGAAAACAAGGCACATGTAGGGCAATTTTCTGTTTGGTAGGGTTGTTTTTGCTTGTGATATCCGATTTTTTTTTATCATCCACTTCTTTCGCTTTTTTTCCTGTGCTTTTATTCTTTACTTCTTCTAATCTTTCCTAACATAATTTTTTTACTATCTAAGGCGTCACAATGGACCATATGGGTCTCCGGGTGAGGATGTGGAGTTTACTTTGCACAAGCCTTTCTAAACTAACCTAGAGCTCAAGGATGACTAAAATGAAAAATTAAATAATTTTTATCAAAAAAAAAAAAAAAAACAAAAAAAAAAACGTATCGGACTTATTGATCCGCCCTCGTGTTAATGCATACACGCAGAGAAAAAATATGGTTGGGCATGGTTACGGCAACAACACTATGTTTAATGTAACAATATATTGTTGTCGTACACAAATAATTGTTAATTTTATTTAATATCAACCATATTATAGTTATTGTAAACATATCAATGTTTATCGCAATTATAAGTTTGAGTATTGTTGACCGAAAAATAATTATTTTTCTAACAACTAAATTATGATAACTTTCAAAACATATTATGTTACTCACAACCATACCATGATATTTAATAGCCATAATATGATAACTTTCTATACATTTATCAAATTTATGTTTAAGATGCAATCAAACTATTTTTACTCTAACAATATTATGTAGGCGCCATTTGTAAAATAATTTTAAATCAGTTGTGTCGTTTTTTTATATGTGAGCGGTCAAACAATTTAAAGATAAATTCCCATAAGAAATAATAAGTTTAAGGAAATTCAAAAAAAAATACAATATAAGCGGAGTTCAGTATTAGTGATGTAATAGTGCAAATGCAAAATATCGTATTAAAATCCAACAACAAGACACACAGAGATTTGGTTTTATTTTTTTAAATATCGTATTAAAATCCAACAACAAAACAGACAGAGATTTTGTGTTATTTTATAAAAGTTTGCAAGCCTAATATTGAACTCCGCTATTTCATTTCCATCAAGAAAAATTGTAAAAAGCCACAAAATAAAAAATCGATGCAAATTAATTTCAATTTATTTTGGTTGTTATGACAGTTGTGAAAGGTGCTGTATCATAATATGATTGCTTCTAAATTTATTATGATTAACATGAAGATAATATGATTACTTCTAAGCTTATTATGATTAACATGACAATAACATGATTAATTTCTTAGCTTATTATGATTAACATGATAATAATATGATTGCTTCTTAAGTTATTATGATTGACATGACAATAATATGATTAGTTCTTAACTTATTATGATTAACAGAATAATAATATGATTAAGGGAAAAATATTATGATTTAATATTACGAATATATTTAGCCATAATATGATTCAATAATAATCTTAATATGATGACTACAATCATGAATCTTATCATAATATGTTGCTCTTAAAATATGTTTACCACAACCATGTTTTTTCTTTACGTGTATTTTTTTAAACTTAAGGCACAATCATTTTCCAAAAAAAGCATAAAAATCCGTCCTCTAATAGTAATACATATTTTTATGGCCTTAATTTAGCTGCAATAACGAAACAAATTCTAATAAAACAACTTTTAAACTAATAAAATGGATACTTTTATTTTCTTTGAGATAATTTTTATGTTACTGCAACAGCACAACAGCAAATAATGATTATCTTGTTTATAATAAAAATATCAGCTTTTATGTTGGTCAATTCGGCAACAACAAAATGCAATTAAATTAATAATTTCAGTCAACATTTAATGGCTGAGGAAAAAATTAGACCTTTGTCATGCTTCTCTCGTACTCACAAAATCTCACTTGATAAAACCAAAAAAAAACTTATTTTATCCCATTTTAAGCTGACATTGCATTAGGTTCACAAAATTTTACGACTGCAGTCCTTTTCAGCAGTTTAATTGAGAAGAAGAATACATTTTTCATAAATTTTTTACGACTTTTAACAAGAAAACGGAAAGCAACGTGCCTCCCAACAGAAGTCAGCCTACACAACAATAAAGTAAATCTTTAATACAAAATTTTATGGCCTTCCTAGCGATATACTATATACATTGTATATGTATGAATGGTTGTTTCCTCCATATGTTGTTTACTTTGTGCTTATTTATGCCTGTTTTTAAAAAAAAGTTCATTTAGTTTTTTTATATGATCCTTTATTGTGTAAATACATGTTTCTTCGCTTTTCTCTTATGGCCTTTAACTTGGCTTTGTACTTATTCTAAACAGTTTTTACGACATTTTTATATTTTGGGTTACATTTTTCTTTAGGTTCGTTCTTCTTTAGGCAAATCGTAAAAGACAAAATTGCGCTTTTTTTTAAATATTAAATTTATTTGAAAGAAATGTTTATATGACATCGTAAAAAACCGCGCAGCAATCCCCACAAATTTGTGGAAAAGGATTCTTTGACTTAATTTTTTGTTTTGCTGGTTTTTGTACAAATTTTTGGTTTTTTTTTTTAATAGTTTCTTTGTTCACTTGTTTATATAGCGTATGAATATTTTCCTTTTTTCTTAAATCGATAGATATTTTTACCTTTTTTAAGGTTATTTGGTTTTAATACCAAAGCATAGTGTGCATACTTTACAATTGTCACAGAAAAAAGATGTAATCCTTTGTGACTTGGCTTAAAAATTTGTCAAAACAAAAATTACAAATATAAAATAATTTGCTGTAACGAATAGTTTATGCACTACAAAGAGGAAGTCTATTTGTTAAGATACACTTTACATTTAAGGGATATAATTTATATTGCTCTATAGGGTGTATAATAGTGTGACCGCAAGTTATATGGGAAATTTTTTTTTCGTATTTTCACTTGGCAAACCCCTTAGACTGATTCCAAATTAGAAAAAAAAAAATATATATGTAACCAATTTTAGATCGTTTGCATAGTTAATAGCCGTGCCTTGAGCCCACAAAGTTTACTAAAATGCTATTTTTCTCACTATGGGTCGCTTTAATTGTTGATAACTTCCGTAATATTTATTTTAGAGAAAACCCTTCTTTACAAATATTCTAGGGCTATATCTTATAAACAATGTTGCTCTATATTAGTTTTCTTTAACGTGAATATTTAATCCAGCAAAAACCAAATTAAAATATAACACCGAAATTTTCACATATCTTCGCATTCTTTGCCTGGTGATTACACTACGTGACAAATTTTCAAAAAAGTCGTGACCAAATGATTCTGACAGCTAATTTTTATGTTAAACTTTCCCCTGAATCCGAATATGAAGTAAGAATTGTCAAAAGTATAACAGTTTTAGAGATATTCCAAAATAACCGTTATTTGTGTTTTTAAAAAAGATGATGTGACCGAAATGCAAATATCTTCAACAATTTTGAACGGACTATGTATTTCTTTCTTTTTATTGAGAGGTTATAAAATTTATTAAATAACCATGTGTCGTTTGAAGAGATGAGTCATTAAATGGCAGAGTTATAGTGGACAAAACTTAAACTTCATTATAAATATTATGATTTTGTTAAATTTTGCTCTTTTCAAGTTATTGTTTTCAAAGCAAAAAATAAAACTTTTTTAAGTTTTATAACTTACGACATTAGCCTATTTCAATACGAACATTTTGTGCCCAATAGGATCCAGATCGGTGCAAAAATTACATGGTTACAGAAGATTAATTGAATTAACCCACCTTTCGATTTGTATCAAAACACAACAAATAAATGAGGCTATCAGCCGTTACAACCAAGTACTATAGTGCAAGAGTAGTGTTAACTCCTCATTATCTCATAATAACTAGTCTGGGGTTACACCACTTCCGCGCTGATAGCCTCAAAGATACAAAGCTAAATTTTAAGTAAAAATAAATATTAAAAATAGCTTAAAGCTATTGAATTTCTATGTGGGTACATTTACTAAATGTAGCTTTGTCATTTTTGTACCAATCTCTGTCTTGTTGGGCACAAATTGTTCATATTAAAATAATCTAATGTCGCATGCAATGAGACATTAGGAATTTTAAATCATTAGTTTAAAAACAATAACTTGAATAGAGCAAAATTTAACAAAATCATAAAATTTATGATGAAGTTTGAAATTTTGTCCACTATAACTCTGCCATTTAATGACTCATCTCTTCAAACGACCCATGGTTATATAATAAATTTTATAACCTCTCAATAAAAACAAAGAAATACATAGTTCGTTCAAAATTTGTGAATAAGGTTTTTCTCTAAAATAAATATTACGGAAGTTATCAACAATTAAATCGACCCATAATAATAAATGAAAGCTTTATGTTCTTAGCTCGTAAAGGGGAGAATTGACTTAAATTTGAAATTGTCTACGATGAGACTTTTTACACTGGTTTCTGGGCAATACTCATATAAGGTACATGACGTAAATGTCAGTAGTTCCCTTTTTGCACTTTGTGATTCATATGGATTCTATGATAAATTAACTGCTCATTCTTTGAGGCGAAGGTAAAATCAAGTCAATTTTGGATAACCTGTTCTTAAGCGTTCCGCAAGTTTTGACGCATAAAGCGGGTGAAGCAAAACTTTTCAACAAGCAAATAGTTTTTATCTCACCCAGCGTTGCTACGATGAATTAATACGGCTTCATTTATAGAAGCATATTCTTGGAAGTTTTCTGCCAATGATTGCTTCCAACGAATTAGTTTTGTTCCGGTCTTGCCCGATATCAGCAGCTCACAATAGATAAACTTGAGTTTCGGATATGGCGTTTAGCCGGGAATAGTATTAAAATCCTGAGTTTCAAAGTCCCGAAGTTTCAAAATCGCGAATTGGCTTTAATCCCGACTTTCAGAATTCTGAATCTCAAATCTAGAACTTTATTATCCCTAATGTTAAAATCCCGAAGCTTTAGTAAGCGAATACGGTATTTTTCCTACGATATAGGAGAAAACCCTCACGGCCGAAGACCAGCTGTAGCTAGTGATTTTCAAAGTTCCGAAATCTTAAAGGCCAGAATTGTCTTAAATCTCAAATTTTATAATTCAGAATCTCAAATCGAGATATTTAAAAGCCTAAATTTAAAAATCCAGAATTTTAGCTAGCCATTCGTGGTTTTGAAATTCAGGCCTTTGATTTCGGAGTCTTGAACTCTAAATTTTTTGATTCGGGCATATGACTCCAATTCGTTCAGCCGAACTTCATATACGTTAATTACAGCTTTCGGTTGTCGTAATGGATCTATTTTTGACGCTTGTAAGGATGTGATGTACCTACAACTGACTTATTTTTATGATGCTCAAGTTCTGGATAATTTTTTAACTTTCATTGGCAAAATCCTCTTTTTCCTTAAATTTTCAAAATTATTTTTTTCATTTAAATTCTTTTGATTATGGTTTTTGCAAAATAAACTCTTAAGTCTTAATTAAACCCCCTACAGGTTTGTGCTGATGTTTGTAGCACCTTGAAATCACCTTTAACCGTTAAGCGAACACCAGGTCCTGGCCAGGCATTTTTGACTTTTTTCCAGTTTTTTTTTTAATATAATTATTAAATATATTAGAACGAAACTTAATGTTTTCCTCAACCAAAGTGTTTTTTACAAGAAAACGAGAATACAGTGTATATTTAAACACCGTGGCAATTGGCCAAATAAAAATTTGTGCATATTGTATCCGTTTCAAAAAGCATGCGTAACATATAAGAATTCTTTCTTTACTGTTTTTTCGAAGAATTAATCTATTTCCCAACAAAATGTTCCTGCTATAGCCATAAAACTTCATACATATAAAAGTAGTCCCAGACAGGCCCAGGGGTTCGTTAGTTTGAGTTTTTCTACAACTACAAAAAGCTCCATATAAAATACAATGAGTCCCAGCCAGATCCTGGGCTTCGTTTGCGTAAAATCAAATTTGCCGATAATTTGATGAAATTTGGTATACAGGTCTTCTACAAGGGCACAAAGACCAAGTCTTTTAAAAAATGAGACGGATTAGGGTATTTGTGCCCATAGACCATCTTATTATGTTTTCATTTAGATTAAATTTGGTTCAAACTTATTTTACCAAATTTTATTAGAGTCGGTCCATATTTTTTTACAGCTTAAGTACAAATACTACTTCCGAAAATATCTTTTAATGCCATAACTTCCTTATAAATGTTGGTATTAACATACAAATTCGCGATAATAACTTTAACGATAGCTTTTATGTCATGACAAAATGTTGTCCTGGCATGCCCAAAATTGACCATAGGTCTCATATAAGCCGCCATCAAACATATTATACAGATGAAGATATCTTAATAATATTCGGCACAAAGAACTTTTACATGAATCTTAACCTGATCACACAATTTTGTTCAAGTGGGTACGTGATTGCCCATAGGGTCAATGAGTGCACTCGCAAAAATTTTTTTTATATACCATGGTGTAGGGTATCATAAGGTCGGGCTTGTTTTAATAACAAATTTGTAAATATTTCTACTTCGAAAATTTAAAAAAATTTAAAACTTAGCATTTTAAAGCTTTAAATTAACAAATACTTTAAAACTTTTTTACATATATAAAAATTATTGTCAAAGTAATTTTTGGGAATACAAATTAACCCATTAAGGACGGATGGGTATTTAAATACCCAAAAACAGAGCCTTCGTAAAAAATTCTGGCTAACTTCATGTAATAGGTATCGGAAATTGGTTTTTACAGAAATATAAAGAAAGGATAGGACTACTTAAACAAATTTTTTAAGCTAAATATTTCCCCCTTTAATTGGGTAATTTAGCGGCTTAAAGGTTAGCAATTTTTAATATTTGGAAAAAGAGAACGCCAACGGCTCTGGAAAATTGGGAGAGTAGAAAACCCTCTTGGTGACTTATAGCCTTAGGTGTGCTCTGTTTTAGAAAAAAATATTAGCTAAGTTGGGCCAATAACGTTGACTACAGGTTTGATTCAATGGCATGGGTATTTAAATACCCACTTCGCTGTCAGAGGGTTCAAAACACATATTATTTTCTTTAATTTGCTGGCAAGTAAAAATGCGTTGTTTTATGTAAAATGAACTATTTATTAGTAAAAAATAAAGAAATAAATATCACTCGTGCTCGATTATTAAGATAATTTTATCTTTTTAATGTTTTTTGGTAAGCCAGCATGTAACTGTGCAAAACAAGCCATTGGGTGTAACTTAAATTTCAATTTTGTACAATTTGGATTGTACAATGTGTGAAACTTTCGCTTCACATTGTCCACAACGGCCACGCTTAATAATTTGGCTTATCATATGGTCAAAGTTATCCATGCGCTTTGCCATTTCTTGTGCATTTGTGACAACTTTTTTTTTTACACGAACATTATTATTAGGAATTGTTACCAATGCTTCAACAACGCTCACACGAAATAAAATTGATTAATGATTGGAGATGCTTCAGCTTTTCTTAGCCTGCAGTGTAATTTCCAGGCATACACTATACAAGCATCCAAAGCATTAGTAATAAGGCCTCGGCTCTTTCGTATAAAATATAAGATACACATTCCACATTCCCTTCTATGACAACAGAGAAGAGAAGGAGTAACAAGCACAAGCAAAAGAATAATTTTTTTTTATCGTGTTACCATTTTATGTAACTGTGAAAGAAGCGAGAGCAATGACAACGTGTGTAAAAAGATATAAGTATAGAATGGAGCAAGCAGGGGTTGTAAAGGGCCGATGTTGAATGTGAACCACACCTACACGTCAAGTTTTTTTCTGCATTTCATTTGACATTTCTCAATTTCAGACCAACTCAATTTGAACCATGGAAAGATACACAATCGAGCAACTCGTTAAAGTTATTCAGGCTTATTATGAAAATGGGCGTTCAAATCAAAATGCATTACAGCTTCAGTATTGAGGCACATTTTCACCTCAGTGGATTCGTCAATAAGCAGAATTGCCGTATTTGGGCGAATGATAATCGAAGAGTGATTGTCACCCACAAAGATTGACTGTTTGGAGCACTTATGAGCTGGCGGCATCATAGGGCCGTATTTTTTCCAAAATGAGGCCGGTCAGGCAGTTACTGTGAATGGTGTTCGCTATCGTGAGATGATAACGAACTTTTTATGGCCCGAATTGGAAGATATGGATGTGGATGATATGTGGTTTCAACAGGAGGGTGCCACTTAGCTAACGAAACTGACGCTCTTTTGCGCGACAAATTCAATGGCCGTGCAATCTCACGTGGTGTCGATGTCAATTGGCCGCCAAGATGGTGAGATTTGACACCGTTGGTCTACTTTCTTTGGGGTTATTTGAAAGAAAAGGTGTACATCGATAAGCCAGCAACAAAGCAAAAAGAGCTTAAGGATGAGATAATTGAGGGCATAGAACCTCAATTATGCCTCAACGTCATCTAAAATTTGGACCATGGGATGGAGGTGTGCCGCCGAGGTCGCGGCGGCCATTTGGCCGATATTTAGTTCCATACATAACTGAACTATACCAATATTATCATACTAAAAAGAAATGACGATAATTTGTGTTTTATTTAAAATCAACATCGGCCCTTAAAATTTAACCACCCTTTACAAAGAATACAAACCCCTTCTTGAAGGCATCCGTACTTCTTCCTTTTCCTTCCTTTCTACGTACATAGTGAAGTAAGCACACAACTTTCACATCAATGCATGCAATAAAAAAGTTTTTTTTTTTTTCGAAAAATCTTGTACTTTAGAACTCTTTAATAGCGAAGTGGGTAGAAAAATACCCATGGTCTAGAGGCCAAGGTTTGACAGGTAAACAAAAAAACGCAATGTCAATATAAATGCCCATAATATCAAATGTGTGAAATTTCATCAAAATCCGACCACGAAATCGGGGGTCAGTCTTTAATGGGTTAAAAAATTATTTCGTTATATATTGTTTAGAGCAGTAATTCCCGGGAACCCTAAAAATTTTAAAATTATTTTCAGCTTTCCCGGGAAATGTATCAATTGTGAAAATTTATTTAAAATTAATTAGTTTCGGCTTTAGAAGGCCAAAGTAAGTCTAAGTTTGTCGTAGGAAATCTCCAAAAACAGGTTTCACACTCTGTATAGTGTCACATTTAAACGGATCCATTTTAAACTCTGTTCATTTTTTGTAGTTGATAGAAAACGTACAAATACTTAAAAACACATCTAGCATGTTTCAGTATCTCGATGAGGCAAAAATACACTTGTACCTTTGAATATATATTTGTCTGTCTGTCTGCCTTACTCCATTTAACAGAAAAAGACTGAGAAGATACATGTCTAGTGGTATTGATGGTTGCCATGTCACTATATTACTTACACACACACTAGTATTTACTACGTATATGAAGGTTTGTAGTATATGTATAAATATTGTAGCGTTATAGTATGTGGCATGTCCTTGTCAAGTTGGGATTGCGATACCGCAGTGACAATGTCGACATTTAACTTAACGAAGTTTTCGTATGGTGCCAAATCGAATTACAACATTGTGTTCAGAGCACCTTTTTATTTATTTTTGCGTTTCTTTTTTTTCCTTTTTTTATGTTGCTCTTTCTGCCATTGTTGTTGAATTGGTTGCAATTGTTGTTGTTCCTGTTCAAACTATACTCAAATAGGGAAGAAAATTAAAAAAGAAAATGTATCGCACTTGTTTTACGATACTGTATTAACTCAAAATTTAAACATTTTCAGTAGATGCAAAACCATTCTGCATTAAAGACACATGAAAAAGAATTGTTAAATCAACCCTTTGATTACCAAAATGTAGACAAAATAGTACTATATTTTTACAGCGTGAGGATATGTATGAATATTACGTGTCGATTTTTTCCAAAATATGAAAATATTGAGTTAATACACTATTGCTGAATAAGTGTGATATGTATGTATATAAACATATCTATCTTTAATGTGACTCATCATAAGTACAGTGAAGTACAGTGGGCCACTAAAAAAACTTAAACTTCAAAATTTTCGAATTAATACGTGAAAAAATTAAGTTTTTGGGTTGAAGTTTACTAAGTGCTATTTTTTTTAAGAAAAATTTCAAAAACATTTGTTTCAAGACAAAATTTAGCAAAACAAATTATTTCAATAAATTCTGTCAACATTAAACGGCTGCGGAAAAATAAGGCCCTTGTCACGCTTCTCTCATATTCTTCTACTAATAAAATCTTAATATAGATTTGTTGTGGTGGAGAGTATAAATATACTACGTAAGAAAAACAAAGTTTCCATATTAAAATTTGATTAGTGATAATTGACTAGAAGTAAAATTTCTTAAAATATTACTGACAAAACAAACAAATCCTTTATCACAAAACTGGTAAAATAAATTATTTTTTAATTAAATATTATTAAATTAAATAAATATTAATAAACTTAAAAGATGAGATGATGGCTGAATTTATTTCTTTCGTGGCTAAACAAGATGAAAAATGTTAAGATGTTACAACTGAATGGCTCCATTGGCAGCACTGTCAACACAACTTTTTATCAGTGTTCGAAAATAAACAATAAACAAACATTATTTAACGGTCGGCTCACAGGAACGTTATCTATTTTTTTAGTGTTTGTGTAGACGAACACAACCCTTAATACCTTTCGTAACTATCTTCAAGAAAAAGCCAATCATTATATAGTGTTCTGTTCGCCGTTAAAAACAGAACAACTTTTAAAAGAAATGAACAAACAAAAAATTTTAGCATCGACCGCAGCATGAACAGCTTGTGTTTGTATTGTGTACATTTTTTTCGTATGAGTATATTGTTCTTGTAAAAAATTTTTGGTTATTTACCAGCCAAAAGGGACGAACATTAATGAGCTGAACCGAACACAATGAAGTTTGTGGTTTTTTAAAAAACACCGAAAGGAATAAAATGTGTTCATCCTTTGTTGAGTTTGATAAGAACATTTTAATTTTTGTGTTCGAAGATGACAAACCGCGAAACGTTATTTTTTTAATGCTTTACTACTACATGCTTTACTACAAAAAATATTAGCGTTTGTGTTGTCCACAAATCTACCGAACCGAACTTGTAAGTGCAAACCGCGCTTACATGGCCTTATTTCCCATTTAAATTTTTTCTTTTAATATAATTAAAATTTATTTAAAAATTGTTTTGTTTTTTTTTTCTCTGGGTGTATATACTAAAAATATAACGAAAACACTTTTGGGCGCAAGGATTTTCTTCTCTATGGTATAACAAAAACCGGTTTCGCTAACTAAAGCTTCTCTGCATAGGCAGCCTTCGGCCGGACGCAAGGATTTACTCGTCTATGGTATAACAAAGACCGGCTTCGCTAACTAAAGCTTCTCTGCGTATTCGGCCTTCGTTCGGAATTAAAATAAGATTTTAGAAGCTTTACTTAGAAAAATCAGTACTTGTTATACCATAAAGGAGCAAATTCTTGCGCCCGCTCAAAGGCCGGCTATACTGAGAAGCTTAAGTAAGCGAAGCCAGTGTTTGTTATACCACGGAAGCCGGTCTTTGTTATACCATATAGGAGAAAATCCTTGCACGCTGCCGATCCCGGCTATGCTGGAGTTTTTAAACATGTTGTGACGAGCCCGCCGCACGCCCCACGCTCGCCCGCCGGACGCGCTTCCCCTCCCCCCCCCCCCCATCCACCTAATGTACCATATATTTTCAACACTTGACAATGGCAACTCATTCTTTTGCCAATTTGTAACCTTAACAATTACACTGTTATGGCGTTATTTCCACTTTGGTTACTAAACGATTATGGCGTTATTGAACTTGGATGGTGGTAATAAAGCCATATGGCTTTTTTTCTCCATTCATTGAGAAATTAGGCCATATGGTTTTATTTCCTATGGTTTTATTGCACGGGACCTATGTTGGTATTAAGATTAAACTCCCAAAAATATTTTACTGCAAATTAAATTATTTTCTAATCAGTTCAAATTTGCCCGAAACTCCCATCTATTAAAAAAAATACTTTAACTTCCTTTTAAATGTAAACATTAATAAACAATTTAATGACCGTCTCTAAAATACCTTTATAACAAACAAGTAAGAGTGCTATATTCGGCTGTGCCGAATCTTATATACCCTTCACCATTGTGCGAGCAGAATACAGAGCAACTGGACAAAAACTAAATTATTGTTACATATACATACATATATATCACATGGTTAAATCAAGTTCTCTCCTCATAAGGACCCAGAATATATATACTTTATAGGGTGTTAGATCAATATTGTAGAAATTTCAAACGGAATGACAAACTTATATATACCCTTTTCCAGCTGAGGTGAAGGGTATAAAAAGTGTAATTTTTGGGATTTCAGTATTTTGATTATAACTCAGCCATTTTTTAACCGATTTGACAGATTTATATACCGAAGTGTTTAAGAAGAAATTTGCCAGTTAGTTGGGTTATAAAACTTGGACTCGGCAAGATCTATGGTTCCCGAAAATGGGTATTTATCAAAAAAAATATTAATATTTTGGTCATAACTTTTTCGTATCTGAACCGATTTTCTCGAGTTTTTCAGAAAGTATTTTCTACTAAAAATTTGATATATAAGGCGTAACCATAGGTCATATTACAGTCAAAAAATTCAGGTTATTATAAAATTGTTGAAATTTTTTGTATGGGGGTACCACGCCCACTTCTCCAACCCCGCCTACATTTTTTTTTGTTGGTGTGTATTTATAACTTGAATGTTTGCACCTAATTTGGAAACTTTGGCTCTTGCCGTTCTCCAGATATACAGAAAAAAGCAATAAAAATACAACAACAAGGGATTTTTGGAAAAAATTAGAGGCAGTCGTGGTTTTTTGATCATATCTCAGCCATTTGTGGACCGATCTTGCTAAATTTCAATAGCACGAAATGGTGGACTATATGTGACATAAGTGTAAAACAACCTAGCCGCTATCATGTCTGGCGTCTCCGGAAAACACAGACGGACAGACGGACGGACGGACATGTTAAATCAAGTTCTCTCCTCATAAGGACCCAGAGTATATATACTTTATAGGGTGTTAGATCAATATTGTAGTAATTACAAACGGAATGACAAACTTATACATATATACCCTTTTCCACCTGAGGTAAAGGGTATAAAAAGTGTAATTTTTGGGATTTCAGTATTTTGATAATAACTCAGCCATTTTTTAACCGATTTGACAGATTTATATACTGAAGTGTTTAAGAAGAAATTTGCCAGTTAGTTGGGTTATAAAACTTGGACTCGGCAAGATCTATGGTTGCCGAAAATGGGTATTTATCAAAAAAAAGTTAATATTTTGGTCATAACTTTTTCGTATCTGAACCGATTTTCTCGAGTTTTTCAGAAAATATTTTCTACTAAAAATTTGATATATAAGGCGTTACCATAGGTCATATTACAGTCAAAAAACTCAGGTTATTATAAAAGTTTTGAAATTTTTTGTATGGGGGTATCACGCCCACTTCTCCAACCCCGCCTACATTTTGTTTGTTGGTGTGTATTTATAACTTGAATGTTTGCACCTTATTTGGAAACTTTGGCTCTTGCCGTTCTCCAGATATACAGAAAAAAGCAATAAAAATACAACAACAAGAAATTTTTGGAAAAAATTAGAGGCAGTCGTGGTTTTTTGATCATTTGTGGACCGATCTTGCTGAATTTCAATAGCACGAAATGGTGGACTATATGCGACATAAATGTAAAACAACCTAGCGGCTATCATGTCTGGCGTCTCTGGAAAACACAGACGGACAGACGGACGGACGGACAGACGGATGGACATGGTTAAATCAAGTTCTCTCCTCATAAGGACCCCGAGTATATATACTTTATAGGGTCTTATATAAATATTGCAGAAATTACAAACGGAATGACAAACTTATATATACCCTTTTCCACCTGAGGTGAAGGGTATAAAAAATCTCACATGGATGCCAATATCTAGATAGTATTCGGCACAAATAACTCTAATATGAATTTGTTTTTTAGCCGATGATTGCTCATCATTTCCAAACACATCTGGAAAATTCGTTTGTAAATGCTTAAGTGTTTGGGCTTTACCGGTTATAACTTTAGGATTGTTTTTATTCACTGGCACTGTTATAAAATTGTTGAATATTTTGTTTTTAAACTAGCAGTTGAATTTTTTGGGGAATATTTTAAACAATTTTCATAAAACATGGTTTTTAAAACATATTTTTGGTTTCTTTGCTCATTCATATAACTCTACTTAAATGAAAGAGAACTTTGCGTAGATTAAAATCTAAGGTTTGTAGGGTCGTTCGTGAAATATTAAGCGTATTATACACGAAATGGTGTAAGTTATGCAAATATTAGATAGATGTCACTTTATCTTTAAAACTGAAGGTGCTAGAAAAGACTAATGATGCCATCATCACTCTTAACTTAATTTCTAATTTAACAATGAACAAAAGCCAGGCAAGTTATGGAGTGTTGCCCTGTGTAATTAATTAATGGGGAATTTATTAAACTTAAACACAAAATATAAAGACGCACAAGTCTCGCTTAGTCGCGCTCATTTCTAATTGTTTTCCATGACTTTTGCTTAAGATTTCCGGAGCAATCGCTCAAATTTATTCTCGAATTTAAATTTTAAATTGGCATGAGCTCTGTGGCTTATTAAGGTATAGATGTTCTTTTAAATATCCCCATAGGAAAAACACAGGACCGGGTTATTCCAGGGAAAGCTGTCTTTCGAATTAATGGGTTAAACGAAAATATCCAGTAGCAGATCCGCTGCTTGCTGTATACGCTGGGGCTTCATCTTCTTCAAATCAAGAAATTTTTTAACATCCTAAAGCATTCTAAGCAGCTTGAATAGAACTTGCATTAAACTCTTTATTCGCAAAGAAATATGCACTTATAATTCTTTCAAATGATATTCTATACCTTCTTGTACAATTTAGAGGGTGCAATTGAGCACATTCTGAAATTTTATTTATTGCAAAACTATTTAATTGAAAACAAAAACTTTATCACATATTTTCGGATATTGGTCTACCCTTTGAAATGAAAAATGTTACATTAAAGTGATCACAAAATAAGTTTATATTTCAATTTAATATTTTTAAGTTTCTTACAAGAAAAAAATAAATTATGTAAAAAAGTTCTTTGTATATTTTATGTCTACACTATAGAGCTGCAAAACAATCGATATCATCGATAGTTTTATTTTTGGCGGACTATCGATGGTTTTAATCATTATCAATACTATCGGAAAATTTTAATAGTAACTGCAAAGTTGATGAGATGTAGTCAACGAAACATTTTGAACCACTTATTAGATGCAAGTTTTAAGCAGTGCATAAACTTTTTTCTTTGGGAAAAATGAGAAGGAAAAGTACTTAAGTTAACTTAACCTTAATTTGAGTTTTTTTTGATCTTTATATGCAAAAGTACACATGCAACAACAACTAGAAACAATGGCATCCTTGAGATCTTCACAATCAAAATTACACACGGGTAAAGTTTCAATTATTTAATTTAAAAGATTTAGTTATTCCCGATTTTTATTATTTTTAAAAACACCTGAAATTTATTGTTGGGCAGTGTTGCCAGAACTTTAAGAAGTAAAATCGGCAAAACCCATAATTTTTCATCAAAAAATCTGGAAAATCTGCTTCAAGATTTATGTAGTTTATTTAGTAAACCATATAACAATTAATTTCATTATATACGGCCATATTCTGGAATTTGAAATCGTTGGTTATAGATATTTAGTGGTCCTCGAAGTATGCGGTATAAAAAAGTAAATATTTTTTTTGAAACACAGCAAAGTTTTAAAAATTTGGTTGCATTTTAATTTTACTCGAATGCGATTTTCAGAACACGGCTGATAATTTTTGGATATTTCTACATTAAAAATATCTATTCAACCTTCTTCTCAAACTGTGTAGGGATTGATCACACCTTTGGTATCTTAAACAACATACTAAATGTTAATTGCTTGACATGTTATTTAAACTATCAAGGGTCTTATTGATAATTTACAAGAGATGACATATTGCAAGTATTAAAGATATTTATACTAGGGCTCTTGTTAAAGATATTAAGCCAAATAAAACTGTTAAGCATATAAGAATTATAAGCTACAATTCTACTTGTAACAATATTAAAGTTTAAACAAAAATATCAACAATTAACAGTGAGTTTATCTCTTCTTACATTCCCCACTACAATTGATTGGAATTCTTCCAACATTAATTGTAGTTGTAAGAAGGTTAAGAAAAAACAAAATGAAAACAAAAACAACTTGCAAAAGCATGTTGCAAGTTAAGTTTTTTTAGGCCGTGCACTTCCAGTTTATTATCAAAATAGTTTTTGGGAATACAAAAATTTAACTAATTAATTATAAACAATAGATCACACTGAAATTTAAAGTGAATATACTGATTTTTATACCTGAAAAACGTTTTCTGTAAATGAAGTTTTAAAACTTTTTCGTTTCAACTTCATTGACTACCGTTCCACAGAACTGGAAACTTTTCGATACTATCGATAGTATCGATAGTTTTTAAGCTAACTATCGAGTTTTTCAGCTATACTACACCACTGTTTAACAAAATACCCGAAATATTCTTACAAGCATTAAAAAGATATTATAACAATTTCAAACCCGCAAAAAATTGTATAAAAATTTATACAAAATCAACTTATAAACCTTTAAGGTAAAAAAAAAATTTAACCGTAATAAAAGTTAACATCCACGGCTGTCTTACTTTAAAATGACAAAGTGAAAAATTGCAAATTTATTGTTATGAACACTGTTACAATACATGTAGATATACACATGCATCTGTGTATCAATAGAACATCAAAGTGGTTTTACGGTTAAAACGTGTAGTCCAGGGTGACTAAATGCCATTGGAATGGTGAATATAATCGAATTATCGTATAAAAGCAAGAGTAAAATAAAATTATTGTTCCTGATGGCATTGATGTGTTTTAGTTCGTACGAAAATTTTCGATTTAAATCAGCTAATCTATGCAAAAAGTTGTAATCAAATTTTTAATCCCTTAACAAGTGCAATAACCGTGAAGGGTATTTTTTTTTAAATAAAAAATTTCTAAAATTCTTTTTTGGTTTTATGCGATAAATTTAAATCTTTCTGTTTTTGAAAAGCCCTTTAAATATTATTGCCTTTGTTTTTGTAGGGCGTTAATCAAAAAAGAAAATGATGGAATATTAGATATGGGTTTTGGACTTTATCGCGTTCTATGCAATTTACACAGAGAATTTATAAGAAAGAAAAAATATCAATATGAACCCTTTGAAAGTAACTTATTGTTGTCTGAGAACGGGTCTAAAAAATCTTTGTTCATTCAGCTCTTATAGAGTTTTTCCGCTTTTCGGGAAAATGGGAATAGTTTAGTATTTTTTATTCGCTTGCGATAAAATTAAAATTTAATAAAACGTATCGATACTAGTGCTGGGAAACTATCGATAGACTACCGATATTATCGATAGTCTTAAAATATCGAAAATATCGATAGAAAAAATATAAAAATCGATATTTTTATTATTTAAAATACAGCTATGAAGACATCTAACAGCAGCTATACACATGGTTTTTTGCCGCAAAGTTTAACTTGCTATTATTAATTCGCGCTGAATTACAGCAATGAATACAAACAACAAGAATGGCAAGTGGTATGGATTGCATAACAATGCTTTTTACTGCTATATAAAGGCCTTTAAGTCGAAATTTTTGCATGTTTATGTAGGGACTGAAATGTCAAATATTTTTGTAATGTTGTAAAAAAAGTGAAAATCCAAATGCAATTGCAAGCATAGGACAAAACAATGAACGACCATTAGAGGATACGTCCGCTAGATTGATTACCTTTTTGGGTTTAGAATTTAGAAAATTTTTTAAAGTTGTAATGGAATATCTTATAGCCCCTGTTACTTCGTTCCTTCAGAAAGGTACTTATCAATTTTAAAAAAACTGCCATCTAAAATAACGTGCGTAGTCATAAAAACAACGACTGTAGCATTATAAAAAAAAATAATTAAAGTTTTCCTGCATAAGTACAAACATTCAGTCGATAGTAATATCGATATATCGATAGTAAAATCTAAACTATCGATAAATATCGATAGTAGAAAATATCGATAGTATCCCAGCACTAATCGAAACTGAGTCCCCTTTCAAAAATATGATATCAATATTTAGTTCAAATGTATTTTGCAATAAGGTGAGTATAACGAAAGTGATAACGATTTCGATAACCTTTTTTGGTGAAAGCTCGAAAGCTATTTCGAAAATACTGTGGCCTGAATTTGTTTAAATATAATAGATTTTTGGATCACTCTGATCCAGTGTTGCCAATTTAGCCATTTAGTGGCTAGATTTAGTCATTTTTCACCCTGTTTAGCCATTAAAAAATGAGTTTAGCCATTATCCATTTTTTTTTAGCCATTTTTTAACTTGTTTAGCCATTAAATTTTTTTGCCGTTTTCTTTTAAAAGAATAATTTTTATTTAATTATAAAAATTTATAAAAGTAATATAAACATTTTGAACAATTAAAACGGCCTTAATTTAAATCATAACTTTTACAAATGTTGAAAATAACTACACACTGTGACGCTGAAACATCTTTCATAATAAAGGAACAGTATTCCACTATCAAATTTATAAAATGGATAAACACAAGCATCGCTGTTTCTTTCTGGTTGCAAGTATTTCAATAAAGGGATGCAGGCGGTAACAAAATTGTTTTAGAAATTTCAGAATTGACTATAAAGTTGCTCTCACTTCCATGGTCTAATGCTGAAGTAGAGAGGGTGTTTAGCCAAGTAAACATCGTTAAAAGTAATTTGAGAAATAGGTTACATTAAGCAACCGTTAGTTCGATTTTATCCATTGGGTAAATATTTTTACCATAACAATACAATATTTATACCACCAGCACAATAGTGGAGAGGGTTCTATGCGTTTGTGTTGATGTCTGTAACACCTTAAAATATTAGTCCTTGACCCACCTTTTCGTATACCGATTGACTCAGAATCACTTTCTGAGTCGAATTAACGATGTTTGTCCGGCTGGCTGGCTGCCCATGTAAGCCTTGTGCGCAAAGTACAGGTCGTAATTTAGAGATTATTTGATAACATTTTGTTTAAAGGTTCTAATGTTGTGTAGGGTAACATAAAGTCGGGTTTAACCCACTATGCTTTCTTACTTGTTTTTTATTGTAGATCTGGACTCAAAAGGTTGGGTAAATGTTGTCGTGATTTTGATTTACCTTCAAATTATTTAAAACTTAAGATTATTTGAAACGATTGAGTGATTCCTATAAGATGAACAACAACGACATCGAATTTTTCGATGATTTAATTTTTTAATATTAATTTATTTTAATATTAACTTACGTTTATTCTTATTTAACAAATTGATCTCAACTCACAATTTCTTCGTAAACAATTTTAAATTAATTATTTCTGTTTTGTTATTGAATTTTAATGTGTTTTTATTTAAAAAAGCTTTTAGCCATTTTTTAGCCCTTTTTTAGCCATTTTTTGCCGTAAATTTAGCCATTTTTGGTCACCAAGTTTTGGCATATTTTGAAAAATGAATAAGGCCAGATGTTGAAAACTATCTTAACTTATGGTTTCAACAATAGGTTACAGAACATTCTGCAGGTACTTCAATGACTTTGGTATTTCGCATACAACTAATTTTAACTGGCATCAAAGTAAATCAGATTTAAAAGATTCCAACAATTTTCTTTAAGAATATTTGATAAAAGCCGGTTACGTTGACAAGCCAAGAACCATACCACAACTAAAAACCAACATTCGAAAAGAACAGCCCGGTCCCCGATTTCGATCGACAATTTAAGCGAGCGACAACTTGAACTGTTAGTTTTTTATTTTTGATATTTTTAGTTAGGCTTGAGTTCATCAAATTTAATTTTCATTAAATTATTTTTTACTGAAGGAAGGAATTTTAACATCATGAAATTTTATTAAAATTTATTGATAATTTTTCTTGGCTGAGCTGGGGCTCGAACCTGGGTTGAATTTACATGTTTCAAGAATCACCACATTCTTTCATCAGAATTCTTTGAGTGGTGCAGAGGTTGGAACTTGGGTTCGAGCCCCAGCTCAGCCAAGAAAAAGAATCAATAAATTTTAATAAAATTTCATGTTGTAAAAATTCCTTCCTTTAGTAAAAAATAATTAAATGAAAATTAAATTTAATGACCTCAAGCCTAACTTAAAATATCAAAAAAATATTTAGTGTTTGTTTGTAAAGAAAAATTTTGTTAAATATTTTAACAAAATGCCTCTGTCGACAACTACAACAAAAGTGACTGATAATGACAATTGTGGTCGCATAATATTTCTTATTTGGCCTCAAAGTTGTATGAAAACTGTGATGTTATCGGTAGCTTGAATTGTCGATTGACTTATCGTGCTGAAAATTTTAAGTAGCAAATCAGCTATTTGTCGTTAAAAATGCAAGCGACCGATAGCGATAGCCATCGGGGGCCAGGCTGTAAGTCACTGTCATTTCATCCGAAATTTCGCTACAACCTATAAAAAATATGTTACAAAGAGCACATTTATGCGCAACAGGAAATAGCGGAAGGATAGCATTTCAAAGCTAAGAAAAAAACAAATTTGTTGCTAATATACACAGCTAACGGATACCGGGCGAGCGCAACTACGCTCCCACCCCATCGTAGTTCTACTTTTGAAAAAATACATAGCATATTTGTCTATCTAATCAGGGATCTGTTGTAAATTTCATTTAAAACAGTAAAAATATTTCGTAGTGGCAGAAGTTGTCCCTACATCCCCTAGTGGTTCTATTTTAAATTATATTCAAATATGTTAGATAGTTTCAGAGAGGTAGATATTTCCACCTACCTCACCTCCTAGTCCTAGTTTTTCGATGTTAATATACCTCGGCCATGACAACAAACAACTACATCTTAAATTAAACATCTGCGATAATAAAACTTTTGCTAAGCGTGTACGAAAACCTCTACGAAGCAGCTCGCTTCTTACAGGATCATATCTGTGGCATTTTGACAAAACATCTTAAGTCAAATTTAAAAAGTTGAAAAAAACGTCAAAATTATTCTTGGGAATACAAAATTTATTATCAATAAGATTTCTGTATGACGTGCTAAGTTCCCAATTTTTCATATTTGATAAATACACTGAGATTTATTGTTGAGGGAAAGCTAGCTTCTATGCGTTTGTTCGGGAACCAGATCCCTGATTTCTTCGGAACACATCCCATTGTAGTAACGATAAAACAGGCAAATACAACCCACATTGCGACGGTGCTCAAGGGAGTCAATAGAATTGGTTACCCTACTGTCACCAATGAGAACCCTCGCCCTTTCCTGCACGCGGTCGAGAAGCTCCAAAATAGACTTTGAAGCACCGGCCCACACATGAAAGTTGTATTCCATACGCGGTCGGATATAGGTGGTATAAATAGTAAGGAGATCAGATGGAGTGAAGTATATCCTACACCGTCTTAGAAAACCGAGGCACTTGAATGCTTCTTTCGACACCTTGAATTATACCACCCATATATACAGATGAGGCACCTTGGTTTGTCGCGCGTTTATGCGTCAGCACGCAACATTGGGTTTTTCGGGCATTAAAATCGACCCTATTTGCACGACCCCATTCCGAGACTATGTCAAGGTCTCGGCCAAGCGTATCATTCATATTCTGCCTCATAACAACGACATCGGATACGTTTCGTCTGCACTCGAATGAGTACGAATGGCAAAGGTTGCTGTCATCTGCAAAAGAGTAGATAGGGTTGGAAGTTTGACAAAGGGGGTAGTTTAGAAAGATAAGAAATAGAGTAGGAGAAAGAACGGAGCCTTGCGGTACACCTGAATGAATCTTGAACTCGTTTGACGAAACCCCATCTATAACAACTCGTATAGTGCGATCTCTGAGAAAACTCGATATAAATCGAGAGAAATTATCACCGACACCAAACGCAGCAAGGTTTGGCAAGAGTGCACCATGCCAGACTCTGTCAAACGCCTTGGAAATATCCAAAGCAATTACCTTACTTTCGCCAAAATGGTGAATGGAACGGCACCATTTTTCCGATAACAGAGCTAGTAAGTCTCCAGTAGAGCGACCTCTACGAAAGCCATACTGGCGGTCGCTTAGTAGGTAGTTTGACTCTAAATATTTGACAAGATGGTAATTTACCATACTCTCCATAACTTTGGAAAGTGCCGAACAAATTGCAATTGGGCGGTAATTTTCAGGGTTATTAGCGGTTCCCTTTTTAGGAATTGGCGTTACATTAGCAACTTTCCAGCAGACTTAATGAAAAACTGCTTTTTCTTACAATTTGAGAGTAAAAATTAAATGTAGATGCCCAATTTGGAGTAGCAGAGTTTCGAAAAAAAAAATAAATTTCCACGAAAGCTCCTATAAGCATCTAAAAAAATTAACCATGTTAACTTAAAATATGCTGCAAAAATGCTCGTTTAACTAGATTATGCACAAAAATGCTGCAAACGGTAAAATATGCCCCAACAAATCGATGCCAAAATTCATAAAATGCTCTAAAACGGATAAATATGTGCATTTCCGTCAAAAGGTCCACCGTGACCGAAAATTTAAAAGTTATTAAAAGCTGATTATTTAACGATATTGTTATAGAGAAATATTTAGATTTTACTAATTTACTCATAAATTTGCCTACTTAGGTGAACAATCAGACTGCAAAATTGTGCAAACGTAATTCCTTATTTCTGAGAATTTTTTATTGTATGTTTTCTTTAATATTTATCTTCCTTAAAAGAGGTGATATTTGATAAAAATTATTCCAAAAAAATGTTCTTACATGGTCTGTTATCTAAGGAAGAGTTCAAAGAGAAATATGTTATTCGTACTAAAGGTAAATTTTTATTTTGTTTTAATCATTATTCAGTTAAGTTATTATGGAAAAAATTTCACGTTCGAAATGTCACGTATCGACCCAGATTTTGGCTAAAAAAAAGAAAATACAGAAGATATTGGAATCAAACCAAAGACATTTTAATGTTACATTGCTACGTAAAATTCTGAAAGTAGTTTGACTAAAAAATTGTGCTTTATACATGGCCACAAAAACTTCTTCTAGTTTTTTCTTTTGCCATTATCTTTGACCTAGAATCGCGCCCTCCATAAACTTTGGCATAGCTAACAGTGCTTTTTTATTGCTATAATTTTAGGGTTAAGAGAACGTAAAAATATTTGTTGTCTAAAATGTTATTGCATTTTTGATGCGTACGACTGTCATGTTCAACACTTTGGATTTACCCATATATTGTTTCTGCCTTCATTGGTCGCTCAAGGTAAAACATGCAATTGCATATTTATGGTTTCCCTGGTTATTAGCAATTAAAACCAATTAAGCAGTAAGTATTTAATTATTTCCAACTACATATAAATATTTTCTTAAGCCAAGCCTGAACAAATGTTAAAATTTTGACAGACTGTTTTTTCTGTATTAATTAAGCTGTTTGCATAAACAACTCATTATTAAATTTCAAATGAATTTTTGCTAACTTAACGTAGCAAAATTAATTTTTTCCTGGCTTAATAAGTTAAAAGAAAATAGCGTAATCTAGTCAATAAATGGCTTAATTGGAAACACTGTCTGGAGGGCATTTAAAACCTTAAGTACAGCAATTCACTTCCAATATTGTGGTTGTTTTTCTTATATTTATTCAGCATCAGTACAATTTATTTTTACGCTAAGATCAACGCGTTTCATTAAAGTCAATTAAATAAAATGTGGCAGGACTGTCTAATAAGGGATGGAAGAAGTGAAAAAATGGTCATACTGAGGCAGAGACGTTGACATGCTAAAAACGATGTTTCTACTAGTTGTTGGTTTATGGGGTTAAATTTTCGGTTGCAAATTGTTTCCGTTTTGAATGTTCACTTGCCATATTTCATTTACGGTTTATGACGGCGTATGAGTGTTATTAATATACATTTAATAAAAAACAATACAAATTTTAAAATATGAACTCATAAAGTCTGTAAAATTAAAACAACATTTATTTAATGAAAAAGTTTAAAAAACTATTTAAAAAAAATAAAAAATATTATTTTTAGACTTTGTGAAAAAAAATTTTTATTCGATCCTATTGTTTTACATTTATTCTAAGCGAATATATATATGTATGGCACTAAAGGTTAAAGCTGTTGTAGTTGAAATTAGAATATCTTTTTGTATTTTTCCTTACCTGGAGTGCTCCGTGGAGATCGCAGGTAGATTTTTATTTGTTTGCTAATTACAACTTAACTTAAAATTATTCTTACCCGCTATTTATACCTAGTTCTTATAATTAAAATGCTGACTGTACTAAAGTCAGCAAGTGTCTAAAGTGCTGACTCGTATAATTGAGTCAGCCTATTTTTTTGATTACTTAATACTAAATAATGTCATACTTATTATATACGAGGGTGACTCTCAACATCCCTCCCTCCTTTATGGAAAAGGGCGGTCCTTCGTCTGGTGTTGATGCGCTTTGATGTTTATTGACGTTGTGAACAAATTTCTCAATATGTTGTTGTTGCTTCGATCCATCTAAGCTATTTTCAAGTAGTGGTGATTCTGAGATATGGTTTCGCGTATCGGATTCTGTGGATTTGTGTTCCGGTGTATTTGGATAAGCCACGCATTCAGAACCTTCTGGTCCACATTTGGCGAGCAGTGGTGCAGAAAAATATTCTTTAAAGGAGCCAAGGTAATTTTGCCACTGCCATCCAGTAACTGGTTCATGTCGTGCACATTACGTTTCTTCATTTTGGTTGTAAGAATCTGTTAGTTTGACATCTATATTTTTTTTTTTTAGCATCTAGACTGGGATTTCTTTTCCTTGTTTTATACGAATTTTTGTTGGGCAGGACTTAAATTAAAGTCTGTATGGGGTTCAGAGTAATGGCCAAATTATTATTATCATTCTTTGCCACCCCGATACAATTACAATAGCTGCTTTGAGCTTGACAATCTTGTTGCTGGTTATCGAACTGAAACAAGAACATTTATATAATTCAGACTTTTTACCTTTTTTATCATCACATTATTCCGTCTTATGATCTTGAAGTTCTTTGGACATGTATTCAATCAGAGTTATCGTTTTGCAAAGCTATACATACTATCCCTCATATCATATACACCAGAATTAACACAATCCAAGACATCCGAACGAGAATCGCCATTTTCATTTGGTATGTGTGAAGACATCATGCGCGGTTATCCCATCGGTTGTTGAGTAGGATGAAGGCAGAGTACTTATTGATACCCATAGGAATTGACGCAGTCAGTGGATTAAACGCGTCTTTATGTAGACAAACACCAAACGAAGACGCACTTTTTTTTATGTTGTGCATTCTTAATTCTAATTGTGGTACAATTTACTTTTTTTTTTTTAATTATTTTTAATTTTTAAGGATTTCATTCATTTCTCAGTTATCTTAATAACTTCTTCATGTCATAATATAATAGTGATAATAATAATAAATTTTAAAAACTAAAAAGTTTAAGCTACAATTTTTAAATATCAACAAATCAGTTAGGGAAAAGATGTATATATATTTCTTAATAGCTATGGTAAAAATTATCAAATAAAAGAATTACAATAGATACAATAATAAAATCCATATTTTCAAAATTAAATCATTAATATTATGATTTTTAATTAACATATTTCAATGAAATCATTCAATGATTAATTAAATAAAAATTAAATAAATAACTATAAAAATATTTTTTATGTTCCTCTTTTGTTTTTTTTTCTTTTTAATTAGAGACCAAAAAAGTTATTTTGATTTTGTATTGGTCTGGCTTTAAAGTGAAAATATTAAAAAAAAAATCAATTACTTTTTTTCATATTTATATTTTTTGACTCAAATATTTATTTAATTAAACAAAAGGCAAATGATCGCAGTTGTAAACAAAATGCTGGCTGGGATCTACACAAAAAAGAAATATAAAACATTCAACGTCTATGGTATAGTGCTCAGGTATGCACATTCTAAAATGTATATTGCTCTGCTGAAATGCACTGAAATTTATTTTTTTTTTTAATTTGGGCATTGTAAATATGTATAAAGAGTTTTGACTCTTTGGAAATATTTTATGCCCAGAATGACATAAATTCTTGTTATTGATACATCTGTTTCTCCGAGTGTATAATTTTATCACTGAATAGCAACAAGTATTTATGTTTATGTTTATATTTCTTTTGTCCAGCCAACAGTTTATTTGGTTCTTATTCATTTGTTTAACCAAAGAAAAAGGTAAGTGATCATAGTTTTAAATAGAATGCTTGCTGGGATCTACACAAAAATTAAATAAAAGAAATATAAAACATTCAACGTCTGTGTAATAGTGCTTAGGTATGCATATTCTAAGATGTATATTGCACTGTTCTGTTGAATTTATTTTTGCAATAATGATTATTGTCTTCGACTTTTAAATAGTGCTAAGACTTAAAAAAAAAAAACGTGCAGCTAATTGAAAAAACATAAAATAAAAAATTTAAAACATAAAATGTTTATATTGTCTGGCCAAGCGAAAAGGTAAGTAATTGAAATGGATTTTTTTTCGAAAATCTAAAGAATGAGCATTAATAATTACTATTTTTACCACAATTTTATATTTTTTTGTTGCTTTCAACAGGCAATTCTTACTCCGCCAGAATGCTCCAAGGATGATCATGAGGCTGGATGGTACACAGTTAGGTCTAAAGAACGGTCCCTACGGCCCACACCAGGCTGAATGGATCCTAGCAGTTCCGTTTCGTTTCAATTGATTTTTCTTATTGAATTTATACTAATTCCTTATCTTCTTTTAGACTTCTGGGACTTTCCACTGCAGGACCATCCTCGAGTGAACTGCGAGTTATATTTTAATGTATTTTAAATTATACAGGACCCTATACTAAAGTCCGGTTTTCAGGTGGACAAGCCGTTTGCGGAAGAGATTTTCTGTTAATGTCAATGTTGGAAATAATAATTGGTTGACAAGAAATTTGTGGGTAAGTCCACAAATGCGAAAATAAAATATATGTACATATATCTGTAATTTGACTACATATGAGCCATTTTTCTACCAATTTCTACCTTGCATTTCATCTTCGTTATATGACCCTTCTGGTCATTTCCCCCTGTTTATGTATTTTAGTTTTACTCCCGAGTATCTTGCTTAAACTTTCTTTTTTTTCATTTTGTGACCGTCCTGGTCCTGTCTTTATTTCTAACATTCTTTCTGGTTAATTTCTTTATTTCTTAATGACCCGTTTGGTCATATTCCCCCCTTTTGTTTTTCCCTTGGTTTATCACCTTATTTTTACCCACATTTTCTGTTATTTTTCTCGAGTATCGCCCTTACATTCTCTTGTCATCCCGTAGCTTTGGTTTCGAGCCAAAGTAACTAGGATTAGAGAATGGGTTGACGGATGCACTTCCCTTATATTATATGGCCTCTTGGCTATTCGGTTTACTATTATTGGTGCTACAACCTTCCTTTGTTATCTTCTTGATCCTTTTTTGATCCTTTTTATGTTTACCCCAAACTTTTCTTTTACACCCCCCATAGCGTTTGCCGTCAGCTGAAATCGTATCGAATTTTCGCACTAATTTCCCCTGTTGTAGGCAAACTACCCATGGTGGTGCAGCATATGAACCTAATCAGTGTTTGCTGAGTATCCTACTTGTATTCTATCTTCGTCCCGTAACTTTGGTTTCGAGCCAAAGTAACTGGAACGAAAATGGAGTAACTCATACTCTTTAAACAAAATATACCACCCAGAAAGAAAAAAAACGAAGGCTACCCTTTTAACTTGAAATATCAAAATCTATGCCCTTGCACTCTACCACTTTTGTCAACACTTATTCGCCCAAGCCACGTTTTCTTGCATTACCTGTTCCAACAAACTGTCCGTATATTTAATTTGTTCCCTTAGATTTCGACTTTGCTTTTCCAACAGTTTTCTTTGTTCCCACTAAGTCTTCTATCCTGTAAATTACGTCCGCGGATTGGTCATTGTTCAGGTCCCCTAACAATTGTAGAACATAACCAACCTCTTCTAACTTGGTCAATCTCTGGTGCCTTATAATCTCCTTATGTTGTTCCGTACATTAATTGCCTAGTCTTAATTCGTTCAATTCTGTCCACGCTAGCACCTGTACACTCTCCACCGAATAGTTATACTTGTTAAGTTTGGCGAGTAGTTCGCCCATCCTTGACCGCGGGTTGTCGATTTGTAATCACGAAAATTGCAAAAAAATACTTACCAACGTTAAAACCGCCTTTGCCATCTTTAAACTTTTTGAAAAAAAAAAACTTTTTACGCGTTACCAACAATGTCGCGTTGTACTGATCCTCCCTCAAAACTTCTTCAATGCGGCTGGTGGCAGTGGCAATTACTTGTACCTCCGCCATTTTATATTTTCACAAAGATGCTAAAGGCGTACCAGAATGTGGCTGCTTGAGACCTTCAGCACTTTGCTTCTATACTCAGTGGCGTCCTTAAAGTTTTCCTCGCCACCGCCTTCACACATTTTGTTATGTTGAGGAAAAAACAAACCTACATAAATCGCCTCCTAATGTGGTGAAAAGTCCGTGGCAAGTTACTTGTAATTCCACCAATTCGCACTTCTTCGAAGACACTATAGGCGTACCAGAATGTGGCTACTTAAGACCTTTAGCACTCCGTTCCATGTTTACTGGTTTCTATTACTTTCGCTGCTCCCGAAAGCAGTCGCCATACCAGGAAGGGATCTAAATTCGGTAAAAATGTCGTGTAATAAATAAATTTTATTCCTGGAGGGTCCCTTGGGAATCGCAGGATCTTTATTTAATTACCGGCTGCGCCAATTGTTGTAGTTCAAATTAGAAGATCTTTTTGTATTTTTCCTTACCTGGAGTGCTCCGTGGAGATCGCAGGTAGATTTTTATTTGTTTGCTAATTACAACTTAACTTAAAATTATTCTTACCCGCTATTTATACCTAGTTCTTATAATTAAAATGCTGACTGTACTAAAGTCAGCAAGTGTCTAAAGTGCTGACTCGTATAATTGAGTCAGCCTATTTTTTTGATTACTTAATACTAAATAATGTCATACTTATTATATACGAGGGTGACTTTCAACAAGGCATTATTTATCAGAACTTGGTAACCTTTTTAACTTTAGTGAATTCTTAAAGAGTTTCACCAAACTATATAAAGATCACATTAATTTTCAGTTTTAAGTATGTCAGTATTTAATGAAAATAAAATCTGATCATTGTTTGCAAATGCAATTGCAGAAAAAATTTATTTATTTTCTAATCCAAATTTTTAATATTTTTAATTAGGCTTAAGTTCATGAAATTTAATTTTTCATTAAATTATTTTTATGAAGAAAGGAATTTTACAACATGAAAATTAATTAAAATTGTTATTGATAATCTTTCATTCTTGACGTGGCTGGGGCTCGAACCCCGGCCGGCAGGTTACCATTGACATGTTTCGATTAAAAACCATAAATAGTTAAAAAAAAATAACCACAATACTATTTATTTATTTTCTCAAACTTTCATTTTCCTTTAAAATCAAAAAGAGTTTTCAATTAAAAATTTTACAAAAAAATTGTATGTTTTATGTACTAATGAAAATAATAATAGCAGGCCTTCCATATTTGTCTGTCTTCGCTCGAATTTTGTTTCGTTTGCAATGGTTTATCGTCACATAGCTATACCATATTTCAGTTTTTCAGTTTTTGTAATTAGCGAATCGTATCAAAGTGCCCATTTCATTGAACGATTTTTGTTGCTGCAGCTTCATTAAAGCTGCTTTTGCGTTTACCTTGTGCAAATATTATCGCAGCAACTTTCTCTGTGCGACTGAACTTAAAGAAATTTTTTGTCGTATGAGAGAATGAATGAGCGAACAAAACAAATCGATAGCACTGGTTTACAGCCAAAAAATACCAAGAACACCACATGCCTAGATGAGTTAATTGGGACCTCCTGAACACGAAAATCGCTGTAATTTTTTTCCTAAATACCGTTTTTTAGATAACGGTACTTTTGTGTTTTTTGGTGAATGGTCCCACTCAAACCCTTGTGGAGCCTAACCAAAAAGTCCGTTCGAAATAAATGGTATATCGTTGGAAAGGTAATCGAATGCCTTTTCCATCGATATGCTACAAATTTCTATCTGATAAGAAGTGGCTGAGTAATGGCACCTCAAAGTTCAAAAAATGTCAATTTTTCACGTTTTTTTCAAAATTTTTAATTTTCATTTCGTTTTTTACTACGTTATATTAAATATCTGGAATGTTCTATTTCTTAACCAAATAGTATATTTAATTGCCAACATTTAAGCGTAATTTGAAAAAAATCGGATGAAAATAAAAGTTTTTATTAAGGATTTTGTGGAACGACTATATTTTCAACTCATATAAAATTCCGTGTTTTTTAAATCCATCAGTTTAAACGTATTTAAAAACAAAGAAATTTTATATGAGATGAAAATATTGTTTTTGAACTTTGAGGTGCCATTACTCAGCCATTTGGAAAAGATGGAAAAGGCATTTGATTACCTTTCCAACGATATGACATTTATTTCGATCGGACTTTTTGGTTGGCCTCCACAAGGGTTTGAGTGGGACCATACACCGAAAAACACAAAAGTACCGTTATCTAAAAAACGGTACTTAGGAAAAAAAATACAGCGATTTTCGTGTTCAGGAGGTCCCAATTAACTTATCTAGGCATGTGGTGTTCTTCGTATTTTTCCAAATTAAAAATTTGTAAAGCAGTGTAATACACTCGCTTGTGTAACCCTATTAATAACTCTCTCTCACCTCTCGCCCATAAAATAAGAGTCGCAGCAACAAAAATCGCGGGCACTAACATAAAGCTGGAGGTCCACACCAGAGAACGGCAAAATCCACTATTTTTGCTTATTTACTCATACGATATAATTTACATTAACTCTATGCCTGCAAAACAAAGTTCAACGTTGGTAATTTTGACATTGTTTTGTACACATTTGATTTGTGCATGTGTGAGTTTTTTATTGAAAGTGCTTTATTTGCATTTATTGTTGCGCACGCAATAACACAATTTCTTAAAGTCAAACGGTATTTATTCTTTTGCTTTTGCATTTAAGTACACACAGAAAAAAATACCCATGTAAAATTAACATGGAAAAATATTGATTGAGAATCATGTTAAATTTCAGAAAAATTATGCCCTTTACTTAAATTTATCATTATTTCATATTAATTTTTAATAAAAAATATCAAAATAACCTTAAATTACGTTTATTTAATGTTATTCACTGTTAAAAAAATAAAAAAAAAAAAAATATTAAAATATAAATAAATCTGGATTCAATATTGAACCCATAAAAACCTGTTTTGTATTAAAATCAAAAGTTTATCTTGTTAAATTAACATGCGTACCTACTTAATTATGTACATTTTTTATTTTCACTTTTAAAATATGTTATAAAAAGAAGACAATTCCCGTATTCTTTTTATTAAAATTGTTTATTTAAATAGTACATCAAGTTTTCAAAGTAGAATGATGACCATATCGGGCGATTCTGCTGATGCTTCTGTTAACAAAGGAGAATACAAAATAAGCGAAACATGTGTTACAGGGTTTTGAATTATTCTTACATAAATGCAAATGTTGTCTGAAGCTTCTTCACACTGTTAAAATACACTCAAACCCATTTGATTCTACATGAAATTCACGTTGTTTCAACTGGAAAAAACTTTCATTCAACGTGATTCCGATTGTTATTTCAATACATATTACATTTTGCTTTAACTTTACTGCAATGTTAAATTAACATGAATTATAGTTGTATCAAAAGAAAAAAATGTTGTTCGCAGTTATTGTAAAATCAGGTTGAATTAACATGAAACCCGTATGAAGCAAAATCACCACCGAAAAAATTTAAATCAACCTTGTTTTCGACGTTTTTAACTTGATTTTTTTCTGTGTGTAGTCATTGTCCACTCGATGACACAACGACGAATGTAAATTGGTATGAGTACGAGTCGATTTGTTGGTATGATTGTTGTAGGCATAAGTTCAAATAAACTAGTTGTATGGTCCAATTTGTTTATGTGTTTACCCTGCACATAATATTGGACCACCTGATGTTGATCAAATGGACTACTCATTGGACTAATCCGATGTAATGCAAGCATGGACCATGTCATTGTTAAAAAGTGTTTGTAGTGAGACCACATGTCTTCGTTCAAAACTTATCCTCTTGAGTATACCATGGATTAGTTTTAATACTACTCCTTTGTAATCCAAGGCTGGGTTATATGGTTCTGCCATAGGACATCGTATTGTTAAATAGGCCATGTTTTCTCCAGACGTTTGGGTTACTTTTGGACTGGTCCTAGTCCCCTGTGGGCTACATTTTACACGCGTGTTTGGACTAGTCCTATTATTTGCTGGGTATTTTTTTAAAAGCCTAACAAGCAACATTAACAACAAAACCAACAATACATTGCACATACAGAACTACTGTACTTTTTAAGAAATGATAAAAAATAAAAACGTCTTCTGTTTCTATGGAAATTGTTTCAGCTGCTGAATAGTCATCAGAGCAATGATTTTTGTGTATTTTTCTTTGTATATGTTTTTTACCAAAGCAATAATTGACGAACGAAGCTTAACATGGTATGAATGGCAAAGCTAATACGCTGGGCATGATTTGAATGAATTTTAAAACAAAACCGATGTGTGTGGCTGAGAAAGTTTGATTGCATGCACACAAATGAGGGTATTTGATGTTGTTGATTTAATGCGAATTCTTTCAATCGCACAAAGCCGTTCTCTGGTCCACACCACGCGTTACACACATTTTCGCTGTCTACGCAGCTGTCAAAAAATTAGAATGTTATATGGAGTTATATGTTACAAGTTACATGCACAAAAGCGTAGGATGCATTGAGGCATTGAATGCAAAAAGTAGGTTTACTTTCTACTTTTGAAGCGTCACAAGCAGCTGGTTTTGACAAATGAAATTTAATTTTACTTGAAACATAGAACGCATGGAAGATATAAAAATTATGCAATGCGTAGAGGCGAAAATGCGTGGCTTGTACCTCCAGCTTTACTTCTAGCAATGCAGTGTATGCTCTTAATTCACGTTATTTTTATTTTTTTATCATTCACATCTTTTTGTTGTATTTTAGGCTAAGCAGTTTATTCAGTAGGCATTCTACCGATAATTAAGGGGGTAATTTTGTTGTTCACTTCACCTTGCGTTGAGAAAATTTTCAATTTCAAATTCAAAAAATTTTATATGAAAATTTTTTCAACGCAAGGTGAAGTGAACAACAAAATTACCCCCTAAATATTTTAAATCGTTTGCGAAAAGTGGTTAAAAATATCAAAATAAGTGTTTTGTTTTGAAACCAAAGACAAAGTATAATTAAAAAGAGGTAAGAAAGTGATTTAAAAGAAGAAAAAAAAAACTTGCAAAAAGATTTAAAATTGCTAAAAAAAAAATTATGTGCTGTTGTTTATGGGTAACATTGGTCAAATGAGGTTATGTTCGAACAATGTTTATGTCTGTATGAGTAAACATATATGTTTATTCATATGAGAAATTGGGAAAACTTTTGATTTCAACTGGTATGATTCTTATAGCCTTTTCACACTTATCAACATTTAACATCAATTTGCGAAGATGTTGGAATTTTCCCATAAGAAATACATAGGGCTAAAAATCAAAATTTTTCAACATCTTTATACCATGTTCACACGGACAACAATATTCGTGTTTCGCTCTCTTATTCCTGTTTCGCGCCCCAAACATGATTGAAACGACTTAAGATTTTTGTATGACGTGCTAAATTCCCAATTTTCCATATTTGATAAATACACCGAAATTTATTGTTGAGGGAAAGCTAGCCTCTATGCGCATTTCACTGGTTGCTTAGGCCAGATCATCAGGAAACCTTTTCCAAAGATTTTAGAAAAGCTAAAAATATTATACAAATAAAACCCTAAAGCGAATAAGAATTTTAAAAACTCAAAGTCTTACCCGTAACAATATCAAAGCTTAAACAAAACACTTACAATAAACAGTGAGTTTATCTTTTCTTACATCCCCCTACAATTGGTTGGGTTCTTTCCGACTCGAATTGTAGTTGTAAGTGGGTTAAAAGAAAAAACAAAATTAAAAAACAAATTGCTTCATTCTATTGTCTTCGCAAGAAAACAACAAAAAAAACCAATTTGGCAATTCAGTTTTCTGCACGGGCACATGCAAGTATATTATCAAAGTTATTTACGGGAATACAAATTTACTATTAAGATTTTTGTATGACGTGCTAAATTCCCAATTTTCCATATTTGATAAATACACCGAAATTTATTGTTGAGGGAAAGCTAGCCTCTATGCGCATTTCACTGGTTGCTTAGGCCAGATCATCAGAAAATCTTTTCCAAAGATTTTAGAAAATATAAAAATATTATACGAATAAAACCCTAAAGCGAATAAGAATTTTAAACACTCAAAGTCTTACCCGTAACAATATCAAAGCTTAAACAAAACACCAACAATAAACAGTGGGTTTATCTTTTCTTTAGGGTTTTTCCCGGGATTTCCCGTCCCGGGAATTCACGGGAATTTCACTTATTATATTTCCCGTTTTCCCGAGATTTTTGTTGCGGGATCCCGGGAAATAAAAAGTTCTTCATAGTTTCAGAAAACAGCTATTTTTACTCTGAAATTTAGTTTTCTTTTCTCTAAAAATTAGCATCTGTGGATGGGTTGTCGATTTGATCTATTATAAGAAATGTGTACAAACGTAAATCAATGTCTCCTGCGGCAATAAATCTATTAAAAGCAGAATGGGCAGTGCAACAGTTGATAATTAATAAATTTAGTGAAGTGATGAATTGATAAAGAACATAAATTCAAAATAAGATGCAGACAGTAAATTCTCATTGACCATGGACAAGTCTTAAAAATAGGATATACATAAACATATCGCTCCGTTATTGCAACATAGTCGTATCTACAAAAAAAAAATCGAGCTTGGTAATATATCCGGGAAGTGCGGGGAAACCGAAATAAAAAAATAATGAAACTCGTGTAAGTTACTAAAACATACAATTTGAAAAACACATTGTCCTAAAGATTACAGATGGACCTAATGAAAAGAAATATTTTGTAAGAAATAGTCCGGATGATGCTATTTTTTGCATCAACCATGACATTAGAAGCATGCAACAACGGTGCACTTTTAATTATTTGTCCAACCTCGGTATTTTAACAGTAAACGAAATTTTTCGGAAACATGGTAATCAGTAAACAAAATCAGAAATATACTCTTTGGCGACTCACTAAACGCTTTGAGTGTGTCAGAAAGTAATTTCCTACGCCGTTAAAAAATGTTAATATATTTATTAAAATATTTTATATATTTTATGATTTTACTTTTTGATCTCATATCTTGAGTACCTCAATTGTTATGTTTATTTTATCTTGAACTAGATCATCATAATACGGAATTTACTTATAATAGCCAAAGGTAATAATAATTCAAGTTCCGCTTTCAATCTTCAATTAATTTTTGTAGTATTTAAGCATTTATTTTACTTACTTTGTAAACAAGTTCCCTCACGTTTGTTTATAAAAGTTTTTTTCATTAATAAAACCAAGTTTACTTTGTATTATTTGTATGGAGCGGGATCCCGGGATCCCGGGAAATTTAAAAATGTTTCCCGCTTTCCCGGGAATCGAAAAACTCCGGGGAAAAAAAAAACTCTACTTTTCTTACATCCCGCTACAATTGGTTGGGTTCTTTCCGACTCGAATTGTAGTTGTAAGTGGGTAAAAAGAAAAAACAAATTGCTTCATTCTATTGTCTTCGCAAGAAAACAACAACAAAAAACCAATTTGGCAATTCAGTTTTCTGCACGGGCACATGCAAGTATATTATCAAAGTTATTTACGGGAATACAAAATTTACTATTAAGATTTTTGTATGACGTGCTAAATTCCCAATTTTCCATATTTGATAAATACACCGAAATTTATTGTTGAGGGAAAGCTAGCCTCTATGCGCATTTCACTGGTTGCTTAGGCCAAATACAAAATTTTGAGAGCGAAACAGGTCGTTTCATTTTGAAACAGGCTGCGAAACAGGAAAAATGTACTGTCATTTCCAATTTTGATAAAATTTATCGTTAGTTTATCTGATCTAGCTCTAAAAAAAAATCAAACAAAGAAAAAACAAAATAAAAAGTGTTGTTTAATAAAATAAAGTGATAATTATAACATAATAATATTAATAAAAGCATTAAATAATATATGCTTAAGTTTTATTTACTTTTTTATCTATTTTAGCATTACAGAATGTTACTATCTCATTTTGTTCCCTTTTACATTTTTCGATTCTTTTAGTGTCATCTCTAGAAAAGTGGCAATAAATTCTATTATTACTGTGGCATCACTGACAAAATGGAAGTTGCTTCGAAAGCAGCGTTACCATTTCTCAACTTTTTCCTTTTTTGCAAGCCTTATTTTGCTAAAATTATTAAACGAAATGAATTAGAAATACATTTTGTTGTTATCTTTTGAAATGTTGGCACTTTTGTAGAAAAAAGTATTTAAAAAAAATAAAACTTTTTTTTCAGATGTTTAAGTGTGAACGCGTATTTCACATTTTCCATGCGTTCCTCCGAAATGTATACAAGTGTACAAAGTGTATAAGGATGATAAGATTTATGAAAAGCGTTAAAGAACAACATATACATCTGTACTTATGGGCTAGACAAGGGCGAAGTTGTGGAAGTTGTTATGATTTAAGATTTAAGTAATAAAGAAAGTGATAAAAAGAAATTGAAAATTATGGATATCTACAGGAGGAATAAGGAAAAAATTGACTTACAAAGCCTGAAGTGGAGGATTGCTGATACCAGTAACAAAATCAAAGTGATCAGCAATGAGGTGTAGGAACCACTCGATTATTTCAGCCAGTTCTTTGCTGATGTAGTTTAGAAACAGAGCTGTATTGTACTGTACCTTAAATTAAAAATTATTTTATTGGAAAAAGACTATGTCAGGGGTGTTCTTTAAACCGAAAACGCAAAACGCAAGAATTTGGAAGTTGTTTTTAAAACAATTTTAATCTAATTTTTGTTATAAAATTCTGTTTAGTTGAGAAATATTTGTATAATATTTGTCATAAAATTCTTTTATAACAGAAATTGTATTAAAAAACGACGTTTCAAATTCTTCCGTTTTGCGCTTTATATATCTTTCTGAAGTAAATGATCCGTCAAGGAATCAAAATTTCACACTAACGACTGAAGTACTGGTACATAAACTCATCTTTAATCAATATTTGGTTGTTGTATCTCAAAGAACTGAAATATACAATCGGTCAAGCCAAACATAAGCCACTTATAAAGTTCTTGTTAAACGGAGGAATTCCCTGTAACGTTATTGGCTTAATGATCAATAACTATTTTAACGTGCCCTGAATCAAGCTTCTAGTACAACAGAGAAACTGCTTCAAAGTCAACTAGATATGGCAAAATTCATCACTTGGTAGAATAGGAAGCAAGATAAAAGGTATGCTTTGCATGATCTTAATGCAGCAAGTACAACGTTTGTTTATGGTTTTTCATTCATATTCTTTAAAAAAAAATCATTAGCACTATATTAGTATGTATCGGAAGCTAAAAGGCGTAACTCCGCTTTCGAAAATTTCTCAATTTTATTATACTTCTACCGAGTTAGTTGTGAAATCTTTAAACATTTTTTGTTTCTCTATTATTTATATATTTTCTACTAAAATATAAATAATCGTCAAAGGGCTAAAATCTTGTTTGATTTTTTTTTCAGACACTACCAGCTAGATAAAAGGAAAATGTACATAAACAAATAAGGCCATTATATATTTCTTGAATATGAATTACTAGGCTTCGCATGCTCGGCAACTTCTTTTTTATAGCATTTTATATTTTGAATATTCATTTTTCAAAAAATACTTTATTCATTTTATTTTGTAGAGTTTGGTCTTTTAGCTTAAAGCGTTTACGTATAAAAACAAGTTTTTTAAGTAATGTGGAGCGGAGTTTGCGAACCAGGGAATACACCCTGGCGGCATTACTGGACATAGAGGGCGCCTTTAACAATTTGAGGATAGAGGCTATAGGGCAGGCACTGGTTGACCTGAGGGTTCCGTCGTTCTTGGTCGAATGGGTAACTATGATGCTTAGCAGCAGAGATATTAACTCGGACTGGGGAAACGAACGCTTAAGGAAATCGGTGACCAGGGGGACCCCACAGGGGGGAGTTCTCTCTCCCTTATTGTGGCTCTTGGCCGTCAATGTCATTCTGGGACGTTTTGACAGAATGGGTCAGAAGGTCGTGGCCTACGCGGATGATGTGGTGATATTGGTGTCGGGCCAGTTTCTGCCGACAATTAGCGACATCATGCAAGGGGCGCTGGTCGAACTGGCGGCATGGGCAAGTGATTAGGGACTGGGAGTTAATCCGGAGAAGACAGAGTTGGTTCTTTTCACTAGGAGGTACAAGGTGGAGGAGTTTAGACTGCCGGTACTGGTAGGAGTGGAGCTTGGACCATCTGATAGTGCTTAGTATCTGGGGGTTTTTCTGGACAACAAGCTGTCATGGGGTAGGAATACTCAGGAGAGACTCAAAAGGGGTCTCAAAGCCTACTATGCTTGCAGATCATCGATAGGTAGGAGCTGGGGACTCCGGCCGTCAGTGGTGGGATGGCTGTACACTTCGGTCGTTAGACCCATTCTTACGTATGGATGTTGTGTTTGGTGGGAGTCATTGAGATTGGTAAGTCGTAGGAACATTCTTTCTAAGGCTCAGAGGTGTGCTTCAATTGGCATGACAGGTGCTATGAGAAGTACTCCTCAGGCTGCCCTGGATGTCATTCTACATCTTCTGAATATTGAGCAGTATGTGATGGGAATGGCGGCCAGGAGCATTCTTAGACTGAGGGAGTTGGGACTGTCGAGGAATGACACTCAGGGTCACTCACGGATCCTGGGTGAGATTGAGGCTGGTGGCTATTGCCTGGGACCGCCTGGATCCACTGATTATGTGGGCACCAAAGTGGATTTTGGTCGGTTGCCGGAGGTAATAATGCCCTCTAGGGAGAGCTGGTCAGGCAGGAGCTGCTATTTTCACTGATGGCTCGAAGATGAGGGGCACGGGTGCAGGGGTCTACATTGAGGATCTGAACATAAGAAGGTCATATAGGCTCCCTGACGACTGCAGTGTTTTTCAGGCGGAGGTTCTGGGGGTCTGGAGGGCCGTGGAACTGATAAGGGACAACATTGATAGGGGCTCGGAGGTCACTTATGTGGACAGCCAGGCGGCTCTTATGGCCGCCAGGGGCTGTTATGTGAACTCTAGGCTGGTTGATGATTGTAGGAGGGCTCTGAGGGGAGCCTTAGGGGAGTATTTGCTAAGGTTGTGCTGGGTGCCGGGTCATTGCGACATAGGCGGCAATGAGGTTGCTGATGAGTTGGCAAGACAGGGCTCAGAGATGGAGGAACCTGACTGTGTGGAGGCGGTTAGGCCTCTATTGGGCTTCTATTTTGGTAGAATTAAGGAGTGGACACTGGGCGTGACCAATCGGGCCTGAGGGGCCGAACGGACTGTCAAGTATCACGGACACTGTGGCCGGTGCTTAGGAAGTCCGATTCGGTGTCGCTGCTGGGCAGGAGCAGGGTCTGCGTTAGGACCATGATAGGAATGATCACGGGCCACTGTATGATAGGCAGGATGGCGGTGAGGATGGGATCCGACTTGTCGGATATATGCAGGTTATGTGAGGACCCTGAGGAGTTGGAGACAGTTGAGCACTTTCTGTGCCACTGTCCCAGGTTGCAGGGTAGCAGGCTGAGGTGGCTGGGCAGTAGATTCCTGGGCGAATTAGGGGATGTTTCGAGTTGCGGACTCGAGAATCTGATAGGATTCGTAATGGGGTTGGCCTGGCTGTGCGAGGGGAGACCGGGTGCTAACCGCACGTAGGGCGAATTCGGTTTGGGTGGGATTTATCTCGGGGTTGGTCCTTTACCTTCTTTTCTTTCCTTTCTTTTCTACCTATCTTTTGGATCGTTCTTATGCTTTCGCTGCTTATTTCACCTACTTTTTGCCTTCATGGCTATCTCTAATTAAGGCATCACAATGGACCATATTGGTCTCTGGGTGTGAAGGAGACTTCACACCGGCCTTTCTACCTACCTACCTAACTTCCCATAGGCAATATTCTGCATTTCCTAGCTGGGATACTTTGAACTCTGAAATTTCTGACACTTCATACTTAAGTCAACCCCAAAAAATTTTAGTTTAAACAACAGTTTTGCTCTACTAATTTAACTTCGGGTACGAGAGGGCTAAGAATATCTTCCAAAATGTGGTTGCATCTTATTTTAATAAGAAATTTGCCATAATATAATGCGCAATTTTGAAAACATTTGTAGCGCTTGGGAGAGAATCTTTTATTAAAGTTCACAAAATTGATCTAATGAAAATTAATAGATATAAAACAAAGAAGAATGCTATATTTGGCTATGCCGAATCTTATATACCCTTCACCATGATGAGATAAGAACAAAAAAGTATATACATAAATAACGTTCTTTAGATAGGTATAAAAAAATATTAATTGAGCCACGCCAACTTTTCATTTCGTCATGCCAAAGAATATAAAAAAACAAAAAATGTATCTATGTTCCTAAGCCCGTTTCCTCTTTTGCCAAAGTTGATGTTTGAAATTCGTTTTATAATCTTAATATCGTTTTTTAGAACATAAAAAAATTAAATTAAAAAAATGAAAAAAAAATTGTTTTTTGGATTCGAACTGGCAGTATCATCAGTCTCAGGAGAGAACTTAACAACTCGGCTACGAATGCTTTTACTAAAGAAGCGTTAAATTAAAATATATTGAGTCTATGTTTCTTTATTTGAGCGGCATATCATATAGTACATGCATCAATGTGTATGTGTATGCGTAAAATTAAACACATTACAAATAAAATCCACCACTTGTAGTGAAGGGTATAAAAAAAAACAACAAAAAGAAAAACACATTGTTGGTAATATTACCATAGCCACTGTATGACCGTTGTGACGACCAAAAGTCGGGGCCTCGTTTTTGGGTCACATACCCTAGGCTGCACCCTTATAAATTATTATTACTATTCTTGTTTATTATGAATTATATTGATTTTCTTTTATGTTACCTTATGAAATATTATCCCTAGCCTTAGAATTAAATATGAATGTATTATATCATTTAATTTTATTATACAACTACCATGAGTATGAATACCATTATAATTTACTTTGTACGTGTACTATTATTATCGCTAATAAGTAAGACTGTATTTGAAATTAACGGACAAAGATCGTCCGCCATCTGGTGGCGAGTAGGAAAGATTGGGACACGACAACGTACACTGAGCAACCATGAGTACTTTAGTATGTGTGTGTAAATGTACGCCGGCAAACAGTATAAAAGCGGAGTACGTACCATCAAGCAAGTCAGTCAGTCGGCAGCCGGCAAACAGGTAGGTTCTTGTTTAGCTGTGAGAAGTTATACTTCTATAGCTAAATAATATCTAGTTATTATCGAAGAGAGGTTACACCTCTTTCGTGCAATACAACTTGTTGTCGGTAAAGATAGCAAGGCAAGAGAACAGCGGTGTAGACTAAATTCTCTTGGTTTGTTATCCATTCGTTTGGCTATAGTGAGGCAGCGGTAGAGCGCGGGGTAGTGCTGCATCTCGAGGGAACAGCGGTGTAGACTAAATTCTCTCGACGTGTAGTATTGCTCATCGCCGGTTGAACAGCTGGTGCGAGGTTACACCTCGACCTCGCCGTTCGACTCGGGGTCTTCCTCGTTGTACGCGTATTGTGACGGTTTCTTTTTGTTTGTGGAACCTGTAGCGTGAGTCGCGCCGTCACCCGCGTGTTGTTGCACCGTGTCGAGTGTGCGTTGTCGGTTCATCCCGAGAGTGTCGTGTCCGTCATTCGTGTCTTCTATTATATGTAATGCATAAGTGTGAATAACTGTAGAATTAAGAGAACCAAATAAACCAAGCGTACGTTTTATAACGTTTTGCGAAAAGAGCGGGTATAGTGTTTCATTTCTCTGGTCGAAAAATAAATGTTTGTAACGAACCCTGGGAGCCGTGAGCTCTACCCCAGCATAAGGTGAAAACACGTCGTTACAATGGCGCCCGAGCAGGGACATTAGCAGCGAAGCTGTACTAATCGTCTCAGACCAAAGAAACCACACCCTCGACTCGTGTACGGGGGAAAAAAAAATAAAATAATAGAAAATAATAGTCTGAACTCGAAGAGGAAAAAAATTAATTACGAGCGGTAATATGATAGAGAAAAAAAAATGCTTACGGTAAATTAAAAGAAAAAAAACGGTAACGGGAAAAATAATATTTTTTAAGAAAACAAAAAGAAAGAGAAAAAAAGAACAAAAAAAAAAAAACCACACAACTAACAATCTGTGAAAAAAAACACACAAACGGCAACTGAAAAAAATTTGTACGAACTAGAAAGAAAAAAATTTATAAAGGAACGCTACTAAGAAAAAAAAAAAAAAAACAACGGTTATTGTGAATTCCAGGTTTCCTACGGTCTAATCATCCACCACGGAATGTTACGGACATCATGGGTGTACTCCCTTAAAAGGGAAGAGCTGCTGTCTTGCCTGAAGGAGTTCCAACTGGACCAGACCGGTAATGTGGATAAGCTCAGGAAACGGGTGGCCAAGTTTATTGGCAGCGAGCACCACGCGGAACTCGAGTCACAACGGCTGATGGAAATACAGGCAAAATATGAGGCAATGATCAGCTCACCCTCAGTCAACCTCCTGGTACCTGCCGAAGTAAGTCCGAGGCCCAAATCGCCAGTGAAAGAAGAAAATGCCAAAACGGCTCAGATGACAGTATCAGTTAAAACCACAGAGGCCAAAATAGATATCATGGACAAGTTAAGAAGGTGGAATCTTCATTTCAGGGGAACGAGCGACCCTCTGGAGTTTATCGAACGAGCCGAAGAGTTGGCCCAGATGTATGAAATTGACCTGGATCAGATACCTCCGCTGATGCCTGAGCTATTGCGAGATCGCGCCCTGGTGTGGTTTCGTAACAACAACCAACACTGGTTGACTTGGAGTGATTTTAAGGGGGACCTTGGAAGGTTCTTTCTACCCCCCCGATATTACGAAAAATTAGAAGACGCAATACACAGCCGAGTCCAGCGCAGAAATGAGAAATGGCAATCCAGAGCCTGATGAGGCACTCCAAACTAAGTGAGTCGCAGAAGCTGGAGAGGATTTTCCAAAACTGTCACCCAGATTACCAGTGGTATATAAAAAGAAAAGATTTCGCCTCACTAGCAGAACTGGTGATTTTGGCTGAGGATCTGGAAAGTATACGGGGACGATCCTTGGGCAATGACCGGGGCACTTATACACATACAGGCTACCGTGGCGTTGAAAACCGAAATGATAACCAGAATCCGGGAAACAGTTATGGAGGGCGACGGAACTGAGGCGTTTCGTTCCTCCAGGTAAACAGACCTCAGTAAACCAGACCGCATTAAAATGCGAGGAGTTCCGAATAGCGGCAAAGAAATTAATAGAAGGGAAGTTGATAACATCCACAATAGACACCGGAGCTACCCGAAATTACATGAGAACTAATTTCCTCAGTCACTTCAAAGGCCCCTTACAGCGAGTGCACGAAAATTTGGAGGTTATACTGGCTGATGGGTCACGAAAACGAATCAACGAGGGCGTTCGAATAAACGTCACATTTGGTAATCTTACTCGGCCATGCATCTTTTTCCTAATGGATGATTTCTTCGAAGAAACCATATTGGGGCTGGACTTCCTACGTACCTTTGGTACCACCCTCAACTGTGCGGGACTATCTTTAAATTTCGAATTAATTCTCCCACAAACCACGGTATAGGACGTCACGGCTGAACACGCACCGCCGCCATGCGCCATTATTGCCCAACCCGGGATTCACGGGCACCGCGGTATGGACGAAAATGACCCCGACCAACAACGACTAATCCAGAGTTTCCTGCGCACGGAACTCCCAAAGTTTGATACCTTGAGGGGATTGTCCCACATTGCCACCCATAAAATAGTAATGACGTACGACCGGCCGGTGAAGATCAGGTATTCACCCAGAAATCCAGCCATGCAGGCCATCATTGATGCCGAAGTCAATAAGCTGATTGAAAAGGGGTGCATCGAGCCCTCCAACAGCCCATATAACTTCCCGATAACTCTGGCAAAGAAGAAGAATGGCAGCTGGAGGGTATGTATGGACTTCCACCAGTTAAATTTTAGGTCAGTACCAGATGCATATCCCTTGCCCAGAATAGATTCTATTTCGAACAGGTTAAGAGGCGCTCACTATGTGAGTAGCTTAGATCTGAAGGATGGATATTGGCAAATTCCGATGGAGGCCGGCAGTAAGAAGTACACCGCATTTGCCGTCGCGGGCCGCGGGTTATACCAATGGCGAGTAACGCCGTTCGGTCTGCATTCGGCCCCAGCTACTTTCCAACTGGCGTTAGATAGTGTCATCGGGCCGGAACTGGAGCCGTATGCATTTGCTTATCTTGACGACATCATAGTAATCGGACAAACCCTTGAAGAGCACCTGCGTAATCTGGGAGAAGTTTTCCGCCGTCTGCGAGCAGCCAACCTCCGGATCAACGTCGAGAAGTGTGAATTCTTCAAGCGAAAAACAAAGTACCTGGGTCATGTCGTTAGCGGGGAAGGAGTGAGAACGGACCCCGACAAGATTGCCGCCATAAAGGAGATGAAACCACCTAGAAATATCAAAAAAGTAAGAAGCTTCTTAGGAGTGGCCTCGTGGTATAGAAGGTTTGTGCCGGGGTTCGCCAAAATATCACAGCCTTTGACACAACTGCTGAAGAAGGGGAAGCATTGGAAATGGGGAACTGAACAGCAAACCGCGTTCGAGCTATTGAAAGAAAAATTAACTACTGCCCCGGTACTGGCTTGTCCTGACTTCACGCAAACGTTCATACTACAAACGGATGCCAGTGATTACGGTATTGGCGCGGTTCTAACCCAAAACCTGGACGGGGCGGAGCGGGTCATAGCCTACGCCAGTCGACACCTCAATGCGGCAGAGCGAAATTATTCGGTTACAGAAAAGGAGTGCTTGGCAATTATATGGGGTATCCGGAAAATGAGGCCTTATCTAGAGGGGTACCAGTTTGTCATTATAACCGACCACCTGTCGTTAAAATGGTTGAACTCACTGGAGAATCCTACCGGGCGACTAGCTAGGTGGGCCTTAGAGTTGCAACAATTTCGCTTCACGATACAATATCGGAAGGGCAGACAAAATGTCGTCGCCGACACATTGTCCAGGCAGCCCTGTGAAACGCTGAACATCCTCAATACCACGACCACCAACGAGGCGTGCCCATGGCTCACGAAAATAATGCGAGAAGTCACGGAAACTCCCGACAAATACTCTGACTATTGCATTATACACGGACAATTGTATAGACACTTCTCGAGGCAAATCAACGATGACGATTCCAGCCCATGGAAGCTCTGCGTGGCGCGTCATCACCGAAAGCGAGTCCTGCAGGAAAATCACGACAGTCCTACCGCCGGTCACATGGGCGTACGGAAGACCATTAGCAGGATCACTTCACGCTATTACTGGCCAGGAATGTTCCGGGACATCAGTCGATACGTTAGAAAGTGCGATTCATGCCAGCGACACAAGGTCAGCCAACAGCAGCCTGCCGGTGGGATGCTAACCAGGATCCCCGAGGAACCCTGGGCAACAATCTGCGCGGATTTTGTGGGGCCTCTGCCGAGGTCCAAACACGGGTGCACAATGCTACTAGTGTTTTTCGACAGATTCTCCAAGTGGTGTGAGCTAGTGCCGTTAAGGAAGGCTACTGCCGAGGGGCTCGTGAAAGCGTTCAGAGAACAGATCGTCGCCAGGTATGGAGTCCCGAAAATGATCATTACCGACAATGGCACACAATTCACCTCCAACGTCTTCAGAAGGTGTCTGACTGAGTACGGGGTTGCGCAACAGTACACTGCTCCATATACACCGCAAGAAAACCCCACCGAAAGAGCTAACCGAACCATTAAAACAATGCTCGCGCAGTTCACAGACAATCGGCATAACACATGGGACGATTTCCTTCCGGAAATCATGCTGGCCCTCAACACCAGTGGGTCGGAAACAACAGGTTATTCCCCGGCCTTCCTGACGCAGGGTAGGGAACCCCGACTCCCAAAGGCCCTCTACGACGAAGTCACCATCGGCACCGGGGCCCGCAACCCTCAACCCTCAGCGCGGGCGGAGGAAATGAAGGAAATTTTCGAACTAGTACGACGCAATGTGGTAGCCGCCTCGGCGGAACAGCAACGACATTACAACCTCCAACGGCGACCGTGGAAGCCCCGGATTGGAGAGCACGTATTGGTACGACAACATCCGCTGTCCAAGGCCAGTGAAAACTTCGCAGCCAAGCTGGCGCCTAAATTCGACGGGCCATATCGTGTTAGGGGATTCGCGTCACCGGTGATTGCCTTACTGGATACCCCGGGGGGAAAAGAATGCCGTAGAGCACACCTGAGCGAACTCAGGCCGTATCTCGACTGAACTCTGGTTTTTTTTCGCGGGAAAAAATTATATATATGTATCTTTGCATTTTTATGAACCCCAGTAATTATTGATTTTGTTCTCACCCATAGCTTACCAACCCACCATTCGATCAACATGGATGAGAAATTCGAGAAAGCGAAGAGCAAGTTCCGCCAAACCTGGGAATCAGCTCAGGGCCGCGGCAGACGTACTATCATCCTCCACGTCAACATCACCCTCATCCGCATCCACCTCATCAGCAGCATCAGCCATTTTCCCCCATAGGGCAGTGGATCCGATCCGAACGAACGACCGTAGTCCCGACCGGATGGGTCCCACAACCATTTCCGCGATGACGTCAGAGATCCCTCTTGCAATCCAGCAAGAAATAGATTCCGCGCTAAAACTATGGAAGCCGGGGAAACAACTGAAGTTTGTCAGAACCGACGGTGCTGTCCGCCACCGGATTCAAGTCACCAGAGCTGGAGGTTGTAACGTCACCCGGCTAGAGTGAAATAAAACCAGTCGTTCATCATGGGGAAAACGGAGGCAATGTGACGACCAAAAGTCGGGGCCTCGTTTTTGGGTCACATACCCTAGGCTGCACCCTTATAAATTATAATTACTATTCTTGTTTATTATGAATTATATTGATTTTCTTTTATGTTACCTTATGAAATATTATCCCTAGCCTTAGAATTAAATATGAATGTATTATATCATTTAATTTTATTATACAACTACCATGAGTATGAATACCATTATAATTTACTTTGTACGTGTTAAGTTACTTAAACTTAATTGTTAATGTGAACTTAATTTTGTTCGTCACTGTATTGAAATCAAAACTACAACGCATGCATTATTTTAGTTAAGTTAATTGAACTTTATTGTTTACAATTAAATTATGTCAATTGAAATCAAAACTACAACGCATGCATTATTTTAGTTAAGTTAATTGAACTTTATTGTTTACAATTAAATTATGTCAATTAAAATCAAAACTACAAGCCATGCATTATTTTTAGTTACCACTTAATATGCATTTTTTATTTAGGTCAATTCATGTTAATTTTAAATTTATTAATTATGTTATTATTTTAATTTTGTATAAAAAGATGACCAATTTTACAAATAAATTTGTATTGATTTACAGTCTTCATACACAAAACGTCATTTCTTCATTTCTTACAAACAGTCTTTCAGTTACAAGTACTAGAAAGACAAAAAAGGGAAAATAAAATAGTGTTAATTCTGACGAAACGTTTGAATTAAATCACACTAGAATCCTAATTGTTCATTGGTGACCCCGACGTGATAGTGTAAGAAGGCACAATCAATATTTCATTAACAAGGTTCGAGTAGGCGAACTAGCATTGACAAAAAACCAAGCCGCCTGTACTTCCGCATTTTGTCCCATCGTCAGTTTCAACAGCATGTCCTCAATGGAAGCATTGATAAGCCTACAGAGCATCTTAGGCGAGAACATCCAGCAGATCATCCGTAACTTCAAAAAGGACTCTGCGGAGAGGAAAGTTAAGAGTTCCTATTTTGAAGAACGCATACGTCGCACAGTGCTTTGTCCCCATATAACGAAGGGACATAAATAGAAGGAGTTGTCAGAAATTTTTGAAATTTGGTACACTAGCATAAAATAGCTTAGTTAACAAAAATATGAATTTTTGGACAAATCGGTCCAAGGACACGCCTACCTCCCATGTGTCCTGAAATGGAAAAATGTAATTTTAGCTTCAATAATGCCCACAAAACTACAAAGAATGGTCATACTGATACACACACTACTAGCAACGTGTGTGTAAATTTTCATTTAAATCTAAACAAGGACTCAAGGTCCTGCCATATATCCTTTTTCTTAAAAATGCTATTACACTTACAAAAATTGTCTAATTGTAATAAAATTTGGTATGAATATTGATATTTGTTAGATATATATGTATGCCAAATTTTGGTAGAATCGGATTAATAATGTGAAAAATACAAAAACATCATTTAATGAAAAATGAGTTAAAAACGCTTAAAATGCTCTTGCAAAAATAACAAGTAAGAAAGTATAATCGGTCAAACCGGACCATGTGATTCCCTATAGCATAGTATTTAAAAACAAAATTTCCTAGAGTGTAATCAAATTTCATAGAGTGAAATCCATTTGGGCAATCATGGACCCGCCAGAACAAAATTATGTTATGAGGCTAAGATTCGTTTAAAAGTTCTTTCTGCCGAATATTATTTAGATATCTTCATCTACATACATGAGTTTTTTGGATGAGGGTTTATATGGAACCTATAGTTTAATTTGGAACTACCTGGACAACATTTTGTCATGACATAGTAGCTATAGTAAAAGTCATTGTCGCCAATTTGTATGTAAATACTAATATTTTTAGTGATTCTGAGCCGATACTACGAATTATTTGGAATTATTTCTTATTATATTCCTAATTAATTTTCTTTAAACTAATTTATTTATTACATTTACATACATATGGTCATTTTTTTAATTAGAATAAATCATCTTCAGTACTGGATTCTTCCAAAAAAATATTGCCGCTCAACGAAACATTTGTTTCGTCATCTTTAGCTGGTTCATCAACATTTTCTCTCAGTATATATTTCTCAATTTCTTCAAAAAATATATTTTTTTTAGTCTTTGGATTCCTTTTTGAAGATAAGAACGGATCTAAGGAAAGTATTAAATGAGTCATTAAATCTTTATGAGTGTCGTCGTGGGACAGTCTGGTTTTTCTCACGATTTTGTGATAGGCTTCCAATGCTTCTTCGGACAAACACCCTGAAATTTATTTTAGTTATTAGTTACGTTTCATTATATTTACATAAAACCACTTTAATACCTTAATATTTCTTATTATGTTCCTAGTTTATTTTTTTTAAACTAATTCAATCTATGAAAATTTGAGCAAAAATCACGAAAATAGCATTTTTTTAAATACATTTTTTTTTCAAGTTGTGGTAAAACTTTTTCAATTTTTTTTCTTGTAGTTATTAGAAAACAGTCTAAATATTCGAAATCAGAAAAAAACCCATAGACCATATTTTTCTTTTTTTTTTAATATTCCATCAAAGTTAAGAAATTTTTAGAGCTTAACTAAATAATAAGCATTTTTCAAACCATTAAAAAATATGTATAAGGGCATAATTCCAGTAAAATTTTTTTATAGATGGTTTAGAATATAGTAAGGTGTTACAGAAAAAAATTTGAATCTCGTAATCCAGAAAATGAATTTTTTACAATTATTTTCTTGAAACAATAAAAAACCAAGGGCATTTGTGATTTCAGCGCCCTGTAATGATAATCGATGGAAAAATGTATGGAATGTGTAGTTTGTAATAAAAAAAAAAAAAGTTTTAAGTATTATCTTAGCACTTCTGCCGCATTTTGCCGAGCATTAATATGCACGAATTTTTTGAGAAGTAAAACAAATCAAATTAGAGTTGAATTAATTCTGATTTTATTAATACAAATTAACAACTTATATACTAATTTATTTTAGGGTCAGCATTAATGTGGCACAATAACAAATCAATAGTAGATTTGTTGTTCCCACGGGAATTAGCAATTGTGACAAATATTGTTGGCGCGTGAAAATAATTATTCCAAAAATATTCAACAAAAAAACTCAATACACATTTATGCTGACTAAACACAAAAACAATTATAAATATAGTTCATTGCCTTTATAAAATTTGTAAACAAAAAAAAATGAATTGAATTTCAAATTCAATGTCATGCTTAAAGTAAATTAAAATTCTTACATTGCTACAGTGCCTTAACTAATTATAGATACACTACACCCTTACCCTTTTAGGTTTGGGTATTATTAAAAATAAAAATATAGAATTATTGCATTTATGTATTTATTATTGTAGGTATTAATATGTTTGTAATAATTTTTATGATCTAAAATTTCTTAATTTCACTTATGAAATAAACTTTTTTAAATTATTTTTATGTACACTTTTAACTTTTGATTTATCTATTTCTATAATTATGTTTAGATCGTCTATATCTAGTATTTTATATGGACCTTTGTATGGAGGCTCGAGTTTTTTCTTATTCTCGGCTTTTACTAAAACTAAGTCTCCTATTTTTAGTTCTATTTTGTTCTGTTTTCTTTCAGACTCTAGTTTTCTTTTATTTTTAACTTCTAAAATTATGTCTCTTGCTTTTTGTAGTGAGTAACGAAGTCTAATTTTAAGCTCATTCAAATAATTGTCTAAGTTGTAAATATTTTTAGGGTTGCTTAATTCGTCACTTGGTAACCTAGGAAGTTTTCCATATACCAACTCAAAGGGTGTATACTTAGTATCTATGTTTGGAGTTGTGTTAAAAGCGAAAGCAAAGTATGGTATCCATTCGTGCCAATTGTTGTCTTCTACGAAATTTAGAAAATATTCATTTAGAACACGGTGATTGCGTTCTACTGTTCCCAAAGTTTCATGATGGTAGGGCGTCGAGAAATTCTGTTTTATTTTTAATAATACACAAATCTCTCTCATTAACTCATTAGTAAATTCAGTACCTCTGTCCGTTTTGAGAATGTTAAACAAACCGTATTTTAAAATAACTTCTTCTACTAGCGTTTTTGCCACTGTTTTGGCATCTTTTGATTCTATTGGACAAGCTATAACATATTTTGTCAGTTCACACTGTATTGTGAGTATATATCTAAAGTTTACTGACGGTCTAAGTGGTCCGACTGTGTCCACTACTACAATGTCAAAACTACTTGATGGTGTATCTGTTATAGTAAAAGGTTCTTTCGTATGTTTAGTCTGTTTGTTCTTTTGGCACGATTCACATGTTCTTATATAGTTCTTAACCATTTTGTTCATATTTTTCCAAATAAATCGCTGTTTTAATTTTATTAATGTTTTTCTTATTCCGAAATGTCCACTATGGGGTGGGTTATGAAATTCTTCTATAAGTCTGTATTGTTTTATTACGTTATGTACTCTTTTTGGCATTCTGTATATAATTATATCGACGTCATTGTTTTTGAATTTATTGTATTCTTCTTTCAATTTCTCTACCGGTATATATTTAAAAATTTCATCATTATCATATAGTACGTACTTTTTATTTTTAAATTTCTTTATTTTCAATAAAAGTTTCTCCATAAATGTTTCTGAAAACATTGGATTTTCGCTTCTATTGCATATCACGCGTGTAATTTTATCATTATATTCATTCTGCAGATTATTATTATCGTTATTTTCATATATAAATTGTATTCTCTGAAGCTTCTTTATATCGTTTATTGATATACATTCCCACATATGGAGGTGATCAGTCTCCTGATGAGAATTGTAATTCTTTTTCTTATTCTTGATTTTAATTTCATCTTCTTTATCTTTAGTATTCTTATTAAGCATGCTACGTGTTATTGCCAGAGTTTTTCTTTCTTTTTCATCAATACAGAGTGGAATCATTTCTTTTAATATGTTTGAATTAATTTCAATGCGAGATAACGCGTCTGCGTTAGTGTTATTTGCTCCTTTTTTATATGTAATATCAAAGTCATAGTCTGATAGTTCAAGTCGAATTCTGGTCAGTTTTGAGGATGGATTTTTATGCGAAAATAGTGCAATGAGGGGTCTATGGTCTGTTACTACAGTGAATTTTCTACCATATAGGTATGGTCTAAAAAACTGTATGCCCCAATGAATTCCTAATAATTCTTTCTCAATAACTGACTTATTTCTTTCATGTCTATTCAAAGATTTACTTGCATATGATATAGGAAGGTCGTTACCAATTTCACCTTGTGAGAGTATTGCTCCTAAAGCTACGTTTGAGGCGTCTGTGGTTAGTACAAATAGTTTATCAAAATCAGGGTATTGTAATATAGGTGGGTTCTTAAGTCTGTTTCTTAAAGTGTCAAATGCTGTTTGGCAATCTTTTGTCCATTCGAATTTGACTTTCTTCTTCAATAAGTTGTTTAGGCAGTTTGCTGTTTTAGCAAAATCCGGAATGAATCTTCTATAGTAATTACAGAAGGCTATAAATCTTCTAACTTCGTCCGAATTTTTTGGAATAGGATATTGTTCAATAATTTCATATTTTGTTGGATCTGTTTTAATACCGTCTTTTGTAATAAGATGACCTAAATATAAGACTTCTGGCTTTAAAAAGCAACATTTTTCTGCATTTAATTTCAAGTTGTACTGTTTAAGTCTTTCAAATACTTTTATGAGATTTTCATTGTGGTGCTTAAGGCTACATCCAAAAATAATAATATCATCTACATATAGGAATGCTTCCGATTCCAGACCAGACAATGCTATCGTTAGCATCCTCTGAAAACTGTTTGTTGATATTTTTAGTCCAAAAGGTAGTCTATTATATTGATAGTGACCGCTGTTAGTGGAAAATGCTGTCATTGGTCTTGATGCTGTATCTAGTTCTATCTGATGGAAAGAACTTGTCATGTCAAGAGTGGAAAAATATTTTGCTCGACCTAGTTTGTCTAAAACATCTTCTAGTCTTGTTAGGGGGAATTTGTCGTTTACTACTTTACCATTCAAACGTCTGTAATCTACAACTAGACGCCATTTCTTTATGTCATCTTGTCCTTTTTTAGGAACCAATAATAAAGGAGAGTTGTATGGACTAATTGATGGCTCTATTACATTTTCTTGTAATAATTTCTGTACTTGTCTGTCTATTTCATTCAATTGTGATTGTGGTAAACGATAATTTTTTGTATATACTGGGGTTTTATCGTTAAGTTCTATTGTTTGTTTGTAAAAATTATTAGTGGTTAATGATTCTCCCTCTAGATGAAATATTTCTTGATATTGTTTTAATATGTCGTATAAGGTTTTCTGTTTTTCGTTATCAAAATCTTCGAATTTTATTGTTTTTAGTAATTTCTGAAACCTGTTTTCTAAATAATGTTCGTCATCTAGATGAGTGGTTCTATAAATGTTATAGTATTGTAAAGGTATCGTAGCTAGTTTAAGTTGCGACAATCGTATGGGTGTTTCTAATGTGTTTAGAATTTTAATGTGGCGATTACCATTTTTTGGTATTATCGTGTTTGCAATGAAAACTCCGTTTTCTATTTCTTTATTGCATACTACACTATCTTCACCTATTTTAATGTTGATTTTTACTATTTTTTCACTTCTTGGTGGTATGATGACGCTTGTTAAATGTTTTGTATTAGTTTCTATAGGAATTGTGATACTATCTTCATTTATATAAGTACTTATAGTTTGTGTATCGTAGTTTATTATACAGTTGTATTTACGGAAGAAGTCCATTCCTAAAATTCCGTCTGTGTTTACTGGAAAGTCACTGTCTACTAAGTAAAATTTATGTTTTAAGCAATGTTCTCCAAGTACCGCTTCTAATTCAGTCGATCCAATAGTCTCTGTATAGTGTTTGGTTATGCCATTCAATCTAAGAATATCTTGTTCATTTACATTATATCCGTGTATAATATTTTCCTTGCAAAGGGATATATCAGAACCAGTATCTATTAGGAAAGTCAGTTTGTAAGTCAGGTTTTTGATAGAAAGATATATAAAGTTCGAAGTGTTGGGATTTATTGTGTAAGTCTGTAATTTTCCCTTTCTGGAGATTCGTTCTGAGTCTCCAGGGCTTCTTCGTTTCCCTGTCGATGTATTGTGCGTATGTTTGGGTTGTTATTTCTTTGATTTGTATGGTTGTTATTGTTATAGGTGTTTCTACTATTTCTGTTGTAAGCATTATTTGTGTTGTATCTACTGTTGGTGTTATTTGAATTCCTATTATAATTATTAAAATTTCTACTATTATTGTTGTTGTTATAATTATTGTTGTAGTTTCTGTCATTTCTGTTGAAGTCTTGTCTTCTTTGATTGTTGTATCTGTTATTGTTGTAGTTGTAATTACTGCGTCGATTTCTGTCATTTATATGAAAGATCTTAAATGTATTTGTTGCCTGTAATAGTCTTTCCTGTGTGCTAGCTATTTCAAATGCTTGTGCTAGCGATTTAGGTTGTGCTGCTATAACTGCTGTTCTTATGTTCTCTTGTAAACCTTCTTGGAATGTTTCGAGTGCTAATTTTTCGTTCAACATTCTAATTGTAGATCGTGCTATTTCATTTGAACTGTCTTCAAGGTCACTGAATTGTACTATGGTTAATTCTGAAATCAATGTGTTTATTTTTTCTCTAAAACTTGACACATTACCTCTCTGCTTAATATTTCTAATTTCCGAATGAAGACTACTGGCTGTCTTTGTTGACTTGAAATGATTGGAAAGTGTTGATTTTAGTTCGGTAAATGTTTTTGGTATGTCTTGTGTCATTAAAATACTTCTAACCCTATCGCTTAATTTCATGGCAATAATATATTTTATTAAATTATTTTTCCCTTGTTCGTTAAGTTCATCGTGAACCATTTCAACCATTGATAGAAATATACCGAGGTGTGTAGGTTTTCCGTCAAATATAGGAATTGTGTCCGAAGCTTTTTTGCTATCGAAGTCTGACATGTTTGAGCTGTTTGAATCGGAGTGTTCTTTCAAAAGTTTGATTGCGGTTGTCTTTAACGTTTTAAATTCTTCAATTTTTTGTTGTCTAAGTGGATTTGATAAATAGCCTATAAGTTTTCCAAATTGTCTACTATATTCATTTATTAAGTGATACTTTTCTTTTATTGTTTCTTCTGTATATTTTCTACCTTTTGATTTTTTAGCGTTTATAATTAATTTATGTAGTTCTCCAATAATTTGGTCCATAAGTATAAATATATATATATATTTTTTTTTTGATTGTTTTTATTAATTTCTTACAGCATTAATCGCTGTGTGTTTTTTTATATAATTTTGTAAAAATTTCCATAATCCTAACAATATAATTATAATAAGTAAAATTATAACTAGTTCTAAACTAATAGTTACTTTATTATCATTTATAGCATAGGCATTAGCCTGTCCTTGGACTGTAGCATCTGCTATTCCCATTTTTATATTTTCGAGTATAATTTCTTGTCTTTCCTTTTCATTTATCTTGATTATTTCAAATGTCATTACCTTATCATTTCCAGCCGTCTTCTTTCAATTTCTTTAGTTTTTTAATTAGTTCAGTTTTTTGTGTTCCAAAGCTTATATTTATTATTCTTTGTAAGTCAGCGCATTCTTTTTGGAATTTCCTTTTTCTTCCTCCTCTTTTTTTTGCCTTGTATAACCCTTGTGGTTCCTTGGACACACACAATTTACTCTTGTATTTGGCCTGTCTTTCTCTATACTCTTCTATAGAGATAGGTTTAGGATCAGCAGATTTCGGTTGAGGGGTATACTTCGGTGGATCAGGACTGTTGCTGCTCACTGGAGTGGGGACATATTCCAGTAATTCTTCCCACTTCTTAAAAATTTTATCTATTTCTATCTGGGACATTAAAAGATTTATGCTGTGCGGGATTTAAGTTGGACCGTATCAAAAAGAATTGACAATTTATGTTGTGCAGGATCAAAAGGAGTTGATAGAAATTAATTTATGTTGGGCAGGATCAAAAAGAAATTAATTTATGTTGGGCAGGATCAAAAAGAAATTAATTTATGTTGGGCAGGATCAAAAAGAAATTAATTTATGTTGGGCAGGATCGCCATGTAATGATAATCGATGGAAAAATGTATGGAATGTGTAGTTTGTAATAAAAAAAAAAAAAGTTTTAAGTATTATCTTAGCACTTCTGCCGCATTTTGCCGAGCATTAATATGCACGAATTTTTTGAGAAGTAAAACAAATCAAATTAGAGTTGAATTAATTCTGATTTTATTAATACAAATTAACAACTTATATACTAATTTATTTTAGGGTCAGCATTAATGTGGCACAATAACAAATCAATAGTAGATTTGTTGTTCCCACGGGAATTAGCAATTGTGACAAATATTGTTGGCGCGTGAAAATAATTATTCCAAAAATATTCAACAAAAAAACTCAATACACATTTATGCTGACTAAACACAAAAACAATTATAAATATAGTTCATTGCCTTTATAAAATTTGTAAACAAAAAAAAATGAATTGAATTTCAAATTCAATGTCATGCTTAAAGTAAATTAAAATTCTTACATTGCTACAGTGCCTTAACTAATTATAGATACACTACAGCCCTCTTATGCCGTAAAATGCAGACAAACACAAAAAATGTTTTATACATGTTTTGATTTTTGTTGTTTTTTATTGAATGGTATAAGTTTGAATTAATATTTCACAGTATTTGTAGTTAATTGTCTTTTAAACTCCTGAAAACTATCAAAATTTGATCAAAAATCATGAAAATAGCCATTTAATAAAAATTTTTTTTTTTCAAGTTGTGGTAAAATTTTTTAAATTTTTTTTCTTGTAGTTATTAGAAAACAGTCTAAATATTCGAAATCAGAAAAAAACCCATAGACCATATTTTTCTTTTTTTTTTAATATTCCATCAAAGTTAAGAAATTTTTAGAGCTTAAGTAAATAATAAGCATTTTTCAAACCAATAAAAAAACACTTATGAGAAAATAAATCAATAAAAATTTTTTACAGTTAGTACTAAATATAGTAAACTACTACAGAAAAAAATTTCAATCTCGTGCTTTAAAAAACAACAGTTTTACAACAGTTTTCCTAAAGCATGTAAAACTCAAGTAGTTGTTTGGCCATTTTTACTATAAATTCTCAAACTTTGGCGCCCTCTAGCGCCGCCAAAAAGAGTTAAAAATTCTTCAAAATTCATTTTAATTATTTTGTTATCTATCGATCTGTACATTTTTAAGCACAAAATAAGACTTGTTTTTTTTTTGATTTATGTCTATGGGCCAAAGCACTGTGCGTCGTCTCTCAGACAAGTGGTCCGAATTCAATGAGACCGACGAAAAATTGCGTATACTTGTTGAAGATCAGTCTGAAGTAGACTACTTCAAAACTAACTACTTTGAGCAGATACGATCATTGGCTGAAGAATACAGCGAGCTGTTCCAATCTGAGTTGACCCGCTTGAAAAAAGAAGAGCTTAAGATCAAGCAAACAACTTTACAAGCAACTCACCGTGAGAACAGTGATCAAGAAAAAGGGTCTAGCATCAGGCATCATGGGACAAAGGAGGTGCCATCACATAATTTGATTGGAAAATTTACCGCTCGTTTGTCAGCACTACAGAGGTTCTTAACGGGAATGTCAGAACTGGAGATTGATGAGTCTCAGCAGTTTTACAACATAAGGATTGATACCATTAACAAATTATGGAATCAAATTGAAGATTTATATGATCAAGTATGGGATCAATGTCCAAACCCTTTAGATAATGGTCTGAATCAAGAGGATTATGAAAATCTAAGAGGAATGGTAATTGACGGTTTGACGAAGTTACAAGTGATGTCAAACCAACCATCAAGGACTAACTCGGCAGGTCAACAGACATTAATGGCAACATCACTGCCTCTGCCGAAAATCTCAATTCCCAAGTTCGATGGGGACTACGCAAAATGGACGCAATTTTATGACATGTTTCTCCATATGGTGCATCAACAACCGATACCTGATATCCAAAAGATGTGGTATCTTAAAACCAATCTTACAGGGGAAGCCGAAAAATTTGTGAGCCACCTATCAACAACCGAAGGCAACTATGAGTCAGCATGGACTATGTTAAAAGATCGATACAACAACAAACGCATTCTTGTTACAACATTGGTCGAGAAAATTATTAGTCAGCCATCATGCACCTCAAACGCTGCCACTATTAAGAAATTACACGATACAACTCGAGAGTGTCTTTTAGCACTGAACAACATTGGAGTTGAGACAAAAGGCTGGAACCCTCTCCTTTTCCAAATCTTGATAAAAAAACTAGACCGAAGCTTGCATATGAGGTTCGAACAGTCTTTAAGCCAACCAAAGGAGTTACCATCAGTTGAAGACCTGTTATCGTTCCTGGAATTCCAGTTCCAAACTATCGAGTCCATCACTCACCGAGAGAAATCAGTACATACTCCAAATAAAACAGCAGCTACTGTGGTCAAAGGAACCCCCAAGTGTAACTGCTGCAATAATGGAAATCATGCTTTATATCGCTGCGAAAAGTTTTTAAGTTTGCCAGAGATAGAAAGGCTAAAATTTGTACAATCACAAAAACTGTGTTTCAATTGCTTCAAAGGCGAACACTCCTCAAAAGACTGTCCATCAAGTTCATGCAAAAAGTGCAACAAAAAACACAATACATTATTACACATTGAATCAAAATTTAATCCACATATCAAGCAGACTACCAATGCTGGCCCAAACATTGACCTAAAACCGAACACGTCCAACGCCACGGTAACATCTGCAGCTGCAGATACTTCATCGTCAATGAAGGACTATGTGATACTTGCAACCGCAAGAGTAAAAATAACAGCATCTAATGGAAATTCAGCAGAATTCCGAGCAGTTCTCGATTCTGGGTCGCAGGTCAACCTTCTCTCTGAGCAAGTGATAAGAAGGCTAGGTGTTTCAACTTCAACAGCATCATTATGTATTGACGGTGTCGGAAACGGAAAGAAGCGAGTTACAAGGAGAATAAACGTGAAGTTACAATCAAGAAACAATAGGTTTGAAATCAATTTAGAGGCATTTGTCATCCCAACAATCATTCCTCCTCAACCAAGTCAGCACATTAATATTTCTAAATGGCAAATTCCGAACTTAGAGTTAGCCGACCCACATTTCAACCAGCCAGGAAGGGTAGACATCCTGTTGGGTGCCGAATATTATTTTAACCTAATACAACAGGAAAAGATAAAGTTGGCAAGCAACCTCCCAACCCTGTTGAATACATCACTTGGATGGATTATAAGCGGAAAAATCTCTTCATGTCAAGTTACTAATGACGCTGCAACTTGTGCGGTTCTTACCAATAATTCAGAAAAGTTTAACGACGAGTTACTAAACGACGTCATCGAGCAGCTGTGGAGAATGGAAGACGATGGATCAAATGAGAAAGGACTGTCACAAGACGAACAACAATGTGAATCGCTATTTGTTCAAAATACAAAAACAAACGATGAAGGACGCTTTGTCGTCAAGTTACCTTTCCGTGAAAATCCTTCTGCACTGGGTGATTCCAAGGCGACAGCTTACAAAAGATTCCTTAGTCTTGAACGACGATTACTGAAAGATCCATTAACCAGAAATCAGTACGTCAGTTTTATGAACGAATATGAACAAATGGGACACATGTCTGAAATCGACATCAATTCAATACCAACACCCAACCATTTCATTCCACATCATTGCGTTTTAAAACCAGATAGCACAACTACTAAACTTCGTGTTGTTTTTGACGCTTCTGCCAAAACGTCGTCTGGATATTCACTTAATGACTTGCTTTACACTGGCCCAATCGTTCAAAGTGATCTATTTTCGATACTCATCCGTTTCCGCTTACCAAGATTTGTTTTCTCTACAGACGTTGAAAAAATGTACCGACAAATTTTAGTACATCAAGATGACAGGAGATACCAGCTTATTCTATGGAGAAATGACCCTTCCGCACCAATAAAATATTATCAGCTCAACACTGTCACATACGGGACGCGATCTGCTCCATATTTGGCGACAAAATGTCTCCAACAGATTGCACTCAATAATGAAACTGATTTCCCATTAGGTGCTCAAATGTTAAGGGATAATTTCTATGTAGACGATGGTCTTGGAGGATCAAACAGCTTATCTACCGCAATCGAAACACAACAACAACTAGCTTACATATTGAAAAAACATGGTTTCAATTGCCGTAAATGGAGTGCGAATCACAAACAACTTCTTCAAAACATTCCACAAGATGATCGGGAAGTGAATCTTGATTTTAATAGTACACAGAAGGAGACTATTAAAACTCTGGGTCTAATATGGCTGCCTAAAGCTGACCATCTTTGTGTGAAGGTGAAGGTAGAACCTGTTGATACAATTACTAAACGTACAGTAAGTTCTGACTTGGCAAAACTGTTCGATCCGCTTGGACTCTTAACGCCAATTATAGTTAAGGCAAAGATATTTATTCAACATTTATGGCAGATGAAGTTGTCTTGGGACGAAGCTCTTCCTAAAGATCTCAGCTCAACTTGGTCAGAGTTCCGCGAAAGCTTAAATTCTTTAAACAATCTTCAAATAGCACGACATATATTCAATAATGACATCCCATTAACCACTCAACTGCATATCTTTGCTGACGCATCCGAAAGAGCTTTTGGGGCAGCAGCATACGTTCGGTCTACAATTAAAGGTGGTAGAACAATTACAAAATTGCTATGTGCGAAGTCTCGCGTCTCACCAATCAAGAGGCAAACACTACCACGATTAGAACTTTGTGCAGCACTTATGGCTGCAGAACTTTCTCAACGTCTTCGAAAGGTTATGCAAATTAAAAGTTTACCAATCTTCTTATGGACAGACTCTGAAATTGTCTTGTCATGGATACATTCAAACTCATCCTGTTTCCAGACATTTGTGGGTAATAGGATATCAAAAATTCAAACACTAACTCTTCCAGAACAATGGCGACATGTTTCATCTAAGGATAATCCAGCAGATATTCTCTCAAGAGGTTTGTCAGCAAAGGCACTGTCAGAGTGCCACCTATGGTTTCTAGGACCATTATTTTTACACGGAAAACAAGAATACTGGCCTACAGAGTTTCGGCCACCTTTACAAATTACATCTGATCTTGAAAGAAAGAAAGATTCAACAATCGTTTTGTCAACCATACACGACTACAGCTTTGTATATGAAATCGATCATAAAGGCTCATTTAAGAAATTACAGCGAATAGTATCATATGTCCACCGCTTCATAACAAACACGTCCAATAAAAATTCAGCAAGAACTCAACTGAATGCTCTAAGTACAGAAGAACTTGAAACATCACTTAGAATAATCATACGTGCCATCCAAGGTTATGATTTTTCCAATGAAATCCAGCAGTTAAATAAACAACAAGAACTCGGAAAAACTAGCTCGATTCTTAGTTTAACCCCATTTATCGATAATAAAGGCATCCTGCGAGTGGGAGGGCGATTGGAGGAGTCAAACTTATCCTACGATGCAAAACATCCCATGATTCTTCCATACAACGATGAATTAGTGAAACTTTTATTTAAAGCAGTGCACGAAGAAAACAAGCACTGCAGTCCGCAAGCTCTATTAGGAATCGTGAGGCAGAGATTCTGGCCGATCAAGGGAAAATCCATTGCAAGATCAACAGTGCAAAAATGCGTACAATGTTGCAAGGCCCGTCCAAAGCTATGTCAACAATTAATGGGAAACCTTCCACAAGACAGAGTTACACCTGCACGTCCATTCATTAACACAGGCGTTGATTACTTTGGTCCAATATGGATCCACTACAAAATAAGAGGAAAACGGCCAACAAAGGCATATGTAGCAGTGTTTTGCTGTTTCGCGACGAAGGCAGTGCATTTTGAACTAGTTAGTGACTTATCGACCGATGCTTACATTGGTGCATTAAAACGTTTTATTAGTCGAAGAGGACGATGCCAAAATATCTATAGTGATAACGCAACAAATTTCGTTGGAGCAAACAATAAACTTACTGAACTCGCTGAAACAATATTTTCTGAGGATGGAAAAGAATCGATAGTTTCAACATGCAGCTCAAAAGGAATACAATTTCATTTTATTCCACCCAGGTCTCCCCACTTTGGAGGACTTTGGGAAGCAGCAGTAAAATCGGCCAAAAACCTACTGGTGCGAAGCTTAAGTACAGCCTCACTAACATATGAAGAGTTGGAAACGGTAATCATCGAGATTGAAGCCATATTGAATTCCCGTCCATTAACACCTATGTCTAATGATCCTTCCGATATGTCAGCACTAACTCCAGGGCATCTCTTGATCGGTGAGCCTCTCACGTCTCAGGTGGACATAGCAGCCAAATCACCGAAAATATCACTGTTATCACGATGGGAGCTCGTCTCAAGAATAAAACAGGAATTCTGGAAAAGATGGTCAAATGAATATCTTCACGAACTACAGCTGCGCCATAAGTGGAAAACTTCAAGTCCCAACGTCAAGCCAGGAGATATGGTCATCATTAAGGAAGATAACACTGCGCCAATGAAATGGCCGCTAGGACGAATATTGAAAGTCTATCCTGGAAATGATGGATCCATTAGGGTTGCTGATGTCAAAATCACATCTGGAATATGTAAAAGGCCTATACATCGCCTTGCATTGCTTCCTGTTGAAGAGAGTCAACAGTCAAACTCAACAAATCCAGACCCATACGCAACAAACACAGACGCAATAGCCGAAGATGATAGTGAACCCAAAGGCAAAAGAATAAGAGTTCCAATCAACAATATATGCATAACTTTGCTGGCGTTGCTATTTATTTTCCCAATGATCTTGGGAACGCCAATCAATAACAAACGATTTGGAACTCAGCTGGGAATTCACTTTGAAGAAATAGGATCAACATATATATCTACAAGTCAATGGAATCTAGTGGTTTATTATGACCTTTCGACATACTGGACTGATACATCATTTTTGGCAAATGGCACCGAATCATTAAAACAAATTTGTAAAAAAATTGAGTCCAATAAGTCATGTATGAACATAATTGAACATCTGCAACATATTGAATCTGACTTGAGTCTTGATAATAGATTGCTGGACAAGTCTCGGCCAAAAAGAGGTGCTATTGACTTTGTTGGAAATGTCGCACATTCACTGTTTGGTGTGCTTGATTCAGAGTATGCAGATAAAATGTCATCAACCATTGCCCAATTACAAGAAGACGATTCGTTCATGCTAAAACTCATAAAGGATCAAACTTCGGTGGTAAACTCAACAATGAACATCGTTAAACAAGGTCTAACTGCAGCAAAATTCAAATTTGACAGTCTTCAATCAACAATAAATGAATTAGTAAAGGATGAAGAATTACGCAACGAAGAATTGTACCAATTTAGGCTTGCCAATATGTTCAATATGGGTTTCATGCAACTATCACTCATAGCAAACAATTTACAAAAAACGCAAGCAAGTATCTTGGATACATTAACTGACACTCATCATGGAAAAATCAACCCGTTACTGTTAACTCCGCTACAACTTGAAGTCGAAATACAACAAATCAAAACGCATATGCCTGAGTCGTTAATGTTACCAGTACCTGAAAATGAGTTGTTAGAATTTTATAAGTTAATGAAAATAAAAGGTGGACTTACCCAGAAACACGTGGTGTTTAGTATTACGCTACCATTAGTAGAGCATGATAAATTTAAATTATATAATCTGATCCCCATCCCTAGCGCAGTAAACAACACAATGCTAATGATAGAAACTTGTAGTGCTGTACTAGCAATAGACACAACCCGAAGATATTATTTCCCAGTATCATCAGATCAACTTAAGTCATGTAACATCATCAAGATGGATATATTCATATGCTATAATATTCAATTGGAATACAACTTCGGCGCAGATAGATGCTCATGTGAAATTAACTTATTTAACAACTTCACTATTCCAACCTGCAATCTAAAAAGGCTGTCGGCAAACATAACGTGGTCACCATTAAATCACAACCAATGGATATATTCATCAGCATCAATCACACAAGCAACAGCAGTTTGTGGGAAGGAAATCATAACTCTACATTTAGAGGGCTCTGGAATGTTAACTATGAACCCAGAATGCATTATTAAGCACGATTTTATTCATATAACTGGACAACAGTCGATATCAACAGTGACTGGGGCATCCTACACGAGCCTTGCGAACCTCTCAGAATTTTCATATAACCACCTTGCAAAGAATGAACACATCAAAAGATCCAATGACACATTGATGATAGACCAGATTTCAATGCAACTTAATAAAATGAAGGGTTTGCAAGAAAAGCTAGAAGCAATAAATACTTCGAGGTTTCAACATCATTCAACTTCAAAAACCAGTAGTACAGTTGCATACTCTGCATTAGTCGTCAGCCTAATATCTATACTACTGATCTCAGCCATAACGGTAATACGCAGAAAATCCAGCACCGTTGCAACAACAGAAATGACACAAGCACCTAATTGTTCGACTCCGCCACCAAACAAGACAACACCCACACCACATCCACGGCAAAACTTCACAATTCAAGTCTAAATCTAATTGACTACTCGTCAATGCCGGGGAGAATGTTAAGTTACTTAAACTTAATTGTTAATGTGAACTTAATTTTGTTCGTCACTGTATTGAAATCAAAACTACAACGCATGCATTATTTTAGTTAAGTTAATTGAACTTTATTGTTTACAATTAAATTATGTCAATTGAAATCAAAACTACAACGCATGCATTATTTTAGTTAAGTTAATTGAACTTTATTGTTTACAATTAAATTATGTCAATTAAAATCAAAACTACAAGCCATGCATTATTTTTAGTTACCACTTAATATGCATTTTTTATTTAGGTCAATTCATGTTAATTTTAAATTTATTAATTATGTTATTATTTTAATTTTGTATAAAAAGATGACCAATTTTACAAATAAATTTGTATTGATTTACAGTCTTCATACACAAAACGTCATTTCTTCATTTCTTACAAACAGTCTTTCAGTTACAAGTACTAGAAAGACAAAAAAGGGAAAATAAAATAGTGTTAATTCTGACGAAACGTTTGAATTAAATCACACTAGAATCCTAATTGTTCAGTACGTGTACTATTATTATCGCTAATAAGTAAGACTGTATTTGAAATTAACGGACAAAGATCGTCCGCCATCTGGTGGCGAGTAGGAAAGATTGGGACACGACAACGTACACTTGTGAGCAACCATGAGTACTTTAGTATGTGTGTGTAAATGTACGCCGGCAAACAGTATAAAAGCGGAGTACGTACCATCCAGTGATGCCAACTTTTTGAGAGCAAAAAGCACTTTAAAATTTTAAAAAAGCACTAAAAAGCACTATTTTGAACAAAAAAAAGCGTAAAAAAGCACTAAGCCAGTTTTACAATTTAATTAAACACAAAACAAGTTGCATTCGGCTGTGCCGAATTGATGGGTGACCATTTTCATTTAAAATTAAATAATAATTATATTTACATTTGTATTTAAACATTTTTATATGTATTATTAGTATTATCTTCAATAAAAATTATATCATCCAAATCATTTCGATCATCATCAGCTGAGTATGAATTGGCCATAAAACAGTTTTAAAGTAGCTCGAAAAAATCTGTCCTGTTGCAATACCGAAAATTTGCAATAACCGACCATTGTTTATAAAACATAATAACAGCCCATATTTTAATAAAAAAACTTATATTTTATCGTAAAAATAAATCTAAATTAAAATCGTGTAAAGTTTAATAAAACAATCGGCGTATGATATTATCCAATTTGTTTAACCTATGTACTCTTCTGAATAAAGAACACACATAAGGTGTTAAATAGAAAAAGCATATATGTTTGTATTCTGATACTTAGTCAAACCTTTTTGCAAAAGTGTCGTGCGTTATAAAAGCATTTTCTGTCAGCTCTTTTTAATTTATTTAACACTTTGCTTATACCAAGTTACGGCTATTTTGCCTTTGCGTTCTTTTGTACGGTTTCCGACTGCATGATTTTTAACTCTTCAATACGTTTTTTCTACATGACTGAAAATCGTTGTTTTTTCCATTCACAATTGCTAATATTTTTCAAGCCATTTTCTATTTTTGAAATAGTGTCTTCATCTTTAAAAAAATTTTTACCGAAAACAAATACATCGTTTTTATTACGATTACTTAATATGTTGTCAACGCTAAAAAGTGCAACGTTTTGTAAAATTTCAAAATTTATAGGAAACCTAGCTCTAACCTCGTAAATAAAGTTTGAAGTAAAACGAATGCTACTTTCTTTTATCACTTTTTTTATGATTTGAAATCTTAAAATCTTGAGAGGCCTTCTCAAAATTGTACCCCAAACAGCAAATCTTATCTAAATCATCTTCTATATAATCGAAGTTTTACAAAATGGTAAAAAAAATTAAAAATTGTAAAAAGCACTGAAGGCACTAGCGAAAAATTGACAAAGCACCAAGTTAGTGCTTTTCCTTAGTTTGGCACTATGGATAAAATTTTGGCGTTTTGAGGCATCAAAAAGCACCATAAATAGTGCCAAAAGCACTAAGTTGGCATCACTGGTACCATCAAGCAAGTCAGTCAGTCGGCAGCCGGCAAACAGGTAGGTTCTTGTTTAGCTGTGAGAAGTTATACTTCTATAGCTAAATAATATCTAGTTATTATCGAAGAGAGGTTACACCTCTTTCGTGCAATACAACTTGTTGTCGGTAAAGATAGCAAGGCAAGAGAACAGCGGTGTAGACTAAATTCTCTTGGTTTGTTATCCATTCGTTTGGCTATAGTGAGGCAGCGGTAGAGAGCGGGGTAGTGCTCCATCTCGAGGGAACAGCGGTGTAGACTAAATTCTCTCGACGTGTAGTATTGCTCATCGCCGGTTGAACAGCTGGTGCGAGGTTACACCTCGACCTCGCCGTTCGACTCGGGGTCTTCCTCGTTGTACGCGTATTGTGACGGTTTCTTTTTGTTTGTGGAACCTGTAGCGTGAGTCGCGCCGTCACCCGCGTGTTGTTGCACCGTGTCGAGTGTGCGTTGTCGGTTCATCCCGAGAGTGTCGTGTCCGTCATTCGTGTCTTCTATTATATGTAATGCATAAGTGTGAATAACTGTAGAATTAAGAGAACCAAATAAACCAAGCGTACGTTTTATAACGTTTTGCGAAAAGAGCGGGTATAGTGTTTCATTTCTCTGGTCGAAAAATAAATGTTTGTAACGAACCCTGGGAGCCGTGAGCTCTACCCCAGCATAAGGTGAAAACACGTCGTTACACCGTAGAAACCAAAATTGAATTGGTTTGTATGGTAAGTTTATGTCGTTTTGGTAATACAGTGTTGGTATGGTAATGTCACGTCTAATTGGACCTTTGAAGGAAAAAAATTGAGGCAGTCGTGGTTTGTTCCTCATATCTCAGCCATTTGTGGACCGATCTTGCTGAATTTCCATAGCAAACAATTCCGGACCATATGTGACATAAATGTATAATAACCTGGCCCCCATCATATGTGGGATCTTCGGAAAATCCACTTCAACGGACAGACGGACAGATGGACATCGTTAAATCAAATTCGCTCCTCCTAAGGACCCAGAATATATATACTTTAAAGGGTCTAACATCAATATTATAGAAATTACAAACGGAATGACAAACTTAATCACCACCTGTGGTGAAATGTAAAAAAATTCATATAAATATTTTACCTATTTATTTCAGCAAATAAAAAAAATAAAAAACAAAGTTTTCAGTTTAATGTGAGTGCTTTTGTAGATATTTTTTTACATTGAAATATTTTAATGTGTTTAATTGATGAAATTAATTTTTTCACATACAAACCTGCCTGAGTGTAAAAATACAATTGAAAATAAACATTTGTTAACTCGTAAATACTTACATAAACTTCAAACCAGCCATTGCAATGGTCGGCAATGATGGGAACCAAGGATATGGGTGAAATAGTCAACATTTTTTTTAAAAATACCATAAATGTCCCCCACATATTAAAGTAACAAAGGTAACCGCAAAAATAACAACAATAACAAATACGAAAAAAGTGAAAAATAAAGAAAACTCCAGAGAGAGAAGATCCTTTTTCATATTAAATATTATTTTTTGGAGCTGGGAAAATGTAAAATAACATTGTGAACCCAAAAAAATATCCGAACGCCTTTGGTTATTTGTAAAAAGGGTTAAAAAGAATTACACAAACGCTTGGAAAAGCAGCACAGTTCATGAACACAACACATTCAAGTACATGAGATAAAAACAGGCAAATGAGGAGTTGATCATAATGCACATATACTATGACGTGTGCTTACATACATACATATGCATATGTATGATTATGCACATTCATAAAAGTTTTACTATCAAAATATATGAAAAATAAACATAGAAAATATCTAATAGACAAGATAGAAATATTATACGACAGCATAGGAAGTAGATGGAGTAAGCCATAATGAAGGATATACACCATTTGGTTGTATGGACTTTTCTATACGAGTATATTTACCAACTGAATATAAATTTACTGGGCCTTAGGCAACCACATGCATAAACATTTACCCATACCACTAAAAACTACAAATTTAAATAACCAACTGAATATTCTAAGTAAAACATTTCTCTATTTCTGTATGTCTATGTGTGGGAAAAAGAAATTGTGTCCATGTGTGAGTATGTTAAAATTTCGGTTTTGGTTTTAAAAACAAAAATATCCATACAGACGATTTTTGTTCGTTCATTTTGCCAGTGTTTTGCTTTAAAATAATATTTTTATATCAATTGCAAAACATTCAGTTTATATTTGCATAGCTATGCGAGGGTCACAGTTCTGAAAATTATTTACATGAGTACATACCTGCCTAGCGGTCTGAGCACGTGGTGGATCCAATCCACATTAGTGATAAGCTATGCATATACTAAATGCCCCTGAAAGTGAACAAAACCAACACTCACGCGTATAAGTATAATCCTTCTTAAATTATACACTTCCCTCCAGTTTATTCCTTTCAGACATGATGCTAAAGTCCTGAAATTTCATAATTTGTTAAACATATGGTCTCTATAGCGTAAAAAATATAACTAATGTTTAGATTATTCCATTTTTATATCCTTCAAGGATTTTCAGGGCGCACACAATTCACGCATCTTGTAAAAATGTTTTAGCTAAAACGGATTCTTACTGCATCAAATGATTTCAATTGCTTTAAAACATTAAAATCTATAAATTTTTTTAGCTAAAATTTGCACACTTCACTAATTTTTAACGACCAGGGCCCTGCTTCTCAAAACTACAAGTTACAAATCTACAAGTAAAGTACATTTGAAACAAAAACGTATTTTACTTGTATTTTACTTGTAGTTTTGAAAAGCATGGCCCAGCACATATGAAGGAAATCAAATCTTACTTCTGCGAATTGTTAAAACTAAAAAGAGATGGGAAAATTTCGCAATAATTTAGGTAACGGTAAAGCGAACACCGAAATAATGTGAGAAACAAACACAAGCAACAATCAGCGCAATCGATGCATGCAAGTCCAGTTGACATTGGTCAAATAGGAGCGAAAATAATGAGACCGAAACCAGCCCGCACAGTCGATGCATCACGGTCAGAAAGGGTAAAGAGCTCGATTTATCTTACCTTCGCTGCATTAGAATAGTCGGCAGTATCTGTTGAATAGCAACATCACCTAGAGATATGCGTTCTCTAGGTCGATCAACTCTTCGCTACATCACAGAATTCATATTCAAACTGGTACATTTAAATACACTCACAATATTCTGTACGTAAAATTAACTGAAATTGTAATATAAAATAAATGAAACTTCAATTAAAAACCGGTCTACTTATTTTTCATTTATTTTTAACAAAAAGTTCATTTAATTTTTACTGTCAAAAATTCAACACCATATTCCATAAAATCAAATAAATATTCAGTTACTTTGTAAAATTTTACTGTCAAAAAATTGACCCCATATTCAGTAAAAACAATAAAATATTCAGTTATTTCATTAAATTTTCGTTTACTCCACAAAAGAGCCGAATTTCTAAAAAATACCAGACAGACACCTGTCCGCTTGTTTTTCTTATAAGCGAGAGAGGGAGAATGTTATTATTTACTTACCCTGATACACAAGTTTCTTTTACTTTTTTTGTACTGACCACGTTGTTTACAGAAGAACTCTCAATTATAAGACACCAGCAGCATGACCGATATGGCTTCGCAATTATTTTACTTTTAAAATTTGATGTATTTAACTAAATTATATTAGCAAATAGAAAATGGGTATTGCTTACACAAAACAAGCAATTCTTTTTTTATAAATAAGTAAAAATTAATTTTTGGTAGTACAATTATATAAAATAACTGAATATTTAATTGTTTTTACTGAATATGGTGTTGAATTTTTGACAGTAAAATTTTATAAAATAACTGCATATTTATTTGTATTTACGGAATATGTAGTTAATTTTCTGACAATTAATTTATATAAGATAACTGAAAATTCATTTGGTTTTACGGAATTCGTGGTTGAATTTTTGACAGTAAAAATTAAATGAACTTTTCGTTGCTTTAAATTACATTTTTATTTAATTTATCATAAAGAAGAATTTAACTCAATCAACGGACAATAGTAACTGCAACTGAAAATCCGTATTAATATGCACTTAGTTTTTTGAATAACTGTTAGAATCAGTTAAAAATAAATTTGCTTGGAATTTTAAATGTTTATTTATTTAAAAATGACTGAACGGACTATTTCTTAAATAAACTACAGTCCGTTACTGTAATAATATTGTGAGTGTAGCTTTACTGACGAGCATTGAAACGAAAATTTGAAATATTTTTCTTAGATTTGGGTAGATATCTTCGTCACAGTTTATTAAAGCATCTGGTCTGTTAACTTTTCGCCAGTCCAAAAATTACTTAATACGCTCTACAACTACTACGTCTCAACCAACCTCCACCAACGCACCTCACACCTTAATCAACCGGTTTCTGGGCTTTTCGCAACTCCACAAAATCAATAATCACACAGGTACCTTTAAACACAGTCCTAACTAGTGCTGGGAAGCTATCGTTATATAATATCGATAGTCTTAAAATATCGAAACTATCGATAGGAAAAATATAAATATCGATATTTTTATTATATAAAATACAGCTAGGAAGACATCTAACAGCAGCTATACACATACAGTTTTTTGCCGCAAATTTTTACTTGCTATTATTAATTCGCGCTGAATTACAGCAATAAATATAAACAACAAGAATGGCAAGTGGTTTGTTTGGATTGCTTTGTAGTGCTTTTTACTGCTAATTAAAGGCCTTTAAGTCGAAACTCGAAATTTGGGACTGAAATGTCAAATATTTTTGTAATGTTGTAAAAAAAATGCAAATCCAAATGCAATTGCAAGCATAGGACAAAACAATGACCGACCATTAGAGGATAAGTCCGCTAGATTGATTACCTTTTTGTGTTAAGAATTTGGAAAATTTTTTAAAGTTGCAATGGAATATCTTATAGTCCCTGTTACTTCGGTTCTTTCAGAAAGGTACTTATCAATTTTTAAAAAACTGTCATCTAAAATAACGTGCGTATATAAAAACGTCTTATAAATTCAATAAAGTGACAAAAACAACGGACTGTAGCCTTATAAAAAAATAATTAATGTTTTCTTGCACATGTACAAACATTCAGTCGATAGTAATATCTACTACTTTATCAGAGCCCCCACTATAACGTCTCACCTAACAACCTTCAAGCTTCATCATCACCCATTTTGACAGTCACGCAAGTGTATGTCTCAAAAAACTTATTTTAAACACAAAGAAACCTGCTCTTAAGAGAGCATACCCTTTAGAGCCTCAACTAACAGTCAGTCTTTTATGCCCACGGACATAGCAATGTCCTTTATATTCTTGTGTTACGGGAGGCCTTCTATACTGCGGTAAAGGACTGACTGTTAGTTGAGGTTCTAAAAGGTATGCTCTCTTAAGAGCAGGTGTCTTTGTGTTTAAAATAAGTTTTTTGAGACATAAACTTGCGTGACTGTCAAAATGGGTGATGATGAAGCTTGAAGGTTGTTAGGTGAGACGTTATAGTGGGGGCTCAGATAAAGTAGTAGATACTACTCTCTAGTAATCTGAAGTCTTTTTGTTTCTTATCACTTAAACCTTAGCAGGATCCTGGCTAGATTTTCAATGTTTGAGGATATTTACACAACAGAAACTTTCCTGCACCTCAAGCGCGCTAGCATATCTTTGTTCCAAAAGAAGAGGAAGATACCTTTCGATATCTCTCAACGAGTTCTCTATGGGACGCGTTCTATTACCAGGTATCTCGGTCAATTTAAAATGCTTTCGGACTCGGGCATTAATCACACCTATTTTGCGCAATTGATAAAACATCCAGAGGACAATATCACCAAGATTCTTGAGGGGTGCATCAGAAAGAGTAGGAGAAAACAATAGAAAAGCAAGAAACATGAAATGAATTTGAAAATTATAATTAATTAGAGCAAAATTCGAACTACCAACACCATTGGTTAAAAATTGATGTTTGACTGCTGGCTGGCAGGCAACACTCTGGTATAGAGAATGTGATGATGAGAATGTGGTTATTCTCGAAACTTAAATTCAACTCGAGTTCGAGCTTCAGTATAGTATAACAATTATCAATACATTTTAATTAAAATCATGTTGTGAAATTCCTTCCTTCACTAATATAATTTTATGAAAAATTTAAGTTGATGAACTCCAGCCTGACAAAATTTCAAATTTGCTTAAATTTTAATAACAATGTCTATTCAGCAACTTTTTTAACGCATTTTTTAGACGAAGTCGCTACTAACAGCTTTACATTACACCAATTCATTCATGCAAAACCTTTTCACAATTTATACGTTAATTGGCGTTTATATGTACGTTGCTTGGTTGATATTCGAATCATAGGAGAAATTAGCTTTTAAGGTCTGGAAAAAGTAATAATAGGTTATAGTTTAAGCAAAAATGTACTACATATTTTTCATTACTAGAGTCAGAACACAAAAAGTAACCCTCGTACTTTCTTTTGCAACAGTCTGGCCTTCTAAAGTATATATGAATTCCAATTTTATAAAGAGATGCTGAAAGGATTCAAAATTTTTACGTTCATATTTTCCAAAAACTTGTTTAAATTTTATGTAGATATGGGAAACAATTTAATTTTTATTCTGAGAAATGTTTTTTTGGATTTTAAGAAAAAATTTGACTTATGACACTCTTGCTGTAAATGTCCAGATGATACAAATTTTGTAAATGTTTTCAAAATAATTAGTTTCTATATTAAAAAGTAACAGTATGTTTTAATATTTCCAAAAACAAAAAAGAGATACTCCAAACAGACGCAGTACAGCAAAGTACAACACATGCACTTGAAACCATATTTAATGAAGACTTTTATGCATGTGTGTTTGTATATTTGGACTGCAGAGAGTAAGTGTATTGGTGTTTTTGCAAAAGTCAAAGAAATAAACGAAAACAGGAATGAACATTAAGGCAACCAAATTAACTTGGACATTTTAAAAGCTTTTTAAAGATGATGATATTGTTGTACTTGATATTTTTGTGTGTTTATATTAAAATGGTCATGTTGCATTTATAGCAATTAACAAAATTGTACTTTCGGGTAAAAACAGACTAGACAATTATAATATGTAATTAAAGTTGTTGTTGCTTTAAGAACATTAAAAAAATTTAAGTTTGAAGAAACAATGTTTTAAGCATTTATAAACATTAAAGAAGTAAAATGTTTATTGGTTTAAGTTCTAAGATTTGTAACTAAAGGCCCAACTTAAATATGCATAAGCTTGCTTAAGCTACTGTCAAAAATTAACCAAAATCCTCTCAAATGCGTTTAAAAACACAAAAACAAAACCAATAAACATTTGATTCCGTACGGAAAGTGCGATCTGTTTCGCAACTTGCTTTAGCAAATGACAGATTCATAAAACTTAACAAAAAGTTTGCTTAAGTTTAATGTGGTTTGCCACGTATGAGTGACATGTATTCGCCTATTTGCTTAAGCCAACTTCAGCATGTTATAGTTGGGCCTTAAAATTAAAAATTTTTCTTATGTAAAACTCTTACTTTTTACATAATATAGACCGGCCGTACCCTATGTTGTACAGTAACTTTACAAAATCATTGTGACATAACCATTGACAATATTTTTTCTTTTTAAATCGACGGTATTACTTTTAAGAGTTTTTAATAAGTGAATAATAAAAAAAAAAAAAATTTATCCAGATTTTTGGAAACCTTGAGAAAAATACCCCGGCAGAAAAGTAAAAAATACAATGTTTTTTAAAAGGTAAGTTTTATCTTAATTTGTCGGGAATTCTAATATTTGCGTGTATTATTTAGAATAGATGACTACGTTGTATGTTAGTGCCACAAAAATATATAGAGTTTGGTATTTTAACGAGAAATATTATACTCTAAAGTAGGTGTACCTCATTTGGTACCAGGCGCGGATCCAGCTTGAGCCTTAGGGGGGAAATTTTGTATGATACAAAAAAATAAAAAATTTTTTTTTAAAAGTTTATTAAAAACAATATGTGTATTAGGGTAAGTACTTTTTGCAATTTTTGCGAATATCAAATTCTTCATCTCATAGCCGTATAAACCGTGAAAAAATATTAAGAAATAATGTATTACGTTTTCGCGATCGTGAAGAAAGTTTCCGCACCAAACGCGATAAAGTTTTGAATTTTAATTTTTCTCCTTACTATACAAAATTAACATTTAATTACAAAATTTCAAGTATTTTCTAATAATTTCATGAATATAACAAGATCTTACCATTTGTACGGAAGAAGGGTGCAAACAAAAATCGCGACTCTATTTCGCGGTTTTTTTAATAAACTAAATTTTAATGGCAAATGATAGATGTTGTGATAGATGAGTTGTTTGGCGGATATATGAAACAGTGATAATTTTTAGCAGCGTAGTAATATATGCGCGGAACGAGCTTTTAAAGTTGCACAAGATATTTTTCCATTATGTAAATCAGCTCGCACTTTAAACTTAAAATTTATTTCATTAAACCCAAAAAAATAGCTTTAGATTTTTGTTATACAGTTGCTTATTTTATGTATTCATAAAAATATTTTAAATTTAATAAAGGCTTGAAAACCAAATTTTCTATGAAAATTCTCCTTAATAAACGTTTATTAAATTTTATAATCATTTGTGAATATGGGGGCTAAAATATATAGCATATATAATATACTGGTCGCATCTTGTATGGGAATTTTTTTTTAAATTTAATTGTTTGCGCTGCTTAAAATATGAGGTTTGGTGTAAGAAATCATGATCAAATTTTTCAGGTCAATCCGACGGTGCGTAGCCGTGCCGGGTGGGGCCCAAAGTTCCCCATATTATAAAAAAAAAAAATTTGTATATCAGATCTTCATACCCAGCGGTAACTAGAATGAGTAAAGAGGTCTAATAGAAGGCCTTATTTAGCAGTCACAAGCAGTCAGAAGCCCTTATCGCCGCATTCCATTCTTATTTATTTTTTACACAGGTTGTCATTGGGCGCAAGGCCTTCCACACTTCCTTTAAAAACAACATCGATCCCTTCCCAAAGAAGGGAGTAAGGAAGGTGACTGAAAATAAAAAGTAAATAAAACTGAACACCTTCCTTTCTCCCTTCTCAAAGAAGGGAGTAGCGAATGTGTACTGAATATTTCAGAAGGGGTTTTAAAAAGAAGTTTATTCCTTCTAGAAGGCATACTTCTGAAGGCAGGATATCATGCGAAGCAGTCAATATTTACCGCTGGGTAGTTATACTAGTTGAAAAGCCGAAAATCAAAAATATGCCTTCGTTACGATCTTCCGCAAAGAAAGTACTTCAAGTGTGCCAAATTTCAGCTTCCTCTGTCATCAGATGGCTTCAGAAAGTTGCGGAAAGAATAGGACATACATGCAAACATCCTGACATACTAAGAAATTATATAGTGTATAGATAGATTAACATATGTTCGCGCAACTCAAAAACGCTTTAGTTTATTGAAAAATTAAAAAAAAAACCGAAATTCCGCAATAAAATTTACTTTAAGAAAGTTGAAACTTTTTTCTTTATGTTGGCTTTGGTTTTCGTGATATACCGTTTTCGAAAATTAAGGAGGTTGCACAACATATATTCGCGTAACTAAAAAACGCTTTAGATTATTGAAAAACTAAAAGAAACCGAAATTCCGCAATAAATTTTACTTTAAGAAAGGTAAAACATTTTTCTTATATGCGCAGTCGTTTTAGAAACAGATTTTTTTTTTCTGGAAAAAAATTATTTTTTTATTAAAATTTCGGAATTTTTGTTTTTAAAAATTCATAAACAAATTTAAAAATGCAGCTATGCTTTTAATTTCTTTTCGATAGGAACCTCGATTTGAACGCAAATAACTTTAACTTTTTCAAAAATCGCTTTAAATTGTTCTTCGGCTTTATTTCTTTTTTCTTCAAGGCACATGATTAAAATTTTGATAAGGCTTGATCCTTTTTGAAGAAATATATCTTGCTTTTGTAAAATGATACTAAGTGGCTGTGTTACAATAAGTATCGCACTTTATATGTATATTCCGCCAATAAATTTAAAAGTACTAAGTGAGTTCCTTAATATAAAGGTAGAGACACTACCATTCTACTCAGATATTTTTTTTCAAAGCTTCTACTATATGATGTACACTTGTTGCAAAGACGCATAATGATGAGAGTTTGGCTAAAGATGTTTTTCGCTTAAGATGATTATATTAAAAAAATTTTGTCGGTTCTTTCACAAATGATACAACTTTTTGTATTAATGGCACTTTATTGCTTTTAGAAATTGAGTTGTTCGATTTATGGGAATAGCAAGGCGTTTGTTTCGCATTTGTCGCTTTTCTAGAAATTTTGAACAGCTCCAATTTCTGCTGACAACAGAGGACATCCACCTGTTTCATCTCCTACACAATTTTTAAGGTCAAGACCAAAATTTTTCAAAGCTTTAAGAAGTATTGATGATAGTGCCTTCGCATCAATTGACACATCAACGTCATCAATATATTTTGAAGCCTCTTCAAATGCGTTTATAACAAAGCCAATAAATTCTTACCTAAAAACTTTTTGTTGTATGTTGAAATATCTTAAAGATAAGGAAATCTGGCTTTTCCCTGACAAATCCGTGCTTTCGTCAAAAGTTATCGAATAGAATTTGGATTCATATAACACATAAATATAGTATACATAAATAATGCATATACTAAGGCTTTTTAATAATTCAACCGCACGCATTATCAAGTCAAACGATTAGTCTTTGGCACCTGCTGGGATTGAATGTAGAATAATAAGTATTTGAATACGGTAAACTAGATGTTTCTTTGGAAATATCTAATAAATTGCTATTAGGATTAAGATATGGATACTTATTGAAAATGTCGTTAGAGATTCCATAAAAAAACACAAAAAAAACCTTGCTGGGATTTCCAAAAATTTTTTACATTAAAAAAAATATTAGTATTGGGAATTCTTGTATTATCGAAATTAACAAAACATATTTTTATAATTTACCCCCCCCCCCCCCCTGAATCTGCGCCTGTGTGGTACAGTCAGTCTATGCATGAACAATATATACATATGTTTTTTTTTTCTTTATTGATTATAATATTGGTTTTTGTGTTTCAGAGCATTAACGCTGCACGACATCGTCACAATTCTAGAAGAAGACGATAAATACGACAACCAGGGTAAAGATTTATATATTGATGATTTATTCACTGGTTTGCCTTTAGTCGATGAACTCACGCATAGGGGTTTCCGTATAACTGGAACTATACGAAAAATATGACTGAAAAATTTCCCTTACTGGACAACAAAGAACTAAAATCTAAATAGAGAGGTTTCTTCGATTATCTGACGAAGTAATTATTTGAAAGTGGCGTGATAAGAGTATGGTGTCGGTATGTTCCAATGCAGTTGGTATAAATCCTGCCCACAAAACTGAACGCTATTCTCGTCAACAAACGAAGAAGATACTAGTGTCTCAGCCTCATCTTAATTAGCAACAAAAACATGGGGGAAGTAGATTTATCGGACCAGAACATATTTTCACTACGAACAAGCATTACAGAATAGAAGTTGTACATGCCTTTGCTTCTCCACAGCATTGACATGTCAGTACAAAACGGGTGGTTGCTTTGTAGGCAGAATGGGGGTAATAATATAGACTTCCGACGTCGTATTGCAAATGCAATTATTGAGAGTAATAAACAACATCAAAACCAGGTCCTAGTCTTTCATCTTCTATAACATCTGATGCCCGATATGACGGAAAAGATCACTATATTTTCAAGCATAACAGCGAACCAGGCGTGGGCAATGCCATAAACAATGCCCTACCAGATGTATCAAATGTGACGTTGGTGTCCACGTATAATGTTTTTTTATTAATCATACAAAAAATAAATAAAAACTTAATTTAAAGTTCAATGTTTCTGTCGACGAAAAATGTATCATATAAAAAAATAAATTAATACATCAAATTCAAAATTTGTATTTTTTGTATGCATTTAGCCCTACTGTACCGTATATGGTACGGCCCCTATATAGCCTCCTATGCACTTGATATTTTTTAAGCATTTCTTCAACGTATTTAAGGCTGTCCTTAATAATAATTAGTAAAAAAAATAATTCCTTTAACAAAAATAATTATAGGTCTATATGGGTTAATAATTTGCGTTAAGCACAAATTTTATAGTTTTTTTAAATTTTGCCTAATTAAAATATGAAATTACATAGAAAAATACTCTTACCTAAACTTTTTAATTTCAATAGCAAATAAGCATTTTCCTTTTTGCCTCGATGTTTCAGTATTTAAAATTTTCGACTGCATTTGTAGCTGCCATAATCTGTATACGCCACACGAATACACATACAAATCGATACAAAATTTACCGTGTACAACTGGAATGTTCAAATCTAAATTGAAAATACCGATATTTACTCTCCAAATGGCGCTACATTATTCAATGCAAACGGCAAAAACAGTATTGTGAAATTAATAATATTTAAGCTTTTGTTACGTTCAATGCTTTGAAGGAAACAAAAATTATAAATAAAAAAAAAAGAACAGCCACATTGCACAGACATTGATTGGTTACTGTTTTCTGTCAATGGTGTCTACAATACATCAGGGTGCGAGCATATTTGATCGTGGTTTTGCCACTTGCTGTGAATATGGCCTCTAGTCATACAAAAATAGTAAGCAACACCATGATTTTGATGGTGTTGCCAAAGTGTTGTGATGGGTATGTGGCCAAGAGTAGTATTTATAATTGTGTACCCATTTTTGCCTTTTCAAAGGCCTCTTTTATTTTCTAAATGCTTCTTTTAAAACTGTTGTATATAAGGAACAGTGCTCCGAATTTTGCCTTGGAAGTACGGACCTAATTCTTTAGAAAGGCTGAAAAATTTGGAATTTTTGATATTTGGAATCGTAAATTACAGACCTTGTGAAGGCACTTGAAGAAACGAAGGTGTTCAAAACGTCAACAATTTGTTTATTTGAGAGCAAATAACATTTTTTACACATTTTTAATGAAGGGCGCCGTAAAAAGCTATAGTATGATGCTGGGTACATACAGTGCAATCTACATGCAATCTGTTTCAATGCAACCTCAAAATATCAAAGCGTTTTGATGTTGATGCAATCTGGAATGAATGAAAATGAATTTAATTCACTAGATTGCGTAAATGCGCTGCATAGTGTGTACCCAGCATTAGGAAAATAAGAAGAAAATTATATGTATTAAAATAATGAAGCTATAGAACATTTAACCCTTCGTCTTACTCATGAGTCTGGCCAGACCTTTTTCGATTTTAAATATAATTTTAGTATATTTAAAACTCAGGTAGAGACTTGAAATTTCAGGTACCCTTCTAGGTACCTTTCTATAAAAAGCTGGAAAAATATATCCTGGAAAGGATATATAAGGAAACTTATTCGAATATTTTACTGCACACAAAACATTCGTAAGACATGTGGCCTGGCCAGACCCATATATATTTTGTACAGAAGATGCCGTATTTTTAACTTTCTTTCTTGCTGTTTTTAATTATTTTTTGTTAAATTATCTTTTATTTATTTAATTTTATTAAACACACAAACTATTGCTCCATCTAGTTCTTAATTTGGAAAAAGACAATAACCACATCAACTAGTAACTCACGTTCAGAAGTTGAGTTTTACATGTGAAGAGTACAGGCTAATAACTTAGACCATAATAAAGCTGCTGAGGAAAGTTATGAAATTCATCCTTCACAACTGAACGCAATGATGATGGGGATTACGTTCTAAATAAGAACGATTCATCCGGTACTGAAAATAAATTGGTCATAAAACTAAATGAATCGTTTGCTTCTAAGGACAATGAAGAAGAGCCACATGTACAAACTTGTCAACAATACCCATGATTATTTCTATAGTAAAGATTGAAGGCGAAGCGATTAAACCTGAAGTAATCCGGTTTAACGACGTAAATAAATGCAGAGTCAACTATATTTTACAACAAAACTATCCACCAAAAGATGAACTTTGGCCTTTTTTGCAGTATTTTGGCACGGGATGTCTATTGTATTTGCTTGAAAAGGAATGATGTTTGAAAATGTACAAAATCTATAAAGCTAATATTTATTTTATTTCTCTTTTTTTACAAATACAATCTGATTGCATATTATAAACATGTTATATACCTTTGATAACATAAAACGATCTTATTTTTCAGTTTTTAGAAATACTCAAAATATATTAATTTGTATATTATAAATAAAAATAATATGAATATGTTCGCATATTATTTCATATGATGAATTTCATATTTTATTTAAATTAAAAATGTGTATAGTATAACATTTAGTTAAAAAAATTGGTTTTATTTATTCAAAAGTTGGTTGGGTGTGGCTAGACTCATGCGTTACGAATGTGAAAATAAAAACATGTGTAAGACCGAGGGTTAAACCGCGTCGTTTATTTTGGGTCACCCTGTCTTTTAGATATCAGCATGGCCTTCGCCGACTCTTGAAGAAAATACAATACCCACTCTTTTCATTCGGAGAACTATGAAGAGTTTTTTTGTGTTTCCCGGCAAAATATATTGGAAACCAGTTTAAATTTTTGAACACTTCAAGAACGGTAATTCCAAGAAGAGTAAGCATTGATATTTTTTGATTTAAATTTTCTTTGCGGCTTTCTAAAACAGAAGTCATTCAGATGGCCTTTCCACTGGATTTATTGAAAGTTAAACAGAGTGCGGAACGGAAACTTTTTATGTTGCTTTAAAGTTGTATCTTGTTTTAAAATAGTCGACTATCAAGGTGTTATAAAAATAAACTCCGAATTTATTAATAAAGTCCATGGAGGTTGGGAATTACCGAGTTATCGACTTAAATTTTGTTCTAGAATAATCTTTTTATTTTGGTATTTTATCAGAAATGAAGACTGTTTACATTGAATACCGAATCTTCTGATCGCTGAAAACAACGTAGTTTTGCCGTTTGCCCTTTGAAATGTCCGCCTCCATGTAGTTTTTAGTTTTCTGTGCAGTCGGGTGCACCGAAGGCTCCAATTGATTCCTGCATGGTGGATTTCATCGAAAGGTTTTCTTAGGGTATGCCAAGTTTTCCGTGGCCATTATTGCCATCTCGATGTGAAAAGAGGAGTAGTTTTTTGTTGAGTATAAGTCAAAGCCACCATATTCTTAAGATGCTTTTAACAATTGGCTACTTCGTAATTTTTTGCACTAAAAGGCCCTTTAAAATGCCTTTGCTGTATTATTTAGCTTTCTACTGATATACCCATTTTATATTTGTATGTGTATATGCTTGTATGGTGTACCTTTTATATGGCCTAGTAAGTGAGTACGTGTATGTTTCTGCGCCAAAATTTTTGCTGCCATTACCACATTAGAGTACGCTTTAATGTATATTTTGTGAAAATGAAATGCTCAATTTGAAAGGAGACACAAAAATGTGTAAAAATTTTAATCAATTTTAAAGTATAGAAGAGTATTGTGACGATGTTGCTTAATAATTGCACTATGGGATGAAAACTAATATATTTAAAAAAAATTAATAATAAAGCATACAAAAATGTTGAATTGGTATTTCGCGGGTTTCAATTTAAATAGTGCTATTTGCAATTTTTTGAAAATTCGTTTTTTATAGTAACGAATTCACTGACTTAAAAAAAAATTTTCTAAAACGTTTTGTTTTGTAAAAAAGTGCTATCTACAGAAATATTACTTAATATAATAAAATGATAAAAATTGTGATAACAAAGTAGTCGTTTTATACATCAAAGGGTTGGGAATTGCGTCTAGATTTCAAAATCTTATATAATTTTAAAATTCGTTGAAGACATTTTGCAAAAAAGTGCAAAAAATGTATTTATCAGCTTTTGTCAATGATACAAATTTTTATTTATGCAATAAAATCTTTATTAGTGAATAAAATTTTATGACAAGTTCGAAGTGCTTTAAACAAACCAGCTAAAATTTATTTTTAACTTACAAAACTAATCCCACAATTCCCAAAAAACAATCGAAAATCGCCGAAAATGATTTTGTTTTTTTTTTTGGAAACAAATGGCTACCAAGCACGGGTCTCTGGATTCCTATTGCACAATTATTTGAAACACAATGAGTCATACAAACTGAGCTTAGAATTTCTGATTCTTGCTTTCCAATCGGGGAAAATTTGTCAAAACCTGGAAATTTTTAAAAAAATATATATATTTCGCAAGAGCCTCGCGCCCGCAGTGGTTAGAACTTTTTGCAACGCAATATTGTGCATGAAGAACCATTTCAAAAAAGTATTAATAATATATATGTCGCAAAACAATGTTTTTCTTTAATTAAAAAAAAAAAAGATATGTACTTTTTTAGACAAAACTTGCAAAAAGTCGACTTTTTCTTAATTAACCTTCACTCTCATAAAATTATGGTGAACTCATGGTATCTACGTAGGTAGATAATGCCTTTATCCGTTCAATTTGTTTAAGGCACTTTATGTATGAAAAAAGTTTTTTATCAAAAAATCTAATATCATAATAATACTTAGCGGAGGAGTTGACACAATGGACAAAATGTTCTCTCAACACTCAACCAGAACAGCAAGAAGACGCTGGCCTTTGAAGGTATTGTTTTTTGTTTATTGGATATTTCAGCCCTGCCAGCTGGCGGTGCACAAAATTACCCCAGGAAATATGGCCCCAAAAGTAAAATGAAAAACGGCCCCAAAATTTTACATGAGACACAAACAACAACACGCAATTTTGGCGCAATTTTTTTTGTTTTTTTTTGGGGCTATTTTTCATTTTTTCGCTAGGGTGTTTTTGCATTTTAAGTGGAATGAAAAATGACCCCAATAGCAAGGAATGAAAAATGGACCCAAATAAAATCACAATTTTTACTTTGGGGCTATTTTTCGTCTAGTAATACAAAATGCAAATTTTAAGAAATGAAAAATCACCCCAAACATTTTTACACAAATTTTATAAAATTCTATCTAAAAGTTTCTAGGGATAATATAAAAAACCCGAATTCCTATATCAAAGTAGAGAAAATCCTTGCCGGTTATGCAGAGATGCTTTAGTTAGCGAAGCCGGTGTTTGTTATACCATAGAGCAAAAAATCATTGAGCCCGGCCCAAGGCCGGCTATTAAGAGAAGCTTTACTGAGCGAAGCCAGAGTTCGTTATACCATAGAGAAAAAAATCCTTGCGCATGGCCGAAAGCCCAACCATGCTATCAATCGTACAATTTTTAAAACCAAAACTGTATAATTATCCGGATTTTGAAATCGGGTTTCTAAATTTGTGATTTTTAGTTTCGGGCATAAGAACCGAAAATGTTTAATGTAACTTTCTTTGTGTTCTTTTTTGGGGTTAAAATTCATTATAAATTTTGGGGTGATTTTTCATAATGAAGAATAACCCCAAATTTAGCGTCATATTTCATTTTATTTTTAGGGTTATTTTTAATTTTTTTTGGGGTCATTTTTCATTAAAAAATGGGGCCATATTGCATTATGAAAAAAGCCCAAAATTTGGGGTCAGTTTTGATTAATTTTTTTTGGGGCCATATTTCCTGGGGCCATATTTCGCAGTGCCCTGTCAGCTTACAATATACATAAATGCCAAAACGAACACACAAATTACAGTTAAAAACTCTAGACGTATATTATTCTTGAACTCCTTGGTTACTAATCTTTAAGAATCACAAATAAAATCTTTATCCTAAAACCAGACGGTAGTTAGTAATTTTTTTATTAAGGCATATCTATCACGGTATATATTTATAAATCAGCATATAAAAAAACATAAAACATGAAACAAATTTCGCAATTTTGCTTTAAATTTTTTTGTTGGTTATTTCCCAAAAATTCGCCAAATTTTGTCAATTGAGCTGATAGCAATTTTTAAATTGATGAAAACTGTATTACTTATTAACAGGGAAACCAGAAATGTGCTCTAAAAAACGCGTTTTATGCGCATTAAATATGCAGTAAAAACTTGAAATATGCCCTAAAAACCGTTAAAAATATGCACCAAAAAATTCTATATTGCTAATTTTAATACAAAATGTTCAACAATTTATTGACAGTTCCATTTAATAAAAATAATCCTAAAATTATAATCCGTAAAGCCCAAACATTATAGTACTTACAGACGAGTTTTTGGGCCGAATTTAATCTAAACACCAACATAATAAGATGGTTAACGGGCACAAAGAGTCTTTTTGGAGTCTTTTATGGGAATATGTGAAATTACAGACCGATTCTCACTATTTACATAGACTTCGTCCTTAGTACAATTACAATGTATTTAGCAAATTTGGTCAAATTATCTACAAGATTGCAATTTGTACTTTGCGCACAAGGTAAACATTAGGGTATTAATTTAATCGGGCTTTTGCTGTAATCGCTCGATTAATTAACCGAGGTTTTGGTTTAATCGGTTAATAATTGGTTAATTTTGTTATTGCTCGGTTAACCGATTAATAAAGTTTTGTTATAAATTAAGTACTTTCAGTCTATTTGTAAAAAAAAAAACAATAACATAACGAAAAACAATAATATAAAACGAGAAAACAAAAAAGTAACTCATAAATGGAGGGCTCAGAACTGAAGCGAACCAAGTCAAAAATGAAAATTCGATAATATTTTGAGTTTGAGTAAGTGAATTTCCATTAATTTCTGGAGCCATTGACATGGGTTTATTACCGTTACCTTTGGAACGAAAACTTTTTGATTTAGTCCGTTACAAAACTCGATAGAGTTAAACTTTGCGAAGAATTTCACACCAGTTTTAAAATACATATATGCATTTTATTTTATGACTTGGTTCGGTTCAGCTTTGAACCCTCCAAATATGAAAAACATATTTTATAATTTATACATGGGTAATTCCATTTCAAAACGACCAAGAGTGGGACACGACCCCTTGCGATTTTAATGAAATTTGGTGAGAAGGTTCCTTTTATCTTATTAGGAACATATATGAACGAAAAAAATTTTTTAAATTTATTTTTCGAAAGTTATGTCATATTCAAAATGTCATAATTTCGCAGAATTAGCCGAATGTGTTGAGCTTATTTCTTCAATATCTCGAAAACTACTTGACATACGAAGATGATTTTGATGTCATTTTAAAGAGAATACTTGGCGCTACAAACCATAAATTGCAAAAAAAAATTTTTCTTGAAAAATGTAATGTCTGCAAAATGTTAAATTTTAAAAATGGACTAAGTCAAAAACCTATTTTTTTATTTGGCTGATTTTTTTTTTTTTGTATAATACCTCAAACTGTTCTTTAAAAATCCTGAAACTTTGAAGGAGGTGTTTTTTTTTCTTTTTTAAGATATGATTTTTTTCGTTTCGCAACCCTTAGAAAAATAATATTAAAATATAATTTTCATATTGTAATTTTGAGCAATAAGTACACTGTGCTAGTTGCAAACAACAGACCAGCCGCGCACCTGGCATTTTACCCTAATTGGGGACGCTGAATCCAGTGGTGCTAACCGTTTTTTTAGGTAAGCTCTTGTTTTCAAGATATATCGTTATTTCGAAAATGTAAGAGGTTGCACGGCATATATTCGCGTAACTCAAAAACGGTTTAGTTTATTGAAATAACTAAAAAAACCGAAATTCGGCAATAAAGTAGGGCTGGTCATAGATTTGACCCATCTAGCGCGCTGTACCATACAAATATTGCGACTTAATAAAATTCTTTAATTTGGCCCCTGCAGCGCGTAGGATGCTCCAGATGGGTCAAATGTATGAACAGCCCCACTTTATTATTTATTGCCGAATTTCGGTTTTTTTAGTTATTTCAATAAACTAAACAGTTTTTGAGTTACGCGAATATATGCTGTGCAACCTCTTACATTTTCGAAATAACGATATATCTTGAAAACAAGAGCTTACCTAAAAAAACGGTTAGCACCACTGGATTCAGCGTCCCCAATTAGGGTAAAATGCCAGGTGCGCGGCTGGTCAGTTGTTTGCAACTAGCACAGTGTACTTATTGCTCAAAATTACAATATGAAAATTATATTTTAATATTATTTTTCTAAGGGTTGCGAAACGAAAAAAATCATATCTTAAAAAAGAAAAAAAAACACCTCCTTCAAAGTTTCAGGATTTTTAAAGAACAGTTTGAGGTATTATACAAAAAAAAAAATCAGCCAAATAAAAAAATAGGTTTTTGACTTAGTCCATTTTTAAAATTTAACATTTTGCAGACATTACATTTTTCAAGAAAATTTTTTTTTTTGCAATTTATGGTTTGTAGCGCCAAGTATTCTCTTTAAAATGACATCAAAATCATTTTCGTATGTCAAGTAGTTTTCGAGATATTGAAGAAATAAGCTCAACACATTCGGCTAATTCTGCGAAATTATGACATTTTGAATATGACATAACTTTCGAAAAATAAATTTAAAAAATTTTTTTCGTTCATATATGTTCCTAATAAGATAAAAGGAACCTTCTCACCAAATTTCATTAAAATCGCAAGGGGTCGTGTCCCACTCTTGGTCGTTTTGACATGGAATAACCCACATAATATTTTTATGTATTTATTAAAAAATAAACTGTCCCAATAAACCATAGAACGATATGATAGCGAAAACGATATTATATTTTACGGCGTGTATGATAGTATATGGGTGATTCCACGAAAGTTGACCCCTTGCAAGCAAAAAATAAAATTATCAACTTTGACCCATTTTAGCTCTTTTGTTATTGAAAATATACGTATCCATTACATCCTGGGGTGTATGATTATTTTTTTTTTTTTTTTTTTTGTAAAAAAATCTACTTTAACTTGGTGCATCATACACTTTTTCCCCCTTTATACTGAGTCTTTTTTTAAATCACTTGACAACACTTTTATAACGGTAGTTAGCAATCAAAACAATTACCAGCTGACAGTTGTTACTTTTGTCTACGTTCAGCAGAAAATTTGCACGTGTAGCTTTCAAATTATAATTTTGAGAAATTTTTCAAAATCACTAATTTGTGTCACGACCGTGACCACGCAAATAAAAAAAGTTTAAATTTTGTGAAAACTGTTAAAGCTATAAAAAAACACAGTTGCTAAGGGTGACAAGGTAAGTAAGTTAAAGAGTTTCATGTAGCAAAATAAGCGCTCGGAAGTCATTTCAATTTTTTTTTAATTTATTGAGAATGTCACGACCGTTACCTTATTGAAAATGGTGTTCAACTTTTTCTTACTAACTATAGCTTAACAAACCATGGACTCCCAAAGCAAGATGCAAAGATATCGGAAGAGATTGAAGGAAGATCCAGTAAAATACAAAGCTCATTTGAAAAAAGAAAGAGAAAGAAATAAAAAACGGCGGCTGGCTGCAAAAGAGTCATTGAGTGAAGAAATGCTTGCTCACAATCGGAATACTGATCGCGAACGTCAAAGGAAGTGTCGTGAAAAAAAGAACATAGGGAAGGAGAAAGTTGTTGAAGCTGCAGCCTCATCATCAAATATAGGAAGCTTTAAGTCCGATCGTTCACTTAAAAAGGCAGTAACAAAAGTTAAGGTCAAACTACCGAGCAGCCCCTCGAAGAAAATTGCAGTTGTGAAGAGACTTGCTTCTGAGCTAGTTGGTCCTGAAATGGATTTGATTTTCACCAAGCGACGTAGCGGAAAAATTAATCGCCTATCTGATGCCGAGTTAGAAAAAGTCAAAAACTTATTTTTGAGGGACGATGTAAGCTACCAAACACCAGGACGAAAGGACACAAAACTAATAAACGGAGTACAAATGCAATTGAAGTATATGGTGATGACGGTTGGAGAATGTTATCAGCTTTTTAAGGAAGAAAATGCACAAATAAAAACTGGGAAGTCTTTGTTTTACGCAAGTCGGCCAAAACATGTACGCCTCAATTCACAAACTCCATCAAACATGTGCGTCTGTATTTACCACGCCAACTTTGAATTTTTGCTTCAATCAGTTTCTGAAGTGGTCTCTACAGTGCCTAAATCTGCTAAGGATTTGATGAATGAACTTTGCTGTGACAACAAATGAGGCTTGCATGACTAGCAGTTGCAAGAACTGCGACACAATTTTTGATATATTGCCATTGAATTATAGTTCAGATGCAACTGTGCGTTGGAAACAATGGACCAAAAATGAACATCATACTCAAATAAGCGAGGAGGAAGGCACTTTTCAAGTTTTACTTCAAACATTCGAAAGCAAACTCCAAAGATTTAAGCAACATTTTTATGTGCACCGAACACAGAGCGATCAATTTCGCGAGGCTAAGGAGCGGATTGAATCAAATGAAGCGGTCGTTCAGATAGATTTCGCTGAAAATTTCACATTGATTTCGCAGGACGAAGTGCAAAGCGCACACTGGAACCAAGCTCAAGCAACTGTGTTTACAGCCTGTGCTTGGGTGAAAACTGAATTGGCCCTGAAATCATATTCTTATGCAATCATAAGTGATGACTTGACGCACAATAAAGAAAGTGTGTGGTACTTTTTGAAAATGATTGTTGAACACCTCAAAACGAAAACTGAAATTAATACTGCACACGTGTTTTCGGATGGATGTGCTGCTCAATTCAAAAATAGGTTCAATCTATTTAACTTATGTTTTGCAAAGGAAGACTTCGGTGTAAATATGAAATGGTCGTTTTTTGCATCTGGACATGGCAAAGGCGCTGTGGATGGAATTAGAGCCACTATCAAAAGGTCTTTATGGACAGCAATCATGTCTCGCCAAGCTAAAATTAATACTCCAGCAGAAGCTTTCAATTTTTTTGTTCAAAATAAAAAGTTGGATGGAGTGACTGTTTTGTATTGCGATAAGAACCAAATAAAGCAAAATACAGGCTGTTTAAAAAAAAGATGGGAACATCTTAAAGCAATCAAAAAAATCCAGAAGATGCACTTTTTTCAAAATGCTGGCTTTAACTGTTTGCTTTGTGGAATAACTGGAGTTTCGGCGCTAAAAATGAGCAGCCTTAAACGTCTGGAGTATAATGATGTATATTCTTCAACTAAAAATGAATAAAAACGAAATCGAGCTTTAAAACATTGCTGCCTTTTCTAAGATAACCATAAACTTCCATGTAATCATTTTGATACTGTTAAATATACGACTACAAAAACAAATCCGTTTTATTTTTTATGCTGTCACGACCGTTACTTTTTTTTGTCACAACCGTTACCTTTTCAAAGTTATTTTTTTTTTATTTGGCTACATCATTTTCACACAAAAGTAGAGTTTTCTTACACAAAACACTGCAAAGAATTTAATAAGAATTTTTATTTAACGCATTCCTTGGAAAATTTTACAATCTGAGTTGCTAAGACCGAACATTCAAAAACAGCTCATTTGTAATGTCACGACCGTTACCTTTTCATTGATCTAAAAAAACCTTAAAATGCAGTTTCTATGCAATGATTCTTATTGCTTTTAGGGGTTGAAATTTTATATTTTTAAAATCAACAAATCATTTTGACATTGTATTTCAGGTTAAAGTTTTATTACGAAATTTCGTGTAAACCTGTCACGACCGTTACTATGGAAACACCCATATACTAATATTTAAAACGATATCGTTACGACATCATTTTATCAAAATATTTTTTTCCAATTTAAAAACAAACATTTGAAAAAAACATCAAATATTTTAAAACATAATATATTATTTTAACAAAGATTAATACAAAAATTAAAAACAAACTTTTTATTAAAATATGTACATATGCACATTGTGATCGAATTATCCTTTCAATATTACAAAAAACTGTAAGTATTAGCTATTATATTTTAAGAATTTTTCTTTAATTTTTAACATTTTTGTTGCAGAAAAATTTTAAATACACTTTAAACAAAAATTTATTTATTGCGAGGGGATAAATTGCTAAGAACTGTAAGTAACTGTATCTCTAAAAATAAGTAAGGTGCTAATGATTGTCCTTATGAAATTCAGTTTAAGTGACCACGAATTTTAAACACAGATTTTTTAATGTTTATTAAAGGAAATGCCACGAGCAGGACAGAAAAGAACTACTGTTAAAATTTTACATAGAATCTTTTAATTAATCCCCTGTGGAATCACCAAAACTATGTTGACAAGCATGAAATTCATAGCTATTTAGTTTTTATTATTTTAAAAGATTTTTCACATTGCTTTTACTATTGTATAAATTACATAAATTACCTCACGTTTTCTTAATATTGTAGAAATTTATAACATTTTTGTTAATCTAGCTTTAATGTTTTTATTGACGTTTTATAAATAATAAATATTTTTCAAATATAAAAATTAAAAATGTTTTTTATTTTTAATATGAAAATTTTACCTTGTTATTAGATACATATAATATCATTATCAGTATAATAAAACGATAATTTTTCGAAACATTTAAAAATGCGATTTCACTGTCGTTATTATTGGAAATTATGATATCGAAAAGATATCATTATTTAATGGAAAAACGATATTATAAGGAAATGTACAATTTAGTCCGTAAAAACTATCGTTTTCGATTCGTAAACGATTATCACTTGTGATACTTTCTATCACCTATATGATATCATTTCGATATCGTTACAATATCGCTTGGTTTACTGGGGTGAGATTTTTTATTAATTATTTCAATAGTCTAAGATTCTATAAAATAATCTTTTGGAAAAATAATTTGGTTTAAATGTTTAGGAGCGATTCTTTTCTTTAGTTTTTATAAAACTTGACTTGGAAAAAATTCTTTCACTAATCGAAGATGTTGAAGAAATCGGCAGCAACCCATAATACAGATTCAAGAATGCTAAAAACAAGATTACGCATTGCAGATGTTCACAAAATTCTTCTGTTTAATATGACGTCACTTTAGCATATTATACACATGTTTGTTTGCTTGTGTTTCTATATTTTAGGTGTACTTATACGCTGATGTGACATAGATGCGCAGAAACATTTCATTTTTAAAAGCTCAATACTTTAGCTTGGTTTCTTTGTTTCATGATACAGATAATCTAATTTCTCAGTCCTTTTCCAAGATCTTCCATTATGCAATTATTTCGGCTAATTTTGTTAAAGATTGTTTGTGTTACAGTCAAGAGTTTCTTCTTTTGTCAGGTCATCATCTGAATCATCCTGGCAAAGCTCAGCACCGAACATTCTGCAAAAATGTATTTCAGAACCCTTAGTTTCTGTTTTTGTACTGTAATTTAAGAATGTATTGCTCGAAGGAAATATATTGTAGGAAAAAATATTTTCCAAACATATACCTTTTTTATATGAGACGAAACAAATAGTTAAAAACCCAAAAAATATGTTATAATACTACAAAAAACAAACAAATTTTTCACATCGGTTAATCGACTGAAATTAATCGGTTTAATCGTTAATCGAAAATTCCCAATTTTAAATTAACCTATCCGTTAATCGGGTAGTAATTAATTGAATTGAATACCCTAGTAAACATAGACAAATAACCAGCCTCCGTCATGCACATGTATCTGGCCAGATCTTTTAAGAATTTAACTGTTATTTAAATAAATTTCTAATTCAGCTATTGTTAGCTATCGTTTTGTGAAAAAAAAACAAAAACAATTTATGTGGATTTTTTCATCTACACATCACATACGTAGCGCATGTATCTGGCCAGATACACTTGTATTTTATATGAAGGACAGTGTAATTTATTTGCATTTTTTATTTTTTTTGCGTTTGTTTACTCAAATCAACTAAAACTGAAGTTCTGTAAGACTTTTTGAAATTTAATTTATAATTTTACAACTACTAATTTTTGAATTGAAATTAATCGAAATAAACTTTAAAATTATTTGTTTGAAATTAAAAAAAAATCATTTCTCATTAATTTTTTTTCTGGGTAGGTGGATTAGTATGTACTAAGAAAAAAACAAAAAAATAGAAAATATGCATCTGCCTGGCGCGCTAATAATATAACAATGTAATATTATCACTAAAATAGCTTTTTTTCATATAAATGTATTGAAATACATAGTGTATTTGGCCAGATACATGCGCTACGTATGTGACTACCGAAACATGTGCATGACGGAGGGTTAAAAAGTGTTGGAGGTAACAGAATTTCGCAAAAAAAAAATATTTTTTTATTTATTGCGAAAGCTCTTGTAGGCACCAAAAAAAATCTAAAATGTATCAAAATATGCCTTAAAAAGGCAAAATATGCGCAGTAAACTTAAAATGCTGCAAGAAGCTCTTTTAACTAAATTATGCAAAAAAAATGCTGCATACGGTAAAATATGCAAAAATATGCACTAACAATTCGATGCCAAAATTAATAAAAAGCTCTAAAACGGATAAATATATTGTTTCTGTCTTTATTTATCGCACAAGGAAAAAACATGCAATTGCATATTTATGGTTTCCCTGCTTATTAACAAATGAGGATCAAAATATCTACCCCGTTAGATACCATGAGACCGAAAGTTTAAAAAGATTTATTCAAAATTTGCAAAATGTAAAATGTAAAGTTCACAAAAAAATATTTCAAAAAAATCATGATAAATTTGAATCTTATATTTGTACAATACTACCCCAAGTTAGTAAATATAGAATGTTTTAATTTTCAAAGTCGGATATTTCTTAAACTTTAAATGATAAATTATGAAGAACTCGACAATCTGATTTCACAAAAAAAATTTTTTTTGACATCGAACTAAAATTAATGATCGTTCTCAGTTATTGTAATACCCAAACTGTAGTATTTTGGGAACCTATGCGGACTGTCCTGAGAAGTTTATAGACCTCAAATCCAAAACTTAAGCTCGACTATATCTTTTTAATTGCTACCTTATATTGCATTCCAATCGGACCAACCGGTTAAAAAAAATTTAGAATTATCTCCTTTTTTTTCATATAAGTAGAAGCGAATACCTTACAATCTGGCCCACGTCCTATTCAACAAAGCAAAAAGAAGAATTTGCAAGGCATTGTAGCCGATTATTTCGCAAGAATATCCTTATTTTTATGATAACTTAAAATATGCGGATAAAGTTTAATTATTTATTGCTTCTCATTATAGGTTAGTGTAAAATTTTAGTTGAGTTTCTTAATAGTTTACTTTTCCAAAATGTATTATATATAAAATCTCAAATAGTTTTCATTACAGCTCATTTTTGATTTTTGTTCAAATAGAGCTATCTGCTTATTTTAATGTTCAAATTGATAAAATTTTAGTTTGTAAAAAGTGCTATCAGACATATAAGCGTGATTATCAGGAATTATAAAAACTCAACAATTATATGATTCAGACTTTTTTTAAATAACCTTGTAAAATTAAGTTTACTTTTCTCTCTTTTGGTTATTTTCACCAATTTCGGTTAAAACTTACTTTCAATTAAAGTTCCGGTTACCAATACGTTTTGACAGCTATAACCGATGGTTAATTATAACCGAAAATGGCTCTCCTGTAAAATTGTGATTTTGCAGATAGCACTATTTCAATATAAACCTGCGATATACTAACATCCAGTTCATCGATTTCGAACGTTAACGTTCGCATAGAAAATTATATGTAAAACAAAAACAATATTCGAAAATTTGTTTTTGTTTTAAATGTAGTTTTCTATGCGAACGTTGACGTTCGACATCGTTAAACAGGCAGTAAAATTATTTTAAATTTATTCATTTATATTTTCATGTTCGAGGGTCTTCGTGTTATTTCACAAATCAAGTATACGAGATTTCTTTTGCTTTACGTTTGAAAATAGATATAGAATATCCCACAAATAAGTGCCCACTGTGCACTTTATAGATATCAAGTTTCCCAACACAGCTACAGAGCTACATAACATAACCATTGTGTTCACACTCGCCTAAACTTGTTCTGAATTAACTTTTTTTACATTTTGTTTTCACTTTATTGCCGTTATTTTCCTTTTTAATGGCACAAACATCTGTTTGAGTCGGTTGGAATCGATGTATATGTATGTGTATTATAAACCTTGATAATTTTGATTTTAATTTTTCACTTTCACATTTTGTATGTGTGTGAGTCTTGTCTGTACGCGTATTAACGTTTTTGTGTTGCACATTTATATCATAGTGGTAAAGAACTACAGCTTTTTTCTGTACCTTCATTCATTTATTTATTCATCATATTGTTGTTGTTGTGTAGGTGTGTCCCTTTTTCAGTTAATATTAAAAATTAAAATTCCTATAGTTTTAATACCCTCCATCACCATGAGTGGTGAATAAGATAAAATTAAGTTTGTCATTTTATATGAAAAATCCCAGCTAGCATTTTCAATCGTCTAGGAGTCTATTGGGAATCTCACAAAGAGTATTTTTGATCGACGACGAGCTCATTTTTTAATTGTAGCACGGGAGAAACTGTTACACGTGCTGATTCGTATGAGAGGTTCTTTTATAACGCAGCGAAAGACGCTTATATTTATCATAAAGGAAATCGTTTGTGATGCATGTAGAGATTATCTAACAAGTCTTTTAAAAAGCATTCCAGACTCATGTAGGGATTATTTTACAACTCGTGAAATGCTCAGCCGTATAACTGAGCTACCTAAAAAGGGGCATCAGGCGTCTTTTTCATGTTAAAACTTCTAATTTTCATACAATTTACATGAACAAACCTTTAAGGTTGCGAAAACAACACTATCCTGTCGGAAAATCCTTTATTTACACATCTTTAGGTCGGTTTGTTTTATTGAAATTGCATTGCCAATAGAATTTTCATATTTCAAAAAGTTCTTATTTAGTAACTGTTATATGACTCTTACAGAGAGTCGCAAAAGGTTCATTCCAAGTTTAAAAGACGAGAGTGTCAAAAAATTTATAAAAAGTAATAAAAAAAAAAATTAGATTTTTTTGTTCTTGTTAATCGTCAGATAATCATCTGAAGATTCTTTTAGGAGTTGTATATTAAACATAATCGTCTAACAAACAGCCTATGCTAGCTGGGATTAAGAAATATTTTTATAATACCCTATAAAGTATATGTCCTTAATGTAAAGCAAAATGGTATAAAGTAAAAAATATACATTTTGAGTTTTTTGTTAAGCTTAATTACATTTTTTCTCTCTTTCGTTTGCTATACACTAAGTCTAGCACAACCGCTTCAAATCGTAATCATTTGATCTTTCGAAAATAAGTCAATTAAAAATGCAATTAATTTAATTTCAACAACTAATATTTAGCATATGTGGTTTGGTAGCAACATTTTAACCAATGATATCACTATCTAGGGGCACTTTTTGACCTTTTAAAAAAGTAAGAACAAAATAAAACACATACGTTGCAGTGTTAGAAGGTTAAAATGTTATAAAAAATTGTGCCTCGTGGGATTTTACATTAATGATTTTACTTTTGAAAACATCATACACCTAAACTTAAAAGGTAATATTGTTTTCTATGCCAATTAATCATACACCCATAAAATTATTACAGTAACTGATTGTGCGTTATTAAATTCGTTTTCCGTACTGTTAAAATTTAATAAAAATATAGTTATTTTACGAATAATTTTATTTTTTAACATTTATGTTTGCTATTCAAAAAACAAACTACCAAAAAATAATGTTTTTCCGTATTTATTTTGTTATTTAGTTTGATTTTTGTCGGTTAAAATATATTTTTTAAAAGTAAAAACTATTCAATTTTAAGGAATATGATGTTCAATAAATAAAAAATTTAAAAATTAATGAAAAAATCATTTGTTTTAAATGAAATGTAAATGATCCGTTTTTTAAATGAATTTTAATTTGTTTAAAATGAAATTTCGTTTGAATTTAACTACATAATATTTTGAGTGTAAGAATGTTCCAAAACGTTACTTAAACTTCGCCTTAATTAGCACCCGAATTGAGCTTTAAAAATTCCCATACGCTGTTATTTCCCTCTACCAAAACCTTGGGGGTTTAAAAAAAACAAAAATTATTTATCAAAGTAATTTTTGGGATTACAAAATAATTTATTATTTATAAGATTTCTGTATGACGTGCTAAATTCCCAATTTTTCATATTTGATAAAAAATAAGTTACTTTGTTGTACAGCTTTTATAATTAACCCTATAAAGCCACTATTTTGGCTTCAAAAAATCAAAATTTGTTTAGGATAGATTAAATATGAAGTTAGTTTTTTTTATTGGAGTTCTAGTTTATCTGTTACAGGAAAAACTATATAAACCTAGAACAACTTAAATAATTTTTACAATATCGCTTTAGTGGTTAAAGTTTTTTTTTGGCTTAGTTCCAAAACATCATAATACTTTGCGGTTAAAGTTAAAAATGTATTAAGTTGCTTTTTGGCATAAGTGTTTTTAACTGAAGAATATAAGGTATATTTTCTGCATCACTCTGTTCAAGTTGAATAATATAAGACGTATTTATGGTATAATTTTACAGGAGCTTAATTGTTCATGCAATCTAACTTCTTTTCAAAGGTCTTCTTGGGAATCAAACAATTTCATTAATAAGATTTAGTTTTAATGTGTTAAATTCCCAATTCTTACTATTATTAAAGTGAAATTATTTTCTGCTGGGATAAGCTATTCCTATGTGCATTTCAGTGGTTGGCAAAGTGCTAGTTGCCATAGATCAACAAATGTTGCACAAATTAAAGTTCAAATAGTGATATATGGCTATTTCCACAGAAATGTTAAACCACGTGCGAAAAAATAAGAGCTAAAAACCTGTTTCTTTTGATTGTTTTATTAAAGAAAAACACTTAAAATTTATTTAACTAAGGAGTCCGAAACGTATTTTTATTTCCGCGGCCAATTGTATGACTTCAAAGTTGTGCAAGGGCTTTTAAAACCTTTTTTTGAGTTTTATATGGTACTTTCTCTTAACCCTTAAGCAAACCCCAAAATGATTTTACGCAAACGAACCCCAGGGCCTGGCTGGGACTCATTGTATTTTAAATGGAGCTTTTTGTGGCTATAGAAAAACTCACACTAATGAACCCCTGGGCCTGGCTGGGACTACTTTTATATCGTCACCTAAAATGCAAAAGGGCGTAACAACACTTTTTATAATTTTTTTTTTATTTTATAGGAACATGTTATTTAGTCTAGTGCATCATAATCAATCAAAAACTCGATTTTGAATTTTTTTTGTTGTTACGCCCTTATGCATTTTAGGTGACGATATGTATGTAGTTTTATGCCTATAGGAGGAAAATTTTTTGGGAAATAGATTAATTATTCGAAAAAAACAGTAAAGAAAGAATTCTTATGTGATGCGTATGCTTTTTGAGACGTTTCATTTTGATTTTTTTTACTGCAGGACATTTATAATATGTCAGGGTATGGCCAGGTCCTGGTGGATACAATATGCACAACATTTTATTTGGCCAATTTCCACGCCCACGGTGTTTAAATTTACACTTTTTTCTCATTTTCTTGTAAAAAAATACTTTGATTGAGGAAAACATAAAGTTTCGTTCTAATATATTTTAAATTTATATTAAAAAAAACTGGGAAGAAGTCAAAAATGACTGGCCAGGACCTGGTGTTCGCTTAAGGGTTAAATATTTACTTCTTTAAGAGTAGTGATGGGAGAATATTTTTTTTTTGATAAACAGTTCTTACAACAATAATAAATTAACAAAAAATAAAAATATCTGAATATAATGATCAATAAACGTTAAATTTTCAATTTCTTTTTATTAACATTTGAATGTCACACTCATAGATTTCTTTTGAGTCGGTGGTCGCAAGCATTTCAAACTTTTAACGTTAATAAAGTTAAATGATCTTAATCTTGATCTTGATCTTGAAACATGAAATTGGGCAATATCACACACGGCTATATTTTTATAGTACTTTAAACTTCGTCACGTCCATCACCTGATATAAATTATCGTAAGTAAAGAATTTTGCATTGTCATTGTGGCTGTTTTTTTTTTTTAATTATATATTTTACGTAGATGGAAATATTCCTGGAATGCAAAAAACCATTACTTTTCGTGTAATGAATAATTTGAAATAAAAATAGCTTTAACTGCTTATTCCCCAAAAAGGAAAATTTAAATCAAAAAATCGACAGCAGGACAATTTTAAAAAAATTTGTATGAAACAGAGTTCATTCTGAGACTGTCTTCTTTGTGAATAATGCCCATATTTTTTATAATTCATACATTTAAAAATAATTAAATTCATTTAATTTACAAAATAAAATCATCAAATAAAATTCATATCCTAGAGCCTGATACTGGCAGTCGTGATCGAGTACTTTCTCGATTCGAAAGCAATTTTATTTCTTATTCTTTCAACCGATACTGAACGAATCGAAATTATTTTTTCTGTATTGTGAAATTCAAATCAACGGTTTATAACACCGAAAAAATAGTTCCGATTCGTTCAGTATTGACTAAAATAATTGGATATTAAATTGCTTTCGAATCGAGAAAGACCTCGATCACGACTGCCAGTATCAGGCCCCTGTTTTTTTTCATGAATTAAAAAAAAAAAACAAACAGTTATTGAAAACAAAATTTAGTTAAAGTATCACATGGTAAACTATGTCACATTACACAACGTCACGTCATGAACCAAACAACAGCCTGAAGGAGATAATCAAGAAGAGTTTTGTCAATTCAGAAAATTAAAAAAAAAATCACTTGTAATGTTGGGAATTATGACAAAAATGTTTGCAAAACATTCCTACGAAGTTTGCAGAGCTTTGCATATTTGCTAACAAGGAAAAAACCAACTTCTATTTTTGTCACGTCACGTCACCGCCTTTAATTGCTTATATTTTATGAGCTGCATGTTTGATTTTTTTTTCTCTTTTACCAAATGTATAGCTTTTCATGCTCCACACAAAAACAAAAAGAAGTAAAAAAATTGTTAACGCTTTCGTTAGTTTTTGTCTCATTGAAGCGTGCGACTGTCACATATGTATGTGAGAAAATTTAAATTTCATAACGTTTTATCTGCACACTTTCTAAAGGCGATCTTGGACATTGGAGGGTTAAGAATCAAGAAAGGTTATAATTTTTAGGATTTTAAATAAGTCTAACAGAAAATAATTTTTTTCTTTTTTGACGTATTCAAAAAAAAAAAAAAAAAATAGGTAAAATTTAAAGTAAATAATGGTTTTTAATCCAAATTTTAATATTTTTTTAATAAGGCTTAAGTTCATCAAATTTAATTTTCATTAAACTATTTTTATGAAGAAAGGAATTTTACAACATGAAAATTAATTAAAATTTACTGATAATTTTTCATTCTTGACTCAATCTGGGCTCGAACCCAGGCGTTTTTTCGGACAGGTTACCCTGACATGTTTCGAGTGCAACCACTCAATCTCCTCAGAGGGCTTGCCGTTTAACACTCGCAGCCATCGACGACTGCTGACGTCATTAGTCAAACATCAATCCTTAAACCAAATTGTATTTAACCTTTGGTAGATCGAAATTTGCTTTGAATGATTATCTATTTTAATTTATTTTACATGTTCTTCCTTTACTTCTGTTTTTTCGTACTTTTGTCAAGAATTCTTCTTGAAGTTCAAAGTACATATTTTTGTTTTTGTTTTTTCATTTTTGTGTCTTTCTTTTTCTTGCTGACCTTTTCAGCACAACTTGAAGGACAAATGCAAACATAGAGCTCGTGCCTTAGCTTTAACAATAATTAGTATTGTGGTTATTTTGTTGAACTATTTATGGTTTTTAATCCAAATTTTAATATTTTTTTTAATTAGGCTTAAGTTCATCAAATTTAATTTTCATTAAATTATTTTTATGAAGAAAGGAATTTTACAACATGAAAATTAATTAAAATTTACTGATAATTTTTCATTGACTCAATCTGGGCTCGAACCCAGGCGTTTTTACGGACAGGTTACCCTGTCATGTTCGATTGCAACCACTCAATCTCCTTATTAAATAATGGTAAATATATCGAATAACATTTTCCGACTGCTTTCGTTAAAAAAAAATATTTGTTAAAAATATATTTGATGCAGTTGTATTGATGTTTGTATAAATTTATGTTTGGATATTCAGATATGATGGGAATAAGGTTGCTGTAGTAGTTGTTACAGTACTATTGTATGTTCATTAATTAGTAAAAGTGCCAAATGAGTTGTGGCTACGTTGGAATGAAATGAGTTTATATTCTACATAAAGATCCATCTACATATGTATGCATATATGTATATACCTTTTGTTGTTTGCTTGTAAAATTTTTGTAAAAATATGTACAGGGATTTAATAACGAGTATAATTATATTTTAAAGAAATTCCCTTTTATATTTTAAGTATAATATTATTACTGAACATCTATGCAAAAAATGTGTGAATGTATTGATGTTATTTATGTGAGTATGTTTGCAGTGTATTGGACAGAATTGAAAAGAATTGCCAGGAAACATGTAATTGTGAGTTTTTTATGTCTGTGTATAAATGCGATATTTTAAAAGAAATTCTATGGAGAAAATGAGTTTATTATGAACATTAAAAAACACCGTCATGTATATTTTTTGGTTGATTAAATACATGAGTAAATATAATTTTATGTGAAAAATAAGTGAAAATAATTCAGTTTTTCGTATTGTTATGGAAATAAGTTGTCTATAATTAACTTATTGGTTTGCGCAACGATTGTAGAGGAATATTTAAAAAAGGGAACTTAAATGTTTGTGAAATAATTACAAAATCTTTTCTACATCTTGGCATTAAATTTATTGAAGCTTTTGGTTACTTAAAATTTATTTTTATTATTTCCTGTAACTCTTTAATCACATTTTGTAACAGAATAATAAATTTTTTAACCCTGCTTGAAAAATTCTTTTTAAATAGTTCCCCTAATCATTAGTTTTCTTTGCTTTGTCGGTATCTTTTGTAACAGATGTTCCACTACAATTTTGTTATGCAACATATAAATTTGCTTTTGCCTCTAAAGGGGGTTAATTACAATTCCTTCTTTTTAGGTGAACAGTGTTGTTTGTCGCAACTAAATAAATACGAAATAGGGGTTCTCTGTTAAGAATTGCGTTCTTTAAATTACAGTCAATCTTCTCAATAGTGAACTTCTTAAAAAAAAATTAAATAGTTTTATAATCAAAAAAATTATAAAGTATTCAAACCTAGCTCATTCTGCGCCACCCTGTATCTCTGGAAATTTTAAAATCTTCATTAAATAAAATTCTCTAAACTGAAGCATTTGTAAAAAGCAAAATAAAAATATGTAATTACTTATTGTAATATTGGAAGCACATTAAGTGTACCCTGGTGTATTTTTAATTTTGAATACTTTTCTTCAACAACTTCGGGTTCCAAAAACGCCGACAAATTTGAACAGAATCGAAAAATTCGCATTATCCGCCATATTTTCATGATATTTTCGGCAGTGCTCTCATTTCTATGATGCACAGACCTGACCATATCTGCAGTGCTTCAAGTCTGCCCAAATTTATTAATAATCTTAATAACCCCTTGCTTTTTATGAGTAGATTTAAAATACACAGGCTCTACCTTTCAATTTTAGGGTATTTTAATCTCCTTATAATAAATTTCCATATAGTGAATTTTTCTTGACAATGAACAAATTTTGCAAATAAAATACAGACTCAAAAGCAGAGTACGAAAACAAACAAAACGAAACGTTTGCTTTCGTTTTGTTTTGTTCTTTGCAGTGAGTAAAACAAAACCAAAACAATGAGAATGATTGTGCCATTTTGTTTTGTATTATTTTTGCTCGTGAGCGCAAATTGTACATTAAAATAAACGTACACAGCTGGAAAAGAAAAGAGTAAGAACAATATTGAATCATTTAGATAAAAAACGTTTGACAAACGTTTGGTAATTGATTTACTCACTACTATTGTTTCTAAGTGAAATAAAAAAGAGGTTTTTAGGTTTTTTTGTTTTTATTAATGCTTATTTTGACTACCATAGTAATTAAAAAAAAAAACAAATTAAATTAAATAAAAAGTGATTCAAAGAAAAAAGAAATCATTTTTTGGACGAGGCATTGTGGATTTTACTCTTGTTATGCCACTACAAGAACTAAATCAATTACTCAAAACAAAACGTTTCTCTATCTGTTTTGTACTCAGGTGTACGATTGTAACGGTAAATTAAATAATGCAGATGAGTGGAAAGCCAATTGTTTCGTTTTCTCTCTTTGACACTTGAAAAGTTTTTGTTTTGGTTTTGCTCATGTACAATACAATTTAAAAATTTTAATTAGTTTTGTACATTTTGCAAACGTTTGCAAAATGTTTTGTTTGTTTTCATACTCTGCTCAAAAGTAATATTGTTTTCATACAAAGAATTATTTAACGCCAGAAGCATAATCATATTACGACATACGTTAAAGACAAAAATAATATATGGGGGATTTCATGTCAAGTGACCCAATTTTGAAATCGATGTCTTCCGACACCAAGGTTAGTCCTATTGGATAGTAGTTTAGACAAAAATTTTCCACAAGATCGGTCTAAAAATTTCTGAGTTAGTGGTGGTCAAAGTTTGACATTTTGGCCATACGGGTGTTCTTTCTTATCCATGAAACTTATTACCTATTGGTGTTAGCAAAATTTGTCCCAAGCAGCTTCGATAGCTATTTGATCCATCTTTAAAAAAAATTGTTTGTTGTTTTAAAAAAATTTTTTTTATGTTTTTTTTAAATTTAAAACTTTTATTTTTATTTTTTTTAGCGGGAATGTTTTTTTTTTTTTTTTTTTGAATTTTTTTAATTTTTTTTTTTAAATTTAAAACTTTTTTTTTATTTTTTTTTTAGCGGGAATGTTTTTTTCTTTTTTTTTTGTTCAAAAGAAAGCTTATGTCTTTTCCTTTAAGGTAGTTTTGGTGCCTTTTTGGGATGCGAGTGGCTTATGTATAAAAAAAAAATTATTTTTCAATTTTTAGCATATGCAGTGTTCTTTCTCATCCAAGTAACTTATTACCTATTGGTGTTAGCAAAATTTGTCCCAAGTAGCTTCGATAGGTATTGGATCAATATTTTTGTTTGGCAACTATTGCCGTACCAACTATCAAATTCTAATGCTAACACTAGATATTAACGTGTGGACTGCATAAATATGTATTTGGACACATGTTCAGCAACAAATGTTATAATTTATTGCTGAGCAATTATATTTTAACACAAGCTGTCAAAATCAATTATCAGTTACAAACAAGGAAAAATTTTAAACTTAAAACATATAATTTAAATACAAAATTTACAAATTATTAAAAAAAAAAATTAATTAAAAATAAATTGGTTGCTAAAGAAAATGTAAGTATTTATTTACTTACAAATTCATGTTTTGTGTTTAGACATACGTTTTACTCCACTCTGAAAAAAATGTTAAACATAGAACATTTCTGTGACGTCATTCTCCCGACGTTATTGCTTATGTTTACAAATACAAATTGCGCATATAGACGTGGGGTTAAGTTCATCAAATTTAATTTTCTTTAAATTATTTTCATGAAGAAAGGAATTTTACAACATGATAATTAATTAACATTTTTATTGATTGACCTGAGATTCGAACCCAGGCGGCTGGTTACCCAGACATGTTTCGATCGCTACCACTCGATCTCCTCAGAGGGATCTGCCGTCTTACACTCGCAGCCTTCGACCACTGCTGACGTCAATAGTCAAACATCAATCCTTAAACCAAATTGTATTTTAACCTTTCGTAGATCGAAATTTGCTTTTTTGAATGATTATCCATTTTTAATTGATTTTACATGTTTTTCCTTTCCTTCGTTATCATAGACAGGATGGATAATCATGATGATTTTTTGGCATCTTTACCCTTTGCATAGATTGAATTTTCAATATGATTTTTCTGCAAGACGTATCATCAGCTGCGATGCCAATGGCCTGTTCTCTTTAAACTTTTGCGTATACGGCAAGTGACAAAAAGAGCATTTGCAACACATTTCGATTTTGTATGTTATTGTTTTCGAACTTGTCAAAAGCTTTTGTAATTAGAAACTCTTAGGATTAATAAATCAATCATATTTGCTCAATTTTCGTTCGCCAAAATAAAACTTTCCTTAAATTTTCCGTCCTCTTTTAAATCCTGTTTCCAAAACGTTTCCCGTATTTTAATATGCAGAAACCCTTTTCTCTGTAAGAAGGAAATGATAAGAGTATATTACATTACAGCTGGGCAATACATATTTAGATTTGCCCACCTTCGATATCAGTCAATTGCACTCTGATGCTACTAAGTGCAACTTAGCCAATAAACAGAAAGTGCATAAGTGCGACCAACAAAAGCAACAACAACAGCGGCAGCAACAATCACCAAAACCCACTCCGCATGCAAAGTAAATGTCTAGAATTGCATTGTAAATGCATTGAATTACAAAAATGTGTAAGACTTGCATACGCACCCCAATTGCAACGTATTGTGGAAATAAAGCATACACGTGCAACATGCATAAGTCTCGTGCAACATGTTTAGGGTATGTAAAATTGTCACTTATATTGCTGTACTAAACAAGAAGGGAATATAATAGCATGCGTTTTGTTGCAAATGTGTAAGAAGCATGTTTAAGAAAAACTCAACCACGTTGACATTGTGACTGACAGTCAGTCAGTGTTTAAACTGATTTTCTTTTTAACTCACTTCATTATGCAGTTAAGCTTCTTTTTTTCTATATTTGTCTTGTATTTATTTTTTTCTCAGTTTGTCTGTCTGTCTTTTTTGTTGTTGCTGTTTTTTATGCAGTTGGCGTGAGGCATTATGTCACAGAGTGTAATCGCATAATTTCTGCTTAATCAGGTGCCTACGCATCACCATTATTGTCTTAATATTGCTGTATTTGTTGTTGTTATTTTCATGTTGTTATTGCTTATTGTCTTGCTTTTTGTACCTTTTTGTTCTTTTGTTGTTGTTTTAAGGTTTTTTTTCTTTTTAAAGTACTTGTCCTTTTTTATAATGCGTTTCAAGATAATATTTTTTACTTTACATAGCAATACACACACGCACACATGCTGTGTGTATGTATGTGTTCTTGCGTGTGAAAAAGTATGCTTTTTTACATTATGAAAAACATAAAATAAAAGCTTTTCAGCAACAATGTGTTAAAATATAAAAAAACGTATGCAAATATGTACACTGAAAAAAAAAAATCAATCCATCTGTACTTTAATTCAAGTACGGAATGCTTGATTCAATAAAGTGGCCCGTACATAAAATAATCATAAACATTCCACTTTGAAAATTTGATGTATTTATTAAATATTTTAAACCATTGAATTGGGACATTTTTTTCTTCTTATTTTACTGTTTAAACATAAACCATGTATATTTTTTCTTCTTGTGGTGTAGTTGTTGTTCCTACACAAAACAAGAAAATTGTTGTTGTTTCTACAAAAAACTTTTACAAATACATGCGTATGCTCGCATATTCAAAGGGTTTCGAAAGAAGTCCCATTTTGGATTGTTCTAATTATTTTTTGGTGCTTATCGTACCTAAATAAAAAAGGCGAAAAACTTAAATTTATGACTATATTTTTCGTTCTGTGTATATATGCATAAAATATGAAAAAAGGTGAACTAAATTAGCTAAGCTGTGAACCACTTACAGTGACAAAAAGACTTTTTATTAAATTCCTTTCATATATTAAGCAACATAAAAAAATAACTAAAATTGTTGTGATATTTACGGATTTGTGTTTTATGTTTGCGAAATATGAACCACAAAATTTGGTTTAAGGCAAGCGATTAAATTAATTCTTCATTTACCATAGTCAAATCATAAAATTACAATACAAAATAACTGATAACATGATTATTTATCACAGTGCCCCAAGAAAGTTTTGTTTGATAGTGTGATTTTCTATGCGATATAAATAGGGATCTAAAGTCCCGGGTCCCTGTAGGAAAAAAACAGCAAAGTTTGGTTTACACAGTGGTTCCTTGAGGAGGGGTGCTTTAATACCATGTGAGATAAGGCCATGATGGTTTTATCTCTCATTCAATAGGGAGATAAAGCCTTTGTATTTTTTTTTTCATTTGAATGGGAGATAAAGCCATTATGGCCTTAGCACACATTAGCAATATTAGAAAATGGCTTTATCTCTTATTTCAGTTCCGGAGACGCTAAAGTTAAGTATTGAAATCTGGCTTCGCATACTAAAGATTTTCTGAGTGGCCGCCTGCGGCCTTGCTTAAGGGTTTTTTCCTCCAGTAGGACGCGGCGTGCGTCACAAAAATAAAAAAATGTTTTTCAATAATAACTAAAGATTCCCTTTTTCAAAATGTTTACACCATGCATAACAATATTCTCGAAAAATATGGCTTTATCCCTCATTTGCGAAGCAAAAATAAGGCAAAATTTTAAATATGACCTTACCTGTCAATGATTGGGCAAGAAGGCCATTATGGCTTTATATCACATGGTTTTAAAGCACCTCCCCCCCCGTTCCTTGATTATAAGTGATTCCATTTAACGGTAAAAATAAATTCTTTGCATAGATTTAACTTTTTTGTTGCAACGACCGCTTCCATTATCCGGGATAACTTTTTTGTCTTAAAGCGATTTTAGAGAGGGGGTCTAAAATGAACCTATGGTCGATTCTGCACATACTAATTCAAAATTGTACCGTTACAAAGTAGCTCTTACAGAAATGATCGTCGACAAATTGTATAAAAATAGCACCATATATTGACCGTTTATGTACTAGTCCGATGATTTCGGTTGTAATATGATATTTTTGAACCCAATTTAATCTTAATACCAGTATAATAAGATGGTTTATGGGGGCATTTCACACAAAAGGACATGTCAATATCACAATTTAAATGTATGTACCAAATTTCATCAAATTACCTTCAAAATTGCATCCTGTGCTTCTGGAACTAATATTTAAATGTAGTACACACATCAACGCAATACCAGGTACACTATTTTTCAGAATGCTCCTGGTCCCGTCAATTACGGATATTCGAGGTCTCGCTTTATAGACAGCAAATTGTTGAATTTTTGGACTTAGGATTATAAATTTAGCAATGCATAAGAAATCTGTCATTTAGCTCTTTGTGCTTTATTTACAGTCAGCGTTATCGGCGTTGATACCCTTTATTACCGTTGATACCCTTTATTACCGTTTTGTATAATTTTTAATTATTTTGTGGCACTTTTTGAACCTTTTTGGAAATACCACTCACATTTTGTTTTTTGTCAACACTGCTGAACGGAGTGCTTCAGCTAAACAAATGTTTTCGAAATAAGCATTGTTTAAAACTAAACTTTGTAACAGACCCAAAGTAGACACTTACAATTCTTTCTACTCATTATTTTTTCAAAGCGGAGATGGAGGAATGGACTTTAAGTGAAGATTTTATAGCAAAACAAAAAGTATTTGTTATTCACAAAAAGTTTGTGTCAAAACATTTTCGTTAGTGAAGTACAAATTAAAGTACAATTGCCTAACACCAAACATAACTCATATACATTAGGGGGTCCCAAAAAATTTTTTCTTTCTGATTTTTATAGGTGCTCAATTAAAATTTAAAAGCTTATGGGGTAAAGTATTTTTGATTTTTTTTTTTAAGAATTTTCGGAATAGGTTTAGAGGTCGCGCAAATAGAGTTTTCATAAAAAAACGGAGTGTTCGGCCTTTTTTTAACTTTACTCATAACTTGGTTAATACCACGAGTTTCTTCACTACTGTGCAAACAGTTTTAAAGAAAAGTAACCAAGCTTTAGTCCTGTGTGAAAAAATTAAAAGTTTTGGTGATGAGTTTTCTTATTTAGATACCTCTAATTACAATTTTTCGTAATTTTTTAAAAAAATTTGTAATAACGCTTTACAACTTTTTAAGTTTAAATAAAAACGAAAAAAACTTATGATGCAGTTTGAAAGACAAATTAATTCTAATTAATATGAAAAAAGAATTTTTAAATTTGTTCTTACCGTTCCTGAGTTAAACCCGTTTTTTTTTAATACCAGTATATGTTATTATAAGCTGTTTGCCAGATCACCAATCTTACCCAATCAAAAAAAAAAAAAATTTTTTCTTTTGCTCTGTGAAAAATCATTTATTGAGGTTCTTGCGATGTAGTTCTATACTTTGCAATAAATTCTGGTAATCAGTTTCAGAAGTTGTGACATTAATATAAGTATTAGCCAAAGCCACACCTCGTTCTGCCACATCATTTACCACTTGTAATTGTCGAATTTTTTTCTTCGACTCTTGAAATAACTTGTTGGCTTTCCAATTCTCTGGATCTCTTTTTAAAAAATCGATTGAAATATTGCAAGCTTCAAAAAAAGTTATACTGGCTTTTGAAATGAATTGTTGAATTTCTTTATTTCTAAAGTTTTCTTCTGTTAAAGTTACATTTGCTACTTCATAATCGCTGCATGGAGTATCTGCAAGTTTTTGTGTCATTAAGTGCAAAGTTTTAGTGTGGATACGTTCATCAAAAAACGCTGAGGCAGCCAATTTCGGAGTAAAGTACCACTGATGACCTAGAAAAGTTAAAGCGAGGCTTTTGCAACTGCTTTATTAATAATTTTATAACTATCAAATTCCTTTAATAGGCTCAGATCATTGAAAGGATCGTATCGAGGGCACTGGCAGAGGTACCAATATTTGGTATATATTCTTAAAATAAATGAACTAGATTCAAGCAAGGCATCAACTCTTGATTTGTCTACATAAGATTGCAACTGGTTTCGGAAAATGCATATTTTCAAAAAATAGATAATTTTCATCATCCAGCGAACCCGATTGATAGCTTCTGGAGCACACATAAAATAGAAAGTAAATGTCAGAAGTTAATGACAGTTAAAACGTAACTATAAAAATTAATGGAAATATACAATAATTATAACGAAAAAAGTATCACCATTTTTAAGGTACAAACTATAAAAATAGTGTAACTCGGAAACTGTATGACAAAATTCCATTTTTGTTTTTCTTAATTGTTAAGAACTTATCGGTATTCAAAATCGCGTCACTAGTTTTAATACCTTTCATATAAATTTGAAAAGTAATAAACCGTTTTTTACAGAATTTGTTAAAAAAATACAAAAATACTTAATATGTGGAATCGTAATGGACAAAAATATTGCCGGAACTTAAAGTTTTTGCATATGGAAATAAAGTTTGGGAAATTTTCTTTAGAAATATTCGGTCAAAAAATTAAATGAACGTGGTTATTGACAAAGTTTTGAGTCAAGTTTGAAAAAAGGCCGAAAAACCAGATTTTAACAAAGACTTGACTTGCGCGACCTCTAAACCTCTTCCTAAAAATCTAAAAAAAAATCCAAAAATACTGGACCCTATAAGATTTCAAATTATGCTTGAGCCTCTGACAAAAAAAAAATTTTGGGACACCCTAATATTCATACCCAATGTGCACAAAAACGGATGCGGATCCGTTACGGACCCGTTCCGGATCCATAAAAAAGTTAGAAACGGAATCAGTGTAATCGCGATTTGACTGATCCGTTTCTGACCCGTTTCGGATCCGTAAAAAAGTTAAAAACAAACTTTTTTTAATATTCTATGAATTGTTTTTTATGTTTTTAATGTATTTTACTTTTATATGTTAATTTTAAATGAACTCACTGAATTGTTTTTACTTTACTATCAAATGACTGTGAATTTAATAATAATAATAAAAAAAAAATTAAAACAAAAAATTCATCACAATATTAAATCTTTTTTATTAAAAACACGCAGTGGATTCCGTTTTATTAAAATACACGGGTTCGCAACGGATCCTAATATGATGTCCGTAACGAGTCCGTAACGGATCCAAAAAACGGACATAAAATCCGTTTTTGAATCCGTTTTTTCGAGAGGAATTTCTCCCGCTTGCGGATCCGTAACGGATCAGTAACGGATTCCGTTACGGATAGAAATTACGAAGATGCGAATCCGAAACGGATCCGTTTGGCACACTGGGTATGTACACATTTGTTAATTTTTATATATATTTTTTATTTATGTGTTTTCTTGTATACAAAAAAATGTGACATTTTATTTAACAAACTCAATTTGGTGTTCGTTTCTTAAAAATGTTTTACTCTCCAAAAGGGTAATGTTTTATTCTACTTCTTTACTTTTTGCCCCGTATAAATCGACAGTGTTGCCCTGTAAAATAGGTGACTTGCGTTTATGTATATACGGGTTTATGTATAAACGGCGACGATTGCCTCAAATAGCAACAAAGCTACGCAAAAATTTAAAAATTCGGAAAAGTTTGCAAAAATAGCAAAACTAAGCGAAAAAATTTTATATTTAAAACAACCCTAATAATTGATTAAAAGTCCCCAAAACTAAAAGGAATGGCAAAAATTCGATAAAAAATTAGGTCAGGTGCTAATAACAGGAAAGGGCAGTCATTCCATAAAAAAGTTAAGTTTTTTGAGCACTTCCTTCTTGAAACAAATAATTTTTGTTTGTTTATCAAAACTTGATCTTATTATTTCCTTTAAAATGGGAAATACTGCTTATAAAAACCTAGACCCTTTCTTAGTTGAAATACCCTTTTTTACCCCATTTTCTGGGAAATCCCCTATTTGTGACCCTTTTTGAAAATTTCCAACGGTAACCCAGTTTACAGTGATCTTAACTTTAAAAAAAGGACTACTTAAATCAAGAATTTCTAGAAAAATATCTTTTTATTGCGCGTACATAGACTAATGGTATTCAAACCTGAATTGAAAAACATTATGTTGCACATTTGAAAAAGAATTTGAAAGAAATATAAATTTTGGATAAATAACTAGTTTTTAAAAAGTCTCTTTTCGGTTTAAACGATATTTTTTAAATACAGGCATTACATATGAATCATTTACTTCGAAAAGGGTTCAGGTGTAAAATGTTTGAAATTAAGTTTTTGAAAAGGGCTTATCTCGATATTTATTTAGAATATTTAATATGTGTGTTTTAGTTAGCAATTTAAAAAAATTACAATTAAAAATTTTTTACAGAGAGAGGTAAATTTTAAATTTGAGGTCAATTTGTTATAAAAAAATATTTTTGATTTTGCCATTGTTAAAAAACTCTGAATAGTCAACACCGTTTCAGGAGAAAAATATATATTAATACGCATTTTCTTTGACTTATTTTTTTTTTAAATGGGTGAATCCAGCTGCTCGGAGGATAATGATATCCAGATTGCAGATCTCCAAAATTTTTATGAAGATATTCTGCAATAGAAATTGTGATTTTTTATTGACCTGTTGGTTTTGAATTGATGTTTTTTTGATATTTTTAATAAGGCTTAAGCTTATCGCCAACCGACATATATTCACTGGCACCTATAGAAAGAAGAAGATTTCTAATTTATATGTTTATATTGATGATAGTTATATGTATTTTCGTTTTTGTTTTATAAATGTATTTGTTTTCTAATTTGTTATCTTAATAAACTGATAATAATTTTTTATTTTTTCTTTATAATACGGGTGATTTTTTTAGCTATTTAGCTTTTTGGCAACACTGGTTTAAACAGCTGACGCACGATTCGTGTTTGTTCACTGTCAAACATCTTCAGTTTGGTCTATAATTTAACCATGAATCGTCTTACAAACGAAAAACGCTTTTAAATTATTGAATTTAATTATCAAAATGCACGCTCTGCTAAGAAAGTTCATCGCGCGCTTCTTGTGTTCAGCGACGGAGCTCATTTTTGGCTCAATGGGTACGTTAATAAGCAGAATTGTCGATTTTGGAGCGAAGATCAGCCAGAAGCATTGCAAGAGCTACCAATGCATCCAGAAAAAGTCACAGTTTGGTGCGGTTTATGAGCTGGTGGCATCATTGGACCGTACTTCTTCAAAGATGATGCGAATCGTAACGTAACTGTGAATGGTGAGCGCTACCGTGAGATGATATCCAACTTTTTTTTGCCCAAAATGCAAGAGCTGGACTTGCATGACATGCGGTTTCAATAAGACGGTGCCATATGCCACACAGCACGCTTAACAATGGACTTATTGAGAGGCGAGTTCGGTGCAGGGTTGCCGAACATGGTCTTTTCCGACCAAATTTGGTCGGATATTTTTGGTTTGGTCGGATGGTAGGCCAAACCTAGTTTTGGTCGGCTTTAGAAAATTGGACGGATAGCAGACAATTTCAAATCTCATAGCTTTTTTACCAAACACAAACATTTTATGTGGCTGCTTTGTTAGGAGCAAGTTACTTTGACGGTGTTAGTTTTATAAAGGATAGTTTTGTCATCTTATTCGAGCTTACCAAGTCAGAAGCCGTTTAAATTTTTCTTCTTATAAAAAACTTTTTATCAACAAACAATATTCCTATACAAAATTTGATCGGATTGGAAACAAACGGCGCTCACGCCATGACTGGAACTGTTGGTAAGCTTATAAGCCTATTCATCGATGTCGAACGTAGACTTCGTTCGCTTTAATTGCATGCAAAACAAAGACAATATTGTATAACTTGTTTTCGTTTTAAATGTAAGTTAAGCGAACGAAATCTTCGTTCAGAAATAGATGAACAGGCCGTTAATCTTACTAAGAATGCAAAAAAAAGAATAACATAAATAAAACAATTTCAGGAATTCTGTACTGATTAGGTGTTTCTTATACAAGATGGACTACTTAAAGGAAGATGCTGTAAGAATCGTAGAACAGTGGGATGCTTTCAAACTTTATTTTGATGAGTAGCACATTAAATATTTAATAGGTGTGAACGTAGGCTTACTTTTTTGTTTTGCTATAATTGCATATTACAAAAAAAAAAAAAAATAAAAAATTATATGTAGTAGGGTATTCATTCGGTTAACCGTCAATCGGTTAACCGATTAATTACTACCCAATTAACTGATCGGTTAATTTCAAATTGGCTTTTTTCGATTAACGATTAAACCTGTTAATTTCAGTCGATTAACCGATTAACCGATGTAACAAAATTTTCAATATTTTGTAGTATTATAACTTTTTTTTTGTGTTTTTAATTATTTGTTTTATCTTTTATACAAAATGTATGTGTTTATAAAAGTGATCTTCATTTTAACCCATTTTCAGCCGACCGGCGAATAAAATTACAATGTTTTTTAATGAGTTTTTATCTTCAACATCGATCAACAGGAATGTGGCGAAAAATGGTTTAAATGTTTGATTGCCAACACCTTTTTTGTTTTCACGTACTTTTTATATGTATGTGTTTAGTCACTTGTTTCTTTTCATATCAGTCTTTAAACAGAATTAACCAAAACAATTAGAAGTGTTAAAATTTTAAAAAACTCTAATGGCATAATGGAGTATTTTAAAGGTATAGAGAAAACCTGGAAAAGGACTGAGAAATTAGATAATCTGTATAATGGATTGCTTTCAATTTCTCCAACATTTTCGACAAGTGGAAGAATTTTTTCCAAGTCAAGTTTTGTCAAAACTAATGAAAATAATCGCTTTAATCCTAAACGTTTAAACCATATTACTTTTCTAAAACATTATTTTATAAGATCTCCCTTAACTATTGAAAAAACTAAAAATTGTCTCAGTTTATTTTTTTATGAATAAATCGACCAAATGATTGACAAGGTAGTCATAAAGTTTTAAGTCTAAATCCACTTTTTATGTAAATTGAGATTTTGAAGCCGTGTGGTAGAGGAAGATACTCCTCATCGACCAGCATGAAGTTTTTCTTAAATTTGAGTCTTGCAGTGTGTTAAATCAACTATATTTTTGGTGTTTCTCTTAAGCAGTACATATGAAAAATGAGCTGAAATTGAATTAGCAAGTTTGCATATTAAGCCAGCGATATGACTGTTGTGGGCTACCGCTTATAATTTAGATTACTACTGAACAGTTATGACGAAACAATGAACACAGCATTACAAATTTTATTTTGTTTGAAATACAGCAATATTTATTTTAAATAATTGTAAAATATTAATTAGGATACTATGACGATATGACTTTATAGCACACCTTTTTGATTGCACGTTTTGGTTCAAGAATTGTTATGTTTGGTATGTTATGGTTTTTTTTACTAAAACTCCAAATAAAAACAATTAAGACATTTTTATATATTGAAATTACTTAATTTATAAAAAAAACTTTATTTATCGGTTAACCGATCAAAAACAAAATTAACCGATTAAACCAAAACCTCGGTTAATTAATCGAGCGATTAACCGATTAAAGCAAAAGGTCGATTAAATGAATACCCTAATGTGTAGATTTGCTTTATCCAATAAAAATTATACTTTTGATCAAAAATACATATACATACATATGTACATATCGTCATATAAAATGCAAAAGAGCCTATGTTCATTTTAAGAAAAAGAGAGATGAAAACTTAATTAAAAGGCAGCTATTGTGATTATAACAACGGGGTTTTCTGGTTAATATCGTTAACACATTACGCCTGATTGACACTATCCTGAAAAACTGTTTTTGTAATCTCAGTCGTATCGCAACTGAAATTTTTTTTAAAAATTATGATAGGCCCTTTTGCATTTTTATGACGATATAATTGTTTTTAAATATTTCAAAAATTTGGTCGGTTTCAAAGGATTTTGGTAGGTTTTGCAGACAATTTTGGTCGGATAAAATTTTTTAAACGGCAACCCTGGTTCGGTGAACATTTTATTTCACGTTCGAGACCGGTCAATTGGCCGCCTTTATCGTGCGATTTAACGCCTTTAGACTATTTTTTGTGGGGCTATGTTAAAGCTCATGTCTATACACACACGCCCGCCTCAATTGACGCATTGGAAGATAACATTAAAGCATTTATTCATGAGATACCGGCCGAAATGTTGGAAAGAGTATGCCAAAATTGGACTAAGCGGATGGACCATTTGAGGCGCAGTCACGGTCATTATTTGCATTAAATAATCTTCAAACATTAAGTTATATGGACCGTACTATCGATTCAAATAAAGATATCATGCATTTTCTGAATTTTATGTGTTTTTTTTTTTAAAAACCTTTCCTATAGCTCTTAAAAAATCACCCGATAAAAAGGTTTTCGTTGAAAATGTTGTTTGCTTTTATTAAAATTTTGGATTTCTTTTATGAATGCAAATATATATTTAAACGACATAGATCATTTGAATATTTGTGTGTTTCAAAAAATAACATACACTAAGGCCCGTTTTCACAACTTAACGATAGCTAAAGGTAGGATTTCATCGGCCGTATAAAAAGGGTTTCATTATTACAACTTTACATTAACATATATGGTAGGATGAACCTTAATTTACTTGATTGCTCACTTTAGGTTAAAGTAAAGTTTTAATAATGGAACACTTTTTATAAGGCCGGTAAAAGTCTGCTTTTAGCTATCGGTTAGTTGTGAAAACAGGCCTAAGGATACTATTTTGATACTAAAATAAAAATAATAATTTTCAAAAAGGGCTCATTTCCGAAAACTGTAATGAACATTTTTCCTTCAAATATTACTTAAAATAATATTTTTTTTAATATTATAACATAAACAGAGGCTTAAAATTTTAGGAAAAGCTCTGCTTCAAAAAGTCAAATGGTTTAAGAGATATTTAGTTTGATGTGTCTCCTGAACACTTTGTAGTTTTGTACCTGAGCCCTTTTCGAAATAAAAGATTCAAATATTTTGATATGTATTTATTTATGTATGTCAAAAATTCTTAAAAAATTATAATTTTTTTGTTTTTTTTTCCCCCAAATAGAATTGTTGATGATTCATTTTTACATAATTGAGTTCTAATTTAAAAAATTAAATTTCTTGAAAGAAATTAATTTTTATTAAAACGGTTTAAAATTAATCAAATGAATCATTCCATTTGCACAGAGGGTTGATTAAACAACACATTCAACCCTTATCTACCTTAAAAACAAACAAAAAGTCTCCAAAACAATACCCAATTCATGGTTAAGTAATTTTTTAAGGTTTTAATGTAATTGTAGTTGGAGTGTTTTTGGTTTAAAAAACACAATTCGCTTTTTGTTTCCTTTAAAAGAACTCAAGTCGTATTTGACATTGATATCATGTTGTTTTTCGTTTTAATGTGGTATTACTTTCTCTTTGTGATTTGTTTTTTTTTTTTTTGTTTGCATAATTTTTGTCAAATTCTAGGGAATAGCAATAATTGTTTTAAATTCTTTTTAGTCCTTTAACTTTACTTTTATCCTTGCCGCCATTTGAGTTGTATTATTTTCTGTGTTGATTACGAATACTGTTCGATTAAAGTAATGAAAGAAAGAGAGATAGAACATAAGTCATATAAAAACTGCCTTCTATAAGTTTAGTGATTGGTATGCTCGAGTGTGATAGAAAGGTAGGGGCGTAACATATAATAGGAGCACTTTTAATTTGTTTGTATAAAAATTATACACCAGTTTATTGGTATTCGACATGGAAAGTTAAGATTCTGAAATTTATCGAAAAATTACTGTTTGGAAAACAAAAGTACTAAGCTTTTGTTTTAAAATAATTTTTTTTAAATTTAGCGACCATTTAAGGAAAAAAATTACATACGCATAAAATTATGTGCAGTAAGACATATATTTATGCGTATTTTGTTGATCTTTTATTCTTGGAGAGAGTATATTGTTATCAATTTCCATTGACAAGATTTTTGGAAAAACTGATTTACATACGACTACCTAATGCTAGACAGGCCATTCACAAAGTCCATTTTATTATTTTATTTACAAATAGCACCGTACAACAATTTCGTACTTTTTCAAAAATAACGTGGTTCTAACAATAGATTCTGATGGAGGAGACAAAAAAAAAAAATACGTGTGTCGGCGTTTTGAAAGACCACATCGGTGAAGTTTCACTCATTTTTCCTGTTCGTGCACATATCGCTCATTTGCTGCAAGACCGGCATAACTCAAAAAAATCCATTTCGAGATAAACGCATTTAAAGTTTTTGAATTGCTCTAACTTCTTAGAAGACACATTCTCTTCAAACTGGGAAAGATGAATTTAATACACAATATAAAGAAAAACAAAGCGAACAATTCTGCATCTCTAACTCCAAAATTTCATTATTTTAGTTATGCCGGTCTTGCAGCAAATGAGCGATATCTGTATATGAAACTATGTCAAGCCCTATTTGCGATTATATCATAAGTGATAAAATAAAAATTGTACAGTACAATGATTTTTTATTATTTTTTTTTAAGCAGTGCAATACATTATTTGGATTTAGATGGGCTTTTTCTCCGAAACGGCTCACATTCAAAGTCTATGAATTTGTTCGCCATTGTAACGAGCACTTAAAAACTATTTGCAAGAAAGAAACCAAATTTCGATAACTTGGTAGCTTATGACATAATCGCAAATAGAGATCGATGTGTTTGAGGTTTAATGTATGTTAAGCTTTTTTTTAGGAAATATTACGGCAAATATTTGTGTTGAGCATAATAATTCTCTATCTTTTCTTCATAAATACAAGAATTAACCTGCATATTTGCATAATTCGGCATTTTCATTCTATGAAGCAAAACTATAAGGAAAAATATTAAAGAATAACTGCAGCTTAGATGATGGAGATATTCCCCATTTTTTTAATGCGTTTAAGAAGTCGATCTTTGCATGAAAAATGCATCGCTTCAAATTCAAAATTCGCCATGTAAAATTGATGCCTTTTGTATGCGAGATGACGACCGAAACTTTTTCTATTCTCCTTTAAAAACCTGATACGTTTGAACCATTATTTTTTATTGGGTGTCACCACCAGTGTCGCCAAAACTTAATAAATAGAAAATGCTAGATTTTTGCAAAAAAAAAAAAAAAATGCTAAAAAAATATAAAGGAATATTTTATTGTCTTTTATAATTTTATTAGAAAATAAAATAAAAAAGAAGTAAGAGTGGTTTATTCGGCTGTGCCGGGTCTAAGACCCTTCACTAAGACTGCAAATATTAAGTAGTGGGCTTTATATGGGATCTATAAATTAAAAGCCAATCTTCCTAAAGCCTGAACTTACAGTATTATAATTCGTTGCCTTTTTTAAATTAAATATCCTGATTTGTTTTAGAAATATTATAAGGCATATAATGCACGAGGGGATTTCATATTGGACTGATCGTAAATTATAGATTAGATCAACACAAAGCGGTGTCAATAGTATGGTAAGTAAGGAATTCCTTAAATCAAGTACAGAATGCATGATTCAAGTACGGGTTATTCAAGTGCTCTGTATTTGAAATTCTCCTTAAACAGGATTGACTTAAGTAAAAATGAGATTTTAGTTAAACTCAAAATGTGCTTAATTCAAGAATTTTTTATGCTGGTTTAATCCCGATTTCTAACCATAAAAGGCTTCCCAAGAGAATCAGAGATAGAGAAATATTACTATTTACTAACCTGTAACACATTTGTTTTATTCCGCCCCCGGTTAACAGAACAACTCTTAATTATAAGACACCAGCAGTATGCAGGATATGGTCTTCGTAATCATTCCTCTTTGCAAATTTGATGTATATAACTAAATTTAAACAAATAGAATTTGGGAATTTTTTGCTTTTTATTTTACTATTTAAACATGAAAACCATGTATGGTTTTTCTTTTTGCAGTGTTGTTGTTGTTCCTACACAAAACAAGCAAAACCTGTTTTACCTATTTCTGTAGTGTTGTTGTTTCTACTACGCGTATTGGTTTTCGAAAGCTATCACATTTTCGATTGTTTTCATAACTTTTTAGAGTTATTTTTAAGTACGACTCGTACTTAAATAAGTGGAAAAATACTTTTTTCTTGTTTCGTAGACCAAATTTCAATGCAATTATACAACTGTTCAAGAATTTAATGCTTCTTAACATGCTTTTCAGAAGGCATCTTTATATGGTGTCTATGGTAAATTTGGTACCCATTTCCACAAAATTCAAGTGCGATTTCCAGGCATATAAAACGAATTTGTGCAAAATTTAATGAGAATCAGTGCATTCTGCCGCTCATTTATGTAAATTTTTTTAACCAAAAAAATACCAATTTTTTTGAGACGTTGTTCTACGTTTAGGTTTATAACTCCTTTCTTACTGAACCGATTGTTGTAAGGAGAACTAAAAAGAAATTGAGCTTAATATTGTACTTTTCTGGTGTGTCTTTGGAAAAAGAGCTTGTTATCAACAGAAAGGCAGACGGACAAAACTAAATTTATTTGTTAATATGAGAAATAACAATATATTTTGTATCGAAAAAAATTGTATTAATATTTGTACATCTAGGAAATACAGTACATTAATGAAAAAATAAAAATGGATCACTTGAACAAAAAAATTTAAAAAAGTACTAAATAATTTTGTGAATATTCTGAAAAAGTCCAATAGGCAAGTAGCCCTTTTTCATGTTAAATGAGTTTAAAGCTCTAAATCTAGCATCAAATATGCTAAATTGCCAACAGTGGTCGCCACTTAACTACTTACACTCTAAATTTTTCGTTTGATAGTACTTAAATGTTCTGTGTACAGTTTAATATTTACGCTCGTATGTCATGCCTTCTAAGTCTTATTAAAAACTAAATAATTGGAAAAACAGTGTAATTATTAGTGCCTGTCGCTCTATTTCGAACGAGGCATTCGTTCGCCTAACTTACAGTTAAACAAACACAAATTTTAAGATATTGTTTCTGTTGTAAATATAAGAAATGCGAACGAAATTTTCGTTTATAATCGAGGGACAGCCAGTTAATATCTTTTATTATTTCAAAATATATTAGGCAATCTCAATGCTTGTTGCAAAGTGTGTAGTTCAAAAGGTAGTTCAGCTGCTAAGAAAGTAACACATTATTTTCTTCAAGAGCTACAAGAGCAATAAATTGACCAAAGCTGGCTTTTACAAAGACAGGTTAAAAGTAGCTGAAAGAACAGCTCTCTAAATGTTAACTGGTGAAAAGCTTCTTAAACTCGATATAGGTACGCTCCTGAACACAATACCATTCTTGTGAGCTTTTTTAATGTTTCAACATTTATATGTTTATGTTTTATGTCGTTGCCTTTGTGTAATCGAATCTCTTGTGTTAGGACTTTTTGAATGTAAATGGTTTTGAAATCGTTTCATTGCCATTTGAGTATTGAACAAATAAACACAAATAAGGACATCCAACAACTTGAATAAACATCTGCACATATGTAAAGGGTGTCTTAAAATTAAGGTAGCATTTAAATTTTATTAAAATAAAAGAGTTTTTAAGTTTTAAATATTTTTATTTCAGCTTATTACAAATAGGTTCCACACTACCCCCTACAGGCTCGCCAGGCTCCCAATCTTTTACCAAAATTCTCCAACACGTTTTTCAATAAATTGTTTTGCTGTACACTTTTAATTTTAAACAAGTAAGAAAGTATAGTCGGTCAAGCCCGACCATATGATACCCTACACCACAGTACTTAAAAACACATGATGCTTATGTGTCCATGTAAATAAGGATTTATCTATGTTTAAAAACTTCCTGAACATCGGTTTGAAAGTTTGTGAGAGGCAGAAATTGCCCCCTGCCTCCCCTTGTGGACCTATTTTTTAAAAACTGTATAGCTAATGTGTCCCTACAGATATGGATCTATCTATGTTTTAAATTTCATTAAAATCGGTTTGAGAGGCAGAAATTGCCCCTATCTCCCCTCGTGGTCTGATTTTTTTAAAAATTTATACATTTTGTGTCCATATAGATATGGTTCTATCTGTGTTTTAAATTTCATTAAAATCAGTTTGATAGTTTCTGAGAGGAAGAAATTTCCCCCTATCTTCCCTCTTGGTCTTACGATTCCGCCCATTTTTAATAGGCTTGGTCCTTGTGCCAATAAGAACCTGTGACCCAAATTTTATCAAATTATCTCCAAAATTGCACAAGGTTACATGGACAGCCAGCCAACCAGCCGGACGGACATCGTTAGTTTGACTCAGAAAGTGATTCTGAGTAGATCGGTATACTTTAAGCTAGGTCTAGGACCACTATTTTAAGGCGTTACACACATCAGCACAAATGCAGTATACCCTCTCCACTATTGTGGTGTGGGTATAAAAGCCCCACAAAAAAATAGTCTTATAGCCAATTCACTCCTCCTCTTCGAGAAATAATGATATTTTCGAACTTTTCGTTCAAAAAGTCCTTTTTTATTGTTGGTGCGCGCAAGTGGCACCATCCTGTTGAAATCACATATTCTCTACATCTAAATCATCAATTTTCCATCCCACACAGCTTCAAAGCATATCCTTCTAGTGATTTACACTGACCGATGATACCTTAAATTTGGACACCCTTTATAAACTAAAGCCTAAAAACTCTTGCACAAAAAGCACAAAGTAAAAACCCAAAAAGTACATATTCATGGTCACACAAAATATATTTGTATTTGAAATATATAAGTCAAATTTCCTTTGTGATATAATTTAACGGTTTGTCGTTTAAGTATTGTGTTGTTGACATATAGTTTTGCTCCTGCATCTTTCTTTCTTTTAAAGTTTTTTATTTTTTTATTCCTTATTCTTCTCTTTTTGTAAGTAAGTAAAGGCTCCATTTTATTGTCTTCCTTTCGGCTTAGTAGTCCAAACCATAATAAAAGGCCGTTGTCATTGATTTGAATTTATATGTTTTTAAATAAATGAAAATTAGCAAAACAAATAAATAATAAAGTCAGAAAATCTGAAATGCAAATCCATAACACTGCTTTACAAATTTTTAATTTGGAAAAGTACCAAGAACGCCACATGCCTGGATAAGTCAATTGGGACCTCCTGAACACGAAAACCGCTGTAATTTTTTATTCCTAACTTTTGTGTTTTTCGATGCATGGTCGTACTCAAACCCTTGTGGAGCCCAACCAAAAGTTCGATCGAAATAAATGGCACATCGTTGGAAAGGTAATTGCATGCCTTTTTCGTCGATATGCTACAAATTTCTATCTGATAAGAAATGGCTGAGTTATGGCACTTCAAAAATGTTTTCTACGTTATAGTAAATATCTGGAATGTTTTATTTTTTAGCCAAATAGTTTATTTAATTACCAAAATTTTAAGCGTGATTTGAAAAAAATCGGATGAAAAATAAAGTTTTTATTAAGGATTTTGTGGACCGACAATATTTTCATCTTATTTATATAATTCCGTCTTTTGTTAAATACTAATGGACGCCGAATATAGTGTGTGAGCAATGAAGATGAAAATATTGCCGTTCCACAAAATCCTTAATAAAAACTTTATTTTTCAACGATGTGCCATTTATTTCGATCGCACTTTTCGGTTGGGCTCCACAAGGGTTTGAGTGGGACCATACATCGAAAAACACAAAAATACCGTTATCTAATAAACGGTACTTAGGAATAAAAAATTACAGCGGTTTTCGTGTTCAGGAGGTCGCATTTAACTTATATAGGCGTGTGGCGCTCTTGGTATTTTTTGGCTGTAAACCAGTGTAATAGAGCCAAAGTATATTTATACCAAGTACATGCAAGTGTACAACAAATCAACAATAAAAAAAACAACATTCATTTTGTTAGTGTAAAAACTCTTGATACTGTCAAACAGCCAAACATAAAGAAAACAAAAAAAAAGAAAAAAAAACATGGCGCACTAAAATGTAAGCAAATTTGAACACTATCGAAAATATAAACAACTCAACAGCTGAGCACTTGCATGTACTTGTAATAAATATACTTTGAATAGAGCGATTAAAATCAAACAAAATAAAATTAAACATTTTCTATTGGCAGAGCAGTATTACAATATAATCAATATAATCCAAACTGATACGTCCCTTTTAGTCATTAGTATTAAGGACATGTTACGCCCGTCATCCATGCAGGGACACACTTGCCTAATAATCCTGTATCCACGGTTCGTGGACTATCTATTGTTAGTAACACTGATAGTCAACCGCCGTAGTTTGTGTTTGCAGTAGAGCAGAGGTACCCGAACGCCTTCCAAGTCCAATAAAACCCAAAAGATCATAACAAGTCTAGCAAGCTAATCCACCCTAAAGTTTCCAAGCATATCCCTGTGTTCTGTGACCGCTATGATACTTTTGTTAAATTGCTCACCTATCATTTTTATAAATAAGCGGTAGTAAAGGACTTTTCTCTTTCTGTATGTTAGGAAGATTTATTTATGTTAACCGTAAATCGAGGATGATTAAAATTAAATATGGAAACAGAGTAATTTGGGATTTGCAAATATGCGGCATGATGAGAACGGACTTTAAGTTTTAGCGCTATATATTAAAAAACATAATAGGTGGCAAAAACAATTTTTTCCCTGTTTCTGAAACTAAATTGACATATCTTTCATTCTAGGGGCTGACTGACACAATTTTTTTCGACCCACCTTAACCCTTTCGGGACGGTTTCCAATTGTAATTATATGTAATTATTTTTGTAATTATTGTGTTATTTATGTCGTAAATAGATCGCTTGTTAGAGAAATGTGGCAGGGGTGCCACGAGGGGACTGTTATCGGCAAAACTTCTACGTTGTGTGCTCTTTTTTTTTTTATAAAATTAATAATACAATAGAAGTCTTTTGGCAACACTGCTAACATTGATCTGTATTCTCATTTATACTGCTAAAATATTTAATTTTATGTGTTAACCGACATTTGATCTAAGGTCAATATTAAACAAGTTAGAGTGCTATATTCGGCTGCGCCGAATCTTTGATACCCTCCACCGAGAGTTCGAGTGTTTAAGGAGTAATATCTGTATGATGTTATTATTATCTTAAACTGTGACGATTTGTTATTAATTATGTTTTTAGGCGACTAAACTGTTTTCCAGTAGAAGGGTTTGTATGGGGCCTAGGGTAAATTATGGACCGATCATCACGAAATTTCACAGTATCATTTATAGTATTATAAAACTGTGACGAGCCAAAATTTGTTTAAATTGCATTATTTTTTACGGTTTTAGGCGTACTAAACTGTTTTCCGGTAGTAGGGTTTATATGGGGCCTAAGGTAAATTATAGACCGATCGTCACGAAATTTTACAGTGTTATTTTTAGTTCTAAAAATCTGTGACGTACCAAATTTTGTTACGCTAGCGTTATTTTTTACGGTTTTAGGCGTACTAAACTGTTTTCCGGGAGTAACGGTTATATGGGGCTTAGGGTAAATTATAGACGGATCTTCACGAAATTTAACAGCGTCATTTCCAGTCGAATAAAACAAATTTTTGCAAAATCTTTTCTCATTCCGTGCCTTGCTCCAGCATTGATGTTATTTTTTGTAACAAAATTATCAATTTTTTTAGGTGGTGGTTCCACATTTTGATTCATAGCTCTGGTCCTACAAAACCGATTTTGCTGGATTTCAATCCCAAACTGCTTAGGATAACTTCAAGCAATTTGGCACCAAGGTTGTTCATTTCTTTTGAGTTGTTCGAAAGTGAGCGTGTTTTCAACAGACGGACAGACAGACGGACATTGCTAAATCGACTTAGAATTACTCAAGGACTCAGAATATATATACTTTATGGGGTCTGAGATGAATTATAAAAAATTTTCACATGGAATGACAAACTTAATATACCCTCTTCACAACTAATTGTGGTGGAGGGTATAAAAAAATACAAACTAAATGATAAACTAATGTGTACCCTTTCCACCTGTGGTGAAGTGTGTGATGAATGTCTGTATATATGCATGTATGCATACGATAAGTGCATGTATGTGCTTAATATAATAGTGACAATGCTATTTTAGTAGCACGTTGCATTTTTGCTGATTATGATGACGCTTGTAACAAACATGAAAACAACATATGATGATGGCTAATGTAGACGAATGCATCTCATGCCATCTTTACATACATACGTACATATGTATATGTTTTTTTTGTAATTTTATTTGAACATTTTCAAAATTTCTGCAACATGCAATCAGCCAAGCAACCAATAACATAATTTGTCAAATGAAAAAGTGCTGACATTTTACGCGCTCATTATTTTTTTTTCATGTTTTACCAAAAAATTTACAATAAAAAAAGTATTGCAAACACATTGTCATCATTGTGTTTTATTAAATATTTCAAAACTGTCAAGAGACAAAAATTTGTAATATGACACATTTGATAAATTAATAAATTAAATGGCAGGACATGTTACAAATTGTTTTTGTCAAAAAGTTAAATACGTACAACGGACCCAAAAAAAAAGGATGCTATTGACAGGAGATTGAATAACGAAAACATGCAACACCAATTATATGACAAATAAAAATGTCTAAAAAAGCATTAATGTTGTTAAAATTCCTATTTTTATTAAGAGCAAATTGTATTATTTAAAAGTAAAAGGGAAATATTCCAATCTTTGACACCAAAGTCAGAATATTTCGAAAGTTCAATATGCATCGATAAACTATGAACTAATTTTAATAAAAACTAACCTCACATTATTGAAATTCGTTGCGATTTTAAGCGTATTTCAGAAGTAAATGTTCGAGTCTTTGGTAAATTATTGATCGATCTTTACGAAATTTGATCGTGTGTTTCCTAGCTTTATAAAACTATGACAAGTCAACATATTATTATTTGATACGTTATTTGTTAAGGCGTGCTAAAGTGTTTAATGACAAAGGACTTTAGATTGGGACATGTGGACCAATCTTAACAAAAATTAGGTTTAAGATTTCTAGTCATATAAGACGAGTATTTATTTATTTAATTTTATTTAATATATATAATTAGGTCTATGGATAAATCCTTACAGCCTAATACAAATGAGTATTTAACTTAAGTATAATATTACGTTTAACAATATTAAAATCCAGAGAAAATTCGAGCATACTTTTCCATTTATTAAGTTAATTACAAATGAGACATTTAGCATAACTCTGCGACTTTTTAGTGTTGGCAAACGTATTAAAGATAATCTTGTAGAATATGAGGGGAGATTATCATATCCTCGATATGTATTTCTCAGGCAAAAAAGCAAGAATTGTTTTTGAATGGATTCAATATGATCACTATGAATCTATATAATGTGGATCCCATACAATTGAACCGTATTCCAAGATTGGTCTAACGAGAGATGTGTAAAGTTGTTTAGTGACGAAAGGATCATTGAATTCTTTCGCCCAACGTTTAATAAAAGCCAGAGTACAACGAGCCCTGTTGACAGACATTGTTATGTGTTGAATAACATCCAATTTTACATCCAGTAAGATGCCAAGATCAATAATTGTGTCAACTATCTCGATTTTATAGTCACCGAGTTTATAGTTATTTAAAATACTACGTTTTCTAGAAAAGCGCATATGTTTACATTTCATAAGGTTTAAATCCATTAGGTTATGTTTACACCAATTATAAAAGGTATCCAAGTCTTCTTGAAGATAAATATGGTCTAAGGAGTTCGTGAAGTTTAAAAAAAATTTTACATCATCTGCGAACATTAGTATATGTGAATGTTTAATAATATCAGGCATGTCGTTGATAAAGAGCAGAAACAAAAGAGGGCCAAGGTGACTACCTTGCGGAACACTATATAGGTTTAAAAGTCGAGAAGATATGACCTTAGCCAGCTTAAATAAGTTTTGTCGAAACCCATAATATCAATTTTTCTTAAAAGAAGGTTGTGATTTACCTTATCAAATGCCTTACTGAAGTCGGTATATATAACGTCGGTATGCTGGTTGTTGACGAATCCCTCATTTACCAAAGTTGTCAGTTCTAAAATATTTGTCATAGTTGATGATTCTTTACGAAATCCGTGTTGAAGAGGTGTTAATAACGGTGAAACTTGATGAACCAATGAATCCAAAATGCATTTTTCAAAAAGTTTTGGAATTGCGCTAAGTTTGGCTATACCTCTGTAATTAATTATATTTGATTTATTTCCAGATTTGAACAAAGGAATTAAATATGACTCTTTCCATATTTTTGGAAAATAGCCATTTTTCAAAGAAATATTAAAAATAATTGACAACGGCATTGCTAAAGCTTCCATACATTTGATTAAAATACTGCTTGGTATACCATCAGGACCCATTGAGTTTGAATATTTAAAAGATTTTAAGCAATTGATAATATTAAGTGTGGTTATTGGTGAAAATGAAATAGTTTGACCAGTAACTATATTAAATGGATAATTGACATTTTCAGCACAATGTGCATCAGAATATGTGGACGAAAAAAAGTCGGCGAATAAATCACTGATTTCCTTTTCATCGTGTGTTTCAGTACCCATATATATTTCATGACCTTCGGTGCGCCAGAGATCTTTCTATTCGAATTTACAAATTTATAGAATGATCTTGGATCGTATTTGAAGTTGTTTTTTATTTTAATCAAATAATCGTTATATAATTTAGCATTTAGCAAATTGTATTTTGCTCGATGGACGGAATACTTATGTACAAAATTAATCGACAATCAATACATTTCGTCCCCAATTTTTCTTATTTTTTTAACAGATATATTAAATTTCTACAATTCATATCCTACTGAAGCGATTGCTTTGAACTCAAAACTTCTTAGGATAGGAAGAGAGAAGTGAACAAAAAAAATAGTTTTTTATGTTGAGTCTTTCGAAAGTGAGTGAGTTTTCAACAGACGGATAGACAGCCGTTCAGACAGATGGACATACAGATAGACGTAGTTAAAGAAGTTTCGTCCGGAATGGCAAAGTAAGTATACCCTCCTGCACCCCTAGTGGTGTAGGGTATAAAAATGGTAACATTTAAGTTTCATTCACAATGACAGCAACATTTTTTCTTGAGGCCCAACTATTATATGCTTAAGTTGTCTTAAGCAACAGTGCAAATCATATGTACATATGTATGTATTGTCAAACCATATTGAACTTAAGGAAACTTTTTGTTAAGTTTAATGAATCTGTCATTTGCTTAAGCAAAGTGCGAAACGGATCGGACTTTCCCTACGGAATCAAATTCTTTTTGATTTTGTTATGGTTTTTTTTTTTTAATGCATTTGAGAGGCTTTTAGTTAATTTTTGACGGAAGCTTAAGCAAGATTTTGCATATTACAATTGGGCCTTTTGTGTGCACAAAATAACAACATTCAATTACGCAACCACACGCATTTTCAATAAAGAAATCGTTTGCAAATTTTGTCCACAACAATATTATATACATACATACATACATACATACATATGTATTTATTATTATTTTTTCAAGCATTTTGTTGAAATTTCATTCAAAAATAAATAAAAATATTATAAATGTCATATATAATTTCATTTCAATTGTTGCTGAAATAGAAGTAGACTCAGCTTTTAAGAAAAAAATCTTGAGTTACATTTTTGCTCGAAAAATAAAAGGAAAATATATAAACTAATTTGGGAAGAAATAAGATAAAAGAAATCGAAATTGTTGCTATCATTGTGAACGAAGCTTAGGTGGCTGCTATGAACTTCTTCTTATACTTTTAGTAGATATATTATTCTTAATTTTTGCCTTAAACTAAGATTAACACCCGTCCTATAGATTTATGTGATGTTTCTATTTGAATGTTAAAGTTAGCTACTTTTCCAATGGATGTTAAATTGTTCCATCGTCTAACTGAAGGATTGAGTACTTAAACAAGGTAACGTTGGAAGCACTGTACGACGAAGCCATCATGTTAGGTACCCAAGAAAATTTTAATCATGTTAATTTTTGATCCAAACTTCCTAATTAATCGTTTTACTAATGTACATTGAACAAAAAAAAAGGGGGAAATGGATAATAAAAAGGTTCACTATTGAACAACGAATTAATTAAAGGAAACTGTGATCTTGTACGTAATCATAGTGTGCCGCGATAGGTTCGTTTGCAGGAAGTTATTAAATTACTGCGAGGGTTGTGGGTTCGATTACCGTTATAGACATTGGTCGGTTTTACTGCAACAGGCTCAAGGTTCACATTACGATTGCTCGGTAAATCTTTATATACCCTGCGGGAAATTTGTGTCAATTGGTACAACAGACTGGTCCTGGGAGTTGTGAAAATAGAACTCATGACCAGTGAAAAGAGAACCAATCATGTAACTGGTTTATGAAGAACAAAAAGGTAGAAAAAGTAATGAATTATATTACAGTCTTCACCGGTGGTGTGATACATTTTATGGGACTTTCTAAAATTGGGCTCTTGAATTTAATTCTAAGACTTGTTTTATTGAAATAATACTACATCGTATTGAAATAGTACTACATTTTAGTAACTGTCACTAAACACGTCCATTGAGAATAGATTTGTGACTGGTCCAATGGTGTCAATTGACCCCCTCCAATGACAACCCCATGAAAGTGTTAAAATTAGAACCGGTCTCTACCACCAAAGACCTATCACGGGACTACTTTGGTGTCACTTTGCTTCCCTCTAGGGTAAGAACATACATATATAAAATACAAAACATGTTTCTACCTATGCACGATAGGTTATCTTAAAGATAAATCTTAATCGAAAAAGTATCTAATCACGACTTCTAGAATTAGCTCCCAGGTCTATTACGAATAAAATTAGCCATAAACTATGAAATACCACTGGCAAATGTGGATTTTATTCACATGCATTTGTTGGTGTCCTATCAAGATCGGACAAATCGTTCACAAGTTATGCTAAAATGTATTAGAATAACCGCCTTACTTAATGTGTAGGCATTTTTTTCTGAAGAAAAAGTTATCAGCAGTTTTTTGTCAATTATAAATATTATTTAAAAAGTATTCCAATTTAATTAATGTGATAATTGAATCAATTACTTTCTATTTTGTTGAAAGAAAATTAAAAATTAAATTTTGATATATTTAACTTTTAAGTTGTTTTGATATAAATTTTTAATAAAACAAGTAAAAGTGCTTTATTCGGCTGTGCCGCATCTTTGATACCCTCCACCGACAGCTCAGTGGGCTTTATATGGGGCCTATAGTAAACTATGGACCCAACATCACGAAATTTATTAGTGTGAGTTGTGAAGTATTAAATTTTATTCTGATAACATTATTTATTACGGTTTAAGGCGTATTAAGCTGTTTTCCAAGAGAAAGGTTTATATGGGGTCTAGGGTAAATTATGGACCTATCTTCACGCAATTTCACAGTGTCTTTTCCAATCGAATAAAACGAACTTTTGCAAAATCTGATGTCATTATGTACTTTGTTCCACCATTTATGTTAGTTTTTGTAACAAAATGATCAATTTTTTAAGGTGGCGGTCCCACATTTTGCTCTGATCCTACTGAACCGATTTTGCTCGATTTCAATCCCAAACTGCTTAGGATAACTACAAGCCATTTGACACCAAGTTTGTTCATTTCTTTTTAGTTGTTCGAAAGTGAGCGTGTTTTTAACAGACTGACAGACGGTCAGACGGAAAAACGGACATGGCTAAATCGAATTAGGATTACTCAAGGGGCCAGAATATATAAACTTTATCGGGTTTGAGATGAATAATAAAAAAGTTTCACACAAAATGAAAAACTTAGTATACCCTCTTCGCAAATAATTGTGGTGGAAGGTATAACAATTAATTAAACAACAAAAATCTTAATTAATTTTCTGGTTTAAAATAAAATAATTTAAACTTGTAGAATTGTGATGGGAATTTTCAAGACCTGCGCTTTATTTAATTAAATCAATTAAAACATTGTTTGAGACGGCAAAGTTTTTTTTAAAATTTTTCTGCTTAGGGTGTGTGTGAAACGGTAGCAAAGTTCTATAGTGAAATGAAATTTGTTTGTGGTAGAAAATTTTCATATTTGTGCTGTGTGAAATTGTAACATTTTTGACAACGTAAAATTTTGACATAAAGAAAAAAACAATAACTAATAGTTTTGTGAAAATGAATAAATTAAACAAACGTTTAACAATAATCATTTCAATTCTGTTGGAAATGAGATCGTCCCAACTATTTGATGAATTCGTCCTGATATATTAACAATTTTTACAAAAAGTGTGGGCAAAAAAGCTTATACATATTTAAATACTTACATCTTGTATAATTCTTTTAATTTTTTTTTTGCCGCTGGTCCTGCTTCCATATTATTTTTTATTTTGTTTAAACAAATTTGATGAAAAAAATAATTTTGTGGTTGCCAAAAATTTCTGCACTAATGTCAAAATGTATACTAGCCCCCAGGGCTAGTGAAATTTTATTCACCTCAATAGTGTCAAAATTTTACATCCATTAGTACTTTGCTACCGTTTCACACACACCCTTAATATCAAAAATATAATTTATTGAAAAAAAAAAAAAAAAAAAAATATTAAAAATGTTAAATTTTTACAATTTTAGTAATCTATTTAATCATTTTGGTAATCGGTGCAAATTGTATACTTGATTCCAGGAATTTTGCATGAATTTGGTGATTAAAGAAAATTTTTAATTTTATCTGTGTAATCAAGGGTATTCGAAAATCGCTCTGAACTTATACCAGACTTCTAAAAACTGTTTGGTTATTTTTAATTTTTAATTTTTTTCATTTTCTTTTAACATTTCTTGTATTTTTTTTTACTTTTTATCATTTTATTTTCCAAAAACATATTGTCAGTATGTGTTATCTGTATTATTTTATAATATAATCTTAAATGACACGTAACACAATTGAAAGTTTTATTTGCAGAAAACAATAAATAGTTTATTTTAAGTGTTTTTGGATATAGAAATGTTTTTCCTTTTATAATTTCTTTTGCCAGATAAAGCAAGTTTTGTGTGGTAACAGACATTTGGACTACAATTTCAATTTAAACATTTTCCTTGTATTGATGCTGCTTTTTCCTATTTTTTTTTTTTTTTTTTTTTTTTTTTGATATTAAGTTAAATATTTGTTTTTCTTTAAATGTTTTAAATAAAACTTGTTTACTTCAATGAATTCTCTTAAAATATATTCAATTTGCAAAACTTTGAGTTGTACCAGAAAAACAAAACTGAAAAATATTTGTTTTCTTTTCTTAAATTAAGTTTCTTTTTGTGTTTTTCAAAGAATTTTTTTTTCTTCAATGATTTATATTTTTATATTAAATTTATATAGTTGCTTATGATGGAATATAAACCAAAATAAGAAAACAAAATAAAACATTTATTTTTATAGAAAATAGAATTTAATTAGTTAAGTACTCTTGGATTCTAAATTGGATATGGAAATGCAATAAACTAGAACAAAATAAAATTTCAACGTAAAATAAAAGAGGAATTTTACAGGCCAATATGACAAAGGCGATAAACTTGTTTAAATATCAAATACTTCCTTGCCCCCACAATTTATACCCTCCACCATGAGTAGGATTATTTTAGTAGAAGGCTTTATATATTAAATTATGGACAAAGACTTATGATTTTTTTTTCTAGTCATAGAAAACTTGATTGAACCTCATATTATTAATATAGCAAGAATTGTGTGGGGCTTTTGCGTATGAAAGTAATTTTCAGGAGGAAGTTTTATATTGGTCCTTTGGTTAATTATGGACCAATCTTCACGAAATTTAGCAGTATATCATATCAAAATTTACTTTAATAGTATTTTTCGTTCGCTTTTAGGCGTACTAAAGTGTTTTGAAAGAGTTGGTTTCATTTGGCAGAGTTTTAAACTTTTCTTATATAACGAGTATCTGCAAAACTAAATAACAATCGCAGTATTCCGCCACAAATTTATGCTTGTTTTCGTTGAAAAATTGTGCATTTTTTAGTGGTTGTTCCACATTTGGACAATGTGAATTTTGGTAGATTGCAATCCTAAACTGCTTTGAATTAGTGCTGGAAAACTATCGATAGACTATCGATAGTCTTAAAATATCGAAAATACAGCAAAATACACACAGTTTTTTGCCTTAAATTTTATTTGCTATTATTATTTCGTGCTGAATTACAGCAATGAATACAAACACCAGAGTGGCAAGTGGTATGGATTGCTTAGCAGTGCTTTTAACTGCTAATTAAAGGCCTTTAAGTCGAAATTGTTACATGTTTATATAGGGACTGAAATGTCAAATATTTTTGTAATGTTGTAAAAAGGTAATTCCTAATCAAAATGCAATTGCAAGCATAAGACAAAACAATGAACGACCATTAGAGGATAAGTCCGCTAGTTTGATAACATTTTTGGGTTTAGAATTTAGAGAAATTTTTTAAAGTTGCAATGGAATATCTTATAGCCCCTGTTACTTCGGTTCCTTCAGAAAGGTACTTATCAATTTTTAAAAAACTGCCATCTAAAATAACGTGCGTATATATATACGTCTCATACATTCAATAAATTGATAAAAGCAACGAACTGTAGCCTTATAAAAATCGAATAAAAGTTTTCCTGCACAAGTACAAACATTCAGTCGATAGTAATATCGATATATCGATAGTGAAATCTGAACTATTGATAAATATCGATAGTATCCCAGCACTACTTTGAAGAGCTAGAAGCAATTTGACTGCAACATTGCTCTTTTTTTTAAGTATTGCGAAAAGACGGACATCGCTTAATCGACTTAGAATTACGCAAATAGCTAGAATATATATACTTAATAGGACCTTAAATAAATATTAAAAGCTTCACACGCAATAACAAACTTAGTATCATTCGCCACCAGTGGCGGAGGGTATAAAAACCGATACAAGCAGTAGTATATCAGGCGGACTTTCCAATGGTTCAGTAATGTCATCGCGTTTTTTAGATTTATCCAGTACAATTAGAATGGTAGTGAAAAGTTTTGATATTACAAACGCTTGGCACGCTTATTTAGGTTAAACTCATAAAAAATGTACTGAGCTGAAAATTAACACGTTTCGACATCTTCACAAAATGTTAATATCTCACTTTGTTCTCTTTTACATCTATCGGTACTGTTAGTGTCATCTAAGGAAACTGGCAATAATTCTAATATTATTTTGGTATTAATGACAAAATTAAAGAAAATGATTTTTTATAACTTTATGAACTTTATATCGATCGCACTAGATCATAAAGAGGGTATTAACTCAATATTTTTATTTGTTCACTTTAGATACGAATATCTAATATTTGATTAATATCTATTTCGTTTCTACTGAAACTTTTTAAATTTTAAGTCTGTATGATCAAGTGCGATATGTATTATTTTTGCTAAGTTCTATTATACTAAGAAGGCACCTGGTATTGATAAGATCAGTAATAAAATGCTTTTAGAGCTACCTCGCATAGCAAAGAAAATTATTCTTTTTATTTTTAATGCTATTTTACGCCTTGAATACTATCCTCAAAAATGGAAGGTTTCCTAAGTTACCATGATACCAAAGCCAGGTAAAGATCATACAAAAGTTGAGTCATATAGGCCTATTAGCTTATTATCAAATATGTCAAAGCTGTTTGAGAAATTATTAGTTTCAATATTAACACCGATTTTAAGTGAAAATAGATGTATTCCAAACCATCAGTTCGGATTTAGAAGAAAACACAGCACAATCGAACAGACTCATCGATTGGTAAATGTCATAAGAAAAGCATTTGAAGAAAAGAAATATTGCTCAGCACTCTTCATCGATGTTTTGCAAGGTTTTGATAAAGTCTGGCATGAAGGCTTATTACATAAATTGAAGCAAAATTTACCAGCAAACTCACACAAGCTGCTAGAAAGCTACTTAGTCGGTCGTCAATTTATTATTAAAGAAGGAAATTTCTTAAGTTCGCCTCAGCCCATTGACGCTGGGGTCCCACAAGGCAGCATCCTGGGCCCCCTATTATACTTAATTTATACTTCGGACATGCCAACAAGCAACTACACACAAACTTCAACATTTGCAGACGATACAGGTTTTCTAAGCGTCCACGAAAATCGTTATGAAGCATTGCGTTACTTACAGCATCATATATTTCAACTAGAAATATGGTTAAGACAATGGAGGATAATGGTCAATGGGCAAAAATGCGTACATATACGTTCACCTTGTGCCGGGAATCTTGCCCCCCTATTACAATCAATAATTAAATAATTCCTCAATTTTCACATGTAAAATATCTCGGTATACATCTGGATCGGCGATTGAGGTGGAAATGCCATATAGAGGCAAAATTAACTCAAATGAAACTAAAAGCCATTCAAATTCATTGGCTTATTGGAAGAAATTCTGTCCTTAGTCTCGATTTCACATGTTAAATATCTCGGTATACATCTGGATCGGCGATTGAGGTGGAAATGCCATATAGAGGCAAAATTAACTCAAATGAAACTAAAAGCCATTCAAATTCATTGGCTTATTGGAAGAAATTCTGTCCTTAGTCTCGATTGCAAGCTTCTACTTTACAACTCTATATTAAAGCCTATCTGGTGCTACGGTATTCAACTATGGGGCACTGCCTCGGCCTCGACAGAATTCAAAGGCGCCAAAATAAACTTCTTCGAATAATCACAGCCGCTCCCTGGCATGTTAAAAACTCAAACATTCATATTTTGTTTTCGTAAAATCATTGTATAATGTCAAAAACAGTAATAAAACAAAACAGAAACAAAGATAATAAAGAGAATAAACAAAATTTTGACATCCAACAGTGATTTTAGCTAATATCAGTAGAGCTTTTAAGACCACCTGTAATAAATTCGCCTTGGCCACCCACTTCATAAACTGAATTGAAAGATTTTTTATTCAACTGTCAAATTTATATTTTTCTAAAAAAAGTAAAAACTTCTATTGTAATGGCGGAAAAAGAATAATAATTGCATTAATGATTATTGCAGAATGCATTGATAAAGAAAAAAAAAAACGCGACGAACAATTTGGTCATAAAAATGGTTAAAGAACAAGAAAAAATTCACATGAAAATTTAATAAGGGAACTGAAAACAACAGAGCCGGTAATTTTTATATTTTTTTATTTAAAATTCAATAAAATTACAGACAATTTTAAAAATACCCAACTTTTTCTTTGTTAAAGAACACTTCCAAGAGCACTATCAGGTCTGCTTACTTGTACAAAAACAAAAAACGATTCTTTTTAGGTGTCAAAAATTTACTACCACAAAACGAAGCAAAAGGAAAAAACGTGTATGTGTCGCATACCATAAACGTATCCATGCACATGTAAGCAAAATGTAAACAACTTTTGACAACTAAAAAGAACATAAACAATGATCAGGCTTTTTGCGCAGACCTTTTCAATGGGCCTTGAACACTACAAACATAAATTTTGACAGCTGTTTAAGAGACTGGAACACACACAGCACAATTGCATTGAAAGACTTAAGGCTCAGTTAGTCTTTACTTTCTGTTCTGTTACGAATCAGCTGATTTGTTTTGGTTATTAAAATACCTGTGAAATTGATTAGTTTTTCTGTTCTGTTACGGTTCAGTTAGTTATATTCAAAGAATTGTTAAGTAATTGTAAGTGACAGCAAAATAAATAATAAAAAAATACATCAAGGCCCATCTATCAGGTCTGCTTACTTGTACAAAAACAAAAAACTTTTTCTTTTAAGCTGTCAAAAACTTACTACCCCATATACAAAGCAAAAGGAAAAAAACGTGTATGTAAACAACTTTTCAAAGCTCAAAAGAAAGAAACAATGATCATGGGCCTTGAAAAACATATTTATATTGAAATAAACAATTTTTTGATTTTAAGAATTCATAAAATTAAATTTCTTAAAATTTATGTGCATTCAAGTTATTGAAAAAAAAAAAAACAATGGACGGTGGAAAACTAATAAATTTGTCATAAATGGCTGATAAGTTGCTTCAGAAAGAGTAGCTATTACAATTTCGAAACAGAACGGCACGGAACAGAACAGAAACATAAAGTAAAGACTAATTCTGCATTTTCTAGCCAACTTAAAAACTATCATAATCCTTTGATTTTTCTTCAACCAACTCGACAACTGCCAAACTAATCAACGACTCAGTTGACGATTGAATTGAAATGTGTATGGGGTGCTAAACTTTCCAGTTAAGCAGTGTCCTGAAACAAGAAATCTCATTGCAATTTAGAATTTTGTTATCTATCGATTACGAACCCATTAAAAACTTCGCTTACTTTTTCAAAATGAAAAGCTTGCTTCACTTATCATTTAGTAGATTTCTTCTATAAATACTATTATATCCACTTATATAACTACTTCATTCTGGATGTATGTAGTAGAGTTGTCAATTATTCTCCTTTCAACTTTGTTCGAATAATTCAAATAATTGTTTTTGTTCGTTCGATCAAACGATTAAATCTAAAATATTATTCGATTAATCGATGAGAATAAAGAATAAAAAATATTATTTTTACAAAAAAATTACGTTTATTAAATATATACCATTCCACTCACCTACCACTTACTTCTTTTTTTTTTAAATTGCTTGTCAAATATTTGTTTATTAAGAACATAAAATACTTAACACGGTTTTTGTTTACTAAACATTGAGATTAATTACAATCAGGGCTATGGCTACAATATTTTTAACTTTTCTACATTTTGTAAAGGGTGGTCCAACCATTATGCACGATGTTAATTGTGAGTCGCACCTTAATGTCAATTTTTTTGCCAAACTTAATTTGACATTTTTTTGTTTCAGTATTTGACAAATCAACCATGGAAATGGGCGTTCAAATACAGATGCATTTCGGGCACTTTATGGTTTTATTGGTCAGCATTATCGACCAAATGTGTCCACAATCGAGAGAATTGTGCATAAATTTCAGCAAACCGGTTCTGTAGGAAATGTTAAAAAAAACTGTGCATGCTCGCGCAGTTCATTTATGGGCTGGTGGCGTCATCGGGCCGCATTTCTTCGACATTGGTGTTCGCTATCACGACATGATAACGGACTTCTTGTAGCCAGAAATTGATTATATGAACATGGAAGATATGTGGTTCCAACTCTTTTGCACTCTTTTGGCTCTTTTGCGCGATATATTTAATGGTCGTGTTAAAAAAAAATAGTATGTCAATAAGCCAAGAACAATTCAAGAGCTAAAGGATAAGATAATTCGGCACGTTAACGATATTGAACCTTAATTTTGTCCCAAAATCACTGAAAATTTGGACCATTGAAAAGAGGTATGCCAATGTAGCCGTGGCGAGCATTTTGGCCGATATTTTGTTTCAAACATAGTTGTCATAGATCCTTCTATAACAAGAGAAAATGTTAAGATACTTCTCTAAAAACTTTATGTTTTATTTACAATTAACATCGTGCGTTTTGGTTGGACCACCCTTAATAAAATCATTAAAAACGTATCAGAATAAATCAAATTCTAAGCTTTTTAAAAAATAAAGAAAATATTTTTTAATAAAAAAATTGTTCGATTAATCAACATTTATTAATCGATTAATTCGTTATTCGAAAATCGCTACTTTAAAATTATTCGAAGAAGAGTTTGGTTTTGTTTGATCGATTAATCGAATTATTCTTAATCGGCTGACAACTCTAGTATGTAGGTAAAAAATTATGACTTTCATTTGAATGCGTTCATTTTGGGACATCCCTTGTAAACTTCATCGGTTCTTGCCTTAGAATTGTAAGTAGTGCTTTTAATTTTTTCCGAAACTAAACACATTATTTTGCTGGTGAAGTTTTAACTGGGAAGTAAATTCTTAAGATTTCTTTAAATCGTTTTTGTCGTTTTGGCTCGCTTTTTTTTTTGTAAAATGACCCTCTCTTCGTCATCTCGACAGTTAAATATCGTCAGTAACGATATATCGGCGATACTTAAAGTTAAAACTTTTTAAAATTGATGCCATAAAAATAAAATTTGCAAGTATTTGTATTTGATCTAATTTTTTTGAATAAGCATAACATTTACAAAAAAGTATTACCAGCTCTTGAAATAACTTTCTCACTTGTTACAAGTGAAAAAAGAAAAAAAAAAGACATTTTTACTACAAATAACTGCTACAAAAAAATTACAGTAGACATTATAATAATGCTGACTATAAAAATTATACAAGTAGCACAATATTAAGCCAAAAGCTATAAAACAATTTCCCATCAAACAAAAATCTGCACTTTTTGTGTTTAAAAAAACACTTTGCATTTGCACTTGCGCAGTAAAAAGCCACTAAAAATGTTAAAAAAAATTAAACGTTTTTCCAACAAACAATGTCTTTTAAATGGACGAAAAAAACCTGGTTTACAACATCTTAAGAAATTTATACAATAAGAAAAAAAAAATCTGGAAACTGAAGTTTGAAAAAGTAGAACAAAAGGTAGCTGTTTATTATTGTAAAAGTTGACTGCAAAAGAAAAAAAAAAAAGAAAAATATACTGGCAAGAAATTAAAAATATCAAAAGCAGCAATTTTCCGCCTGGGTGCCAGAGAATTTTTTGTTTGTGTTCTCCAAGACAAAATTTATTCCACAACTATTTAAAGTGGCTGGTAACTTGTTGCACGAATAATGGTAACAGAATCAGACAAAGAAAACATTTTGAAATTTTAAAATAGTGGTAATGACTTTTGAGATAAAAATCTTTATGTTGCAAAAACAAAAACACAGCAACAAAGAGGAAGAGAAGAACTACAAATAAAAACTTCATAATGGGTGAATGTATTACTACTTAAGGCAGATCATCGCCATTTCCTCAATAAACCAAGAAATTAACTAAACTCTTGTATTAACTGCTCGTAATTTTTTTCTTGCGAATATCTAAGATTTACATAAGAAATTATGTACTTTCCTTTATTTAATTAAAATTTTAATTAATTCCTTAAATTAAGTAAAACATGTCTTGTTTGTCTACCTGTAGCTGCAGGCATTTAATATTCCTTTGAATTCTGTTTGATTTTCACTAGTGAAATTGAAGTTGTTAAATGCTTTTAATTATTAATCATGTTTTATTGTTTTGTTAATTGAATTTGTAGCCGAAAACTTTTTCATTGCACACGAAATGAAAACATTTCGTTTTTTTCCCCCTTCCAGGTTCAGAGTTTTAGAAACAACGCCTTTTTAATTTGTGCTTTTTTTAAATTTGTTTTGAAAAAAAAAAAAATTACAAAAACTTATTCGTTACATGAAAAGTTTTTCCCCATTGTGTTCGGTTTTGTGTAAACATTTATACACCTTTTTTTGAGTGAGGAAGGGGGGCTAGAAACTCATTCATAAAATTTGTAAATTTTCTATTGTCAGACCTTTTATTAAGTTTGGGTTTTACACTAAAACAAAAAAAGACGCAAGTGTTTAGGTTCTCATAGAAATTTACTGGAAAACTTTAAACTAAAATTTAGTTGAAGGCATAGAAAGTAGTTTAAATAATAACACAGTGCAACAAACCAAAAGTTTCCTGACTTTTGTCCATTGTTTTGGGTTAAATTGAGAGTGCTGATTACGATGGCATCATTTGTTTTCTTCTAGCAGCTTTTGTTTAAAAGATATAATGACATTTAATGTTTGCATAATTACGCTTAATATTTCACGAATGCCCCTACAAACCTTAAAATACTTTTTAGACTATTAATCTTCACAAAATTCTCCTTCATTTCAGTGGAGCCGTATTGATGAGTACATGAGAATATTAAACTTGTATTGCAAGGATGTTCAAGATTATATTTTTTTAGTTAAATCCTTAAAACTTTGAAAAATCCTATTATTTTTCACTACTTTTCCATGTATTCACAAACAAGACATTTCAACGAAATATTCTTATTAAGAAAATTTTAAAAAAATTTAGAAACCAACTTCAAGTTGTATCTAATTCTCTGCATGTTTTAAAAAGTACCAAAGTACTCCCGCCAGAACATTGGTGTCGCAAATTTAGAGAAAAATGTCTGCCATATTTGAAAAATACCTGTCAAACTAAGAATGAAACAAAAAAAAAAAAAAAACACACAATTAATCTTCTTTTGTTGACCAGTGTAATTCTTATTGAGAGGATTTAATTTAAATTACAGGAAAATATTAAAATTGCTTTTAAATTTGAAGAGGAGTAAATTTTATAATTTACCTTTAGTAAAGAAATAAAATTTGATATTATAATTATTTAAAGTAGGAAGCGAGGAAGGCTCTCTGGGGTCTTTACAGCGGTTCTTTTGTGATTATTTAAAGTAAGTCAATTTGAAAATAAGAACCCTTCGAGACCATGGCACAAGAAGGTGCTATTGGCTCCAACACTTCTTTTAAAGAAACCAAGGTTGAATATTGTAAATCGCTTTGCTTTGTCCGTATCCAATTAACTCAAAGACAGTTTTTGAATAATTTCAATTTAGTACAGATGTCTTATTATCCTTTTAAAAAATCCGTGCTACAGTTCCTTTGAAGCAGAATCTACCTATTGTAAAAAGTTTCAGGTTGATTTCAACCAGTGTTCGAAAATAAATACTAAATATCGTTCTTTAATGTTCGGTTCGGTAGATTTGTGGAAAACACAAACGCTAATAGTGTTTGTGTAAAAATTCATTAAAAAAAATAACGTTTCCCTGTTTGTCATCTTTCGAACACAAAAATAATGCTGTTTTCATCATACTCAACAAATGATGAGAACATTAAATTCCGTTCGGTTTTTTTTGAAAATCCACGAACTTCAATGTGTTCGGTTCGGCTCGTTAATGTTCGTCGCTTTTTGCTGATAAAAAAAAACCAAACATTTTTTACAAAAACAAAATACACACACGAAAAAAACATTATAAAACATTAAAATATAATGTTTTTCTACATTATCACTACAATTGTTCTGTTTTTTAACGAAGAACCGAACATTATATATTGTTCGGATCTTTCTTGAAAATAGTTACGAACGGTATTAAGGTTTGTGTATGTTTACACAAACACTAAAAAAATAGATATCGTTCTTTTGAGTGTGAGCCGAACGCTAAATAATGTACTGTTTATTTTCGAACACTGATTTCAACTGAAAAATCAAGCTCGTAGAATAAAAAGGTTTCATGTAACTTTATATCGTCCCCTTAATATAACAATAGCGTATGTGCTCATACGCTATTATTTTTTTTATTGCATATTTAGAATATCCATCGTTGATTTTATGTACACTATAGTTTGAGAAAATTTGCGCAAGAAGAATGTAATTCCACGTGGCTCGCATTCATTTTTTTTTAACTTACAATGTGGAAAGAAGCGAAATTATTCTGATGAGCCAGATGTAGCAGAGGAAGAGAAAGATGACAAATGAACTTCTTGTTATTTTAGATTTACGCAATGTATACCTTAATTTGTCACAATTTTTTGTTTATAATAACTAGGGATGAGATTTTCATGCAATTAAAAAATCGAAAATATGCGCATAAAATATGCACTAACAACTATAATATATGCATTATAAAAATAAAAAATATGCACTAAAAACTTTACCATTTTCAATAAAAAGAAGAGTTTTTTTTATTTTATTTAAAACAAAACAAAATAAAAAATTCTATTATTATTCAAAGGTATAATATTTTATAAAACTTAATTTTTAATTTAAGTTTTGTTTGCATAATCAAATAAATACTTTTTTATATTATCAAAAGTAAGCCTTTTTCTATTAAAAAGCTTTTGTACATGGAAAAAGATCTCTCAACGTCAACCAAAGTTGAGCCATACTTGAAGGATGCCAATTCATTTGAAGAATATTAATTTTATAATGCAGATCCCACATTTGATTCCAGGACAAAAATAGTTGAAATTTTTTTTTTTTTTGTTTTTGAAATCCTGTATTTTTTTGCAACACGTTTTGGATTTTTTTTTAATTTTCGGGATATTTTTCCTTCCACATGTTAATTTTACTTTCTGCCATATCAATTAATTTTAGTTGACTATTAAGTGAACTAAATCCTTCCAATTTAATTATTGTTTCACCAATATATCCGAAGTTGGAAAATACTTATGCCAATTGACTGTTGTTGTTATTTAAATTTAATATTTCTTTTACTTTTGTTTATTGCATAAGCGTCGGAAGCAACAATTTCTTCAATAACATTCTTAAATTGCTTAAAGTTTCTTGCATAGAATTCTGAAGAGTCCAACCAGGTTCCCCTTCTTGTTAACACTGGCTGCGGTGGTGACGGTACCAGGAGGAACATTTCATTAAAAATTGCAACTCGTGAAGAAGCCTTTAAAAATATTTTTACCGTATGAAACCAATAAATCAATATTATCGAATTGGCTTCTAATTTCCTCTGCAACTCGGTTTAACACATGTGCCAAGCAAGTACCATGTAACAGTTTTGGATTAATTGATTTAGGCAGGCTTAACCATGTTAGGTGCTGCATCGGCTAAAAATTAAGGGATCTTTTGTCTAAATCTTGTATTTTAGACAGAGCTCCAAAATAATTTATTTATTGATTTAAAAAGGTTTTTTTACGATATTTTTTGTATACAATTTGGAAATTTTTTGAAGAACTTTTTTTTTAATATGGAAAATTAAAAAATATATAACTCAAAAATTTTAAAATTTGCAAAAATATGGATTTAAAACCAAAATATGCAAAAATATGCATTTTCACCAAAATATGCAACAATATGCAAAACAAATCGATGCCATTTTAACGCAAATTTTATAATTCGGAAAGATAATTGGTCGACATCGATTTTAGACTATCGACAAGAAACATGCATTTGCATTGAAATCGCATCCCTAATAATAACCCAAATTAGAAAGTAATGAATATGTGCCACTGAATTAACAAAACTATGAATTAATCACTGTTTTATAATGTTACAAATTGGTATTTTTGCGATCAAATATTTTATTAAAAATACCGTGAAATTATTGAATAAAACTGCGTATACAAAATAAAATAGTGTATCAGATACATCATACGAATTCCTTAAAAAATAAAATAGCCTGTATGGAAGACTTGCACTTTGAATGACATAAAAATGGTCTTAAAGGATGCGTAGAATAAAAAAAATTAGTAAATTTAAAGACAAGAAACGGTATTATGCATTCGTCGAAAAATCCAATATGAAGAATTTTTATTTACCGCGATATTGAGGTCTTTATAGACATCCGATTTGACAAAAACTTTAAACACGATTTTCTCAAAACCTTAAAAAAATTATACGCTATTGTATTATTGAGGGGACGATATGAGTATCTAAAAACCGTGATTAAAGTTGTTAATCGCAATAGTTTTGTTATACCTATATGGGTACTTTTAATATTGTTTTCGTTTATATATTAACTAATATATTAATATATAACCTTTATTTTATATATTAAGGCTTAAATTTACAGGCATTAGTTAATTATCATTAACCCATTAAGGCCCGAACCATGATCCCATTGAGCTATTATAATGATGAAACTTTTACAATTTAATTGTTTATACCTAAATATGAAAGAAAACAAATTTTGGGCAAATCGGATACGTGGGAGCCCAGATAATTCCCGTTGCGAAAACGCAACGTTGGGCCTTAAGGATATACAAATTAAGCGCATTTGTAAAAATTTTAAATTAAAATATTTTATTCACGTCTTTAGGAAAAAAAATTAAAAAAGATATTCATTTACATTTTATTTTTAATTCAATTATGATATGCTCCAAGGCACTTTGGGTGCACTGATACATCACTTTTTTCACATTTGTAAATTGATCTGGCCATAATTTACCATAGGACCCATATAAAACCCACTCTCGGAAAACACTTTGGTACACCTAAAACCATAAAAAATAACTCTATTGTTATAAATTTTGTTCTGTCACAGTTTTAAATGACTAGAAATCACACTGTCAACTTTCGTAAAGATCGGTTCATAATTTACCAAAGGTTCAATATAATGCCCACTCCTGAAATATCCTAGCTGTCAGTGGATGGTGTCAAATATTGAAGTAACCCTGCTGGAAATTTGTGTCAATTGTTTCTGGATTTGTGAAAATAGAACAAGTTCAAAAAGATAGAACTCATGACAAGTGAAAGGAGAACTAATCATCTAACTGGTGCATAAAGAACAAGAAGGTAAAAAAGTAATGAATTACGGCACATACTACATTGTATCGAAATAATCTTACATTGTTCTAACTAACACTTAACACGTTCATTGAGAATAGATGTGTGACTGGTCAAATGGTGTCAATTAACCAATGACAAACCCATGTAAAAGTGATAGATCTTATTCATATAAACTGTTAGAACTGGAACCGGTCTCTTCCCCCAAAGACCTATCACGGGACTACTTTGGTGGAAGTTCGCTACCCTTTAGGAAAATAGCACACTTGACATAGTGAATTTACCTATGGAACCTGGAACCGGTCTCTTCCCCCAAAGACCTATCACGGGACTACTTTGGTGGAAGTTCGCTTCCCTTTAGGAAAATAGCACACTTGAAATAGTGAATTTACCTACTGCGTAATAACAACAACTTATTATTTACATGTATACATGTTTTATTTAAATAGCAAGTGATTGTATAATATATTTTATTTGATAATTTTATGTAATTTGTATATGGTTTAGGCCCAGTGTTGCGTTTTCGCATCACGGATGTATCCAATCATAAAAAAGTCTCAAATGTCTACGATGATTGGATTTTTGAGTAGAAATAATAATGTTCGTATGTAGCTATCTCCTTCAGAAGTTTCAGATAGTTTCCAAAAGTACCCAAAAAACAGAAAAAAAATTAAAAATTTTAATTAAAAATTTTTAAAAAAAAAAACTTATGTATGATACAAATCCAAAAACAGGTCGATTAGATATTAAGTTAAATTTTATTTCTCTGTGCTTTATAACAATATCACGTAACAACAAAATGCCTGAGGGGAGGTTTAAGTGAACGTTGCGAAAACGCAACGCAGGGCCTTAATGGGTTAAACTAAAATGATAACTATTGCTCAACTAAAGTATCATAGTTACAATATTTGGCAAATTAAAAATGATAAATAATAAAAAAATAAAAGTAGTTAGCCTATAACATATGAGGGTTTAACTAATGGTTAAGAAAAAGCTGGAAATAATATTTTGTTTGTTAAGCTGTTGTTAGTAGCTAACTAATGACTGTAAATTTGGGCCTTAGTAATATATCAGGGTTTTAAACAAGAACTTTGTTTTTTAACTGTGGCAACATTAACAATATGATAGTTTTAACATTCCTTTTTTGACGTATTCGTGGTAGATGCATTGGCAATTGTTACAATGAATTCAATATCGCTCGAAAATCGCATTAAAATATTTAAAATCCACTATGAAAATGGTGGATCCATTAAAGCTACATTTCTTAAAATTCGTGATATTTTCGGACAACATAATCGTCCTTCTGAGACTACTATTAAGAATTTTGTAAATTACTTTGAGTCAACAGGCTCGATACAAAATGTGCCAACATAAACTGGTGTTTGACCGGGTCGTTCAACTGAAAACATCGCAGCCGTGAGCCCCAGTGTTGAAGCAGATCCAAATTTGTCAATTCCTTGACGTTCTCAACAATTGGGATTATCCAAAACTGCCACATGGTGAATTTTGCATAAGGATTTGGCTTTGAAGCCTTACAAGGTTCAACTGGTGCAGGAATTGATGCCAACCGCCCATTCACATCGCCGTAGATTCGCTTAATTCATTCAGTAACAACCCGCTAGTTTTCCTGAAAAAATAATTTTTTCAGACGAAGTTAATATTCACTTGTCAGGGTATGTCAACAGGCAAAATTGCCGTATTTGGGCTCAACGTGGGCTCAACGTGTCACTGTATGATGCGCTATTTGGCCATTTTGACAAAAAGTCATTAAAGCTTTGACGAAAGAGTCGACATCTGTCAGCGTGCTCGTGGTGGACATTTGCCAGATATAATATTTCATTCATAATTGCCGGACTTTTCTCTTCGTAATACAATAAAAATTTGCTTCATCTTCATCTAAATTTTTTGTTTTATTTTGTTTTATTCTAATTTTAAGTTTCATTTTAATTTTGCATTTTTTGTAGATTTTGTTATTCGTGCTTAATTCCCAATTTTTATTCTGGATAAAAACACTGAAATTTATTGTTGATGGGATAAGCTATTCCTATTCGCATTTCACTGGTTGATTAGGAGAGATCGTCAGGAAACTTAATCCAACGATTTTAGAAAAACTAAAGATATATAACCAAATAAAACTAATAAGCATATAAGAACAGTTCTACTTGTAACAATATCAAAGTTTAAACAAAAACATCAACAATTAACAAAGAGTTTATTTGTTCTTACATTCCCCACTATAATTGATTGGATTGGCGCACAAGGAAACTTTTTATGATATAATTATAAGAAATAATATTGTAAAGATCCTTGTTTTTGGCTAACTAGTGTTAATCTCAGGCAACCCACATCAGTAATATGGACATTTTTAAAATGCATACCTCCTTATTCATAAAAAATATTTCAGTTTTATTAAAGGTTAATTAAACAGATTTTCATATAAAATTCGTCTTATAAACCTGTTATAAGCATGGCATATTGTTTATGAATTAGGCCTATAGACTTTGCCACATAATCCGTAAAATCTATTTGAAGCATTTGAACTTTCCTTAAACGGAGCTTGTTGCTTATCACTTTTAATAGCATTTTAGGCCATCAGGTTCTCAGTTTATGACTTTGCACTACAATCAATATCTATCTCTTGCATACAGAAGTTTCCTGGATTAAAATATTTCATAGTTATTTCGGACACATGGGAACTTTCTCGAAGAAAGTGTCAACTAGCTGAACTTTTTATAAATTTCGGTTCTGTGGAGTACAGTACAGTGATTTTCTTCAGCAAATTTATTTATTTATTTTTTAACGCACAAGCCTACTTATAACTTTCACGTCCTAAATCGCACCCCAACCATATTACGCTTTATCTGCTTTTTGACATGGAGATATAAGCAGTAAAGTTATCAGCTGATAATTTCCTTTTGTAAATTGTAATTTAAAATGGTAGTGTTATGACATTCTACACACACAGAAAAAAATACCAATGTTAAAATAACATGGCGAAATGTTGATTGAGAATCATGGTAAATTTCTGCAAAAGTGTGCCCTTTATTTAAATTTATCATTATTTCATATTAATGTTAAATGAAAAATATTAAAATAACCTTAAATCACGTTTATTTAATATTATTAGCCGTTAAAATAACATTGTTCAATATTGAATCCATAAAAACCTGTTTTATATTAAAATCAAAAGTTTATCTTGTTTAATTAACATGCATACACACTTAAGTATGAACATTTTTTTTATTTTCATGTTTAAAATATGTTATAAAAAGAAGATAATTCCCGTATTCTTTTAATTAAAATTATTTAGTTAAATAGTACATAAAGTTTTCAAAGTAGAATGATGACGAAAATCATATCGGGCCATTCTGCTGATGCTTCTGTTAACAAAGGAGATACACAATAAGTGAAACATGTATTACAGGGGTAAGTGTTTTGAATTATTCTTAAATAAATGCATATGTTGTCTTCACACTGTTATATCATACTCCAACCAATTTGATTCTACGTGAAATTCACGTTGTTTCAACTTGAAATAACTTTCATTCAACATGATTTGGATTGTTATTTCAATATAAATGACATTTTGCTCTAACTTTACTGCAATGTTAAATTAACATGAATTATAGTTATTTTAAAAGAAAAAAATGTTGTTGGCAAGTTATTGTAAAATCATGTTAAATTAACATGAAACAACAATGAAGCAAAATCACTACTGAAAAATTTAAAATCAACCTTGTTTTGAACGAATTTACATTGATTTTTTTCTGTGTGCAAGTCAAAGCAGGGAACAGCAATTTCACAATTCAGCCTGCCTTTTTCCGTTCGTTTGAAGCTTTATTTTCTTTTCTGGCAATATCATATCTGTGGCATTAAGAAAAAAGAGCTTAAGACTTATTTTTTTAGTTTTGTAATAGAACAATATTAAACTTCAGAGAAGATTTTTGACAACTTTGACATCTTTTTTATTATAAAATCAAGTTTTGGCAATATAAAATTAATTAAAAATTAAAATAAGATTTTGTTTGTCGTGCTTAATTTCCAATTTTTATTCTTGATAAAAACACTGAAATTTATTGTTTGAGGATAAGCTAGTTTCTTTGTTTTTTCCCTTTTAACACAATATTCACTTCTATGCGGTTTTAGTTTTTTTATTGTTAATTCTTTTATATTTCTAATGTCACAGTTCGGAAGGATACATCAGTTTTTATTCCAAATGTTATTGGCCATTAAAGAAGATAAGACAAAAATTATTTGGCTTTAATAATGCGAATTTTGCTGATGACTATTTTTGAAAAGGGAAATTCTCAAGGGTACTATTAACGCAAGTTTAGCTTAAGTCAACTTATGCACTTTTTCTTTTTTGCCACAGATATTCTTCGCAGAGATCAAACCTTTCAGATTTCCTAATATAAAAGGATGGTTTAAACTCTCTATTAATAATTAATCTATACATAGAAAATTTAGCTGGGTCCGCTGCAGTTCAGTAACCTTTTTCAATATTCATTATTTTTTCTCAAAATCAGAGCTGACTCTAAGTATTCTCGGTAATTTTAAGTTTTGTAGTAATTAATCAAAGTTTTACTGCCAAATAGAACCTTTTTATACCCTTTACCAAATGTTGAAAAGAGTATACTATATAACTTTGTCATTCCGTTTGGAAGATCCTATAAAGTATATACATATAAATTCTGGATACTTATGAGAAGGGAAAATCAAATCTTGATGGTCATCTATCCACCCGTCTTTTGAAAGATATGTATAATATATAGCATTCCTGTTAAATGCATATTTTGTTTAAAGTTTGAAGACGAATAAGTAATTTAGCTTAGATTTCTATTGAATTTTTTCAACACAATTTAATAATTCATTTCACAAAAGAAAAAACGACAAAGGTATGTGTGTTAACTCAAAGATTTATATTAATTTATCGGCTGTGTTCTAGAAATCGAAATGGAGTGAAACTGAAATCCAACGATAATTTAAATTCCATTACTATTTACAAAAGGGGTCGTAGTTTATCATGGTTTTAAGTGTTGTTCTTGCAAAAATAATAGATACTTATAGAATGAAGTATATAAAATGGAATATTTTTATGAACCTTCATTGCAGGGTTGTTTTCAAAATATGCTCGATTTTAAATCCACTTCATTTCGATTTCTAGAACACGCCCGTATTTTTTAATGAAAAAGTTCATTTGTTTCTCACTTTAGAATGAGTGTGATTTAAACATATTGTAAGAAGGATAAATCTAATAAAGCTAAATGTAGCAGGTGTCCAAAAATGTATTAATGTAATCGTTCTTTAACAACTTCACTAATTTACCACTTACACAGTGACTATAACATAGTACTTGAAGAAGATTCTCCACCAACAAAATCAAAGAGGGCTACAAGTGGTCCAATGAATACATTTTTTAAACAAGATACTTTGATCGATTCTGTAGAGGAAATTATTTGCAGAAGCATAGCAGGGGATGGAAAGTTTCAAAATATCCAAAGTTGTATTGACTCTTTAAAAATCAAAGTGCCCGAAAGTGAAGAAAAAGTACTATTTTTTTCTAAAATTATCGAAAACAATTCTCGTTATTTATACAATTTCTGGATTTAGAAATATTCGATTAATTTTAAAATTTTATTCGTTTAACCGATTAATTGAACATCCTACAAAACACATTCTAAATTTATTTATATCTGAAAAACGGAAAGAGCCAACGTTTCCAATTAGCTACAACTTACAACATCTGAAAATTTAGGCTGATTCGAAGAATTGTAGTGGCGAAAAATTAATTTATTTATATCTAAGGAACCGTATTTATATAAAATTTATCGTTCTATGTGAAAGGTATATAAGTATAGATGAGTGAAGCACTCCTAATGCAGAAGTTTGTACGTTCTGTTCTGTTTTGAATAAGCGGTTTTGTTTCCTTTTAATTGAAAGCAGTGTTTAAAAACAGTGTTCGAAAATAAACAGTACATTATTTAACGTTCGGCTCACACTCCCAGGAACGATATCTATTTTTTTAAGTGATTGTGTAGACATACACAACCCTTAATACCGTTCGTAGCTATTTTCAAGAAAGAACCGAACATTATATAATGTTCGGTTCTTCGTTAAAAAACAGAACAATTGTAGTGATACTGTAGATAAACATTATATTTTAATGTTCTATACTGTTTTTTTCGTGTATGTATTTTGTTTTTGTAAAATTATTTTTTTTACCAGCCAAAAGGGACGAACATTAACGAGCCGAACCGAACACATTGAAGTTAGTGGATTTTCAAAAAAAAAAAACCGAACGGAATTAAATGTTCACATCTTTTGTTTAGTTTAATAAAAACAGTAATATTTTTGTGTTCGAAAGATGACTAACAGGGAAACGATATTTTTTTTAATGATTTTCAACACAAACACTATAAGCGTTTGTGTTTTCCACATATCTACCGAACCGAACATTAAGAAACGATATTTAGTGTTTATTTTCGAACACTGTTTAAAAATAAACATTAAATATCGTTCTTTAGTGTTCGGTTCGGTAGAACATTTAATATCGTTCTGTTTTTTTTTTAGCCAAAAACTTCGTTGTCTTCGGTTCAGCGCGTTAATGTTCGTTCGTTTTAGTTATGCTTAGTGCCCTTTTGGCTGGTAAAAAACCAAATATTTTTTACAAAACCAAAATACACATTCGAAAAAAAAAATTATTTAAAATAAAAAAAATATAAGCACAATACACACACACAAGCTGTTCGTGTTGCGGTCGTTATTCAACTTTTTTGTTTATTCATTTCTTTATCAATGTAAAAAAAGAAACATTATAGAATATTAAAATTTAATGTTTGTCTACAGTATCAATGCAATTGTTTTGTTTTTAACGAAGAACAGAACAATATATAATGTTCGGCTCTTTCTTGAAAATAGTTATGAACGCTGTTAAGGGTTGCGTTCGCTTCACAAACACTAAAAATAGATATCGTTTCTGGGTGTGTGAGCCGAACGCTAAATATTGCTCTGTTTATTTTCGAACACTCATTGAACTTGTTTTTACTTGTTCTTCCTGTTCTGTTGCAGAGCAATCTGTTAAAAAAAAAAAGGTTTCAACGTTAATTAGAAGCCAAAGTGCGTATGCATTACTTTGTTGTAATATGAGAAAGATGTAGGTTTTGTTAAAAGGATGTCTTTTGACACAAAATTAAATATTTTAATTTTTACGAAAAGTTTTTTTAAACAAGTAGAATCTTGAAATTTATTTCTCATGGAAAATATTAAAAGATTAATGCCCGTTTTCACAACTTGCCAATAGCTAAAAGTAGACTTTAACCGCCCTTATAAAAAGTGTTCCATTATTTAAAGTTTACTTTAATCTAAAGTGAGCGGCAAAGTAAATTAAAGTTCATTCTACCTGGTAGGTTAAAGTAAAGTTGTAATAATGGAACACTTTTTATATGGCCGTCAAAATCATACCTTTTGCTATCGGTAGGTGGTGAAAACGGGCCTATGTCTATTAAAGTATGAAAGCTTTATAAATTGTAATTTAACTTAGACTACACATTTTAAATAATACGAAAATTTATTTTGAAAAGTTTTTTACAATTTCAATGTTTTCTTTTTTTAAAGCAGCTGATTTCTTTCACAGAAATAATAATTACAAAATATTTCCACAGAACGGCAACAAAAAGTAAAAGCTGATAAGGTCTTTACTTGTTAAATTAATACATTTACCAAATCTGTGAGTTAGAATCAATTTAAGCTAGTTTTAGTTAGTTCGCGAAAACTATAATACAACGTAGTTGGAACCAATTTTAATTGAAAACGGCATTCTGACAAAATGTTAGTTGGAACCCTCTTATTCTAAGGAGTCCATTTGGAAATTAAATGTGAAATTAAATAAATTATGACAATCCATAAAGTACAGCATATTCGATATTAGATGAGCATTGTAGACACTAGAAACAAAATGTGAAATTGTATTTTATTGTATTTTATTTTTCTTGTTAATAGAGATCTTATGATTTCTTCATGTTTGTATAAATATCACATTATCCTTAATAATTTAAAAACAAATTTTTATTAACATAAATTGTTTTTCAAATAGCTTAATACCGTGTTCAGATATACCTTTTTTATTGAGTCAATATTCGGTTAATTGACATAATTATTTTTCTGTTCACATATGAGCCGTTTATTTTGAAAGTGGCATTAGTCACTTTTTCAAAAAAAATCGAGTTAATAATAAATATAATCAGGTATGTTCTAGGTTTCGACTCGAATTGAAAACGAAAAATTTTTTGAATCCGCAAAATTCATAAATTGGTGTTCTCAAATCCGCATGTTTTTGTGTATTTGAAATTTTTGTTCGAAAAAACATTAGTTGAACTTAAGATCGCTAATTTGCTAACCGCAGCATGATGGCAACGGAAAATATTTATTAAAATTTATGAAAGCTATAAAGAATCACAGGAAACAATCGCTTCTATAGCGAATTCCCAAAAATTTCAAACTTTTGAACAAACAAACAAATATATTTATAATCGCTAAATTGGTTAAAAAACCAAAATGTCGGTAAAGAACAAAAAAAATTTGCAAAAATAGCGAAAATTCGCGAAAAAAATTTTTATTTCAAACAAGCCATAAAATTGATTAAGAGTCCCTAAAACTATTAGGAATGGCAAAAATTCGGTAAAGATTGCTAAATTATCGGAAATTCGCAAAAATTTGCTAACAGCGGCATGATGACAAAGTCTTCTTTTTATTATAAATCGTTTAAGCTGTAAAGAATCAGAAAAATTACAGGAACAAACCGCTTTTATCGCGAACATGGCTAAAATTCGCGAAAAATTACAAAAATTGAAACAATCCCAAAAACTAGTTCAAGATCGCTTAATCAATTGAAAAAAAACAAATTGTCGGAAAATAACATAAAGAGCGTTAAAAAATTAGCTATAATTACATCAAAATTAATAAAAAAGTCGATATTTAACTTTGGGTTAGTTAGGGCCTTTTGCGTTTTAGGTAACGATATATTTTTGATTAAATTGGATAAAGACCGTTCTAAACTAAAAACTAGATCTTTTTTTTTGGTTAAAAATGTTATCACATATGTGAATTAAAGTCGATTCGTTTTACTTTCACGAACCCCTTACTACTCTAATTGAAAACGAATAAAAACATGTGGATGTGAAATGTAGAACACCAAAAATGCTAAAGTAATCCACTTTCGAGTGGATTCGGATTCTAGAACATACCCGAATAATAAATAATAATAATAAATAATAATAAATACTGAGAAAAATATCATTATCATGATGTATCAAATACAAGTGAATCTTCTCGAAAGTTAGCATCCATATTTTTAAACGTGTTAAAACGCAAACCCTTAAATATCTCGACTTAAAAACCGAAATGACTTATGCCACTTTCAAAATAAACGGCTCATATACACAATTTAGCTAACTCAATTTATATTACTACTACATACAACTTTCAACGTAAACAAAAAGGTACATGTATAAGAAAATGTAAACAACTTTTGACGTCTTTAAGGAATAAACATCTGGTTTTTTCGCAGACCAAATGGATGGGCCTTTTTTTTGGTTGTAATTTCAATTGCCAAATGTCAAAACACTGTTTAGTAAGTTGTGTTTTGCTTAATAAACACACTTGTTACAGTGTCGCATTTTAATTTTACTCAATATTTATAACAATTTCGTATTAATTGAGCAATAACTAAATTGCAATTTTGTATGGAAAATTGAGCTCAATAATGGCATTTATTGCGTAAAACTCAATTAAGGTGCATATCTGAACACGGTATAAGTAAATATGCTTTCTTGTTCACAAATAATTTTTTTGCTCAATCGTTAAGTATTAGATATTAAATTTAAGTAAAAATACTTAAAGGCGTACTTAAGAAAGCATATTTTCAGTTACGTTCAACTTAAATACTTTGCCACTTGAAAACTTTAAACTATAAGAATTATATCACTTTATCCTCGAAAGAAAATTGAATTCTTACAAGTATTTACTGCAGTGAGTTTATCTTAAGATTCAGGACTAAAGCCATTATAACGCGAAAATAAAATGACTTAAAAAAACACACAAGAGTCGCAAAGCAGCCATATAAAAAGGAACTCTCACAGATACACACACTCAGACAGAGACTTAAGTTCAAAAACACTCACACCCACTGCCATAAAGTTATGAGACTTTAAACTAAGCAAAGAATATAGAATCCTTATTTTTTCCTATAATTGTATATTTGTATGTGTATAAAGTAAACGATAGTATGAGAAAAGGTTAAGAGATTTTAGAATTTATTGTGAGTAAATAGAATTTGTAGAAAATGGAATTTAGATAAATTGGCTTCTTATACTAAGCTCAACATTTAAGTTAGAAGTGTAAGAAAAAGTATAATTTTTTTTTTTTTTTAAATCTTAATAAACTTCTTACATAAGAAGGACAAAAAAAATGCATTTTTATTATTTTCTATTTAAATTGTTAGCTGCAAAAAAAAAGCAAGTGAAAAAATACACTCGCAAACAAAGTGTGGAAAGAAGGATTTGCCTGTATTTGAAATCTTAGAAATTCAATCTTTTGAAATGTTTTACGGCATTACAGCTACAATTTTAATGTTGCAAAATGGTAATGTTAATAGTAAATGCTACGAAATGGAGCTTTCATGCCAAATAATACTATAAATCCTTATCAATAAGGCTTTTGCTCTACAATTCGTAGCTTTTTCTTTTGTAGTTTTCTTAGATTTTTTTTTTTTTTGGTATTTTGTCTAGTTGTTGCAAAAACTACAAGTCTTCGTTCTATTCAGAACGTGTTAAATGGCAAAGGAAACGGAAACTAAAGTCTTAAAGGAAGTTCAAGGAAGAATGCAAAAAATATAAAGCACAAATATATGCGAAAAGTCAATACTAACAAAAGTACTCTAAACTAAATTCCAAATGTATTCTTAAATAAAATGTTTTTAATTCAAATCAGAATTTTTTCTTTTTTTTTAAAGAAAAAGTGCTCAATTTTTGTTGCATTTTTTAATTTTAGCATTTCTGCAATAAAATATTCATTTAGATTTTAATAATTTACTCACAATTTTTCATATACACAGATATTAACATTAAAAATTGTTATATGTTTTATGATAAGGAAAAAATTAAGATAAATTTGCAAAAGTTTTTCTTTTTCGAATAATTTATTCATCGCGTGTATTTATTTTGCTTTTTATTTTTATATTTGAATATTTTTAACATGAATAATCCATTAAAAATTTTATTTGCTTATTAACTAAAAATTTCAGGTAATTTTTAATGTTTGCAGGAGCGTATGATGAATTACGTTAATAACGTTTTAAAGGAAATGTTTGCTTCAATCGGGATTGATTTTAGAAAATCCCGGGATTTCGGGATTTTTTGGGATTTTTTTTTATATAAACAAAACTTTTTATTTATTTATGAATTTTTCAAAAGGTATTATATATGGGCAAATCCCAGAAACAGTCCACCAACCAAAAATTTTTCAAATGAATTTTTTTAAATGGAATATAAGACTAGATGTATAATTTCATTTTTATATTAAAAAATATGTTTTTCAATGATCATTAATGCAATAATTTTTACCAAATCCTACCCCACTGCTGATTTCTTAATGTTATACGTGAATTTAGCATTATTTTAGGTGATTTTTGTGCTTAAAATAGCACTTACAGCAGACTTATCAAAATATAAATTTCGTTAAAAAAAAAGTTGATATTCATTAGTTAAGAAATGCAATTTATAAAAATATCATTTGTTTTGTTAAAGTAAATTAAATATAATAATAAAATACTACTGGAAAAACTGTAGCGTGCGTTATGTAGCGTGCGTCACAAAAGGTTCACGGCTTTTGTCAAAAAATTACAACATTTTTTGACTGCGAATAAGTGCGTTTAGAATTCTCTTATAGTCATCTTTCTTTTAGGAATTAGATTTTGTATACCTTTTCATGCCAAATTCGCTAAAAATTAGAAAACACACTTCAACCTTTGAAGTTACTTCCACTTTTTGTAGCGTGCGTCACAAAACTTTGTGATCAATTATTTCGCAACAAATACTTGCTAAGAAATTATGATATATGCCATTCGTAAGTACATATTATTATCACTAAATACTATATATAAGTTGAAGCTTTCTTTTTTGAAAGACCAAAAAATGTTTATTTTTCAATCAGAAAACGCATGCGAATGTAGCGTTCGTCACGCAGGATTTGCCCATATATAAAGCTTAGTCTAGACGATATGTTGAATCAGCAAATGTATGCTTGCACTCATATGCTTAAATATTATAACAAATGCCTCTATCAGCATATTCAATATGTAAGGTGTCTATACGATATGCTGAAAATACTAAATTTTTCAAATTCATCATATGCTAGCAAATGATATTTCAACAAATAAGTTAGCATACAATTTTTTTGTCTACACGGTATGTTAAATTTCGTATGCTGTTATGTATGTTGAGTAAAGAGAACATTTGTTTAAAAATTAAAAATTCATTTGACAATTCTCTTTATACTCTACACCACAATTAGTTGTGAAGAGGGTATATTAAGTTTGTCGTTCGGTGTGAAACTTTTTTATTGTTCATCTCAGACCCCATAAAGTATATATATTCTTGGTCAATTTAGCCATGTCCGTCTGTCTGTCCGTCTGTTGAAAACACGCTCACTTTCTAACAACTCAAAAAAAATGAACAAACTTGGTGCCAAATTGCTTGAAGTTATCCTAAGCAGTTCGGGATGAGATAAGATTTTGCAAAAATGTGTTTTATTTGACTGGAAATCACGCTGTTAAATTTCGTGAAGATCCGTCCATAATTTACCCTAAGCCCCATATAAACACTACTCCCGGAAAACAGTTTAGTACGCCTAAAACCATAACAAATTTTGGCTCGTCACAGTTTAGTACACCTAAAACCATAATTAATAATGCTATCATAACAGAAATTGGTACGTCACAGTTTTAAAGGACTAGAAATGACGCTGTGAAATTTCGTGATGACCGGTCCTTAACTTACCCTAGGCCCCATATAAACCCTACTACCGGAAAACAGTTTAGTCGCCTAAAACCACAATTAATAGCAAATCGTCACAGTTTAAGATAATAATAACATCATACAGATATTACTCCTTAAACATTCTAACTGTCGGTGGTATCAAAGATTCGGCACAGCCGAATATAGCACTCTAACTTGTTTTTTATTAGTTTATTTAAAATTTGTTATCAATTATCGCCTTTATTGCAAACATGAATAGTTTTAGTGTATTTAACACTTAAAAAGTAAGAGTGCTCTTTTGGGCTGGGTCAAATCCGCAAAAAAATTTAAAATATTTAAGGACTGGATTGATCTTAAAATTATTAGTAAAGTCTCACAGTTTATTAATTTATTTCAGTGCTACCCCTATGGTAAATTATGTGCAGACCAGCAGAATGTTTTATGGATTCATTTGATACCCACACCACCATAGTGTCTGTAACACCTAAAAATATTGGTCCTATAACCATCGTTTAGCATACCGATCAACTCAATCGCTATCTAAGTCGATATAAGGATATCCGTCCGGCCGGCTGGCTGGCTGGCTGTCCACTTTGTAGTGCGCAAAGTACTTGTCGCAATAATTTGATAAAATTTGGTACATTGGTTCTAATTATTTATTGTATTAAACGATGAGGAACGGTCCATAATTTCTCAAAGATCCCATAAAAGCTTCTTTCCGAATAAGAGTCTTTGCGCTCATAAACCATGTTCTATGTTGGTATTAAGACTAAATCTGGGTCAAAAAGTTTTATTGTAAATGTAATCTAATCTAATCTAATCTAATCTAATCTAATCTAATATAATCTAATCTAATCTAATCTAATCTAATCTAATCTAATCTAATCTAATCTAATCTAATCTAATCTAATCTAATCTAATCTAATCTAATCTAATCTAATCTAATCTAATCTAATCTAATCTAATCTAATCTAATCTAATCTAACCATAATGTCCTTTAAAATGTTGATCGGTTGAGTAATTTTTAGTATTAAAAACATAAATAAGACCAAATTTCAATACAAAACACTTGTATGTTTTAACCGTTTTAAAGTCCCGCTTTCTACGGGAGCTGTAGTGAGTTTTTTTTTGCCGATTATCACAAAATTGCATCGTGTTATTTCTAGCCACTTAAAGCTAAATTGGACTATATTTTTCCACAAAATCAATATTTTTACGGTTTTGCCGTATTTAAATGATTTCCCAGAGTGGGCTTTATACGGAGCCTATGGTAAAATGTAGGCCGATCTTCTCTTAATTTAGTTGTGTGATTTCTAGTTTTATGAAAATATGACCGACCAGATTTTACTATAATAGCGTTTTTCGGTTCGTCTTAGGCATATTTAAGTATTTCCGAGAATGGATTTAACATGGGGCCTATGGTCAATTATGGAGCGATCATCTTAGTGTAATATCTAGTCATAGAAAGTTCTTGCACAATTAAATAGCAATCGGTTCATTCTGTCGCGAATTTTTGTTAGTTTCTTTAACAGAAATAAAAAAAAATTAAGTGTGTTGGGGTTCTGGTTTTAAAGAAGAAAATATACTCAGCTGAGCGAAGTCGTTGCATGATAAACCATTAAATTAAGAACCCTTATGTACAGTCGAAGACCGGCAATAAGGAAAAAATTTATTAAGCGAAGCTGATGTTTAATAGTTAATACCTATATTGAAGTAATTACATAAAGTATATTAAATATTACCACATGTGTACTCAAACCTATTATATTAAAGGCTAGATTACACTATTATACTTTGTATTAATACATGTCAAAAACTCAAGTAATATGACAAAGTGTGATAGTGTGAATGCAATGTGTCACGAAAATGACAAGTATTATGAAAAAAGTTTGACATCCCATACGACTTCATCGTTTTTTGAAAAATTTCTAAACAATAATACTTTTCATTGGATCAGGGTTGCATTTTTTTTCATGCGTGAGTGTTTATACTTTGTGTGATGGTGTGAACACAAACTGTCATGTTACATTAGATTTTTTGACAGTCGCATCAAAACTCATTAGATTTCTATCTCACAAAGTATTATGGAATACGTAAGACTTGTGAGATAGTGTAATCTAGGCTTAAACAAAAAGATTTATTAGAATATAAATGGTTAACTTTAATAGCTTCAGAATTTTTTACGCTACTGTACCGTGCATTATATTATATGAAAGCTTGAAGATTTCTCTAGAAAATATTATATGTAAATAAAAATACCTTATATCGACAAAATTTTGAGATAAGAGCCATTTTGACAAATTACATTAGTAACTTAAAATATTTTTTGAAATTGGTTCTTAATGGGTTTATAATTCGGCATGTTTTATAAACCACGTGAAAGGTATTTGGAAACATGCTTCAGCGCTATCCATATTGCTGAGATCAAATTTATTCTTCACGAGATATTGGTTAATAATTTTTCAACTTTTATGATTTATATCTCTAAAACAAAGTTCGCAATGCAATTTTTGGTTGCCGATGAGGCTGTAGGAAATATCGCCCAAAGAAAAATGGCCCAAAAAAATAAATGAAAAATCGCCCAAAAAAATTGCATGTACAATTGGGCCTGAATTCATATGAAAAGTGACCCAAAATTTTTGGGCTATTTTTCGTTATTATTGGGTGATTTTTCGTTTTTTAAATTAAATTTCCGGCCTTCGTTCGGAAACAAGGCAGATTTTAGAAGCTTTACTTAGCGAAAGCGGTACTTGTTATACCATAAAGCAAAAAATCCTTGCGCCCGCCCAAAGGCCGTCTGCGCAGAGAAGCTTTAGTTAGCGAAGCCGGTCTTTGTTATATCATAGAGGAGAAAATCCTTGCGCCCGGCCGAAGGCCGGCTATGCAGAGAAGTTTTAGTTAGCGAAGCCGGTTTTTGTAATACCATAGAGTAGAAAATACTTGCGCCTGGCCGAAGGCCGGCTATGCCGAGACGCTTTAGTAAGCGCTGCCGGTATTTGTTACACCATATGACAAAATGTCCATTTGCAAAGTGCCTTAATGCCCACGGACGTTATGACATTTTCAAAAGTGTCACAGTGTCCATGGACATTACGACACTGGACTTTATGATGTGCCACCTTGCAGAAAGCTATATTCTGTTTTGAGTAATTGATTATAACTATGCAGTGATTAATTAATATTTAACTATTGAATAGTGCACAAAGTTTGGCGGAGGGCTCAAATAGGTATTACTGTCCATACTGTCGCGCAGCTGTTGAAGATACAATGCGATTTTTTACATAAAACTTACATTTGTATGTTACTAAATTTATATGAATAATAAACACTGTCTTGCAAAGTGGGTAATTTTTAAATTTTTTTTTTTTTTTGGGTAATTTTTCATTTTTATTTTGGGCCCTTTTTCGTTTCTTTTGGGCAAAATTTCATATATAACTCTTTGGGTCATTTTTCATGTTCTTTTGGGCGATTCTTCATTTGGGCGATTTTTCATTTTTTTTTTGGGCCATTTTTCTTTGGGCGATTTTTCCTACAGCCTGCCGATGAGCTAGATTTCTTGATAAGTTCCGGGGTTATGTAAAAAATTAAACAAGTAATTGAAAGAATACCAATTTTTATCTATTTTATATGCTACCAAATTTGCCGTATGCTGACTTTCAACAAATAACATATTTGTCAACATAAGTAGAAAATTTGTTGAAAAGTAAAAATATTGTGTCTAACTAAAATTGTGAACAAACGTTTGCTGACTTCGTTAACAAATGCCTGTCATATGTTGGTAAGCATACGTTTGTTGAAAAAATTTGGTGTCTACCAGAGAACTGCAAAATCACAATTTTTCTTGATTTATTCATACGCTAAAATTTACATTCACTCTTTGCTTGAAAAACAAAGTTCAACGTTGGTAATTTTTACATCGTTTCGTACACATTTGATTTTTGAACTTATTCGTTTTTTGTTGAAAATGCTTTATTTGCATTTTTGTTGCTCACGCAATATAACACAGCTGTGTAAATTCAAAAGAACACATACTTATACTTTTGCAGTCAAGTAGTCATTGTCCACTCGATGAGATGCTTGTTAACATTAACAACAATAACAACAATAAACCACTCTCATGCTTTGTTAAAATTAACAACAATAACAAGAATACATTGTACCTACATATAAAACTACTGTACTTTTTAAGATAAAAAAAAGTCTGTTTCTATGGAAATTGTTTGTGTGTATGTACCTACATAGTTTCATTTAATTTTTTTTTTCTTGTACTTCATAGTTAATGCTAAATGAATACATGAGTAATAATTGCTTCATTTCTGGCTTTTTTGTTTGTATTTTTTTTCTTTACCAAAACAATCATTGTCCCAAAGAACACACAAACATCTTTATTAAAAAACGAAGCTAACGATTGTATAAATAACAAAGCACGATGTGCAATATTTGAATGACTGCAAACCAGCAGCGAATATTTGCGGTTGCGTAAGTTGGATTGTATGACCGCAAGCGAGTGTATTTGTTGTTCTTGATTAAATGCGATTTTTTTCAATCGCATAAAGCTGTTCTCTGGTGTCTACACGATATGTTGGCGCTGAAAGCAAATTTTTCAACATAAATTTGCTGATTCAACATATCGTGTAGACTAAGCTTAACATATACTTTTAAAAAAGAAAAATAAGAATTATAAAAATTAAAAATACAACTGAAATATAATTATATTCAAAATTTTTAATTTTTTCGAATTTATTCTATGAGCTAAATTTCAGTTATGTATTTTATAAAGCTTTTGTAATAGTTCTATTCCTACAATTTTTCAGAAATGACTTTATACACTACCAGACTATTATATTGTATTTTCTATTTACATTTTACCTTAGCCTTCCGTTGGAAAGCAATGAGGTATATTGAATGTACAGAAAAATTTTTACAATCAATATACCTCATTGCTTTCCAACGGAAGGCTAAGGTAAAATGTAAAAAGAAAATACAATATAATAGTCTGGTAGTGTATAAAGTCACTTCTGAAAAATTGTAGGAATAGAACTATTACAAAAGCTTTATAAAATACATAACTGAAATTTAGCTCATAGAATAAATTCGAAAAAATTAAAAATGTTGAATATAATATAAAGTTACCTTCGGAAGGAAATAATTCCCAGTTTCTATCTGAAATATAACTTTTAATAATTTTTTTTTTTTTTGTATAGAGTATAAAAATTCAATAAAAACGAACAAAGGTTGATATAATAAAAATTCCGGGATTAATAAAAATAAATCCTGGGATTCGGGATTTATCAATCCCGAAAAATCCCGGGATTTCCCGTTAGGCATCCCTTCTACGTAGTCAAGAATTAACGATGTATAACACAGAAAAAATTATCAGTAGTGTTTTATCAATTAAAAAATTGTTAAAAAGTATTTAAATTTAACAAATGTGATAATTGAATCAATTATAATTTTGATTTAGTTAACATTTTATTTATTTTTTTTTAAATAAAATTTTAATTAAAATATAAATTACATAGCAAAAAATGTTAATTGATTTTTTCGTTTAAAATAAAATAATTTACACTTGCATAATTGTTAAAACGTGAGCAGAGCTGTAAATGAATCATTCATTTTTGAATTAATTCGTGAATCATTCATGCATTGAATTAGCAAATTTTGAATTAATTCTTTTCACACAATTAAATGAATTGAATGAATTTTGAGTCAATTCAAATGAATTAGACAGAAATGAATTACAATTCGTTTTCCAATTTAAATGAATTTGCAAAATGAATTGCAATTCGTTTCCAATTCAAACGAATTTCTTAAAGAGAATTGCAATTCATTTTACAGATTCATTTGAATTGATTTTGAATTTATTCAAACTGAATTAGAAAAAAGAATTAGCAATTCATTTCCAACTCATTTGAACTGAATTGATTGAAATTTGAATTTATTTTGCATTGGAATGGAATTGTCAGATAGCGACAAAATAGGAATTAAATTATAAGCTATAGGCGAAAATCCTATCAAAATGGAAAAATTTTGTTTATTTGCTAAAAGAAACTTAAATTTTTATTTTTATTAAGAAGTGTAAAATATTATTAAAAGTGTGTTTAACAATAATTTTTTGTTTAAGAAATCTCATAATTGTTTATTGTGGAAAATTTATTTTTTTTAAATTCAATCCAATTTTAAAGATTTTAGCAATTTTGAATCTCAACAACATTTTTTGCTGTCAAAGCTATGTTCGTTTACTCGAAATTCTTACTACTTTTACTACAATTGGAAAATTTGTTTACTTTTTGTATTAAAAACTTCAAACTGCAATAATATAGTAAATTTTAGAAATTCCCCCTAGATCTGCTCTTGAATTTCATTGATTGCAAGTCATTTTTGATTTCATTCATTTGAATTACAATTCATTTAATTAAATTCAAAATCAATTCAATTCAAATGAATCTGTAAAATGAATTGCAATTCACTTTAAGAAATTCGTTTGAATTAGAAACGAATTGCAATTCATGTTACAAATTCATTTGAATTGGAAAACGAATTGAAATTAATTTCTGTCTTATTCATTTGAATTGACTCAAATTTCATTCAATTCATTAATTTGTGTGAAAAGAATTAATTCAAAATTTGCTAATTTATTAATGAATTAAAATCAAAAATGAATGATTCATTTACAGCTCTGAACGTGAGCTATATTTTATTAAATCAGTTAACGCATTTTGTTTGAAACGGCAGTTTCTTGATAATTTTTTTAAATCAAATTAAAAATATCATTTATTTAAAAAAAAAAGAAATATATTTACAATTTAAAATTTTAAAATTTTGGTAATATGTATGTGCAAAAATTTAACTTTTTTCTGTGTAAGTAATATAATTTCTAGTGTGAATACAAGGGTCATGGGTTCATGAATACATTCTGGGCTGGTCGAACACATTTATTCTAAAATCATAAATTGGGTTTAGATGCTTTCCCGACGTAATTTTGACTTTGCAACCCCTTCTGAATTGAAGGCTTATATCCGTCCTTGGACAACTCTATCAATACTAATCATTCGTCACAGACTGGGGCCGCTGGAAGGGATTTGTAAGAGAACAAAATAATTCAGAACTTTTATAATGAAAATAAAGAATACGCTGTCTTAGAGCTTTAGTAAATATTGATCAAAATTGCTGAGCTTAAAAAACTATTTGCTAAATTTCAATATAAATCTACGTACGCAATTAGGTATGCAGTACGTATGATTATTATAATTCTTATAATATTAAGTATACGACGGGGCGTAATGTGACCCCTGGATATATGGCCCCAAAAAGAAAATTAAGAATTATGGCCCGCCCCAAAACAACATCACGAATTTTTGGGGCATTTTTTTTTTTGTACTTATTTGATTTTTCTCTTTGGTTTGTTTTTTCATTTTAAGGCGGTGCATTTTATGGCCCCAAAAAATAAATGAAAATGGACCCCAAACTAAGGGCCTTTTTCAAAATGCCATATGACCCAATTTTTAAATGAAAAATTAATCCAAAAATATGAAAAATAGCCCTAAAAATTAAATTATATATGACCCTAAATTTGAGATAATTCTTCATTATAAATAATCACCTCTAAATTTTTAATGAATTTTAACCACAAAAAAGTCAAAGTTCAAAAAAAAAAAACACAAAGAAAGTTATATTAAAATTTGGGTTGGGTTCATATGCAAGAAATCTTAAATCCCGGATTTCAAAATCCCAAGTTTAAAAATCCAGAATTTCAAAATCCGAATAATTATAGTGTTTATCGCACGGTGGATAGTATTGATAAACCTTTGGCAAGGCGCAAGGACTGTTTCTTCTATGGTATAACGAACACTGACTTCGCTTACTAAAGCTTCTCTATATAGCCGGACTGCGACCGGGCGCAAGGATTTTATTCTGTGTGGTATAGCAAACCCCGGCTTCGCTAACTAAAGCATCTCAGCATAGCTGGCAATGATTTTCTCCACCTTGAGTAAGAATTCGGTGTTGTGATACTATCCCTAAAAGTTTTTATATAAAATTTTATAAAATGTTTTAGGGTCATTTAAAAAAATAGCCCCAAAGTAAACATTGTGATTTTATATTGGGCTATTTTGGTTCCTTGTTGGGGTGTTGGGGTAATTTTTAATTTTACTTAAAATGCAAAAACACCCTAGCGAAAAAATCAAAAAAAAAAACCCCAACAAATTGCACCAAAATTACTTGGTGTTGTGTCTCATGTAACATTTTGGGGCCATTTTTCATTTTCTTTTTGGGGCCATACTTCCTGGCGTCATTTTGTGCACCGCTGCATTATGGGTGAAATAAAATGAAAAAGGACTTTCAATTTATAGTGCAAATTGAAAGAAATGAAAAATGGCCCCAAAAGTCAATATACAATTTTAGAGTGACATATATATCGATACCTTCCCATAAGAATGTATTAAGCGACACTTTTTTCGAAAATGACTTTTTGATGTGGAACTATACAAGAAGTTAAGCGCCACAGTTTGGCCTGGGTTTCGCTGCCCTATCATGGATGCAAAGGAAACTAGAGAGAAAATAAAATTGTATTAAACGTCAAGTTTTCTCACTGGAATAATATTGCACCCTGTAATTTGTATTATCAGCCAAAGAAATTATGCTAAGCCACATTTTTAAATATGTTTTGCATTCTGAAAATCGCTTTCCAAATATGTTCCTTTCAATAAAATACACAAATAAATAACTAAATGAGACATTTTTTTTCGTTTCCTACACAATTTTAGAAATGTCGCTTAATACATTATTATGGGAAGGTATCGATACATATATATATAACATTTTTTCAAAATTCACGATGTTAATTGTGAGTCACACTTTAACGTCCAGTTTTTTGCCCAACTTAATTTGTCGTATCTTTTTTTCAGTGTTTGACAATTTTAATCATAGAGAGGTACACAATTGAACAGCGCGTTGAGATTGTTGAAAACTTTTACGAAAATGGGCGTTCAAATCAAAATGCATTTCGAGCACTTCGTGATTTTTTTGATCATCATAATGAATTTGTAAACAAGCAGCATGTAAGAAAATGAGAACTTACGAGTGATTGTTCAAAAGCCAATGCATCCACAAAGAGCTTTAAATTTTAAAACAATCCTTTTAATGAAGAAGACCGTATTTTGAAACAGGATGAATTAATCATTAAGGAAATTTTCTTTAAAATCCAATTGCAGAAATACTGAATAAGATACACAAGGTAGAAATTCACTTTTCTAAAACTCTCGACATACTAAATTACCAGCGTATAGAAAAAGCGAAATTTTACCAACAGTTTTGTTTAAAGTAAAACTTACCCAGCGTATGAGTAATATTTTCTTATTTTTATTAATTATACGTCTGGTTAAAAAAAAAATTTTTAAATGTTGAAATGTGAAACAGTTTCAAAAGCTAAAAGTAATTGAATACATTTTATTATATAAAATTGTTTAATTTATAAAATATACATGTATACGCAACCAATTTTGTCCAATCATTTAAATATTTTCCAAAAAAATTTTTATTCGTTGAAAAAAGAAAATCATATATTCCTTCAACAAAAAAGGTAAAATAAATTTTCAGTAAATCGCTCAACAATTACATTTTTTTGTGTTCTTGTTGTTTACAACTCCATTTTTTATGGCTTCATACAACAAATTATGAAAAAATCATAAAATTTCACACATTCCAGAAAACCCTTAAAACAAATTGTTTATTTGTAAATTGTGTAACTGTTGTAGAGAGTATATTTTCTATAGGGTAAAAGTTTCTGGCAAAAAAAAAGTTTAATTCATATCAACAGGTGGTGCAAAGATCGGAAAAAAATAAGTTTTATCTTTGTTATGGTTAGGAATTGCACGCATAAGTAAGGAAAAGTTAAGTTCAACACGAATTATTAGAATTTTACTTCGATGTGGGAGCGATCTATGATATATCGAACCATGACCGTAAGTTTTAGGCTTTTTCATAACATCTTGTACGTTTAAGGTTTGACCGTCTTCAGATGGAAATTTTGTCTATTTATTATTTTTCTTTCAGTGCTTAAATATATTATGTAATTTTTTAAATCTTCATTTAAGGTGATGTGTTTTCTAAAAAAACGTATCTTCTTAAATTGAAACAAATATAAATAGGAAAGTTCAGTTTTTGGATATATAGCGCGAGAACTCTTTTTCAGTTAGCTTTAACTGGTATCGCAAAGTAAAAAAGAAAATTTTTATGTTGGTATACACAAAAGGAATTTTACTGATAACTTTGTTTGAACATATTAATTGGTATCTGTCTTACTGTTCCAGTCCAACGAACTATGAAGTATTATATAAGAGTAATTTTTAATATTATTCAGCACAAATGTTTATTTTAATATTTTAATTTGCACATTGAATTGTGGAATCAGGTCTAATATTTATTTTTAGCCGAAATGCAGTCTTCGTTTTTCTATTCTTACACAGAAAAAATTATTTTTCCAATGCAAACAAAAAATTTGTAGAATCAAACAATTTCTTGTCTAGAATCGGTCCTATAAACAAATTCGGATATTCAAACAATTTATTTGCATTTTGTTTATTGGAAAAAACACCGATTTTTTCAAGCCAATATTTTAACTGAATCAAACAAAAAGTTTACTGAAATTCATATAAATTTCAAACAAATAATTTTGCTGAATCAAACAAAAAAGTTTTTGCACAAGCAATGAATGACACGAACACAAGCAAGCACTGTTGGAGAAGATGAAGCAGAGGAAAGCGGCTTTGAGACACATGTTTTTGTTGGAATAATTTTTGAACGAAGTCTGAATGTTTTTCTTCATCACTTACTATTGCTGCATCCTTTGCTTATGAAGAAGAAATGTAAACAAAATCGGTAGCAGACCGACTCGATATGTTTTTCGTCATCATTCCATTTTTGTATTTGATGTATTTAAGTAGACAGTTTGAAAAAATTGAATACGGGATTTTGTTTGTTTTACCAACTTTGAAACCAACCAAAAATTTATTTCGTTTTCTTTTATGATGTTGTTGTTTCTGTTGTTTAAAAGGAGTGAAACGTTTTTTTTACCTGCTATTTTGTTGTTTTTTACTACAAACCTCGCCATGCTATTTTATCATTTTTCTTATTGCTGTACTTTTTTAACGCGTCCAAAAATAGACTGCATGTGTTTTTTGTTGTAGTTCTTATATTTCACATAAAGAAGTGTTGCTTACGATCAAATAAAAAATGCAAAAAAAAACGACAACATTAAGGAGCGTTAAATATTTCATACAAAATTTTGAAAACTTGAAACCAAAATAACCGCGTATATTATATTTTTGAATAGATGTCAACATTTTTGTTGCTTAAGTAAAAATCAAACAAAAATATTAATTGAATCAGTAAAAAAATTTGTAGAAATCAAATAAAATTTTTCAACAAGCGTTTGTTTGAAAATAATTTGGCAATAACTTGTTCTGTGTAGTGTAGCATTTCCAAAACCATCATTCAACTTCTCATGAATATTTAAGTAATTCTCCTGCTTTTTAATAAGTTCCTATACTTAAAAACGAATAAACGTAGAAAGTTCGATAGCTTCATATAAATCTTCGATGCGTTCATATGTTTGATAAAGATTTTAAAGTGTAATAAGCAGTGTTAGAAAATAAACAGAACATTATATAGCGTTCGGCTTACACACCTAGGAACGATATCTATTTGTTTTAGTGTTTGACGAACACAACCCTTTAGACGAACACAACCCTTAATACCGTTCGTAACTATTATATATATTAAATAAATTCTTCCATTATGCCATTAGAGTCCTGTTTTAATTTTTAAAATGTTTAAACACCTAATTGTTTCGGTTTATTCTGTTGTCAGGCCATCAACTAACTCATCCTGGCTAAGGTCAGCACCGAACATTCTGCAAAAAAGTGCATTTCCGAATTTCTTAATTTTCCTTTTTTGTACTGTATTTTTAGAAGGAAATATACATATTGTATAAAAAAAGATTTCAAAGCACAACTTTTCTGGTCCACTTTTGTAACTTTTTTGGTAAATCTGGTACAGACAACGCTGTAAAATTTTAGAATGTTGCATTGTAGAATACATTTAAAACACCGAGTTTCTTTGCAACTGTCATTTTGGAATTCACCCATAATTAAAAACACAAAAAATAGGGTTTAATACTACAAAACAAAGTATACTCAAAAAATTCAAAATTTTGTTACTTCAGTGAATCGACTTAATTAACCGATCAGTTAATTGGGTAGTAATTAATCGGTTAACCGATTAACGGTTAACCGAATGAAAGCCCTAGTATGTATTGTGCATATGTTTTGCTTGTGTAAAATTATTTAAATGGTTTTTTGTGTTTTTTTCGTATGTGGATTTTGTTTTTGTAAGGAAATGTTTGATTTTTGTTTTACCAGCTAAATCAGCGCAACGCGCAACAGACACGAACGAACATTAATGAGCTGAACCGAATGAATGGCTGTAACATTTTCGATTTTTTTTTTTTTTTTTTAGTTAAAAATAAATACAGAATTTGAAAGACGACAAACTGAGAAATGTTATTTTTTTAATGATTGTCTACACAAATACTACTAGCGTTTGTGTTTTCCAAAAATCTACCGTACAGTACTTCTTTCTCTTCATCTCTATGGCAGCCATGTTTGAAGCGTCGTAATTAACCTTAACAAATCATTCAAGAGATATATGCCATAAATGAACTTCAACAAGTATACAGAAACTTTTAGCACCACTTTTGTAAATGAAGCTTAATAATCTCTTATTTATACAGCAAAATGTCCATTTCTAAAACTCACTTTTACTTAGAGATTATACATTAAAAGACGGGACAAAATTTTTGACATATTGCTATAATGCTACCATAACAACTACCGAAAATGCGATTACTACCCTTTTGCTTTGTGGGAAAATTTAAATCAAACTATTCGCCCTAGAGATTTCATTACAGGCCAGTGATAAGTAACACCTACAAACCTTCAACTTGTCACTCTTTTAAGGGTCAAATACAGTTGTCAACTGCTTGTCCAGCAGGCGAATTTACTCGTTAAAGCGTTCTGGACGATATATTCGCCGTAATATCTAAATTGTTTTATTTTCCATACAGCATCGTGGGTGTGACACATACAAACACATTTTCACTAATACTAACACAATGCTTGATGAGTATTTTGATCAGTGTATTTGGGCCTTAAAACATTTGTTCTGTTTTTTTAGTTTGCAAAACGCTTTAGATAAAAAAGAATTTAACTTTTTTTTTGCAATATAGTTTTAGGTTATCATATGGACGGACTTGACCGACTGCACTCCTTAGCTTAGCTAAAGCACATGAGGAGTCAGACCGCTTGGAGTAACATAAATCAAAATTGCGTTAAGCAATCGAATGCTAGGGCTCTTGAAGATTTCGTATTGTATTAGTCTTAGGTACTCACCAGACTTATCTGATACAACGGAAGTCAGTAGCCCCGGTGACACGGCACCAGTCTGACTTTTACATACTACTTTTTGTAAAAAGAATTTTTTTTTGCCACGAAAAGATCGCTTTTTATGAGTATTTTTCTTGAGTTAAGATGTTTCTGGCTTTAAGATATGTTCTGTAATAAATACATTCTTAGTGGAGTGAGAGTGTTGTGCGTTCGTGTTGGTGTTGCAGCGAGGACTTAGTAGTCTTCTTAGCAGAAAGTAGATTGCGTTGGCTCTAGCACGACAGTAAAGTCTTGGATTCGAAAGGTTTGTGAAAAGTCTGATCTATTTTTTATTATTTTAATTTTAAGAGTGTGATTTTAACTTTTAGCTTATTAAATTAAACCATTTAATAAACTATATTAAAAAATTGTATTCCTAGATTTCCAACTATCCTATTAGAAACTTAGAAATTTGACTGCAAACATATTTAACTGCAAAAATAAAGTCTTGCACCAATTGTACCTTACATGGAAATTTCAAAAAACCTTGTTTTTAATGCGCCGTAGTGTCGTACGAGCCATTCCACACTGAGCAGTACGCATTCTGTAAGATGTTTCTGGTGTTACGTTAACATTTTGCTCTACTCGTCCAATATTTTTCACAGTACTAATGAAACGTGGTCTACCGGTTCGTGGCAAATTTCTTACGGTGCCTTGTTGGTGGTGAGGTAAACTTAGCAACGAATCATTGGTTCAGTAGGCAAAACTTTCGCGTTAAAATGCCGACGAAATGCTTGCGTTAAAATAATTTATTGCTGCCTTCTGTAATAAAATTCTGGTTGTTCATTCAGTTGTGAATCTCTCCATTATTTAGTCTCTAGGTGTTATTTCTATAATATGAAAAAAAATAAATAAATTAAAAACGAAAAAGTTCTTACATTTTTTTAAGCCACATGTTGACTTTGGACCGACATGTTCATGTAAAATTTAATAGTTGATATACTAAATACATGGTATATTTTAGTACTTTTATTCAAAGGAACTACATACATGAATATTTCATTTAGTTATTTTTAAAAATACCTAAATTGTTACCTTAAACAAAATCATAAATCGTTTCCCTCGTTATTGTTTTTGATATTTTCGAATGTTTTTGCTCTATACATTATAAAATAAACAAAAAACAATGGAAACAATAACTAAAATACTTTATGTTGCATTTTTTTACAGGTTTCAATTGTTCAGCTCAGATTTTTGGATTTGAATTCCTTAAGTTTATTTTTTATCTTGTTGTTTATTCCCGCCTAACTTTTATAAGTAATGATTGAAGGTTAATATTTGCTGCAATCCCTGCTGCTCTGGTGCATTACAAATATCTTTAATAAGGGAAACGACTATTTCTAAATCCATTAAGAGACTCATTTTTTAGAACTGTGTGGTTAAGATTGAATTTAATTCTAATAAATTATTTAGTGACAGTTTATTATAATATGGGTAATATTTCATAGGGAAATATCTTCCAAGAAAATTAATGAAATAACTCCCAAAAACAGTCCATCGAAAAGGAGTAATACAAGGCCCGAAACAATGAAAGATCTCCCAGACAAAATGGTAAAAGAAACCCCCAAAAATAACGACAAATTTTATTCAAATTTCTTATTAAATAATTCTTACATACAAATTAAAAAGTTTTAAACAAACACAAACTAATTTGGGTTTAGGCCATATACCAGAAACTTTCTTTTTTCTCATTCCATATTTTAAAACTTTGAATCTTTAACTATAGCCGGCCTACGGACAGGCTCATTTTCCCCTTTATGGTATAACGAACACCGGCTTTGCTAATAAAAGCTTCTAAAACTGGCCTTGACCCGGCCGAAAGCCATAGAGAAAAAAATTCTTAGGAAAAAGTGTTTGAAATGTTGAACAATTTTAAGTATTTGCAAATAACTGAAATAACTCACACAAAAAAATTAAATACCACCCACAGCAAATGAAATAACATGGAAAAACAAAATAAAATAATTCCCATTTCATTATTAAATAACGCCTGGGCAAGATAATTAAATAACTCCAAGAAAAAAACAAATAAATAAAACCGAGAAGGCTGGTTGCTATTTCATAATGAAACTTTCTACTCCCACATTTATATGAAAAATTGTTAGGCTTCATTTAATTTTGTCTGTAGTACTTTTACACCTGGGATTTATTTCGCGGAGCCATCGCTAAATTTAAGTGAATTTTTAGTTTGGAGATCTTAGATAAGATTATCGAAAAACAAATAGATCTATATGATGTTACAACTTAGTGCAAATTTTTGTCTCGAAGCATTTCTATAAAAATTAGACTTGCCGCGACATGACTACACAGTTTTTTCTGCCAAAATTAGGTGATAGTGATGTTATTAATTTATGGTTTTAATTAGTCGATGCTGCATGTCACACAGCCCGTGAAGTAAAAATAACACAAGACAATTACTTGTACTGTGATTTTACATTTATGTATGTAATCGGAATCGACCTTCAAGATATTGTGATTTAACATTATTCGATTTATTTAAATATATGTCAATAAGCGCAAAAATATTCAATCACATTTATGCAAAACAGCCTTTAAAAGTTTAATTAAAGAAAAATACAAATCTGCGGACTTAAACTGTATTTTTCATTCGATTAAATTATAAAATAACACAACTGCAGGGTTTTGTGACAATAAAATCAAGCTAAAACCATAAAGGATTGTTTGAGTGAATAAATGTACATACATTTGTGCTTAAAAAACTATTGCATATTTATGGCTCACTGAGTTGAAGTGCTGATGATATTTGTTAAAGTATTCAGTGTTGCCAGAAATTTTTGGTGCATGTCCCTTATTTTAAAATTCCCCAAAAATCCTCATCTTAAAATTGTGTATCCGCACTTGTTCCCAAAACCTTGTTTTCCTAACCGTTTTCGCATTAGAAAATAAATTTAATACTTAATGACATTTTCTATATTTTTAGCTTGAACATTTCTGGTTTTCTAAAATATCTAATATTGATTTGAACTTTGTACATAGAAAATCAGTTCTTAAAAAAAGCAAATTTAAAATAAGTTTGTAATAGATTTTCACCTAATTTATATCATTAAGGTAGTCACATAGAATTCTTTGTTTTTTAGCACCACTTGTTTCGATTGACACTTACGAAACAACGAAGGAGTAAACGCTTTAATGACGAATATTTTATCAAGACCGAGAAAATTTTATTTATGAAGTTTAAGTTTTTTTTTATTTTATTATTGATGACACACAACACAACAATTTAACTAAGCGCCCTGGAGTTGTGTGCGTGCAGTCGTACTTTTTCGACTACACATATGGGGGATTTCATGTCAAGTGACACAATTTTTAAATCAATGTCTTCCGATTTGGATAAAATTTGCACCAATGTTAGTCCTATTGGACAGTAGTTTGGACGCTCTAACTCAGAAACTTTTTGACCGATCTTGTTGAAAATTTGCGTCTTAAGCTTCGTACAGACGATGGTCAGATCTTACAATGTTGGTAAGCAGCGTTGCTTAAATTGCATTAAAATTGGCTAAAATGTCTTACAACTGTGTGAACATTGTAAGCTCATTTGTATTTGCAGATGTGCAAAATTAATGCATCTGACAATGGACCATTGTCAGAAAAATTTTGCTGTTGGCAACGCCTGCTTACAATATTGTAAGATCTGACCATCGTCTGTACGAAGCTTAAGCTACTATCCAATAGGGCTAACCTTGGTACAAATTCCTTCTAAATCGGAAGATATCGATTTAAAAATTGGGTCACTTGACATGAAATCCCCCATATGCGTTGTCGGCAATTCTTGATGAAAATCAAAAAGTTTTGATTTTTTTATTTGGTAGCTGATTATTTGTTGTGATTGACAAAAAATCTTATTTTCTTTGGGTTTGCTGTCATGAACGGATGAAAAAAAATTTTATATTTAATTTAATAAATTAAAAAAATATATATTTTGTTTTTTAAGTTTTTGATTTTCATTAATGTTGATTGACGCGTTTTTTCTATGTCTCCGAAAAATCCTGAAATTAATGACACTAACACATATGCCCTTCAATCGGCTTATTTGATAGTCTCCAAGGCACTTTAAAACATATCAAAAAACAAACTGATTGGTTTCGAGAACGAAACGTATGGAAAAAATTGCCCAGTTTTAGTACTTTGGGTTGACGGAAACATAGGATATAGGACAAAGCTCATAAGTAAACCTGTATATTAGGGTGTCCCAAAATTGTTTTTGTCAGAGGCTCAAGCATAATGTGAAAGCTTAAAGGTTCCAGTATTTTTGAATTTTTTTTAGATTTTTAGGAAGAGGTTAAGAGGTCGCGCAAATCAAGTCTTTGTAAAAAATCTGGTTTTTCGGCCTTTTTTCAAACTTGACTCATAACTTTGTCAATAACCACGTTCATTTCCATATGCAAAAACTTTAAGTTCCGGCAATATTTTTGTCTATTACGATTCCACATATTAAGTTCTTTTGTAATTTTTTAACAAATTCTGTAAAAATCGGTTTATTACTTTTCAAATTTGTATGTACTAGTGACGCGATTTTGAATACCGATAAGTTCTAAACAATTAAGGAAAACAAAAATGGAATTTTGTCCTTCAGTTTCCGAGTTACACTATTTTTATAGTTTGTTCCTTAAAAACAAACAAATGGTGATACTTTTTTCGTTATAATTATTGTATATTTCCATTAATTTTTATAGTTACGTTTTAACTGTCATTAACTTCTGACATTTATTGATCTAAATCATTACACGCTGTCATTTTCACTTTCTATTTTATGTGTGCTCCAGGAGCTATCAATTGGGCTCGCTGGATGATGAAAATTATCTATTCTTTGAAAATATGCATTTTCCGAAACCAGTTGCAATATTTTAAAGTCAAATGAACAGTTGATGCCTTGCATGAATTAAGTTCATTTATTTCAAGAATATATATCAAATATTGGTACCTATGCCAGTGCCCTCGATACGCTCCTCTCAATGATCTGAGCCTATTAAAGGAATTTGATAGTTATAAAATTATTAATAAGGCAGTTGCAAAAGCCTCGCTTTAACTTTTCTAGGTCATCAGTGGTACTTTACTCCGAAATTGGCTGCCCCAGCGTTTCTTGATGAACGTATCGACACCAAAACTAAGCACTTAATGACAAAAAAAAACTTGCAGATACTACATGCAGCGATTATGAAGTAGCAAATGCAACTTTAACAGAAGAAAACTTTAAAAATAAAGAAATTTAACAATTCATTTCAAAAGCCAGTCTAACTTTTTTTGAAGCTTGCAATATTTCAATCGATTTTTTAAAAATAGATCCACAGAATTGGAAAGCCAACAAGTTCAACAATTACAAGTAGTAAATGATGTGGCAGAACGAGGTGTGGCTTTGGCTAATACTTATATTAATGTCACAACTTCTGAAACTGATTACCAGAACTTATTGCAAGGTATAGAACTGCATCACAAGAACCTCAATAAATGATTTTTCACAGAGCAAAAGAAAAGTTTTTTTTTTGTTGATTGGTTAAGATTGGTGAACTGGCAAACAGCTTATAATAACAAATACTGGGTATAAAGAAAAAAACGGGTATAACTCAGGAACGGTAAGAACCAGAGTATCCACTCGATTAATCGTTGCTCGATTAATCGAAGAATTTTTTTGTCATTATTTAATCGAATAATGAAAATAGCCAATTTCGATTAGCAAATAACTCGAACAATGTGGTTCAATTAATCGAGCAAATTTTATGTGCAAAATTTAGGCCGTAAAATAGCAAATGTTCTTGTTTATTTAGTTTACGCTTATATTATCCGTTAAAATTATGTTTAAAAATGAGACATGTTTAGTTATCACTTAATTTTTGCTTGCTCTCAGATCAGCTGTTAATGGTTTGTTTGACATTTTAGTTAAAGTTTTTAAAATCAACGAGATTTTTATTGATGCTAAATAAAGACAGCAAATGTGTTTATAAGCTTAAAAAAATTAAGCGGAAATAATTCTTAAAGAAAGTAAAGTATTGTCAAAGAAGTATCTAAAATTTACATCACGTAAGTTTAATGTTGCAAAAAATAGACAAATAAATAAAAATTTGTATACTGACAAACATATTTGTACCCTTTTTACATTTTTTGTTTTAGAATGAGCTTCGTTTGGAAATATTTTACTAAAGATGGAAACAAAGCCAAGTGCAACAATTGTCCAAAAATGTATAAATGCTCAAGTTCCGCCACATCTTCCCTTATTTGTCATCTGCGTCAAGCACACAACACTAAATTGGATGAAGAACCAACAACTTCTGCAAAAGCCACTAACGGTCCGCTGACAAAATATTTTAAAAAGGATGCACAGTTGTCCCTTGAAGAAATTATTTGTAGGTGTGTGGCTGAAGACGGTATGTCGGTGCATTCGTTAAACAATACTAAAGTGATAATATCATTTTTTAAATGCCACAGAGCGAAAGCACCATTTGGAAGTTAAAAGATAATTTTTATACTAAGAAAAAAGAAGAACTTGTTAACGAAATAAACGAAATGTTGAACAATGATATACGATTTTCCATTGTAGTAGACGAGTGGTCGGACATTTCGTACATAAAATATGTAAACGTATCATTAAGATGCTATGATTCTAAAAATACGAATTTTAAGCTGTTCAATTTAGGACTTGAAGAAATGAAAAAAAGGGGAACCTCAGCAAATATTTATTCTACAATAAACAAAAAACTTGAAGAATTTGGCATCAATTTTAACAAACATATAGTTGGATCTACGCATGATGGCGCCGCTGCAATGAAAAAATATGGAAATATGGAAGTCGCAATTATGTTTGAACCATGCTATTCATTTGTCAGTCGTTGATACATTTTATTCAAAAAAAGTTATAAGAAGTCCAGAAGTGAATGAAGAGGAAAGTTGTGATGAAAGTGATGACGAAAATTAAAATATTGAAATAACTGGAAAAGAAAACGAAATCGACATAGATGAGGGATTTGGTCTTAAATCCGAAATACAGAGTGTTGTTACTCGCGTGCGTAAGTGTTGCAAACTTTTCAACAAGTCTACCGAAAAGCAAAAAAATTTACAAACCTATGTAATTATTCAAGAAAAAAAAAAGAAATTCGACTTATTCATGACGTTAAACATCGTTGGTCGTCCTTAGCTAATATGGTTCAAAAGTTTCTTCGCATTTATAAATGTGTCAACCATGCGTTGGCAGATTATGGGTTACCTGTTTTTAGAGACAGAGAAATACTTATACTCTTTGCAATAAGTAATGCTTTACGACCGCTGGATGTTGCCATCAAGGAGCTCAGTAAAGATTCCGCAACACTAATTGAATTGGATGGAATAATTAAAGCGTTATTACAAATTTTTTTTTACAAAATTACGAAAAATTTTAATTAAAGGTATCTAAATGAGAAAACTCATCACCAAAACTTATAATTTTTTCACATAGGACTAAAGCTTGGATATTTTTCTTTAAAACTGTTTCCTCAGCAGTGAAGAAACTCGTTGTATTAGCCAAGTTATGAGTAAAGTTAAAAAAAGACCGAAAACTCCGTTTTTTTATGAAAACTCTATTTGCGCGACCTCTAAACCTATTCCGAAAATTCTTAAAAAAAAAACCAAAAATACTTTACCCTATAAGCTTTTAAATTTTAATTGAGGACTTATGAAAATCAGAAAGAAAAAATTTTTTGGGACACCCTACTGTATATCAAATTAGTTGTCAGTTTAAAAAAGCTACGCATAAAGTACAAATAATTATATGTGACTCAGACATTATGTTTTTAGAAAACTTATATCTTACTAAAGATTTGTATCAATTAAGTTGTTTTATTTCATCAAATTTATTTGAAAAAGTAGTCAAATCAACGTCCAAATTCTAACACTGAATTTGTTATCAAAGTAATTTTTGGAAAAACAAAATTTTTAATTTTTAATTAATAAGATTTTGTTTGTTGTGCTTAATTGCCAATTGTTATTCTTGATAAATACACTGTAATTTATTGTTGGAGGATAAGCTAGTTTCTTTGCGCATTTCACTAGTTGCTTGGCCAGATCATCATAAAACATTCTCCAAAAAATTTTTAGAAAAGCCAAAGAATGATATTAGCAAACAAAACTGCAGAGTCAATGAAAATGGAAAACATTAAAAAAGCTTTATTTGCAAATATATCGGGTGATTTTTTAGCTATTATCTTTTTGGCAACACCGGTTTAAACAGCTGACGCACGTTTCGTGTTTTGTTTCACTGTCAAACATCTTCAGTTTGGTCTATAATCTAACCATGAATCGTCTTACAAACGAACAACGCTTGCAAATTGTTGAATTTTATTATCAAAATGCGTGCTCTGTTAAGAAAGTTCATCGCGCGCTTCTTGTGTTCAGCGACGAAGCTCATTTTTGGCTCAATGGTTACGTTAATAAGCAGAATTGTCGATTTTGGAGTGAAGATCAGCCAAAAGCATTTCAAGAGCTACCAATGCATCCAGAAAATGTCACAGTTTGGTGCGGTTTATGGGCTGGTGGCATCATTGGACCGTACGTCTTCAAAGAAGATCCGAATCATAACGTAACTGTGAATGGTGAGCACTACCGTGAGATGATATCCAAATTTTTTTTGCCCAAAATGCAAGAGCTTGACTTGCATGACATGTGGTTTCAACAACACGGTGCCACATGCCACACAGCACGCTTAACAATGGACTTATTGAGAGGCGAGTGCGGTGAACATTTTATTTCACGTTCGGGACCGGTCAATTGGCCGCCTAGATCGTGCGATTTAACGCCTTTAGACTATTTTTTGGGGGGCTATGTTAAAGCTCATGTCTATACACACATGCCTGCTTCAATTGACTCATTGGAAGACAACATTGAAGCATTTATTCATGAGATACCGGCCGAACCATTTGACCATTTTGACCATTTGAGGCGCAGTCACGGTCAACATTTGCATGAAATAATCTTCAAACATTAAATTATATGGACCGTACTATCGATTCAAATAATGATTTCATGAATTTTTCTGAATTTTATGTGTTTTGTTTTAACATTCCTATAGCTCTTAAAAAATCACCCATTATTAAAGCTTAAACAAAACACCAACAATAAACAGCGATTTTATCTTTTCTAACATTCCACACTACAATTTGTTGGAATTCTCCCAACATTAATTGAAGTTATAAGTGGGTTAAGAAAAAACAAATTGCTTTATTGTTTTGGCAAGAAATTCGACCGTTCATTATTTTATGCTGTGCACTTAAAAATTATTATTAAAGTTAATCTAGGGAATACAAAATTTTAAATTATTTAATTTAATTTTAATTATTTGATTTATTTTTTAATTTTTCTCCAAAAAATAATTTTGTTTATTTATCAACAATAGCTCTATTATTGGAGCATAATTTTAAAATGTTTTTCAAAACTTTCTCACAAATATAAAGCAAAAAGTCGTTGAACAAATAAACTAAAAACGGTACCAAAGACTATGAAATTGTAAAAATGTAATTTATTTGACTTAAAATGTATTCTTAAAAACCTAAATTAATCAGTAAGCCAACATTTTAATTCTTTGCCTTAAGCGGCATTTTAAATAACAGCTTCAAAACGTTTATAAATCTGAAATTGCTTTTATCCCTGGATGGTAACTGGCCGTCGTATCGACGAAGCTCATTGACTTTTTATGTGTATTCAATCTATACTCTTTTATTCAACAACATTAGCTGCTGACGAAATCTTTAGGTTCATTAATTTGAAAACCCAAAAAAAGAGTTCAAATCCATATCGAATTTTGACAGGGAAAAAAACTTTTATTTTTTATGCTTTGATAAATTTAATTTAATTATACCCACACCACAATTGTGGAGAGGGTATTATGCATGTAAGCTAATGAGTGTAACGCCTTAATCACTTTCTGAGTCGAACTAACGATGTCCGTCCGGCTGGCTGGCTGGCTGTCCATGTAACGTTGTTCGCAAAGTACAGGTCGCAATTTTGGAGATAATTTGATAAAATTCGGGACATAGGTTTTTTTTTGGCACAAGGACTAACCCTATTGAAAATAGGCCAAATCGTACGACCACGAAGGAAGATAGGGGGAAATTTCTTCCTCGCAGAAACTATCAAACCCATAATGAAATTTAAAACATAGATAGAACCATAAACATATATATGGCCACAAAAGGTATGCATTTTTTAAACAAGAGGACCACGAGGGGAGGCAGGGGGCAATTTCTGCCACTCACAAACTTTCAAACCAATTTTAATGAAGTTTATAAACAAACAAAAAATCCATATTTATATGGACATATAAGCATGATGTGTTTTTTAATACTGTGGTGTAGGGTATCATATGGTCGGGCTTGACCGACTGTACTTTCTTACTTGTTATTTAATAAAATGCTTTGCTGTGAAAATGTTTGTTGATTTTTAACATAAAAATCGTTCTGCCAGATTTTTTTTTTTTATAGTTCTCGCTTCGACCCCAAGAGTAACCTAAATGTACTTAAACGAAGAGCAACCTTCTAGGGTTAACAACATTAAGCGGAGAATTAATTGGGCTTGGTAAGTAGTAAAGAAATAAAGCCCTCTCGTGACGAAAAACTACAAATCGCTCATCCTGCGCGCACTGCTACATGGTGCTGAAACATGTCCAATTAACAGATCCGATCGGGAGCAAGATTTATGGCCCTCTACGCGTTGATGATTGATTCCGAATGAAAATGAATCACGGGCTGTACGAGCTTTATGCCGATGTAGATAAGGTCAATCGCATACAAAAATATAACGACTCCGTTGGCTTAGACACACATGGCGAATGGAGAACGTTGCTCCGGTCGGTAAGTCATACAAGGAAGTATCCATCAGCGAACCAATCTACGTTGGAAGGACCAGGTGCATCTAAACCTAACAGCACTTGGTGTCTCCAACTAGTGCCAGTATAGAAAATACAGAAATAGCTGGCGTTCTACTACTTTTTTAAATTTTTTTATGTTAAACAGCTTGGATTTTCGCAATTGTTTTTTTTTTTTCAAAACATATAAACTACATTTAAAAAAAATGAATAAATGAAAGTTTGTCTGATTAAGTCCCTGATTGGTGGACAAATTCCTTACTCTGGCAACAGTAATGGAATTAATGTGTAAGTTAACATTTTTTGTATGTATATGTCAGTGACTGAGTGCTTACATTTACAAATATGCCAAATATTTTATGTTGCTTTAATAACACACATATGGGCAAATCCTGCGTGACGAACGCTACATTCGTACGCGTTTTCTGATTGAAATATAAAAATTTTTTGGTCTTTCAAATGAGATAGCTTCAACTTATATATAGTATTTAGTGACTTTAATATGTACTTACGAATGGCATATGTCATAATTTCTTAGCAAGTATTTGTTGCGAAATAATTGATCACAAAGTTTTGTGACGCACGCTACAAAAAGTGGAAGTAACTTCAAAGGTTGAAGTGCGTTTTCCTAATTTTTAGCGAATTTGGCATGATAAGGTATACAAAAACTAACTCCTAAAAGAAAGATGACTATAAAGGCTCAGTTAGGCGAAAGTTGCTGTACCGTATCTGTACTGTATCCATCAGCTGTTCGTTTTTTGTTGTATGAAAACCAATACAAAAGCTTACCAAAATGCAATGTACCGTAGTTGCAACGTACCAATCTGTATAAAAAAATTTCATGCCGTTGTTACGTGACATTTGTAAGACAGTGATGGGCGGTTTGTATGTTACATTGAATGCGGGTAATTTTGCTCTTTTTTTTGGTACTTTTTTTAGTATATCTATGGAATTGCGACAAAACAACTTACAATTCAACATATTTCCAAGTATACAAATATACATATGTATGTTTAGATGTTTAAAATAAACAAATGCATATACACATACAATGGAAATGTGAAACATATAAAAGACTTTATATGGTATCAAAACCTTGTTTGGTGTATGCACATTTACAATAAATGTATGCTAAAAATTTATATATGCTAAAATTAAAATTTCTTTATTGTAAATCTGCAATATAAATATTAAAATACATATTAACATGTTTTACATACACAAAATACTGTTTTAATACCATTTAAATCATGTGGTACCTTTTCTGCACAACGGTCCCCATTTGAACATTTTTGATTCCCATCACTGTGTGATTTGTTTTACCCTGCCTTTACACATGCAAGTAGTGGCATGCCACTGTTGTATACATATTAGAAAAGAAGATTTGTTCGAAATAGTCGAATCTCATGCCATTAACTTTTGTGATTACACATGCCACTGCGAGTTCATTTTCAAAATGTCGTAGAAGCGTCAACTTGAGCAAATTTGTTTACTTCTCAAGTTAAAAAAAAAAGTACCAGAAAACGAAAAAGAGTTACCGAGTTAATCATAGTGGCACATTTTTGGGGAAATTTTTTCATTTATTTATATTAGCATTATTTTAACGATATTAATGCTCTATTATTAACAAACCTTCTTTTATTTATGCGCGTTTTTAAAAAATTAATCATAATAATTCTTTTTTAAGTTAAAACTTCAATAACAATTTGACAACAATCCAGTAAATGTGAATTTAATTTTTAACAGGGTAACATTGCTTATCGTTTTAACATTTAGTGGCACGCAAGTGCCAAATTTCCACTCGCATGCAATTTTTGCTGCCACTGGAGCTGCCACTGCGAAAAATGTGAGTGTATTAGTAAAAAAGTGTGAGTGTATTGAGTTTTTCGAACTGGCAGTGGCATGTGTAAATGCTAGGTTATGTATACTATTGCTTTTTGTTTATGTGTGGGAAAATATATGATACGTTTTTAAACGTTCTATAAGTGCACCAACGTGCTTACAGTACGGTGCGGTACATTACGGGTACAGCATCGTTCACCTAACTGAGCCTTAAGAGAATTCTAAACGCACTTATTCGCAGCCAAAAAATGTTGTGATTTTTTGACAAAAGCCGTGAACCCTTTGTGACGCACGCTACAGTTTTTCCAGTAGTATTTTATTATTATATTTTATTTATTTTAACAAATCAAATTATATTTTTATGAATTGCATTTCTTAAACTAATTTCTTAACTAATGAATATTCACTTTTTTTAACGAAATTTATATTTTGATAAGTCTTCTGTAAGTGCTATTTTAAGCACAAAAATCACCTAAAATAATGCTAAATTCACGTATAACATTAGAAATCAGCAGTGGGGTAGGATTTGGTAAAAATTATTGCATTAATGATCATTGAAATCCAATTTTTTAATATAAAAATTAAATTAAACATCTAGTCTTATATTTCATTAAAAAAAAATTCATTTGAAAAATTTTTGGTTGGTGGACTGTTTCTGGGATTTGCCCATATGTACATACATATAGCAGGTTCAGTTGTATTTATACTCTACTGCAATCCATTAAAAAAATATTTTTTTATTTAATTTTTCATGTTTTTTATAATTTTTTTACAACTATTCTCAATGTCATATTTGAAATTATATGTAAAATAACATATTTTTTTCTCGATTTCAGGATTTCACACAACATAAAATTTTTTCATAAATGCCATTGGCTATACATACATACTTATATCATAGCACGGTGGGAGACTGCGGCCATAACCCAATAGCTTTATTTCTTTTCGTAAAGCGATAAAACTTAGTATGCTGTAGTGCTTAGAACGCCGCCATTTATAAATTTTCTTAAAGCTGCTATATTTCTCAAATTAGTGATTTAAAAACCTGTCGCAATATCTCTTTAGAATTTCATATAATTAACAATATTATAAGTTTTTCTTTATTTTAATTTAATTGTCATACATACTTATATAAAAATCAAATATAAATAACACAATATTGTATACAAGGCGAATTGAACTACAGGTCGTGTCGGAACTACAACAGTCTTAAAACAACAGAAACAACATAGGGTGTTTTGTATTGCGTTAGTGCTTACAGCTCGAAATGTCAACCATTCTTAGCAAAACACTTACAAATCAAAACAAATAAGATCGAACTGTCAAAACCAGATGCTTTTTCGACACCACCTGTAGTTAATTCGCCTTGTTGGTATATTTATTATTGGTAATTTTTATACAAAAGTTTGCCTTTTGATTTTTTTCTGAAAAATGTTGTTTTTATGCCAGGCCTGTAAATTTTAGATTTTTTTGCTAAATTTTTAAAAAATATCTTTAGATTGTGTTTACTAGTACCGAAAATTTAATTCTTCTGAATGATTAATATATGTTTAATCAGTTCAGTTAATTTGTTACACTATTTTAATTAAAATTGCTTATCAATTAATATTTATTACCATTTCACTTCAAATTTAAATTCCCATACCAGTACCCATGTTCTGTAACTTTAGTGAGAACTTCTTGCATCGAAAAGATGTGAAACAAAATATTCCGCCGTTTCTCGAAAAGTGAGAAAAAATGTGTGTCTGTAACGCATGTCGAAAACTATCAAAAGAGATTACGTCGTTACGTTATAAATGTCATAATATTGCACAAGAAGCCGATGTGACATTGCAGACGTTCAGAACGCCAGTAACACATATCGTTGACGGCGACCAAAATTTACTAAAATTGAAAATTTTTCAACGACGGCGGCGAAAACACAACCATCGGCTATACCAAATTGTGTAAAGAGCGACTTTAATGTTTGTTGTTTGCAAACGAGCTTTGAAGACATTCGTATATTTTATTAAAATGTTAAAAGCAAAATAATAAAACAATGAAAAATGTGCCAAGAACAAAATATTATTATTAATATTTTTAGCATTATGCATTTTTAATAGTTTTTTATTGCTAAAATTTTTTCTCGTCCCATTTTTATTTGTGAGTTTATTTGACAGTTCAAAGTGGCAACTTTTCTCACCAAAATGTTACAGACACACTTTTTCTGTAAATTGGCGAGAAATTTCCTTACGTGACAGCTTGTACTCGCCAAAAAAGTTACAGACACAGTTAAGTGAGTAAAACAGCTGTTTGTTTAAATTTATGGCATTTTTGTTTCATTTCACACATTCCAAACGAAAACTTTCTCGACGCGAGAGTTATAGAACATGGGCACAGGTTTAATTTTATGCTATCAACTAATGTGAATGGCAGATGAAGCAAAAATAAATAAAAACCAAGAGTGAGTTAGAAATTATAACTAAAATTAAATAATGTCCTTTTTAGTTTTATTTTTCATTATTTGGTAACAAGGAATTTGTTAATCTTCTTTACTATATTTAACTATAGTTTACTCAAAGTGAATTGACAATGTACATTGAATTGATACTTTTCATTTTTTACATTTAGCAATACAACAATAAATTTCTCTATTCACAAGTGCATAAACAAAATCGTATTTTTTCAACGATAAGACATAAGACAGAGCTTGTGAATTGGATAAATATTTTTTAATTTTTTTTGAGAATTGATCGAGGTTTTCAATAATTACTGTTACTAATTAATAAATTTTTCTTATTTTTATGAGTTTTCCACAAATTGAAATCTTTTAAATTTGTAATAATGGCGATCACTGAAATGGTAAAACATAATTACAAAAGTTGACTAACGATAATTGTGAAACTCATAGAACTTAATTGTGAGCCTTTGTACTACATCGTGGTAAGGCCCTTAAATCTCTTAAAACTCGTATGACAATGCCTGGCTTACCAAACCTTGAACTAGATTCTGAAGTTATATTTATTTGTAGATAATTATACATACCAGAAATTTTATGCGAACAATTCAGTTAAAATTATCAAAACTAGTGTGATTAAAAATAGTGTAAGTTTTGAAAACCCGAACAAAGAATTTAATTTACATGACAAATATGAAAAATTAGCTTATAGCGATATCGTTCTTCAAAAAGCCAAATAATTGTGTTAAGAACTAATAACGAAATATGCCAAATTTCCTTCACTCCTTCACTCAAAGTAGGCTGTACACTTTGATATAAATTTGTAACAACATATTTTCAAGTGTTTGCTCTCATGTTGCATTAAAATATATTATGAAACAACAAAAAAAAAAAATTTTAGGTTTTTTGCCGAAATGTACCTCTGTGCATTGGCGGTGTATTTATTTATTTATTTATGTGTTTATTTTTAAATTTTTCTTGTAGAATATATATGGGTATGTACATTTTCAATTACATTGTTTTCATGCCACAATTTAAATGTAAGAAATGTAAATGTTGTCATAACAGCAAAAAAAAAAAAAAAAAAAAAAAATGTAAAATGAAAAAATTATAAAGTGAAACATGTAACGCAAATAATTAAGTAAGAGCAATTAAGCAAAAATATTTAAGCTAAATGTTTTTTTTTTTTTTAACAAATTAAGTTGTAAAGAAAATGTTGTTTCTGTTGCATAACAAAAATAACCTAAAAAACCAAACAAATAAGAAAACAGAAAGAAATCTTCTTTGAGGCTTTTTTTTATAGACACCCACGATTGTTGGGTTGCCTAGTTTTGTTAGTTTTTATTTAAAACACTGTTTCCATTCAAACACAAATATTTTAAATTCTTTCAAAAGCACCTTAAAATTACAAAATATGAAACTAATGGCGATTTCTTTTCTGAGAAAAATGTTGCATTAATGTTACATGTTCTACATTTTTGTGTGCGATTGTACATAAAATACAACTGTGGGAAAAATTTGCAAGTTCTTTTGTGAGTATGTTGATGAAAAACATGCAAAACATGTTGCATATTTTACCCTTACTTTTACTTCAGGTGTTCATACTGCCCTGCTCTACAACTTTGGTACGTACTACTTTATTTGTACAACAAATGCTTTATTTCGTTTGTCATAATGCATACCGCTCATAATTTTGTAAAAAATTTGTTTTAAAACAAAATATAAAAATATGTACACATTAAAATCAAAAAAAGTCTATTTGTATTATAATCGTTTTAATTTGTATAAGCCATTAGTGATGTCAATATTTGTTACCAAGCCATAATAGCTCATTAAGTACATTAATGATGAAAGTGTAATAGTTGTAAATAAATGCACTAATTGTGTTCTATTGAAATTGCATAACATGTAACACTTCCAGTGATAATATGTATCATTAGAAAATGAAACATATATATACTGCAGTGAAGGGCACACACATACTATCCCATTTATGCTTGTGTGGGAAGCAGCAGAAAAGGAATGACGCTCATCAACAAGAAATGACAGACCACACGAAGAAGTTTCTAGTGTACAATGTACACTGTACATGTATCGACTTCACACAAGCAGCATTTTTATTTCTATGCACGCGTACATAGGATTTGCAAAAGTGCCCTTCACTGATATACTGTAACATATTTTTCTCAGAAAAGAAATCGCCATAAGCTTGAGGTTTTTTTATATATAAAAATATTAAATTTATTTAATCCTTAAGCTTAATTTAAAAAAAATATGATACAAATGTGTAAAGGTCGAATACGAGTCAATTTATATAAAATAAACACTGAAATTTTTTTTTTTTTTAATTATCTGCACCAAAGAAAAACGAATTGAAGTCTAATATTCGGTTTTGCTGAATTTAAACTCAGCTCTTCTAAAATCGGATTGTAAAATTTTAGGCAAAAATGTTCTGTAATATTTAGATAATAAACTTTAGGTTTTCTTGCTAAGATTTCGAAATAGTTTTTGTATATCTGTAAGACAAATGGCCAATTTTCAGGATTGATATTAAAACACATTTAAAATCGTTTTAAATACAAAATTCTCTTCTTCACTAAAAACTTAAGGGAAGCTTAAGTCACCGATGTGGTGCACTTAATTTCAACTTAAGTTTCCATTGTAATATTTTAGCAAGGTCGCCTCAATATCACAACAATACAACAACAGGCAAAGCAGTAACAGTCAGCTGTTTCTTCAGACCACCTTGTTACACCAGTCGGCATAAGTATTTTGACGAAATAAAAATCGTGCATTATTACGTTTAATTTTTTAGAAGGAAAGACATTTTCATTAAGCGTAATCAAATATTGGTTTTGGTTCATCGAGCCGTGAGGAACCATGTCACCAAGCCCATTATACGCAACACATCCACAAAACATAAATCCACGTTTCTTTTGACGTACTACCTTTAGAAATCTTACAAAAAATGTGTTTTTGGATGAGTTATACTCAAAGGAGCTTTTATCTGTCCATAGAACGCTTCTCCAGAACTTCTTTTGCTTGTGCAGATGTTCCTTTGCGAAGGCCAGTCTTTTAAGCTTGTTTGACTTTGTTATGTACGGCACATCCTTAGCTTTAATTGTCCTAATATCTGCTGCCTTTAAACATCGTCTAACAGTGCGCTCACGGATTGGGTTCTTGGCCGTCAAATTCCATTGATCTGCAGCAGATTGAGGCTTCAGAAAAAAAATTCGGTGTTCAGTATGCGTTGTTTTACGTTTTGCACCTGATCTCTTTAAGTTTTTTACGTCGGTAAACTTTTTAAACTTATTAATTTAATAGTGCACAGTTTGACGCGACACATTGAACTCTTTTGCAATGTTTTTTATTGCCGTTCCAGCGTTAAACTTTGCTACCATCGAAGAACTGGTAACCAAATTCAACTCTGCCGTTTTATAAATAAATTTTAATTTTATTTTTATTTTTAATAAAACTTAAATACAAGTGTAATAGAAGTGAATTAAGAATTATTAAAAATTAAAATTCATAAAAATTATAATTATATAAAATTAAGTGCACGACAAAAATGAAGAAATAATACAAAAATTATAAGATTAACTGCATAACTTCAAAATTTGTTTTTGTTTTAAATGTTAGTTAAACAAGTCAGTTTTGCGCTCGTGTTCTAAAAACAGGCAGTGAATTAATTATTAGTAAATTTTAATTTAATAAGTCTTATATTCTGTAGAAGCAATAGTGCATAATCCTTTATATCAAAAGGAATCAGAGATTTGCTTATCTTTGATGTTGTACAAAACTTAAAATTATATTGAGTAAATTGCACGTAATTATGGTAACTGCTTAAATAATGTAAAGGGAAGACTTGCGATGACCAGCAATAAACAAGATTACTAAAATATGGAAATACAGAAGAAAAGAAAACACATAAACTCCATATATTTGATGCACCCATATTCTCAATATTTAGACAATTAAGAAGCCAGAAAGAAAAGATTTCAAATGTAGGCGTATTCAAGTATCCTAATTATATCAAACATAGAGCAGCGTGCAGACGTATCAATCCTTCAGAAATTACATATTCCTTAATTAAACTAGTTTAATTAAAAGAGAAGAATGATTATATTCAAAATATTTTGGTAATATTGCTAGAAAAGAAGGAATGATAGTTGATGACAAGGTCGAAAGAGGGTAGCAGGAAATGTGAAAAATCACACACACCATGGTGCGACCTATTTAAAACTTTTTTAGCGAAGCTTTGCACTAAACTGAATATAGAGAAGTTTGGAGAGCAATTATAAGTTTTTCGCATTATTTAAATATTTATATACCCTGCAGGAAATGTCACTGTCACTAGTGAATCTGTACTGATTCACTATTGACACAGACACCAGTACTAATGACTTATTATACCCCAGGCAATGTTATTTAAAATAGACATTTAACATGTGCGTGTCATTGGAAATCTTCCACTGACGTTGGTACTACTGACTAGGTAGTTCCTTTGGGAACATATGTAGACATTAAAACCAAAGAATCGCGAGTACATTTTAGTAAAAGTAGTCTACACTTTTTGTAAGAATACGAAATCATAACAATCTTTTTTTATTACTTCTTCAGCTTTCATAGGAATTGTACCTCTCAGTTGTTATTGATAAAATTTTTCGTATTAAAGCCAAATATAGTGGCAAATGTAATGTAGTGTAGACACTTCGTTGACAATGTCACCAATAAAGTCGACAAAACTGGTGACTTGGAGACACTTGCACCCAGGTTTCCTAAAGGGTACTTAGTTATTTTGGTTTTGTTTGTATTACGTTTAAAGCTATTTATGTATATTATTTTTAATATATGTATGTACATTACGGCGGGTCGATTTTTTTTTAAATCGTATAGCAAAATCGTAATCTACATCAAATTCTAAAAGAATTCTCCGAAGAAACCATGGGTCTAAAATAAAATCCTAATCCGCGCCTCTCGACTTGAAAATTTATGCCCGCCTTTGCAAAAAAAAATTTTTTTTTTTAAAATATAGCGTTTTCCAAAAAGAAATCGAATTTTTTGAATAAAATTGTCTATTAAGGTAGTTCTTTTGCACTTTATATTTTTTTTACACTCAAAATTTTTTTTACATTAAAAAAATTTTTCACCCAAGTAAAAAAATGTTCAACTCGAGAGGCGCGGATTAGGATTTTATTTTAGACCCATGGTTTCTTTGGAGAATTTTCTTAGAATTGTATGTAGATAACGTTTTTGCTATACGATTTTTAATTTTTTTTCATCCATACAAATCGACCCGCCCTAATGTAAATATATAAAAAAATTACAGAAAAGTCCTTAGGGATAAGCAAAACGTAAGTTTTCAGTGGAAAATTTAGGACACTCGTAGTTTTATGCTTATTACTCAGCCCGTTATTATCGTATTTAGTTAAGTTTAAATATTAATTCCTTACAGACTGTATGTGATATAAATATCATATAACAAACTATAATTAATTATATCTGGGGTCTTCGGGAAGTTAATAACAACATAGACATGGACAAGCAGAGAGACGTACCGTACCTAAACAATATGCGGAAGGCGGAACGTTTATTTCCACTTAGCTTTTATGCTGATATGCCATACCTTAACAAGAGCGCCAACGTTGTGGCAGAAACAGTATTGTTAAATTTTTTGTTTTATAAAACCCACATAAAAGAGAAAAAATGGTCAAAAAGAAAGAGAGGCCAATCTAGCGGTTTTACTAGATTGACCTAAAAATAGCTAAATTGCCATTATTTATTAACAATAACGGCCAAGTTCACAAATTAACGTACTGTTAAAATCGGAATTTTCAGTTGCAAAGCATTGATTTTTCGACAACTAGAGGCTGTCTAAGATCGAAAACAAAATAACAAACTTAAATATATATAACTAGGGATGCGATTTCCATGCAAATGCATGTTTTTTATCGATAATCTAAGTACGATGTTGACCAATTATCTTTCCGAATCATTAAATTTGTGATAAAATGGCATCGATTTGTTTTTGCATATTTAGATTTTAAATGCATATTTTTGCATACTTTGATATTTTTAAGCGGTTTTTAATTTTTCATATTATAAAAAAGTTCTTAACAAATTTTTTAAATACATGTTAAAATACAATTTGGTTTAAGGATTGATGTTTGACTAGTGACGTCAGCAGTCGACGATGGCTGCGAGTGTAAGACGGCAAATCCATCTGAGGAGATCGAGTGGTTGCGATCGAAACATGTCATGGTAACCTGCCGGCCAGGGTTCGAGCCCGAGCCACGTCAAGAATGAAAGATTATCAATGACAATTTTAATTAATTTTCATGTTGTAAAATTCCTTTCTTCACAAAAATAATTTAATAAAAATTAAATTTCATGAACTTAAGCCTAATTAAAAATATTAAAAATTTGGATTAAAATCCATAAACAGTTCAACAAAATAACCACAATACTAATTACATAAAAAAACTTTCCAAATAAATTTTTATATAATTAGTAAATTCTTGTAGAGTTTTGCTTAAAATACAAGATTTTCAAAATTATGACAAAGATGCTTCTAATTTAAGGCGATGCAGCACCTGACATAGTTAAGGCACATGGGCTATACCACGTTGAAGAGTATTTAGAAGCCAATTCGATAATATTGCAATTTTTAATGAGATGTATCCCTGGATTCCCCCGCCACCGCAGCCAATAGAAACAAAATGGAGACCTGGCTAGATGCTTCTGAAGTCTATTCAAAAAACTTCGAGTAATTTAAGAATGTTAAAAGAGCTTGTTGATGCCGATAATTGTGCAATTAAAAATCAAAAGGAATATTTAATTTAAAAAACATCAGAATTCAATTAGCATTTGTATTTTCCAATTACGGATATATTGGTAAAAAAATACTTAATAGGAGGTACTTAGTTCACTTAATATGCAAGTCGAATTAATTGATATTGAGAAAAGTAAAATGAAAAATGTAGAAGGAAGAATAGTCCGACAAATTAAAAAAAACGATTTTTTACGGAAAATTTTCAAGTTTTTAGCATATATTTTTTATTTTTTAGTGCATATTTTGGATTTTTTAGTGCATATTTTATGCGCATATTTTCGATTTTTTAGTGCATGAAAATCTCATCCCTACATAAAGACCCATTTGCGCGAAATTAGCGTATATGCAAATTTTTTTTTTAATTGAGTTTTTGATGCAATCTTGTTCTACATTCAAAGAGTTGTCGCCTGACAAAATATTGTAGGTGAATTCCACTTCGTTGCTTCAAAAATTTAATGTATATTTTCATATTTATATTGCAAGTGATAGCAGAGAAAAGTATAAAAATGGCTCTCCTATAAAATTTGGTTTTTGTAACATACGATAATTTTGCGCAAAGGGGTCGATATAAGTTTTAGACCCTTTTAAAAAAGGAAATCCTTTAAAAAAAGGAAATCCTAGAATTCCAAAAATATTCAGAAAATAACAAAAAATGTATGTATTTTATATAATTTTTCCATTTAAAATTTAATTTTGTCGTGCAGAAGCTACCTTGACGTACACATATCACAAAATAAAAAAATTAGATAAGACAGTTTTCTGTCGTAAATTTAACAGACCTGTCTATACTCAGGTCTCTATGGCTTATGGACTCCCTTTCTGAATTGTTTTCTAAAAGTTGATAATTAAAATTCGAGTTCCCTTGCAGAAGTTTTGTCTTGTAAATATTCAATTACCCAAAAAAAAAATTTTGGAACAACGGTTTATCAAAACAACTTACTTCGTTTTGCGGCATAAAGAAAAAAGTTTCGAAACTGTTAGCATGTTTGTTTTTTATTTGAAATAAAGAGAAATGGTGTAAATTATCACAAACTAAAGTTTACCCAAAAAATTTTTAAACTTCTTTTTTATACGCTCATGTTGTTGTGTTGTGTTTTTAATATAATCATTTAAAACAATCACAAACATGTGTTTCGTCTTGTTTTTAGTGGTTGTACAAAAGGCAACATCAACAAAAACAAAAAAATCATTAAAAACTAAATTTCAACAAACAACTTAAAAAAAAACGTTTATTGATAAGCGGCTTTATATTGTATTTCGTTATTGTTGCTATTGTTTAAAATCCAAAATAAACAGATTTTTTGTTTTTGCTTTTGTCAGCGAAAAAAAAACAGAAAATCCCAACGATCTATAAAACTTTACAATCATATTACATTAAGTTTATTTTGAAGCTCTTAGATACATACATACACTGGCAGTCTTAACTTAAGACTATTTAACATTTTTTTTCGTTTCTTGGTTTCGATTGTAGGGCCTCCAAGGGAGACGTTATAAAAACGCTGTGTGTAACACATAAAAAAATTACTGGCCACGAGCACACGTTTGTTTTAGAAAAGTTTTCCAAAATACGAAACCAACATTAAAAAAAAAAACTTGAATACTTTATTAAGCTAAACAAATCGTGATGTAATTTTTCGCTATACGATCTTTAACGCATTAAGAGATGGAAATTTGAGAAATTTTCACTCAAATTAAAACTAAAAAATTAATATATAAATATTTGTTAATAAATTTTTGTTAATTAAATAAAAAAAGAAATTGCTTGAATTGATTTTTTTTTTTTATTGGCGATGTGTTTTTGCTTTTGTTTTTCTTTGTCTTTGTAACCTTTGAAGCAATATCTTTTAATGGGTTAATTATACATGACAATCGTTCATGTAAAACCATATAATCGGGCTAAGACTCAATAATGTTGCTTACAAAAATTCAGTCACAAGACCATGCTATCCGAGTTTGAAATGCTGCTGTCGATAATGATGATGACGATAATGCCGATGTGGATTCAAAATGATGAGGATGACAATGACGTAGCTCTTTTCTCTAGATGTTTTATTTTTATTATTTACTTTAGTTTAAGTTGTTGATGATGCTGATCGCTTTTCGACATAATTGCACTGTTGTTTTGCGTTTGTTTTTTCCATTTTTCCTGTAAAGTTTTCTTCTCTTGCTTGTTCATCCTGCTTAATTTCTAGTCTAGATAAATAATACACCAACTGTTGACGAACGCAATCAAGAGCATTTTTTTCAAACAGAAAACAGCGCAAAGAACAAAAAAAAATCTTGTTTGAACATGAGAACCATAAACTAAATTACCCCACGTTAAAAAAAATAATTTGAACAAAATAAAAAAAAGATCATTGCCACAAAAAGTTACCAAAGTAAACATAGGAGTTGGTTAAATGAAGAAAAATATTTAGAGAAATCTCGAAACTGCATGTAACACACTAGACGAGTATGTTTCTTAAAACCAAAATCATGGGAATAAATTGTATACAGCGTTATAAGATGAAAAAAATTACATAAAACCATTTAAGTTTTGAGCCAAAGATGCATCAATCGAAAAGAAAGATGTCAATGTAGCAAGTTCCGTTTAGGCGTTTTTTAAGAAGAAATAAATCTTAAGTTTATAAAGAATAGTCTAATGGCCATTTTCTCATTTGGCGATTATCATTTTCCCAACAAAAAACTGCAGATTAAAAAAAAAAAATATGGCTTTCTTATGCGCAGGCGTTTATCAAAATTTTTGTTTATTAAAAACTCATTAAAAAAATTGGAAAATCCAGCTAGGCTTCTTACTTTTTTGCAGACACAGAAAAACGAAACAGCAAACAAAACAAGCCATAAATGATAAAAATCTGTTTGCAACTGTTTGGTGATGAGGGGCACGTATGTTTCGAGAAAATGTTAAGGACAAAAAAATTAATTGAGGTCGGTCATACATTATATCCCACTAGGGGTGACTCCTGAGCATTTATGGGACTTCTTCTTCAATATATTTCTAGACTGACAGAAAAATGCATCTTCATATTGATGATGCCCTAACATCAGAATTGTGACATCAATGTTACTACAAATAGCATCAATGATGCAAAAAGTAACATCAATCCAATGACTAACATCTTCGTACAATTTTGTCATTTTTTCGTGTCATCTTTTTTATGACTATAGTGACATCAATTCGATGCCACATTTTGCATATTATTAACATTAATTTCATTATGTATTATAAGAAGCAAAAATTCTTATATTCTATTTTTTTAAATTATTTAGTTAAATACATCAAATTTTTAAAGTAGAACGATTACGAAAACCATATGGGGCATGCTGCTGGTATCTTATTATTGAGAGTTCTGCTGTAAACAAAGGTCGTAATTCAACAAACGTGAAACAAACATATGTAACGGGTAAGTTAATAATAATAATCTCTCACTTTCACTTAAGTCAATTCCAATGGCTTTGGCTTACTGACAAACTGTCATTAAATTGATGCTAATGTGTCCTTTATCCGATGTTACTGTGTCATCGCACTGAGGTCATGCTCATCATTTCTGTGATGCCGATGTGTCATCCCATTGATGACATAATTTCATTATGACCCTGATGACACTTTGGCCAAGTGATGTTAAGGTTGACATCACCATAATGAAAAGTGTCATGGGGTCAAAAACGAAGACACTTGTCATAGTACTGATGTCAAAATACATAAGCGTTATGACGCCTTTTCAGTATAGTCTGCATTGAACATTTTGGATGAGAGCCCCCTTAAGGAATGGAGATAGAGGGTAGGTAAGCTAGAAATAACTGATTGAGATGAAAATCATTCGTCATTCGTTTTACCCATCTAGGTGCATAGTAGGCGCTGCAGGGCCAAATTTAAGAATTTCATTAAACGGCGATATTTGTATGGGAGTGGAGATATACGGCAAGTATGTTTTAAGAAAATGTTAAGAACAAAAAACTAATTGAGGTCGGTCATACATGTTAACCCCCTAGGGGCGATTCCTTGCCAGTTATGGGGTTTTTTATTCAAACTGATATAAATAGTTATATCAAGTCTGCATTGAACATTTTGTATGGGAGCCTTCTTAAGGAATGGAGATAGCGGGTATGTATATTAGAAATGATTGAGATGAAAAATTAAGTGGGGTTGGTTATACATTTGACCCATTTAGGAGCACCCTACGCACTGTACCGGCTAAATTTAAGAACTTAAGCTCTACAATTATGGCGGTTTAATAAAATTCCTAAATTTTGCCCCTGCCGTGCCAAGGATGCCCCTAGATGGGTGATATGTATGTATAAAACGACTGCGTATTTAGATAAAACTAAAGGAAATTTTTTAGTTTTTCGAAAACTACAGCGTTTTTGAGTTACGCGGACATATGTTGTGCAACCTCCTCCATTTTCGAAATAACGGTATATCTCGAAAACAAGAGCTAACCTAAAAAAAGTGGCGGGCACCACTGTTACCCGAATTAGGTTAAAACGACATGTGCCCAGCTTGTCTAAGGAAAGTGCCAAATTGGAGCACAGTGTTATTAATAATAATAAATATTTATTTTCTAGCCTTACATTTTAATTATGAAATCTTCATTAAGGAAAGTGGTTCAAAAATAAGTAGCGCCTGTTGGTTATACGCAAAATCTTAAACAATTTAACTCTCTTATTTTAGAGCCGATTTGAAAATTATAGTCCATTTAAATTCTGCTAAGCTTCTTACACATTAAGTTCACCTTGGTTAGCGATCTAAAAGAATTATTATATTTCCTTTAGATTCTTTCAGAATCCAGCATTTGTTTTGAGTAGCAGCTTCTTTTTCTAATTGTCGTCACCATATATGAGCTTCCTTGAGGATGCTTCGAAATTGCAGACTTGGTTACATCACCATCAGTCTTCCTCAGGGTGTGAACAATCCACCTCCATTTTCGGTGGAGGATTTAAGTTCCGATAGAAATGAGATGTGTTCTTTACCATACGTTTTGGTTTGAGATAGTAACTGACTAAAAGATTTTCTCATATTTTTAAAAGGCAGCGGTTTATGAAGACTTGGACGGTATTTATATCTCTAGAAGCTGCGGTCCGTGACTCGCATTCATATAGTAGCGCAGATTTAACACATGAATTAAATATGCTTAATTTGGTGTTTAGTCAGACGTGTGTTGATCGCCAAATTGTGTTGAGTCGTAAAAACGTTTGGTTAGCGGCACTAATTCTGAATTCTATGTCTTCAGATCCGAGGTTGGATGCAAGCAGGTTGCCGAGGTAAAAAAGGACGTGAAATTTTCAAGACGTTGGTTGTTGGCGTACAAGTCAGAGCTATTTGCCGTACCTACTTTCATTATCTTTGTTATTAGGGTATTCATTTTAGGTACTGCTCTTGCTGTTTCCAACTGCACGGCATTTATTTTGGCCTGCATATCCTCGTACCAGTGTGCTAAAGACAGATGTCATCCGCATAATCTAGGTTTTCTAGACGTCCATTTTATATCCAGGTTATACCCCTGACTGTGGACAATGCTCGTTGTAATATGCTGCCAAGGACAATGGTAAATATAAGTGGAGGGAGCACATAGCCGTGCCTAACACCGGCTTAAAAATTGATTGAGCGGCTTATATTTCCATTGTGACAACTTCCATTCGCGATTCTTTTCCCTGGTGTGCATTAACAAGAAAGTGCTCTCCTTATAGCGAAAGCTTTAAAAAACCATTTTAAAATGAATAAATGCTAAATAAAATGGCGAGCGACATTTGCAAAATTTTTTCAATTAAAAACATTTATTTATTAAAATTTACAATAGAATTGAAGATGTAACTATTTTATTTTAAAGGAAAACATTAATGGCCTGTTCGTCGATAGCGAATGAAGACTTCGTTCGCTTAACTTACATGCAAAACAAAAACAATATTTTAAAATTTGTTTTTGCTTTAAATGTAATTTAAGCGAACGAAGTTTTCACTCGCTATCGACGAACAGGCCTTAAATTCCATTTTGAATTTAAAGAAAAATATATTTTATAATTAAAAAAAAAATTAAGCTCGTAACATATAAAAAGTTTAGAGTAAATATTTTTCGTATATTTAATCTACGAAACTTTTCTAATTAATACGAAAAAATAAGCAACGAAAGTTTATTTCATGAACTATTTTCAGTATATATTTTAAGTTAATGGACGAGAAATTGACGAACTATCGAAAAATTTCTCTTTCTGGTTTCTCTTTCTCTTCGCAGTTAAGTGCAACTCGTAAAATTCTTTACAAATTCTTAAGGGTTGTTGCATAATCTTGCGTCAAAATTTAATGTACCATTTGTTTCTTGTACGGAAACAGCAATATATTTTTTTTTTTCTTTTCATTATTCTCCGTAGTGAAGTTCTGGACATTTGAAGCTGAGTGGCACGTATAAGAGTCAGTTTTCAAGGGTTCTCATTTACGTTCTTCGGACCTCGTTCGATATTATCTTAGCGGTCTTCAAGTCGAAGATAAGTCACTTACAGATCTTGAGGACTAAAAACGAGCGACTAGATTGCGTACTTGATTTCGTGATGGTGCATTTTTGGTGGCAAAATTTCGCCATTTTCTTTTAGTTTGAATTATAATTTTGACTAGCAAAATACAAGTCAACAATATAACAAGGGTTCTAACTGCATATCAGTGTTTCTAGTACTGGAAAATAAAATAAAAAATAAAAAAATACAAAATCGGAAAATTATGTCAAAAATACAATTAAAAAAAGTAATGTGACAGTTCGTGTTCGCGAATATTAAAAACTGCTATTCGGAATATCACTAATATGTTGTTGGCAAAACAGCTATTATAACTTAAATCAAAGTCGCTGATTCCGCTTAAAATGACTGTCTTACATGGCTAAAACATCACAAGTTGGCGGGGAGAATTGAAAACTCAATATAAATAAAAGGTTAAGAAATAGTGGGGATACATGTAAGAACAGTGCGCAGAAAAATATAAAAATTGAAATTAAAAAATGTGTGGTGTTAATTAAAAGATTAATTAAATTTGCACCAGTAAACAGATAAATAGTGTCAATTAAATATTTTTTGCTAATACGATTTTCTATGATGTGTCAAATTCCGAATTTTAATTTTTGATAAATACACTGAAATTGATTGTTGAGGGAAAAGCTAGTTCCTATGCGCATTTCACTGGTGGTTGCTTTAGTCAGATCACCAGGAAACCTTTTTCCAAAGACCTTGAAAGAGCTAAAGATATTAAACAAATAAACCCCTAAAAGAAATGAGAATTACAGACATTCTAGTCTTACTTGCAAACTATATCAAAGCATTGACAAAACACCAATCTTATCTTTTCTTACATTCCCATACAATTTTTGATTTTAGCAACATTTTCTGCATTAATGTTGTTGATATAAGTAAACGTTCAATTCACTTGATTCAGTTTTTAATTAAAACTAAATTTATTTTTGATTAATGGTTTAATTAAAAAAAAATTGGTAAGAACTTTTGCTGTGTGAGGAGTATATTTTCGTACGTTGTGCATTAAATCTGTGGCATTTTGACAAAAAACATCTTAAGTCGAGATAAGATAGCAAAAAAGTTTTTTAAGAAAACGTGGTGAAAAAATAAATTTTATTTAAAATAAACGTTTATAATACAAAATTTTTTAAAACGAAACGAAACGAAATTTCGAAAACAAAAATGTAATTTGAATGAAACGAACAACATTTTTTTCGATCCTTATGATAAAACATTAAAAAAAGACAAAAAAAAAAAAAAAATATGAAAAACCAAGTACCCTTAGTATGTAAAAAACAAGCGTTTTCACTACTCTAATAGTAAGCATCACTGTTAAAATGTTTAATGTTCGCTTAAATATTTTTTCGCGATTTAATTTTTGTTACTTATGTATGAATGTATGTATGTAAGTATTTCTAGCTTAAACTTAAAGTCAAATAAGTTTTGGCGTTTCATGATTAAACTGTATGGGTGGCCTATGCCACCAGCCAGACCAAAACCAAACTAAAACAGGCAACCAACCATCAAATGTAAGCGCTAAAGCGTTGGATGCGGAGTTTATTTTTTTAAACTCCGTCTGACTGACTGATTGACTGCTATTATAAAGTTATTGCTAATATTAAAATGATGACAATAAATTAAGACACGTTTATGTTTTGAATAAAAAATACAGCAAAATGCTGTAAATAAACAGTGATTTAAAGGAATTATTTAGTAGTTTGCTTTAAAAGTATAAATTCGTAGTGGCATGACATTGCGGGCGACTATAAGTTCGATATACAGGTCTAATTATAGTAATAATTATAATTGATTTAAAAATCTTTACATAGGTTTTTTCTTATATTTAGTTATCAGAAATTATACAGCAAAACTTTGTAATTATAAGTTCATAATTTGCAATCGGGCTCAATATCAAGCCCACTCCTGAGAGTCAAGTAAGTCGTAACAAATGTTTCAAAAAATCACACGCTCAGTTTTTTGATAATCGCTCCAAAGTTTTCCACAGTTCCTGTATAAAGTTAATTTCCAACCAAGAATGACAAAAATTAAGATTTTTTTCATCACAAAAACAAAGCTTAAACCCACTGCTCGTACAAAATAAGAAGCAGATTTATCAGAGTTCCTGCCATTTAGTCTAACCACATGGTGGATCTCAGCCTATGGGTGACAAGCTATGCCTTTATCAACTGCCCCCAAATACGAGAGGCACCATCACATCCATATAGCAATTTGAGTGTATAATCCAGCCAAACGATATCGAGCCCTAACAGCGAAAATAATGTAAGCGCCAAAAATCAAATTTTACAGGAGAGAGCTTTTTTGTTTTATTACATATTAAATTTTGTATGAAATTTGTCGCTTACACTAAAATTGTTTTGGCTATAAAATCGTAACGGTACATTATATGACCTTGATATTTTAGGAGATGATGCAAGTGTTGCCAATAAAGTAATTTATCAAAAAAAACGAAAATTGAAAATCATGTCGCTTACACTATTTTCGCTGTTAGGGCTCGATATACTCGCCCCTTGTGCAGGAGCTGCAGCTATCTAACCTCCACTGCTTTTTCAAAAATACCAGCAGCTTCTTTTGAATAAAAACCGCACCTGGGGATAGTCCTCCCTTAGGCCGAAATCTCCAAACAGAGGACGAAGATCAGCATTTTAGTTGGTTTTTTAGAACCAACCTTTCCTGTTGCTTTGGGATTAATCCAAAACCACCCTGTGATACCCGAAACCACCCTGTCATCGAACCGGATAAACTTTTGCAAAAAATCTCGCTGAAAGAGAGGAAGCAGTTCTTGCTAGAAGCATACTAATGAAGGCCTTTACCAATGGCCAGACTAGTGACATGTCATCAACGGCTTCTGTCTCCAGTCAGCTGTGATCTCAAGAAATCCGTCCATTTTGGATTTGGCAGAATATCATTTATTGAATTTATCTGAGGAAGTATCGCCAAAAAGGTGAAAATGCGAAGAGTGTATCACGAAAAGGCGAAATATCCTTGAGATGATCCCTACAACTACTAGGAGGGCTCATGTTGGAAAAATTACGTCACGCTAACTGCATTTCTATTGGCTAATTATTTTAAGCAACTTCGAGTTGGTTGTTGTTTAATTGCAGGGTTTTCGGCTCTTATAATATGCATACATTTCTTATAAAAAAAAATTGGCGAATCTTAAGGTCGTTTAGTTTTGGCAAAAGTTTCCACGGGTATTACACGTCATTTAACAGAAAATCATACGCAAGACGCAATCCTGATCCCGACTTGGCTAAAAATTCGAAATACATAGCTACCAGATATTCAATTATGTTATGTATAAATAATTTCGATTTTAAATGCCGAATTCCGTGAAATAGATTTGAATAAAGGTGTAGTCGAAAATAAGTTTCATATGATGAAAAACTATGATGGAAAGTTTTATAAGATAAGTCGATAATTAGTCATTGCTTCAATATTTAAGCCAACATACAGAAAAAAATATCAAAGTTGAATTTAAATGACGCAATGGTGATTTACACTCATAGTAAATTTCTGCAAAAGTATAGACTTTTTTTTAATTATCATTGTTTCATATTAATTTTAAATGAAAAATGTGAAAATAATATTGTTCAATATTGAATACATAAAACCCTGTTATAATTGTATGTATAGAAAGCACTATAAAAAGAAAAACATTAATGTTTTTATTTTCATGTTTAAAATTATTTATAAAAAGAAAAAAAAAAAATTCCCGTACTCTTTTTGTTAGAATTATTTAGTTAAATAGTACATAAAATTTTCAAAGTAGAATGATACGAAAACCATATCGGGCAGTTCTGCTGATGTCTTTTAATTGTGAGACCTTCTGTGAACAAAGGCGAAAACAAAAAGTGAAACATGTGTTACAGGAAAATAAATAATTGTATTCTCTCTCTCTCTCTCTCTCTGGTTCTACGGGAAAGTGTTTAGAATGTTTCTTAAATTAATGCATATGTTGTCTCTGACGCTTCTTCTCACTATTGTTTCAAACTCAAATCAATTCGATTCTACATGAAATTCACATTGTTTCAACTTGAAATAACTTTCATTCAACGCGATTCAGCGTGTTATTTCAATATAAATGTCATTTTGTTCTAACTTTCCGGGAATGTTAAAACAACATGAATGTTAGTTATTTTAAAATAAAATAATGTTGTTCGTAAGTTTTTGTAAAATCTTGTTAGGATGTTTTCTTTTCTAAAAAATAATGATGCATTATAGTTGTGTAATATATTTATTAGGTTACACGAACCCTTACAAAGTGATACATTTTTCTTAATTACAATGGAACAAAATAATAGCTACGTTTTACACTCAACACTAATGTGTATTTAGCGTGTTAAATATTGAATGCAAAGTTTGTACTAAAAGCGATATTCACCACGCTTGTAGCAATTTTCAACATTAAATTTTCTTACAATTCCAATAAGCGTTAACAGCACTGATTTTTAATAATTAATGTCAGCTATTGTTAAAAATTTCGCGACAAAAAACATATAATAAAAGTAAAACAAACGAAAAACAAAAAGTTTTTATATCCATCACAATATAACTAAAAATCACAATATAACGCAAATTGTCCGCAAACACAAGAAAAAAAATATTTGCTTGCATAAAAAAGAACTTTACGCAGATGCAAAAAAGGGTTTATCTCAAACTCAGTTATAACTGCGGGTAAGAAATGGAACAAATTTGCCATTTATTGTTGCAACATGCTTAGAAAGGAAAACGACAACTTCTCACATTTTTGCATATATTTTTAGAATGGAACAAAAACCCGCTCGAATGGTAGTATATGTGGAACATTATTGTAAGAAAAGAAAACACCATTAAATTAACATAAAGTAACTTTGAAGCAAAATCACTACCGAAAATTGTAAAAACAAACTTGTTTTTGAGGATTTTACATTGATATTTTTCTGTGTGAAGTTTCTTCATTATAATTTAATATTTTAAATTTTTTTTTCTTTAAAAAAATTTTTTTCAAGCTTATTTTGTTTCAATAAAATCAGTGTATGTTGGACAAAAATTTCTGCGATATCTTGAACAAATCGAACATAACTTTAGTCAAATTTTATTTTTAAACGTTTCCTAGTGTGTAAATCCTATTGCGGCTGTTAGAGCATTATATATGAATACACCTACCTCTGCAATTATTTTGTTTAATTATACATGGCATTTCCGCACATCTGCCCCACTGTACATTGCTTAAAATCTTGCTTATACTAAAAACTGTTAATTAATCTAAAGATTTTTGTAGAGTTTTTTAAGAAGACCCCATTCCTTAACAACCTGACTTTGAATCTCTCATCTTTTTGAATCGTGGTTGTGAAAAAATCCCCTGTTGTTTAGCAAAAAATATATTAAAAAAAATATATGTATATGAATAGCAAAATTACTTTTAAATTGCTGTTTTGTTTATGTTGCTGTTGCTTTTTTTGCAGTTTTCCATTATGTTTACAAGTAAATTTTTCCATCACTGTTTATGGTGGAGTTAAATGAAAAAACCAACTGCATTTAACTGGGAATTAACTGGTTCTCTTGTTTCATTGCCATGTTAAAAATGTATAATTAATATTCAAAATAGTTTATCTATTTTTATTTATCACAACAGCAAAATCGTGTGTTTCTTTTGTACGAGTATTTAGTTTTTTTTTCTTGTGCACAATACAGAGTAGTTTTTGTTTTTCATTATACAGTATTAATTTTCTACAGAAAATGGTATCAATTCAGATTTAGTTGAATGTTGAAAAGCCACCCAAGAATGAAAGGTAATCATTTATTTACATTTAGAAAGTTTTAATTTCGCAAATCAAAATGATCAATCTCAGATTTTTTTTTCTTAATTTGCTTTTGGTTGGTTGCATTTTAAAATCATTCAATTTGTTGCAGTAAAGAAATTAAAACAGATTTGCATAAAAAAAGAACTACGATGCAATCACGATTGATGGATTTATGGCATGTCAATATGAAGTTTGCGGTATTGAGGAGTTTGAAAATAAACTTTGCATTTAAAATATGCTTGAATAGTGTATGTTTGTACATACAAATAATTTTATGTTATCTACAGGGCAAATTTTGATCTTTAAAATCAACTTTTAAAAAGGCAATCAAATAAGCTTAGAAAAACAAAGAAATATCCAGCTATATGCACTGAAAGAAAAATGCTTCATATATTTAATGAATCATTTTCATAAAAAAATTTTCCTTGGGTAAATGAAATGTAAGATTTAATAATTTCATACATCTAATGTTACATGTATGCCATTAACTTTATGAAATCAAAAAATTTTTTTATAAAAGCAACATATTTCAATAATTGCCTTCATAAATTTAAATTTTCAATATGACAATAAAAATGTCATTATAGTATTGAAACAAAAACTTTCAATCCACTTTCAATCAACGTTGTTATTGTTGTAATGGACAATTTAATCTCATATGTACGTTCTTAATTGAGTACAAAACATAGTTTTTTTATTCAAAAACTACACTGCCCCGGTAGACTAGCTGGTAGTGAGCTAGTCTATCAGCACCGAGGTTGCGCGATCGAATCCCGCCAGAGACAGAAAAAAAAAATAAAAAATTAAATAAAGTATAATAAAGTAAAATAAAAAAATTAAAAAAAAAAAATAAAAAAAAATAATTTAAAAAAAATAATAAAAAAATTTTTTTTTACTTTATTGAAAGTATTCATCCAATGAATAATATTCATAGATCTAATGTAATATTTCATTAAATCCTTTTAATGAAACAGTATTCATTGATTCAACGAAGCGCTGCATAGGTTCCTTTTTAATGCAATTTTTCATGGGATTAATGTCAAAATTCATTGGTATTGCGAAGAAAATTCTTTCAGTGTGCTTATTTAAAAAATAAAAGCATATTTGTAAGCTTTTGTTAATACTTTTAATGTTTTTTAGTAAGGTTTCTTATTTCCCGGCCTTTTTTTATTCCGGAAGCATACGATATGTGTTTTTACCTCTCGATATATTCTTTATTTAATATATGAGAAAAATTATGTTCACACACAATCGAATTTATAAAGCTAAGACATAAATCAAGATTTTTAACACAACTTAACAGAGCTCTGTAAATATTTCAATAATTGTCTATAGCAGTTTCTTAGCTGAGGTAATAAGAACGGAGATCTCAATGTCAAAATGATCCGTTATTTGGCATAAGATTGAAGGTTACGAACAGATTTCAAAACGAATTGGAAACAGATTGACACTTGTTGCACCTTTCCAAATACATAAGCTAGAAATAAAAATTTCATTTTAGATCGCTATTATTTTTATGACAATATTCCATTTCAAAAATAATTTTTAAATGCGTTTATCTATATATATAAAATTGTGACGTTACTGACTGATTCATCATCGCACAGCCTAAACGCCTGAAGCTAAAAATTCGGACAGGAGGTGGGTCTCGCCCCAAATCGGTCCACTAAGACGGGATTTTTGGAAATTCGAATGTTTATGTGGTAAAAAGAGGTCAATTCGATAACCTTATATCTCCAAAACTTAAAAAGATACAAAAAAACTGTAATACTTATCGTTGTTCTTTAGAAAAATAAGCGCACAGGTGCATGGTACTTTTTTGAAATTCGGCTCTTCTAGTGAGAAAATAATTTTGGTACCTTTTGTCACCTGATCTATGTATCTTTTGAACCAATTAACCTAGAAATAAAGTGTATACCACATTCGAAACTTATCAAAAAATACGAATATAAATTTGGTACTTTTTCGAAATTCGAACGTTTAAGGGGTGAAAATCGTAATTTTTTTTTTTTTTTTAATTTCCTAAGCTAATCCCGCGAAGCTCTATGCTTGTCTGCAGGAAAGAAACCAGAGTCTCTGGCGGGAATCGAACCCGCAACCCCGGCGCAGATAGACTAGCTCGCTACCACCTAGCCTACCGGCTTAGGTCCTTTTTTTAAAAACATTTATCTCCATTCATTGACATATTCGTACCAAATTATAAGCCCTCACTACAATACTGCAATTTTTGATACTTTAATGGGGGGAAAAAATAGTACCAAAATGGGAAATACGGGAAACTTAATATCTTTCTTCAGCTTTTTGGTTCTACAACTGGTATTTTTTTTTGATTATCGTTAAAACATAAAATACAGCATGCAATGTCCTGAGTGGATACGAATCTATGACGGTACTATTTTTTAAATTAATTGGTACTTTTTGAATTTCTGGAATTTAAACAAGTTAAAACCTAGAAAAATAAACTTTGGCATACAGATATGTCCACGAAGAAAAAGGAGACGCTAACGAAGTAGCGGGTTAAATGCTTGTATGTATATAAAATACATAATTCAAATTATTTAAATAATTCAACTTATATAACAAACTCAAATTAAAAATTAAAATCATTTATTTTCAAATCATTAATTCGTATACAGGTAACCCTCGATTTACGCGGTCTGTTGGGACCGAAGAAAGCACGTGTAAATCAAATTCGCGTAAAACAAGGTTCAGGACTGGTACAAATTCCGTTTATGGGGCCAGAAATTTAACATATCGCGTAAATCAAAACATGAGATACATACAAAATTTCATTTTGGGGCCCTAAAACCGTGTTAAATCAAGAACATAGAACTGTATATATTTTACTTTTAAAAAATTAAAGGATATTTCTTTATAACGATATGTATAAAGCTTTGTTGTTATATCTTTATAAAATAATTGAAATAAAAAGAACAAAAAAAAAATAATTGAAACATCATACTTATGTAGTTGAATATTTAAAATCAAAAATATAAGGAAATGATGAAAATTGTAAAATAGTCAAAAACAAACTAAACCAAGACAAATTGAATTAAAAACCAGTAAAATTTTACTGGTTACTGAAATAATGGCAATATTCAGTGAATTTTACTGATTACTAAAAAAATCGGTATTCACTTTTTAAAAGAATTTATCAAAAAGTAATTTCAATTTTTGGGAATAAAAAATTTTAATTTTCAAAAGATTTTGTTATTTGTGCTTAATTCCCAGTTTTTATTCTTGATAAAAACACTTGAAATTTATTGTTGATGGGATAAGCTATTCCTATGCATTTCACTGGTTGCTTAGGCCAGATCATCAGGAAACTTCATCCATAAAGATTTTAGACAAACTAAAGATATTAAGCCAAATAAAACTGTTAAGCGTATAAGACTTATAGCAACAGTTTTACTTGTAACAATATCAAAGCTTGAACAAAATACATCAACAATAAAAAAGTGGGTTTATCTCGTCTTACACTCCCCACCACAATTAGTTGAAATTCTCTCAACATTAATTGTAGTTGTAAGTAGGTTAAGAAAAACAAAATAAAAAAACAAACAACAACTTACAAAAGATGTTGTCAATTAAGTGTTTTTTTAGGCCGTGCACTTGCCTGTTTATTATCAAAAAGTAATTTCAATTTTTGGGAATAAAAAATTTTAATTTTCAAAAGATTTTGTTATTTGTGCTTAATTCCCAGTTTTTATTCTTGATAAAAACACTTGAAATTTATTGTTGATGGGATAAGCTATTCCTATGCATTTCACTGGTTGCTTAGGCCAGATCATCAGGAAACTTCATCCATAAAGATTTTAGACAAACTAAAGATATTAAACCAAATAAAACTGTTAAGCGTATAAGACTTATAGCAACAGTTTTACTTGTAACAATATCAAAGCTTGAACAAAATACATCAACAATAAAAAAGTGGGTTTATCTCGTCTTACACTCCCCACCACAATTAGTTGAAATTCTCTCAACATTAATTGTAGTTGTAAGTAGGTTAAGAAAAACAAAATAAAAAAACAAACAACAACTTACAAAAGATGTTGTCAATTAAGTGTTTTTTTAGGCCGTGCACTTGCCTGTTTATTATCAAAAAGTAATTTCAATTTTTGGGAATAAAAAATTTTTTTTTAATTTTCAAAAGATTTTGTTATTTGTGCTTAATTCCCAGTTTTTATTCTTGATAAAAACACTTGAAATTTATTGTTGATGGGATAAGCTATTCCTATGCATTTCACTGGTTGCTTAGGCCAGATCATCAGGAAACTTCATCCATAAAGATTTTAGACAAACTAAAGATATTAAACCAAATAAAACTGTTAAGCGTATAAGACTTATAGCAACAGTTTTACTTGTAACAATATCAAAGCTTGAACAAAATACATCAACAATAAAAAAGTGGGTTTATCTCGTCTTACACTCCCCACCACAATTAGTTGAAATTCTCTCAACATTAATTGTAGTTGTAAGTAGGTTAAGAAAAACAAAATAAAAAAAAACAAACAACAACTTACAAAAGATGTTGTCAATTAAGTGTTTTTTTAGGCCGTGCACTTGCCTGTTTATTATCAAAAAGTAATTTCAATTTTTGGGAATAAAAAATTTTAATTTTCAAAAGATTTTGTTATTTGTGCTTAATTCCCAGTTTTTATTCTTGATAAAAACACTTGAAATTTATTGTTGATGGGATAAGCTATTCCTATGCATTTCACTGGTTGCTTAGGCCAGATCATCAGGAAACTTCATCCATAAAGATTTTAGACAAACTAAAGATATTAAACCAAATAAAACTGTTAAGCGTATAAGACTTATAGCAACAGTTTTACTTGTAACAATATCAAAGCTTGAACAAAATACATCAACAATAAAAAAGTGGGTTTATCTCGTCTTACACTCCCCACCACAATTAGTTGAAATTCTCTCAACATTAATTGTAGTTGTAAGTAGGTTAAGAAAAACAAAATAAAAAAACAAACAACAACTTACAAAAGATGTTGTCAATTAAGTGTTTTTTTAGGCCGTGCACTTGCCTGTTTATTATCAAAAAGTAATTTCAATTTTTGGGAATAAAAAATTTTAATTTTCAAAAGATTTTGTTATTTGTGCTTAATTCCCAGTTTTTATTCTTGATAAAAACACTTGAAATTTATTGTTGATGGGATAAGCTATTCCTATGCATTTCACTGGTTGCTTAGGCCAGATCATCAGGAAACTTCATCCATAAAGATTTTAGACAAACTAAAGATATTAAACCAAATAAAACTGTTAAGCGTATAAGACTTATAGCAACAGTTTTACTTGTAACAATATCAAAGCTTGAACAAAATACATCAACAATAAAAAAGTGGGTTTATCTCGTCTTACACTCCCCACCACAATTAGTTGAAATTCTCTCAACATTAATTGTAGTTGTAAGTAGGTTAAGAAAAACAAAATAAAAAAAACAAACAACAACTTACAAAAGATGTTGTCAATTAAGTGTTTTTTTAGGCCGTGCACTTGCCTGTTTATTATCAAAAAGTAATTTCAATTTTTGGGAATAAAAAATTTTAATTTTCAAAAGATTTTGTTATTTGTGCTTAATTCCCAGTTTTTATTCTTGATAAAAACACTTGAAATTTATTGTTGATGGGATAAGCTATTCCTATGCATTTCACTGGTTGCTTAGGCCAGATCATCAGGAAACTTCATCCATAAAGATTTTAGACAAACTAAAGATATTAAACCAAATAAAACTGTTAAGCGTATAAGACTTATAGCAACAGTTTTACTTGTAACAATATCAAAGCTTGAACAAAATACATCAACAATAAAAAAGTGGGTTTATCTCGTCTTACACTCCCCACCACAATTAGTTGAAATTCTCTCAACATTAATTGTAGTTGTAAGTAGGTTAAGAAAAACAAAATAAAAAAACAAACAACAACTTACAAAAGATGTTGTCAATTAAGTGTTTTTTTAGGCCGTGCACTTGCCTGTTTATTATCAAAAAGTAATTTCAATTTTTGGGAATAAAAAATTTTAATTTTCAAAAGATTTTGTTATTTGTGCTTAATTCCCAGTTTTTATTCTTGATAAAAACACTTGAAATTTATTGTTGATGGGATAAGCTATTCCTATGCATTTCACTGGTTGCTTAGGCCAGATCATCAGGAAACTTCATCCATAAAGATTTTAGACAAACTAAAGATATTAAACCAAATAAAACTGTTAAGCGTATAAGACTTATAGCAACAGTTTTACTTGTAACAATATCAAAGCTTGAACAAAATACATCAACAATAAAAAAGTGGGTTTATCTCGTCTTACACTCCCCACCACAATTAGTTGAAATTCTCTCAACATTAATTGTAGTTGTAAGTAGGTTAAGAAAAACAAAATAAAAAAAACAAACAACAACTTACAAAAGATGTTGTCAATTAAGTGTTTTTTTAGGCCGTGCACTTGCCTGTTTATTATCAAAAAGTAATTTCAATTTTTGGGAATAAAAAATTTTAATTTTCAAAAGATTTTGTTATTTGTGCTTAATTCCCAGTTTTTATTCTTGATAAAAACACTTGAAATTTATTGTTGATGGGATAAGCTATTCCTATGCATTTCACTGGTTGCTTAGGCCAGATCATCAGGAAACTTCATCCATAAAGATTTTAGACAAACTAAAGATATTAAACCAAATAAAACTGTTAAGCGTATAAGACTTATAGCAACAGTTTTACTTGTAACAATATCAAAGCTTGAACAAAATACATCAACAATAAAAAAGTGGGTTTATCTCGTCTTACACTCCCCACCACAATTAGTTGAAATTCTCTCAACATTAATTGTAGTTGTAAGTAGGTTAAGAAAAACAAAATAAAAAAACAAACAACAACTTACAAAAGATGTTGTCAATTAAGTGTTTTTTTAGGCCGTGCACTTGCCTGTTTATTATCAAAAAGTAATTTCAATTTTTGGGAATAAAAAATTTTAATTTTCAAAAGATTTTGTTATTTGTGCTTAATTCCCTGATGATCTGGCCTAAGCAACCAGTGAAATGCATAGGAATAGCTTATCCCATCAACAATAAATTTCAAGTGTTTTTATCAAGAATAAAAACTGGGAATTAAGCACAAATAACAAAATCTTTTGAAAATTAAAATTTTTTATTCCCAAAAATTGAAATTACTTTTTGATAATAAACAGGCAAGTGCACGGCCTAAAAAAACACTTAATTGACAACATCTTTTGTAAGTTGTTGTTTGTTTTTTTATTTTGTTTTTCTTAACCTACTTACAACTACAATTAATGTTGAGAGAATTTCAACTAATTGTGGTGGGGAGTGTAAGACGAGATAAACCCACTTTTTTATTGTTGATGTATTTTGTTCAAGCTTTGATATTGTTACAAGTAAAACTGTTGCTATAAGTCTTATACGCTTAACAGTTTTATTTGGTTTAATATCTTTAGTTTGTCTAAAATCTTTATGGATGAAGTTTCCTGATGATCTGGCCTAAGCAACCAGTGAAATGCATAGGAATAGCTTATCCCATCAACAATAAATTTCAAGTGTTTTTATCAAGAATAAAAACTGGGAATTAAGCACAAATAACAAAATCTTTTGAAAATTAAAATTTTTTATTCCCAAAAATTGAAATTACTTTTTGATAATAAACAGGCAAGTGCACGGCCTAAAAAAACACTTAATTGACAACATCTTTTGTAAGTTGTTGTTTGTTTTTTTATTTTGTTTTTCTTAACCTACTTACAACTACAATTAATGTTGAGAGAATTTCAACTAATTGTGGTGGGGAGTGTAAGACGAGATAAACCCACTTTTTTATTGTTGATGTATTTTGTTCAAGCTTTGATATTGTTACAAGTAAAACTGTTGCTATAAGTCTTATACGCTTAACAGTTTTATTTGGTTTAATATCTTTAGTTTGTCTAAAATCTTTATGGATGAAGTTTCCTGATGATCTGGCCTAAGCAACCAGTGAAATGCATAGGAATAGCTTATCCCATCAACAATAAATTTCAAGTGTTTTTATCAAGAATAAAAACTGGGAATTAAGCACAAATAACAAAATCTTTTGAAAATTAAAATTTTTTATTCCCAAAAATTGAAATTACTTTTTGATAATAAACAGGCAAGTGCACGGCCTAAAAAAACACTTAATTGACAACATCTTTTGTAAGTTGTTGTTTGTTTTTTTATTTTGTTTTTCTTAACCTACTTACAACTACAATTAATGTTGAGAGAATTTCAACTAATTGTGGTGGGGAGTGTAAGACGAGATAAACCCACTTTTTTATTGTTGATGTATTTTGTTCAAGCTTTGATATTGTTACAAGTAAAACTGTTGCTATAAGTCTTATACGCTTAACAGTTTTATTTGGTTTAATATCTTTAGTTTGTCTAAAATCTTTATGGATGAAGTTTCCTGATGATCTGGCCTAAGCAACCAGTGAAATGCATAGGAATAGCTTATCCCATCAACAATAAATTTCAAGTGTTTTTATCAAGAATAAAAACTGGGAATTAAGCACAAATAACAAAATCTTTTGAAAATTAAAATTTTTTATTCCCAAAAATTGAAATTACTTTTTGATAATAAACAGGCAAGTGCACGGCCTAAAAAAACACTTAATTGACAACATCTTTTGTAAGTTGTTGTTTGTTTTTTTATTTTGTTTTTCTTAACCTACTTACAACTACAATTAATGTTGAGAGAATTTCAACTAATTGTGGTGGGGAGTGTAAGACGAGATAAACCCACTTTTTTATTGTTGATGTATTTTGTTCAAGCTTTGATATTGTTACAAGTAAAACTGTTGCTATAAGTCTTATACGCTTAACAGTTTTATTTGGTTTAATATCTTTAGTTTGTCTAAAATCTTTATGGATGAAGTTTCCTGATGATCTGGCCTAAGCAACCAGTGAAATGCATAGGAATAGCTTATCCCATCAACAATAAATTTCAAGTGTTTTTATCAAGAATAAAAACTGGGAATTAAGCACAAATAACAAAATCTTTTGAAAATTAAAATTTTTTATTCCCAAAAATTGAAATTACTTTTTGATAATAAACAGGCAAGTGCACGGCCTAAAAAAACACTTAATTGACAACATCTTTTGTAAGTTGTTGTTTGTTTTTTTTATTTTGTTTTTCTTAACCTACTTACAACTACAATTAATGTTGAGAGAATTTCAACTAATTGTGGTGGGGAGTGTAAGACGAGATAAACCCACTTTTTTATTGTTGATGTATTTTGTTCAAGCTTTGATATTGTTACAAGTAAAACTGTTGCTATAAGTCTTATACGCTTAACAGTTTTATTTGGTTTAATATCTTTAGTTTGTCTAAAATCTTTATGGATGAAGTTTCCTGATGATCTGGCCTAAGCAACCAGTGAAATGCATAGGAATAGCTTATCCCATCAACAATAAATTTCAAGTGTTTTTATCAAGAATAAAAACTGGGAATTAAGCACAAATAACAAAATCTTTTGAAAATTAAAATTTTTTATTCCCAAAAATTGAAATTACTTTTTGATAATAAACAGGCAAGTGCACGGCCTAAAAAAACACTTAATTGACAACATCTTTTGTAAGTTGTTGTTTGTTTTTTTTTTATTTTGTTTTTCTTAACCTACTTACAACTACAATTAATGTTGAGAGAATTTCAACTAATTGTGGTGGGGAGTGTAAGACGAGATAAACCCACTTTTTTATTGTTGATGTATTTTGTTCAAGCTTTGATATTGTTACAAGTAAAACTGTTGCTATAAAGGCCATGTCAGATAAAACTTCATCGCTTTGCGTGACGTTTCTAACTTTGACTGAAAAGCGTAACGCAAAAGGTGTATGTCACAATAAACACTTTGACAACACTCACGCATTGTGTGTTAAAAAAAAATAAACAAAAAAAATTTCTACTAGTAGATTGTCAAAGCACGCAAAAAGATGAGAGTTGCCTAACTTTTCGCTTCGCTTTGCGTTAAAAGTTCTTTATGTGACATGTTTCGTATAAGTATGTATATTTCATCTTAAATGTCAAAGCGAATCTCTGACGCAAAGCGAAGCAAAAGTTTTATCTGACATGGCCTTAAGTCTTATACGCTTAACAGTTTTATTTGGTTTAATATCTTTAGTTTGTCTAAAATCTTTATGGATGAAGTTTCCTGATGATCTGGCCTAAGCAACCAGTGAAATGCATAGGAATAGCTTATCCCATCAACAATAAATTTCAAGTGTTTTTATCAAGAATAAAAACTGGGAATTAAGCACAAATAACAAAATCTTTTGAAAATTTTAAAAGAATTTTAATAAAAAAAAGTTATATTGTAAGCATTGTCAATTAATTTTTAAACTTTATCAGGTAAAATATATTTGTTTGCATATCGCTGCAAGACCGGCATAACTCAAAAAAATCTATTTCGAGATAAACTTATTTAAAGTTTTTAATTTGCTCTAACTACTTAGAAAAAAAAGACGCATTCTCTTCAAACTGGAAAATTATAAAAGATATAAAGATGAATTTAATACACAATATAAAGAAAAACAAAGCAGCAAATGAGCGATATGTTTCAGAAAAGGGAAATTAGCTTAGTACTGCATTATTTCAGTAACTTGTAAAAGTTTGCTGAATACTGTAATTTTTTCAGTAAACAGTAAAAATTTACTGGAAGCTGAAAAAATTGCCATCATTTTTTGAGCGTGTTTTATTAAAACGCGTAAAAATGCGCGTATTTCAAACAAAGGTTACTATTATTGATCCGTGTTATATCTAAATCGCGTAAATGAAGTACCGTGTAAATCAAGGGATATGTATGTTCTTTAAGCCAAAAATAGACATTTTGTATTTTGTAAAATAGTTGTACTATATGTTTAAGCTTATTTGTTGTAGATAAGTCTTTTTGTGTTTCATCTCTTCCAATAATAAAAAATAAATTTGTTTTTAAAAATAAATTCCTCAGTGTGGTAAAAGCGAAATTAAAAAAACTTCGTTATGCCTATAGTTTTTACTTTGCAAAGTTATATTTAATAGTAACGACTTGTTGCATTTTAGCTAACGATATGTATATTATTTTTAGTTTTATTTGAAATTCCTCAAGGTAAGTGTTTTTATTTAATGTTTTATTACAATTCGCTTTTAAAACAATTAATTGAGATTGCAATTTAAGTTTTTTTATGAATTTTCACTGTCTGGAAATAATTATTTTCTCCAGACATTACCTTTTCTTAAAACTTTGTAACCTTAGTTGCCAGATAAAGTTGGTAAAAGTTCGATGCGGAAAAAAATTCTAAAAATACAGAGAAAAATATAAAGAAAAGTAGCGGATTAGGTGCAGTTAGTCCAGTATCGCATTATAAACTTTATCTAGTTTTAAAAATGACCTTCTCCAAGACTGAGAAATAAATAACTTATGAATTGTAAGAAACATCTCAGTTTTTACTGTAAATAAAATGCGACATTTTAGCCCAACTAGGTTTTGGTCATAGAAAATAGATTAGAATAGAAAGAGAGAGAGAGAGAGAAAGAGAAAACAACTCAACTCAACTGTCGAAAAAACTTTAATTTTACTATATCGATCTTCTATGATCGTGTGTAAATGTTTATGGCGAACACTTTCTTTTTAACTACGGTTTTGAACAATTCTATTTTTATGTTGAAGCAGATTGTAAATTCCGCAAAAGTTCAAGAATGTAGAATTGGAGCCCAAAATAATTGTTAAAAGAAGTGAAAAAATATTTGAAATTTAAAAAATCGTCAAGTTTGGGAAATGGACTCATTAAATCATCAAAACGGCGATAAATCATTAAATCTGGCAACCATGTTTGCAACAATTACTTGTTTGTATTGTTACAAATTGCTGTCTATAGACTTGCAGCAATTCAGCGCAGATAATAAAGTCACGATCCAAAATTGAAACTAAAAGAAAATTGAATAAAATTTAAAACATTAAAGAAATTGATCCCATGAAGGTTCTGCCACAACGCATTATTTCTATTTAGTTTGATTTTAAATATTAATCTGGTGTGGGGAGTCTACTATTTAAGATAAATTGATAGCAAAAATTGTTATTACATTTATTTAGAATTATAGTAAGACAATATTAAACGACTTAATTCTTTGCTAGTCCATAAAAACTGGAGCTTAAATCAGGGATGGAAAAGGGAATTGTGAAATCTTACTAAGTTACTTCTGAGATTGATGATAAGCAATACAATTTAAAATAAACATAAGATTATATAATTATAATTGGAACTAATGGCAAATTCGGGTAAAGATTTCGTTAAGTAACATAGATGGGTAATTCCATGTCAAATCGTTCACGAGGGGGGCACGACCCCTTTTGATTTTAATGAATTTTGGTGAGAAGGTTCCTTTTATCTAATAAGGAACACATATGTATGTATGAAGGAAAACAAATTTTAAAATTTTTGTTTCGAAAGTTATGTCATATTCAAAATGTCATAATTTCGCCGAATTAGCCGACTGTGTTGAATTTATTTCTTCAATATCTCGAAAACTACTTTACATACGAAGACGATTTTAATGTCATTTTAAAGAGAATATAATACCTCAAAATGTTCTTTAAAAAACCTGAAACTTTAAAGAAAGTTTTTTTTTTCTATTTTAAGATATGCTTTTTTTCTTTCGCATCCTTTAAAAAAATAATCTTAAAATAGAATTTTTATATTGTGTATTGATATTTAAGTTTTGAGCAATAAGTACACTGTGCTACACATGCCGGGCATCTGGCTTTATTAGCTAATTGGGGCACGCTGAATTTAGTGGGGCCAACTGTTTTTTTTTTTAGGCTCTTGTTTTTAAGATATACCGTTATTTTGAAAACGTAGCAGATTGCACTGCATATACTCGCGTAACTCAAAAACGGTTCAGTTTATTGAAATTATTGAAAAACCGAAAATCCGCAGCAAATAAAAAAGTGGGGTTGGTCATACATTTGACCCATCTAGGAGCATCCTACGAGCTGTACCATTCAAATATTGCGGTTTAATAAAATTCTTTAATTTGGCCCCAAGTATTCCATTTAAAATAACATTAAAATCATCTTCGTATTTAAAGTAGTTTCCGATATATGGGAAAATCCTGCGTGACGAACGCTACACTCATAAAATTATTACAGTAACTGATTGTAGGTTATTTAATTCGTTTTCAATTTGTTTCAAATGAATTTTCGTTTGAATTTAACTACATAATATTTTGAGTGTACATTCGCACGCATTTTCTGATTGAAATATACACATTTTTTGGTCTTTCAAAAAAGAAAGCTTCAACTTATATATAGTATTTAGTGACATTAATATGAACTTACTAATGGCATATATCGTAATTTCTTAGCAAGTATTTGTTGCGAAATAATTGATCACTAAGTTTTGTGACCCACGCTACAAAAAGTGGAAGTAACTTCAAAGGTTGAAGTGCGTTTTCCTAATTTTTAGCGAATTTGGCATGAAAAGGTATACGAAATCTAATTCCTAAAAGAAAGATGACTATAAGAGAATTCTAAACGCACTTATTTGCAGCCAAAAAATGTTGTGATTTTTTGACAAGAGCCGTGAACCCTTTGTGACGCACGCTACGTAACGCACGCTACAGTTTTTCCAGTGGTATTTTATTATTATATTTTATTTATTTTAACAAAACAAATTATATTTTTATGAATTGTATTTCTTAAACTAATTTGTTAACTAATGAATATCAACTTTTATTTTAACGAAATTTATATTTTGATAAGTCTGCTGTAAGTGCTATTTTAAGCACAAAAATCACCTAAAATAATGCTAAATTCACGTATTTTATTAAAAAATCAGCAGTGGGGTAGGATTTGTTAAAAATTATTGCATTGATGATCATTGAAATACATATTTTTTAATATAAAAATGAAATCTTTTTTAGTTTTTTTATTATTCGACCTTTTTCAATTATAATTTTTAAAAAATAAATAATATTCAAGCTCGAGGTCAGTTTTTTCCTTTTTAATTCTTTATTTTTCAATATTTCGACATCCTTTGGATATCATCTTCAGGAATCTTAAAATAAATACAATCAAACATAAATCATATTTCAATATCACTATAATATTAGACAACATATGTAAACAATAAAAAAATTAACACTTACGAGTCACAAAAATACACAACAATTAGCTTGAAGATCTATTATTGCACTAATTGTAGCTTTTTATTTTTATTAATAATGTGTCTGTAACTTTGAGCGCAGCTATCAGTGTCACTCTTAAAATTAATTCTCTTATGTAACGGTATGTTGATTATGTGTAGCAGCTCCAGTGTGTATCTTCTATTATATTTCTCTTCAGTTTGTAATATTTGAACATCTTCAAAATTAGGTGTGTGTCCTCTTTCTTTACAGTGGGCTACTAGTGCTGTTTTTTGTGTTGATAAATTATCTTTACACTTAATGTCCGATTTGTGTCCAGAAATCCTGGTTCGTAATTTGTTTCTAGTAGTGCCAACATATACTTGATCGCAACTGTGGTTTTCGTTGCCATTACATTTTATCTGATAAATTAAGTCAGCTTTGTCAAATTTGTCCACTTTAGCTTTGGTGCATGAAAAAACTTTTCTCATCGTATTATCGGCCCTCTGTACTATTTTATATTTTTCCTCATCATATATTTTGGAGTTTTTAACTCGTTCCGATATGCCTGGTACATATGTAATTGACCTGTATATTTTCGCTTCCTCATTTTCACTTTCTTCAGTCTGATTCCGAATGTTCTTGTTTTTATACCCTCCACCACAATTAGTTGTGAAGAGGGTATATTCAGTTTGTCATTCCGTGTGAAACTTTTTTACTATTCATCTCAGACCCTATAAAGTATATATATTCTGGGTCCTTGAGTAATTTTAAGTCGATTTAGCCATGTCCGTCTGTCTGTCCGTCTGTCCGTCTGTTGAAAACACGCTCACTTTCGAAAAACTCAAAAGAAATCAACAAACTTGGTGTCAAATTGATTGTAGTTATCCTAAGCAGTTTGGGATTGAAATTCAGCAAAATCGGTTAAATAGGATCTGAGCTATGAATCAAAATGTGGAACCACCACCTAAAAAAAATTGATAATTTTGTTACAAAAACTAACATAAATGGTGGAAAAATGCACAGAATGATATAAGATTTCGCAACAATTCGTTTTATTCAACTGGAAATCACGCTGTGAAATTTCGTGAAGATCCGTCAATAATTTACCCTAGGCCCCATATAAGCCCTACTCCCGGAAAACAGTATATTAAGCCTAAAACCCTAACTAACAATGCTATCATTACAAATTTTGGCAAGTCACAGTTACATAGGACTAGAAATTAAACTGTTAAGTTTCGTGAAGATCGGTCCATCATTTACCATAGGCCCCATATAAAACCTTCTTCCGGAAAACAACTTAGTACGCCTAAAAACGTAAAAAATAATGCTATCATAACAAAATTTGGTACATCAAAGTTTTATAGAACTAAAAATAAATCTTTGAAATTTCGTGAAGATCGGTTCATAATTTACCATAGGCCCCATATAAACTTTACTCCCGGAAAACAACTTAGTAAGCCTAAAAACGTAAAAAATAATGCTATCATAACAAAATTTGGTACATCAGAATTTTATTGGACAAGAAATAAAATTGTGTTATTTCGTGAAGATCGGTCCATAACTTACCCTGGGCCCCATATAAACCTTACTCCCGGAAAACAGTTTAGTACGCCTAAATCCATAATTAATAACAAATCGTCACAGTTTAAGATAATAATAACATCATACAGATATTACTCCTTAAACATTCGAACTGTCGGTGGAGGGTATCAAAGATTCGGCACAGCCGAATATAGCACTCTAACTTGTTATTAATCAAATTGTTAATGATTTTTTCCGGGAATGAATTTTTCCGCAATATGTCCTTTACTTTTTTAATGTTGTCTTTATGGAATTGTTTGTGACTAATTGTCATAACTCGTCGTATTAAATTTACCGCTGTATTTATCATAATATTTCTTGGTTGACATGAAAAGAAGTTCACAATTCTACCAGAAGAGGTTGGTTTCTGGTACCAATCTGTTTTCAGTTGGTTTCCTTTTCGGATAACTACAGTATCCAAATAAGGCAGTCTTCCGTTTTCTTCTTCCTCCATAGTGAATTTTATTTGTTTGTGAAAACTGTTTAATTACGTCCATGTTTCTTCTATTGCACTTTCATGTATAATCCCAAACAGGTCGTCAACGTATTTAGTAAGCATTCTCGGCTTAATTGTTAATTTCGGTATGGTAGTTTTAAGCAGTTCTTCCATTACAATGTCTGCTATAATTGGAGATGCCGGTGACCCCATTGGAAGTCCCCTACATTGCGTGTAGACTTTGTCCTTATATTTAAAATATCTGTTGTCCTTTACACAAAATTTCAGTATTTTTATAAATAGTTCCTTCGTAATTTCAGTGTGTTTTTTAATCTCTTCCCATTTCATTATGATTGTCTCTATAGCAAAATCTACAGGTATACTTGGGAATAATGAAACTACGTCAAATGATACAATTCTCTCATCGTCAGCTATTGCACTATCGTTAATCCTATCTCTAAATTGCACAGCATCCCTCACGTTGAATTCCGAATTCGTTGTCAGTTTTTTTAAAATATTAGTTACAAACTTACACAATTCCATAGACGGTGATTTCACAGAAGAACATATAGGTCTCGGTGGGAAATTTTCTTTATGGATCTTAGGAAGTCCATAAATTCTTGGAGCTAATGCCGCGTCAGTTTTAAGTCTTCAAACGATATGGGAAAAAGAAGAACAGGAGATGGCGAGAACAAGGCTCTGCAGTATGTTGGACAACTATATGAACAAACAAAGTTTGAATATAAGAGAACGACATACATTAAATACAGTGGAACAAACTAAATCATTCTTGAACAGAAACAAAAATTTATTAATATTAAGTGCTGATAAGGGTAACGTCACAGTAGCTATGAAAAAAGATGATTATGAAAATAAGATGAATAATATTCTTGGTGATGTGATGATGTATAGGAGATTGAAAAAGGATCCTACAACTTCACTTCAAAGGAAGAACAACGAACTAGTTGATGAACTATATAAATGCAATATAATATCTATGATAGAAAAAAGAAGACTTAAAACTGACGCGGCACTAGCTCCAAGAATTTATGGACTTCCTAAGGAATCTACTCACCAAATCTGATTAAAATCGAAAGGGATCGTGTCCCACTCTTGGTCGATTTGACATGAAGTTACCCAGATATACTTTTATAGTCATTAGACTACGATTGCACTTTTGAATATTAATTTGTAAAAAGAAAGTGCGATTGCAGCTTTAAACGATACTGAATTGATTTATTCATATCTGGATCTAAAAATTGGTTTTCGGTTTAAGAATTAAATAATTTGTACGGAGAATAACTACGAATTTTAAAAAAAGTAAGAATAATTAAGACATTTGGCCTTGATCTTACTAAAAAGGGGACCCCTTAAAAGAACGCCCTAAAGAAAGCATAACTATTTTGCTGCGTTTAAGCTATGGACCGATCTTCACAAAAATTCGTTGGTGTTAGGCTTAGTACTATAAAATTTTATTACGCACAATTTTACTACAAAAATGTAATTCGTTAACACTCTAGGCGTACTAAATAAAATCTTTACTGAGAGTGTGCTTAATATAGGGCCAATGGTTAATCAAAACCCGATATTCAAGAAAGATTTGTACAATTTATAATCACATTAAACAAATGTGTGTAAAATATAATGAATTTCGGTTAAACAAATTTTGGTCCATAACTCTTTTTCTATAGATTGTGCTGGACTTGAAAGCCAACCACCAGAGCCTATATAGTCCGATGAAATTTTCTGCAGTTTTCATCACTATATTAACAATACATAGATGATGAAGGTTTTATAATTTTGTGCCATGTACATATTTTTACAATTCCTAGAATATTTTTAAAAGTGATGGAAAAAAAAATTAGTCCTTTTTTAATATTTTATTACAAAACTTGTAAAGATATTATTTTCAACAAGAATAAGAAAGACAAAAAATGAAAAAACAAAAAATATGTACTTTGAACTTCAAGAAGAATTCTTGACAAAGGTACGAAAAAACAGAAGTAAAGGAATAACATGTTAAAATAAAATTAAAATAGATAATCATTCAAAGCAAATTTCGATCTACCAAAGGTTGAATACAATTTGCGAGTGTTAAACGGCAAGCCCTCTGAGGAGATTGAGTGGTTGCAATCGAAACATGTCAGGGTAACCTGTCCATAAACACCTGGGTTCGAGCCCAGATTGAGTCAAGAATGAAAAATTATCAGTAAAAATTTTAATTGATTTTCATGTTGTAAAATTCCTTTCTTCATAAAAATAATTTAATGAAAATTAAATTTAATGAACTTAATAAGCCTAATTAAAAATATTAAAAATTTGGATTAAAAACCATAAATAGTTCAATAAAATAACCACAATACTAATAGATATTATTTTTAAACAAAATTGTACATGAAATTTTTATTTACCATGAGCTTCTTATCTAAAAAAATTAAGTACCCTTATTTCTGGTAAAGGGCCTTCCTTATAATAATAACTTAAGAATCCTCTACAAACGAAGCTTAGCTTATAAAAATTAGCAAAAAAAAAAAAAAAAATTAAAAATAACTTTTACAATTTTTATTCAATAAAGCAATAAAATTAAATACTACAACAATACAGCAACACTTAACTATAAACTGCCGCCAACCAAAAACAAAAAAAAAGTTGTTTTCTTTTTCAAGCCACAGCCACCAAAAGCATACAAATAATAAGAAAAAAGATCTGCAGATTGTAAAATGAACTACAAAAAAGTAAAAGAATAAAATCTCTCGTTGGCAGTGTTGTGAAACTTAACACCCGCCAAAACCGTTCAAATTAAGCTGCAAAATGAGTGTATTAGAGCCGAATGCAAACTGACAAGCACCGCAAAATAAAGTTAAAAAATTTAATTTACATTGGCAATGAAAAGAGGCTTCTTTTCACACAAACATACTTTACTTCCTCCCTTACTTTTGCAGTACTCGTAAACCGTATTATTTTATACAGTTTGTGGTTAAAGGGGGAGTTGCAATCCGTATATAAATAGTATGGTTGAATTAAAAGGACGTTTATAAGCCGCTTAAAATTGTTTTGGTCAATAACGAAAGATAAGAATGTGCAACACACACTTCTACACAAACAAATAATATAAAAGAAATGATGTCTAAATATACGATCGCACCTGAGCGTTGAGCAGATCTTGGTTTAAATTGCACAGTGTACTGCTGCACTGCACTGGCAGAACAATGAATGCTTGTTTAACTTTATATCTCTTCTAACAATAACTAAGCGAGCGTAGCAAAGTGAGTTTTTTTCTTGCCTTAAATGAATTGCTTTAGCCTGATATTATAACATTTTGCTTTAAATTCTTCTAATATGCCAGTCTGACTGCTTGGTTCGGTTTGGTGTGGTGTTGGCTTGTTGTATGTTCGCCTTCGTTTGACTGCTTGAGTGTAGTGTGAAAAGCGCACATTTCTGGCACCTCGTTGTAGTAGTCATTTTTAGCGATTAAATTAGCTTGTGTGGATTTTAATTGCTTCTACAGCCCTACCAGCAGTGCCAAGACAACATGAAAACCTTAGTGTCATATAATCGACAGGTAAATGTCGGCTTAGGTTTTATTTTCATTTTTTTTCTTCTTTGTTTTTGATGTTTTTTTCCTTCATTACGAGCATGTAAAATACTTAACCCTTTAATTAACTTGTTTTAAGAACATATTTGAAATTTCATTTATAACGTCAGGAGGAGTTTATTTAATCAATTAAGGTCTTAAAAATTTTAATTTTTATTATTCAGCTTGCTTTAAAAAAAGTTTTGATAAAATGGTGAATTTTTAAGTCATTAATTAAGTATCACTTTAATTACTTTATTTATTCTAGAAGACATACATAGAGCAGATCTTTAGAAAGTCCGCTTTTTAAATAACTTTTTTTTTAAATATTGTACTGAAAATTCCTTTTGTGTATGAATTAAATATGTAGGTAAGTCGATGTACAGAAGGCTGTATTTTGAAATAGAGGTGAAACCAAATTTTTTTTATTAAGATTTTTGTATGACGTGTAAATTCTCAATTTTTCATATTTTTTAAATACACTGAAACTTATTGTTGAGGGAAAGCTAGCTTCTATGCTCATTTCACTAGTTGCTTATGCCAGATCAACAGGAAGCCTTTTCCAAAGATTTTAGAAAAGCTAAAAATATTATACAAATAAAACCCTAAAGCGTAAAAGAATTTTAAACACACATTTTTATAAAATCGCGCTGCAGTAAAATAGTCGTTAAGCAGACGAAATTGTACTACAACTGCATAATTCGTTACGGTTTTAGGTGTACTAAGGTGTTTGCAGGTGGGCCTTATCGGGAGAGTATGGTAAATTATGAATTTATGAAATTTAGTTGTACTATTTCTAGTTATATAACACGGGTTTGTGCAAAATCTAAAAACAATTGATGCATTCCACCACCAATTTATGTTAGTTCTTGTAACAGAAATATTAAATTTTTAGGGTGATTGTTCGACATCAAGGTACATCGCTTTCCTAGTTGAACAAATTTCCTTCTGAACAAGTTTTGCTAGATTTCAATCCTAAAATGCCTGTGAGAACTAAAAATGATTGGCTCAAAAATTGTTCGTTTCTTTTAAGTTGTTCGAAAGTGACGAAGAGACAGGTAGAGCTGGAGTATATGTAATCTTTGTCGGCTCTTAGATGAATATTAAAAAAGGTTTAACACGGAATGACATAGTTGGTGTAACCTCTTCACAATTAGCGGTGGAGGGCTAACAAATTGCTTAATTAAGCCACTTAATGGTAAAATTGGCAACACTGTTTGAAACTAATTTTGCATGATTAAATTTGATGTTGAAGATTTTGTTAGAGTAGGCGGAATACTATAAGAGGAAGTCTAAAACTCTTCTCTTTAAAAATTTCTGAAGCTTTTTTTCAAATTTATTTAAATAAATCTACAAATATCTACTAATCAGGCCTGTCATAGAAATCAATTCGGATCGAAAGTGATTTCGATTTATGTGAAGCAAGTGACGAAAGCACCACCACTTTCGATCGGAACTTATTTCTCTGACAGGCCTGATTATAAAGCTGAAAAGTTTGTATTTTATCATTTTGCAAAGCACTAATGGTACATTTAAAAAAATAAGCGCACAATTATGCGCTACGCAATAAGACATACAGAAATGCAGTAAAGAAAGTGAAAGAACTCTTAACAATTTTTATAAAAAAAAATTAAAATTTTAAGTGCTACGGCATTCCCTTACTACGAAGCAGGTTTGTAAGGGAGAATACTAAAAAATAACTGTAAAAAACATTCAGTGTGTAAAGCTGTTCGTTTCATCCAACAATTTTTTATGCGCTGAATAATGCGCTTTATGTGACAAAAATGTATTGCTTCAAAGTGGGAACTCGCCATATAAAATTCATGTCTTCCGTGAGCGCAATGGTATGCGAAACTCTTACATTTCTCCCTTACAAACCTGCTTCGCTCGAAGCACAATTTTTTATTGGGAGGTAACCTCAGGAACTGTCGGTCCGATTTTTATAATTTTTTCAACAAAATAAAGAAGGGAACCTCCTAACGGTCATAGGCTATATAAGGTTCCAATTAAATGTTTAGGATAGGGTCCTGGGGTGCTAAGCCTCCTATATTCAGAAAATATTGTTTATTGTTTTATAAGAGATTTAGTAAAGCAATAGTTTCCGTTCTCAAAAAAAAAAAAAAACACAGCCATTTTAATGAATGCGGAAGTGACTTTTAGCTTTATCGGCTAAATATCTGAACCAACTTTGATATAATTGAAAATGTAGGCTATTTAGTTTTATAAAACTTGGAACAAGACGGGGACATAGGGAGAATGGCTGCCTCTCCGAAAATATCTGATTAATTTTGATTAAATTAGAATAATAAATAGATCAGGGCTTATATTTTTTCACGTTGAGGAACAGGAAGGAACAGATGCACAATTTCTGCCTATCCGAAACTACCTTATCGATTTTGATTTAATTAAGAATATGTGTAGAATGATCTACATACAATAAAATACGCAGGCTTTGTTTTTAGCCGATATTTTTTTATTACCTACGAAAAAAAAACCTTAAAAATAAAAGTTGAGAAGAAGTCGAAAAATTTAAATTTGGACGCCTCGAAAATTATTTTTTTGATATGTCGTAGTAAATATTTTTTCCTCATTTCCAAAAGCTATCGAAAATCGATGGCATAATATCGCTTGCTAAGTCGACCCACCCTTATGATTAGTCTTTAAGATATACGTACCTTATTTTAAGACTATGAGCAATATTTCACAAAATATTTAAAAATAAATTTAACCCTTCTGCACTCCTTTTGTCAATTAGGCCCAATTTTGGTTTTCAAACGCAAAATTTTTCCCTTTTAATATTAGATATGGGTAATTCCAAAGTGTTGAACGTGACAGTCGTACGCATCAAGAATGCAATAACATTTTAAGCAAAAAATATTTTTACGTTTTCTTAACCCTTAAATTAAAGTACTAAGAAAGCACTGTTATCTATGCTAAAGTTTATGGAGGGCGCGATTTTAGGTCAAAGATAATGGCAAAAGAAGTAGCGGTTCGAACGTGAAAAAAACAGAAGTAGTTTTTTTGGCCATGTATAAAAAGGCGTAATTCAGCGGAACCTGGCACAATTTTTTAGTCAAACTACTTTCAGAATTTTATGTAGCAATGTAACATTAAAATGTCTTGGTTTGATTCCAAAATCTTCTGTATGTTCTTTTTTTTAAGCCAAAATCTGGGTCGATACGTGACATTTCGAACGTGAAATTTTTTCCGTAATAATTTAACTGTATAATGATCAAAATAAAATAAAAATTTATCGTTAATCCGAATAGCATATTGCTCTTTGAACTCTTCCTTAGATTACAGACCATGTAAGAAAATTTTTTTGGAACAATTTTTATCAAATATCACCTCTTTTAAGTAAGATAATATTAAAGAAAACAAACAATAAAACATTCTCACACATAAGAACTTACGTTTGCACAAATTTGCAGTCTGATTGTTCATCTAAGTGAACAAATTTATGAGTAAATTTATCAAATTAGTAAAATCTAAATATTTCTCTATAACAATATCGTAAAATAATCAGCTTTAAATAACTTTTAAATTGTCGGTCACGGTGGACCTTTTGACGGAAATGCCCATATGGACGTGAAACTTTAATTTATCCATTACACATTTAATATCCTTTGGGTCAATATGACCCAACAAGCAAGTTTAATTCCACTTTAAATCAATCGATCAATAATTTTTTCAGTACAATATTCAATAGAATCGCTTTTATTTTTTATTATACTTAAATATGAAATGTTGTTTACATTTTATTGTTGGGTCATATTGACCCAAAGGATCATAGGAAGGGCACATATCCAAGGGATGCAGAAGGGTTAACAAACTAAATTTTTTTTTTAAATCTTTTCTGGAATAATTTTAAATCATAAAAGCCTTTAAAAATAAACATAGAATATCAAAAATATTAAAAGATATTTTATTTTACTTCCCTTTTTTATTTTTTGATTATCTCGTTTGGTTCAAAAGTTATGATTTTTGCAACGAAAAAAACCCAAATGGACACGGCTAGTATAAAATATGAAAAAGCAATGATAAGCCAAGTCATATTCTTCTTTTAAAGTTTTTATCCTGTTTATGCCGGAAGAAAACTTTCCCCGACACGCTTCCCGTTCACACAGAAAGGCTTTTAATGCACATTGATTTAGATAAGTCCTGCGGTATTTTTTCTCTCTGGGGGATGTTGATCACAATCCCTTTAAATATTTCAAGCTAGAGAGTATAGAGAGCTAGAATATTGTAAAATAGAATTTTATTTCATGACAGAATCGTAGCTGAAAGAAATAAAAAGTAAAAATCTTAGAATTCGTTACGTGACATTTACACATGCAAACGCAACTTCGAAAAATTCAATACGCTAAAATTTTTTACTAACCCCATCACATTTTTCGTATCCAAGGGCCTTTAAGAAGGTCTATAAGCGCATTTTTAATAAACTTTTACTCATTCCACGCTGCTTTTTGGAAAAGGACTTTTAAAATGTCTTTTCTGCGAATTAAATTTAATTTCGATCCTAAGAAAAGGTTGGTCAGAATCGACCTCTTCGAAGTTATGTGGGAATATGTAGGAAATTCTCCTCAGGTGGTTACAATAAATACTCAACATCAACAGATATAAATTTATTCACTGCACATTATAATGTGCAACAGAACAACCAGTATCAACACTTGCTACGCGAAATGAAATTAGACTACTAGTAGAGCAAACCTGCCAAAGGGTTTTGAAAAGTTAGCTCGGGCTCAAGAAATATGGGCCCCCATAGTTTTTGAATTTTTTTTAAAAGGCCTTTGGTATAAGTCAATAAAAATATACTACATGCACTTTTGAGCAGTTGCTTCAGAAGAATCGTATGACGATTCTTTTCTTAGAATTTATTGACCCTCTAACTCATATTTTAATGGGAAATTTTGGTCCTTTTTACCAACTCTTACACAAAAGTATACTAAAAAGGCACTTTTAAAATGTTCTACGAATATTTTCTGCATCAAATTAAGTAGGGGTCTTCTAAGACCAAAAGTTCGTGCAATGTATCTAAAACTAATTCTCGAAATTTGAAAAGGTTTTTGGTACAAGTCAGAAAAATAACTAATTGTACTTCTGACCTAAAAGATTAATTTCGATATCTTCAGTATAATTGTATAGTGATTCTTTTCATAGAATATATTAACCCTCTAACTTTCATTTTAAGGGGTCATTTTTGTCCTTATTTAAACTTCTACAGTAAACCGGCACGTTAGAGGGTTAAAATATTCTACGAATATTTTCTGCATCAAATTTCACTAGGGGTCTTCTAAGACCAAAAAATCGTGCAATGTATTTAAAATGGCTTTTCAAATTCAAGGCCCGGAATTTCGAAAACCTGTCATTTGCTTAAGCAAAGTGCGAAAGTGATCGCACATTTCGTACGAATTCAAATGTTTGTTAATTTTATTTTGTTTTTTTTTTTTTTTTAACTTTTTGTTAATTTTTAAGCAAGGCTATGCATATTATGGTTGGGCCTTAACTCATTTTTGATGGCCTTTAGGAGCCTTTAAAATAGATGCGTGAAAGCAATGCCTTGGTCTCCAATGATATGTCGTGTGAATTAGGAATGAGATTGAAATATATCTGAAAAAAATCTTTTTAAGGGCTTCCTTACTTCTTTTTGCCGCTAGGTACTACTCTTTTTCATCATGAAAGAGGTTTAAGAAGTGTAATTTTCTGACACTGGCAGCTTATTAATGCCAAATATTTAAAGAGTGTTACCAAATATCCTAATTGTGGAAATAATATTTATAAATTTAACTTATTTAAAGTACATTTAAGAACATTCAGTTTTTTTTTTTATATACATAAAGTATACAGTTTATCTCATTTCTAAATATCAATCTAATTAAGAGTAATAATAACTAGTTAAGACAACTATTTTTTAGAAAATTAAGTTCTGTTTTACACTTGGTAACTCTGATTTTTAAAGAACTTTCGCTTGACTGTGTAAATATTCATGCAGCAGGTATGACATTCAAATTTCCCTTCGGCATTTAAGATGATAATAAAAAGCCAGGGGTATTTGAATTTAAATTTATGATTTAAATCAGTGTTCGAAAATAAACACTAAATATCGTTACTTAGTGTTCGGTTCGGTAGATTTGTGGAGAACACACACGCTAATAGTTTTTGTGTAGAAAATCATTAAAAAAATAACGTTTCCTTGTTAGTCATCTTTCGAAAACAAAAATAATACTGTTTTTATCAAACTCAACAAAAGATGAGAACATTTAATTCCGTTCTGATTTTTTTAAAAAACCCACAAAATTCATTGTGTTCGGGTCGGCTCATTAATGATCGACCCTTTTAAAAAAACATTTTTTACAAAAGTAAAATACACATACGAAAAAAACAAACAAAACAATACACACACAAGTTGTTCGTGCTGCGGTCGTTGCTAAGATTTTTTATTTGTTCATTTATTTATCAATGTAAAAAAAGAAACATTATAGAACATTAAAATATAATGTTTGTCTACAGTATCACTTCAATTGTTCTGTTTTTTTTTAACGAAGAACACAACATTATATAATGTTCGGTTCTTTCTTGAAAATAGTTACGAACGGTATTAAGGGTTGTGTTTGTCTACACAACCACTAAAAAAATAGATATCGTTTTTGGTTGTGTGAGCTGGACGCTAAATAATGTGTTGTTTAATTTCGAACACTAATTTAAATACTGTGTGACTTCAATGCTTCTACTAAAGTACCCGTGACAACTTTAAGCATTTACCCTTTACTACATGGACCCTTTACATACTCTTTGATTAAGAGCTGAAGATGATAAGCCTCCACTACAAAACAGCAAAAGCACAAGGGAAAATAGGCCAGGTTTAAATAGTAACAAATGTGTGGTTCTCATCAATAACTAATCCATATCCTGTCTTAATTCCTGGCTCTATTGGTTCCCATGGTATCAGATAGGTTTAAGTACAACCTAATATTGTAGTTAAATAGAAAATTGTATCGTTTTCAGTTTTTAACAGATATCCACCTATCAGTTGCCTTATTAATAAATAATTTTAATCTCGAACACTTAACGACTAAGTATGTGCTCTATATACATATCATCAACTTAACCCAGATATGCCGACGGGCATACTAGCGAAACAACCTTCTTAGTTTTTCAACATAGCTTTATCCTGAAAGATTAAATTACAGAACTGAACAAAGAATAAAAAAATGTTTTTTAACTCGGATTTTGAGTCCGTACTACATGTAGTACGCCCGGCATATATGGGAACAAAAGACATTAGTTTCTTGTGAAACTTTTGTGTATATACGAACGGAAAAACAAATTAATAAAAAAAACAATTATTTGGTGATACTCCACATTACACTTTACATGAAGCGGCACATCACATTTAATACAGCGTTTAGTGGTCTTATTGTGGCAATTATCACAACAAACCTGTTTTCATCTTCTATCGGCTTGACGTGTGTTTTCAGTAAGTAAATGATCTTTTCGATCAAATCTGATGTCGCACGATGATCCTGATGGAAGCGTTTCTGAGGGTTTCCCCTTAGGTGATATTAGCTATGTAGCAATGCGCCAAAGAAAAGATCTTACGATATCAATGAGGTGTGTGAATATCCCTATCATTTTGCCAATAAATACGGCGTCTCGACCGTATTGTAGCCACTCAGTAACAAAATTGCATTAAAGCACCTGATTTCGTCTGGAGTTATATTTCCAGTTGCATTTTGTTTTGACGCATAGTCATTTGAGTATTGCGTAATAACTTGCAGCAGGTCATCATCAAAAAATATGTCGAACAACTCAACAGTTTTAGGTAAAATTTCCTTTTCACATGCTCCGTTTCTTCCAGATTTACTGACGACTTAATTCTTTAACGTTTTTTGTCCTGTTGCAATAACGCAAGTGGAATATCGTCTTTTATCCGAAACAGTAGACTAAGAATTTCAAAAAAACTCAGCCTCAGCATTTAATAATTGGGGTGGTAAGTTTTTAAAATTCACTTCATCTTCTTTTCCAGAATCTTCATCTGTGACGTAGTTGTTCGCACTTGAGTGGGCACAATTGATATCGTAAGAATTTTGCCTAAACTGTTCATCACTTTCCTCTAAGGCAATTATTATCTTATATATACAGAAAAAAATAAAAATTGATTTCAATTAAAAAATTTGTGATATTAATTAAAAAATTAATTAAATTTGCGCCAGTAAACAAATTAATAGTATCAATTAAACCAGTTAATAGTATTAATTAAACGTTTAATTTACTTGATTAAACGTTTAATTCACTTGATTTAAATTTTAATTAAAACTGATTTTATTTTTGATTAATGCTTTAATTGGTGAAACATTTTGGAGAATTTTTTTCATGGTTAATTCAAGTTCTCTCGTCATAAGGACCCAGAATATATATACTTTATAGGGTCTTAGATCAATATTGCAGAAATTACAAACGGAATGACAAACTTATATAACCCTTTTCCACCTGAGGTGAAGGGTATAAAAACATAGAAATTCAGCAATTATAATATATGCATATGCAACTTCAAAAATTTACGACACCTAGACATTTTTTTTTAATTTTTTTTTTTTGTCTGACATCAATGTTGATTTGCGTGTGTATAAACCGATATTTGAGCATGTGAAATCCGTTCGCGTTAATAATTTTTATTACACGGCGCAAATTTTACTGCGGTTTAAAGTTAAAAATAAAAAAAAAATATAAAAATTACAGTTTTTGTTAAAATTGAAAAAGGAAAACGCGTGTGGATAATACCCCTTAAGGGCTTTCTTAGCACACTAAAATATTTGTAAAAGCTTGAATACTTTTTAAAATACACTGGAAAAAAAATATAAAAACATTTTTTTTTATCGTGTATGCATATAAAAATTTATTTAAAATTGTTAAACATTTTACAAAATTACGGCTAGTATAAGACATAATTTGCAATATTTTGGGAAAAAAACTATTTGGCTATCGCAAATCAAATATTTCATACAAGGATGCTTTTTGAGGTTAGAAACATTTTGTTTCCTCCATAAAATTTTAAATCATTAAAATTTTTTGGTGCGTTTTCAATTTTAGTATCAAGCTCAGTAAAGTCTTCTATTCGATGTACGTTTGAGCGGAATTGATACAGCGCTTCAGTTGTCACAAGGCGAAATGTGTTTGGAAAAAACTGCCGCTGCACGCGCCACGGTTGAAAAAAATTATTTTTTTTTGCACTTTATCAGTTTAGTCCGTCGCGAAGAATCTATTTAGATACCTAAACATGTTTCCATGACATGTTTTGGTATAAAAAAAAGCTTAAAAATAAATTGTTTTTTTGCAAAAATTTTCAAAAGTTCATAAAATTTTTGCGTTTAAAAATTTTAAAGTGCGTTTTCGCCTCGGAGGTGCCCTTTACGAAGTTACTCACATCACGCAATACACTAGCCAACTTAAAAGGCAATTCAGATTGTCAGACGCAAAAAAGATACATTTTTAAAAAATTTACGCTAAATTCTTTTAAGTTTGTGATGTCCGTGATACGTTATTGGTGCGCTGACACCAACTTGATACACCTCAAACTTTATAAAATTACGCAGTTTTTTCAATTCTGCGCTTAAAACTCATTTTTATTAAACGGCGCAAAAACCCTATGCAAAATCTTCAAAAATTTCAAAATTCGGAAAATTTTGGTTTCACTTTAAAACACCATGCAACTTTTCACGCAGCAGCTATATCAAAATTTTTTTTTAGTGGACATATCCTCCAAGTCTAGTGACTATATTTTGTATGGGTTTGGATCTAAAAGCTTAAAACTATTACAAAGAAAACGGAATGAATGAAAAAACTGTTGGAAGTTTCAAGTCGTTTTTTTAATTTTTCGAATTTTAGATGACCACCAATTCTTAAGGTGAGGACTTTTCAACGTAAAACTTTGCACGTCATATCCTTCAAGTATAGTCATCCAAACCCTGTACAACGTTTTTTTCAATTCATAAAACTTAACGAAATAAGAGCCATAGTATGTCGGTTTCAGCAGGTGCTCAAAAAATTTGAAGTTGCCCATATACAAATTTTTCTCACCGATTTCGGAAGAAATCTCTGATCCACAAAAAAAATACCCATAACCAATTACCCTAGACAAAGCAAATCAATGCATGGTTTGTTGGCCGTTATATTCCGTGGCACAACAACAAGTGCCACTTTATATATAAACTTTATAAAAGTTAAAGCAGAAACCTGAACATAACGAGTGTACTACATGTAGTACGGTCGGCATATCTGGCAAACCTGCTAAATCCCCTTTTTAAGTAAATTAAGATTTTAATGCCGTATGGTAGAGAAAAATACGCCTCGGCGACCAGCATCCAGTTTTTCTTCTTGAAGTGTGTTAGTCCAATCATATTTTTTTTTGGTTTTCTTTTCAAGCTGCTAATATGAGAGATAAAAAGTTTTTTGTCTCTTCTGTAAAATGTGTTCAAATTGAGGGAGTACGCAGGTTTGCATATCAAGCCGACGATATTTTTTAATTTTATTTTCTATTAAAATTAAGAATTCCATCATTTAAAAAAAAAAAAAATTCTAAACTTTTCGAAACTATGGGTTAATTTCTAGTACTTCTTTTAAAGTATTTAGGTGTTAAAAGGTTTAAGCGTATGTATTTATGTACGAACATTTTTATCGAGTATTATTGTTCAACGTACAGTACAAATTCTTTTTGCTAAGATCAAATTGCAAATGGCAATTCTTATTTCGATAAAATTGCTTTTCATTTTCGTATTTTTTTTTTTTTTTCATTATTTGATTCAGTTGTTTCTTTATTTTGCAGATAATTAAAGGCGTTTTTTTTTTAAAGAAATATTTTAATTTGAAAAATTTTCGGATTTTTTTTTAAAAATACTTTAACTTACATCATCTACTCCCAAGATGCCACAGTACAAGGGAACTAAATTAAAGCACAACTCCTCTTGTGCAGTACAAAATACAAAGATTGTTTAAATAAATGTTGATTGCCTTAAATCTGCATCTGTCTTTGATTTTAGCTGTTTGTAATTTTGCCGACAAAATCTCATTTAACTGGCATTCGCATTAAAAAAGTTCATAAAATAAATAATATGGCGGTGATCTAGTAGTGGATGGTAAAGCCCGCACCAAATAAACAACATTCCAAAGATACACAAACATCTTCTTTAAAGAGATAAGCATTGTAGTGGTAAATATGTACATGCATATGTATCTTTGTATGTGTGTATATGTGAACACGTAGTTACAATCTATCAAATTAGTTCAAGACCATGAAGTTTGTCAAAAGGTCTACTTTTGTACTCTTTCAGAAACATACGGCCAATATTCAAACAATTCATCGTGATTTCTCATCAATTTTTTTTTTTTTTTGTGTTGCAACTTCTTAAATATTTGAATCCTTCAAGACAATATTTACTCACACATACGAGTGTGTTTGTAGTCGAACTCACAAACCAACTCCTGTCGTCGTTGCTGTTATTAGTATTATTACTATTACTTCAATTGTTGTTGGCTGTTGTTATTGTAATCATAATAATAACAATAAAAGTCAGCACTCAGTAAATAATTTATTATTGTTATTTGATTATTTGCACATGCCATTCTTTTGCTTTTTGCATGCTTAAAATATTAAACTCGAAAAAAAACTAATCAACCATCATCATCATCCAGCCAGGCATCGACGCAAATTTAGCCAACCAACCAAAAAACCAAGCAGCCAACGAACCATCGAGCCAGCCAACAATTCAATGAACCAATTCAACAGCCAGCAACAGCAACATTCAGTGAATAGACGATGCCACAAAATTTATGAAAAGATCGCTATGCTTCATCGCGCATGCCCTAAAGTCTGTGTGGGTTAGTGAGTTGCCACCATAGCAATATTTAGCGGAACTTAGGTGATATCTTAAATCGGTTGATAGTATAAGTCCCGAAAATCAACTAAACTGCCGATAAAAGTAAAAAATGCTAGTACTTATACCCTCATTACGAGGGATGCGGTTTCCATGCAAATGCATGTTTTTTGTCGATAGCCTAAAATCGATGACGACCAATTATATTTCTGAATCATTTAATTTGCGTTAAAATGGCATCGATTTGTTTTTGCATATTTTGTTGAAAATGCGTATTTTTGCATATTTTGGTTTTATATGCATATTTTAACAATTTTGAGTGATATATTGATATAAATTTCCATATTATAAAAAAAATTTCTTCCAAAAATTTCCAAATTGTATACAAAAAAAAAAAACAAGTAATAAAGTATAGTCGGTCATGACCGACCATGTGATACCCTACACCACAGTATTAAAAAACACATCATGCTTATATGTCCATATAAATATGGATCTATCTATGTTTTAAATTTCATTAGTATCGGTTTGAGAAGCAAAAATTGCCCCTATCTCCCCTCGTGGTCCTATTTTTTTAAAAAATGCATACCTTTTGGGTTCATAAAGATACGGTTCTATCTATGTTTTAGTGAGGATAGTTAATGAGAGGAAGAAATTTCCCCCTTTCTTCCCTCGTGGTCCTACGATTTGGCCCATTTTCAATAGGCTTAGTCCTTGTGCCAATAGGAACCTATGTCCCAAACTTGATCAAATTATCTCCAAAATTGCGACATGGAGAGCCAGCCAGCCAGCCAGCCTGCCAGCCAGCCTGCCAGCCAGCCAGCCAGCCGGACATTGTTAGTTCGACTCAGAAAGTGATTCTGAGTCGATCGGTATACTTTAAGGTGGGTCTAGAACCAATAATTTAAGGCGTTACACACATCAGCACAAATGCATAATACCCTCTCCACTATTGTGGTGTGGCTATAAAAAACCCTTAGAAAAAAATCAATTAATAATTTTTTTTTGAGCTCTGCTTTAAAAACAAGATTTCGACAAAAGATCGGGTACGTTCGTAATTGCATCACTGCGCTGCATTAGAAAAGCAAACTTTTTTTAAAGCCGATAAAAAATAATTAAATTCTTTTTTTATTGAATGACTAATGACTATTATTTTTGTGGAGTATTTCGCAATTCTTTGGTCCACATTTACTTCACTGATAAAAATATAACGATTTGAAATCACTAATGCAGCGCAGGGATGCAATGACGAACGCACTCATCCTTCAATTTTTAACCGATGCAGCACCTTACATTGTTTAGGCTACCGATTGTCCAAAAACAATTTATCCAAAACTGTAATATTTTACTTGCTTGGCACATGGATTACAGCGAGTTGCAGAGGAAATTAGAAGCCAAAAATATTTTTAAAGGCTCCTTCACGAGATGCTTTTGCAATAAAAAAAGTAAAGGAAATATTAAATTTAAATAACATCAAAAGTGAATGAGCATTCGTATTTTCCAACTACGGATATATTGGTGAAACAATAACTAAATTGGAAAGATTTAGTTCACTTCATAGTCAACTCAAACTAATTGATATGGCAGAAAGTAAAATTAACATGTGAAAGGAAAAATAGCCTGACAAATTAAAAAAAAAAAATCCAAAACGTGCACACAGAAAAAATTAATGTAAATTCGTCTAAAACAAGGTTGATTTTACATTTTTCAGTAGTGATTTTGCTTCATTGTTGTTTTATGTTAATTTAAAATGATTTAACAATAACTTGCGATTAACATTTTTTTCTTTTAAAATAACTATAATTCATGTTAATTGAACATTGCAGTAAAGTTAGAGCAAAATGTCATTTATATTGAAATAACAATCCGAATCACGTTGAATGAAAGTTATTTCAAGTTGAAGCAACGTGAATTTCGTGTACAATCAAATTGGTTGGAGTGTGATATAACAGTGTGAAGACAACATATGCATTTATTTAAGAATAATTCAAAACACTTACCCCTGTAACACATGTTTCACTTATTTTGTATCTCTTTTGTTAACAGAAGCTCAGCAGAATGGCCCGATATGGTTTTCGCCATCATTCTACTTTAAAAACTAGATGTACTATTTAACTTAAGAATTTTAATTAAAAGAATACGGGAATTGTCTTCTTTTTATAACATATTTTAAACATGAAAACAAAAAAATGTACATACTTAAGTATGTATGCATGTTAATTTAACAAGAAAACTTTTGATTTTAAAATAAAACAGGTTTTTATGGATTCAATATTGGAGAATGTTATTTTAACAGTGAATAATATTTAATAAACGTGATTTAAGGTTATTTTAATATTTTTAATTTAAAATTAATATGAAATAATGATTAATTTAAGTAAAAGGGCATACTTTTGCAGAAATTTACCATGATTCTCAATCAACATTTAACATTGGTATTTTTTCTGTGTGTGTTGCAAAAAAAAAAAAAAAAATACAGGATTTCAAAAAATAAAACCAATTTCAACTATTTTTGATCTGGTATCAAATGTGGGATCTGAATTAGAAAATTACTATTCTTCAAATGAATTGGCATACCTCAAGTATGCCTCAACTTCGGTTGATGTTGAGAGATAATTTTCCATGTAGTAGATACAAAAGCTTTTTAACAGACATAGACTTACTTTTGTATTATAAAAAAGTATTTGAATTTAAATTATATAGAATAAAAACAACAAAATAACATCATAAGATTTCTACTGTTTAAGACTGATGTTTTGTTGTAGAAGTTAAAATTTTTTTTTCTTAAATAAATAAAATAATTGGTGAAATTGGCCATAAAAAAAAAAAAAAAATTTACTTTATTTTAAATAAAATAATTTTTTTTTTATTTTCAAAAGATTTTGCTATTCGTGCTTAATTCCCAGTTTTTATTCTTGACAAAAACACTTGAAATTTATTGTTGATGGGATAAGCTATTCCTATGCATTTCACTGGTTGCTTAGGCCAGATCATCAGGAAACTTCATCCATAAAGATTTTAGACAAACTAAAGATATTAAACCAAATAAAACTGTTAAACGTATAAGAATTATAGCAACAGTTCTACTTGTAACAATATCAAAGCTTGAACAAAGCACATCAACAATAAACAACAGTGGGTTTATCTCATCTTATATTCCCCACTACAATTAGTTGAAATTCTCTCAACATTAATTGTAGTTGTAAGTAGGTTAAGAAAAACAAAATAAAAACAACAACAACTTACAAAAGATGTTGTCAATTAAGTGTTTTTTAGGCCGTGCACTTGTCTGTTTATTATCAAAAAGTAATTTCAATTTTTGGGAATACAAAATTTTAATTTCAAAAGATTTTGCTATTCGTGCTTTATTTTTTACTGAAAAAGGTCAAGTTTTTAGTGCATATTTTCGGGTTTTAAGTGCATATTTTATGAGCATATTTTCCATTTTTTAGTGCATGAAAATCTCATCCCTTCTCATTACCATGTTTGCTCACGGCATTATGCGTTTGTGCTTATGTGTTTAAAATACAGATTTATTTGTTCTAGACCAGAGCCCGGCAAACACACACATTGAAATATTGCTGAAGTATTGGTAAGAATAGTAATCAACAATAGTTTATTATTCCAAATGATGCAAAACTAAATTTTTTTAAGCTGTATATTTTTTTTAACGTATCCGTGGATGGGATACACTCTTCAAAAGCATTATGTCTGTGTTTTCATAATGAGCATGGAAATTTTCTAAAATGGTAGCACTGAATGCACGCAACAAGCGATAACAAACCCACCTTGTGGGGAAGTCTAAAAGTTTAACTAAAATTTGCTTAAGCTTGCTTTAGGAACTGTGCGAATGCATGTGAATATATGTATCAAACCATATTGAACTTAACGAAAGTGCGAAACTAATTGCACTTTCCGTACAGAATCAAATGTTTTTTAATTTTGTTTTCATCAATCCATTTGAGAGGCTTTTTGTTAATTTTTGACGGAAGCTCTAGCAAGCTTATGCATATTATAGTTGGGCCTTAAGCGAGATCGACTAGTCTTATTCAAGATATGAATGCCCGCAGGTGTGGGATCAAGTGAGAAAAAAACCATGGTGCAGTAGTTGTTCCCTGTTCCGTTCTAGAACCACATGTAACAGCTGCTCGTTGTCGAAGGCGTGCAAAGTTAGTACATTAAAAAACGACTGTATTCACTTTGCGTTAACACAATTGATCGCCGTATTTTTAAAATTAAAAATGGAATATTTCTTGCTTTCTATACGAAGGTAATACTAGTTAGGTTTATGCAGTGTTTGAAAATAAACAGAACATTATTTAGCATTCGACTCTCACACCCAGGAACGATACCTATTTTTTAGTGTTTGTGTAGACGAACACAACCCTTAATACTGTTCGTAACTATTTTCATGAAAGAGCCCAACATTATATTGTGTTCTGTTCTTCGTTAAAAAACAGAAAAATTGTAATGATACTTTAGACAAACATTAAATTTGAATGCTCTAAAATGTTTCTTTTTTCACATTGATAAAGAAATTAAGAAACAAAAAATTTTAGCAACGAAAACAGAAAATCGTGTGTGTATTATGTAAGTGTTTTGTTTGTGTAAAAATGTTTTGCTGGCTTTTTGGGGGTTTTTTTTTGTATATAGTTTCTTTAAAAAAAATTTTCTCATTTTTACCAGCCAAGAGACCGGTAAGCACAACTGAAACAAACGAACACTAATGAGCTGAACCGAACACAATGAAGTTTGTAGTTTTTTTTTTTTAAATTGAACGGAATAAAATGTTCCTATCTCTTTGTTAAGATGGATGAGAACAGTATTATTTTTCTGCTCGAAGATGACAAATTTTTTTTTAATAATCTACTATACAAACATTACTAGCGTTTGTCTTTCTCACAAATCTACCGAACCGAACACTAAGGAGCAATATTTAATGTTTATTTTCGAACACTGGCTATAAAATTCATTTTACAAAATCTCACATCAGTTTTACTTTTTTCAAGCAACTTGGCAATATTATTTTATTGCCTTTGTCATGCTTATGCAAAAGTTGCACATTTCATATACAGAGTTAAAGCTCATGATTTCAATCATAAATTGCAATTGCCATAAAGGCCGCACACGCGCATGCGCTCTCTTACGACACACACACAAACAACAATAACAACCAACAATTGAACAACTTTTCATAAAAACTCGTACAAATAATACAATTCCTGCACATTTATGTTAAAGTGCATTGCTGCAAGTACGTCTATATATGAGTTTGGTTTTTTAAACTATTCCACTTTTTTCTTCATTGTTTTCTTTATACAATTCATTGTGGATTTTTCATAATTCAAATGCTGCCGTATGAGCAACAATCGTATAATCTTTTATCAGACCGCTAAGTTTCATACGTGAGAGATGAGGCGACACCGGTTGATGTAAATTGAAATGAAGGTAAGACTGCGATTTTGATGATGATGAAGAATAGAAATCAATAATACAACACGTGCATTTTAAGGCAGAGAAATAAAAAAGATTAAATATAGAAGTACAAAGAAGTTTATAAATTTATAATTCACGGTCATGACTTGAAAAAAAAAAAAATCTCGTGTTCTCTCTTTCTCTCTTTAGCCATTATTTTCATAATCCATTATAAACTGGAAGCGCCTTAAAATTGTTTTTCCTTCAACCTTAAAACAAAATAACTTTAAAAAGGAGTTCTGAAAAATAAACTTTGGTAAATGTTGTTGGCAATAAACTGCAATTTTCTGTTGCAGTTATTGCGTCTGTTTTTTTTTCTTGCGTTACTTAATGCTTCAACATTTTTACGAAAAATGGTCCTGAATTTCGAAAATGTGCAAAAACAGAAAAATGAATTACTAAAATCAAGAAATTGTTTGACAAGATGAAGAAAAATTTCTCTCCAGCATTGCTGTGATTAGTTTTTGCTACTGTTTGCATGCAGTCGCAATGCACAATAGGGCTGGGAGTGGCCAGTTTATATTAAAATTTATATATGTAATTGTAATTGTAATAAACTAAGTACTTGTGCTTTACCTTAATGTAACGAGCAATAAAAAGTATTGTAGAGCTTTATCCCGTATAGAGAAAGAGATCAGTGTTCCCATCGAGAAACGTTCATAGTGAAAGACTAGCTCACTATCTTACTTTGATAAAATACACAATTCTATTTGAAAAAACAGACAAGCCGGGCACATGGCGTTGTAACATAATTCGGGTACGCTGAATCCAATGGTGCTAACGGTTTTTTAGGTTAGCTCTTGTTTTCGAGATATACCGTTATTTCGCAAATGGAGGAGGTAGCACAACATGTGTTAGCGTACCTCAAAAACGCTTTACGTTATTAAAAAAACTAAAAAAACCGAGACTCCGCAATAAAATTTCCTTTAAGAAAAGTAAAACTTGTTTCTTCGTCGTTTTAAAATCTGTTCGCAACCTCTGATTTTATTCACAAAAAATTATTCGAAATTTTAATTAATTTAAGAATTACATTAAACGCAATATTTGTATGGGAGCCCCCTAAAAAGTGCTGATAAGGGGCAAGTATGTCTCTAGAAATTGTTAAGGACAAAAAACTAATTGAGGTCGGTCATACATTTTATCTTACTAGAGGCGACTCCTGGGCATTTAGGGGGGCTCCCATACAAATATTGCTTTTTATGAAATTCTTAAATTAATTACAATTTTTCGACTTTTGTGAATAAAATCAAAAGTTGCTTACAGATTTTAATCATTTATGGCTTGTTTTGTTTGTAATTTCGTTTTTTATACGTCTGGAAATTTTTTTTTATGAATTTTTAAAAAAACAATAATTTCGAAATTTTAATAAAAAAATTATTTTTTAACAAATAGAAACTGGAAATTATATCCTTTCGAAGGTTACTTTATATAATATTCAACATTTTTTATTTTTCGAATTTATTCTATGAGCTAAATTTCAGTTATGTATTTTTTTTTTTTGTAATAATCCTATTCCTTCAATTTTTCAGAAAAGACTTTATACACTACCAGACTATTATATTGAATCTTCTTGTTACATTTTACCTTAGCTTTCCTTTGGACAACAGTGAAGTATATTGTACATACAGATATTAACAATTATTAGACACCAGCAGAAATTTAGCTCATAGAATAAATTCGAAAAATTAAAAATGTTGAATATAAAATTATTTTTCTAAAAAAAATATTGTTTCTAAAACGACTGCGCATATTTTTTACTTTCTTAAAGGAAATTTGATTAGTTTTTTAGTTTTTTCAAAAGGCTTACCCGTTTTTAAGTTATGCGAACATATGTTCTGCAACTCCGCCATTTTCGAAATTTTTGTATCGGGACACCCTAATGATTAAAGATGGAGACTAGGTATGTTCTGAAAAATGCTCTTGTAGAAAAAATACTGAGGGTCCGTCATATATTTGACTCCTGTAGGTGCACTTTTGGGCTAACGGCGGGTAATTTAAAAAAAATAATATTTAGTATCGGAACTCCCTTAAGGTGCACAAATAGGGGGTTAGTATGTTAATAATGGCGGGTAATTTTATAAAAAATAATATTTAGTATGGGAACGCCCTTAAGGAGCACAAATAGGGGATTAGTATGTTAAAGAAAAAACATGGTTGTGGTAAACATATTCTAAGAGCAGCATATTATGATAAGATTCATGATTGTAGTCACCATATTAGGATTATTATTGAATCATATTATGACTAAATATACTCGTACTATTACTTCATAATGTTTTTCCCTTAATCATATTATTATTCTGTTAATCATAACAAGTTAAGAAGGAATCATATTATTGTCATGTTAATCATAATAACTAAGAAGTAATCATATTATAATCATGTTAATCATAATAAATTTAGAAGCAATCCTATTATGATACACCACCTTTCATAGCTGTCATAAAAATACAAAATAAATAAAATTTTTTTTGCACCGATTTTTTTAATTTTGTGGCTTTTTACAATTTTTCTTAATGTTAATTAAATAGCTGGGTTCAATATAAGGCTTGCAAAAGAGCAAATGCAAAATCTTTGGTTTTCATGGGCAACCGCGTATGTCCATTTTTCCGATTTTGAGATGTTGATGCCATATTGCCTAATTTTAAACGCTCTTTACATTTTTCTGCAAAAAGATGAATCAATTCCAATTTTTAAACGTAATGACAAAGTTTAAAAAGTGCAATACCTAGCCCACGGTTTGATCTAGAAAGGTTTTTCGGCGTGCTGAAAAATTTGTTTTAAGACATACGCGGTTGCCCATGAAAACCACAGACATATCGTAGCACTTTTTTAAAATATAACGAAATCTCTGTGTGTTTTGTTGTTGGATTTTACACAAAAACTACGATATTTTTCATTTGCACTATACATCACTAATACTGAATGAACTCCGCTAATATTTTAATTTTTTTAATTTCTTTACACTTATTTTTTTTATGGAAATTTATCTTTAAATTGTTTAACCGCTCATATATAAAATAAACGACACAACTGATTCAAAATTATTTTATAAATGGCGCTAACATAATATGATTAGAGTAAAAATAGTTTGATTGCATCTGTAGCATAATATGATACATGTATAGAAAGTTATCATGTTATGGCTATTAAATATCATGATATGGTTGTGAGAAATATAATATGTTTAGAAAGTTATCAAAATTAAGTTGTTAGAAAAATAATTATTTTTCAGTCAACAATTCTCAATTTCATAATTGCGATAAGCATTGATATGTTTACAGTAACTATAATATTGTTGATATTAAATAAAAATAACATTTATTTGTGGACAACAACAATATATTGTTACATTAATCATAGAGTTGTTGCCGTAACCATGCCCAACCATATTTTTTCTCTGCGTGTAGCGTATCGAAATCAAAAAGTCGTGCACTTATCCACCCCTAGTGTGCATATTGCTTCTTGTTCGAATGCAGCGATTGTGTTGTGAACAAAGGTTGAAAGTTTTCGAAAATCTTTCCACAGTGGCCAACACTTACATTCCCAACTGATTTTTAGCAGAATATTGCCAGACTTTCCATATTTTTAGCAAAATATTGCCAGACTTTAATAGGCTTTTGAACTATAATACTTTTTTCATAACCTAAATCTTATTACCATTATTTTTTAGCAAATAACTATTAATCAACCCATTGTGCTGCATTCTATTTAACTGCGTGCACAGACGAATTTTTCATTCTAAGCAAATAGACATGTAATGATGATGGGTTATGGTCTCTTCATCCAACTATGGTCTTTCTGTGAGAAGTAACCAGGATGAAATTTTGAAAAAATAAAAAATAATAATAAAGTTCGCAAAATGCTGGTATACTCAGCGATGCAGAGGAGGAAGAAAATTCATCCATGACCAACAAAATGTTAATGGAATATTAATAAATTGCTTAACAAATTGTGTATTCCATTCAGGTTGTTGTTAGCGGCATTTAAGTGTGTTGCAATTTATGCAGCTGCTAGCAACGCACCTTTTTTGCTATTGCATTATTACAACATACGAATTCTATTACGTCGAACAGACACAGGCCTTTTTATGACTTTGTACTTGTAAGTAATTACACTTTTACGAAACTAAACTATATTGTGCAGTTTATCAACAAACCTGTCAAACTGTGTATTCGCTTTTTCTATTCCAATCTACTCTGGTACAAGTGTGCAAACATATGCCTTGTATATGGACGCTTTTCCATTAGAAATTTTATGCCACAGATTTTTAATTCCGAACAATGCATGTTAAAAGATTCATGCAAAATCATTTGTAAACTTTTCTTTCTTTTCAGTTCTCCTTACAAAATAACAGAAGGCTTTAAACGAGATTTCTATTTGGGAGTCGCCAGTGTATAAAAACTGGCAATAGAATGGCGTTACAGCTTTAATGGCAAATTTAGAATACCTGGCAATCTAAACTCTGCATCTCTTTTTCCAGCCACACTGAAGGTCATTTTTTATATTTTGTGACAAATTGATCTTCAATTGCAACACCAACATCGAGCTTGGTGGTGATGGTGTTACTTGTAGCGGTTGCCACAACAGCCTTCTCTTTATTTTTATAGCAAAAAATGCCATAGAAAAATATGTATGCAGCCTGACTCTCCCGTATCGAGTGTATTTAAAAAGAATACTGATGATCAGGGCTGTCAGATATGGCGATTTCTCGCCAAACGTGGCGATTTTGAAACGTGTTTGGCGATGGGATTTTCCGTTTGGCGACTGGCGACTTTTGTGGCGGTTTTTGACATAACTGGCGATTTACTTGGCTATTTTTACCATTCATATTATTTCAGCGATTTTGAAATAAAAAATTTGCACTTTTATTTACATAAGCGGAGTTAGGCCTCTCCAGCTAAATATATATAAATATATACATACATACTTATAGATTTTTGAACAGTTTGTCCTTTTTTGTTATCATTACTAGTTTAAAAAAAATCTGGCAAATTTTTTTCACATGATTTTCGTTTTATTATCATTTTAAGTGAATCATTCAGTCACTTTTTAATTCCAAGGTTTAAAAAACTGTAGTCGAAACCAAAACCTGTCGAAAAAAAAACGAAAATTTGTCTACAATTTTTCGCTTTTTGATTTGGTTTGACAGCGACTATTAATTTAATGACAAATGAAAAAGTGGAAGAGATGGCAGTTTTTCAACTTCGACTGCAGTTTTTTAAACACTGCTTAAATCTAATAGTACGTCTGCAGGTCAACACAATAGTAATGAAATTGAAGTGATCTTATAGACTTGTGTGCTTAATTTTATTTTTTTTTAACTGAATAAATGATCTCTATTTTATGTTATTTAAAAAAAATAACAGTTACTAAACAAAATTTACTTTTGGCGACTTTTTTGTATTTTTTCTCAGTTTTTGGCGATTTTTGAATGCAATATTATATCAGTTTTTTTTTTGTATGCAAAATTTAATTTAAAAAAAAAGATTTCATAAACTAAACAAAATTGACGTTTGGCGATTTCTGACATCCGGTTTGGCGATGGAGCTCAAAAAAATCTGACAACCCTGCTGATGATGATGAGGTGGACATGAAACATGACATAAACATAAAAATGAAGTTTTTACAAAATAAAAGCCACAATTCTATGGAACTTGTCGTCTTTTCTACATAGAACTGACTACACATACATATTTATTGCACGTTACAACAAGCCTGCGTTTGGAAAGTTGGTGTTGCGTTATTCATTTATTTATTTCGTGTAACGTGTTATAAGTTGAACAATGTTATTCGCAACTATCTTTGAAATTCTATAGAATTATAATTAATTTCATAATGAAACTGGGTGTATACTGGGTGGCATATTTGTGGTGTCTGTCGATTATGTTTTTAATTCAAAACGAGAGAGTCATTAAAATTGTTGCATAATTTTATCGAGAAGCAAGCTCTATTGTTTTAAATCGATTTTATTTACTGTATAGTAGAATTATTTTGTGTTAGAAGGCAGAAAGACCCGAAAGATTTTCAATAGAAGTCTGATGTTCACAATGATGTAATAAGTAGAAATTTAAATATGATATTATATTGGGACATAAAATATTTATTTAAAAGGTCCTCAATACAATTGAAATAATATTCATTAATTGATTTGTAATTCATATTTATTTGAAAATACTAAATTCTTGGCAAATTGTAAACGTTTAATATTTAACTGTTGTTTAATACTTATTTATTTAATGTAGTCGTAATTGTTTTTATGAGCCTTTTTTTGTCATCTGATCGATTATTTGGGCGATATGGGAAACGCATTATTCAGAGATGTTTTCTTATTCATTTTTAAAATTTGTATAAAAACAAGTAAAGCTTTTTTCTTTTTTTACATCAAACTTATATCTGTTTAATTTTGTTAAAACATTTTTTATTGCAATATCTAAAATTAAAAATGATGATATGAATATGAGTGATAATACGAAGGTCAGTTTTTGACAGTAGATTGAAAAAACATATTTCCGATAAAAACATAATTTTTAAAATTGGTATGAACCATGGTAGAATAATAGGTGCAAGGTATAATCTTTAGAAATTTTGTTCTCATTTTCAAAACCCATATAACGTCAAACAAAAGAAAATATGGAAAAAATTAAAACAAGCGTCAAAAATGGTACTTATAATACTGTGGTATGAACACCTATAGTATGAAAGCTGGCTTTCTTTCGCTCCGGAAAATCTTGTGTTAACCAAGTAAACAGTCTTATGATTATCGTTGAGCAATCAGTGGAATGGAGTTCACCTTTATACCTCATTTTTATAGATTTTGAGAAGGCCTTTGACACACTGAACCATAACGCTGTATGGAACATGTTGCTATGCAAGAGTGTTCCCGAATGCTACTTGTCGTGTGTTGCATGAAAAACAACTGAGCAACAGGATCACGTTGAAAACTGGAGTAAGACAAGGGTGTGTCTTATCACCTCTACTTTTTAACTGCGTTCTCGATGCTGTGATGCAGAAGGCAACAAGCCATCATAAGAGAGGTTTTATTAGGGGCTTACAAGGACGGTTAGAGGACCTAGATTATGCCGATGACATATGTCTACTTAGCCACTCGTTCTCAGAGATGCAGTCGAAAATTTCTACCATCAGTAACATTGCAAATTTGGTTGGGCTGAAGATAAATATACAAAATCGCTCCGTATCAATAGTTACTCAGATAGCTATTTCTTCGTAGTGATAAAGACATAGAAGATGTTAAGTCCTTCTGCTTTATGGCTAGCACAATTGATACAACTGGTGGCTCAGTTGCAGTCGTATAAATAAGGCGCGGAATGCATTTGCCCAGTTAAACACGGTTTGAAAATCTTCTAATAATTCGAAACAAACCAAAATCAAATTATTTAACTCCATGGCACCACGTGATATACAAAACCTTCAGGTATTTTTTAAACGCCTAAGCAAAATCTTACGGATTTTCTGGCCTGTAACAATATCCAACAAAAAACACTGGATGAAGGCCAGCAATAGGTCATATCCTTTGTAAGCCAGACGTTGATATTGCCAAGAAATGCCAAGATTGGAACCCGCAGGGAAGCAGACGAGCCGGGAGACCAGCGCATACCTGGAAGCGCCAACTGACAAAAGAACTTTCGAGGTTTGGCATGAAGTGGAACGAAGTTAAGCATCAAGCCGAAGATCGAGATTATTGGAACCAAAGGAACATATATATAAGTTTCAAAATTCTTTCAATAGTATAATAATCAAAAAAGGATATAAATGCCCACGATGTCGACAAGAACATTTCTTTCGTATATTTATATCGAAAACAAAAACAAATTTTAGTATTTTTTATTATTGTTTTCAATATTAATATGTGAAAGAAATGTTCTTGGAGACATTGAGGGCTTGGCAGTTAATCTTATTTAAGGACTTTGCATTCCTAATGAAACTGTGCACGTGAAGCTAATTTGATTACGATTAATTCAATGGTGCTAGTTATTTTCAAAGGAAGCGCCCGTATTAGCGATTGAAAAATGTTATACTAAAGTACGATGAAACGATATTTTTTTATAAATTTGAGGTCACTGGTCAATTTAAATCAATTGAACTCTGATATATACAATTTTACATTATTTTTACTTTGTGAAAAATAATTTTTCCCGAATTCTTTTGAAAGAATTTTTTTCTTAACTCAATGAATACACTGTGTTAGTGGCAAATTGTACCAAGCTGTGCACTTTTTGGTATAACTTATTCAAGTACGCTGAATTCAAAGTACTTTGTATATATTCAATAGGATTAAGAAAAATGTTCACTAGAGTTAAAAATAATTTTTTTTATTCAAAAATAGCGAAAAATTGTCCTAAAAAAACGAAAAATTGTATTTAAAAGACTTTAATTGATTTAAATTGAACAATTATCCTAAAAGCATAAAAAAATCGTTGTATGGCACATTAGCATTGCAATTTTTAATCGCGAATACAAGCGATAACTTTTAAAAACGGTTATTACCATTGAATTTAGTTTACTTTAATTGGATTTACCAGTAGGGTGCCCATTAGCGAATAGCAAAGCGTAATTAATGAACTCAATAAAAAAAATTTAAAAAAAAAAATAAGTTTACTTTTGGCGTTTTTTTCAAATTTTTGGGTTTTTAATTTTAATTTCTTACTAACTTTTTTTGTGTAAACAAAATTAATTTAAAATAATAAAACTAAAAAAATTTACTTTTCGCGATTTGTGACACCCGATTTGGCGATGGTGCTCAATAAAAATCGTATCCAAAAAAATGGTTTTCAGACGGGGAGAAAAATAGTCTAAAAGGAGAATATGGCAAACCCGTTATTAACTGGTCTATAAACGACTTATTCTTGCTTCAAAGAAATAAAAGTGTTCGGTAAAGTTCACCTGTGTTCATTAGGTCCGATTTCAGCAGCTCGAAATAGATGCAGAACATAACCCTGAACCCATGATATTTTGGTAGCCAGCTCTAGGCTGGCCGGGTTTCATGTACGATTTCTGGTACTTTAAGTTGTCGTAATAAATTAATTTTCCTCGCCGGTAATATGTTTTTTATTATTATTATTTTTTGGTGTTCAAGCTAAATTCGCCTTTAAACTTCTCTTCAACTCGTGTTGTATCTGGTTTTCATTTTTTTGGATGCATTTTGCTGTTTATATGCATTTTAGAATCGCTCATTAAGTATCTTTAAATGATTTTGGAAATTTATCTTAGAATGAAGGAAAGTTAGACAATCTATCAATACCCCACTTTCTAGAAATATAAGCTGAGAATTAAAAAAAGTATTAGATAAAAAGCAGCGTTTAAAAAACTGCAATCAAAGTAGAAAAACTGCCGATTCTTCCGCTTCTTCCTTTGTCATTGGCAAAATAAAAAATGTTGCTTTTACTTCTGATTCATTAAATGTCACTGTCACTGTCAAACCAACACAAAAAGCCTAAAGTTGTACACAAATTTTCGTTTTTTATTCGACAGTTTTAAGTTTCGACTGCAGATTTTTAAGCCATGATAAAAAGATTTTTTCGATTTTAACACTTTGTCGTGTGGATTTCCAAAATAAGTTTCCAAATGGACCAGCTTGCGCAATCTTTACAAAACTAAATTCGATCATATTTTATAACAATATTACCATTTGTAAGCTTAATATAACCCACATGGTAAAATTGGTAGTATAATTACATGCCACCTAGAACGAATTAGAGCCAAGTTGTATGACAAACAATTTATTATGCCACCCGACTTTATGCAAATATTTAATATTTTTCGCAAAAGCGCCAACTTAAACGAGTGAGTCAAATTTTTTTTTTCAGTTTAAAAAAATTAATTAATGTTGCTTTGTAAACGAATGCGATTTGCAATTTTATAAGGAAGTTGATTAAATTTTGGGCATAAAGAAATATTCCTCAGAATTGATTTGTGCTAGATGCTAGAATTGAAATCCTTAAGAGCTTAGGAGAACTAGATACAATCTTTTTTTTGAGTTTAGGCGTTCGGACATAGAATATATACTTTGAAGGGTCTTATAAGAGTATTTCTTGAAATTACACGCGGAGTGCTAAAATGAGTACGCCTACATTCACCACTCAATTAAAAAAATTTAAATAAGTAGCACTCAAAACATGTTTATTTAAAAGCAACTATTTTATAAATTTTAATCATTAAATTAAAGTTTGAATACTCAATTTTACTATAAGCCTCTTACGTATATGTTTTAATTTACTTACAATGTTTTTTCTTTTAATGGTTTTGATAAAAATGAAGCCAAAATTTTATAAAACAAAACAAAATTTACTTTCATGCTTTTTAAGTTTATTTCTTGTACTTATAACAATAGGATTTAAAGGTCATTTAACGTTTTGTGATTGATACTAATAGCAACAATAACACATTTTAAAGGAAGTTGTACAAAAACAAAAAAATATTATTAATTATGTGTATGAGTATGTGTACGTAGTGTTAAATAATAACAAATTGTTTATGCTGTTATTGTTATTATTGTTATTGTTTATTATGAACATAAGCATTTAAGTTATTAGTTGACTATAACTAAGGGGCATCATCACCATCTCCATCTCTACACCAGCAGCATCATCAGAACCAGCAACAACAGCATAATCATCATCATTATTATCGTGATAGTCATCATCAGCAATAATTATGTGCTGCTGCTGTTGATGTTGCTACAATAATAGCTCAAGCACACAATAAGCCCATTCCACAGAAAATATTAACTCTCCCCAATTTACTCATACTAACGTTTGGGGCCAACAAAAACAAAAACGTTGTAATAAAACGCATTGTTAAAGGTTCATATGTGCTTTTACTAGCTGAACCCGGTGCGGTTCGCTATGCCCATTTAAATAAAACTGGAAAAAAAGTTTTTAAAACAGATCTCGAGTTTAAATCATTGTTCGAAAATAAACAGTACATTATTTTGCGTTCGGCTCACACACCCAAAAACGATATTGTATGATTGTGTAGACGAACACAACCCTTAATAATTTTACACAAACAAAACGTATGAACTATTCACACACAAGCTGTTTGTGCTGCGGTCGTTGTAAAATGTTTTCCTTGTTCATTTCTTTTTCAATGTAAAAATGATACATTATAGAACATTAAAATACAATGTTTGTCTACAGTATCACTTCAATTGTTGTTCTGTTTTTTGACGAAGAACAGAACATAATATAATGTTCGGCTATTTCTTGAAAATAGTTACGAACGGTATTAAGGGTTGTGTTCGTCTACACAAACACTTAAAAATAGATATCGTTCCTGGGTGTGTGAGCCGAATGCTTAATAATATTCTTTATATTTTCGAACACTGCTTAAGAATGCCAACAAAAGATAGCGGTTGACATCTTGGGCCAGGATGTTAAACTCACAAGTGCCATAAAATAAAAGCACTCGCTGGACCATTAAACGTCCCGCACGACTATCTTACCAATCCATATGATGTGTAACCATCTGGCCATTGTAAATTAAACTTTTTCTCATCAGAGAAACAACCCGATGCCACTCAGTTGTACATGTCATGGCATCTGAGCTGTTTCTCCTTGCGGCCTGCGTTAAGAGGTGTTTTTTTCTTCTTTATTTCCATTATCTTTATATGATCAGCTTTCGATATTATTCGCTGCGTGGTTGCTAAGCTCATCCTAACTCCTTTTTTTTTTGTTTTTTTGGCAATTGTGTCATGGAAATTAGAAGCTTTTTTTTTTAAATAACAGCCGCACCTTAATAAAAGTGGCACACGTTTTTTAGTTTACAAACATTGTCATGGCCATACAATTTGTATGAAGCATCCCTAAATATCGCGGCGGCAACGCTTTGCATTGGAAAATCCGATATTGACAGCGCGTTTATTAATGAAGTGGGTTGCTTTTCTTAATAAATAATGTCAATTAAAATTTTTTTGTGTTTTTGTGTTTTATTAAAGAAGAAAGTCATCACTACTGTACTTCACAAAACCTTTACTCTCTTGTTTAGGTGGGAGCCTAATATGTCAGTTTGATGTGCCTCACAAGCCATTAAATCGGCATCAAGTGCCTTTGTTCCGCCTCCTAGTGGCGACTCCTGGAAACTACTGGATATTACCAGTTGGCTAAGGAACAAGGTAAAAATATTATGAAACTATATTTTTCGTCTCGGGAAGGGTTGAAAAATACTTAGAGGATTGCATTTCTACCTCTTTGTAATTAATCTAATATCAAGTAATTAGATTAAAATGTCCTAGGGCTAAGTAATATTAAGAGGGATCCCCTCTTAGTAAGGTGGTGCATGGTCAACAATTAGGAAATTGGTCATGCCTCTGCTCCGCAAGGAACCAAAAAGTGACCTAAAAACATAAAACGCTTGGGGATGATTCCCCCCTTGCATAACTGCTAATGATTAGATCAAACTCCAAACAGAGTCGTTTATATAGCCCCCGGAACTCAAGACCCGGCATGACTATATGGTTCAGGACTCTGCTTGCAGGGTACACGTGGTGGGTTTGGTGCATCCTTGATGCTTGATCTTAGGATCGTTGTGACTCCCTAATTGAAACTGATTGGAATGCTGTATGCAGTGGAGACTAGATAGCTCCAACTCCTAAACAAGGGGAGGTTTTAAGATTCTGGTCTTATACCTAAATTGCAACCTGTGTATGATTGAGTGATCCTACACACACAGGGGCATTTGGTAAGTGCAAAAAATAACTCACCAAGTGCTAAAGATCCATCGTGCGACAATACCGAAAGGTGGTACCACGCTGATCATAACCGAATCTCTTATTTAGGTATGTCTTATCGGCGCAAAGACTAGGCGGAAGAAAACGTTTCGCTCTGAGTTAAGTAACACAATTTTTATTCCGACTTTCATATCTTTTCCATAGTTGGACTCACTTAAAATCAAGTAATTATTGATGTCATATACGATGTGCCAATGAATGAAAGGTGCCACACCCACTTAAAAATTAACAAATATTTAAAGCCTTTGTTAAGCTTCAACTAATCAGGAAATAATAATGAAATATAGGGAACAAACAAACCCATTTTCATTTTTGTATACACAGAAGAGTTCGCATATATCGTTATTTTACATCAATAGTGACACAAATCAAAAAACGCTTATCTCAACGTTTTTAAAATTTCTGATTTGTACTTACCACTTAGAAAAAATAACGGCAAATGTTCTTAAGATGAATTTTATCTAGTATATTAAGAAAAACAATTCTGCATTACTAACGGCAAAATTTCAATTTTTTTAAGTTATGTCACTATTCAAGTAAATGAGTGATATGTGTGATTTTTATACTTTTGTTAAGAGTGAAATCAGTAAAACTTGAAGTTTTTTTTTTTGATATTTCGCATCCTATTTTCAGAATAACAGTTTAACAATTTTTTTCATATATTTTTTTTCAATTTCATTTATTATCTTTTCATAATTTAAACTTTATTAAAATGTGGTAATTGTTCACTTTTTTGAGAATTTGTTTTTAATTTTTCTCGTTTGCTTTAATGTTGCATTTAGAAAAGTTATTTAAACTCAGTCCTTCGACATTTGCATATAACTCTGTATGCCTAAGTGACTATGAGAAGGTGTCAGTAGCAAAGTTTCCTCCATAATACTCTTTAGTAATTTGCGCTCCGCATTTTCCACACTAAATATCTTCTAATCTACATATAAGCAAATACATGCAATCATAGATATTCATATATACATACCGACATATAAACAGGCCAACATTTGTTCATTCACACATATATTAATAATTATGTATACATATGTATGTATGTTTGTATGCTCATTAAATTGTGTAGGTTTATTAACATTTTATATATTTCTCCCATCGACATATTTATATTTATTAACGTTTGTATGAGTATGTGTACTTTTTTCATTTATGTACGCTTGTGTATTTAAGTGCGTAAATATGCATTAAGAAGACCATATACACACATTAACCTCTCACTTCCTACTTCCTCTGTTCCTTGCACATTATTTTTATCACAAACCCATTTAAAACATTCATTCATACATTTAGCCAACCAATCAACCAAACCAACCAACTAATTTACAATACGCAATTACCATTTGGCCCAAGTGCTGATTGTATCGGAATTATTACGATGTGGTAATTTTATGGCCATTCTCTGCTGCTGTTGCCTCTATTGTACACAAATAAATACACATTCCTGCACATTCAAACATACATGCATGTATCGCCATATTAACTTACAACTCTTCTATGCGTAGCTTGTAACTACTCGTACTAAATAGTAGACGTTTGCAGAAAATTTGGGGTATTGGTGTATCCTGGTGTACTGCATAGATTTGACTGAGGTAACAACAAGTTTCCTGGAACTCTCCTCCTACGTTATAGTTTAAGATTTGATAAAAAACATTTTTATTATTTTTACCTGTTTTATGTTTGTATGATCATATGTTTTCAACTTACATATTTACACTATAAGTTCATAAATTATAGCTAAAAGATAGCCATGGCTTAAGTCCCCTCTCTTAGAAAAAACCACAGCAAATGAAACCAACAAAAATCGATTTTGTATAAAAAGCTTCTGATTAATAGTGTACATGCATTTGTAAATGTAAAACTCAGTGAATTTCCACGAAAAAGAAACCGAAATTAAACAACAAGTTCTCCACAAGTAAATGTGGAGGTTGAGACTCTTACAATAATTAATTTTTCGTATTGATTGCAAAGTTTTGTAAAAAAAAAAAAAATAGAAATAAATTAGACTGGAAATAAAAAGTTGTTAACATCTGTGCTTAAAGTAGTGAGATAGAAATGCGGAAATTATATTCTTCATATAAAATGATGTAATGCAATTAATTTGCAGCAGTTTGATGTAAATCCAAATACTTTTTACATTTTCTCTTATTAAAGAGGACAATCCAGATCAATCGCGAATTGTATAAAGGCAAATATTTAAATAATTTGGTTTATATTTTGGGTATTTTTAAAAAGTTTGAACAATCTAGTTATGTCGTTCTGTCTACTGTACACATGGTACAATACGGTTGATTACTTTTCCAAAGCCCATAACCCTTTCCGTGTTTTTTTCGAATATATTCGATATTCCATTGTACTCTGGTAGTAAACGCTTTAACGGTAAAAAAAATATTATAATTTTTTATTTAATCTGCAGGTACTTTTGCTATTTTAAATTACACTGGTCGGCAAAAAAAAAAAAAAATATTTTCAAATTTATTTGTGATGTAGAGATTTAAAGGCGCCTAACTCTAATCAGTTTTTACTTTTTTTATGGGCGGGAGAAATATTTAGCTTTGCGTTAAAAATTTTTGAAGATATTTCCATTTCAGTCACATCATCTTTTTAAAAAACACAAATAAAGGTTTTTTTTGGAATATCTCAAAAACTGTTCTACTTTTGTCAATTCTGATTTTTCAGATTCATTTGGTCACGTAGTGTGATTAGTAGTTCCAAGGTTGCGCTATAGTCCGATAAGGGTATGCGCAGTAAGTCATGCTTTCACAAATGGGATCTAACGACGCAATTTCGACAAAGAGATACTTTCGGGGATCGCGTGATGATTGTGGTTTAAAAGCAATGTTGCGGGAAGGAGTGAAAAATCTCACTTAAAAGTTAATTTTTCACCACTTGTGTGCCTGACTCAATAGATGCTGCTAGCATATTTCCAAAAGCAGTGGATTTAAGAAAGCTTCTAAAAAGGGGCGATCATGCAGTCAAAGTGCTTTCTGAATCTGCTGGTTGCTTTCACTCTCATCACTTTTTCACATCATCTTGTAGGTGGCAGCACGGTTAAACACTTAAATACACGGTAATATCAGGTTTTACAGAACGGCGATAGTAAATATTTCCTTATTTAGAGCAAACAGTTTGGTTCTCAATACAAAATATCTGCAATAAAGCGAGCTGAAAAAGTTAGCGTGGGACCTCCCATACATGGACAATATTATTGCCGAAATATCTGGAGAATGATAATAGTAGAAGTTTAAAATTTTGTTCCAATTTTATTTAAATGGTAGAATTAAACAAAACTGCAAAACTTTAAAAAAAATTATATGGGAACTTCTACAGACTTTTAATCGCGTTACACCACCAAGCATCTCAAATTGTTTTTCAAGTAAAATTTTCTATATTATATTTTCTTGGGTTTTGTTGTAAAGTGCAACAAGCTTTACAATGAGTAAAGTATGGAAAAATTTAACAACATGGGTCTCAAATACATGCTTAATTGCTTGGTAGCGTAACGTTGCAAAAAGAAAGCCACTCTCTGTGGAAATGCCCATATGCCTTTTGAAAGTCACATTTATTTCCGCAAGTCACCGGCTTCTTTGAATATTTCTGTGGGCTTAGCATTAATTTCAATTTTAAAAATTACTCTTACAAAATTTCACAAGTCAAAACACGCACAGTAGTGGCGAAATTCATATAAAAATTCTTAATTAAAATGTCTACTAATTGTTCCTTTCAAACTTATTCATGTGAGTTCTAGCAAAACTAACTTTTACAATATTTCTACTCGTATTAAACAATATTTTTCATTGTCATTATCATCAATTATTTATAAAATGCGTTTGTATTCATGGTAATAAAACAATTCGAATTTATTGAAACGTAAGAGACGCATTTATAAAAGCATAAAATAGAGAAAGAGAATAAATAGAACAATAGCCAAATCCTTGTTTAACACATACATTTAGTTTTAAAATTTTATAAAATGGGCATGAAGTTCTCTCTGACTGTAAATATTCAACGATTTCGAACTCACTTGCTTAGAATTTTCAAAATCACGCTGAATGTACGAACTTTTTTGCAGCCACATTTTAGCTTTTTCATTCGTTTTTAGTTGGTTATTTTTCTCTTGTTTTCATTACAGTTTACTTATCAATTTTACTAGATGTTTAAACGAATTCTTGCTGCTATTGTGTGTGGAGCATCCACACGAGTAGAACAATGGGAAATGGTCTCTATTTGTTGTATGGACGGGTAGGTTGTCTGCTGCTTGGTTAAGCCCGTAACTGTTGTTGGGCTGAAGTTTGGTTCCGTTTTTCTTCTGGCTGATAGGATGAAGTAGATGATGAAACAACACACTAGCAGTTATTATGGAAATACACGTCTGTCCGTCTGACTATCTGTTGGTTTCTCAGTCCGTCCATTTGCCTGCTCATCTTTTTCATCTGTTGCCACTGCTGTGATCTGTGTTATGCTGTTTAAATATTGGCAACATATATTTAATCTTCTTGCTGCTTGTAGTCGTTGTTTTTTTTTGTGTTTACTTCTTTTCTCCAGCACCATCGTCGTCGTCTTCATCATCTTGTTCTTGATAGTAACTGCGCCTAAAGTCTACGACGAATGGAGAAAATACAAATGGACGGACCAAATAGACAAGTACTGTGGTGTACATGCGATTGCATGTGTATGTGCTGTGAAAATTGTGTAATAGTTGTATAGTTGTACTATAAAATTGTTAAGCAGCCAAACAACAAACAGGCAGCGATAAAAGAACTTTAGTAACAGCATACCATTAACATGACCATTACCATCTACCATAAATCATTCATTGAATGGACCCCCAATTATTTGTCAATTTATGTCTCCTTCAAGGGCAGTAGACTATAAATAATTATATTTCATACTTCTACGTAAAATGCACTCTTTCATGAGTGGTAGTATTTTATAATACAACTATTGAAACTATCGCAGGTGGAAAGGCTTGTTGTTTTTAGGCCAAGCATTTATAACAGAGGTGTGCAATACCCAGACTAAAATTTTTACGACAGTCTTTGCAATTGTGCAGAAGTACTAATGGTAATAGACTTAACACGATATTGATCGACAACATAGACGAGCCACAACAGGTCACTCTTTATTGTTTTCACAAGAGCCCCACTACCTATCGACTTGTCAGTTCTTAGTTGTAAGTTGTAAAGTTTCTAATATAATCCATTTATTACACTATGCGACAGTTAAAATCGGGATGGGATGAAACCAACGGGAAATGTTATATCGGTAAAAAAGAAGTTACTCGTGTCCCGGCGTTTCGCTGGGTCACGTCTAGGAATCGAGATGTATCGATTTGAAAAATGGGCTAAAAAACATCAAAATTTTTATAAAAACCTAAATTTTGGGGCTGCCATACGTCCTATGGATAGTAGTAGAGCATATTTTATAAAAAACTCGGAAAAATCGGTTCAGATACAAAAAAGTTATAACCAAAATTAAATACCCACTTTCGGGAACCATAGCGCTCCCCGAGTCCAAGCTTTATAACTCAAGTAAATGGTACATTTCTTCTTAAACACGTCGGTATATAAATCTGTCAAATCGGTTAAAAATGGCTGAGTTATAACCGAAACCCAGCGAAACGCCGGGACACGTATAACTTGTTTATTACCGATATAACTTTCCCCGGTAGTTTGAACACTTTCCGATCACTGACCCCTACCATTTGTCGCACAGTGTTATTTGTGAAATGAAAAATTGTCCGCTCAATCCGAATGTGAAGTCTGAATGGTCAAAAGTAGTTTCGTAGTTTTCGAGATTTTCCAAAATAACCGTTATGGGCGGTTTTGAAAATATGATGTCACTTTAATAAAAGTATCTCCGAAAATATTCGACGGATTTTTTATTTCTTTATTTTTATTCAAACACTCATAAAATTAGTACAGTAACTGATGGTGGGTTATTAAATTCGTTTTCCGTATAGTTAAAATTGAATAAAAATATAGTTATTTTACGAATAATTTTAATTTTTAACATTTATGTTTGTTATTCAAAAAACAAACTACTAAAAAATATTGTTTTGCCGTATTTATTTTGTTATGTAGTTTGATTTTTGTAGGTTAAAATATATTTTTTAAAAGTAAAAACTATTAAATTTTAAGGAATATGCTGTTTAATAAATACAAAATTTAAAAATGAAAGTAAAAATAATTTGTTTTAAATGAAAAGTAAATGATCCGTTTTTTAAATGAATTTAAAGTTGTTTAAAATGGATTTTCGTTTGAATATAACTACATAATATTGTGAGTGAAGATATTGAAATTACTAGAACAACCAAACTAAGGTCGTTCGTAAAAATTGGTAAAGAAATTACCACGTTACATTGGAAATTTTGTAAAATTTTAACTTTGGAAATTTCACAAAAATTTTAATGATTTTTTGCAATTTTGCTCTTTTCAACTTATTTTTTTTATACCAAACAATAAATTTTGTAAGTTTTATAAGCCGTAAGCTTATTTCAATACGCACATTTTGTGCCCATAGCATCCATACTGGTAAAAATATGACAAAGTTACAAAAGATTATTTAAAATATCCCACTTTGAAATGTTTGTTAAATCACAAAAAAAAAAAACACCGAGGAAATGCACATAGCGAAATGTTTAGTAACAAAAAATATTGAAAAGAAGCCTAAAACGGTTAAATTACTATGTGGGTTAATTCACTAAACCTTCTGTAGCTTTATCATTATTGCTTTATCATGTTTGATAAAAAAATAACTTGAAACCTTGACCAATCTTCGGAAGCAGTCCATTGTTATTTTAGTAATTTAATTATTATTCATTAAAAGCAAAGAAATACGTAATCCGTTTAATATTTTTTAAGTTATTTGCGTTTTAGTGACATCAACTTTTTCTAAAACACAAATAACGGTTACTTTGGAATATCTCGAAAACTGTTCTCAAAAAACTGTCACTTAGTGTAATTATAGAAACTTATTATAATGAACTATTTTGAAAAAAGTTGGCTTAGCACTTTTTAAACTAAGTATGATTTCAAATGGAAAAAACTTCTATGGGGCTAAAACAATTGTCTGACGAATGTGATATTTTTTGGACTTAATTACGATTTCAGAAGCCAACAAAGTTTTGTCTAGATAAAATGCATCTAGCTGCTTATATGCACTCCTAGTTCTCTAAAATATCCTAATTTTGTCTTATACTGTATTTAATAAGGCTTTTTATATTTTTATATTATTTAAAATAAGTTACTATTGAAAATTATATTTTTAAGAATTAGCAAAAACAAATCTAGGAAAAGCCCTTTTGAAGGCCTTTCTATTCCCTCAGTATTCTGATGTACTTTTAAATATAATTGTGCTTGTAAATGTCTGTCGACCTGTCTGTCTGCTGTGCATGTGTTGCGGAATATTTTCAAAATGTAGTTTTACACATTTTGAAGAAGACGATGATGATGATTTCACAAAAGATGATATTGCTATTTGTGTGCAACGGATGTTATTATTCAGTTCATAATATCAAAAATAAAGTATAAAATGAAAGAGAAGTTGTTCAGCTCCTTTTTATAATGAACACAGAATATAAATGATTTACATTATGAATATGTAATCATTAACATGTGGAACTAATAACTTCTTCACCAGAATTTATAAAATCTCTATTGGAAATACTAAATCAATTTTATTTTGGGAGAAGATAAATGCTTAGTAGTTTTTTTTTTTGGGGAAAAAATACTTAAGCCTAGCTTTTTAGCTTTGGAGTTTTTGATTAAAAAATATTAAATAAAATTTTGAAAAATTAACTAAAATTTACAACATGTAAATTGAAGGGCTTAGCCTCCTAAGCCACCCGGATTGAACAACTGGACTTATTTGCTTTTTATATTGATTATAGCCATCCCAACATAACATCAAAAGATTTTTTAGCTATTTCCCAATTAGTTTCTGGTTTTGAGGATAATTGTTTTGAGGAATTTTTTCTCGTAAAAATATCATAAGCCGCACCAATTTTTGTAGCTTAAAACAAGATGTTGAATTTCGAAGATGTTATCTATTGAAATCGTGCTTTCTTTTTTAATCAAGCATGAATGCGTGTGTATACAAATACGTTTTGTGAAGGAACGATGAAGATATGATTTTTTTTTTAATTTTAGATGGAAAATACATGAAACTACTTAGTTTAGAAAAATTTAAAATTGTTTTCTGCAGTTGCATCATTATCATAATTTATACCATATTTATTAAAATAAATGTATTAAAAAATGTTACATAAATTATGTGCAGTAACATCGTACGCACTGGCGTTGTGCATCGACATCGAGGGAGTTTTTAATAACGTACTGACCGATACTCTTATCCTATCCTGGAGCCAGTTTCGGGTTGACCGCCGCTCAGTGACTGGATCACCCACATGCTAAGGAGTAGATGGGTCAGCTGCGAAATGTACGGTGTAACTATTAGGAGAAGATTATTTCGATCTACGCCACAGGGTGGGATTTTATCTCCCCTGATGTGGGTAACCACGACAAATAGCCTTCTAAGGAGGATGGATTTGCAACGACGTGCTATGTAGACGATGTTGTAATACTCCTAAGTTGCAAGGATCCAAACTATTTGTGTAGAAGGGCTGAGGAGACTCTGAAAATGGCCTTCGGCTGGGCTCGGCCAAGGGGCCTAACCGATAACCCGGAGAAGACGAAAATATGTCTGTTCACGGGGAGAACGAAAATTCCTGCTTACTACTATCATCAGGCAGGATGATACTAGTGACCGACAGGGTTAAGTACTTGGGCATAATCCTCGATCGGAAGCTGAAATGGAGATACCATATAGATGATTTAACCAACAAGGCGAGCCGGTGTTGGTCGCTATGTAGAAGGTAGGCCCGAAATGGGACCTTAGACCAACTATGACTCACTGGCTTTACAGAAGCGTGATAAGACCGATCTTAACCAACGCTTCTGTAACCTGGTGGACTTCTTTGGACAAAAGGTATAATATAGCAGCACTTCCAAAGGTACAGAGTACGTGTTGCTTGGGTATAAGTGTGGCAATGTGCACCACGTCAACCAGGAGACACTGCTGGATATACCACAAATTGAGACCCAGGTGAGGTACGAAGCGGCACTCGCGGCCGAACGGCTCTTATCTATTAGCGGATTATATATGAGTGGGGTTGGATACAGATCACCAGTAGTGCCGGAAGAGAACTCGAGGCAGTTAACTTGGCGAATGCAAACAAGCACAGCTGCACCAAATTGGGCGGACAGAATCTGACCTGTGTAGAGCGTGTCGCGAAAGGGGCGAGACGCTGGAGCATTTTCTCTGGCACTGCCAGGGCTTTGACGAATTAATATCCAGGCACATCGGGAGCGATGTTATGTTGGACTTAGGTGTATATGGTAATGATATGAGGTTGAATCTTCGATGCTTCATCCTCCTTTCGACCTAACTTAACCTAACATCGTAAGCCACAACAATTGGTAAATTTAATTAAAGTATTTTAATAATTTATTAAAATTGGTTAATTGGTAATTTTAAAAGTTTAAGCAATTTTCTATAACAAGGTCGTTGACTGGGCTAAAGTGTTCAAATTACCTGCTTCATTTCGAAGGATAAGCCTATGTGATCAACTAATCTGCTTCTTACTTTAGCCTTTGAAACGGAAAGACAGGCTCTAGATAGCCTTCAAGTTCTGGGCTCCAGTGCTGTTTCTAATTTTTTTCCTTCAAGATAGTGAATAGTGACTTAAGCTAACACTTCTTTACATTCCCTATTCTTCCAAACACATTTAGACAAGTGTTTTGTCAGTTGCTATCAATGAAGTGCAAAAAGTCAACAAATTAGTATCAAACATTATTCCGCAAATTAAATGTTTAACTATTAAAAAACTACACGCAGAAAAACCACTCATCAGAAGATGAGAACATTTAATTCCGTTCCGTTTTTTTCTAAAGCACAAACTTTATTGTATTCGGTTCAGCTCATTAATGTTCGTCCCTTAAAAATAACCAATAATTTTTTTACAAAAACAAAATAAACATACGAAAAAAACAAAAAGACAGCAAAATAATTTTACACAAACAAAACATATACACAATACACACACCAGCTGTTCGTGATACGGTCGTTGCTAAAAATTTGTGCTTGTTCATTTCTTTATCAATGTAAAAATGAAATATTATAGAATATTAAAATATAATGTTTGTCTACAGTGTCACTACAATTGTTCTGGTTTTAAACGAAAACGTTGCATACAGTATTTAGCGGTAAACAGAAGATTGTTTTGATAGCGATAACAATGTTGATAATCGCGTTTATGTTTTCGAAAATATCGAGAACGCTTTATTATCCAAGCATTACGCAATTAAAAAAGAACAGAGGTGATTTTGCGTAAAAAACATAAAATCTATAGAAGATGTCGACGTGGATATTGTTTTATTGTAGGATAACAATTTTGTCCACCTGATTTGGACATATGCCGGTATTGAAAGCCGCAGAAGAACAAATCCTAATCAACCACAATGGATGGTTCTTCGGTATAAAAGAAAACAGAAGAAATTTTTGTAAAATCAATCGCCCTAAAATCATACGAGATTTTAATATATACATGGGTGGAGAAGTAATAATGGATGGTCTCAAGGGTCGACACCATATTCTAGGGAAGAAGAGCAATATTTTGATTATGCTGTTTTACGGTTTAGAGCAGTGATAACCACTCCATAGGCTCGCGAGCAAGTCAATAATCGTATTTTTCACACGGACACGGTCGGCAATTCACATGTATACAACAACTTTGTTCGTTTCAAAACATCAGGCTATCATCAGTCTATGCGACCGCACCCAAGTACATAATATCTTTATGTGCGTGCGTTCGGGGCTTGGTTATCACTGGTTGAGAGGCATGTTGTCTATAAATGCATTAATTTTATACAAACGTTTGCCTGCACGCAGAGAAAAAACATGTTTAAATATGTTAACCTCTAACAAAACAATTTTTAAAGAAAATCTTAACCATATTAAGTTTAATTAAACCATATTATTGTCACCGACAACCATCTTGTGGTTTAATTAGTACTCCATTAGGAAGCCACAACCATATTATGGTTTCGACTTAGCATGTTATAGTTAAATATGACAATAATTTGTTTTTAAAATAACAAAAGTATTTTCCTCTATTACAAGAGCAACATCCATGCACGCAGAGAAAAAACATGGTTACTGAGTGGTCACTACGACCATTTTTATTCATATTTGCCTAATATGTTTACCCTAATAATTTTATTATAGCCCTAATATAACTTGAAAAAATATTTTTTGTCCTTAACATTTTTAAAATCGCTATAATAATATTATATGGTGTTTTACACCTAAAAAGTTACTCTGATCTAGCTAAACATATTAAATTATGTGAAATGTTTGCTACTATAATAAATATATTTTCAACTATACATTTAAAATCATAATTCTAGTTGCACACAAAAGGTATGCTTAATACCATAATTCTTGTTTGTTTTTAAATACATTATCTAAATAAGAAAACATTTATTGTTAAAACCAACAGTGTGTGTTTATAAAGAAAAACATTTCTTCCGTCCGCGAGCATCAGTTAATCGACAAACATGAATGATTACAAAATAATTAAGAAGTTTTTCGGGGAGAAAAAGGCAAAACTTACAAAATAAATTAGTTTATTGAAACAGGTATGTTATTTGTATAATATTATAATCAAGCATAAATATGCAATAACGTTGCCTTTCTTACAGCCAAGAAAACCTGCAACGTTTAAGCCGTCTTGGAAATTATTTCAACTGCACTCTGGTATTAAAATAGTGGATTTTATGATAGAAACAAGTAAGTTTGTCTTTATTTTTACAAGTGCTAAATTTATGTATTTAATGTTATTTTTTAAAATATGTATATCCTTTGTATGTATTTGAATTACATATCGTCACCTAAAATGCAAAAGGGCGTAACAACCAAAAAATTCAAAATCAAATTTTGGTTGATTATGTTGCACTACATAGACTAAAATTATGATTATGATGCACTATAAAATTAAAAAACAAATTTTGTTACGCCCTTTTGCATTTTAGGTGATGATATGTGTTTTTAATAAAATATATATACTTGATATTAAATGTTGTATTGGTTTAATTGTGACAACCATATAACATGTTAATATAGACATGTTGCATGGTGTTAGGAAATATAGAAACATGGTTTGAATAATCGTTTGCGTTTTTCTTCTGAGCATTATAATATCTTTGAGACAATATTTAGCTTTAACATTATGTCTGAACATATATAGTTACTTAAGACGTGTTTAACACAATCATGACCACACACATTAATGATAGTTTGCGATTCTGATTGTATCACCCATGTTTTTTCTTTGCGTGTGCTATTATAGTTGTTGAACGTATTTTAGTTATTTTAAACCATAACATATTCGAGGCAACCCTTATACGGTTGTGGCTTCTTTATAGAGGATCAGTTTAACCATAAAATGGTTGTCGGTGACAATAATATGGTTTAATTAAATATAATATGGTTATAATTTTCTTTGTTGGAGGTGACCATATTAAAATATGTATTTTTTTGGGTATGCCAATAAGGTCAATACTTCCAGCAATGAACAAATATATAGCTGGTGTACTTGTTTCCTTTAAAAATAAACTGTTTGTAGGCCGACTATCTGCTAAAAAATCGTAAAAAGCCTGTATCACAACAGCCTGGCTCATTAATGCCCAATTTTCAGGATAATATTTAAATCAATATTAAGTTAATTTTCATAACAAACTTAAATCGTATTTAAAACAGATTGGTATTTTGAGTTTTATTTGAAAAGTCTTATTTAATTAAGATAAAAGTATGGTAGCACTACTAAATTCAAAAAAAAAAAAAAATTTATATAAAAAAGTGTATTTATTTAAAAGGTGGTCTGAAAAAACAGCTGACTGTTTATGCTTTGCATGTTGTTGTTGTATTGTTGTGATATTGAGGACACCTTGCTAAAATATTACAATGGAAACTTAAGTTGAAATTAAGTGAACCACATCGGTGATTTAAGTTTCCCTTAAGTTTTTAGTGAAGAAGAGAATTTTGTATTTAAAACGATTTTAAAAACAAATGTGTTTTAATATCAATCCTGAAAATTGGCCATAAGTTGCTGATGTTCGTTTTTTAAGTTTGGATCATTTTCCTATTTCGGTGGATAGAAATGTCAAAAAAGGTGCAAACATTCCAAGAAATCTGATACTTTATTCGTTTGTTTCAAATGCGACCTGCATATATGCGATCAGATCGATACAAATTGCTTTTAGGACTACCACTATCAAAAAAAATAAGTATTTTTAAATACTTTTTGCTTTCTTCTCTTAACATATCTTTTTTTTTGAGAAATAATAACTTGTGATGTTTTATTACATTCAAAACGGCAAAATAATTCCTTTCATAATGTTTTTTCAGTTAAAAATTAAAACCAACGATTATGTTTGCATATTTTGATTCGAAAAAAGTATTGGCGGTTTGAGGATAAAGTCAGGTTTAACAAGAATTTAGAAGTTCGAGCATTAATTAACATCTTAACTCGATAGGCTGCACTTAATTGCTGTGACATTAAGAATTTTTGTTGGATCCAGTCAGCCCAGCCCTATTTATCACTTTTAATTTTATTTTTTTTTTTAATTTAATTCCCTATGCTTATCCCCGCGAAGGTTTACGCTTGTCTGCAGGAAAGAAACCAGAGTCTCTGGCGGGAATCGTACCCGCAACCCCGGGGTTGATAGACTAGCTCACTACTAGCTAGCCTACCGCGGCATTTATAAAAATGTTAAATAGAATTTCATGTAAATATTAAGTGTAACATTTTTATCCAACTAATCCAACAAACCACTAACCTCGTAAAATTAATTCATTATTTTTTAAACATACACAGCAACAACATGCACAAATTTTTGTTTTCTATAAAATAATTGTATACAATAGTTATATTGAATATCTAACAAAGCATAAATATGCTTAATATAAAATTAAATATGGCTACATTAAATATGCTCGTAATTGCAACTACATTATTAAAATGCCCTAAAGCCTCCCAAATTTATTCATTTTTCATCAATGTTATTCATGTCTTTGTGCGAATTCCTAAAAACTGGAATACAATTCATTTACATGTCGAAATGCAGTAAACGAATTTTAATTTATATGGAATTCCCCTACTGCCAGTAATTGTAATAGAAATATAATGTCATTGCAAAGAGTTAGACAAAAATCAATAATAATTATGAAAAACATACAACACATTGTGTTTTAAATGATTTTAATAAGTAATTTCAAAAATGTATTTTAAATTAAGTTATTTACGAAATAAATAAATTCAATGGAAATTACTTGTCAAATGTATGATTAAACGGATTTTCGGGCTTTGTTTTTATGCAATTTTTAAATGAAATTTTAGCATTTCATGAATTTTAAATTACACTGTTTTTCTTTTTTTTTTTTTAATTAGAATTCAATTAAATACTTTGTAACAATAAATTAGAGAAATTAATAAATTGATATTAAATTAAATTAAATTATATCAATATTTTTCTTTTCTTTAGTTATAAAGTAAACCTGGTTTTGTGCTAATTTTTTTTATTTAATCGGTAAATGAAAATAAAAAATAGCTGAATAACTTATCAGCCTTTTAGTTTTTTTCGAATTTTGAAAAACTGAGTGAGTTTTGTGGTATGTTTTTTATCGGTTTATTTATATTATACAAATAAGTTCACCGATTAACAGGGCCGAATAAACATTGGTTTGTCACCAAACACAATCTAAGGGCTGGTCCAACCATAACGCACGATGTTTATTGTAAGTCACACCTTAAAGTTAAGTATTTTGCCACACTTGATTTGAAGTTTCTATGTTTCAGTGTTTGACAAATTCAACCATGGAGAGGTAAACAATAGAGCAATGCGTTATGATCCTTTAACGAAAATGGGCGTTAAAATCAAAATGAATTTCGTGCACTTCATCTTCAGCGACGAGGTACACTTTCACCTTAGCGGATTCGTTTACAAGCAGAACTACTGCATTTGGGCAAACGAGAATCCGCGAGTGACTTTTGAAAAGCAGATGCATCTACAAAGGCTGTTAGGTGCGATTTGTGGGCTGGCGGCGTCATCGGGCTGTCCTTTGAAAATTAGGTCGCCAAGCAGTAACCGTGAATGGTATTCGCTATCGCGAGATGATAACGGACTTCTTGTGGCCAGAAATTGAGAATATGGACCTAGACGATATGTGGTTCCAACGAAACAATGTTATCTCACGTCGTGACTCTTCTTTTTTTAGGAATATTGTAACGTGGAAATAAAATACCCCAGTATTTTATTTTCACGTTCATATGAATTCAATTGTTTGTATTATGACTTAGTATCATTTAATATAATTATTATCTGGAAATAACAATGAACGGCCCTATTGTAATTTCTCAGTAAAAACAACACTGAACGCACCTATTGTAACAACCACATACACTCATACTATTGCATACACTTGTTTCAATTTGTTTATTCTGAGAATTCTCATTTGGTTAATTTCTGAATTAGTATGAATAATAAAGGTTTGGTTGCAGTCGGGGCGATTCTCACAAGACAAGAACTTGCCATACAAGTCTCGGAAATTATAACAATTGAAGAGCCGACTGATTTCACGATTGTGACTTCGGTTGATTTTTATTAAAATACCTTACCTTTGGGTTTGGTATAGAATACATACTCACAGTTACTTCGGTTATCTGTTCTTACAGTGATTCAGTTCATCTGTTCCTTACAGTGATTCATTTCATCTGTTCTTACAGTGATTCAGTTCATCTGTTCCTACAGTGATTCAGTTCATCTGTTCCCACAGTGATTCAGTTCATCTGTCCTTACAGTGATTCAGTTCACCTGTTCTCACAGTGATTCAGTTCATCTGTTCTTACAGTGACTACGGTCATCTGTTCCCACAGTGATTCGGTTCATCTGTTCCCACAGTGATTCAGTTCATCTGTTCTCACAGTGATTCAGTTCATCTGTTCTTACAGTGACTACGGTCATCTGTTCCCACAGTGATTCAGTTCATCTGTTTCCACAGTGATTCAGTTCATCTATTCCCACAGTGATTTAGTTCATCTGTTCCTACAGTGACCACGGTCATCTGTTCCTACAGTGACCACGGTCATCTGTTCCCACAGTGATTCAGTTCATCTGTTCCTACAGTGACCACGGTCATCTGTATCAGTAAAGTAGAATCCTTGTTGTATTATCGTAGGATTTAGCCTTAAGAAATATTGTACATATTTAGAGAATTCCCGCACGAGCCGAAGCTGACTAGCGCAAACCAGCAACGATGAAATTGAGTTCCCGCAGCCGATCCAACGCTGAGCCAATCCGCCATCATTCCTGAATTCCCGAAGGTAATCAAGTCATTTTTGCACAGCGACACAACGGCGCACACCAAAGGCCACCCGACGAAGAAGAGGAATTAGATAGCCGAGTACCCGAACCTGTTTAGAAAGCCGATTACCCGAACTTGATCGTCTAGCCGATTACCCGAACTTGATCGTCTAGCCGATTACCCGAACCTGTTTAGATAGCCGATTACCCGAACTTGATCGTCTAGCCGATTACTCGAATCTGCCTAGAAGGCCGATTACCCGAACCGATCTAAAAGGGCCGATTACCCGAACCTGTCTAAAACCTGATTAACCGGAGCCGATCCGACGCCCAGCCGACATCAGTCCTGCGACGTCCGAAGTTAACTTATGCCGAACATTTAACCTCCCGACGAGTTGAACTCGTGTACTAGCCGAATGATCCTATTTTATGTTTTCCTATCTTTCAAATTAACTCTGTATTAATATTTAGAAATACAATAAAGAATAACCGTATTAATAACCCCCAGAAAGGGTAAATACAAATCTTATCACTTAAGGTTCGTGGATCCGTAAGTATACCCTGGACACGATTAAGCTACTCCAGCCATAGAGAAAACCACGTTACAAATGGCGCCCGAGCAGGGACCCGAGTCCAAGTCGACATGCGGAAAAAAAGGAACCGCCGCCAGCGAGGAAGGGCAGGGCCTACAAAACGAAGATAGCGAAAACAACGACTCATCTACGTGTCGGGAATTACAGCCCGATGCAGTGTTTTGGATATATTTGCTAAGAAAAGACCAACTGATCGAACAATGCCGGATTGTCGGCATACCATCAACAGGCTTTACCGTGGAGCACCTGCGGAAAAAGCTAATAGAAAACCTTCGTGCAAAACGACTTCGAGCTTCAACTGAAAACATGCTTCGCGAGCTAGAAAAGGAAATTACGACATCAGAGAAAGCCGTAATCGGGGAGGAGGACGTAGTACTACCGGTACCCACAAGGGCAATACCAAGAGAACTCTCGGAGGCGGACTTCATGACACTTGCATATGATCACCAGCCGGGAATTTTTATCAGATGAAGAAAATATGGAGTTGGCCTCTTTACTCGAAATCCATAAAAGTAGATTCGATGCTCTGTAGCCGAACATAAAATACGACTACGGCACCAAAAGCCGATTAAACAGAGGTACATGCCCAGGAACCCCGCAATGATGACCATCATGAATGAGGAGGTGGATAAACTTCTGGCGGACGACCGTATTGAGCCGTCCAGGAGTCCCCATAGCTCACCCATCGTCCTCGTGAGGAAAAAACAAGGGGGTTGGAGAATGTGCATTGATTATCGCCAACTCAACGCCGCTACCGAACCTGATGCGTACCCACTACCCCAAATTAATGCTATACTGGACCAGCTTCGAGAAGCCAAATTCATATCATCCGTAGATCTTAAAAACGGGTACTGGCAAATCCCTCTGACGAGAGATTCAAAACCATACACAGCTTTTACAGTACCGGGCCGAGGGCTATTCCAGTGGAAGGTTATGACGTTTGGTCTGCATTCGGCACCTGCCACTTTTCAACGCACCCTGGACACAATAATCGGCATCGACCTTCATCCACTGGTATTTGTCTACCTTGACGATATAATTATTCTCGGACGTACCTTCAGGGGACATCTGACTATTTTAGACAAGGTGCTCACCCGGCTTCAGGCTGCACAAATGGTGGTGAATTTTGACAAATGCGCATTCGTACAGAAAAGCATACGCTACACGTGGTAACACCAGAAGGTATTCGCACCGACCCTGAAAAGATCAGAGCAATGTTAGAGTTACCACCCCCAACTAATATTAAAGAACTACGGCGAGTGCTAGGCGTCGCATCCTGGTACCGACGATTTGTACCAAACTTCTCCCGACTAGTCGCACCATTGAACCAGCTCCTTAAGAAGAGTGAAAGATGGGATTGGGGACCGGCACAAAACAAGGCTTTTGCAGATTTAAAGGAAAAGCTGACCAACCCTCCTATACTCGGTTGCCCTCAGTTTGAACACCCCTTCTTCCTCCAAACCGATGCCAGCCGAGAAGGTCTGGGGGTCGTATTGTTTCAACGCCACTCTGGTACCGAATCGGTTATCGCTTACGCAAGTCGGACTTTAACCGAGCTTGAGAAGAAATATTCTACGACCGAACAAGAGTGTCTCGCTATTCTCTATGGAATTCGTAAAATGAGGCCCTATTTGGAGGGATACCATTTTACGGTCATAACCGACCATCATTCGCTTAAATGGTTGCATTCGCTACAGAATCCCTCAGGCCGCCTAGCACGTTGGGCTCTGGAGCTCCAGCAATATGACTTTGAGATTGAGTACCGGAAGGGAAGTCTAAATGTGGTAGCGGACGCATTATCCAGGGCTCCGCTTTCTGGGGCCAAGGCTGAAACCGCAATGATAGTAGCACCCCTGGACTGGTATAAACGGATGATGGCCCTCGTTTCAACGAATGGCAGAAAGCATCCTGACTTTCAAATCATCCAAAATCAGCTTTTTAAACACATACCCCGTAAAACTGCAATGGACTCAAAGCCAGAATGGAAGCTGTGTGTACCGGTAGAGACTCGGTCCAAGGTATTAGAAGAAACCCATGACTCCCCAGAAGCTGGTCACTTCGGGATATACAAAACAGTGAAGCGAGTCCAGGAGAAGTACTACTGGCCCGGATTATATCGAGACGTCGCTCAATACGTAAGGTCGTGCAATACTTGCGCACGGTACAAACCCGAACAGCGAAAGGCTGCTGGATTTATGAGTACCATGCAATGTAGCGAACCGTGGGAAATCATAGCGGCGGACTTCGTTGGTCCACTTCCCCGCTCTACCAACGGTCACACTGCTCTACTCGTATTAATCGATGTGTTTAGTAAGTGGGTGGAACTCATCCCAACGCGACAGGCGGTCGCCAAGGATGTAGTCAAGGCTCTACGAGAACGTATTATCTTCCGCTTCGGTTGTCCTCGAGTGTTCCTTTCCGACAACGGGGTTCAGTTCACGAGTCGGACTGTCCGAGACCTATTAACCAGCTCAGGCATTGAGCACCGTATGACGGCCCCATATGCCCCGCATGAAAACCCGACGGAGAGAATGAACCGAACAGTAAAGACGATGATAGCCCAACAAACGGGTAGTGATCATCGCCATTGGGACCAACGGCTACCAGAAATTGCATTTGCAATCAACACCGCTATCAGTGAAACCACCAAGCAGTCCCCCGCCGAGATTGTGTATGGGAAAAATCCCACGGGACCAAGGCAACTAAGGCAAGAGCACCCTTGTCCAATTGAAGGTCGTATCAATAGAAACGTAACGGAGTTTTGGAAAGAGGTCGATAAATGCAGGAAACAGGCCAGCTTAAAGCAGGGAGTGTACTATAACCTACGCAGGCGACCGTGGAAACCCGCGAGTGGTGAAAAGGTATGGAAAAGAGAAAGGCACGTATCGTCTGCAGCAGATACATTCGCCCAAAAATTAGCAGAGAAATTCAGCGGGCCATACACCATAGCACGCAACATCGCATCAAATATATACGAACTATATGACGAAAACCGACGCAAGATACGAGCGAACATACAGGATCTTAAGCCATTCACCGATAGAGCTGAAACAACGAAGTAAATTGGAGATTACAAGCTGTAGAACAGCATTATTTTTTTTTTTTTTTAAGTTTAAGTCAGTAGTTTGTAATAAGCTGTAGAACAGTGGTTTTTAGTTTTAAGTCAATTATTTGTAACAAGCGGTGGAATGGAGTTTTTTTTTTACTTATAATAAAAGGTATGAGTTAAGGGCTGAGCCTTCCTTCGAGGAAGGTCAATAATACCAACATGGTAGTGCGGGTCTTCAGACCAAAACTCGCCCACACTCGCAAACAAAAGATCGTTACCACCGATTGGAGCATCGCTCTCCGAAACAGGGGGGGAATGTAACGTGGAAATAAAATACCCCAGTATTTTATTTTCACGTTCATATGAATTCAATTGTTTGTATTATGACTTAGTATCATTTAATATAATTATTATCTGGAAATAACAATGAACGGCCCTATTGTAATTTCTCAGTAAAAACAACACTGAACGCACCTATTGTAACAACCACATACACTCATACTATTGCATACACTTGTTTCAATTTGTTTATTCTGAGAATTCTCATTTGGTTAATTTCTGAATTAGTATGAATAATAAAGGTTTGGTTGCAGTCGGGGCGATTCTCACAAGACAAGAGCTTGCCATACAAGTCTCGGAAATTATAACAATTGAAGAGCTGACTGATTTCACGATTGTGACTTCGGTTGATTTTTATTAAAATACCTTACCTTTGGGTTTGGTATAGAATACATACTCACAGTAACTTCGGTTATCTGTTCTTACAGTGATTCAGTTCATCTGTTCCTTACAGTGATTCATTTCATCTGTTCTTGCAGTGATTCAGTTCATCTGTTCCTACAGTGATTCAGTTCATCTGTTCCCACAGTGATTCAGTTCATCTGTCCTTACAGTGATTCAGTTCACCTGATCTCACAGTGATTCAGTTCATCTGTTTTCTACAGTGACTACGGTCATCTGTTCCCACAGTGATTCGGTTCATCTGTTCCCACAGTGATTCAGTTCATCTGTACTCACAGTGATTCAGTTCATCTGTTCTTACAGTGACTACGGTCATCTGTTCCCACAGTGATTCAGTTCATCTGTTTCCACAGTGATTCAGTTCATCTGTTCCCACAGTGATTTAGTTCATATGTTCCTACAGTGACCACGGTCATCTGTTCCCACAGTGATTCAGTTCATCTGTTCCTACAGTGACCACGGTCATCTGTATCAGTAAAGTAGAATCCTTGTTGTATTATCGTAGAATTTAGCCTTAAGAAATATTGTACATATTTAGAGAATTCCCGCACGAGCCGAAGCTGACTAGCGCAAACCAGCAACGATGAAATTGAGTTCCCGCAGCCGATCCAACGCTGAGCCAATCCGCCATCATTCCTGAATTCCCGAAGGTAATCAAGTCATTTTTGCACAGCGACACAACGGCGCACACCAAAGGCCACCCGACGAAGAAGAGGAATTAGATAGCCGAGTACCCGAACCTGTTTAGATAGCCGATTACCCGAACTTGATCGTCTAGCCGATTACCCGAACTTGATCGTCTAGCCGATTACCCGAACCTGTTTAGATAGCCGATTACCCGAACTTGATCGTCTAGCCGATTACTCGAATCTGCCTAGAAGGCCGATTAGCCGAACCGATCTAAAAGGGCCGATTACCCGAACCTGTCTAAAACCTGATTAACCGGAGCCGATCCGACGCCCAGCCGACATCAGTCCTGCGACGTCCGAAGTTAACTTATGCCGAACATTTAACCTCCCGACGAGTTGAACTCGTGTACTAGCCGAATGATCCTATTTTATGTTTTCCTATCTTTCAAATTAACTCTGTATTAATATTTAGAAATACAATAAAGAATAACCGTATTAATAACCCCCAGAAAGGGTAAATACAAATCTTATCACTTAAGGTTCGTGGATCCGTAAGTATACCCTGGACACGATTAAGCTACTCCAGCCATAGAGAAAACCACGTTACAATATTTAAAAGAAAAAATGTCCGTCAATAAGTCAAAAACAATTTAAGAGCTAAAGGATAAGATCGTGAAGACATTGCACCTCGATTATGTTTCAAAGTCATTGAAAATTTGGACCATCTGTATATATCGAGAGAAATCAACGAGACCAACTGCAACAAGTTTTGACAAGAGTGCACCATGCCAGACTCTGTCAAACGCTTTACCTAACTTTCACCAACGGCACCATTTTTCCGATAGCAGGGCCAGTAGGTCTCCAGTAAGAGCTGCAAAACAAGCGATAGTACTATCGATAGTATCGATAGATTTATTGTTGACAGACTATCGATACTATCGGAAAATTTTAAAAGTAACTACAAAGTTGTTTAGATGTAGTCAACGAAGCATTTTTAACAACTCATTAGACGCAAGTTTTTAGCAATCCATAACCTTTTTTAATTCTGTGCCAAAAAGGAAAAAGTATTTAAGTTGACTTTACCTAAATTTGGGTTTATGGCAACAACAACTAGAAACAATGACACCTTTGAGATCTTCACATTCAAAAGTACACATGGGTAAAGTTTTAAATATTTTGTACAACTTTTCAGGAAGTTATAGCAAAATTACTCTGCTATCATTTTTCAATGTGCAATAATATCGGGTTTTCAACAAGAACTTTGTTTTCTAAAACAAAATATGATAAAGATGATCAAAATTTTTTTTTTTATTACGAAGAGAAAAGTTCGGCAATTGTGAATGAAAAAGGATTTTTGGCAAATGTCCACCACGAGCTCGCTGACAGATGTCGATTCTTCATCAAATTTATTAATAACTTTTTGGCAAAATGGCGGGTCTATTTTGTTAATCACATCACGGATTTTGAGTTTTATGGCTGTAATCGATTCGATTGGCTCCGTATATACTCTGTTCTTAACATAGCCCCACAAAAAACCTTGTAAGGCTTCAAAGCCAAAACCTTACGCAAAATTCGTCATGTGGTGGTTTTGGATAACCACAACGGTTGAGAATGCATCTACTACGAATGCGTCAAAAAACTAAATGTCAAAACTATCATGTTGTTGATGTTGCCACAATTAAAAAAAAAAATTTCTTGGGGGCTACTCTCTATTGCGATGCGAAAGAAAATGGTAGTAAATTTAGCGATTGTTTCTCTTTAATGCGTTTGCGCATTTGTCTTTCACATCTATTAATTTTTTTCTTTTCGCAAATCATCACTATTTACATTATTAAAATTTTCCAATTTCAAATATTTTTACATATTTTGCGAAAGTGATAGAGAGTACCAAGTTGGCATTTAGCTTTCGTATCGAAATTGCTTTCGCATCGCAATAGAGAGTAGCCCCCCTTGTTTAAAACCACGATATTTGATATATAACCCCAGATAAGTGACAATTATACCTAAAAAAATAGGAGTCAGTTTTTAAAAATCAACTTTAAAACTTTAAGGAAAGGCTTTTTTTCCTTATTGCTTATTTCCTTGTGTCGATTTTTTTTACCTGTTTGTCATTTTTTTCTTAACAAAAAATCTTAAAAAAATTAATGGGGTTATTTTGTAAAAGACTTAATTCTACTTTCTTGAAAAATTTTTATAAAAATTTGAAAATTTTTATATGAATAAATTTTCACCGCAAGGGATACGAAATAACCTTTTAAATTTCTAAAATTAAGGTAAATATTTTGACGTCGATGGTAAAAAAAACTGGCAAACCTGCAGCCAATTAACCGTCTCTAAATCTATGTAAAGTATATATTTTTTATTAACTATAGATGACACCGAAATTTAAAGTGAATTGCTGGTCTTTTGTACCTGAAAAACGTTTTCTGTAAATGGTGTGTTTTAACTTTTTATTTTTTACCCCATTTATTGACTACCGTGTCCTAAGAAGTGGCACATAGAAACTTTTCGATACTATCGATAGTATCGATAGTTTTTAAGCAAACTATGGATTGGGCCGACTATCGATAGTTTTGCAGCTCTATCTCCAGTAGAGCGACCTGAAGTTGAAGCGCTAGTCTCGGTGAGCTCTGGTTTCATCAAGACGGCACTATGGGCCATACAGCACATGAAACAATTACCTTGTTAAGATATCATTTTGGTGTGCATTTAATTTTTCGTTTTGCTATTGTTAATTCGCCACCTAGATCGTGCGATATCACACCCTTGGACTAATTTCTCTGCGGATATGTAAAGTCTGTGGTCTTCAGGAATCAGCCAGCTTAAATTGACCCTTTGGAAGCCAACAGTACTCGTGTTATTTGCGAGATACCAGTCGCTATGCTCGAACAAGTTGCCCAAAATTGGACCTTCCGAATTGACCACCTCAGACGTTGTCAAGGCCAACATTTACATGATATCATTTTCAAACAGTTCGTTTTACCAACAATACAAATTTTAAGTTAACTTTCAAATTTTTGTGTTTTATTTTTACATTATAAATCAAACTTCAAGATTTACCACCCGATATATCAATTTTTATTTTTATTATTATACATGCTCAGCCCGGATCTGTGACAGCCGGATATTCGAGGCTCAACTGTATATTTTTATTTTAAATAAATGCCTTGTTCTATTTTTCTTTAACTTAATAAAATGAACTAGTTTCAGTTCATAAAAAATTGGACGAAATGTTTTAACATTACGAAAAACTACAGTTTCTGACTTGAGACAAAAATGCCCTAACCTTAAAGATTTTTTTGCTTAAAAATTTCATTGTCCATTAAATTAAATAAACTTGTATTTATCTAAAAATTCTCCAACTAAAGTACATATTTAAAATTTCATACTCTTAGGGCCATTATTACAACTTGAAGTTAGCTAAAGTTAAGAATAAATTGACAGATAATAATGTGTTATCTGTCAAAAAGCGTCTGTTAACTGTCGGATAACAGCTAACGCCAAGTTATAATAATGGCCCTTAAATATATTTTTTTATAAATTTACAAGAATTTCCTTATTATTGATATAAAGTAAATTGTTTGAAAATATTAAATATATCGATATTCCTTTTTATCAAGTTTCCCCGGAACAATAAATCATTTTTGCTTTATAGATTTTCTGCCTGTTAACGGGAAATATTGAGAATATGTACGTTTTTTTTTTGCATTTTCAGCTATAAAATATATTAAGTGTTAATATTTGTCTCCCCTTTTAGACAAGTAACGTCTGTTTGGCAAAATTATTAAAAAACTCCTCTTTTTCTACACTTTTCGTTAATTTAACTTTATTTGGCATCTCGCCTTGTTTTCGTATCGTCCCCCAAAACTCCGTTTTGCCTTCCCAAAATGAGTTGTGTTCCCATTCCAATATCATGACTCCTAAATGACTGACATATTTAGTAACTTGTCCTGGTTCTTATAATTTTTTTCAAATGAATAGATTTATGTTTTGTTAGTGTTTTTTCTTTACTTTACTGTATTAAAATAAAAAATTATCTTTTCCCGTTTTGCTTTATGGGGTGGTGTTAGAAGAGCAGTTAGTTTGTTTGTGTTTTTCTCCAGATACTTTTAAGAAATATTGGATTTTTTCATTTGTTTATTTTCTTGTACATTTAAAAGTGTTGATGTTGTTGTTTTATTATGTTTATTCCTGCCGTCTCATATTTTTAGGACTTCCTTACGCGTCACTTCAATAAATACCATCAAATTCCGCTTCAATTGTCAAAGTCAATATGCGGCATTTGACATTTTACGGTCTTCTCCTTCTTGTCGTTCTTCCTACTCATCGTCTTCATCTTTCACTTTAATACCATGTCTTTTCTTTTCTTCGAGTATTAATAATTTGTTTTTCTTCCTTTATTTTTTTTCTGTAAATGTTTTGGTGTGATATTGTTGTTGTTTTTGTTATTATTTAGCGGCTATCATCAATAATAACAATAATAATAACAAATGAGAGATACAATGACTTTGCTGTTGTTGTTTCTTTATGGCACGGCAGAATTTTGTGACGGCAATATCGTTTGTTCATATTGTATCGTTTATAAATATTGTGACATTTTAATTTGTGTTGGTTTATGTTTAGTTGACCAGAATGTAAGAGAATGAAGACTTGTGTGGCTAAGTGATGAAAACTTAAGAAATATAATATATTTGAATAATTTGTTCTAGTTCCCCTACACAGAAAGAAAAACACCCGGGATTAATTAAGTTTTTTATGCTAATTTTAAGTAGGAGTCGTACTTAAAAATTCAAGTACGTTTGTAGTTAGTGCCGCTCTGAGAGTAAAATTACAAAGTGAGCATTTTAATCTCAAAGAGTGTTATAGACACTACAATTACAACTCACAAGTAGCTAAAAAACGATTCGCTTGTTTTATTTAGAAACAACAGAGCAAGACAAAAACACATTATTTTCATGTTTTAAAAAAAAATTGAGAAGTCTTGCTTCTCATTTGGTTTATATTTTCAGTTATATACATTAAGTTTTTAAAGTAAAAATCACATCGGGAATGATGCTGCTTTTTTATCACTCTGTAAGTTGTAAAATTCTGCTTCTAATTTCACTTTTGGTTTAATTAAAGTACGAATTCGGGATTGAATCAACTTTATAATGCATACTGGAATCAAGCGCATTTTGAGATTGGTTCAATCTTAGTTCTACTTAAATCAATCTCATTTTCGGATTATTTAAAGTACGAGGATGGTATCCCACCTAAAACGTACGCAAATTTCAAAGAACTGTTCGGTCAATCAAATGGCTTTGACGAATTTTTAAAGGCAGATGAAAACTTCTTAACTGAAAATACCTGCTTTAAAATATAAAATTAAAACAAAGTGGTGGAGATTTGTCAGTCTGAAGGCTCTAAAAATGAGATGCATGTTAAAGGGCGACATCAGTGTAAAAACAAGTAAAAAGGCAGGAGAAATGAAAATATAGCTTTAACAGCTGATCGTTTCAGTTATATGCGCCGGTTCACACACGTCAAGTTTGACTCGTCAAGTTTTTAGGAGAGAGGGAAAAAGAAACGGCATTCTCTTTTCCCTTCTTTCCTAAAAGATCAAGACCTTAAGAGTCAAACTTGACGTGTATGAACCAGCAATATGGAAAGCAATGCAAAAACTTAACTGATTGCTATTTCACTTAACCGTAACGATATATTTTTTTAAAAAAATTCCGTTTGTCCTCAAATACCACATAAATTTAGTATTTCTAATTTGTTTCTAACATTATATTTGTTGAAATTAATTTTTGAAAAAACATGCTCTACAATTCCCGCCCAAAAATTATTTTCCAAAAAATGTTTGAAGTAACAAAAAATACCAATATTTATCTGACTAAGTAACAAAAGTAACAAGAAAAACCAACAATAAACAAACAGATATTCTTCACTCATTATCTATGCAACAAAACAAACTAAAACACCTTCAGAGAGTTACAATAACAGCTTGTTACAGACACGAAATAAAATATAAAACGCTTCTTAACCTGATGAATCTGTGTTCGAAAATTAACAATCACCCTTATCGTGGTTGGCCAATTTAAAATACGCATGCGACTGTTTGGTAATGGATTAAAAAGAACGTGAACTTATTTCATTATTTTTAAAAGTCCATAATTTCACAAAGCCTCAATGCAAGCTTCTTTCCGGAATATAGTATTTGTGCCCATAAACCATTGAATTATGTTGGCATTTAGATTAAACTTGGTCCTAACTTATTTTATTGCAATCTAAGGTGGCATGTAATAACGTCCAGTGTCATATGACACTCCAAAAAGTATCACACTGTCCATGTACACTATGACACTGGACGTTATGTCATGCCACCGCAATCCTAATTACCAGAGCAGATTTAATTCGATTCAGTCCATATTTGACCAAACCTGCCATACAAATACTTATCCCGAAAATAGCTTTTAATGCCATAACTTTCTTATAAATGTTGGCATAAACAAACAAATTGGCAACAATAACTTTTACGATAGCTACTATTAATGACAAAATATTGTGTTGGTTGATTCAAAATCCCTAAAAGCACTTTAAGGCAAACAAATCTAGATGAGATGAGCTCAACTAAATGACATTCAGCACAAAGGACTTTTGCCGATAACGAATGAAGACTTCGTTCGCTTAACTTACATGTAAAACAAAAACAAATTATAAAATATTGTCTTCGTTCGTAATCGATGAACAGGGCCTAACTTTTTAAATACTGTGGTGCAGTTCTTTCTTGTTTAAAAAAACAGGAAAGATAAATCCTAAAACTTTTTATAATAACTAGTGTTCGCCTTATGGTCAAAATTCGACCATGATTTTTTTTGTAAATATGAAGAAAACATAATTCATCTAAGTATATATGAATTTATTTGTTTCGAGCATTTATTTTTTCCTTCAAAGTGGATCGATTTGGCGGGGGACCAACCTCCGGTTCATATTTAATCTTCTACGTGCGTAATTTAATTTTGTAAGGTCAGTATAAAAAATACCAATTGAAAAACAAAAAAGTATCAAAAAGTCTCCTTTATATATTGTCATCCACTCAGGACGTTGCACGTTTAATTTTATGTTTCTATGTCTAATACTAACGAAAATTAATCAAAGTACCAGATGTAGAACGAAAAATTAACAAAAAGCTCCCCTTACATGTTCTTATTCACCCAGTTTAATGTACAAGTTTATCTTTATAGGTCGAATATTAACGAAAATTCAAAAAGTTCCAGATGAAAAACAAAAAATACCAGCATTTTTTATCTTATAGGTTATCACTCACTCAGGATCCTACAGCTATAATATTATTATGTTTCTAAGTTCAATATTATAGAAAATTTAAAAATTATCACATGAAGCACAGAAAAGTAAAAAAAAAAATTTCGTTTCCCACATTTCTCCTCTTTTTCTCCCCACAGAGCTTCGGTTGACAAACAAAGGAAGAAAGCGTTCTTAACAGTTTTGCCTGGTCTGATTTATATAGTCGAAATATTCGAAAACCGGTTTCAGAAAAATGTCGAATAATCGATCACCCTAACTTTTTATTATTTGATAATTGAAAATAAATTTTTATTTATTTATTTTGCATTTGTGTTAGTAACAATTTTGAATGCTTATAACTAGTGATGAGATTTTCATGCAATTAAAAATCGAAAATATGCGCATAAAATATGCACTAAGAACTCCAAAATATGCATTAAAAAAATAAAAATATGCACTAAAACGTTCAAAATTTTCAATAAAAAATAGTTTGCTTTTTTAATTTTAAAACAAAATTTAAATAACTACATAATTTTAATTTTTGTTTGCATAATCAAATAAATACTTTTTTATATCATCAAAAGTAAACATTTGTGTTAAAAAGCTTTTGTACAACGTCAACCGAAGTTCAAGCATACTTGAAGGATGCCAATTAATTTGAAGAATATTAATTTTCTAATTCAGATCCCACATTTGATTCTAGATCAAAAATAGTTGAAATTTGTTTTATTGTTTAAATTCCCCAAAATTTTTTGCAAAATATTTTGGTTTTTTTTTAATTTTTCGGGTTATGAAATCAAAAAATCAATATTAACAGAATTGGCTTCTTTCTAACTTACTCTGCAACTCGATGTAAGTAGCTCATGTGCCTAGCAAGTAACATGTAACAGTTTTGGTTAAATTGTTGTAGGCCACTTGGCAGCCTTAACCATGCAAGGTGCTGCATCGGTTAAAAACTGAAGAATTTTTTGTCGAAGTCTTGTATTTTAAGCAGAGCTACAAAAAATTTATTTATTGATTTAAAAAATTTTTATTTCGGAAAATTTTGTTTATATAATTTTTATATTTTTTGAAGAACTTTTTTCATAATATGGAAATTTAAAATATATGTCACTCAAAAATGTTAAAATATGAAAAATATGCATTTAAAACCAAAATATGCAAAAATATGCATTTTCAGCAAAATATGCAACAATATGCAAAAACAAATCGATGCCATTTTAGCGCAAAGTTAATGATTCGGAAAGATAATTGGTCGACATCAATCTTAGACTATAGACAAAAAACATGCATTTGCATGGAAATCGCATCCCTACTTATAACTCTGAAATTATTGAACAGATTTTAATTAAATATACATTGTGCACTTCTTTGAGTAAATACCTCTTAAATGGTGTATATTTTGTTCAAATCGGTTGACATACAGAGGAGGAAAGTGTTCTTAACTGTTTTGCCTTAGCCGATTTATATATAGATTTGTATTTTCTACTTATACAAATTCAAATCATTAAATCCTTTGAAAAGTCTGCATTTTGTCTACGTTGCCGTTGCTAATATCTTTCCTGTTACTTTTTTTTATCGAAGTACTTAAGTGATTTTATTGTCATTGCTGTTACTGCTGTTCACTACATTATTTATTTTCGTCCTTATGGCAAAATACCTAAATTTGTTTGTACAAAACTATTCTACAAAACTAGTCCTTGTGTGTACAAGTGTTTATTTATTTTTTTTTTACGGATAGAGCAACAAATCAGTTATAAATTAATTAAATCAATACTCAACTGTTAAGTTTCGTTAATTTTTTTCCTTAATAAAAAATATTTAATGAGTCTTTTGCTGATGCGAAGGAGGAAATGTGATTGTAAAAAATTAATAACGAATCTAATAATACAAATTTTAGAGTGTTATGCTTTTTTAGGTTTAAAAGAATAGCTAAAGCGTTTTTGAGTAATGCTTTATGATGATGTAATAATATATGATGTGTAACCTCCTCCATTTTCGAAATAAGGGTATATCTCGAAAACCAGAGCCAACCTAAAAAACGGCGGGCACCACTGGATTCAGCGTACCCGAATTATGTTAAAACGCCATGTGCTCAGCTTGTCTGTATTTTCAACTAGCATAGTGTTATCAGACGTCATTAATTTGTTTTAGAAGCTTTTTAGAATATAAGTTTTAATACATAATACTTCCATATTACTTAAAAAGAATACATTTTGTAATGAGTTTAATTTTCTTCATGAATTAATTTCTTTTAATACTTATACATAAACAATCAATTATAATTATATGAATTTTACAAATTGGCTTTTATATATGAAATCTCGATTCGTCCCGGGATTCCGTTTTTTTTTAAATTAAAAATCCCGAATCCCGGGTTTCAAAAAACCTGGTCCCGTTTGGCATCCCTAGTAAACACCTATAAACCACATATCGTCTAGATCCATTTCCTCAAATTCTGGCTATAGAAAGTCCGTTATCATCTCGCGATAGCGAACACCATTCACGGTAATAGCTTGGCCGACCTCATTTTCGAAGAAGTACGGCTCGATTACGCCGCCAGCCGCACAACTAACTGGACATATGGTTTCCCATTTCCTACAGACCCGGTTTGCTGAAATTTGCGCACAATTCTCCCGATTGTGGAAACATTTGGTCGATTATGCTGACCAAAAAAATCACGATGTGCACGAAATGCATTTTGATTGAACGCCCATTTTCGTAAAAGGCTTTAACAATCTTAACGCGCTGCTTATTTGTGTACCTCTCAATGGTAGAAGTTGTCAAATACTGAAACAAAGAAAGTTCAATTTAAGTTGCGCAAAAAACTTGACGTTAAGGTGTGACTCACAATTAACATCGTGGGTTATTGTTTTACCACCCTTTATTATATATTTATCAATCTAAAAATAAAATACATATTAACATTAAAAATAAATACATAGTGACATAGTTAATTTGTGGAATAAAAAGTGAATGAAGGTTGTTATCCTGAACGTTCTATAAAATTTTGTTTCCTAAGATAAAAACGATTTTTCGAAAGGAAATTGGTACTAGGTGGTTACTTAAAGTGGTCTCAATCTTTACACTTTTCGTTTTGCGCAAAAATTCTAATAGGTCGTAGTTCTTATGTTATTGTATAGTACTAAAACACTAATAAGAAAGTTTTTAAATTATGCTTTCTATTGTTTTATTATACAAACGATACAAGTAAGTATCGATACTTTTTTTTCGATACTAAGTAGGTATCGATACTTTACGAGCGATACCACATCGAGTAAAAGTATCGATACCTTAGAGGTATCGTTTCATCCCTAGGTAGGGATGTGAAGTCTGTGTTGAGGTTTTTATACAAAAACCCGCGAATCCGACTTCAAAAATTGTCTGCTTTACATATTTGAATATTAAAGCTCAATCCGGAACGTGTTAGAATTAAAATATCAATTTGAAGTTTTAACAGAATCATTTTTTGTTAATCTCACATTTTTTGTTGAGGGTATCAAAGATTCAACACAGCTGATTATTGCTTCTTACTTGTTTAATAGCGAAATTCTTCAAGACTAAATCGGTTGTCAGTTTTTTATTAATTTTTTCTTTAAATTATAGATTCTATTTTCCTTATAATAATTTTATTAAAAAATTCCACTCCTTTCTTTTAAATTTTTGCGCTTTGGTTAAAGGTTTTTAATTTTTTTTTTAATTCCTTGTCACTCACTGCAGCTTTAAACTTTAGTTCTTTTTATTGATTTCAATAGAAACAAAATAATTCCAAAAAAAAAACCACCTTAAAGTATTATTTATCACAGCGCCATGAACATTAATTTTATAATAAAACGATCATAAAAGATCAATTACCGATCTTTAACCTCCGTTTAACAACTGAAATGTAAAAACAACACAAATAAATAAAAATTGTACTGAAGAGAAAAAACATGTTGTTTTTTATGTGTTTCATTATAAAGCAATTTTGTGGCATAAACAACATTCTACTATACCTACTACTGCCGAGAAAATGTTTACAATTTTAATGGCGAGAAGAAAGAAGAACAATTTTATTTTGTAAGCGAATATCAGAACTGGCCTTTTCTATATTCGTTGCTCTTCTTTGTAAATTTTTTGCAGATAATTTTTGACAGACTATACAAACATTAATTTAGTGATATTTTAGCGATCGTTTATGACAGCTATATATTACAATGAAACAGAGCAACTGAGAACAAAAACAATCTCAATATTTCACATGGCTGGTTGCCACAATAAGTTTAGCATGCTGCTGCTGCCAGCAATCGATCCTTCCATATTTGCTACAGTCTTCAAGTTAACATTTTGAATGCTTGTTATAAATTTTTATTTCTTTTTTTTTTTTGTATACCATCCTTCCGCTGTTGTTTCTCTTTCTGGTTAATAATATTTTAAGTTATTTTTATTTTTTTGCCCTTGAGTTTAAGTTTTGAGAATATTTATTAATTGGATGTACAAAAAAAAGTTACTTTGTTGTTTTTTTATTGTACCAGTTCTTTGTTTTTATGTTTTCTTTTTTTTTTTTTTGTTAACAGAAAGCAGCATTATTTATTAATGACAGCTGTCATAAGTTTTGTCATACCATAATTATCTCATCTTTTTTTTTTTTGTTTTTGGAAACATCCAAATAAAAGGAAAAGAGTAGAGTCATGAACAAAGCTGTGGGAGAAATTAACAGAAATTATTGTCATAAAATTATGACAAAGGTTCGTTCAAAGTACTTCGTTTTGTTTGTTTGTTAAACTTTCTTAACAGAGTTGATAAGGAATAAGTTATGAAATAAAATGAAATTTTGAAATTAATTTTCTTTTTAATTGAGCCCCATTCTTTTACAAATTCATATTTTATGTTTATTTCTTCCAAGAATTACTCTTTTAACTTTTTTTGTAACTTCTATTAAATTTTTTTAACTTTTGACTTTCTATTGTTCAATTTACATGTGTAAATCTGTATTAAAAAGTGAATTGTTTAAAACTGTTTTACTTGTGTAACGCAATTTTCTTATTATTTAATATCACATAATTGTAAAGTACCTAACACAATAATCTGTCACATGTTTTATGTCAACCTTGTTTGAAGTATGACTGCCTATTTTAACCCATTCAAAGGCAAATACGCATAAGTTCTTTCTTTTTTTTTTGTTATTGTTTAAGACTAAGAGGAATATTAGGTGTATGAAAAAATATTTTGCCAAAAAAAGCTAGAGAAAATAATTTTATAATTATAAAAAAAGCAGCAAATAAGATTTATTCCGAAGCTGTTACGCTCCTCAACAAAAATTTTTTCGGAAACGAACTTTATTTGGGATGTGTGTTAAATAATAAACCAATCTTGAATTTGGGAATTTTCTTTTTGTTTATTTTATTATTGAAATAATTTAAGCAAAAAATGCAATAAGCGGACAGATATCAGCTAATTTTTAGATTCGCGCCTTTTGGGGAGTTACCTGTATTTGGGAACTTTTTGTTACCCCATCTGTCTTTAAAGCCAATAAACATAGAAATAAGGACTATTTCAAACTCATAACTTATCTAAAAAATACAAATATAAACTTGGTACTTTTTCGAAATTTGTACGTTCAAGGGGTGAAATTTTTAGATATTTTTGGTACTTGTTTTTACGAAACCATTTTCTCCATTTATTGACATACACGAATTAATTTATTGGCTGCCACTACAATATTGAAATTTGTTATGAGGAGAAAAAAAGTATCAAAAGCGGGAAATAACATTAAATATCTTTGTTTTACTTTTCCGTGAGTGTGTGATTTTTGAATTTTCAATAATATTGAACTTAGAAACATAATATTATAAGTGCAGAATCGTGAGTGAAGGCTGCTGGAGATGAAAAGTGTTGGCACTTTTTTGCTTTTCAACTGGTACCTTTTTGAGATTTCCGTAATATTAGACCGAGAAACATAAAATTAAATTTGCATGTTGCTGAGTGAATAAGAATCTGTAACGGGGGCCTTTTTAGTACTTTTTCGTTCCACAACTGGTACTTTTTAAATTTTCGTTGATGTTGGACTTAGAATCATAATAATAAACATGCAATGTCCTGAGTGGATGAGAAACTATAACATGGAACTTTTTGATACTTTTTTGTTTTTCAACTGGCACTTTTTGAATTTTCGTTAACACTCAACCTTGAAACATAAAATTGAACCGTAAAAAATATATTTTTATTATAACATAAGTGAATCATCCTGGCACAGAAAGCGAAACCTCATCATGACAACTTTTGTTAATCGGATGTTACATATACTGGCTTGCCAAACATCCGGAGATAGGGATCATAAAGTTTTCAAATTTTTAGAGGTCTAACAAGCGTACTTAACTCTAGTACCACGGAAGTCTGCAGTTCCTTTGAGCAGGCACCGGTCTGACAATCGTTTGAGGCCCCCGTTATTATGCTTCTTTAGAAAAATGTTTGCTGTCTTTCAGGGATCACGTAGTGGTACACAGAAAAAATTATTGCCGAATTTTTTTCAAACAAACGCTTGTTTGAAAATTTTTTTCATTTCTATAAATTTTTTTACTGATTCAAACAATATTTTTGTTTGGTTTTTATTTAACCAACAAAAATGTGGACAACTCTTCAAAAATATAATAAACGCGTTATTGGTGTCAAGTTTTCATTATTTTGTATGAAATATTTAACGCTCTTTAATGTTGTCGTCTTTTTGCATTTTTTTATTTGATCGTAAGCAACACTTCTTTATGTGAAATATAGGAACAACAACAAAAAACACAACCAGTCTATTTTTGGACGCTTTAAAAAAGTGCAACTATAAGAAAAACAATAGCAGAAACAACATTATAAGAAACAAAATCCCGTATTCAATTTTTTAAAACTGTTTGGTAAAATACAGCAAATACAAAAATATAATGATGACGAAAAACATATTGAGTCGGTCTGCTGCCGCTTTTGGTTACATTTCTTCTTTAGCAAAGGAAAGGATACAGCAACAGAGAGAGTGATAAAGAAAAACATTGTGTTGTGTGTATAAATAAGACTTCGTTCAAAAATTATTCCAACAAAAAAAATGTGTCTCAAGACCAGCCGGCGGCTCTGCTCTGCCGTCATCTTCTCATACAGTGCTTACTTGTGTGCGCGTCATTGCTTGTGCAAAAGCTTTTTTTTTTTTTTTGATTTTGAAATTTAGTATATTTCAGTAAACTTTTTGTTTGATTCAGTTAAATTATTTGTTTGAAAAAATCAGTGTTTTTTTCAATAAACAAAATGCAAATAAATTGTTTGAATATGCAAATTTGTTTATAGGACCGATTTCAGACAAAAAATTGTTTGATTCTACAAATTTTTTGTTTGAATTGGAAAAATAATTTTTTCTGTGTATATACTCTTCTACATAAAGGAATAATTTTTCAGACTTGTGTGAAAGTTCGGCCAGTGGAGGGACTCTTAGGTGATTTTTACACTCAAATTGTGACCTGCAAGTGAATGTCATCCGAGCACACGCAGGGGCACTAGGTAAATTCATGAATGAATCACCTATTGGTTAAGATCCAAGTCATAATCACAATTGTACGACTCAAGTTTGATGATTGTTCTACTGCGAGCCGTCGAAATACCGATTAAGCAGTCAACAAAAATTTCGTCAAAGAGACTGTCTTATTTGGCCAGGCCGTTACCATTTTGGTTTAAGACTACAGTGTATACCGAAAGTTGGATTTTTATGGGACCTAAGGTAAATTATGGATTGGTCATCATAAAACAAGTGTTGCTTTTTGTCATACAAAATTAATTGGATAAAGTTTAACCAAAAATATTATTATTCGTGCGATTAGAAAAATGTATCATTTTCCGAAGCACTAATGGTACATTTAAGTAAATAAGCGCACAACTATGCCCTACGCAATAAGACATACAGAAATGCATTAAAGTAAATGAACCAACTCTAACAAAGCTTTATAAAAAAGCCACTTTTCAAGTGCCACGGCATTCCTTTACTACGAAGCAGGTTTGTAAGGGAGAATACTAAAAGATAACTGCAGCAAAACATACAATGAGGGTATTCACGTCACAAGTTGCACCCTTGCAAAAATGGAAAAGTGCAAAAATATAACAACAACCACAAAGACATATTAACTTTGATTTTTTAATACCTGATATAAATTTTTTATAACTGCTAATGGGCCAGTCCATATTTTATTCCGCATACGTTATAGTTAATTAGGGCCCGGTCGCTATAAAAGTAAAAAATTTCTAGACACATTAATTAAATGTATGTCAAATAACATGATAAAACTTCCGTTTCGATTATATCCAAAATTTTTTGCATTTTGTCGTGTAAATGCATAATGATCAAGGATTATATGCTGTGGCGCCCACCTGAGTCGGAAACGATATATAGTAAGAGTACATTAAAAAACAGTATAATGTTAGCTCTAATTTGAAAATAGTTCATCTTAAATATTTATTTTGTCACATAAAAAACTTTTTATTATTATTTTTTATTTTTTTTAAACCCATATAGAAATCGTTTTTATTCAAATAGCTCTATATTAAAACCAAATCTTGGTAAAATAATATCAAATACCACCAATACTTTTCTCACAGTAAAAAAAATCCCACGCAAGAATAATTCTAACCCTCTTCGTTTACTTTTTTTGTTCCTTTAATAGAGAAGACAAACAATAAAAAAAAAAGAAACTCAGGCCTCATTTAACCACTAAAAGACAAAGGCTTCAACATGTTGTTGTCGTTTTTACCATAATGCAACTTAAGAGGCATTTTGGTTTTTGTCGGTGTCTTGTTCGGAATTTATTTGCATCCTTCAACAATAATACTTCAACATAATGCATATTACCACTACCATTGCAGCACACATATGTACCCACTTCCAAGCACAAAAAGGACATATTCGTACGCACTGTGTGCTTGTCAGTTGGGCCATAAAACATGTGTATGGCACGCGTTATTCATAATTTTGTATTGCACCACAAACAACATCTTTTGCAACAGCACCATCTTTCTCTGCCTCTCCTAGTTGGCCACAATAATTTCAAATGGAAAACAAACGAGGATTTCCTTAACATTTTCATCAAGTTTAATGGTTTCTGCTTTCTTTCAGCATTTTTCTCTTTCTTTTTTTTTGTGAATAAAAATTCTACTCTGTGTTGTTGGTGATGAAATATGAACACGCAATTTCAATTGCGTTTCTTGCAACACCTGGTTTCATATGTTTAATGCTAAAAAAAAGAGTGACATTTTACTTGTTTTACTCTGCCTTAATGGAATGATTTCTGGTGTTGGTGGTGGTGGTGTTGGTAAGCAATCAACCTCATCTCATGAGCAGCAAGACCAACTCTGCAGTAGTAAGAAAGTTAACAGTTGTTGGCTTTATGTTAAGGACTCTTGGTTTTATATTGCAAATTCATTGTCATCAAACGAAAATGCTTTAACACAAAACATACTTATACTAACTCACGCACAGAAGTTTACAGGCAACAAATATGGCTTTTTTTCTTTGCAACTGCAACGAATGCAACTGAGAAGAAGTAAATAAAAAAAATCCAAAGCACCTTAAGGGACTGCTTTTCACTTTCGCACTTGCCGTAGATGCCGTAAATGAGTGTATTTATTTTTTCTATCCGCATGAGTATAAATATTTTGTATGACTTTTTTCGTTTATAATTTCTTTTCCTTAAGTGCGAGTAGTCCATGTTGCTGTGGTTGTTGCTGCTGTTTGTAAATATTATTTTACATGTAAATTGAATGCTATCGAGTGTTGCATCGCTATTTCAAGCTTCAATTGTATGCATAAAAAATACGTAGAATATCTTAAAGATTGCATTGCAATTGCAATCGAAATGCAACTTTACAGGCTCAGTCAACCCATCCCAACCCAACCAGACCAAGGAGCAACAGTAACAGTCATACACTCATCTACTTATTTGTGTTGTAAGTACTATTTGAATCTGTCTAGTGGTACGTAATGCTAAATACATTTATAGATATTAATACTGATAATGATGATGATGTTGCTGCTGGCTTTAGTGCAGATTTTGTTTTTGTTGCTGCATCTACTTTGATGAGATATGAGATGAGCCATTAAATGCAACAATAATCGTTGGCAACAAGTTGCAATACATACTTGTGCATGAATTTCTATTTTCTTAGATTTTATGGTTTAATTTCTCAGAATTAAGAACAGATACTCTAGAACATGAAACAACAATAATACTTAATAACTTAAAACTCATCATGACTAAATGTGATTACATTTCACCAGAAAATAAATTACATTTATGGTGTATGTCATTAAATGTAGCATTAAAGTCATTAGTGTAAAACAATTACAAAAGGTGTTGCATCTAAAGTTTTTTTTTAAAAAGGAAAATTATTTAGAGTGTTAAAAGATTTATGTTGATTTGAAACTTGAGTTGAATACTTCCTAAATGTCAAAAGGAAATATTAAAAGATTTTCTTTTTTATCACGTTAAACTTATTTTTACATACTTTTCGTTCTCAAATGATGCATTAATAATACATTTGTTGAAAGAAACAAATAAATAACTGTTTTAGCGTTTTAGCTCAAGTAAGCACCACGAGGGATAATTTTCAAATAGTGCTATCAGCAAAACCACAATTTTTCAGGAGAGCTAAAAAACAGTTTTTTCGATATCTCTAAGATTATTAACTAAACTTTATTTTACAATAGTGGTATTCACAACGAACTTGTTAATTTGTTACTCGGTAGTTTGTTAATTTGTTAAAGTTACCAACTGTGAACGGCCCCTTTCTAAAACTTTGTAAGTCTGGTAACTTTCGTAGTAAAACAGCTGATTTATTGTTCTGACACAATTTATTATTCTGGAAAAAGTGTTAAAAAACAATTGTAAACCATTTAATTACTCATGCTTTATATTTATTTAGAAACTGCAACAGCTGATTGTGAGTTACCAACTAACAACTATTTTATCAGGGGTGCCGTGTCGTTAATTTGTTAAATGTTAATCCGGTAGCGCGTTAAATATACAAAAACAAAATGCCTGTAAAAAAGTAACGATTAACGACTAACAGACTAACAAGCTCGGTGTGAATACCACTAATGTTATTAAAAAACAACGTCTTAATCATACATATGTTAATTTTTTTCTTAATTCCAGATATTCGCACTTATATCGACCCCTTTGCGCGAAATTATCGTATGTTACAAAAACCAAATTTTACAGAACAAACATTTTTCTGCTTTTCTCTGCTATAACTTGCAATATCAAAATGAAAATATACATTTGATTTTTGGAGCAACGAAGATTGCATCAAAAACTCATTTAAAAAAAAAATGGCATATACGATAATATTGCGAAAAGGGGTCGATATGTCTGATAGCACTATTAACAAATTGAAATTTTATCGATTTAAACAGATAGCACTATTAACAAAAATGAAATGCGCATAGGAATAGCTTATCCCATCAACAATAAATTTCAAGTGTTTTTATCAAGAATAAAAACTGGGAATTGAGCAAGAATAACAAAATCTTTTGAAATTAAAATTTTGTATTCCCAAAGAAAAATCCTTTTTGACTTTAGTTTAAGTTACACGAATTTTTATTAAAATAATGTTAACAGAACTCGAAATTAAGTTAAAATTTTACACTTACGTTTTTGAAAAGCAATAAATAATTAAACTTTTTCACATATTTTAAATTATCATAAAAACAAGTAAGAGTGCTATATTCGGCTGTGCCGAATCTTATATACCCTTCACCATTGTGCGAGCAGAATACAGAGCAACTAGACAAAAACTAAATAAAACTGGTAAATATTTTTTTTTTTAAATAAGAGACAACCGGTTTTGAACTTCGCTTTTCATAAGGGCCCAGAATATATGTACTTTATAGGGTGTAGGATCAATATTGTATATACCTTTTTACCTTCGGTGAATGGTATAAAAAGAGTAATTTTCGGGAATTCAGGGTTCTAATCACTGCATTCGATACTATCGTATCGAATAAACTATTGAATTTTATTGCATACGATAGACACTGGCGTATCGAATGAAAACTCGATAAATGTAATGTCGAGTTACTCGATGTCGAATGCTATTATTTCAAATTCAATACATTTTATTCGATATCGAGTTTCAAGATACCAAAATAAATAATTTCGATGAATTTTGCTCGATATCGTATGCGGTGATTAGACCTCAGTATTTCTGTTATAACTCATACAAATTTCCGACATTTTGATATATAAGTCATATCCATAGGACGTATAGCAGCCCTAAAATTTAGGTTTTTATAAAAATTTTGATGTTTTTTAGCCCATTTTTTGAGTATTTTGCTCATAAATTACCCATTGTCTAACCGATTTGATAGTCTTATACACCGACGTGCTAAGGAAGAATTTTACCATTTACTTAAGTTATATTTATATATAAACATTTATATAAACTTGTAAATATATATTTTAACAAAGTTAATTATAAAAAAGAGTAATTTTTGTGGATTCAGTATTTCGGTTATAACTCTGCCATTTTTTTAACCGATTTGGCAGATTTATATACCGACGTGTTAAAGAAGAAATTTACCATTTACTTTAGTTATAAAGCTTGGACTCGGGGAGATCTATGGTTCCCGAAAGTTGGGTATTTAAAAAAAAAAATTTAATTTTGGTCATAACTTTTTTGTATCTGATCCGATTTTCCCGAGTTTTTTATAAAATATGTTCTACTAAACATTTGCGATATTTTGATATATAAGTCATATCCATAAGACATATGGCAGCCCTTAAATTTAGGTTTTTATAAAATTTTTAATTTTTTTTGTATGGGAGGTACCACGCCCACTTCTCCAATCCTGCCCACATTTTGTAGGATGGTGAGTACTGGCAACCTTAATGTGTGTACCTAATTTGGAAATTTTGGCTTTTGCCGTTCCCCAGATATACAGCAAAAAGTAATAAAAATACAACAACCACAAGGGACTTTTGGAAAAAATTAGAGGTAGTCGTGGTTTTTTGCTCATATCTCAGCCATTTGTGGACCGATCTGGCTGAATTTCAATAGCAAAATTATAATAAGAATAGCTGACAGAAAGGTACCCCAACGAAGCCCCCATCATATCTGGGAGCTTCGGAAAACCCATATCAATAGACAGACGGACAGATGGACAGACGGACAACCGGATTTGAACTTCGCTTTTCATAAGGACCCAGAATATGTATACTTTATAGGGTGTAGGAACAATATTGTAGAAATTACAAACGGAATGACAAAGTTATATATACCCTTTTACCTTCGGTGAAGGGTATAATAATGATATTCTTGCGAAGTAGCAGACTTCAATGCTTTGGAAATGCATCCGTTTGCTTAGTTGAAAAGAACATGGGCCAGAGGTAGAGGTAGTCGTGGTTTTTTGCTCATATCTCAGCCATTTGTGGACCGATCTGGCTGAATTTCAATAGCAAAATTATAATAAGAATAGCTGACAGAAAGGTACCCCAACGAAGCCCCCATCATATCTGGGAGCTTCGGAAAACCCATATCAATAGACAGACGGACAGACGGACAACCGGATTTGAACTTCGCTTTTCATAAGGACCCAGAATATGTATACTTTATAGGGTGTAGGAACAATATTGTAGAAATTACAAACGGAATGACAAAGTTATATATACCCTTTTACCTTCGGTGAAGGGTATAATAATGATATTCTTGCGAAGTAGCAGACTTCAATGCTTTGGAAATGCATCCGTTTGCTTAGTTGAAAAGAACATGGGCCAGATTGTAAGGGTTTCGCTTCTATTTATATGATCGCTGTACAGTGTGGGACATTTGGAAAAAATGTAAATAATTCAATATTTTATAAACGGTTGGTCCGATTGGAATGCAGTTTGAGGTGACAATAAAAAAAAGTCATTCCAATCATAAATATTGTGATTATAAGTTAAAAATTAATTAAAATGTCCAAAAATGAATTAAAAATAATAAATAGTTAAATAAAATTGAAAAAATAATAAAATAAAATCAGTGTTAAAAATTCGACTTGTGTGAAGAGAGCCCTAAAAAAAATTTATACAGTAAAAAGAATATAGTTTTACCAGGGTGCCACTGCATAAAACTTTTATCTATTATCACCAGGCCGAAAATTATTTGATGAACAAGTAAAGTATACGTGTGCAACACCGGTGGTACACATGGCCTCATAGTAAAAAAAAAAATGTGACCCACCGTTGGGTCACAAGCCAGTCAACGTGTTAAGTGACAGATGACCCTTCAGTTAGTGAACTCGTTTCTATAAAAAACACATTTTTGAAAAACTGCAGATAGCACTATTTGAAAAGTAATCCTCGACCAATTTTTCTTTTTTTTTAGGTTCAGGATATGTTATATACATTAGGGCTATAATTTTTTCACACTTTTTGCGATTTCAAAAACGGCATAGTATAGTCGTGTAGAAAATTAAAAGGTATTAAAAAAAAATATGATTATTTTTTCGAATTGTTAAGAAAGTTCACGCAGGGATCGGGTTGAAGTTTGAAAACAACCATTTTTATCTCACGGAAATTTTAAAAAAATATTCACCTGATATTTGTATATATTCCTAAACGTATCACTTAAATGCTATTATAAAATTTATCCACTGTTTTAGATATAAAAATTTTCCTACGATTTACAATTCATCGCGGTTCAAAATTTCATGGAAGGTTTTAGAAATTTTCTTCCCTGCGTGAGGTTTTGTTTTGTCAAAATTACGGGAGACAGGTGTTTTTATTACTAAAACATTCTTGGCCACCCCGTGGTACTATGCCAAAAATTTGGTTATAGCCCTAATATACATACATATATGTAATTCCATGTCAAATCGACCAAGAGTAGGATTTGGTGAGAAGGTTCCTTTTATCCTATAAGGAACTTATATGACCGAAAAAAATAATTTCGCCGGAATACCCGAATGTGTTGAGTCTATTTTTTCAATGGGCCGCGTGAATAAAAAGGTAGCTTTAGCTAATACTTGAAATTTTGAAGTTTAAACTAGCTTTGAGGTGAATAAAAATTTCAGTTAAAGCTAGTACTTTATACTGACTAGTAAAAACTAGTTTTCCTAGTGTTGACTCAAAAAATGTGTGAATAAAAACGAGTGAATGCTTAAAAAGACTAGTTTTTGCTTAATTTTTTTAAGCTTATGATTGGGGTGCTTGAATTATGTATTTTGCAACAATATTTAAAAAAAAATTGATTTTTTTTGTTTAATTTTATGAACGTTGGCCAAAGAAAAGAATATCTCCTAAGAGCAGATTTTCATCCAGAAGTTTATTTAAAATTATTTATTTTTCGGAAAAATATCTAAAATGGTAAAATCTCTGTAAATGTCACATATACATTTAAATATGTACATATCCCCGCAGGAAATGTCACTAGTGAATTTCTACTGATTCACTGTTGACACAGTCCCCAGTACTAGTGACTTATTATACCCCAGGCAATGTTATTTACAATAGACATATAACATGTGCGTGTCATTGGAAATCTACTACTGACGTTGGTACTACTGACTAGGTAGTTCCATTGGGAACATATGTAGACATTGAAACCAGAGAATCGCTAGTACATTTTAGTAAAAGTATTCTACACTTTTTGTAAGAATACGAAGTCATAACAATCTTTTTTTATCATTTCTTCAGCTTTAATAGGAACTGTACTTCTCAGTTGTTATTGATAAAATCTTTTTCGTATTAAATCCAAATATAGTGGCAAATGTAATGTAGTGTAAACACTTCGCTGACAATGTCACCAATATAGTCGACAATACTTGGAGACACTTGCACCCAGGTTTCCTTCAGGGATGTTACGGTTACATCAAAAGAATTACTTGAAAGCAAAAACAAAGTCATAAATATATTTTATTTTTGTTGTTGCTTTCTACAGAAATTCACTTTTTTGTAGATTAAATTTTTTTGCAGATTCAATTTTTTGTAGAAAGCAATTTTATAATTAGGGCCTTAATTTTTATAAATTTTTTTAAAACAAGTTACACAATAATAAATAACAATCATTGATAAAGGTCGGTACAGACTTTTGCCATAGAAAGTCTGTGTTGCATTTTTTAAATAAAATAAAAACAATTTTTGAAAAGGAAAAAATGAAATAAAAATATCAATACACAGTACTTGTTAACCCTTCAAGACATAAAAAAGGAAATAAAAATTTTTTGTACTTGTATTCTGTTTTATACATTAATATTTTTGAAAATAAGTTTAAAAAAATTTTAATTTTTGACATTTTTGCACTTTGTAATTAATTTAATTTAATAGTCACATTTTCCAGCGTTTGCTTCCCCTTTTAAGCACTAGCTATCTAGCACTAGCAAAGAGTTATTCACACTTTTTGTAGTTTAAACTTTTCAGCATAGCTAGTACTGAAAAGTAAAAGCTAGTGCTAGTACTTAGTACTAGCTAGTATAAGCTTCATTTTTATTCACTCGACCCAATATCTCGATAGTTACTTTACATACGTAGATGATTTTTATTTCACTTTAAAGAGAATACATTGGGCTACAAACAATGTATTGAAAAAAATCCGTTTCCCTCGAGAATAATACCCCGATCAAGCAGACCCACCTCGTTCAAAATGCTCGTGTGTTCATCCCGACCAGGTCTAACTAAGTAAGACTCGTAAAGTCAAAGTAAGTTCTTAACAGCCACACTCCTCAAATAATGCTCAATAGGGGACATATATAGTAGGATGTCCAGCGCTGCCTGTGGAGTGCTTCTCCTTGCGCCTGTGATGCCAAGAAATGCACTTCTTTGAACCTTGCTGAGCATCTCTCTATAGCTATACACTCTCAACGCACCCCACCAAACAGTGCATCCATAGGTAAGTATAGGCCTAACCACCGATGTGTAAATCCAGTTAACCATATTCGTCCTCAGATTCCAGTTCTTACCGATGGAGTTCCTGCATGTGTATCCCTCTCCTGAGTATTTCTCTTCCAAGACAGTTTGCAGTCCAGAAAGTTACCCAAATACTTTGCATCGTCCGATAAAAGTAACTCGACGCCATCTAGCACTGGCCCCCTAAATCCCTCTGTCCTGTACCTTCTGGTAAATAGCACCAGCTCAATCTTCACAGGGTTAACATACAGCCCCCTATCCTTTGCTCATGCCGAGAGTTCGCCCAGCATCACCTGCATAATTTGCGCGATCGTGGACAGAAATTTTCCCCTGACCAGCAGAACTATGTCGTCCGCATAGGCAAAAACTTTCCTGACCATTGAATGAAATGACCTGAGTATCCGATTGACCGCAAGCAACCACAGTATAGGCGATAATACTCCCCCTTGTGGTGTCCTCCAGGTAACCTTCCTTCTTATCACATGATCCCCCAGGCTCGAGTCTATAATCCTACTGCTAAGCATGCAGACTAGCCACTCTACCAGAAAGTCCTCAACTCCCAACTCCATCAACGAATCTCTAATCGCCTTAATCGTAATGTTTTTAAAGGCTCCTTCTATATCCAGAAACGCGGCGAGAGTATATTCTTTATGCCTCAGTTCATATATGTTCCTTATAGGATAAGAGGTACCTTCTCATTCAAATCGAAAGGGGTCGGTCCCACTCTTGGTCGATTTGACATGGAATAAGCCCATTTATTTTGTTTCAGGCTTTCGAGCTGAAGAGTCAATAGCAGTGGTCAATACTAATATTACGATATTTAATAAAAACCAGCAGCAAAGCAAAAACAAATTGGCGTTAGTTCGTAATCGATAGAGCAAAAAAAATTTAATACCGTTCCCACAAACAAAGCAAAATACATTTTTCGATATGGTAACATAAAAAAAAACTATTTTTAAAAAATATTTTTTAAAATATTTACTTGGGTTACCAAAAAGTAATTTCGTTGGGAATACAAAATTTTAATTTCAAAAGATTTTGTTATTCGTGCTTAATTCCCAGTTTTTATTCTTTATAAAAACACTTGAAATTTATTGTTGATGGGATAAGCTATTCCTATGCGCATTTCACTGGTTGCTTAGGTCAGATCATCAGGAAACTTCATCCATAAAGATTTTAGAAAAACTAAAGATATTAAACCAAACAAAACTGTTAAACGTATGTAATGCATGGGAATGTAAGATGAGATAAACTCACTGTTTATTGTTGATGGTTTTTGTTTAAACTTTGATATTGTTACAAGTAGAACTGTTGCTTATAAGTCTTATACGTTTAACAGTTTTTTTTTTATATTAAGCACGAATAACAAAATCTTTTGAAATTAAAATTTTGTATTCCCAAAGAAATTACTTTTTGATAATAAACAGGCAAGTGCACGGCCTAAAAAACACTTAATTGACAACATGCTTTTGTAAGTTGTTGTTGTTTTCATTTTGTTTGTCATAACCTACTTACAACTGCAATTGATGATGGGAGAATTTCAATTAATTGCAATAGGGAGTGTAAGATGAGATAAGCTCACTGTTTATTGTTGATGTTTTTTGTTTAAACTTTGATATTGTTACAAGTAGAACTGTTGCTTATAAGTCTTATATGTTTAACAGTTTTATTTGGTTTAATAATAAAAACTGGGAATTAAGCACGAATAACAAAATCTTTTGAAATTATACTTGGGTTACTTTAACCATTTTATTGTCACCGGCAACCGGCAACCGGAAAGTAAGTATAACTTTTATAATAAGGAATTGCTAAGTATACTATCTTTTAAATGTACGGCGACCATCCGTTCTGTATTTGACAGAATATTACTGTATTTAAGAGCTTTGTTCTGGGTGAATTACTTGTAGTTAAAAATTAAAATGGTTCGGTATTTATATTGTATTGAATTAAATAGCTTAACCCTTATGTGAATGGAAAAAGAACACCTTTAACAGCATTGCAAGGTACCCGGGTACCTATTTGGAAATAGTATTGGAAACTAATTTTTTTGTCGAAATATATGTAAATAATCACAGAAAACAACTCTAAGACTTAAGAAAATGTTCATTTTCAGTAAATTTTAATTTTTTGTGTACGCACTAGGCTATGCAACGTATTAATGCTAAGATGTGCATGTTTGAAATTTAATGTAAATTTTTCTTTATGCATATCAAAGTTAGCATATGTGAAGCAAAAAATATAGTATGTAAATATTACTCCGGTGATTTCCCTTGTTGCAAAGATGCAGTTGTTGAATTTTATTATATGTTTTGTTTTAGTCTATCTTAGATTTTGACCGAGTGTAGGTAATATTTAATGTAGGAAGCAACCCGGGTACCTTGCCATACCGTTTAAGGTGTAAGATGAAAACTGGTGCACCACGCCTTTTCAAAATAATTTTTAAGCTAAAAAATTCTTATAATTTAAAATTTATTAATAGTTAGGAGTTCTCAAGAAGTTTTAAATATGTAGACCATCTGTTTATTTAAAAAAAAAATTAGGTTGAAAATGATAATGATATTGCCATATAGTTTTTGGAATTATATGGCAATAATTTTCCGCTAAAATTAAATACATTACTTATTTCTTTACAAACTTGCCTTTATCCTGGTCACTTGTTATCCCCATAATACCACAATTTTGAATCAATCATAAACTTTTTTTTGACAGCATTAAATATTATATTAAAAATAAATCATTTTCATTATGTTTTGTGGTTTTCTGATCAAGCGTTTTCATTAATGTAGCTGATTTGTTATTTTTTTCGTCTGTCACTTTTTTTAAATTGAATTTTTTATACGTTCTACATAATAATTGAGTCGTTATATTTTAAAATTATTTGTCAAATATTGTGGCGTATAATGTTTTATAAATTAATGTATACGTGAGTGACAACCCACTGGCTAGTGTTACCTGAAAATCACGGTTTCAACTTATTTTATGTGTTATATTTTTATATCACATCTGGGGCTTTTTTTTAATTATAACCTACACCACCACAGTTAGGAAGGGTATTATGCGTTTCTGCTAAAGAATGTAACACATAGACATTTTGGTTCTAGGTCGCACCTTAAGTCAAGCAATATACTTATTGCTCGACTCAAAGTCTCTTTTTTAATCCATTGAAAGATGTCCGGTCGTCCAGCTGGCTAGCTGGGTTTACTTTTTATTTGTCATTAGGACGAAGCCTATTGAAATTATTTATAATCGGTCTATATTTGACCATATCTCTCACACAAATATTCGAAAAAAGCTTTTATTACCATAACTTCCTTAAAATATAGGTTTTGTAAGAACCTGTGGTAACACCAGCCAAATTCTGAATTAGACTAGAGATGACGCAATAATAGCCGATTAAAATGAAATTGCATCTGATATCTAATTGACATTTAAATTTACAAAAAAACTTTTGCAATGAAGAAAAATACAATAAATGTATTAAAGTAGATCAATATAAGCCAAACTACAAGATATCCTGTAAGTGATGGCCATTTTCTACTTCGTGTTCTTTTTAACATACATATGCTCCATAACTTTTCGCAAAAAGTTTGAAGTTTATATAAGTGTACGTAATTGTCGCTCCTTAACTGCTTTTGGATACTCCGTAGCCGAAATTATGCAGTTTAGCTTGTTGACGTAGCCATTTATTAGGAAATAAATGTGCTTCGTCGCTCATTCGCCAATTGTAAAGAAAGTCTGTATATTTAAAAAAAACACTCAATTGTTTTATAATCAAAAGAGTTAAAAAATATTCAAACCTAGCTCATTCTGCGCCACCCTTTGGAAGTTTTAAAATCTTCACTTAATAAAATTCTCTCAACTGAAGCATTTGTAAGCCGCAAAATAAAATTTATTACTTATTGTAATATTGAAATCATATTAGGTGTACCCTGTACCCATGTTCTGTAACTATAGTGAGAATTTCTCGCATCGAAAAGATGCGAAACAAAATGTTCCATCGTTTCTCGAAAAGCGAGAAAAAAATGTGTGTCTGTAACTCAAGTCGAGAACTATCAAAAGAGATTAAGTCGTTACGTTATAAATGTCATACTATTGCACTCGAAGCCGATCTGACATTGCAGACGTTGAGAACGCCAGTAACACAAATCGTTGACCGCGACCGAAGTTTACTAAAATTGAAAATTGTTTAAAGACGGCGGCGAAAATACAACCGTCGTCTATACCAAATAATGTAAAGTGCGACTTTAATGTTTGTTGTTTGCCAACGAGCTTTGAAAGCATTAATATATTTTATAAAAATGTTAAAAGCAAAATAATTAAACAATGGAAAAAAGTGCCAAGAACAAAGTGTTGTTATTATTATTCTTTGCATTTTCAATTGTTTTTAAGTGCTAAAATTTTTTCTCGCCCCATTTTTATTCGTGAGTTTATTTGACAGTTCAAAGCGGGAACTTTTCTCACAAAAAGGGTACAGACACACTTTTTCTGTAAAATGGCGAGTAATTTCTTTACGTGACAGCTAGAACTGGCCCAAAAACTTACAGACACAGTTTAGAGAGCTGTTTGTTTCAATATATGGCATTTTTGTTTCATTTCACACGTTTCAATCGACAAGTTTCACGACGCAAGAGTTACAGAACATGGGCACTGGTGTATTTTTTATTTTGAATACCTTTCTTCGAAAACTACGGGTTCCAAATCAGTTTTTAAAAATTTTAAAAAGTCATTGGCGGGGTGCAATAACGCCTTAAGAAATAAGGCCTTTAAGGCTTTATTTCTCAATGGAAAGTGAAATAAGGCCTTTATTTCCAAAAAGGTTTTATTGCACTTTGAAAGTGAAAAAAAGTCGTAAAGGGGTTATTACACTTAAATTTCTTTTTAAATGAAGCAATAAAATTTCTTATTCTTATTATATTTTATTGAACAATTATAAAAAATTTCATATTAACAAAAATAATAGAACATTAATAATTAAAAAAAACAAATGTTAATTTAACTGCAACAATATTGAAAATCTTTGCTTTATAAAGTTTTTCTGCGTGGCGGCCTGCGGCCGCTCTTAGGGGTTTTCTCCTCCATGGGACGCGGCAGGTGGCTTCGGTTAACAATGAGTCGCGCGCAGGAAAACTGTATTCAGCGTAGCCACCTGCCGCGTCCCATGGAGGAGAAAACCCCTAAGAGCGGCCGCAGGCCGCCACGCTGAAAAACTGTATTAACCCAATAAAAAATTTAATCATTTTGCGAAGCACTAAAGGTACATTTAAAAAAATAAGCGCACAAATATGCGCTACGCAATAAGACATACAGAAATGCAGTAAAGTAAGTGAAAGAACTCTCAACAACTTTTATTAAAAAAAAAAATAACATTTCAAGTGCTACGGCATTCCCTTACCACGAAGCAGGTTTGTAAGGGAGAATACTAAAAAATAACTGTATCAAAACGTTCAGTGTGTAACGCTGATCGTGCGCTAAATAATGCGCTTTATGTGTCAAAAATGTATTGCTTCAAAGTGGGAACTCGCCATATAAAATTCATGTCTTCCGTTAGCGCAATGGTAAGCGAAACTTTTATATTTCTCCCTTACAAACCTGCTTCGTTGGAAGCTCCGTTTTTTATTGGGAAGTGAAGATTTAGGTGGCTTTTTCCTACGTAGTGCATAAAGTCCAAGGACATTATGTCACTATTCGTGTGTCACAATGTTCATGGACATTATGATATGCCACCGGAAATATATACTTACATGTTCATTATGAGCAATATGTATTATTAGGAGTTGTTTAAAGATATTGGAACTACTAATCGGTCGAAATGCTGCTACCAACAACAACAAAAATCGATAAATTGAACAGTGTGACAAAAGAATCAAAAAATATAAAATAAAGGCTTTATTGCACCATTGGCTAAATTACAATAATGGCTCTATTTCACTTTCAATTGAGCAGTAAAGCCTTTTTCGCAAAAAAGGTCTTATTTCTCAATTGAAAGTGAAATAAAGCCTTAAAGGCCTTATTTCTTAAGGCGTTATTGCACCCCGCCAAAGTGATTGCTAAAAACGCCAACAAATTTGAACAGAATCAACAAATTCGCATTATCCGCAATACTTTCACGATGTTTTCGGCAGTGCTCTTATTGCTATGATGCACAGACCTGACCATATCTGCAGTGCTTTCAGTCTGTCCAAATGTATTAATAATGTTAATTACCCCTTGCACAGTAGGACGTTTATTACGACCATTATCTCCCCGTAATTTTCGAACAGTGGCCACTTTTGTAGTAAGTTTGAACAATTTTTACTCATTCTTCGGTTGTTAAACGATTTATATTCGTTAATGGCAAACTTTTCACTTAATAAATGGCACTTAAAGTGACAAATATTTGACAGCCTTACCAGAACGGCTATCACTAAATAGATAACCCTGTTCTTATCGAAATCAAAGGGCCAAATTATACCAGATTTACACCAGAGCTCAAACAGGCCAAAAGCAGTTAAAATGGCAGGTTTCGAAGAAAGAGACAGCAAGCGTTTTTTTAAAGTTAAGAACATAAATTACTTGATCAAAACAAAAATAACAAAAAAAATATCACGTTAAGCAAAAGTATTAGGGCCCCGGTAGGCTAGCTGGTAGTGAGCTAGTCTATAAAAGCCGGGGTTGCGGGTTCGATTCCCGCAAGACACTCTGGTTTCTTTCCTGCAGACAAGCGAAGAGCTTCGCGGGAATAGCTTAGAAAATTAAAAAAAAAAAAACGTTTTTTTTTTTGTGCAAAAATAACTATTAAGTAGTATTGCTTTGCTTTGCAATGTTCTTTATTTACTTAAACATTATAAAGAGCATTACTTTTTATGCAGAAGAAACATGTTTCTTTATAAAAATAATCTTTAAGGTTTATTAGTTTTAAGGCTTAAATTTTAAAAATGATTAAAATCGGAACATCAAGTTTTAGCTACTCCATAATGAAAACTGTACTTTTGGGTACAATAAATTCAAGACGACAACAATACGATCGTCATCAGAAATGTCTGAATCATGATCAAGAAGCTCTGTTTTCCAAACAATTGTCCATCTTAATACAATTGTATGAATTTTGAGTTGCACATAATAAATATTTTACATGAACATTGGAGTACATTTAATTTAATTGAAGCTTAAAGTTCAATTGAGACATCAACTAGATTTGCACAAAGTTCAATTAAAACGGCAAAACCTGTATAATAATTTTTCTTATAATAAGTGAATGCATTTACACTAACGAGGTAGCACTTTTAAAATACTCTCTTTTTGATTGGCATTTGAGAAGGGTATTGTATATTCGCACTTGACCCACTATTTTCTTACTTGTTTTTTGTTGTTATATCAATAATTTTCCAAACACTAAAATAAATAGCCATGCGAAACATTATACACGCGTATACAAGTGTGAATTTTAAAGCTGTTTTTGAAACGTGGTTTTTAGTAATGAGTATTAAATTAAACATAAAACCACAATTTTCCAATTTTCAGCCCAGCTAGTAAATAAATAGATGTTATACTGGATTTCAATTAAATGGATATACAAAAAAGAAATATTAAATAAAATTATTTTTGAGGCTAGTCTTTAAAAATATATATGTTTACAAGATGTTTCAAAGGCCTGAAATAGATAAATAGGCTGAGTTCCTAAACATCATAATACTTTGCAGTCAAAGTCAAAAAAGTATCATAGAGTTTAACTATATCTAGTTTGATTATTGTGTACGCATCGATATTGTTTTTAGTGAACTTTGGTACAGATAACATTGTAAAAATTTTCACGGTTGCTTGGTAGAAAGCACTTAAAAAAGCGAGTTGCTTTGCAACTGATGTTTTGGAACTCACCCATACACTGCATGTTTTACTTTGTCCTTTTATATATACTGAAACATTTGCTGTAGAAACTTTGTTCAATTCTCTTTTGAAACTGTATTCGTGCCCATAGAATACAACTTTTGTTTTGCAGCATTTTTAATTCCTTCTCTCTTTCTTTCATTAACAAACTCACAAAAACGGCTTGTAGACGAAACAAAGTACACTTTTGCATTCGTCTTTAACCTTTCATCTTCAAACTTAAATGTTTCACAGCAAATGTTTCATAATATGTACGAGAACTATGTAAAACACAGAAGGTTTATTTATCTATTTCAGGTAGGGATGCAAACGACACATCGATATTTTCTAAACATCGATGTTTCGTTTATAAACATCGATGTTTTGATGGACGATACATCGCCGTCAATACTAAAAAACATCGACCATTTAATATTTTCCATTTTAGTTTTTATTTTTTCCAATTTAACACTTTATTTAAAAATAAAAAAAGTTTATTTCAAAGCAAAGCTGTACAAAGTACGTACATACATACATACAATGCATTGCATAACTATATGTAATAAAGGGTAACCCCTTTTATAAACTAAAGAAATGTTTAAACAATTTTGGAGACTGTGGAGGCCCAACTATAATATGCTTAAGTTGTCTAAAGCCACTGTATAATATACATGTAAATCATATGAGCCAAATCATATTGTGCTTATGAAAACTTTTTGTTAAGTTCTATGAATCTGTCATTTGCTTCAGCAAAGTGTGAAACTGATTGCGCTTTCTCTAAGGAATAAAATGTTTTTTTATTTTGTTTTTGTGCTTTTAAGTGCATTTGACAGGTTTTTTTTTGTTAATTTTAAACATAAGCTTAAGCAAGCTTATGTATGTTATAGTTGGGCCTTAAGATTTTTAGTACCAAAGAAGAAATTGAGCAGTCCGTAAGTATTACTACAGCGAGGGGGGGGGGGGGTGCTTTAATACCATGGGAGGTAAGGCCATGATGGTTTTATATCTCATTCAATAGGGATATAAAGCCTTTTTTGTTTATTTTTTTTATTTGAATAGGAGATGGTCTGAGCTCACATTACCAATACTAGAAAATGGCTTTATCTCTAATTTCCGTTCCGGAGACACTAAAGTAAAAGTATTGAAATCTGGCTTCGCATACTGAAGTTTTTCTGCCTGATGGCCTGCGGCCGTGCTTAGGGGTTTTTGCCTCCAGTAGGACACGGCTGGTGGCTTCGCTGAATAAAGTTTTCTTGCGTGCGTCACAAGAATGAAAAAATGTTTTTCAATGATAACTAAGGATTTTCCCTTTTACAGAATGTTTAACAATTTTCTGAAAAAATATGGCTTTATCTCTCATTTGCGAAAAAAAATATAGATATATCTCTCATTTCGCAAAATATTAAATTTGACCTTGACCCTCAATGATTGGGCAATAAGGCCATTATGGCTTAACTCCCATTCAATTGAGCAATAATGCCATCATGGCCTTATCTACCATGGTTTTAAAGCACCCCCCGCCATTACTAGAAAGTAGTTTATAGCATCGATGTTGAAAAATCGATGTATCGTTTTTTACCGATGCTTTTTAGTATCGATGCTTGTCGTTGAAATATCGATGTTTTTTAGAGCGATGTTGCAGAAATAAAAAATTATTAATATATTTTTCCATCAAAAATAATATTTCGTAAAAATATTTTAAACATCAAAAATTTTGCAATTCTAATTAATAAACTCGAAAAGTACCACTTTTCAAGTGATACTCAAATGATAATTTTTTTTTTAACTAAAACTTTAAATGTCTATTTTTCACTCTCTTTCAGTTGTTTTTTAAAGTTTAAATGAAAAAAGTTTTTTTTCTATTCTTCCTGTATGTGTAACCTAAATCCTAAAGTGATAATTCAACTTATATGGTTAAACATTCACACACTCAAACGCATATTTACAAATGAATAAAAATAAGTAAGCGAGTTTAATCAGGACATACCGACCATATGATGCCCTAAACCTTAAATTTAAAACTTTTACATGAAATCCTAATTTTATATACGGCTACTCAGACTACAAGCGAGACACATAAAAGTCTAAGGCCCGTTTTCACAACTTACCGATAGCTAAAGGTAAGATTTTATCGGCCGTATAAAAAGTGTTCCATTATTACAACTTTACTTTAACCTACCAGGTAGGATTAACCTTAATCTACTTTATCGCTCTCATAAGGTTAAAGTAAAGTTTTAATAATGGAACACTTTTTATAAGGCCATTTAAAGTTTACTTTAAGCTATCGGTAAGTTGTGAAAACGGGCCTAAGATTAATTTTAAAATTTTCATTTAATATACTTCATTTTATATGAATTATATGAATACAATTATCCCTATTTTATTCATACATACACAAATTAATAAATATAGTGAGAGAAGCTGTAAGTTTTCTGCTGTTAATGATGTTCTTTAAAGTAAGTACACCAATGTCATAATACGAAAACTTTTGCCTAAACATTAAAAATGCCAAGTCTTTACAGGATGTCTTTTCAGACATCTCTGTTTTATACATTCACTTTTGAACATGCTACTAAACATGTCTGTTTGCATGTCTTATAGTCTAAGGCCAAGTTTACACTATTTTCAGACCTGCTTATAATTTAGATTTCTACACTGATAGAAAAATACATCTTCATTTTGATAATGCCCTAACATCAGAATTGTGACATCAATGTTATTACAAATGGCATCAATGATGCAAAAAGTAACATCAATGCAATGACTAACGTCTTCGTACAATTTTGTAATTTTTTACGTGTCATCTATTTTTTGACTATAGTGACATCAATTCGATGCCACAATTTGACTATTATTAACATTATTTTCATGATTGCAATGTATTTTAAGAAGCAAAAATTCCTATATTCTATTTTTTAAAATTATTTAGTTAAATACATCAAATTTTTAAAGTAGAACGATTACGAAAACCATATGGGGCATGGTGCTGGTATCTTATTATTGAGAGTTCTGCTGTAAACAAGGGTCATAATTCAACAAACGTGAAACAAACATATGTAACTGATAAGTAAATAATAATATTCTCTCACTTTGACTTAAATCAATTCCAATGACTTTGACTTAATGACAAACTGCCATTAAATTGATGCTAATGTGTCCTTTCTCCGATGTTACTTCGTCATCGCACTGAGGACATTTTCGTCATTTCTGTGATGCCGATGTGTCATCCCATTGATGACATAATTTCATTTTTAGCCTGATGACACTTTGGCCAAGTGATGTTAAGGTTGACATCACCATGATGAAAAGTGTCATGGGGTCAAAAACGAAGAAACTTGTCATAGTACTGATGTCAAAATACATCAGCGCTATGACGCCTTTACTATCAGTTTACTGTACTGTTATGACAAATCAATGAACGCAGCATGAAAATTGTTATTTTGTTTGAAACACAACAATATATTTTTTTAAACAATTGTTAAAAATTATTTAGGACATTATGGCGATATGACTTAACAGCACACCTTGTGAATCCCCAAATTGATGTTTTTGTGGCGCTGCGACTTTCTGAATAACAAATTAAAAACTACACTGTTTAAGAATTCTTTGTAATTTTTCTTTTTACAATCCCGTCTATAGTTATTTTTTGTTCACATATCTTTTACATCAACAAAATGAGGATTTAGATCATTTTAAAATTGCGCTGGGAACTGAAAAATTTATATTTTCTTTTTTTAGCTAATTCTAAAGACATTTTTATATACTTATTTTACATGCAAAAAATGTGTTATGTTTACACTCTTTCTTCATAATCTCTCCATTAAAATAAATTGTAAAAGGAGTACATATTAAGTTTTTTGTTAATGAAATTTGAAGATATTTATGGGGAAATGAATGGTGATAATAATAAAATAACTTATGGATAATCGCACGTTTGTGACCCGTACGTTCGCTACCGGTACATAAGCCAATTAAACAAAAACCAAGAGAGATATTTTATATTGTATATACTGGATGGAGACCTACCCAGCAAAAACTTTACTTACAATCCTACTTTTAATGACTTCAAGAATTCATTTCTTTGTAGCTTTATTCGCCACTTTTTGGATTATTAGTTATATATTAAATAATAACTTTATTATTATATCTTAAATATACAGAAAAATTTATATTTTCATTATGACAATAAAAATGTCATTATAGTCATTATAGTCAAAAAACATAGTTTTTTAATACAAAAACTACACTGCCCCGGTAGACTAGCTGGTAGAGAGCTAGTCTATCAGCACCGAGGTTGCGGGATCAAATCCCGCCAGAGACAGAAAAAAAAATAAAAAATAAAGTAAAATAGAATAAGAAAAAATAAAAATAAAATAATTAAAATAAAAAAAAAATTAAAAAATTTTTACTTTATTTACTTTGTGTAACTATATATTTTTATAAAAATTTTAAGTATAAAAAAAAACATATTATTTTTAAGATTATAATAGGCTAAATTATTAAGGATTACTTTTGGGACATCTCGAACAAAAATAAGTACTTTTTCTAGTAGAAAAGTAAGTAGACGGCTCGTCAAATTCTCATTATTTTTCTGCTTATTTTGTAAGCAAAGTTTTTGCTGGGTACATAATTACACTTTTTAAATAAAATAATCACTTTTGAATATTCCTTTCCATTATGCAGATTTTTACATTTCACTACAGTCAGCCAAAGTTTACTTCTATTTTGCGTACGTTCGTGACCACATGTTTATAACTATCATTATGAAAACTTAAACTCGATGAAATCCATCTTCTGCACTAAACATAGCGCTATTCAAATGCTATCGAGTCGCAAAAAAAAAATGCTAGCAAAAGTTTTGTTTTCTATATTATTTGTACAATAAAAGCGTACGAACGTACGTTCGTGTCCCCAGGAAACAAAGACAATATGGATTTTTGTATATGTGGAGCACGGTAACAGAAAAAACATAAAAATTTGGTACAAAAAGATAAACAGTACATGAAGAGGAAATTCTTTAGAATATTTTGATCTCCAGCAAAAGTGATTTGGGTTTGATGATTCTGAAAGTATCTTCATTCTAGGTACTTAGAGCCAAGAGATCAAGAAATACAATTTTGTGGAAAAAAAATAATTGAATTGCTGTGGAGCCCTAACAATATAATATTTTATGGAAATAGCTTATGATGAATTAGTAAATATGTGGAGTCTTAAAATACTGAACATTTAATTGGATTATGTTAATGTCATTGTTTTTAAATTTGGCATTGTTAATAAAATATCCACATACATAAATATCAATAAATTTTAATACATTATTTTAGATTTTTGTTTTATTTATAACAAATAAGACCATTTAGTAACTGATATATCTGTGTATGTCTTAAAATAAAATTTTTCAGGAGAGCCGAAAAAACCATTCTAGATCAAACTATGGGTTAGATATTGCACCTTTTGAACTTTTTAATTGAGTTAAAACATTGGAATGGGCCTATCTGTTTTTAAAATTTTTTTAAAAAATGTAAAGAGCGCTTAATATTAAGCAATATAGCATCAACATTTCAAAATCGAAAAAATAGACATACGCGGTTGTGCATGAAAACCACAGATATGTGACACCAATTTTACTCAAAACTCATGTCACTTATAAGTGACTTTGAAAAATTACACAAATATGTGATACGCAGTTTTTGTTAGGTATATGTTTTGCAAAACTAATGTCACATATCTGTGACATATTTTTTTTGTTCCTGAGTTTGGACAGAAAACGCAAAAAACTGCTGAGTAGCGAACGTATAAAGGAAAAACGCAAAAAATTGTTATAGATTAGTAGGGTACCCAAAGTTATGTACGGTATAACAACAGCAGGAAGAGAGAAAAAAATTACATAAACGAAATGAAAAGAAAAGCAATAATTTACAGTTTTGTTTTTACTACAAAAATTCAGCTGATTTATCACCACTACTTTTCGCTTATTCATAAAGAGCAGGTTTAGTCGTTAAATATAAAAGAAGATGTGTGTGTGTATGAGTGAGAGTGTGTCTCTGTGAGTAGAATACTTTCACTTTAACAAAAATTCTTATGTATTAGTGCTCTGAACTCTCTTCAACTAACTCGACAATCAACAAGAATTTCTAATAAAACATATATATTTTTTTGTGCTTTATTTTTTTTTTTCACATATATAACACATAGTTTGTTTAAAGTTGAACTAAATTCATGAAGACACATTATTTCGCTGGCATTTTCCTAATACCCCATATATGAAAGGAAATAAATCACTTTGCACTTTTTCTTCTTTTGTTTGCTACTACTTTCTGTCTTTCTTATGCGACCTTTTAAAAAAAAAAAACTTTAATTGAAAAGTTTTAAGATTCGTGCTAAATTTAGTACATATCTGGTCATAAATTTAATTGAACAACGCGCAATTTCCGTTTTAAAAATGCAATATTTTTACTTGCAAAATATTACTTTCAAAACTGAGGTCAGTAAAACTAGTGAAAGGTTTTTTTTATTCCCATACAAATGGCCATTAGCACTGAAGTCTTAATTTAGTAATCTAAATAGTACTTTAAATATGATTAAAAATAAAACTTAATACTTCAGAATGCAATTAGGCTTTGATTCTTTGATGCACTCCACTTAAAATTGTAATACTATTGGATTCAAATATTAAAAGAGCAATCTCGATATAGCGAATTCAATTGTGCCTGTTTTATAATAATTCGTTTTAGTTTTGCAAATTTTCATAAAAAGTTTTTAAATAAAAGACGTGAACCATAAAAACCCATTCCTAATAAATTAGTGCTACCAACTTTTCAGAACAGAAAATGTCAAACCAAAGAACGCAACGTTTGTATAAAAATATGAACCAAAAAAGTTCTGCAGAGCGATTTCTGGTATTGAAAATATAAATTTCAATATATTTCGAAACAGCGGTGAAATTAGTTGTAGCGTTAACAGTGAATTTCAGAAGGCTGCTAAATATGGGATCTAAGGTTTATTATGGACAGTATATCACAAAATTCATAACATTTTTTTTGGTCATATGAAACTAAGTTGGAAGAAATTTTACCACAATAAATATATCTGCCACGGTCTTAGGCGTATTTAAATTATTTACCAGAGTATTTTACAATGTGGATTTTAGTCCTATAAAACTATTAAATTCTATTACGATAGCAGTATTTATTACGGTTTTAGCCCTACTAAACTGTTTTCTAGGAGAAGCGTTTTTATGGGTGCTAGGATTAATTATGGACCGAAATTGTACAGTGTAATTTCCAATCGAACAAAACGAATTTTTGCAAAATCTGATATCATGCCGTGCATTGTTCTACCATTTATGTTAGTTTTTGAAACAGAACTATAAATTTTTTGAGGTGGTGGTTCCACATTTTGATTCATAGCTCTGATCTTACTGAACCGATTTTGCTGGATTTCAATCTCAAACTGCTTAGGGTAACTACAAGCAATTTGAAACCAAGTTTGTTTAATTCTTTGGTGGTTTTCGAAACTGAGCGTGTTTTCAACAGACGGACAGACAGACAGGCGGACATGGCTAAGCCAACTTAGAATTACTCAAGAACCTAAAATATATATACTTAATGGGGTCTGAGATGAATAGTAAAAAGTGTCACACGGAGTGACAAACTAAGTATACCCTCTTTACAACTAATTGTGGTGAAGGGTATACAAATATTGCCTTAATATAAGTTTTTTTCATGAATCAATAGATTTAGGCACTTAATAGCTAAACTGGCAATACTTGTTATGGTTTCTGGTCATATGAAATTATATTAAGTCTCAAGCTGAGCATTTTTCCTATGATTTTAAGAAACGATTTTAGACGAGAAGAATGTTCCATTATTGACTTATCGATACCAATTTCAGATTTAATTTGTTTTTTCTAGAAAAAAATATATTTTTTTGCATCGCGTCTAGTAAATATGTCAACGAATTTAAATACAACAAGTTAAGCCAAGAGTACACGGAATGTGAAAATCCATGGGTTTTTGACGCAATTTTGACGTCATCACACAACACACAAAGGCCATTATGGATTTGCAATGTCATCAAAATTACGCTAGAACTACATGCGCATGTAGCTTTTCACATTCCGTGTACTCCACGCCACAGAATACTAACAGAACTGTAAAAAGTGACGTGTGAAAAAGGCCCAAATCAGTTGCGTGAGCAGCGAGGTAGTGAAGGGGCAAGGTGTAAAAACAGGCCGCAACAATGAACACAAATGGCGTGATCAAAACAAAAATAACAAAACACAAACCACGTTAAACAAATGCATTAGTTCAACAAACGTTGTTTTTTGTGCAAAAAAAATGTATTTAGTAATATTGTTTTGTTTTATAATGTTATTTACTTACTTAAATATTATTTACTCGTGTTGTGGTGAAATTAAAAGTTAATTTTTACAACAGTTTTGCAAATAAATCTTAACGTCACAAGCTTGTGTTCATTGTATTGCGGCATAGAAGATGATGAAAACAGAAATGCAAAAGGACAGCTTTCTTAGAAAGAGACAAAAAAACGAAAAATCTTCCTTCTCGTGACAGTTCTGTTAGTATTCTGTGCTCTACGCATAAGAGTGCTATAATTCTTCAATAACGTCCACATTTTGTCGGATGCGTTTATTGATTACCAAGATCAGTGTGACCTTTTTAGCATTTTCACTGCTAAATTTAGCATTATTTAATTTGATATAGCAGCGAATTTTTCAAATAGCATTTAGCATTACTTTCAGCATTTTTGTAACATTTTTTTTAGCATTCTTTAGCATTTTTTAATCTTAAAAATATTGCTATTTCACAATATAACTTATCACGTCTGTCAGTCAATCTCTATAATTGTATTTTGTCATTTATATGTTTATACAAATGTATAGTAATAGCAACCCTGTAAACACCAAAAAAAAATTAAAGAAGAAATGGTAGATTGTACTACAGAAGGAATAACGGTTTTTAACAGCAATGGCAAAAGCTGAATGCATTCGAATTGATGAACCAAAGTTTAACTATTGAATTCTAGATAGGTGTTTAGAATATGATGAAAACAGATCATATTCTAATGGTATTTTGACCAACACTTTGGAAATTAAGGAAAACTATTCATATAATGGTGTGTTTAATGCGTAATTAAATTTTACTGACTATGCTGTTAAATACCCTTTTATGTTTTCAATGATAATTTTTGTTTTTACTTATATTTTGTATTTAATAACATATATCTGTGGCAATAAGCAATAATGGCTTAAGTTGACTTAAGTGCTTTTTAATTTTATTACATATTCTTATTATCTTCTTTAAGATCTACGACGCTGCTAAATTTCAAGTATAAAATGTCATTATTAATAATACTATACGCATTTATATTTTAACTTTCACAATACAACGCACAATTCATTTTAGACAAAACCCTTAATATCTCAAAACTCGAAATTTCGACTTAAGCCATTATTATTTATTGACACAGATATGTATGTATATCGTTACCTTAAACGCAAAAACCCCTATCTAACATTTTTAAAATTTTACAAAAAACTATTTAAAATGATAAATTTATTAATCGCCTTAAACTGTTTAAAATTTCCTTTTCTTTTACTTTTCATCTAAAACCTAAAGGCCCAACCATAATTTGCATAGCCTTGCTTAACCTACTGTCACAAATGTATTTAAAACAAGTAAGAGTGCTATCTTGCGAATCTTTGATACCCTCCACCGACACGACTAAACTGTTTTCCGGTAGTAGGGTTTATGTGGGGCCTAGGTTAAATTATGGACGGATCGTCACGAAATTTCACAGCGTCATTTCTAGTCCTTTAAAACTGTGACGTACCAATTTCTGTTATGGTTTTAGGTGTACTAAACTGTTTTCCGGGAGTAGGGGTTCTAAAGGGCCTAGGGTAAATTATGTACCGATCTTCACGAAATTTCACAGTATCATTTATAGTCCTATAAAACTGTGACGAGCCAAAATTTGTTATGATTGCATTATTTTTTACGGTTTTAGGCGTACTGTTTTCCGGTAATAGGGTTTATATGGGGCCTAAGGTAAATTATGGACCGATCGTCACGAAATTTCACAGTGTTATTTCTAGTCAAATAAAACAAATTTTTGCAGATTCCGTGCCTTGTTCCAGCAATTATGTTATTTTTTGTAACAAAATTATCAATTTTTTAGGTGGTGGTTCCACATTTTGATTCATAGCTCTGGTCCTACTGAACCGATTTTGCTGGATTTCAATCCCAAACTGCTTAGGATAGCTACAAGCAATTTGGCAGCAAGTTTGTTTATTTCTTTTGAGTTGTTCGAAAGTGAGCGTGTTTTCAACAGACGGACAGACGGACAGACAGACGGACATATCTAAATCGACTTAGAATTACTCAAAGACCCAGAATATATACTTTATAGGGTCTGAGATGAATAATAAAAAAGTTTCACACGGAATGACAAACTTAATATACCCTCTTCACAACTAATTGTGGTGGAGGGTATAAAAACAAAATCAAAAAACATTTGATTACGTACGGAATGTGCGATCAGTTTCGCACTTTGCTTAATCAAATGACAGTTTCATAAAACTTAACAAAAATTTTCTTTAAGATCAATATGGTTTGCCTCATATGATTTACATGTATTCGCACATTTTCTTAAGCCAACCATTTTTTGACAGTTAACAATGTTGCACATTTTGCAAACTGTAGGTTAGGGCTTTAAGCGTTTATCATGTAATATTTTGTAGATAGGGACTTTTGTTTTTTTTTTTTTTTGGTTAAAAAATCGCTAACTTTTTATTAAATATTAAAAGTTTTTATTAAATAAATATATGTATGTATATAATTTATTTTTATATAAACTTCATTTTATTTTAAAGAAATATAATATCTTCAGGTCAATTAATGTAAAATTCATTCATTAATATGATACAATTATTTAAGAAAATTTAGCATTTTTTAGCATTTTCAAATTTTATTTTTAGCATTTTTAGCATTGTTTTAATCCTCATTTAGCATCCAAATTTTTTTTAGTTGTGGTCACACTGACCAATATGCTTGCACCTTAGTCTGAGTTCTTACGGCTCACGTCTTATTGACAAGATTGCTACTTTATAGGCGAGAGGGACGAGGGGAAAAGAAACGAGTACACAGATGCATGTACTGTCTTTACGTTTTGCTTTTTCATTCGTTGCTTAATTTTGTTATTGTTTTCAATATCAAAAAAGCACATGTCGTCATCATGACATGAATCATTTGAACGCCAATTCAAGTTCAAAGAAGAAAAAGGAAGAATCTTGTCAATAAGACATGAGCCGTATGAACTCAGACTTATTTGGAAACTTTGGCGCTTGCCGTTCTCTATATAGAAATCTATTATGTAATTGTACGGCAGGTGCCACACCTACTTCTCCAATCTCGCCTATAATGTGTTCTCCGTTCTCTAAATATACAGAAAATCAGACGGACAGGGCGAACATCGTTAAATCAACTTCGTTGTACATGTTTATATTGGTTTCTTAACCAAACGCATTCGCGACGTGCCATTTTGGGGCACTTTTTCGATGTTGCTGGTCGTATGTTATGAATAACAGTGTTGGCCTGCAAGGCGTGAGAAATGTTGTGTCATCGTTGCACGAAATTTTTCATTAAAACACACAGAACAAATTTTCACCAAGATTATTTATTTATTTACATAATATGTATAGGAATATATACATATCTACAAATTAAAAAGTATTTTTAGTTATATCGGCTGATTTTTTAAGAGCTATTGGAAAGTTTAAAGAAAAAACACATGAAATTCAGAAAAATTCATGAAATCTATATAATTTAATGTTTGAAGATTATTTCATGCAAATGTTGACCGTGACTGCGCCTCAAATGGTCCAAATGGTCAAATGGTTCGGCCGGTATCTCATGAATAAATGCTTCAATGTTGTCTTCCAATGAGTCAATTGAAGCAGGCATGTGAGTATAGACATGAGCTTTAACATAGCCCCACAAAAAATAGCCTAAAGGCGTTAAATCGCACGATCTAGGCGGCCAATTGACCGGTCCCGAACGTGAAATAAAATGTTCACCGAACTCGCCTCTCAATAAGTCCATTGTTAAGCGTGCTGTGTGGCATGTGGAACCGTCTTGTTGAAACCACATGTCATGCAAGTCAAGCTCTTGCATTTTGGGCAACAAAATGGATATCATCTCACGGTAGCGCTCACCATTCACAGTTACGTTACGATTCGCATCATCTTTGAAGAAGTGCGGTCCAATGATGCCACCAGCCCATAAACCGCACCAAACTGTGACTTTTTCTGGATGCATTGGTAGCTCTTGCAATGCTTCTGGCTGATCTTCACTCCAAAATCGCCAATTCTGCTTATTAACCTACCCATTGAGACAAAAATGATCTTCGTCGCTGAACACAAGAATCGCGCGATGAACTTTCTTAACAGAGCACGCAGTTTGATAATATTTCAATAATTTGCAAGCCTTGTTCGTTTGTAAGACGATTCATGGTTAAATTCTGTGGCCGTATGGAAAAACTAGATAACTTCATTTTTTGAAAACACGAGAAAAACACATTTAAAGTTTTAAACATATTTCTCTAATTATTTCATATGAATTAATGTTATTATGCATGCGCATTAAACAAAACAATATTTTAGATTCATTTAAAGATTTCTGGTACCATTAAACTAATTTTTGGACATTAAAACCGAAAATCAATGTCACTTATCTTGTTTTTTCGAAAAATGGAGTTATCTAGTTTTTCCGAAAAAAAATTTTTTTCTTAAATTATATTAGTATTTTATAGAATTAAGGCAACTTAAGTAATGATTTGTGGAAAAACATTAACTTTTTGACTCAACGCGTTAATTTACCCGTTTTTTATACGAACAAATGGAGTTATCCAGTTTTTCCAAAAAATATTTTTTTCTCTTTATCAAAAAATAAGCTGAGTTTTTATCTGTTTTTATGCATAAACATAATTGAAAGGTTTACCCTTCTTGATTTTAAGAAATGAATTGGCCAGTTTTAAGGACGTTGATTAACGTTACAATCGGTTTAACATAGGTTGAACCTGGAAAAGAGCTATTGACTTTGTGGTTAATTTTATTTTAATACATATTAAAATTTTAAACAAAAGGTGTTCCGTAAAATTTTTATACTAAACTTGGTAATACGATCGTTTTTATCTTTTTAGTTTAAAAACAATGTCTTACGCTTCTACTTTGTTTTTTATGTTTTTGATAAAAATAAAAAAATATAAAAATCAACACAAGAAAATCAACAATGAAACCGACTAACATAAACTTAGATCCAGACCTTGACCTCATGCAAATACAGACTAAGTTGGAGGAAATTATTCCACAAGGCAGCACGGAAGAAAATAAAAGGAAGCAAAACGTGATCGAGCAATCGGACAACGAACTCGTAAATTAAGAAATAAATACTTCAGAAAACAAACTGAAATCAAGTCGGAAAAAGCTCAAGAGAAGTTTTATTGATGAACATTTAACATTGAGAAGATCGTCAAGGTTGCAGAAAAAAATTATTTTATAATATTAAAATTTTATTAGTATTAAATATCGTAAATTGCAAAAAATATGAATATGTTCTTAGATTAATTTAAAAATAAAGAAATTTACAACCAGGCTCTCAATGTCGATAAGAACATTTCTTTCGCATATTTATATTTAAAACAATAAGAGAAAACTAAAATTCTTTTTGTTTTCAATATAAACATACGAAAGAAATGTTCTTGTCGACATCATGGGCCAGGCAGTTAATTTGTTCTTATTTTAAGAAACTGTGGCCGTATATAAAAACTAGGTAACTCCATTTTTTAGTAAAGTTTGTTTGTCTTCCAGATTCAAAAAATTTATTCTTAGAAAAAAAAACTGGATAAAAATAGTTTTTATTATTTTTGTACGTAAAAACACCTTACTATTTATTATCTTTGCAACAGAAACAAATAAAAATAAGTATGCTAAAACATTTTTCAAAGCTGCTGTACCACATAGGGTACGGTATATATATGGGCTATATGGGCTATATGGGCTAAAAACTATTACTCGGAAAGATTTCGGGTACAAAAGATGTAATATGCGTAAAAATAATGCATAAATATATTCTTTGAATTCTCTAGAGTTGCAATTTTTAGGCTCAACATTTTCACCCGAATTTGTTCTATATCGCTCTTTGTCCCTTAGTTTTCGAGACAACACAGTTTAAAACTTCTAGTTTTTATGTTTAGATTTATGTTTTATTTTTATTTAATTAGAGACTATGGAGTTAACTTGTTTTTTCAAAAAATACATGGAGTTATCCAGTTTTAACATAAAAATTGATATTTTTCTGATTTTTGTTTTTCAAATAACTAGTCGAAATTTTGATATAGTTTCTCATCTAATAACTATATCAAAATTTCGATCTGACAGAGTGATAGTAAATGAAGCTCGCTTTCTATTTTTGGTGTTATCTTAATTTTCGCAAAAAGTGGAGTTAACTAGTTTTTCCATACGGCCACAGAATTATAGACCAAACTGAAGATGTTTGACCCGAAACGTGCGTCAGCTGTTAAAACCAGTGTTTCCAAAAAGATAATAGCTTAAAAATCACCCGATATAAAGTAAAATTTGTATGTTACGAAAAAAGTAACAAAAACCGGTTTAAAGCGAGAAAAAAAAATTTTAATAAAAAAAAATCAGCTTTAATTAAAAAAGTGAATTAAATGTTTACTTATATCATCAACATTTTACTGCAGAAAATTTTGTTAATATTATAAAATATTTTATTGATAATTTTAATTTTTATAGTGATGCAAATTTGATACATTTTTTATTTATTATTTTTATTTTCTTTATTTTATTATTGGTGAAATTCTGTTTTAATATCAATTCATAATTAAATATAAGTTTTCATAAAATTTCATTTTTATTTGACATTAAAAACGAATTTTAAACATAATTTTACATATTAATAAATTGGTGAAATTGGCCATTAATACCAAAAATTTTTAAATTGAAATCAATTTTTTTTCTGTGCATTTATTACTGACTTTCAAAGTAAATTTTTAAAAACTCGGTAGCATTGTGCAAGCGTGAATCATCTTTTTATGATTTTTTTAAAATAGTTCTAATCACCTATATGGATGTTAATAGCGCACTGATTAGTATGACAATTCGTTTGGCAGATAAACCTTTTGTAAGTTCTACCAGGAATTAAAAAACACCCTTAAGTACTAAAATTTTGCGATTTGTTTTTAATTTAATAACATCTTTTACGGTAATGTCTCTAAATAGAACAGTAACATGGAAAATATCTTAAATTTTTTTCGAGTACGATTTAGTTGTATATCAATTTTAATTGTTTAGGAAAATTGACTAATCTCCGTCCTTCTATATTAAACAAAATAATTATTTTACTTTAAAAACGAAAGTAAAAACAGAACCTGAAGATCTTCTTTCATCCTACACAAAAAACTCTCTCAGCTTAAGTTGCTAGTTTTAAACAATAGATTCCAGTAACTCAAAAAACTAATGAAAAAAAGGAACAATATTTTATTTCAATGTAAGTTTACACTCACTTGTTTTCGACATTAAAAGACCTTTCCACTCTACTCTGCGAAAAAAAAAATGAAAACAACAACTATTTAACGATTTTGTTTTTACAGTTTCTTTTACTTTGCTTTGCCATTAAAAAAAGAGGAAAAGAAATTTAAACAAAAGCGTTTAGTTTGTTTTATAATGTACAGCATTTAATTAAGATGCATCCCTTTTTCACTTCATAACACCTCAGCTTCGTCTCATCCCTTCGCTTTCTGTTATTGGTTAAATGGAAAGTATAAATTTTTCCAACGCCATCTCCTTTATTTTGTTTTTACAACACTGTTGCCGCTGTTGTTGTATTTTACAGTTTGCAGTTTACAAGAATTCTTCATTATTACTTTAGTTTATTGTTGCGAAAAAAAACTTTAAAAATTTATTACATTCACTTCTTATTAAAAATAAAACGAGAATAAATAAAATAAAAAGAAATAAAAATTTAACACATACATCTATGTACTATTAAATATATAAAAATATAGATGTGTTTGTGTATAAACACTTAAACACATTTAAGGACTTGAAATTCCCTACACCCCCTTAAACATGAAGTTCAAATATATACTAACGCATACATACAAAGAAAAGTATGCTGCATTATAAAACATGTAGCAACAATAACTAACATATTTAGGGTCACAGCACCGTGGGCCTAAGAGTAACATAAGTGTAGCCAGGCGCGGATCCAGCTCGAGTCTTACGGGGGGAAATTTTGTATGATACAAAAAAGAAAAAAATTTGTTTTTAAAAGTTTATTAAAAACAATATATGTATGTATATTATATAAAAAAAAAAAAAAACAATAGGGTTAAATAAAATATAAGATCGGTTCAATATAAATTAAAATAAATTAATCTTTTTAAATAAGTAAATTGTGATTTCCTTGTGAGGCAAATTGAGATAGTACAGTCTATCTTCGGTCATTGTTGATCTGAGCCATGTTTTTATTCGACGAAGGGTAGGAAATGACCTCTCGCTTGTAGCATTACTGACGATCATTGACACCAAAATTTTAAATATTTTTCTTAGATTTGGGAAGATGTCTTCATCGCAGTTTATTAAAGCATCTACAATGTTATCTGATAGATTTTCAGATTTTTTCCATGTTTGTTGCCAATGCAACAGTTCAGGCTCAAGTTAAAATGTGTTTATCTCGTTTATCAAATATAATCAGCTCATCAGCAAGTTGTGGTTTTAAAATAAATGGTATATGGGCAAATCGCAAAAACAGTCCACAAACCAAAAATGTTTCGTATTAATTTTTTTTAGATGTATAATTTAATTTTTATATTTAAAAATATGTATTTCGACGATCATTAATATAATAATTTTTACCAAATATAACCCCTTCCCTGATCTCTTGATGTTACACATGAATTTAACATTATTTTAGGTGCTTTTTGAGCTTAAAATAGCACTTACAGCCAGCAGACTCATCGCAATATAAATTTCATTCATACATTCAATAATGATCACAAAATTAGTTTATATATATAATTTGTTTTGTTAAAATAAATAAAATTGGGTTTATTATATAGTACTAAAAAAAACTGTAGCGTGCGTTGTAAGGCGTGCGTCACAAAGGGTTCACGGATTTTATCAAAAAATTACAACATTATTAGAGTTCTCTTATATTCATCTTTCTTTTAGGAATAAGACTTTGTATACCTTATGATGCAAAATTCGCAAAAAATTAGGAAAACACCCTTCAACTTTTAAAGTTGCTGGCGTGCGTAACAAAACTTTGTGATTAATTATTTCGCAACAAAGGCTTGCTAAGAAATTATGATATATGCCATTCGTAAGTACATATTAATGTCACTAAATACTATATATAAGTTGAAGCTATCTCTTTTGAAAGGCCAAAAAAATGGTTATATATCAATCAGAAAACACGAGCGAGTGTAGCGTTCGTTACGCAGGATTTGTTCATATGACTTGATTACACTTTGAGGTTGAAGTTTAGGTATGTTCAATACATTTAGGATATCTATTGGGAAAGATGTTTTGAGATCTTCTAAAATAAATTCAATTAAAGGAATGTAACCTACAACTCGGTAGTAATCTTCAACATTTTGGAAGTGATTATTTCGTTCAAATTTTGTCTTTTCGATTGGAACCTCGACACAAATAACTTTAACTTTTTCAAAAATCGCTTTAAATTGTTCTTCGGCTTTATTTCTTTTTTCTTCAAGGCACATGATAAAAATTTTGATAAGGCTTGATCCTTTTTTAATATCTATATCTTGCTTTTGTAAACTGATACTAAGTGGCTGTGTTACAATAGGTATCACACTTAAATGTATATTCCGCAAATAAATTTAAAAGTAATAAGTGAGCTCCTTAATATAAAGTTAGAGATACTACTTCCTTTCCACTCAGATATTGTTTCCAAAGGTTCTACTATATGATGTACACTTGTTGCAAAGGCGAATAAAGAAGAGAGTTTGGCTCCCAAATACTTTGCTAAAACTGTTTTTCGCTTGGGATGATTATATTTAAAAAATTTTGTCGTTTCTTTAACAAATGATAAAACTTTTTGTATTAATGGCACTTTATTGCTTTTAGAAATTGGGTTGTTCGATTTATGGGAATAGCAAGGCGTTTGTTTCGCATTTGTCGCTTTTCCAGAAATTTTGAACAGCTCCATTTTCCGCTGACATCAGAGGACACCCATCTGTTCCATCGCCTACACAATATTTTAGGTCAAGACCAAAATTTGTCAAAGTTTTAAGAACTATTGATGATAGTGCCTTCGCATCAATTGACACATCAATATCTTTTGAAGCCTCTTCAAATGCGTTTACAACAAAGCCAATAAATTCTTCCCGAAAAACTTTTTGCTGTTTGTTGAAATGTCTCAAAGATAAGGAAATCTGGCTTTTCCCGGACAAATCAGTGCTTTCGTCAAAAATTATCGAATAGAATTTTGATTCATATAAAACATAAATATATACATAAATATTGCAAATACTAAGGCTTTTTAATAATTTAGCCGCACGCATTATCAAGTCAAACGTTTAGTCTTTGAATATAGATGACACCTGCTGGGATTGAATGTAGAATAATAAGTAATTGAATGCGGTAAACTAAATGTTTCTTTGGAAATATCTAATAAATAACTATTAGGATTAAGATGTGGATACTTATTGAAAATCGTTAGAGATTCAATAAAAAAAAAAAAAAAAATACTTATTGAAAATTTCGTTAGAGATTCCATAAAAAAACAAAAAAAACCTTGCTGGGATTTCCAAAAATGTTGTACATTAAAAAAAATATTATTATGGGAATTCTTGTATTATCGAAATTAACGAAACATATTTTTATAATTTACGGGGGGGAAATTTCCTTATTTCCCCCCCCCCTGAATCCGCGCCTGGTGTAGCACACATAATCAAAATAGTCATATTTCAATTTGAAGCACTATTGAATATTATAAGACAGTTTTATTAATTTATTGAATATGAACTAAAAATTATTAATCAAATCTAATTCTTATACGTCATTTTATGTCCTGCCAGTGCCGGATGTAAATTTTCTCTTTGAAGCTTCTGTTTTCATATATATAGGTGCTTTGCGCTGTTCTAATCGGATGAGCCCGGGTAAATTTCTCTCCTGATTAAGCAAGTGTGGCCGCCATCATTTAAAGTATCCGTACTGGATTCGGATGTTATTCGAGTCTTTTCAAATATTTGACTGCAATTTTCAAAATCATTGTTAATACTATTAGCACATTCAGATCCTTGTGAATTTTTGTTGCTTTTAAAATACCAGGGGGCGGCTGTGATAATGCGAAGAAGTTTATTTTGACGCCTTTGAAATTGTTCTATATTTAAGGCCGAGCCAGCGCCCCATAACTAAAAAGCGTACCACCAGATTGGCTTTAGTATAGCGTTTTAAAGTAGAAGACTAAAGACAGAATTCCTTCCAATAAGTCTCTATATGGCACTTCCATGTTAAAAGCCGATCTCGATGTACACCAATTTTATTTTAACAGAGAGGTATGTTTTCCGACGCAATGTGAATGTTTTATGTACGCATTTTTGCTCATTTTCCAGTTCAAATATATGATCCTGTAAGTAACGTCGTGCTTCATGACGGCTTTTTTGTACGCTTTGAAAAACTGTTTCATCTACAAAAGTTAAAGTTTGGGTGTAGTTGTTTCTTGGCATGTCTGAAGTTTATATTAAGTATAAAGAAGGGACCAAGTTGCTTCCTTGTGGTACTCCAGAGTCAAATTGCTGAGGAGTACTTAAAAATCGCCTTCTTTAATAATAAATTTTCGATCGACTTAGTAGCTTTCTAACCGTTTATGTGTGTTTGCTGATTAGTTTTGCTTCAAATAATGTAATAAGCCTTTAAGCCATTATTTATCAAAAGCTTGCGAAACGTTGATAAACGTTTCTTCAAAGGCTTTTCGTACCACGTTAACTATTCGATGAGTATGTTTAATTGTGCTGTGCTTTCTTCTTAAACCAAATTGATGGTCTGGAAAACATCTATTTTCATTTTGATAGCAAGCTCATAGGCACATATGACTCAACTTTTGTATGATATTTTCCTGGCTTTGGTTACCATGCTAATGACCGTAATTTCTACAGAAACAAATCTAGCTGTGAAGGTAAAAACACGAAGGCCAAGCAAACGTTGAAATAGGTAAAGATAAGTGTACAGTACGAACACGACCAGCTTTCTTTTTGTGGAAATTACGGGCATAACTAAGGAAACCTTCCATTTTTAACCCTTATGTGTGCACCTTGGTACCCGGGTACCTTTAGCGTTTTCAACCAAGTTTTTTTTCACTAAAATTGATAATCCTTATGCATGAAACTTTTTGAGAACTTCATACTTTTAAAAAACTTAGTATAAGACCAATTTATTCCTTACACCTTTAAATGCACAATTAGGTACCCGGGTAGCTGTACGTGTTTTATATTCGAGTGGGGCCACTGTAAGTATATTTGTTTAAGTTCTTAGAAGCTCTGTATAAACTAACAATTGTCTACATTCATATACGAAATATTAGCCTAAACAATTTATTCATAAACAGAGAAACAGAAACATAAAGAAACCAAAAGTTTAATGAATGAAAAAAAAAGATATAAAATTTAATTTAAATTTAATTTTGTACACATTGGACAATTAATGGAATGCTTATAATAATAATAATAATAATAATAAGCCTTGTTCTTGATGTTGAAAGAACTGCCTCTATACTGGGCATAGGCTGTCTATAATTATCTTCCATCTTTCTCTTCTAGACGCTGCTTCTCGAAGTTCTCCTATGTTGTTGTAGTTTCTATCTTCGGATGCACTATTAATCTCATTAAGTGTCGACCTTCTCCAGGTTGTTTTTGGGCGACCAGGTCTTCTTGAACCTTGGGGGTTGTAGGAGAGAGCTTGGTGACATATTTCCGTGGGTGGTTTTCGTAGCGTATGGCCAATCCACCCGAACTTTCTTCGGCGTATCTCAATGTTGACGTCTCTAAAATTTGAGCGGTTCCATAGCTCTACATTGGAAATACGATTCGGCCAAAAAATTTTCATAATTCTTCGTAGACACCGATTGACAAAAACTCGGAGTTTGTTTTGTATTTCATCTACTACGTACCAAGTTTCGCAACCATACAGTAGAACTGACAGTACACATGATTTAAAAACCTTGATTTCTGTTGCTGTGCTGTACATTTTGTTATTGCAAACTCTATGCAGTGTTGTGTATGCTCCCAGTGCTTTTCTTGTTCGGACATCTACATCCTTCTCTGTGCCTCCTCCTTCAGTAACTATGCTGCCCAGGTACTGGTATTCTTGTACATTTTCTATTTCGGTTCCATGGAGTGTAAGGGGTTCATTGGTATTTACGTTTATTCTCATGTCTTTAGCTTTAGAAATGTTGATCTTAAGTCCAACTTTTAAAGATTAAGCCGTCAGATCGTTTAGCTCTTCTTGCAAATCACTACGCCTATGTGCGAGTTCGCATTTGTCGTCTGCGTAGTCGAGTGACTCTAACCTTTCGTTTGCGTTAACTGGGTTCCAAATAATACCACGAGGTTTACTTTCTGTTGCGCGCCTTGAAACCGCATCTATAATATCAGAAATAAGGATTGAAATGGCAAAGACATTTTACCGCAGTGAAAAACACAACTTTGAAAACCAGCATAACTACCGCGAATTAGTGAAATGATTTTGTCTGGCACACCGATGTTTCGTAGTTCTGCCCATATACATTCTCTACTTATTGAGTCAAAGGCTTTTTCATAGTCAACAAATAGTGTATATAACGGGGATCTCATTTCTAAGGACTGTTCGATTATTATTCTAAGCGTGTTTATTTGGTCGACGCATGATCGGTTTGCACGAAAACCAGCTTGTTCACGACGTAGCTTTTCATCAATATTTGTCACCATCCGTTCCAGTATAACCTTCATAAAAATTTTCATAACAGACGAGAGTATAGTAATGCCTCTCCAGTTATTACAATCTGTGGCATCTGTGGCATACAATCTGTGTTCCTTGTAGCCAATCCGAAGGAAAAGTTTGAGATATCCAAATTTTACAAAACAAAGGATGAAGAATGGTGGCAAACTGTTCAGGGTTACACTTTAGAACTTCTGCTGGGATATTATCACTGCCTTTCCATTTTTCATACTCTTAATAGCGTCAATTATTTCGTTTGCAGATGGTGTATCTGTTCTTATTTGCAGAAGGTTAACATTTGTTTTGTGTGTTGGGCAAACTTCTTTTCGTTCTATGTTAAGGACACTCTCGAAATGCTCCTTCCAACGTTTCAGTTGGTCGTCAACATTTGTTAACAATCCACCGTTTAAATCTTTTACTGGCTTGTTTTTTCTACTAGCTACTCCCGCAATTTTCTTGGTGAAAGTAAAAAGGTCTTTCATAGTAGATAGGGCGGCCGCGTTTTCTTTTTTAACAGTATTGGAAAATCTTTCTTGTTGTACGGGGTCTTTTAGTTTGTTTATCTTGTACTTTACTCTATTGTGATTATTTGATTTTTTCATAATCTTAACACCAAGGCGTATTTTACCAATGAGCAAGTAGTGATCCGATCCTATATCTGCACCTCTTTTACTTCGTACATCACAAAATAGATTACTCCACTTTGCACTGACACAAATGTGGTCAATTTGGTTTTCCGTTTTAGTGTCGGGGGAAATCCACGTTACTTTGTGCTCCTTTTTGTGTGGGAATAGAGTACCTCCAATTTTTAGTTCATTGATGCCACATAACTCCGTTAAACGCTGCCCGTTGTCATTCATGATGTCTGCTTAAATATTTAATATATATAAATATATCAGTTGTATGATCTCGGTGTTAATAATTTACAGCGTTTTAGCCCGATATTTAGGGCAAAAATGCTTCCATATAGGTACCTAGGTACCGAGGTAGCTCCAAAAGCTTAGTAGTACTGAACTTATAAGTGCCAGGTGCTTTCATGGGGATTAAATCACAAATAACCTTTTCCGTTCCTCTAATCTCAAATCTAAAGGGGAATAACCGCTCTAACATCAGCATGTGGTAACTCGAGTGCTTTATCGTGATATATATTTAGGCTAAATACGTTTTTCAAATGTTTAACAAACAGATTTCCTTTTTCAATATCAGTTCTTGACCAACTTCTATTCAAGTTTCTACATGAGGGCTAAGAGATGACTGGTTTTTTTTCTAGTTGAATGCCATAATTAGTAGTCTGATTGTGGCGTTGCATCAAGTTCCTTAAGATATTTTTCCAGGAATACGGTTTTCTGTGACCGCAGTAACTTTCTTAATAAATTCTTAAGTTGGGAAGTTGCCAGTTTCTTTGAACTCTTCTTTTTTTTCAATAAAGAGGCCCTCGACATCTGTAGAACATATTTTATTATATTTGATTTTTTAAGGGTTATTCTGGCATGTTCAACAGCTGGCAAGCTTTTTTTATACTGTTCATGGGTTGTAAAGTTCATCATTGTGTCGTAAAATCGTTGGTATATTTTTTACGCTGGGCTCATTTTTAAAACTTATCGCAGTGATCTGTGCCCTGTAATACTTCACATATGACGCAAACAGGTGACAAAAAGCAGCATGCCTTGAGCATGACAATTTTGGTATGCAGCTTCTCAATGGTGATTCTTCTGTACAGGATATATTTCAAACTGCAAATTGAACGCATTTCGTGTTAACGTCGCCGGGCTCTAGCTTCACTCGAAATAGTGGTTGGGGATATTTTTTTTCTATTTTTAACACTTATAATATTTTTTTATTTTGAAGCTCTTCACTTTTTAAAACCTTTTTATTTCAATTGAATCGACACGAGTGTGTGAATGCCCTTAATCACAAGCTGCAAAACTTTACTGATCTTGAGTTGACATAAATAAAAACCTTTTTAAAAAAACCTGATTAGTAATTATATTACGCAAATCATCCTCATGATAAACCTGTATTTTTGTCTCGGTTATACTAGCAAGCTTTATTTTAGCTACATAAAAAGAATTTTCACCTATTACATGTTTTGTACTTAAGAATCTAGGCCTATGATTAAACTGTATGTCTACAACAACCTACAAGGGTATGTCTTCAAATGCAATTTGATATATTTTTGTCACCAGCTTTCGAATGTATATTTTGAATATGTTCCTAAAATATTGTACTCAAAAAATTATATAAAAATTTTTTTTTTTTTTTAATATCTACAAGCAGTTTATAAGATTCACCCCTTAACCATACAACCGGCATACCCGGGCTAGCACAGAACAATCCAATCAATTTATTGGTTCATAATGTAAATATATAAAATTTTAATTCTATTTTTAAGCTTTTATAACATTAAAAAATTGCATCTGTTTATGAAAATAGAACAGAGAACACAGGGATTAAAAAGTATTTATAGTTTTTTTTACAAAATTTTTTTTATTTATTTTGAACATTATCAAAAAGTAATTTGAATTTTTGGGAATACATTTATGAACATTTATGGAAAGGTGTCATTCTCGTAGCCACTTAACTAAGAACAACAACGGCTTCTTTAAAATATACGCTGCATCTGCTTTCATTTGCTGATAAAAGAACACAACAATTGGTTAATCTGGACAAATTTACTCGTATTTACTCGCTTATTGTTAAATAAATATTAGATTTGCTCTTCAAAATAATATTTACATACATATACAACCGTATTCAAAACGAAAATTTGTGTACTCCGACTATACTCCGCTCATGGAGTGAGCAGCTAAAATGTTAATTAAGCTTAATCACCATTTAGTCAAGAGTTTATTCAAAACACTTTAAAATCGTCCGATTAAGAAACATTTGTACATCTCCGTTTTAGTTAAATTCAATTGGCAGAAATAGCAAATTTACAGCAGTTGATTAGGAGTTAAAAAGTCTTTGATCATTCGATAATCATAGTTTGTTAAAAAGAGTTTTGAATAAGAAATCCTTAATCAGGGGATATGCAGTAACTAAATTTTTGTTTTGACTACGGGCGATAATGATTTGTTCAGTACTCAATTTAGCGTATGATTAATATTATTTATTTAATAATACGTATACGCCAATATTCTTTTATTTACCTTAAATTCATGTCCTTGAAAGCCTGCATATAGGAAACTATATAAATTATTTAGAATACATTTTTTTCCCGTACTGTCTCACTGTAAAACCTCTTTAGTTTCAACTTTTACTGTAACTCTACGCCATGGACAAGTACATACAAAACAAAACTTGAGCATAGTGTTGCAAAATAAAATAAAAACATACATAGAAGTTGTTCTTCAACATTTTGCTACAGCTACAAAATTATATAAATACTTTCGTAAAAAAGATGCGCATTTTCTTTTTCAACGTCGTTTTTACTATTTTAATTTTTTTTTATAATATTTTCTTCAGTTTATAAAATTTTATACCCCGCACTAAAATTCAGCTAAAAAATTGATTTTTATTTTTTTTTTATTGTTATTGTATTGATTTAGAATATTTAGTTTGGTTTCAAAATTTTGAAAAATATCAGATAGAAAATTATTTTCTATGAAACCGATTGTAGCATTCAATTTCATATTGTTCTCTTTTAGGTCAAAAACACCACCTTTAAATTACTTGAAGGCACTTAGATTTTTAAATCTTAAAAAAAAAAAACTCATAACTATCTGCTACATTCTACTACTAGAATGTCCTATTATCTTGTTTTCTAGAAGAGTTATTTTTTTTTTTTTTTTTTATTTCAAGAACAACTAAAAGGTTTTTTCAGGTTTAAGTAAATTTTATTGTTTACTAAATCAAATGTTTTTAATTGATAAATAATAATGACTGTTAAGTAAAAAATGAATAACAAATCAAGTCATTGATATCTTACCGATGATAGCAATGATGTATTTCATCGCGAAACTAATCAGTATTTAGTGGTATTTCTAACGCAGGAACTGAAAATATAATACACTGCTTCATTTTGATTCGAACTGGGTATAAAACTCTACTCCAGAGCTCTTTAAATTGATGTTTGTAAAAGATCTTCTAACATTTGAATTAAATTAGAAGGAATTTTCTTTTTTATTATAACATAAAGAACTTAATCTACTAGACTATTTACTGAATTACAAATCGGGCAAAGGAACTTTATGAGCACACTCTTTTATCGAAATTTTCATCAATTGGTTTGCATAAATGAGGCAGAATTTTGTTGATGCAAGATAAATTTCCTCCTGCCATGACAAGAATGTTTGCAATATTATGAAATTATGCCATTGGCTTTTACCTTAAAACGTATTTTATAATAAAAGTGTTATTTAATTAAGATAAAAGTATGGTAGCACTAGTGCTGGGAAACTATCGATACTATCGATAGTCTTAAGCTATCGAAAATATCGATAGGAAAAATATCAATATCGATATTATTGTTATTTAAACTACAGCTATGAAGACATGTTACAGCAGCTATACACACACAGTTTTTTGTCGCAAATTTGTACTGATTTTATTAATTCGCGCAGAATTACAGCAATCAATACGAATGGCAGGTGGTATGGATTGCTTAGCTGTGCTTTTTTTACTACTAACTTAAGGCCTTTATGCCGAAACTTTTATAGGTTAACATAGGGACTGAAATGTCAGATAGTTTTATGATGTTGTAAAAAAAAATATCAAATAAAAATGCAATTGCAAGCATAGGATTAAACAATGAACAACTATTAGAGGAAAAGTCCTTTAGATTGATTGCCATTTGTGTTGAGAATTTAGAACATTATCTAAAGTTGCTATAAAATATCTTATAATCCCAGTACTTTTGTTCCTTCAGAAAGGTGCTTATCAGCATCACAATTTTTAAAAGCTGTCATCTAAAATAACTTGTGTACACAGATACGTCTCATACGTTCAATAAAGTGATAAAAACAACGAAATTTAGCCTGAAAAAAAACTAGTTATAGCTTTCCTATTTAAGTACAAACATTCGGTCGATAGTAACATCGATATATCGATAATAAAATCTGAACTATCGATAAATTTATGGTAGAAAATATCGATAGTAACCCAGCACTAGGTAGCACTACTTAACACAAAAAATATCATAAAAAAGTTTATTGTATTGCTGTCATATTAAGGCCACCTTGCTCAGTTATTCCAATGGAAACTTAAGTTCAATTTAAATGTACCACATCGGTGAATTAAATTTTATTTAAGTATTTAGTGAAGAAGAGAATCTTGTATTTGAAACGATTTTAAACATAAATGTGTTTTAATATCACTCCTGAAAATTGGCCGTAAATCTAACACTAAAGGGTTAAACGTGGTAAAGACATTTGTTTTTTAACAACGGTCAAAGAATCAAAATTTACTTTTAAGTGTTTAACAATACGTTCAACGAACTTGGTTCGCTACCTTGGCTTAAGAGAAACCTTCAAAGTCAAGTCTTACATTAATTTTGGGCACACTTTGTTTAATACAGGCCTGTGGAGTCGTCAAATCATAGTTCTAAATCCGACTCCTACTCTAACCTTGATGCTAAATGTGTATAAAATTGGTCCCTATTTCTCTTTAAACTCTTTTTATAAAACAGTTCCTTTAAAATTGTTAAATATAACAAAAAAAAATTATTGTGTAAGAATTTCAAATCGATATTTTGATTCAAACACTTGCCGCATTGAACTTTAATTTAGTGATTAAGAGAAGTAAAGTAGACTGATGCTTATTTTCTAACTTCCCTATTTTTTGCAGACCCTCTTAGATTTTTTTTTTTATTTTTTTAAATTTTTAATGCCAAAAAATTTTGGAGTCGGAGTCGAGAGTTTTAGTGGATACTTCGACTCCTCCTTCACAGCTTCTTCTTAAAAATTGTTTGATTTTTATCAGCAACGTGTTAAGGAATTAGAATAAGCACTAAGATGGACCTTTGTTTCTAATTTAAGTTTTCCAAAAACGAAGGCTATGGTACACCCAGAGAAAAAACATGTTTAAATATGGTCACCTCCAACAGAACAATTTTTAAAGAATTTTAAACATATTATAGTTAATATAACTATATTATTGTCAGAGATAGCCATATTATGGTTAAATTAGGCCTCCATCAATTAGCCCCAATTATATTACTGTTGCCTCAGAACATGTTATGGTCAATAATAACTAAAATATTTTAAACACTAACGATAGCTAAGTTGGTTTTCAACCATAGTATGTTGCTCTTGGAAAAGAGAAAAATTCAAATTTATTCAAAAACAAATTATTGTCAAATTTAACCAAAACATTTTTCGAGGCAACCATAATATGGTTGTGGGTTCTTAATGGAAAACTAATTTAGCCATAATATGGCTGTCACTGACAATAATATGGTTATATTAAACATAATATGCTTAAAATTTTCTTGAAAAATAGTTTTGTTGGAGGTTACCATATTTAAACATGTTTTTTCTCTACGTATAGGGATAAAACAATTTACAAAAATATAAGTTAAATCGCTTAAAAATTGGCGTGTCACACGAGGGCTAAAATTATTGACAACAAAATCGCAGGGAAATGGATTTCAAAAGGCTCCTGACTACTCACCGCTATAACCGCCACAACCATTATTTCTATGTCACCAATATTTTTCTAGAACAAACTAACCATCTTTTTATGATCACCTCTCAAGAAATTGCTCTTCGTTTTTGAAACAGATGAGTCTTAAATTTGCTCATACATAAAGGGTGCAACTTAAATGAAACTGATATTAAAGGTTAAAAAGCGACTTCTTAAAAGGTTTGTAATAAAAAATTTTATAGTATTATTTTTTTCACATAGAAATGTTCTAAAATTCGTTGACTTCATTTTAAAAATTGTTCACTGACAAATTTTGATATAAAAATTTCAGCCAATTTCTTTTTTTTTTTAATAACAAATATGTACATAAATTGCAATAACCCAATTCCCTTTTAACTTCGCCAGTTAAAGTTTATGTTGCAACTCACCAACTCTTTGTAAAAAATAGTTGGGGAAAAAGTTTCTGGCATATTCTTTTTTGTTATGTTGTTAAGTAAGCGCGTAAATAAACTCGTCAGAAATCCTTATGTTTTCAAGTGTTTTCTTTATATTTAATTTTTCCTAAAAATTTGTTGAGATTTTTTTTCTTTCACTAGAGTTTTCGTCTTGTGAAATTGAATTTTTTTTTTCTTCTTCTTGCTGTTGATGTACATATGTACATGTGTTTATGTGCAGTTTGGATATTGTTCAAAAATTTTGTTGCTGTAGCTGTTTCCTGATACAGCAATTTCACTCAGATATTTGTGGTATTTTTTTGTTGTTCCTGTCTTCTTTGGGTTGTAAGCTGAGGTTGTGAAAATAATTTTAATGTTAATATTTTTATGACTGAATTTCGTTGCAGTTTGTCGGTTAGTTATTGATAACTACAGTTTGTTAGTTTAAATCTTCAACTTAAGCCAATTTTTGTTAATGCTAAACTTTAAGAGGATGAAGAGGTTTTTTTTCTATTTATTTAAGGAAAGAAGAAAATAAAGTGGTGCAATATTAAAATTTATGCAAGCAGCTAAATTTTTTGGCTTTAAGTAGACTTATATATTTTAAATCAGAGCGCGACTAATGACAAAATACAACCGGCAGAAAACCTTGCAAAGAGAGCAAAAAATCCAACGAGACAGGAAGAACTAAAGAAATAGCAGGACACAAGCAGTGCAACTCCAAACCTCTCAAAAACAAGAGGGAATTCTTATGACAAAGATTACCAACTGCATAGTTGAAAACTGCTATTCAGGACTACTGGCGTCTGATCTTGCCGGAACCGCAATTATATGTGATTACAATTCAGTGCAGCATGCTAACAATTAAAGAAATGAAGAAAATTAGCGAAGCAGTTAATCAACTTAAGACTGGCAAAGCTCCTGGGCCAGAAGGTATTCCACATCCAATAACGATAAGATTTATTTAACTATTTATCAAACACTTTTGGACAAACGAACACCTCCCAAATATCTATAAGAGGGATTGGAAATAAAATCACCCAAAAAAGAATATCTGCAGGAAAGCAGCAAATAAAGCGGAATAACTTTGCTTAGGATGATCAATAAAATGCATCCCGTATACTCCACAATTTAAATGCGTAACCCCCAGTTCAAATTAAAGAAGAGAATAGGCTGGATTCAGACCAAATAGGTCATGTGTGCATTATATAAACAGCATAAGATCATTTCTACTAGTGGACTTTAAACGTGCATTTGACAAGTTACATAACAATGCACTATGAAATGCGCTGAAATGCGAAGGAGCTTCAACGAAATTTACAAACCTTATTAAGGAACTGTGCGAAATTTACATGTAGGTTTGCGAAGGTAGTTGTACAATGTAGTTCTAAACGTTATTATGTGTGAATTCATGCGCGGTCATCGTGGAATCATGTTGTATTTCTGCAACATACCCTTAAAGTAAGTGTAAAAATATTATATATGGTAGCATAGCAATTTAAGTCGATGTTGCAGTTTGGCAACAGTGCATTCTTGCGGCTTAAAAACTATAAGCTTTCTAATTTGCAAAAAGTTTTTGTTAATTTCATTCAAGTGACACGTGTGTGCGCTCTTTAAATTCATTTTTAAAAAAATATTTTTTAAGTAAAACTGTTTAAGTGAAAGGTAAGTGGATACATTTCAAAACTCAGTTACAAATTATTTTCGCAAAACCAATTTCGTTTACGTTTTATACTGATTTTGGTTTGTTGTATATATGCAACATTGCCTATTTATACTGATTTTAGTTTGTATTATATATGCAAAATTGCCTATTGAGGTGTATTATTTTACTATTTGTTCAACATTGTGAATGATTTTTCTTTAGTAACAAAATAAGCCGTAAATTGCGTAATATAACTCCTAATGACCTAGAAATGATTCTATCACAATGGGAAGATAGTGAAGATGGCCTTGATTTTTCTGATAAAGATGATGCACACGATCCGACGCACAGAGGAGTATTTGGCCTGAAAAGCTGGCCAAAATTATTAAACGTATTTTTTGAATTAAAAGTTTTAGTTTTTTGATAGTTTTAGGTGTAGTATGATATAAAAAGTCTAGTGGCAGATTTTGAAAAAATTACACTGCGCAATAAAAGTACACTGCGCAACAAAAAAATTTTTCTCTACCCTAGAAATAAAAGTATGTGGACTATATGGATTTTGATGCCCTTAATTCAAATCTGTTTTCCGTTTTTCTCTAGTACGTAAGGATTTTCTTTTAAAGGCGTGGCATACTTCACCCCATAAATCGTTGGGTTGCCTTATATATTTTGCCATAACTTGAAAACGTGATCTCCGATTTTAAAAGCAGGAGGATCAGAAGATGCACCGGAAAATTCTGCTTAAACTAACCACACACATTTATTTTTTATCTGTTACTATTTTGGAGTTATTAAAAATTTAATGGCGAAAAAAAAAATTTACATGCAAAATGCGTCAAATTTTTTGTTTTCAAAATGCAATAAGAAAATTTTAGAACCAAAAAGTTAAAATTTTTAAGATTTTTTCTAAGAGCCACGTTCCTAAGGAATAAAAGTTGGTATAAATCGCAAAACTCAATTAACAAATGTTGATTTTAAAGGTTTAAACTCATTCTTGACAGACTGTATGTACATTGTACATACATACATACATACATATGATTTACAGTCTAATTAAAAAAAAATTTTTTTTGAAAATTGTAAGGCTCTTATAAAACAATATTTTTTTATGAAAAAATGCTTTATTATATTTATTTTATATTATTTAATACTTTATAAACGAAAAGTTAAACTAATAAAAATTCCTTACTAATTATTATGTCGTATGTGTATCCTCATTAGCTGCATCATCGGTGTCAGGAAGAAGAAGTGTGATGGTTTCTGATGAAAAAGCTTTTTTATTATTCCGTTCTCTTTGCGTACTGCAGCTTATAAAAGGGTCACTGCTCAGAAATAACCTATTCAAGACATTTCGATTTGTATCGCTTCTGCTGAATTTCCTCGAATAATTCGTACGATATAATCGTAAGTGCTTGATTCTGGCCTCGGCAGCTTCTTTAAAATATCTTTTATGGGGATTTGTGGGACATTCCCTTAAAACTATTATGGATAATTAAGAATTTTTGCAATTTATAATTACATATAGGCAGGTATTAGTATTGTGAAGTGTTAAAAGTGATGTGAATAACAGTTGAAATCAATAATTCAAAATACATAAAAGTTTATGACGATATAAAGGTATAAGAAAAAGTGCCCGATGAGCAAAAATAGAAGAAATGTGAAAATTTAAAAAAATCGTCAAAAATAATGGCCAGCTTTTCAGGCCAAATACTCCTCTGTGCGACGTATGAATCAGAGGCGAATGTGGATGAAAGTTCTGATGAGGAATTAGAAGCATCACCTGGCTTACAAAATGAACCCAAGCCCAACTAGAATCTTCCAACTGCATCCACCAGCACTCAGAGCATTAGAACTTCAAAGGATTATACTTCTGAATCTTCAAAGATGTCTAATCGTGTGCTTAAGACTAAAACTTCATGGAAAACGAAAAGCTTAAATTTTAATGATGACCAACTGCGTTTTCATGGATCTTAGATGTTACCTCCAGAGATACTTTGCTTGGATACTCCATTTAAAGTATTTTCGTATTTATTTACTGAGGATATTATCGAACTGTTAAGGGACCAGACTAATTTATACTCTGTTCAGAGAGATGCCTTTAAACCCGTAAATACTACAAGTCAAGAGATACGTCAGTTCATTGGTAGTGCCAAATATCAACATGTATGCTGCAATGTTGCATTTCTGCAGCATATAATTTTTTTCAATAAATAAAATATGAATAAAATTTTCTTAATTATTTTTCCATTAATAGTAGCCCATCTTCCACCACTACCGAAAATGGCGTTCTTGCGCCATAAAGGGTTAGTTCTTACGGTCATTCATATTTCCGATAATTAAATCAAATACTACTTTTTTAAATATGTTAAAGAACTTAAGCTTATTGTAAAATAAATGTCAATCGCTTCACTTATCAAAAAAAGAAAAAAATAACGCGAAAAAAATCACATTAATCACCTGGAATGATCATTTACTTAATATTATTTCAAACTACGAAAATCAACTTTATAAACCTTGAAATTCCAGGAAAAAATGTTCCACTTTGCTCCAGAATTAACAGTTACATAACTATCAAACAGCCAAATTAAGATATGAGTTGTATGTTTTGAGGTGTGAGCTATATTCCTTAGTTTTGCTCCTGTGTGATTTTACACATATGCAATGTTTGTCTACTTTGCTGTGGTGCCAAAGTTCTTTTGTAATTAAAGTCATGATTTACGTTACATTAATGATGTATTTATCCAATCGGCAATCAACAGCGAAACCAGAAATAGGCACCGTCGGATTGACCTGAAAAATTAGATCATGATTTCTTACACCAAATCTCATATTTTAAGCAGCGCAAACAATTAAATTTAAAAAAAAAAATTGAGACCAGTCTAGTGTACAAACTTTTATCAAACTATTATTATAATTCAAAATGTCTGTTAATTATTACGGAAATTTTTAATCGAATGCAAAATATCAAAATAAATCTATTAAAATGCACAAAGTTTGGAAATTTTCTTCTTCATTAAACTTTAACATGACAAAATGCTCTTATGCAGGTGTTGAGTTCATTTAACTTAACACCAACACTTTCAAAAAGCAGAAATAACAAAAACAACAACAATTATATTATTTACAATTATGTACATATAAAAAGAAACATCATCAACAACATCGTTAGCAATAGAAACAACAACTACATGCAGAACAAACAAACAAACAAAACAATATAACATTTACAACATTTATAAATTTCATTAAACTGAAACGTTTTAATTTTAATTCTTAAACTTTTGAACTTCATTCATAACAAATTCACTGGAATTCAAAAACAGGAAAAAAACTCTTCTCCGTTCTTACAATTGCAAAACTATAAAAGTAAATAATTCTAAAGAGTTTTACATAAATATAAAATCACTACATAAAGACACACTAGAAAAGCACATAAATAAATGTATGTATGCATCTCATTTACATATACGAATTGTAAATGTATAAATGTATTTATCAGGGACCGTAAAGGTTAAAGTGATATCAAAAAAGTTATTTTATAACAGTTATTTTAAGAATTAAAAATAAACTCAATCTTTAACAGTTATTTTTCAACGTTAATATAAAAGGTCGAAACAAATTCTTAAAAATAGAGTTCTATTTTGCCATCATAAAATAAAACTCATTTGAGGAGTTTTACTTTTTCCGTCAAAAAATAAAACTCGTTTGAGTTTTATTTTTCCCGTCAGAAACAAATTCGCATATTAAAACAAACTATTTTGCACTAAGTTCATTGCATAAATCTGATTTTTTTCAATTAATTAATTTGTTTTTGAAATTTAAAAATATTTTCAAGCAAATAAATTTTCAATTATCAAACACCAGAAGTTTTCGCCAATTTGGCAACTTTTGTTTCTTTTTTGAATTTAGTTATGTTTTATTCATAGTAAAATAAGTACGAAATTATCTTGCCGTATATCACAAAAATTTTTTTGTTTTTGGGAAATCGAACCTTAAGGTTCAAATTTTTATACACAAAAACGTACGTGAAAAAAGTCATCCAATATTTTTGTCAGAACTTCTGTATCGATTTATGTAAAAATATTCAAAGTCATGGAAACAAATGTTTAAGTTATAGCCATTGTCACGTCCGAAAATTTTTTAAATTTTGTCGTATACGCCACTTTTTGCGATATATTTTTTTTAGTTTGTGTGATATAAGTCAAAATAAGGTATTAAAAAACTACATTCACGTGTGTTATACCGTGTTCAGGTATGCACCTTAATTGAGTTTTACGCAATAAATGCCATTATTGAGCACAATTATCTATACAAAAGTCCAATTTAGTTATTGCTCAATTAATACGAAATTATTATAAATATTGAGTAAAATTAAAATGCAACAGTGCAGTTCACTGTCACAAGTGTGTTTAGTGAGTTAAACCCAACTCATTAAACAAAGTGTTTTGACATTTTTGCCAACAACAAAACAACAAATACAAAGGGGCATCCATTAGGTCTGCGCAATAGCCAGATGTTTATTTTGTTTTTTTCTTTAAAGATGTCAAATGTTGTTTACATTTTGCTAAGTTAATTGCCAATTGCTTATTGAGTAAGCTAAATTGTTTATGTGTGAGTAGAAAGATAATTACGTCAATAAACCGAATATTGGCTCAATAAAAAAGTATATCTGAACACGGTATTACACAGAAAAATATAAAAATTGATTTCAATTAAAAAATTTGTGATATTAATTAAAAAATTAATTAAATTTGCACCAGTCAACAAATTAATAGTATCAATTAAACCAGTTAATAGTATTAATTAAACGTTTAATTTACTTGATTAAACGTTTAATTCAGTTGATTAAATTTTTAATTAAAACTGATTTTATTTTTGATTAATGCTTTAATTGGTGAAAAATTTTTCTGTGTACCAATGTTAAAAATTAAGTTATAATAATTTTCGAAACGAAAATTAATGCAAGTGACAAATATATTTACGTATTTATGTATGACTAATTTAAAGGTTTATTATGGGTGGTCTAACCATAATACACGATGTTACGTAACGTCAAATTTTTGTCCAACTTAAATAGACATTTCTTGGTTTTTCAACCATGGAGAGGTGCAGCATTGAGCAGCGCATTAGATTGCTGAAGCCTTTAACGAAAATGGGCGTTCAAATCAAAAATACATTTTGTGCACATCTTGATTTTTTTGGTCAGCATAATCGTTCAAATGTGTCCACAATCGGGATAATTGTAAGCAAATTTTAGCAAACCGGCTCTGTAAGAAATGTGAAAACGCCTGTGCATGCATGCTTGGTGCGGTTTATGGCCAGGCGGCATCATCGGGCCTTACTTCTTCGAAAATGAGGTATGCCAAGCAGTTGCTGTAAATGGTGTTCGCTATTGCAAGCTGATAACGGATTTCTTTTTGCCAGAAATTGATGATATGGACCTGGACGATAAGTAGTTCCAAAAGAATGTGTCACACGGCCAACGAAACAATGTCTCTTCTGCATGAGAAATTCAATAGCCATGTTAATTGGCCGTCACGATCATATGATTCTTTCTATGGTAATATTTCAAATAAAAAGTGTACGTCAACAAGCCAAGAACAATGCAAGAGCTTAAGGATTAGATAATTTGACACATTAGGGACATTGAACCTCAATTATGTCTCAGAGCCATTGAAAATATGGACCATAGGACAGAGGTATGTATGCTACCGAAGCCGCGACGAGCCATTGGCAGATATTTTGTCTCACACATAGTTGTCATAGATCCTTCTATAAAAATAAAAAATATTCAGATAATTTTCTAAAAACTTTTTGTTTTATTTACAATTAACATTGTGCATTATGATTGGACCACTCTAAATATTTAACCTTTAATTGCTTAACAATAAAATAAATTTAGGCAATATAGAAATAATTCCATCAATATAAATAGCCGTTGTGTACTACGGCCGAAAAATATATTTACTTATAAAACAAAAACTTAGTGTCTTTTTTGTAACATGCCTTATAGAGTTTGTTCTCATACAACAAGATTACGCAAGATTTTTTTAATTTAAATCAGGGACCGTAACAGTTATGCCTTTTTTCATACAAGTCAGATGATAACTGTTTTTTTTTGATTTTGATTTTTTTGAGCAAAAATAACAGTTATTTTTTGATTTTTATTTTTTTGAACAAAAATAACTGTTATTTTTTTATTTTTATTTTTTCGATCAAAAATAACAGTTATTTTTTGATTTTTATTTTTTTGAACAAAAATAACAGTTATTATTTGATTTTTATTTTTTCGAGCAAAAATTAAAGTTATTCTCGAAATAAATTTACGTGTTTTAATAATTTAGATGACTTTAATAATAATTACACACTAAAATAAAAATTTAAAGTCAACTAAATTATTAAATCACGTACATTTATTTAGAGAATAACTTTTATTTTTGCTCGAAAAAATAAAAATCAAAAAATAACTGTTATTTTTGTTCAAAAAAATGAAAATAAAAAAATAACTGTTACTTTTGATCGAAAAAATAAAAATCAAAAAATAACAGTTCAAAAAAAATAAAAATCAAAAAATAACTGTTAAGTTTGATCTAAAATATAAAAATCAAAATTATAAAATTAAATCATTTTTATTATTGACAAGTGCATGAGGAACAATATGGTATAATTGAATCAGTTTTTCGACATTTAATTCTATATGCTTTTTTTGTTTTAAAATTCCAATATAACTGTTATTTTCGGTCCCTGATTTAAAGTTTTCATACGTTTTTGTCGTATATCCACAATTATGCTGCATACGATATTATAACGCATTAAATTTTTCGCAAAAGTGGATATACAAAAAAAGGCTTCGTAATATCTCACTAACCATAAGAGATAGAGACATGAGGATTGCGCAGATCGATAGATCTGTTACATTTTCTACAGGAAACGGTCTTATCTAATTTTCGATATTGTGATATACGACAAGATGATTCCGGAACGACGATACGCTTGTTGTAATATTATGGGTTTTAAAATTGAGAACAAAATGACTATTCCTTGTATTTATTCTTCCATGGTTTTAATCATGATGCAATAAGGCGAAATGAGTTTTACTTTATACGGAAAAATAAACCTTCTAAAATGAGTTTTATTTTAGACGGAAAAAATAAAACTCCTTAAATGAGTTTTATTTTCGACGGAAAAAATAAAACTCCTAAAATGCGTTTTATTATTGCCGAAAAACATAAAACTCTTTTTTTTAAGATCATCACAGATTCTGAAAGAGCTCGTCAGTTCGAATCTATTGATATATGACACTATAAGTCTCAGTTGGCTCTAACATGAAGAGTTTTTATGTTCAAATTACCGGATAACTGTTATTTACGGTCCCTGGTATTTATGTTAAATGCCTTTGAGTGTGAGAGTATCTCATTTGAGTTTATTGTATCTGGAAAAATATTAAAATGCTGAAGTGACTGAATGAGCATTTTTAATGGTTATAATTAGGGATGAGATTTTCATGCCCTAAAAAATCGAAAATATGCGCATGAAATATATAAAAGTTGTAAATAGAAAAAGTGACAGATTTACTGCCTTCTGAACTTCACCTTTGGATCCACTTGAAAAAATTGCCGTACAACATTGAACCCTTCTAATGGTATTTCCCCAAATCTGTGTTTAAAATGCGACGCAGCGATGTTCTGGGGATTCCAAATTGGGAAGGAGATAGATCCATGTGAATTCTTTCTCGTTCAGCATCCACATTTTTTAAAGTGCGAAAAGGTCGAGCAGCTGCTTATCGTGGTTATTCTCAAAGTGGGTAATTACGCTTCTTACCTGGTTTACACTGGGTGCTGTTGTAGTATTCAAATATTGACGGCATTTTTTATTTTTTTTGGTGGAACAATAGGTCGTGCGGGGGTTCATTATGAGTATTGTTAATATAATATAAAATGAATTTAAAATGTTTTTACGTGCAATTGTTTTTGACATTTCTACCGTTTTTTTACATACAAATGCTATTGTTCTTGACATCATCATCAGTTTTTACACAAACAAAATGCTTGTTGTATTTTCTATTGTTGGATTGTTGTAGTTGCGCGCAGACCTACTAATTTGGTCGAAATTTAATTTATTATAACTAGGGATGCGATTTCCATGCAAATGCATGTTTTTTGTCGATGGTCTAAAATTGATGTCGATCAATTATCTTTTTGAATCATTAAATTTGCGTTAAAATGGCATCGATTTGTTTTTCCATATTGTTGCATATTTTGGTTTTAAATGCATATTTTATCATTTTCATTATTATAAAAAGAAGTTCTTCAAAAAATTTCCAAATTGTATACAAAGAAAACCCTTAAAAAAATGTTTTTTAAATCAATGAATAATTTTTTTCAAACTCTGCCTAAAATACAAGATTTCGACAAAAGATACTTTAATTTTTAACCAATGCAGCACCTTACACTGTTAAGGCTACCAAGTGTCCTAAAACAGTTTATCCAAAACTGTAACATGTTACTTGCTTGGCGCATGGGTTACACCGAGTTGCAGAGGAAATTAGAATCCAATTTGATAAAAGTCATTTATTGGCTTCATATGGGAAAAAAAATTGTTAAAGGATCCTTCACGAGTTGCAATTTTTAAAGAAATGTATCTCTTGGTACCGTCACCACCGAAGCCAGTATTTACAAGAAGGGGAACCTGGATAGATGCTTCAAAATTCTATTAAAAAAACTTGAGCAATTTAAGAATATTATTGAAGAACTTGTTGCTACCGATTCGTATGCAATAAAAAAAGTAAAAGAAATATTAAATTTAAATAACATCAAAAGTCAATTAGCATTTCGTCAGCTCAGAATTGGTTTGACCTACCGACCATTTTTAAAAACATTGAGTTAGGTATGGGGTATATATATTTTGAATTCCCCCTTTTTGAATCCAAAAACTGTTTCGCGAAATTTTTTGTGGTTTTTGAGATATAAAGCATTCATTCAGGACATTGCATGTTGAATTTTATGTTTTGAGGTCAAATATTAACGATAATTAAAAAATACCAGTTGTAGAACCAAAAAGCTGAAGAAAGACATTCAATTTCCCGTATTTCCCATTTTGGTACTATTTTTTTCCCCCATTATAGTACCAAAAACTGCAAAATGTTTTGCAAAAAAAGTACCAAAAATAGTTACGATTTTCACCCCTAAACGTTCGAATTTCGAAAAAGTACCAAACTCGTATTCGTATTTTTTTGATAAGTTTCAAATGTGGTATAAACTTTATTTCTAGGTTTATTGAATCAAAAGATAGATGGGCTGACAAAAACGTACCTCAATTCAGGTTTTACCCGTTTTCACCCTAAAAGAGCCGAATTTCAAAAAAGTACCACACAGCTGTCCACTAATTTTTCAAGAGAACAACGATATGTTTTACAGTTTTTTTGTATCTCTTTTAGTTTTGGAGATTAAAGGTTTCCGAATTTACCCTTTTTTACCCCCTAAACATTCGAATTTTTTAAAATCCCGTCTTAGTGGATCGATTTGGGGAGAGATCCACCTCCGGTCCAAATTTCAAGTCCTTGGCTTAAGGCGTTTAGGCTGTACGATGATGAATGAGTCAGTCACTCACGCAATTAGTATACGTATGCAGCACAAAAAGCCACTTTTAAATTTTTTCTTAGAAAAGTGGGGTATGCGGCACAAAACAATATTTTTCATTTTCAAAAAATACTTTTTAATTCTAACTTTATTTATGAATTTTTCTTCAAAACATATATCGGAAGCAGGGGTAAAAATATAAAAATATTCTGTGGGGTACATTTTGAGAAATCTTCATGTAAATCTTCTTTGTCGTTTTTCTCCAGTCCGACTTTTTGGCATATGCGCCAAACCAATTCTGTGTTGACGATTTGTATTTTCTAACTTCGGATATATTGGTGAAACAATAACTTAATTGGAAGGATTTAGTTTACTTAATAGTCAACTCAAATTAATTGATATGGCAGAAAGTAAAATTAACATGTGGAAGGAAAAATAGCCCGACAAATAACAAAAAAATCCAAAATGTGTTGCCGAAAAATTAAGAAGGTAAAAAAATAAAACAAATTTCAACTATTTTTGATCTGGAATCATATGTAAGATCTGAATTAGAAAATTAATATTCTTCAAATGAATTGGCATCCTTCAAGTATGCCTCAACTTCGGTTGGCGTTGAGAGATTATTTTCCATGTACATACAAAAGCTTTTTAACGGACAAAGGGTTACTTTTGATAATATAAAAACGTATTTATTTGATTATGCAAACAAAAATTTAAATGATATAGTTATATAAATTAAGTTTTAAAAATATTATACCTTTGAATAACAAATAGAATTTTTTGTTTTATTTTAAATAAAACCAAACGCTTTTTTTATTGACCGTTGGGTCAAGTTTTTAGTGCATATTTTTTATTTTTTTAATGCATATTTTCGAGTTTTGAGTGCATATTTCATGCGCATATTTTCGATTTTTTAGGGCATGAAAATCTCATCCCTAATTATAACCATTAAAAATGCTCATTCAGTCACTTCAGCATTTTAATATTTTTCCAGATACAATAAACTCAAATGAGATACTCTCACACTCAAAGGCATTTAACATAAATACCAGGGACCGTAAATAACAGTTATCCGGTAATTTGAACATAAAAACTCTTCATGTTAGAGCCAACTGAGACTTATAGTGTCATATATCAATAGATTCGAACTGACGAGCTCTTTCAGAATCTGTGATGATCTTAAAAAAAAGAGTTTTATGTTTTTCGGCAATAATAAAACGCATTTAAGGAGTTTTATTTTTTCCGTCTAAAATAAAACTCATTTTAGAAGGTTTATTTTTCCGTATAAAGTAAAACTCATTTCGCCTTATTGCATCATGATTAAAACCATGGAAGAATAAATACAAGGAATAGTCATTTTGTTCTCAATTTTAAAACCCATAATATTACAACAAGCGTATCGTCGTTCCGGAATCATCTTGTCGTATATCACAATATCGAAAATTATATAAGACCGTTTCCTGTAGAAAATGTAACAGATCTATCGATCTGCGCAATCCTCATGTCTCTATCTCTTATGGTTAGTGAGATATTACGAAGCCTTTTTTTGTATATCCACTTTTGCGAAAAATTTAATGCGTTATAATATCGTATGCAGCATAATTGTGGATATACGACAAAAACGTATGAAAACTTTAAATCAGGGACCGAAAATAACAGTTATATTGGAATTTTAAAACAAAAAAAGCATATAGAATTAAATGTCGAAAAACTGATTCAATTATACCATATTGTTCCTCATGCACTTGTCAATAATAAAAATGATTTAATTTTATAATTTTGATTTTTATATTTTAGATCAAACTTAACAGTTATTTTTTGATTTTTATTTTTTTTGAACTGTTATTTTTTGATTTTTATTTTTTCGATCAAAAGTAACAGTTATTTTTTTATTTTCATTTTTTTGAACAAAAATAACAGTTATTTTTTGATTTTTATTTTTTCGAGCAAAAATAAAAGTTATTCTCTAAATAAATGTACGTGATTTAATAATTTAGTTGACTTTAAATTTTTATTTTAGTGTGTAATTATTATTAAAGTCATCTAAATTATTAAAACACGTAAATTTATTTCGAGAATAACTTTAATTTTTGCTCGAAAAAATAAAAATCAAATAATAACTGTTATTTTTGTTCAAAAAAATAAAAATAAAAAAATAACTGTTATTTTTGATCGAAAAAATAAAAATAAAAAAATAACAGTTATTTTTGTTCAAAAAAATAAAAATCAAAAAATAACTGTTATTTTTGCTCAAAAAAATAAAAATCAAAAAATAACTGTTAAGTTTGATCTAAAATATAAAAATCAAAATTATAAAATTAAATCATTTTTATTATTGACAAGTGCATGAGGAACAATATGGTATAATTGAATCAGTTTTTCGACATTTAATTCTATATGCTTTTTTTGTTTTAAAATTCCAATATAACTGTTATTTTCGGTCCCTGATTTAAAGTTTTCATACGTTTTTGTCGTATATCCACAATTATGCTGCATACGATATTATAACGCATTAAATTTTTCGCAAAAGTGGATATACAAAAAAAGGCTTCGTAATATCTCACTAACCATAAGAGATAGAGACATGAGGATTGCGCAGATCGATAGATCTGTTACATTTTCTACAGGAAACGGTCTTATCTAATTTTCGATATTGTGATATACGACAAGATGATTCCGGAACGACGATACGCTTGTTGTAATATTATGGGTTTTAAAATTGAGAACAAAATGACTATTCCTTGTATTTATTCTTCCATGGTTTTAATCATGATGCAATAAGGCGAAATGAGTTTTACTTTATACGGAAAAATAAACCTTCTAAAATGAGTTTTATTTTAGACGGAAAAAATAAAACTCCTTAAATGCGTTTTATTATTGCCGAAAAACATAAAACTCTTTTTTTTAAGATCATCACAGATTCTGAAAGAGCTCGTCAGTTCGAATCTATTGATATATGACACTATAAGTCTCAGTTGGCTCTAACATGAAGAGTTTTTATGTTCAAATTACCGGATAACTGTTATTTACGGTCCCTGGTATTTATGTTAAATGCCTTTGAGTGTGAGAGTATCTCATTTGAGTTTATTGTATCTGGAAAAATATTAAAATGCTGAAGTGACTGAATGAGCATTTTTAATGGTTATAATTAGGGATGAGATTTTCATGCCCTAAAAAATCGAAAATATGCGCATGAAATATGCACTCAAAACTCGAAAATATGCATTAAAAAAATAAAAAATATGCACTAAAAACTTGACCCAACGGTCAATAAAAAAAGCGTTTGGTTTTATTTAAAATAAAACAAAAAATTCTATTTGTTATTCAAAGGTATAATATTTTTAAAACTTAATTTATATAACTATATCATTTAAATTTTTGTTTGCATAATCAAATAAATACGTTTTTATATTATCAAAAGTAACCCTTTGTCCGTTAAAAAGCTTTTGTATGTACATGGAAAATAATCTCTCAACGCCAACCGAAGTTGAGGCATACTTGAAGGATGCCAATTCATTTGAAGAATATTAATTTTCTAATTCAGATCTTACATATGATTCCAGATCAAAAATAGTTGAAATTTGTTTTATTTTTTTACCTTCTTATTTTTCGGCAACACATTTTGGATTTTTTTGTTATTTGTCGGGCTATTTTTCCTTCCACATGTTAATTTTACTTTCTGCCATATCAATTAATTTGAGTTGACTATTAAGTAAACTAAATCCTTCCAATTAAGTTATTGTTTCACCAATATATCCGAAGTTAGAAAATACAAATCGTCAACACAGAATTGGTTTGGCGCATATGCCAAAAAGTCGGACTGGAGAAAAACGACAAAGAAGATTTACATGAAGATTTCTCAAAATGTACCCCACAGAATATTTTTATATTTTTACCCCTGCTTCCGATATATGTTTTGAAGAAAAATTCATAAATAAAGTTAGAATTAAAAAGTATTTTTTTGAAAATGAAAAATATTGTTTTGTGCCGCATACCCCACTTTTCTAAGAAAAAATTTAAAAGTGGCTTTTTGTGCTGCATACGTATACTAATTGCGTGAGTGACTGACTCATTCATCATCGTACAGCCTAAACGCCTTAAGCCAAGGACTTGAAATTTGGACCGGAGGTGGATCTCTCCCCAAATCGATCCACTAAGACGGGATTTTAAAAAATTCGAATGTTTAGGGGGTAAAAAAGGGTAAATTCGGAAACCTTTAATCTCCAAAACTAAAA